>OY856413.1:783955055-786856305 GCA_963693085.1 Alisma plantago-aquatica
ATGGAAGGTCGGCAATGGCACTTTATGGCGGAGATCAGCAGGCTGGGGTTGGTTATCAAGCATTTGTTTTTTTATACCTTAGGGAGCTGGAGACCCGTCGCGCTTTAGATTTGCATTGAGTGCGTGGTCATCACCTTTTCTCTCCTACGTAATCCGATTATTACTGTCTACATTGTATGGATCCTAAACGACCATGAAAAAAATATTTAGTTTTAGGTCTGAAAAATTTATAGGTTTACATTTCTGTCATTTGCAACACAAGATGAAATTCTAGTTCACTTCTATAAGTCTAGTTTTCACTATCACACCGCTTAAGGAACGTGAACTGTCTTTTAATGTTGTTGATACCTTAATTGTAACATTTATCGGTCCATCTTCTCCATACTCTTCTCCTGTCGAAATATCCAAAGAATTAGATTATGTTTGTCATGGTAGGATATTGTCTACTCATTCTAATGAACTTTATGACATACCGCAATCAACCTTCTCTTCTTGAGCTTTGGCAAGCTTTGGACAACTTTGGAATGCAAAATGTTGGGCTAGAATAATCTACTTTCGTGAAATGGTATAAATACAATATGGTGGATGATAAGCCTGTTCTACGCCAAGTACTTGAGTACCAAAAACTTGTCTCAAAGGCTATTGCTAGTGGTTATAAGCTTGAGAAAAATATGCAAGTGACAACTCTAATTTTGAAGCTCTCTCCATCCTGTAAGGACTTTATCAAGTCTCTACATGATAGATATAATAGGTTAATCATGTCTTCCTTACTGAAATTTCTTCAAATTGAATTCCATCATAGGAAAAAATATGTCTAAGTCAATACCTCTGTCAGTCTATAGATGATGTCAATTCCAAAAAGAAACCAAACATGTTCACGTAAGTCTAAGCAATCTTTCAAGAAAGGCAAGCAGCCCAATCATAATAAGAACCCTGATTTTGAGGGCCAACACATATATTATGCATGTGGCAAGCCCGGTCATCTCACCGATGTTTGCAGGGACCATAAGTGTCAAAAGAAGCAAACTTACCAGGTCTTTAAGAATGCATAAGTGAACATGACCAATGTGGGGATGTTGCATCCTCTTCTGAAAGGTTGTTACCATCAATTTTACTGTTCTTAGTGTATAACTTTTCTTCCTGTAAAAAATGGTAGATGGACTCTAGTGCGGTTTCTCAAATCTTCTATGATCAATCTGCTTTTTCTACCAATCAAGAAGACAACATTCTTGTGATTTCTTGGGGGTGATGATGTGTTTGTGAAGTGATTGTAGGCACGAACATGTGGATTTAAAGCTCACAATCAGAAGAAGTCTTAAATGTTTCAAGTTTTAAGAAATAACTAGCTAGTGAACTCTTAATCATGTCGTCTGGTTATACTCTTTTGTGTCAATGGAACAAGTTGTAATCTCTAGGTTTGGTTCTTACATAGGTCTCAGGTACATCTATGGGGGTTTGATTAAGTTGTGTCTCTTCTTATAATTGTATTTCTCATATTAATGATAATTGTTTAGTATCCTTTCTACCTCTATATCTTATGATATTTAGCATGCTCATTTAGGACATGTGAATAACAATACTATGAAATGTATGGTTCATATGGAATTGATTCTCAAGACTCCAATCTCGAATGATGCTAGATTCCAAATATATGATCAAGCCAAATTACCTAAGAAACTCTTTAGATCCGTACAGAGGAACACATCTTTGCTTGAGCATACTGATATATGTGATCTAAATAGTACTCTTACTCATGATGCCATTCACTACTTTGAGACATTTATTGATGATTTTTCCAAATACTGGTGCATTTACTTTCTTAAATCTAAGGATGAATAAATCATAAAATTTAGAATTTATAAGTCACAAGTAGAAAACCAAAATGAGAAGAACCTTATGAGGATTAGACCGGATAGAGGAGGTGAATTCACTTCTAATGAACTTAAAAAATTTTGTAAAGATCATGGCCTTATTCAAGAAACCATTATACCATACAACCCACAATCTAATGGTGTAGTTGAAAGAAAGAATAGAACCCTAATTGATATGCTCAATGCCATGTTGGGTGAATTTGTTTTACATCAAAGAATGTCAGGCGAGGCTCTTTTAATGACCAACTATGTGTTGAATCATATCACTTTCATACGCATAGAGAAAACACCTTATGAACTTTGGTTTAACACAAAACCTATTTTAATGTACCTTAAAGTGTAGGGGTGCTTGGACAAAGTTAACGTCCTTGAAAATAAAAATAAAAAGCTTGGCCCCAAAACCCTTGATAACATTCATAGGTTATGTTGAAAGTATCAATGCATCATATTTCTAGTAATAAAATCAGGCATTCCTAATATTATAACAAACTCATACTATAAATCATACATGTAAACATTGTTTACTCTAAAAACATCTTTTTCTTGACACCTAGTGTTCCCAAACAAGTTGGTGAAGGTCCTTCAAAAGTTGAAACTTTAGAACCTTTAGAAAAAAATGAAGATTCAACTCCTATTACTGACATACCCATACATGAACCTAAACCGTTGAACCTTGAAGTGGTTGAGCCTCCAAGTGACTTTGGTTGGAATAAAAGGGCTAAAGTGTAACATCCCTGACATGGGTTATAAGTTAACCCTAGGTGTTTTACTTAAGTCATGTAATTAAGATACTTGTGATTAACTTATGGCATGTAATTAAGTTCCTGAGGAACATACAATTTCATTTTTGTCCTTTTAAAACAATGAATGTAGTATTGTTTTGTTATGCAGGGACCTATGTGCAAATTACCCAATTAGAAGGGTTAACTTGCAATATTAACATGATATGATGTTCCTTTGATGATGATACATCATATGAATGAATATGATGAGGTATGATGGATTCTCCAAGCTTGGGCACCAAGAAGCAGCTTGTGGAGTGGTCCTTGTGCTTAAAAACCCTGATTTTGGTGTAAAGTGCAAATTACCCAAAATATGGAGTGCAACCTGTAAAATATACCTTCTAGTATATCTTTTATGACTCTTTACATCATTTAGAGAAGAAAGGATGAGAGGGGAGCTTCAATTAAATAATTGGATAAGAAGGATGACCTTTGTAATGAAAACACCTAGTAAGAGTAAGGAGACCCTTCATATATGTACCTTAGTATGCATGTTGGTTTTCTCTACCCTTAGATCTTGAGTTTTGATGAGCTTTGCATAAGATTATCATGCTTGGACGTGCCTTAGAAAGAAGAAGGGACTTAGATGAGAAATCTATGTTTTAGAGGTCCTTATGGTGGAAAACAACCTAAGGTATATAAGACTAGTTCCTTGTAAAACAACCAAACGTATTCCCTTCACTTCCTCACTTCTCATCTTTCTCAATCGACCAAGGCAAAGCTCTGGAGCTCAGGGAAACGACCAACCTATTCTAAGGTAATGGAACACCATCTTCTAGCTTGGATTCATGGAGGAAATCCTTGTATAAGGTTGGTTTCATGGTTAATTCACTTAGGTTTCTTGTTCTAGCCGATCATCTCCATCTTTTCCTTGGAGAATCACCTTTGGCCAACCTATGGAGCTCAAGACGCCATTAAAGACTTGAATCTTGGAAGCTTGGAGCTCTAGGAACAACGTTTGAGGCGGGTTTTATAACTCTAAACCTTGCTTTGTTATGCATGCTTTTATTCTTGCAAATAATAGTTAGTTCTTCTTCTTCCTCATCTTTCTTTGCACTCTTGCAAGCTTTTTCATGAAGAACAGACCTTGGTTTCAATGTTGAAGACGAAGGGCGTTAATACTTATGTTGGTCCTTATCCAACTTTATTAAATGATCTTGGACCAATAGGTCTAAACGGTTTGCAACCGTGTGAAAACAAGAAGGGGCTCAACCCGTTTGATCTCAAACGATCTTGCAAGATCGTTTAGTTTTAAACGGTCTTCAAGACCGTTTGATAGGGTTGTCCAAGGGAAGACCATTTAAGGAACTGTTGTAAAAATATTGAATTTAATTCCTACAAAGAATTATAACCCAATTTCAAACCAATCACAAGTTGAAGGCACTTCAACTCCTTAAACCCTAATCGGGTTGAATTGAGTTTTTCAATGATAGATTTTTGTGAATTTTGGGTTGAAGGACCCAAACGGTCTAAAGACCATTTGGGGGTTCACTCAAACGGTCTTAAGACCGTTTGGTGACAACCCAAGATCTTTTGGAGGTCTAGGGTTAAGGAAATTTGATGGTATGAGGGTCCAATTTCAATAGGTTGATGAATTGATAAATATGCTGATTTTGGACCTAGTTAGGGTTCAATCCTTATCAAATTGATTTAGTTTTTGATAAAACTTTGGGCAAACGGTCTCAAGACCGTTTGGAGGATAGCCAAACGATCCCAAGACCATTTGGGGCAAGTTTGGGTCCAATTGAAGCTCAATTGATGGGTTCAACTACAATTTGTTTCACATTGTTGAAAATTGATGATTAGTCGATTGAAAACCCTAATTGGGTGGGATTTAACCCCAATTAGCTTTCAATTGAGAATCAATTTGGTGTCCAATTGATTAAGGCTAATCCTAATTGACTCAATTTGTAAATGGTTAACAAGGGCATGTCCAATTGAAGGCTTCAACATAGGAAATTCTATTCAAACATAACCTTTGTTTCACCTTTTATGTCCATGCGGTTGAACCCATTTGGATCCAGACAACCTCAAGGTCGTTTAAGCTCAAGTGGGTCCACACTTGTTTAAGCTCAAATGGGTTCACACTCGTTTAAGCTCAAATGGGTCCACACTCGTTTAAGCTCAAATGGGTTCACACTCGTTTAAGCTCAAACGGGTTCACACTCGTTTAAGCTCAAACGGGTTCACACTCGTTTAAACTCAAATGGGTCCACACTCGTTTAAGCTCAAATGGATTCACACTCGTTTAAGCTCAAATGGGTTCACACTCATTTAAGCTCAAACGGGTTCACACTCGTTTAAGCTCAAATGGGTTCACACTCGTTTAAGCTCAAGTGGGTTCACATTCGTTTAAGCTTAAATGGGTTCAATTAAAGGATACCTTGTTTTAATCAAACCCTAATTACATGATAGTGATGTGTTGGCTTGTGTTGGTCAATGAGGACTTAACCCAACCTAATCTAGAGTGATGTAATCATCATCTAGAAGTAAGAGGAGAGAGAGGGCTCCTAATATAGTCAAGCAACATATCTTCAATGCATAAGAATGAATAGGTTTAGGGTATGATCCATCAAGGTGAGATCAAGGAAACCCTAACTATGATGATTGATGAATCTTAACCTAAATAGAGGGCATAAATGATGATGTTCCTCATACATGATGATAATATGAGTTCAATTAACTATGAGGTGAATAGTAAACCCTAATTCTAGGGTAATAACATGTAATGTGAATAGTAAACCCTAATTTGGGGTGAGGTTGTAAAAAGAAGTAACTCTAGGTTATACCTATGAGTGTGAAACCCTAATTACAAGTTGTAGCATGAGGAATCTATGTACCTTGTAAACTAAAGAGATTCAATAACCCCATGATAAGGAGGAATGCATCCAAACCCTAAAATCAGTAGAGGTATACTGATTCATAGCACGCCCGTGCTATGGAGCACGGCCGTGGTAACCTTCCTTTGCACGACCGTGCAAGGAAGCACGGCCGTGGTACTCTATGAAACAAATTGAAAAGTCTTGGTATTTGTAAGGATGTTGTTAAACATGCATAATCTCAGTTATACTAATCATGCAGGTGGTTAGCAAGATGTAATCATAGCCAGGATAACGGTTATGACATTATTTTCATTGAAAGCATGTCAATAGCTTATGAACAGAAATAACTATGTTGCCTAGATGCAAGTGGCATCATATGAAACTGATATGCCTTAAGGACCACGAATGACATCAAGGTCATGCTAATAGATGACTGGATGCTGGCATGTCACTTGATAGCATGTGTTATGATGATATAAGGGTGTGAGCACCCATGTTCCTGAATCATAGTGATAAGATGATTAAGAATTGATATCCATCTGATAACTGATAGGAGTAATACATGTTACATTTAGTATTCTTCTGTTATATCCATGTTTAGTACTTGAATGCTTGGAAATATGTATGATGCTAAAAGAATACTGAAATGTACCTAATAACCAAGTATAATCATACCATGTAGAGCCCTGATCATAGATCCATCATTGTCAGAGTTTAAATGATGGTGAAACATGTTTTCCTAAGGGAACTCCTGGAACACATACTTTAGAGTATGTGGGGGAATATGGATGTGTATATCCTTACATCCTAGTGTAGGAGTTGATGTGGATGTATCTTAATCCATCAACCCTTCACTATATGTTTATACCAGGATGATGTAACACTATTCTCCCAAAGGAATCTTTTATACCGCATCGATGAGAGATAAACATGAAATCTTTCGATAGCGAAGAGAGTGCCGAATTCCACTGTGACTCTAATAGCGAAGTACCAGAATACCCTGGTGAGATATAATAGCAGAGACACTAGATGTCATGCATGTTTATCCTCATTCTGACTGAGGTAGTTGAAGGTCATGAGAATCCGGCTCTTTCGATGACCTAGTATGATACCGATGCGACTTACTAGTGATCAGTTGGAGCATGAGCGGTATACCTCATCTCCGCAGGGCATAATGATGTTTGTAAAACATAATCAACCGCGTAGCATAACTGCTTAGGTTGAACTACGAAGAACACTGATTGATATTACATTGCTTGCATTTAATATCCTGTTCAAGTATTAGTGTACATGTTCTTCATATTCCTTAATAATGGTGAGTAATTGTTATCAAGCCTGATGTGAGTAATCTAAGTTACCTGCTCATCATATTCCTTTGATTGCTTTTAACAAAGTTTTTGGCGGAGAGTTATAACTCTCACTGGGACAATTATTTGAAATTGTCTCACCCCGTATATTTCTACCTTTAGGTGGACGTCGAGGTCGAAGGAACCGATCTGCAGGTGGACAGCAGCAGCAACAGCAAAACCAGGAGCAGCAGTGATTTCAGGTGGAAACACTGTGATGTCTAGTCTTGTAGTTAGAATAGTCTTATGTCGTGTCTGTACACTCAGGTCCTAGGAGTTTGTTGATCTGAGAATTTTGAAATCTTGAGATTTTTTATCATGATGTACATAATCACTCGAGAAGTGATTTATCATAGATGTAAACAGTTCATCTTACTTTTATAAAAGGAGTTTCAGATTTTTGAGATCTCGTTTTCGAAAAGTTTTAATTTCTCGTGATTTTTCGTATTCCGCTGTTAATCGAATCGCTTTCGCTATATTTATCTTGTGTTTTGGAGATCAGAGCCCATAATTAGTGGTATCAGAGCTCTAGGTTCGCTGAGTCTACAGAGACATAGGACTTAGAATGTCGAGTCTATCCTTAGTACTTCTTTCTTATCTAATAGAGTCTTCTGCTCCTCAGGAGAAGAAGATAATTAAGGATGTATGGACCACAGGAGGAGTACGAGGTAGAAAGTAGTGTTACTGCACCTCGAGAAGGTGCAAGGAACCTAGAAATAGAGCAACCTGTACTTGAGCCACCTATGGAGAAACCTCAGTTTGACCCAGCTGACATGGGAAACCCAGCTGTTCAAACTATGTTCGGGCAGTTTATGACTGCCATGACACACATCACCGACAGGATGCTCATGCCTGCACCTAGGGCACCTGTCCAGTCTGAGGGTCAAGGTATCGGTAAGACGTTTGAGCGACTTCGTCGTGTCAGAGCAACTGAATACTTTGGTATAGCTGACCCTGCTGATGCTGATCTGTGGTTAATAGAGTTGGAGAAAGCTTTCATAATCCTTAACATCCCCGAAGGTGAGAAAGTTAGACATGTTGTCTATCTTCTCAAAGGTAGTGCTGGTCACTGGTGGACCATGGAAGAGCAGAAGAGGCCTGGAATAGAGATCTCGTGGGAAGACTTTCGTCGGGAATTTGTCCACAGATATTTTCCTAAGACCTTCCTGGACGAGAAAATCTCTCAGTTTGAGAGACTGAGGCAAGGTATGATGAACATTAGCGAGTATGAGGCTAAGTTCATGGAGTTGTTGCGATTCTGTCCGCATATGGCTACCACAGATGAAGAAAGGATTAGGAGGTTTGAGAAGGGTTTGAATGCCGACATGACTACTCCCGTGTCTGCCCTAGAAAACTGGGAGAGATTCTCCACCTTCGTTGAGTCAGTCCGAAGGATAGAGAGATACGTAGTCGAGAAAAGGAAAACCCAAAAGAGATATCCACAGTTCCAGGGATCTTTATCTAGAGACTTTAAGAAGCCTAGATTCTCTGCACCTACACCTCCACCACCCAGATCTAGTTCTCAGACTCAGTGGTCCCCAAGTAGAGGTAGAGGAAGAGGTTTACCGCCACAAGCAACTCGCAGTTCAGCATCAATGTCAGTCACAGGACCACCAAGACCAAAACAATTGGAAAGAAGCTGTTATAACTGTGGGAAGGTGGGACATCTAATGAAGGACTGTAGGTCTAGGCCTGTCAGTGTGACACAACCTTAGAGGCAGAATCAACAGGGATCACAGAGCAGGAAGTCTCAAGGAGCAGCTAGAGGACGTGGGCAAGCGTCTCAGGCTGGATCGTCAGCACCAACTCAACACCAGGCGATAGCGAGGGTCTATGCTATGAACTTTTATATTCTGATATGTCTAAATCCTGTGTTGTATCTGTTCTGATTGACCCGGGTGTTACGCACTCTTTTATCACTCGAAGAGTGATTCGTAACTGCAATATGACAGTTAGTTATAGGGCAGATAGCTTGTTGCTCGAGACTCCGTTGAGAGGTTCTGCTGTTTTGCAAGAGGTATGCTCTCCCTGCATCCTCTTCTTTTCTGATCATCGCATTCAAGTGGATCTTATACCACTTGATATGCAAGGATTTGACATAATGCTTGGAATGGATACCTTAGAAAGGTATAGAGTTGTCTTGGATTGTGAATCCAAGCAGGTTGTGTTTTCTGATGAGAGAAACACATGGATCTTTCAAGGAGAGAGAAAGATTCTACCCACCTATCTTGTGACTGCTATGGTTGCTGATAAGCTGATGAGGCAAGGATGTTATGCATTCTTGGCCCATGTGATAGATACCACCAAGGTGAGTCTCAACCCTGCTGAAGTTCCTGTAGTCAGGGAATTTGAATATGTATTTCCTGAAGAACTTCCAGGTATGCCACCACCTCGGGAAATTGATTTTGAAATCAATTTGATCCCAGATACCCAACCCATAGCACAAACACCGTATAGGATGGTGCCTGCTGAGATGGCAGAACTCAAGAAACAGCTTCAAGAGTTGCTTGAGAAGGGTTTTATCTGACCAAGCACTTCACCTTGGGGTGCTCCGGTCTTGTTTGTTAAAAAGAAAGATGGATCAATGCGGTTGTGCATTGATTACACACAACTAAATAAAGTAACGATAAAGAATAAGTACCCTCTTCCGAGGATTGATGATCTTTTTGACCAGTTGCGTGGTGCAACCGTCTTCTCGAAGATAGACTTGAGGTCTGGATATCATCAACTTCGTATTAAGGACAGTGACATACCCAAGTCTACTTTCAGGACAAGGTATGGTCACTATGAGTTCACAGTTATGTCGTTTGGACTAACTAATGCACCAGCTGCATTTATGGAGCTTATGAATAGAATCTTCTGACCTTTCCTCGATCAGTATGTTGTTGTCTTTATAGATGACATCCTGATCTATAGTAGAGATGCTCAGCAGCATGAACAACATCTTCGTCAGGCTCTAACTTTGCTAAGACAACATGAGTTATACGCTAAGTTTAGCAAGTGTGAGTTCTGGTTGCCGGAGGTATCTTTTCTTGGACATGTGGTATCTGCCTTGGGAATTCGTGTTGACCCTAAAAAGGTAGAGTCTGTTCTACAATGGGAACAACCGAAGACACCGACGGAGATTCGTAGTTTCTTAGGGTTGGCTGGATATTATCGAAGGTTCATTAATAACTTCAGTTCTATAGCCCTACCCTTGACGAAGTTGACCCGGAAATATGTCTCTTTTACTTGGAGTGACAAGTGTCAACAGTCCTTTCAGTTGTTGAAGGAGAGGTTGACAAGTGCACCTGTACTTGTGTTACCTGAGCAAGGCAAAGGATACATAGTTTTCTGCGATGCCTCCAAGAATGGACTCGGATGTGTGTTGATGCAGGATAAGCATGTGATTTCTTTTGCTTCTCGACAACTTAAGAAATACGAGGAGAATTATCCGACACACGATTTAGAGTTAGCTGCTGTGGTTCATGCCTTGAAAATCTGGAGACACTGTCTATATGGAGAAACATTCCAGGTTTTCACTGATCATAAGAGTCTTAAGTATATCTTCTCTCACCATGACCTTAACATAAAGCAACATCGCTGGATGGAGTTAATCAAGGATTATGATTGTACAATAGATTACCATCCAGGGAAGGCCAATGTAGTTGCAGATGCCTTGAGTAGGAAATCAGCAACATAATCCTCTGATAGGGCACAATTAAACTCTTTAGTATGCCCTAGGAGAGATATGCTTATCTCCTTAAGGCAAGACAATGTACAGATGAAGGTGTCATGGATTGCCGGGTTGTTGGCTGAGATGCATATCAAACCCACCCTAAGAGAGCAGATTAAGGAGGCACAACAAGTTGATGCTGCAGTTCAGCAGATCAGATCTGAGTATGGTGATGAGAAGCGAGAAGGTTTTCATGAATCAGATGATCAAGTGGCATGCTATCATGGGAGGATGGTAGTGCCAGATGTGGATAACCTGAGGAAGTTAGTCCTAGAGGAAGCTCATTCTTCTATGTATGCTATGCATCCAGGGAGCACCAAGATGTATCAAAACTTGAAAGATATGTATTGGTGGCCCGGGATGAAAAAGGATGTAGCTGAGTTTGTTCTGAGGTGTCCGGTGTGTCAGCAAGTTAAAGCTGAACACCAGAAGCCTGCAGGAACAATGCAACCTTTACCCATACCATAGTGGAAGTGGGATCATGTAACCATGGACTTTGTTGTTGGCCTACCTAGGACAAACAAAGGACATGATTTCATTTGGGTAATTGTTGATAGGTTGACTAAGACAACACATTTCCTACCTTTCAAAACAACCTATTCTGCTGAAAGGTTATCCCAGTTATATGTTCAAGAGATAGTGCGTTTGCACGGAGTTCCTGTCACCATAGTTTCTGACAGAGGTCCTCAGTTCACAAGTCATTTTTGGGAACAACTACATAGGGCACTAGGCACCCAGTTAAGGTTTAGTACAACCTTTCATCCACATATTGATGGACAGTCGGAAAGGACTATACAGACCTTAGAAGACTTGTTGAGAGCATGTGTTCTCCAGTTCACAGGAAGATGGGATCTGCACCTAAGCTTGATAGAGTTTGCCTATAACAATATCTATCAACATAGTATTGATATGGCACCTTATGAAGCCTTGTATGGTAGACATTGTAGATCACCCTTATGCTGGTATGAGACTAGTGAGCATCAGTTGATAGGTCCTGATCTTGTGCAGTAGACCACAGAAAAGATTAAGGTAATCCAACAGCAGCTTAAGACTGTACAGGATAGATAAAAGTCTTACGCTAACAGACGTCGTAGACCTTTAGAGTGCCAGGTTGGAGACAGAGTGTACCTCAAGGTCTCAGCTTGGAAAGGAGTCCTTCGTTTTGGAAGGAAAGGATAGTTAGCTCCTAGATTTATGGGGCCTTATTCAATCATTGAACGAGTTGGAAAGGTAGCCTATAAACTAGAATTGCCACCAAAATTGCAAAAGTTACACCCTGTGTTTCACATTTCTGTGTTGAGGAAATGTCACCCTGATACCGAGTCAGTTCTACAACCTATGGAAGTAGAAGTGAATGAAGATATAACTTATGAGGAGGGACCAGTGTCAATCCTTGATAAAAGAATTAAAAAGTTAAAGAAGAAAGATATAAGTCTTGTGAAAGTCCTCTGGAATCATCGTGGTGTTGAAGAAGCCACTTGGGAGATGGAGGAAGAGATGAGGAGGAAATACCCTGCTCTTTTCTCCTAATATGCTAAATCGATTTCGGGGACGAAATCCTTTTGAGGGGTGGATAATTTGTAACATCCCTGACATGGGTTATAAGTTAACCCTAGGTGTTTTACTTAAATCATGTAATTAAGATACTTGTGATTAACTTCAGGCATGTAATTAAGTTCCTGAGGAACATACAATTTCATTTTTGTCTTTTTAAAACAATGAATGTAGTATTGTTTTGTTATGCAGGGACCTATGTGCAAATTACCCAATTAGAACGGTTAACTTGCAATATTAACATGATATGATGTTACTTTGATGATGAGACATCATATGAATGAATATGATGAGGTATGATGGATTATCCAAGCTTGGGCACCAAGAAGCAGCTTGTGGAGTGGTCCTTGTGCTTAAAAACCCTGATTTTGGTGTAAAGTGCAAATTACCCAAAATATGGAGTGCAACCTATAAAATATACCTTATAGTATATCTTTTATGAATCTTTACATCATTTAGAGAAGAAATGATGAGAGGGGCGCTTCAATTAAATAATTGGATAAGAAGGATGACCTTTGTAGTGAAAACACCTAGTAAGAGTAAGGAGACCCTTCATATATGTACCTTAGTATGCATGTTGGTTTTCTCTACCCTTAGATCTTGAGTTTTGATGAGCTTTGCATAAGATTATCATGCTTGGACGTTCCTTAGAAAGAAGAAGGGACTTATATGAGAAATCTATGTTTTAGAGGTCCTTATTGTGGAAAACAACCTAAGGTATATAAGCCTAGTTCCTTGTCAAACAACCAAACGTATTCCCTTCACTTCCTCACTTCTCATCTTTCTCAACCGACCAAGGAAAATCTATAGAGCTTAGGGAAACGACCAACCTATTCTAAGGTAAGAGAACACCATCTTCTAGCTTGGATTCATGGAGTAAATCCTTGTATAAGGTTGGTTTCATGGTTAATTCACTTAGGTTTCTTGTTCTAGCCGATCATCTCCATCTTTTCCTTGGAGAATCACCTTTGACCAACCTATGGAGCTCAAGACGCCATTAAAGGCTTGAAGCTTGGAAGCTTTTAGCTCTAGGAACAACGTTTGAGGTGGGT
Source organism: Alisma plantago-aquatica (assembly GCA_963693085.1). Classification (NCBI taxonomy): domain Eukaryota; kingdom Viridiplantae; phylum Streptophyta; class Magnoliopsida; order Alismatales; family Alismataceae; genus Alisma; species Alisma plantago-aquatica. Next base: position 783,968,198 of record OY856413.1, read on the forward strand.
TTTATAACTCTAAACCTTGCTTTGTTATGCATGCTTTTATTCTTGCAAATAATAGTTAGTTCTTCTTCTTCCTCATCTTTCTTTGCACTCTTGCAAGCTTTTTCGTGAAGAACAGACCTTGGTTTCAAGGTTGAAGACGAAGGGAGTTAATAGCTATGTTGGTCCTTATCCAACTTTATTAAATGATCTTGGACCAATAGGTCTAAACGGTTTGCAACCGTTTGAAATCAAGAAGGGGCTCAACCCGTTTGATCTCAAACGATCTTGCAAGATCGTTTAGTTTTAAACGGTCTTCAAGACCGTTTGATAGGGTTGACCAAGGGAAGACCGTTTAAGGAACTGTTGTAAACATATTGAATTTAATTCCTACAAAGAATTATAACCCAATTTCAAACCAATCACAAGTTGAAGGCACTTCAACTCCTTAAACCCTAATCGGGTTGAATTGAGTTTTTCAATGATAGATTTTGGTGAATTTTGGGTTGAAGGACCCAAACGGTCTCAAGACCATTTGGGGGTTCACTCAAACGGTCTTAAGACCTTTTGGTGACAACCCAAGACCGTTTGGAGGTCTAGGGTTAAGGAAATTTGATGGTATGAGGGTCCAATTTCAATAGGTTGATGAATTGATAAAAATGCTGATTTTGGACCTAGTTAGGGTTCAATCCTTATCAAATTGATTTAGGTTTTGATAAAACTTTGGGTAAACGGTCTCAATACCATTTGTAGGATATCCAAACGATCCCAAGACCGTTTGGGCCAAGTTTGGGCCCAATTGGAGCTCAATTGATGGGTTCAACTACAATTTGTTTCACATTGTTGAAAATTGATGATTAGCCGATTGAAAACCCTAATTGAGTGGGATTTAACCCCAATTAGCTTTCAATTGAGAATCAATTTGGTGTCCAATTGATTAAGGCTAATCCTAATTGACTCAATTTGTAAATGGTTAACAAGGGCATGGCCAATTGAAGGCTTCAACATAGGAAATTCTATTCAAACATAACCTTTGTTTCACCTTTTATGTCCATGCGGTTGAACCCATTTGGATCCAAACGACCTCAAGGTCGTTTAAGCTCAAGTGGGTCCACACTCGTTTAAGCTCAAACGGGTTCACACTCATTTATGCACAAATGGGTCCACACTCGTTTAAGCTCAAATGGGTTCACACTCGTTTAAGCTCAAACGGGTTCACACTCGTTTAAGCTCAAACGGGTTCACAGTCGTTTAAACTCAAATGGGTCCACACTCATTTAAGCTCAAATGGGTTCACACTCATTTAAGCTCAAATGGGTTCACACTCGTTTAAGCTCAAACGGGTTCACACTCGTTTAAGCTCAAATGGGTTCACACTCGTTTATGCTCAAGTGGGTTCACACTCGTTTAAGCTTAAATGAGTTCAATTAAAGGATACCTTGTTTTAATCAAACCCTAATCACATGATAGTGATGTGTTGGCTTGTGTTGGTCAATGAGGACTTAACCCAACCTAATCTAGAGTGATGTAATCATCATCTAGAAGTAAGAGGAGAGAGAGGGCTCCTAATATAGTCAAGCAACATATCTTCAATGCATAAGAATGAACAGGTTTAGGGTATGATCCATCAAGGTGAGATCAAGGAAACCCTAACTATGATGAGTGATGAATCTTAACCTAAATAGAGGGCATCAATGATGATGTTCCTCATACATGATGATAATATGAGTTCAATTCACTATGAGGTGAATAGTAAACCCTAATTCTAGGGTAATAACATGTAATGTGAATAGTAAACCCTAATTCTAGGGTAATAACATGTAATGTGAATAGTAAACCCTAATTTGGGGTGAGGTTGTAAAAAGAAGTAACTCTAGGTTATACCTATGAGTGTGAAACCCTAATTACAAGTTGTAGCATGAGGAATCTATTTACCTTGTAAACTAAAGAGATTCAATAACCCCATGATAAGGAGGAATGCATCCAAACCCTAAAATCAGTAGAGGTATACTGATTCATAGCACGCCCGTGCTATGGAGCACGACCGTGGTAACCTTCCTTTGCACGACCGTGCAAGGAAGCACAGCTGTGGTACTCTATGAAACAAATTGAAAAGTCTTGGTATTTGTAAGGATGTTTTTAAACATGCATAATCTCAGTTATACTAATCATGCAGGTGGTTACCAAGATGTAATCATAGCTAGGATAACAGTTATGACATTATTTTCATTGAAAGCATGTCAATAGCTAATGAACAGAAATAACTATGTTGTCTAGATGCAAGTGGCATCATATGAAACTGATATGCCTTAAGGGCAATGAATGACATCAAGGTCATGCTAATAGATGACTTGATGCTGACATGTCACTTGATAGCAAGTGTTATGATGATATAAGGGTGTGAGCACCCATGTTTCTGAATCATAGTGATAAGATGATTAAGAATTGATATCCATCTGATAACTGATATGAGTAATACCTGTTACATTTAGTATTCTTCTGTTATAGCCATGTTTAGTACTTGAATGCTTGGAAATATGTATGATGCTAAAAGAATACTGAAATGTACCTAATAACCAAGTATAATCATACCATGTAGAGCCCTGATCATAGATCCATCATTGTCAGAGTTTAAATGATGGTGAAATAGGTTTTCCTAAGGGAACTCCTGGATCACATACTTTAGAGTATGTGGGGGAATATGGATGTGTATATCCTTACATCCTAGTGTAGGAGTTGGTGTGGATGTATCTTAATCCATCAACCCTTCACTATATGTTTATACCAGGATGATGTAACACTATTCTCCCAAAGGAATCTTTTATACCGCATCGATGAGAGATAAACATGAAATCTTTCGATAGCGAAGAGAGTGCAGAATGCCATTGTGACTCTAATAGAGAAGTACCAGAATACCCTGGTGAGCTATAATAGCAGAGACACTAGATGTCCTGCATGTTTATCCTCATTCTGACTGAGGTAGTTGAAGGTCATGAGAATCCGGCTCTTTCGATGACCTAGTATGATACCGATGCGACTTACTAGTGATCGGTTGGAGCATGAGCGGTATACCTCATCTCCGTAGGGCATAATGATGTTTGTAAAACATAATCAACCATGTAGCATAACTGCTTAGGTTGAACTACGAAGAACATTGATTGATATTACATTGCTTGCATTTAATATCCTGTTCAAGTATTAGTATACATGTTCTTCATATTCCTTAATAATGGTGAGTAATTGTTATCAAGCCTGCTGTGAGTAATCTAAGTTACTTGCTCATGATATTCCTTTGATTGCTTTTAACAAAGTTTCTGGCGGAGAGTTATAACTCTCGCTGGGACAATTATTTGAAATTGTCTCACCCCATAGATTTCTACCTTTAGGTGGACATCGAGGTCGAAGCAACCGATCTGCAGGTGGATAGCAGCAGCATCAGGAAAACCAGGAGCAGCAGTGATTTCAGGTGGAAACATTGTGCTGTCTAGTCTTATAGTTAGAATAGTCTTATGTCGTCTCTGTACACTCAGGTCCTAGGAGTTTGTTGATCTGAGAATTTTGAAGTCTTGAGATTTTGTATCATGATGTACATAATCACTCAAGAAGTGATTTATCAGAGATGTAAACAGTTCATCTTATTTTTATATAAGGAGTTTCAGATTTTTGAGATCTCGTTTTTGAAAAGTTTTAATTTCTCGTGATTTTTCGTATTCCGCTGTTAATCGAATCGCTTCCGCTATGTTTATCTTGTGTTTTGGAGATCAGAGCCCACATAAAGCAACAAGGAACATTTTGGCTCTGACTTATACACCTTGGGATAAAAGGGCTAAAGTAACAAGGAATGTTTTGGCTCTAACTTATACACCTTTATCATAGAAGAAGACCCTAAGACCTATGAATCTGTGAGGAAATCCATACATGCTAGTTTTTGGAAGAAAACTACTGATAGTGAAATAGAATCCATTATGAACAATCATACTTGGATTTCAACTTATCATCCTCCAAGTTATAAAGTCACTAGATGCAAATGGGTCTTCAAGAAGAAGTTAAACGTAGATGGTAGCATCAATATGTTTAAGGCCAGGTTGGTAGCCAAAGGTTATGAATAGTAAGGAGTCAATTATTTCGACACCTATGCTCATGTAACAAAGATCACCTCCATCTGTGTTCTTATTACCTTTTTCATGATTCATAGTCTCAAAATCCATGAAATGGATGTAAAGATTGCCTTCCTCAATGGGGATCTTGAGGAAGAGATCTATATGCAACAACCTGAGGGTTTTTTTGGTCCAAGGAAGAGATCTATATGTAGGAGAATGTTTTATACAGCCAAGTATGTCATTTGTATTCAAAATCTCTCATCCATCTTTTGTCCCACATTGCTTACTTTAGAAGTAAGAGGGATCCTCTCAAATGGGAGAGGAGACCAAAGGTTTGTGGGGCTTTTCTTATGGATTTTGAATTTAAGCTTCATTGGGCTGATTGGTGCATTGTGCTTTGATGAATTAAACACACACGCACACATACCTCTTCTCTCCCAACCACACCTTATCTTGCCCACCCCGCCCCGCACTGCCCGACCCAATTCGATTCGTCATGATACGTGTGTGTGGTTGAATAGTTTGGTTAAATGAAATTTTTTATTTTGATTTATTTAACGACATTTTAATTTGACAATTTATAAATATGAAAATGTACAATTTTCAATTCCTTAATTACCTTAAAAATGCAATTTTCTTGAGTGATCCAAACTATACACTTTTTTGAATGAAATCCTCTCATTTTTTCAACCATATTTATTATCCATTAGAAAGCCGGTTTATGTCTTCTTAAATTCTATTTGGGTGTGCCCAATGAATGATATGTTTGGATACTTGCATGTTTAATAGTTGTTGAAGGAGATTGGTTGTTTGTTTCTCAATTTGGATGGCTGCATCCAACTATAAAGGGACAAGTTTGAGTCATTCCTAACATATCAAAATAGAGAAAAAGACATCAATAAATGATTATCTACTAAGAATAGTTGAGTACAAGAAAACTACTATGTACAAGAATTATTTTCTCCCTACTGCTACTATGTTCAACCTCCACCATCTTGTATTAGCCCGCTACATTACCTTCTTCTAGATCATCTACTTTCTTCTTCTCCATCCACTATTTGTCACTAAGTGTGTTTTCTACGAATTAATTTTTGGTGAAATTTGAGGGTCATAGGACTGTTTGACATTATACTCTCACTAGCACTTGGAAGCATTTGCTGTGTTGGGGCTGACTAAATCTAGGAGGCAAGCCACTGATAAATCTTGTGCATAGGAATAGTGGATTTTGTCTTCACAAAAGTAATCTTCTTGACATGCCTTCATGCACAGGCTTATCTAAACTCTATTTTATTTATTTTTTATTCTTTATTATTGGTCATATCAATTACTATTATATGTGAAAAAGTATTGCTTAAGTAGTATCTAAAAAATTGAAATAGATCCAACAATTATATCAACAAATATTAACAATGAGGTGTGTGAAATTCAATTTCTGTAAGTGCATTTGTGTATCTCAAAAATAAACTTCGTCATGTAGACAATTAGGGAAGCTACTTTCTCATTATCGATATGAATCATAAGCAGATGAGTTACGACATAGAATAATGGAAAGTTGGTTTTTGTTTACTGAGTAGTGGTGTTACGGACAGAACCACGACATCATAGCACAAAGGATAAAGAAACAAAAGTTAAAGACTTGTGTTTTTTCTAAACAAAGTATACACATACTTTGTTAAGTAAAAATGCATCACAAAAACAATTAGGCAACACAAAAGATGTGCACTTACTGGATATTCCAATCAAACATGTAGTTTGAATTTTTCCAAACAACAAACTACAACCACAGCTTGAAAGAGATGCATCACATATCTCAAATTGTTGAGTGGGCTATGTGCCATAAGTTGGAGCCACACCCCTACAAAGATCCTCGGGATGTTGCATTTGTACCCCTACACATAGGGTGTGACATGCCTCAACGCCCCCATTTGAAGTGCTCTTGGATCAGATCAGCCCAAACATAGTTGACTTTGTCCCACCATATGTGTGTGAAGTGCATGTTACATTGTGCTCCTCAAGCAGTTAACCAATAAGCATCCCTAAATAAGGAGGATGGACTTCTAAAGCTACCCCTATGGGATGAAATCTTTCCTTTTCTCTTAGATATACATCATAAATAATAATAATTTATCACTATTCAAAAGAAAAATTGTCAAATAAAAAGTCACTAGAAGAACATAAACAAATGTCATGCATAAATTTTGGTGGAATCATATTCTTGAAGAAATGAATAGAGTTGATATGTTTAACATATAGAAAATTGGCAGAATGATCCCTACAACATGCATCACCATAGACCTACACCTCAATGGTTATATTGGATTTGACTCATGTACTCCAACATGGCCAAGTTCATTTGTGACCAGGAGAGGCTGTCACTTGTGACCAGGAGAGGCTGATATAATCATTATCAATGTTGTTTGCCTATGTGGAAGGGTCCCTATTCATGGGGAAGAGTTAAAACAATACTTGTATGTCATCCTTCTTCTCCTAGTCCTATCTTTCACGCATCAACACCATGTCCGCTGCCCAATATCAGAGACTATGGTCAATGAAAATGTTCTGCATCGAGGTGTTCAAGTACTATGACTACTACCACATCAAAGGAGAGGGTGGGGTGACCTGACCGGATGCAGACAACATTGACCAGGTATTGTCTCAATTTACATAATAAGAATGAGATATAACATTGTAACATCCTTGACCTGGGTTATAGCTTAACCCTAGAAGTGTTGCTTAAGTAAGTTACTTACAAACTTATTCTAAATATTTTAAAAAGTAATTAAGACTCTTTGTGAAATTTATTTTTCAAATTTGAGCTTATTTGCAAACTATGTGTGTATAATATGATAGTCTGAGTGTAAAGAGAAATTTTCCCAAGAAAAGGGATTATATTGCAAATGTCATATGTTGAAAGTATGCTAAGTGTTTTAACATAATAAGAGAGAGAATGATGCTAAGTGGTGTCTTGTGGAAAGCCTAAACTCTAAGTGAGAATTCATTTGAATAATGCTAAGTGATTTGTGCATCAATTGTGGTACAAATTGTGAATTATCTAAAATGTAGGGTTGATGTGTAAATTACCACTTCTAGATTGTCTTTAGTCCTTCCTAGTATTATCTAGAGGAGAGAGAAAGAAGGAGATATTATGTTTGAATAGAGCCATAAAGAGGAGTCTCCTATCAGTTTGTGGAATCTTGGCTTTTCCCATGATGGGCAAGGCATTTCAACAAAGCGATATGTATCGGTTTGCAACTTTTCTTTGGAAAAGGTGGTATTGAATATAATAATGAAGTGAGTGGAAGAAGACTTGTCCTAGAAGATAACCAAATGGATGACCCTTATCCCTTGCATTATCCTTGAACCTTTTTTTAGTATGTAAAGATAAAGATGTTGGGTTTTAGGGGAGATAGAGAAGGCAGCGGAAACAAAAATTTTCTTCTCCCAAACCCAAAATAAAGGAATCGTGTCAACGTCTATGCAGTAGGAAGGATGGTTTGTAGAGACATACCTTGTCTCGAGGCTCGCTCGGCGACGTTATCTCACGGCTTGAACGGTCTTCACATCCGGTCTTGGACGGTGTCTGTGCAGCTCCTGGTCTCACCGGGACTGTCGGGATTGACAATTGTCCTCCGAGCGGAAGAAGTCTCCTGGCTCAGAAGTAGTCCATATGGACCACCTGAAACTCGGATCTCCTTGTCCCACAAGGAATCAGAAGGAGTCACACCCTCTTGTCGGCGTACTAGTCACTAACACACTGTTCTGCAACCAATTGCCTTTCTATCGTTGTCTTTCTCTTGTTGTGCCTCCCTTATCACGTAGCACTTGCTTGGGCTCTCTCGGTTACCACAACCAGAGAGAACAACAACTTTGCAGAGCAACTTGTGTTCTGAGTTGTTGTTCCTGAGAAACCCCCAATACCCCTATATATATAGGAGGGTCATGGGACAGGGTTCTCTACCTCGGGCAATGTAGGATTAAAGCAGGAGTAGAAGGGTTCAAGATTTTCCACAAAATAACCAATCTGCGCCAGCTGAACCGATTGGTTCAAACCCTAAAATGATCATTTCGGGCCCTAAGCCAATCGTTTGGGACCTGAGCCAATCGTCTGGTGCTCTGAACCGATCGGTTCATGCTTGGGCCAATCGGTTTGTGGTCCTGATCCAACTCAAATTGACTTTCATATTTATTTCTGATTAATCAAATATTAATCCTTGTCCAAATCAAATTTGTACAAGTGAAACAAATTGTATTTGCAAAATAGTCTTCTGACTTTCCAAACGATCTCGGTTGGTCACACGAATTGACCGGTTCAACAATTAAGCCGATCGTCTCATTGATACATGAGTCGATCATCTCACCAGTTGAGCCGATTGGTTCACCAACCTGAGCCGATCGGTTCATCCAATGAGCTGATCGATTGGGGCAGTAGACTGTGAAAATTAGTCAATTGTAGTTCCAATCAATCTGATACTCTTAATCATCTGGTCCAACACCTTGAACACTATGATTTTGAGCTATCAATCAATTGAGTGTTTAATTGAACTACTTAACTCCTTTAGTAATCAATCTAAACATTGTTTGTGGATAAACTCTTCTTCCAGGTTAAATCTTATGTGTGTGACCCTGCAGGTCTATTTCACGTTGGCGGTGAAAGTCCATAACACTTATGACTTCACAAGCAAAGAGTGGTGCCTAGTCGCACATCAATGCTACCCAAGTGAAAAGGAAAGTTGGAGAACACCTTTCAATCCAACAATCCATGAATGGTGTTACACTAAATTAATAATTCCTTTATCACTAATATCCCGAATGAACTCAAGGCATGGAACAATCATCCTTTCAACGATCATTCACTTTCTTGATCTCATAGTAGATTGGAGGAGATATGTATGACATCAATATCACAAACCTGATTCACACATATGTGCGCATGCCTATCTCAATCCTATTCATCAAGTGGTCATGGATATCAATTTCCCTCAAGAGGGACGAATCCCGTATCTATCACTCACCCCTCAAAAGCCCCATGTGTCAAAGCCACCCAATATTCACCTTTATAACAACCCATGTTTCAGGACTGTGTTTGATGATGTCAAAGTGTACCCAATGACATGTGTTGAGTGAAGTGATTTCAGGTCACAGAATCACACTCACCACTATCACTGTGAGAACTGACTGTGACTACCATGTCATGGTTCCATGTGTCAGACTCACGGTGGGTCTGTCTAGTACACTTGTTCTCTAACAAGTACCTATGTGTTTGGTTTGATATCTCCATATCATGACTAATGAGATTCTGTCATCAACCAACACCATAATCTAGTCTTGTGTGTCATTGTTGTATATCTACCTTCCACAATGACATCCAACTAGAGACATAATAAGAATGTACAAACTCTTAGCATCTGTATGATCTCATCATTCAAGTCCTTAACCTGAAAGCATACATCATTGAGTACTGTCATTATCTAGACATTCAATCTATTCTATCATTATCTCATATGACTGAACTAGAAAGAATTGGAAGCTTGCCTTTGATGTTTATCAAATCAATCTTAATGTATCCCACCAATCATCCCATGATTGGCTCTCAGGGCATACATATCAATAGACTCCCACTTGCACTGCAAGCCAATCACCCTTGAATCATATTCATAGTGATCTTCAAACATGTCCCACATGTTACTGTGCTCTAGTGCTTATGTAGTGAGTTATGGCAACACCTTGCCAGAGTCAGTATTAACTGCATGTCTCTCATCTCTTCGTTGTACATCACACGTACAAGATGGAGTTGCCATAATATGCGATCTAGTATTCCTTTGCTAACCTTTAGCCATATTGCATGACCAAGTACTCCTTATTTGTTATCAATGACCGAAATATCTATAAGTTCATCTCTATGAACTCCTAGATCCATATAGTATCCACTAATTTTCTCTAACACATGTATACTCAGCTTTTTCCTTTGAAAACGTCTTTATTGGAACATTTCCATTTATCAACAAACATTCACTTTTATATATCCCATATATATTTTGCTATTAATTTTTTGTCCTTTTCAGAAGTTCACATCAGTGTAACTCTTTATAGTGAACCCTTCCTTATTTCCATAGAATTAGTACTTATCAAGTTCTCATGGTATTCCAGTAACCCTTACTGGAACCAGACAGACATCCACTTGTCATGTCCCACATACGAGTTATTAGGATGAGCATATCATATTATCATGTCCAACATACAATATGATAATTGTGTTTTGTTCTTGCCATGTCCATATATGCAAGATGATGGGATGTTTACATACATGATAGATCCTTATCTATTCTTAGAGTTTCCATTCTTCATAAGAACTGGATACTTGGCTTTGGGATACTAACTCCATGTGACAAGGATAAGTTTTCTCCCACTGAATCTATGCATACTGAGCCCTTTAGTATAGATTGCCAATGTATGCTTTCTCTTTTCAGGTCAAGAGGTTTTCGAGAACTATCTCTATACATCTCTATTCCTATCACATAGGAAACATCTCTGTCTTCCGTAAAGATAATTTCCACTTTGGATTTCCATTCTAGAACATTTCCATTTCACATCAACATGTGGAATGTGAATATGCTCCCACTAAATCACAGATCTCTCTTTATCTTTGTCATGTTAGTCAAACCCTTTGACTATATTATCAAAGTAAAGATCCCAGATTTGAGTTGCTTGTACTCTATCAATCACATTGATTAGTCCATTGTAACTTGTAGACTTTATTTGCATCAATGGATTCATAAACCTTATAGGTTGTGTCACGTACACATCCTTGTTTTATTCCTTATAGGAATGCATTTTTAGTATCCGTATGACAAATCTCTTAGTCATTAAGTTGCATTCAACAAGCATCATCCTTCTCAAAATGTTATCCATGTGTCTTAACACTTAAGACTCATTCACACTTATGGATTTCATCCCAATGGGTGCTACCATCAAGGTCACACCTTATGGTTCACATGGAAGTCATTTAGGATTTAATGGTCATAAACCATAACTCAAAATCCGGTTGACTCATCATATGATCAACTCATCCCATAGATAGTCGAGGTGTATCTATCAAGGATATAAGAACTCACAACTCCTTGTGATTCTTAATGTACTTTATTAGTGTGTGGGGTATTCTTTATTTAAGAAGAACTTAGTTATTTGATAATCATCCTCTAACTCCTTGGAGTATGACTCCTTTCGATTTAGACATCACCATGCCTTAATCACGAGCTCACTATGATACACTATCATAATAACTCATAGGGATCTCAAACATTTGGTTCAAGTATTTCATTCATTGATCTCATCAAGAATTAACACTTTACCAAATTGGTACTTCATCTACGATATTCTTGAACACTTCAAGATATTCATATTGGTATTTCTCTAAACACCATTTGAAGTATTAGCATTAAGTCCAATAGGTATGTAAATACATCACATGTATTATACCTAATAGGATATTCAATCTCCCACTACCACTAGTGAAGATTGATTAATCATGTCCAAGAGATTCAAGTCCCTTACTAGTTCTTTAACCAAAAGAGTCTAGATTTATCCATCATATGGATACTAGAGATGAATTTCTCATGAAAATGCTAATTCGTTGTTTGAGTTATCAGTAACTTTTAGGTATCATTTTATCTTATGCATACCAAGTAACACAAGATAAACAAGGCATTGCCATAAAGATCATATCTTTGAAATTGAAACATCAACATCATTAATTGCTATCATTGTCATACAATATGCAAAAATAATGTGTTTCTATCCATTGACAAATATGAAATAGCAGTTCATAACTCTATTAGATGCCTTTAGGCTGAAATAAACTGAAAGGTACTCCTATCTATGGCAGCAACACTTGCTCCAATGATGGGTACTCCTTTCTTGGTCCTTTCGTAAAGGGCATCACTTCTTTGTAGATCTTACTTATCATATATGTCAGATCATCATCTTGGTATCATATACCTCAGAAGCGGTTCATTTCATGATACCTTAGGTGGAGATATCCATCCCCTCCTTCTTCTTCTTTTGTTCTTCCAGATATAGAGGGAAATTCCTTCGTTCACCCTCCCATGTGCCTTGAGGCTGAAGACGACTTGGGCTACTGGATAGCATCCCTTCTTAGATTTGCCCTTTCCCTTGCCCTTGACTTGCCTTTATTTTTGTGGATCAGCATCACATACTTAGGCTTGTCCTTCTTCATCTGTGCCTCTACTGTCCTCAACATGTCCAACAACTTTTTCAATACTTGTCAAAGTTGTTCATGTCATAGTTCATCATGAATTGTATGATTCTTGCAACATTTGTAGTATCATACCAATAGCCAACTCTTGGCTCAGAGGGAATCCTTCTTAGTCAGGTTTTTCCACATACCCAATCATATTGAGTGTGTGAATACCTTACTGGATCTCCTTCTATCCTGGCATACTAGGACAATGTCTTGGAGACATCATATGTCTCATGTTGTCTCTGCAACTCATAGTTCAGAGAACACAACATCAAGCACTCCACATCAATGGCATCCTTGGTATGTTTCCATAAGCATACTTTCAGCAGTTGGTGTGGTGGGATCGAGTTCATATGGTTCTGGTATAACTAGGACTTATAGCTTTCTCTATTCGATTGAGAACACTTCTCAACATCCTAACCAGTCGTGAAATTATTACCATTATTTTGTTGGTCTCAAGGACTAATCACAAATAAATTGATATTGTTGATTAGCCATTTATTGTACAAAAAGGAAATATATGCAATTTAGTCCAAAACTCAATTTGACTTGATTGATTTGAAAAGGTTTTATGATATAATTAGGACTTTAATTAATTATCACTCCTACTATTTTTGTTCAAATTGATATCCCTCACCATCAATTCGGAAGATTGCATCGTACAACCTACTAGTGAGCAAGATCCGTATTTCATCAAGTCATGACTCAGCTTTGGATGATTGCCCACAATCTTGACTATTTAGGTAGGCCATCATGCCAATTGCATCATATGCAACTCTTGGATAGATGACATGCACAACTCCTTGCCATTCATCCCATGCCTCTAGGCTTAGACGCTCTAAGAATCACCAGTTAAGTCTAACCCAAAAGCTGACACGGTAAACATGCACCCTGCTTTGGCAGAACCTACATGTTTACCCTTCATAATTTCGTGAGATATACGGCACACCACACTTTGGCGTAACCTATGCTTGGTCGATCAAGTTTTTCATGCGTGCCGCTAATGGAAGGCGTAAAAGCCTTAATATTTAGATGAGGGATTTGGTTTTTATAGGTACATATACATATCCAATGACCACAATATATAGTATGTATCATATACATGCTATATCCCACACAAAACATGTGAAATGATAAAAGCGATGATTATGGCCATCCAAATTTGATTCCTCGAGCCAAGAGGAATCATGGTCATCTAGGTCTACATCACATGCAACCTGTCCATGATGAAGTGCTATAGCCGTCCGAGTTGATCAACTCATCACATGAATGACCTTCTCGGCCTAGTCGGTCGTCTGGGTGCCACCAGTCGATCAGTTGGCTCCTCTAACCGATCAGTTTGCCTGGTCATCGTGCATCTCCTCATAGGCCCCACCCGATCATCTCACTCCTCGAACCGGTCATCTGGATCACCAATCGATCAGTTCACTCCTTGAACTGGTCGTTTCACTTGTCGTATGGTTGTCCGCCGTTCTTTGACATAACAGGAAATAGAGGATCAATCTTATTTTACATTTGAAAAGGGAAACCCTAAGTTACATTCCGGGGGAGCAAAGGTAGGAAAGAAATCTCGAGTTATCTCGAGTTACATCAGGAATAAGGAGGTAGGGAATCAGTGTGCAGACCGAGATGCAAGAAACCACATTGAACCAAGCACACACATAGGGTTTATTGGCCATAACCACGCTATACATCCACCACAATACTCGTTTAAGGGTGATGCGTATCGAGTGCATTCATATTACATATCATATATGTATATTGGGATTTGTGGATTTAGGATAGGACATCACATAAAGCCATCATTATTCACATCGTATGCAATAATTAAAGGTGACAAACCAAAATTGATCACATTGATAATCCTAAAGTATAGAGAAATTGACGTGGCTCTGATACCACTGTTGTGTTTTAGGGGAGACAGAGAAGGCAGCGGAAACAAAAAATTTCTCCTCCCAAACCCAGAATAAAGGAATCGTGTCAACGTCTATACAATAGGAAGGATGGTTTGTAGAGAAATACCTTGTCCTGAGGCTTGTTCGGCGACGTTACCTCACGGATTGCATGGTCTTCACCTCTGGTCTTGGACGGTGTCTGTGCAACTCCTGGTCTCACCAGGACTGTCAGGATTGACAGCTATCCTCCAAGCGGCAAAAGTCTCCCGCCTCTGAAGTAGTCCAAATAGACCACCTGGAACTCCGATCTCCTTGTCCCACAAGGAATCGGAAGGAGTCACACCCTCCTATCAGCATACAAGTCACTGACACACTCTCCTACAACCAGTTGCCTTTCTGTAGTTGTCTTTCCCTTGTTGTGCCTCCCTTATCGGGTAGCACTTGCTCGGGCTCTCTCTGTTACCACAACCAGAGAGAACGACAACTTTGTAGAGCAACTGGTGTTCTGAGTTGTTGTTCCTGAGAAGCCCCCAATACCCCTAAATATATAGGAGGGTCATGGGATAGGGTTCTCTACCCCAGGCAATGCGAGATTAAAGTATGAGTAGAAGGGTTTGAAATTTTCCACAAAACAACCAATCTACGCCAGCTCAACTGATCAGTTCAAACCTTGAAACGATCATTTTGGGCCCTGAGCTGATCGTTTGGGACCTAGGCCGATCGTCTGGTGCTCTGAGCCGATCGGTTCATGCCTGAGCCGATTGGTTGGTGGTCCTGATCCAACTCAAATTGACTTTCATATTTGTTTCTGATTAATTAAATATTAATCCTTGTCCAAATTGAATTTGTATAAGTGAAACAAATTGTATTTGCATAATAGTCTTCTGACTTTCCAAATGATCTCGGTTGGTCACACGAATTGACCGGTTCAACAATTGAGTCGATCGTCTCATTGATACATGAGTCGGTCGTCTCACCAGTTGAACCAATCGGTTGGGGTAGTAGACTGTGCAAATTAGTCAATTGTAGTTCCAATCAATCTGATACTCTTAATCATCTGGTCCAACACCTTGAACACTATGATTTTGAGATATCAATCAACTGAGTGTTTAATTGAACTACTAAACTCCTTTAGTAATCAATCTAAACATTGTTTGTGGATAAACTCCTCTTCCAGGTTAAATCCTATGTGTGTGACTGTGTAGGTCCATTTCACGTTGGCAGTGAAAGTCCATAACACTTATGACTTCACAAGCAAAGAGTGGTACCTTGTCGCACATCAGTGCTACCCAAGTGAAAAGGAAAGTTGGAGAACAACTTTCAATCCTACAATCCATGAATGGTGTTACATTGAATGTATAATTCAGTTGTCACTAATATCCTGAATGAACTCAAGGCATGGAACAATCATCCTTTCAACGTTCATTCACTTTTTTGATCTTAGAGTAGATTGGAGGAGATATGTATGACATCAATATCACATACTGATTCACACATGTGTGTGCAAGCCTATCTCAATCCTACTCATCAAGTAGCCATGGATATAAAACTCCCTCAGGAGGGACAAATCCCATATCTATCACTCACCCCTCAAAAGCCCCATGTGTCAAAGCTACCCAATCATCACCTTTATAACAACCCATGTTTCAGAACTGCGTTTGATGATGTCAAAGTGTACCCAACGACATGTGTTGAGTGTAGTGATTTCAGGTCAAAGAATCACACTCACCACCATCACTGTGAGAACTGACTGTGACTACCATGCCATGGTTCCATGTGTCAAACTCATGGTGGGTCTGTCCGGTACACTTGTTCTAAAACAAGTACCTATGTGTTTGGTTTGATATCTCCATATCATGACTAATGAGATTTTGTCATCAACCAACGCCACAATCTAGTCTTGTGTGTCATTGTTGTCTATCTATATTCCACAATGGCATCCGACTAGGGACATAATAAGAATGTACAAACTCTTAGCATCTGTATGATCTCATCGTTCATGTCCTTAACCTGAAAGCATACGTCATTGAGTATTGTCATTCTCTAGACATTCAATCTATTCTATCATTATCTCATATGACTAAACCAGAAAGAATTGGAAGCTTGCCTTTGACGTTTATCAAATAAATCTTAATGTATCCCACCAATCATCCCATGATTGGCTCTCAGGGCATACATACCAAAGAAAGATGGGATGCATGCAAATATATGTGGCGACCATGCATGGTTAGGTGGCACGTAGTAGCTTAAGATATTGACACATCTTACACGCTTTCCATAAATCCCAAGTATAAGTACCCTTCCCTTCACCTGTTAGTAGAATTTTTGAAATCTTGCTATCAATCTTCCCTTAGATACCATGCATGTCACTCTTGTATCGTGCATGAGTGAGGAGAGTTAAGTGGTAGAGCTTGGTATCGGCCAAAGACAAAGGATATCGGCCAAATAGGTCATAGAAACCTAGCAAGGTGATAGCAGCCATTGGGAGTGGAGATATCTTGCAAAAGGTAGGAGCTCAAGTCTTGGATCCTTGAGAGGCTCATCTTCAACCTTGGAACATGAGGAGTTGAATCTCGAAGCTTGGAAGTTGCTTTAGAGGTGGGTTATATAACTTGAACCCAACCATGTTATTATTATTTTCCAATATTGTTGAACTTATTGATTTGATTTCAAATTTGAATCCCTTTATTCAATTGGTATTCCTTTGAGTTCAAATAAGTTGTTAGGACTATTGTCCATGGTTTAGAATAGTAAGACAAAGGTCTTGAGGTTGATGATGATGACATCCTCATGGTACAACCCGATATGGGTTGAAGTACCTTGAAATCCGATATGGATCCCAAGATGGTGGTTCACCTAATATGGAAGTGGGTGATACCTCATATACAATATGAGGCATGTCCTATGGATGATATGGGAGATACCTACTTGCACTTTATACACTATATAAGTTTAAAGTTGTACCTGAACATGATATGATAAACTCTACACGATATGGTTTAAACCCTAGATGAAGAATGGAAACCCGAGATAAATTTCCTTTGAAATCAGATATGTCTTTGAAATCTGACATAGCCTACTACCTTGTGATGGGTTGAAGAACTCAACGAGATACTTAGTTTGTTATTCAATCATATGAAATAACTATTCCTTGGAAATTAATGAAAAGGATATGAGTATAATGGGTTGCCCGATATATTAACTCGACATGTTAGCCAATATGCCAACATGATATGGCAATCCAATATAGGAACACAATATAGTAATCCAAGATTGAGAAACCGATATAGCAATCCAAGATAAGAAACCAATATGGTATTATACCACTTAAACGATACATGGTGAGGCAAAATATGATATGCTCAATATGGTGCACCTTTGTGCACGATATAAGAACCAAGTACACCCCTATGCCTGATATAAGGTTAAGATTTTAACCCATACACGAAACCAAGGTTTTGTAAACCAGTAGAACCACAAAGGTTTACTGCTCAGACACAGTGGATGTCCAGCCGAGGTAGAGGTTGTAGTTTTCCACCAAGGGTGTTAAACTCTTAACCTTATATCGGGCATAGGGGTGTACTTGGTTCTTATATCATGCACAAAGGTGCACCATATAGGGAATATCATATTTTGCCTCACCATGTATCATTAAAGTCGTATAATACCATATTGGTTTCTTATCTTGGATTTCTATATTTGTTTCTCAATCATGGATTACTATATTGTGTTCCTATATTGGATTGCCATATCGTGTTGGCATTTTTGCTAAAATGTCGAGTTAATATATTGGGCAACCCATTATACTCATATCCTTTTCATTCCTTTCCAAGGAATAGTTATTTCATATGATTTAATAAAAAACTAAGTATCTAGTTGAATAACTCAAACCATCACAAGGTAGTAGAGTATGTCAGGTTTCAAAGTCATATCAGATTTCAAAGGTAATTTATCTCGAGTTTCCTTTCTTCATCTAGGGTTTAAACCATATCATGTAGAGTTAATCATATCGTGTGAAAGGTACAACCTTAACCTTGTATCATGGATAAAGTGCAAGTAGGTATCTCCCATATCATCCATAGGACATGCCTCATATTGTGTATGAGGTATCACCCACTTCCATATCGGGTGAACCACCATCTTGGGTTCCATATCAGATTTCAAGTTACTTCAACCCATATCGGGTTGTACCATGATGATGTCATCATCATCAACCTCAAGAACGTTCTTTTCCTATTCTAAACCATGGACAACAGTCCTAACAACTTATTTGAACTCAAAGGAATACCAATTGAATAAAGGGTTTGAATTTGAAATCAAATCAATAAGTTCAATAATATTGGAAAAGAATAATAACATGGTTAGGTTCAAGTTATATAACCCGCCTCTAAAGCAACTTCGAAGCTTCAAGCTTCAACTCCTCATGTTCTAAGGTTGAAGATGAGCCTCTCCAAGATCCAAGACTTGAGCTCCTAGCTTTTGCATGATATCTCTACTCACAATGGCTGATATCACCTTACTAGGTTGCTATGACCTATTTGGCCGATATACTTTGTCCTTGGCTGATACCAAGCCCTCCTACTCAACTGTCCTCACTTAAGCACGATACAAGAGTGGTATGCATGATATGGAAGGGAAGGTTTATAACAAGATTTTGAAAATTCTACTAATAGGTGAAAAGAAGGATATTTATACTTGGGGTTTTCTGAAAAAAAGTGTTAGAGGTGTCATTAGCTTAAGATAGTAAGTGCCACATAGCCATTCATGGCTAACACATGTATTTTCATGCATCTTATCTTTATCTTACCTTGTAAAAAAAATAAAAGGTCAAGGATAATTCAAAGGATAAGGGTCGGGCTCCTTAGTTATCTTCTAGGACAAGCTACTTTCCACTCACTTCATTATTATATTCAACACAATCATTTCCAAGGAAAATTGTAAGCTGATACATATGACATCCTTGAGGTGTCTAGACCATCATGGGAAAATTCAAGACCCCAAAAACTAATAGGAGACTCCATATATGGCTCCATGACTAATAGGACTCCCATTCTAAGTCCACAATTCGATATAGCTCATCATATATATAGCTTTCAACTATGCATTTTCTTGGTCTTTTCATTACTAAGAGTGCCATCACTCTAGGATGATTCATATATAGTATCTCCTTCTTTCTCACTCCTCTAAATGATAGTAGGAAGGGGTAGAGACAATCAAGAGGTGGTAATTTACACATCAACCCTACATTTTGAATAAATTTCAATTTGTACCATAATTGATGCACAAAGCACTCAGCATTATTCACACAAGTTCTCACTTAGAATTTAGGATTTCCAAAGCCATCACTTAGCATCACTCTCTCTCTCTCTCTCATGATGTTAAAACACTTAGAATACATTCAACATGTGACATTTGCAATATAACCCCTCATCTTGAGTAAATTGCACTTTACACTCAGATGATCATCTAATGCACACATAGTTTGCATATAAGCTAAAATTTGAAAAATAAATTTCACAAAGAGTCTCAATTACTTTTCAAAAGATTTAGAACAAGTTTGTAAGTAACTTACTTAAGCAAAACTTCTAGGGTTAAGCCATAACCCAGGTCAGGGATGTTACATATGCTCTCCATGTGTTCTTTCTTTCTCAGAACATAGCATTCTGGTGGATGTTATACCATTTGAAATGCATGGGTTTGATGCTATTCTTGGGATGGATACTCTAGAGAAGTATAAAGTTGTCTTGGATTGTAGTTCCAAGCAGGCTATGTTCACACACGGTGATAAGACATGGGTCTTTCAGGGGGATAGAAAGATTCTTCCAAACTATTTAGTGTCAGTGATAGATGGTAGCAGAGAGGTTGATGTGATAAGGATGTTTCACATTCTTGGCACATATGATTGACACCAGAGCAGAGAGTCCTAGTCTTTCTGAAGTACCTATTGTTAGGGAATTTGAGGATGTGTTTCTCGAGGAATTTCTAGATATTCTGCCACCCCAAGTGATTGATTTCAAGATTAATCTAATTTCGGGTACGTAACCTATAGTCCAAACACCTTATAGGATGGCACCAACTGATATGTCATAACTCAAGAAACAGTTATAGGAGTTTCTTGAAAAAGTTTTCATTCGAACGAGTACTACGCCATGGGGTGCTCCAGTTCTTTTTGTTAAAAAGAAAGATGGGTCTATGAGATTATGCATAGACTACAGACAGTTGAACAAGGTGACTATTAAGAACAAATATCCTTTGCCAAGGATTGATGATCTGTTTGACCAGTTGTGTGGTGCAACGGTGTTCTCTAAGATAGATCTAAGGTCAAGATATCATGAGTTATGCATCAAGGAGAGTGACATACCTAAATAAGCTTTTAGGATGAGATATGGTCATTATGAGTTTGTAGTTATGATGTTTGGACTAACTAATGCACCAACTGCATTCATGGAGCTGATGAATAAAATCTTCCATCCATTACTTGATCAGTTTGTAGTAGTTTTCATAGATGACATTCTGATATACAGTAGATACAGACAACAACATGAACAACACCTTCATCAAGCTTTGACTTTGCTGAGACATCACAAGTTGTATGCTAAATTTAGCAAGTGTGAATTCTAGTTATCAAAAGTATCTTTTCTTGGACACGTTGTATCTGCTTTAGGTATTCGTGTTGATCTCAAGAAAGTAGAGTCTGTTTTTGAGTGGGAACATCCCAAGACACTGACTAAGATTCATAGTTTCCTAGGTTTGGCAGGTTACTATAGAAGGTTTATCAAAGGTTTCAGTTCTATAGCATTACCCTTAACCAGGTTGACCAGGAAGGAAGTTCCTTTTGTCTAGAATGACAAGTGTCGGCATTCTTTCCATTTGTTGAAAGAAAGGCTGACTAGTGCACCTGTGTTGGTTCTACTTGAACAGGGAAAAGCATATATTATTGTCTGTGATGCTTCTAAGAATGGCCTAGGTTATGTGTTGATGTAGAGTGATCATGTAGTTTCTTTTGCTTCTTGACAACTCAAGAAACACGAGGAGAATTATCCGACACATGATCTAGAACTAGCTGTAGTGGTTCACGCATTGAAAATATGGAGGCATTATATCTATGGAGAAACGTGTCAGAATTTCAAATATCATAAAAACTTAAAATAAATTTTCTCACAGCATGAGCTAAAAATGAGACAACGTCATTAGATGGAATTAATCAAGGACCACGATTGTATAATTGATTATCATCTAGGGAAAGCCAATGTAATAGCAGATGCACTAAGTAGAAAATCCTCATCTCCACCCACATATAATGCACAATTGAATTCCTTAGTGTGTTGTAAGAGGGATATGCTTGTCTCTTTAAGACAGATGAATGTGCATTTAGAGGTATCTTTTTCAGCTGAAATGCATGTGAAACCTACTCTGAAAGAATAGATTAAAGAGGCACAACAGGATGATATTGTGATTTAGCAGATCAGATCAGAGTTGGGCAGTGAGAAACGAGATGGTTTCCATGATTCAGAGGAAGGGATAGTTTGTGACCATGGTAGGATGGTAGTTCCTGATGTCAATAACTTAATAACGTTAGTTATGGAGGAATGTCACTCATCCATGTATGCAATGCATCTAGGGAGTACCAAAATGTATCATAACTTAAAAGATATGTATTGCTGGCCTGGTTTGAAGAAAGATGTAGCTGAATTCATTATGCAGTGTTCGGTGTGTCAGCAGGTTAAAGCAGAACACCATAAGTCGGCAGGAACATTACAACCCCTACCTATACCTCAGTGGAAATGGGATCACGTGACGATGGACTTTTTGGTTGGTATACTTAGGACAACCAAAAGTCATGATTCCATTTGGGTGATAGTTGATAGGTTGACTAAGATAGCACATTTTCTTCCTGTCAAAACTACCTATACTGGTGAGAAGCTTGCACAGATCTATATAGATGAGATAGTGTGCTTGCACAGAGTTCCATCTATGATTGTATCTGATAGAGGTCCCCAGTTTATGAGTCATTTTTGGAAATGACTACATAAAGCCCTGGGTATGCAGTTGAAGTTTAGTATAGCTTTTCATCCTTAGACATATGGGTAGTCTGAAAGGACTATACAGACTTTGGAGGATTTTCTTAGAGCATGTGTTCTTCAGTTTTTAGGAAGTTGGGATTTACATTTGATCTTAATAGAGTTTGCCTATAACAATAGTTATCAAGCTAGTATTGAGATGGCACCATATGAAGCATTATACAACAGATGTTGTAGATCTCCATTATGTTGGTTTGAAACAGGAGAATACCAACTTCTGGGTCCTGAGTTAGTACAATGAACAACTGAAAAGATTAAAGTTATACAATAATAGTAGAAAGTTGCACAAGATAGATAGAAATCTTATGTCGATAAACGTCATAGACCTTTAGAATTCCAAGTTGGAGATAGAGTGTATCTCAATGTCTCTCCATGGAAAGGTGTTCTCAAATTTGGAAAGAAGGGTAAGTTAGATCCTAGATTTATGGGACTTTACCCAGTGACAACACGGATCAGAAACGTAGCTTATACGTTGGAATTACCACTTGAGCTACATAGATTGCATCCAGTGCTTCATGCGTCTATGTTGAGAAAATGTCATCCTGATACAGAGATGATGTTACAACATGTAGAGGTTGAATTGAATGAAGATATATCCTATGTGGATGGTCCAATGATGATTCTTGACGGAAGAGTGAAGAAGTTGAAGAAGAAAGATATAGTTTTGGTGAAAGTTCTCTGGCATCACCGTGGCATTGAAGAAGCCACATGGGAATTCGAGGAAGATATGAGGAGGAAGTACCCTTCTCTTTTCTGTTGAGATTTTGGGGAAGAAATCCTTTTTAGGGGTTGATAATTGTAACATCCCTGACCTTGGTTATGGCTTAACCCTAGAAGTTTTGCTTACTTAAGTTACTTACAAACTTGTTCTAAATCTTTTGAAAAGTAATTAAGACTCTTTGTGAAATTTATTTTTCAAATTTGAGATTATTTGCAAACTATGTGTGTATAATATGATAGTATGAGTGTAAAGAGCAATTTACCCAAGAAAAGGGATTATATTGCAAATGTCTTATGTTGAAAGTACCGAAAGTGTTTTAACATCATAAGAGAGAGAATGATTCTAAGTGGTGTCTTTTGGAAAGCCTAAACTCTAAGTGAGAATTTGTTTGAATAATGCTAAGTGCTTTGTGCATCAATTTTGGTATGAATTATGAATTATCTAAAATGTAGGGTTGATGTGTAAATTACCACTTCTAGATTGTCTTTAATCCTTCCTAGTATCATCTAGAGGAGAGCAAAAGAAGGAGACACTATGTTTGAATCATCCTAGAGTGATAGCACTCTTGGTGAAGAAAAGACCAAGAAATGTATAGTTGAAAGCTCTATGTGAACTATATCAAGTTGTAGACTTGAAGGAGTCCCTATCTACCATAGAGACATAAAGAGGAGTCTCCTATCGGTTTGTGGAATCTTGGATTTTCCCATGATGGGGAAGGCACTTCAACAAAGCGATATGTATCGGTTTGCAACTTTTCTTTGGAAAAGGTGGTATTGAATATAATAATGAAATCAGTGGAAGAAGACTTGTCCTAGAAGATAACCAAAGGGACGAACCTTATCCCTTGCATTATCCTTGAACTTTTTTTTGCATGGCAAGATAAAGATGGGATGCATGCAAATATATGTGTCGACCATGCATGGCTAGGTGACACATAGTAACCTCAAAACCTTTGTCTTGCTATTCTAAACCATGGATAATAGTCCTAACAACTTATTTGTACTCAAAGGAATACCAATTGAATAAAGGGATTCAAATTTGAAATCAAATCAATAAGTTCAAATATATTGGAAAAGAATAATAACATGGTTGGGTTCAAGTTATATAACCCACCTCTAAACCAACTTCCAAGCTTCAAGTTTCAACACCTCACGTTCCAAGGTTGAAGATGAGCCTCTCTAAGATCCAAGACTTTTTTCTACCTTTTGCTCATGGTTGAGTACACTGTCTGTCGTGTCTTGTAGATAGAAGTCCTATGTTTCATTAATTATGAAATTGTTTGCTGAAAAATATAGATTAACTTTTTTGGCAATTATGTGAAGATAATGAGACTCTAAATAATACAAAATGATGGTAATGATGTAATGTTGTAGTAATATAATGGTGATGACCCTAAAACTATAATTGCATTGGAACATACAAAAGGAAATCTCAAAACTCAAATATAATGGTAAAACTATGTTCCTTGGGTCCCAATTAGATTGCGTACCATGCTTCACATTATTTAAACAATAATAACTATCCTAGCTTAAAATATGAGCTTTGCTCCAAAATACTAAATAATATGGTTAATGACTTTAAAAGTAAAATTAAACCCAAATTTGAATTCTACATACCAAAATTAGTCTTTGTGTGAATTTTCATATTAATTGAACAATATTATCTATCCCATGTTTACTTAGGAGAGAGAATGTAACTTATAGTCAAAGAAATAAATTAATTATTAAAACATCTCATATATTATAAAAATAGTATAAACCAATTTTTATGATCTATACATATATAATAGGTAAGATTGTAATAATAAAATTATGGTATAACATAAAGGGAACAATGTTGTACATGCATGCTAAATCTACAAAAGATTTATTATGGGGGGAAATCTAAAATGTCCAAATACAATGTGACCAAGGTAATTGCAAAAATGTGGAATATGTGAGATATTGTAATAAATTAGAACAAATTTTAAATAATTAATTCTCTATGGTTAATGTTTAAAGACAATAAATAAATGAAAACAATCATGATAAGATAACATAAAGGAAATAAATATTTTAAATTGGTTATATATTTGTTTGCAAATAAATGAATATTCCTAAGTGTTTATAATCAATTGCTTCACTCAAAAAAGAAATAATAATAATCTTGACTAAGTGATCTCCTTAGTAAACCTCCCTTTTACCTCCTAAAATCGTTAACAACAATGAAAAAAAGGAAAGTATTTCACTATATATTATTTACACCCTTTTGATTTTGAAGTTAACGTGTTTATAATAACTAGTTTAAGGTATACAAATTTATTAGCACATATCTCCTATGAAAATAACTAATGTTAATATATTAGGAATATTTACGGTTTCCTAAAATTTGGAGTTTTGGATCTTACTTAATATTAATAAAATAGATGTCTTCTATTATAATAAAATGTTTATACATGTTTTCAATTAATATAATGTGAGAAGAGAAGAGATCACCAAAAAAACAACAAGGAAATCATTTTGCAATGGAATGAATAAGTGTATATAAGGGTTGATAAATGGATTAAAATGAATTCAATAATTATATCTTACACAAATGTAGATTAAATTATTATACATGTTTACATTGAGTAAAAAATTACACAAAGAGATATTTAGAAGTCTCCTTTTTGTAAATGTAGTAGTGAATATTTCTATGACCAAGTTGTTAAAAATAATAGGAAATATATTATAAAATGTAGAAATAAAGGAATTGAAGCTAAATAACATTTTTTATATTACTCTTTCTTTTTATGTGTTAATGAATGCTTAACTTTTCTCCTTTGACAATATATGTTACATATTTTTCCTAGTAAACGAAAGTGGATAAGTTTCTTTCTACCCAAGGTGAATATTTCTATATATATATATTCCTCTCCATGGCTTTCACAAAAATAGAAATCACTTGATCAATAGGACATGACTCCTAACCATCTCCCTTATCCTCCTATTCATGTTCCTTGGAAAAGTAGTCATATTTCATAAAACAATTCATATGATGATCCCATATTAACCACCAACATTTCAAATCTGGATCTAATGTTTTGACAAGTTGACTCACATCTATAGGTATGTTGCATCTCCAAATCATATTGATAATTTTTTTATTTTACTCTCTTAATGTATGTTTCATCCCATCAATCATATTGAGCAATTGATCTACATCTCTTTATCTTGATTTATGTTGCATCCTTATTACTCATATTGAGTAATCACCTATATGTTCTTCCTTTTGGAATTTTGAGATATACATTTTACACAATCTCCATCTCTTGTATGGATTTGATTCTTGAGTGATTTTTATGATCTAATCAAGTTGATTGTTATTGTTTTGGAATTTGATTTGTATCTTTCTCATCGTTTACATGTAGAAATCTTATTTTGAGAAATGTACTTAAATGGAATCTTATTTTCCAATGTGATAGCCTCTTGTGGTCTTATTATGTACTTTTTTTAAGGACATGATTGTATATTTGTTATGGGTCCTCTGATCCTACATGATATCAATTATATTATCTCATCCCTTATTTGTGCTTGATTATACTTTATCTTGCCTATCCTATTTTACACTAGTCATAACTATGAATAGTGACACCATATAGGCATTGGGTTTTATTCTCCTTCCATGTTTGATATTTAGAAAATGGACATTGGGTTTAATTACCCTATGAAATATGATTTTAGGAATTGTGTTTTATTACACTGCCATGCACTTAGTTTTATTCCCCTACAAAAGACTATTCATTTGGTACTGAGGTTTTAGTCCTTCTACCCTTGTCTTGGATTACATATGAGTCCTACCCCCACTTTTAGTATATTCTAGTCTGCTTATTACTCACCATACAACTGTTTATGATCATTTTAATCTATTGTGTCATTGTTATAAGGCAAGAAATCTCTTATTCTTCATAATCATTTTATTGAAATTCAATTCTCTTTTGATATCTACTTGGATATTACTTTTCCTCTTCTATGGGAAGCCTTGTTATATTTCATGTCATTTTTCCCTTACATTGTTCAAATCCCAATTAATATGGATGTATTAGATTTTAGGCTAACAACTTCTATTTTGTCTTCTCCTGTGGAGTACGCTTCCAACCCCAGGTGTAGGACATGGTGGACGGGACATGCGGACGTGGACCTTGCTTATGTAGATGACTCTCAGGGTGATGGACTTGAGATAGCTTAGATATTTATCTACTTGGATTCTGATGTAGTTTCTTTCATGTAAGAACGTTTATGGGAGAAAATTTTGTAATCTTAATAAATAGAATATAGTCATAAAATTTTATTCCACGTCTATACTTTGGTTATTTTGTATATCATCGTTGAAAAATGAAAAAAATTACACCTATTCCAGCATGCTTAAAGTGTGTTTGGATGGATTTATTCCTCAAATTTAGTAGGGAGTCGATCACTCTTGGGTCCCACTCCTTACAAGATGGTATCATAGTCATTGTCATCAGATTCTAACTATTTCAATTTTGTATCCCTAATTAGAACATTAACCTTACATTGTCACCTCTAAGTGAAATGTTTACCCTAATTTTGACTTATGTGGTTCATAATATGATGAAGGAAAGATGTTGAACAGAATGAGGTATGCGTCAAAATCAGGATTATTAAACCCTAATGTGATGAGACTCTAGTGGCTCATACCCAACAAAGTAGGTTAGTTATTGCATCATCTTTGGATGTTTTAAGGTTTGACATGAGGATTATATTAAAAGGATGTTAAAGTAGTATGATAAGGAGACACTAAATGGAAGTTGTGACTTGTTTTTCTCTTTGATTTCTTGCCCTATCTTGAATTTTGTTTTAGAAAGTTTTGTCAGCAAATTATATTCTTTATAGATACTTTATGTACTAAAAAAATGTTTTTACTAGATTTTATCGAAGTTCTCTTGAATATGTGTGAAGTCTTTATAGAGAAACCTTAGTAGTAATTACAATAGAAATATTACCCTACTTTTTACTATGGAGTGATGACTAGGAATATTTTTTTGTATAATAGGTTTAATGGACCTACCCTTTTGTCTCATTTAAGCTATAGAATGCCGTACCCTATGACTTTTTGGATGATAATGTGAATCTTAGGGTTGATAGTTTAGTAACACAAGGAATTGAAACTCAACCCTAGGTCAATATGACCTCTTGGTTTGATGCACGATCTAATAACAACATAAACCCATAAAATATTCCCAACTAAAATTACATCAATAACCCTAATACCTTGATGTTGTTTAGCTTGGCTTATTAGGTTAAATCCTTTATGGTGTGGAGGGAAGTTGGTTGGTAGTATAAAATGGATGGATTTTGGGGATGAGATCCTCTTCAAGGGGTGGAGTGTTGTAACATTCCCAAGCCTAGCATCCTGACTCTAGAAATTCAATTCCCATGATTAGGAGATCAGAATGCTTGGTCTTTTAGATTTTACCAAGCATAGATAAAGTTATCTCTTAATGAATTTTTATAATGCATATAGTATATTATGTCTCAATATGTTCTATAATAAATATCACATATCATAATACACTCATATTAACATAATAAATTAATTATGTGCTAACATGTAAGTAAATCCATATATTTTCCTTTTGCTAACTAAAATGCAAATAATGGCTAAAATATGTTTAATAAGCAGTATAATGTTCTTTATAATATGTATATTAATGCCCATAAATGTAACATCCCTGACCTGGGTTATGAGTTAACCCTAGGTGTTTTGCCTAAATATGTAATTAAATCTTTGTGATTAACTCTGAGCATGTAATTAAGTTTCTCAGAAACGTATATCTCAGTATTTGCTCCTTTTTATTTAAAGTTGTAGCATTGTTTTGATATACAGGGACCTATGTGCAACTTACCCAGTTGAAAGGGTTAGCTTGCAATTTTCACATGATGAGATGTTCCTCTGATGTTGAGACATCATGAGAAATCTTTTAGCAAAGTTTGAGGGATTTCCCAAGCTAGAGCACCAAGGTGCAGCTGTGGAAGCAATCCCAGTGCTTGAAACCTTAAATTGGGGTAAAATGCAATTTACCCAAATTAAGGGATACAAATTGTGAAATGTGTCATCTAATGTATCTTTTTAGACTCTTGCCATCATTTATAGAAGAAATGATGAGGAATTCACCTCAATTGAGTTATCAAGTTAAGAAATAGGCTTTGTGATTGAATAATCAGGGTATATGTGCAATATCCCTTTAAGTATGAACTTTATTATTAGATTGTTCTTCCTTGCCTTCTTTTCTATAACTTAAGATAAGGTTTGTCCTTAGAATAAATAGGAAGGGACGAGCAAGTAATAAAGGAAGGACTTAGTTGGAATTATGGACAACTTATGTACTAATATTGAAAATCCTACCCCATGTATATAAGCTCTCCTTCCCTTAGTTGCAAGGAAACTCACCCTTCGTTCCCTTACTGTTTCATTTCACCAAAGACAACCAAGGACTGCCTTGGAGCTAAGGAAGACGACCAAGGGGTGCAAGGTAGGTTTAAACCCCTCTTCTTGCCTAATTCCATGGTTAGAATTCGAATTCAAGGTTAGCTTCATGGCTAATTCTCGAAACCCTATCTTTCTAGCCATCTCTCTTCATCCTTCCTTGGAGTTTTCACCTTGGCCAACCTGTGGGAACTCAAGGACGCCATTAGAGCTTGGAGCTCAAGAAGCAAGCATTAGGCGGGTTTTATAACTCTAAACCCATGCTTTACTATGTGCATCTTTATATGCGTTTTGATGATAGCTCTTAGTGTTTCCCTACTTTTCCCTGCTATTTTGCAAGCAAACCCGTGGGATATCTGTACTGTTCTTGAGCTAGAAGATGAAGGCGTGATTTTCAAGAAAAACCCACCGCTTTTCTTTTCCTTAAACAGTCCTAATAGTTTGCTCTCTCGGACTCAAGACCGCGAGGTGAGCAAACGGTCTCGAGACCGCGACAGGGCAAACGGTCCCAAGACCATTTGGACCCGTTGACCGAGCGTGGACCGTATAAGAAATCTGTTCCTAATTATATAGGCTAATTACCCTCAAAATTTGGGAGACTAACTCCAACGGAATCGGGAGATATGACCTTTTTAAGTCACTACTTTAAATGAATTAATTGCTGATTTTCAAACGGTCTGAATTTGCCTTTTTGGGCAAACGGTCTCAAGACCGTGTAAGGTCGTTGACTAAGCGTTGACCGTATGAGATTACTGTTCAACATTATGTCAATTAACAACTCACCAAGTTTTATGGTCTAATTCCAAACGGGCTAAGAGTTGAAGGGTGAATACTAGGGCTAACCCTAGATAAAATCAGTACTGAAATTATGGTGACCTAACTAGGGTTTTTAGAGTTGATTGACCTAAACGGTCTCAAGACCGTTTGGGGGTCACCAAACGGTCTCAAGACCGCGAGGGAAATCAACCAAGACCGTTTGGAGGTCTGGGGTCAAGATTTGTTGACCAATTGAAGGTATAATTACACCAAATTACATTGCAATTAAATATTGACATGATTATCAACTCAAGGGGTCAGACCTTGATGAATCTGCACTAGAATCCAAAATTGGATGGGTAAACGGTCTCAAGACCGTTTGGAACTCATCCAAACGGTCTCAAGACCGAGAAGACAATCACCCAAGACCGTTTGAAGGTCTAGGGTTGAGTAATTTGACCAATTGAGGACCCAATTGCAAATAAGTTATCAATTTAATCAAAATTCTGTTTTGTGGTTCAATCATGGTTCAACCCCTATCAAATCACCTTAGACTTTGATGAAATCTTGGGCAAACGGTCTTAAGACCATGTGGGGTCCACCCACATGACCTCAAGACCGTTTGGGCAAAGTTTGGGCCCAATTGGAGCTCAATTGAAGGGTTCAACCTTGAGTTGATGCACACTATTGAGTGTTGATGGGTGAACATTGATAGACCCTAATTGAATCGATTTCAACCATAATTGGTTAACCATTATGGGTCAATTGAATGACCAAATGATCAAGCATAATCTTAATTGACTAAATCCATAAGTGGTCAACATAGCTTTGACCATTTGAGGGCTTCAATATGGGTTGACATTATCGGTTGCATCTTTGAGCCTTGTTGAAGGACCAAGCGGCTGAGACCATGAGAGCCTCGCGGTCTCAAGACCGTGAGAGGGCTCGCGGTCTCAAGACCGTGAGCGGGCTCACGGTCTCAAGACCGAGAGGAGGCTCGCGGTCTCAAGACCGTGAGGGGGCTCACGGTCTCAAGACCGAGAGGAGGCTCGCGGTCTCAAGACCGCGAAGGGCCTCGCGGTCCTGAGGTCAAAGAAGGGCAAACGGTCAACACCTCTTCGCGGACTCAACTCAATTTGGTCTTCGCGGTCTCAACATTAACTTGAACCAATGGGAGGCTTCGCGGTCTTGAACCCTTGAAGAGGCTCGCGGTCTTGAAGCCTAAGGGGGCTCGCGGTCTTGGAGCTAGAAAGAGGCTCGCGGTCTTGGAGGGTCAAAGTGGGAAAACGGTCAACACTTTCAACCAATCTCAATCCAATTGATGATTAATGATTGAAATCAATCAATGTGATTCAAGGTTGACCTCATTCAATCATTTGATGATGTAAATGGTTCAATGTTGCCCAAATCAAACCCTAATGAAAAGCTAGGATAGTAAGGGGTTATTTGACTAAGGGTTTTGACCATGATGATGATCAATGGGATGAATTACCAATATACCCCTGAAGGGTCAATTGAGTTATACCTTGCTCAATTCAAACCCTAATTATATGAGAATGATGTTTTTAGTCATAATGACTCTATCCAACTTGATCTAGTCTAATGTTACCATCAACCATTAGTATGATGAAAGAGAAAGTACTTCTAGAGAGAGAAAGTACTTCTAGAGAGAGAAAGTAACTCTAATCACATAATGATGATG
This sequence comes from Alisma plantago-aquatica, assembly GCA_963693085.1. Lineage (NCBI taxonomy): Eukaryota > Viridiplantae > Streptophyta > Magnoliopsida > Alismatales > Alismataceae > Alisma > Alisma plantago-aquatica. The sequence goes on from OY856413.1 coordinate 784,000,151, forward strand.
TTTTTGGCTATGTTAGCCTATGATGCCTCAATCCAATCTGTTTTAGAGTGATTTTGACATCACCTAACCTTATGATGAGAGAGAAAGTACTTCTAGAGAGAGAAAGTACCCTTTTTAAATGAAAACTCAATTGAAGCATCCCCAATGCACAGGAATGAGCATAATTAGGGTATGACCCACCTGTGTGAGATCATAGAAACCCTAATTATGATAAATGATGAACCTTTAACTAATCCAAGAGCATCAATGAAGATGTTACTCATACATGATGATGTTATGAGTTTAATTCACCTTGATGTGAATAGTAAACCCTAATTCGAGGGTGATGACATGTAATGTGAATAGTAAACCCTAATTCAAGGGTGATGGCATGCTTTTGAGTATTAAACTCTATTTGATTTGAGTTAAAGATTTAACTCTTATGACAAGAGTAGGAAGTACATTCCTTATTGTTGTATTACCTTTATCAGATATATTAACCATGCAGGTTCTGATATGAAGGTAATCATATCCAGGTATGGATGTTGATGTTATATTCATTGAAGGCATGTTGTTAGCCTTATGAATAAGTAAAGTAATCTGATGCCTTGCCAGTGGCATCCTATACTGATAATGGGCTATGAGAGCCATGAATACCATCAAGGTCATGCCTTAGAGATGACTTGTGATGAGGATAATGAGAAATGATGATTGATATGAGTTAGGCCTGTTACATTTAGTATTCTTCTTTTATAGCTGCTATGCTACTGTTATTGTTTGAAGAACAATGTATGTTGTTAAAGAATACTGAATGTACCTAACTAATCAAGTATAATGTAGAGCCCTGATCATAGATCCATCATTGTCAGAAATTAAGTGATGGTGAAATAGGTTTTCCTTAGGGAACTCCTGGAGCACATACTTTTGAGTATGTGGGGTACATGGATGTGTAGAACCTTACATCCTAGTGTAGGAAAGTGATGTAGATGTGGAATCCATCCATCCTTCACTATAGTTCCATACCGTATCAATGGTAGGTAAATATGAAACCTCCTGATGACGAAGAAAGCACAAATATCTGTATCAGTGGTAGGTAAATATGAAACCTCCTGATGACGAAGAGAGTACAGAATGCCACTGTGACTCTAGAATAGCGAAGGACCAGTTTACCCTGGTGAGCTATAGTAGTAGAGACACGAGATGTCCTACAAGTGATCCTCTTACTGACTGAGGAAGGTGAAGGTCATGAGAATCCGGCTCTCTTAATGACCTATGTATGATACTGATGTGACTTCTCAGCGATCAGTTGGAGTATGAGTGGTAAGCCTCATCTCCACAGGGCATAATGTTGTTTGTAAAACATAATCAACCATGTAGTATAACTTGTTAGAGATAACTCCAAGTTAGTTGGTTGACGTTACATTGCAATAGTGTTTATATTCTCCATATCTCCTAAATGGTTGAGATCTTGTTATACCTACAACTGTTACAGAATGCTTTGAAGGCTTTACTGTTTAAAATAATCTTTGATGTTATAATAAAGCTTCTGGCGAAGAGTTATAACTCTCGCTGGGACAATTATGTATAATTGTCTCACCCCGTAGGTTTCAACTTTTTAGGTGGACGTCGGAGACGAAGGAACCAGCCTACACGTGACCAGTCTCAGCAGCAGCAGCACCAGGGGCAGCAGTAATCTCAGGTGGAGATTTTTCCTGCCATGTGGTGTAGCTAGAGTCAGTCCTATGTGTCCTCTGTACTCTCAGGTCTTGGAGTCTTGTGTTATGTGATCTTGAGATTTTGTGTCTTGATGTATATAATTACTCAAGAAGTAATTATCCTGAGATGTAAACAGTTACCTCTCTTTATGAAAGAGGCTTTTATGGATCCACACTCTTGTCTCGAAAAATTTTAATTTCCCGTGATTTTTGTCTTCCGCTGATTACCGATTCGCTTCCGCTAAGTTTTAATCGTGTTTATGTTATGGTTTGGAGATCAGAGCCCACAATAAATAGGGATAATGTTCCATTATTTAAATAAATATCTAATCAATATACTAAGTTATATAAATAGGTAAATTGTGGGCCTTCATGCATAAAATACAGAGGAACTCTTTGGAAACCAGTGTGGAGATAATAACACTCTGAATAATATATAGTGATGGCAATGATATAATGTTATAGTAATATAATGGTGATGAGATTGAAACTATAATTGCATTGGAACGCACAAAAGGAAATGTCTAAACTCAAATATAATGGTAAAATCATGTTTCTTGGGTCCCAATTAGTTTAGGTTTCAATTTTCCATCATTTTAACAATAATAATTATCCCAACTTAATATGAGTTTTGCTAAAAAACATTAAATCATATGCTCAATTACTTTAGAAGTTAAATAAACCCCAAATTCTAATCTACATACTAAACTTAGACTTCAAGTGAATTTTCATATTAATTGAACAATCTTATCTATCGTACCTTTACTAAGGAGAGAGAATGTAACTTAAAGTAGAAAATATTAAATTAGTTATTAAAAAATCTAGTATATGAAATAAATGGTACAAACCAACTTGTATTGTTTATATGTATATAATTTAGGTGAAGTTGTAATAATAAAATTGTGTTATAACATAATGGGAAACAATGTTAAGAATGCATGTTAAATCTAGGCAAGAAATTTTCATGGTGGAAAATCTAAAATGTATTTATTTCCAAATACAGTGTGACTGAGGTAATTGCAACAATGTTGAATAATATGTGAGTTATTTTAATAACTTAAAACAAACTTTAATGAACTAATTTTCTATGGTAAATGTTTAAAAACAATAAATAAATGAAAACAATCATTTAACATATCATAATGTAAAGAAATATTTAAACTCAGTTATATAATTTTAGAAACAAATAAACATTCTCAAATTTATATAATCAATTAGTTAACTCAAATAAGAAATAATAATAATCTTGAGTAAAAGATTTCCTTATTAAACCTCTCAATTACCTCCTAAAATTATTAACAATAAGGAGAAACAATAATAAATAGTTCTATAGATAATGTTTACACCATTTTGATTTGAAATTCATATGTCTATAATAAATAATTTTGGATATACATTTTATTAGCACTTATCTTGTTTGAGAATAATTTACATAAAACATATTGGAAATATATATGGTTTCATGAAATTTGAAATTTTGGATCTAACATAATATTAATGATATAGATGCCTTATTGCAATAAATTTGTTATACATATTTTCAATAACTTTAGCGTGAGAAGAAAAACATTGTGAGTAAGTCATTTCGTAATGGAATGAATAAGTGTATATAAAAGGTTGATAAATGGAAAAATATAAAAACAATTCAATAAGTACATCCTACACATTTTATATTAAATTATTATACACATTTCATTGAGTAAATAATTACACAATGAGATATTTATAAGTCTCTTTATTGTAAATGTAGTAGTCAATATTTGTGTGACCAAGTTGTTAAAATAATATGAACTATATTATAAAATGTAGGCGTAAAGGAATGGAAGCTAAATAATGTTTTTTATATTATTCTTTCCTATTATGTGTTAATGATTGTTTAACTTTTCCTTTTACAATATGTGTTACATATTTTCCCTATTAAGAAAAAATAGATAAGTTTCTTGCTATGCTATTCGAATAGTTCTATATATAGACCCCTCTCCATGACTTTCACACACATAGAGATCACTTAATCAATAGTGCATGACTCCTAACCTTCTTCCTTATCCTCATATTCAAGTTTCTTAGAAAAGTTGTCATATCTCATAAAACAATGCATATTATGATCCATTCTCAACAACTGACATTTCAAACTTGGATCCAAGGTTTTGACAAGTTGTCATACATCTAGAGGTGTGTTGCATCTCTAAATCATATTGAGATTTTTTCCCTTCACTCTCTTAATTCATGTTGCATGCCATCAATCATTTTTAGCAATTGATCTACTTCACTTTATCTTGATTTATATTGCATACCTATTACTCATAGTGAGCAATCACCTATATTTTCTTCCTTTTTGACTTTTGACACATATACTTTACACAATATCTATCTCTTCTATGAAATTTATTCATCAGTGGTTCTTATGATCTAATCAACTTGATTGATATTCTTTTTGGTATCTAATTTGTATCTTTTTCATACTTGATATGTAAATATCTTATTTCGATAAATGGACTTAAATGAAATCTTATTTTCCAATGTGATAGCCTCTGTGGTCTTATGATGTACTTTGTTTGAGGACATGATTGGATATTTGTTATGGTTCATATTGCCACACATGATATCAGTTGGATGATCTCATCCTTTATTTGCAACTGACTATAATTTATCTTGTGTGTCCAATTTCACATGGGTGATTGACTAATCATAACTATAAGTAGTGAAACAATGTAGGCACTGAGTTTTGTTCCCATGTCATGTTTGATATTTAGGCAATTGGCAATAGGTTTTTTTCCCCTTCCACATTTGATATTATGCACTGAGGTTTATTCCCCTAACATGCACTTGGTTTTATTCCCCTACAAAATAACATATTTATTTGGCAATAAGGTTTTAGTCCTCCTTCCATTGGTATGAAATATGTATGAGTTCCTACCATAAGTTTTAGTAAATGCTAGTATGCTCATTAATCACCATGCAACTATTTATGATAGTGATAGTTGATTGTGACATTTTTTTAAGGCAAGAAATCTCTTATTCTTGATTATAATTTTATTTTAATTCATATTCTCTTTCAATATCCACTTGCATAGCACTTTTCCTCATCTATGGGAAGTATTTTTATATTTGATGTCCTTTTTACCTCATATTTCTCAAATACCTATTGATATGCACATATCAACTTTTCAGCTAATAACTTCCATTTCATCTTCTCTTGTGCGGTATGCTTCAAATCCAAGGTGTAGGACATGGTGGAGATGACATGCGTACGTGGGCCTAGCTTGTGGATCTGACTTTTAGGGAGATGGACTTGAGATAGATTAGATATCATTCTACTTATATCATGATGTACTTGCTTTCATGTAAGCCACTTTATGGGAGAAAATTTTATAATCTTGATAAATTGAATATATTATGAAATTTTATTATGTTGCTAAACTTTGGTTATTTTGTATATCATCATTTTAGAAATAAAAAATTTACACATATTCCAGCAAGCTTGAAGTGTGTTTGTAATAGATATATTTATTCCTCAAATTTAGTAGGGAGTGGATCCCATATGGGTCCCACTCCTTCTAGCATGGCAAACCCATAACAAGCCATGCTTGGCCATGCCTCACACCAAATTGATGTGTCCATTAGATTTGTCTCTTCACACTCATTCTTTTTTCCCTCTTTACTCATTTTTTATTCACCATATTGTCCTACTCACTTCTCCTTCTTTTTTCATTTCTATGAAGACACTACCACCCATAGTCTTTGGGATTTTCATACTTGGGACCTGTAATGCCAAGATGGCATTGGCCTCATGTTTACATTGCTACAACAAGGGAAGACAACTATATTTTAGGCCTTTCCATTTCTTCTATCCCCTCCCTCTACACGACTCTAGAAACCCTAGCCACAATGGCATGTTTCTACTCAATCTAGGAGACCCATGGGGGGAGAATGTCATGCGACACTCAGATCTAGGGTTGGTCAAAGTAATTTTCACCCAACGGTGGTTGATCACATCCCAAGCCTCCACTTCAATCACTTAGATCAAAATCATGGTAGAATGATCAAAGATCAGTAACTTGAGATTTTTGCATGATGGTATGTTAGTCCTCTCTCTCTCAAATTTTCAAAAAATGCTCCAAGCTTTCAAATATTGCAATAAATTGCTTGTTTGTCCAAATATAGTCAACTTGATTTATCATTTTTGTCACCAAAATGAGACCTCAACATTTAAATTGGTTTCATGGAATGATTTTGATCGAATATCTACCTTTTCCTGATTCTACATGATCTTTACTCTTTTATTGCATTATATGCCAAATCATAATGAAATAATGACTCTATCTAATGTTATGACCATGATTAATAATTTTTTATGTACCATGATCTAAGATTCGAACTTGATCTCATATATGTGCCTAATGTGATCTTATAACACATACATGACTTAATATGATCTATTAATGCTAGATCATTAAATTTCAATCTCAAACATTTTTTCAATATGCTTCAAATATTAATGATTACTCTAGATTAGTAAACTTTTTTATATTTTGTACCAAGAATTAAAGTTGATCACACTATTCCTTGTTAAGGACTTCATGATGTGAAAAGTACAATAAATGGGGCATTTATGTACTTATAATGATGGATTTTATGTCTTATGCAAATGTTGGTCTATATATGTTCAAAATTATGTTTGAGACTTCAAATATATAACTTGTTTATACATGTGACACAAAGTCCAAGAATGATAACTTTTGTATACATATTTGTTGTTTTCATGAAATATGACTTAATATGGAATTACTTCAATTAATCAATTCAAAATATTATGATTTCCCTACTTGAATCATGGAACCCTAATTTTAAGATTTCCTTATCTGTTGTGATGTCTCAAACTATGTTTGGAATGATCTATGATATAGTAAATGTATTTGATGATGAGATTAAATGCACTATGTAAGGAGTGAGACCTGAGAGGGGATCCACTCCCTACTAAATCAAATAAAAAGGAAACATCCCATATATCAAACACCACAATAAATTTTTTATAGAAGGGATGATGACCAATTTATTCAAAATGTATATATCATGATACCAAATGTATCCGTGAAATACAAAATATCTAACTATTACAAAGCTTAATATTATCACTATACTTCACCACACAAGACCATGTGGGGTCCACCCACATGACCTCAAGACCGTTTGGGCCAAGTTTGGGCCCAATTGGAGCTCAATTGAAGGGTTCAACCTTGAGTTGATGCACACTATTGAGTGTTGATGGGTGAACATTGATAGACCCTAATTGAATCGATTTCAACCATAATTGGTTAACCATTATGGGTCAATTGAATGACCAAATGATCAAGCATAATCTTAATTGACTAAATCCATAAGTCGTCAACATAGCTTTGACCATTTGAGGGCTTCAATATGGGTTGACATTATCGGTTGCATCTTTGAGCCTTGTTGAAGGACCAAGCGGCTGAGACCATGAGAGCCTCGCGGTCTCAAGACCATGAGAGGGCCCGCGGTCTCAAGACCGTGAGGGGGCCCACGGTCTCAAGACCGAGAGGAGGCTCGCGGTCTCAAGACCGTGAGGGGGCTCACGGTCTCAAGACCGAGAGGAGGCTCGCGGTCTCAAGACCGCGAAGGGCCTCGCGGTCTTGAGGTCAAAGAAGGGCAAACGGTCAACACCTCTTCGCGGACTCAACTCAATTTGGTCTTCGCGGTCTCAACATTAACTTGAACCAATGGGAGGCTTCGCGGTCTTGAACCCTTGAAGAGGCTCACGGTCTTGAAGCCTAAGGGGGCTTGGGGTCTTGGAGCTAGAAAGAGGCTCGCGGTCTTGGAGGGTCAATGTGGGCAAACGGTCAACACTTTCAACCAATCTCAATCCAATTGATGATTAATGATTGAAATCAATCAATGTGATTCAAGGTTGACCTCATTCAATCATTTGATGATGTAAATGGTTCAATGTTGCCCAAATCAAACCCTAATGAAAAGCTAGGATAGTAAGGGGTTATTTGACTAAGGGTTTTGACCATGATGATGATCAATGGGATGAATTACCAATATACCCCTGAAGGGTCAATTGAGTTATACCTTGCTCAATTCAAACCCTAATTATATGAGAATGATGTTTTTAGTCATAATGACTCTATCCAACTTGATCTAGTCTAATGTTACCATCAACCATTAGTATGATGAAAGAGAAAGTACTTCTAGAGAGAGAAAGTACTTCTAGAGAGAGAAAGTAACTCTAATCACATAATGATGATGTTTTTGGCTATGTTAGCCTATGATGCCTCAATCCAATCTGTTTTAGAGTGATGTTGACATCACCTAACCTTATGATGAGAGAGAAAGTACTTCTAGAGAGAGAAAGTACTTCTAGAGAGAGAAAGTACCCTTTTTAAATGGAAACTCAATTGAAGCATCCCCAATGCACAGGAATGAGCATAATTAGGGTATGACCCACCTGTGTGAGATCATAGAAACCCTAATTATGATAAATGATGAACCTTTAACTAATCCAAGAGCATCAATGAAGATGTTACTCATACATGATGATGTTATGAGTTTAATTCACCTTGATGTGAATAGTAAACCCTAATTCGAGGGTGATGACATGTAATGTGAATAGTAAACCCTAATTCAAGGGTGATGGCATGCTTTTGAGTATTAAACTCTATTTGATTTGAGTTAAAGATTTAACTCTTATGACAAGAGTAGGAAGTACATTCCTTATTGTTGTATTACCTTTATCAGATATATTAACCATGCAGGTTCTGATATGAAGGTAATCATATCCAGGTATGGATGTTGATGTTATATTCATTGAAGGCATGTTGTTAGCCTTATGAATAAGTAAAGTAATCTGATGCCTTGCCAGTGGCATCCTATACTGATAATGGGCTGTGAGAGCCATGAATACCATCAAGGTCATGCCTTAGAGATGACTTGTGATGAGGATAATGAGAAATGATGATTGATATGAGTTAGGCCTGTTACATTTAGTATTCTTCTTTTATAGCTGCTATGCTACTGTTATTGTTTGAAGAACAATGTATGTTGTTAAAGAATACTGAATGTACCTAACTAATCAAGTATAATGTAGAGCCCTGATCATAGATCCATCATTGTCAGAAATTAAGTGATGGTGAAACAGGTTTTCCTTAGGGAACTCCTGGAGCACATACTTTTGAGTATGTGGGGTACATGGATGTGTAGAACCTTACATCCTAGTGTAGGAAAGTGATGTAGATGTGGAATCCATCCATCCTTCACTATAGTTCCATACCATATCAGTGGTAGGTAAATATGAAACCTCCTGATGACGAAGAAAGCACAGATATCTGTATCAGCGGTATGTAAATATGAAACCTCCTGATGACGAAGAGAGTACAGAATGCCACTGTGACTCTAGAATAGTGAAGGACCAGTTTACCCTGGTGAGCTATAGTAGTAGAGACACGAGATGTCCTACAAGTGATCCTTCTACTGACTGAGGAAGGTGAAGGTCATGAGAATCCGGCTCTCTTAATGACCTATGTATGATACTGATGTGACTTCTCAGCGATCAGTTGGAGTATGAGTGGTAAGCCTCATCTCCACAGGGCATAATGTTGTTTGTAAAACATAATCAACCATGTAGTATAACTTGTTAGAGATAACTCCAAGTTAGTTGGTTGACGTTACATTGCAATAGTGTTTATATTCTCCATATCTCCTAAATGGTTGAGATCTTGTTATACCTGCAACTGTTACAGAATGCTTTGAAGGCTTTACTGTTTAAAATAATCTTTGATGTTATAATAAAGCTTCTGGCGAAGAGTTATAACTCTCGCTGGGACAATTATGTATAATTGTCTCACCCCGTAGGTTTCAACTTTTTAGGTGGACGTCGGAGACGAAGGAACCAGCCTACACGTGACCAGTCTCAGCAGCAGCAGCACCAGGGGCAGCAGTAATCTCAGGTGGAGATTTGTCCTGCCATGTGGTGTAGCTAGAGTCAGTCCTATGTGTCCTCTGTACTCTCAAGTCTTGGAGTCTTGTGTTATGTGATCTTGAGATTTTGTGTCTTGATGTATATAATTACTCAAGAAGTAATTATCCTGAGATGTAAACAGTTACCTCTCTTTATGAAAGAGGCTTTTATGGATCCACGCTCTTGTCTCGAAAAATTTTAATTTCCCGTGATTTTTGTCTTCCGCTGATTACTGATTCGCTTCCGCTAAGTTTTAATCGTGTTTATGTTATGGTTTGGAGATCAGAGCCCATAAGTAGTGGTATCAGAGCTCTAGGTTCAGTTGAGTCTACAGAGGCATAGGACTTAGGATGTCGAGTCTACCTTTAGTACTCCTTCCTTATCTAATAGAATCTTCTGCTCCTCAGGAGAAGAAGATACATAAGAATGTCGGAACATCATGATGAGCACGTGGCAGAGAGTAGTGCTAGTGCACCTCGAGGCGGTGCAAGAGTTCCGAGAATAGAACAACCTGCACCTGAGTCGCCAAGAGAGCCACCCCAGTTCGACCCAGCTGACATGAGTGATCCAGCTGTACAGACGATGTTCGGGTAGTTTATGACTGCCATGACACATATAACCGATAGGATGCCCATTCCTGCACCTAGGGCACCTGTCCAGCCTGAAGCACAAGGTATCAATAAGACGTTCGAACGACTTCGTCGTGTCGGAGCTACCGAGTACTTCGGAACTGCCGACCCTACAGATGCTGACTTATGGTTGACAGAGTTGGAGAAGGCTTTCAGGATTCTTATGATTCCGGAAGCTGAGAAGGTTAGACATGCTGTCTATCTTCTCAAAGGCAGTGTTGGTCACTGGTGGAACATGGAAGAGCAGAAGAGACCTGGAGTAGAGTTCTCATGGGAAGAGTTTCGTCGGGAATTTATCAATAGATATTTTCCAAAGACCTTCCTAGATGAGAAGATCTCTCAGTTTGAGAAACTAAGGCAGAGTATGATGAACATTAGTGAGTATGAAGCTAAGTTCATGGAGTTGTTGCGGTTCTGTCCGCACATGGCTGCTACGGATGAGGAAAGAATCAGAAGATTCGAAAAGGGTTTGAATCCCGATATGTCAACCCCTGTGTCTGCCTTAGAAAACAGAGAGAGATTCTCTACCTTCGTTGAGTCAGTCCGAAGGATAGAGAGATCTGTGGTTGAGAAAAGACAAACCCATAAAAGATATCCACAGTTCCAGGGTTCTTCATCTAGGGATTCCAAGAAACCTAGATTCTCTGCACCTAACCCTCCACCACCCAGATTGAGTTTTCAAACTCAATGGACACCAAGTAGAGGTAGAGGACGGAGTCAACCGCTTCAAGGGACGCACAGTTCTGTATCAGTGTCAGTTACTGGACCACCCAGACCACAACAACAGGAGAGGAGTTTCTACAACTGTGGTAAGGTGGGACACTTGATGAAGGATTGCCGTTCTAGGCCTGTCGATATGACACAACAAACCCCGAGACAGAATCAACAGGGATCTCAGAATAGACAACATCAAGGAGTAGCTCGAGGACGTGGACAAGCGTCTCAAGCTGGATCATCAGCACCACCTCAACACCAGGCGACTGCGAGGTTCTATGCTATGAACCCACCTGAGGCAGTGGTCAATCCACGGGTAGTGGCAGGTCAGATGAAACTTTTATATTCTGATATGTCTATATCCTGTGTTGTATCCGTTCTGATTGATCCGGGTGCTACGCACTCTTTCATCACTCGTAAAGTGATTCGTAACTGTAATGTGACTGTTAGCCATAGAGCAGATAGTTTGTTGTTAGAGACTCCGTTGAGTGGGTCTGCCGTTTTGCAGGAGGTATGTTCTCCCTGCATCCTTTTCTTTTCTGACCATCGCATTCAAGTGGATCTTATACCACTTGATATGCAGGGATTTGATATAATCCTCGGGATGGATACCTTAGAAAGGTATAGAGTTGTCTTGGATTGTGAGTCCAAGTTGGCTGTGTTTGCTGATGAAAGCAGCACATGGATCTTTCAAGGAGAAAGAAAGATTCTGCCCACCTGTCTTGTATCAGCTATGGTTGCTGATAAGCTGTTGAGGCAAGGATGTTATGCATTCTTAGCCCATGTGGTAGATGTTACCAAGGAAAGTTCTAATCCTGCTGAAGTTCCTATAGTCAGGGAATTTGAAGATGTGTTTCCTGAAGAACTTCCTGGTATACCACCACCTCGGGAGATTGATTTTGAAATCAATCTGATCCCAGATACGAAACCCATAGCTCAAACTCCGTATAGGATGGTGCCTGCCGAAATGGCAGAACTCAAGAAACAGCTTCAAGAGTTACTTGAGAGAGGTTTTATCTGACCGAGTACTTCACCTTGGGGTGCTCCGGTCTTGTTTGTTAAAAAGAAAGATGGGTCAATGCGGTTATGCATCGACTACAGACAACTTAATAAAGTGACAATAAAGAATAAGTATCCTCTGCTAAGGATTGATGATCTCTTTGACCAGTTGCGTGGTGCAACAGTCTTTTCAAAGATAGACTTGAGGTCTGGATATCACCAACTTCGTATTAAGGATAGTGACATATCCAAGTCTACCTTTAGGACAAGATATGGTCACTATGAGTTCACAGTTATGTCGTTTGGACTAACCAATGCACCAGCTGCATTTATGGAACTCATGAATAGAGTTTTTCGATCTTTCCTTGATCAGTGTGTTGTCGTCTTCATAGATGACATACTGATTTATAGTAAAGATGCTCAGCAGCATGAGCAGCATCTTCGCCAAGCTTTGACCTTGCTAAGAGAACATAAGTTGTATGCTAAGTTTAGCAAGTGTGAGTTCTGGCTGCCGGAGGTATCTTTTCTTGGACATGTAATATCCGCCTTGGGAATTCGTGTTGACCCTGCAAAGGTAGAATCTGTTCTACAATGGGAACAACCAAAAACACCGACGGAGATTCGAAGTTTCTTGGGGTTAGCTGGCTATTATCGAAGGTTCATTAAGAACTTTAGTTCTATAGCTTTACCTTTGACCAAGTTAACCCGGAAAGATGTTCCTTTTTCTTGGAGTGATAAGTGTCAACAATCTTTCCAGTTACTGAAGGAGAAGTTGACAAGTGCACCTGTGTTAGTGCTACCTGAACAAGGAAAAGGATATGTAGTTTTCTGTGATGCTTCCAAGAATGGGCTTGGATGTGTGTTGATGCAGGATAAACAAGTGATTTCTTTTGCTTCCCGACAGCTTAAGAAACACGAGGAGAATTATCCGACACACGATCTAGAGTTAGCAGCTGTGGTTCAGGCTTTGAAGATCTGGAGGCATTATCTCTACGGAGAAACATTCCAGATTTTCACAGACCACAAAAACCTTAAGTATATCTTCTCTCAGCATGAGCTCAACATGAGGCAACGTCGCTGGATGGAGTTAATCAAGGACTACGACTGTACAATTGATTACCACCCAGGCAAGGCCAATGTTGTTGCAGATGCCTTGAGTAGGAAATTAGCAACATCAACCATGAATAGAGCACAACTAAACTCTTTAGTATGCTCTAGGAGAGATATGCTTATCTCTTTAAGGCAAAACAATGTACAGTTGAAGGTGTCATTGCTAGCCGGTTTGTTAGCAGAGATGCATATTAAACCTACCCTAAGAGAGCAGATTAAAGAAGCACAGCTCGGTGATGCTGCAGTTCAACATATAAGATCTGAGTATGGAAATGAGAAGCAAGATGGGTTTCATGACTCAAAAGATCAAGTAGCTTGTTATAATGGAAGAATGATAGTGCCGGATGTGGACAACTTAAGGAAGTTAGTCCTGGAAGAAGCCCATTCTTCCATGTATGCTATGCATCCAGGGAGCACCAAGATGTATCGGAATTTGAAGGATCTGTATTGGTGGCCTGGGATGAAGAAGGACGTTGCAGAGTTTGTTCTGAGGTGTCCTGTATGTCAGCAAGTTAAAGCTGAACACCAGAAGCCTGCAGGAACAATGCAACCTTTACCCATATCACAGTGGAAGTGGGACCATGTGACCATGGACTTTGTTGTTGGCCTACCCAGGACAAGAAAAGGACATGATTCCATTTGGGTAATTGTTGATAGGTTGACTAAGACAGCACATTTCTTACCTGTCAAAACAACCTATTCTGCTGAAAGGTTATCAGAGTTGTATGTTCAAGAGATAGTGCGGTTGCACGGAGTTCCTGTCACAATAGTTTCGGACAGAGGTCCTCAGTTTACAAGTCGTTTTTGGGAACAGTTGCACAGTGCCTTAGGCACTAAGCTGAGGTTTAGTACGGCCTTTCATCCACAGACTGATGGACAGTCGGAAAGGACCATACAAACCTTAGAAGACCTATTGCGAGCATGTGTTCTCCAGTTCACCGGAAGTTGGGATCTACACCTAAGCTTGATAGAGTTTGCCTATAATAATAGCTATCAGCATAGTATTGATATGGCACCTTATGAAGCCTTATATGGTAGACGTTGTAGATCACCCTTGTGTTGGTTTGAGACTGGTGAGCACCAGTTGTTAGGTCCTGACCTGGTGCAGCAAACCATAGAAAAGATTAAAGTTATACAACATAAGATTAATACTGCTCAGGATAGGCAGAAATCTTATGCTGACAAACGTCATAGACCCTTAGAGTTCCAGGTTGGAGACAGAGTGTATCTTAAGGTCTCACCTTGGAAAGGGGTACTTCGTTTTGGAAGGAAGGGGAAGTTAGCTCCTAGATATATGGGGCCTTATCCAATCATTGAACGGATTGGAAAGGTAGCATATAAACTAGAGCTTCCCCCAGAATTACAGAGGTTACATCCTGTGTTTCACATATCTATGTTGAAGAAATGTCACCCAAACACCGAGTCAGTTCTACAACCTATGGAAGTAGAATTGAATGATGACATATCCTATGAGGAGGGACCAGTGTCAATCCTTGATAAACGAATTAAAAAGTTAAAGAAGAAAGATATAAGTCTTGTGAAAGTCCTCTGGAACCATCGTGGTATTGAAGAAGCCACTTGGGAGTTAGAGGATGAGATGAGAAGGAAGTATCCTGCCCTTTTCTCTTAGTATGTTTTATCGATTTCGGGGACGAAATCCTTGTAAGGGGTGGATAATTTGTAACATCCCTGACCTGGGTTATGAGTTAACCCTAGGTGTTTTGCCTAAATATGTAATTAAATCTTTGTGATTAACTCTGAGCATGTAATTAAGTTTCTCAGAAACGTATATCTCAGTATTTGCTCCTTTTTATTTAAAGTTGTAGCATTGTTTTGATATACAGGGACCTATGTGCAACTTACCCAATTGAAAGGGTTAGCTTGCAATTTGCACATGATGAGATTTTCCTCTGATGTTGAGACATCATGAGAAATCTTTTAGCAAAGTTTGAGGGACTTCCCAAGCTAGAGCACCAAGGTGCAGCTGTGGAAGCAATCCCAGTGCTTGAAACCTTAAATTGGGGTAAAATGCAATTTACCCAAATTAAGGGATACAAATTGTGAAATATGTCATCTAATGTATATTTTTAGACTCTTTCCATCATTTAGAGAAGAAATGATGAGGAATTCACCTCAATTGAGTTATCAAGTTAAGAAATAGGCTTTGTGATTGAATAATCAGGGTATATGTGCAATATCCCTTTAAGTATGAACTTTATTATTAGATTGTTCTTCCTTGCCTTCTTTTCTATAACTTAAGATAAGGTTTGTCCTTAGAATAAAGAGGAAGGGACGAGCAAGTAATAAAGGAAGGACTTAGTTGGAATTATGGACAACTTATGTACTAATATTGAAAATCCTACCCCATGTATATAAGCTCTCCTTCCCTTAGTTGCAAGGAAACTCACCCTTCGTTCCCTTACTGTTTCATTTCACCAAAGACAACAAAGGACTGCCTTGGAGCTAAGGAGGACGACCAAGGGGTGCAAGGTAGGTTTAAACCCCTCTTCTTGCCTAATTCCATGGGTAGAATTCGAATTCAAGGTTAGCTTCATGGCTAATTCTCGAAACCCTATCTTTCTAGCCATCTCTCTTCATCCTTCCTTGGAGTTTTCACCTTGGCCAACCTGTGGGAACTCAAGGACGCCATTAGAGCTTGGATCTTGAAAGCTTGGAGCTCAAGAAGCAAGCTTTAGGCGGGTTTTATAACTCTAAACCCATGCTTTACTATGTGCATCTTTATATGCGTTTTGATGATAGCTCTTAGTGTTTCCCTACTTTTCCCTGCTATTTTGCAAGCAAACCCGTGGGATATCTGTACTGTTCTTGAGCTAGAAGATGAAGGCGTGATTTCCAAGAAAAACCCACCGCTTTTCTTTTCCTTAAACAGTCCTAATAGTTTTCTCTCTCGGACTCAAGACCGCGAGGTGAGCAAACGGTCTCGAGACCGCGACAGGGCAAACGGTCCCAAGACCGTTTGGCCCCGTTGACCGAGCGTGGACCGTATCATAAATCTGTTCCTAATTATATAGGATAATTACCCTCAAAATTTGGGAGACTAACTCCAAAGGAATCGGGAGATATGACTTTTTTAAGTCACTACTTTAAATGAATTAATTGCTGATTTTCAAACGGTCTGAATTTTCCTTTTTGGGCAAACGGTCTCAAGACCCTGTAAGGTCGTTGACTAAGCATTGACCGTATGAGATTACTGTTCAAAATTATGTCAATTAACAACTCACCAAGTTTGATGGTCTAATTACAAACGGGCTAAGAGTTGAAGGGTGAATACTAGGGCTAACCCTAGATAAAATCAGTACTGAAATTATGGTGACCTAACTAGGGTTTTTAGGGTTGATTGACCTAAACGGTCTCAAGACCGTTTGGGGGTCACCAAACGGTCTCAAGACCGCGAGGGAAATCAACCAAGACCGTTTGGAGGTCTGGGGTCAAGATTTGTTGACCAATTGAAGGTATAATTACACCAAATTACATTGCAATTAAATATTGACATGATTATCAACTCAAGGGGTCAGACCTTGATGAATCTGCACTAGAATCCAAAATTGGATGGGTAAACGGTCTCAAGACCGTTTGGAACTCATCCAAACGGTCTCAAGACCGAGAAGACAATCACCCAAGACCGTTTGAAGGTCTAGGGTTGAGTAATTTGACCAATTGAGGACCCAATTGCAAATAAGTTATCAATTTAATCAAAATTCTGTTTTGTGGTTCAATCATGGTTCAACCCCTATCAAATCACCTTAGACTTTGATGAAATCTTGGGCAAACGGTCTTAAGACCATGTGGGGTCCACCCACATGACCTCAAGACCGTTTGGGAAAAGTTTGGGCCCAATTGGAGCTCAATTGAAGGGTTCAACCTTGAGTTGATGCACACTATTGAGTGTTGATGGGTGAACATTGATAGACCCTAATTGAATCGATTTCAACCATAATTGGTTAACCATTATGGGTCAATTGAATGACCAAATGATCAAGCATAATCTTAATTGACTAAATCCATAAGTGGTCAACATAGCTTTGACCATTTGAGGGCTTCAATATGGGTTGACATTATCGGTTGCATCTTTGAGCCTTGTTGAAGGACCAAGCGGCTGAGACCATGAGAGCCTCGCGGTCTCAAGACCGTGAGAGGGCTCGCGGTCTCAAGACCGTGAGCGGGCTCACGGTCTCAAGACCGAGAGGAGGCTCGCGGTCTCAAGACTGTGAGGGGGCTCACGGTCTCAAGACCGAGAGGAGGCTCGCGGTCTCAAGACCGCGAAGGGCCTCGCGGTCCTGAGGTCAAAGAAGGGCAAACGGTCAACACCTCTTCGCGGACTCAACTCAATTTGGTCTTCGCGGTCTCAACATTAACTTGAACCAATGGGAGGCTTCGCGGTCTTGAACCCTTGAAGAGGCTCGCGGTCTTGAAGCCTAAGGGGGCTCGCGGTCTTGGAGCTAGAAAGAGGCTCGCGGTCTTGGAGGGTCAAAGTGGGAAAACGGTCAACACTTTCAACCAATCTCAATCCAATTGATGATTAATGATTGAAATCAATCAATGTGATTCAAGGTTGACCTCATTCAATCATTTGATGATGTAAATGGTTCAATGTTGCCCAAATCAAACCCTAATGAAAAGCTAGGATAGTAAGGGGTTATTTGACTAAGGGTTTTGACCATGATGATGATCAATGGGATGAATTACCAATATACCCCTGAAGGGTCAATTGAGTTATACCTTGCTCAATTCAAACCCTAATTATATGAGAATGATGTTTTTAGTCATAATGACTCTATCCAACTTGATCTAGTCTAATGTTACCATCAACCATTAGTATGATGAAAGAGAAAGTACTTCTAGAGAGAGAAAGTACTTCTAGAGAGAGAAAGTAACTCTAATCACATAATGATGATGTTTTTGGCTATGTTAGCCTATGATGCCTCAATCCAATCTGTTTTAGAGTGATTTTGACATCACCTAACCTTATGATGAGAGAGAAAGTACTTCTAGAGAGAGAAAGTACTTCTAGAGAGAGAAAGTACCCTTTTTAAATGAAAACTCAATTGAAGCATCCCCAATGCACAGGAATGAGCATAATTAGGGTATGACCCACCTGTGTGAGATCATAGAAACCCTAATTATGATAAATGATGAACCTTTAACTAATCCAAGAGCATCAATGAAGATGTTACTCATACATGATGATGTTATGAGTTTAATTCACCTTGATGTGAATAGTAAACCCTAATTCGAGGGTGATGACATGTAATGTGAATAGTAAACCCTAATTCAAGGGTGATGGCATGCTTTTGAGTATTAAACTCTATTTGATTTGAGTTAAAGATTTAACTCTTATGACAAGAGTAGGAAGTACATTCCTTATTGTTGTATTACCTTTATCAGATATATTAACCATGCAGGTTCTGATATGAAGGTAATCATATCCAGGTATGGATGTTGATGTTATATTCATTGAAGGCATGTTGTTAGCCTTATGAATAAGTAAAGTAATCTGATGCCTTGCCAGTGGCATCCTATACTGATAATGGGCTATGAGATCCATGAATACCATCAAGGTCATGCCTTAGAGATGACTTGTGATGAGGATAATGAGAAATGATGATTGATATGAGTTAGGCCTGTTACATTTAGTATTCTTCTTTTATAGCTGCTATGCTACTGTTATTGTTTGAAGAACAATGTATGTTGTTAAAGAATACTGAATGTACCTAACTAATCAAGTATAATGTAGAGCCCTGATCATAGATCCATCATTGTCAGAAATTAAGTGATGGTGAAATAGGTTTTCCTTAGGGAACTCCTGGAGCACATACTTTTGAGTATGTGGGGTACATGGATGTGTAGAACCTTACATCCTAGTGTAGGAAAGTGATGTAGATGTGGAATCCATCCATCCTTCACTATAGTTCCATACCGTATCAATGGTAGGTAAATATGAAACCTCCTGATGACGAAGAAAGCACAAATATCTGTATCAGTGGTAGGTAAATATGAAACCTCCTGATGACGAAGAGAGTACAGAATGCCACTGTGACTCTAGAATAGCGAAGGACCAGTTTACCCTGGTGAGCTATAGTAGTAGAGACACGAGATGTCCTACAAGTGATCCTCTTACTGACTGAGGAAGGTGAAGGTCATGAGAATCCGGCTCTCTTAATGACCTATGTATGATACTGATGTGACTTCTCAGCGATCAGTTGGAGTATGAGTGGTAAGCCTCATCTCCACAGGGCATAATGTTGTTTGTAAAACATAATCAACCATGTAGTATAACTTGTTAGAGATAACTCCAAGTTAGTTGGTTGACGTTACATTGCAATAGTGTTTATATTCTCCATATCTCCTAAATGGTTGAGATCTTGTTATACCTACAACTGTTACAGAATGCTTTGAAGGCTTTACTGTTTAAAATAATCTTTGATGTTATAATAAAGCTTCTGGCGAAGAGTTATAACTCTCGCTGGGACAATTATGTATAATTGTCTCACCCCGTAGGTTTCAACTTTTTAGGTGGACGTCGGAGACGAAGGAACCAGCCTACACGTGACCAGTCTCAGCAGCAGCAGCACCAGGGGCAGCAGTAATCTCAGGTGGAGATTTTTCCTGCCATGTGGTGTAGCTAGAGTCAGTCCTATGTGTCCTCTGTACTCTCAGGTCTTGGAGTCTTGTGTTATGTGATCTTGAGATTTTGTGTCTTGATGTATATAATTACTCAAGAAGTAATTATCCTGAGATGTAAACAGTTACCTCTCTTTATGAAAGAGGCTTTTATGGATCCACACTCTTGTCTCGAAAAATTTTAATTTCCCGTGATTTTTGTCTTCCGCTGATTACCGATTCGCTTCCGCTAAGTTTTAATCGTGTTTATGTTATGGTTTGGAGATCAGAGCCCACAATAAATAGGGATAATGTTCCATTATTTAAATAAATATCTAATCAATATACTAAGTTATATAAATAGGTAAATTGTGGGCCTTCATGCATAAAATACAGAGGAACTCTTTGGAAACCAGTGTGGAGATAATAACACTCTGAATAATATATAGTGATGGCAATGATATAATGTTATAGTAATATAATGGTGATGAGATTGAAACTATAATTGCATTGGAACGCACAAAAGGAAATGTCTAAACTCAAATATAATGGTAAAATCATGTTTCTTGGGTCCCAATTAGTTTAGGTTTCAATTTTCCATCATTTTAACAATAATAATTATCCCAACTTAATATGAGTTTTGCTAAAAAACATTAAATCATATGCTCAATTACTTTAGAAGTTAAATAAACCCCAAATTCTAATCTACATACTAAACTTAGACTTCAAGTGAATTTTCATATTAATTGAACAATCTTATCTATCGTACCTTTACTAAGGAGAGAGAATGTAACTTAAAGTAGAAAATATTAAATTAGTTATTAAAAAATCTAGTATATGAAATAAATGGTACAAACCAACTTGTATTGTTTATATGTATATAATTTAGGTGAAGTTGTAATAATAAAATTGTGTTATAACATAATGGGAAACAATGTTAAGAATGCATGTTAAATCTAGGCAAGATTTTCATGGTGGAAAATCTAAAATGTATTTATTTCCAAATACAGTGTGACTGAGGTAATTGCAACAATGTTGAATAATATGTGAGTTATTTTAATAACTTAAAACAAACTTTAATGAACTAATTTTCTATGGTAAATGTTTAAAAACAATAAATAAATGAAAACAATCATTTAACATATCATAATGTAAAGAAATATTTAAACTCAGTTATATAATTTTAGAAACAAATAAACATTCTCAAATTTATATAATCAATTAGTTAACTCAAATAAGAAATAATAATAATCTTGAGTAAAAGATTTCCTTATTAAACCTCTCAATTACCTCCTAAAATTATTAACAATAAGGAGAAACAATAATAAATAGTTCTATAGATAATGTTTACACCATTTTGATTTGAAATTCATATGTCTATAATAAATAATTTTGGATATACATTTTATTAGCACTTATCTTGTTTGAGAATAATTTACATAAAACATATTGGAAATATATATGGTTTCATGAAATTTGAAATTTTGGATCTAACATAATATTAATGATATAGATGCCTTATTGCAATAAATTTGTTATACATATTTTCAATAACTTTAGCGTGAGAAGAAAAACATTGTGAGTAAGTCATTTCGTAATGGAATGAATAAGTGTATATAAAAGGTTGATAAATGGAAAAATATAAAAACAATTCAATAAGTACATCCTACACATTTTATATTAAATTATTATACACATTTCATTGAGTAAATAATTACACAATGAGATATTTATAAGTCTCTTTATTGTAAATGTAGTAGTCAATATTTGTGTGACCAAGTTGTTAAAATAATATGAACTATATTATAAAATGTAGGCGTAAAGGAATGGAAGCTAAATAATGTTTTTTATATTATTCTTTCCTATTATGTGTTAATGATTGTTTAACTTTTCCTTTTACAATATGTGTTACATATTTTCCCTATTAAGAAAAAATAGATAAGTTTCTTGCTATGCTATTCGAATAGTTCTATATATAGACCCCTCTCCATGACTTTCACACACATAGAGATCACTTAATCAATAGTGCATGACTCCTAACCTTCTTCCTTATCCTCATATTCAAGTTTCTTAGAAAAGTTGTCATATCTCATAAAACAATGCATATTATGATCCATTCTCAACAACTGACATTTCAAACTTGGATCCAAGGTTTTGACAAGTTGTCATACATCTAGAGGTGTGTTGCATCTCTAAATCATATTGAGATTTTTTCCCTTCACTCTCTTAATTCATGTTGCATGCCATCAATCATTTTTAGCAATTGATCTACTTCACTTTATCTTGATTTATATTGCATACCTATTACTCATAGTGAGCAATCACCTATATTTTCTTCCTTTTTGACTTTTGACACATATACTTTACACAATATCTATCTCTTCTATGAAATTTATTCATCAGTGGTTCTTATGATCTAATCAACTTGATTGATATTCTTTTTGGTATCTAATTTGTATCTTTTTCATACTTGATATGTAAATATCTTATTTCGATAAATGGACTTAAATGAAATCTTATTTTCCAATGTGATAGCCTCTGTGGTCTTATGATGTACTTTGTTTGAGGACATGATTGGATATTTGTTATGGTTCATATTGCCACACATGATATCAGTTGGATGATCTCATCCTTTATTTGCAACTGACTATAATTTATCTTGTGTGTCCAATTTCACATGGGTGATTGACTAATCATAACTATAAGTAGTGAAACAATGTAGGCACTGAGTTTTGTTCCCATGTCATGTTTGATATTTAGGCAATTGGCAATAGGTTTTTTTCCCCTTCCACATTTGATATTATGCACTGAGGTTTATTCCCCTAACATGCACTTGGTTTTATTCCCCTACAAAATAACATATTTATTTGGCAATAAGGTTTTAGTCCTCCTTCCATTGGTATGAAATATGTATGAGTTCCTACCATAAGTTTTAGTAAATGCTAGTATGCTCATTAATCACCATGCAACTATTTATGATAGTGATAGTTGATTGTGACATTTTTTTAAGGCAAGAAATCTCTTATTCTTGATTATAATTTTATTTTAATTCATATTCTCTTTCAATATCCACTTGCATAGCACTTTTCCTCATCTATGGGAAGTATTTTTATATTTGATGTCCTTTTTACCTCATATTTCTCAAATACCTATTGATATGCACATATCAACTTTTCAGCTAATAACTTCCATTTCATCTTCTCTTGTGCGGTATGCTTCAAATCCAAGGTGTAGGACATGGTGGAGATGACATGCGTACGTGGGCCTAGCTTGTGGATCTGACTTTTAGGGAGATGGACTTGAGATAGATTAGATATCATTCTACTTATATCATGATGTACTTGCTTTCATGTAAGCCACTTTATGGGAGAAAATTTTATAATCTTGATAAATTGAATATATTATGAAATTTTATTATGTTGCTAAACTTTGGTTATTTTGTATATCATCATTTTAGAAATAAAAAATTTACACATATTCCAGCAAGCTTGAAGTGTGTTTGTAATAGATATATTTATTCCTCAAATTTAGTAGGGAGTGGATCCCATATGGGTCCCACTCCTTCTAGCATGGCAAACCCATAACAAGCCATGCTTGGCCATGCCTCACACCAAATTGATGTGTCCATTAGATTTGTCTCTTCACACTCATTCTTTTTTCCCTCTTTACTCATTTTTTATTCACCATATTGTCCTACTCACTTCTCCTTCTTTTTTCATTTCTATGAAGACACTACCACCCATAGTCTTTGGGATTTTCATACTTGGGACCTGTAATGCCAAGATGGCATTGGCCTCATGTTTACATTGCTACAACAAGGGAAGACAACTATATTTTAGGCCTTTCCATTTCTTCTATCCCCTCCCTCTACACGACTCTAGAAACCCTAGCCACAATGGCATGTTTCTACTCAATCTAGGAGACCCATGGGGGGAGAATGTCATGCGACACTCAGATCTAGGGTTGGTCAAAGTAATTTTCACCCAACGGTGGTTGATCACATCCCAAGCCTCCACTTCAATCACTTAGATCAAAATCATGGTAGAATGATCAAAGATCAGTAACTTGAGATTTTTGCATGATGGTATGTTAGTCCTCTCTCTCTCAAATTTTCAAAAAATGCTCCAAGCTTTCAAATATTGCAATAAATTGCTTGTTTGTCCAAATATAGTCAACTTGATTTATCATTTTTGTCACCAAAATGAGACCTCAACATTTAAATTGGTTTCATGGAATGATTTTGATCGAATATCTACCTTTTCCTGATTCTACATGATCTTTACTCTTTTATTGCATTATATGCCAAATCATAATGAAATAATGACTCTATCTAATGTTATGACCATGATTAATAATTTTTTATGTACCATGATCTAAGATTCGAACTTGATCTCATATATGTGCCTAATGTGATCTTATAACACATACATGACTTAATATGATCTATTAATGCTAGATCATTAAATTTCAATCTCAAACATTTTTTCAATATGCTTCAAATATTAATGATTACTCTAGATTAGTAAACTTTTTTATATTTTGTACCAAGAATTAAAGTTGATCACACTATTCCTTGTTAAGGACTTCATGATGTGAAAAGTACAATAAATGGGGCATTTATGTACTTATAATGATGGATTTTATGTCTTATGCAAATGTTGGTCTATATATGTTCAAAATTATGTTTGAGACTTCAAATATATAACTTGTTTATACATGTGACACAAAGTCCAAGAATGATAACTTTTGTATACATATTTGTTGTTTTCATGAAATATGACTTAATATGGAATTACTTCAATTAATCAATTCAAAATATTATGATTTCCCTACTTGAATCATGGAACCCTAATTTTAAGATTTCCTTATCTGTTGTGATGTCTCAAACTATGTTTGGAATGATCTATGATATAGTAAATGTATTTGATGATGAGATTAAATGCACTATGTAAGGAGTGAGACCTGAGAGGGGATCCACTCCCTACTAAATCAAATAAAAAGGAAACATCCCATATATCAAACACCACAATAAATTTTTTATAGAAGGGATGATGACCAATTTATTCAAAATGTATATATCATGATACCAAATGTATCCGTGAAATACAAAATATCTAACTATTACAAAGCTTAATATTATCACTATACTTCACCACACAAGATGACACATATGAAAACTAACTATACGAAAGGACCATCAGAGGCTCATCTAACCACCTAGAGAAAGTTTCCCAAAAGGTTTCACTATAGTTGATGAGGTCCTGGTCCAACTTGGATACCTTCTCCTTGAGCTTCATCTGGGGTTGGAAGCATACCCTAGAAAGAGGAAAAAAAGTAGATGAATCAACATAAATGTTGGTATGTGCATACGAAATTGAGTACTGAGAAATATGGAAAATAAAAGTTGTTAAATAAACAAGGCTTCCCATACAAAAGGAAAGGACTACCCAAGTGGGTATCAAGAGAAAGAATTGAAATCAGATGCATATGGGAAGAATACATGTCGTTATATAAAACATAAAAGTTGTACCACACAAGCACATATCAATTTTGGGCACAAAACACATCATAATAATAACAACCTGCATACATGTAATATAATCATAGCACTAGAACAATACAAATAACAATAGTGACCAAGGCTCATAGCCTTGAAAGTTGATAGAGTATGGAACACAAACATCTCCCCAATATATATAAAAGTGGCTATAGAATCTAGGTATGGGGCACACAACCTCCACCCCAAAAATATAACTTGGGAAACAATCCAAAAACCTATTCTAGGGCTATTGGATCACATAACATGCTAAATGTAGAGGCAAGTGTAAAGTTCATTCTTTTATAAGATTGCCATCACAAAAATGGATAAAATACATATCAACCACATAAGTGGGTAAAATTATATTTCATAAAATTACAAGTTAGAGTCAAGAAAGTCTGACAAAGTAGGATGATTATAGGACTAAAATCAAGTAGAATATTTCACATGGAATAAATTCTCAAAAGAGAGAGATTGTGTAGTCTATCGAGAGATATAATTTGCGTTAACTTCTCAATATAGAAAAATACAGAATACAATCATACCTTGACTTGAGTATAAAAATGAGATATTGAGTCATAACCCTCCAATTATAAAATTAACTCAAACCTACATATATAATTAAATCCATCAGTTAGGGTTCAACTTATATTATATTGCAAAAAACCCTATAAATCCAAATCCATCAACAAAACCCTAGGTTGGCTCATGTTTAAGACCTAACGATAAATTTAGAGTTTTTTAATGTTATGTTTACCCAAAATCACAAATTTATTAGTTATGATGTCTTCTTTAGTTACTTTTATGATCATAAGTGAAGAAAAATCATAAGACTCAAATCTTTGCCAAAATCCTAGATTGACACATGATTATATCTTAAAGAAGAGGTCTAAGGTTACTGATCATGGTTTTGAATCAAAGATCCCAACTTTATCCTTAATAACCTCTCTTTATTTTTTAATGTTGTATTGTGAATGTTTAAAACCCTAAAAAACCAATCAGTGAGATTAGGCATGTTGAGGTTTCCCAATCACTTGTAGCCTACTAGCTTGGACAGCGACTAGCGGGTCACACTAAAAAGGATATGAATCGAAGGCAAAGGGAAAACAAATCGAGGATCATCCCCCTCACATGGTTGTGCCATGATCATCGACAAAATGGAAGAAACTTGTGAGTAAATTGGGGAATCATCATTGGGCAAAACTCTCATGAAGAGGAGGTGATAGAGTGGAAGGGAAGGTCATGCTAGTTCTAACCGGGAGTGATATTTCTCCAAGATGGAAAAAATTAGTGTCAACAAGTCTCAAAAGAACAGAGAGAAGGAACTTTTGCTGGCAGATGCATACACTACTTGAGGCACAATTGGGATCAGGGAACTAACACTCGAGGTGAGTCAAAGCACAATGGATGATCAGATATATATAGGACTTTGTTCATCATCCTAAGGGTTTAGGACCTGATAGACTTGAGCAGCAAGGATTGGGTGCTTCATGGATATGTGAAGATTGAAAATGAACAAGACATTAATGAATATGGAATCCCATAAGGAATACAATGGAGAAGAAATTTTGAGAAATGATCAATCATTGATGGAGAAATCACAATTTTAATCCATTTGAAACTTTTGGCCTATTTCCTTTCTGCGTGTGAACTATGAGATGATCTCCTAATCATTAGATCAAGATTCGTCAAAATAGAAAAAATGCATACATCAGCCCCCTCCCTTGCGACATTGATATCTTTCCTTTTCCAGTTCGAATGAAGTGAAGGATTTTCTATTTCTTTTCTTCCCCTTTCAAATTGGATAAGTAAACAAAGACCAAATAAAGTAAAATTTGACAAAAGACTAACTAGTACATTTACATTCTTATTTTGGCATTAGTTTTCACTTTTAAAGACTATAAGTATTTTATTTTGTTATTTTAAATTTTATCACTTTTTGTTCCCTTAATGAATTTGAGGCATCTGAAACTCTCCAAAAATATGAAATTATCCTACAAGAAAATCTAAGCATGAATAATACACTTTTATAATTAATTTTCCCTTTTGGGGTGGTTTTATCATGTTATTCAATGTTTTCAGCTTTAATATACATTCTCTCTCCTAAACTACACTAGGATAGATAAGTTAGTCAAAATAAGATGAAAATTCACACATAGGATAATTTTGGTATGTGGATTTTGAATTTGAGATTTATTTCCAAATTTTAAGACATTCAATAATTATTTAACATTTTTGGCTTTTTCTCCTGTTTTCTTCTCTAAATATATTTAAGATAGTTATTTTTGTTCAAATAAAGTGAAACTTGGCAACCAAGCTAATTGGAACCCAAGAAACACGTTTTTGCCATTATATTTATCTTATGATATCTCCTTTTATGAGTTATTGCACCATTAGGATTTTTGACACATTACTATTGTTTTTATCCAAATATTATATCTTTATTGTCAACACTTACTTGATGGAGTCCAATTAATTCACATTGTTACAATAATTGTTATATATTATTATCTTACATGAAAATACTCATTTTATTCAATTATTCCATTAATCACATATTTAAATAAATTATATTACAATATTAATATTTAGGGTCGTGAAATTACCTAAAGCATATTATTTCTTTTTATTTAGTCATTATGTAAGTAAAGAAAATATATGTAATATATTTCATGATTTCGTTTACATGTTGGAACATAATTAAATTATTATGTAAATTAGTGTTAATTGTTATCCTTGGTTGGGTCATATATAAGGGACTAACCACATTAGCGTTCTAATCATAGAATAGGGTAAGATTCTAGGTTCTGGTTCTTTACACACTAGTTTAGATGATGATATCAAAGTTGAATGAAATGATAGATATAATTAGGTTAAAAATCCAACCCTAACAAAAAAATAATTCATGACTAGATTATTACAAATTTTAATGAAATCATGCTTGGTTATATGTTAGTATCTCTTTCTTTGACTCGTTTGCCAGACGTACTCAAGTTCATTATTCTATTTCTCCCATGTTGAGGTACACTTTACCTCTTGTTGATTTTGATTATGATATTTAAACTTGTGTGTATATGTATACATCCCTATGATATATATATATATATATATATATATATATATATATATATATATATATATATATATATATATATATATGGGCATTCATTCGTTGTCCGTGCGGGTAGCCTGGATTTTTGCTACCCGACAGCCAAAAAAGTAACTCTCATGGCCAAAAAAGTAACTATGTTGTCAAAAAAGTAACTATGGTGGCCAAAAAAGTAACTCGGTACAAAATATACATCAGATATATATAAGGACGGGTTTTTTTATTTTGGAGGGGCAAATGATATTATTTTTGGCTAAATTTTTTTGGAGAGCTAGACAAAATAGTCCTCTACAATTGCGAAATTTTTTTTTTGAAAAAAAATGGTCAGAAGGGCGGGCGGGTAGCTACCCGCACGGGAAATAAAGATGGGCCCTATATTGATATATATATATATATATATATATATATATATATATATATATATATATATATATATACTTGTTTGAGAAACTTGTTCCCTATGACTAGTATGTTTGTTTTCATTATATTACATTGACAAACATAGAACCATAATCATATTTATCTTTTATACAACTATTGTTCTACCTTGTTGTATTCTTGGGGTATGGGTAGGAGCCTCAGTGCACCTACTTGTTTTTCTCAAGGAAGGACACAACCATTTAAACAAGTTTAGCTCTTGGCATTTGTGCCTTGAGGTTCCTCATGTTCAAACATGGTTAACTCTTGGTTGTTAGCCATGTTGTCCCTGATGGACCCTTCCTTTATGAGGTTGGTCAAAGGTCGTATGATGATTTTAGAAAAGAGATATGATGAGGAAAAGTCATTTGTAAAAACCACTAAGGATTATCTCTCAAGGACCTGAGAGTATAGAGACGACACATAGGACTTCTATCTACAAGACACGACAGACTGTGTACTCAACCTGAGCTACTACTGTTGTCCCTGCTGATGTGGCCCTTCCTCTGCAGTTCAGTTCCTAGTCCCTCGTCTACGTCCACCTAAAAATTGTGGATCCCACGGGGTGAGACTATTGTCCTAGTGGGAGATATAACTCTCTGCCAACAATATTATTATTACAGGAAGTAGTATGTAAAACTTGACAAGTGATATTCTATGCAACTAATAGGTATATTTATTGATAACAAAATTATAAATGATCTATTTGCTTTAAAAGGAATATGAAGAACATTTATAACATCTATCTATTAAGATGCATAAAAGTAATGAAGCATCAACCAATGTCTTCCGTATTCGATCCTTAAGAAGATATGCTACATCGGTTGGTTTCATGTTCACATTCACATTTATGCCCATAGGAGATGAGCTATACTTCTCATACTCCAACCTACCACTAGTAAGTTGAAATCAGTACCATACAAGGTCAGTGGCAGAGCCAGCTGTTAAGACCTCTTCTATCTCGATCAGTATGAGACCACTTAGACTTAGCAGGACATCTAGTGTCAACTATAATTAGCTATGTTGGGGTATAGAGGCATCTTTTCTATAGAGTTACAGTCGTAGCATGTACTCTCTTCGGGAGAAGACCACTAAGCTTTCCCAGATTATTTGTCATTAGGAAGACCACTGAGCGATCCTAGTTTAGTTTCATTAGGAAGTCTACTAAGCAACATGGTGTAGTTGGGGATTCCACTGAGCACCCTCACTTAGTTTGTGAGTCCACTGAGCACCCTCATTTAATGATTACATATTAAAAAATATGCATATCGAGTAAAACTCATTTCATCATTCAACAAATGCTGACACTGAATGGATCTATGGCCTGGAAAACTACATGATAATATTTAACTTGCTTAATTAAGTGCATTACAGTAGCTTTTAGCATCAATCAAGTTACAAACAAAAATAATATTAGATGCTACAAAGAAAAGCATAAATGTGTTTATCAAGTACTTTCATGTTCTTTGAAACACATAGATCACTTAGAATCTCAATCTTTAATCATCATCATGCTTGGGTATTCAAACCCTTAGTTCATCACTAAGTATTGTCACCACTTAGCAAGTAACCATTACCTCTGGGTCATCAGACCAAGGTATTTATTCACATAGTTCACATAGCTCATTAAATGTGTATCATCATAGCTCTTACTTAGCTATGCTCATTACCTTATGATACCTACATGGTTAGTGTATCATGCTAATCACAATATCACATACATGTCATAATCATGTAATGCAAAAGAATACATTTCCCCCTATTAGGGTTAGGGTTTCCCTTCATTTATCTGATTAAGATTTCAAATCATCTTATCATAAAAGATTAAACTCTTATTCATACTAGGAGTATCAACATATATATATATATATATATATATATATATATATATATATTACACAATTAACTTCCCAATCTTAATTTCTCTCTCATCCTCACTCTGATGGTGATTACTTAATTCTCCTCTTAAGATCTATCAGCTCACTATTATCTAATTGAATTAAACTCATTGTATCTCAATGTTGCATTAATCATACAACATACATCACTTAGACAAATTTATTGAATTATAGCATATCTACCATATCAGACTTCATAGTGTATAATGTTATCCTATCATGCTTTAAGATACACATGTCATCATATCATGCATCCATAATAGTCAAGTGGTAAAACCACATCATCATATATGGTTTAGGGTGTATCCCCTAACACCATATCGTGTATGCATCTTGGGTTAGTGATCACCTAGCTCTTATCATCTTCAAGTCAACCTCATATCGTGTATG
Source organism: Alisma plantago-aquatica (assembly GCA_963693085.1). NCBI lineage: Eukaryota > Viridiplantae > Streptophyta > Magnoliopsida > Alismatales > Alismataceae > Alisma > Alisma plantago-aquatica. The sequence continues at coordinate 784,031,249 of OY856413.1, forward strand.
GGTTAAACTCTTAACCTTATATCAGGCATAGAGGTCTACTTGGTTCTTATATCATGCACAAAGGTGCACCATATTGGGCATATCATATTTTGCCTCACCATGTATCGTTTAAGTGGTATAATACCATATTGGTTTTTTTATCTTGGATTGCTATATCAGTTTCTCAATCTTGGATTACTATATTGTGTTCATATATTGGATAGCCATATCGTGTTGACATATTGGATAACATGTTGAGTTAATATAGAGGGCAACCCATTATACTCATATCCTTTTCATTCATTTCCAAGGAATAGTTCTTTCATATGATTGAATAACAAACTAAGTATCTGGTTGAATTCTTCAACCCATCGCAAGGTAGTAGGGTATGTCAGGTTTCAAAGACATATCAAATTTCAAAGGCAATTTATCTCGGTTTTCCTTTCTTTATCTAGGGTTTAAACCATATCATGTAGAGTTTATCATATCGTGTGAAAGGTATGACCTTCACCTTGTATTGTGTATGAAGTGCAAGTAGCTATCTCCCATATCATCCATAGGACATGCCTCATATCGTGTATGATGTATCACCCACTTCCATATTGGGTGAACCACCATCTTGTGTTCCATATCAGATTTCAAGGTACTTCAACGCATATCGGGTTGTACCATGATGATGTCATCATCATCAACCTAAAGACCTTTGTCTTGCTATTCTAAATCATGGACAACAGTCCTAACATATTTGAACTCAAAGGAATACCAATTGAATAATGGGACTCGAATTTGAAATCAAAATAATAAGTTCAACAATATTGGAAAAGAATAATAACATGGTTGGGTTCAAGTTATATAACCCACCTCTAAAGCAACTTCCAAGCTTCAAGTTTCAATGCCTCACGTTCCAAGGTTGAATATGAGCCTCTCCAAGATCCAAGACTTTTTTCTACCTTTTGCACAATATCTCCACTCCCAATGGCCGATATCACCTTGCTAGGTTGCTATGACCAATTTGTCTGATATCCTTTGTCTTTGGCCGATACTAAGCTCTACCACTTAACTCTCCTAATGCATGCACAATAGAAGAGTGACATGCATGATATCTAAGGGAATATTGATAACAAGATTTTGAATATTCTACTTACATGTGAAGGGAAGGGTACTTATACTTGGGATTTATGGAAAAGAGTGTAATAGGTGTCATTTTCTTAAGCTACTATGTGCCACCTAGCCATGCATGGTCGACACATATATTTGCATGCATCCCATCTTTATCTTGCCATGCAAAAAAAAATCAAGGATAATGCAAGGGATAAGGGTTATCTTCTAGGACAAGCCTTCTTCCTATCAGAGACTTTATTATTCAATACCACCTTTTCATTATTATATGCAAAACTTCATTATTATATTCAATACCACCTTTTCCAAAGAAAAGTTTCAAACCGATACATATCACTTTGTTGAATTTCCTTGCCCGTCATGGGCAAATCCAAGATTCAACAAACTAATAGGAGACTCCTCTTTATGTCTCTATGGCCGATAGGGACTCCTTCAAGTCTACAACTTGATATAGTTCACATAGAGATTTCAACTATTCATTTCTTGGTCTTTTCATCACCAAGATTGCTATCACTCTAGGATGATTCAAACATAGTCTCCTAATTTCTCTCTCCTCTAGATGATACTAGGAAGGAGTAAAGACAATCTAGAAGTGGTAATTCACACATCTACCTTACATTTTAGATAATTCACAATTTGTACCACAATTGATTCACAAAGCACTTAGCACCATTCGAACAAATTCTCACTTAGAGTTTAGGCTTTCCACAAGCCACAACTTAGCATTATTCTATCTCCTATGATGTTAAAACACTTAGGGTACTTTAAACATATGGCATTTGCAATATAACCCCTTTTCTTGGGTAAATTTCTCTTTACACTCAGACTATCATATTATCCATACATAGCTTGCAAATAAGCTCAAATTTGAAAAATAAATTTCACACAGAGTCTTAATTACTTTTCAAAAGATTTAGCACAAGTTTGTAAGTAACTTACTTAAGCAAAACTTCTAGAGTTAAGCCATAACCCAGGTCGGGGATGTTACATCCATCATACGCATGTAAGTCACCAAAGATACCATCATCATCACATAATTTACATCCTTATAGAAGACATCAATGTCTAGAGAGTGTTGAGTCAGAGTCACAACATAGGAGTGAAATACACTTGCAAAGAGTCAATGTGAAAACAAAGAATGGACACCAGTAGTGCAACCTCACTAAATAGTAAGTAAAGCGTAATAATCATAGTACAAGTAGCAATAATGACATCGTCAGATAGAATAGCAATAAAAAATAGCAGAAGTGAACTAGGCAACTCCATAGCAGTAGTCGAGATGACGAATAGTAAGAAATAATAGCAATAGAGATATTCAAATAGTGAAAAAGAAACCACATGAATAGCACAAAGAGTCAACATAATAGTAAAAGGATCCACATAGAAGTAAAAGGAACACCACATAGTATCATGAAGGATCCACATAGTAACAAAAAAATTCGCATGAAGATCTATATGGAAGAAAAAATAAATTCCTATTCTTCTCTCCTCCATCTCATCTCTTCCATCTACTCATCATCCTCTATTATTCCACTCAAGTAAACCCCAAAAAGGTTCAAGAGTGTGGTCAGGCTAAAGAGTCAAAAGAAATAATAGAGGTAGTGTTTTTGTAGGTAAACATGTGGAGGAGGTAACTGACAACTCGAGTCAGTGTGCAACATGACCTGATTATATGGATATATATGAAAATAAATGGATCTCTTTATAACCTAAAAAAGAGATTTATATGGCCATTATGCAGTATGAGGGGTCGTACATGTATTGAGGAGGAAGGGAATATGTGTTTAGCAATATGAAAGGTGGGGAGTTAAAGAAAAAAGAAACTAACAATTGTAGGAAAAGAAAAATAAGTGTTGCTGGTACTGAGAAGGAAGAGACTCTCTATTTATAGAAACCTCCACCATGTAATAGAATCATTATAGATGATATAGCACGTCAAGATGTAGCAACAATAGTAGGTGATATGCCTTGTGGGGGAAATAACATGTCGTGCCATGCATTGGTAGATGCAGATGGTAAGAAGTTGGTGGCGTGCCATGTCTTGGGTTGACATGCCATGCTAATTGAAAAATCAGGGGAAAATGCAAGTGACACCATGTGTCATTTAGGTGGCAAGTCATGTCAAAGTGCAGCCAACACGCCATGTCAAAAAATGACATGATGTGTATTCAGGTAGATTTTGCAAAAAATGTCTTGAATAAAGCCAAACATCACCAACATGCCACTTAAATAAGCGACATGTCATGCTAGTGGATAATAGTAGTAGAAAAACTCCCAAGATTGGATTAATCTGTCTAAATCTCCACCAAATCTATAAAGACATGATATGTCCCAAAAATCACTACAAAGGGGAGATCATTATCTAAGATTTGGGATTAGATCTCAGTATATGCAAAGATAACATAGGAGGTGTAGATATGTACATGACAACGGCATATATCAACAATGGTAGATTGACAACATAGTATCTGATAGTAATAGATAGATCAACATAAGAGTACATGATAACAACGAATAAGGTAGTTGTGGAAGATCCAATGATAACAAATCATGGAGGAGGCATGGCGGCCCATGTAGGTCTATAGCAAAAACTTAAAAGTGGATACTTTTGTCATTGAAGATAGAGACAACTCATGGAGACAACTTCAAGAAGAAACAAGGATGAGAAATCCCTTCGGGCATCCAAGCAACTTCTAGTGGCGGTGTCTGCCCGCAAGGGGAGGCTTTTCTCATTTGTGCTCTCTCTCTCTTAGGGTTTGGGCAACACAGGAAAGACTACTCTGATACCATGTGGCAAAGTGGTATGATGGGGAAATTCCCTTTGTGTTGGTTTTTTTCCTATCCATAGAAGGCAGCCCCCTCTCCTATATATATGATAAGGGGGAAGCATACATACTCAAGACCAACCCTACTGGGCCAAAAAAATAGGTCCATATTACAAAATAGACTAAACAACTTAAGTAAGTAAACTCTCTAACAATGATTATGTATGTTATAAAGGAAATTCACTTAGTACATGCATGTGATAATAAGAAAAAGTGTGTTTGTTGTAATTTTCCTTGTTATTTTCTCTTGACTTTATATAAGTTTAGCCAAGATAAAATGTTTTTAAGCTCAGAAGTTTAATACCTTTTTATAGTGCATTAATGCATTTGCATTGATTGTGCATGAATTGTATGGTGTTAAGTACAACAAGTATTCTATGACTCTATTTATGAGCTTGCTTCCTCTATCATAATATAATTTGTTGAGAACTCTAAAAATAAAAAGAAAATTTACTCTAAATATGGTTTGGTATCTAAAATGGACTATGATCTTGATGTTCTTATAATAAGTTAGTTTCTTATATTCATATACCCTTGTTCTTTATACTTTATGGTTTATATTGTTGTTTGGATGGTTTTATTCATGCATAAGTTATGTGAATGTGCTTCATTTTGTGTATGGACGCTTGAGTTCTTTCATAAGTGATTTTCTAGTCATTTGATGTTGGGATTCAAGTAAAAAATGTAACTGCAACAAATGGCATCATAGACAATCACATATCTTCAATTATGATTATAATCCAAATATTGATATGATCCTAAGGAATACCTAAGTCCACAATGGTGATGTTTTGGTGTCTAAGATTGATAAATGAAGGGGGTGATACACATCCTATTTGTTTCTGTGTGGTGGTTGAGATTTCTTTATATACCTACCTGACCAAAGTGAATCCAAGAATGGATTAAGGAATTTTCTCTCAAAAATTTAGGGAGTCTTCTAGCATCCCATCATTTCTTTATGATTAACCTAATCCTGGAAGGTGAAGATGAAGGAAGCGAGAAGGACAAAGTAGGTGAGCAGGAGACGGATGCGGTGGAGGAGGCCCTGACTCCCACTGATGCCGAGGTGGATTCCAAGCGGAAGCTTGTGAGTCAAAGGTAGCCCCCCATTACCTGTTTCTATGTCAATAATAACGTGGAACGTGCGCGGCTCCTGTGAGCTGACAAAGAGGAAGGCGGTGGCCCTCCTCATATGACAACAAGGAGCGATTATGGGTCTACTTGTAGAGACCAAGATGACAAAGAACTCAGGAGGAGATAGGGTGGTCAAGGAGCTCTTTCTGAGTGGGTGGAGTTGTGTGTCCAACATCGACGCCACAGGAAAAGCCAGGGTATGTTGGGGATGGGATCCTCGGGTTTGGGCAGTACAAGTCATCGCCTCGTCTGCACAAATGGTGACAACCTGGTACACCAACAGGGGAGGATTGCGGGTCCTTGTCTCAGTGGTGTATGACCACAACCAGCCTCAGCGTCAGCACTCCCTTTGGGGTGAGTTGGAGGCGACCAATCCCGCGGTACTGGTCCCCTAGCTTGTGGCAGGGGACTTCAACGCTATCCACAGCGATGATGAGAAGGCAGGAGGAGGTGAGGTGTCCAGGAAGGCGATGAGGGAGATCAACCTTGTGGTGGAAAGTACAGGCCTGGTGGAGTTGAAGACTTATGGAGGCATCCTCACCTGGTCGAACAGAAGGGTGGCGGGTGAGCGGGTGTGTTGCCGATTGGATCGGGTGCTAGTCAACGACAGGTGGGTGGGCCTCTTCCCAGCGGATGCCTGTCTATCCTTTTCCCACCTCAGTGACCACGACATTTTGGTCACATCCCCATTTGCCACACCAGAGAAGCATCGAGTGAGGCCCTTCCAGAGTCTCAATGCCTGCGCCAGCTGGGACGACTTCTTGGAGGAGGTTAGGAGCGCCTGGGGTCCCTCTGTGCATGGGAACCCCCTCTATGTCGCCACGATGAAGCTCAGAGCCATCAAGTGTAGACTTAAAACTTGGGTGGCGAGGAGGGGCGACATCAGTACGATGAGGAAGGCGGAGAAGAAGGAGTATGTTGCCATCCAGGATGATTTGCAGCAGTCACCTTGCTGCCCTAACTTGGTACGGAGGGAGAAGGAGGTCAGGGAGCGGTTGGATCAGCTCGACGCTGCGGAGGAGTTATTCTTCTATCAACGTAGCTGTGTCTGATGGATCCAGGATGGCGAGCGTAACACGGCGTTCTACCAGGCGACAGTGAAGAGGAAGGAGATGAGGGACACGATCCACTACCTCATCAATGAAGATGGAGCACAAGTCAGTAACCAGAAGGAGCTCGAGGGGGAGGCGGTGGCCTTCTACAGCAACCTCTACAACTCCAGTGACGACCACACCCAACAGATGCGACTCCAACCTACCAACTTGCTAACGGCGGCTCAGGTCCGGCATCTCTGCAGGCCTTGCACGTGCAAGGAAGTGAGGGATGCGGTGTGGGCCATCGGGCCAGACAAAGCTTTGGGCCCTGATGGGTTTAACGCCAGCTTCTTTAGAAGTTGTTGGAGTGTCATCGGTGAGGACGTGACAAATGCCATCTTATGGCTCATGCGGGGGGGACATGGTGCGGGAAGTGAATCACTCCTTCTTGGTGCTGATCTTGAAGAAGGATGGTGCCACTTCTCTCTGCGACTTCAGGCCCATTGCCTGTAGTAGCGTGCTCTACAAGATCTTCGCCAAAGTGCTGGCAGAGAGGTTAAAGGAGGTCATAGGGGGGTTGGTCTCACACAACCAAGGGGCATTCATCCCAAACAGAAGCATCTCAGATTGCTCCCTCCTTGCAGTAGAGTTTCTATATGGCTTTGACATCAAGCGCTCAGACCCAAAGACCTTCTTAAAGACGGATCTTTCAAAAGCTTATGACCACGTCAATTGGGAAGCCCTGTGGACAATTATGGGTAGAATGGGCTGCTCCCCACCTGGATGGGCTGGATCAGGCAGTGTGTGACCACATGTTCATTTTTGGTCCTTATCAATGGGCTTCCTGTGGGGTTATTCAATAGCTCGCGTGGGCTGAGACAAGGGTGCCCTTTGTCACCCCTCCTCTTCACAATCGGTATGGAGTACCTTACCATGCTCATGTCTGAGGGTGAGCGTCAAGGGTGCTTCTGCACCTACAAAGTCAAGCGAACGACTGTCATGTCCCACATCACTTTTGCGGACGACATGATCATCTTCGTGGAAGCCACTAGAAAGAGCCTTCGAGGTATAAAAAAGATCGTTGACGAGTTTAGCGCCACGGTGGGGGTTCATGTCAACCTAACCAAGTCCAAGTTGTTCTTGTCCAAAGCTGCTGCGAACAACGCCACCCGTCTGAGTGGGGTCCTGGGCTGCCAGTTGGATACCCTCCCTACGTGATACTTGGGTTTCCCATTGGCTGCTAGGAACGACAAGGCGACTTTCTTTAACCCTTGCCTTGACCAAATGAAGAAGATGATATCCAAATGGCCCCCGGACAAAATAACCATGGCAGGCCGGTGTCTGCTGACCAAAGCAAACTTGCAAGGCTTGGTCACGTTTTGGGCCTTGCAAGGCCACATCCCGGACAGTACGTGTGATCACATTGAGATTCTTATGGAGGACTTTGTGTGGGGATCAAACTACCATCCCATGCGATACGAGCGCCTGGCTAGGCCTGCTAAAGAGGGAGGATTGGGGCTCAAGGGGGTCAGGGACATCAATCGATGGGCGTCGCTTAGAAGACTTGTCTGGTTCCATACCTGCCCACATTCACCGTGGACCCAGTGGCTGCGCAGACGCTATGGCTTCGCCCTCCCTGACCCGATACTGCTGCGGCACGACACGTCAAACTCATGGAAAAATATGGCCCGGGCCCGAGCGCAGCATATCCATATCTTCGACCAAACCAATAATGGCCTAGTGAAGCTCAACAACCCAAACACCAACCTGTGGAAGGCCATCCAGCTGCAGCAAGCCCCTTGCGTCGTTAGTAAAACCATTTGGGCGGGGACTATCATCCATAGGTGGAGCTTCACAATTTTTAGAGCCTTTCATGGGGCTCTTGCCACTGCAGATAAAATCCACGAGTGGAATATCGAGGCCAGTAATAGATGTACCTTTTGTAGACATAGGGAGGACATTCAACACATCTTCTTCCGCTGCTGATTATCCAAACACATCCTCTCGCATGTCATGGACCTTTGTGGGCTGAGGGTCCCGGTGAATGTTACCATCACTGAAACTGCCAACCTTATAAAAGATAAAACCAGGGGCTGGAAGGGATGGAAGTGGCTGGCCATCGCATCCTGGACGTGCTCGGCTTACTTCATCTGGAAGCAGCGCAATGAGAGGTGGCACAACCAGCAATCCCTTAGTTCTGCGGAGTGCCGGGACCTGGTGGTCAAAGCCACTAGACGACTTGCGGAGGTACGAGGATGGAGTTCTACTACCCCGAACCACATCAGCAGGATGTGGGAGATCCCTTTTATTGCTTAGCTTTTGCTTTTTTCTTGTACAAAGCCCATGGGCATAGACCGGGTTTTTGTAGAGTTACCCCCGTATACACATCCCTTTTTGTAGTTACACAGGGAGGGCGGGACGCACCCCACACCATGCGTATCGGGTGTGCGGCGTGTCCTGTCAGCATGGGTTTCCTAGCTGAGGCTCCTCCTAAGCCTGTTTGACCTGGTGCCCCTCGCACCTTGGGGTCCCTTGTATGGGTGGTTCACTCTGAACCTCCCTCATCGTTTTTATTACCCGTATATCAATATAGACCATTCCGATGATTAACCTAATCCACCCATTAGATGATTATTAGTTAGTCTTCACATCTCTTCATGTAATTTCTATATCATGACAATTAATCATGTGATCTCTCCATTCTGGGTAGCCTATGTATCATAAAAACTAATAATCATGGTAAAAGTTAATTGAGATTATGATTATTTTGATTTAATCTTAAATTCAAACTCAATCATGATTAATGAAAGTACACTTTAAGTGTACTCAAGTGTAATCCCTCAAATCAAGTAAACTCGATGTTACTAAACATAGCTTATGTTTGCTTCCTATGTTTGTGGTAAATCATCATGATCCTTGATACAATGAAGTAAGGATATCACATTCTTAATACCTCATGGTTGATGAGGCCACAATGTGATTCACTTCATGGTGTCCCTATATTCTTCATCAAACCTTAATTCTTACTAAGCAATTATTTTCCTATTGTATGTATCATGCTCAAGATTTAGGATGACTATGTATTTGGACACTTAGAAGAGGCAATCCCTATTGATTAATAAGCCTCTACGCGAAACTTGATTATCATAAATTTAAGAAATCTAAGACCTTATCCATATTCAATGATTCTCTAAGAAGAGACGAAATTGACTTCTCTATTTCCCGGTATACCCCTTACCTTATCCATTAGGGAAGGGAATGAAGTTATGATTTAAATGCTTCTAAATCTTGAACTATGATTACTTAACCATGATTATCAATATTTTATCTTATGACCTTGTAAAATATAACTTTATACTCATTTCCTGCACTAATTTCTAATACAATGTTTCATGTCTAAAGAGGGAAGAATATTTTGGGTTAGGGTGGTAGTTGTTTACGACTCCTGATCTAGGTCACATCCCAACTATTATTAAAACTCAAACTTTGTATATTGTTGATAATTTAGAGTTTTGAAAATGTAACCCCCTTCCTTACAATTTTTATCCCTTACCCTAATGCTTTACTAAAGCCCAACTTATCATGTTTTTCAAACTTGATCTTGAATCTCTATTTGATGATAATCATGAACATGATAATATTTATTGTAAACTTTAGGTTAATGTTTCCAAATGACCAAGTTTTGGATCATTCATCAACATTGAATACCATGATATGAAGTGATATCTAAATTGCAAAATGTTTCTAGATTGTTTCTTATGGATGAATGAACACACTTATGATGGAGGTAGACACCTATACCCTAGATTAAAAAATTTTGGCCCATGATATTTTGTATCCAAATATTGATGCTAAATTTTTTTTGATAAATCTAAACTCATGATTATTGATCTTGATACTCATTCAACTCTAAGATCACCCTATTAGATCTTTACCACCAATTTGTGGTTGACGACTTTCATGTTCCCGATCTTGAAAATTTTCAAAATGATGATTTTTTGACATTTTTATTTTTGAAACATGGATAATATCTCATTTGGACTAGGGTGGGACCTTCAATATATAAACCAAGATGTCAAATATAAGAGGCTACACTCGAATTTTTGAAAAATTAAATATAAATCATGAATGTATAAAACCACGTAGAACTAATGTAGAATCTAGAAACTTAATTGTTAGAATTGAAAGACATAACCTTACTCTTGAATCAAAAAAAACTTTTCTTTTTACATACAAGGTGATCTCTTAAAATTTGTGGTCTTTGGTATGTCTCTATTTGTGTGAATTGTTGCTTGATATTTGATACATCTGGAGAATTACGTTATTAAGGTAATGTTGATGCTAATTATTGAGTACCAATATAACGTGGATGTGGAATGTGAAGTTCCAGTTTGACTTTGAGGATTTGGTTAAATTTTAAGGACAAAATTTCTCCTAAGGTGGGTAGGATGTAAATAGTGGTTCTCTCTCTCTCTTAGGATAATGCACATTCTCACTCATAGGGTGATCATTTACATTCAATAATATCTCTCTTAAACAATTGGATTGTTTTGAATTGTATTTTTCTCAATAATGAGTTGTGATTGACATATTGCAATTTTAATACTTAATTTTGCTAAGTTGAGGGAATTAATGAAATTTTTGACATCAAATTTAATTTGAGAGTCACATCGATAGTCTTATGTTGATCTCAATATATTTATAACAAGAAGAATAAATTTTAGATCCAAATATGAAAACTTCACCTTAACCAGTGTATTGCAATATTTTACCAAGAAAATTAGCTTTATTTCTCTTGGTATATTTCTACTCATCCAATCACTTTATCTTGGCTTGACCAATTGATACTCTTGCATCATATTACATTTATCCAATTATGATTATATGACCCTAGAGTTGTCACCTACCCCTACCTCTATGGGAATGGCATCCACATGGGAAGCACATAATGGGCCATGATTTTCCATGGATCACACCAAGTTTATATGTCCATTAGCTTCATCTCCTCTCGCTTTTTCTTTCTGCTATCTTTCCTCATCTTTTTGTGCACCGCAACACCCTTCACACTTCTCCTTCTTCATCCTTCTCCATGTTGGCATAAATGGCCATGGTCTTTGTGCTTTTCCATGTGGAGACCACCCAAGCCGAGTTGACCTCAACCTTGGCTCTTTGTGTCTCTAGGAAGAGTGGATGACTGCTTTGCAGGCCCATTAATGGCCTCTATCCCCTCCCTCCCCATGGATCTGGAAAACCTAGTTGCCATGGAGTGCTTCTACTCAAGCTAGGAGACCCACTGGGAAGAATGCCTAGTGACCCTTAGGTCTAGGTCTAGTCCAAGTGACCATCATTCGAAGATTGAGGATCCCGACCCACACTTCCCTCCCACACTCACGTGTATCAAAGAGAGGCACTTGATCATGATTGCCTGATCAAAAATCCACGGTCGATTATTTTTCATGATGGTATGTTTCCCATCTCTCTATCCCAAATTCCCATTACATTCTCTAAACTTGAAAATATCCCTACAAATAGATCGTTTGTCAAATGTTGTCAACCTATATGCCATTTAATACTAAAAATGATACCATTACACAAAGTATTTTTTTACGGTCTGATTATGCTCAGATCTCTATTTTTTTCTCCATTGTTCATGAGTAATAATCTTTTGAAATGATTTATACATGATATGCCAAAGAATTATGAAATAATGGAACTTTCATGTTATGAACCTAATAAAAAAAATTTGATGCACTGTGATCTAGATTCAACCTTGATCTCATATATGTACCCAGCATGATATAATGACACATTAGTTACTTAATATGAGATATTATTACTAGATCATTGACCTATCTTCCCAAACATTATCTATTGTTCTTTCAATCTTTATGGTTATTATAGATCATTTTTTTAACCAAGAATCAAAATTGATAACAATATTCGTTAATAACAACTTCATGATGTGAAAAGTACCATGAAAAGTGGAATTTATGGACTTTTAATGATGGATATAAAAGCGTATACAGATGTTGATGTAAATATGTTAAAAATTATCTTTGTGACTTTAAATCAATAATTCTAATATTTTTATCAAAAAATCAAAACCTGATCACTTTTGTACTCATAATGACTCTTTTCATGGAATAAAATTTAAAATGGATGTGTTGATGATTAAATACATTATTGTTATCCAAATATTATGATTTCCATGTTGCAATAAGAGAAATGTATTTGATTTTTCAAACTAAGTTAGGAATGACCTAAGATGTAACAAATGCAAATTTATGAGGAGATTACATGTACTAGTTAAGGTGTTGATACTAGTATTATATGATATGATACATAGACTTGGGTGAAAATTCCAACCCTAATGAAAATGATCATATTAGTATAATCTTATTGATTTTAATTCAATCATGCCTTCTTATATGTTAGGATCTCTTTCTTTAACATGTTTGCAAGACCTCCTCAAGTTGTTTACTCTAGTTATCTCATTTCAAGGTATGATTTACCTCTTATTGAACTTGATTATGATTTTGATTCTTGTATGTATATGTATGAGTTCATGTGCTTGTATATAAATATTTTCATTTTGAGATATTTCTCCATCTGAGTACTATTTTCTTTTTTTTATTATAATATGTTAACAAACATGAAACTACAATCATATATGCCAATTATACAACCTTCTTTGTAGCTTCATGTATTGTTGGGGTAAGGGAACGAGCCTTCGTGCACCTACCTTTTTTGTTCAAGAAAGGGGAAAACCTTTGAAATAGGGTTCGATCTTGGCATTTGTTCTTAGATATCCCTCACCTTAAAAAAAGGATACTTCTTGCCTTTTAGCCTTGTAGCCTATCATGGATCCTTGCTTTGGGAAGTTGGTCGAAGTTCTTATGTTAATGTTGCACGATATAATGGAATTGCACCAAACATACACATGTTGATAAGAAAAACTTGTATGATTTGTGTTTTCCTTTTTTTCTATTTTATAAGTTTACCAAGTTATTATGTTTCTATAATGTTACAAGTTGTATATCTTCTTACATCATACCAATGCATTTGCATGTATTTTGCCTAAATCTTATGATTGTAGGTACAATAGGTATTCTATGAATATTTGCATCGTGATTTCATTATAATAGATCTATTCTTGTAATTCTAAAATGAAAAGCAAATAAAATCCCCATATGGTTTGATATCTAAAAAGGACTATGATCTTGATATTTAGGTACTACGTTAGTTTCTTTTATGGATATACCCTTGTTTTTTATACCTTATGACTTAAATATATGTGGTTGAGAGTGTGGTTTTTCTCATTCATGTGCTATTTCAATGTGCTAAAATCTAGGAATGACATTCCTATCCTTTTGTCATTGACTTTCTAGTCATTTTGGGTTGGGATTTGGCAAATAAACAGTTCTGCGATAGATGCCTATGGAGATCATGTTGTGCATTGTTGCACATGACCTCACTTTAAGTGTTATCATGATGTGGGTTCATGATGGAATTTTTGGTCTTGTCTCAATATTGGGATAAAGACACTAAATAAATCTCATCTAGCCTTCTTTGGCACACTATATGATGTTCTCAATTCACAATTTCTTATTGATATCTGGTTCTTTGATTAAATAGATGGCAGACACACATGTATTGACCTCAATGGTGTTTCCCCTTTGGTAGTAATCCTCTAAAATATCTTTAAAGTAGGATAAGTGTGTTCTCATTCTGAGGAGCAAAAGGCCCACAGACACAAAGCAACTTGTAGGAAAAGCATCATAATTTTATGCCTTGCACCTTCAAACATTTGGGGTACACACTGATGATGTGATTTCTATTCTTTATTCTCATTCAAAATTTAACTAGTAGGAATTTATGATGATATCATCTACATCCAATATTTTTGTAATTACATCTATGAGCTTTTCCATCCAGAAGGGGCTGGAAACCCAACTTATTGCCAACAATTCTGGGATTTTTTTATTTTTAGTAGCATTAAATTTGTGTTTTGTGACAATAAATGGTTTGTTATGTAAAATGGGAAACTTATGTAATTATTTCCATTTTTCTTTTCAAACAAAGCAGAAGAAGAAATTATTACTAAAATAAAGAAAAAAGATGGCTAAATGATAGAAGGAGGAGGAGCAATTAATGAGGACATGTCACACTTAAGACCTCATGAATTATAAGAATTACCACGATGTTCTAAGAACACACCCCATTGATGCTAGTTTAGTGATATTTAATTGCTAAAGTGATCCAAATTACATACATTTTTATTTATATGTAACCAAACTAGTGTATAATTGATTGTGCATTGTTACCTAATACTTTTTTATCTTTTGGAATTTATTATCGTATGATTATATGACCTAATTTATTTTCTTTTTTCACAATAGGAAATTGACAATTTTCTAGATCAGAACCAATAGTCATGTCAGTGGCATCAACATGGTATTATAGTCACCCACTTCATTGTTGGTAGCTCATAGTTTTTAGACAAACACAACATGGAGCTTGGTTGTCCAATTGAATGAATAGACCCACAGTCGGTACCATTGACCAACGCATGTGTAGACATCTCTGTGTTATCACAAACAGTATGACTGATACATTTACAAGATCTTTCATTCGTATTGGTTTTTCTACACAACCATGTGAAGAAGATAAGAGAAATAAGAATACAAATAGTGTACCCTAGAATGTGTTTTTGTAATGGAACTCACAAAAGATTTATGCTACAACTTGTTGTGACTCACGAGAAGGATTCACTACAATTTCCTTAATGTCTACCTGTATTTTCATGACTTTTTCTTCTTCTCCTAAATATTCAATGATGACATGTCAATAATGTTGGGCTAATCCCTTTTATCAATAGGACTCAAGAGCAGCCCAACATGATTCCATACTTGATAATAAATATTTATTAATATAATTCACTACTTGAACGTCATGAAAATCAAAATTTTTGATATTTTTATGATTGATCGCTATAAACATTATATTAGACAATTTATGGTATCAACATGAGAAATAACTAGTGAATGAATTTTCTTAAACACAATCAAAATTTTTACTATAGTAGGCATACAATTTTTTAGGCAATAATATAATGATTGACCTTAATTAAACTCAAATAGGAAGGAAAAACACTACATATCTATGTTTGGAATAAAAAAAACATGGTACTAGGCTTTGAGAGAAGGTGGAACTAGTCATGTATTTGCACTAAAAAATATTTATAAATATTTGGATAAAGTTAAAGTCTAGATAACACTGGTGAAATTGGTACACATATAGATAACATTCATTTGGATTTAATTTTGATCTCTAATCAACATTTTTAGTTAATTCAGTATCTTTACTCAAATAAAACCAACCATTCCTTATGTTTAGTTGATTAGAAGTAGTTATTAGTAGTTTTCATATTCACAATTCACTAAGTTAAACAATTTGGGCTCTCAAAAATCCCATATTACTCTGACCATGGACTTGTGTATGCATGTATTGTTTTAGCATGTCACCTATCTTTCTTGAATATATGGTCAACCTAATACATTATCCCTTTTTCCTAAAAATATGATTTAGGAAGGTCTGTAACTCTTAAATTCACCCTTGAATATGTCGATCGCCAATGATCATTAATAGTATAGTTAATGATTGCAAACTATGATTCCTCCCATGATCTTAGGGCATGCCTTTAATTCAAAGGGATATTCAACTTTTAGACGCCTATGTGGGCTAAAAAAGGTGAACCGATGCTTGATCAAGATGTAAAAAAAAGATACATGTGATGTTGAATGGGGAAGCCTTCCAGTAGAAAGCCTAATGAAAATAAAATCTCAACCTCACTAGCCTCTATATCAACTTTTGATGCTAGTCCCTTGTGGAGTCACCACTATGGTTCGATAAGATTTAGAAATTGGGGTGTGTGTAAAGGAATGTAGTGGGGTCAATTTGATATGAAAAAAGAGATACCATAGTCACCATCTTATGTGAAAAAACAAGAAAAACCATGAAATGGGCACACGAGGCCATAAGTAGAAAACCACAATTCTTGAACTATTGGCAATCATGATGGTGTTAAAAATATATTTTGTCTCAACAAACAAGAATTTATTGGACAACTCATATAGATATAGGCAAATTGACATATATGCAAGATTATATCATAAAAGAGAAAGGTTAGCACATTGATAATATGTGTACAATCATCAATATTGACTCTTTTATCATCACTCAACTTTGGGGTTGGAATGTGGACAGGGAAAGCGATATGCATTGTTTCTACTCCCAAACTACCTTGCTTAAATGTGGTAGGGAGTGAGAGAAAAGTGTTTTCCTCCTTTTTCTGGCAAGAGAGGTGGACCAAAATCGTAGAGTTGCTCCTTTTTGGTGCATTCTCAGTTCGAGATGGAGGATGTTGATGTTTGGAGAATATTATTTTTCAACTTGAGGGACAAATATTCCTCCTTTTGTTACTGGGCGGAGAAGGGTTAGAATCTCTATACAGGTTGTAGGATCTCTCAAGGGGGATTTTAATGTCTCAAAATGACATATATGGGCACCCTATAGGTTCTTTCCTCTGTAAATGGTGGTTATAATGTTGTCTATGTGGAGCCTAAGGGGTTACCTAGGGTTAGGATTAAATCAATATCGATTAGTTTTATGGATAGTTCCAATACATGTTCAAAATTGTAAAATGTTTGACCGATGATAAAGTATAAATACTAAAAAGATATCAATAATAACAGACATATCAAAACCTCTTGACATTTTTTGATGATTTAGGAGAGTTAATCATTCATGAAGAAATACAAAAGACTTTGGATCTATCATGGGGATAGAGACTACATAAATGAAGTTGGAATCAAGCCAAAACAAAAACTTTGGCAAGGGTGCATAATCTTCTAATGGTAAATGTGGATGTGATAGCATTTCTATTATAACACATTGACAACATGACAAGTTATAGGCATTAAAATAGGTCAACAAAAAGGGAAATGATCTAACTCATGTTCATTTATATTATGGGATCAAATCTAAGATACTGCCACCTTGAATGACCCACATACAACAACATTGCATGCAATGTTGGGTTTCACTTGTAGAAGATGTTTGCTTTGCAGAAATATGTGACATAAATAATGATTTTGTATAGTATATATGGAAGGATAACTACTTTATCCATTAGAAAAAATACCATTCCTAAACATAGGAGAAGGGATTTCACTAATGCATGGGATTAAAGTGTATTGCTTGGCCCAAGGAACTTAGGCCCATGTACATAACATCTCTAACACAATACCTTTGGTTGGAGCATTGGTGAAACACATATATTTCTTAACCAAATAGAAAAAGATAACCATATCCCTTACACAAAAATTGATCTCCCTAATAATCATAAATTTAATAATTGAAGCACTAAAAATTTTCACTCCCCATCAAGCATATAATTTGTGCATGTTTTGCCACACTTTAATAAGAAAGTGAAGTAAATAACATACGTAGAAAGCCACTAAGTAATGCTCCACCTTAAGTAGATAACTCCATGGAGGGATACACATATATAAAAGGAACTTCATGGTAAAGAAGTGGCATCTAGGGTTGCATCATAATCATATTGTCAGAGAAAGTGGTATCATATTAGGCTCTAGTGTCATCAAGTATTCCCGAGAGTTATGGATCTGTAATACCCCACTTTCCACAACATTTAAACATCACTAAGTCGAAGCTCTTTACTCAAGGGGGGTGTCACAAACATGATATTGATTTGCAATTTGAATAAATGAAACACTTTGCATTGTGTAAATATGATTCATACATGATTTTTGGTAAAAGGAAACTACATCAAATACTTTTAATCTACTTTTGTAGCAAGACTATACATGATATAAATTCTATCTAACCTTTGGGTTAGAAACTTATACTTAGGGTTAAGAAACCACCTCATCACTACACTTAGGACATCAACTTTGTCATGACTTTCTATCATTAGATGTAGGTGACAATCTGTTTTAGGTCTTTTGCATTGCCCATCTTTTTGACATCCCTAGGTAGGTGTTGATCTGGCACATACCCAATGACGAGATATCCTATTGTTCTATGCTTCACAAACCTAATAGTATTCATGTACCATACCACACATACTATTATGAAAGCGAAAGATGCACAATAAGTCTAATGCTTATGACATCCCTCTACATTCCTCACATGGTGTGCACCAACCAATGAGATAAGAGAGGATATGCCACTAGTTAAGATTAGGTCAATACTTAAGATCTAAACTAGATATACACCTATCCCTATATATATCTACTCTAGGGTGAAAACTCGTGTTATCTTAGGGTTGGTACTCTTCCTTTGAGTCATTTCCTATACTTTAATCTCATATCTTCATTCTAGGGTGACTATGTGAATGATACTTTCCTAGTGGTCATTTACCAAATTTCTATGATACCATAATGTAGTACCCCACTTTTCACAACATTTAAACATCACTGAGCGGAAGCTCTTTATTCAAGGGGGGTGTCACAAACATGATATTCATTTGTAATTTAAATAAATGAGACACTTTGCATTGTGTAAATCTAATTCATACATAGTTTTTGGCAAAAGGAAACTACATCAAATACATTTAATCAACTTTGGTAGCAAGATTATACATGATATAAATGATATCTAAACTTTGGATCATCTTGGTAAATGGGGCCCCACTAGGTCTTTCCTTCTTGAAGATTCCCTGAGCTATCCATTGTATGTCAAAAAGCTTCTTCTACCTCAACCTGCTCCTTACCTGTGGGCATCTCTCCCCCAGCCATGCATAACACCAATGGTAAGTGGAATTGAACATATTATAATTCAAAAGAAGATATGTAAGTTGAAAATATGCTTTAAACATTGAAAATTGAAATATCAACAATTACTTTTAAATAACTTTTATCTTGACCTATATAAGGATCCTTGGGTTTCACATATGTGCATCTTCACTTATGCACCAAAGTGCCACTTGGGTTGGACCTAAGTTCCTCTTCTCTTATCCACCGAAGTGCCTCTTAAATTTTTCTCTGAGGAGCCTCTTAATGAGGGCCTTATAAAACGTATCTTTTACATTATCTTTCTCTTAAAAACTCTTACTTTACCCTTAAAACTGAACTTTAACTTTACTCTTAATGTTCATGAAGGTGATACAATAATAGGGTTAGTAAAAACATGACATTCAATTCATCATACATTTATTAACTTTAAGAAATTGAAATATATAACACATTCATAAAAGCAAACATTACTTATCGTTCAATTAGCATGGACCACTTACCTTGCACTTAGAGGAGATCTGATCTTCCTTCTTAGGTTCAGTAAACCCTAATAATGTCCTTGGGGTTTGAAAACCCTAAGCACCATGTTCATAACATTCAACATATTAATTTATATTCCAATTATCACCTAAAACCCTAATTTTGATACATACATATGTATTCTTATACTCAAATTAGGTCTAGTATTCTCTTTTTATCTGAAAAGGTTAGATGTTGACTATTAAGGACATTTAAACATTTTATGATCATTAAAACCTAGAAATTAGGGTTTTAATACATTTAACATATTAAAGTTAGAAACTTTGGGAACTTATAAAATTTTATATAGAATTATGTCTTGAAACTAATTTTGTTAGATTCCTTATATTTTTCTGATCAAAATACACTATTTATTTACAATATTCAGATAATCCTACGATTTTATAGCAATTTTAGAAAATCAAAACAATATAGGCTAATCAGCTTTTGCCACCTAGGCAGCTTACTGGTAAAGCTAGTGCGTCGCTAGGCCAATGCCTAGCCAATCAGCTTGTGCCATGTCGGTGCCCATGCTCGTGTGTCCAGGCAATAAAAAGTGAAACAAAATGCGTGAAAAATCCACAATAACCTAACCTTTGTGAAGGATCAATGGGGCCAGGGGAGTCTTTTCACCCTAAGGTTATCTTCATCCTTCATCTCCCGAGCAGCCTGCTTGGGCGGTCAACCCGACGATTGACTTTGGGCTACTATGCCCTTGGGTGGAAGATGAGTACACCACCACCTTCGTCTCGATGCGTCATACCAGGGGGTGCTTCTTGATTTCTATGGGGTGAACAGGAGGTCCATTGGTGGGGTACAGAGATATGATAGGAGAGGAAGAAAGGTCCATTAATGAAAATTGGATGATGTAAGAGGGACAAAGAGTTCATCAAACCTTTCTGGAAAAAATGGGTCCTCAAAGAGGAAATGTACCCCTTAAATAGAGGTATGGTTATGGAGGGTGGTCGGAGGCCAAACTGTGATTTGGGAAAAAACTCTATAGCTAACCAAAGGTGGTCGAAATTGGGATGAATGTGCTCGGAAACTCCTCTTGAACTTTTTGGGAGTATTTCTAGATGTTGCCATGAGATGGAGAGATGGAGAGAGAGAAAGGTGAGAAAGAAATATAAAATTACTGTTGCCTTGTTTCCTATTTGGTCCAGGGTAAGAGATGACCCTGATGGCATCAGATCTTGATCCAACGGCCAATGGGCCATGCGACAAAATTAAAAGGTGGAGTATGTTTTTCCATGTCGGATTATTTTATGACATTTAATACGTTTCTAATAATCTTATTCACTTTACAAAATCTAGTAAATTCTATATATCTCACTCTTTTAATCTTTTTCATCCCTAAAGGGAAGTTTCTAGCACTTATATATGGGTTCGGGTGAGATTTTAGACCAAGATATGAAAGTTAAATACCTTTTTCTTGCCCCTTAAGTAAAAGGCTTATTTGATTCATTTAATGCAAATAATAATTCTTTTTCCACCGAAAATTGTTAAGTAACCTAATTTATGTGTATTCTTTCCTTAATTATAATATTGAACTGAATGTAATTCATTAGTTTCCTTTAACACCACTCTTCTAGAAATTTCCACATTATTCCCATTTAGTCATTTAACATTAAATTTAATTCATTAATTGATTACATATTGTGAAAAGGATTTTTCATTGTGAACTCTAGAGCCAAAATTCGATATATATCTTTATTACTCACTCAAAAGTTGTTTCCTTTATCCTTTTATGCCTTTTTGAGAAACTTTAATAAAAGAGAGAGAAAATAAAATACCTTAATACTTCCCTCCTATTTATATGAAAAAGGAAAGGGGGAAGTGACTTATTGTCATCCCAGTCTTTTAAATTTTGAATTCTTTACCTCTTACTTTTTCTCTTTCATTCCTTCTTGTCTTTTTTGATAATAAGAAAAGGGAAAACAACATTACCATTATTATTGAAATATTAGCAACACATTTCATAAAAAGGGAAAATATATTTTGAGTCCTTATTATGTTTCTCTTTGTATTGAGATCCTAGAAGTAATATTATTTTGAAATCTTTGCATTAAGACCCCTATCTAATTTTTATCAGGGAAAAGTACATAAAAAGTTTTAAATTACTCATGAAAAATTGGGATGTTACAATTCTACCCACCTTAAATAATTTCGTCCTCAAAATTTTCCTTAGGCTACTACCCACCTTAGGTTTTCTCTTACCTCCTCATTTAGTGATAGTTAACACTTCAAGTTTCATTTATGTTCAGAATTTTGCATAAAATAAATATGTAACATAAGGCATCTAAATCTCATTATGATTATGTGGACATGGATTAACTATTACTCTACTCTTCGTATTCTCAACATATATTTAGGGTTAATAAACCACCTCATCACTATACTTAGGACATCAACTTTGTCATGACTTTCTATCATTATATGTAGGTGACAATCTATTTTAGGTCTTTTGCATTGCCCATCTTTTTGACATCCCCAGGTAGGTGTTGATCTGGCACATACCCAACGATGAGATATCCTATTGTGCTACGCTTCACAAACCTAATTGTATACATGTCCCATACCACACATACTATTATGAAAGGTAAAGATGCACAATAAGTCTAATGCTTATGACATCCGTCTACATTCCTCACATGGTGTGCACCAACTAATGAGATAAGAGAGGATATGCCAATAGTTAAGATTAGGTCAATACTTAAGATCTAAACTAGATATACACCTATCCCTATATATATCTACTCTAGGGTGAAAACTCTTGTTATCTTAGGGTTTGATACTCTTCCTTTGAGTCATTTCCTATACCTTAATCTCATATCTTCATTCTAGGGTGACTATGTGAATGATACTTTCCTAGTGGCCATTTATCAAATTGCTCTGATACCATAATCTAATACCCCACTTTTCACAACATTTACACATCACTGAGCGGAAGCTCTTTACTCAAGGGGGTGTCACAAACATGATATTCATTTATAATTTGAATAAATGAAACACTTTGCATTGTGTAAATCTCATCCATACATAGTTTTTGGCAAAAGGAAACTACATCAAATACATTTAATATACTTTTGTAGCAAGACTATATATGGTATAAATGTTATCTAAACTTTGGATCATCTTGGTAAATGGCACCCCACTAGGTATTTTCTTCTTGAAGATTCCTTGAGCTAGTCCTTGTATGTCAAAAAAAAAAATCTTCCTAAGATTGCTCCTTAGTTGTGGGAATCTCACCCCCAGCCATGCATTACAACTATGGTAATTGGAATTCAACATATTATAATCTTGAAGAAGACATGTATGCTGAAAATATGCTTTAAACATTGAACATTGAAAATATCAACAATTACTTTTAAATATCTTTTATCTTGACCTACATAAGGATCCTCAGTTAGCACATATGTGACTCTTCTCGTATGCACCTAAGTGCCTCTTGATTTGCACTGAAGCTCCTCTTAAATTTTTCTATGAGGAGCCTCTTAATGAGGACCTTATATAATCTATCTTTTACATTATATTTTTCTTGAAAAATCTTACTTTGCTCTTAAAACTTAACTTTAACTTTACTCTTAATGTTCATGAAGGTGATACAATAATAGGGATAGTAAAAACATGACATTCAATTCATCATACATTTATTGACTTTAAGAATTAAAATGGATAACACATTCATAACATTCATTGCATAAATACATTCATAAAAGCAAACATTACTTATGTTGAATTATCATGGACCACTTACCTTGCACTAAGAGGAGATCTGATCTTCCTTCCTAGGTTCAGTAAACCCTAATCATGTCCATGGGGTTTGAAAACCCTAAGTACCCTGTTCATAACATTCAACATATGAATTTATCTTCTAATTATCACCTGAACCCCTAATTTTGATACATATGTATTCTTATTCTCAAATTAGGTCTAATGTTCTCTTTTTATCCAAAAAGGTTAGATGTTGACTATTAAGGTCATTTAAACATCTTATGATCATCAAAACTAGAAATTAGGGTTTTAATACATTTAACATATTACAGTTAGCAACTTTAGGCACTTACAAAATTTTAGAGAGAATTAGGTCTTGAAACTAATTTTTTTAGATTCCTTATATTTTTCTGATCAAAATACACTATTTTTTCCATATTCGGATAATCCTACGATTTTCTAGAAATTTTAGAAAATCAAAACAATCTGGGCCAATCAGTTATCTCCTCCTGGGAAGCTTACTGGTAAAGCCAGCACGTCGTGGGGCCAAAACCTAGCTAATCAGGTGGTGCCATGTCAGGGTCTGTGCTCGTATGGCCAGGCGAGAAAAAGTGAAGCAAAAGGAACAGAAAGTCCACAATAACCTAACCTTTGTGAAAGATCAACAAGGACAGGGGAGTCTTTTCACCCTAAGGTTATCTTCAACCTAAGTCTCACGAGCACCCTACTTGGATGGTATACCTAACATTTGACTTTGGGCTACTATGCACCTGGGTAGAAGATGAGTACACCACCACCTTTGTCTCGATGCATCAGACCAGGTGGTGCTGCTTGATTTCTATGGGGCAAAAAAAATATAAGGGGCAAATAGGAGGTCTATCGGTGGGGTATAGAGATACAACAGGAGGAGAAGGAAGGGCCAGCAGTGAAAATTGGATAATGTAAGAGGGACAGAGAGTTTAGAAGAACCTTTTGGGAAAAAATGGGGCGTCGAATAGGAAAGGTTTCCCTTAAATAGAGGTCTAAATATGGAGGGTGTCCGGCGGCCAAACTATGATTTGGGCAAAAACTCTATAGCTAACCAAAGGGGGACAAACTTGGGATGAATGTGGTTAGAAACTTGTCTTGAACTTGTTGGGAGTATTTCTAGATGTTGCCATGAGTTGGAGAGAGTGAGAGAGAGAGGCGAGCAAGAAATCTACAATTATTGTTGCCTTGTTTCATATTTAGTCTGGGGTAGGAGATGACCCTGATGGCGTCAGATCTTGATCCAACGACATCTTGATCCAACGACCAGTGGGCCACGTGACAAAATTAAAAGGCAGAGTATAGTTTTACAAATCAGATTATTTCATGAAATTTAATACATTTCTCATAATCTTCTTCACTTTATGAAATCTAGTAAATTCCATGTCTCTCACTTTGTTAATCTTTTTAATCCCAAATTTTAAAGGGAATTTTTTAGCACTTATATCTAGGTTCGGGTGTGATTTTAGACCAAAATTTGAAAGTTAAATGTCATTTTCTTGCCCATTAATTAAAAGGCTTATTTTATTCATTTAATGCAAATCATATATCTTTTTCCACCCAAACTTGTCAAGTAACCTAATTTAAGTGTATTCTTTCTTTAATTATAATATTGAATCGAATCTAATTTATTAGTTTCCTTTAACACCTCTTTTCTAGAAAATTCCACACTATTCCCTTTTAGTTATTTAAAATTTACTTTAATGCATTATTTGATTACATATTGTGAAAAGGATTTTCCATTGTGAACTCTACAACCAAAATTTGGGATAATATCTTTATTACACACTCAAAAGTTGTTTCCTTTATCCTTTTATGCCTTTTTGAGAAACTTTAATGGAGGAGAGAGAAGATAAAGGAAATTATTACTTCCCTCCTATTTATATGAAAAAGGAAAGGGGAAAGTGACTTAATGTTGCCCCAGTCTTTTAAATTTCGAATTCATTGCCTCTTACTCTTTCTCTTACATTCCTTTTTGTCTTTTTTATAATAAGAAAATGGAAAACCACATTACCATTATTTTTCAAATATTTGCAACAGATTTAATAAAAGGGAAAATATATTTTGAGTCCTTATTCTGTTTCTCTTTGTATTGAGATCCCAGAAATAATATTATTTTGAACTCTTTCCATTAAGACCACTAACTAATTTTTATCAGGGAAAACTACATAAGAAGTTTTAAATTACTCATGAAATATTGGGATGTTACAGGCTCACAAGTAGTGAATTCTAGAGAGTGTTGGATAGTAAGTCCTCAACGTTTTTATCAAAGCATGATCATACCAAACATCATTAGAATGCCCACATTGTTGTCAACTTGTACTAAGAATCGAAAAGTAGAAAGTGATGGAGCACATGGTATTAGAGATGATATAGCCAATACAAATCACCTCTTGAGCAAGTTAGATGGCGACAAACAACTTCCATAATAATAGTAGTAGTTGCTAAGGCACCAAAATCCAATCTATTTAAGAAGCATTTCTAGTCATTAGTAGACTCAAATATGACAATTCTCAGAATGACATAGGAACATCACTATCTATTATGTTTGGTCAGGTGGGTGTGTTGGGTTTGAACCTCTATAGTGAGAGGAGCTTCAAAAGCAGATTGCTAGTGAGGCTCCGCCTAGAATAATTAACATGTTTGGTATCATCAAGTTAACTTTGTTCTTCCATTGATGTAATTTGACATGGGTTTTTTTAATAGAGAGACATCATACAAACTTCCATGAGACAGGGATATTATATACACAAGATAGAAAATGATTCACTATTAATTATGATGAAAATGCAAAAAAGCAAGAACACAATGAAAGATGAGACAAATATACAAAGAGATGAGAAGGGGATGTCTATGGGTAAGTATAGAAAAATAGTGTTGTAGAAAATGTTCTTGTAGAACTATAAGACACAACTAGGAAGGGTTACGAAAACTAAACAATACTTCTAATAGATAAAAGCTTGGTTCTAAGATTCTAACACTCCCATGATTACATATCTAGAAAAATTAGGCTTTTGCATCCCTATATTCAGCCAAGCAACAACAAGGACATACCACCTCCCGTAGGAGGTTCTCTCTCCTTATATCTCTAAGGGTTAGTGGCTTAAGATTGCTTTCACTATTACAATGTGGAGAAAAGTATGACAATCAAAATAGTTGATCTATTAGATAAACCCCCATTCCTATATATAAATATGGGGCACGCTTACAAGATTGGGACTCCAACAAAGTCATATTGGTCCATGACACTTAGGCCCATTTTCAAAATAACTTCAACAAATTCCTTAGTGGTTAACAATACAAATACAAAAAAATATTTTCCAGTGATTACAGTCAAGGAATTGTGGGACAACATCCCAAGAAGGTTTCTATATAAGGAGGAGTAAGGATAAAAAGTGGGAAAAAATAATAAACCATAAGATATAAGAAGAGTGCATCATTTGATGTTGCATGAGAATATAATATGGAAACATGCCCTAATAGGTCATCTTTATCTTACTCAGACACACACACACACTATATATATATATATATATATATATATATATATATATATATATATATATATGTGTGTGTGTGTGTGTGTGTGTGTATGTGTAGAGAGAGAGAGAGAGAGAGTTAGACTAAGCTAGAATCGGCTCTACTAGAGCTCAAATAGAACTCAATAAGTTACCACCTCGGATCAATTATATATAAAATCCAACCATAGGATTTTATTCTTCACCTCATGAACCAACTATAAAATAATTTTAACTTATTTGGATAATTTTAGGTCAGTCATCTAAATGTTCAAAAATTTGCATTTCAATTAGTTTCAACCCTTCCATTTTTTCTATATTAAGATGCAAGGCCTATACTTATCTAATTGATCACAAATTTTTTGGAGTGTCTATCTCATTGGTATATATCAACATTATAAATTTAATTATATCATTAAAATTTTATTTTGATCATTATAGCAATTAAAAAAATAGACTCTATCTAGAATAAGTTCTATTCTAGTTTTGTCTTTCTCTCTCTCTCCCAATATATATATACAAGTTACATATAATATATCTGGATGCACAACACAATTTTGTAGAACAAGTATTAATGGATAGATCACATAAAATAGTATAATATATATGAAATTATTCTCAATTTTGGCATGCCAATGTTTCAATAACTATTTAATGAGGTGTATAAAGTAGGTCTTTTGAGTTTTAGTTAGCCACACATGTTAGATTGATCATATTTCACTTAGAAATAGAAACTATGATGTGAAATGAAACATTAAATACTGATAGGTGGGAATAGTAAAGTTAAATCTAATACACATGTTTCCATGATGAAAAATATATTAAGGCTTTCTGGTGAGATGGGAAGTCTATGTGCATTTGTATGATTTTGATGCATGGGGTAGTCATTTCTTGTGGAGGATGAGTTTACTTACAAATGTGGTGGATGCTAGTGTGGTTAGTGAGTTATTAGAATTCCTTTCAAAATGAAATTCATGTCTGCCACCAACTAGAAATATAGAACTTCAGATTGTGCTTAAATAGGCTACAAAAGTTATTACATATGAGACAAATACAAGAGAGCATCACTTTAGTTAAGATAACTCAAGAAGTAATTGTAAGAAGTATTTGACAAGGAATCATATCGCGTAATAATTCATCATACACATATTCACTAATATTCATAAAATACAAGTCTATGTCTATAAAACTACATATGATAGTACAATTTATTTCAAAATTGATAATATTACTAGTTTAAGTAGAAATCAATCCAAATATAACTAAGGGAAGCACTTCCTTTCTCAAAAAAATGGATATGTAACTATAGAATAGTTAGAAATACACCTAAGACATTTACTACCATATGGTGTGTCTTGGGTAAATTCTGAGGTGATCCTAAGAGAACTTACCAGTTTAAAACTAGAATAAGTAACATGTTTAGAACCAGTAGTAAACTTTTGTACAACGGTCCTTGTGACAAAGTGGTTTTTCCTTTAATTTTGAGGACGGAATTTCTTTTAAGGTGTGTAGGATGTGATAGAGTCACTTTTAGTATTCTGGATCTCATTTGGATAAGTGAACCACGAATTTGAGGATTTGAACAACTTTAAGGTCTATGCTTTGATATTGAATGTTGGCTTCAAACTTTAATGGAAGGAAGTTGTGATAATGAACAAGCAATGCCTTAATTTCATGATTAAATGAGGTTCCTAGAGAAAGTTATTAGTATAATTTGATGTATCCATGAATAAGGTAATAACCTTTAACCAATGTGGCTTTATCCAATGTATCACGCAATTCCTTGTTGTGTTAAGCCACGGATCGAAAAGTCTTTAGTTAATCTTTTTCCTTGTTTATGAATGAATGATGATAAACCTATAACAACTTTCAAATATATCGGAGAGCATGGAGCAACGAGGTGAGTTCATGTCCATGTAGCCACGATCACTGTTCGTGGAGTGAGTGGAGAACGAGACCAGCCTGGCAGTTCTTTGCTTCATTGAAAACTACAGACCGACCCCCTAACCAATTTTCCAGGGAAGATCAGACAGAGCGGCGGAGTTGCACGCTGAGACTGAGTCTGTGCTGAGTCCCACGGACTCATGCTCGCACTGCGAACCTAGAGCCGAGCCGGACAGCGGGCAACTAAGGAGACCGCAGCGGCAGTCCATGCATGAGAGAAGGCACACGCTCAGCACGAGAACAGGAGCCCGTAGCCAGTCTCTCATAGGAGTGGGGCCATGGTGGAAAGCCAACCTAGACAGAGAGACGTAAGAGATGACGACCTCAGGAAGACCCGAGAGGGATCCGTGCGGATCCAGCATCTTTTCAGCACCGACGGTCGTGTGTTCGCACACGCCGGCATCGCGCGAGAGGCGCCCGGTTATGGGAGAGTAGAGTCTTCGCGGCGGTGGCCTTTTTCCAAGAGAAGGCACACGAAGGTAGGCTTCAAGGAGGAGAAGCAGTTGCGGCAGCAGCCTGGAGGTCGGCAGCGATGACAGACGTATGAGGAGTTGTTGGCGGCTGATAGTTCTGTCGAGTAGGAGGATGCCTTGGCCGATCTGTCATGGGTACCCTGTTCTACGGCGGCGCCATAGCCAGGAGTGGGTGTCCGCTCGCTCGCCCAAGGGGGGACCATGCGGCGGCGGCTGCGGCATGCAGGCGTTGTGCGAGGAGAAAGAATGCACGCAGCGTTAAACGGAATGAAGAAAGAAAGGAGAGTGGTTGGTCCGAAATGCTTGAACTGGGTCCAAGATCCTATGAACCGGATGACGAATCCAGTGCAATCCAGGAGGAGTCGTGCCTTTACGGGACACATGGCAACATTTGATTGGCCTGAAGGTAAGAAATCCTAAATAATTCTCAGATCTTGTTTAATTCGTAGAAATTAGCTCTTTTATCAGAAAAATACAAACAAGGTACCAAAATTCTCAGAAAAATGAGTAGAATAACATGGAAGCATAAAATCAGTGTTTTGATGCTATATTTTTAGGAATATCATGTAAGTTGTGTAATTCTTATACCATTTGTTATAAATAATAAACGAAGACCTAAAATTATGAAAAAATAACAGTAAGTCTATAATCATGTTTATAATGCATATGATGTCAGTTATGGTCATGATGATGTACAAAATCATGTAATTTGCTTAATATGGCTAATTAGGGCTAATAACCCTAATAAAATACAATAAATACATACGTGCTCTGTAAATGATGAAATTTACAGAGAAAGCTCATATTAGTATATTGAACCTCAAATTTAATTATGAGATCATCATGATGAACAGAATCTATGTTATATGAATATGGCCATTAATACATGTTATGAAACCATAATCTAGGTTAATGATGTAACCTAGGGTTAATATGTGCATAAAAAGGATATGGAACCTAATGTTCGGATGATGAACTTTGATAATGAGATGTAATCTGGAAAATGACATCAGTGAGATAATTATAAGATAAGAATACAAGTAATGGTACACATATCCAAATGAGTAAGCAAACCCTAATATGAGCACGATTAGGGTTCAGATGAGATATAATAGGATGACAACATGATGATAGTATATGATCTTGTCTTAATCAGGTTTAACAAAGTCATAGATGACATGAGGATATGATGATTAGTATATCTGTGATCAAGGTATGCCATTACCTCTTACTTGGCTTATTATACAGTATGCTTGTGTTATATGTGTAGTAAAATACTTGGCATATGATATTGGATGAAATGATTGTTCTTGTATGATATGTTGCATGATTCTCCATACTTATTGCTATGAACACATCAAACATAGAATATTCAGATCCATCATATGATAGCACTAAACTCTTTGGTATTACAGTGCATTGACAAAACATCAAAGCCATTAGTGGCAGATGTAACATCAAAGCCCTAGGGGCAGATGTACGATTTAGATGACAAGGCCTAAAAACATCAAAGCCCTAGGGGAAGATGTACGAGATATATGATGGAAATAAGTTTAAAATATGTGTTCTGTTTTGCTAATGAACATCTTGGTGCAAGTATATGCTTTTCTTATATTCTTCTGTTACTGCCAAGTATTAGTTTTATCTTATTGCCAAGATATGATGAGAGGTATACAAAAGATACGTAGGCGTACTCAGTACAATATTCTTGAATATTGTGCTGATGTGTACCACATGTACTCTTTTGTTTAGGTTGTGGTTATGCTCTTGAAGATCCAGGATAGTGAGAGTTGTGAGGTGAGCTGATGTACAGGTGGACCTATTGTCTTAAGATCTTGTTGTTAGTTGTAGTACATGTATATGTTAGAAGTTTGTTGTTCAATATGTAATATCAAATGTTGTAATAATTCATGTTGTAATTATATGTTGAACGGTGAACATGTGTGTATGGTTTTATTATTGTTCATGTACATGTACTACTGACTGTTCCTTCTGACTCCTTTGATTTTCTTCTTCTTAGCCTGGTGTGGGGTGTTTAAATTGGGATTCTCGCTGAGGTGAGGGTTTCAATTTGGACGTCACACATCAGATTAAGTTTTTAGTAAATTCGGGGACGTCACAATCCTCAACTACCATTCTAATACTTTTTATCCCTCCCAAATTGTAGGATAACAATATATGTTGTTTGATTAAAGGGACATAAATCCAGCCTAAGTCCCCTCTTTTCTCCAAATTAGGTAATATTGGAGGTTGTTTAAACTGGTGTTCTCTAAACATCGTTATATATTGAGTTGCATTTCTTGTTGATTTCAACTCTCTTTAAACAACTTCACTTTAAAGATGTGAGGCTGTTGGTTGTTATTTAGAGACTAAGTGATGTTAATATGTGAAATAAAAAACTAAATTACAACAATATACTAGTTTAAGTTGTGGATTGTATGGAACTTGATAGTGTATTTGTTTAAAAATCGTGTCTTTGATCATGACATATAACTAGTTATGAATATATTACTTAATATTTATCCAAAATGTTCTAGTTGCATATCATTTAGTTTTCCATAAATTTTACAAAGAACATGAATCATTTGCATCTTGTATTGGACAACCTAATAACATAATGATTGAGATAATATCCAATTTCTAATTCATATTTCTCTCTTGATCATCTGGTCTGGTAATTTCATTGATTAAGAAATCACAATTGATGATATACAATCTTTAAAACATGTGATTTTTATTTGAACTGGTAATTATCACATGTAAATTCTGAATATGTTCTATTCACATGACATGGCCATGTAGTGTTAGAAGTATATTATCTAGATACATGTGAGTACATAAAAAAGAGTAAGAATTAGATGATTCTTTAAACTTAAATGAAAACAAGAAATAGAAGCCATTTCATAACACCTCTTTTTATAGTCATGATCGGAATGATAAGTGGTTTACTACAAACAAAGTTCCTTCTAAAGAGGTGATATGTAAAATTATGTTATGTCTTAAGTGTGATAGATATACAAAAGAATATAAAACATTTAATGAGAGCCTCTTTGATTTGTTGTGTTGTTGTTGTACTTTTTTTGTGTTATTTTGGAGAAGATATGAGAACATCTATATAGACTTATCTTGTCATGTAAGAAGTAGTAACATTAAAATAAGGTAGAAAGAAATTCAAATGATATGAGGAGGTCGATTACCCTAACAACGACAAGGGACATCTCACATCATTGAGGGTGAATGACTATAAGTTCATTCCAAATATTGGGTTGTTAGGGGCATCATAGAAAGGCTGACAATAGAATTATTTTTCATCATGCTAAAGCATTGAGTAGTTAGCTCCAAAACTCTTGAAGTGAATTGTGTATCCTCATCCTCTAAGAAGCAATATCTTAGAATCAATCTTCACTTTTATATTTGCTACATCAACTATAATGATACAATCTTCTATTCTAACCCTCTACCACCCTTGTTTCCATGCTAGTTCTAGTTGGTTGTATACCTTGACATCAATAATGTGATGGTTGTAACATGAATAAATTGTAAATGATTTTATTATTAATAAAAGGCAATTCCACTCATTATGTTTATTAGAATTGAGATAATTTAGAAATGTAATAATGTCCTAAGAATGTTTTCACTACCATGACATGGTGTGGGCTATGGAACTAAACATGATAACATATGTATACTCAAGAGTATTCATTATTGGTAGGTCCCTAGTCAGTTATTATTGAGGATATTATAAGATAATATAGGACATAAGGCTATTGTGTATGTTGAATGATGACTATATCCCTTTAGTCATAAAATTGCATGTAAATATAGATTAATGGGTACGTGTTAGAGAACAAGTTGCACTTGAAATACACATTTTGGATAATGACACATGGATGCCATGTCATGGAAGGTCAGAGTCATATCTCAATGTGACAATGGTGATTGTGATCCTTAGACCTAAAGTCACTATAGTAATCACATGTTGTTCTGTATACCTTAACACTACCCAAGATGACTCTGAATAATGGTTTCAGTAGTGTAGTGGTTGGGTGTATTGTGATAGTTTTAGATTATTCTAAATGATTTTGTCAGAATTTGTTCCTCTAATAGAGTGGTATCCTTTCCACATGATAAGTGAGACTATAACATGCACAGTCAACATGTGAGTCAATATATGGTATTGTTCACACACAATCTCAGTAGTCTTTGATGGTTCAAGAAACATAGATTGAATATTAAGAGGAGTTTAATCTAGATATTTGTGACTAAGTGACTATACGGTCATGATAACATTGATCACTTCATTATTGAAGTTGTTCTCCAACTTATTCCTATTACTTGGGTAGAAATGATGTGTTTCTAGATACCAATATTTCTTTTGATGTTTTGAACATCATTTCCAATGTCGTGAGGAACCTACAAGATTGTACTCATAAGATTTTTATAAGAAGTGAATTTGAAAGTAACACATATGATTATCAAGGTTTTGAATCATTTACAAGATGAATTTTGCCCATTCAGGTGACTAGACAAGCTAGTCGACCAAATGGATGTTCTAGGTTTTCTAGTCGATTGAGTGTCAGTTGGCCAATTGAACATGAATTGGGCAAGTTTCCAATAGGTCAACTAGAAAATCTAGTTAGGTTATTGGATGACATTAGTAATCCATTAGAATTTAGTAGATTTATTAATTTGGAATCTAATTAATTAATTAAAATTGGAACATGACTTACTGGCTAAACGAATCAAGTGAATAGATAGTATAATTAGTCCACTAGGTTAGAGAGTAGTTTCTTTCTTCAGGAACTGATTGAGTTGGAAGCATGTTTATTTTTTGCAATTTGATTCAGATTCCCAGTTATGATTTAGAAAAAGATTGAATTTTTGGAATTCCATCTTTGTGTCTCTTCTATATATAGGGTAGTGCATCTAGAGAGTGTGGCACACCTTGGTAATCAATAAACACAAGTTTCCTAAGAAATTTCTCCCTTAACCCCAAGGATGATAGCTTGTGATAGAAGGATAGTAGGAGGTGGGCAATTCAAGAACAACCAAGAAATCTTATTTTGCTTTCTCTTAGTGATCAAGGTGGTTCACCAATTTCTTGTATCTTCTTGGATGATATAGAGTTTGAGGAACATGTACATAGGATTCAAAGAAGAGTTCCATAAGACAACAATGTAGTACAAAGAAGGAAATGACTGAACGAAAACATCAAGATGAGTTTGAATCCATATTTGGATCCCAAATTTAGAGTTCTTTAGCAATATATGATGTGTCTGGTGTTGGATAACTAGTATGTGTCAAGGTATAATTGACATCCCTTTTATGTCATTAAATTACTAAAATTTAATGGCTATGATGGGATAGGCGGTGAAGAGTTTTGTTGTGACTTTTTTGTATTTCCATGTTGTGCCCTTCCCTAAAAGCATTAAAGTGGTATCAGAGCTGAGGTAAGTTTCTTTTAACACCCAAAATGTGTTTTGAACACAAACAATTCCTTGGATGAATAATGTGCAATTGTATCCATATCAATCACCTAGCATCACACACACACACACACAGATATATATATATATATATATATATATATATATATATATATATATATATATACGTATGGTGGATGTGGATATGGAAATTGGATCCCATAGTAGAATGATATGAAAAAGGAAATATTGCCATTTTTATTTATGCAAAATATGTAAAGTCTATGCGGCTTGTATGCATGCCTCTCTCTATCTCTCAATACTCTGTGCAAAAGTTAATTATTGCAATTAGAATAGGATTGTGTATTTAAATCACTAGTAGACAATGGTAGAGTGGAGGAGATGATCAGAAGTTAAAACCAACAAGGAAGGTCCTTGGAGGATTAATGATAAAGATGAACTGAACTCCATCCATAATAAAAGAAGTACTCAAATAAGGAATCCAATGAAGTGGCTGGTTTTCTATTTCTACAATTAGAAAACCATGTGAAGGAAGATTAAGGGTTACATTATATGTGACTTTTAGATATGCTTTTAAAACTTTTTTTGGCTTTCCACGTTGTACTAGTTGTAATATCTTGTATAATCACTTGTGTGTAATTGATATAGTATATGATACATATAATAATGTGCATGTTGTTGTGATTGTAAACATATGAATAGAATATATAATACATAAAATAACATTGAGTTTAATACGCCTTGAATTAGATGCATCATAGAAAAACCTCCATCAACTACACATAAGCACGCTCAACATAGTGTGCCACCTATCGTGGGGAACTATGATAATAAGTATGTGGGTCTAGTCAGTAGCGTGCATGGTTTATTTTATTGGCCTTTGGGTTCAACTTGACTAGGTCATCTTAATAGGAGTAAGAGATTAAAGGCATGAAGATGATATAAACTTAATAAGATGATTTATAACAAGCAGTCGTGCAACAATCAATTAGATAAAGATTGAAATTCTTACCTACCTAAATGTAATAAGTACGTGGGTCTACTTAGTCATCCAAATTTGACCCATAACTTAATGTCTTATGGGTCTTCACTCACTAAAAGCTTGCTCGTTGCAATATTATGAATTAATCATGATAACTATCAACTTGATCAAGATAGTGTAAGCATTAATAACTAAAGCAAAAATCAATATCATAAAATAAAATTAATTTTCAATTTAAATTTGTTACTTATTTTTTATGTAGATATAACAGCAAACTCACATAACAACTTATCATCATGATCAATCCTTAAGAAAATTAATTTGAGTGGAAATAGCTTTTATGACTAGTATAGTTCTTTGATAATTTTATGGACTTGTGGGCCTAAGATCTATACCCTGGAAACACCAGCACTAAAGGAACCAACTACAAATGCACCTCAAGTAGAAATGGAAGCTTAACATAAGCATACCAACGACACTATTGACATCAAGTGCCTCATGTTATGATCCTTTAATCATGAGTACTATAAGAAACATGAGAACATGGTAGCTCAATAGGTGGTCATACATATCAGGATTATATTCCTAGATCAAGCAAAGAAAGAGAGGTATGATGTCTCCATGGCCTTGTTTAAGTGAAACATGATTGAGGGTGATCTGGTTGGGCCCTATGTACTCAAGTGGATTGGGTACGTTGAAATCCTAGAGAGACTAGGATTCCCCTTAGGACAAGAGTTGGCCTCTAAAGTAATCTTGAAATCATAGCCAAAATCTTACAATTAGTTTGTCATGAATTATAACATGAACAATTTCATTCGACCGTTGTCAGAGTTGTTTTGCATGTTGACAACTACTGACATCATATAGAAAATGGCAAGACAAAGTCCATGTTTATTGTCAACAAAGGAAAGGTGAAGTTAAAGGTGAGAGAAAAAAACTAAGAAGAGTTTTAATGATAGAAAAAATCCTATGTCTTTTGCACTTGTAGATAAAGGATGGATAGGCAAGAAAAAAAATCGTCACCATTGTCATGAACTTGGACACCGGAAAAGAAATTTCCCTATCTACCTTGAGGAACTAAAGAAGATTATGGAGGGTATACAAATCTTCACTTTAGGTGTTGATGTTATAGAGTTAAACTTATCATCTTCTTCATATTGGGTATTGGATATTGGATGCACATTCCATGTATGCTCTAATACTCATGATTTTAAAACCCATCATGAAAGGGAGAGATAGATCTTAGAGTTACTAATGGAATAATAGTTTCTACCATAGTTGTAGGCACCAGTAGTATATCTTTGCATAGAGAGTTTTTAATAGACCTAAAGAATTTCTATGATATACCTATCATATATATAAATGTCATTTTTGTATGTTGTTTGGATAAGAATAGTTTTGAGTTTCTAACAAACTATTGTCTAATTTCTGTTTCAAGAGATCATATATGTCCCAATGTCTTACGGTCTTTATTTGTTCGATCTTGATAAAAGTACACCTAACTTCAAAATCAAGAAGTTCAAACTTGAAAATCAAACAATACTTACCTTAGGCATTGTTGTCTAGGTTACATAAATGAGAACAACATCGCTAGACTCTATAAAGATGGTTATTTTGACTTATTTGACTGTGAATCAATGGATACTTATGAATTTCATTTATTGGACAAGATGACAAAAGCACCCTTCACTGGTAATAGTGATATTGCAAGTGACTTATTTTGACTCATATAAGTTGATTCCCATTGACCTTTTATTAAAAGTGCTAGAGGAGGATATTAGTAACTCATCACATCATCTAATGACTTTAGTATGTATGTATATGTGTATCTTATGAAGCAAAATTCACAATCTCTTGAAAATTTCAACAAATTTATGATGAAGTATATAACCAACTTGCCAAGAATATTAAAGAAATATGATCTAATAAAAGTGAAGAATGTCTAGTCCATGAGTTTGAGGTCCTTTTGAGAGATCATGGTATCACATGATAGTTGAATGGAGCACCACAAAATACTAGTGCATCAAAATATGAAATAAGACCTTCTTGGGCATAATACAATAAATGACGAGTTTAGTCAATCTTTTGACTTATTTAATGGGATATGATCTTGAAGCCACCACGTTTACACTTAACATGAACCTTATAAATCAGTTTGAAAGATACCATATGAGATATGGAACGAGAAACATCGCAATATGTATTTTATTAAGATTTTTGGATGTGAAGGTTATGTCAACAATAAGTTCTCTAACATGGATCCAAATAAGATAAAGTTTTCATTGTTGGATACACTAAGGAAACAAAGGGTTAGTACTTACACATTCCATCTAAAAATAAAGTTTTTGTTACCAGAATCGTTGTATTCCTTGAAAAAGAATACATTTATAAAGGAATCAATGGGATCGATCTCGAATAATTTTGAGGCTAACAAGATAACATTAAACCTATTGAAGTAGACAACTGACAAAGGAAATTACAAGGCATTGTGGAATCTTGAATTCCTCATGCAGCACATGAAGCTATAAGGTCTAGTAGGACATGTCTAGAGTTAGAGAGATTTAGATTTCTTGTTATTCAATCAGATGATTTATTGGTCATGAATGATGATGAGACAAAAACCTAAAATGAGGCTATTGAGGGACCAAATTCTAGTATATGAATTGAGGCAATGAGTTCTAATATGGACTCAATGTACACCAACAAAGTATGGACTTTGGTAGATGCACCAGAAGTGGTAGAACCCATAAGGTGAAAATTTTTCTTCAAGAAGAAGACTAACTTAGATGGTAATGTACAAATATACAAAGTAAAAATGGTTGTAAAAGGTTTAACACACGTCAAGGTATTTACAATTATTAAAAAAATTTATTAGTTTCCATGGTTAATTTCACCAAGATCATGCTTACAATTATAGCTTCTTTAACTATGAGATTTTGCAAATGGTCATTAAGAAAATTTCCCTTCATGGGAATCTTTTTAAGTATATGTGCAAGACATAACCTGGAGGTTTTATCACTCCAATGAGGCCAATAAATTTCATATCATACAAATTTCAATCTATGAATTGAAGCAAGCATTTAGAAGCTGGAACCTTCATTTTGATGAGACAATCAAAGAGTATATCATTATCAAATATGAATATGAGCCATGTGTTTAAAAGAATGTTAGTAGGATCATAATATATTTTTAATATTATATGTGGATGAATTAATAATGTATAATGAAATAACCACTCTATGAGTTGTTAAAACTTAGTTGAGAAGCACCTTCTCCATGAAGAAATTAGGCAAAATGTCTGATATATTAGGGATCAAGATTTATAAATATAGATCTAGAAGTCTTCTTGGACTAAATTCTTATAAAAAAGTCTTGTTGGTCTAATATAAAGTATATACACTAAAAAGAAGTTGAAGAGGTTCAACATGCATGATTTTAGGAGAGGAAACTTTCCAAGGCTTCATGAAATAAGTCTCTCTAAATATTGATATCCTGATAATTTGGAAGAGATGCCACACATAAGGAAGATTTGATATACATATGTAATTGGATATATCATGCATGCAAAGTTAAGCACAAACCCATATCTTTTATATGGTCTTAGCATGATGAGAAAGTACACATTAGATCCAAATGGAAGTCACTCGATATCTATGGAGAATATCTAGAAGTACTTGAGAAGAATAAAGGGTAAATACTTGATATGTGGAGGTGAATAATATTTAGTTGTAAGATTTTACACTGATGCAGGCTTCCAAATTGACTAGGACAATTACCAAGCAACCAAGTATTCATGTTTTGCATGAATTATGGAGTTGTAAGATAGAAAACTTCCAATAGAGAAAATGGCCGATTCTACAACGGAGGTTGAGTATATGTTGCATATAACACAAAAAAGGAAAATGTTTGGATCAAGAAGATCATTAATGAACTTGGTTTGGTTCCAACCATTAAGGGCACAGTAGATCTTTATTGTGAAAATAGTACAGCCACTGCACATGCCAAGGAACCCACATAACATTAACACTCTGACTGAATACTATTATGAGATCATCTCATATGGGAGATTGTACGATAAGGAAATGTAAAGGTTTACAAAGTATCAATTCAAAGCAATGTTATTTATCTCTTAAAAAAGTACTTTCATAGTGAACACTTGATGGCCATGATAGATCACCTAAAACTTGATTCATTAGTGACTAGTTCTAATGAGGAGTCTATTGGTTATATGTCATGAGAGACATCATGTCATGATTGAAATAGGGATGCATAGGACTTAATTATTAATTAAAATCAACTCAACTTATCATGTTTGTTTCTGAATTGAGATAATGAATAAATATAATAATGTCCTATGAATGTTTTGACTCGATGACGTATGGTTTGAGTTGAGGAGTATGTATACTTAAGAATATTATTTCTTGTTATGTCACTAGACATTTATTATTTTAGATATCATAGGACAATAACAATACATAATCATAGTGTGAATATTTATGATGACTATGCCTTGTTAGTCATGAAATTAAACATCAATTTAGATACACGGGAACTTGTTACCAAACAAGCTATATTGAACAAATCCACATTAACAATGACATATGGAAGCCATGTCATGGAAAGCCATAGTCATATCTCAATGTGACAGTGGTGATTGTGATCCTTAGATCTGAAATCACTATAGTTATCACATGTTACTCAGTGTAATTTAACACTACCAAACATGTGAGTCTAAATAAAGGTTGTTTACATGTAGTGATTGGGATCACTTTGACACTTGTGGATTATTATGAGTGATGTAAATAAAATTTATCCATCAGTTGGAGTGATATCCTGGCCAATTGATAAGTGAGAGCATGAAATGCATTCCCATGCTCACATGATTCAATATATGATTTTATATCACACAATATCAATAGTCTATGCTGGTTCAAGAAACATAGAAAAAATGTTTAGAGGATGACAAATCCATCCCTTAGCTTTAGTTTGGATTTTTGTGAAAAAGAAATTATGTGGTCATGGTAACATTGGCCACTTTACATTCAAATGTATGGGTTAGTGAGTCCATTGGCTCATTAATGAATCGCTTGATTAGTTTGTCTGAGTTTCTTAGTTTGATTTTTCTTGCAAGCTATGATTAGGAAAGAGGATGGATTTTGGGAATTCCAACCATGTGACTCTCCTATGAATTGGTTAGTACGTCTAGATGTGAGATACACCTTGAAAATAAATAGGCATGAATTTCCTAAGATATTTTTCTCTTGAAGAAAGAGAGAATTAGTCTAAGGCAATTATGTGAAAGCTTGGAGGATGACTTATACAAGACAACAAGGTGGTGTTGTGAAGGTAACAACCATGCATCAAAAGAGATATTAGTTTATACCCAGATTTAGAAATTCAAGATCTTCACTAACATAAGACACATATAGTTGTTGGAAAACTAGTAACATCATCATCATCATCATCATTAACTAAGCCTCAATCCCAACCATGTTGAGGTTGGCTACATGGATCCTTATTTTTGAATCAACTCTATTATGGGTCATACTCTGATCAAGATGTAAAGATTCAAAATCTCTCTTGATAAGCTATTCCGAAGTTTATTTAGGTCTGGCTCTGCTTCTTTTAGTTTTGCTTGACTAAATAACCTTGCTTCAAATAGGATCACTTGTCGTTCTATGTTGCAGATGACCATACCATATTAAAAGTCCTTCACGCAACTTGTCATTGATGCTCACCACCCCCACTTTGTTTCTAATATAGTCATTCCTCAAATGATCTTTTCTCATCTTCTCATACATCCATCTCATCATACACATTTTGTCCACATTCATCTTGTTGAGACCTTGTTTCTTCATTACCCAACATTCACTCCCATATAGCATGGTTGGTCGTATAGTTGTTTTGTATAACTTTCTTTTTAATTTGAGAGGGATCTTCTGGTAACATTCATCTTATTAGACAACCAACATAGCCAATATATGTTTTATATCCCTTTTCTGTCTTTAATATAATGTTATTTTATGGCTATAATAGATCCTTTGACAAAGCGCTTTGATGGAAAAAAATTGTATTTGTAGGTTGGACCCCATCCCTTAAAACCCTACAGTGCTTAACCCATATCAATGGCCATTATTTCTAATTTAACACCAATTTATAGTCATTCATCTTCCCCATCCTTTTGCCAAATACCATGAAAATTACTACTACCACAACAACAGCTGCACTCTTAGTGTACCAAAACACTGGTATTCATTGTTGACTTCCCTCTTCAGGTGGTTTGGTAAAGAACTAACACTTAACACATTTTAAATTAAGAACCCTAGTTATTACATTTACAGAGGCTAGAGTGCCCTGAGGCTTGTATTTGGTGTTACAGAAATTGTAATGACCCTGACCTGGGTTATGAGTTAACCCTATTTGTTTTGGATAAGTAAGTTTCTTAGAACATTAATATAGTCCTTTAAGGTGTTTTGTTATCATGTTACACACTTATGTTTCAAGTTTGGTCATGATTGAATGTTGTTTAAGCAATGTCACTTTATTTTGGACCAAAGAGCAATTTACCCAAGATGAGGGATTATATTGCCAAATGTCACATGTTGAATGTGCCTTAAGTGTTTTAACATCATAATAGAGAGAATGATGCTAAGTGGTGGCTTGTGTAAAGCCTAAATGCCAAGTTTGAACTAGTTTGAATAATGCTAGTACCTTGTGCATGAATTTTGGTACAAATTGTAAATTACCCAAAATGTAGGGTTGATATGCAAATTACCACCTCTAGATTGTTCCTACTTTCTCTATGTATCATTTATAGGAGAGATAATGAATGATACACCATGTTTGAATCATTTATGAGTAGTAGTATTCTTGGTGATGAAAAGACCAAGAAAGGGGTTGAATGGAAACCCTAATTTGAGCTTTTATTGAGTGTATCAGGTTGTAGTGTTAAATGGGAGACCCTATCGGCCAAGGGGACAAAGAGGAAACCCCCATATCATGTTGTTAATTCTTTGAATTTGCAAAAACGAGCTAAGCACCTCAATAAAGAAATGGATATCGGCTTGCAACTTTCCTTGGGAAAGGTTGCATTGAATTGTGAATATATTAATAATGTGAGTGGAAGTGGCTTGTCCTAGAAAATAACCAAAGGGGACGACCCTTATCCCTTGCATTATCCTCAAGTTTTTATTTTGCACGCAAAGATAAATATGGAATTCATGCAAGTGCATGTGTCAATCCATGCATGGTCATGTGGCACCTACTAGTAGTAAGGTGATGACACCTCTTACTCTCTCTCCCATGAACCTCAAGGATATATACTTTTCCTTTCTCCTACTAGTGAATCTTTTCGACCCCTAAAACTCTCTCCATATTATATATCATCCATAGTAGCTCAAGGAGAAAGGGGAGCTTGAGAACCAAGCTTAAGGTGAGGCCATGGTCATCTTCAACCTTGGTTCAAGCATGGATATCGGTTGTAATTCTTTCTTTTCTTTTCTTCTTCACCAAGTTCTTATCTATGGTAATTCTTTGCTTATAAAGGAGTTTTGAATGATCCTTGGACATTTGATAAGTCATCTTCAACCTTTGGAATGTGGATCTTTGGAGCTTCGAGCTTTGAAGTTATTCTTAAGGCGGGTTATATAACTTGAACCCAATTATGTTATTATTCACCACCTATCTTGCTATACTAGATGGTTTACTTTCAATTCTGACTTTTTCTTGAATACTTGATGAATCTGTGAGTTCTAATAGTTGCCTAGATCTGTTATTCATGTACTAGAACAATTATAATGAAGGTCTAGAGCTTGAAGATAATGGTATCATGATACAAAGTGATATTGGGTTCAAGCACACAAGCAAGCACCTCTAACCTGATATGGTCATGTACATACATCACTAGCATGATATGCTTATGAGTTTATACATCTTTGCACGATATGGTAATGCAGTGCACATCTTGAACACGATATGGTGTCAACGATATACCTTTTGCATGATATGAGGTAAAGAAAAGACCCCATGCACGATATAGTGTCAAGTACACACCTCTAATTGATATGCTAAACCCTAATTTTTAGCAACCCAATATGATTGACATATACATACACCTCATGAACAATATGGTGATGAATATTCACTACATGCACAATATTGTGATGTGGTATACACCCCTTGCATGATATGATGTCATGCATACACCTCTTTGCTCGATATGGTGTGAAGCAAAAACACACCACTTTGCCCGATATGGTGTGAAGCATACACACACCTCCTTGCCCGATATTGTGTGAAGCACACACACACTTGTTTTCCCGATATGGTGTGAATAACACACACACCTCTTTGCTCTATATGGTCTGAAGCACACACACACCTCTTTGCCCGATATGGTGTGAAGCACACACACCTCTTGCCCGATATGGTAGACACACATACACCTCTAAGGTGATATGGGTACAAGCATACACCTCTAAACTGATATTGGGTTTAGCATACACCTCTTAGATGATATGGTGTTGAGCACACATCTCTAAATTGATATGGTGGGTAACCCAATACACTAGGTGACAAAAGTGGTATGGTGGTTAATACACTAGAACATGTGATGGCCAATACAGTAATGTATGGTCTGGCCAATATCTTCAAGTGAGGTGAGGATGTTACACCCTTGTAGGGTGAAGGTTATAAACCATATGATTGGTAAGGTTTATACCTTGATAGGTAAGGGTATGAGGGTTATGATGATGCCTAGCCCGATATACATGTAATCCAATACATGTGTTAAACTTGACATACATGAGTCAACCCGATACACTTTGTAAAG
Source organism: Alisma plantago-aquatica (assembly GCA_963693085.1). Lineage (NCBI taxonomy): Eukaryota > Viridiplantae > Streptophyta > Magnoliopsida > Alismatales > Alismataceae > Alisma > Alisma plantago-aquatica. The sequence continues at coordinate 784,075,612 of OY856413.1, forward strand.
GTGAGGGCAAGACACTCTTAGGAGTGATGAGTCTAACACCAAGTATTGGTATTATGAATACCTTTATATGTGAAACACCCAAAGTGGTTGATAACGGTCAACCCTATATCAACAATGCCTTAACCCGAGATGAGTCCATATCACTTGGTGATAGTTGGGTAATTCAAGTGTGTGAATTATGGCCAATACACAATAGGATAAATGTGATGAGTTAGTTCATAAAGTATTAGGATGAGAAATACCCTAATACAAGATAAGTTGATAAACTTAAGTAAGTTAAAAATGATGAGGGAAGTGATATACCAAGGCATGATAAATATCATATCCTGCACCTCAAGGTTGATACACCTTGATGCACCTCAAATCCAATTTACTTGGACGAGTAACACATGAAGTGTGTCATGTCAATTGTGACATTAAGATGTAATGAGTTTAATGCACTTTGATAAATGTAGGCTAACATACCTTGAGAAAGGGTTAAGCCAAGTTAATAATGTATGATGTAATCAATATCCTAGTAAGGATGAGAGAGAAACTCATACTTTGTGTTGATAATCATTTAATGATAAATGATGATAATAAATAAGTATGATTGAATACTTATAATATCAACATATGCTCCAAGATGTGTGGAGCAATGAATTAGGGTTTTGATTGATAATATGAACTTGAAACCCTATTTGGTTATAAAGGGAAACCCTAATCCTAATAATGGGAAGGTTGTATTTCTCTTATTGCATAACCATGTGAAACATGTTAAATACTTGTATAGAAAGTATAATGTTTATATGGTTTGATGACCTAAAAGATATTTTTTGCCTAGTGAGAGGTGACAAGATGTTTAATGGGCCTTGTGAGCCATGTAAATAGTTGTTTCCTAGTGAGAGGTGACAAGATAATTATTTAACCATGTGAGCTATGTGAAATACTTGTACAACAAATGAGTTGAATACCTTTGTCTGAGGACCTAAAGGTAATAGTTACCTATTACAAAGGTAACAATGCTTAGTGATGATCTAAGGGTTTGAATACCCAGATCCAGTAATCATGATGATAATGATGTGAAAGGATGAGAATTTCTAGTATTGTGGAAAGGGACTGAGATCCCGAGTGTTATACATTCAAAGTTTTCCAAAGATCTAAAAAGTACTACACCTTTCTTTCTAGCATCTATTATAATTCATGTTTTGAAACTTGGTTGATGCAAAACGATATTGTAATATACCTAATTAATTAAGTTAAATATCATCATGTAGTACCCTAACCATAGATCCATTCAGTGCCAGAAATTGCTGATGGTGAAACGAGTTTAACTCAGAGAGCATATTTTTGAATATGCGGGGGTGAAGGACAAAGTATATCCAAACATCCCAATGGAGAATTGATGTCACACCTTCCTTTTTTATCACGGGATGATGTAAATCTCCCGATCAAATAAGAAATTGATGTGTAAATCCTTCTTCATTTTTGTGTGGTATCGAGATTAAAGTATAAAATCTCCCGACCAGGAGAGGAATTGATGTTTAATCTTCCTTATCCTTATAATTTGGGAAATCTACGTGGTCTTCTCTCAAAGAGAGCACATGGTACAATAGTAACTCTATAGTGAAGATGTCGCTATACCCCGACATGCTATTTGCAGATGACACGAGATGTCCTTCTTGAAGCTGACATGAGATGTCCTGTTAAATCTAAGTGGTCTCGTACTGATCGAGACTGGTGAGGTCTTGATAGTCGGCCCTACCATTGACCTTGTATGGTACCAATTTCGACTTACTTGTGGTCGGTTGGAGCATGAACGATATACTTCATCTCCTCAGGGCATAAGTGTGATTGTAATATGTAATCCACTGTGTAGCGTATTTGCTTAAGGATTGAATACGTAAAGACATTAGTTGATGTACACTCCTTTTATACATCTTAGTTGGATAGATGTTATTCATGTTTTTCTTATATTCATTGTAAAGTGAACAGATGATTTATTGCTCTACCATAGATAGATGCTTTATTTTCAGAGAAGAGATTACTTTGTTCTGCTTATAACAATGATTAATCCTACTTATTAATATAAAAGAACCTCTTCTCAGTTTTATACTGCTTAAACTTTGATAATAATATAGTTGGATGAGAGTTATATCTCTCGTTGGGACAATTGTCTCACCCCGTGGGATCCATATTTTTTAGGTGGATGTGCATGAGCAGGTAAATACCTTACTGCATAGGGAGAACAACAACTGGGATAGCAGTAACAGCTCAAGTTGAGTGTACTGTCTGTCGTGTCTTGTAGATAGAAGTCCTATGTGTCGTCTCTGTATTCTCAGGTCCTTGGAGTCAGTATGTAGTGGTTTTATGAACAACCTGAGATTTTGACTTGTGTATCTCGAGGTTTTATGTTTCTTCAATATATGTTTTGACAGAGCAACTATTATATGATGTCCTCTAAATGAGATGATACAGTGCATGTACTATGTGAATCATGATATATATAAGAATTGGATCTCTCAGTAAGAGTTTCCTAGTATCAGATCTCCTTGCAAAATGGTTTTAATTCTTACTGATTTGTGTTAATCCGCTGCAATTATTACTGGTGATGTCTTGATTTGTTTTTGGGTCATCACAAACATTTGGTATCATAGATTAATGTTCACTTAGTCTACAGAGACATAGGACTAAGAATTAAAACCATTTTAAGGTGTTGAGTCTATTCTAGTATCCTCGAGTATACCCTATAGTGACTTCTGCTTATGGAGAAGAAAAGTTGAAGTTTAAAAATGACTGGAGAACATGAGGAACATGTTGCTAAGAGCAATGTTGTTGCACCAGGAGAAGGTGCAAGGGATCAGGCAAGAGAATAATGAGTGCCTGATAATTCCGATCTTGACCCAATCAGGATAGAGAATCTTGCTTTTTATGCTCTTGTTGGGCAGGTTAGGACTACAGTGATGCATATAGTTGATTGGATACTAGCATTACAACCTAGGTTACCAGTCCTCAATGTAGAAACTTTGGGTTCTAAAAGGGTTCCTGAATGACATAGTCATGTTGTAATAGTGGAAAATGTGGGAAGGATTAACATATGGCAAGAGAATAGACTCTGCCATAAGTACAGACAGATAGTACATATGTGATGGAAATGCCCAAGGAGGGGCAATAAGATGAGAATTAAGGAAAGGTCTCTACAATTCTAAAGACATTTACCTAGTTGTTCTAAAAAGTCGACATTTTTGGTGCCACCAGTGAAATAAATGCCTAGTGCACCAGGGCAGTAGTCACTAAGTAAAGGCAAAAGTCCTAACTTTCCACCTGTAAGAACTCCTGGCTTAGCTTCTACATCAGTAATAAGACCGATAAGACCATGGTACGAGGACAAGACATGTTATAGATATGGACATGTTGAGCATACTAAACCCTTTTATTCAAAAAAAAAAGGCGGAAATGACCCAACAACTGAGGCAGACTCGGCAGGGCTTACAAAAGTGATAGTCCAATAGTGTAAAAAGGAAAAAGCAACAACATGAAACAACTAGACTCTATGTTTTGAGTCAACCTGAAGTGGTAGATGACCGCAAGGGGAGATGGTCAGATAGAGCTTTTTCATTCTGATATGTCTTCTCTTGATTTTATTAGATAATCATAAGAAGGATTGTTGTTGTTGACTTCCCTTTGGTTGTCCTATGAGAACATGGGGAAGAAATGATGAGGACTAGAATTTATATTCAGTTCAATATTCTTTTAAATGATTTATAATTGCTTTTGTCAATATAAAAGAGGCAGAGATGTAAATGAGATGCCTGGAAAAATCTAGGGATATTAAGTCATGTGACTTGGATGATATGAAAAGTAAGGTATATGATACAAACAAGGTGCATACTACCTAACCTCAGTACTTGTATACCCTATCCAGGTATTCAATTATTGAAGGTAGGATAAGTATGGAACTCTTAGATTGCTATCTTTCTGATTACTCTGATCAAGTAATCATTTTGAGACAATCTAAAGAGAACAATGAAATTGAAAATATGGCACAAATGTTTCTATCACATCCTAAGTGTAATAAAATGGAAGCTGAGATTATCTCAGATAAACCTGTGAGTATGAGAAAGTACAAAGTACAATTCTCATGATAAGTGAAAGGGAACAAGGAATATTATCCCTATTCAAATAAAGAATATGTGAAGGATAATGATCTCTTCCATAATGTGAAAATGGGAAATGTGATAAAATCATAAAATGTTCATGAACATGTTAGCCAATAACAAAGAAAAGAGTGATGACATGTAATCAGCCTTATAATTCCTATGATGATGGCAAGGAACCTAGGATGAAACTAGAGTAAATGAATCATGATCAGTTGAAAATTCATGCAATAATTAGGGGAGATGATAATCTCTTCTCTTTGATATACAACCCTGGGTGGTGATGGGGTGATAAGAGTAATATGTTTCTTTGTGTTATTTCCTTTCAGGGACATGGGAATCAAGTGAGTCTTGTGACACTTGATGTGCATCAGTTAGAAGTGTTCAATTGATGGATACTTAGAAAAGTATCAGTTCATCTTGGACTTTGGTTCCAAGATAAAGATATGTGCAATAAGTAATGTCCTAATATGAAAGAAAGATCATTTTGTATGTTTAGTTTTGGTAATAACAATAGAGAGATGAAAACGATGAGGATGTGATGTGTTTTTGGCACATGTAACAGATACCAAGGAAAAGAATCCTAGTAACCAAGAACTTTCAATAGTATGAGAAAAATGAGAGTATGACTCCTGATAAGATGATTAATGTTTCATTACCTAGAAGGGCCAACTTTGAGATCAGTCTAGTTACATACTATAGTATGGATATCATGTGTTAGGGGTTTATGCTCTGCATAATCATAACATCGATAAGGATGTATCAATTGAAGGAACAATTTTTGAATCGTCTTGGGAAAATCTTATCAAGCTAAATATAATTCCTTAGAATATCCCTACCTAGACATGTTGAGGCAGCTTATACAAATAACATCTAGAGATACCTCCAAGATAAGTTCTTCTTTGACGAGTAGCCTCTCCTTATCACAAGAAAATAAATAGCTAAAGGGATAGTCGGTATAAGTCATAAGAAAATTTAGTGTTGTGTCAACATATTAGATTGACACAAAAGATGTATGATAAGACTTGTAATTCCATGTGGGTGACAGAACGTAACTTTGGTCTTTCCTTGGAGGTGAAATGCTAAACTAAGTGAGGAGTATGGAAGACTCCCAAGGTCAGGGATCTTATCACATAAGTTGTAAGTTGAGAAGGTGGAAAATCAATAAGTTTTGACACCTGAGTTAAATAAGATATGTATAATGCTTCTCTAACTAAGAAAAGTGTTACCTGACATAGAGTTGACTCTACAGTCAGTAATGGAAAGGACAGTTGAGCATGTGTCATATGTGATAGATTTTATGATGATATTTAATGGAAGAACTTTATGTTGGTCAAATTTCTATGGCATGTCCATGACAACAAGATGTTATGTGGAGACTTGATGATATGATTAATGAATAACAATTATCTCCCTTCATCTGGGATTTCGGGGGCGAAATCCTTATTAGGGGTTTATAACTTGTAATGACCATGACTTGGGTTATGAGTTATCATATTTGTTTTAGCTAAATAAGTTGCTTAGAACTTTAATATAATCCTATAAGGTGTTTTTTATCATGTGACACACTTATGTTTCAATTTTGGTCCTGATTAAATGTTGTTTAAGCAATGTTCCTTTGTTTTGGACCAAAGTGCAATTTACCCAAGATGAGCGGTTATATTGCAAAATGTCACATGTTGAATGTGCCTTAAGTTTTTTAGAATCATAATAGATAGAATTATGTTAAGTTGTGGCTTATGGAAAGCCTAAATGCCAATTTTGAAGTTGTTTGAATAATGTACAAATTGTAAATTACACAAAATGTAGGGTTCATATGCAAATTACCACCTCTAGATTTTTCCTACTTCCTCTATGTATCATTTCGAGGAGAGAGAATGAATGAGACACCATGTTTAAATCATTTATAAGTGGTAGTATTCTTGGTGATGAAAAGACCAAGAAAGGGGTTGAATGGAAACCCTACTTTGAGCTTGTATTGAGTGTATCGGGTTTGTAGTATTAAATGGGAGTCCCTATCGGCCAAGGAACCAAAGAGGAGACCCCCATATAGTGTTGTTAACTCTTTGACTTTGCAAAAACGAGCTAAGAACCTCAATAAAGCAATGGATATCGGCTTGCAACTTTCCTTGGGAAAGGTTGCATTGAATTGTGAATATAATAATAATGTGAGTGGAAGTGGCTTGTCCTAGAAGATAACCAAAGGGGCCGACCCTTATCCCTTGCATTATCCTCAAGTTTTTATTTTTCATGTCAAGATAAAGATGGAATGCATGTGGAATGACCCCGCCTCTCGGTAACCCCCAATTTAGGGAGACTGAAATGTCAGAGCCATTATCCAATAACCCGGATCTAAGGTTCGACAAGTAATCAATAACAATTATCAAATTTTACCAGCTAAACTGAAAATTGGTATAAAATAAAAATTTGCATACCTTCAATAACTTTGGAAATCTATCTATTCACAGCTTGTATTATCCTATCTAATCCTCCTTGCACTTTATTTCTTATTTTCACAAGGTGACACTTTACTGTTTGTGCTTTTCAGGGTTATACCTAAAACGCCGACAAACAAAACGTCAGTCAGCATATAGGAATATGTTGGTATGTGGGGGATTACAAAAATTTTCCAACTATGATAGCAATGTACTCAACCAATTATCATTTAACATTCAAGATTACATTTTAAGCAATACTACTCAATCCTTACCTATCCCCTATCCATGTGTTGTCCCTACAGTGGACACGGATACTACCTCTCTCATATGGTAGATCCTTACCCCCATGGCCCTACCTTACAGGTAGCCAATACTTAGGGTTATAGAGTCACATTGCCCTACCCAAAGGTAGTCCAATCCCTGACTCAAGGTGATTTGATGGTCCTACCCCATTGGTAGCCATGTACTAAGTCATCCAATGACCTGATGGACCTACCCCATAGGTAGCCATATACTAGGTCATTCTATCAAGCTACAGAGGGGACTAGGATCTGAGTAGTAGGCATAAATGATAATATTAGGTTGAAAACCCTAATTCTTGCAAATCCCTTTTCAAAACAGGTCAAGATTCATTTTTATCACTAAACAAGTTAATAATAATCGAATTTATTCACTTGCAATATTAAACCCATCCTTTATCAACAATTAGGTTTTCTAACCATAATTTAATACTTTTCCCATCCAATTTATACACTTTTACAAAACGATACTGATTTAGGTTCCCAAACTATTTTTAATGTATCCCTTGTACTTTACTGATCATTTTTCATGTATTAACTTTCTTCATCCGAGTTTTCTATCAAAATATATGATTTTTATAAGAAAACCCTTTTTCCATCGATTTAATTACAAATTTCAGAAAAATAACGACCATCTGATCTGTGGTCCGCTGGTCCACCCAGGATCCAGTGACCAGGAATCACGCACACCTTATGTGATGAAAAGAAACAAATGATGAAGATGCCCTTACCTTGACTGAAGGCGCGAAGGGGAAAAAGCGTAAAAGGCCACGAGCCTTCGTCTTCTACCTTGCGTCGAGCACAACTACTGTGATGGTCAACTCGAGCATTGACTCTTCGATCCAGGTGACTAGCGAGCGCACCAAGGGGTTAGGAGGCTTCATCCTCCTCCGTCAAACCTATTCACAGCCTCAATTGCTCGCTCGAGACTAGCCAAGACTGTCCCTTGCTTGCCGAACCCCGGTGAGGTTCTCTGAGAATCCGGGCGTACAGTTCAGGATGAAGAGGCCAACTAAAGGCACGAAAGCATTCCTCGCACTCTTCCACAGAGGTTGGACTAGAAAAAAGGGATTTTGGTGTCTTCGTTCACCCTCCCCTATATATAGGGTTGGGGCAAGATCCTACCAAATTGGGAATTCTCCCAATAGGCGACCAATCCCCTACAAAGTAGGGTTGGTTCCCTTCGTTTTCCTTCTCTGGGTCCAAAGCAAATACTATCGGGTGTGCACACTCCCTGGATCACAAGGAAACTGGAGAGGAAAGATCCTCTATAACTCACAGAGTCCCAGTTCTAGTGGGACTTATATGATGAATGCCAGGTGTTGGATTAAGATCCAACGGCCTTAGTTGCATGCGATCAAATATAAGAAATTCATTTTCCTATTTCAGAATAAATCCCAATTTTGGCAATATCTTGAGAAATTTGTATCTCCCAAACTCTTGCTTCTTTTTAACTCAAATTTTAAGGGAACGTTCATCTTGATATTACCTAGCAATTTACGAAATTTTGGAAACAAATTGCAATGGATGAGAAGGATTCCTTCTCTTCCAAGTTATCTATCCAATTAATAAAAATTAATTAGTATTCCTTTTCCTTTTGTCATTATCTTGTTATTTTGGGTCCCTTGGACCTCAAGAAATCCTAAAGGCACGGATTCCCATCTTGGGATATATCTATTTACCTTTATCCTCTTTTAAATGTCTATTTCTCATATTCCTCTTTTATTTATCAAATCCTTTTCTTTTTTATTTCTCTTTTCTTTTCAATTGGGCTCAATGGCCAACAAAGCCCATTATCAATCAATAAAGGCCATTTCACATGAAAATCATCATAAATCAAAGAAATAAATTTCTTTTATTCTTTAAAAGAGAATTACATCATTTTACTACATTCTTAAGAAATTGAGGTTATAACATCCTCCCCTCCTTATAGGAATTTTGCCCTCAAAATTCCATCAAGCAAACAAACAAATCATGATAAGCCTTTCCTATGTCCATCATGGCTCCCATATGGCCTTACCCTTTACATGGTGCTTCCTAAGAACCTTCATCATCTCATACTCTTCCATCTAAGTTCTTTCTTACCTTGGTATATCGTACCCTCATAGGTGACTCAGGACATTTCAGCCTCTCATAAAGTGGAATAGGTTCAACGCTCAACACATGGCTTGGGTGTCTCACATAGTGCCCTAGACCAGAGATATGGAACTCATGTAACACATTATACATCATGTTATCCTGAGGGGTAAGGTTAAACCTAACCATCTCTACCAATCCATCTCCAATGGACCCATATATCAGGGACTCAGCTTTCTCAGCTATAGTTTAGAGGGGTCAGATTTTCATATCACATACTTTCCTATAGTGAACTGCATGTCAGTCTGCTTTGCATCAGCTCATGACTCATGTCATCTCTGGGCTCTCTCTCAGCCATTGCACGATCAAAGTGACTTCATCTGCACACATTGTGGTTCTTTTCTGACCTTCGTGAGGCCTCCTTCGCCAACATCATCTTAATGAAGTGGTAACTGACACAACCTCCCTATAGAACTTCTTGCATCTTGATAAAGGCTATGGTGGTTAACGTCACATCTTAAGAAGTGTCTCTTTGTAGCACACATGCTCTCATCAGACCCTCTAGTCTGGATCATACTAACCATTAGTATGGGGTGCTAAACTATACTAACATCGAGTTCTTTAGGTATCTACTTCCACCTCATGGGAGTGAACCTTTAGGTTATGCTCAATAACTTTTGAACTCACGTCATGGTGTAGTCGAACCATCTCTCTCTCTTAAGTAGTTCAACCGAATCTGTCCCTTGACAACATTCTTTCTTTCTCATGTTATCTAGGTAAGGCGATCTACCATTACCCATATTGCATCTTGACCTTCCTTGGTCTAGGGAAGGCTTACCACAACATACATAGTGGTGAATTCCCATTCCCTCTTAGGGACTCTTTATCCTCTATATCACTACACTGGGTTACTGGTGTTCGTCCTTCACCTCTTGATGTGCATGGTGACGAGCCACGTGCATCATTGTACACTTTTCATCAAAATACTACTATAACTTACTATCTTAGTAGTTTCACGGTGTATGGTGATCTTAAAATCATGATTTCCTATATGTCATGATTCCTCAAGATCGATTCCTTGGAAGCCCTAAACCACTCTCATCAGGGTTTTTCTTCCTATCCAAAGAAGGGTATCTAAGGTTCTACAACCATCCTTCTACCGCATCAAGGACTAGGCTGGCTAACCAAATAACCATTAACTTGATCAGTTGTTACATCTGAATGTTAGCCAAACTTATCTTTTTTTCCACTTAAGGTTAGCCTAGCAACCTCAGCTTCTTCTAGCCTCTAGTTAAACTAGGCAGCTATATCTCAACCAGGGTATCCATTACCACTTCACATCCTTAGGTATTAGGTAATTTTGAAGACATACACCTCCATGTATTCTACTTATCATCTCATATCAAACTATAAGTTTGTCTTCAACAAGAAACTCTGAGCTCATCCTCATGGTGATCAAACTCAACCTTGCATAACTTGCAAATTCTACATAGCTTCTACTAGAAACATCCTTATTTCTCTTATTGTTTGTAAGCCATCCATGTATCGTTCACTCCACAAGGGTATGTTATCATCTCTATCCTCATACCCTGTAGCAATGTTCCAACTCACATCATCTTTATCCTTGGTGTATGGCATGCGTACTGTCCCATCTCTTACTCCCATAACAAGAGGAAATAAGCATTTGTCTACAGTCCAAATACAAAGTTCTTCCTATTCCAAGAGTAGAGATGGTGCATCCCACCTTTCCAGTACACCTTTAAATCTAAGTTGTAACATGCCACATATGTCTCTACATCACAAACATCATGATATCAAAACTACCTTTATGGAAAACTAGTCTTGCACCTACTTGGGTCCACACACAATCCTTGGTCATCTCCTCTGGGTCCATAGGGTGCCCACACTTTTTGGGGGTTATCCCTCTTCCCTCATGCATTAGAGAGTTCCCTCCTCATCTGCCCTTCGGGTCCCATGAGTTCATGAAGGTGATCAATCTCCTAACCCATGACCCTCAGACAATGATAGTTGTTACCTCCCGACCCTATGGTCATGTGCAATTAGGGAATTAGGCAACTTCTACTTCCATCAGTCTTATCCCTACTTGACCCTAGGATAGACTTAGGATTCAAACATAGTACATGACCAACCTAGAACCTTACCCAAGTTTTCATCATCTCTCTCTCTCTGCATTCATGGGCTGACTTTCATCCTTTCATCATGTCATGGCAACCTGCCTACCTTGGTCAGGCCCCATATCGGTTACCTCCATGGTAACACATTCACATGCATGTAGAGATGGTTATCTATGGGTCTGTAGGTTCATTCTCATACCATGTACTCTTCACTTAGATTCTCAAGATCCTATGAAACCTCTTTAGGTTACCTCAAAACTAACAATATTGGTATACACCCTACAAAAGGGTCCCTCTCCCAAGATGGGAGGAAACTACACCTTGGTAACAAAGGTCACAAGCGTCCTTATGTTTAGGGTCTGCATCCACATGAGCATGCTTAGCCCTAGCAAGCTACTAACCATGCTAGATCACACTTGTTCTCATCCTCAATATTAGATCAACTTAGTTGTGAGGGGTTCATCAAACATACCCTTAACTTAAGGGATTTCCTCTACCTCTACACATGAGGAGTACCATGCTCGAAACTATAGAGACTCAAATCTCATCATGAGCATCGGATACACTGTTTCCCCTCTTAGGCCTAGGAACCCTAGGTTCACCTTTGGGTGTCCAACTGCATGCTCAATCTCTTAACCACGAATCAAGCATGTCCAAGGTATGTCATGTACTTCCATGATCCTTTTATATAAGCAGCACCTCAGAGTTAAGTCCTCCTCAAGGACAACCAACTAGGTATAAAGCCTCACAACTGGTTACTTAAACCTCCTCAGGGTATAAGGCACTCTTTGTCTCATCTCAGCAAGTAATCACTTATACCATAGGTACATAGGTACCAGAAGCATCATCCTCTCTCTAGGGTTTGGTTCCTCTAAAGGCAACCAAGATATCATCAGCCTCCAAGGGTCAAGCATAAGGCAACCACTATCATCTACTTAGGTCGCATCATCCTCAACTCCCCACTATTCCTCATATGTCGGGGTTTTAGGCTTCCAACCTCCTTGCTGGGGTCCTGCTTTCTCTCTATAGGGCTAACTCCACATCCAACCATTCTACTAGGGGTCCTCTCTCCATGAAGGATCAAGCTCACAGGCATACCTCTATGCGGGTGAATCCTATGCTCAAACTTATGTTTACTCATGATTATCCATAACCCCTTATGCTTATCTCATAAGCCATCCATCCTGTCCTTCTGGCCTCAGTTTTAACTTATTTCTCATACTACTAATGTACTCTGGGTGCAAGCTATATCCTACTTGCAACAGCCCATAAGGTTTCTATAGGTTCTTCTCTAACCTCATCCATGAAGGATCTATCCTTCGCTCAAACATGCACGACCCTCTCCCGGGTTGGGTTGCCAAAGGTACTAGGTCATCTAACCTCTTATGGCATCCCAAAGGCATGACCAACCAAACACCCGGTCAACCATGACATCTAACTCATTACGTCATCTCACCACTTAGGGTTAGGGTTAACATCATCCTCAGAGGATGTGTTAGGTCTCTACTTTTAATGGAGGTCTCTACCTCCAAGACTAACTCTCTCTACTCATCCTCCTGACAAGGAGGTTTATCCTCAGGTCTCTCCTGAGGGCAATGACAACTCATGTCATACGACCTAAGCATGTATCTATTCTTTAGTTTGTGCTTAATCTATTATGCTTATGTCCATGAAATATTATTTGCATGCTTTTCATTAATTTGGTGGAGGATTCCTTAGACCTTATTAACCTTACCCATACCTCAAGAGCATGAGGAGAAGAGATAAAACCCTAATCCTTAAGGTTCTTAACAGAATTTGAGTTGAGAAGGGATGAACAAGATGAGAAAGTCCTAAAGATATCTTATTTCGAGTTATATCCTAAGACATCAGCCAGGCAGTCACACAATCCAGGAGTCCTCATATTCTGACTAGCGGTGTAGAGGAAAATATTGCCAGCCCCTGGATGTGATCCTTTTCTAGATACCTCAGTCTTTTGGACAATCCTCTAATAACTCCCTTGGTTCTATGGAATTTGTAAAATTGAATAATTATTAAAGATTAAATGAGGAACCTATGCTCTGATACCAATTGTAACGACCCCGCCTCCCGGTAACCCCCAATTAAGGAAGATCGAAAGGTCAGAGCCATTATCCAATAACCCGGATCAAAGGTTCGACAAGTAATCAATAACAATTATCAAATTTTACCAGCTAAACTGAAAACTGGTATAAAATAAAACTTTGCATACCTTTAATAACATTGGAAATCTATCTATCCACAACTTGGATTATCCTATATAATCCTCCTTGCACTTTATTTCTTATTTTCACAAGGTGATGTTTTACTGTTTGTGCTTTTCAGGGTTATACCTAAAACGCCGACAAACAAAATGTCAGTCAGCATATCAAAATATGCTGGTATGTGGGGGATTAAAAAAATTGTGCAACTATGATAGCAATGTACTCAACCAATTATCATTTAACATTCAAGATTACTTTTTAAGCAACAATACTCAATCCTTACCTATCCCCTATCCCTGTGTTGTCCCTGCAGTGGACATGGATACTACCTCTCTCATATGGTAGATCCTTACCCCCATGGCCCTACCTTACAGGTAGCCAGTACTTAGGGTTATAGAGTCGCATGGCCCTACCCAAAGGTAGTCCAATCCCTGACTCAAGGTGACTTGATGGTCCTACCCAATTGGTAGCCATGTACTAAGTCATCCAATGACCTAATGGACCTACCCCATAGGTAGCCATATACTAGGTCAGTCTATCAAGCTATAGAGGGGACTAGGATCTGAGTAGTAGGAACATATCTTAGGTGATAGTCATATCCACATTATAGTTTGCATGAATTAAATTCATCCAATAGTTTAATTCAAGCCACGATGGAAACATCAATAAAATCCTCAGAAAACTAATTCGGGGTAGTCATAAGAATAACCACATACATGTCAAGCTGTCTTGAATGCAGAATTAATCCAAACAAGCAAGTAATCCAGAATCAAGCAAGCAAACACACAATTTGGCCCTGAAAAAATATATTCAATATTCTCTATCATGGATCATGGTATCCAAGTCTAATAGACCTAATCAGTCCCTAGGGTTACTAGCCCTTTTTAGGGTTTTGACCATAATTAGGGTTTCACTTCCTTTTTAGCACTTTTACTATATTTTTATCAAAATATTTATGAAACCCTAATTATCTCATCTTATTTTTCCATTAAGATCCCAAGATCAGGTTTGGACCATAAAACCTAATTCTCGAATTAATTATATCTTTTCTTCCCCTTTTCCTCAGTGTTTCTAAGGGTATAAATGATAATATTAGGTTGAAAACCCTAATTCTTGCAAATCCCTTTTCAAAACAGGTCAAGATTTATTTTTATCACTAAAAAAGTTAATAATAATCGAATTTATTCACTTGCAAGATTAAACCCATCCTTTATCAACAATTAGGTTTTCTAACCATAATTTAATACTTTTCCCATCCAATTTATACACTTTTATAAAACGATATTGATTTAGGTTCCCAAACCATTTTTATTGTATCCCTCGTATTTTACAGATCATTTTTCATGTATTAACTTTCTTCATCCGATTTTTCTATCAAAAGATATGATTTTTATAAGAAAACCCTTTTTCCATCGATTTCATTACTAATTTCAGAAAAACAACGACCATCTGATCTGTGGTTCGCTGGTCCACCCAGGATCCAGTGACCAGGGATCGTGCATGCCTTATGCGATCAAAAGAAACAAATGATGAAGACGCCCTTACCTTGACTGAAGGCGTGAAGGGGAAAAAGTGTAAAAGGCCACGAGCCTTCGTCTTCTACCTTGCGTCGAGCACAACTACTGCGATGGTCAACTCGAGCATTGACTCTTCGATCTAGGTGACTAGCAAGCATGCCAAGGGGTTAGGAGGCTTCTTCCTCCTCCTTCGTACCTATTCATAGCCTCAATTTCTTGCCCGAGACTAGCCAAGACTGCCCCTTGCTCACCAAACTCTGATGAGGTTCCCTGAGAAGCCGGGCGTACAGGTCAGGACGAAGAGGCCAATTGGACGCACGAAAGCGTTCCTCGCACTCTTCCGTAGAGGTTGGACTAGAAAAAAGGGATGTTGGTGTCTTCGTTCACCCTCCCCTATATATAGGGTTGGGGCAAGATCATGTCGAATTGGGAATTCTCCCAATAGGTGACCAATCCCCTACAAAGTAGGGTTGGTTCCCTTCGTTTTCCTTCTCTGGGTCCAAAGAAAATACTATCGGGTGTGCACACTCCCTGGATTGCAAGGAAATCAGAGAGGAAAGATCCTCTATAACTCATAGAGTCCCAGTCCTATTGGGACTTAGACGATGAATGCCATGCGTTGGATTAAGATCCAACGGCCTCAGTTGCACGCAATCAAACAAAAGGAAATTCATTTTCCTATTTCAGAACAAATCCCAATTTTGGCAATATCTTGAGAAATTCGTATCACCCAAACTCTTGCTCCTTTTTAACTCGAATTTTAAGGGGAAGTTCATCTTGATATTACCTAGCTATTTAAGAAATTTTGGAAACAAATTGCAATGGATGAGAAGTATTCTTTCTCTCCCAAGTTATCTATCCAATTAATAAAAATTAATTAGTATTCCTTTTTCCTTTTGTCATTATCTTATTATTTTGGGTCGCTTGGACCTCAAGAAATCCTAAAGGCATGGATTTCCATCTTGGGAGATATCTATTTGCCTTTATCCTCTTTTAAATGTATATTTCTCATATTCCTCTTTTATTTATCAAATCCTTTTCCTTTTCATTTCTCTTTTCTTTTCAATTGGGGTCAATGGCCAACAAAGCCCATTATCAATCAATCAAGGCCATTTCAAATGAAAATCATCACAAATCAAAGAAATAAATTTCTTTTATTCTTTAAAATAGAATTACATCATTTTACTGCATTCTTAAGAAATTGAGGTTATAACAGCATTCAAGTACATGTTTCAATCCATGCATGGCCATGTGGCACCTACTAGTAGTAAGTTGATGACACCTCTTGCTCTCTCTCCCATGAACCTTAAGGATATATACCCTTCCTTTCACCTACTAGTGAATCTTTTGGACCCCTACAACTCTCTCCCTCTTATATATCGTGCATAGAAGCTCAAGGAGCAAGGGGAGCTTGAGCACCAAGATTAAGGTGAGGCCATGGTCATCTTCAACCTTGGTTCAAGCATGGATCTCGGTTGTAATTATTTCCTTTCTTTTCTTCTTCACCAAGTTCTTATCTATGGTGATTCTTTGCTTATATAGGAGTTCTCAACGAGCCTTGGACTTTTGATAAATCATCTTCAACCTTAGGAATGTGGATCTTTGGATCTTGGAGCTTTGAAGTTGTTCTTAAGGCGGGTTATATAACTTGAACCCAATTATGTTATTATTCACCACCTATCTTGCTATACTAGATGGTTTACTTTCAATTTTGAGTTTTTCTTGAATACTTGATGAATCTATGAGTTCTAATAGTTGCCTAGATGTATTATTCATGTACTAGAATAGTTATAACAAAGGTCTAGAGCTTGAAGATGGTGGTATCATGATACAAATTGATATCAGGTTCAAGCACACAAGCAAGCACCTCTAACTCGATATGGTCATGTACATACATCACTAGCATGATATGTTTATGAGTTTATACATCTTTTCATGATATATTAATGAAGTTCACATCTTGAACATGATATGGTGTCAACAATATACCTTTTGAATGATATGAGGTCAAGCAAATACCCCATGCACAATATAGTGTCAAGTACACACCTCTAATTGATATACTAAACCCTAATTTTAGCTGATATGGTTGACACATACATACACCTCATGAATGATATGGTGATGAATATTCACTACATGTACGATATGGTGATGTGGTATACACCCCTTACATGATATGAGATCATGCATACACCTCTTTTCCCGATATGGTGTGAAGCACGCACACACACACCTCTTTTCCCGATATGGTGTGAAGCACACACACACCTCTTTGCCGGATATGATGTGAAGAACACACACACACCTCTTTGCCCGATATGGTGTGAAGCACACACACACCTCTTTTCCCGATATGGTGTGAAGCATACACACACCTCTTTCCCCGATATGGTGTGAAGCACACACACCTCTTGTCTGATATGGTAGGCACACATACACCTCTAAGTTGATATGGGTAGCAAGCATACACCTCTAAACCGGTATTGGGTTAAGCATACACCTCTTGGGCAATATGGTGTTGAGCACACATCCCTAAAATGATATGGTGGGTAACCCAATACACTAGATGACAAAAGTGGTAAGGTGGTTAATACCCTAGAACATGTGATGGCCAATACACCAATGTATGGTGTGGCCAATATCTTCAAGTGAGGTGAGGGTGTTACACCCTTGTAGGGTGAAGGTGATAAACCATATGATTGGTAAGGTTGATACCTTGATAGGTAAGGGTATGAGGGATATGATGATGCCTAGCCTGATATACACCTAATCCAATACATGTGTTCAACTTGACATACATGAGTCAACCCGATACACTTTGTAAAGGTGAGGGCAAGACACTCTTAGGAGTGATGAGTGTAACACCAAGTAATGGTATGATTAATACCTTGATAGGTGAAATACCTAAAGTGGTTGATAATGGTCAACACTATATCAACAATGCCTTAACCCGAGATGAGTCCATATCACTTGATGATAGTTGGGTAATTCAAGTGTCTGACTTATGGCCAATACACAACAGGATAAATGTGATTAGTTAGTGCGTAAAGTATTAGGATGAGAAATACCCTAATACAAGATAAATTGATAAAATTAAGTAAGTTAAAACTGATGAGGGTAGTGATATACCAAGGCATGATAAATTTCACATCCAGCACCTCAAGGTTGATACACCTTGATGCACCTCAAATCCAATTTACTTGGATGAGTAACACATGAAGTGTGTCATGTCAATTGTTACATTAAGATGTAATGAGTTTAATGCACTTTGATAAGTGTAGGCTAACATACCTTGAGAAAGGGTTAAGACAAGTTAATAAAGTATGATGTAATCAATATCCTAGTGAGGATGAGAGAGAGAAACTCATACTTTGTGTTGATAATCATTTAATTATAAATGATGAGAATAAATAAGTATGATTGAATACTTATGATATCAACATAGGCTCCTAGATGTGTGGAGCAATGAATCAGGGTTTTGATTGATTATATGAACTTGACATCCTATTCGGCTATAAAGGGAAACCCTAACCCTAATAATGGGAAGGTTGTATTTCTCTTTTTGCATAAGCCTTGCGAAACATGTTAAATACTTGTATAACGAGTATAATGTTTATATGGTCTGATGACCTAAAAGATATTTGTTGCCTAGTGAGAGGTGACAAGATGTTTAATGGGCCTTGTGAGCCATGTGAATAGTTGTTGCCTAGTGCGAGGTGATAAGATAATTATTGAACCATGTGAGCTATGTGAAATACTTGTACAACAAATGAGTTGAATACCTTGGTCTGAGGACCTAAAGGTAATAGTTACATGTTATAGAGGTAACAATGCTTAGTGATGATCTATGGGTTTGAATACCCAGATCCAGTAATCATGATGATGATGATGTGAAAGGATGAGAATTCCCAATATTGTGATAAGGGACTGAGATCTCGAGTGATATACATTCAAAGTGTTTCAAACATCTTAAAAGTACTACACCTTTCTTTCTAGCATCTGTCATAATTCATCTTTTGAAACTTGGTTGATGCTAAATGATACTGTAATACAACTAATCAATTAAGTTAAATCTCATCACGTAGTGCCCTGACCATAGATCCATTCAGTGTTAGAAATTGCTGATGGTGAAATGAGTTTAACTCGGAGAGCATATTTTTTAATATGTGGGGGTGAAGTACGAAGTATATCCAAATATCCCAATGGAGAATTGATGTCACACCTTCCTTATTTATCACGGGATGATGTAAATCTCCTGACCAAATAAAAAGTTGATATGTGAATCCTTCTTCATTTCTGTGTGGTATCGGGATTGAAGTATAAAATCTCCCGACCAGGAGAAGAATTGATGTTTAATCTTCCTTACCCTTATAATTCGGGAAAGTGATGTGTTCTTCTCCCAAAGAGAGTACATGATACGGCAGTAACTCTATAGTGAAGATGTTGCTATACCCCGGCATGCTATTTGTAGATGACACGAGATGTCCTGCTAGCATTTGACACGAGATGTCCTACTAAATCTAAGTGGTCTTGTACTGACTGAGATAGGTGAGGTCTTGACATCCGGCTCTTCCATTGACCTTATATGGTATCGATTTCGACTTACTAGTGGTCGGTTGGAGCATGAATGGTATACTTCATCTCCTCATGGAATAAGTGTGATTGTAATATGTAATCAGCCATGTAGCATATTTGCTTAAGGATCAAATACAGAAAGACATTGGTTGATGTACACTCCTTTTATACATCTTAGTTGGATAGATGTTATTCATGTTTTTCTTAATTCGTTGGAAAGTCAACATATGATTTATTGCTCTACCATAGATAGATGCATTATTTTCAGAGAAGGGATTACTCTGGTCTGCTTATAACAATGATTAATCCTACTTATTAATATAAAAGAACCACTGCTCAGTTTTATACTGCTTAAACTTTGATAATAATATAGTCGGAGGAGAGTTATATTTCTCACTGGGACAATTGTCTCACCCCATGGGATTCACAATTTTTAGGTAGACGTGCACGAGGAGGTAGATACCTTACTTTAGAGGGAGAACAACAACTGGGATAGTAATAACAACTCAAGTTGAGTATAATGTCTATCATGTCTTTTAGATAGAAATCCTATGTGTCATCTCTTTATTCTCAGGTCCTTGGAGTCAGTACGTAGTGGTTTTATGAACAATCTGAGATTTTGACTTGTGTATCTTGAGGTTTTATGTTGCTTCAATATATGTTTTGACAGAGCAACTGTTATATGCTGTCTTCAAAATGAGATGATACATTGCATGTACTATGTGAATCATGATATATATAAGAATTGGATCTCTTAGTAAGAGTTTCCTGGTATTGGATCTCCTTGCAAAATGGTTTTAATTCTTAGTGATTTTTGTTAAACTGATGTTTATGGTTATTCCACAATTATTATTGGTGATGGCTTGATTTGTTTTTGGGTCATCACAGAAGTCATCAATTTCACTTGATGCTTCAACCAAGATGTTTCATGGTAACAAAAACCAGAGAATTGGACAGCCCAATGGACACCAACATAGAATTTCAATCTTTTTTCCATTATATTATCCATGTATATGTATTGCAATTTGTTAATTACTCTACTAGTTTCTTACTTTGCACTATATTTAAGTTTGTGTTATTGTTGTTGTTTTTACTATTTTACTGGTCATATTATCCAAACAATATAACTCAAGCTATCTGGTGATTCCATATGTGATTTCATATGAATTCTCTTTTTATGCCCACTCACTAAGGTGATAAAGACACCCATATATAGAAGATTTTAAGGTTGCATTACACTAATGATCATGGACGCAAGAGATGATTGATCAAGATGCATAATGAATTGCATTTGACAAGTAACAATATTTTTTGTGAGCAGTTAGTGTAAATTTTCCTATCTCATACTTTAGATCATCGTGGTGTGTATGTTGTCTAGTCTTTTGTATATAATTTTGTGTGCTACTTGAAATTTTCTCTTGATTTCATATTTTTGTAGTACATTATAAGCGCAACCACTCTTTGTAAAAATATGAGGTTGATTGCATTGGAGCATTAACTTTGTGATAGTAAGGTATATGACTATTATCGGGCTAAATTTTAATTGTGCATGAAGTCAACAAGTTAATTGTAGTTTCTTATCAATTGGTTTGGATTTCATTGATTATTTGAAACAAACATAAGAGAGAAAAGTTCAATTATAGTGAAAAGGAAAGTAGGCGGGCAGCAAGCTGCACCTCCAGTCCCTTATGAATGGCGAAGCCTATCCTACGGAACACTACATCCATAGATCTAGGAGTCATGAATTTATATGCATAATTTTTTGCACCCTCATGAGAAGCTCCACAGCCTATGGTACTAAAAACCCAAAAGTATAAAAGCCAAAAGTATGAAAACATGTTGATTGTCAATACACACTTTCTCATGCTTAGCCATTTTGCTAAGGTAGCTTTCAGGATATCTTGTCTCACTGTAAAATATCTACCTTTCAAGACCACCAATGGATAAACTCTTACTAAATCCATACATGCGTGCTTCCCTCTAGCCCAACCAAAAATCAAGACATCTGCTAGCCTTTGAGTTGATCTCCCCTATTATGGATCAGTCAAAAAATTCACTGGTAACTTTTTCTTAGTAAAATACATGCATATCTAACTACCTCATAAAGAACAACCCTAACAAGATCATGCCTATACTTGAAGCCCGACAGTTTCTTGCAATAAACCACATGCTCCCAAAAGGAGTCTAAGCATGCCTTGTGGCAGACATGGCATATCTCATCGGATGGAAATAGGGGAATCATAAGATGATATATAAGAATAGCATAGTACTCTACTGGAGGCATATGCAGCCCAAGCCCATCAATAGGAGTAGCAAGAAGAAAATCTTAAGCATGATCAGCTTGCAAACATCTGAAAATAGCTTTTTGTCTAATAATCATGTCAAACTTAATTTCCATATCTATAAAAATTTTGTTAAAAAATGCACTCACCAAAGAATGTTGGCTTTAGCGGGGAGGGTATCCTTATTAGAAAAATAGCTAAGATAAAAAGATGGAATAGTGACAAGAAGAGAATCCAGAGTATAGTTGAAATCAAAGTCCATACTGCATAATCCACTGCCTCACAAAATATGATCTTGGAGAACCCAAGATTGAGCCCTAGAAACCACAAACGAGTATGAAGATGCCTTTGTTGCTGAATAAAGTCCCAGACCACCGAGTCTACTGGGAAGTGAAGTCACTCACCATTGAAGGTCCCCAAAGAAAGACCCTCCACATACCACAATATCCTTAATAGACTCTCATAGCCCTTTATCAAACTATTCTGCTGCCTTCTCCATATGAACATGTTGGCTCGTCCTTTAGCCAAACACTAACTTAAAGATGCACATATACAAGAACGAAGTAGAAGAAGCTCATTTTGTGGATCATGCAACTATGGAAGAAGATGCATCAAGTCAACGGCCTTGGTATCCCTCCTCAAGGCCAAATCCTCAATAAAATCTTTGTCCGTGGTAACTGCTCCTCCAAGTAACTTCACTCCAGACAAAGGTCTCCCAATGTCCCTTGGAAACATGCCCTTGTGAAGTTTTCTACCATCACAAGTGGGCCAATAAAGCTTTATTTGATGGATATCTAAATCAATACCTAATGTTGGACCTATGCGTTGAATGATATCAAGAACCTTGGATACCTCCAATGTGCCCCCTACAATGGTCCAATCATCAAGATAAGCATGGAGAGGAAGCTTGCAGTTGTCTCTAATCTCATGAATAAGGAGATGCAATAGTAGGACAAAAATAAGTGGCCCCAAGGAATTCTCTTGCTACACTGTAGTGGCTGGCGAGATGTAATCATCTCCGACATACAACCTAGCTACTTGACCATATAGAAACTTCACCCACAAATAAATAGACGGGTACCTCAATCGCACCTTATGGAGTACTGTTGATCTATCTAATATGTTAAAATCATTTGATAAATATACTGTAAGCATGGAGAGGGACCCATCTTCATGCTAGTCATTTAACAATCTATTAATGATGTGCAAAATTTTCTCTTCTCCACCAGATACATCGATCACAAATTGAAAATCATTGAGATAAGTTGTCATATCTTTCCCCACTCCTATCATGGAAACTTTGGACACTAACGAATCAAAATCATACCAACTATGATGGGGTGTATCCCGTTATCAGGCTTAAGTAAAAGTGTAAGAGGAGAAGAAGCTACGTACTCTATCAAACTTGATGGACACCTCCCTCCCAACCATAAATTAACCACTAGGGGTGAGGACATGAAAGAGATATGTGGCGACAACAGAAACCTCTCTACAAAAAGAATCGAAGATGTGTTGAGTCCGCAACCCATCTCTATCACATGAAGTCCCTTCATGAAGTGACTTGATGCACCAGAGAATAGTGTCAACAACTTCTACAAAGGAGATTCTGAAAAAAGAATATCTAGCATGCAAGGAGGTGTCTTGTATGAATGTTAATCCTCTAAAATCTTAATAGTATCTCCATTATATGGGGCTACCCCTAAGGAGCACAATACTTTCACACTTTCTACAAAGTGACCATCTACAATCTTTCAAAGGAATTTTCTAATATTAGGATTCTCATGCTCCTCCTCCTCTCTAGATTTATCTTTGTCATGATCATTGAGCCACTGTAGTTTTGTGTTTCTTTTTTTTATTCATTTAGATCATTCAACGAGCACCCAAATCCCATGTGATGAAATATACGAAGGGGTTCCACACATATATTTTGGAGTTTTTTCCCTATACCCCCTCAAGTTTCCCATAATTTTAGAAACCCCCCTACATTTATCCTAAATCCTAGTAAATTATCGTTAATTGTACATTGACGGAATGCAACAAGAGTTTTTGTTTCCTTTTTTATTTTATTAAAACCCAATCACTAATTAAAATGAACACAACTTCTCAATTATGTCGCACATAATAATTATTAGCCATTAATATATTAGTATAAGTACATTAGATAACTTCTTCAATAGATGAATTATATTTGAGGTGTATAATTGATTCAGTTTGATCTAAAAAAGTTTTGTGCCGGGTTCTAGATTTGAAAATCCAAGTTAGTTTTGGGTTTATGCAAGTTGGATGGAATTTTATAATGCCAGGTTTGTCTCTCCAGTTTGAAAGTTTTGTTTGGAGTCAATTGTGCGTTAGACTATTTTAAAATAATATATATATAAAATTAGATTTTTTTATCGAGTTTATAATGTCTATCTTGTAGATCTAAATTAGTTTCCATATTATCAAAATTTAGATCAAAGCTAGTTTCAAGAAATTTGATCTGAATCAGTCCCCTATTTGTCTACGTACATATTCAACTATGTTTTTTATAATATTTAAAATTTAGATAATTTTGATATAATAATTTTAGATGATTTTATCATAACATGATCTACTACTATGCATGGATATTGGTTACAAGACTAGAATTAAGCGTGGAAATGCAACCCAACCTTATCTGGCCCGATCTAACTTGACACAACCCAATGTATTTTGTTCTTAATGGGGCTTGCTCATATTTTTGGTCTATTTAGGTTAGATAAAAATCTTCTAGACTAGTTCATATCAAGTTTAGGTTAGGTTTGTGTTTTTTTTTGGGTTTGAAGTTTAATTACATTTTCAATTAAATATTTTTCTCTTATTTGTAATAAATTAAGTTTAACCATGTTCAAGTTTGGTCAGATTGGTCTCTTTGTTCCCAAATTGGGTCATTTTGGTTTTATGATAATTGAAATTGTCATTTTATAACTTGTATTGTGTCGAGATGACCTTCTCTAAGCTGGGCTCACATAATCCATGGTAGGACTGTTAAAATTCCCGATATGGGTTAGTTCGGGCTCAGAAAAGGCTGACCGAATTTTTGACAATCACTAAGAATCACTCATACTGAGATGTCAATCACATTAACCAAACTCGGATTGTTAAATTTAGCACATAGATCAAATAATTTAATTTAAAACTGAGAACCTACCATAGAAATTAATCAAAATTAATCAAAATAGAAAATTTGGAAACCCAAAACTAACTTGGATTGAGAAATTAGAACACGGAATAGACCTATAATCAAATTTCAATATATCTATGTAAATCTGATATTAACTCATAGTGTCAAAATCAGAATCCAAAAATAGTTTTTATCGGGCTAGACAAGGTCACATTCATGACTTTAAACTTATCATTCACACCTAATCCAACAAATGGTATGGATGTCTAGAACAAAAGAACAAAAATGTAAAAATTATCAAAGTAATGGAAAAAAGAAAGATACAATAGTGAAGATATGAGTAACATAATTGAAAATGTGAGAAATGATAGATAAAACTTAGATTAGCGCAATAACCCAATAAATTTGGAGTTTCAACTACAGGTGATAGAGATAAAATCATACTAATAATGTCTCATCTCAATCTCATCTTGAATATGTTCTTTATGATATCTTCTCTTTATTTCTAAATCACACATTAATAGTCAATACTAAATTTTGACCAGTATACTTAAAACAATTGACTTGGAAAATGTAACTCTAAAAATCACTCCATTGAGTATGCATAAATTCGATAAAATTAAATTGTGTTGACTATGATACTTGTGGATGTTTAATTTCTACATTTTCTACATGAGTTAGAGTATTAGATGCATATTTATTTCCAACATAGTCTTCAAACAATTGATTCAAAAAAGATAAATCCAGAGTTTACTTTATCAATGCACAATAGAGGAGACAAAAGTTCATCAAGAACAAAAAAATTACAAAAATGCCTTCTCAAAAGCATGGGCAACAAAACTAAAACATATTTTATTGACTTTAATATCCATAGTTATTTGATTTCAACAAAACATGAGCAAGAAATTCCATCAAAATCTTATTTTCTCCATACTATATACATGACAAAATGCATAACACACAAAAAATAGAAATAATATATACTAGATTTGTATGTAAATAAATTCTTTTAGTGGGATTTGTGGTAAACATAGTGCATCCTAAATATGATTAAGATTTAAATAAGGAAATAATTATATATTGTGTTTAAGATTTAAATATATAGTTAAATATAATGCAAAATCAGTCATTATCTGGAAGCCTTGTCAACACTTATTAAATAAAAAATTATATTTTCAATGACAGTTTTAGTTTTATAGTCTACGTTATGTCCATCACCATAAGATATACATTCTTGTAATCCTTGATCCAAATACATATGATTTTTTTTTGCATCCTAATCATGTGTTTATTGTCATCAATGACAACTATTCGTTAGTAACTCAGCTAGTCATTATTATTCCTTATAAGTTGGCAATTGACAACTGACAAACATTATTGAGGTTTTAATCAATTTACGGAGAAATAAGTACATTATTGCATATATTTTTAGTTCATCTAATTTTAGTATTGGCATCACTATAATATAATAGATATAACAACTATCAAAAACTAAACACATTGGCAATTTAATGTATTTGATATACCACTACCTATTTGTTCATTATCACTAAAATTGAGAAATTCGTAAATATAAACTCTTGTCATATTCAACATGATATGTTAGTGATTTTAACATTCACTTTATCTTATTAGTTCAATACAATCTTAGGACTATAAGTTATATAGAGATTTATTCAATTTGAGAATTTATTTATTTGAGGTTTTTAGTCTATCTTAAGTATGTATGTTTCCCCTTATCTATTTATAGGAGAAGGGGGTTTCCCTTATATCAATAAGAAAAAGCCTCTACACACAAAGAATTCTCAATCACCTCATTTTTCCACATGGTATCAAAGAAAGATCTCATACGACACCCCCAACATTGAGAGAGAGAGCACAAAGGAGAGAAGCCTCCCCTTCTATGCATCCATTGTTTCTAGGTGTTGCTTGGCTTGCAAAGATTTTCCATCTCAGCTTCCTCTTGGAGTCATCTCCATGAGAAATCCCCATCTTCAACAAAAAAAATGTACTACGAAGTTGTTGCTACTAGATCTACACGGGACTCCATGCCTCCATCCATTATTCTTGCTAATGGAGCCACCATGTCTATCTTATTTTCCACCTTTATCTACTCAGTTTTCGATCTGCATCGACGTCCTTTGACCTTTACAAATCTACACTACTGTCATCTATATCTCCATGTATCTACACCGTCTTTGTCATCCATGCCTCTATTGAGATCTAATCCCAAATCTTAAATAAATATCTCCCTTTTTTGCTAATATCAGGGACATATCATCCCTATATTGATGTGGTGAAGATCTGAGAGGATTGATCCATCTTTTTTTGTTGTCTTAGGAGTTTACTGTTGTTGTTTGACACTAACATGATGTATCACTTCTTAGCATGGCATGTAGATAGAGTTATGCTTTGTTGGTGACTTCATTTGTAAAATACATCCAACACACTGTGTGCCACTACACTTTGACACGTCATTTCACCTACATGACACGGGGTGTCGCTTGTGTTTTGTCTTAATTTTTGTCAACTGGCACGGCATGTTACCGATATTTTTCCAACAATGACTTATGTTGTTGAATCTACAAATGCACAACTCGGCTTGTCTCTTCACTGACACGATGTATCACCTGCTACTGCTGCTACATCTTAACTTCATACATCATTATCAATGATTATGTTACATGGAGGAGGTTTCTATACATGGTGAGTCCCTTCTTTATCCTTATCAACCGTAATTATCTTCCTTCTCCATAAATTTTGTATTTGTTTTTGTTCCTAAAATCCCCATCCTTTCTAGCCCTACATACATATTTCCTACCTCCCAGATACTTATACTACCCTCCATATTCATATTGTACCAATGATAATCAGATCCTATTTTTTTAACCTAGTCTAAAATGTTTTGTCAGCCTACGAACAAATCTCCTTTTTGGGTTGGACAAAGATATATTTATTGTTCTATATGGATCTATGCAATTGGGTCATGTTTTACCTTACTTGAGTTGTCAGTTGTCCCTACCATATACTTACCTACATAGCCCTTTCCTCAATCATTCTTTTTTAATTTCCACCCCAACCACTCTCTTGACTTTTTTCATGGTTGGCCTGAGGGGGATAATGGAAGATGATGATTAAAGGGAAGAGTTGAGAAGGAGGAGAGTCAAGAAGACTTCTGATTATGTTGCTCCATATTGCTATGGATCTTCATGTTATTTTTTCCATGGATTTTCATGTTGTCTTTACTGTCGTTACGTAGTGTTATTTTTTCAGCTATATGAATCTTTATGCATCTAATTTTCTATCTTATGAAAAATTTGATAAAATTAACATCATTGACTGCTTCTATGAAGTCATCACATCACTTTTGCTAATTGTTGATTGATTGCAACTGCTATGAAGTCATCTACTTCATTTTTGCTATTTATTATTGTTTTTATATCTGGTGATATCATTATTTCTAGTTGTTCTATGATTACACATTTTACTTGCTGCTTTGTGAGTCTACACTATATGTAAATTGTGCTCTATTTGTACGTTGACTATCTACATGTGCCTTGTTCACATCTATTGCGACTGTGGCCCAACACTCTTTGAACTTTGACGTCTACTACAATGATATAAATTGTATGATGAGATGAAGATGGTACCTTTTGGTGCCTTACATGTGTATCATTGAGCTTCATTCTTTTCTTCTACTACTGTTCATCTTGGAGGTTTTTTTTCTTCTATCTACTTCAGACACCGATCTTTTATCCGGATATGTCATCTATTTTTTCTAATGTATTTCAGCTCTCTCTTGTTTGTGCCTTGAGAATGTTGACTCTTTTATAGTCCATGTCTTGTATGCACATTATCTACTGCTTCTTGTGTTCCATGACTCTCTGGTCTAGTTGTTGATGATAGAGATTGTAATGAAAATGATAATGCTTACCTATTGATGTTTAATCTAATCCAAATGCTATTTCATTGTAATTTAAGAGGCTCTTGTAACCTGTCTTTGTACTCGTTTTTGGATTATATGCTTGAGGAAGAGTATTTGAGTGTTTGAGTGACTTATTATACTATTGATGGGGAGAAATTCTTGTATGAGATTGATTATCTTTTTTATTTAGTTCTTTATCCTTAGTATGTCTCTCTGTTTGCAAGCTGACTTGGGATTCCCCCAAGCTTCAGCTTGAGGTGGAGTATTAGAGAGTCTATTTAATTAAGTTATTTAGTCTATTTGTAATATGCCTCATTGTGTTTTGACTCATTAGAGTTTGTCTTGAGTATGTATGTTTCCCTTTCATCCTATTTATTGAAGAGGGGGTTGTCTTTCTATCAATAAGAAAAAATATCTACACAACGAAAATTCCCATCATATCGCTTTCCACATTTTCATATCTAATCTAAAAAATAGTCAATATCTGGTTCTTTGCCCGTTTCAATGAGAATAGTAAGTGTCTCAATGATTCAATTAGAAGAATAGTAAGTGTCTCAATGATTCAATGGGTGTCTATTTGCCCGTTCCGTACGGCTGAGTTCATCGCTTCCCACTGCGTCATTTTGACGTGGTTGATTTGATCGCTCTTAGCCGTTGGAGTTACATAGTAATCAGCATTTACGGAATGGTGTCCAGCGGCAGAGCACCAATACGTCAGCGATTGACCTGCCTGTACTTATTTCCAGGCTGCCCGCGTCCGTAAGTCTCTGCCGGCCACTCCCAACCACTCCCAACAGCTTTGCCGAACAAAGCCTATATTGAAAAAGATATATTTGACACAATTGATAGTAAAGTAATTATACAATTATTCCAACGGATGGAAACTAGTAAAAGAATTTGTGTGGAATGAGATTATGTTTTCATTGTGAAATATCAAAATTTATAAGTTTGAGTGTGTTTTAGATATAAACTGGCAACCACTAATGTTCAATTACTATTTTGTACAAATATTAATTATAGACTAATGTTTTTATAATTGTGCCCCCCTTTGAATTGCCGCTGGCTACGCCTCTAATTCTAGACAGCAGTTAGCCAAGCACAAATGCTAATCCCTGTTACATGTTGTTTCTGACCGTCAGCCATACATGGTGGGATTCAGAATCTTGCTTGTTCATGAGCGTAAGTAGCAGACGAAAAATACCGAGTGGTATAGTCGGCTATTAATCTGACATAAATCTACATATGAATGTCGGTACTCAGAGTAGTGAGACTGAACGGCCTAAAGGATTTGACAAAGGTTGAGGTCACATGGAATTCGGGAGAAAAACAGTGTGTTTTTGGCAAAAACTATATTTTGCACCATATGTATATAATGGGTGTGGCGACATCTACGCAGGGGTTCCATACATATATTATGCACCATATGCGTATAAGGGCAACACCAAATTAAAAATAGATCAATAATAAGTGCACATTATTCAGAGTAAACGTCTTCCTGTGCATACGGTTAATCCAAAGTGGACATGGGTCATGTTTTTAATGATGTTATTGATAAGCAACAACAAAATGATATATTAGGTATTGGCAAATTTTGACCAATTACTACTGAATGATTAATGCACCTGTCTGATAATAAGAAAAAAACAAAAATAATGAAGTTAGCAGTTCAGTAAATGACACATAATAACGCTGATATGGAGGCTTTGTTGATTTTGACATCTTGTTATCTACTGTATGAGCCATCTCAAAGCACAGCACCGTGTACCGTAACACTCAACAGCAAAGAGTTGGTGCGTGTACCTTGCGAGTTCTGCCATCCCATTTCCCTTACGGATTGTAACTTGTAAGACCAGACGACTCAAATAGTTAGGCAAACGCAGTTGCATTTACATGGAACCCTTTTTAAGACATGCTGACTACTTATTGTTTGATTTTATATCAATATATAAATGCATAAGAATATTTGTGCTATTTAAAAGAAAGAAAAAAAACAGTTACATCTATGCATGCCAACGGAGATGGTTGTAAGTTAGACAGCAAAGTCTCGGTTTTCTGACCAAATATGATCACTTGACAAGCTTGAGATGCGGCCGGCAACGACCCCTCGTTGTCTCTATTATAATTCCTACTTAGCTGCGGCACAACTTCAAACCTACACAAGCAAGGGCGGAATCGGGGCCCCAAAAAAAAAAAATAAACATTCATATACATATGTATACTTATATTTGTAACTTATATTTATAATATATATCATGTATGACGCATAAAAGGCATGAATGTGAAAGTAGTGCAATGGTTTGCATTTGCACTCATTAACCAAAGGTCATGAGTTTGATTCTTAGTGTCGGCATTATATATTTTTTGACAATAAATACATAATACAGTTATATTTAATAAAATATTTCACATAAAGACAAAAAATTGAATATGGTATAGCGGTTGATATGTTCTTTGATCTACCAAAGGTCATGGGTGCAAATCTTACAATGAACATTTAGTTTTTGGCCCCCCAACCTATGGGTGCTGGTTCCGCCACTGTACACAAGCTAGCTACCGAAATCACTGCATTGTGGGACTAGCTGTCGCCTTGCTGGGCACACATGCGGCTCCTTCGCACCTCCTTCCTGCGCCAATGCTGTACAGCTGCTGAGCTGAAGGCAACAAGATCTGGTGGTTAGTTGATGTTGCTAAGTTTTCAGTGAAGACCAATTGTACACTGACCCGGCAGCAAACACTTGTGAAGCACATTAGGTCGTACAACTCAAATCGTTTACTGGGATTCTGCCCCCTACTCTTGGATCTTGAACCCTAAGTCATCGTTTGCTGTGTCACTTGCCAAATTCTAAACGGAAATGTTATGGTGATGCACCCAAGGCGGCACGCGCACATAAACGTGGGCTGCAAAATGGTTTTCCGCTTGGGCTGGAGTGGATTCCCGGTCGGGCCCCATTTTGCTTCTTTTGACATTGTTGCAAATAAAAGAGC
Source organism: Alisma plantago-aquatica (assembly GCA_963693085.1). Classification (NCBI taxonomy): domain Eukaryota; kingdom Viridiplantae; phylum Streptophyta; class Magnoliopsida; order Alismatales; family Alismataceae; genus Alisma; species Alisma plantago-aquatica. Next base: position 784,107,347 of record OY856413.1, read on the forward strand.
ACAAAAATAAAAAATATGAATAACTTTTGATCAATAATGATTTGTTTTATGAAATAAAAATCATTGGACTCGTTATGAAAAATCCAATCTAATAAAACCAATATCGATATACTTTAAAAAAATATATATGCACATTTTTTTACAAATATTGGACACATTATGTTAAGATGTATGCTAATTTATTATTTATCCACAATATCTAAAAATTAGACGCATTCACACTATATTTGACACATTAGCACCATCATTGAGTGTTATTCTACAAATATTAGGCGCATTAGCACCATAACTGAGTGTTATTCTACAAATATTAGGCGCATTATGTTAAGATTTTGTTTTAATTTACTATTTATGCACATATTCTAAGAATTACATGCATTCACACTATAATTGGGCGTATTCACACCATAATTGGACATATTTGGACCCCAATTATGCCTTTTTTACAATTATTAGGCACATTATGTTAAGATTTATGTTAATTTACTATTTACGCACTTACTCTAAGAAGTATGCACATTCACACAATAATTAGGTGCATTCACACCATAATTGGGCACTTTTCTACATATATTGGGTACATTATGTTAAGATTTGTGCTAATTTACTATTTATGCGCATTCACACTATAATTGGATGCATTCACGCCATAATTGGGTATTTTTCTACAAATACTGGGCGCATTATGTTAAGATTTGTGCTAATTTTTATTTATGCACAACATCTAAGATGTAGGTACATTCACACTATTATAAGGCACATTCAATCAAAAGTGGGTGCATTGAAGGCATTAGTAGGTGCATTCAATTTAAAGTGGGTGCTTCAATGAAAAGTGGGTGCTTCAATCAAAAGTTTTTCATTCATGACAATGCACGTAGGTGTATTTACTATAAAAGTAGGCGTATTTTCCAGACAAGTAGGCGCATTTACCATACAAGTAGACACATTTGCCATACATTGTGTTAATTTGTTATTTATGCAAAAATACTCTAAAAAGTAGGTGCATTCACACCATAATTGGGTGCATTTATATTACAATTGGACGCATTCAATCAAAAGTTGTGCATTCATGACAATACAAGTAGGCGCATTTACCAGATAAGTAGGTGCATTCGCCAGACAATTAGGCGCATTTGTCATGCAAGTAGGTACATTTGCCATAAGTGGGTGCATTCAATCAAAATTGTATGCATTCAGGACAATACAAATAGGCAAATTTACCGGATAAGTACACACATTTGCTACACAAGTAGGCACATTTTCCATAAGTGGGGGCATTCAATCAAAAGTTGTGTATTTATGAATACAAGTAGACGCATTTACCAGATAAGTAGGCACATTTATCACACAAGTACGTGCATTTGCCATACAAGTAGGCGCATTTACCATACATTGTACTAGTTTGCTATTTATGCATGTACTCTAAGAAGTAGGAGCATAGACACCATAATTGGACGCATTCATACCATAATTGGATGCTTTTCTACAAGCATTAGATGCATTATGTTAAGATTTGTACTACAAGTAGGTACATGGTTTATTCAATTAGGAGCATGTATCACACAACTAGATGCATTTATCATAACAGTAAATCATGATGATGATGATGATGAACATACAAAATAAGATTTTTATATTTATTTCTATATTATGCGTATTAACACCATATTGGGCGTATTATGTTAATATTTGACTTATATATTATTTGATTTTATTTTTTAAATATGACAATATTTGTCTTATTCAAATGTATTTTTTATAACGAATCTGGTGGATTTTGTTTCGTCAAAAAAATCATTACGAATTAAAAGTTATAAAGAAAACAACGGATTCCCTCTTTTATTCCCCCCCCCCAAAAAAAAGTAAAACCGGGACCGGCGTTGGGAGGCGTTGTTTTGCAGAGCGTCAACGATATATATATATATATATATATATATATATATATATATATATATATATATATATATATATATATATATATATATATATATATATATATATATATATATATATATATATATATATATATATATATATATATATATATATATATATATATATATATGAGTCGGGCTAGAATACACTCGAGTGTATCCGGAGCGGAATACACTAAAGTAGTTTTTCATGATGCAATATTTTTTTTTGAAAACCTAATCCGTTGATCTTATTAAACATCTTATGAACAACTCATAAGCAAAATTTGAGCACATTTGGATATGTATAGCTCATGTTATGAAGACCGCAAAAATTATGCATTTGAAATTAGTTTTGTACGCCGATTTTGTTGCCCTTGGATGAGTGACTTACACTAATCCAAATGGGCTCAAAATTTGTATGTAGCCTATTTATAGTATGACGGTGAAGATCAACAGTTTATATTTTGAAAAAAATAGTCTTGATATGCAAACACACTTGAGCGTATTCGTGCGATCTGTACACTCGAGTTTATTCGTGTGATCCGTACACTCGAGTATATATATATATATATATATATATATATATATATATATATATATATATATATATATATATATATATATATATATATATATATATATATATATATATATATATATATATATATATATATATATATATACACGTATATATATATATATATATATATATATATATATACGTATATATATATACGTATATATATATATACGTATATATATATATATATATATATATATATACACGTATATATATATATATATATATATATATATATATATATATATATATATACGTATATATATATATACACTCGAGTGTACGGATCACACGAATAAACTCAAGTGTATTTGCATATCAAGACTATTTTTTGCAAAATGTAAACTGTTGATCTTCACCGTCATACTATAACTAGGCTACATACAAATTTTGAGCCCATTTGGATAAGTGTAAGTCACTCATCCAAGGGTAACAAAATCGACGCGTGAAACTAATTTGAAATACATAATTTTTGCAGTCTTCATAACATGAGCTATACATATCCAAATGTGCTCAAATTTTGTGTATGAGTTGTTCACGAGATGTTTAATAAGATCAACGGATTAGATTTTCAAAAAAAAAATTGCATCATGAAAAACTACTTGAGTGTATTTCACTCTGGATACACTCGAGTGTATTCTAGCCTGACTCTCTCTCTCTCTCTCTCTCTCTCTCTCTCTCTATATATATATATATATATATATATATATATATATATATATATATATATATATATATATATATATATATATATATACAGATACATATATATATACGTATATATATATATATATTTATATATATATACATATATATATATATACGTATATATATAGATATGTATATATATATATAGGTATGTATGTATATATATGTATGTATGTATATATATGTATGTATGTATATATATATGTATATATATACATATATATATATATGTATATATATACATATATATATGTATATATATATATATATATATATATATATGTATGTATGTATATACACCATCTTGGAAACAAAGTCTCCTCTAAATATAAGTATGTAACCTAAGGCTTCCCGAACACTCTATGAAGAGCTTCCCAATGGGTCCTATCAATATAGTTTGTGTTTCTTCTTAATTTGGTCATGAAAAAAGTAGTTCTTGGTCACATGCAATTCATAACATACATCCAACTTATAATAATTTGAGAGTATTAAATTTTGGACACACAAATATCACTTTCATTTTTAAGCATGGTTTATATGGAGTCTTAATACATTTCACTAATGTCTAGTCAAATCTCTCCAGTACCTTTTTGAAATTGTTAGAGTGGTAGAGAACTATACCATCGGTACACCTAGAAATATTCATCCCTAAGATCACATCAACAATCCTCATATCTTTCATCTCATACTTTCTACAAAAAATGACTTCGTCACATTTAGTAATTCCATAGAAAAGTTGAGAAATAGAATATATTTCACCATATAAGTATAACATAAGGAATCTATCCTCGATGGTTTCTATAAAATCATTTACTAAAATCATTAAAAATGAAGACAGAACATGATATCACATAATCAAACTTTGGTACCAATCCTTAGGGGCTTGTTTCAAGACATAAAAAGACTTGACAAATTTACACAACTTAGACTCATTCGCCGTGTCACACAAAACTATAATCACCCCCTCTACCTATTATCCCCAGGTAAGGTGGACTTGGAAGGCAAGGTTCATTACCCAGATTTTCAAGATGAAAATTATAACAAATAATAATTCCTCAAAATTTTATTTTATCGCCAAAATGTTCTACCTTAAATTCCATCTAATTCAGACAAGAGAACCTCAGGGTATTAAGCATTCATCATATTACTAAAATAATGTAAATGACTTGAACTATCAAAACAATTCAACTATAGTTCTCTTATAATTTGTTTGAATCATCCAACGATCTCTGAATGGTCTAAGATTTAAAAAGAATGTTCAATTTAATGTGAATAATATTCCAATTAATGGTCAAAATATAAATTCATTTTCCATCCAATTAAATTATCATCAAAAGATATTATTTTTCACCCATGTGTATTTTATCATCATTCAAAGTATCTCTAATTTTTTTAATGAATCATGGATCCATAATAATGTTAGTTTCATTATTGAACCACCCTCCAAAACTATATATAAAATACCTTAATTTGATGAAAGGAAAAAAAATTCTTTACCTCATCATTCTAGGGCTAGGATTATCTGGATGATCTCAAACTTTAATAATTTTTTTTATTATTGTTATATAGCTTCCCTATACTTATAGAAGAAGATATTTCATCATGGAATATTAAATTTCATTATGGACCTCACCATATTCATTATTGCAATCATGACCTACAAATAAGTTGTTGCATACAACTTCTATCATCCATCACATATTTTAGATAATCAATTATGTCAAACATAATATCTTGGATTAAGGAACCTAAAGATTAGGATATAACATTTGAAATTCAACTCTATTAATTTTCTAGGTGAGATTAAATGACATCCCAACAACATACGAGGTTTATATATGGTTATATGCCTTCAAGATAAGGATTTTGACATACGCATATCAAAACACATCTTGTTGTTTCCTTTGAATAAAAACACAAAGGTTCATAATCTATACACAGATGAAAAGAGGTACTTTCATGGTTGCATGTATAGAATGACATATTCTAAACAATATATAGGGCTTCCATGATAATTTTTTAAGGATAGCGCCCTATAAAATGATTGTCAACAACAGAACATATATGGTTCCATCTTTCTAAAATATATGCCATCTGAAACTTTCTTCTTTCCTTTCATCATTTAAGGGTCTAAAAGACAAAAGAATCATTTGTTATAATAATTTTCTCTATACACAAGAGTATCGACACCCAACTAGTAGACTCGGGTTCTTCATGTTTTGCTTTTCTTTCAAAATCTAAGGATGTACACATGTCTATTTATTTAAAAGGGAGGGGATATACATCTATATTCTTGAGCATGCACTTGATGATCAATATAAATGTACCCTCAGTTAAAGATTATCATCTCAACTTGGGATCTTACAACTACATGGGCACACTATTTTCTATCCTTCAAAGTGACACATCTTTTTCTCTAGGTAAATAGACCAATTTCATTACAAAAGAGCCATATTACACATACATGAGGAGGAAAACAAACTAACAGACCACACAACAGTAAAGAGCATATACAACCCACAAAAAAAATGCATATCAGAAGTCGATATGAACAATGATGCATAGACTCCTCTTCTACTTTGTTGACTGATTTAGCTTTCCATGAAATATACCTTCAACATGAGCATGTATTTGTGGTAGAATATTTGCACCAAACCAATGTTCCAAAAGAACATCATCTCCACACTTGCTACCATCCAACTATGAAATAAAATTGATTGTGAAACAAAAGCTTACTAATAGAAGAGAAAGTAGCGTTGATTAACAATGATCGATATAATTGAGAATGCAACATAATTTAAATATAAAGAAATTAGAGGGGAAAGGGAGTAGAAAACTCATCATAGCTAGACTCATTGATAGGGAGGAAGGATTTTTGCCACCAAAGACACCACATGTAGGACTCCATGCAAGCATAGACTGCCTAAACACATCCAAGAGTCGAGAAACCTCTAATGATGTCCAAGATCTAGACCCACAGATCCAAAAAAATGACTCCACCGTTAATACTAGGATGCCAAAAGAGAGTATCCAATACACACCTTCTGAAAAAAGAGGCCCTATCAACGAGCAAGAATAGGTTGAGGGGGAGATTGGATCTCTTTCGTAGTGGACAAATATCCCCTTAGCAAAAAATTACATAATAGACAAACCCTAGATGCACAAAGTGAGGGGGAAAAGAACATACCTCGAGAGTTACTCACATCTCATTGTATCTATCATAAAACTCATTGGGACTTCTATATCATCATTTCTTCCTAAAGGAAATATAGGACTATGTGAATCTCATATACTCTTATAAAAAATTTAGCTTTTATGTTTGATCCCATAAAAATCTAAAGTTGAGCCCTCTAAGCTTAGGTTACTCAAGATCGGATCTACTTGAGCTCAATACATGACTTTATTTTTATACCCATGATCATCTATATAACTCAACTCTCTTTGGTAGAACCACTAGATTCCTATATCAGGGACCACTATCTAAGCAAATGATTAGCTTTACATACCTTCTCTAGGGTTTTGGACTTCTTCACTCGACCATATGTAAGGTTCCATAGGCATAAGTACCATAGCCTTTCTATCATATGTATATGAATGCATATATACATATATAACCATTTTATACATATAGGTTTCATCTAGGGTTTTAACATTAACATGTCCAAGCATGAGGAGGCCTAACTTTTCTATTTTAAGAGTATCTAAGATTAGTACTTTCATCATATATCACATTATAGTTTTAGGTTAGGCTCTCTGACCACAATCTCTGGCTTCCCATGGTTGTTTCTCCCTCCTCAAGATCTATCCTCCTATAAGGACGACTACCAAAAGTCCTATCATGGATAACCTCCTATGTTAAGAGATAATGTCTCATGTCAGTGGTGTCATATTTCTTAGAAAATCTAGGTTCAAGAAAACATGTATTGCATGGATAAGCCATATTACCATTGAGGTCAAATCTTCAGGAGATACCACATAGTTTTCTTGTTCATATAAGGGTAGGAAATACATATAAGGTTTGATCATGTACTATGGGGCTCACAATCCCTCTTGGATATCTTTTTCTACAAACCATCATCAACCTTAAATATATGTATCCAAAGAGGCTAGAACCAAAACTCTCTTATGTATGGCTCCACATTGTCATTTATTGCACAAGACGCTAACAATTGCATTTAAGTTTTTCTCAAGCAAGTTTTTCCATTAACTCTACTCATAAGATTATGAGGTAAAATCTCTTTATATCCTTATCACATCATACATTTCAAGTTTGAGATACACATATATACAACATATGTGTATTACGGGTGGCTACCCAGCCTTTGCACCTACATTGAGGACAAACTTGTATATGGTTGCATTCTAAATAGAAATTTTGCCTCATTTGACATGCTTATATAGTGAACCCACAATTCATCTTATGTGTACGGATTTAGGTGGTCATGTTCAACCAACGACTCCTCATAAATGAACATTTTTCTAACTCTAAAGGGTTTTCAAAAGTCATTAGTACATGGAAAATGTGCTTTTCTCATGGAACTTAAGTTTGTGCACAACCTCCTCTATGGACTCCTTGTTACATAAGTATTTCATTTCTTTGTATACATTCCACTCACATTGTTGACCTTAGTTTCCCTCTTGGTCTCTAGGGTATATGTACTTATCGATCAATATTATTTCATAACCCCTTAAGGGTTATGGAATGAGATTATCTCATAAACCCTTGGTCCTTATGCATATATATCCTCCCTTCTTGACCCTAGGCTTGACTTAGGGTTCTACCTCACATAGGGTGATCTGAGGTGTTACAGATTCTATCATGACTTGTGATTTATTTAAAAATAAATATCATCTAACCTTATTAAGATCTTATGTCTCAATGACTTATACCCTACTAGACATCTCTTCTTTTTATTTGATCAATTTACATAATAAATTCATCTCAAATATCATTAAGGTTTCACATAAATGTTTGTTTAAATTTATATGAATAATTCATTAGGTGGATTACATGTTTCAAATAATACACGACAAGGTTACAATGCATTTTATGTTTCAGATTTATGTTCCTTCTACGATAGCTAGGTTTATCCAACACTATAAATAAAAAATCAAGTGGTTCAACTCACCTTTAGAGGAGTCTATTGTATGTTGTTTTCTTATTTATGCATAGGATATTAGGCTCTCTAGACACATATCATGGGCCCACAAGCTATGGAGTCTTCTTCCTTCATAAGGTCTTTCCATTTTCAAGGGATGAGTCTCCACATAACTTAACACCACTACTCAAAGAGAGTTTGATTCTCAACAATTTCTTTGCATAAAAATAGGGCCGTTGATTTTGGTGTCCTCATGTATAAAATTATGTGTACTCCACATACTTGCATGACTTGTGTACTTTCATGATAAATGACTTGTTTCTTACATGAACATCACTTGTACCTTCAATACTTTCATGCATGAAATTTCATTGGTACATAGAATTTTTTTCTTGTCTGAGTCACTAGACCTAGCATTTCATGCAAATCACATATCCATGAACATCACCATATGCTAGCGTGTATTCATTAGTTAAGATGGCATGATAAAATACGTGTTTTTATTTCAATGTTAGTTCAGTTATATCTTTTCCTAGATTGGTTAATATTTTATCTCTAGTAATTAGTTGTCTAGGCAAAATCCCACTCAGCCACATAACTCAATCACTATAAAAAATCAAGGTGAACAACTTCCTTACACACATATTAAAATGAAAAGGTAGGTGAATTTCCTTTTAAGGTAGCTACCTTCTCTTTAGGGTACTTTTGAAAGCCTTACGGTAGTTTTTCATGATATATCCTTGTTTTGAAGTTGAATCACACTGGCTGGTTATATCCCCTTAGATCCATCAAGGGAGATATGTAAGGTTTAAATCTTTGATACTTCTATTATTCCTTTCATCATTAACTTCCTTAAATGGGTCCTTTTATCATTGTCTTAACTATGAGTATTTTTGTTAGTTTCAATGGAATTCATCTTCCTTGTTGAGGCCTCAATGGAATTTACTTATACCATCAAATACTCCTTTTGCAATCTTGAGGTATGCTAGTGGCATGTCATTAGGTTCATCACAATAGTGAAAACTAGTAGTTGCAACCAGGGGCTTATGGGTCATGAAGGAAACTTTTAGTAATCTTACTCTTTCCATTTGGGGTATCAAAACCTAACCCTAAACTATAATTTGTTATGAAGGTTTATATGGATTCAACACCAAAGTTGGGTTTTTTTTTCTCATTAAGTCATGTTCATGTGAATAGGGCATGTATAGATACAAGGTCATTTTATTTATTCCACCTAAGGTAGGTTTTTGGAAGGATATTCTAGTTAATATGATCAACTCCCTCACCAAAGCCTACTATGCCATGTAGTACTTAGCTGTAATAGATCACTTCCATCTGCACAGAGATCAAAGGGTCAATTCCAGTGATCGGGTCCCATCCTTCAAAGTTATACTCCAAGGGATTATCAGATTCTAGGATCTTGTGTTCCTCTTTGTGTCTTAAGGTGGTATACATATATCCCCACTTATTGTGACGTTTTGAATGTAATTATGTACTACCTTCCAATATTCATTTTATTTTCCTTGGATCAGGATCTCTGATTAAGGTTCCAAGATAGTCTAAATATTATTTGATCCTTCTCTTTATCCATCCCTCACTAAACTTATTATATATATATGCTTTCTTTTATTGATCAAGTATACCCAAAATTTGGGATTATATCTGTAACTTTCTTATTATGAGGTTTTCCTTTTTCATTTACCTTACCTAGGTACTTAGCATATAACTGAAGTATGTTTTACCCTAGGTTCCTAGAAGTTTCTAGGGTTTCCACTTATAGGATAATCATACATAAAACATGTTTCATGGCATATATAGTTTTAAATATCACATGAGAATTTAATATGCCTTAGTTGGTGGATGATTCCCTAACCCTAATATTTATAAAAAAAATTACTTAATTGATAAGAGAAACAAATCTTATGGTTTAGGAAGGGTACTCTTGGGTTGAGTAGAATAGAACTGAGAAGGAGATGAACATTAAATGATAAAATTTAAAGTTATGTGCATTAGTGTTCTTGAGACTTTAGCCAGGAAGGAGTCACAATGGTCCAAGAGGCCTCATAAATCAACAGGTGGCACAAAGCAAAATGTTGCTAGCCTATGGGTTGTAAACTATTCTAGACACTATCAACTTTTGGATAACACCCTACTAATTCCCTAGACGCTTTATAGAGTTTGAAAAACTATTAATAATTAGAAATTATTTACATAAATTTGGGATCTGATACAAGCTGTAATGACCTCATCCTTTTGTTATCCCCAGTTAAGGTGGGGAAGGAAGGCAAGGGTTTATATCCATGTTTTTGATATCCATATTACAACAAATGACAATTAAACATTAATAATGCTTCAAAAAATCATAAATAATTCATATTATCTCCATAAAGTTTCATATCATTCAAATAAGAGAATACGAAGATATTAAACATTCATCATATTAGTGAAATAATATAAATGTTTTGAGCCATTTAAATTAGTTTGACTATAGTTCTCTTATAATTATTTTGAACCATAAAATAAGATTGAGTAATATAAACTTTTAAATGAATCTTAGATTTAATATTAAGAAAATCTCTTAACAAGTTTCATCCAAAGAAAAATTAGTTTGGAAATCCTACATACTTATCATAAAGCATTTTCAGTTTTGGCCCATATTAATTTTATAATTATTCAAACTATTTCCAAAAATTATCAAATAATAAGTCATGGCTCATTAACAATTGTAGTGTCATTATTGAACCATTAGTTCCTCCAAAAATATATTATTGACCTCAGTTAATTGAAAGGATCAAAATGTCTTTACCTAGGGATTGTGGGGCTAAGATCATTAAATGATCTCAAACTTTAATACAACCTTGATGTTACAACCCCAACTTTTGGGTTCATTTGGTGAGAAATGTAATTTCTCATATTAAAGATATTGGAACAAGTAATGATATAATTTGTCTTGAATAAATGGATTTCGTTTATAATAGCCTTGATGATTGTTTTGTGGGCTTTATTGGTTATTGGGCCCAATAACAAGGAAGAGACAAAAGGAACTCCATTATTAATAAGAAATGGAGAAAATAAAAAGGTAGAAACCTATAGAAGGCAGAAATATATAATCCAAAGGTGGATTTCGTGCCTCTTGGGTTACTTGGGATCCAAGGAGTCCAAAGTTGCAAAACGAAAGCAGTAAGAAAAGAAAAGATCAATTAAATACTTCTTTATTAATAAAGAAATTGAAAACAATGATAAAATGTGGAAAATAAGAGAGAAGAGGTATAATTGAATTATCCTTGGTGGATTTTCATATCCAAAGGATTCCTAAGGTTAAAAGGAATGCCAATGAGGAAAATAAAAAGAAAGAAAAAGAGAAATCCTCAAAAAGAGATATTTTAATAAGAAATAAACAAGTTAATGAGAAATAATGAATATTGATGTGACACCAACTGACATGTGTGTTAACTTCTCTCCCCTGCAGGTCTGACCTAAGTGCTCCAGCGATTAGAGTTCTGTGCATGGGATACCTCTCTCCCTAGCGGGTCTTTCTCTTGCAGGTTCAAGGATCGGGCGATCTCTCTAGTACTCTCCCCGTCATGGTAGAGGAGTTAGCAGAATGCTGCGCTCAACTATAGTTGACAGCAGATGAGGAGGAACCTCTGGACTTACAACAGAAATCGAAGGTCGAAGGTACAGCACACCTAGGGCTGGCATTTATTGCACATTTACTGATGGACAGATCCTACAACTTTTGGGCCATGAAACAAACCTTTACACAAGCTTGGGGGCTAGCCTACAAGGTCATCTTCAAGCAACTGGAAGGGGGAAATTTCGTTATATAGTTTCTCGATTGGAGGGACAAGCAGAAGATTGTGGACGGAAGCCCATGGAACTTTGACAACAAGTTGTTGTTATTCAAAGATATCGAATCCGAGGAACAACCAGGGAAGATAGAGATCACTCATAGCTTGTTCTGGATTCGCATATATGGACTCTCGATGGGATTCCGTTTGAAGGAAGCTATAGGAAAGATAGCCGGAAGAGTCGGGGTTGTTGTCAATCTGGATGTAGATGAACTGGGTTGGGACTCGTCGGCGTGGGTAAGAGTCAAGCTAGATGTCACCAGACCTCTTAAATGAATCATGAGAATCTGAGGCAATCACGGCAAGCTTATGGACTTGGAGATCAAGTACGAAAGACTGGCAAACTTCTGCTATCATTGTGGCTGATTAGGGCATGCAGAGAAGGACTGTGCTGGGCATGAGGAAGAAGAAGAAAATGGAAATCAATGGGGGGCTTGGCTCAAGGCGTCCCCAAGGAAACCAAGCGTATCGCTACATGAGGAGATATACGGAAATTCCAGGATCAAGAGGAGCATTCACTTTATAAACAAACCATGAACAGATCAAGGGAAGAGCTCATCACAGTCCATGAGCAAGGAACATGCATCAAATTATGTGGGAAGTACAAAGAATTACCGAGAGGGGTGTGAATATGAGGACCTACAAGGGAAGGGTTCAGCAGGAAGTCATAACGAAAGCAGCAAAGGATCAGACTACAATCTAATGATATCTTTATAGAGCGTGAAAATGAAAACCCCAAGGACACCCGTCGAACAATAGGAAATGGTGGGACGGAACAGTCTGAAGAGAGGATCGGTGATGGGGACAAAGCAAAAGACACAGCTTCGTCGGAGGGCCAAGCAGGAAAAACAACACACACTAAATCCAAACTACTAGCGTTGAGTGGTCTGAGACATATTATAGATGAAGGGGGCAGACGGTGATAGTGAAGCACACGATGAGGAGGTCCAAGAAGTAGGAGTCGAACTGGGAAGAAAGCAGTAGGACGAGGGGAAGCGGACAGAGCAACATTTGAGGGTGAGCAACACAAGAACGAGAGCACAGAAAGAAAGAGAGAGATGTAGAAAAATGACATGCAGAGTGAAAGAAGAAATAAGAAAGACAAAAAAATCACAATGGGTTTACAAGATGAGCAGGGCACAACGACTGGATATAACTGAAGCTGAAGTTAAATGGGTGACGGTGACATGTAAAAGAGGCAGACAAATAGAATATTGTGACATGGAGCTAGATGAATTAGTTACTGTAGGGGAAGGGGGAAAGAAATAAAAAATCGGTGGAGACAAGGACGTCAACGTGGGGACTGGTTCAATCCAAGTAGCAGAGGTTGGGACATACCAGCCCCGCGAAAGACAATGAAAATCTTAAGCTAGAACTGTCAGGGCTTGGGCCGCCCTGACAAGGTGAACACCCTCAGGTCATGATGCTGGAGGGAGAGCCCAAACATAGTCTTTCTCATAGAGACTATGATTTCTAGTGCTGATCAAGAAGTGGTTAAGAGGAAATGTGGCTTCACACAAGGCATTTGCATTGAAAGAAATGGGAGGGCAGGGGAGTCAATTTATGGTGGAAGGACGTTAATCTCAAAATCATTGCAACTGTGAAATTTCTGAGGGAAGCACAGAGGGAGTTACGAGGGCAGTGGGCATTTATGGTTGGGCTGACCAACAACAAAAATATAGGACGTGGAACCTGATGCGTGAATTGAAGGCAGAGTCTGAACTTCCTACTATTTTCTTTGGTGATTTTAATGAGATACTCTCGAACTCGGAGAAGATGGGGGGCCACCTAAACCCATTCGGTTCATCCAGGACTTTAGGAGCATCGTTGATGACTGTGAGCTTATATATCTGGGGTACAACGGTAGTAATTTCACTTGGTAGAGAGGACTAATGTGAGAAACTCTTATCTAGGAGAGACTTGATAGGGCCCTAGATTGCCTAGCTTGGGTAGCCAGATTCTACAATGCCTGAGTTATACACCTCACTAAATATGAATCTGACCATGTGTTGATTATTATCCACACTGAGAAGATAAGAAAAGGGAGGGTGAGGAGGAAGCTGCATTTCTTTTTTGAGCCTCTGTGGACAGAGGATGACATGTGTGAGCAGATTATCAAGGCAGTTTGGGAGGAACATCAAACAACTGTGTTACAAGCAAAGATGGACTGGTGTAGTAGCAAATTAAAAGAATGGGCTTTTGAAAGGTTCAGAGACATGAAAGAGAGAGTCAAAGATATATAAGCACAGTTGGGGGAAATACAACAATTTCCACCAGACAACGGTAACCTAGAGAGATGTACACAACTAGCGGCAGAACTCCAACAATGGCACAGACATGATGAAGCTTTCTGGCATGCAAGGGCACGAGCCAATGAAATGAAATATGGTGACCACAATACTTCATACTTCCACCATAAAACATCTCAAAGGAGGAAAAAGAATAGAATAAAAGGGCTGAAAAATGAAGATGGATAGTGGGTAACCAAAGAAGAAGACATTGAGAAAGTCATCCTAGATTTTTTCCAAGGCATTTTCCAGTCATCAAATCCGTCGGGATGGGAGGAGGCAACCAAAGGGATTGTTGGAAAAATAGGGATATCAGAGAGAAAGGTGCTAGAGAGGGACATCACCATAGAAGAAATCTAGTCGGCTCTAAAAAACATGCATCCAAATAAAGCGTCGGGACCAGATGGTATGAAGGCCCTATTTTTTTAGAAATACTGGCACATTGTTGGTGAGGATGTTTCCAACTACATCAGAGGCTAGTGGAAATCAGAGAGGATCATTACTGAATTAAACTCCACTTTGGTGGTACTGGTACCAAAAATTCAAAAACTGACAGAAATCGGTCATTTCAGGCCCATCAGTTTATGTAATGACATTTACAAGATTGCCTCCAAAGTCATGGCCAACAGACTTAGGCCCCTTATGGACAAGATTGTTTTGGAAAATCAAAGTTCTTTCATTCCTGGGCGTCTCATCACAGATAATGCTCTTATTGCTTATGAACTGTTTCACACAATGAAGGGTGATAAAAGAAGAAAAAAAGAACACATAGCTTTAAAGTTGGATATGTCCAAGGCCTATGATAGAGTAGAATGGAGCTTAGTAGATTATATCCAAAGGAAATTGGGGTTTGGAGAGAGATGGAGGACAAAGGTTATGGACTGCATGTCAACTGTAAGCCACTCTTTTGCCATCAACGGGGAACGTACCAGAAAGAATCAACCGTCCAGAGGACTTCACCAGGGTGACCCTCTTTCACCTTATCTCTTTATTTTGTATGTGAAAGCCTTTTCTAATTCACTTATCCTTGCATCACAACAAAAATGTATCCATGGATTATGGGCAAGCCGTCATGGCCCCCACATTTCTCACCTTTTATTTATAGACAATTCGATCCTCTTTACCAAAGCAACTAATGAAGAATGCCTGAAATTAGCTGATATCATCATCCAGTACAAACGGGCATCCAGACAGAAAATTAATTTATCCAAAACTGAAGTTGCATTCAGTAAAGGGGTTGATCGGGAGAGGAAGGATGAAATTATAAATTTGTTGTAGGTGAAGGAGGTTGATAGGCACAGAAAGTACTTGGGAATCCCCACTGCGGTGGGAAGATCCAAAAAGCAGGTATTTGCATATATCCAAGAATGGGTTTGGAGGAAACTACAAGGATGGAAGGAAAAACTTTTATCCAAAGCGGGCAAAGAGGTTCTTATCAAAGCAATAGCTCAGGCAATTCCTTCTTATATAATGAGCATTTTCCAACTACCATCTTATCTTCTAGACTCCATAAACAGTATCATCTCAAGATTCTGGTGGGGTGCTAAGGACACAGAGAGGAAAATTGCATGGATTAGTTGGGAAAACGTATGCAAGCCTAAGAATCAGGGAGGTTTGGGCTTCGGGAATTTGAATACCTTCAATCAAGCTCTCTTGGCCAAATAAGTCTGGCGTCTCTTTCACAGACAAGATACTCTAGTGTATAGGGTACTAAAGGTAAGATATTTCCCTTCGTCTTCTGTTCTCCAGACAAGGTGTGGTTTCAACCCTAACTTCACCTGGCGCATCATCTAGAACTCAAAATGTATTATCCTTGAAGGCCTGCAATGGCGAGTAGGAGATGGATCAAGCATTAATATCTGGACATCACATGGCAGCATATATGATAATTATGGAGTCACTTGCAATACAATACAGAAAGTAAGCCAACTCATAAACTAGGTGACCAAGGAGTGGGACGGAGAGGCAATCAACAACATGTTCACCCCTGAGATTGCGAACAAGGTGCTTGCAATTACGTTAGGCATATCCCAGCAGACTGACGGGATTTTTTGGAAGCATAGTAGAACGGGAGACTACTCAGTCTGCTCGGCCTACTGGATGGCATCTCAGTCCCCATCCAAAACAGCATCACAAACCCTACATGAAGGGGATAAAAGATGGAGAACTATCTGGAGGAGGGGCATCCTACCCAAGGCGGCACACTTCTTATGGCGGTGCTCTTTGGGTTCTTTGGCCACAGTGGGTCAGCTATTTGATAGACACTGCCATAGGGATGGTATCTGCGACATATGTAGACGGGAAAAGGAGGACATCAATCACATCTTGTTTAGATGCTCACAAGCCTGGGAGCTTTGGATGGACTGCTCGCCAAAGACATAGTGCAGAGTGAAGGAAGTAGAGCACAAGAGGATTGAGGAAGCCATTGCTACCATCACCTAGTCGAGCACAATAGAAGAAGATGAAGCCATGATCGCCTCCCTTTGGGTGATATGGATGCGAAGGAATGACCTGATCTTTGGGAACAAGGTGAGATCGCCCCTCGTCGTGCAACAATCTCTGCTGGAGCTTCTAAAAGGACATCGGGCAGCAACCCACAGGTGCAGCAACCAGGCGCAAACGAGAATGACTCATGGTTGGAAACCTCTAGAGCCGGGAGAAGTGAAACGAAACTGTGATGCAGCGGTGGGGATCCAAGGCTATGACGGAGCTGGGATTGTATGGAGGAACACCGACGGTGATGTTCTCAGAGTTGTAGGTCAAGCCGACGATCTAACATACCCAATGTGTCGAAGCTTGGACAATCCTGGAAGGTATCAAACTCTCTAGGGAGTTGGGTATGCAGAGACTGGTGGTAGAATCTGACTCGGAGTTAGTCATTAGGTTCATTGTGACGGAAGCCAGGAGGGCTGACCTGCTGGGGACTTTGCTCAGCGACATTCACCATCTCAAACCTGCTTTTTCTAAGATTTCCTTCTGCTTTTGTAGGAGACAAGCAAACGAGCTTGCGCATTAGCTTGCACGTAGGGTTGTCTTAAGTAGTGATAGCTTTAATTCTACATCTTCTTTACCTTCCTTTGATGCTCTCTGTATTTCTGCAGACCTTTAATTAATTAAGAGTAGGCATGTTTGCTTCAAAAAAAATGAATATTGATGCATCAAGAAGGATAATAAGTATCCTTATGAAGGAATTTCGAAATCTTAGAGTTTCTTGGGGTCCAAGGAGCCCCAATGGAGAAGTAAGAAATAGAAAACACCAATAATGCAAAATAAGAGGATAATGTGATACATTGTTAATGAATTTTGGTGGCATTGCTAAAAACGAAGTATTTTTCTACTAAATGAAAATAGAAATTCATGCCAATGGATTAAAAAGCAAGAATAAAGAGAATGAGTGAGAGGAATTTCGAATTCCTAATTATCTAAGAAATAAGAAATATCAAAGGGATAGTAAGGAGAGAGAAAGCTTGCTTCCTAATGAAGGAATTGGATTCCTATTGGGAAAAGACCTTGCATCTTTGTGGATGCACATCTTGGGGTGCGGAAACCCTCCCCTATATAAGGGGTAGGGCCACTGGCTCAAGTTAAAGAGAAACCCCACATATCTCTCTCCCTCTTCTCCTTTGTTTTCTTCTTTCAACCCTAATAATGGGGGATAATGCAACCAGGAGCGATGAGGAGCCTTAGACGGGAACTTGATGGGGGCATGATGCTCCCAGATCACTGGAGAGAAGCTTGACAGTGATCCTCCTTGTCCCTTACACCCGCACGACACCGTAGATTGGCTGCAGCATGGCCGCGGTTGCAGGTCTTGTACACATGGATCGGCCGTTCTGGCCATGAACCGAAGGCATCAATGAGTGCGGTGGAGTGCGTCGGAGGTAGAGCAACAGTCCCCGACGAGCTTTGGGTCCAGAACTGAGAGGGGGAACAACGGTCGGGCCGCGTTCCACTCCTAACCTAGCAGCAGCAGCAGCGAGATCGCGAGGAGGAAGAAGGCTTCAGCCGTTTGATGAAAATACCCCTCCGGGTATTGAAGAAACAATTCACTTATCAAGGGCAGAATCGACTTTTGATTATGTTTCCAAAGCAACAGGCAACGTTGCATGGGATAGGCGATGTGGTGCTCTCTGATTGGCTCTGGTAAGTGATATCTTGCAAAAATCATATCTACTTAATCGTAGCTCGAATGAATATGCATAAAATATGAAAGTTGCTAAGAAAAATGAGGGGAATCCATTAAAAATATAATTGAAGCCTAATTCTAATTGCAATTTGAAAAGTAATGGAAGTTATCAAATTTAATTCTTTAATGATTAAGAAACCCTATTTTGAGATGATTAATGTAATTAGTAGGGTTTAATGCATGATTAAAGTTGATATTAACCTATTTACTATAAAACAGTGCATTATGAATAAAAAGGATGAACTTTGCACGTAATTAGTTTAATTTAGAAATTCATGTGCATAAATATGCTTTAATGGGCCTTGAAACCCTAATATTGGTAAATGTGACTCTTAATGGCTTTATTTATTCAAGATCGTGAATAAAGTTAAGATATGATGATTCTAAGCTATTTCAAGTATTTAAAATCTTAATTGTGGATAAATATCCTTAATATGATTATTAGGGTTTTTCTAATGGATAAAGGTAGACTTAATGACAAATAACGTTCATATGTGAATTAGACCATAACGAACTACGAATTCATGATAAATGAGCATGATGACTTTGTCATAGATTAAAAGGATAAAAATGGTAGCTTTAATGTAAAAGAGGCTTAATGGACTTAATTGATGATTAGTTGTGCTATTTTTGAAATTAAGATTATATGTTGTTAAAAGGTTACCTTAATAAATTTTAGGAAGGATAGGTGAGAAATTAGGGTTTAAAATAGTAAAAACCCTAATTGCAAAGTAAACCCTAAAAGAGGTAGAAATACTAAAAAGGGAATAGAAACCTTAAATAGCAAGATGGTTTGAATAGATTTTGATAAAAAGGAATTGGATGTAATTTCAAGACTCTTGTACTTTCTTGATTGGATGTCTTGATTGATTGGACTATTCTATCTCAATTCAGCCAGACAGGTATGTGGTTAATTATGAGTAATCGCATTCCCAAAGGTTTCCCAGATGGTTAATCACATTGATTGAAACTAAATAGTTTGGATGTTCATACTAAAATTATAAAGTCACTATGGTTATCACAATTATAAATACATGTGTATTCTCGCACTTACATGCCACCGTGATGGAACATTCCATAAAGGTTAGGCCTAAGAGGGTAGACCAATTGGCACCATGAGAGGTGACCCCAGACACCATGCTCAGGAATGAGAAGGTGGTCTATGTTGCATGACTATGGGGCACCATGAGAGGTGACCCCCAGGCACCAAGATCAGGATTGAGAAGGTGACCTTAAGTCAAGGGCAAAAGAGAAACCCTAGCGGGGTATTCCAGGGTAGGGCAAAAGCAGTGGAGAATGACACATTGAAAATGTAAATTGGTTTTCTAATTACCCTGATTGTGATAATTAAATTGTTAGCCATATTTGTGAAATTTTAGTTGTTCCCACATACCAGCATATTCATATATGTTGACCGACGTTTTGTTTGTCGGCGTTTTAGGTACAACAATTGAAAGAACAAACAATAAAGTGACACATTGTGGAAATAAGAAATAAAGTGCAAGGAGGATTAGATAGAATGAATCCAGGCTGTGGATAGAGTAGCATACCAAAGTTTTAAAAAGGTATGCAAGGTTTTATTTTTATACCAGTTTTCAGTTTAGTTGGTAAAATTTGATAATTGTTATTGATTATTTGTTGAACATTTGATCATGTTAATGGGATAATGGCTCTGACCTCTTGGTCTCCCTTAATTGGGAGTTACCAGGAGGTGGGGTCATTACACTTAATGACATCATTGTAAAGCTTTCCTAAATTTATGGAACAACATCTTTCATCATATAATATTCAATTTTATTTTTCCCTCACGATATTCACTATTTCCATCATGTCCTACAACTACCTCTTATGCATATACTTATATAATCCATCACATATTTTTGATAATCTATTATGCAAAACGTAATATTTTGTATTAAGGAAATTGAATTTTAATATATTATGAAAACTCTCAAGATGTTCCATATATTTATCCTCTTGAAAATCCATTACAAAAAAGTGGACATTAATGTCAAAGGTCACAACAACATAATTTTTTGGTCATAATTGATATATTAATAACTGACGAGTGTTTTTTTACAGTGTTGGTATGTTCAGTAACGATAAACTTTTGATGTCATCCTACATAATATCATGATTACATCGTCATTCCTTAATCATTTTTCTATATCGTATGGGGAGAGAGATGTGAGGGCTTACTTTAATATACTATGACCAGCCCCCCCCCCCCATTTTTTTTCATGAGTGAATTGATTCCATCTTTTTTCTCCCGCACCAATTGCTTCCCCCTTTCCTTGGCGGGCATTCAAAACACCATTCCATCCTTTCCTTTTTCCTTACTATTACAACTTTCTCTTTTCTCCAACCAACAAAGATGGATGCCGACATCGCTATTATTTTTTACTTGAAGACCATCCATCACAATGATGTCATACTAGAGAAAAGGGATGAATCTAGGAGCAATGATCTAGTGTTGCATGGAAGATTCATGTTTGTCAAGTTGCTTGAATCGGGCACATTAGTGTTGTTCATCCTGCAAAACTTTTATCTCCTAAGATCCCTTGTATATGTTGTCACATTCACAAACTAATACCTTGAATTTATGGAATTAAGAGAGAAAGATTCCTCCTTCTGCCACACCTGTGGTGGAGGCTAAAATCCCAAGAGGGTGGTAAATCAAGGTGGCAACTGGGATTCAAACTTGGGTCCCTCTGTTAGGGGACACCATGCTTGATCACTTGAGCCACTCCTTGTCAGCTAATACCTTGAATTTATGTTTTCTTGGTTAGTAGTCGATAACACGAGAAAACTAAAAAATAGAGGCAAGACCACAGTTTAAGGTTACTAAGACCCAATCGTTGATTGTAGTAGCTATAACTTCTATCTAGACAACCTTTCATTGACCATAGAAGTGATCTAGATGACAATTCTATAGATGATACATGTGGAGAGTCGCAGGCTAGTAGAAACTAGAGGATGAACAATATTAACAACTGGCAACAGTTGCATTGGGTGTTATCTTCACGAAGAAGTTGTTTATTGACTTGCTTTTGCATCTATCGGCAATGTTTTGAGATTAAAATGTGTAGGTTACAACTATTTTATGTAAGTGTTATCTCGTGAATTGTACTTAATATTCAAGGGGTTTATTGAACATATTACTAGTTTATTATAGAATAAAATGCAGTTATTTGATTATCATATTTAGTAAAATTTGTGCTTATTGATAAAGTTTCAAGACTACAAAAAATATGGACACTAAAAACAAGGTATTGCTAAGTCCCAATTCAATAGAAATCCACCATATAACAGAACTAAATGGTCAATCACATGTCTTGAGTTAATGAGTGAGAGAAACTAAGCACATTGAAATGCCATATCCAGAATTTTTGCTTCCTTGAGACTATGGGTTGAATTATCTTCATTAGTGATATTTTTTTATAAATAATAAAAATTCTTATGCACTGTTCATCTTGCAGTATATGATTCATGAAATACCAATTCGAATACTATTGAATTTGATCATATTTACTTGAATGAGCTTAGACATAGGTTTTATAATAATTTCAATTGCTTTCATTTCAAGGGGGAGAACGTTGCAGGAACCAAGGGCAATTTAAGTTGCATTTTGCTATGACCTGATCCTAGCCAACATATCCACATGCTCCATCCTTACTTAGACATTCTGGTATGTAAATAGTTACCTACATCATGAAATTTTACAAATGGTTTGATGTGTATGACAGGAACTATGACAATGTATTTAAACTATACAATCAAGGCGTTCGTACCACAGGACAATCTTAACTTTATCATAAAAATTTTAGCATCTTTTGATACAAGAAGTTCTCCGTTCTGGTCTAATAACATCTCTCTCTTTGCACTACTTATAGAATGGAGCCATAGGCACCTAGCTAATATTCGTATCCCTACCAATTGGCATGCTTGTTAGCAAAGTGTTGTGATGTTAAAACAAAGCTTTGCTACATCCATTTTTTATTCTTTTTAGGACTTCTATATAAGAGTTGTAACATTTATAGGAGATGGTGCCATATATTTGTATAATAATATCTTGTTTACTTTTTTTAAAAAGACCAAGACATGCACCTTAACACGCAGTTGGAATCTAGAGTTTTTTTAATCCTAGAATGGAAATTTGTAAACTGGTAAGTTTCTTATTTTATCTACCACTATCAAATTATTTATGTTATCGAAATTGACTCTTGTATCAAAGCTTTTCTTCATCAGTTACGTGTTTTCTACTTTTTAGATGTACCTATTTTGTCACTTAGATTCAAACTAATTAGGTTTTTTTCTCTACAATAAAATAACTTTATTGATTAAATTTCCAAGTTTGACTAGCCAAGCACGGCAACGAGCATCGCACTTTTGTTGAATAAAAGAGAAAACTTGTTTGGCCTTCTTCTCTCCAAATATCATACAAGAATTGAGGAAAATTTTGTGGGACGTCGGGATAGTCTTATTGATAGAGGAAGGACTCCTCCACTCCCCCGAGGATCACTTGCAAGACCGTATTGTAATGGAGAGGGTGCCCGAATGGGATGCGTCCTCTACGACTCATGCTTTGGGAGTTAAAGATTTCTTAGATTTCTTGGGGGCCCTAAAGAATGTGGGCCTAGGGAACAACTTATATGAGATGATCTGGGGGGAAATCCTTTGGTCATAGAGTAACCGTCGTAGACGAGTCATTTTTTTCACAACCCAGTTGGATGGAGGGTCAGCTCGAAAATGGTGAGGAAATAGCAACCAACCACTATTCCATGACGATGATAAATGGCAAGAATGACTTATGAAGTCCATACACAAAGACTAGATATAGCTAGCAATAATGTTAATAGTTGAGACAAAATTTATAATAAACTTCAGCATCTTCTGATCCAACATACATGACTATGCATCTTAATACGATACACAAGACTCACATTATTCTATAAGTCACAAACTAAACATGCACACTAAATAAAACATCTCAAAATACTTTAAATGAGATCCCAAAATTGAAGATGGAGTGAGTGAAGTTGGTCATAACCCTATATGCATGTAAAAAATTACTTAAAGATGTTGAAAGGGAAACAAAAATGTATACACAAATATATGACACTCAAAATAAATGATGATGATGTGAATATCAATATTGAAGAGGAAATGTGAATGGTAACTTCAAGTTTCAAAAAAGAGGGAGAAACATTGGTCAGCTACATGTCTCAGTGAGCACACTAAAAGATTATTGTAGCGATCACTACCATAAAGAAATGACTAGATCTAGAAGTCAACTTCAAGTTTATTCTTCTTCTCCATCAATTTCTTTTGGTGGGACACACTCCTCCTATCTACTTTGTTGGCTTTTGAGAAATGGGGAATTAGATGTTGTGATTCATGTGCTTGCTTTATTTTTAGGCAAGAAAGGAAAGAGAAAAAACTAGGGCTAAGTGCTCAAGTTATGGTTGCTGACTCAAAATTGTAAGCCAAAGAAGCATTCATCTAACTTGGCCACATGAATACTTTCTTTCCCAATAGAAAACAAGACTTGTTGATCTTGTGTAAATGTATTTTCTAAAAGAACAAATGTTCAATTTCATTGGGAACTAGTATCTCCAGCTAAGTTTATATTAGATTTCATTTCAAGATAATGTTTGAGGTTCATGTTGGTTTGATCTTATATATAGGTAATATTTTTGTAATTTTTTCTTTCTTGCTTCCTTTAGTTTGAATTAATCAGTTACCCGACCACAATCTACAAAAATGTATTTTATTTGTCCCCCCTGATGTAAAACATCTTGCCTTTGGTTTTTAGTACTTACAAAACAAACATCTTTCTTTTGATAGATAGGAAATTAGTTACGTTGGATGAAAGTTATATAATTATATTATCAAGCCTAGGCATCAATGTAACAATGGCTTTATGTCCATCCATCATGCAAATGTAATATTTTTACACTCATATTATTATGGTGATAAAATCCTTGAGTGGGTATAATGCCAAAAAAGTCCATCTTGATGGTAAGAAACAATTAAGCATGTGATGCAAACACTTGAAGAAACTAAAGTAGTCAATAATATTTTAATTTAATGAAACAATTTAAAATCATATATTCTACCCTTAAAATTTTCTCTTTGATTGAATGAATTTGTTAAATAACGGTAAAACCCTAATTTTAAATCATTTTTAACTACAAACCATTTGATCAAAAAATAATACATATAGTTGAATGGAAAAGATTACAAAATCTACAAGGAAGAACATTGTCAATTTTCTATATGAATTTAAAAAAGTAAATATCAAGAAGTAATTCATAGTAACAATCATGCACTAGGAACCATTTAGGAATTAAAAAAAAACCCACATCCACCTAGACCAAATGCCTTATCATCTAATTAATTAATCACTCGAGTGGTTAGAAAAATCACGAATTGGTTATCTTATAGTTTTAGTTCATAGTGATTCATTGGAATAGGGGAGTAAACACAATGGCACAAGATAAATGATAAGATAGGAATGGAAATGGTGTAATAGGGGATATCTTTTTCTTATCTTACCTTCAAGTAACAAAGGATACTCCAAACCTACATACGACTATTGTATGGGAAACTCTTACCATATATTTGGTTAGACTTAGAAAGGTGAAGAACTAGAATAAGAACAATATATCTATAGTTAGAGATTGGTACAAATCATTGATTTCGCAACGTTAATGATTATTTACACATAGCTTGATGATTATAAAAAAAGGTGATGGGTCCACTATCATGAACAAAAAAAAATAGTCATGAGTTGGATTTCCATATCCTACCAACGTGATATTTTCTATTATAAAATTCTCAGTTCCCATCACCGTACCACAGCTAATTTTTCCTTTGGTAGAATGCATTCCTTGGTGTATCCCCCTATCATCCCTTTATATCCTCCCCTAGCATCCCTTTCTACTAATATATATGTAAGTTTAGGTTTTTCCTATTTCCTCCTTGATGTGTGAAACCCATACATATAGCTCTTATAGCATCACCATGCTTAAATTTATAGTACTTAATGCTCTTGTTATTTAAATTAAGTTAATATTATACATTCCTTATTCCCATTTTCATTGGGTGAATATAATACCCATCATCATATAATTGGACTACGGCTCTTCTACAAAACTACAAAACAAGTACTTTCTTGTCTAAATTATCCTCATCTTTTCCTCTTTGAACAACACAATGGTTTCTAGGTTCCTACATTTTTGTTTGTCATATAATTTATTATAGAAGTGAGTAAGAGCGAGGCCACTTGTAGAGCAGTGTAATGGATCCACATAGGTAGTAGATAAGGAATTTGGATGAAGGAGGTAGACTTGTGATTATCTATATGCCTATAGATCCATGATAGGTTGGTAGGGAACTAATCAATTCCCAATTTGAACATTCTTGAGTTAGAGTTCAAACAATATCCACAATTTATGTGATGGGGTGGCATGTTAGGAGAGAGTAGATATCTAACCCTTTTCGTAAACATATCTTATGATTCAAGATATCATAATTGTATTAGGGCTACCTTTTTTGACATCAAAGATATACCTTTTCCTATAATAGAATTAAGATATTTATCTGGTATTAGAACAAACACATCATAAATGTAGAATGCTGAGATACCTACTATTTCACCATGATCAAGCTAATATCCCCCTTCCCACACCCCACTGTAGAAAGCATATGAAAAGTTAATTATCCCGTTCAAAAAAGAGTTATGATCAGTTGTTTTTCATCATGTTGACATATAAATTTTTAGACTGATAGAATAACCCTAACTTAAGTTAGTTGAATTAATATTTTTTTATTACTAATATGTTTTAATTACAATAGTGCATGAATGATGCACATGGTTGAGGAAGAGTAAATTATGGGGTCCTCAATCATTGTGGTTGGACTACTTTGCATCCAAACGAGTGGCTAAATAGTATAGATATGCTTCTTATTTCATGCTCTCAAGTGATTTCTATGAAATATGATTTTTCTAAGTCTTTTTAATAATTTAATGTGTCGGCTAATAATCTTGAAACATAACACATTTTATAACATGCCTTGGTTCTTTTTTTGTTCCATGAGCATGAACATAGGCTATCTTAATTAGTGATTATAGTTTTTTATCACACAATTATATATGTCATCCAGCATGTTGGAATGTATATATTGCAAACAAAACAAAGATTCAATATCATATTTTTACCCATCCTAAATTATTAGAATCTTAGTGTAGTCTTTACATATTCATATTATTAGAGGCAAGTGCCTTGTTTTGATGAACACTATTGTTTTTCAAATTGAAAAATTATGTTTCCTAAATTTAGTGGTGTCATATTTACATAATTGGTTGAAACTCTTGCACCCTTTAACTAGTAGTTTCCATTTCTTAACTTCCAATAGACAACTCACAAAGTCTCAATGCATATGCTAATTGTTAATATGGAAGAATGAATCATGTACTTATTAAGCTTATTAAAAAAGTTGGTTATATAGAATTGTCCACCCATTCTAAATGATAGCATTGTCTTTGAAGTTATTGTAATATTGAAGTTTAACATATTTTTTTTCTTAGAAACTTGTGCATCTAGTATTTTCTAGTTCTTCATTTCAAGGAGGCTAGAATGTAATTTTTTTCACATCCAGTACATTCTTTATTTGAAAGATATTATCCAAGTATAGCTTGTAACTTTTCTCTATATTTTAAAGAGATTGACCGATTATTGTCATTGTTCAGTTCTAGAAGTTGATCTCTAAAGAGAGCTTTTTAAGCTAGAATTGGTCTTAGTATATTAACTATTTTTTCTTCATTTCCAGTGACCTTTTTGTACTTTTATTGGTTGATACCTTGATAATGTTGTGGGAAGGAAAACTTATTCATTGACTAGTGGCCATAGTAACAACCTCTGGGCTTGATATGTTTCATTCTAGTAATATAGGTGAACATACATTTTACTCCTCTATTATCTATGATTGACATGCCATTGCTCCAACAATTTCACCATATTCTTCTGCAATAGTAGAACTGACAACACATGAAGCAGGATAAGTAGTTGTTTGCAGCCATTACCTGTATTTTTCTTCCCCTACTTGATACAAAACATGGAGGAGTTGCACATGATTAGTTCACTATACCAAAGATCCAGACATGCAATAGAAGAAAAATGCTAAAACTATTTGTTCTCCCCACTATAAGAATATAATATATTCCTATGAACAAGGAAGAAACTAAATGGATTACCTAATTTTGTACACAAGTAAATGGACATTCCACTTGGCCTTGGCCCCACTACAACACAATGATTCATGAATATCAACATGACATTAATACAAAGATGAAACTTATATCCAGACAACAAGCATTTTCAAAACTTCATGCAATATCAGTGAACTAATAACCTAGCCTTGATACCCAAGGTATCAGATGTGAATGTGATGAAAGATTTTAGACCCATTGTGTGTTGTGGAGTACTATGTAAGATATTTTGGAAGCTTCTTGTGGGAACATTGAAGGAAGTTCGAGATTGACTGCTCTTTGTTAACCAAGGATCTTTCATTCCAGATCATAATATTTTGTATTTTTCCCTACTCACAAGCTATTTCATATGGGTTTTGTCCTGATCTGGTCGACACCTCCCACATGCCTCAAACTAGACATCTCAAAATCTTATGATCATGTCAAATAATGTGTTATCTAGGGTTTGTTGAAGGTTCTAAATTTCCTAATGAGATGGATTTTCTAGATGAAAGAATGTATTGCCAATTGTTCCTTTCGGTCTAGTGAATGGACATCTGGAGGGACTTTTTTATAGATCATGAGTCTTGAGTTAAGGAGATCATATATACCCCCTTTCTCTTTGGATTGGTCTTTTATTACCTCTCCCTTCTGCTCCTAGATGGTGAATGTAAAGGATCTTTGAGAACCCACAAATTCCAAGATACTAAATTCCTCTCCCAACTAACCTTTGTGGATGATGTTATAATCTTTGTTGAAGGTTATAAGAAAAGAGTTTCTAGTATTTGTGGTATCTTGAGGAGTTCAGAACATCAACGGGTATGTATTGCAATCCCCAGAAATTGATCATATTCTTTTCTAAGATGGGTACCACCACAAAGAGGGCACTGGGTGTAGCATTAGGGTTCTAGGAGGGTACTCTGCTCTACAAATACCTATGCTACCCTACGGTAGGAAACAATCTCTTGGATGGGCATTTTGGTCCATGGCTCAATACACTGAGGACCATGTTGAACTGTGGCTAGTGTACATGACTTCTTTTGTTGGGAGGTGCCTACTGATAGAGTCCAATATCCATGGGCTAGTCACTTTTTTGGGCAATGTAGGGCCATCTCCCAAAGAAGGCCGAGATGAGACTTCAAGGTGAATTTTTGAACTTCCTTTGGGGAGATAAGGTACACTACATGTACATTGAACATGGACACTAGATGGACTAGGCATCAAGAGGTTGGACAATATTATTGGTTGGGATTCCCTTTGATGCATGGTCTGGTACTTTACGATCCCAAAGGGTCTTGAGGTGGGGTTTATCTAGTTTTTGGAAGCACATGGGGTTAGTGTTTAGGGAGTTTTGTCCTCTGATCCCAGTGAAGGTTGTTTTAGAAACCAAAACACAAAAAGTAGTAATGCTTAATTATTATCACCCACATGAAACATCTATGTTATATGTTCTAGAAGACATAACTTGAATTCTTTTTTTAGAAACATATACATTGTATGAGGATGCAATCTACACTTTCTTTGTTGAGTGCATATAAACTATAATGGGAGGGTATGATCAACAACTCTCTACAACTTATAGCCGTAGATGAATGCAAATTGTAGAGTCCATACTTGGCATCAATTTCTATACAAGATCCTTGTCTTCTCCTTACTAATAATTACAATTATCCATGACATTAATGCCTTCTCCTTACAATTGCTAACTGATGTGGATGTAATCCTTAAAGCATTAGCATAGATGCTTACTGAACTACACAGAGAAGGGACCATCCTTTCTTCTTACCCCTCATTCCAAGGGTTGCATGAGTCCCACGTCCTCTGAGCTACCTAATGTAGGTAAAAACATGGAGGAGTTCCCTCAATAGAATTTTAATGCTAAGTGTGTCAGTTAAGACTCTATATTCCCATTTATCAATTAATATAAGTACATAATTTTAGTGTTTAAACATATCTATCAATCAATGTTATAACAACTCTACATTAGTTAGTGTTTTTCAAATCCTTGTTGCAAATATTTGAGTATCTCACTTCACATTTTAATGAAAACTACTTTGTACAAGTTGTTTGTTCAAACTTAGTATATCCCTAGAATTAAGTAATCCTTGAAGAGTGAAAGCAAGTTTCTATTTACCACCAAAAGAATAGAAGTAATTACCATTCATGATTCTTAATGTCTAAAACTCTCCCATCCAATTATAACGTTACTATTAACAATTCTACTGGTTTCTTGGAAATGTATATTATCAAAGAATTTTTGTAACCTTTGGCTTTTCTATTTGACTTTTAACCTCTACAATTAAAATTCCACAGTAAAGATATGCGTTGAGAAATGGGAGATGTATAGAACCTTTCAAGGAGATAGTTCTTTTTCAAATCTCTCAAAAACAATTCTATATTGCTATTTTTGGGTTGGAAGAGACATTAGCTTCCCCTCCCTCAAACAATGTGTTGAATCCTAGATGACCACAAGGGTGGTAATGAAGGGTGACTTGAAGTTCTTATCGTGCTCTACCACCTGCACTACACTTGTCCGGTACTTCTACATCTGTTTTGATGTCACGATAAGAAGAATAGTTTAATGAATTTGACCTATATGTAGTTGTTTTCCTTATTTATTGTGTTGGAAACTCTATATGTTGCTCAATGATTATATTTCTTTTGATTGCCTTTACACTAGGGTGTGTATTAAAGATAGGGTCGAGTTTAAGACTCCTATTGTTCCTGGTAACATTGATGAATTAATTGGATTCAACAAAAGGAAGCTTTAAATCCTTGCAATTAACATTCTCCATATGTATGGTGGTAAGGGACTAAGAGAGTTCATAGACATAAGTCAAGGTATTTTGATACTTTGTGGACTAACATCAAGAAAAGGTTATTAGCTTCTATAATAATATGTCTTGACTGGTTTTTTAGTATGATGTTAGCTAATGATCTTCTCTCTACTTCTTTTAGGTTTAATGGTTCTCATTATATAATGAAATACTACTTAAGGACAACTACACTGAGTTATAACATGTTAGGTTTCAAAGATTGATCTCTTTGTCTACAACATTTTTTTGTTGATTTGATGACAAGGCTCTCAGTTGGCAACATTTTTAGTAACTGATTGTTTTCTATAGATTTGTTGACTTTGTTGTCTATAGATTAGTTGACTCACTAGCCAAGAAAACCATCTAATCACTCTAGAGGATAGCATAGGATGTTATAGGAGATAAATTCTTGTCTTAAACAACTAGTGCTCATTTTTTTGGTTGAAAGCCCCCTGAATTTGTTAGTCAGAATTTTTGTGAAAGGTTGTTTGTAGATCAATAGAGTCACTATCTAGTTATAAGATATGCACTGCAGTACTGAAACTTATTCTAAACTAGTCACATGCTCAGTTCAGTCTGGTCTAGTTCTTATCTAATAGTGCATTTTTTCCTAATTATAGTCAATTTTTAGCTTTCCTGTGCAACTCGAAGAGATAATGGCAGTGTCAGCCACAATTCAAAATTGCCTATCAATGTCAATTTTTAATTTCTTCGTTAGTGAATAATATGTTGTGCATGATTATTCATTTAAAAATATTTCACCTAAGAGAACAAGTGACCACATTTTTTCCTATTTTTTATATTCTGTTCCAGTGACATTCATTTTCTATGGCTAATTTTTGTATACATAATAATATGGTTGTATTATCTGTGATCGATTCCCTTAATTTTCTTTTGCTAGAATTTACGAGATCCATGACTCAGTGAAAAAAACATGATGTCATGATTAAGGCATTGCTCATAGATGAATGAATGTCATGATTAAGGCAATGCCATTAGTGACAAGAAAAGTAATTTTTCATTATAGTTAACAACGAAGGAATGAAATATATCTCATAGATCAACTTGCCACCAACATGCCTGCGCAGCCCATTATTACATTTATTGTAGTCAACTTGTATTTTCCATCTACTTGTGTATGTACATGAGTATTTACAAGATTTCAAGACCATTTTTAATTAGGGGCTAAATAATTTTTCACTAAATATGTGTTTAGTTCACTCCTAAGAAGTTCATGTAGCAATGAGTGAAGCTACTTGAGAGTATTGTAATATGTAATCAACATTGTAAAGTCTTTTGTCCTAAATGCTTATGTCCTTCCCTATATAAATTAACATTTTTCTCAATACAATAAAGTCAAGGATTTGTGAATTTTCAATATTTTATTAAATCTTGTACCTTGGATGACTACGGTTAATGGGAAATGACGTTGTATAAGACATAATATATGTGCTTCAATATATATATGGTTTTCTTTTGTTCGTCATTATAACTATTTGTGATGGAATTTTTTCATCCTAGATAAGCTTTATAACACAACCAACAAAGTTATCATTATTGGTGTTTACCACAAAAATATGCCATCATGATTAACAATAATGATAAGTAAATTAGGATGATATTATAACCATTAGTGACAAGAAAAATAACATTTCATTATAGTTAACAATGAAGGAATGAAATATTTCTCTCTTTCTATAAACGGCGGGACCAATGATGATAATATGTGACAAATATCTTTTTCTATCCTTCACAGCTATAATGATACAATTTCTTACAACTATGACAAACACTTTCTGACATTGTTGTTGTGTTTTCTTGTAGTGATCAATGTGTTATAACATGGTCTTAAAATCTATCTGATGGATAGAAAAATTATAGATAGAAGCTAATAATGTAAGCACAAATTGTAGTCATGTGAGAGCCACAAAAATGGATAGAAAAATAGTGTAATCTCTCCATTTGAATCGAACCCTTAGAAACCAATCTATTTTGTACTTATTGATTGTCATGTATACATTCAGTTTCTTCTAAAGAATCCATTCACAACCAACAACTAAATAAGCATGATGTAGATAGACCAATTCCCAAGTTATTATTTAGAGGATTGATTTAGATTTCACCATCAACAACTTCCTTCTAAAAATTAGATTCAACTGAAGCTGTATCTTGTTTAAAAGAAATGTGTCTATCCTCAAAATTGTAAGTGATAATCTCATTTTTAAAATCTTTGGATGTATGAGGCTATTTGATTCTCCTCATCTCAGTTAGTTCCTTAGAATCATTAGATTTAGAAATAGTGTGTTTTGCATCTCATCTACATTTATCATCTTTTTCATGTGTTTCAAAATAGAACCAATGGTGTTTGGACCTTTTTAGAAACTTCCTTGGCACATAGTATATCATGAAAAAACATCTTAAAGAATGTTGCAACATGGACTTCTACAATAGAATTTACATATATGTTTGAGATCTCAACTTTAACAACAAGAATCTTTATGCCTAGCTTGTCTATACATAACCCAAGAATAAGGAAACTTCCATTTCTAGTGCCAAATTCATCCTTTTGTGATCAAGGAAAAGTTCCATTCTGAGGCACCACAACCCTCAAGATTATACTTAAGGACTACTTTCATTATGTTTATGGGTAGGTTTATTCATAATATTTAAAGCCATATTCAAAGATTTGAATCACATGAAGTTTGATAGATCAGATGCTTAGAGAAGGGTATACACCATATCCACTAGGGTATGATTATTAATTTCAACTATGATGTTGGATTTTATTGAATATAGAGAAGTCATCCACAAACTATACCATTGCATTGATGAAATTACAAGAAAATGCCTAAGTTGTACTCTTCACCCCTATTTTGGTTTTCACTTCTTCCATACAACTTCTAAATTTATGTAGTTGTGACAAAGTGGTTTTCTGGCTAATTCCGAGGAAGGAATTTATTTTAAAGTGTGTAGGTTGTGATAGAGTGAACTTTTGATATTCTTAAATATCCTCTTGGATAAACATGTTCATAGATTTGAGATTCGAGTATATATATGTGTTTTGTACAATAGTTGAGAATCATATGATGTTAAGATTTTGATTAATGACCTAAGTATGTGTCATGTTGGATTAGGTGGTTGAGTGGTAAAATAATGATACCTTAGCACCAAAGTTTAATGGAATGCAGCTATGATGAGGATAAAACTATGGATCAAATTTCACAATGTTCTGAAGCTCCTAGAAGGAGATGTTAGGGTTTGACATTGGTGTAATAAGGCATGCATTAGTGACTTTAGAAATGTACGTTGTGATCAATAAGATGTTGTGTTATGCTCACACACACTTTGGTTTTTGGTTGACTTGACTTACTATGTAGTCGCAGATTCTGTTTTAAAGGGAGGAAACTATGGCCTTTGGATCCAGATCGAGAGGTGGAGAGCTGCCATTGTTTTTCTCTAGCACAACAAAAGTAGTGGGAAGGAAACGACTATCGTGCCTGGATGCATCATGACCACGATCTCCCACCATGGGTTGAGAGGCAAGACTAAGTGGCAGTTTCCCTCTACACGGCGATGCTAATCAGATGACCCCCTCAAATCTCTCGGGGTGACAGGAGCAGCGGCGCTTACTCACCAGGGTTGCTAGGATTCGTCACCAGTAAGCCCAGCCTCGGTGGCGCCATAGAGAAGTAGGCAGAGGCGGTAGTGAGCTTGTAGTGGCGGCATCCCAGAGGAGGTAGAGGAGTTTTGTTGCTCACCAGAGGTTAGAGACAGCGGCGGTGCTTGTGAGAAGATGGCAGGTTAAGGGTAGAGTCACATGCCACTGGAACACTGCGATAGTGCCCAGAGCAGCCCCTCACGACGGCGGCGACGACTTCTGTAGCTGCGAGGAGAAGCCTCGCGGTGGAGGTCTGTGTGAGAGAGAAACTAGAGGCTGCAAATGATCACCTTGAGTCTAGCTGAGAATGAGGGAAGTGCGATGGCTAAGTTCCATGGAGAATCTCCGGGAGCCGAACCTTGCTAGAGTAACTTGTTTCTCGTCAGGCTCTCCCAGCGGTGGTGGTAGTTCACAGACTAGATGAGAAGTATGTTGTTCGCGAGAGAAAGAGGAGCCTCTGGCAAGGATTCCTTATCGTGGTCCAGTAGTCGGCCATGGGCACTTTCCCAGACTGAGGAGGAGGATCGGTAGAGCCTATCCCTCACTGGAGCTCTGCTCCACAGTGGCGGCCTTGGGCAGAAGCGCGCCCACGGTTGTTGGCACAACCTAGGATAACGAGGAATCACGAGCACAGGGAAGCTGAGAAAGAACCCAACCTGGGTATATGGATTAGGGGATCCACGGATCTTGCATAGGATCTGGACTGAGTATCCAAGTAAATAAGAACCAGCGCTAGCCCCGAGCCACGTGGCGCATGCCCATTGGCCAAAAAAGGTAAACCCCCAGATTTAGTCCAGATCTTATATAATTCGTAGAAAATAGCATGTTGATCAAAAAATTACAAACAATATATCAAAATGTTCAGAACAATGAGTAGAACACAATTAAAGCAAAATATCAGGCTTTTGATGCATGAATATCAGTGATATCTTGTTAGTTTTGAAATGCTTAATTAATGGATAATAAATATCAAACGTTGGCCTAAAATTATGAGAATATGTCAGTAAATCAATATTCATGCTTATAATCCAATGTATGTCAGAGATTATGATGATGATGCACGAAATCATGTAATTTACTCCATATGGCTAATTAGGGCTTTTAACCCTAAATAAAATGCAATAAATGCACACATGCTCAATAAATGATGAAATTCACAGAGTAAGCTCATATCAGTATATGAAACCTCAGTTTTAATTATGAGATCATAATGATGAACATAATTCATGTTATATGAAGAGCACCCTTAATACATGTGATGTCACCCTAATATGGTTAAGGAAAGTGACATAATGTTAAATATGTTCACATAATAATGTGACACATGAATATATCTAGTTGATGAACTATAATCCGGAATATGAAAGCTGTAAGATAAATATAAGGCAAGAATATAAGTAATCATGAGAATATCATAATGAGATAAGAAAACCCTAATATGAACACGATTAGGGTTAAGATGAGATGTATGATGATGGGAATATGATGATAGTACATGATCTTGTCTTAATCAGGGTTGAACTGGATATAGTTGACATGAGGAATATGTGATTAGAATGTCTCTTTGGCAGGTACGCCATTACCTCTTACTTGGCCTATTATACAATATGCTTGTGTTATATGTGTAGTAAAATACTTGGCATATAATATTGGTTGAAATGATTGTTCCTGTATGTCATGTTGCTTGAGCTTTTCCATACTTATGGCTATGAACACATGAAACATAAAGTATCTGATCCATCATATGATAGCACTAAACTCTTTGGTAGTACAGTGCATTGAAGAAACATCAAAGCCCTTGGTGGCAGATGTAACATCAAAGCCCTTGGTGGCAGATGTACGAGTTATATGACATGGCCTAAAAACATCAAAGCCCTAGGGGCAGATGTACGAGATATATGATGGAAACTAAGCTTAAAATACGTGTTCTCTTTTGTTATTGAATATCTTTGTGCAAGTATACACTTTTCTTATATTCTTCTGTTACTTCCAAGTATTAGTTTTATCTTTTTGCCAAGATATCATGAGAGGTATATAAAAGACACGTAGGCGTACTCAGTACATTATTCTTGAATATTGTGCTAACGTGTACCACATGTAATCTTTTGTTTAGGTTGTGGACATATGATCTTGAAGATCCAGGATAGCGAGAGTTGTGTGGCGAGCTGATGTACAGGTGGACATGTTGTCTTAAGATCTTGTAGTTTAGTAGTAGTACATGTATATGTATAATTTTGTTGTTTAATGCATAATATCAAATGTTGTAATAATTCATGTTGTAATTATATGTTGAATGGTGAACATGTGTGTATGGTTTTATTATTGTTCCTGTACATGTGCTACTATTGTTTCCTTCTGACTCCCTTGATTTTCTTATTCTTAGCCTTGTGTGGGATGTTTAAATTGGGATTCTCGCTGAGGTGAGGGTTTCAATTTGGACGTCACACATCAGATTAAGTTTTAGAAAATCTGGGGATGTCAAGTAGTGCTCCATCTTCACTTTATAGTATATAAATATAACACAATAATATTTACTACAGTAGAAAATAAAGTAAATCAAATAATGCTTATATCCCTCTTATCAATCTCATTGAATTCACAAAATCATTTTGTACAAAATAAGAATTTGTAAATTCATATCAAATGTAGGAAAATGTGTTCAAGGTAGTTTAGCATGACCAAAAAAATTTCACATATACACTTATCAATCATAGATTTTGGAATTAGATGCAGATTCATCATATTCAATATTTACAAGACCCAATCATTAATGTATTACATTAGAGTATACACAATTCAAGCAAATAAAATTATAGTTCACATTCATAACATAATTTGAAAAATGTGCAACATGTATCCTAAATAAGTTCTCCATATCAGACTAATATCCTTTTCCAAAACAAAACCCATCGCAAACACATTTAATAACTACTTTATAACACTAAAAATTAAATGTAAATCATCTCTAACTAAAATTCCACTACTAATAATATTGGGTCGATTAGTTGCAATGAGTATTACTATACAAAGTGTGAGAGATCTTTCTTAGAAAAATGAAAGTACATCTATAGAGTTGGAATCTTCCTAAAGTAATAGATTTTCTAGAAGAGCCTTGGTAAGGAAAAAAATGAACTTGTCATCATATACATGTACAATATCCCAATTTCATAACACACATTATCGCTACTGTGTAAAATCTAATTAAGCAGTTCCAAAATAGCAAGATTTTTTTTTGGTGAACTGAGCTCTTTGTATTGATTTCTTGTAAGATTTTTTTTGTTACATACATGTAAAACTATTTATGAGAGAGAACAACTATTTACACAGGCAGCTACCCACATAAGAGATAGAAAAAAAACTATACCAGAGTCTAAAGGAGAAAAAAGAGCAAAAGGACAAAAAGGTAAGTAGTTCCAAAGAAAAGAGAATATTAGCATCTTTTGAGGGATTGGAATTCCTTCTTTATGATCTCCCAAATGGTGTGACAGTCCCTTTCTTTGCTCTAGTGAACTCTATGGTTCCTTTCATCCCAAATCCAGTACATGATGCATAAATCTAAAAGATGATTCCTTTCATCCTCTTTGTAGAAAAATATGCTTCATCTTACTTCTACTTTGACACTATAATTTTTATTATTGTATTTTTTTATGTGAGTTGTTGCACAAGAATAGGAATTGGGGGTGTGAAAACAAAGAAGGAAGTGATGAATTTTTTTTATCCCTCCTCTATTCGACTTAGGATTTATATTTGTGGAGTTGTGGCTACATTGGTCACAACTTTTTCATGTGAACTTTTGGCATTTTTATATGGTACGCCCCTTTGTGGGGTATGAAATTTTTTATATGGGAAACATGCCACCCTGGACTTTCTTTTTGTCTAGAATTCAATTAGTATTTATCAAATCTAGTATTTATCAAATATCGGACAAAGAAATTTGTTCCTTAGAAAGAAAATAAGGGGGAAACAAAAGGTTTCCTTGTGCTTATAACTTCACACATTTATTTTCTCTTTTTCTTTTGCTTTTTTGAAAGTGCCATTCCATCAGAAAGAATATTCATGTTAATCACATTATAAAACATTTATATCAAGTTAATCCACAGTTTAAAAATAGAGAAAATGTGTTTTTGGTTTTGATTGATTCCATACGGCTTGCCAACTTTTCCAAGGAGTGATGCTATTTTGGGGTCCTAGGTGACATGGTGGTCTTAGACATGGCAATTTGTAGCAATTTTTGCAAAAGATTTACTAAATTAAAAGGGGTACAATGATAAACATCTATTCTTATTAGATGACTAGATAAAGGCCATTTTGCAACAAA
This sequence comes from Alisma plantago-aquatica, assembly GCA_963693085.1. Taxonomy (NCBI): domain Eukaryota; kingdom Viridiplantae; phylum Streptophyta; class Magnoliopsida; order Alismatales; family Alismataceae; genus Alisma; species Alisma plantago-aquatica. Next base: position 784,146,020 of record OY856413.1, read on the forward strand.
AGAAATAAAAACATGGTCGACCAGAAAATGGCCATGAACAAAGCAACTATATGCAAAAAAAATAAAAAGGTAGAAATAATGCAAGAATAAAAAAGATAAGGGGGGTTGAATAGAAACATACCACCCACCTCCAAGTCCAAAAGCATTTATCATGTCTATATAATGCAGAGGAAAAAGTGATTAGAAGTGTCTTCTTCTATGCAGCCTGCTCCTGGGTTTTATGAGTCTTTTATTACTCTTGCACATTTACTTTTCCATGAGGAGTGGATAGCTACAAGGACAAAATGATTTGGAGAAATACCTACACAAGGTAAACATGGAAAGCCATGATGATAGAAGGGAAAATCATGCGTTTAATTTATGTATCCAAAGATCAAAACCTCCAACATCATATGATGACCGAAACATAGCATGGTGATAAAAACTAAAGATTATGTTGCATGTAAGAAACATCAACTCCTCTATTACTTAGATATCGAGTGCATGAATTAGGGTTTCAGAGAAAGAGAAAACCAAAGATTATGTATCCAAAGATCAAAAACTCCAACATCATATGATGAACGAAACATAGCATGGTGATAAAAACTAAAGATTATGTTGCATGTAAGAAACATCAACTCCTCTATTACTTAGATATCGAGTGTATGAAGTAGGGTTTAGGAGAAAGAGAAAACCATGTATGAATACTTCAATATGTTAAACCCTAGATTATGATAACATAATCTAACATCTTAGCATCACATTTTGGAGATAAAAACAACAACATGCAAGAAAGATAATGGTGTAATAATAGTACAGGGGAAAGTTGTATAACCCTCCTTAGGATGAAGGTTAAACTGTAAAGCCACGAGCTCCAAGAGAGAAGAAGAATATCCAACAAGGATCAACTCCATGGCCAACAAGGTCACCTTAAGAAGAAGAAAAACATACCAAGGTCAAAGGAAAGCTCTAGGTGAAGAAAGCTCAAACCCTAGGTCAAACAAAGAAGAATAAAGAAGAAAGCTTCATCTCACATAGGTACTTCCATGGTCAAACCACAGTCTCTAACCTATATGGAGGGAAGTTTATTCAAGATACCCACCATGGCGATCCACAGTCTCACGGTCACAAGAGGAAGAAGAAGGTAGGGTTCTCAAAAGAAATGAGATCAAGACAGATAACCACTTACCAAGAAGGAAGATCACCAAGGATCACCACAAAGAAGATGATCAAGCTCAAGATCACCACATGCAAGGGTGATCAGTCACCAAAGCTCCAAGTTCACCACCTCCTCAAGAACCACCAAGCTCTAGGCTGAACTCAAGGAAGAAGAGAGGAAAAGGAGTTAAAGGAGATGCTTGCATGTGAAAGAGAGAGCATATATACTCAAGGGTATGAGGGAGGTAAAGATATGAGGTTTCAAGGTATTAGAGCACCAAAAGGACACTTGTCCTAAAAAGGATCGACCATGCAAGCATTGTAGACATGTTTGCAACAAAGGCTGACAAAAACAAAGTAGTGTAGCAACCACTTGGGTTCACCACATCCCAAGGTTGCAACAAAACCAAGGAAACACCATGTAGTGACCGCTACACTAGGTCAGCAAACCCAAACAGTTGCAACACTCCACCAAAGCCAAAACCTAGAAACCCAAAAGACTTTCCTAAGACACTAGGTCACAACAAACATCTACCAAGGAAGTGTTGCGGTTGCAACACCTGAAGAACCATCATACAAGGTTGATACATCCATCAAACTCAAACATCAAAGAAAATTCATGCAAACCCTAATATCATACATGATGTCACCTCATCATCAAAGGCCCAAACAAGGAACCCTTAAGCATCATTATAGTTCTCATGATGCTAAGGCACAAAAAGCACAACCTACATGTGACAAATTGCAAGACAAACCCTCAATGTAGGGAAATTGCAACTTCGCCCAAAGCAAGCATAACTAGCCCAAACATCAACCAAACAAGACCAAAATAAAAACATAAATTTGTCTCTTGTTATTAAGGAATATAAAGAGATCAGATTAAAGTTTAAGCATCTTATTTTGCAAAGAAAACATAATCAAGAACTAAGCCAGGTCAGGGATCTTACATTCATATAAAGTGTTATATACACCTAAATACAAACATTACATAAATTCACCTGAAATACTATCATGTCACAAAAATACTTACGTCGGACATGATAGATAGTAGATCCATGGGATTACTCCCAACCACCTCTGGCGTAGCGGGGTCTACCTCATATGAAGAGCAGGGTGCCACATGTACTATCTGAGGAGGTAGAGAATGAGGGGCATGATAATGTCTCTTATGTTCTCTATTCCCTTTGAAATTATGTATTGCACCTACTCTCATGACCAGAATCCTTTATTGACAAATTTGTGCTTCTTTGATGACCTAGAAAAGGATCTTATACCGATACCAACCCTAACATGTCTAGGATGTGTTGGAGTGCCCAGAGAAACTACCAATTCATCCCTTTGGCCATCAAGGATGAACTTGCCTTCTTTTATGTGATCTTAGAGATTCCTTTAACCATTATCAATAGTAATTGGTCAGTAAAACATAACAATCAAGGTAAAAAATGAACACACAATGAGCAAAGTTGAATTGTACCATTTTTGCATCCACTTTAGGGTTTTTGATGTCCATCTTTGCATGAAGTTTTCCCCTTGAGAATGGTTAGTCTTCTTGATGGTTATCATCTATTTTGATCATGCTTTAGTTCTATTTTGGATTCAATCATGTGTTGAACTTGGTTTTACCTTGAGGTCACCACACATGAGATCTTATTTTGGGTCACTAACCATGATTGGATTTTGTTGCGGTCAAATAGATATGGTTTTGCTTGGGTCGCTATACTTGGTGATGTGTTGTGGGTGCAAAAAACCCTAACCCTAATGGGTGTTCACAACAGTGCTTGAGCTTGGTTTGGTTGCTACATGGGTCGTGGTTACTACATGGGTCGCTACACATTATCTCTTATGGTCGTAACACATACTTCTATTTTTTTTGTCACAACAAGTGGTCTCTACAACTTATGCTTTGTTTGGCAACTACATCTTGAGCCTTGAGTGGTCACTACACATGTGTAATGAAGGTTGGTCACTACACTTCATTTTCTTTTAAGGTCGAAATATAATGTTGCTTGAGATGATTTACCCATCATGATAATATTGATGCTTAACCGTAATGTGCCCCAAGAGTATGGGAAATGATTTCTCTAAGGTTTCATGTGTGACGTCCCCGGATTTTGGCTTCTCCAAACCCTATAGGGAATGAGATGTCAGAATCTGAAAACACCATCCAATCATATCAGAAAGCGATGTGGAAGCATAATACACATACATGAACATACAACCATAACATTTCTCAACAATAACATGTATATTATTACAACATGAATTACATTTACATATTAAAATAAGATTTACAAGTCTGTGAACATGTATGCTAACAGGATCTTAACACAAAAGGTACAACCTGGACAACTGCTCACTTCCTTTCTTTTATCCCACGCTAGCTCTGAACCTAAAACATACGTGAAACAACGAATCAACACACAAGGTGTTGTGCACATGGGTAGAATGATACATACTAATATGCTTGCATAATTGAAATAAATTGAGAAAGAAAGAGTAAAATAAAACATTGTTTAAAGCGATAATCAGGTAAACACATATTTTAGATGTCTTTTGATGTGTTTGTACTACTAAGTGGTGTCGCACTTCATTTTTCCCCACCCCTTGGGCTATGGGGACCGAATGCCGACCTTATATTTAGAGGGGAGAGAGAGAGATGTCACACTTCATTTTTCCCCACCCCTTGGGCTATGGGGATCGAGTGCCGACCTTATATTTAGAGGAAGAGAGAGAGGATTGAGGGAGAGAGAGAGCATATATCAACTCAGTAGCTACAAACCATCTATATTCTTTTTTAATGTTCTTTAATGTTTTGCGGAGCATATACTAGTAATAAACATCCAAGAATTTATATGCAAACACAAGCATCCAAAGTACATCATATCCTTATGCATCCATGAGAACTAGTCATATACTTAATAAAAACTCACGTACCTGAGTTCAGAGATTCCTATCATTCTTGATCATCTAGATATCTGGTCATCACCTGATTAATAGAAATTTATCATCATCAATACAAGGTTTGCCATTATTAATGGTATTTTGGTCCAGTTTAGCATTTAGGTCAAATCTAGGTTCAAACTACCTAGAACTTATGTCTGATATTTTTATATTGGTCAAGAGGTCATTCTCAGGTTCTGGTCCAGATTTCATATTTTTCTGATATTTGTTCTAATTTCTAGAATCAAAAGGGACTAGAAACACATAATTATACTTTAATACCAAAAGACCTAATATTGAGCAATATATTTCAAATAAGGGTCAATCTATTGTCTCCAAATCATATTAGAGTTCAACAATAATTTTCTTAGATTTAATCTCAATCATTTGCCTAATATATCAATTAAACTAACCCTAAAATAGAGCATACGAATCTATATTTGAAACAGCCATATGGTGTTGTTCAAAAGTCTGATTTAGGGATCTAATAACAAAGTAGGCATTTTTTTGAGTCTACTGATATTTTGGGGGAATTTATAGGACAAGGGATCTATTTATTATGCATTTTCTATGATCTGGTATATTTCTGAGAAATTAGAAGGGAAATACCTTATTCGGAATTTCTGGAACCGTCAGATTCGGCCTTAGATGCTTAGGATGTTGCCACTTGAGTCATATGGTCCGCACAGGCTTTCAGTTTTGTAAGCCGGGTCAGGCACATTCAGCCGTCCCAATCTGGCAGGTCTATCGTTGAACCACGGGTGAGAAAGTAATTACCCAGGTTTGGACCTGACCTCTCCTCCGCATCCTCGCAGACAAACAAAAGAGGGCATCGCCACCCGCCGGAGGATGGAGACGCCGCCATGAGGTACGACCCAGACGCAAAGGATTACAGCTCGATGGGGGGTTTGCTATGAATCCATAGCTCCTTCTCCACATATTCCTACACCATAATCTTCGTCTGCTCAACCTCTATTCCTCTATCATGGTGGCTCTCGGTGGGGATCTTATCTGCAATTCAGGTGACCACCTACTTGGAGCCGCAACAGAGAGCTCTAACAAGGAAAGGATGAGTCTTGGGGATAGAGACGTTGGCCTTCTTTGAAGCTTGGCTCCTCTTCCAGTGGCCCCTACTTCGGCGCTGATGATGGTTCAGGGTAGTAGCAGAGCATAACAGCAGGAAGGGGGCATCGACGCTGGAGGTGTCCCCTTTGCTACTCCATAAAGCATAGCCGCCTGATGTTCTCAACAACTCGTGGGAAGCATTTGGCCATGGCGGGGTGTTCTGGGTTCTTCTCCCAACCCCCAGCTCATCCTTCTGCCATAAGGAGATTGCCCAAACGCACATGGTCCTTCTTCTAGCATCACAAACAAATTGTCGTCCTAGGTTTAGGGAAACTCCCTAACCCACTATCAGTCATCTCTGAGGCACCTACTTGCCTTTCTCTACTCCGATCACCCCTTAGCTCTCACTGCAAGCATCGTGGAGAGAGAAGGGAATGGTTGGTTGGGTTATGTATCTCGTCGAATTCTTAGCTATCGGCAACATATGAGAGGTTGTTGGGTAGTTCTGGTCTTGCAGATCTAGTGGAGTGATTCCAAGCTCTAGAAAATATCTCCATGAAATCATTGTATATCAGTTCTCTGATGTCATCACCTGCTCCCTATTTCTCGGATCTGAAAAACCTGCTAGACCAGTGTGGGTTGTATTATGGACTAGGTGATTGATGTTGGGTGGGTCGGCATGATGTTCTGTTGTTCTTCCCGAATTTGTCGGAGGTTGAAGACGTTACTTAGCCGTCTGATCCTCCCTACTGGTGGATGAGATCAGGCCACCTCGATAGGTTGTAGACGCGCCTAAGAAAAGGGAGTAGACCAGCGTGACATCAAAATCTTACATATACTAAATCATATAACTAAAAGACTAAGGTTCCACCACATATATTTCATTAATGTCCTCAACTTCAAATGCATACATCTTTTTATAGAAATCTCCAAACGTTCTCAAAATTTTAAACATAGGCTTATAACATCATAGTGTAGCTTTGAACAAAGTTTGAGTCACTAAATCCATTACTGGGTCATGCAAATAAGTTCCCTAACAACCTTATAGATGGGTGCTTAAAATCTGAATTCAACTCAATGAATAATAAGATCTTGGTTCGATGGAATCCAACAATATGAGTTATGATGTTGCATACCCGAAGGCTTATCAATTTACCACTTAAGATCATCGTGACTACTAAATAGGAATCTTGGTCTCAAGATACCCAAATCATTTAACCAAACTCAATCATCATATTTGGGCAAAATTAATGTTGTAATCATCAATTGGGTATCTAGTTCACTTTTTGAGTGAGAAGAGTCATTAATTGGATAACCAATTCCTCTATTTGGTATCAATCCTCTAAATGACACACACATGGTCTTAAAATACTATATTCGTTATCGAAACCCTAAAACCTAGGTTATCACATTCACCCCATCTTATATGGAATTTCGTCCTCGAAATTTAACTAGTCTCATTCTTAAGTTGATATCAAGGAGTTTTATGCCTCTAGGCCACCACTTCTATGTGCCAAGATTTTCATTACTCTAGATTCATCATAAGTTGTCTTCTTATGATATTTAAGCATGTAGGGTGTGCCCACCCCATCTTATATAGGTTGAAGCATCATTTTTTTGGGGGGGGGATTGAAGAGTCATTTCATGACCTAGTCATATCATGACATTCTATTATTATAGGATTTACATTTGTTATTACCCTAATAGTTAGAGATTTGTTTACACATATGGAGTTGAGAAGGTATTACTCAAGTTTCATCTTTCACCCTACTCATCTATGTAAGGTGATATCAAGAGCTCATGCTTACTAAAATATCACAATTACATCATTAATGTGGTCTATGATTGACATCATACTATGATTTCATCATTATGGAAAGGCTTGCTTATCATACTTAAATATTAGGGTTTCACTCTATTCAGCGAGTTATCTACAAGAAGAAGCTTAGATTTAGAAGGATTGGTCTTAGGCACTATATTTTGTGATTATTAATCTATGAGCCAAATATATATATATATATATATATATATATATATATATATATATATATATTTAGCTCATGATTTCAAACTTATATCTTTAATGCACGATATAGAGAGAAAGAGAATTTACTAAGCCAGTCTTATCATGCTTTGAAACTTAGAAAATTGCATGTATGATATAGGGAGGTATGATAGAATAGGTCAAGCTTCTATGAGTGACTACTCATATATAAATCATCTATATAGCTCAAGTGAGGTTTCTAGAATCATATATTAAGGAAGAGAAGAGGAGGTATCAACATATATGAGTATCTTATGCACATGGCATTTTACTCTCAGAACCAAAGTTTCATATATCACCTCACTTGCAACTATTGATGAGATTCACAAACGTACGTCACTCAAGCTAGGACCTAACTCAATTAAAAGGATTGACCTCATTATGAGTTGCCTACCCATCATTTTTTTTACCCAACTCTCACATATAGGATAGAATCATGCAAAAGGACTCAACTCATCTACTCATGAGTAACCTAGCTTAGGACACATCATTTCACATATATCTCATATTTCATATATTGTAGGGTAGGTCCTATGACCCTCTCCTTGTGGGTCTCACTCTCCCTGGAGTTCACCACGTATCTTGTCCTAACATTGGATGTCCTCCTTTGTAAAAGAGCTTGAGGCACATGCCTATTCAACTGTATTTTAACTTAGTTCATCTTAAGTAAGAAAAAGGAATGTATTTTCACCATCAAGACTATGCATAAATTCTACAAAATTGGATTCAACAAGTATACGACTTAAACCTTTATAAGAAAACTTATACCATCAGAGATCAAACTTAAATAAGATTTCACATGCTTATTTCAACTATCATTCTATCATCTACTCTATGTATCACATATCTGGATAAGGCTCTAGACATCTAATCTAGACTACTCTCTCTTCTAGACTAATGTCACTCCCTTTCACTTAGGTTGCATGAACACCTACTACTCTCCTGTGTGAGGGACACATTTTCATATTTACATATATATAATAAAATATTATATAGTTTTTCTCCGAGAAGACGGACATCAAAGAAAACTATCTAGGTGCGAGCCGATTGGGAAACAAAACCAAATCAGCAAAACGAGTGTCCAACACACAGAAGATAGTCTAGTGTCATGTCACCTAGTGAAATGGTGAGAACGAGATGTAGACTAGTGTAGCTACCCAATACATATGAGCTCTATATGGAAAGGGTTTCAGACACTTGTCTAAACCTAGTTCTCGAACATCTAGGTTCTAACCTAGAGGCTAAATCAGAACTTATTCCTATAAAACAACTTACTAAGTTTCTAGGGCTTAAAGTGAAAGGTGAGATTTAGGTTTAATGTTTCATGATGAGCAATTGTTAGATGTAGCTATTATTCATGCTCTGATACCAACTGTGACGTCCCCAGATTTTGGCTTCTCCAAACCCTATTGGGAATGAGATGTCAGAATCTGAAAACATCATCCAATCATATCAGAAAGCGATGCAGAAGCATAATACGCATACATGAACATACAACCATAACATTTCTCAACAATAACATGTATATTATTACAACATGAATTACATTTACATATTAAAATAAGATTTACAAGTCTATGAACATGTATGCTAACAGGATCTTAACACAAAAGGTACAACCTGGACAACTGCTCACTTCCTTTCTTTTATCCCACGCTAGCTCTAAACCTAAAACATACGTGAAACAATGAATCAACACACAAGGTGTTGTGCACGTGGGTAGAATGATACATACTAATATGCTTGCATAATTGAAATAACTTGAGAAAGAAAGAGTAAAAGAAAACATTGTTTAAAGCGATAATCAGGTAAACACATATTTTAGATGTATTTTGATGCGTTTGTACTACTAAGTGGTGTCACACTTCATTTTCCCCACCCCTTAGGCTATGGGGACCGAGTGCCGACCTTATATTTAGAGGGGAGATAGAGAGATGTCGCACTTCATTTTTTCCCACCCCTTGGGCTATGGGGACCGAGTGCCGACCTTATATTTAGCCGAAGAGAGAGAGGATTGAGGGAGAGAGAGAACATATATCAACTCAGTAGCTACAAACCATCTATATTCTTTTTTTATGTTCTTTAATGTTTTGCGGAGCATATACTACTAATACACATCCAAGAAATTATATGCAAACACAAGCATTCAAAGTACATCATATCATTATGCATCCACGAGAACTAGTCATATACTTAATAAAACCCCACATACCTGAGTTCAGAGATTCCTATCATTCTTGATCATCTAGATATCTGGTCATCACCTGATTAATAGAAATTAATCATCATTAATACAAGGTTCTCCATTATTAATGGTATTTTGGTCCAGTTTAGCATTTAGTCAAATCTAGGTTCAAACTACCTGGAACTTATGTCTGATATTTTTATATTGGTCGAGAGGTCATTCTCAGGTTCTGGTCCAGATTTCATATTTTACTGATATTTGTTCTAATTTCTAGAATTAAAAGGGACTAGAAACACATAATTATACTTTAATACCAAAAGACCTAATATTGAGAAATATATTTCAAATAAGGGTCAACCTATTGTCTCCAAATAATATTAGAGTTCAACAATAATTTTCTCAGATTTAATCTCAATCATTTGCCTAATATATCAATTAAACTAACCCTAAAATAGAGCATAAGAATCTATATTTGAAACAACCATATGGTGTTGTTCAAAAGTCTGATTTAGGGATCTAATAACAAAGAAGGCATTTTTCTGAGTCTACTGATATTTTGTGGGAATTTATAGGACAAGGGATCTATTTATTATGCATTTTCTATGATCTGGTATATTTATGAGAAATTAGAAGGGAAATACCTTATTCGGAATTTCTGGAACTGTCAGATTCGGCCTTTGTTGCTTGGGATGTTGCCGCTTGAGTCAGATGGTCCGCACATGCTTTAAGTTTTGGAAGCCGGGTCAGGCACATTCAGCCTACCCAATCTGGCCGGTCTGCCATTGAACCTTGGGTGAGAAAGTAATTACCCAGGTTTGGACCCGACCTCTCCTCCGCGTCCTCACACACAAACAAAAGAGGGCATCGCCACCCACCGGAGGATGGAGACGCCGCCATGAGGTGCGACCCAGACACAAAGGATGACAGCTCGATGGGGGGTTTGATATGAATCCATAGCTCCTTCTCCACATATTCCTACACCGTAATCTTCGTCTGCTCAACCTCTATTCCTCTATCATGGTGGCTCTCAGTGGGGATCTTATCTGCAATTCAGGTGACCACCTACTTGGAGCCGCAACAGAGAGCTCTAACAAGGAAAGGATGAGTCTTGGGGATAGAGACGTTGGCCTTCTTTGAAGCTTGGCTCCTCCTCCAGTGGCCCCTACTTCGGCGCTGATGATGGTTCAGGGTAGTAGCAGAGCATAGCAGCAGGAAGGGGGCATCGGCACTGGAGGTGTCCCCTTTGCTACTCCATAAAGCATAGCCGCCTGATGTTCTCAACAACTCATGGGAAGCATTTAGCCATGGCGGGGTGTTCTGGGTTCTTCTCCCAACCCCAGCTCATCCTTCTGCCATAAGGAGATTGCCCAAACGCACATGGTCCTTCTTCTAGCTTCACAAACAAATTGTCGTCCTGGGTTTAGGGAAACTCCCTAACCCACTATCAGTCATCTCTGAGGCACCTACTTGCCTTTCTCTACTCCGATCACCCCTTAGCTCTCACTGCAAGCATCTTGGAGAGAGAAGGGAATGGTTGGTTGGGTTATGTATCTCGTCGAATTCTTAGCTATCGGCAACATATGAGAGGTTGTTGGGTAGTTCTGGTCTTGCGGATCTAGTGGAGTGATTCCAAGCTCTAGAAAATATCTCCATGAAATCATTGTATATCAGTTCTCCGATGTCATCACCTGCTCCCTATTTCTCGGATCTGAAAAACTTGCTAGACCAGTGTGGGGTGTATTATGGACTAGGTGATTGAGGTTGGGTGGGTCGGCATGATGTTCTGTTGTTCTTCCCAAATCTGTCGGAGGTTGAAGACGTTACTTAGCTGTTTGATCCTCCCTACTGGTGGATGAGATCAGGCCACCTCGATAGGTTGTAGGTGCGCCTAAGCAAAGGGAGTAGACCAGCGTGACATCAAAATCTTACATATACTAAATCATATAACTAAAAGACTAAGGTTCCACCACATATATTTCATTAATGTCCTCAACTTCAAATGCATACATCTTTTTATAGAAATCTCCAAACGTTCTCAAATTTTTAAACATAGGCTTATAACATCATAGTGTAGCTTTGAACAAAGTTTGAGTCACTAAATCCATTACTGGGTCATGCAAATAAGTTCCCTAACAACCTTATAGATGGGTGCTTAAAATCTGAATTCAACTCAATGAATAATAAGATCTTGGTTCGATGGAATCCAACAATATGAGTTATGATGTTGCATACCCGAAGGCTTATCAATTTACCACATAAGATCATCGTGACTACTAAATAGGAATCTTGGTCTCAAGATACCCAAATCATTTAACCAAACTCAATCATCATATTTGGGCAAAATTAATGTTGTAATCATCAATTGGGTATCTAGTTCACTTTTTGAGTGAGAAGAGTCATTAATTGGATAGCCAATTCCTCTATTTGGTATCAATCCTCTAAATGACACACACATGGTCTTAAGATACTATATTGGTTATCGAAACCCTAAAACCTAGGTTATCACATAATGACAAGTGTTGAAATAGAAACCCTAATCAGTTGTTTGAGAATGGCTAACCCTAATGCTCAAGTATATGATGTACTTGTTGAGCTTGCTTGAATGAATGGCACGAGTTAATGTTTTTAATCTCCTACGTTTATAACCTAACCTTGTAAGTGGAATGACCATCATATCTAGTGATTGCTATGGTGTATGTGATATGACACAGGGTGCTAAGTATAAGCCTTTATGAGGCATGAAGAGATAATGATGATGTGCAAGAACAATGTGATTGGGTCTAGGACATGGCAGAGGCTTTATGCCTAATGTGAGTTGATATGCTCTGGTGCTGAGAAGAGGGATTGTTATCCCCTAGTAATGTGATAATGTTGACGAGCTTGTTTTTCAGTGGTATCATGAGATGATGTGTCAAGTATACCTCATACATTTTATATCTTCTGGAGTTGTACCTTTTCCCTTTTTGGTAGAGTTTATTTTGGGTTTGTACATTGTAACTTGATTGATGCTAAAAGATACTCAATTGGATTAACTAATCAAGTGAAACCCTAATCATGTAGTTTCCTTGTGCCTTATATCCAACTTTAACATTAGTACTTGTTGGATGGTGAAATGGGTTCTCCCTCTGTGGAAGCTCGAAGTCATATATTGTCGACTATATGCATTTCACTGGATTGACTATGGTCATACCCTGGTAGGAGAGTGGTCGAGGTCGTATCCCAGTGATGTGATTTAGTATATATATGATATGTTTTGAGGATGGATGTGATCATACCTTGGCTGGAATGTGGTTGCAGTCATAAATTATTTTCACTAGTGATGTGCCTATATACCATGGAAGAATAGGCTATTCTGTAGTTGGACTCTATATGTCACTACAACGACTCTATATGTCACTACGACAGACTCAGACTAACTGAGGGTGTGGGAGATCATAGGAGTTTGGCTCCTCCTAGAACTTGTATGGAACTGATTTTTACTTAGCATTGGTCAGTTTGATCATGAGTGGTATACCTCACCTCCTCAGGGCATAATAAAAGTCCTAATACAACTGTGTAGTACATTTTCTTAGGGTTAAACATGACTCACATTGGATAACCCTTTTCCTTGTCTCCTGTACTAATTAGTTGATTTATGATGCAGTAAGAGAAATCAACTATTATATATGTTCTTCATATTCCTTCTAAAAATATAAGATGTTCTACTGCTTAGTTGTTGATACCTAAGTTTCTTAAACAATGTTAATTGCTTCACTCATATTATTTAGCTAAATTTTCTCAACATGATAATAATGCTATCTCCTTGTTTAGCTTATCCTTATTATTAATTGATGTTGGAAGAGAGTTATATCTCTCGCTAGGGCGTTGGTTTCACACCATGGGTTTCCACATATTTTATGTGGTCATTCATGACGAGGTAGATACTGTGCAGTTGAGGCTGAGCAGCAAGAGGAGAAGTAGCTATTATAGGTTGGATATGATGGTAGTTTTTTAGTAGAGTCCTATGCGTCATCCCTATACTCTCAAGTCCTTGGGGGTGTTTTTTAGACATTGTATATTGATACAAGGTTTTGGTAGTATGGCATAGTTGTACAAATATGGCTTGCATATGTGAACATGTTAACATATGTAATAGATTGCAACAAGATTGGCCAAGTAAAGAGTGATGTGTATCATCTTGTGGCATGATATGTAATACATGTGGCTTTATGTGGACTCAAATGTAATATATTTATGATTTTGTGGTGACATGGAATCAGTTTTAGTTTTCCCTATTTTATAGTAGTCCTGGATGTTAGTATTAGTTCCACACTTTATTTTGAGTAATCTCCCTTTGTGTCACGATGGGCGTCATAGTAAGCATTTGTAGGGGTGGAGGCCATAATGTATTTTATAGAAGAATATTTTTTTACACTTGTCTAGGCTTACCAACTCCTTCCAAGTGACATGATTTATGATCATCCAATTCCCACTGATGTGGTTTGTCTGTCTATTTGGCTTGTCTATGACACTTGGAAACATACAATACTACAACATGATGTGATGACCTGGATATTCACTCCTTGATTTTGACTTCTACTTTAGATATAGGACTCACCATCAATTTCATATACTATGTGTTTTGATACAAAATTTCATCCATCTAATATGCTTGTATCACCTTGATGATACCCAAATTGAAAAAAAATCAAGTATAATTTCATACCACACATCATCACCTTTCCTTTATTTTTGGTCATATCCTTGTAAACCTTTGTATTATGCTTTGTGATAATGTGGTAGAGCTTCAAATTTCTTTTGCAGCACACCCTTTTGTGCCTAATTTTAGAGCTCATATGAACTTTTAAATGTCCTAGCTTATAACCTTATTCCTAAGCTTTCTATCCATTTTGTGGCCTTGGGGTCGGCCCACTAGGGCCTAGACTACATTGGCCCAGATATGCACCCTTGCTTTTCTTTCCCAAACCTTCACCTTCCCATGTACACACAGGGTCACACGAAACCTAATGCCTACCATGCTGCCATGGCTTCTCCTCCTTCCCCCTCCCTCCCTTCACCTTTCAGCCGCATGACCTGCTCCAATAGCCAGTGGGAGGGGATAAGCCCAACTAGATATCACCACCACTAGATCCTTCCATCCAAACCCTAAACCTACTCTTGTTCCCCCTTCCTCCTAATTAAACCCTCAACCTCCACCTGTAACATCCCTGGATTTTCACCTTCTCAAAACCCCATGGAGATGAGAAGACAAAATTCAAAAATGTTAAGCAATTGTATCAAAGTGCATTGTGGAAGCAATTTGCACATACATGAACATACAACCATAACATACTCAACATTCAACATGAATATTAATTATAACATGAACTTTACAGATTACATTTACACATTGAATAGAAAATTTTACATAAGTCTATGAACACGTATGCTAATCAGGATCTTAACACAATAGGTAAACTTGTACAACTGCTCACATCCCATCCTTTTATCCCATTCTAGCTTTGAAACTAAAACATACGTGAAACAACAAATCAACACACAAGGTGTTGTGTACATGGGCAGAAAGATACATATATTTATGGCTTTCATAATTTTGAAAAAGATTTGTAGAAGGAAAGAAAATCATAGACAACACTTCTTTATTAAGTGAAATAGACCAATTTAAGTCATTTTACTAGATGAATTGCATTATCAAGGTGGACTAGTACCAAAACATAAATATTGGGCCCATCCCCGTGTACCAAGTACTCTAGGGAAACTTCCCGTGCACCATGTGCTCTAGGGAGGTGTACTAGCCAACATTAATCCATTCCCTCGTAAGGGGGATAATGAACACCTTAAATAACTAAAAAGCATCTACTTATCATTTATGTTTACAAGTGATAAAACATCGAGTACTATATAGTGCTACTACATCCAATATTTGTAAATACAAGAGAGCATGCATACATATCATGATTGCAAGCAAGAAAACCATAGTCATATACTTAAATAAACCCACGTACCTGAGTTCAGAGATTCATATTTATATTCTGGGTCATCTACACCTCTGGTCATCACCTGATTAATAGCAATTAATCATCATTAATAAAAGGTTCACCATAATGTGTGTATTTTAGGTCCAAGTTAGGGTTTAGGCCAAACCTAGGCTCAAATATCCTAGAACATGTCTCTAATATTTTTATACTAATCTGGAGGTCATTATTTAGGTCTGGTTTAGTTTTCATAATTTTCTAACGATTGGTCTATTTCTTGGAATTATAATGAGTTTATAAACATCTAATTAGTCATTAGTGAGGAAAGACCTAATAATGTGCAATAAAAGTTAGATCAGGGTCTAAATCAGGTTCTAAAAAATCATTAAGTATATATAATAATTTTCTAAGAATTTATTTAGAACAGATATCATTTATTATGTCTCAAACAACCTAAAATGAAGCATCGTCTTATAAATAGAAACTCAACGATAATATTGATTCAAGGGTCTGATCTATGGGTCTCATGACAAAATAGACATTTTTCAGAGTCCAGAGGTATTTTCGGTGAATTTATTGGCCAAGGCAGTTATTTATTAGGCATTTTCTATGTTTAAAATTATTTTTGTAAATTAACCATCTATATACCTGGTCTTTTGGGTCCCACTGTCGGGTGGCCACTCTTGATTGCACCAGGATGACCATCATAGTGGGGCACAACCCAACATCTTGGCCCAGCCTGACCCGTCCGGTTCATCTGGCTTTCCCGAGATTGAGTGATGGCTCACCCTTCACGCGATCTGCATGTTTTGCAAAATGAGAACGATGTTCTCTATGAATAGCGTAGCCGCCAGACGAGGACACTCCGGTGAAGGATCATTTGATCATGGGACCTCGTGGCTATCTCCTATATCTGTTAAATGATTCTTCGTGCTCCTTGGAGCCCGTACGGCTAGATGGGTGTGGCGCAGCTCCCCATAGGCCTCCAGTCCGTCATGGAAGGGGAGAAGATGGGCAATGGAGGAATGGGGATATTGTCAACAAGGCCTCCTAATCTTGCTTGAAGATGTAAAAACCTCGACAGGGAAGCAATGAACTTGTTCTGGCCATCAAACTAGGCTTTGAGGTTTGGGGATCTCTCCCCCCAGCTGGACCTCTTCTCCTCCCATCCATGGCTTCGGCGGTCCTGGAAATCGCCATAGGGGGAGTAGAAGAAGTAGCCCATAATCAACTCCTATACTCCTTGTCATACCTTTTCTATGCCTAATCCCCCTCATATCTCCTCGTCTCCCATTACCTTATTCATGCTCTCTCTCACCTGTAGGGAGGATGGAGAAGTTGGGAAAGATGGTGGTCCTCGCACCTTGATTCCGTGACCAAGAAAAACCAATTAGGGTTCGTTGCAATGTTCATGGAATTGCGGATCTGAAGAGCTAAAAAGTAATGCATGGTAGGGCTTTGTTTCAGGCGGTGATGTTGGTTACTAGCTATATATCTGTTGCCCCTTCCTCCCGTGAAGTTCGGAGGTAGGGGATGATGTATCTGTCCTTCGATCTTAGATCTGTGGTCGAGTGATAGATGTGTATATGCCACCTAAATCTGGGTCACGGTGGCATATAAATGTCTCACCCCTAAACTCTTAAATAATGAACCAACTATGGTTTGGTAGAAAATCTTAATTAAAAAGCAAACCCTTCAAACTTTTATATCTGCTAGTACAAACCTTAGATTTTAATGAAATTCGAACCATGGATTCCTCATAATGTAATCTAACTGCCAGAAAAGTTTGGTACAAAATAAAATAAAATTTGATCATTTAAATTATTTCCTCTAATAGTCATTAGATCAAGAAAAGGGCATGTGACACATTAAAGTCACGACATGCACTATATCCCTATGTGATTATAGTCTTCAATACACACATGAGTCATAAAATTGCAATTTCAAAATCTAAGTAACTTGGTGTGGGGAAATCATTTCTCAAATGAAAATTTAACCAAAGTTAGATCATCATTTAAACTACTTTCTACAAGTTTGTTACCAAAACTCCATTTATGTCCTCGAATACTAGATTGGCTATCAAAACCCTAAAATCCGAGTTATCACATTCACCCCACCTTATATGAAATTTCGTCCTCAAAATTCAACTAATGCCATGCTTAAGGTGATATGGAAGTGCCCAACTTCATATAGGTCACCACTTCTGGCTACCAAGGTTCTCATATTTCTATATGTATCCCATGTCGACATCTTATGTTCTAGGTCAACTAGGGTGTA
Organism: Alisma plantago-aquatica; assembly: GCA_963693085.1. Lineage (NCBI taxonomy): Eukaryota > Viridiplantae > Streptophyta > Magnoliopsida > Alismatales > Alismataceae > Alisma > Alisma plantago-aquatica. Next base: position 784,163,643 of record OY856413.1, read on the forward strand.
CACAACCCACCTTATATAGGTTGAAGCATAACATTTTTGTTTAATTGAAGCATCATTTTATGGTTTAGTCATAACTGACAATCTTATATTTCAGGATTTACATCATCATTGTCCCTTAAAGATAAGGGTTTTATTCATCGATATAGATTTAAGAAGGTATTGCTCATGTTTCGTCTTTCACTCTAGCAGCTCACGCTAGGTGATGTCAAGATTTCATGACATTATTTACTAAAATTTTCAATCTTAACGTGATTAATATGTTATATGATTACATCATACTAGGGTTGCCTTATTTTAGAAGGTCTTACATCACATTCTTTAATATTAGGGCTTCACCCTATTATGTTTGATTTATTGCCAAATTGGAGAATTAGATTTAGAAGGATTAAGGTTAAGAACTATTTTGTGGTCGTCTAATATATGGTTCAAAGATATATTTATTTCAATATCATGATTTCAGATGTCTATGTCTCGTGTATGATACAAAGGAAAAGAGAATATACTAAATCAAGCCTATTATTTTGAACTTGAATATTACATGCATGACATAGGAAGGGATATTAGATAGGTCAAGCTTATCATAATTTCAAACTTGAATCTTGCATGTATAATATAAGAAGGGAATATAGAATAGGTCAAGCTTATATGAGTGACTCCTCATACATAATCATCAATATAGTTCAAGTAAGATTTCGAGCATCATATATCAAGTAAGATATAAGGAAGGAAGAACATGTATAAGTATATTATGCACAAGGCATTTTACTCTCTGAATTAGAGTTTATATACCACCTCACTTGTAGCTAATGATAAGATTCACAAACATATGTCACTCAAGCTAGGACCTAACTCAATCAAAGGATTGACTTTATCATAATGAGTTACGTACCAATCATTTTTTTTACCCAACTCTCACATATAGGATTGAATCATGCAAAAGGACTCAACTCATATACTCAGGAGTAACCCATCTTAGGACACATCATTTCACATATATCTCATATTTCTCATATATTGGATATTAGGTCCTATGACCTTATCCCCGTGGGTCTCACTCTCTCTAGAGTTCACCAGGTATCTTATCCTAATTCTGGATATCCTCCTTCATAAAAGATCTTGAGGCTCATGCATATTCAACTTTATTTTAGACTTAGCTCATCTTAAGTGAGAAAACCTACATACTTTCAGTATCAAGACTTAACTCATATTTCTTTGCAATGGATCATAACTCATATTCATCTTGAACCAATATAACAAAACATATATCATTAATATCAAACTTATCTTAATCATCATGCTTATGCCAACTATCATTCTATCTTCTATTCTATGTATCACATATCTTGATAAGGCTCTAGACATATAATCTAGACTACTCTCTCTTCTAGACTGATGCCACTCCATTTCACTTAGATTGCATGAACACCCACTACTCTCCTGTGTGAGGGACACATTTTTATATTTACATATATCTAATAAAATATTATATAGTTTTTCTCTGAGAAAGAAGGCGTCAGAGAAAACTGTCGAGGTGCGAGCCGATTGGGAAACAAAACCAAACCAGCAAACTCGAGTGTCCAACACACAGTAGATAGTCTGGTGCCATGTAACCTAGTGAAATGGTGAGAACATGGTGTAGACTAGTGTAGCTACCCAATACATATGAGCTCTATATGCAAAGGGTTTCAGACACTTGTTTAAACCTAGTTCTCGAACATCTAGGTTCTAACCTAGAGGCTAAGTCAAACCTTATTCCTATAGAACAACTGACTAAGTTTCTACGATTTAAGGTGAAAGGTGAGGCTTATTTTATATGTTTCATGGTTAGAAAATATTAAGTGTAACTATTGTTCATGCTCTGATAACAACTGTAACGTCCCCGGATTTTCACCTTCTCAAAACCCCATGGAGATGAGAAGACAAAATCCAAAAACGTTAAGCAATTGTATCAAAGTGCATTGCAGAAGCAATTTGTGCATACATGAACATACAACCATAACATACTCAACATTTGACATGAATATTAATTATAACATGACCTATTACATATTACATTTAGACATTGAATAGAAAATTTTACATAAGTCTATCAACATGTATGCTAATCAGGATCTTAACACAATAGGTAAACCTATACAACAGCTCACATCCCATCCTTTTATCCCATGCTAGCTTTGAACCTAAAACATATGTGAAACAACAAATCAACACACAAGGTGTTGTGCACATGGGCATAAAGATACATATATTTATGGCTTTCATAATTTTGAAAAAGATTTGCAGAAGGAAAGAAAATCATAGAAAACACTTCTTTATTAAGAGAAATACACCAATTTAAGTCATTTTCCTAGATGAATTGCATTATCAAGGTGGACTAGTACCAAAACATAAATATTGGGCCCATCGCCGTGTACCAAGTACTCTAGGGAAACTCCCCTTACACTGTGTGCTCTAGGGAGGTGTACTAGCCAACATTAATCCATTCCCTTGTAAGGGGGATAATGAACACCTTAAATAACTACAAAGCATCTACTTATCATTTATATGTTTACAAGTGATAAAACATCGAGTACTATATAGTGCTACTACATCCAATATTTGCAAATAGAAGAGAGCATACATACATATCATGATTGCAAGCAAGAAAACCATAGTCATATACTTAAATAAACCCACGTACCTGAGTTCAGAGATTCATATTTATATTCTGGGTCATCTACACCTCTGGTCATCACCTGATTAACAACAATTAATCATCATTAATAAAAGGTTGACCATAATGTGTGTATTTTAGGTCCAAGTTAGGGTTTAGGCCAAACCTAGGCTCAAATAGCCTAGAACATGTCTCTGATATTTTGATACAAAATGTCATCCATCTAATATGCTTGTATCACCTTGATGATACCCAAATTGAAAAAAAAATCAAGTCTAATTTCATACCACACATCATCACCTTTCCTTTATTTTTGGTCATATCCTTGTAAACCTTTGTATTATTCTTTGTGATAATGTGGTAGAACTTCAAATTTCTTTTGCAACACACCCTTTTGTGCCTAATTTTAGAGCTCATATGACCTTTTTAATGTCCTAGCTTATAACCTTATTCCTAAGCTTTCTATCCATTTTGTGGCCTTGGGGTCGGCCCACTAGGGCCTAGACTACACCGGCCCAGATATGCACCCTTGCTTTTCTTTCCCAAACCTTCACCTTCCCATGCACACACAGGGTCGCACGAAACCTAATGCCTACCATGCTGCCATGGCTTCTCCTCCTTCCCCCTCCCTCTCTTCACCTCTCAGCCACTTGACCTGCTCCACTAGCCAGTGGGGCACCAGTGGGAGGGGATAAGCCCAACTGGCTATCACCACCACTAGGTCCTTCCATCCAAACCCTAAACCTACTCATGTTCCCCCTTCCTCCTAATTAAACCCCTCAACCTCCACCTATAACATCCCTGGATTTTCACCTTCTCAAAACCCCATGGAGATGAGAAGACAAAATCCAAAAATGTTAAGCAATTGTATCAAAGGGCATTGCGGAAGTAATTTGTGCATACATGAACATACAACCATAACATACTCAACATTCAACATGAATATTAATTATAACATGAACTTTACAGATTACATTTACACATTGAATAGAAAATTTTACATAAGTCTATGAACACGTATGCTAATCAGGATCTTAACACAATAGGTAAACTCGTACAACTGCTCACATCCCATCCTTTTATCCCATGCTAGCTTTGAACCTAAAACATACATGAAACAACAAATCATCGCACAAGGTGTTGTGTACATGGGCAGAAAGAAACATATATTTATGGCTTTCATAATTTTGAAAAAGATTTGCAGAAGGAAAGAAAATCATAGAAAACACTTCCTTATTAAGCGAATTACACCAATTTAAGTCATTTTCCTGAATGAATTGCATTGTCAAGGTGGACTAGTACCAAAACATAAATATTGGGCCCATCCCCGTGTACCAAGTACTCTAGGGAAACTCCCCATGCACCATGTGCTCTAGGGAGGTGTACTATCCAACATTAATCCATTCCCTCGTAAGGGGGATAATGAACTCCTTAAATAACTAAAAATCATCTACTTGTCATTTATGTTTACAAGTGATAAAACATCGAGTACTATATAGTGCTACTACATCCAATATTTGCAAATAGAAGAGAGCATACATACATATCATGATTGCAAGCAAGAAAACCATAGTCATATACTTAAATAAACCCACGTACCTGAGTTCAGAGATTCATATTTATATTCTGGGTCATCGACACCTCTGGTCATCACCTAATTAATAGCAATTAATCATCATTAATAAAAGGTTCACCATAATGTGTGTATTTTAGGTCCAAGTTAGGGTTTAGGCCAAACCTAGGCTCAAATATCCTAGAACATGTCTCTAATATTTTTATACTAATCTAGAGGTCATTATTTAGGTCTGGTTTAGTTTTCATAATTTTCTAACGATTGGTCTATTTCCTGGAATTAAAATGAGTTTATAAACATCTAATTAGTCATTAGTGAGGAAATACCTAATAATGAGCAATAAAAGCTAGATCAGGGTCTAAATCAGGTTCTAAAAAATCATTAAGTATATATAAGAATTTTCTAAGAATTTATTTAGAACAGATATCATTTATTATGTCTCAAACAACCTAAAATGAAGCATCATCTTATAAATAGAAACTCAACAATAATATTGATTCAAGGGTCTGATCTATGGGTCTCATGACAAAATAGACATTTTTCAGAGTCCAGAGGTATTTTCGATGAATTTAATGGCCAAGGCAGCTATTTATTAGGCATTTTCATGTTTAAAATTATTTTTGTAAATTAAACATCTATATACCTGGTCTTTTGGGTCCCAATGTAGGGTGGCCACTCTTGATTGCACCAGGATGACCATCATAGTGGGGCATAACCCAACAGCTTCGCCCAGCCTGACCCGTCCGGTTCATCTGGCTTTCACGAGATTGAGTGATGGCTCACCCTTCACGCGATCTGCCTGTTTTGCAAAATGAGAACGATGTTTTCTATGACTAGCGCAGCCGCCAGGCGAGGACACTCCGGTGAAGGATCATTTGATCATGGGACCTCATGGCTATCTCCTATATTTGTTAAATGATTCTTCGTGCTCCTTGGTGCCCGTACGGCTAGATGGGGGTGGCACAGCTCCCCATAGGCCTTCAGTCCACCATGGAAGGGGAGAAGATGGGCAATGGAGGATTGGGGATATCGTCAACAAGGCCTCCTAATCTTGCTTGAAGATGTAAAAACCTCGATAGGGAAGCAATGAACTTGTTCTGGCCATAAAACTAGGCTTCAAGGTTTGGGGATCTCTCCCCCAGCTGGACCTCTTCTCCTCCCATACATGGCTTCGGCGGTCCTGGAAATCGCCATAGGGGGAGTAGAAGAAGTAGCCCACAATCAACTCCTATACTCCTTGTCATACTTTTTTATGCCTAATCCCCCTGATATCTCCTCGTCTCCCATTACCTTATTCATGCTCTCTCTCACCTGTAGGGAGGATGGAGAAGTTGGGAAAGATGGTGGTCCTTGCACCTTGATTCCGTGACCAAGAAAAACCAATTAGGGTTCGTTGGAATGTTCATGGAATTGCAGATCTGAAGAGCTAAAAAGTAATGCATGGTATGGCTTTGTTTTAGGCGGTGATGTTGGTTACTAGCTATAGATCTGTTGCCCCTTCCTCCCGTGAAGTTCGGAGGTAGGGGATGATGTATTTGCCCTTCGATCTTAGATCTGTGGTCGAGTGATAGATGCGTATATGCCACCTAAATCTGGGTCACGGTGGCATATAAAAGTCTCACCCCTAAACTTTTAAATAATGAACCAACTATGGTTTGGCAGAAAATCTTAATTAAAAAGCAAACCCTTCAAACTTTTATATCTGCTAGTACAAACCTTAGATTTTAATGAAATTCGAACCATGGATTCCTCATAATGTAATCTAACTGCCAGAAAAGTTTGGTACAGAATAAAATAAAATTTGATCATTTAAATTATTTCCTCTAATAGTCATTAGATCAAGAAAAGGGCATGTGACACATTAAAGTCACGACATGCACTATATCCCTATGTGACTATAGTCTTCAATACACACATGAGTCATAAAATTGCAATTTCAAAATCTAAGTAATTTGGTGTGGGGAAATCATTTCTCAAATGAAAATTTAACCAAAGTTAGATCATCATTTAAACTACTTTCTACAAGTTTGTTACCAAAACTCCATTAATGTCCTCGAATACTAGATTGGCTATCAAAACCCTAAAATCTGAGTTATCACATTCACCCCACCTTATATGAAATTTCATCCTCAAAATTCAACTAATGCCATGCTTAAGGTGATATGAAAGTGCCCAACTTCATATAGGTCACCACTTCTGGCTACCAAGGTTCTCATATTTCTATATGTATCCCATGTCGACATATTATGTTCTAGGTCAACTAGGGTGTACACAACCCACCTTATATAGGTTGAAGCGTAACATTTTTGTTTAATTGAAGCATCATTTTATGGTTTAGTCATAACTGACAATCTTATATTTCAGGATTTACATCATCATTGTCCCTTAAAGATAAGGGTTTTATTCATCGATATAGATTTAAGAAGGTATTGCTCATGTTTCGTCTTTCACTCTAGCAACTCACGCTAGGTGATGTCAAGATTTCATGACATTATTTACTAAAATTTTCAATCTTAACATGATTAATATGTTATATGATTACATCATACTAGGGTTTCCTTATTTTAGAAGGTCTTACGTCACATGCTTTAATATTATGGCTTCACCCTATTATGTTTGAGTTATTGACAAATTGGAGGCTTAGATTTAGAAGGATTAAGGTTAAGAACTATTTTGTGGTCATCTAATATATGGTTCAAAGATATATTTATTTCAATCTCATGATTTCAGATGTCTATGTCTCGTGTATGATACAAAGGAAAAGAGAATATACTAAATCAAGCCTATTATTTTGAACTTGAATATTACATGCATGACATAGGAAGGGATATTAGATAGGTCAAGCTTATCATAATTTCAAACTTGAATCTTGCATGTATAATATAAGAAGGGAATATAGAATAGGTCAAGCTTATATGAGTGACTCCTCATACATAATCATCAATATAGTTCAAGTGAGGTTTCTAGCATCATATATCAAGTAAGATATAAGGAAGGAAGAACATGTATAAGTATATTATGCACAAGGCATTTTACTCTCTAAATTAGAGTTTATATACCACCTCACTTGTAGCTAATGATGAGATTCACAAACATATGTCACTCAAGCTAGGACCTAACTCAATCAAAGGATTGACTTTATCATAATGAGTTACCTACCAATAATTTTTTTTACCCAACTCTCACATATAGGATTGAATCATGCAAAAGGACTCAACTCATATACTCAGGAGTAACCCATCTTAGGACACATCATTTCACATATATCTTATTCTCATATATTGGAGATTAGGTCCTATGACCTTATCCCTGTGGGTCTCACTCTCTCTAGAGTTCACCAGGTATCTTATCCTAACTCTGGAGATCCTCCTTCATAAAGTATCTTGAGGCTCATGCATATTCAACTTTATTTTAGACTTAGCTCATCTTAAGTGAGAAAACCTACATACTTTCAGTATCGAGACTTAACTCATATTTCTTTGCAATGGATCATAACTCATATTCATCTTGAACCAATATAACAAAACATATATCATTAATATCAAACTTATCTTAATCATCATGCTTATGCCAACTATCATTCTATCTTCTATTCTATTTATCACATATCTTGATAAGGCTCTAGACATATAATCTAGACTACTCTCTCTTCTAGACTGATGTCACTCCATTTCACTTAGATTGCATGAACACCCACTACTTTCCTGTGTGAGGGACACATTTTTATATTTACATATATCTAATAAAATATTATATAGTTTTTCTCTGAGAAAGAAGGCGTCAGAGAAAACTGTCGAGGTGCGAGCCGATTGGGAAACAAAACCAAACCAGCAAACTCGAGTGTCCAACACACAGTAGATAGTCTGGTTCCATGTAACCTAGTGAAATGGTGAGAACATGGTGTAGACTAGTGTAGCTACCCAATACATATGAGCTCTATATGCAAAGGGTTTCAGACACTTGTCTAAACCTAGTTCTCGAACATCTAGGTTCTAACCTAGAGGCTAAGTCAAACCTTATTCCTATAGAACAACTGACTAAGTTTCTACGATTTAAGGTGAAAGGTGAGGCTTAGTTTATATGTTTCATGGTTAGAAAATATTAAGTGTATCTATTGTTCATGCTATGATAACAACTATAACGTCCCCGGATTTTCACCTTCTCAAAACCCCATGGAGATGACAAGACAAAATCCAAAAACGTTAAGCAATTGTATCAAAGTGCATTGCGGAAGCAATTTGCGCATCATGAACATACAACCATAATATACTCAACATTCAACATGAATATTAATTATAACATGACCTATTACATATTACATTTACACATTGAATAGAAAATTTTACATAAGTCTATGAACATGTATGCTAATCAGGATCTTAACAGAATAGGTAAACCTATACAACTTCTCACATCCCATCCTTTTATCCCATGCTAGCTTTGAACCTAAAACATACGTGAAACAACAAATCAACACACAAGGTGTTGTGCACATGGGCATAAAGATACATATATTTATGGCTTTCATAATTTTGAAAAAGATTTGTAGAAGGAAAGAAAATCATAGAAAACACTTCTTTATTAAGCGAAATACACCAATTTAAGTCATTTTCCTAGATGAATTGCATTATCAAGGTGGACTAGCACCAAAACATAAATATTGGGTCCATCCCCATGTACCAAGTACTCTAGGGAAACTCCCCTTACACTGTGTGCTCTAGGGAGGTGTACTAGACAACATTAATCCATTCCCTTGTAAGGGGGATAATGAACACCATAAATAACTACAAAGCATCTACTTATCATTTATATGTTTACAAGTGATAAAACATCGAGTACTATATAGTGCTACTGCATCCAATATTTGCAAATAGAAGAGAGCATACATACATATCATGATTGCAAGCAAGAAAACCATAGTCATATACTTAAATAAACCCACGTACCTGAGTTCAGAGATTCATAGTTATATTCTGGGTCATCTACACCTCTGGTCATCACCTGATTAACAGCAATTAATCATCATTAATAAAAGGTTCACCATAATGTGTGTATTTTAGGTCCAAGTTAGGGTTTAGGCAAAACCTAGGCTCAAATAGCCTAGAACATGTCTTTGATATTTTGATACAAAAATTCATCCATCTAATATGCTTGTATCACCTTGATGATACCCAAATTGAAAAAAAAATCAAGTCTAATTTCATACCATACATCATCACCTTTCCTTTATTTTTGGTCATATCCTTGTAAACCTTTGTATTATGCTTTGTGATAATGTGGTAGAGCTTCAAATTTCATTTGCAACACACCCTTTTGTGCCTAATTTTAGAGCTTATATGACCTTTTAAATGTCCTAGCTTATAACCTTATTCCTAAGTTTTCTATCCATTTTGTGGCCTTGGGGTCGGCCCACTAGGGCCTAGACTACACCGACCCAGATATGCACCCTTGCTTTTCTTTCCCAAACCTTCCCCTTCCCATGCACACACAGGGTCACATGAAACCTAATGCCTACCATGCTGCCATGGCTTCTCCTCCTTCCCCCTCCCTCTCTTCACCTTCCAGCCACTTGACCTACTCCACTAGCCAGTGGGGCACCAGTGGGAGGGGATAAGCCCAGCTGGCTATCACCACCACTAGGTCCTTCCATCCAAACCCTAAACCTACTCATGTTCCACCTTCCTCCTAATTAAACCCCTCAACCTCCACCTGTAACATCCCTGGATTTTCACCTTCTCAAAACCCCATGGAGATGAGACGACAAAATCCAAAAATGTTAAGCAATTGTATCAAAGTGCATTGCGGAAGCAATTTGCGCATACATGAACATACAACCATAACATACTCAACATTCAACATGAATATTAATTATAACATGAAATTTACAGATTGCATTTACACATTGAATAGAAAATTTTACATAAGTCTATGAACACGTTTGCTAATCAGGATCTTAACACAATAGGTAAACTTGTACAACTGCTCACATCCCATCCTTTTATCCCATGCTAGCTTTGAACCTAAAACATACGTGAAACAACAAATCAACACACAAGGTGTTGTGTACATGGGCAGAAAGATACATATATTTATGGATTTCATAATTTTGAAAAAGATTTGCAGAAGGAAAGAAAATCATAGAAAACACTTCTTTATTAAGCGAAATACACCAATTTAAGTCATTTTCCTAGATGAATTGCATTATCAAGGTGGACTAGTACCAAAACATAAATATTGGGCCCATCCCCATGTACCAAGTACTCTAGGGAAACTCCCCGTGCACCATGTGCTCTAGGGAGGTGTACTAGCCAACATTAATCCATTCCCTCGTAAGGGGGATAATGAACTCCTTAAATAACTAAAAAGCATCTACTTATCATTTATGTTTACAAGTGATAAAACATCGAGAACTATATAGTGCTACTACATCCAATATTTGCAAATAGAAGAGAGCATACATACATATCATGATTGCAAGCAAGAAAACCATAGTCATATACTTAAATAAACCCACGTACCTGAGTTCAAAGATTCATATTTATATTCTGGGTCATCGACACCTCTGGTCATCACCTGATTAACAACAATTAATCATCATTAATAAAAGGTTCACCATAATGTGTGTATTTTAGGTCCAAGTTAGGGTTTAGGCCAAACCTAGGCTCAAATATCCTAGAACATGTCTCTGATATTTTTATACTAATCTGGAGGTCATTATTTAGGTCTGGTTTTGTTTTCATAATTTTCTAACGATTGGTCTATTTCCTGGAATTAAAATGAGTTTATAAACATCGAATTAGTCATTAGTGAGGAAAGACCTAATAATGAGTAATAAAAGCTAGATCAGGGTCTAAATCAGGTTCTAAAAAATCATTAAGTATATATAAGAATTTTCTAAGAATTTATTTAGAACAGATATCATTTATTATGTCTGAAACAACCTAAAATGAAGCATCATCTTATAAATAGAAACTCAACAATAATATTGATTCAAGGGTCTGATCTATGGGTCTCATGAAAAAATAGACATTTTTCAGAGTCCAGAGGTATTTTCGGTGAATTTATTGGCCAAGGCATCTATTTATTAGGCATTTTCTATGTTTAAAATTATTTTTGTATATTAAACATCTATATACCTGGTCTTTTGGGTCCCACTGTCAGGTGGCCACTCTTGATTGCACCAGGATGACCATCATAGTGGGGCACAACCCAACAGCTTGGCCCACCTGACCCGTCCGGTTCATCTGGCTTTCACGAGATGGAGTGATGGCTTACCCTTCACGCGATCTGCCTGTTTTGCAAAATGAGAACGATGTTCTCTATGACTAGTGCATCCGCCAAGCGAGGACACTCCGGTGAAGGATCATTTGATCATGGGACCTCATGGCTATCTCCTATATATGTTAAATGATTCTTCGTGCTCCTTGGAGCCCGTACGGCTAGATGGGGGTGGTGCAGCTCCCCATAGGCCTCCAGTCCGCCATGGAAGGGGAGAAGATGGGCAATGGAGGATTGGGGATATCGTCAACAAGGCCTCCTAATCTTGCTTGAAGATGTAAAAACCTTGATAGGGAAGCAACGAACTTGTTCTGGCCATCAAACTAGGCTTCGAGGTTTGGGGATCTCTCCCCCCAGTTGGACCTCTTCTCCTCCCATCCATGGCTTCGGCGGTCCTGGAAATTGCCATAAGGGGAGTAGAAGAAGTAGCCCACAATCAACTCCTATACTCCTTGTCATACTTTTTCTATGCCTAATCCCCCTGATATCTCCTCGTCTCCCATTACCTTAGTCATGCTCTCTCTCACCTGTAGGGAGGATGGAGAAGTTGGGAAAGATGGCGGTCCTTGCACCTTGATTCCGGGACCAAGAAAAACCAATTAGGGTTCGTTGGAATGTTCATGGAATTGTGGATCTGAAGAGCTAAAAAGTAATGCATGGTAGGGCTTTGTTTCAGGCGGTGATGTTGGTTACTAGCTATAGATCTGTTGCCCCTTCCTCCTGTGAAGTTCGGAGGTAGGGGATGATGTATCTGCCCTTCGATCTTAGATCTGTGGTCGAGTGATAGATGCGTATATGCCACCTAAATCTGGGTCACGGTGGCATATAAATGTCTCACCCCTAAACTCTTAAATAATGAACCAACTATGGTTTGGTAGAAAATCTTAATTAAAAAGCAAACCCTTCAAACTTTTATATCTGCTAGTACAAACCTTAAATTTTAATGAAATGCGAACCATGGATTCCTCATAATGTAATCTAACTGCCAAAAAAGTTTGGTACAAAATAAAATAAAATTTGATCATTTAAATTATTTCCTCTAATAGTCATTAGATCAAGAAAAGGGCATGTGACACATTAAAGTCACGACATGCACTATATCCCTATGTGACTATAGTCTTCAATACACACATGAGTCGTAAAATTGCAATTTCAAAATCTAAGTAACTTGGTGTGGGGAAATCATTTCTCAAATGAAAATTTAACCAAAGTTAGATCATCATTTAAACTACTTTCTACAAGTTTGTTACCAAAACTCCATTTATGTCCTCGAATACTAGATTGGCTATCAAAACCCTAAAATCCGAGTTATCACATTCACCCCACCTTATATGAAATTTTGTCCTCGAAATTCAACTAATGCCATGCTTAAGGTGATATGAAAGTGCCCAACTTCATATAGGTCACCACTTCTGGCTACCAAGGTTCTCATATTTCTATATGTATCCCATGTCGACATCTTATGTTCTAGGTCAACTAGGGTGTACACAACCCACCTTATATAGGTTGAAGCGTAACATTTTTGTTTAATTGAAGCATCATTTTATGGTTTAGTCATAACTGACAATCTTATATTTCAGGATTTACATCATCATTGTCCCTTAAGGATAAGGGTTTTATTCATCGATATAGATTTAAGAAGGTATTTCTCATGTTTCCTCTTTCACTCTAGCAGCTCACGCTAGGTGATGTCAAGATTTCATGACATTATTTACTAAAATTTTCAATCTTAACATGATTAATATGTTATATGATTACATCATACTAGGGTTGCCTTATTTTAGAAGGTCTTAGGTCACATGCTTTAATATTAGGGCTTCACCCTATTATGTTTGAGTTATTGCCAAATTGGAGGCTTAGATTTAGAAGGATTAAGGTTAAGAACTATTTTGTGGTCATCTAATATATGGTTCAAAGATATATTTATTTCAATCTCATGATTTCAGATGTCTATGTCTCGTGTATGATACAAAGGAAAAGAGAATATACTAAATCAAGCCTATTATTTTGAACTTGAATATTGCATGCATGACATAGGAAGGGATATTAGATAGATCAAGCTTATCATAATTTCAAACTTGAATCTTGCATGTATAATATAAGAAGGGAATATAGAATAGGTCAAGCTTGTATGAGTGACTCCTCATACATAATCATCAATATAGTTCAAGTGAGGTTTCTAGCATCATATATCAAGTAAGATATAAGGAAGGAAGAACATGTATAAGTATATTATGCACAAGGCATTTTACTCTCTGAATTAGAGTTTATATACCACCTCACTTGTAGCTAATGATGAGATTCACAAACATATGTCACTCAAGCTAGGACCTAACTCAATAAAAGGATTGACTTTATCATAATGAGTTACCTACCAATCATTTTTTTACCCAACTCTCACATATAGGATTGAATCATGCAAAAGGACTCAACTCATATACTCAGGAGTAACCCATCTTAGGACACATCATTTCACATATATCTCATATTTCTCATATATTGGAGATTAGGTCCTATGACCTTATCCCTGTGGGTCTCACTCTCTCTAGAGTTCACCAGGTATCTTATCCTAACTCTGGAGATCCTCCTTCATAAAAGATCTTGAGGCTCATGCATATTCAACTTTATTTTAGACTTAGCTCATCTTAAGTGAGAAAACCTACATACTTTCAGTATCAAGACTTAAATCATATTTCTTTGCAATGGATCATAACTCATATTCATCTTGAACCAATATAAAAAAACATATATCATTAATATCAAACTTATCTTAATCATCATGCTTATGCCAACTATCATTCTATCTTCTATTCTATGTATCACATATCTTGATACGGCTCTAGACATATAATCTAGACTACTCTCTCTTCTAGACTGATGTCACTCCATTTCACTTAGATTGCATGAACACCGACTACTCTCCTGTGTGAGGGACACATTTTTATATTTACATATATCTAATAAAATATTATATATTTTTTCTCTGAGAAAGAAGGCGTCAGAGAAAACTGTCGAGGTGCGAGCCGATTGGGAAACAAAACCAAACCAGCAAACTCGAGTGTCTAACACACAGTAGATATTCTGGTGCCATGTAACCTAGTGAAATGGTGAGAACATGGTGTAGACTAGTGTAGCTACCCAATACATATGAGCTCTATATGCAAAGGGTTTCAGAAACTTGTCTAAACCTAGTTCTCGAACATCTAGGTTCTAACCTAGAGGCTAAGTCAAACCTTATTCCTATAGAACAACTGACTAAGTTTCTACGATTTAAGGTGAAAGGTGAGGCTTAGTTTATATGTTTCATGGTTAGCAAATATTAAGTGTAGCTATTGTTCATGCTCTGATAACAACTGTAACGTCCCCGAATTTTCACCTTCTCAAACCCCATGGAGATGAGAAGACAAAATCCAAAAACGTTAAGCAATTGTATCAAAGTGCATTGCGGAAGCAATTTGCGCATACATGAACATACAACCATAACATATTCAACATTCAACATGAATATTAATTATAACATGAACTATTACATATTACATTTACACATTGAATAGAAAATTTTACATAAGTCTATGAACATGTATGCTAATCAGGATCTTAACACAATAGGTAAACCTATCCAACTGCTCAAATCCCATCCTTTTATCCCATGCTAGCTTTGAACCTAAAACATACGTGAAACAACAAATCAACACACAAGGTGTTGTGTACATGTGCATAAAGATACATATATTTATGGCTTTCATAATTTTGAAAAAGATTTGCAGAAGGAAAGAAAATCATAGAAAACACTTCTTTATTAAGAGAAATACACCAATTTAAGTCATTTTCCTAGATGAATTGCATTATGAAGGTGGACTAGTACAAAACACATAAATATTGGGCCCATCCTCGTGTACCAAGTACTCTAGGGAAACTCCCCTTACACTGTGTGCTCTAGGGAGGTGTACTAGCCAACATTAATCCATTCCCTTGTAAGGGGGATAATGAACACCTTAAATAACTACAAAGCATCTACTTATCATTTATATGTTTACAAGTGATAAAACATCGAGTACTATATAGTGCTACTACATCCAATATTTGCAAATAGAAGAGAGCATACATACATATCATGATTGCAAGCAAGAAAACCATAGTCATATACTTAAATAAACCCACATACCTGAGTTCAGAGATTCATATTTATATCTTGGGTCATCTACACCTCTGGTCATCACCTGATTAACAACAATTAATCATCATTAATAAAAGGTTCACCACAATGTGTGTATTTTAGGTCCAAGTTAGGGTTTAGGCCAAACCTAGGCTCAAATAGCCTAGAACATGTCTTTGATATTTTTATACTAATCTGGAGGTCATTATTTAGGTCTGGTGTAGTTTTCACAATTTTCTAATGATTCGTCTTATTCCTGGATTTAAAATGAGGTTATAAACATCTAATTGGTCATTAGTGAGGGAAGACCTAATAATGAGCAATAAAAGCTAGATCAAGGTCTAAATCAGGTTCTAAAAAATCATTAAGTATCTATAAGAATTTTCTAAGAATTTATTTAGAACAAATATCATTTATTGTGTCTCAAACAACCTAAAATGAAGCATCATCTTATAAATACAAACTCAAGAATAATATTGCTTCAAGGGTCTGATCTATGGGTCTCATGACAAAATAGACATTTTTTAGAGTCTAGAGGTATTTTTGGTGAATTTATTGTCCAAGGCAGCTATTTATTAGGCATTTTCTATGTTAAAAAGTATTTCTATAAATTAAACATCTATATACCTGGTCTTTTGGGTCCCACTACCAGGTGGCCACTCTTCATTGCACCAGGATGACCATCACAGTGGGGCACAACCCAACAATTTGGCCCAGCCTGACCCGTCCGGTTCATCTAGCTTTCACGAGATTGAGTGATGGCTCACCCTTCACGCGATCTACCTGTTCTGTGAAATGAGCGATGTTCTCTGTGACTAGCGCAGCCGCCAGGCGAGGAGACTCCGGTTAAGGATCGTTCGAGCATGGGACCTCATGGCTATCTCCTATATCTGTTAAATGATTCTTCGTGCTCCTTGGAGCTCGTACGGCTAGATGGGGTGGCGCAGCTCCCCATAGGCCTCCAGTCCACCATGGAAGGGGAGAAGATGGGCAATGGAGGATTGGGGATATCGTCAACATGGCCTCCTAATCTTGCTTGAAGATGCAAAAACCTCGACAAGGAAGCTACGAACTTGTTCCGAACATCAAACTAGGCTTCGAGGTTTGGGGATCTCTCCCCCCAGTTGGACCTCTTCTCTTGCCATCCATGGCTTCGGCGGTCCTGGAAACCGCCACAGGGGGAGTAGAAGAAGAATCCCTCAATGAACTCCTATACGCCTTGTCATACTTTTTCTACGCCTAATCCCCCTGATATATCCTCGTCTCCCATTACCTTATTCATGCTCTCTCTCACCTATAGGGAGGATGGAGAAGCTGGGAAAGACGGTGGTCCTCGCACCTTGATTCTGTGACCAAGAGAAACCAATTAGGGTTTGTTGGAATGTTCATGGAATTGCAGATCTGAAGAGTTAAAAAGGAATGCATGGTAGGGCTTTGTTTCGGACGGTGATGTGGGTTACTAACTATAGATCTGTTTCCCCTTCCTCCCATGAAGTTCGGATGTAGGGGATGATGTATCTGCCCTTCGATCTTAGATTTGAGGTCGAGTGATAGATGTGTATATGCCACCTAAATCTGGGTCACGGTGGCATATAAATGTCTCACCCCTAAGCTCTTAAATAACGAACCAACTATGGTTTGGCATAAAATCTTAATTAAAAAGCAAACCCTTCAAACTTTTATATCTGCTAGTACAAACCTTAGATTTTAATGAAATTCAAACCATGGATTCCTCATAATGTAATCTAACTGCCAGAAAAGTTTGGTACAAAATAAAATAAAATTTGATCATTTAAATTATTTCCTCTAATAGTCATTATATCAAGAAAAGGGCATGTGACACATTAAAGTCACGACATGCACTATATCCCTATGTGACTATAGTCTTCAATACACACATGAGTCATAAAATTGCAATTTCAAAATCTAAGTAACTTGGTGTGGGGAAATCATTTCTCAAATGAAAATTTAACCAAAGTTAGATCATCATTTAAACTACTTTCTACAAGTTTGTTACCAAAACTCCATTTATGTCCTCGAATACTAGATTGGCTATCAAAACCCTAAAATCTGAGTTATCACACCACCTCTTGGTAGGCTTACTCCTCTCTCTGTGGAAGAAGCTCTGTCGGCCTGGTTCCTCGCCCTCTTGTCCACCATCTCGGCTCCGAATGCACCTCCAGGGTTTCAGAACCCTCCCACCATCATAAAGATGATAGGAAGAGGGAAAACAGGTCCCTATGGAGATTGCACAACCACCCTGAGTCACCAATAACAACGCATGACCTCATGCCTCCTCACATCCAACTGCAAGCTATCTCCTCGACTCGATTCCTATCTCCAACCGCTCCTCTCTCCGTCCACCTCCTCACTGGTATAGTGGAAGCACATGTGAGCCACGAGCATGTAGGAAAGGCTCCCATGTAGGTTGTTGATCCCATCAGGGACCAGGGTGACAAATCCAATGGTTCACCCTTCCTTCCACCCCTATTACTGGGGTCACGGGCCACTGGTTCACTAAGAGAGGTTGGTGACGGTATAGGGCAACTATGGCCAATTTACGGGTGATGGTTAGTAGTTATGTTCCATTTTCAGCCACCCAGTTGCAGTGGACGGCGTCTGAAGGCTGACATGCATATTGCTAAGTGATCCATATCCAACCCAATTAGGTATATTCTCAAAAATCCCAACTAAACTTTTTCATACTCAAATTCTCATAACTTCCTAACCCCAAATCCAAATCTAACAATATTTTATATCACTTCAATCAGAAAAATTATACCTTATTGATGATGCTATCAGATTTTTTTGTTTTTGCATAATGTTCTACTATTTTGTTAAAAGTCCCTTTTTTGACATTTTGCGGTCTAAATAAACTTCTATCATGCTTAAACATATATTCTTAATGATCTATTGGTCACCCTTTATGAAAATCAGTACCTTTACCTCTTATGAACGTGATATAATGTCTTAGACCTATTTTTTTGCACCTTAATGTTCTTCTAACCTATCATGACTTGAAGTTTGTTCCTTTATGTGCTTGAGCAATATGACTTGATCATTTATGAGGTTTTAATCTATTGGTATTCACCATGCAATTTTTGATGGAGCTTCCACTTAGGTGGAATTGTGTGCACCAACTAAAAATCCTAAAGATGGTAAGTATTTAGGTTTAGCCTTGCATATACTAGATAGAGAACTCCACCCACGTATTCTAAGATACGTGGAAGTCTTATCGCAGTATAGTTAACGGTCAATGCCTCAGGACAACGGTCTTGTTGCAAGCAACAAGATGGAAAACGTTAGAATTTCACTTAATCACTTATTAGTTGGTAATTAGATCAAGAAGTTGATTTGGTTGCTTTTAGACTACGAGCAAGTAAAATAAAGGCAAGAAAGTAAACTTAGGTTGTTAACAATGATAAGAAGTCACTAAGGTGTGATCGGTTTTTCACCGCCACTACACATGGATCAAGACATGCAAAATAAAACATAACCTGCAACAAGAGTTTAGTCAGTTAGTATCTTTGTAGATTTAGCTTCCTTTCGGAGAACTAACTACGAGAAGTGTGGGAGTGTTGCAAAGTCAGCCATCCCCGAACAAATGGTCAACTACTTTGCATCATTCCCTTCGCAAAGTGTGTTTCTCGACTCATCAAGGTTGTATTTTCACATGTCAACTGATTCCATTTCATAGCATGAAAATACAACGGTGGGAGTGAGTATACTCCACTTCTTGAAAGACACTCCTAGATAAAAAACAGATGCATGGTGAATACATGCACCAAGAACCAACATTCAAACGAGTTTTGAATCTAATAGTACAAAGTAGACAATTCATACTAAAAGATAAAAGATAACACAAGTTGGTGATCAAGCAACAAGTATTCATTAAACATTTGATGTCGAACTGAAAAGATATAAACTCTATATTACAAACTATGGATTACATTTACATGATACAAAAACATGGGTAGCGGGGCTACTCCCCGCACCCTACTGAGAAAGACTACTCGCTCATAACTAGGACAAAGAAGGAGGCAAGAAGAGAGAGAGAGCGTCATCCCCACAAAGGAGAGAGGAAAGTCAACCCCTTGGAGAGAGAGAGAAACGATCCACCAGCTTCACAGTTTGTTTGATGATGAGATCCCCTCTTCCCACCTTCTTTGGCAGAGAGGGAGAAAGCAACTTTGAGATGGAGTGTAGGTCTCAGACCGGTAGCCCTTGGGCGGGGGATGGAAGTCAGATGTGCTCTGGAGTGATTGAGGCAGCCTTTGGGCGTATGAAAACCTCCTCTCCTTTGGAGGACCCTTGGGGTCTTATTTATAGGCCTTAAGTGAAGTCCAAACAGTTTGGAGACCGTTTGGACCTTGAGACCGTTTGGACCTCAAGACCGTTTGGACCTCAAGACCGTTTGGATTCATGCGGTCTTGGGACCGTGTGACTCCATGCGGTCTCGGGACCGATTGTCTTCATGCGGTCTTGGGACCGTGTGACTCCATGCGGTCTCGGGACCGATTGGCTTCATGTGGTCTCGGGGCCGATTGGCTTCATGCGGTCTCGGGACCGTGTGACTCCATGCGGTCTCGGGACCGATTGGCTTCATGCGGTCTTGGGACCGTGTGACTTCATGTGGTCTTTGGACCGTGTGACTCCATGCGGTCTTGGGGCCGTGTGACCCCATGCTGTCTCGGGACCGATTGGCTTCATGCGGTCTTGGGACCGTGTGACTCCATGCGGTCTCGGGACCGATTGGCTTCATGCGGTCTTGGGACCGTGTGACTCCATGCGGTCTCTGGACCGATTGGCTTCATGCGGTCTTGGGACCGTGTGAGTCTTTTATGATTTTTTTGTGTCTTTTTCTGCAAATATAAAGGGGAAAAGTTAGTCTAATAGTATATTTACAATAAGAGGGAATATTTAGGTATTATGTCTAATTCTAATTAAGAAAGAGTGTGGAAAACTAAAGAAAAGACTAAGATATCATCCCAAAATTGGGGGTTATCACCCCCCCCTAACTTAGAGTCTAGCTTGTCCTCAAGTTAGATAGAGCTGAGGCATGTAATGGCGAGGCAATTTTATTTAGTTAAGATTTCCATACTCTTGCTTCAATTCTCAACCTGAGTTCTCCTAAGGTCATATCGGGTCTTATTGCTTGCCTTGACTCTTTCAGGTTTTTGAGAGTTGCTTGGGTCTCAGGTTCCTTCCGTATCTCGTAGCTTGCATCGGGACCACTTTTTATTCTGTGCATGTTGTTGACTCTAATCAGCTTTATACCTCTCTGAAGAACCTACTGGAAACTAGAGTGGGTATTTGGGTTGGCTAAAGGCTTCAAGTGTAACTCCCCTTTTAAGTGGGGGAGGGGTTATCTATGCTTTTAGAATCTCACTACCGGGAACGACACATCTGCCTTTGTGAGGGTAGTTGAATGTACCGACCGGGTGAATCCTTTATAAGCCTTTCATATATTTAGATACCTTAGGGTTTCACTACCAGGCACGACACATCTGCCTTTGTGAGGGCAACTGAATGTGCCGGCCGGGTGAGACCTTCATCGGTTCTTTATATAGATCCTTATTTATGGCACAACTCTAATAATTTTATTCAACTCTCTGGCTTTTATTCGTAGACTCACAGACTTAGGATTTGGGTTTTTTTTTCGGGAAATTATTTTGGGCAGCCAAGCCTCTTTTATTTGAAGAGAGGAAAGTTGTTCTTAGAGTTTTTCAACATGCACTTATTTTGTGGTCCGCTTGCAAGACTTCTTGGTTTAGAAGTCGCCTGATGCCCCTCTCATCCTTGAGAGCTCGGCTTATTTTTGCCTTGATATTGACCTGTGGAGAGTCAGATAAAGCATGAAAATCAATAGTGGAGAGATATTATTAAGTTTCCATTATATGTCTAAGTGCTATTTACTTTTGAGGACTAACGTGATTCTAAAGTTAGCTGAGGGTGACTTTATTCCAAAGATGAGTTATTTGAAATGGGAGCTAAATGTGTAAAGGAAACTAAGAAAATTTGTACAAAAATGAAGGAGAAGATGGAGAAAGAGGGATATGGAAATGATACCTCGCCCTTGTCTAATGTACCCCCCCTAACTTATCACACACTCTGTCCTCAGAGTGTCAAAGTGATAGGTTGAGAAGTACGATGACAAGGGCTGCAGGCTAAGTTAATCCTGAGTTTGCCCCTGGTGATTGAAGTAGATTAGCTGCAAACTATCCACGTAGAGCGTGATAATCCACATCAGTCATATCCTCTACTGGTCTTTGAAGGACCATGATGGTGTACATCCAATAGAGGATGTGGAAGCCATAGTCATTTGATTGTCGAATTTGTTGGGACATTTGTGGCTGAAGGAAGGGCGATGAAAATGTTCTTTGCCGTAATCCCTTGTGTGCTGAATTAAAAAGGTGATTAATTTGGCAATGCATTCCTTTGCCACTACCTTCGTGGGCATCTTTGGTGTCACGACATAGTTCTTCTGTCGTGGATTGTACTGGATGTCGGAACTATTGTAGATTGTAGTTGTTCCTTCTGGTAGGTTTGTTGCCAGGAGCAACCAGTGCTCATGATAAAGGAAGGGTAGCATGATGAACTTCGGCATTTTGTGTTGTAGAAAGGAGATCCGTGCATTAGTTGTGCCGAAGTGCTTTAGCTTTAAAAGATCATCCTTCATGTATGGGGACGCCATATATGTTGTGGGGTTATTTTGGCCGAGGAGAAATTGATAAGTGGCCATTAGGCTTACGAAGAGAGATCCTTTAAACTGAATAGTTTCTCGAAGCGTGTCTGCCATTATTAGAATGTCACCAGACATGAACACGAGTTCATCCTTCTCGGCGGAAAGCCTCGACATGATGAGGCATAGTTCAATGCTGGAGAGACCTTTGCAAGCACTGAGTTCAAAGTCTGGGAAAGTTGGTTCAATGGTAGACAAAGGATCTATACCACTTTTTCTTTGCTCGAGAGTTGTGGCTGGCTCCTTAGATTTCTCCAACTCTTTCAAAGTTTGTCGAAAAGGCCGCCTTTGCGGGCATTGTACTGCTGAAAAAAGGTAACGAGGGACGTCATCAGGTGCCGTTGTCGGGTCCTTGAAGAACCTTCTATCACAAATGAGCTCCATGGCGTAATGCCCTCGCAATGAGTGAAAATCTTCAGCGACTAGATCATCAAAATGGATTTCTTGGTTCAGGGCTTGGATGTGATGGATGGTGCAAAAAGCGCAGTCCCTAGATCCCTCAGTAGCTTGAACATTTGGGTTTATAATTTGGAACCAGGGTTGGCTCCAATCTTGGCGGAGAGATGGGAGCGCAACCCAGATTAGCTTGAGAAGGCGAAAAGGTATGCATCGGGCTTCACCTGCTTCTTCACCAACAAAGTTTATTGTACCGGCAGGTAGCTCAGTGCCGCAAAAATTATAAACCTTGGCATCCCGTGCCTCGGTGTCTACAATCATAAAAAGCCAGTGGTCCGAAACTTGGAAGGGCACTGTGAGATAACGTGCCCGTCGTGCTAAACCGGCACGCAGCCGCTCTATGGATTTTACTCATATATCTTTGTATAAAAGGTTGATAGATAGAGCAGGTGAGGTGTTAAAAACTGGTTGCTGCCTCTTAGAGCTTCTGTATATTTCTATACAATTGGCGAGCAGGACACGGAAGATTGCCATTGGCATCATGGACCGTGGTCGCAGGATGTTGCGGAAGTCCTCTCATGTCAGCTTGCACTTAGTTTTTGTGTTATGGTAGATGATGTCTTCCCCTACCTTTGCATCATCCACAATAGTGTTCAGTATAAAAATGTCCTGAGCATCTAATGTGGAGACGGCCGCCATATCCAGGTCATGCATTTTGTGCGGTAGAGGTGGTGGCGGGGGAAGCTCATGCGGAGGGGGGGAAAGAGGTTGTTCCAGGACTTCTGCATAGCCCTATAGATTGTCATCCGAATCGGAGGCAGAATCGAGTTCTTCATCTATATCTAAACTCACTCGTTATGCCTCGTCCTGGTCTTGTGGGAAGGGCACTGATGTGTCAGGTGCGGAGAAAGGTGGAGCGGTTGTTGTGGGTGGGCTTGCACTGGTTCCTAATATACATTGGTGGAACTCAGTGAAAGCCGCGTCTTTAGCTGACTCCCCGATGGACCCCAGAGCAGAATAATCAAGGAATTGGTCCCCATATGACATGTTTACATTATCATTGTGGGGGGACTTGGGGTGATGTCCACCGTCTTGTTGACCTTTGTCAGAACCTTTCTGAGAAGGTTCTGCTACTTGACCTGGGTCCTCCCCATCGTTAGATTTATCACCTGAGGAGGTGGTATCATTGTTTGAATTAGTAGATGAGTCGGAGTCTTCTTCTTCGTCACTATCGCCATCTTTGTCAGCCGCTGCCTTGTCTGCTGGCTTTTTGCTTGTGGTCTTTTTGCACCGCCGGTGGGTGGCTTGTAATTCATCGAAAGCTACTTGCACATGCTCATGTGTTTCGAGCAGTGCGTCGTAGGTTTCTTTGAGGTCGGTATATCGGCCCTCGGCGGAGAGGAGACGTGCTGTAAGATCTGTTACTTGAGCACGTAGTTGTTGGATTTCATTATTAGTTGACTCCTCTTGGCGATTATGTAGTTGTGTGAGGGTGTTGCTGATGGTGTCCAAGCGCGTGCTCAAAACTGCTTGTTGTTGATGGAGCTCACGGAGAGTCTCGGGCAGAGGTTGAGTCTGCGTAGAGATCTCATCGACTTGCTTTGCCGTCGCTTCTTGCTGGCGCTTCACTCCAAGGACCAGTTCCGGCAAGTTGTTGTAGTGGCTGTTGATGTGCTCAACTTGCTTAGCCACCTCATCTTGTCGTTGCTGAAAACCTTGGAGGATGTTGGGTAAGGCTCAGTTTTGTTCGTCGATTGTGGCCACCTGTCTGGATAAACCCTACACACAAGAAAAAATAGAATGTAAAATGTTAGAAGGATCGGTGAGGAGGTTTCAGACGGCGTCGAATTGACGTCTGAATTCCTCACCGATGTTGGAAAAGGGGACCCCAGAAGCAGAAGGGTGGGATGACTGGGGTCTGTGTGGGATGGTGTTAGTGTCTTGCGGAAGAGACACTGATGGTGCACCAAACTGCGTGGTGACTATGGATGGGGTCACCAGCGGTGTTGGGGGTGGTGGTGGATGTGAAAGGTGGTGGTATCTCAGGTGAAAGTGGGGGGAGTGATAGCGATGGGGTAGCGATTGTAGAGGTGGGTGGGAAAGTGGTAAAGTCGGGCATAGGAGTGGAAAAGGGAGAGCCTGAAGGAAAAAGGGGTGAAGAAGAGGGTGTGAGTGGTTGCGTGGATGTGGTGAAGAAACGAAGAGTGGTGGATGTTGGAAAGGTGGAGGGTGTAGTGGTGGTGGCGGTTAGCTCATCATTTAGACTCTTAATGAAAGAGTCAATTGATGAGGTGGTGATGTGTTCTTCTTGGAGGGGGTCGGCCTCTGGATGTGGTCTCGATGTCGGTGTCCCCGACAGCTGTTGTGCCTGCAACTGCCTTCTGGAAGGTCATTTTGTAGGTATTTTTGATGATCGAGCTACCGGGGCTATGATACTTAGCTCCGTCTGTCCCACTTTTGCTTTCTTTTCGGTTGCTTTAACTGAAGCTAAGAGGTTTGTAAGCTCCTCGTCAGAGAAGAGGAGCTTTTCTGTGTTATAATTTGCGAGCTTCGGAAGTGGGAGGAGAGTTCTGGATGACTTGACTGTAGGGCAGAAGACGTAATATAGTTTATCATCCTTTTCCTTAATAATAAAGGAGTTCTTCAAGGTTTGTTCATTAGTAAGGATGTCGCCATTTATTTGCGTGCAGCGCGGTAGGGGTCTGTCCATCTTGAGATATTTTATGATGGATGTGACATGGGCCCCCATGCAAATTTCCTTTCCTATAGCGTAGTTGGAGAACTTTTGTATCAAATGCCGTATGATGTTGACCGTCTTTCCATGCAGGATTGACCATAGGATTAAGAGGTCGGCAGAAATAACGTTTCCTCCATCTGATCTGGGGAACATCGCACTGGTAATGATCTTGTGAAGCGTGCACATGAACCCTGAGTGAATATCAGAGGCTTTACATGTCTTTGGCTCGTAGCTTGGGATCCCTGTTAGTGACTTCCAGAAGGTGTGTTTATTAAACGGGTAGACCTCCGTTCCTACAGCTCTGGCTTTGTTGAGCTGCTCTGGATTGTCGATGAAGATTTCGTTTAGAAGATTTTCTATTATCACAATGTCATTCCCAAAGAGCTTGGTGACCAGCCGGAGATCACCACCATCCCTTGCTCTGTGTGCAATTTCCACTGTTTCTTTAGTAAGATGGGTAAAGAATTTTGTGGTGGGCTCGACATAAGAGATTTTGGGGATGAAACAGAGTTTGGATAAGTTGGCGGTGTCGAGCATTGTGAGGACTCTGTCATAGATCCCCATCTTCAGTAGTACACTTGAGCAGACGTACTTTGTAGGTTTCAAGATTTTGTCGATTGATGGGATGGTGTGGATGTAAAGGTTTTCTGGTGGGGGTGCGGTGGTGGTGAGAATTGAGAAGGTGGGGGTGGTAACCGGGATGGTGGTGGTAGGTGTTGCAAGGGGTTGGTCCCTAGCAGAGGCATGCCAGACTTGCTTTCTGGCTCTTTCTTGGAGGGTTGTCTGGTTGCAGTTTCTTGTACCTTGTGTTTCCCCTTTTGTTCTTTAGCTGGGGATTCCTTCTCGGAGTTTGGCTTGTATTCCGAG
Organism: Alisma plantago-aquatica; assembly: GCA_963693085.1. Taxonomy (NCBI): domain Eukaryota; kingdom Viridiplantae; phylum Streptophyta; class Magnoliopsida; order Alismatales; family Alismataceae; genus Alisma; species Alisma plantago-aquatica. The sequence goes on from OY856413.1 coordinate 784,190,045, forward strand.
CCTTCATCATCATCGGAAGAAATTTGAATTTCTTCCTTCTTCAGGTGCCTCAGCAAGGCACTTGTTGAGGTGATCAAGGTCGCACAAGACTTGCATCATTTTGACATTTGGCAGGGCCTTTCCAGTCCTGTTGTAGTCATCAATGATCTGCTGGAGTTTGGCTTGATCTTCCCTCAGTTGCTCATTGGTCCAGATTTGAGCATTTTCAGATCCGGTGGCCTCCTTTGTTGGTGATGACATATCTGCAAAATGGGAGATCATGAGTTAGAACAACATGTTTTAGAAAAATTTGGATTTTATTTGTATTTATGTGGTTATATATATATATATATATATATATATATATATATATATATATATATATATATATATATATATATATATATATATTTGAGAAAACCAAACGGTTTGAAGACCATTTGGTTCCAAACGGTTTCAGGACCGTTTGGCTCCAAAGGGTTTCAGGACCATTTGGTTCCAAACAGTTTCAAGGCCGTTTGGTTCCAAACGGTTTGAAGACCATTTGGTTCCAAACCGTTTGAAGGCCGTTTGGTTCCAAACAGTTTCAAGGCCGTTTGGTTCCAAACGGTTTCAAGACCGTTTGGTCCCAAACGGTTTCAAGGCCATTTGGTTCCAAACGGTTTCAAGGCTATTTGATTACAAACTGTTTGAAGACCGTTTGGTTCCAAATGGTTTGAAGACCGTTTGGAAGGCGAAAAGTCAGGTAACAGCCGGTGAAGGGAAGGCGGAGGCGCCGGACATGAAGATGAAGGCGGCGATGGAAGGAGCCGTCGGCAATTAAAACGAAGGCGACGATGGAAGGAGCCGACGGCGATAAAGACGAAGATAAATAGGGTTGCGGCAGAGCCGGCCACAATGGAAACGAATGCGGCGAAGGAGAAGGGGAAACGCCGCGGCGACGCCGAAGTTGTTGACGGTGATAAAGAAGGTTGCGGAAATGAAATGGCCGGCCAGGTTGCCGAGGTGGCTGGACTACCTTGCAGCTAGAAACATATACGACGACCGTGAAGCGAAGGGCGGGAGAGAGGTCGCCGCAAAGGAACGCGGAGCTAGGTCGACGGAGGTGAGGTCGCGTGGGAGCAGGGGAAGGAAGCAATGGAACAGCTCTTGTGCGAAAGTTTGGGAAAACTCGAGAGTCGAAGAGAGGAGAAGGAGGGGTTAGGGTTTATATTTATAGGGATCGGGGGTTGACCCTACAAAATCTCTAGGTCAAATGGTTTCAGGATCGTTTGGTCCCAAACGGTTTCAGGACCGTTTGAGAGGGTTAAGGTCGAAAGGATTTTTATATTTTTATGTTTGTTTTGGTTATGTGAAATTTTTAAATTTTCAGAGGATAAACCTAAGGTAAAAGAAAGAACGGAAAATAAAATAAGAAGCTAAAATCTTCAGTTGCCTCCCAAGTAGCGCCTGGGTTTTACGTCGCTGGCTCGACGAAGCTTTGACGTTGTTATGCTGATGGCTTGGCGTCTTTGATTTCAATGGTCTATCTTGGAATTTTATCTGTTGGGGTGTAGTATTTCTTTAAATGATGGCCGTTGACCATACTTTCTCCTCCGTTGTTGTCGATAATTATGACAGCTCCATTTGGGTATATATGCTTTATGGTGAAGGGCCCAAACCATTTTGTTCAAAGTTTTCCGGGGAACAACTTGAGCTTGGAGTTAAAAAGGAGTACTTGGTCACCAATGGCGATGTCTTTCCTCTTAAGATGACCGTCGTGCCACATTTTGGTCTGCTCCTTATAGATTCTGGCACTCTGATAGGTGGTCATTCAAAGTTCCTCGAGCTCCTGCAGCTGGAGTTGTCTATTTTCTCCGGTGCTTTTAAAATCAAAATTTAGCTGTTTGATGGCCCACCAGTCTTTGTGTTCCAGCTCTACTGGAAGATGACATGATTTACCGTATACCAAACGGAATGGGGTTGTCCCGATTTGTGTTTTATAGGTTGTACAGTATGCCCAAAGGGCATCGGGAAGCTTGGCGGACCAGTCAGTGCAGTTTCTGTTGACTGGTTTCTCTAGGATCGCCTTTAGTTGTCTATTAGATACCTCAACCTGACCGCAGGTCTGTGGATGGTAAGGAGTTGCTACTTTGTGGTTGACTCCGTACTTTTTTAACAGGGCTTCAAAACTTCATTCCAGGAAATGGGTCCCGCCATCTGATATGACAATTCTGGGGACTCCAAATCTGGGGAAAATGATATCTTTGAACAATTTAATAACTGGTTTGGAATCACTGGATACAGTGGGTATAACTTCGACCCATTTCGAGACATAGTCTACCGCAACCAGGATGTAAGAGAAACCATAGGAAGAAGGAAAAGGGCCCATATAGTCTATCCCCCACACATTGAATAGCTCAATTTCTTGCCACATTGTGAGGGGCATTTCGTTCCTTTTGGATATGTTACTAGAGAATTGACATTTGTTGCAGGATTTCACAAAATCATAGGAGTCCTTTGCTATGGTTGGCCAAAAGAAACCAGATTGCAGAACTTTTATAGCGGTTTTCTTTGCACTCATGTTCCCCCCTGTGGGTCCTGAATGGCAATGCTCTAGGACGGGGGTGATCTCTTCTTCCGGTAAACAGCGACGGAAAAGTCTGTCAGCACAAAGGTGAAACAGGTAAGGTTCATCCCAATAATATTGCTTTATGTCGTGGAGGAATTTCCGTTTTTCATGGTGGGAAGCGGATGGATGAATGATTCCTGTAGCTAGATAATTGACAATGTCCGCATACCAAGGGAATCCATAAGTAACTTTCATTAGTTGGTCGTCTGGAAGGGAATCTCGGATAGGGATTTTATCTTCATCTTCAACTTCAATACGACTCATATGGTCGGCTACGACGTTATCCACTCCTCTTTTATCTTTAATTTCCAAATCAAATTCTTGAAGCATCAACACCCAGCGGATAAGTCTGGGTTTAGCATCTTGCTTCTGAATTAGGTATTGAATGGCGGAGTGGTCGGTGTAAATGATAACCTTGGATCCAATCAAATAGGAGCAGAATTTTTCAAATGTGTAGATGACAGCCCGGAACTCCTTCTTTGTATTAGTGTAGTTCTTATGTGCTTCATCTAGCGTTTTAGATGTGTAGTAAATTACATAAGGTTTCTTGTCAATTCACTGTCCTAATACAACCCCTATAGCGTAATCGCTTGCGTCGCACATGATTTCAAATGGTTGCGACCAATCTGGGGCTCTCAGAATAGGTGTAGAAATTAAAGCATTTTTTAGGGTGGAGAAACTTTGCATGCATTTTTGGTTAAAGATGAACTCAGTATCTTTGGTCAGGATTTGGATCATGGGTTTTGCTATTTTTGAGAAATCCTTAATGAATCTTCTGTAGAACCCCGCATGACCCAAGAAATCCCTTACGCCTTTTATATCTTTCGGTGGTGACAGCTTTGAAATAACATCGATTTTTGCCTTATCAACCTCGATCCCTCTGTCACTCACTCTGTGCCCGAGGACGATACCTTTAGTTACCATGAAGTGGCATTTTTCCCAATTAAGTATAACGTTTGTTTCCTCGCAACGTTGTAAAACTTGTCCAAGGTTGATTAAACAATTATCGAAAGAATCTCCGTAAACTGAGAAATCATCCATGAAAACTTCCATTATGGATTCTGTTAATCCTGCGAAAATGGCGGACATACACCTTTGGAAAGTAGCGGGTGCGTTACACAACCCAAAGGGCATTCTTCTAAAAGCGTATGTTCCAAAAGGGCAGGTGAAAGTAGTTTTCTCCTGGTCGTCCGGGTGTATGGGTATTTGGTAGAACCCGAAATAACCATCGAGATAGCAGAAGTATTTCTGATGAGCTAAACGCTGTAGGACTTCATCGAGAAAGGGCAGGGGGAAGTGATCTTTCCGCGTGGCTTTGTTCAGTTTTCTATAGTCGATACACATCCTCCACCCTGTTACTGTCCTAGTAGGTACTAACTCATTTTTTTCGTTGAGCACGACAGTAGTGCCTCCCTTTTTAGGAACTACTTGGATGGGGCTAACCCACTAGGATTCAGAAATAGGGTAGATTATGCCAACTTTAAGTAATTTGAGGACCTCCAGGCGAACCACCTCTTTGAGATTAGGATTCAGTTTCCTTTGATGTTCGTGAGATGGCTTAAATTCTTCAACCATTGGAAGTTTGTGCATACACATGGCTGGATTTATGCCTGTCAGGTCAGTTTTCTTATATCCAATGACCTTTTTGTGCTTCTTCAGGTCTTCCAGAAGCCTTTCTTCCTGATCTTCTGTGAGGGTAGAGTTGATGATGACTGGGCATAATTTTTCCTCATCCAAGAAAGCATGTTTAAGCCCCTTGGGTAAAGTCTTCATTTCAGGGGCCTTAGGTGGCTTAGTTGCTTCTATAATGGTGACAGCTTTAAGTTCTTCAAAGGTGGCCGTCGGTGCTTCTTCGACCTTCCCTAGGTGTTGCAGACACTGTTGAACCAACTCATTTGCAGAAAATTCGACTTCTGGGTTGGTTAGGACATTCTCTAACTCGTCCACTGGCTCAGATATTTCTAGTTGAGACATTTGCTGCATTACGTCCAGAAGAAAAACCTCCTATTGGATGTTGGGGCCTTTCAAGCTATTGAGGACTCGGAATTGAATTGCTTCTTTTCCGAGCCTTAGAATGATGGTACCAGCTTCAGCATCGATAAGTGCCCTGGCAGTAGCGAGGAAGGGTCTGCCAAAAATTACCGGCTATCTCAGATCTTCCTTAATATCCATGATGACAAAGTCGCACGGGACATAGGCATCATTGCCTATCCTAACTGGAATGTCTTCAATAATTCTAAGAGGTTCGGTGATTGTAGAGTCAGCTAATTGAATTGTCATTGCTGTAGGCAGCAATTCAGTGAAACCTAATCGTTTGCACATAGAATAGGGCATAATGGATATGCTGGCCCCTAGGTCCGCTAATCCCTTTTTGTTCGATGCATTTCCAATGCAGCATTGAATTCCGAAGGAACCTGGATCCTTCTTCTTCTTTGGCATTTTATTCAGGATGATATCAGAGGTGGTTTGGGCAAGCTTGACAGTTTCTTGTTCCTCAGTGATGTACTTCCTTGATAACAGAGTTTTAGGTATTTTTCCCAAGCCGGTACCTCAGAGAAGGCATCAAGGAGTGGAATATCGATGTAAAGTTTCTTCATCGCCTCCTTGAATTTTTGGAACCTGGTATCCATTTTCGTTTCTCACAGTCTTCCTAGATATGGGATCCTTGGTTTATATTGTAAGATTTTCAGGTCCGTGGACACTTGTTCTTTTCCCTTGCGCTTTGCATTCTCTGTGGAATTCTCTGTTCCTGGCTTCGGGCTCTCATTCGTCATGAAGGCAGGTGTATCATCATCATCAAAAGTGATCCTTGTAGTTTCATGAAGAGTGCATCCAGATCTCGTGGTAACAACATTCAACTGTTCAGGCCTATTATGTCCAGTCTGGGATTCGATTCAGGTTGCCCTGCAAATGTGCCTGTTGGAGGCTTTAGTTGTGCAGCAATTTGGGCAAGTTGAGCCTCTACTACCTTTTGCTGAGCTTGTTGATTAGCTAGCATAGTCTGTTGGGATTGCAGCATCTGCCTTATCAAAGTCATTTCGTCTTCCGGCTGAGAAGGAGTATTCTTGTGAGGAAGTTGTTGTTTTCCTTGTTGAGGTTGTTGCGAAGGTAAAGCTAACTGAGGTTGCTGCAGCTGGGGGTGCAGTTGTGGGTGGAGAGGAAGATGATTATACCGATAGTAGGCAGACAAATTACTGGGGTAATTGGATCTCGGAAAGTTATTCCTGGGGTTCCCTTGATTTTGATTGAGGTTGCTTGGGAATCCAGGTGGCAACCTACTAGAAGATCCACCCTACGTCTGGTGTTGTGGATTTGCGGTCCCAGCAGGGTTCCCGTATTGGAATCCCTGGTGGTTCCTTGGCTGATTTGGGTTATAATAGACTTGTCCAGGAATGGTATGAATAGAGTTGACTTGTTCTGGCAATTGTTCTTCAGACTGGTCAGAGATTGGTTCATATTGTTGTGGTGGTGGATGCATATCCATCATCACATTGTAGAGCATTCCGCATGAAAGGGTTGGATGATCAGAAGCATGACAGGCTTCACAGGTCCCTGCGGAAGCCTTGACCTGTTGAACTTGAGAATTTTTCATCTTGTCAAATTCCCCAAGAGAAGTTTCGAGAGCTTGTTGCTTGTGAGCTATGGTTTTCAAGGCTTCAGCAATAGCCTTCATCTCTATTGATTCTTCGGCTTTATAGACCTTGAGGACTCCTTTTCCAGTTGATCGTCCCCAGTTGGACTGATTCTCAGCTCCGAGTGTGACTATTTTCTAGGCATCCTCGTAATTCTTTCTCATAAAGTTTCCTCCAGACGAGGAATCCAGAAATTGCTTTATGTCATCACTCACTCCCCGATAGAAGGTTTCTATCAATTGGTTATGGGAGATTCCATGATGAGGGCACTTTCACAAAAGTTCCTTGAACCTTTCCCATGCTTCAGCAAGGGATTCTCTGGGAAGTTGAGAGAAGTGATTAATCTGCCCCCTGATCTCGTAAGTCAGTGAAGGGGGGAAGAACTTCTCCAAGAACTTTTCTTCCAGGGGAGCCCAGGTGGTGATTATTGGCTCCCTATCAAGTGAGTTATACCAGCTCAGAGCTCTCCCAGATAGAGTGAAGTGAAACACATGAAGCATTATTGCATCAAAGGCAACTCCGGCTTGCGGGACCAGTCGGCATAGTGCCTTAAACCTCTTCAGATGATCCATGCAGTCATCTCCTGAACCTCCGAAAAATGAGATGCCCTGCATGATCTGGATCCATTGGGTCTGGATCTCAAAGTTAGGAATGTTGATGATTGGAGGTCAGACTGGATGGTTGTCTTCGTAGTTCTTTGGGACAGCATAATCCCTCAACTGCTTATTCCTTAGTTCCAACTGAGCAGCTTGGTTTGCTGCCTCATTTTCAGCTTTGATGCGGGCCTGTTCTTATGCACGAATCTCCGCTTGAATCTGAGCACGAGTATCAGCGATGAGTTGTGCTCTTTGAGCGGCGATGGCGGCGTTGACCCTCTACATCACCAATGCAGCCTGGCGTTGATCTTCAGCCATTTGCCTGGCCCTTTGGCGATTGAGTCTAATGCGACGATGGAAGCTTCTCTCTACCTCAGAGTCAAACTCTGGATCAGGGGAGAATCCGAGGTTATGTGATGATCGCATACACATTTTCTACCTGAGTAGAGAAAAAGAACACCTTTTTAGATGATGGTAAGGATATAATGATCTCAAGAAGATATAGACTAATGATTAAAAGAAAGTGTAAAATCATAACCAACTATCAAGATACTAAATGAAATTAAGACGTTCCGTGTTCCCTGACAACGGTGCAAATTTTTGATGGAGCTTCCACTTACGTGGAATTGCGTGCACCAACTAAAAATCCTAAAGATGGTAAGTCTTTAGGTTTAGCCTTGCATATACTAGATAGAGAACTCCACCCATGTATGCTAAGATACGTGGAAGTCTTATCGTAGTATAGTTAAGGTTCGAATCCTCAGGACAACGGTCTTGTTGCAAGCAACAAGATGGAAAACGTTAGAATTTCACTTAATCACTTATTAGTTGGTAATTAGATCAAGAAGTTGATTTGGTTGCTTTTAGACTAAGAGCAAGTAAAATAAAGGCAAGAAAGTAAACTTAGGTTGTTAACAATGATAAGAAGTCACTAAGGTGTGATCGGTTTTTCACCGCCACTACACATGGATCAAGACATGCAAAATAAAACATAACCTGCAACAAGAGTTTAGTCAGTTAGTATCTTTGTAGATTTAGCTTCCTTTTGGAGAACTAACTACGAGAAGTGCAGGAGTGTTGCAAAGTCAGCCATCCCCGAACGAATGGTCAACTACTTTGCATCATTCCCTTCGCAAAGTGTGTTCCTGGACTCATCAAGGTTGTATTTTCACACGTCAACTGATTCCATTTCATAGCATGAAAATACAACGGTGGGAGTGAGTATACTCCACTTCTTGAAAGACACTCCTAGATACCGAAACAGATGCATGGTGAATACATGCACCAAGAACCAACATTCAAACAAGTTTCGAATCTAATAGTACAAATGTAGACAATTCATACTAAAAGATAAAAGATAACACAAGTTGGTGATCAAGCAACAAGTATTCATTAAACGTTTGATGTTGAACTGAAAAGATATAAACTCTATATTACAAACTATGGATTACATTTACATGATACGAAAACATGGGTAGTGGGGCTACTCCCCGCACCCTAGTGAGAAAGACTACTCGCTCATAACTAGGACAAAGAAGGAGGCAAGAAGAGAGAGAGAGAGCATCATCCCCACAAAGGAGAGAGGAAAGTCTACCCCTTGGAGAGAGAGAGAGAGAAACGATCCACCAACTTCACAGGTTGTTTGATGACGAGATCCCCTCTTCCCACCTTCTTTGGCGGAGAGGGAGAAAGCAACTTCGAGATGGAGTGTGGGTCTCAGACCGGTAGCCCCTGGGTGGGGAATGTTGGGTTTTAGGGGAGGCAGAGAAGGAAGTGGAAACAAAAAATTTTCTCCCCAAACCCATACCGAGGAAACGCGTCAACGTCTATATAATAGGAAAGGATGGTTTGTGGAATCATACCTTGTCCCGAGGCTTGCTCGGCGACAATACCTCGCGCAATGTGCGGTCTTCAACTCCTGACTTGGACGGCATCTATGTAGCTCCTGGTCGCACCGGGACTGACGACTCCTCCTCCTACCGGACTGTCGGATGACAGTTGTCCTTCTGAGCGGTAGTGTCCTCCCGCCTCTGTAGTAGTCCACATGGACTACCTGGAACTCCACACTCCTTGTCCCACAAGGAAGTGGAACGAGTCGCACCCTCCTGTTGATGTACTAGTCGCCAACACACTCTCCTGCCTCCAGTTGCAACTGCAGTTGTCCTTCCCTTGCTGCACCTCCCTTTGCGGGAAGCACTTGCTCGGACTCTCTCTCGGTTACCAAAACCAGAGAGAACGACAACTTTGCAGAGCAACTGGTTGCACTAAGTTGTACTTTGAGAAGCCCCCAATACCCCTATATATATAGGAGGGTCATGGGACAGGGTTCTCCATCCCAGGCAATGCGGGACTAAAAGCAGGAGTAGAAGGGTTCAAGATTTTCCACAAAAACAACCAACTCGCAACCTGAACCGATTGGTTCACAAGTGAACCGGTCGGTTGGAGCACCAACCGATCGGTTGGGACCCATGAGCCGATCGGTTCACTTCTGAACCGGTCAGTTCGTGGTCCTGGTCGGTTCCCGATTGACTTTCCTTCTTTCGTTTCTAATTGGTATCAAATACCAATCCTTGTTCCAATCAAATTGGGCAAGTGAAATGCAAGGAAAATTCTCACCGACCTGACTTTCCCAACTTGCTCGTTTGCACCAATTGAACCGATCGATTCAACACTTGAACCGCTGGTTTCACCCTGGGCTTGAGCCGATCGGCTCAACATTTGATCCGACCGGTTCAGCAACCTCAGCCGACCGGTTCAACACTTGAACCGATCGGTTGGGAGTGCAGGTTGTGCAAAATCAGTCAATTGTGATTTCAATCAATCCGATACTCCAATCAATGCGTCCAACACCTTGAACAATATGATATTGAGCTATCAATTAATTGAGTGTTTAATTGAACTACTAAACTCCTTTAGTAATCAATCTAAACATTGCTTGTGGACAAAACTCCTCTTCCAGGTTAAATCCTATGTGTGTGACCCTGCAGGTCCATTTCACGTTGGCAGTGAAAGTCCATAACACTTATGACTTCACAAGCAAAGAGCGGTGCCTAGTCACACATCATTGCTACCCAAGTGAAAGTAGAAAGTTGGAGAACAAATTTCATCCTACAATCCGTGAATGGTGTTACAGTGAATGTATAATTCCTTTGTCACTGATATTCCGAATGAACTCAAGGCATGGAACAATCATCCTGTCAACGTGCATTCACTTTCTTGATCTCAGAGTAGATTGAAGGAGATATGTATGACATCAATATCACATACTGATTCACATATGCGTGCGCACGCCTATCTCAATCCTACTCATCAAGTGGCCTTGGATATCAAACTCCCTCAGGAGGGACAAATCCCATATCTATCATTCACCCCTCAAAAGCCCCATGTGTCAAAGCCACCCAATCATCACCTTTATAACAACCCATGTTTCAGGACTGCGTTTGATGATGTCAAAGTGTGCCCAACGACATGTGTTGAGTGTAGTGATTTCAGGTCAAAGAATCACACTCACCACCATCACTGTGAGTACTGACTGTGACTACCATATCATGGTTCCATGTGTCAAACTCACAGTGGGTCTGTCCGGTACACTTGTTCTCTAACAAGTACCTATGTGTTTGGTTTGATATCTCTATATCATGACTAATGAGATTTTGTCATCAACCAACACCACAATCTAGTCTTGTGTGTCATTGCTGTCTATCTACCTTCCACAATGACATCCGACTAGGGACATAACAAAAATGTACAAACTCTTAGCATCCGTATGATCTCATCGTTCAGGTCCTTAATCTGAAGGCATACGTCATTGAGTACTGTCATTCTCTAGACATTCAATCTGTTCTATCACTATCTCATATGATAGAACCAGAAAGAATTGGAAGCTTGCCTTTGATGTTTATCAAATCAATCTTAATGTATCCCACCAATCATCCCATGATTGGCTCTCAGGGCATACATACCAACAGACTCCCACTTGCACTGCGAGCCAATCACCCTTGAATCATATTCATAGTGATCTTCAAACATGTCCCACATGTTACTATGCTCTAGTTCCAACATAGTGAGTAATGGCAACACCTTGCCAAAGTCAGTATAAATTGCATGTCTCTCATCTCTTCGATGTACGTCACATGTATGAGATGGAGTTGCCGTAATATGCGATCTAGTATTCCTTTGCTAACTTTTAGCCACATTGCATGATCAAGGATTCCAGACTTGTCATCAATGAGTGGAATATAACTTCATCTCATGAACTTCCAGATCCATATAGTATCCACTGTTGTTCATAACACACAGATACTCAATATTTTCCTTTTAAATGGTTTTATTGGAACATTTCCAATTATCAACAAACTTTCACTTTTATACATCCTATGTATATTTTGTGATTAATTTTCTGTCATTTCAGAAGTTCACATCAATGTAACTCTTTACATCGAACTCTTCCTTATCTCCATAGAACTAGTACTTCCCAAGTACTTATCAAGTTCTTATGGTATTCCAGTAACCCTTACTAGAAGTAGACAGACATCCACTCGTCATGTCCTACATACGAGTTATCAGGATGAGCACATCATATTGCCATGTCCTACATACAAGATGATGAATGCATTTTATTCTTGCCATGTCATACATGTAAGACAATGGGATGATTACATACATGATAGATCCATATCTATTCTCAGTGTTCCCATTCTTCATAAGAATTGGACACTTGGCCTTGGGATACTAATATCCATATAACATGGACAAGTTTTCTCCCACTGAATCTGTGCATACTGAACCCTTCAGTATAGATTGCCAATGTATGCTTTCTCTTTCTATGTCAAGAGATTTTTCTAGAACTATCTCTATAGATCTCTATTCCTATCATATAGGAAACATCTCTATCTTCTTTAAAGATAATTTCCACTTTTGGATTTCCATTTTAGAACATTTCCATTTCACATCAACATGTGGAATGTGAATACGCTCCCACTAAATCACAGATCCCTTCTTTATCTTTGACATATCAGTCAAACCCTTTGACTATATCATCAAAGTAAAGATCCAATTTTGAGTTGCTTGTACTCAATCAATCATATTGATTAGTCCATTGTAACTTTAGACTTCATTTGCATTAGTGGATTCATAAACCTTATAGACTGTGTCACGTACACATCCTGGTTTTATTCCTCATAGGAATGTGGTTTTAGTATCCATATGCCAAATGTCTTAGTCATTAAGTTGCAATTAACAAGCATCATCCTTCTTAAAATGTTATCCATGTGTCTTAACACTTAAGACTTATTTGCACTTATGGATATGATCCAATGAGTGCTACCATCAAGGTCATACCTTATAGTTGACATGGATGTCATTTAGGATGTAATGGTCATAAACCATATCTCAAAATTCAGTTCCTCACATTCATCTAGATAGTTGACTCATCACATGAACAACTTATCACATAGATAATTGAGGTGTACCTGTTAAGGATATAAGAACTCACAACCCTTGTGATTCTTAATCTCTTTTATTAGTGTGGGGTATTCTTTTATTAAGAAGAATTCAGTTATTTGATAATCATTCTATAACTCCTTAGAGTATGATTCCTTCTTGATTTAGACATCACCATGCCTTAATCATGAGTTCACTCTGATGCACTATCATAATCACTCATAAGGATCTCAAACATTTGGTCCAAGTATTTCATTCATTGATCTCATCAAGAATTAATACTTTACCAAATTTGTACTTCATCTATGATAATCTTGAACACTTCAAGATATTCATATTGGTATTTCTCTAAACACCTTTTTGAAGTATTAGCATTTGTTCCAATAGGTATGTAAGTACATCACATGTATCATACGTAATAGGATAATCATTCTCCCACTACCTTTAGTGAAGATTGATTAATCATGTACAAGAGATTCATGTCTCTTACTGGTTCTCTAACCAAAAGAGTCTAGATTTATCCATCACATGGAAACTAGAAATGAATTTCTCATGATTGATGCTAATTTGATTGTTTGAGTTATCTTATAACTTCTAGGTATCATTTTATCTTATGCATATCAAATACCACAAGATAAACAAGGCATTGCCACAAAGATCATATCTTTAAGATTGAAACATCAACTTTATTAATTGCCATCATTGTCATACAATATGCAAAAATAAAGTGTTTCTATCCCTTGGCAATATATGAAATACCAGTTCTCAACTCTATTTCGTGCCCTTTTAGGCTGAAATAAACTGAGAGATACTCCTATATATGGCAGCAACACTTGCTCCAATGATGGTTACTTCTTTCTTGGTCCTTTCACAAAGGCCATCACTTCTTTGCGGATCTTGCATATCATATATGATAGATCCATATCTTGGTATCATATACCTCAGATAAAGAAGTGGTTTATTTCATGATACCTTAGGTGGAGATCTCCATCCTCTCCTTTATCTTCTTTTGTTCTTCCAGATATAGAGGGAAATTCCCTCATACACCCTTTCCCCATGTGCCTTGAGGCTGAAGACGGCTTGGATAGTTGGCTAGCATCAGAACACTTCTTTGCTTTGCCCTTGCCCTTACCCTTGCCCTTAAGACTTCCCTTTTCTTTGATCACATCAAAGATTATGGTTTGTCTTTCTTCATCTTTTCCTCTACTGTCCTCAACATGTCCAACAACTTTGTCAACGCTTGTCAAAGTTGTTCATGTTGTAGTTTATCATGAATTGTATGATTCTCGCAACATTTGTAGTATCATACCAATAGCCAACTCTTGGCTCAGAGGGAATCCTTCTTAGTCAGGTTTTCCACATACCCAATCACATTGAGTGTGTGAATACCTTACTGGATCTCCTTCTGTCATGACATACTAGGACAGTTTCTTGGAGACATCATATGTCTCATGTTGTCTCTGCAACTCATAGTTTAGAGAACACAACATCAAGCAATCCTCATCAATGTCATCCTCGGTATGCTTCCATAAGCATACTTTCAGCCATTGATATGGTGGGATCGAGTTCATCTGGTTCTGGTATAACTAGGACTTTGAGCTTTCACTCTTTGATTGAGAACACTTCTCATCATCCTAACCAGTCGTGGAATTATTCCCATTTAATTTGTTGGTCTCAAGGACCGATCGCAAATAAAGTGATTTGTTGATTAACCATTTATTTTAACAAAATGAAATATATGCAATTTCAGTCCAAAACTCTTTTTGACTTGTTTGATTGATTTAAAAAAAATGATGATAAAGTTAGGCCTTTAATTAATTATCGCTCCCACTATTTTAGTTCAAATTGATAGCCCTCACCATCAATTCGGAAGATTGCAGCGTACAACCTTCTAGTGGGCAAGATCCTGAAATCCTCTAAGTCATGAGTCAGCTTTGGCTGATCGCCCACAACTTAGATCTCTCAGGTAGGCAACTCTTGCCAATTGCATCATATGCAACTCTTGTTGAATGAACATGCACAACACCTTGCAATGAACATTCCTTGCCTCTGGGCTTAGACGCTCTAAGAATCACCAGTTAAGTCTAACCCAAAAGCCGACACGGTAAACATGCACCCTGCTTTGGCAGAACCTACATGTCTACCCTTCACACTTCCACAAGATAGACGGCGCACCACGCTTTGGCGTAACCTACGCTTGGTCGATCGAGCTTTTCATGTGTGCTGCTAATGGAAGGCATATAAGACTTAATATTTTAATGAGGGATTTGATTTTTATATACATATACATATCCAATCACCACAATACATAGTATGTATCATATACATGCTATATCCCACAGAAAACATGCAAAACGATAAAAGCGATGATTATAGCCATCCTAATGTGATTCCTCGAGCCAAGAGGAATCACGGTCATCTAGGTCTACATCACATGCAACCTATACAAGATGAACTTTGTGCTTTGCCTTCAGAGTAGATCAACTCATCACATGATTGATTGCTCGTCTGGCCCAGTCGTCTGGGTTCCACCAGCCGATCGGTTGGCTCCTCCAACTGATCGGTTCACCTGGTCATCGTGCATCTCGTCATGTCCACCACCCGCTGTCGTCAGATGTCCACCAGTCTTCGACATAACAGGAAATAAAATCTATCCTAATTTTTACATTGCTTAAAAGGGAAACCCCGAGTTACATTCAGGGGGAGCAAAGGTAGGAAAGAATCTTGAATTATTTTGAGTTACATTAGGAATAAGAGAGGGAAGATCGGTGCGCAGACCGAGATGCAAGCAACCACAAACAACCACACACATATAGGGGTTTATAGGCCATAATCATGCTACACATCCACCACAAAACTTGTTTAAGGGTGACGCGTATCGAGTGCATTAATAATACATATCATATATATAATTTGGGATTTGTGGATTTAGGATTGGACATGCATAAAGCCAATATTATTCGCATCGTATGCAATAAATAAAGGCGACAAACCAAAAATTGATCATTTCGATATTCCTAAAATATAGAGCAGTTGACGTGGCTCTGATACCACTGTTGGGTTTTAGGGGAGGCAGAGAAGGCAACGGAAACAAAAAATTTTCTCCCCAAACCCATACTGAGGAAATGCATCAACATCTATATAATAGGAAAGGATGGTTTGTGGAATCATACCTTGTCCCGAGGCTTGCTCGGCGACAATACCTCGCGCAATGCACGGTCTTCAACTCCAGACTTTGACGGCGTCTGTGTAGCTCCTGGTCGCACCGGGACTGACGACTCGTCCTCCTACCGGACTGTCGGATGACAGTTGTCCTTTTGAGAGGCAGTGTCCTCCCGCCTCTGTAGTAGTCCACACGGACCACCTGGAACTCCACACTCCTTGTCCCACAAGGAAGTGGAAGGAGTCACACCCTCCTGTTGACGTACTAGTCGCCAACACACTCTCCTGCCTCCAGTTGCAACTGCAGTTGTCCTTCCCTTGCTGCACCTCCCTTTGCGGGAAGCACTTGCTCGGGCTCTCTCTCGGTTACCAAAACCAGAGAGAACGACAACTTTGCAGAGCAACTGGTTGCACTGAGTTGTACTTTGAGAAGCCCCCAATACCACTATATATATAGGAGGGTCATGGGATAGGGTTCTCCATCCCAGGCAATGCAGGACTAAAAGCAAGAGTAGAAGGGTTCAAGATTTTCCACAAAAACAACCAACTCGCAACCTGAACCGGTCGGTTGGGGACCTGAACCGGTCGGTTGGAGCACCAACCGATCGGTTGGGACCCATGAGCCGATCGGTTCACTTCTGAACCGGTCGGTTCGTGGTCCTGGTCGGTTCCCGATTGACTTTCCTTCTTTCGTTTCTAATTGGTATCGAATACCAATCCTTGTTCCAATCAAATTGGGCAAGTGAAACACAAGGAAAATTCTCACCGACCTGACTTTCCCAACTTGCTCGGTTGCACCAGTTGAACCGATCAGTTCAACACTTAAACCGCTGGTTTCACCCTGGGCTTGAGCCGATCGGCTCAACACTTGAGCCGACCGGTTCAGCAACCTCAGCCGACCGGTTCAAAACTTGAGCCAATCGGTTGGGAGTGCAGGTTGTGCAAAATCAGTCAATTGCGATTTCAATCAATCCGATACTCCAATCAATGCGTCCAACACCTTGAACAATATGATATTGAGCTATCAATTAATTGAGTGTTTAATTGAACTACTAAACTCCTTTAGTAATCAATCTAAACATTGCTTGTGGACAAAACTCCTCTTCCAGGTTAAATCCTATGTGTGTGACCCTGTAGGTCCATTTCACGTTGGCAGTGAAAGTCCATAACACTTATGACTTCACAAGCAAAGAGCGGTGCCTAGTCACACATCATTGCTACCCAAGTGAGAGTAGAAAGTTGGAGAACAACTTTCATCCTACAATCCGTGAATGGTGTTACAGTGAATGTATAATTCCTTTGTCACTGATATCCCGAATGAACTCAAGGCATGGAACAGTCATCCTGTCAACGTGCATTCACTTTCTTGATCTCAGAGTAGATTGAAGGAGATATGTATGACATCAATATCACATACTGATTCACACATGCGTGCGCACGCCTATCTCAATCCTACTTATCAAGTGGCCTTGGATATCAAACTCCCTCAGGAGGGACAAATCCCATATCTATCACTCACCCCTCAAAAGCCCCATGTGTCAAAGCCACCCAATCATCACCTTTATAACAACCCATGTTTCAGGACTGCGTTTGATGATGTCAAAGTGTGCCCAATGACATGTGTTGAGTGTAGTGATTTCAGGTCAAAGAATCACACTCACCACCATCACTGTGAGTACTGACTGTGACTATCATATCATGGTTCCATGTGTCAAACTCACGGTGGGTCTGTCCGGTACACTTGTTCTCTAACAAGTACCTATGTGTTTGGTTTGATATCTCTATATCATGACTAATGAGATTCTATCATCAACCAACACCACAATCTAGTCTTGTGTTTCATTGTTGTCTATCTACCTTCCACAATGACATCCGACTAGGGACATAACAAGAATGTAAAAACTCTTAGCATCCATATGATATCATCGTTCAGGTCCTTAACCTGAAGGCATACATCATTGAGTACTGTCATTCTCTAGACATTCAATCTGTTCTATCACTATCTCATATGACAAAACTAGAAAGAATTGGAAGCTTGCCTTTGATGTTTATCAAATCAATCTTAATGTATCCCACCAATCATCCCATGATTGGCTCTCAGGGCATACATACCAACAGGGAATGGAAGTCGGATGTGCTCTGGAGTGATTGAGGCAGCCTTTAGGCGTCTGAAAACCTCCTCTCCTTTGGAGGACCCTTGGGGTCTTATTTATAGGCCTTAAGTGAAGTCCAAACGAATTGGAGACCGTTTGGATCTCAAGACCGTTTGGACCTTAAGACCGTTTGGACCTGGAGACCGTTTGGACCTCAAGACCGTTTGGATTCATGCGGTCTTGGGACCGTGTGACTCCATGCGGTCTCGGGACTGATTGGCTTCATGCGGTCTTGGGACTATGTGACTCCATGCGGTCTCGGGACCGATTGGCTTCATGCGGTCTTGTGGCCGATTGGCTTCATGTGGTCTCGGGACCGTTTGACTCCATGCGGTCTCGGGACCGATTGGCTTCATGCGGTCTTGGGACCGTGTGACTTCATGCGGTCTTGGGACCGTGTGACTCCATGCGGTCTTAGGGTCGTGTGACTCCATGCGGTCTCGGGACCGATTGGCTTCATGCGGTCTTGGGACCGTGTGACTCCATGCGGTCTCGGAACCGATTGGCTTCATGCGGTCTTGGGACCGTGTGACTCCATGCGGTCTCGGGACCGATTGGCTTCATGCGGTCTTGGGACCGTGTGAGTCTTTTATGATTTTTTTGTGTCTTTTTCTGCAAATATAAAGGGGAAAAGTTAGTCTAATAGTATATTTACAATAAGAGGGAATATTTAGGTATTATGTCTAATTCTAATTAAGAAAGAGTGTGGAAAACTAATGAAAAGACTAAGATATCATCCCAAAATTGGGGGTTATCAATGGTTGATCTCCAAAATCAAAACTTTATAATGAGCTTTGTATTCTCCTATATCAATAACTCATGCTATATGGTTAATGTTTGTCTAATATGACCACAGATGCCTAGTTTATACATTAAATGACTATGTTAATCTCGTTGTGCCCACATGATGAATTAGGATTGTTATGCTAATTCCATGCTCTACCTTATTCAAATCAATAGATTTATCACTCATGTAGAACTATAAGCCAAATCAATCTATCATATGCTCTGAATGCTCCTATGGTTTTGGGAATGTACTCTATTTCTTTGAACTTGATCTAAGTTGACTTAATCATGATCTTGAATGTTAAACCATGATGATGTAATCTAAATAGCATGCTTCCTTTACTCCAAATCAGAAATGATCTCATGTATATATCTAATCTAATGTGGATGGTTCACTTAGATCTAGGACTTAATGTTGATCCTTTTACTATGATTGAATAATGACATGCACATTGGAAGTTTGGAACTAAGGTTGAAATGCTTGGAACCTATATCTAGGGAATCATCCACATGACACGTATGATTCTTATTTACTCAAAACCTAGTGAACTAAGACACCATGCTATATCTTTTCCTTGTGAGGTACCCTTGGCTTGGATAATCTTTAGGATCTTACTCAAGAATGCTTAAACTTGTACTCTACTCATAAGGTACACTTACTCTCTTGACCCTACTATGGTATTAACTTCTTTGTAGGTATGCTCATATGAATGCTTGGCTAATTAATCTCTTGATTGAGCTACTAGTTTCCTATGATTTGTACATTCGTTTTGCTTGAAATATGTTGAAAAAACCTTGAACATAATTGAACTTGTCAATTATACAAACCTAGTTTACCTGCTTGAATTCTTAGGGAAAGGGCATGAGCCATGAATGAAATAGGGTTAGTTCAGTGACTCTGGTCTTGAGGTCCCTCACGTTGATAAAAGGGTTGCTAATCTTGAGAACCCTTACAAACCCTTCCAATGGGAAGCTAGTCAATGGCCATAATATGTTGTTAAGTAGAATGGAAATGTACATAAAACACACTTTTTATAAAAGAATGTTGTTAAGTGTTTCACGCCTTGTTTCTACTTCTTTCTTATATGATGTTTCTAGCCAAGAAACTTTTATAGTATTCTTAAACTATTTGTTTGCCCTTTCGTAGTGTACTTAATGCTTTTGCATTAATATGTATTGTTTATCATATTTGTAGTTGTCAAATGAAGATCCACTACACTTAAGACTCTAAGCTCTAAAACAAAATGCAAATGGGTTTACTTGAATCTAGAAATGTGTACATATCTCTTATCTCCATGTTTAGTATCTTGTTATCTCTTGTTGTTACTACTTTTACATATATATTGCATGTGTGATACATGTGATGAGATCCATTCTAGGGATGGGCGCCCCAGTCCACTCATCTTTGGCTGTGTAGAAATTAGGAGTGTGGACTTAGGGTAACAAACTATTCTGTGAGAAATGGTATTAGAGCGATACACATAGGCCTCTATATATGTTTAAGGCATAACACATCTTAAGGACCCATGAAGGATTAAAATCCTTTCCTCAAGTTTAGAGAGTCTTCTAGCATCTCATCTCTTCTTTAAGGACCACCTAAGCTACCCAAGGACATGATTATTAGGTAGTCTTCTCATCTCCTCATGTAATTCTTCTCTCATGACTATTAATCACATGAAATCTCAATTTTGGGTAGCTTATGCATGGGAAAAATAAAACACATTTGAAATCATGAAAGTTGAACAAGATGATAATGCCACGATCTGACTATAAATTGAAAACCTTATTTGATGTATGAAATTACTCTTAGAAGCGATGTACTAATATCTACACTTTATGAAACTCAATGTTACCTGACTAAGTTAAGTGATTCCTATGTTTGAGGTAAACCCTTGTGTGGTGAAATAAGGAGGAACTCATGTTTTACACCTCATGTTTGATGAGGTCCCTATGATTATACCTATGTTTCTATATTGATTGATTAAACCACAAACATAGTTAAGCAAGTTTTCCCCCTATTTGATATGTGCAATGATCATGTCACAAAATGATCATGTCTTTGGAACCCTAGATCATGATGTAAAGACTTGTTATAAGAGAAAAATCCCCTATTGGCTATTATTCCCCCTTGTAGATTCAATTTTAATAATATGATGGACCTAGATCTCATTCTCGCCCTTTTATTCTCAAACTCTTGAGGTCTCAATTTGACTTCTCGATTTCCAAAATCCTTCATTACCTTGATCATGAAAGGAATGGAATGCTATTATGACTTCAAACTCACAAAATCTTGAAATATAATTTCTCTATTAATTATCTTGATGATTGACTCATGACCTTGCAAAATACAATTTAATAGTTGATACTCACCCTATATGTATATGCTTGATGGCTCAAGACTAATTATAGACTAATGTGCTAGATTAGGGCGGTAGTTGACTTATGACCCCCTAACCTAGGTCACATCCCTATATGACTACCTATAAATTTTCATCTTGTTGAATATTTAAAGTTTGGATAGGTGACACCTTCCACCTGATTGTGATTTTTCACCTAAGTCTCTAATTGTTCAGACCTTCGATGATATGGATACTCGATCTTAAATCTTGATTTGATGATGATCTTAAAATATGATGTTGTTGACTATAATCAGTGGTTAGGTTCCTAAAAAGACCTAGGCCTAGATCATTCGTTGGCCACAAATACCATGAAAATTAACTTGATGATGATACCACAAAATGTTGAATAATGCTTAAAATGTTTCTCAATTGGTGTTTGATTGTTGTATACAGATGAATAATCATCCCTAAGGTCTAATTAGGCAACGAAACCTTAGCTCCAAATTGTTTGGATCCATGACTTTAATATTCAAAATTGACTCTCGACATTGAATAATAAAATCTCGACTGATGTTGATTTTGATTTGACTTCTATGATCACCCAATTTGGATCTTGAGGCCACCTTAAATGTATGATTAATGGCTTTCATGTTCCCAAATCATGACAATGTAAACTGATGATTATGCTAACTCGCTCGATTTATAACTTAGGGTTAAGCTCCATGTGGACTAGGGTGGGCTCTTATGTCAATTTTGAGCAAGAAATCATGATGTTGAAATATGATGTTTGTCCAAAACTATTGAAATGCAAAATCACAATTATGGATGTATAACCCCAACTAGGCCAGTGTAGAAGATAAAACCCTAAACGATGGGTTTGAAAGTCATTATGTACTCCTGAGGAAAGAGCCCTATTTGTTTGACTTAAAAATGTGATCTCTCCAAATTGGTGAATCTATAGGATTATCCCTCTCAATTTGTGAGTTATGTGATGATCTTACCAAGTTAATGATCAATGTGACTTTGCCTTGACCATAATAGATGATTGCTCGATTTCAGAATGAAATGGATATTGTAACTGGTGATGATACCTTATGATAATACTAGGATGATCTTTATGATGAATGGGAAAACTCAACCTCGTTTGATGATCTGATTTAATTTTGGGGACACAATCTCTTTAAGGTGGGGAGAATGTAATGACCTGGAAGTTTTCTCTTCAATTTTAACTTTTACTTTAGATATAGTCCTCACCATCAATTTCATATACTACGTGTTTTGATACAAAATTTGGTCTATCTAATATGCTTGTATCACCTTGATGGTTCCCAAATTGAAAAAAAAAAAAATCAAGTCTAATTTCATACCACACATCATCACCTTTCCTTTGTTTTTGGTCATATCCTTGTAAACCTTTGTATTATTCTTTGTGCTCATGTAGTAGAGCTTCAAATTTATTTTCCAACACACCTTTTTGTGCCTAATTTTATAGCTCATATGACCTTTTAAATGCCCTAGATTATAACCTAATTCCTAAGCTTTCTATATGTATTGTGGCCTTGGGGCCGACCCACCAGGGCCTAGTCTATGCCGGCCCAAATATGCACCCTTCCTTTTCTTTCCCTGATCTTCACCTGCCCTTGCACACACAGGTCATACCAGACTCGACACCTACCATGCTACCGCATATTCTCCTCCTTCCCCCTCTCTCTCTTCACCTTTTAGTTGCTTGACCTGCTGCATCATCTAGTGGGGCACCAGTGGGAAGGGATAAGCTTGAGTAGCCACCGGCACCACTAGGTCCTTCCATCCAAACCCTAAACTTACTCCCATTTCCCCTTCCTCCTACTTAAACCCTGTCAACCTCCACCTCTTGATGGGGTCACTCCTCTCTCTGCAATGGAAGCTCGACCGGTCTGGTTCCTCACCCTCTTATCTACCATCTTGGCTCTGATAGCCCCTCCAGGGTTTTAGAACCCTCCCTCCATCATGAAGACGATCGGAGGAGGCACAATAGGTCCCTGGTTTCCCCTTGTCCTATGCCCCCTCACTTTACCTTGTTATCTCAGTCCTTACCCAATGCTCTTACTGCGGCCTCGAGCCATTACAGTTGTTGCACTCGAGCGGTTGCAACGTAAATCACCACCCAACTTCACAATGAAGACAATGGGGATACAGAGGCTGCGCATCCAACCCGAGTCACCAATGTAGACGCTTGACCTCAAACCACCTCGCTCCCAACCGCAAGCTATCTCCTCAACTTGCTTGCTATCTCCAACAGTTCCTCTCCCCAGCCACCTCCTTGTCAGCACAGTGGAAGTGCATGTGACCTACGAGCACATAGGACGGGCTCCCACACATGTCGTTGATCCCATCAGGGATGAGGGTGATGGATCCAACAGTTCAACCTTCCTTCCACCCCTATTAGTGGGGTCGCAGGCCATTGGTTCACTATGAGAGGTCGGTGGCGGCATAGGGCGACTATGGCTGATTTGTAGGAGATGGTGAGCGGTTGTGTTCCATTTTCAGCAGCCTAGTTGTGGTGGACGATGTCTGAAGGCCGACATGCCTGTGGCTATGCAGCCCATATCCGGCCCAATTAGGTATATTCTCAAAAATCCCAATTAAATTGCTTCGTACTCAAACCCTCATAGCTTCCAAACCCCAAATACAAATCTAACAATATTATATATCACTTAAATCATAAAAATAGTACCTTGTTGATGATGCTATTAGATTTTTTTATTTTTTGCATAATGTTCTACTATTTTGTTAAAAGTCCATTTTATGACCTTTTGCAGTCTAAATCAACTTCTATCATACTTAAACATGTATTCTTAATGATCTTTTGGTCACCCTTTATGCAAATCAGTACCTTTACTTCTTATGTATGTGATATAATGTCTTGGACCTATTTTTTTGCATCTTAATGTTCTTTTAACCTCTCATGACTTGAAGTTTGTTCCATATGTGCTTGAGCAATACAATTTGATCATTTTTGAGTTTTTGGTCTATTGGTTGTCACCATGAATGGTTGATTTTCAAAATAAGAATTTTATAATGAGCTTTGTACTCTCCTATATCAATAACTCATGCTATATGGTTCATGTTTGACTAATATGACCATACATGCCTAGTTTGTATATTAAATGACTAAGTTAATCTTGTTGTGCCCACATGATGAATTAGGATTTTTATGCTAATTCCATGCTCTACCTCATTCAAATCAATAGATATATCACTCATGTAGAACTATAAGCCAAGTCAATCTTTCATATGCTCTTAATGCTCCTATGGTGTGGGGAATGTACTCTATTTGTTTGAACTTGATCTAATGTGACTTAATCATGATCTTGCATGTTAAACTATGATGAATGTAATCTAACTATCATGCTTCCTTTGCTCCAAATCAGAAATGATCTCATGTATATATCTAATATAATGTGGATGGTTCACTTAGATCTAGGACTTAACGTTGATCCTTTTACTATGATTGAATAATGACATGCACGCTAGAAGTTTGGAGCTAAGTTTGAAATACCTAGAACCTCGATCTAGGGAATCATCCACATGAATGGTATGATGCTTATTTACTCAAACCCTAGTGAACTAAGATACCATGCTATATCTTTTCCTTGTGAGGTACCCTTGGCTTGGATAATCTCGAGGATCTTACTCAAGAATGCTTAAACTTATACTCTACTCATAAGGTAGGATTACTCTCTTGACCCTACTAATGGTATTGCCTTGTTTGTATGCATGCTTGTATGAATGCTTGTCTAGTTAATTACTAGATTGAGCTACTTGTTCCCTATGATTAGTACATTGATTTTGCTAGAAATAAGTTGAACAAACCTTGAGAATAATTGAACTTGTCCATTATACAAACCTAGTACATGCTTGAATTCTCAGGGGAAGTGCATGAGGCATGAATGAAATAGGGTTAGCTCATTGACTTTAGTCTTGAGGTCCCTCATGTTGATAAAAGGGTAGCTAATCTTGAGCACCCTTACATACCCTTCCAATGGGAAGCTGGTCAATGGCCATAATATGTTATTAATTATAATGAAAATGTACATAAAACACACTTTCTATAAAATAATGTTGTTATGTGTTTCACACCTTGTTTCTACTTCTTTCTTATATGATGTTTCTAGTCAAGCAACTTTTATAGTATTCTTAAACTATTTATTTTCCTTTTCATGGTGTACTTAATGCTTTAGCACTAATATGTTTTGTTTATCAAATTTGTAGTTGTCAAATGAATATCCACTACACTCAAGACTCTAAGCTCTATAATGAAATGCAAATGGGTTTACTTGAATCTAGAAATGGATACATATCTTTTATCTCCATGTTTAGTATCTTGTTATCTCTTGTTGTTACTACTTTTACATATATATTTCATATGTGATACATGTGATGAGATCCATTCTAGGGACGGATGCCCTGGTCCACTTACCTCTGGCTGTGTAGCCATTAGGAGTGTTCACTCAGGGTAACAAACAGTTCCGTGACACATGCCCACAACGACCATGAGATGGTAGATGATGGAGAAGGCGGCATGGTTATGTGGCCCAAATAGGGAGTTATCTATATAAATGTTTGTTAAATTTTCATTGCATTTATATTTTTGATTCTTTTCAACCTATGTATATAATTATCAATTTATATATGAGAATATATATATATATATATGCATGTCATAATAACTAAGAAAACCCCTACTGTTCATCCACCACTTCCTCATCCAGATTTTTAGTTACCTACTTTGATTGCAAAGAGCATGTGCAACTCACTAGGTCATAGGTGCAAGGGTTTTACACTATGGATAAGTTACTTAGAAGAAGGGTCGACTATGGTGGTCCATATTAAGGAAGATGCTACAGGTCAAGCTCACGATATTAGTGTATTTAGGCAAGATGTTGTGAAGATTTTTGCTCATACTTGGTTGAATACAACTACAATAGAACTTTGGACATGGTAATATCTTATGGCCAAATACTTCATTATATATATGTGAAATTATATGTCAATATGTTTTCTTCTATATTAATTCATATATACAAGTTCTACAACCACTTATTTAGGTTGGGTGGAGAGTTCTCACTAACCAATGTGGCATTTCTAGTTCCATCATTGATTAGTTGTGTAAATAAAGACCCAAAATCTGTTAGTGATGACTTCTCTACCACATTTAAATATTTTGATAATGCAATAAGAGCGTGATTATAGCTCATTTCAATATTTGGCATGTTTTGGGTGCTTTTCCTATAATTTTTTCCTTTAAAATACACTTCATTGTCGATTTTGAGTTTTCTTAATTTGTTGTCCTTTCCCTCAATAATAATCTTTGAGTGTTGTTGGTAATTTTCCCCAAGATACTAATTGTATATTTTCTATATCCTCTAGGTGAGAAAGTAGACATTGGGGGATACACAATGAAAAATGCATTATTTACATGTGTAACTTTTTATATATGTCAACATATATTAATGTCTACATTATTAATTATATGACTATTTACTAATTCAATTAAGTGTGTTTTTTTAACTTATAGGGCTATAAAATAATTCAAAAAGGTCGAAGGAGAGGTAGATAAGAAAAATAAATCATTAAGTAGGAAGGATATTGGGGTAGCTTTCTGACTCCAATGCATATATATGCCAACTATGCTAACTTTTATTTATTCACATTTGACATAAATGTAAATCTATAGTTCCCTAAACAAGATAATGGTTGGGCATGCAAATACTACATGATGTAGTATATGGACCTGATTGTCACGGCACTAGACATCTGTTGTATACAAAAGGAAATATATATAGTCTTGATCATAATAAGTCAATTGTCTCATTTGACAATTAAAAAAATCAAATCATACTCTTGAATTATGTCATTCTCTTTGTAGTCATTTCACATGAAAAATCCTTATATAAAAGAAGAGATAGATGAGATAGAGAAGAGTGGGCACATGACTTCATTAAGGAAGTCAAATTGGAACACGATTGGGATAAAAGATGAGTTTTTAAATGTTAATGTGATTTATTTCTATATACATGTAGTGGTTATGACATTATACAACTTTAAACTTGATGAGAGTGAATTGTTGGTGCATATGGAAATGATGTGTGTATATATGCATGTGTGTGAATGAATGTGAAAAGGAATGGATACAATGAGAATTGCATTTGTACATGTCATGGGAATGGAATTGGTGAATGGAATAGTATCTACATTTTCTAAATTGTGCAAGTGCATGAGAATGGAATTAATTGTTGATGATAATGGAATCTAAGAATTGAAATGTATGTGGTTGAATGAATTTCGGTATGTGTTTGTTATTGTGGATTTTATAGGTGTGATGGCCTATTATTAAGATGAACATAGGATGGAACCTGCAATTCTAATGACCACATGTTCTACATCTTGTTGAATAGCTAGACAGACAACCTGTATACCTGCTATTCAAAAACATAAATGTGGCATCAGTGATTAATAAAAAATGACATTGTAGATCTGTGATATTATTTTTTAACCAAAACTGACATCACATATACCCTTACCAGATAAAATTTTACCTAATAAGGAAGTATAACATTAGTTTTGGTGATAGAACCAATGACACAATCTCCTGTAGAGTTAGTTGTTTGAACAGAATGACACTATTACCCTATGGTGTAAGTTATTTTTACCAAAATTGATGACAATGCTAACTAACCCACAATACAATCATACTTCTCATAACAACCATGCTCAGAATAATCCCATGATGCTCTGTGTTGTCGAGTTTTTTAGACTAAAACCAATGAAATAGTTTGATTATAGTGTCAGCTTCTTACTTGGAACTAACAACATAGAGCGATTCCACGACACTAATATCACTCTAACGTTATTGGTTTTGTTGTTTATTTCTATTTTCATTGCAAGCGATGCTCACTCTATGTTATTGGTTTGACCTTTCCCAAAAAACTGACACAGAAGGTCCTTAGCTATAGTTTCACCTACTTAGATGTCAACAAAAAGTTGATGTTATAGGGATATTTTAATAAACGCTAAAGTTGGTATCTAAACTAATCAAACCCCACTCCCACAGTAGTCTAATAATTGGCTAGGTGCATTAAGAATATTTCAAGGGTGTTCTTTCGCACTATTAATCTCTCTCCCATGGAGTAATATGAGACGTGTGAATCTACTTTTTTCCAAACCCCTAATCCCTCTCTAGATGCTACTGGTCTATTAGTTTGGTTATGGTGATCAAGCATAAACAAATCAATAATTGATCGTAGGTTCAAGTCCAAAATGAAAGAAGTAGATTATTCATTCATAAAATTAGAATACAAAGTAATACCGAAATACTCCCAGTACCTAAAGAATATGGGGTTTAGCCCTGCATGGTTGCAATCATCATACAAATGGAGGAAGAGGGAGGATCTAGGCTAAACATCAAAATATCAATGTAAAAACCCCTAGAGAAATCGTCTTGGCACTTCCCTCTAGGTAAACACCTTGATCTATAGCATTCCAACCACAAATCTGCCCTCCAAAAGTGTCCAAAGCATTTGTTCCATGGTTATCTTCTTTGTCTCTTGATCTCCCAATTTTATTCTATTGGTCAACGAGATAAAATATGATCCTCCTTTTTGAAGAACTTCCCTTAGGTCATAAGTGAGTCTTAGGTCATCATTAAGTCACAATTGTTGGAAATTCTTGATTTTCGATCTGAACTATTCACATAAATTTAGTATTACTGATAGGGTTTAGTGGAATAGAGTTGTAGGATGACTTGAGACTATTGAAATGTGTTGGTACTACCAACAAATGTGTCAATAACATTGAGATGATGTCTGCAAGTTCTGAATTAGGTTGGGTGCTAAAGTTGTTACCACTAAATGGCATGGTGTTGGCATCAAAGAAATTAAATCCAATTACTAATTATCTCTGTATGGTGAGTCAGTATCCCTGAGTTGTGGCTTCAATAGCATCAAATGCTTACTTGAATTTTTGGATTCCCCTATTGGATTTTTGTGTCATAGCAATGAGTTGAGAGTTATTTTGGGTGCTAGAGTTGGTAACATTGACTAGCATGTTGATTCAATCAAAGTAGTTAAATCTAGTTATTGATGCTCTCTGGATGGTGAGTCAGTATCACCAAGTTGTGGCTTTAGTAGCATTGAATCCTTACTCAGTAGCACCAAGAGCTGTCTTGGTAGAACCAAGATTTTTTATTTTCCCTATTGAATTTTTTTGTCATGTTAGTACCACTGAAAAATGTGTTGCTAGCATCAAACTATCATGTAAATACTCAATTTACTTGAAATAAGGGGAAAATAATGTTAGTCCAAATACAAAAATGATAATTTAGCAAGATTCATTAGAAATACTCAATATATGATGAATCAATGATTCACATGATAATAATGAGAAATAATGTGTAACATATCTCAAAGTTAACACATATGAAACATATGCATGAAACAATATCTTCTGAAAAGCAACTAAAAGTCAATGCATCAAAATATCCTAAGATTGAATGTTGCTTGCTCTTGCGCAACAATACCTTTATATATATTTGGAAGAGTCAACAAGAGGACAAATCCTATGAATTATGTTTCTCAACTACCCCACCCGATGGTCCCTAACCTCCCCTTATCAACCACTAAACAAATAACTAATATGTGATGAATCATATATGTGATCTACCATATAGAGAAATGGGTGGAATGGATCTGAATAAGAATCACAAATAACATCTACATTATACATGAAAAAACAAAATATGATGAACCTACAAAATGAAAGGAATGAAAATGCAAGAATCCTAATGCCTACTATCATGGTGGAATGATCAATGCATTGAATGCCTTATCCTAATGATGAGTGTGAGTGTAGTAATGCATACATGTAAACTATTTTCACCTTGTTCATTAAGAAAATTAAAATTGAGTTCAAGACATCCTTTTTTCCCTTTTCATTTTATTCTTTTTTTCTCTCTATCCTTCTTATTTCAGCATGATTTATAATCAATTCTCGGGGATTTCTTCAACATACATCATTGCCTTTTCTTTTTCTATCATTTTTTCATTGGGAGGGATTATGGATGTAAATCATGTCATGAAACTATTTGTTACCCTAAGTCCACACTCTTAATGGATACATAGACAAAGATGAGTGGACTTGGGCATCTGCTTGTAGAATGGAACAAAGATTTAACACATGCAATATATATGTAAAAGCAGTAACAATAAGATATAATAGGATACTTAAAGGGGATAGAGAAACATGTACCCATTTGTATTTTTTTTTAATTGGCAATGCATTCATCTCATCCCCTGGGTTCGAACTCATGACCTCTCAGTCTTACATCATCACATTTACCATTAGAGTGCCACTTCATTGGTTGTACCCATTTGTATTTCAAGATAACACATTGATATTTCATTCCAGATCTTAGAGACTTGAGTGCAGTGAATCTTTATTTGGAAACTACAAATTCGATAAATAAAATATATCAATGTGAGAACATTGAGTACGCTATAAAAATTATGTAGCCACAATTTAGGAGTAATATAAAAGTTGCTTGGATAGAATTATAATAATAAATAAGAAGTCTAAACAAAGCAAGAACACTTAACAACATTATTTTATATAAAGCATGTTTTACATATAATATCCATTATATCAACCGTAGGCCTTTTGACTAACTTCCTATTGGAAGAGTCTGTAAGAGTGCTCAAGATTAGCTAAACATCTTATTCTTAAGGGACCTCAAGTCCATCACCAAGGGTTAACCCTTTTATCAACATGGTCCTCCTTATGTTGACATATTAAGTAAGATGTCCAACCTGGTGTCCTTACCCCAAAACTTTAGCCAGGTGCACTAGGATATATAATGGATTTCTCTAAATTATGTTCAAGGTTTCTCAATATACTATAATAAACATGAATGTAGTATTCATAGGAAACAATAATTCAAACAAGTAATTATCAAAACAAGAATTCATACGAGCATACATACAAACAAGCCAATACCATAGCCAGGTCTAGAGATTAAGCGTATCTTGTGAGTGGAGACTTCAAGTTATATTTCTTAAGTAAAATTCCTAGACATGATCCAATCCCAAGGGGACTTAAGATATAAAAGGCATAAGAGAGGGTCTTATATCAACAAAGTTTTCATAGTATAAACATGTTCTAGTCCATGTCGATGTTATCCTAAACTTAGGTTTTCAAAGCTTTCGATTATAGTCCTATCATGTAATCCAAGCGTGAAATTAAAACATAGTTTCAAGTTTTACCAAAGCCACTCTGGTTGTAGGATTAATATCCACTTTGGATTAGATAAAAGGTGAGATCATAGCTGCTTTTGTGTAATGGGAATCATCAAAGTCGAGTATTTGTCATGATCTTATCATACAAAACATAATTGGTCGTACTAGACCGTCTTCAATCAAGATTGGTGCATTTTAAAGTACTATGAGCATTATGTAGATAGATTTGAGATTTAGGGATGCAAGCATGATAAATCTATTGATTTGATGCCATAAGATACATGTGTAACAATTGATCATTGATATATGATCCTATTGTAGTGTCATACCTCCTCCCCCTAGCTTCACATGTGGGGTCGCCTACCACGTGACGTCCAGAGACTGGTTGTGACGAATTCTCCCTCCCAGTGTCAGGCCACCAACAACCTTCATGAATTGCACCCGCCCATGGCTGTGGGTCGCCTGCTACTACTGTAGGTCACCAACGCATCGCAACACCTACGTGGTGTGGATGTTGCCCAGCACGACAACTCGACTTTGCAGCTCACTGCAGTGACGCATAGGAGGGGAGATGGGTCTCTAATATAGAACATAAAGTGACCCTCTAGTCTTGTATACACATCACATTCCTGGGGGGGGTCTTGGATGAAGTCGGGGAGGCTTGAGACATGAAGTTTGGAGCTAGGAAAAATAGGTGGAGGCTAGGGTTTTGAAGGTAGGGGAAGATGTGGAATAGGATCTAGGGGGCACGAAAAAGCAAAGAAAGAGATGGGAAATAATGGGGATGCTTAAATAGGAAGGTTTTAGGGTTCGAAATACTCAAATAGAGTGCAAAAGTATGCATTAAAATTCTCCTCCTTGCCCAAGCACATGGGTTGTACAGAGGTTGAAGAAGCACTCTCAATTGTCAGGTTATGAGAGGAATCTGTAGCAACCAAAATGGAGGATTGAGATTAGACGGAAAAGTTCAAGTGGATTCCCACCTTGTGAGAAGGGAACCTCTCCTAAATGGTATGCATGCCCAAAGTGGGCCCAAAAAGGCTGAAATTCGTATTCAAAAAGGCCAGAAATCAAGTTAAAGCAAGGAACTTCAAACAAGAACATCTCTTTCATTGGAGCTCATAATTGCATGAAATTAGATGTGTTGGAAATGGGAGAAAGAGATATACCATATAAAAGAAGAATATGGTACAAAATTACACAATGATATGATTAAAGTTCAATGGAGAAGTGATGATATGTGATATGAATGTAAACTTAATCTTTTTCATTTTGAGTATCATCAAGGGATACATGCATACTAGATGGGTCAATCGTGAATCAAAACCATACAAACATGCAATGTGAGAAAAAAAGTGATGTTGAAGGTATAAGTCATAATCAAAGTGTGAATTTCCAGGTTATGACCCATCCTTTCAATCTTTATTTGTGGAGAAATCTACATAGATACATGTTGGAAAATATGAAAAGCATGATTCAAATGGTAAATGCAATCTATGAAATTATATTATGAAAATAATTGATATACACATCTTTGTACTTTTTTCTTTTAATGCATTGTAAAGAAGGTACATATCATGATACCTATTATGCTATGCAATACAATCATAAAGAAACAATTTGGATTACTTGATCATCTTGAGGCGGTGAATGAAACATCATAGACGGTGAGTGGAATCACATGACTAAGAGACAATGCCTTTCTTAATTATGATATATCCCTCTCCTACAAACATGTGCACTAGATGCCCTTAGAGTTTCTTTTGAAAAATCTCATTTAGACTAACGTTATTTGTTTTGGTTTGGTTTGGGATCAAAGCTCATAATCATCCACAAGTCTTTGATAAATTAAGATTTTTTTTCATATTAAGTGTTCTCGAGCTGACTAACCCAAACACTTCCTCCAGATGGTGTTACCTTAGACTTTGCACACAAGCTTATGAAGATTGATCATTTTTCAATTAATTGCAAGAGCATGAACACATTTTCTTTCATGATAGATGCAATCATGATAACTAAAATCCATGACTACACTAGGTAGATTGTGGATCCTATTACTTAGACATAAGAAAACTAAAACTAGATAGAAAACAAGCAATATAAAGTTGTTCCATCACCTAAGATTGAACTTGACTATCTCCTCATTGTAAAAACTCATTCTATGAGGTGGAATAGGGCAATCAGGTGCTCAGTATGGTGGTGGTGGTGACTGAAATGTTCTAGGTAACATTTGTGGATCTATAGGATAGAAGGTAACATTAGTGGGTTGGCTGGCAGGTCCAATGGTTGTGGGTAGATAGTAATGTTTCCTTGACTCTAATGGTGGTCATATAGTGGATGCACTACTACAGAAAAGGCCTTTGGTGTCAGTTATATAGAGCCTTTAGTGTCGGTTTCAAGTGACACCCAAGTGGGCGCCGCTAAAAGTCGACACCTTCAGCGTCAATTTCTAACTGACGCCATAACCCTTCCATCCACCGAAAATGCGTCGGCAAGGGAACTATAGGCGTCGTCCCTTAATGAAAACCGACACTATATCATGATCAAAGAAGTCAGTTATTAAACCAACACCGACACCATAACCCTTCCCGCCATCGAAAATGCACCAGCAAGGGAACTATAAGTGTCGGATAGTACAGAAAACTAACACTATATCATGGTTAAACACGTCAGTTATTAAACAATAACTGATGCCATATCTCTGCCAGCACGGCCGTGCCTAGCCACAATAGGTTTCGGTTCTTACTGATAACTAACGCCAGCCATAGAAGAGACGTCGATTTTTTGCTAATAACTGATGACGTATGTCTTTGGTGTCATTGTTATACAAATAATCAACGCCTATGTTCTGATTTTTTTTTCTTATCAGTTCGCAGGCCTTCTGTATGGCTGGTCGCAGGATGCAGAACATGTAGTTCAGTTCTAAACTGCAAGTTTACATCATCCATTGATATCAGCCAACAACATGCCACAAACCTGCAAAGTCATTCAGATTCAGACACATGTATTGATCAGATACATGTAGAAACATGCAAAGTCATTTACATTCATATTTAGTTCCATTCATTTCATCTCTTTTCATGTTCAGACATTCATGTATTGATCAGAAAAAGTCATTCACATTCACACATATGACAATTTAGAAAAAGTCATTCACATTCACATAAAAATAATTATGAGAACAAAGTTTAGAAATATAACTCTTTATTCATCATCGTCATCATTGTCATCACTATCTCAATTATATTTCAAAATTCCCAGTACTTGTAGGGATTTTGCCCATTCTTCTCTTACAACATATAATTCCTTCCTCGTATAGGGAGTATGTACATCTAATAACTTTCCACCTGTGCTGAAGTCAATTTTAAACACCTGCAAAGAGAATGATGTATATATACATAATTAATAATATATAATAAGATTGATATATCTCATATTATCTAATGAGACTATATATAATACCTGATGTATAGTATTGATTTCCATTACGGCATATTTGAAGATTAGGTCCATAAATTGCATCACATAGTAGGCACATGCCCAGCTGTTGTCTTGTGTAGCACACTATAAATTGAAACATACAAAATATTCAAAAATACAAATAAGCATAGTTCACATAATTAATATATACATTGGAGTCGGGAAATTACTTTCACATTCTCCCAAATTAGTAGCTGATTCTTTTTCCTGGGGACCTTTCCTCCAACTTTTTTGAACTCTTCTAAAGCCCTACATGTTAATGCAACACATTAAATTGCATAATTAAATAGTAATGTAATAATAGATGTTAACAGATATAAAAATATGAAATATTTCTCATGAGAATAATGGCCTTTTCATTGTGTATCCATATAATGTATTCAATGCATTCCCCGCAGGATCTAGATAATAGACAGTGAACGTCTTGGGGACAATAACTAGTAACTCCCAATGCCTACCACTACATGTAAGAAAGTTAAAAATTAATAACTCAAAATCCACAATAAAAATATAATTATCTTAAGTCCAAATTATAAGCAAAGTAAACTTACTCGACATTGAATGGAGCTATTATCACTGTCTTCTTATTTTTACCAAAATATTCAAAAGCATCACAGCAGTATGAAGTAATTGAAGAAGGGTATGTATCTACAAGACTAATCAAAGATGGAACCAAAAATCCCACATGGGAAAATACAAAATCTGTACATATCTTGTGTAAGTGGCTACAAAACATGTATTACGTATGCATTAATATATAAGAAACCAGATCATTGTATATAAAACAAGGTATACATATGTATAAACAAGATCTCCCCATATCCACACCTCTATCATAGATGTGTTCAGCCAATCATAACGAAACAACTCCAAAATATCTTATAAAAATAGCTTATTTTCGTATGATTGACCTGCATTAATACTTATACATTAATACGTATGCAAAACTTGTATAAATAGATTGTTATCATATGATTGACCTGCAACATCCTCCGGAATTGTAACATTTATAGGGAAATTTTGATCATGTTCGTCGATCCAAACTGCCATACCCCTACAATTAGGACCTAACGAGGCGTGTAGGTCCCTTAGAAGCCAACTTGGTAGTTGAGGAGGTGGATGTGGAGGCCAAGATGTAGCGGGTGTCATCTTTTTGACATGTATAAATAATTTCAGATCAATTGACTCATATATACACACTAACAAATTAACGTAATGTAAATTTACCATACAATATTAGCATTGACGACATCCGCTTTGGGCCACATTATCACTCCGCCTTTTGCATCACCAAGCATTTCAGAATCTGGGTTGGCATATGGTAGTTGAAGATCCCTCCAATCGGGGAGTATATGTATCAGGCTCACACGAACCGCACCAGTTAGTACTAGAGTCCCATGAAACATCTCCCCTAGAAGGTCTGGGTAAGCTTGTGCCTCTGCAACGATATACTCTTTACTTTTTAGATGGCATGGCTTCAACCCCTACAAATTTACGTAAAGAATGTTATATACATATATACATAAACAAATCATCTTGAAAAGACTAGCTACTATGTCATAAAAATACTTACAGAGGATGTGCTAGGTGGTGGGTCTACAGGATTACTCCCAACCTCTGTAGTAGGAGTAATAGAAGTGTGGCACCTCACATGTACCGTCTGAGTGGCCGTCTGACACGCCTACCACTTCACCATTACTTCTTGGACTTTCCTCTCAATTAATTCATCTACCTATACTTGGATAAAAGAAACGTAGTCAATTATTGAATTCCCTTTCACAATAACATTCTAAAAAAACAATAGGTTACCTCAACTTGTAAAATTCCCGCTTTTGGGACAGGTTTGCGTTGGGATGGCCGAAAGAACGCTTTGATGCCCACACCAGTGCCTGCACCCCTAACATGTCCAAGATGCTCTGGGTTACCAAGGGCAACTGTCAATTCATCCCTTGTGTCCTCAGGGATGAACTTGCCTTCCTTCTTCTACTCGTACAGCTCCCGCTAATTGACATCAACAGAAATTGGTAAGTAAACATAACAATAATCAATATCGATCGATTGCTCTAAGAGTTGGATTTTACCATTTTTGCAGCCACCTCAGCACTTGCGGGCTTCGTTATATCTCCCTTCTTGTTTTGCCTCCCAGCTATCGCCATAGCATGACGAGGTAGAGGTGTGGGACCAATAGTAGAGGACTCCTGAGTAGCAGTAGACTGAGCAGTAGACTCAGCCTGTAGTCTTTGGTGAACACTTGCATAGCCTCTTGGACCCATTGTGTGGTCATGTACATTCATTGCATGCTTGGCTCTTTGATCGTCACTAATAGCCTTGTTAGTAAGCACATTGATTTGGTTAGTAACACTAAAGGTTAATCTTGAATAGGTGAATACATAAGAACGTATATTAATGAAATTGGGAGTGGCACTTAATACCTTGAATTCAACTATTTTTCTTTGGGTAACAAACTCCTCCCAATCTTTGGTGTCCAAGTAGTTCCATTACTCAATGGATGCCTTCTGCCTAAATTTATTTTTTAAAGAGAATACAAACAAAAATTATTAGTGTAGAGTTAGTCAAAAAGTGATCAATGTCTAGAATTGAAAATCAATCAAGAACCTCTTCTCAGCATCACGTATGTAATCTCGGGTGAGATTTGTCCTATAGTCCTTAGGACCCTCCACATTGTTGCATCACACATTTATGATGCAACTTTTCATCCAGATCAAATATACTCTGCAAAATAGACTTGCTATTAACTAGTATCCTAAAAATTAGTAATCTACAAAAATAGAATTGCAAATAATAATAAATCACACATAGTTCCTTCCATACTAAGTCTTTCTTCCCCTTAGGAACTTTATTCCAGGATTCTACGTTAAGACTACAATGGCTATGAGTAAGAACCCCAAGATATGAAATAAATGAGTTGCAGTTCACTCGAACTGGATTTCCTGCATGATCGAAATCCACAACCAGTTTGGGTCCATGGCCCCTTTGCTGTAGTAACTTGTTCATCATTGTGATGCCCCTTACTTTCTCAAAAAAAAAAATCTCATCAAGTGCCCCAATTTCTTCAGGGTGTACATCACCAACCTAAAATTTGACAAAAAAACACACTTACAGGATATAACTATAAATGAACATATAGATAGAAACCTCATGGATATATTTTTAAAATATACATTGTGAGGCAGCGCATTGACATCCTCACCCTTATGGTAATCATTAGCACAGTCATCAGGAGAATGCTCAGCCATCTGAAAGTTCACATTCACATTGTAAAGTTGTAAAGTTCACATTGTAAAGTTCACATTCACATTGTAAAGTAATTCACATTATAAAGTTCACATTCACACTATAAAGTTCACATTTAGAAAAATAAAAACATATAAAAAATATAAACAGGCATGCCTCGAATATTGTGATCTTTTATCAATTAAGAATCCTTCATTGTGATCTCTGCGCACATACAATTCATCATTAGCTTCAATATTTGGTGGTGTTGGCAACCCAACTGAGAATGGACTAGAGTCATCATACTTATTATAGTACTCTTCTTCATCTATAGGATTTTCAATGAACTGTCTTTTGCCATGAAGAACAACCGACCATTTATCATTTGGAGGATCATCGATATAAAATACTTGTTTCCCCTGTGATGCCAATATGAATGGTTCACCCTTCTAGTCAATCTTTTCAAAGTTCACAAATGTGAAACCCAATTCATCCACTATAACTCCTTTGGTGTTATCAACCCAATTACATTTAAAGAGAAGAATTTTGAAATCTACGTAGTCAAACTCCCATATGTCTTCAATGACACCGTAATATGACATTTTAGCTTCATGTGGACTCTTATCCTTTGTACTTGCAAAAAACAATGAAGACACTTAAAGGGTGACCCCACTATTTTGGATGAAACTCTTATCATCTTGACGCTTTGTGTAATATGAGAATCCATTTATGTCAAACCCTTCATAAGACATAACATTCAATTTTGGTTTAAAGGCGAGGCATTTGGTAGTTTCAGTAAGATTATCTGGTGTTTGAGATAATTGATGTAAGACTTTATCTTCAAACCACTTAATAAATGTCTTGTTATGCTCTCTAGCAAGCCACATTAAATTAGCTTGAGGATATTGTCTCTTGATGAAATTGGTATGTTCCTCGATATAAACACTCACTTCATTGATGTTGTGTAAAATATACAAGTGACCTTGTTCCAACTTCTCACGGCTGATTACTTTCATCCGTGATCCCAAAATTCCTTTGTCAAAATGCTCCTCAATATTCTTGTCATTAACAGGAGTGTCATTAGCATTCATAAAGTCATTGCAAAAATCTATAACCTCTCTCGCCACATAACCCTCAATAATACTCCCTTTAGGCCGATAACAATTTCGAACATCACCTTTAAAAATGCTCATGTATCATTCAAAGGGATACATCCAATGCAAGAAAATTGGTCCCAACATTTTCACTTCCCTAGTCAAGTGGACAATAAGATTTACCATGATATCAAAGAACAAAGGAGGAAAATACATCTCAAGATGACATAGGGTAACAACCACTTCTCTTTGCAATTTATCAAGAGTATTAGGGTCAATAACTTTGCTGCACAGACTGTTGAAAAAGAAACAAAGTCTGGTGATTGCAAACCTTACATGCTTTGGCAATATAGATCGAATTGCCACATGTAATATTTGTTGCATTAGAGTGTGACAATCATGAGATTTAAGACCTATCAACTTTAGATCTTTCATTGATACCAATGTATGGATGTTGGATGAGTAACCCTATGGCACCTTAACATTTACCAAGCATTCACAAAAAGCTTTCTTCTCCTTTCTTGACGACGTGTAACAAGCGAGAGGTAAGTATGTTCTCTAATCACTACTAACTACTTCTGTTAATTATGTCCTTATTCCCATTTCATGTAGGTCCATTCTGGATTTTGTCCCATCTTTAGTCTTACCTGGTATATTCAACAGAGTAACGATGACACTATCACATACATTTTTCTCAATGTGTATGACATCGATACAATGCCATACTTCCAAATAACTCCAATAAGGAAGATCCCAAAATATTGACTTCTTCTTGAATAAAGATTTGTCACTCCGTGTGGGCATCGTACATTGTGATATCTTACCAAATTCATTGGAAAAGTATTTTACTCTTTCATAAACATCCTCCCCTAGTATAGGTTTAGGTGCACTCTGTTCCTCATTCTGTCCATTGAATGCTTTGTGCAACCTATGATACGGAAAGAATTTTGGAAGAAACCTTCAATGACCAAGATATACAGTCTTGCCGCTGTGTTTTAGTGGTATTGAATCAGTGTTCTCTTCACATATAGGACACACTTTAGATCCTTTGACACTATATCCAGACAAATTCCCATATCTAGAAAGTCATTCACAGTGCAAAACAACATAGCGTGCAAATGAAATGTCTCTCTTCGTGAAGCATCATAGGTCATCACACCTTCACCCCAGAGTTTTTTCAAGTCATCAATCAATGGTTCAAGATAAACATCGATATCATTTCCAAGTTGTTTAGGGCCCGATATCAACAACGACATCATAACGTACTTATTTTTCATACACAATAAGAGAGGAAGATTGTATATAACAAGCATAACTGGCCAAGTGCTATGTTGGCTGCTCAATGTCCCGTACGGAATCATCCCATCTGTACAAAGCCCAAGTCTTAGATTCCTAACTTCTTCATCGAATTTAGCGCACAATAAATCAATATTCTTCCACTGTGGGGAATCATACGCATGTCGTAGGAACCCATCATTATTTTTCTTAACATCTACATGCCACCTCAAATTCTTTGCATCTATCGAATTGGAAAACAAGCATTGAAACCATGGTATTATAGGTAGATACCACATCACCTTGGCAGGAGAACCAATTTTGGACTCCCTCGAAGTCATCAATTTATACCTTGACACACTACATTTGGGACAATCTTTCAAATCCACATAGTCTTTTTGAAATAATACACAATCATTCGGGCATGTGTGTATCTTCTTGGCCTCCATTCCCATTGGGCACAACAATTTCTTTAACTGGTATGTTGAGACTCGCAGCTCGTTTCCTTCAGGAAGAATTTCTTTCAACAAAGACAACAATGACATGAAGCTTTTACCGCTCCATCTATTGTTAACTTTCAGCTTATACAATCTCAACACAGTGCTAAGCTTCATAAACTTACAACCTGTGTATAACAGTATCTCAGCATCATGCACAATCTTTCTAAACATGGGAAGTGGATTGGTCTGCTCTACCCCACAACTATCCAGCATCGCATCAATGGTGTCTACTGGAACTGGTTCGTTCACATCTATGTCATCGGAGGCAATTTTGCTTCCACACAAGCACTACTATCGACATCCACTAATTTCAGGTTTGAAATATCTCCATGCTAGTGCCATTTGGTATAGCCTTGTACAATTCTGTTGCACATGACATGACTTTTGATTTCATCACCAGTGTTGACTTTCAAGTTGTTACTGCAATGCCTACATGGACAGTAGAACCTATCTCCAGGTTGTTTCCTTTGTTCCTCAGCAAATCTAATAAACTGATCAAGATCAGAAATAAACTCTGGGGTGCAGCGATTTGGAATGGACATCCATGATCTATCCATTTTGTGATCAAAGAGAAAACAAGTATATATTAGAAAAATATTAGGGTCTAGGGTTAAAAGATTAGGGTTTATGGTTAAAACTTTAGGGTTTAAGGTCTTATATATAATTAAATGTGTACCACCTATCCCATTCATGAACACCTAATCTCACTAGTAAGTGTATAATGTATATTAGGTTTTCAAGAAAATTTCAGCAGCATTTCCCCACTGTTCTCCAAGTACATATGTACTTAGAGAACAAACGGGGAAATGCTGCCAAAATTTTCTTGAAAACCCAATACACATTATACACTTATATCCTAAGTGATATTAACTGTTCAAGAACAGTCCCAAACTGGGGACTATCAAAGATTTACTCCTAATGAGTAAATCTTGGACAGGTTTCTAGGCCAACATAATATAACACCAGTCCCTTGTTCACAACCCCATTCAACACACAATTTTCTTATAAAAACACTTGTGGACAGCCATAACAACATATCAATGCTTCCTAAATGAATCAATGTATTATTTTATAACACAAATCGTGGTGGGTATAACATAGCAAAAAAACTCAACATGTCACAATAGAAACATGTCCTTAACCTTATATACATTTATTTGTAACAAAACTCGCAGTAGCTATACCATATAAAATTAAGTAACATGCCCAATATATAACAAAAGCAACATTTTTCTAGATTGTTATAATGATAACAACTCTTAACATTTTTCCATTGTAATAGCCTTATCAGCATTTACCTTTATCCAAACCTACAACTAGCATGAGTAGAGGTTATTCATAACAACATATGTAGTGGAGGAAACATTGGTAAGCTTCATTCTCTTCTTTAGATTTCACAAACTCCATGACAGACGGGGACATATGGTTGAGTGATGGTTTAAAATCTTGGTCTAATCTTTGTGCAAGTCTGGATGTGATTTAACTAGGGGACAAACTGATATGTTTCACGTACTCTTTGGCTCTTGCTGCGGCCCTACGTTTCATCCCCCCACCATATCCACAACCTATCACCCATCAGCTTCCGAGTAACCATGGACTGGGTTTTGAATCGCCATTCAAATCAAAATCTCAATACATGTGTTGTCATCAGATCAATTTTATGGTGAAACACTCAAATAAGTCAACAAATTATATATGATAGGGTTTTTAGGGTAATATGTCTCAATTAGGTTGACAAAGAGGATTCACATGTAATTTCCCATATAGTTATGCAATAATATATAGTCATATAATAGTCAGATGTGTGATATTGCACATGCAAATTTACTAGGGGTGAAATCACTAGAGTTTACCTTAACCAACGTACAATAATCACTACCTAAAAGTGGATGGATCTTATAGTTAAAAATCAATCCCAAAGGATAATGTATCTAAGAATCGACTAATCAAGGTAAAAAAAACAATAACTAATATTTAAGACAAAAGCTAGATTGATTGATTATTCTAAGGTTGTGATTAATAAAAGGGTTGAATTAAATATTGATTATTCTAAGGTTGTGATTAATAAAAGGGTTGAACTAAATTATCATATGAAAGTAAGACAGGGTGGAATGAATTTCACCATCGCTACCTATCATTCAATGTCTTAGTGCATCATATTAAGCATGAACATATATGTTGAGGTCGGGTTAATCCACTTTTGGTGTTAGGGTTAAAACATAGTTGGACATCACTCTAAGCTTGCTATCACATTACCTAGAGATCATACATATATTTCCTCATAAAGCACCTATTTGAAGTTGTCATCAAGGGTTTAACAAAAAACGGTTGATATGTTAGATCTTAGGAGTCTCTATGAGAAGAATGGAGAGGTAAAGAATAATGCCCCCTTTTCAAAGAAGAAAATAGGCATGTAACCTTATAGAGAACCAGCCAAGAAGCAAGCCCAGAAAAGACTCAACCATCACTCATCGAGTGAGAGGGAAGCATCAGCAAAGGAAAAAAACAAACAACCAGCAGAAAGAAACCAAGCCTAGTAGATGCTACTACTGCCATATGTAGGAATACCCTAGAGGAAGAAGAGGAGGAAGAAGGGTACCTCGATGGCGGCAGTGGTAGGCGTGGAGGCAGCGATGTGGTAGGCAAGCAAGGTCTATGGCACACGACAGGTGAGTAGGCGGCGGAGCACTAAGTGAGCAGTAGAGAGATCGGCGGCGGCAGGCGAGTGGCGGTGGCGGCAAACGTGGAAGCAGTGTTGCGGCAGGCGATCAAGGTGGCGGAGCACTAGGCGAGCAGCGGCGGCAGAGCACTAAGTGAGCATCAGAGAGATCGACGACAGAATCGCCAGACCTAAGAATGTCGGGAATGAAACAGAGAAAGGGGAAGAGTCTGGTTCGCGCGGGTGCTATTAAGTTAACTATAGATGTCAGTTATGATAAAAAACCGACGCTTAAAACAATAGGTGTCGGTCACAACAAAAAACATACACCTATCTTCAATGATAGTCGTCGGTTCTAACTAGAAAATCTGACATCTATCTACATATGCCAACAAAACAAAATTCTCGAATTATGACCATAGTCGTCGGTCTCCATAGAATAACCGATGCCAAAGGGGGTGAAAATTTTCATGGGGACAGCGTGTGAAAACACATCATCGTCAGTTATTGTAATATAACTGATGATAAAAATGGGAAAAATTTCTATCTCATGAAAAACCTTTAGTCATTGGTTGCTTTGTTAACAACCAACGCCTTATGTTAAATTTTGGAGGTAATTTTTTTCACTAAAAATTTTAGATTTGGCGGTCGATTTTAGGCGTCGGTTGGTTATTAAGGAACCGATGCTAAATAAAAAGTGATACATGTGTATGGACACTCTTCACAGATAGATGTCGATTTTTGTAGTCAACCGACATTGTATGCTTCAAGTGTCAGTTTAATGTATACAACCGACACCTGTAAATGTAACATTATAAGCCATTTCTATAGTAGTGATGTTGATGATGCTCAATGGATGGAGGAGTGTGTGTATGTTATATTGGTTAACTAAGAGAATGCACTCATCAGCCTAGATCGCTCACTGCTACTAAAGAAGATGTTCCTGGATTCCTTGAATCTGAGTCAAGGTGGCTGACTACTTTTGCTGACCCTACTGAATGGATTGTAGTGTTCTGTGCATGCCCTCCATGAAGAAGGGGTCTCTAGGCAGTGGAGGTGGAGGATCTATAGAGTTGAATGCTGCATAGTGGTGTGGAATGTGGTGTAGATGTTGCCTTAGCATATGAGGCATAGTAGCCTCTTCTTCTTCTAATGATGATGATGAAGATGATGATGAAGAAGAAGATGATGATGATGATGATTGTAACATCCCTTACCTGGGTTATGTTTTAACCCTAGGTATTTTGCTTAATAAAGTTGATTAGATGCTTGATCTTATCTTTTTGAAAAGTAATTAAGGC
This sequence comes from Alisma plantago-aquatica, assembly GCA_963693085.1. Lineage (NCBI taxonomy): Eukaryota > Viridiplantae > Streptophyta > Magnoliopsida > Alismatales > Alismataceae > Alisma > Alisma plantago-aquatica. The sequence continues at coordinate 784,234,559 of OY856413.1, forward strand.
TCTTGAGGAACTTATACTTCTTTTTCATCCCTTCTTGTATAATGTTGGAACATTGTTTTGTTAATTTTGGACTACAGTGCAAATTACCCAAATTGAGGGGCTAACTTGAAAATTGCACATTATAAAATTTTCCAATGATGTTGAGACATCATGAGCATGAATATGATGTAGTGGTATGGTTTCTACAAGCTTGGGCACCAAGATAAAGCTTGTAGACCAGTCCTTGTGCATTAAAACCTAGTTTTGGTGTAAGGTGCAATTTACCCAAAACCTAGGGTTCAATATGAAAATTACCACTTTAACATGGTCCCTAATGTTTCTTGTCATCATAAAGAGCAAAGAAAATGAGAGGGGTGCCTAATTTAAATTTAATTGGAGGAGAGAGAATCTTGATATTAAAATAATCAAGATTTAATCCTAATTGAAACCCTAATTCAATTTAGTGCAAAAATAAATAAAATAATTGAAGGGCCTTCAACCAAAAACAAGATGGTTGAATTTTATCAAGTGTGGAAACCTTTGTTCCTTTGCTAAGCCACGAAAATATCCAATGGAGTGGATAACTCACTCACATTATTATAAGAAAAAGAAATATCCACTCACATATGGATATTAGTATAATATGATTTGAGGTGCTTAATTTGCTTTTCTTTAAATCATGGATAATTGAGAGTAATAATAGGAAAACAAGACGGCTTCATGGCCAAGGAGTTGAGGGGGAAGAGGCGGCACCATTTTTGGGATTAAATGAATTTTTATAAGGCACTTTCTCTCTCCTTGAATTTCTTATAAAAAGATCCTTTACAAGCCAAATGAAAGGCTTTTTCGTTTGCACTTCTTCTCCTTGCTTGGAAAGCGACCAAGGGAGCTAGGGAGGACCTGTAGGACGACCCCCAACCTATTGGTAAGGTTCTTGATCCATTTCACCTTGATTCCATGGTGGAAATCGAAAATAAATTATGGATTTCTTCTTATTTTGATCTCCTCTTCAACCCTAGCCAATCTTTTCAACCAAAAGCTTGAGGACGAGCCTAGGGGGAGTTGCAAGAGCTTCATCCACCATTGTTTCCATGAGATTGGAGCTTTGGAGCCCAATTGGAGGTGAGTTTTATAACTTGAAACCCTAACTTTGTTATTGCATTCAATTCCCCATCAAATAATGATCATTTCTCTAGTTACAATTATTCATTTGGTTGATTGATGCAATTTCCATGGAAATCACAACAGGTTTCATGGGTCTAGAGCTTTATGACGATGACATCATCATAAGCACACACCTCTCCAAATATCTAGACCAAATGGTTTCAATCAAATGTCCAAACGGTTTGTGTTTTGGGAGCAAACGGTTTCAAACCGTTTAGTAGCAAACGGTTTCACCAAACCGCAGGAGACCAAATGGTTTCAGACTGTTTGGTGATGTTGACCAGGGTTGACCATTTTAAGACTTTCTCATAATGATCTAGGTTAATGACCCAACAATTATTATTTATTAACTCCAATCGGTTCATGAGTTGAAGGTCCATCAATCACCTAAACCCTAATCGGGTTGAGTGTTGATTTCACTAGTGATTGAGTTTGAAACTTGGGTGGATTGATCCAAACGGTTTCAAAACCATTTGGGGATCACCCAAACGATCTCAATACCGTTTGGGGGTCACCCAAGACAATTTGTAGGTCTAGTGTTGGATATGGTTAAGTGTTTGAAGATCCAAAGATATGGTATTAACCCTAATCGGCTAAGTTTTGATTTTGCAATGGAATGTGTTGATGTTTTGGGTTGATTGACCCAAATGGTTTCAAAACCGTTTGGGGATCACCCAAACGGTCTCAAGACCGTTTGGTGATCACCCAATACCGTTTGGAGGTGTAGGGTTAATTATGGTTGAGCAATTGAAGGTCCAAAGACATTAAGTTGATGTACTATCAAGTGCTGATTTGGTGACGAATCCTAGGATCCAAACCTTAATTGAATGACATGGTTAATGATGATGTGATGGGAAAACGGTCTCAAGACCATTTGGAGGTCATCCAAATGATCTCAAGACTGTTTGGGGGTCACCCAAGACCGTTTGGAGGTCTAGGGTTGACTATGGTTAGGGGTTTGAAGATCTAAAGATACTAAGTTGATTTGCAATCAAATGCTGATTTGGTGATCAATCTAGTGATCCAAACCCTAATTGGATGACATGGATTTGAGTGATGAGATGGGCAAACGGTCTCAAGACCATTGGGAGGTCATCCAAACGACCTCAAGACCATTTGGGGTCAGGTCATGTTCAATCTGAATGATGGTTCAATGGTTTCAAAGTAACTAATCTTACATTGATTAATGTTGAAGGATCATCGATTCCAAACCCTAATACATTTGATTCAAACCCTAATTGATGATCAATTGAGGGTCAATTGAGGTTCAAATTTTTTGAAGGTTGACCTAATTAACTCAATTGAAGTATGATGGTAGGTCCAATTGATGATTGGTTACACAAATCCAATGATTGAAGGAATCAACATTGGAAACCCCAATTCAATTCGATTGGTTGAGAACACATTTGGTCCATGCGGTTTTGAGGGGGTTTGGACCAAACGGTCTCAAGACCGTTTGAGTCCAAATGGTCTCAAGACTGTTTGGGACCAAACGATCCCAAAACCGATTGAGTTCATGCGGTTTCAAAAAGGTACTTTAGCAAACGGTTTCAAGTGACCACCTTTAGCAAACGATCTTGAAGGTCACCTTTAGCAAATGATCTTGAGGGTCACCTTTAGCAAACAGTTTCAAGTACTTGCTTTAGAAAATGGTTTCAAGCACCACCTTTACCAAACGGTTTCAAACCGTTTGAACTTTGAAAAGACCAAGACCATTTGGGGGCCAAGTAATCAAAATGGTTTGAGGATCAATATGGTTAATCCTTTTGGATACCTAATGTAATTGAGGACTCAATTGGTTAATCCACTTGGACACCTATTGTAATTGAAGATATAATTGGTCAAATCATTTGGATACCTCATGTAATGGAAGGCCAATGTGATTGAATCTCTTGAGAATTAAGATGATTATTGATCCATTGATCTAATGATGATTATTAAGGTCAGGTACAAAGGTTGAAACCCTAAAGTACCTAGATGATCAATACCTATAGATTAATTAACCCTAAAAGGTTATGAGAGTAATGTCTTAGTACACTATGTTAACCATAGTTGTATGTACTTGATTGAAGGGTTGATGTAACCTAATCAAGTTGAGGGGATGATGGAAAGGAATTCATACATGAGTATTGATCATGTGTTGATTAGGTTATGATCCTTAATAAAGAGATCAGGAAACCCTAATCCAAAAGGTTAATGAACCCTAACCCTAATTCAGGGTAACATAATGTAAAACCCCAATTATGAGAATGGAGAGTGAAACCCTAATTAGGACGGGTATCTCCAATTGATATGAAATAAGAAACCCTAATTGAAGGTGATTCCATGTGAAACCCTAATTAAGGTTGATTCCATGAGGAATCCTATTTGAGGGTGATGCCATGAGGAACCCTTGTTGGGATGAATAGTAAACCTTAATTTTAGGCAATATGATGAGAAAGCCTAACGAAGGGTGATGTTTTATGCCACCCTCACCCTAATGAAGTATGATAGTATGGGAAATCCTAATTCTAATATTGAAATGGTAACTAATACATTGATGGGAGAAATGTCTAAACTGATTGACTGTAGATACCCTTATAGCAAGCAATGCTTTAACCTGAGATGAGTCCATATCATTAAAGATAGTTGGAGCATTCTTATGTGTGACCTATGCACTTCATGGTAAGAGTGATAGGTTAATGGATGGAAGGAGTAAGATGGGAAATACCTTAATCCAAGATAAGTTGATAACTTAAGGAAGTTGAAAGTAATGAGGAAAGTGACACATCAATATGTGATAGATATCACTTTTAGCATTCCAGGATTAATATACCTTGATGCACCTCAAATCCAATATATTTGGACAAGAAGCACATGAAGTGTGTTATGTAAATTGTTACAATAAAATGTAATGAGTTTGATATACCTTGATAAGCATAGGCTAATATACCTTGAGAATAAGGATAAGCCAAACTAATGAATATGATGTAATCAGACCATGATAAGGATGAGGAATGAACTCATACCTTGTTCTGAGAATCATTTAATGATAAATGTTAAGAGTAATGAACATGATTGGATTTTAAAGTTGTGTAATGGCCTGATGAGCCATATGGTTAGATGTTGCCTGATGAGAGGTAACAAGGTGTTCTATGGGCCTTATGAGCTATGAGGATGGTTGTTTCCTAGTAAGAGGTAACAAAGTGTTTTAAAGGCTGCACAAAATTGACATAGTTCAATACCTAGAATAATGTCACAGGATTGACATAGTTCAATACCTGGAATAATAACACAGGATTGGTTAAATCCCAATACTTGGAATAATGTCACAGGATTGACATAGTTCAATACTTGGAATAATAACACAGGATTGGTTAAATCCCAATACCTGGAATAATGTCACAGGATTGACATAGTTCAATACCTGGAATGATAACATAGGATTGGTAATAACCCAATATCTAGAATGATAACACGGGATTGGTAATAACCCAATACCTGGAATAATAACACAAGATTGGTAATAACCTAATACCTGGAATAGTTACACAAGATTGACTTAGTTCAATACTTTAAATGGTTACACAAGATTGACATAGTTCAATACTCAGAATAGTTACACAAGATTGACTTAGTTCAATACTTGGAATGGTTACACAAGATTGACATAGTTGAATACTTGGAATAGTTACACAATATTGACATAGTTCTATACTTGGAATGGATACACAGGAATAATACAAGTCTAATGATTGTACTAGTTTCACAGGATTGGTGTAATCCAATGCCTGAAATACTTATAAAGGATTGGTATGGACCAATACTTGAATAAGACATGATGATGTACACTCTCATGTCCAATATAACCAAAATTTGTTTATCAGATTGGCTAAGGCCAATAAGTTGAAACAAGAATGTCTCATGGGTGACATATCAAGATAATGAGTGACATAAGAGAAGTTTGATATGATGGTTTAATATGAAGGATAAATGATATACATGTTCTTCCTATTCCTTATTAAGAGAATAGTTGATATATTGTTCTATCATAAATAGTTATAATGCTTTAATATGAGAATGCTTTAAATTGCTTATCCTCTGCCCAATTTTATATCCTTCACTGTAATAATAACGTTTTTGCGGAGAGTTATATCTCCCACTGGGACAATTTATAATTGTCTCACCCCTGTGGGATTCAATGTTTTTAGGTGGATGTGGACAAGGAAGCAGTAAACTTTTAGCAGAGAAAGATCAGCAATAGCATCGAGGACAGTAGTAATATCTCAAGTGGAGACATTGACTACCTAGTCTTATAGTTAGAAAGTCCTATGTGTCGTCTCTGTACTCTCAGGTCCTCGGAGTCAGTAGTCAATATTTTTATTGAATCGATTTGAGATTTTGTCTTGATGCCTCGAGGTTTTATGCTGTCTGTATATAATGTTGAATAGAACAGCTGATGTTGTAATCCTTGAGAAGAGATAGTACAGGTTGTGTACTTATGAAACAGAATGTAAATGTTATACTTTAGTTTTTGAAGAAAAAGATTTCCCGTGTGTGTATCTCTTTGCAAAAAGTTTTAATTTTTAGTGATTTTCAGTAATTCGCTGCAAATGATTCTCTTTCGCTTAGTTAATCTCGTGTTTTGTAAGTTGGATGCCACAATTTAGTGGTATCAGAGCTCTAGGTTCGCTGAGTCTATAGAGACATAGGACTAAGGTATCGAGTCTGTTCTAAATGTACTTCAGTGTATCTTATAGTGTCTTCTGCTTATGCAAAAGAAGATATATAACTTAAAGATGTCTGAAGGACATGAAAAATACGTTGTTGAGAACAATGTTTCTGCACCAGTGGGAGGTGCAAGGGATCATGTGAGGGAGGAACCAGTGCCTGAAAATCCTCATGTTGATGAAATCATGAGAGGAAACCCAGATGTTCATAATCTTTTTGGGCAACTCATAACTACAATGAGGTATATAGCATACTGGATGCCAGCACCAGCACCTAGGGCACTAGTTCCCAATGAGGGATATGGGTTTGGTAAGACCTTTGAACGACTACGTCGTGTAGGAGCCATAGAATATGCTGGAACATCTGACCCAGCAGATGTTGATCTCTGGCTCAGTGAACTAGAAAAAGCCTTTAAGATCCTTAGTATCCCAGAGGCTGACAAAGTTAAACATGTGGTGTACCTTTTGAAAGGTAGTGCTAGACACTGGTGGGCTATAGAAGAAATAAAAAGGAATGATGAAGAGGTTGGATGGGAGGAATTCCGTCGAGAATTTGTCAATAAGTATTTGCCAAAGACTTATTTAGATGAAAAGATCTCACAGTTTGAGAAAATACGACAGGGAGCCATGTCAATAAGTGAATATGAGGTTAAGTTCATGGAACTTTTACGATTTTTCCCCCAGATGGCTACTACTGAGGAGGAAAAGATTCGACATTTTGAGAAAGGATTGAATGTTGAGATGTCCATTCCAGCATCTGCCCTAGAAAGTAGGGAGAGGTTTGCCACATTTGTGGAGTCTATACGGAGGATAGAAAGATCTACGATAAAGAAACATGAGACAAACCTCAAAAGAAAGTCTACACAGTCATAGGGACTAATGAGTAGTGACGGAAGACAACTAAAATCTTCATCAGTACAACCACAATATAGTGCACCTAAGCAGCGGTCATCAAGTTGGGGTCGAGCTTGTCATAAATGTGGACATCCAGGACATTTTTTTTTGGATCGGGTAAAATATTATTATAAACAAAATTATAGGGAACCTATACCGTGCTATACAAGGTAACTACAAAACCCACGGGGTACTAGCTACAAAAGCCCCAACGTCTTTTCACATTGAGGTATAAACCTTTATAAAGCATAGGTTTATCCTTACAAACAAAACATAGCCTCTCCGTCAGCACATCAAAACCTTGGAATTTATCCAGCACCCTCCTACCATGTAACCTGGCATTTCTCTACTGCCAAACTAGGTACACCAGCGTCGAGAAGCCTATACTCACAAAGTGCCCCAAAAAATGTTCCCTAGACATCTTGGTGCGCAGCCAATCCAGGATACCCTCGAGAGAAGAGGGGGAGACCCACCCCACCCACATTTGAGAATCAAGCGTACCCACAAATATTTAGAATAATCACAGTCAAAAAAGAGATGCCCATGGGTTTCATTTAGCTACTTGCACAAGCTGCAAATTGTCTCAACCTGCAGCCCCCACCCAATCATCCTATCTGCAGTAGGAAGCCAACCCAAAATACATCTGTAGAGGGTGCAACTCCACTTGGGAGTCTGCATTTTATTCCAAACAACCATGAACCAAGGAACTGGAGGCCCAACCATCCTTAGAATCTAAGTCGAAACACCACGGCACCAAAGATTTTGATTCAACTGGTTATACGTGTGCTTGACTAATGGCCACATACTGATCATTCTACGCCATACCAGGGAAACCCCCATCACCGGCTGCACGTTGAGACTAACACCATATCTCACTCTCAACCAAGTCACCCAAGGGGAACCCAGCCTCGTAAGGAATATATCAATCTGGTAACCAGTAGCTCTGTCTGCCAAGTGCTGAGGATCCAACAGCCCGAGGCCCCCTAGTTCCTTCGGCCTCACAACCGTGTCCCAAGCAACACCATGCCCTCTCCCTCCCCAGAGAAAACCACTCATAATGCTCCTAGCCTTGTCGATGATGAATCTGGGCAACTCTGCCAGCCTGGACCATAAATTAATCTCAGCCTCAAGCGCAGACTTGATTAACACCAAACGGCCTGCCATAGAGATGTTATTACCGGCCCATCTATCCACCATGCACCTCAAGTCATCAATTACCGAGCTATAATGAGTACCATTCCTTCTACCACCCGAAAGTGGTATGCCCAAGTATTTCGTGGGGAAAACCCCCCGAGCGATCCCCACTGTTCTCCTCAACCTCCCTCTTCTTTGATAACAGGAATGAGATAGAAAAATCTTAGACTTGATATCACTAATGTACAGCCTGGTCAGCTTCCCAAACTGGGTCAAAATTCTCTTTACCATCTTTTGATATTTCACATGTCCAATAGTGAACAGCATGACGTTGTCGACGAAGAGGATGTGAGACCAAACAGGAACCCCTCCAACCTTGTACACCTTCAAATTTCCGTTGTCCTGTTCCTTTTGTATGCTTTGGGTTAAAGACTCAATAATGATGACAAACAACATAAGGGATAGGGGATCACCCTGCCTTAGCTCATTGGACGCCTTGAACATGCCATGAGGTACATCGTTAATAAGAACAAAGAATGATGTAAACTCCTTGCCTCGTCAACTTAATCCATCTCTCCGAAAACCCAAGCACCGCCATGATTCTCCAAAGAGCAGACCAATCGACATGATCATACACCTTGGTGATATCTAATTTTATGCACGCCTTCCTCGTAGCCCTTTTACGGTTGAAATCCTCCAAGAATTCCTTGGCTAGGAGAGCCCTGTCAGCCAGAGAATGATCTTTAATGAAAGCAAGCTGCTCGGTTGATATAATTGTTGGCAGCACCTTCCTCAATCTCCCTGCTAACAACTTGGCTAAAATTTTGTAGAGCACCGTACAACAAGCAATTGGTCTATAATCCAACATAGAACCCGGCCTATTGACTTTAGGAATCATCCTGATGAAGGCATGGTTGACTTTCCTAACCATGGTACCACCCACCATGAACCATCTCACCGCACAGCACACATCATCCTTAATAATGTCCCAACAAACATGGAAAAACTTGCTATTGAACCCATCCAATCTGAGAGATTTAGCTGCGCCAATGTTGAAGACGACCTCTTTGATTTCTTTATCTGACACTGGCTCGCACAGCTCTCTATTCATCATCTCAGTAACTCTCCTCCCAGGCAAAGCATCACCCCTACTGTTCTGCTGTTTGTTGTATAAATGTTCAAAGAACTGGACCGCCTCTTGTCCTACTTCATTTACTCCTCTCATCACCGACCCATCCGCCTTTACTAGGACATGGATGCAATCCCGCATGTGGTTCTTCTTAGTAGCATTGTGATAAATCTTAGTGTTTCTATCCCCATCGTTGATCCACTGGATCATGCTTCTTTGCCAATGGTACATTTCCTCAGCTTTATCCACCTGTAACAGTCTTTTAGCTTTGCCTTCCTCATTCCTCATCATGTTAGGGTCATCTAGGTGTGACCTCAGGCCCTCGGCAGCGGCCTGGTAATCTTCAGATGCTTTTTTGACCAGAACCTGAAGATTGGAGCAATCAACAGCCCACTATTTCAAAGCCACCTTTGTTCTGCTAAGCTTCTCCGACATCCTAAGCAAAGGATTACCTACCACTCTCTCCGCTCAAACACGGGCCACCAAATCCTTGAAACCTGGCCACTCCGCCCAGAAATTCAAGACTCTGAACGGTCTATTATTCATACGGATGTTCACTAGGGGAATCTTGAGCCAAGCATGGTCACTAAGAGGGTGCCCCCCCAAAAGCACCTTCGCCTCCAGAAAAATATCCAGACAGGTAGCATTCACAATACCTCTATCTAGGTTACTCGAGATCCTATGTTTCGGTATCCTTTTATTGTGCCAAGTTATGATTCCCCCCACCATATTTAATTCCACCAGATTAGCAGCATCCACCATACCATTGAACCTTTCTAAGATTGAATCAGGTATAGGCTTACCCCCAACCTTCTCACCAACCTTGCAGACGTTGTTGAAGTCTCCCACCACCAAGTATGGTACCTGCTACTGTGTAGAGCTGATGATGTCCTCCCAGCATCTTCTTCTTCTGCCTTCATCGTTGTGCCCATACACGACAGTGATCACACAATGAAAACCACCCACATTGATATAGCTAAGGACCATCATTTGGTCAGTAGCACCGATCACCTTAAGATCCCATACATTCCTATCCCACCCAATAGCAATGCGGCCCCCTTCAACTTGCTCAAGATTGGACTCAACACCCCAATCAGCCGGAAAAACACCAAATAGACTATCCTGCATCCTCCTTTTCACTTTCGTCTCCAGAATGATCGCCAGCGATGCCTAGCTCTCCCCTATCCTCTTCCTAACCCGTCTTTGTTTCTGAGGCCTAGAAGCCCCCCTCACATTCCATGTGAGGACTGACATATCAACCTCCTTTATGCCCCCCCTTCCGGAAGAGGTCTATTTGATGCACACATTCCCCTCGCAGTGGGTGCGGATACCTTGTCATTTTTTATCCTATTGGTGCCCGAAAGTTCCTCCAGTAGCTCTTCCAAGGAGAAACACCAGGACATTTTAGACAACAATGTCCAAGGAGAAACAGTGAGATGACCCAACAGTCAAGGCATAATCTGCAAAACCCACAAGAACCTTGGTCCAGTGGAGCAGATGGTGGAGGACAAAGACAAGTGTCACAGTTTGGTTCATCTACTTCTGGTAGTAGAGGACAAAGGCAATAATAAACAACAGCTAAGTTCATGTTTTGGGTCAGATAAGATGCTAGTTATCTTGTTAAAGGTAGACTTGTCAAGATATAACTTTCTATTTTGAGATACCTTCTATTTTCTACTATAAGAAAAGTAGTTGTTGTTTAGATAATCTATATAATCCTTTAAGGATATGAGGAAGAGATAAGAAGGATGAAAACTTATGATTAGTTTAATATCCTCTTATATGTTTGAAAATTTCTCTTTACATGCAGAAAGGGAAAAGATGTAAAACTGAGATACCTAGTAATAAAAATTAAAGAGATGTTAAGAATATGAAACATAATATAAAACAAATATATACTACCTAATTTCAGTTCTTGAATACCCTAGCCAGGTATTCATTTATTGAAGGTAAGGTAAGTATGAAATATCTAGATCGTTATCTTTCTGACAACCCTGATCAAGTAGTCATTCTGAAACAATATCTAGAGTTTAAAGAAGAGGGAGATGTGGCATGGATATTTCTACCACATTCTAATTGATGTATGAAGGAATTTGATTTACTCATAAATCAACTTATAAAGGAAAATGAAGATGTAATGTGTTACCAACACATGTGTAAATACCAAGGGAAGGAATTTTAGTATCTGAGAAATATCAGGCTATTTTATGATGGTTTCCTGAAAGGGTTAACTGTGAAATCAGTCCAGTTACCTAATGTCGTATAAACATCACATGTTAGGGGTTAATGCTTTGCATAAACATAACAATTGAAGATATCTTTGAGAAAAGTTCTTGGTTGATAAGTAACCCTTCTTTATGGTAAGAGAATGTATAACTAATGAGATAATTAGTGCAAGTAATAAGGAAAGCTTGTGCTGTGTCATTAGGAACGATGACACAATCAAAGTATGAAAGGACTTATACTCCCAAGAGGATAAAAGAACATAATGGTAATCTTGAAAGAGAAATGTTGAATAAACTAAGGAGCATGGGAGTATGTGTCCCATGTGAATCATTATATGGTAACTTGTGTATAATAACTTTGAAAAGAAATGTTATGTGAAGACATGATGATATGTTGTATGAATAACATCTATCTTCCTTTATCTGGGATTTCGGGGATGAAATCCTTATAAGGGGTGGATAATTTGTAACATCCCTGACATGGGTTATGTTTTAACCCTAGGTATTTTTCTTAATAAAGTTAATTAGATTCTTTCTCTTATCTTTTTGAAAAGTAATTAAGGCTCTTGAGGAACTTATACTTCTTTTTCAGGCATTCTTGTATAATGTTGGAACATTGTTTTGTTAATTTTGGACTAAAGTGCAAATTACCCAAATTGAGGGGATAACTTGAAAATTGCACATGATAAAATGTTCCTCTTATGTTGATACATCATGATCATGAATACTATGTAGTGGTATGGTTTCTACAAGCTTGGGCACCAAGATAAATCTTGTAGAGCAGTCCTTGTGCATTAAAACCTAGTTTTGGTGTAAGGTGCAATTTACCCAAAACCTAGTGTTCAATATGCAAATTACTACTTCAAAAAGGTCCCTAATGTTTCTTGGCATCATGTAGAGCAAATAAACTGAGAGGGGCACCTCATTTGAATTTAGTTGGAGGAGAGAGAATCTTGATATTAAAATAATCAAGATTTAATCCTAATTGAAACCCTAATTCAATTTAGTGCAAAAATAAATAAACTAATTGAAGGGCCTTCAACCAAAAACGAGATGGTTGAATTTTCTCAAGTTTGAACACCTTTGTTCCATTTCTAGGCAACGAAAATATCCAAGGGAGTGGATAAATCACTCACATTATTATAAGAAAAAGAAATATCCACTCACATATGGATATTAGTATGATATGATTTGAGGTGCTTAATTTGCTTTTCTTTAAATCATGGATAATTGAGAGGAATAATAGGAAAACAAGATGGCTTCGTGGCCAAGGAGTTGAGAGGGAAGAAGCGGCACCATTTTTGGGATTAAATGAATTTTTATACGACACTTTCTCTCTCCTTGAATTTCTTATGAAAAGATCCTTTACAAGCCAAATGAAAGGCTTTTTCATTTGCACTTCTTCTCCTTGCTTGGAAACCAACCAAGGGAGCTAGGGAGGACCTTGAGGACGACCCCCAACCTGTTGTTAAGGTTCTTGATCCATTTCACCTTGATTCCATGGTGGAAATCGAAAATAAATTATGGATTTTTTCTTATTTCGATCTCCTCTTCAACCCTAGCCAATCTTTTCAACCAAAAGCGTGAGGACGAGCCTAGGGGGAGTTTCAAGGGATTCATCCACCATTGTTGCCGTGAGCTTGGATCTTTGGAGCCCAATTGGAGGTGGGTTTTATAACTTGAAACCCTAACTTTGTTATTGCATTCAATTTCCCATCAAATAATGATCATTTCTCTAGTTACAATTATTGATTTGGTTGATTGATGCAATTTCCATGGAAATCACAGCAGGTTTCGTGGGTCTAGAGCTTGATGATGATGACATCATCATAAGCACACACCTCTCCAAATATCTAGACCAAATGGTTTCAATCAAATGTCTAAACGGTTTGGGTTTTGGGAGCAAACGGTTTCAAACCGTTTAGTAGAAAACGGTTTCACCAAACCGCATGAGACCAAACGGTTTCATACCGTTTGGTGATGTTGACCAGGGTTGACCATTTGGGGACTTGTTCATAATGATCTAGGTTAATGACCCATCAATTATTATTTATTAACTCCAATCATTTCATGAGTTGAAGGTCCATCAATCACCTAAACCCTAATCGGGTTGAGTGTTGATTTCACAAGTGATTGAGTTTGAAACTTGGGTGGATTGACCCAAACGGTTTCAAAACCATTTGAGGATCACCCAAACGATCTCAAGACTGTTTGGGGGTCACACAAGACTGTTTGGAGGTCTAGGGTTGGATATGGTTAAGTGTTTGAAGATCCAAAGATATGGTATAAACCCTAATCGGCTAAGTGTTGATTTTGCAATGGAATGAGTTGATGTTTTGGGTTGATTGACCCAAACGGTTTCAAAACTGTTTGGGGATCACCCAAACGGTCTCAGGACCGTTTGGTGATCACCCAAGACCATTTTTAGTTCTAGGGTTAAGTATGGTTGAGCAATTGACGGTCCAAAGATATTAAGTTGATGTACAATCAATTGCTGATTTGGTGACCAATCCTAGGATCCAAACTTTAATTGAATGACATGGTTAATGATGATGTGATGGGAAAATGGTCTCAAGACCGTTTGGAGGTCATCCAAATGATCCCATGACCGTTTGGGGGTCACCCAAGACCGTTTGGAGGTCTAGGGTTGACTATGATTAGGGGTTTGAAGATCTAAATATACTAAGTTGATTTGCAATCAAATGCTGATTTGGTGATCAATCTACTGATCCAAACCATAATTGGATGACATGGATTTGAGTAATGAGATGGGAAAACGGTCTCAAGACCTTTTGGAGGTCATCTAAATGACCTCAAGACCGTTTGGGGTCAGGTCATGTTCAATCTGAATGATGGTTCAATGGTTTCAAAGTAACTAATCTTACATTGATTAATGTTGAAGGATCATCGATTCCAAACCCTAATCCATTTGATTCAAACCCTAATTGATGATCAATGGAGGATCAATTGAGGGTCAAATCAGTTGAAGGTTGACCTAATTAATTCAATTGAAGTATGATGGTAGGTCCAATTGATGATTGGTTACATAAATCCAATGATTGAAGGAATCCACATTGGAAATCCCAATTTGATTCGATTGGTTGAGAACACATTTGGTCCATGCGGTTTTGAGGGGGTTTGGACCAAACGGTCTCAAGATCGTTTCAGTCCAAAGGGTCTCAAGACCATTTGGGCCAAACGATCCCAAAACTGATTGAGTTTGTGGCAACACATCCCGCTATCACACAGATAACGAGGTATTACGCGAAAACGTGTGGAAATCACCATAACCACAGATTACCAAAAATACGAGTTAATTAAAATCGATTTCAGAAAGTTAATAAACTGAGAAACTATTACATGTAAGTCCTTATCCTGCAAGAAAACATGTTATATAAACATATACAAGATCTGATACGTGTCCACAGCTTAAGGGAACAACTGTCTAACCACCACATGAGTTCATCACCTATTTATATATACATAAAGGCCCATATCCGGCCAACAGCAGGATATACAAAACATCAACGATTATACATCGTGAAACAACATCAAACACCGCCAAGGACCTGAGAGTACAGGGATGACTCTAAGACTCTACTACAAAACATCCAAAACAACAACATATCCATCACTTTCCTTCTACTTCTCTTCTTGCTGCTCGGCCGCAACTCCGCGACCACCACCACGTCTAGCTCGACCACCTAAAAAAAAGGGGTGTAAACCAGTGGAGTGAGACAATCGAACATTGTCCCAGTGAGAAACATAACTCCCCGCCGAAACTACAAAACCTCGGATATATATATAAAGCAACTAACTGATAAGAAGTATAACAAGAGTAGAAAATAAAGTAGAGTTGTTCATACTTTAGCAAGCTTACCAGATGTATTCTAGCATATATTCAACTATTTGTTTAAGGGACGTGGTTATCAAGATAAGAATTATAAAGATCTACCACATATGAGAAACATATAAGCATATGCAAGATGTAACAAAGTTAACTACACAAACAAGGTCTCAACCAATGTTTCGTGTTTGTCTTAAGCAGTAATTGCTAAACAGTTGGATTATGTATTATTATGCCCTGAGGAAGTGAGCTGTACCGCTCAAATCCAACCTTCAGTTGTGAAACCCAAGCCGGTGCCATACAAGGTCAAATGGAAGATCCAGACTCCATGACCTCCGACCTCGTGGTCAGTCCAAGAGTACAACACAAGCAGGACCGCAGTCTCATGCTGAAGTGGTCTTAGCCACAGGGTCAGGCTACCCTCTGCCTAGCCCGCCTTGGTACAGGTATTGGCGCTAGTGAAACTGAGCCACGGGCCTGTTCACCGTGCTCTGAGCCATGAACGCATTCATGCTCCTCATATCACATATCCTGAGCCATGGGCCTATTCACCATGCTCTTCACATACTTGGGCTACGGGCCTGAATCCGCACCCTGGAGTCTACAACCGAAGTTGCGGTCTTACCTCTTCACTTTAGGCTAGGACAAAACCTCGCATATTCAACAATATGCGCTCCGGGTTAACCCGTAGGAGAACCTGTTTCCCCATCACCAGCTTCTGACGATGATGGATCTATGGCCAGGGTAAACTACATGATATATTCCACTGTAATTAATTAGTGTATTTTATGTGAATTGCAAGATTCAATCCAAGTTGTATAACATGCAATTATAACAAAAGGAAACAATATAAAACTCATCATTGTGCTTTTACTACATTTCACATCATATTGATCCATCACAAGGTTTTCACATCACATGTTATAACTTGGCCTCTTTCCAATCATCCAAATCCATCTCAAGAATCATCACATGCCATGAGATCTCAGTCCCTCATCACATAGTGCCACTGCCTCTCAATGCTTACATCATCATCATGGGATAGAAATCCCCAGTACTTTAGTCAAGTACATTATACAGATTATTTCAATCTCAAGAGTAACCATCACAGCAGAGTTACTCAACATATACATATACCTCATAGCCCTTCTAATTGGCTATGCATTGCTTGCATGGTTAGTGTACACAATAATAATAGGATTAAAAGGGAGACCATACTTATCAGTATAAGGTGACATTAAAGATTATATATACTTCCTTTAACTTATGATTACATGTACAAGGCACATCATTAGGAAAACCATTTATGTGCTTACCACTATCTCATCTAATAATCATATGTATCAGGCACGTTACTATGACTGACATAACCCTCACTATAGGTAACACACACCCTCACTAAAGATGGTATTGGGCAACCTACCCTCACCTAAAGTTGTAACGGTCAGCACTCACTCTATCGCCCAACCACAACGTTCATCTCGTAATGGTCATCACACTAAGACCTATCGGCCAAGCACACGACGTTGTGTCGAGCTAGCAGCCCCGCGTCTAGGGTCTGCCGTGCACCTTATGCCTAGCGGGCAACGACTGACAACACCCGTCATAGGGAGCATATCGGGTGACACACAAAGGCTATCGTGACGCCCGTCACAGGTCCACCAGCAATGTCACCCTCAAGAGTATAATGACCACCGGCAGCATTAGATCAGGTGTATAACTCAACTACCACTAAGGACTTATCGTCCAGACAACTATACCATGGCCTATCGGCCATCACAGGGTGGATTGATGATGTAATGCCCGTCACCATAGCAAGAGATATCACCCGTCACAACAGGCCTATCGCCCAAGAAGCTAAGTCAAGAGGGTTGTCGGGCAGCACCTCTCCACACTCATAACAACCAAGATACTACTCACAAGGTCATCTTCCACCTCAAACATAAGGTCACCCGAAACCCTAGGAAGATGGCTCACCTCAATCAACTAAGAAATAGGGGTCTTGCACATTAACCATTTCCTAAACGGGCAACACAAAGGAACCCTAGAAAGAGAATCATCAAGATCACCAAGCTCACCCTTCTAATCCATTGTGAGAGGAGAGTGTTGTTCAAGAAACTAGAACACAAGCTCACCTCAATCGACTAGGAAGGAGGGGTGTTGCTCATGATACTTAGGAGCTCAATCTCACTCCTCTAGACCAAGGAGAGAAAGGAGTATTGCTCACCAAGAAACCCTAAACCACAAGGATCGGCCAACATGGAGACTAAGCAAGGGAACAAAGCTAGCAACATATAAGAACATGAAAGGAGGTAGAATAGTTAGGGTTAGGATTTATGCAACCTACCTTAAGCTCCAAGCTCCAAAGAAGAAGAACTCCAAGGGATGTCGACCACCACTTGATCCTCCAAGGTGTGTCGGCCACCAAGCTTGCCAAAGAGAGGGGTGTGTCGTGCACCAAGGTGGAGGAGAAGCAAAGGAACCAAAGGAACTCCTAGCAAAGGAAAGGACACACCTATATAGAAGGAAATGGAGGAGAAAACAAGGTGGAACCAAGCAAGGTGTCACCCACCTAGGGACACTTGTCCTAGTGCACGATCCACCACTCTAGCAAGCCCTTAACACATGTCCAAGGTCATTGCCACATGCAAGCATCATGCACCAAGTGTCCACTAGTGGTGACACAAATGAGGTCAAAGCTACGTCAAAGATCATGGGTGACACAAATGGGCGACACACCATCACCATGGTCGACACAGCCCTGGGTGACACACCTAAGCCCTTACCTGACACAAGGCACAAAGGAGCAAAAGGCAACACTCAACAAGGCCCAACAAGCTCCACCAAGCCCAAAAAAACTCAAGCAACGAGCCCAAGCCTTCCTCTCTACCCTAGAGGAAGCAAAGAGAGAGAGGAACACCTCTCAAGGTGGCAAACTTGCCCACAAACCCTAGAATTGGGTTATTTGCAAGTATCACCTCCAACTCTCAACAAAGCACAACCAAACCCTTAATCACCACTAAAGGTGATTAGCAAGCACCAAAGCATCAAGGTTAAGCAAGGCAAACAGGGTAAACCCTAAATGAAGGTCAGCGTCCTTACAAGCTAACCCCCTTTAAGGTATTTTGTCCCCAAAATCCGAAGAGAAAAGCGAGGGATACCTCCTCCTCATCTCTTCCTCAAGCTCCCACGTGGCTTCCTCAACGCCACGATGATGCCAAAGAACCTTCACAAGAACCAGGTCCTTCCTCTTCATCTTCTTAACCCTTCTATCAAGGATCGCCACAGGACCTTCCTCGTAGGTCACATCTTCATCAAGCTCAACCTCAACTGGCCGTATCAGTGTTCCTGAATCTGGATGGTTTTTCTTCAGCATACTAACATGGAACACTGGATGTAACCTGTGAAACTCTGGAGGCAACTCTAACTCATAAGCTACCTTACCAACACATGCTATGACCGGGTATGGCCCCATATACCTGGGTGCTAGCTTACCCTTCCGACCAAACCTTAGTACACCTTTCCACGGCGAGACTTTAAGGTACACCTTGTCTCCTACATGGAACTCCAAAGGTCATCGGCGATTGTCTGCGTAAGACTTTTGCCTGTCTTGTGCCACTTTCAACTGTTGTTGTATCACTTTGATCTTTTCTGTTGTCTGTTGTACTAACTCAGGACCCAAAAGCTGATATTCACTGGATTCATACCAACACAAAGGAGATCTGCACTTCCTTCCATACAAGGCCTCATAAGGAGCCATATCAATGCTCCGCTGATAGTTGTTGTCGTAGGCAAACTCTATCAAACTGAGATGTATATCCCAGTTGCCTAGAAACTGCAACACACATGCTCGGAGGATATCTTCCAAAGTCTAAATAGTCCTCTCAGACTATCCATCTGTCTGTGGGTGGAAGGCGGTACTGAACCTCAACTGTGTTCCCAACGCTTTGTGCAACTGCTCCCAGAAACGACTCGTGAATAGAGGACCTCTGTCAGAAACTATCGTTGCTGGTACACCATGCAAATGTACTATCTCATCCACATATACACGAGCGAGTTTCTCAGCCGTATACGCTGTATTTACTGATAGGAAATGGGAAGACTTCGTCAATCTATCCACTATCACCCAAATGGAATCATGGTTCCTAGTTGTCTGGGGTAGACCAACTACGAAATCCATGGTTATATGATCCCATTTCCACTGCGGTATCGGTAAAGGTTGCAATGTACCTACCGGCTTTTGGTGTTCAGCCTTCACTTGCTGACATACCGCACACCTAGCCACAAACTCAGCTACATCTTTCTTCAAACTGGGCCACCAATACAAGTCCTTCATACTATGATACATCTTGGTGACACCTGGATGCATAGCATACATCGACGTGTGTGCTTCCTCGAGCACTAACTTCCTCAGATCATCAGCATCTGGGACCACCATCCTATGATGATAGCAGACTAGCCCATCCTCAGACTCATGAAACCCATCATGCTTTTCGCTGCCAAACTCTGATCTGATAAACTGTACCGCATCATCTGTCTACTGTGCATCTTTGATTTGCTGTCTCAACATAGGCTTGACTTGCATCTGAGCTAAAAGTCCAGCCAACGAGGAAACCTTCATCTGCACATTCATCTATTGTAGGGAAACAATCATATCCCTCCTAGGACATATCAGGGAACTCAACTGTGCCTTCTTGGAAGAAAAAGAAGACTTTCGACTAAGCACATCAGCTACCACATTCGCCTTACCAGGATGATACTCGATAGTGTAGTCGTAATCATTGATCAACTCCATCCATCGCCGTTGTCGCATATTTAACTCTTGCTGCGTAAAGATGTACTTCAGGTTCTTATGATCTGTAAAGATCTGACACACTTATCCATATAGATAGTGTCTCTAAATTTTTAATGCATGAACCACTGCTGCCAGCTCCAAGTCATGAGTCAGATAGTTCTCCTCGTGTTTCTTACCACATGATCTTCCTGCATCAGCACACAACCTAAACCTTTCTTGGAAGCATCATAGAAAACAACATAGCCCTTCCCAGGCTCTAGCAGGATTAACACTGGAGCACTAGTCAGCTTCTCCTACAAACTCTGGAAAGCTTGCTGGCATTGATTATCCCAGATAAAAGGCACATCCTTTCTCGTTAACTTTGTCATCAGCAAAGAAATCCCATTGAAGTCCTTGATAAACTTCCGGTAGTATCCTGCTAAACCCAGAAAACTATGAACTTCTGTCAGCGTCTTCGGCTACTCCCAATCTGCAACAGATTCCACCTTCTTCAGATCTACTTTGACTCCTTCAGAAGATATCACGTGACCCAAGAAAGTCACTTCTTCCAACCAAAATTCACACTTACTGAACTTGGCATACAACTGATGTTGGCGAAGAAGAGTCAACACTCGTCGAAGATGTTGCTCATGCTCTAGCATGTCCCGACTATAGATCAAGATGTCATCTATAAATACTACAACAAACTGATCTAAGAACGGACGGAACACTATGTTCATCAAGTCCATGAAAGCAGCAGGTTCATTGGTTAACCCGAACAGCATAACCACAAACTCAAAGTGACCATACCTCGTCCTGAAAGCTGACTTTGGTATGTCATCCGCCTTAATCCTCAACTGATGATACCCAGACCATAGATCGATCTTTGAGAATACTGTAGCACCACGCAACTGATCAAACAGATCATATATCCTCGGTAACGGGTACTTGTTCTTGATCGTGACCTTGTTCAACTGCCGGTAGTCTATACACAACCGCATCGAACCATCCTTCTTCTTGACGAACAATACAGGAGCACCCCAAGGCGACGTGCTCGGTCGGATGAAACCTTTGTCCCGCAACTCTTGCAACTGCTTCTTAAGCTCTGCCATCTCCACTGGAGCCATCCTGTACGGTGTCTGTGCAACTGGATACGTTCTTGGTACCAGATTGATCTCAAAGTCAATCTCTCGGGGTGGGGGAACACCAGGAAACTCTTCAGGAAACACATCTGCAAACTCTCAGACAACTAGCACCTCTTCAAGGCTAAGACCTTTCGCCTTGGCCTCCACAACGGTATCTACCACGTGAGCCAAGAACACCTCACATCCTTATCGTAACAACTTATCTGCCACCATAGCTAATACTAAACACGTCGGAAGAATCTTCCTATCTCCTTGGAAGATCCACTTCTCTCCACCATCATCAAACACCGCCTGCTTGGAACCACAGTCCAAAACAACCTTATACTTCTCTAAGGTATCCATCCCAAGGATAACGTCAAACCCATGCATATCAAGTGGTATAAGATCCACTTGTATGCGATATCCCGAGAAAGACAAGACACAAGATGGACACTCTTCTCGAAGCATCGAGGAACCATCAAAAGGGGTTTCTAACAACAATCTATCCTTCTTACAACTAACAGGTAAATGACAGTTTTCAAGCATACTATGGGCAATAAAAGAGTGTGTAGCACTCAGGTCAACCAGAATAGAGATAAAGCAAGAAGAAGACATATCAGAATGAAATAACTCCATCTGACCTATCACTACTCGTGGGTTGACTATCACCTCCGGCTGACTCATAGAATAGAATCGAGCCATTGCTTGCTGTCCACACCCTCTGCTTCCTTGAGCAGACGATCCAGCTTGAGATGCTTGGCCACGTCCTCGTCCTCTTCTACCACTGGGCTGTTGTCGATCCGATCCTTGCTGATTTTGCCTCGGCTGTTGCGTAACTTCAACATCTCTATTCGGGTAATTATGCCTAAAATGCCCGACTTGTCCATAAATATGGCATGACCTGTCCTCAAACCGTGGCCTAGATGGCCCTGTCACTGCCACAGAAGTTGTACTGTATGCCTTAGATGGTGAAGAAACATAACCTCATCCCCTACTCGGAGACCACTGAGATGGTACACCAGAACTTCTCATTGCTGACGGTGTTGCAAACCTTGGCTTCTTGAAGCCACTGAACCTCTGTCCCTGGAACTGAGCAGGTCTCCTCTTAGCCATAGACTCTCTCTTTTCCCTTACTAATCGTTCGATCCTTCAGATAGATTCCACAAACGTAGCAAACCACTCTCGGTTCTCCAATGCAGACACAGGTGTTGTCAGCTCAGAACTCAAACCCTTCTCGAAACGTCTGATCCGCTCCTCATCTGTCGCTGCCATGTGAGGACAAAACCTCAACAAATCCATGAACTTGGCTTCGTACTCGGTAATGTTCATTGTTCCTTGTCGCAGGCTCTCAAACTGACTGATCTTCTCATCCAGATACATCTTCAGGAAGTATCTGGTGATGAACTTGTACCGGATTACCTCCCAACAGATCACCTCACCAGGCTGCTTCTCTTCCTCGATGGTCCACCAGTGACCATCACTACCCTTCAAAAGGTAGACAACGTGCTTTACTTTGTCTGCTTCGGGGATGTCGAGGATCCAGAAAGCCTTCTCAAGACTTGTCAGCCACAGATCCGCATCCGCTGGATCAGCCATTCCAGCATAATCCGAAGCTCCGACTCTGCGAAGCCGCTTGAAGGTCTTCCCAATACCCGATGTTTCTCCATGGGGAGCCTGTGCTCTCAGAGGAGGCACTGGCAATCAGTCAACCATGAGATTCATCATAGCCATCATCTGCCCCATAAGCTGTTGGTAGGCAGGGTGTTCAAGAATGGCTGGGTCAGGTTGGGGGACCTCAGGCACTCGATCTTCATGTGCCTGCCCAAAAGCTCCATCAACTTATGCAACATCAAAATGCTCATGAGCATGTTCTTCATGGTTTCTAGACATCTTGGCGTTTCTTCCGCTGAGGGCAGAAGATATTGTAAGAAAACTTGGAAAACTCATAAGAACATACTCGACCTAATCCTAAATCCCTATAGACTCAGCAAACCTAGGGCTCTGATACCAAACTTGTGGCAACACATCCCGTTATCACACAGATAACGAGGTGTTACGCGAAAACGTGTGGAAATCACCATAACCACAGATTACCAAAAATACGAGTTAATTAAAACCGATTCCAGAAAGTTGATAAACTGAGAAACTATTACATGTAAGTCCTTATCCTGTAAGGAAACATGTGATATAAACATATACAAGATCTGATACGTGTCCACAGCTTAAGGGAATAGCTATCTAACCACCACATGAGTTCATCACCTGTTTATATATACATAAAGGCCCATATCCGGCCAGCAACATGATATACAAAACATCAACGATTATACATCGTGAAAGAATGTCAAACACCGCCAAGGACCTGAGAGTACAGGGATGACTCTAAGACTCTACTACAAAACATCCAAAACAGCAGCATATCCATCGCTTGCCTTCTACTGCTCTTCTTACTGCTCGGCCACAACTCCGCGACCACCACCACGTCTAGCTCAACCATCTAAAAAAAAGGGGTGTAAACCAACGGAGTGAGACAATCGAACATTGTCCCAGTGAGAAACATAACTCCCCGCTGAAACTACAGAACATCAGATATATATATAAAGTAGCTAACTGATAAGAAGTATAACAAGAGCTGAAAATAAAGTAGAGTTGTTCATACTTTAGCAAGCTTACCAGATGTATTCCAGCATATATTCAACTATTTGTTTAAGGGATGTGGTTATCAAGATAAGAATTATAAAGATCTACCACATATGAGAAACATATAAGCATATGTAAGATGTAACAAAGTTAACTACACAAACAAGGTCTCAACCAATGTTTCGTGTTTGTCTTAAGCAGTAATTGCTAAACGGCTGGATTGCGTATTATTATGCCCTGAGGAAGTGAGTCGTACCGCTCCAATCCAACCTTCAGTTGCGAAACCCAAGTCGGTGCCATACAAGGTCAAATGGAAGATCCAGACTCCACGACCTCCCACCTCGTGGTCAGTACACGAGTACAACACAAGCAGGACCGCAGTCTCATGCTGAAGTGGTCTTAGCCACAGGGTCAGGCTACCCTCTGCCTAGCTGGCCTTGGTACAGGTATCGGCGCTAGTAAAACTAAGCCACATGCCTATTCACCGTGCTTTGAGCCATGAACGCATTCATGCTCCTCATATCACATATCCTGAGCCATGGGCCTATTCACCATGCTCTTCACATACTTGGGCTACGGGCCTGAATCCACACCCTAGAGTCTACAACCGAAGTTGCACTCTTACCTCCTCACTTTAGGCTAGGAGAAACCTCGCATATTCAACAATATGCGCTCCGGGTTAACCCGTAGGAGAACCCGTTTCACCATCACCAGCTTCTGACGATGATGGATCTATGGCCAGGGCAAACTACATGATATATTCCACTCTAATTAATTAGTGTATTGTATGTGAATTGCAAGATTCAATCCAAGTTGTATAACATGCAATTATAACAAAAGGAAACAATATAAAACTCATCATTGTGCTTTTACTACATTTCACATCATACTGATCCATCACAAGGTTTTCACATCACATGTTATCTCTTGGCCTCTTGCCAATCATCCAAATCCATCTCAAGGATCATCACATGCCATGATATCTCAATACCTCATCACATAGTGCCACTACATCTCAATGCTTACATCATCATCATGGGATAGAAATCCCCAGTACTTTAGGCAAGTACATTATACAGATTATTTCAATCTCAAGAGTAACCATCACAGCAGAGTTACTCAACATATACATATACCTCATAGCCCTTCTAGTTGCCTATGCATCGCCTGTATGGTTAGTGTACACAATAATAATATGCTTAACAGGGAGACCATACTTATCAGTATAAGGTGACATTAAAGATTATATATACTTCCTTTAACTTATGATTACATGTACAAGGCACATCATTAAGCAAACCATTTATGTGATTACCACTATCTCATCTAATAATCATATGTATCATGCACGTTACTATGACTGACATAACCCTCACTAGAGGTCACACACACCCTCACTAAAAGGTGGTATTGGGCGACCTGCCCTCACCTAAAGCTGTAATGGTCAGCACTCACTCTATCTCCCAACCACAACGTTCATCTCATAACGTCCGTCACACTAAGACCTATCGGCCAAGCACACGACGTTGTATCGAGATAGCAGCGCCGCGTCTAGGGTCTTCCGTGCACCTTATGCCTAGCGGGCAACAGCTCACAACGCCCATCATAGGGAGCATATCAGGTGACACACAAAGGCTATCGTGACACCCGTCACAGGTCCACCAGCAATGTCACCTTCAAGAGTATAACGACCACCAACAGCATTAGATCAGGTGTATAACTCAGCTACCACTAAGGACTTATCGTCCAGCCAACTATACCATGGCCTATCGTCCGTCACAGGGTGGATTGATGATGTGATGCCCGTCACCAGAGCAAGAGATATCACCCGTCACAATAGGCCTATCGCCCAAGAAGCTAAGTCAAGAGGGCTATCGGGAAGCACCTCTCCACACTCATAACAACCAAGATACTACTCACAAGGTCATCTTCCACCTCAAACATAAGGTCACCCGAAACCCTAGGAAGATGGCTCACCACAATCAACTAAGAAAGAGGGTTCTTGCACATTAACCATTTCCTAAACGGGCAACACAAAGGAACCCTAGAAAGAGAATCATCAAGATCACCAAGCTCACCCTTCTAATCCATGGTGAGAGGAGAGTGTTGTTCAAGCAACTAGAACACAAGCTCACCTCAATCGACTAGGAAGGAGGGATGTTGATCATGATACTTAGGAGCTCAAGCTCACTCCTCTAGACCAAGGAGAGAAAGGAGTATTGCTCACCAAGAAACCCTAAACCACAAGGATCGGCCAACATGGAGACTAAGCAAGGGAACAAAGCTAGCAACATATAAGAACATGAAAGGAGGTAGAATAGTTAGGGTTAGGAGTTATGCAACCCGCCTTAAGCTCCAAGCTCTAAAGAAGAAGAACTCCAAGGGATGTTGACCATCACTTTCTCCTACAAGGTGTGTCGGCCACCAAGTTTGCCAAAGAGAGGGGTGTGTCATGCACCAAGGTGGAGGAGAAGCAAAGGAACCAAAGGAACTCCTAGCAAAGGAAAGGACACGCCTATATAGAAGGAAAGGGAGGAGAAAACAAGGTGGAAACAAGCAAGGTGTCGCCCACCTAGGGACACTTGTCCTAGTGCACGATCCACCACTCTAGCAAGCCCTTAACACATGTCCAAGGTCATTGCCACATGCAAGCATCATGCACCAAGTGTCCACTAGTGGTGAGACAAACGAGGTCAAAGCTAGGTCAAAGATCATGGGCGACACAATTGGGCGACACACCTATGCCCTTGCCTGACACAAGGCACAAAGGAGCAAAAGGAAACACTCAACAAGGCCCAACAAGCTCCACCAAGCCTAAAATAACTCAAGCAATGAGCCTAAGCCTTCCTCTCTACCCTAGAGGAAGCAAGGAGAGAGAGGAACACCTCTCAAGGTGGCAAACTTGCCCACAAACCCTAGACTTGGGTTATTTGCAAGTAGCACCTCCAACTCTCAACAAAGTACAACCAAACCCTTAATCACCACTAAAGGTGATTAGCAAGCACCAAAGCATCAAGGTTAAGCAAGGCAAACAGGGTAAACCCTAAACGAAGGTCAGGGTCCTTACAAGCTAACCCCCTTTAAGGGATTTCGTCACTGAAATCCGAAGAGAAAAGTGAGGGATACCTCCTCCTCATCTCTTCCTCGAGCTCCCACGTGGCTTCCTCAATGCCACGATGATACTAAAGAACCTTCACAAGAACCAGGTCCTTCCTCTTCAGCTTCTTAACCCTTCTGTCAATGATCGCCATAGGACCTTCCTCATAGGTCACATCTTCATCAAGCTCAACCTCAACTGGCCATATCACTGTTCCCAAATTTGGATGGCTTTTCTTCAGCATACTAATATGGAACACTGGATGTAACATGTGCAACTCTGGAGGCAACTCTAACTCATAAGCTACCTTACCAACACGTGATATGACCGGGTATGGACCCATATACATGGGTTCTAGCTTATCCTTCTGACCAAACCTTAGCACACCTTTCCATGGAGATACTTTAAGGTACACCTTGTCTCCTACATGGAACTCCAAAGGTCGTCGGCGATTGTCTGTGTAAGACTTTTGCCTGTCTTGTGCCACTTTCAACTGTTGTTGTATCACTTTGATCTTTTATGTTGTCTTCTGTACTAACTCAGGACCCAAAAGCTGATATTCACTAGACTCATACCAACACAAAGGAGATTTGCACTTCCTTCCATACAAGGCCTCATAAGGAGCCATATCAATGCTCCACTGATAGCTGTTGTTGTAGGCAAACTCTATCAAACTGAGATGTAAATCCCAGATGCCTAGAAACTGCAACACACATGCTCGGAGGAGATCTTCCAAAGTCTGAATAGTCCTCTTAGACTGTCCATCTTTCTGTGGGTGGAAGGCAGTACTGAACCTCAACTGCATTCCCAACACTTTGTGGAACTGCTCCCAGAAATGACTCGTGAACTGAGGACCTCTGTCAGAAACTACCGTTGCTGGTACACCATGTAAATGTACTATCTCATCCACATATACTCGAGTGAGTTTCTCAGTTGTATACGTTGTCTTTACTGGTAGGAAATGGGAAGACTTCGTCAATCTGTCCACTATCACCCAAATGGAATCATGGTTCCTAGTTGTCCGGGGTAGACCAACTATGAAATCCATGGTTATATGATCCCATTTCCACTGTGGTATCGGCAAAGTTTGCAACGTACCTACCGGCTTCTGGTGTTCAGCCTTCACTTGCTGACATACCGCACACCTAGCCACAAACTCAGCTACATCTTTCTTCAAACCGGGCCACCAATACAAGTCCTTCAAACTATGATACATCTTGGTGACACCTGGATGCATAGCATACATCGACATGTGTGCTTCCTCAAGCACTAACTTCCTCAGATCATCAACATCTGGGACCACCATCCTATGATGATAGCAGACTAGCACATCCTCGGACTCCTGAAACCCATCACGCTTTTCGCTGCCAAACTCTGATCTGATCAACTGTACCGCATCATCTATCTGCTGGGCATCTTTGATTTGCTGTCTCAACGTAGGCTTGACTTGCATCTGAGCTAAAAGTCCAGCCAATGAGGAAACCTTCATCTGCACATTCATTAGTCGCAGGGAAACAAACATATCCCGCCTAGGACATATCAGGGAACTCAACTATGCCTTCTTGGAAGAAAAAGAAGACTTTCTACTAAGTGCATCAGCTACCACATTCACCTTACCAGGATGATACTCAATAATGCAGTCATAATCATTGATCAACTCTATCCATCGCCGCTGTCGCATGTTTAACTCTTGCTGCATAAAGATGTACTTCAGGTTCTTAATATCCGTAAAGATCTGACACACTTCCCCATACAGATAGTGTCTCTAGATATTTAATGCATGAACCACTGCTGCCAGCTCCAAGCCATGAGTCGGATAGTTCTCCTCGTGTTTCTTAAGCTGTCGTGAAGCAAAAGAAACCACATGATCTTCCTGCATCAACACACAACCTAAACCTTTCTTGGAAGCATCACAGAAAACAACATAGCCCTTCCCAGGCTCTGGAAGGATTAACACTTGAGCACTACTCAGCTTCTCTTTCAATCTCTGGAAAGCTTGTTGGCATTGATTATCCCAGACAAAAGGCACATCCTTTCACGTTAACTTTGTCATCGGCAAAACAATCGCACTGAAGTCCTTGATAAACTTCTGGTAGTATCCTGCTAAACCCAGAAAACTACAAACTTCTGTCGGCGTCTTCGGCTATTCCCAATCTGCAATGGATTCCACCTTCTTCGGATCTACTTTGACTCCTTCAGAAGATATCACGTGACCCAAGAAAGTCACTTCTTCCAACCAAAATTCACACTTACTGAACTTGGCATGCAACTGATGTTGGCGAAGAAGAGTCAACGCTCGTCGAAGATGTTGCTCTTACTCTAGCCTGTCCCGACTATAGATCAAGATGTCATCTATAAAGACTACAACAAACTGATCTAAGAACGGATGGAACACTCTGTTCATCAAGTCCATGAAAGCAGCAGATGCATTGGTTAACCCGAACGGCATAACCACAAACTCAAAGTGACCATACCTCATCCTAAAAGCTGACTTTGGTATGTCATCCACCTTAATCCTCAACTGATGATACCCAGACCGTAGATCGATCTTTGAGAATACTGTAGCACCACGCAACTGATCAAACAGATCATCTATCCTCGGTAACGGGTACTTGTGATCGTGACCTTGTTCAACTGCCGGTAGTCTATACACAACTGCATCGAACCATCCTTCTTCTTGACGAACAATACAGAAGCACCCCAAGGCGACGTGCTCGGTCGGATGAAACCTTTGTCCAACAACTCTTGCAACTGCTTCTTAAGCTCTGCCATCTCCACTGGAGCCATCCTGTATGGTGTCTGTGCAACTGGCTGCTTTCCTGGTACCAGATTGATCTCAAAGTCAATCTCTCAAGGTGGGGGAACACCAGGAAACTCTTTAGGAAACACATCTGCAAACTCTCGGACAACTGGCACCTCTTCAAGGATAAGACCTTTCACCTTGGCCTCCACAACGGTATCTACCACGTGAGCCAAGAACGCCTCACATCCTTGTCATAACAACTTATCTGCCACCATAGCTGATACTAAACACGTCAGATAAATCTTCCTATCTCCTTCAAAGATCCACTTCTCTCCACCATCATCAAACACCGCCTGCTTGGAACCACAGTCCAAAACAACCTTATACTTCTCTAAGGTATCCATCCCAAGGATAACGTCAAACCCATGCATATCAAGTGGTATAAGGTCCACTTGTATGCGGTATCCTAAGAAAGACAAGACACAAGATGGACACTCTTCTCGAAGCATCGAGGAACCATCAAGAGGGGTTTCTAACAACAAGCTATCCTTCTTACAACTAATAGGTAAACGACAGTTTTCAAGCATACTATGGGCAATAAAAGAGTGTGTAGCACCCAGGTCAACCAGAACAGATATAAAGCAAGAAGAAGACATATCAGAATGAAATAACTCCATCTGACATGTGACTACTCGCGGGTTGACTATCGCCTCCGGCTGACTCATAGAATAGAATCGAGTTGTTGCTTGTTGTCTACGCCCTCTGCTTCCTTGAGTAGATGATCCAGCTTGTGATGCTTGGCCATGTCCTCATCCTCTACTACCACTGGGCTGTTGTCGATCCGATCCTTGCTAATTTTGCCTCGGCTGCTGCATCACTTCAACATCTCTATTCGGGCAATTGAGCCTAAAATGCCCGACTTGTCCACATAGATGGCATGACCTGTCCTCAAACCATGGCCTAGATGGCCCTGTCACTGCCACAGAAGTTGTACTGTATGCCTTAGACGGTGAAGAAACATAACCTCTTCCCCTACTCGGAGACCACTGGGACGGTACACCAGAACTTCTCATTGCTGACGGTGTCACAAACCTTGGCTTTTTGAAGCCACCGAACCTCTGTCCCTGGAACTGAGCAGGTCTCTTCTTAGCCATAGACTCTCTCTTTTCCCTTACTGATCGTTCGATCCTTCGGACAGATTCCACAAACGTAGCAAACCGCCCTCGGTTCTCCAACGCAGACACAGGTGTTGTCAGCTCAGAACTCAAACCCTTCTCGAAATGTCTGATCCGCTCCTCATCTATCGCTGCCATG
Organism: Alisma plantago-aquatica; assembly: GCA_963693085.1. Lineage (NCBI taxonomy): Eukaryota > Viridiplantae > Streptophyta > Magnoliopsida > Alismatales > Alismataceae > Alisma > Alisma plantago-aquatica. The sequence continues at coordinate 784,265,332 of OY856413.1, forward strand.
TGAGGACAAAACCTCAACAAATCCATGAACTTGGCTTCGTACTCGGTAATGTTCATCGTTCCTTGTCGCAGGCTCTCAAACTGACTGATCTTCTCATCCAGATACATCTTCGGGAAGTATCTGGTGATGAACTTGCACCGGAAAACCTCCCAACAGATCACCTCACCAGGCCGCTTCTCTTCCTCGATGGTCCACCAGTGACCAGCACTACCCTTCAGAAGGTAGACATCGTGCTTTACTTTGTCTGCTTCGGGGATGTCGAGGATCCGGAAAGCCTTCTCAAGACATGTCAGCCACAGATTCGCATCCGCTGGATCAGCCGTTCCAACATAATCTGAAGCTCTGACTCTGTGAAGCCGCTCGAAGGTCTTCCCAATACCCGATGTTTCTCCATGGGGAGCCTGTGCTCTCGGAGGAGGCACTAGCAATCACTCAACCATGAGATTCATCGTAGCCATCATCTGCCCCATAAGCTGTTGGTAGGAAGGGTATTCAAGAATTGCTGGGTCAGGTTGGGGGACCTCAGGCACCTGATCTTCATGTGCCTACCCAAAAGCTCCATCAACTAATGCAGCATCACTATGCTCATGAGCATGTTCTTCATGGTTTCCAGACATCTTGGCGTTTCTTCTGCTGAGGGCAGAAGATATTGTAAGAAAACTTAGAAAACTCATCAGAACAGACTCGACCTAGTCCTAAATCCCTATAGACTCAGCGAACCTAGGGCTCTGATACCAAACTTGTGGCAAAACATCCCGTTATCACACAGATAACGAGGTGTTACGCGAAAATGTGCGGAAATCACCATAACCACAGATTACCAAAAATACGAGTTAATTAAAACCGATTTCGGAAAGTTGATAAACTGAGAAACTATTACATGTAAGTCCTTATCCTACAAGGAAACATGTTATATAAACATATACAAGATCTGATATGTGTCCACAGCTTAAGGGAACTGTTGTCTAACCACCACATGAGTTCATCACCTGTTTATATATACATAAAGGCCCATATCCGGCCAGCAGTAGGATATACAAAACATCAACGATTATACATCGTCAAACAATGTTAAACACTGCCAAGGACCTGAGAGTACAGGGATGACTCTAAGACTCTACTACAAAACATCCAAAACAGCAGCATATCCATCGCTTGCCTTCTACTACTCTTCTTGCTGCTCGGCCGCAACTCCGCGACCACCACCACGTCTAGCTCAACCACCTAAAAAAAGGGGTGTAAACCAGCGGAGTGAGACAATTGAACATTGTCCTAGTGAGAAACATAACTCTCCTCCGAAACTACAAAACCAGATATATATATATATAAAGAAGCTAAATGATAAGAAGTATAACAAGAGCAGAAAATAAAGTAGAGTTGTTCATACTTTAGCAAGCTTACCATATGTATTCCATCATATATTCAACTATTTGTTTAAGGGATGTGGTTATCAAGATAAGAATTATAAAGATCTACCACATATGAGAAACATATAAGCATCTGCAAGATGTAACAAAGTTAACTACACAAACAAGGTCTCAACCAATGTTTCATGTTTGTCTTAAGCAGTAATTGCTAAACGGCTGGATTACGTATTATTATGCACTGAGGAAGTGAGCCGTACCGCTCAAATCCAACCTTCGGTTGCGAAACCCAAGCTGGTGCCATACAAGGTCAAATGGAAGATCCAGACTCCACAACCTCCCACCTCGTGGTCAGTACATGAGTACAACACAAGTAGGACCACAGTCTCATGCTGAAGTGGTCTTAGCCACAGGGTCAGGCTACCCTCTTCCTAGCCCGCCTTGGTATAGGTATCAGCGCTAGTGAAACTGAGCCACAGGCCTGTTCACCGTGCTCCGAGCCATGAACGCATTCATGCTCCTCATATCACATATCCTGAGCCATGGGCCTGTTCACCATGCTCTTCACATACTTGGGCTACGGGCCTGAATCTGCACCCTGGAGTCTACAACTGAAGTTGCACTCTTACCTCCTCACTTTAGTCTAGGAGAATCCTCGCATATTCAATAATATGCGCTCCGGGTTAACCCATAGGAGAACCCGTTTCACCATCACCAGCTTCTGACGATGATGGATCTATGGCCAAGGCAAACTACATGATATATTCCACTGTAATTAATTAGTGTATTTTATGGGAATTTCAAGATTTAATCCAAGTTGTATAACATGCAATTATAACAAAAGGAAACAATATAAAACTCATCATTGTGCTTTTACTACATTTCACATCATAGTGATCCATCACAAGGTTTTCACATCACATGTTATCACTTGGCCTCTTGCCAATCATCCAGATCCATCTCAAGGATCATCACATGCCATGAGATCTCAATCCCTCATCACATAGTGCCACCGCCTCTCAATGCTTACATCATCATCATGGGATAGAAATCCCCAGTACTTTAGTCAAGTACATTATACAGATTATTTCAATCTCAAGAGTAACCATCACAGCATAGTTACTCAACATATACATATACCTCATAGCCCTTCTAATTGGCTATGCATCGCTTGCATGGTTAGTGTACACAATAATAATAGGCTTAACAGGGAGACCATACTTATCGGTGACATTAAAGATTATATATACTTCCTTTAACTTATGATTACATGTACAAGGCACATCATTAAGCAAACCATTTATGTGCTTACCACTATCTCATCTAATAATCATATGTATCAGGCACGTTACTATGACTGACATAACCCTCACTAGAGGTTACACACACCCTCACTAAAAGGTGGTATTGGGCAACCTGCCCTCACCTAAAGCTGTAACGATCAGCACTCACTCTATCGCCCAACCACAACGTTCATCTCGTAACGACCGTCACACTAATACCTATCGGCCAAGCACACGACATTGTGTCGAGCTAGCAACGCCGCGTCTAGGGTCTGCCATGCACCTTATGCCTAGCGGGCAACGAATGACAACGCCCGTCACAGGGAGCATATATGGGCGACACACAAAGGCTATCGTGACGCCCGTCACAGGTCCACCAGCAACGTCACCCTCAAGAGTATAATGACCACCAGCAGCATTAGATCAGGTGTATAACTCAGCTACCACTAAGGACTTATCGTCCATCCAACTATACCATGGCCTATTTGCCATCACAGGGTGGATTGATGATGTGACGCCCTTCACCAGAGCAAGAGATATCACCCGTCAAAATAGGCCTATCGCTCAAGAAGCTAGGTCAAGAGGGTTGTCGGGAAGCACCTCTCCACACTCATAATGACCAAGATACTACTCACAAGGTCATCTTCCACCTCAAACATAAGGTCACCCGAAACCCTAGGAAGATGGCTCACCTCAATCAACTAAGAAAGAGGGGTCTTGAACATCAACCATTTCCTAAACGGGAAACACAAAGGAACCCTAGAAAGAGAATCATCAAGATCACCAAGCTCACCCTTCTAATCCATGGTGAGAGGAGAGTGTTGTTCAAGCAACTAGAACACAAGCTCACCTCATTCGACTAGGAAGGAGGGGTGTTGCTCATGATACTTAGGAGCTCAAGCTCACTCCTCTAGACCAAGGAGAGAAAGGAGTATTGCTCACCAAGAAACCCTAAACCACAAGGATCGGCCAACTTGGAGACTAAGCAAGGGAACAAAGCTAGCAACATATAAGAACATGAAAGGAGGTAGAATAGTTAGGGTTAGGAGTTATGCAACCTGCCTTAAGCTCCAAGCTCCAAAGAATAAGAACTCTAAGGGATGTCGACCACCACTTGCTCCTCCAAGGTGTGTCGGCCACCAAGCTTGCCAAAGAGAGGGGTGTGTCATGCACCAAGGTGGCGGAGAAGCAAAGGAACCAAAGGAACTCCTAGCAAAGGAAAGGACACGCCTATATAGAAGGAAAGGGAGGGGAAAACAAGGTGGAACCAAGCAAGGTGTCGCCCACCTAGGGACACTTGTCCTAGTGCACGATCCACCACTCTAGCAAGCCCTTAACACATGTCCAAGGTCATTGCCACATGCAAGCATCATGCACCAAGTGTCCACTAGTGGTGACACAAATGAGGTCAAATCTAGGTCAAAGATCATGGGCGACACAACTGGGCGACACACCTTCACCATGGGCGACACACCTAAGCCCTTGCCCGACACAAGGCAGAAAGGAGCAAAAGGCAACACTCAACAAGGCCCAACAAGCTCCACCAAGCCCAAAAGAACTCAAGCAACGAGCCCAAGCCTTCCTCTCTACCCTAGAGGAAGCAAGGAGAAAGAGGAACACCTCTCAAGGTGGCAAACTTGCCCACAAACCCTAGACTTGGGTTATTTGCAGGTAGCACCTCCAACTCTCAACAAAGCACAACCAAACCCTTAATCACCACCAAAGGTGATTAGCAAGAACCAAAGCATCAAGGTTAAGCAAGGCAAACAAGGTAAACCCTAAATGAAGGTCAGGGTCCTTACAGAGTTCATGCGGTTTCAAAAAGGTACTTTAGCAAACGGTTTCAAGTAACCACCTTTAGAAAACGATCTTGAAGGTCACCTTTAACAAACGATCTTGAAGGTCACCTTTAGCAAACGATCTTGAAGGTCACCTTTAGCAAATGATCTTGAGGGTCACCTTTAGCAAACAGTTTCAAGCACCACCTTTACCAAACGGTTTCAAACCGTTTGAACTTTGAAAAGACCAAGACCGTTTGGGGCCCAAGTAATCAAAATAGTTTGAGGATCAATATGGTTAATCCTTTTGGATACCTAATGTAATTGAGGACTCAATTGGTTAATCCACTTGGACACCTATTGTAATTGAAGATCCAATTGGTCAAATCATTTGGATACCTCATGTAATGGAGGGCCAATGTGATTGAATCTCTTGAGAATTAAGATGATGATTGATCCATTGATCCAATGATGATTATTAAGGTTAGGTACAAATGTTGAAACCCTAAAGTACCTAGATGATCAATACCTATAGATTAATTAACCCTAAAAGGTTATGAGAGTAATGTCTTAGTACACTATGTTAACCGTAGTTGTATGTACTTGATTGAAGGGTTGATGTAACCTAATCAAGTTGAGGGGATGATGGAAAGGAATTCATACATGAGTATTGATCATGTGTTGATTAGGTTATGATCCTTAATAAAGAGATCAGGAAACCCTAATCCAAAAGGTTAATGAACCCTAACCCTAATTCAGGGTAACATAATGTAAAACCCCAATTATGAGAATGGAGAGTGAAACCCTAATTAGGACGGGTACCTCCAATTGATATGAAATGAGAAACCCTAATTGAAGGTGATTCCATGTGAAACACTAATTAAGGTTGATTCCATTAGGAATCCTATTTGAGGGTGATGCCATGAGGAACCCTTGTTGGGATGAATAGTAAACCCTAATTTTAGGCAATATGATGAGAAAGCCTAACGAAGGGTGATGTTTATGCCACCCTCACCCTAATGAAGTATGATAGTATGGGAAATCCTAATTCTAATATTGGAATGGTAACTAATACATTGATGGGAGAAATGCCTAAACGGATTGATTGTAGATACCCTTATAGCAAGCAATGCTTTAACCTGAGATGAGTCCATATCATTAAAGATAGTTGGAGCATTCTTATGTGTGACCTATACACTTCATGGTAAGAGTTATATGTTAATGGATGAAAGGAGTAAGATGGGAAATACCTTAATCCAAGATAAGTTGATAACTTAAGGAAGTTGAAAGTAATGAGGAAAGTGACACATCAATATGTGATAGATATCACTTTTAGCATTCCAGGATTAATATACCTTGATGCACCTCAAATCCAATATATTTGGACAAGAAGCACATGAAGTGTGTTATGTAAATTGTTACAATAAAATGTAATGAGTTTGATATACCTTGATAAGCATAGGCTAATATACCTTGAGAATAAGGGTAAGCCAAACTAATGAATATGATGTAATCAGACCATGATAAGGATGAGGAATAAACTCATACCTTGTTCTGAGAATCATTTAATGATAAATGTTAAGAGTAATGAACATGACTGGATTTTAAAGTTGTGTAATGGCCTGATGAGCCATATGGTTAGATGTTTCCTGATGAGAGGTAACAAGGTGTTCTATGGGCCTTATGAGCTATGAGGATGGTTGTTTCCTAGTAAGAGGTAACAAAGTGTTTTAAAGGCTGCACAGGATTGACATAGTTCAATACCTGGAATAATGTCATAGGATTGACATAGTTCAATACCTGGAATAATAACACATGATTGGTTAAATCCCAATACCTAGAATAATGTCACAGGATTGACATAGTTCAATACCTGGAATAATAACACAGGATTGGTTAAATCCCAATACCTGGAATAATGTCACAGGATTGACATAGTTCAATACCTGGAATGATAACACAGGATTGGTAATAACCCAATACCTGGAATGATAACACAGGATGGGTAATAAGCCAATACCTGGAATAATAACACAGGATTGGTAATAACCCAATACCTAGAATAGTTACACAAGATTGACTTAGTTCAATACTTGGAATGGTTACACAAGATTGACATAGTTCAATACTTGGAATAGTTACACAAGATTGACTTAGTTCCATACTTGGAATGGTTACACAAGATTGACATAGTTCAATACTTGGAATGGTTACACAAGATTGACATAGTTCTATACTTGGAATGGATACACATGAATAATACAAGTATAATGATTGTACTAGTTGCATAGGATTGGTGTAATCTAATGCCTGAAATACTTATAAAGGATTGGTATGGACCAATACCTGAATAAGACATGATGATGTACACTCTCATGTCCAATATAACCAAAATTTGTTTATCATATTGGCTAAGGCCAATAAGTTGAAACAAGAATGTCTCATGGGTGAGATATCAAGATAATGAGTGTCATAAGAGAAGTTTGATATGATGGTCTAATATGAAGGATAAATGATATACATGTTCTTCCTATTCCTTATTAAGAGAATAGTTGATCTATTATTCTATCATAAATAGTTACAATGCTTTAAGATGAGAATGCTTTAAACTGCTTATCCTCTGCCCAGTTTTATATCCTTCACTATAATAATAACATTTTGGCAGAGAGTTATATCTCTTTCTGGGACAATTTATAATTGTCTCACACCCGTGGGATTCAATGTTTTTAGGTGGACGTGGACAAGAAAGCAGTAAACTTTTAGTAGAGAAAGATCAGCAGCAGCATCGAGGACAGCAGTAATATCTCAAGTGGAGACACTGACTGCCTAGTCTTATAGTTAGAAAGTCCTATGTGTCGTCTTTGTACTCTCAGGTCCTCGGAGTCAGTAGTCAATATTCTTATTGAATCGATTTGAGATTTTGGCTTGATGCCTTGAGGTTTTATGTTGTCTGTATATAATGTTGAATAGAATAGCTGATGTTGTAATCCTTGAGAAGAGATAGTACAGGTTGTGTACTTATGAAACAGAATGTAAATGTTATACTTTGGTTTTTGAAGAAAACGATTTCCCGTGTGTGTATCTCTTTGCAAAAAGTTTTAATTTTTGGTGATTTTTAGTAATTTCAGCAAATGATTCGCTTCCACTTAGTTAATCTCGTGTTTTGTAAGTTGGATGCCACAATGATGATGATGATGATGGTGATGATGATTCTTCCTTATCCTTGACATCCTCCCACTCATGGTTTATCCTCTACATCATTTGTAGGCTAGTGAAGGTATCACACTCACCGTAGATAGATAATGGGGTTAAGAAGGGCCCTTTCCTTCATTTGTCTACCTATAGTGCAGTAGGAATAAACCCTACCCTCATACTTGGTGACAAGGTGTGCCCACTTTAAATGCTTGAATTCAAGTGTAGAAGATGTCCTGAGTGTGTTGGCCTTGGAATTGTCGAGGTGGAGGTGTAAGGCAAGTGGTGTAAGTAGTCCCCCAAAGTGAATTGGGGGTTTTCTCTGGGCTTGCCTCTTCAATACCCACATGTGCTAAATGAAGAATGACATGATATTAATCATCTCCTTCCTCAGGGTTAGAAACAACCACAAAACAAAAGGTCCACCTTCCCGAAGAAGATGATATTTGTCAGGTATCAATATAGAATATTGGTGAACAGATGCTCGATACTCATGACTACTTCCAATTAATGACAAATCCTTGAGGAAGGTCTTTCATGTGTCACCAAGCCATGATGTAGTCAAAATCTTCTGGTGTGAAGCATACCTCACCCATTGGCCAAACGTATTTTAAGTTGAACTCCGCTAGGGTGAGGTAGTGATTGACATTATAGAGTTGCAACTTGACCGAACCTTCCTCCCAACCTTCCCCATGCCTAGGTTTGCAACAAATCTCCATAGTTGTGAGGGAATCACAAACTATCTCCTAGTGTATAGGCCAATCACCAAAGAAAATGTGATCATTCAACATACCTTGCTCAGTGCAGACTCAACGGAGGTCGTCGGAGAAGTCGACATCATTTAGGAACACACTATAACCATACAATGTTGGGAAAATCTGCCTCTTCATCATGGCGACGTATTGCTTCTTCTGATCTTCATTTGGGAAGGAAGTCCAATATGACTTTGGCATCATTTGGTCAGACACACATGTGGAGTGAGCTTGTCTCCTTGATGCCACTATTGTAGAGAATAGAAGAGAGATGATAAAAATGAGCTCAGAGTACACTTTCCAGTGTTGGTATGCTTTTGAAGTCTTCATTAGTTTCCAGGCACCTTTGGAATGAGAGAGTATTCTTTGGGTGTGATTTGAGATCTCCCATAGTGCCCCTTTATGTAGCTGAAATCTTTCCTAGTCACGATGTGTCGGTGCCACAAACTTCTTGTGTAGGTGGTACTGACATTTTTCATTTTCCATGGTCTCACTATAATGACAGTCTTGGGTCATCAGCTTATTGACACTCATATTCCTCAGTGTTGATGGTACCAAATATTGTTGATGGTATCGACTAAATAAAACTCATGTGTATATTTGTTCCATCATCTGTTAGATGATGGAAATCATGTATGTCGATGTCGGTGCTATGGATTCTGGGATTCTTTTATGGTGATAGTGATAAAGTGTCGATAGTACCGATTTGTAACAGATGCATTCTTGACGTATTATTTGGTGCCACCAAGTTTGATCTTTGTGGTGTCGTTGCCAAATGTATTGTGGCTTCAGGGGCCAAAATTGAAAATGTTGATGCCACTGACTTATTGTGTCAGCAGTATAGAGTTGTGGAAATCCTTGACATTATAGAGTTGAGTGAGTCAATACCACCGAGCAGCCTCTTGGTGTACCAATGAGAAATTTTATGGAACTCTATATCTTTTCTCAAAATTTGTTAGTGATGTGGACTCTGTTGTTGGAAGTACCAACTTTCTAAAATTATTTTTATGCTCAACCTACTAATGATTTGGTGCCACAAACCCTCCCATTGGTGGTACCAAAAATATTGGAAATCTCAATTGAAAATTTCTAGCCTTTTGGTTGCACTGACACATGTGTCAGTGGTATTGACTTTTACTCTACATGCACACCATACAAAAGCATCAAGGGAAATTTTTCTTAAATTGTATTAAAATAAAACAAGACACATATTTAATTTAACTAATGAAAAGTCCTAACAAAAGATAAATGACAGAAATGAGAAAGAATGGCTTTCCTTCCATAAGTGCCCTTGTTTAATGTCTTAGGATCGACAATAAATCTCACTCAGATTCTTAATGAAGCTCAATTATATTGAGTTCCTCTTCCTTATGGACCACCTCTTCTCCATAGTAGTGTTTGAGGTGTTTTCCATTTGTCAAGCAGGTCTTGGTTCCATCACTAAATTCTACTTCTCCATCGAGGGAATGCCTTGACTATCACATATGGTCCACTCCATTGGGACCTCAACTTCCTAGGATGTAATTTCATCCTCAAATTAAATAATAACATGTTTTGACCTGGTAGAAATACCCTATGAAGAATGTGGCAGTCGCGGATCTTATTATGTATATATTTGTAGATTCTAGAATTTTCATAACCATTTATCCTAATCTCATCTACAATTTTAGTCTATGCTTCTTCCCTGCACTAGATATATCAAGGTTCAATTTCTTCAAGGCTCATTTGGATGTATTTCTAGTTCTACAGGAAAGTGACATGCCGACCCAAAAACTAGCCTATAACTGTAGTGTTGATGGGTGTCTTAAAAGTCATTATATTAGACCATAGAACAACATGAATCTTCCTTCTCTAGTTACTCCTATTGGCTTGAAACAAACTTTTCTAGAATCATCTTGATTTCCCTATTTGACACCTCATCTTGGCCTTGAGTCTGGGGATGATACATGGTTGCTACACTATGCTTCACTCCATATTTTCTCAATAATGCTCCAACTTTCCTACTAGTGAAGTGAGTGCCCCCATTACTTATGATCACTTCTGGTACCCCAAACCTGCAAAAAATGTAATCCTTCACAAATCTACACACAACATGTGCATTATTGGTGTAGGTTGGAATTGCTTCCACCCATTTTGATACATAGTCAACTTCCAAGAAAAAAAGAGATTGAAGATGCGAAGGGACCCATAAATTCAATGCCTTAAAGATCAAAATCTACGCGCTCCTTAAATGTATTAAGGGGCATTTCATGTCTTTTAGAAATGTTTCCTGACCATTGCCATGTGTCACACCTCAGAACATAATCATAAAATATTTAAACAGTGATGGCCAATAGAATCCAATCTCTAAAATCTTAGTTTCCATCCTTGATCCAGAATGGTGTCCCTCAAGTGGTAAGGAATAATAATGAGAAAGTATGTTCTCAAACTTGCACTCAAGAACACACATCCTCAATATGGCATCACTACACTACTTAAGCAAGATAGGATCATCCAACATATAGAACCTCCAAGAATGAGAAATTTTCATCTTCTCTTGATATTACCAGGCTTTTAATATTTCTCCACATGCCAAATAGTTCAATATGTGTGAAAACCAGGGATCCTTGTCTTTCATAGCAAAACATTGTTCATCAGGGAAATCCTAAACAATCAATACTTCCAACCCCGACTCATTCACTCTCTCTAATTGAGACAAGTGATCTTCTATTACATTATCTATTCCAGCCTTATCCTTAATTTCTATATCAAACTCCTATAGTAGCAAATTACATCAAACCTACCTTCATTTGACATCCTTCTTTTGCAAAAGGTACTTAATAGCTGCATGATCAATCCAAACCATCATTTTTTCCCTTTTAAATGTTGTCTAAATTTATTACATGCAAAAACAACAACCAAAAGTTCCTTTCCATGGTGTTATAGTTAAGTTGTTCATCATTAAGGGTTCCATATGCATAGTAAATGATAGAATGAGAACGATATTTGCATTGGATTAGAACAAATCCAACTTCATAAGCCAATGTATCACACATTAATTCAAAAGATTGCCTCCAATGTTGAGCCACCACCATAGGTGTGGAGATCATAATCTCCTTCAAAATCTCAAAATGCTTTCAAATAACATTCATTAAAATTAAACTAAACACCCTTTTCTAAGAACTTAGAAAGTTCCTTGTAAATCTTTGAAAAATCCTTTACGAAGAATTGATAAAATCCTAAATGTCCTAAAAAAATCCCAAATCCCTTCACAGTCATTGGTGGAGGTATCTTAGAGATCACTTCTATTTTTACTAGATCAACTTCCATCCCTTTGTTAGACACCTTGTGTCCCTCCACAATCCCTTCACTCACCATCATGTTGTATTTCTCCTAGTTCAAAACCAAATGAGTGTGCTCACATATTTGTAAGACATTATCAAGTATAGCAAGGTATTCCTCAAATGACTCTCCAGAGATTGAAAAATCATCCATAAAAATCTCAAGACATCACTCTACCATATCCAAAAAAAATAGCAAGCATAAATCTTTGAAACATTGTACGAGCACTACAAAGACGAAACGACAATTGGCAGTTGTCAAAGGTACCCTAGAGAAAAGTGAAGTTAGACTTCTCCCTACCCTGTGGTTTGATAAAAGTCTAGATGTAGCTATAGTAATCATCTAAATGCCAAAAATGTGAGACGTTGCCAAACTTCTCAAGAACTTGATCAATGAATGGGAGCATAAAATGATCTTTTAAAATGGAAACATTCAAACTGTGATACTCAATGCAAACTCGCCACCCAGTTACTAGCCTAGTCAAAACTAACTCACTCATAGAACTTGTAGTGACCATGATTACTCCTTTCATAGGAACTATTTGGGTTGGGCCTACCTACTTAGAATCTGAAATAGTATAAATTATACCTATCGATAGAAGCTTTACTACCCTTTCTTCACCACATCCATCATGATAGGATTTAGACACCATTGAGGTTGTTCTATAGGTTTTGCTCCTTGTTTAATATTGATGGTGTGCTAACATAGAATAGGGAAAAAACCCTTGGTGTTAGCAATGAACCACCCAAATGCATCCCCGTGCTTCTTTAAAACAATGAGCAGCTACAACTCCTCCTTTAAAATTAGTGATGTAGAAATTATCACTGGGAGTTTATTCTCTAACACCAAGAATGTGTACTTCAAGTGTGTTGGTAATGGATTAAATTCCATATCAAGAGGACACAGTAAGGAGGGAACTAATGGTGGTAATGGAAATCCCATATCTTCATAGTGTCTTGTATAATAGAACAATAATGTCTTTAGTAACAAGGCAAACTTCTCTAGTGGATGACAACGTGTGCAGTCATCCACCAAATTCATGAGACAAGCTTATAAGGGTACTTTTGGGTATGCCTGCATGATGGTAGTAGAGACCACATGTGTAACTATCATTAGGTATACCTCCTCCTTTAGATCATCATGGTAGTTGACAACCTTTATCGAAGATACATAATTTGTATGCTCCATAATATCAACAACAAGAGTACCCTTGTCCACCTTTGTCATGACATGGGCCATTTCTAGAAATGGTTTCCCCAAGAATATGGACTCCTTATTTCCTAAGTGATGCATCATGTGCCATTGTGCCCTCTCCTTTTCTATTGGTTGATAGACTTGTAGCTTTATCTCAAACTGGTCATCGTGGATACCCAATCTCAATCTCACTCATCTCATTTCTAATATAACATATGTTGTGCTTGGAAGGGCATACCTTGGATTAGTTCATTGCCATAATCATCATGCATTTACATGACTATAAAATTTGCTGGAAATATGAATTTCCACCTTTTCCAGAACATCTTCACAATTACCTATTAGCCTCAACACTTAATTATCTTCTAGCCAGATTGTCATGTTACTCTTCCTAGATTATATGAGTCCCAATTTCTTAAATATATTCAATGAGATGAGATTGATACTTACCCTAGAATCACATAGTAAGTCTCCAATCTTGGCCTTGCCAATGTAGCATGACACATTAAAAGACCCTAGATCTTGTCTGTGATGTGGCATCTTTCTCTATATCAAAGCACTGACTTCTTCCCTTAAGATGACTACATCAAAATCAACTATCCTCCTCTTATTGTTGATGACATCCTTCTAGAAATTTCCATAATAGGTAATCTACTCAATATCATCTACAAATAGTAGGTTGATATGAATCTTCCTGAACGTGTTTAGGAATTTCTTAAATTGTTGATCAACCCTATTGGCCTTAAACTACTAGGAAACGGTACTAGAGTTAGATTTTTATACTGATGGGGTAAAATGTATGACTCCTTCTTGGATCCTAACTTCCCAATTGATTCCCCCTCAATGACCTCCTCCTATGTTGTGGTATCTTGTGACTACTTTACAAAAATTGTATCTTCCACTGCTCTTCAGTTAGCTGGTGTGATAGTCTGCTCTACATTCTCTTTCTTCTCTTTCATTAACACCTTGCCACTATGGATAAGTACTACCTTTACTTGATGGTTACCATATGGGATGCCTGTGTTTCTTGACAATCCTTTTTGGGTGGGCTTCTTAATAGATGCCACCTGTGCTACCAACTGAGAGATCTAATTTTCAATGTCATGGATCTGAGCCCCTTGGTTATGCTATTCCCTTTTTGTCTGGTTTTTTAGGGTGTCATTCTGACTCATTAGTCTGCTCAACATGTCTTCAATCCTATTTATCTTTCTAGGGCCTCCATCCTGTTGATATTGATGTGGAGTGCTACCCTACTGCTATTTGGATTATTGTGCTTGTGAAGGGTTTTTTTGAAATGATTAGTGTCCTTATATGAGAATTTAGGATCCCTCTTCTACAAGTATTAATTGCTACCCCTATTGTTCTGTTGTTGCATAAACATGCACTCCTCCTCTTAACATGTGGATGCGGTGGAAGATTTTTGATCTAGTTTCTTTGTGAGTCTATCCATCTGATCTTTTAGTTTAGTGATCTCTCTTGATTCCATTTCACTCTTGATTGTTGTTGGTTCTTTTCTCTCTTCCCCCTAATACTAGTTCTTGGAAATATTCTTTGAGATCTTATGACATCTTGTAGCCTTTTTGTTCAAGAATAAATATGTTTTGTACTTTCTAAAGTAGTCCTCTCCCCTTTGTGTTGACTATAGTAGAATTTCTTAGCCTATACATACATATCTATCCAGGATGAAGGATCTTCTTGAGTATATTCTAAAATCTCTCCCAAGCTTCTGAGTATGAATCCTCATCATGCTACTTGAAGTTGTGGATATTCACCACCAATTCATTTGTCTTCTATGGTGGGGAATATCACTTAAAGAAGACATCAATCATCTTGTCTCAACTCTCTATAGATTCCGGTAGGATGATAAGGAACCATACCTTGGCTTAATCTAAGAGGGAACATGAGAACAACTTTAGATATAAAATTGTGGTTAGAACCATGTCCAATTTCAAAATGCCACAACTTTCCACAAAGTTTTTAATGTGTGCCATCAGATCCTCCATGATGTGGTCATGGAATGACTACAATTTGGTTAATGTCACCAGTCCATGATAAAGCTTGTAGTTGCCAACATGGACTACCTGGAGTTTGATCAGTCGCAATTAAGTTGTAGATGTGGATGTTTTTATCTTTTCCCAGACCATCTATTCCTTAGTCCCTTCTCCAACATGTTATTTACTGTTTCGGTCCCTATATAATGCATGTTCCTTCTCTACTTGTGAAGTGGAGTTAGGATGAGCTTTTCAACTGAAGCACCAAACTCTCTTGCCTTACAAAAGATCTCCTCTGGACTTGTACTTGGTGGAGTAGATTCCTTATAATACATGGTTCGAGAGTGAAACATCCACTAGTACCTGAAAATGTGAAATGGCAATGTGAGATAGCAAGTACGGATGAATTAACAACAATTCTTTTTCAATTATGCTCTTGTTCAAAGAAAAGTTTAGAAATAAATAGAAACAAAAAGAAGTGGCCTAGAGTGGCTAGTATAAGAACTCATAATGCTAGTCTTGTTGTTTCCTTGTCAACAACATCAAAATCTTGATGCACTAAAAGTGTGTGTGAAAAACACAAATGTACGCGAGAGATAAACATGTCTATGAGGCCCAAGGGTCAAGCTTAGAAAAATATTTTCCAGAAACTACTACTGACTGTAACTAAATTAGCTAGGCCTAGAAAAAGTAGTTGAATTGTTGTTTTATAACTAACAATAAGGAATTAAATCTAAAATTATTGATTATGATTAGGATTGGATGAATCTGTCAGGACTGTGGTTTCACCACAACATGCATTGCATTCAAATTTCATTTCATTAATAATTATTCACCCTTAACCCTAGACTATAGACCTCTACAAAGTATTACTCACTCCCGTAGTGTAACACACTACCTAGTTTAAGACAAATCCCACTCTTGTAGTGGTTTAAGAATTAGCTAGGTGCATTAATGATATCTCTAGGTTGTTGTTTCACAGCCTTAAGCCCTCTCCCAGGGCGCGATATGAGTTTTGTCAATCTATGATTTTTCTAAATCCTAATCCCTCCCCCAAAGAAATTGGTGGTCTATTGTTTTATTATGGTGATCAAACATAAACAAATCCATAAGAGATCATAGATTCAAGTTCAAAATGGAAGAAATAAATTATTTATTCATGAAATTTGAATACAACACAATACCACTATCAAGTCCTAAGGAATATGTGGTTTAGTCCTGCATGATTGTAGTCATCATATAAAGATAGAAAGAGGGAGAAACTAGGATAAACATTACAAGACCAATATAGAAACCACTAGAGAAGATGTCTCAACAATCCCCTCTAGTAGACACCTTGATCTGTAGTGTTCCAGCCGCACAACTGCCCTCCAGACGTGCCCGGAGCATTCGGTTTGTGGAGGTCTCCTTTGTCTCATCCTTTCTTGACTTCTTGCTCTATTGCAATGAGATAAAATGTGATTCTCCTTTTTGGCCAAACTCCCCTTGGATCATGAGTGGGGCTTTGGCTGTTGATGCGATGATTTTGAGTCACATTTATAGACTTGTTTGATATGGGTTTTATGCATTTATTAGTCATTTTCATGGTTAATGTTGCATAATTCATTCACTTTGGTCTATGCTACTTTTTTATGTCAAATTTCCCCTATTTCAGCATTTTGAGTATTAATTATCAGTAAAATACGTTTTATGTGGACTTATGTGATTTCGTGTGTTAATTTCAGGAAAAACAAGTATATGCTACCATCGATACCATCGACGGTGATCGATACCATCGACCGGATCACAGGTTGCCAGCCGTAGGGACCAGAAGAAAGTCGATACTATCGACAGGGATGTCGATGGTATCAAGATACCATCAGGTTGTTGGTGAGAAAGGTGTCGATACTATCGACCATGATGTCGATACCATCGACAAGTGGAGCTACAGCGATGGTAAAAGGTCAAAAGTGACGCCTAAAGAGTCGATACTATCGACCTGCGTCGATGGTATCGAGCTAGCATCAGTCACGATAGAAGAAAAGAAAAGAAGACCAGCCGATACAGTGCAGCGTCGATACTATCGACTCGCGTCGATGGTATCGACGCCGTTAGATAAGAGTTTGTTTCAGATTGATCTTAATCGGACGGCTGTGATTAATTTACGACCTAATTCGGGAAATATACCTAATGGCGGCACCCCAGAGAGGAGGATCATGTCATTAGTTGTTGCACGCATCCCGGAGAGCAAGGAGAGAAGAACAGAGCACGAGAGCACGCCCCAGCCGATCCGGACGCTGAAGAAGACGATTAATTTCCACCACCGAAAGGCAGTAGAATGCGGATTCCACTCCAAGGATCGATTGGACCTTCTCCGTTCAAGGGTTTCACCACTCAATCTCGTTTTTCTCATGTTTCCCCTTTTCTCTACTACATTGTACTCTGAGATGACCATGCAGGCTAATCCCCTTTGTCTTTAGGACCGGGAGTAGCCCGGGGATTCATTGTATGACAATTTTATAATAGTAATTCATATCTTATCTCTTAAATCCATGGTATAGTTTTGTTTTCTCCAATATATTGTTATGCTTGATCACCATAATAATAATCTAATGCCCTTAATTTCTTTGAAAGAAGAATTAACAGTTGAAAAGAAGTAGAATTTACATTAATTGATAAATCCCTTGAACAAGGTGGTGTAAGATTAATGGTGGATACCGAGAGGTCGTTTTTAATGCACCTAGTCTAGGGTATAAGTTACTATGACGGTGGAACCGACCTAGACATAGGTAGTGAATTGTACCATGACAGTGGGCAATTCTGATTTTAGGCCACTACCCGGATAGAGAGATAAAATTGAGTAGCTATATAGAATTCAATACAATGAAAACCCGCGGTGAAATCGCAACCCTAAAGATCTCCTTTTGAATTGATTAAACCAAACATTTAATCGATTGCCTGTTTTGTTTTTATTTTTATTTTCTTTTAATTTTAACAATAACTCTCAACTTTTTAATCGGCTTAGCTGATCGCGAGTAATTAGTAGGAGTCCCCGAAGATTTCACGTATCCCTGAGTTCGACTCGGGCCTCACAAAGGCCTGTACTACTTCGACGTGTTCACTTGCGTTTCTGCGCACGGTAAATTTGCGTCAAGTTTTTGGCACCGTTGCCGGGGATACGGCAATTTGTTGGCACTTTGAGTGTTGTGAGCGGCCACTCTAGGCCACCTTTTTATTGTTTTTATCATTCCAAAAATTCATAATCTATTTTCTAAATATTTGCAATCGTCAAGCACTGTACTAAATTTAATCTTTCTATTTTCAGGTATTGTGCATGGTGCAGATGCGTAGTACTGACTACGTGGGTCGCGCACCAGAGGTTCCGCTGCCGGGACCAGAAGACGAGGGTGATTATAATCAAGACGAGTTGGAGGATATACTTTCTGAACACGAACAAGAAGAGATGGACGAGCCCCATACAATATGGGAGAAGATCAAGGCTTTTTCTTCATCCGCTTCTAAGGGGCCTATAAAGAAGCAAGCACTGAATATTCCGACCTACAAGATTGATCCAGCCTTGATCAACTTGGTGAAGTCTAATGCCTTCCATGGGCTAAAAAATGAAGACCCCGTCACGCACATCAGTCAATTTGTGGAGAATTGTGACATGGTAAAAATCGACAGATTTCCACAAGACGTGCTCTACTTGAAGCTCTTCCCGAGTTCTCTAGCGGGAATTGTGCGCGAATGGCTACATAACTTGGACGATGAGTATGTGGAGTCTTGGGACCACATGGTGGAGGTCTTCTTCGAGAGGTTCTTTCCGCCCGAGAAGACCAATTACATGATAAGAAAGATCCACAATTTCACCCAACAAGCAGGAGAAACTTATTTTGAGACCTGGGAAAGGTTTCAGATCATGCTCAGGCGATGCCCGCGTCATGGGCTGGATAAGGAGACACAAGTCAAAATCTTCTATTTTTCTCTCTCCGAGCATGATAGAAGCAACCTAGATTCAACTGGTTCTGGATTCTTCTTGAATAACACGGACACTAGATGTTGGGAGATCCTAAAGAACATGGAAAAGAAACAATCATGGGGCGAAAGAGGCGTCGTGGAGCAGGTTCGAGCAGTAGGTGAATCTAAAGCAATAAAGGAGCTGAATGAGAAGATGGATCTTCTTGCAAAGAAATTGCTTGCAAAGGAGGATACTGAGTCTGAGGATGGGGCTCAAGTTAAATTCATGCAACAACAGGGCTATAGAAATAATGATTATGCTTGGAGGAGGGACAAGAAGTTCTCATGGAAGGATCCCAATAACTTCCTACAAGATCCTGATGCAAAGCCACAACCTAGAGCTGAAGATAAAAGCACCGAGTTGCTTAGTCAAATGGTGCAGCAGAATTAAGAGATGATGGGTATGTTCAGTAAACAACTGCAGTCCCAGGGTGACATCTTAACCAAATTTGGGCAAACACTGCAAAGTCATGGAGCACAAATGCGGGCGTTAGAAACCACCGTGACCCAGATTTCAAATGAAGTGGCGGCCATCAAGCATACCAATCAGCAGAGATAGGCTGGGAATGCAGATGGGGTTCAAGCACATCATCAAGTTAAATACATGTATGTGATTAATGAGGAAGAACCCCCGGTGGCAGAGATCAAGGACCAAGGCAAAATGATGTTTGATACGGAGGCTATACCGGCAATACTGTATCCTCACAGTCATTACGGACTACCAGGTGGATACATTTCTTTTAGGAAATCCAGTCGAGATCCCATGATGGTCGCGGCCCTTCCTATGCAAGAAGGGCAAGTGAAGGCCATTTGTCAAGGTGCGGATATATTCACTGCAAGAGAGGAGCTACAGAAAGTTATACCTGTTGATAATGTTCTGACAAAGTCTATGCCAGAGGGAGTCATTGAAGCAAGCTTAGGGGAGCTTGCCTCAAAAAGCTCATATGTGCTACCTCATAAGCGTGTTACTGCGGTAGTTGTGTCAAGTCTGGACAACTCTAAGCCGAAGAAAGAGCACCAGCATTATAGGAAATTCTTGGAGATGTTCAGAAAACTTCATATCAACATTCTGTTAGTGGAAATGATTGAGAAGATTCCCGCTGACAGGAGGTTTATCAAAGAAATCATCAACAAGAAGAGGTGGATTAAAGACACTGAAGTTTGCCGGATGAATGAAATGGTGAGCTTAATCATCCAGGGGAGTTTACCACAGAAGAAGAAAGATCCATGGAGTTTTTATATTCCATGCTCGATAGGCGATCGACACTTTCCATGAGCTCAGTGTGATTTGGGTGCGAGCATAAATCTCATGCCACTCTCCACATTTAAAAAGCTTGTGTTAAAGGACATGAAGAAGTCAGCGGCAACCATTGAATTGGCTAATGGATCTATTGTAAGGCCATATGGAGTTTGCGAGAATGTACTCGTCAAAGTGGACAAGTTCATTTTTCCAGTAGACTTCATCATCATGGATATGCCGCAGCTTCAAAGTTTCGAGATGCTACTAGGTAGGCCGTTTCAAGCAACGACCGATGTAGTAACTGCAATTGGGAGAGGTACGCTGATGTTGGGGATTGATCAAGATCGGGTGGAGTTCAAGCTGCCAGACGACCCTTTGGGCACCTTCTCCAAAGTACCTAGTTGATGATAAGTTTCAAGTCGTCTAGCCTAAGACGTTAAACAAGGGTGCTTGTTGGGAGGCAACCCAACCATTGGTACCTTAGATTAGTTCATTTACATTCGTAGTTTAATTTGTTTTTACTTAGTTTTTAGTGTAAAAAAAGGTACCGTGATCATTTCCGTAATGTGCAGGTCTGAGGCAGAGTCGATACCATCGACCCTTGTGTCAATGGTATCGACCGTGGTACAGGTTGGCATCTATAAGAATCGCACTGCGTCGATATTATCGACATCCTCGTCGATAGTATCGACACACCAACAGGTTGATCGCCAAGGCAAGGTCGATGGTATCGACATGCCAGTCGATACCATCGAGATCTCTGGAGATATTCATATGAAATCGTCTCAGTGAAGTCGATACTATCGACGGGCCTGTCGATGGTATCGACACTTTCACACACAGAAGGCGGCGGCCGGGCCTCGTGAGGGTTTGCCCTAATCAGAGAGTCGATACCATTGACTTGCGTTGATAGTATCGACGCGCCACGTCAACAATCCGCGAGGAAAGATCCACGGCGATCGCAGCAACAAGAAAGTCGATCTGAGGGACGGGTCGATACCATCGACCCGCATCGATAGTATCGACGTGTCAGCAATCTGGGACCCGCAGATCCAGCCATCGACAACCGTCGATACTCACAGAGGTACAGATCGTGCTACCCGAGTCGATACCATCGACTCGCGTTGATGGTATCAACGGGTGGATAGTGGCACCGGCCACAGCTACATATGAGTAGTGTTTGCGTCAGATGACATCACACCTTCAGTGTAACTCTCCTTCACTTGTGCTGAGCGTGTTCCAGAGCTGTCTAAGACCGACGACGAGCAACATCGAGCTAGTTCTTCATCGAGCGGAGATTCGATTCTCTGATCTTCACCGAGCTTCCTTCCTATTCTCCTTTCTGTCGACATCATGGTGCATGGTGTTGGTGCATCGTCTTCACGCGCCAATTCGGTGGACATCTCAGAGTTCGTGCCACCTCTGACCGCATCAGTTGCACGCCCGTGGCTGATCCATCCATCTGCAGAGGTGAAGAAGATCTACGAGGAGATCTTAAAGAGGAAGATCGAGCCGACCCGTTATGTTGAACGGGAAACCATCCGCAACCTCGGGTTCGATGCCAACCTCGACTATGTTCTGAAGGGGCAAGCCCGACACATGAGTAGAAGGCCTGACGAGTTGCAGTTTCATGCAGATGGCCAACCGTTTTTTGGCGAGTGGCCTACTTACAAGGAGTTGGTGGTCGAGTTTATGGCGTCACTGGACGTCTGTGTTGTGCCCAATGACATCATAGCCACCGACCGCGAGTGGATCAAGGGTCGGGTGTCTTTCCGGCTGTTCAACAACGACTACAACTTGACACTCCGGTAGTTCAACGCGATCTTCAACTGGAATCACTCGCAATATGATTACCGACGGCTGGACAACCGCACTGACTACGACGCCATATTCGCTGAGCTGGTTACGGTGCCGCCAGGGAAGTCAGTAAGCTACCATAATGCTGCGGTAGCTGATTTTGAGCACCCCTTCGTCCGAATATTGCACCGGATGTTGAGTTCTACATTGTTTGCTAGGGGTGATCTATCCCTTAGCAAATTCCAGGAGCCATATCTCTTTTTCTTGTATAAACTCCTAAAGCGTCAATAATGCAATTGGGGTGCTTTCTTCCTGCAGCGGGTTTTGGCGGTGAAGAGGAGTACGAGGAAAGCGCCGATTCACTTCGACGGGCTCATCACCCAGTTGGCTTCATACCTCGGTTTGAATTTCCAGCAGCTGACTCCTCTATCTACCAGGAGCAAGGTGAACTTGCAACATCTGCACCGGTCCAATCTTATTCTTCTTCGAGATGGTTTGGCGTATGCGCACTGCCACGTCAACCACGGCTACCAGGAATGCTTGCTGGCCGATCCAGTCTTCAACATCGAAGGGGTGCAACATTTCCGATGGCCTATCATAGCCATTGCCGACTCCGATGAAGACGGCGGAAACGACGACGACAAAAACAACAACGATGAGGTTGAAGAGGAAGAGGAGGCATTTACACCTCTTCGAGCACGAGTGGCACCACGGAAGCGTCCTCGGATGCATCCGGGTGCATCTTCATCATCACAGCCTCCGTCACCACCACTGCCCTCGCAGCCAAGCGAGGATGTCTATTCAATGCAGGGTATGTATACTATGTTGCAAGACATACATCAGATGCAGCAGCATCACATGGCGTTGTACACCGGTATTCAAGACACTACAAACCGGTTACTGGATAATCAAAGGGCAATGTTTGAGAATGAGCGTCTTCTCCTCGCCAACCAACAACAAATTCATGATCGGTTGCAATGGATGGAGATGCAACAGGAGCCCTTTTACGACCACTATTGGAGTCAAAACTACTTTGGAGGATATCCACAACCTCCACTTAGGGCCCAGTTTGATCCAAGCTTCCAGGGGGAGTATCCATCTTGGGACCCTACGGCTCCACAGTACCCACCTCCACCTGAAGAGTAAATTGGTATCTCTGTTCCAACCTTTAAGATTGTTTTTTACTATGAGGCCATAGTCGAATTCAAGCTTAGGGGGGGTAGTTGGAACATCTCTATCTTTGATTTTCTCTATTTTTAGTTTTATTGCTTTTGTTTCCTGTCATTTGTTTTATGCAACCTTAGTTTGTTTTAGGATCCACAATCTATCTAGTGTAATCATGGATGTCATTAATGTTGAGTCATCTCAGTTGCATGTGCATGGGAAATTAAGGGAAAACTAAAAACTTTTGAGTGTTCGCAAGCTTGAGTGTTGTTTAACCCTGATCACTTAACTTAGAAAATGATTGGTTTTGTCAACTTTAAAACTGAAAATCACAACTGTATATTCCTAATGATTCATGAAAGAGGACGGAATTGGTTGTTTGAGCCTAAACTGACCAAATGATAATGAGACTTTAATTTGAAGTAAGAGAGAAAAAAACCTCTTAACTACTACACAGGTCAGTAAGGAGGAACACATAATATTTTTTTTTCTAAGGTTCAGTCAACTAGTCTTGTGATCTGTCCACCTCATTACTTTTCATAATCCACCCAAGATTTGGAAGTAAAGTATGGTTTGAACCCTTCTTGATTGCATGGCATGTAGATAGGACTTGCATTGTACCCACCTTCATATGTTGCATGAAAAATAAGAAAAAAAAATTTAGGTATACATGCACATTACCTTTAGGTGCATGTCATTTAGTGGCATTCATAACTTTTATGCATAAAGTATGTCATGTACCTCATTTATTCTTTAATGGTGAGTTAATTTGTTCCATACCTTCCAAATAGTGCAAATATTCGAGCTATGCAGAAAATATAAGCCCAATAAGTATTCATTATCAATCATGGATATAAGGGTTTGTAATGAAAAAAAAGAGACAAAAGAAAAAAAAAGATCTGAAAAAAAAAGTTATTCAGAAGCAACAAGAATAAGAAGGAGAAAGGAACATAATCTCACATGTGTTTCAAGATAAGTGAGTACATGATGTAGCTTAATTAGATATCCATCTCATTTTGAGACGGATGGTTAGTGCATGCATCATTCCACCTGATCTTAGGCATTAGGGTATTTTTCATGTGCATTTGCATCATTTAGGGCACTTTTGTTGTATGCATGTTGAAATCGTATAATACTTCCATTTCTTCCATGAGCCACCTATTTCATCTAACTGTTGCTCGGATTGGTAGGCCACCGTGAATTTCTCCTCACTAATGAATATTAGGAGAACTGCTTCCATGTAGATGGTAGTTAGGGCGAGCAACGTAGTATAGAAGATCACAAGATGCACTAAGTCTGGACCGGCGAATTTTATTATGTTAACTACCTTATGTGATAGTGTTCATCAGTTTTGAGGTTAATATATTTTATGGATGATTATTGTCGCCTTTAGGGTAATTATCATTCTTTGGTTAGTGAGGGCCGGTATGTGAATGTCCGGTGGGAGTCATATGGGATGTTTGTTGTGATGCTTTGTTCTTTAGTTGACTCTGGCAATTCTATTCTAAGGTTTAGTTGCTCGAGGGCGAGCAATGTTCAAGCTTAGGGGAGTTTGATGCGATGATTTTGAGTCGCATTTATAGACTTGTTTGATATGGGTTTTATGCATTTATTAATCATTTTCATGCTTAATGTTGCATAATTCATTCACTTTGGTCTATGCTACTTCTTTATGTCAAATTTCCCCTATTTCAGCAGTTTGAGTATTAATTATCAGTAAAATACGTTTTATGTGGACTTATGTGATTTCGTGTGTTAATTTCAGGAAAAACAAGTATCTGCTACCGTCGATACCATCGACGGTGGTCGATACCATCGACCGGATCACAGGTTTCCAGCCACAAGGACCAGAAGAAAGTCGATACTATCGACAGGAATGTCAATGGTATTGAGATACCATCAGGTTGCTGGCGAGAAAGGTGTCGATACTATCGACCATGATGTCGATACCATCGACAAGTGGAGCTACAGTGACGGTAAAAGGTCAAAAGTGACGCCTAAAGAGTCGATACTATCGACCTGCGTCGATGGTATCGAGCTAGCATCAGTCGCGACAGAAGAAAAGAAAAGAAGACCAGCCGATACAGTGCAGGGTCGATACTATCGACTCGCGTCGATGGTATCGACGCCGTCAGATATGAGTTTGTTTCAGATTGATCTTAATCGGACGGCTGTGATTAATTGATGACCTAATTTGGGAAATATACCTAATGACGGCGCCCCAGAGAGGAGGATCACGTCATTAGTTGCTGCACGCATCCCGGAGAGCAAGGAGAGAAGAACAGAGCACGAGAGCACGCCCCAGCCGATCCGGACGCTGAAGAAGATGATTTCCACCATCGAAAGGTGGTAGAACGCGGATTCCACGCCAAGGATCGATTGGACCTTCTCCATTCAGGGGTTTCACCACTCAATATCATTTTTCTCATGTTTCCCCTTTTCTCTACTACATTGTACTCTGAGATGACCATGTGGGGCTAATCCCCTTTGTCTTTAGGACCGGGAGTAGCCCGGGGATTCATTGTATGACAATTTTATAATAGTAATTCATATCTTATCTCTTAAATCCATGGTATAGTTTCGTTTTTTCCAATATATTGTTATGCTTGATCACCATAATAATAATCTAATGCCCTTAATTGCTTTGAAATAAGAATTAACAGTTGAAAAGAAGCGGAATTTACATTAATTGATAAATCCCTTGAACAAGGTGGTGTAAGATTAATGGTGGATACCGAGAGGTCATTTTTAATGCACCTAGTTTAGGGTATAGGTTACTACAATGGTGGAACCGACCTAGACATAGGTAGTGAATTGTACCACGACAGTGGGCAATTCTGATTTCAGGCCACTACCCGGATAGAGAGATAAAATTGAGTAGCTATATAGAATTCAATACAATGAAAACCTATGATGAAACAGCAACCCTAAAGATCTCCTTTTGAATTGATTAAACCAAACATTTAATCGATTGCCTGTTTTGTTTTTATTTTTATTTTCTTTTAATTTTAACAACAACTCTCAACTTTTTAATCGGCTTAGTTGATCGTGAGCAGTTAGTAGGAGTCCCCAACGATTTCACGTATCCCTGAGTTTGCCTCGGGCCTCACAAAGGCCTGTACTACTTCGACGCATTCACTTGCGTTTCTGCACACAGTAAATTTGCGTCAGCCGTCATTAAGTCACAACTACTGGATCCGTCATAATTTCCAATCTGCACTGATCGAGTAAAGTCAATACCACTGATAGGGTGTAAGTGGCATCGAGTTGCTGACTAAATTGAAACCTTCAAAATGTGTCAGTGCTATCGAAAAATGTGATCCATAGTTCCAAGTTGTAGTCTATGAGTTTTGACTTGATTTGGGTGCTAAAGTTAGTACCACTGACTAGCATGTCAGTGGAACCACAACAAATAAATCCAATGAATTATGCTCCCTAGATGGTGAGTCGATATCACCGAGATGTAGCTTTAGTAGAATGGACTCCATACTTGGTATCACTGAGACTTCTGGATCTCCCTATTAGAATTTTGTGCCATGCCAGTATCACTAGCAAATGTGTCGATAGAACTGAGCTATCATGGAAATGCTTGATTTAACTAAAACAAAGGAAAAATAACATAACTCTAAATTAAAAAAAAGATAATATATCAAGATTCAATAGAAATACTAAGTATTTGATGCAATAATAAATCACATGCTAATAATGAGAAACAATGCATAACACATCTCAAAATGAACAAATGTGTAAGAAATGCATGGAAAAATATCATGTGAAAAGTGACCTAAAATCAATGCATCATATATATCGTATGGGATAATCCACTATAGAGTTGGTGCCTGAGTTATGACCATATCGACATTTCAAGTCAACTAATTTGCTTGATTAGTTCAAAAACATTGATCATTGTGGATTGCTTGATTTTTTGTGTGGATCAATGTTGAACCCGATTTGAAAAGCTCACTGGAGGTATATCCAAAGATTGATTTTGATTGCCATACTACTCTGATTTTGATTGCCATTCTACTCTATTGGTGAAGCTTGATTGAGTATTATTCAGTTGATGTTGCTTGAGAACAAAACATCCACATAATTGGAATCCAAAGATTCTAGTCAGTTTCATATCCACAATGAGTGACATGTAATTCTTTTTGGTGAGTGAGGGTCCTACATAGTCTTAATTTCACTTGTTAAGACAAGTCAAGGATGCCCTATATATCATGATCTTGATATCCATATATTTGAAATTATATAATTTGCATTATGGGTTACTTCATTTAATATGGTCAAACTAAAATAAGGAAATTAACCATCAAGATGCCAATAAAAAGTAGCACAATGAATGCAAGTATATAAAATAATTGGAAACAAGTTATTATTAAATTCCAAAATTGAAAAATTACTAAAAGATAAATAAAGAAAACCAATATTAACTATAAAATCAAACTAGAAATTAGCATTAAAAACTATTAAAGAATAAAAAATTTCTTAACTTTTATCTAAATAGATGAAAATTCAAGATATCATGTTGTCTATAAATCCTAAAAATATCCTAATTTCTCTCAATAACCAAAAATTCAAATGTCACATTTTACCTGACAACAACACCAAATTTTATGTGATAATTAATTACTACACTCAAATTCAGTATACTTCAAAAACTCTTGATTTACCTTGTATTGTATGATAATGCCCACACATAGATCGATCTTATTGTAGTACATATTAGGATTAAGTCCAAAGGAGAACTATTTTAAGAATTATGCCAGTCCCTTTAGTTCCTAGTTATAGGCTTAATTTTTTTCCAACAGTTGGGATTGATTATAATACTAATTGCAAGAATGAAATTACTCAAGTTCGGATGATTGATGTCTATGTTGAAACCATTGAGGTGGAAGAGGTTTCAATGCCATTACTCACTTACTCTCACAATGTTACCACATTTATGAATTAACACTTTGGGAAACATAAATTATAATCCTTATGGAATGAATGATCCTTACCACGTTACATAAGGGGAATCTAGCCATTTCCCTAGGCACCACCATTATGGAGTTCTCATCTAGGGCTCAACGTGAATAAAAATGATTTTCTTAATCTTAGACTTTAAAGTTTAATATGTATAATATTGAATAAACATCTAATCAAGGTGATCAATCAATCAAGAAAGTAGTAAATGATTCATTCACAATCATACTAGTTCATATAGTGAAAAATATGGATAAGAATTCACAAATATGGGTAACAATGCTACCACCTGTACCTCAATGAGTAACTACTCACTCATCATTTGAGAAGAAACCCAAGTAAGGAGAGGATGTGATGGATTTATCTTCACAGTAGGAGGGAAGTAGATAGTTGTGGTCTGGGAAAACTAGTCTTCAACTCTCAAGGCGATGAAGAATTTGAGGAAGAAGTTGGAGAGAGTTTTGGAACTTTGTCAGAGCTTCTCCTTCTTCTTCCTCTTCTCTTTCTCCTTGGAGTACTACATGTAAGGTCTAAATAGATTTAACCAAACTACTTTTCCAAAATTAAGTTTACAATCTTTTATACCTCTATCTTTGCCCATCCACTCATGGGGTAAGTGATTGGCAACATATTTAATTTTATCCTAAATACATATTGAGCCAATCGAAAAAACATCCAATCCATCGTCTCACCAATTGTAGGCCTTCTGAATTCCATATCACTTGATCAACTAAGATGATGGCTCAACCAGTTGTCTTCTAAACTATGGCATTCGGTCCTTATGAGTTGATTGATCGAGAGGGTGAGTCAATTGACTAAGCTTTGTTTTCTCCTTCAAAATAGGTCCTAATTGATTGATTGGGTGATCCAATTGATCGACTGAGAACCCCATTGATTACATGTTGCTTTATTGTTGAGTTAATCGACTGATGGAGACACAATTTCTTGAAGAAGGCATCATTTCAAATGATCGACAAGACGTATCAATCAATCAAATGGTGTTGTGAGGTAGTCCAACAAAGTTGTTGGGCTTTGGATCATCACTTCAATTGCTTGGAGTTGGGGAATGATGTCCAATATTCATCTAGTGGGTCCAATGAAGGATTTTGAGGGTGTTTTTACCCTTTTCACAATTCCGATATGAAGAATAAGAAATTAGTACTATAACACGAATGACATAAATTGTAACTCATTTCAAAGGTGATATGCATGAATAAGTGTTAAATTATGCTAATTATATAACTATTATTATAGTGAATAGGAATGCATCATTGCTAATATCTTTCGCTGCTATTGTTGCTCAATCTGATCTTTTTTTCTCATTTGGTACACTTTTTAGGGGAAACATTCCCCTTTTTTTGATGGAAAACATTCTTTTTCGGTATAGTATCATATCATATTTTTGAAGCAAGATTATGTTATTATTAATATATAGTGTTTCATAATATACACATACATGTATTCTGAAACAATAATGACATTTGGTGCCTTGTTAGACAACATTTGGATTTCTTCTCATGTCCTTCAGGAGTTTTGGCACCCAAACTTTCATTTGTGTATCTTTTATAAGCATTACGTAACAATTTATTAGTTCAACCCACTTGCAATGCACTATGATTCTAAGAAATAGAGAGACAACTGTGCAACTATTGTGAAATAGATGTTGGTGTACGTCTATTTCTCATTATACTATCAGTTTTTCATAAGACAAAATTCATATGAGTATATAGATTTGTAAAGAAGTTTGAAAGTCTTCTAAGGGGTCACATACCTCACATTTATAAATATTTTTCATGTCTAGGTTTGTGTTGACCCGAGTTTAGCCTAGATAAAAACATGACTCTAATTTATAGACCAATCCATAAGTACAAATTCTATGGACTAGATCTAACTTAGGTTACACCAAATGGGACAAAAGGTTGCATTGGTCAGGCCTAGTCATAAAATGGGCCATGCAACATGTCCCAATGGTGAGCAATGGGGTGGTGAGACTTTGTGACGTGAGCACTCTTTCCATGCTAAATAGTTGACGAAGTCAGAGTTTCATTGAAGAAAGGCCACAAACTTTAAATGACATTTTTTGTTATTTTAATTACCAAATGACATGATTTCTAACTTCAATTCTGAAATGACACATTTCTGAGTAAATGTGTCCACAATGTGGAAGCACTACTCCTATTGGGGCCAAAACGTCCCTTCGAGAAACGTATTACTATTTTAAAGGAGCAATGCGTCCTCCGCTGGGACACATTGTATTAACAGAATAATACGTCTCAGGAGGGGACACACTAATTTTTTTATTATTTACTTTATTTTTTTAATATGATACCATATAATGTTTTTGTATCATATTTATGTAATTTAGTGACATCTTAAATATTTTAAAAATAAATCTATTTACTACACTATTTTTAAAAAATAACATTAATAATATATAATAGTTATTAATACATCATCACCATCACCATCATGATCATCATCATCAACTAAGACTCAATCGTCCCAACTATGTTGGGGTCGGAAGTTATTAATACATAATATTTAAAATTGTAAATGACATATATAAGATTGATTGATATAATAGTAAAAAAATATAATTAAAATATCAAACCAATATATACAAAATATATAATACTTTATACAAAAAAATCTAATATTAAAATAAATAGTATAATCACAATATTACATTTATGAAATGAGTATATAAGGAACTTTTTCTACATTTAATTTAAAAAAGACATTATGCATATTATTTAAATTACAACATATATTAAGCAGACATTGTGTTTATTTAATTTCTGAACTAATGCAATAGATACAATACTAATACATAAACATATAGTAAAAATTTCAATCAATATATACAAAATATAAATTATTTATAAAAATCTTACAATCAGACTAGTACACATGTAAAATAAAGATATGATATATTTTATTATGGAATAATTATATTTCATTAAAAATATCTATCACACCTTAATTAAATAATAACATGTATTGTTAATAAACAATTTTATTTCATTAATACTATGTATCATACCTTAATAAAATAAAAATAAAGATAAAATAAGATTAGCAAATTACAATTAAAGATATGATATCATTAAATTTTAACTATATGTTTTGTTTTAATATTATATCAATTAGATTAGTTTATAGCTAAATAAACTCAATGTCATTTATTATATGTTGTTAATATGTATCATGTCTTATATTTCAATTATGTGTTATCATTTTCCTTATATATCTTATTTTATATATAATGCCATGATTGATTGTATTATTTCTTTTAATATTATATATTTTATTTATATAAAGTATTATAAATTTCGTATTTACAGGTTTTGATATTTTAACCATATTTGTCTGTTAACTATTACATCAATCAATCTTATATACTATAATTTATAATTTTAAATATTATATATTAATAAATATTACATCCTATTATTGTTACTAATATGTATATTTTTCTAACTACTATAAATATTAAAAAACTGAAATAAATAAGATACAAAAAACATTACATGGTATCATATTTTAAAAAAATAAGGGTTCCTATAACAAACATATTGCTCCTATAGGGCAATGCGTCACAGCAGAGGACGCATTGCTTCTTTCCAAAAGCAATATGTCTACCAAGGGATGCATTGGCCCCTCTGGGAGCAATGTGTTGAGGCCAATGCATTCTTTTTGGGGGCATATTTGCCCAGAAGCATGTCATTTTAAAATTAAATTGAAAATCATAAAATTTTAGTAATTAAAATAATGAAACATGCCATTAAGGTTTTTTTTTGCCTTGAAAAAATACCTATTGCACTGTAAGAATTTCCCTTGAAGCGCATATTGACCTTGTAGTGAGATGATGTACGTCATACTCTATCTAACCAATGTTCCACACTGGAAAGGAGACAGTGAAATCACGAAGGTCATGCATCCATTTACATGTTGGAAGTTTATTTTAAGAGAATGGCTATATAGACGACCATTTGAACCAAAAACCAGACGGCCCACCACTAGCAGCCAAAGTCGTAGTGGGTGTCAACATCAAGTTGTTGCTGATGTTATTAAAAAACGTGAAAAGGAAAGATAGTGAGAGAGGAAAGTGGGAAGAGGGAGAGTGGGAGAGAGAGTATGACTTGTTGTATTTTCCCATGTGAGGTAAAGAAACGTGAGAGATGGAGAGAGTGTGTGATGGAGTGGGTAGAGAGAGAGGTTGTAGGAGAGAGAAAAAAGAACAACCCACTTTTATTAATAACTTTTGAACTGTAATTCATTTTTTAACAAAATAAA
The DNA here is from genome assembly GCA_963693085.1 of Alisma plantago-aquatica. Taxonomy (NCBI): domain Eukaryota; kingdom Viridiplantae; phylum Streptophyta; class Magnoliopsida; order Alismatales; family Alismataceae; genus Alisma; species Alisma plantago-aquatica. Next base: position 784,297,668 of record OY856413.1, read on the forward strand.
TATGGTTGCACTCGTTACAAAAAATACTTTACAACAAAACTAAATTTGACATATTTTGAAAAAATTAAATTATATAATATAAAAGATGAGAGATAATGCAATTGTAAAAATTAAAAAAGAAGGAGAGAGAAATTATTTTTTCTTATAATTTCCAATCTGTAATAAATTTTTAGACGAAATAAAAAAGTTACATTTTTTACAAAAAATACTTTTAAAATAAGACCAATGTCATGTAATATTATTTTATGTTATCCATACTTAAAAAATTTATGTTATTATTTTATCCATATTATTTTATATTATTATGTTAGCCATACTTTAAAATATGTTATCCATATTATTTTATGTTATTATGTTATCTATACGTTAAAATATTTATGTGATTATGTTATCCATACTTTAAAATATTTATGTTATTATGTTATCCATATTATTTTATGTTATTATGTTATTCATATTATCTTATGTTATTATTACATGCAATATTATTTTATGTTATTATGTTATCCATACTTTAAAATATTTATGTTATTATGTTATCCAAATTATTTATGTTATTATGTTATTATTACATGCAATAGTATTTTATGTTATTATGTTATCCATACTTTAAAATATTTATGTTATTATGTTATCCATATTATTTTATGTTATTATGTTAGCCATACTTTAAAATATGTGAGCAATGTTATTTTATGTTATTATGTTAGCCATACTTTATAATATTTATGTTATTATGTTATACATATTATTTATGTTATTTTGTTATTCATATTATAACATATGGCGTAACATCGTAACATAAACTATTCCATGTTATAAAATGTTATAACATATTGCGTAACATCGTAGCATAACTATTTTATTTTATAGCATGTTATAAATAAATTTCTCTCTCCTCTATTTTTACTGTTTACATTCAATCTTCCCTCTTTCAAATTGTATTTTTTGTTTTTTCAAAATTTGTCAAACTTTATCTTATTGGGATGTAATTTTTTATAAAGAGTGCAAAGATGTTTGTTTCGTCAAAAAATACTTCTCACGTTTCTCTCTCTCACATAGCATCTGATGGGACCAACGGAGCAAATGACCATGTGGGGCCAATTTTCCAGTTTGGGTACTCTACAACAGTGTACCAGTCTCTAGCGGACCAATCACGTTTTTGGGCAACATGTGCCACTAACCTTCTTCTTCGGGAAAAGGAATGTTATTGGTTGGTCGTCCAAAGTGGTCGTCCTTTAGGAGTACAACCGTATTTTTTCGTAAAAAAAGGTATTACCGTTTACTATGTTACACCATGTTATTTCATGTGTTATAATTATTTTGTTAAAATAAATTATCAAAATAGGTCAACATTGGTCTTGTTTTTAAGTATTTTTTATTAGTAACTCATCATTTTTACTTCGTTAAAAAATTCATTACGTTTTGAGAGTTATGAGCAAAATAATTTCCTTTCTCGTCATTTGTAAACTTTTTATGTTCTCTTTCACTCAAACCCCCCCCCCCCTCCTCTCTCCCTCTCACGTTGCAAAAGCAACAACAAAAGTGTACGGCTGGAGCACGAGACTGACGTGTACAAGTGGACTTGGTGAATGGGGAATTGGGCCAGGGGACAAAACGACAATAGGCCTTCTGATGTTGGTCCCGTTTTTACTCCGTATATCGTTTCTCTATATTAAGATCTGCCATTCCCTGCAGCCTAGCTAGCTGCTATCATGTCCCCATCTACGGCATTCCACTTGGTATTCCCCTTCAGTAGGCCGAAGCATCCGATGCATCCCCGCCGCCCACCCACTACCATTCGACCAAGCACGCGCCTCGCTCAACTTTGTCAAGTGGCACGCATAAGAGAGGATGCCGACACGCCGTTCTTCTGTCCTGTGCGGTTGTTTTCCATGTAGCAGTCGTCACACTGATTCGGGTTGTGATCGAGATCACCTCCGCCGGCCTTTACTGGCCGCAAAGGGAAAGGGAGAACCACCTGATCACTACCTCCTCCTTGACATTCGTCCTATGGGTTGATCGGCCTTCCGGTGGACGAACAGCTACCTTGCAACCAGCGACTGCCATCACCTTCCTGGAGTCCATGCGTGGTAGTTTCTGGGTTTTTCTCCGATACCTCTTCCGATTTATATATTGACGATCGCGACGCCTGGTGTGGCACTAGCTGCTGGATCCAATTCCTCTTCTGTGGGGGCGTACTCATAATAAATGGTGGTGATCGAGTCTAATGACTGTGGCACGGCTGGCTAGGGATCACCTATTGGTTTCTTTCAACCATATTCTGCCCTTGATGGGTGTGTAGTGACGGCATCTAGCTGCCGGCCGCCGGAGTTCCTATTTATCCGACCACTCAGAGCGACATGTAATCCTCAACAACAGCAACTGAGTTACCGAGTTCTTCCCCATCTCCACTCGCTCTTGGCGGTGGTTCAGTGGTCCACACTTGTGCCACTAGTCGGAGCGAGTAGGATATTTGTCGGATCTTCTTGTTCTTCTTACGATTATTAGTCTCTTGCATATTCTCACATATGTATTTCATGCGATCCATCATCACGACAGCTCCCACCACAGCACCACTGGCCGGTCCCATTTGGGATGGATGACTCCGGTCGCCGACTACTCGTGTCGTCTCTGCACTTCTGCATGAACGGGAACGACTCGGTAGTGAAACACTTCACCAATCAGTGTGCCTGGTGATAAGCACCGGGTCGTTCACCGGTAGTCAAAAATCCACATCTCATCCCGCATAACCACATACATCACTAGCCGGCCTGCCAGGCTTTCATTTGATCAACGATGGATACCAATTAAAGCCATACAAACCTAGCTATATTCCAGCAGTGCCTTATACATTAATAAAGATGTGGATGAGCATTCAAGGTGTTATGGTTACGAAGTGATTGGGATTCCTTTTGTCCCACAGGCGGGTTCCACTTATGAGCCATCCTAAGGTTCATTTTGGGCAAGACGTTGTCAATTAGGCTAACAATTCAAACTATTATTTTTTTTCACTTATTTGAACATCTATTAGTCATTCTTTATTTTAGATATTCCAATCGCATTTTCATAATCAGGACGTGTTGTCCATTTAAAGGGTCATGCGTCCCTAACCGGGATGTGTTGTGCTAAGTGGCCAACTAGACGCTCTCAGACACGTTGACCTCATGTTTTTTTAATAATGATATACTCTAAATTTTGTATAGTTAATATTATGTCTATAGGTTTCTCAAACAAGTAGTTCACTCATAATCAACAAAAGTTTATTACTTTTATTCATTTGTCAGAATTCCAACACTTTTAGTACAACAACAACGAATATCTTAAAATAAAATATTATTTGTATGCAAATCGAATATTACTAAAATTTATATATATATATATATATATTGTAGATTTGGCATGTCGTGTAATTAATTTTAATGTATTGATATACACTAGTATATAATTTTTACAATGGAAATAATATATGATGTTTGAGCAGATTCATAAAGGGATTCATACAAAGTAGATCTTCCCCGAGGTTGTTAAAGTGATGCTTTTCGTGGGAATCAACCATTTGATTTTAGCATGATTAATCTTACATTTAGGTTTTTGTCAATTGCAGGAGTCCTCCATTTACGTCTTCCAAGTTCGAAACCTCAAAAATATACTTTTGTTACTCTTAACAACTTCTAGGGCCTTGCTATTGTCTGTATCAACAATTTATTTCTCAGAATGATAGTCACCTTCAACCAACCTTCAAAATGGAGGGATCCATGTATTATCACTTTGATCCTTATGTGGAGTGGATAATACTATGGCTAATGCACCTAGCAATTGCTGTTAGCTTTTATATAATTTAGCTATAATAATTCTTGAATGGGTTAAGACAATAATAGGTGCATCTATTACATTAATAGAAGATAAATTAAACTTAGTCTTTTGTATCTAGATCAATTTGGTAGTTTAATTCTAGATTTTCCACCTCTAAGATGAAGAACTACCTTTTGTTGTCTAATAGATCTAGAGGAGGGTATGCTCACCTTTGAGTTGGTGTGGTGATCAAAACACAAGCACACCATGTAAGATCACACCTCACCTAATCAGTTCATGCTTGGGATCATGACGTGGCAGATGTCATTGTAGGAATTGTCTTTTGTCATCTTTTGTGCAATTATTAACTACTAATTATATTCTAGTTAGGATTGTAATAGGTTCTTATACAATTTTACACACAAAATAGGGATGTGTCATTTTATATTTCACATACATGTACACAAGCAAAGATGTGATCCTCTATTTATGAAAGTATCTTACCCAACAATTGTGTTATACCACTTTTATGTGCTATAAATAAAGCCCCTTAGACGCTTAGGATTACTCATTCTTCTCTCACTCCCAAGATTAAACCTAGCTCCCACGTATCTTGTGCCTGCGACCACCATCCTTTCCTAGTGTTTCTTTTAGAAGATCCTTTTATTGCGAATGACAACTGCTCTTGTCTGTACTCAATTTTAAAGATGTAAAATTTTAGGTGGCAGTACATGACGTTATAATCTGCACCATTTCTACTTCTCAATGTCTTCCTCGTGTGTGTTGAACGTGCCCTTTTTCTAGATTTTTGACCAAGTATACTAGGAGAAGACTATACACTTGATAAATATCGGTGAACTAGTTTCTCAAAATAAAACTCTACTATTTGGGCAATTTTTTTTTAGTTTTAACTTGATTTTTTTTGTTCTACAAGTCGATTTGAACTTTTCATTTTATTTGGATATGACAACTTGTCCTGATAAAACTTATTAATATTAATTACAATTGCCTACTATTACATGATCAACAATTTCATTCCAAAAAAATTAGAGAATATAGTTACTATTGTTCTTAAGATAGTTGGCCAAGGATTTATGCATCCTGATATTGACACATAAAGGTTTCCTAAGAAGTTTCATGTCGACAACTTCAAAATTTACCAAAGTTAAATGACAACATGGCATACAATGGTTGTTCTGGGTGGAATAGGATCCCTCTGTGCTAGACGAGCTGACCCTATGAATTTAAGAAAATTTCTTGGTTGAAGGGGAATGACTACTTGTGTCAAGGATAAATCCTCTATGCAATGTCCAATGTTAGGTCTCACATATATAGTTCTCCTCTTGTCACATCTAGAAATACTTTGAGAGGGGTTTTGTAAGGACTTATCCATTTGATCAAACCATGATTGATCATTAGGACAAATCCATAGAAAAAACCCAACTTTAAACTAAAAACCATCCAAAAAACTGAGTCATTTTTGTTTTGAATAAGATAACTCACATAAAGATCCCACTGTCATTAAAACTTACATGACATTGTAAAAGAATGTATCTCATCACATTAATGTTGTTCCATGATAAGACATGACATGATCACAAATTGGAATCTCTTTATGAACTTCATCAATTTTAGATTACAATGTGATTCATATCCATGGATATTCAACAACATGAGAGATAAAACAACATGTCATATACGTCAACAACTACCCTTCCATCACTCTGGAAAGTGAGAGAACATGGACCTCAATACGTAATTATATTATTACTTGTTACATATTGATCAAAAAATCCTTTCCTATGCTTCAACATACCTAAAAGATGTGGAAAACCATGAGCTTAGAACCCCATTACTAGTGATAGGATATAGAAAAACCAGCATTCTCATTTCTTACAAGCATACAATGAAAAGTATTCAGAGGAAGATTGATCAACATGTAAATATCTCTACACACTCTATATGCATCAAGTATTGATTATCTTCAGAGCAATGTATTTAGTAAGTACAAATTATCTACGTAGTAAATATTTGACAAGAAGAAAATTTATACTGCATATATACCAGAGCCATATGCATTCCTGTATAGAGTACGGAACATATATAATATTTGCAATAAGAAGATGAATAAGATTCCACGTCTATATGTTTTTTTCAATTAAGCATAAATATAGTTACTACTCTGATGGTTTACATATTTTATTATCCCTATGTACTTTGAGGTGTACCACTCAAAATACTAGCTAGTGATTGCAAAACACAAATTGCCCAATATAAGATCTAAAGATTATTATCATACCCCATTAGATATACCCATCACCTTGGTTTGAAGCAAGGGTAACAAGAGGTAGTGTGTTCCTCACCCAAATCAACTATAGAATTTCTCAAAAGTGGATTCGCATATATTACAGATCAACCCTGATACACATGTCATGAAACTAAAAAGACAAGGTATAAACCCTGATACACATGTCATGAAACTAAAAAGATAAGGTATAAAGTCCAAAAAGATGACACAACCACAAACGCACTCCAACACATATCACAATACAATCTCTCCCAATTGATATCCAACAAAACTTGTGGATGTGAGTGTCTAGAAACCCCACACACCCTCCTATATTCAAAGTATTCACTTCGAGAATGGTCTCATGGAACATAGGTTTCTACAAGATTTAATTCATTTCACTATTTCTTCAAACGATCTAAGAAAACATATCTATGGACTCAGGGTGTGACATGATTCAAGTTACACTAGATTAATTAAGCCAATCACTTGTATTTCAAATGCAACAAATAACTACAAACAACAAAGGTAAATATAATTTACACAATAATAAATTTCAACAACTCTTGAAGATATGAAGCATATTCAAATATGTCAACCATCCAAATTAGGGTACAAGTAATCATCTTTGTGTATACCAAGTCCCAATTTATCAATCTCAATCACAACATGACTGCACATTTCATATCATGGAAAATTGGCCTAAATTAAGGCATAACATGGGATATTTGTCTTTCCACTAATTTATATTCTATGTAAAAATAGTATAAAAATGATAGACTATTATCCAATACATAGAAATCATCATAATAATCATGTAGAATAAGTCAAGATCGTATAACATGATTAATCTACAATGTTCAAGTGTAAGGGTATCATGAGAAACTATCATATTGTATTGACTTTAGGAACATGTAGTTAAGTCAACCAACTATCACTACATATATATTTAGAGCCTAGTTGATTATAACAAAGTGTACATAATCATTTGAGAAAAAGGTTACCAAACCCATCATTTTTTCCACCTTATCTGTATCGTCATCATATCAATCAACTTATATTATGGAACCTTAACCCCTACGCCCTAGCGTCATCTAAATGATGACAACAATACTGTTGCACTCAAGTTATCAATATCAAGACATGAAGTCTACATATATATATATATATATATATACACACATACACACAAATATATATATATATATGTATGTGTGTGTGTGTCTATATATATATATATATATATATATATATATATTTATATATATATATATATAGACACACATACATAGGGCAACGATCTTGTGAAAAACATCCTACGGTGAGAGGATGAGAGGCATTTGAATAACTAAAATTTCTAGCAGTTTATGAGAATCCAACCATATAGATGTGAAAAGCATCAATTCATTTACCTTCCTACAAAAAATCATTGAAATTGGTTACTATTTAGATGTCCATATGTATTGTAAACACTTTTTGCATCCAACAGTCAGACTATACAGAGCGTTGAAAAATATTTGATTGTTGTGAATGTTATACAAATTCGATAACGATGAAATTTTGTAAGAAGGTAAATATTAAGGTATGCTTTTAATCTATAAAATTGGATTATGAAAATTTGAATTATTTTGGGATTTATTCAAATGCCTCCCATGCTCTCACCAAGATATGTTTCTCACTGGATCATTTTCATATATATATATATATATATATATATATATATATATATATATATATATATATATATATATATATGGGACCATCTTTATTGCCCGCGCGGGTAGCTACGCGCCCACCCTTCCCATCATTTTTTTTCAAATTTTTTTTCCGCAATTGTAGAGGAGTATTTTGTCTAGCTCTCCAAAAAATTTTGGCCAAAAATAATATCATTTGCCCCTCCTAAATCAAAAAACCCGTCCTTATATATATCTGTTGTATATTTTATATAGAGTTACTTTTTTGGCCAGAAGAGTTACTTTTTTTGCCACCATAGTTACTTTTTTGGCCGCAGACTTACTTTTTTGGCTAGGAGAATTACTTTTTTGGCTGCAGGGTAGCGAAAATCCAGGTTACCCGTGCGGGCAACGAATGAACGCCATATATATATATATATATATATATATATATATATATATATATATATCCAATGTCCAAGATACATCTTGTAATAAATTACTATAACATATTTATACAATCTCTTAAGTTTTGGATCAATGGGCTCTAGTGGGGGGTGAATAGAGATTGAAAAACACTGACACGAAACTTGTTAGACCTACAAGTTACTTCAAGATATGGGATATGCAAATATTTAATTTATAGTGCAACTAAGCACGCATAGCAAGGATGAGAGAGACTGAACAAATATAAGAAAATACTATGTGGAGTGCTTCTAACCTCCAAATTAGGTGAAATTTGGTTCACTACCTAAAGAGGTCAAGCTCTAGGACTTTGCAACCCATGTATACTTATATTCCATTATAATACATACATGATGACATTCCTTTTCTTGGGACAAGGAGAGCTAATAAAACAACTAAGGACTTACATATCTTTTGAGATAGAGTCTTCTACCTCTACAAGGTCTTATCCACTCTTTCAAGTAGCTGGACACCTTCACCAATGAGATCCCCTTCTTGCACCAAGTCTTTTTCCTTGAAGGATTTATCCACCCTACTCCTGGATCTTCATCCTTTACCTTCTACTTCACCTTGGATAAACTTTTTCACCTTCTCCTTCACCTTGGAGAAGCTTTGCACCTTCTCCTTCACTTAGAATCTTTTACCAACTTGATCTTGAAGAAATGGGTGGGGAAAGGTAATCTTTGAGAGCTTTACAAGTCCACAATGGAGTAGGTCTCTCACATAGATGCTATCTTACTCATATGGATGTTTTGATTTGCAAACAAGAGAGATAAAGGGGCTCAAGTGGACTAGATGCACTCAGCTATAGATAGGATCTTGAATAACATGAAGGAGCAACCTTCGAATGAACTCCATGAGGTCCTACTTCTTGTTGGGGTGTCCACTAGAGGTTAGGAGTACTAAGGAACAATTTCTAGCCATTTGGGGTGTTGCAACAGATATAATTTTGAGTTTTACAACACTCCAATAGGTAGAATCACTTTTTCTACACTTTCCATATAGTGCATTTGGTCGAGTTTTAATATAGGTAACTCGACCGATTGCATTATATGACAAAGAAAATTTGAAGCATTGGTTGAGTTTATCATGGATGAAACTCGACCGACCACTTGAAATTAGCTTTTCCAGTGTAGGGTGTCGATTGATTTTTGTGTATTGAAACTCGACAACTTGGACATTCTCAAAATGCATCAAGGGTGTTAGTCGAGTTTGTCACAGGGGAAACTCGACCGATAAAACACTTAGTGATGTATTTTGGAAAATGTCATTAGAGTGATTAAATGTTTGAATTAAGAGCTCTTGATTTTTTCTCATCTTAGTTATAGAATCAATACAAGTGATCACAAAAATCATCCTAAAGGTTTTAGGGTATTTTCCAAAATAGTGCATTAGCATTGCTTTTGACTTGAACTTAATATAGCTAGGGATTATTTGAATTGATCATTTTCATGTACCTAATGCCTAAAACCAATCTCAAGTAGACATATTAGATACATATGAATGGAATGGTTAAGTCATTATCAAAATATGGACAATGTATAACTCTCAAAGTCAACATTCTCCCCCTTTTTGACAATGATAAACCATTTCTCTCATATTGAAAATGATATGAAAACTAAACCTTTACCTTGTGAATTGCAAGTTGATACATGAATGAACAATATTAATTGCTCCCCATTAAATTCATGCTTATTTTTACCTGCATGGTTATTCTTTCCACAAACAACCATATAATATATATATATATATATATACACACACCACATGGTTCTCTAGCAAGTCAAATGATATTTTTGATAATTTCTAGAAAAGGATCACATAAGAAATAAATTCAATATGACCAAGCTGATTTCTCGCCTATGGGACCTGCAATACATGAGCTTTCATTTTCTTATCCCCCTTTGTCATTTCAAAATGGTAGGGGGTAGAAGAGCTATAAAACACATGTCTTTGCTATAGGCATAAACTACACATGCAACCATTTAAGCAAGCACCAAACAGAGACAAAACCAATGAAAACAAGCAATGTAGAGTCATAATAAAAATATGGGAGCACATACCATCAACTCATAAGATGTAACCAAACAACGAGTTAAGGTACATAAGATTAAGATTACAAAACTAGATATTTCCTCTCGATATGAAATATACAAGACAGTGAAAAAAAGATAATATTAGTAAATAGTACACCTAGATATAATGCCCAAATGTTTATTACATGATAGTATACAAAAAGGAAATGTATGGGCACCCTAATAGACTACAAAACTAAATGTCTATGACATCTATGTCAACAAGGTTGTCGTCAGCATCATCATCCCTAGGATCTGGATGGTAATCCTCATAATGATCTGAGGGTGCAGTAGGGACAACAACTGTGGCCTCAACACCATCACCATCATCAAAAGAGCAATCATCACCATCATCACCAAAGTCCTCATCATCCTCACCATCATCACCTTATCCAACATATTCCTCAACATCTTGGTCAAGCATCTCCTCATCAGAATGAGGTCTAAAAACATGAGTACCAGGCCACCTGACATTTTGCACAGCCCAATACATGCCACATGCATGAAATGTATTTGCTTGCTCAAAATTGGGAGTAGCAACTCCATCATAACCGGCTAGAAAAGTGGCAAAAGGGCCTAGAGGAAAATCCAAAAGTGGAAGATCACCAAAGGCAGAGGCATGTCCACCATCAGAAGCAGCTGGAAGTGCATCGGAAGCAGTAGCTGGAGGGTCAGGGTAGAACTGACTATATACATAATAAGCATATTCAACACTTGGGTATGTCTGGTAGGGTGGGTAGGGATGGTTGTAGGATAAGTTCATGTGAGACATGATTTGAACGAGGTCCTTGTGGATGTGGTCCTGAACATGAATGTTAAACGCTGATTGACGCATCATATATCCCATGAGGGATCCATTGGATAGAGAAAATGAGGTGTGATTAGGTCAGGGTGGTGGTGGAGGGGCTTGGGTAGAGGTAGATACACATGGTGTGGTGGAGGAGGTAGGAAGAAAGTTTTCTTGATGGTTTTCTCACTAAAGCAAACTCCTTTTGACTTGGTTTGTATCCAACGTCATGGAGAGATATTTTTTAGCATGGTGAGAAAACACACAACATACCAGGTTAGGATAAGGGAGATTGGTACTAGTGGTGTTCTTTCCTGAGTCAAAGTAGGTCATATGATGAAGAATATAACAAGCCCACTTGACTCCGATATTATTCAACTAAAAATACATGATTGATGCAGTATTCTCTACAATCTTCATTTGATTCTACTTGGGATGGATATTGCAATTAACTACTAAAGCTATCAAACATGTCTTGATATTGAGGGATAAGGAGGGTAAGGTGGACTTCTTCCTATATAGGAGATTAGGCTTCTTTAAGAACTTATGGATATCAAGAAGGGTAAGCACGGGTGAAAGCTCTTGTGGAAACCTTCAGGGTCCAACATGTCATGGTATGAGGGATAGGAATACTTTCATGTAGCAATAAAGTCAGTACCAAAGAGCTAGGTATTCAAAAAATCCCAAGAGATTGTTATCTTGGTACTGACAATCATTGAACTCAAGATGACGTGGGTATTAGGTGGTGGGACATTGGTGTTGTAGTTTCACATAAGATTGGCATAAAATTTGTGGACATGCTTTGTGCTAGACATGGGATTTGTAAAGCATAGATGTTCTACACACAAAGCACTAAGATGATGTTCTTTGAACACCTTAGCAACCTCTTTTATCACTTCACACATAGCAAATATGAATATCAAACAATGCATAAAAAAGAAAGGGATTCCTGGGAAGGAGTTCCTTATACCTATTCACAACATGAGTTGAGATGAAGGATGTGCCATCAAAGGAGACATGTCGAGGAGTAAAGGACGAGGATGGAGCTCCAGCTGGGGTGAATTGTTCCTTATGGTTGGAGGTCATCTAGGTCGGATTGAAATGAAATGACCACCAAATGAGAAGGAAAACACAACAAGCAGTACGCCAAACCATCTCTATCACAGTTGAGAGAGGGAAGGAGATATGATCAAAGGATAGGAAGGGTGTAGGAGAGGTTGGGATAGCCTAGGGTTGGAGGACAAGCACTGGAGGTCAACTATCAATCAACCTTTTCTAATTGAGAGGGAGAAGAGTTGGTCAATTCCTCTTTTTAATTTGCATCCAATCACATGACTGGTTCAATTGTGTGTGTAGGAAACTTGATCAAACGTGCATTATAGCTTGTTACTCAGTCAGGGACCAATCATGTTGTACTAGGTCAAACTCGACCGATTGTTCAATTAGTCCAAAATATAGAAATTTAATTCTAAGCCTCTAGAGTGGTACATAAATTTATTTTCTTATCGTATCACATATTGTAAACATATTAAGACACATTTCACTCAAAATTAGCTACTATTTTTGCAATAAAAGATGTGTTTGTGAAAAATAGCCAAAAACAAGTGAAACAAGGCATGGAAACATGGCAATGATAACACTTTCAAGTAAAACATGACCAATTTAAGAAAGAAACATATAGGAGTGACAACATCTAGTTAGATTGCATGTCTATATCATCAAGAGGGGTTACGAGTAGTTTTGATCTAATAAAAATTGCTCTCTAGTTAGAGGCATTGTAAAAATGTTCACAAGTTGATTCTCCGTGTCCACATGCGTGATACATATATCCTTCTTGGCAATGTGGTAACAAAGAAAGTGATGATAGACCTTTATATGTTTAGTTGTACTATGCAATATAGGATTATAAGAGAGATTAATTGCACCTAGTATTGTCATAATAGATAGGACAAGCATCAAAATGAATGTTAAAGTCTTGGATCATTTTCTTCATCTATAGGACTTGGCACAACAATTCCCAACTACAATGTATTTAGTCTCGGTAGTTGAAAGAGCCACTATGCTTTATTTCTTAGAGAACCAAGAAACCAAGCATTGTCATAGGAAGAAGCAAGTGCCACTTGTGTACTATCTATCAATCAAACACCCTGCATAGTCAACATCACTATAGATAGTAAGAGTATAGTCCCTTGACTTGGGATACCATATTCAAAAATTTTGAGTTTTGGCTAGATACCTCAAAATCCTATTAATTGATATGAGATGTGATTTTCTAGGACTTCATTGAAATTGAGCACACAAGACAACACTAAACATTATGCCAGATCTAGAGGAAGTTAAATATAATAAAATTCCAATCATACCTCTATAGAGATTCTCATCCACTTCCTCACCTTATTTATCTTTGTCAAGATTGGCGGCATTTGACATGTGGGTGTCCATCATCTTGGTGTTTTCCAAAGTGCTTAAGTAGTTCACTAGTGTAGTTGTCTTAGTTGTTGAAGTTACCTTACTTGGTTTGCTTGATTTGGAAGTTGAGGAAGAAAGTAAGCTCCCCCATCATGCTCATTTCGAACTTACTTTGCATAAGAGAACTAAATTCCTTACAAAGATCAAGACCAATTCTGCAAAAAATAATATCATCTACATACACTTGGATGATCAAGAAATTGCTAAAAGTGTTTTTTTAGAAATAGTATAGAATCGGTTTTTCCCATGATATCTCCATTATCTAGAAAAAATTTCTTTAATTTCTCATACCAAGCTCTAGGGGCTTGTTTGAGTTAATAGAGTGATTTTTGTAACAAATAAACATGGTTAGTCAATTTATCATGTTCAAAGCTGGGAGGTTAAGCCACATAGACTTCCTCTTCTATTATATCATTCAAAAATGTACTTTCAACATCCATTTGATAAAGTAATAAATTTTTATAGCTACTAAAGGAAAGTAACATTCTAATAGATTCAAGTCTAGCAACATGAACATAAGTTTCATCAAAATCAATAACTTCTTATTGATTGTATCCTTGAGCAACCAACCTTGTATTGTTTCTTACCATTTTTCCCCTTCCATCCACCTTGTTGTGACAGACCCACTTAGTGCCAATGATCTTCCTATCGTTTGGTCTTGGCACTAAGGTCCACACTTTATTCTTGTCAAACTATTGTACCTCTTCTTGCATTGCTAGGATCCATTCATCATATTTAAGAACTTCTTACACATTCTTGTTCTCCAGTTGTGAGATGAAGGCATTGTCGGCTTGTTCTTTGTTGTATGCAGCCCGCATCTTCACCCTTTCAAAATGATTACTAATTATGATCTTTTTAGGACAATGTTTTGTAAAACGGGGAGTTGGATCCTTCTTTTCTTCTTCTTTCTCTTCTTCATCAATTATCAACCATTTTCCTTTGTCAACAATGTCGAGCTCCTTCAAGTGAGGGATCACCTCATTTACAACATCATCATTCACAACAATGTTCTTAGAAATAGAGGGGTTTGTTTCAACAAATTTAACATTGATAGATTCTTCAACTTTAGACAATTCAATGTTAAACACTATATAAGCCTTGCTAGTAGGCCTATAGCCAAGAAATAAAGTCTTGTAAGATTTCACATCAAACTTGTTGAGGGAATCCTTGGTGTTCAAGACAAAACAAGGACAACCGAAAATATGAAAGTAATTGATAAAAGACTTTCTACCACACCATAACTCATAGCGAGTTTCTTTAAAGACGAGTGAGTGAAAATTTGGTTTTTCACAAAATATGAAGTGCTAACAACTTCGGCTCAAAACTTTTTGGAGTGTCATACTCTCGAAGCATGGCCCTAGCCATTTCCTATAGTAACCTATTCTTTCTCTCTAGAAACCATTTTGTTGAGGTGTTCGAGGTGAAGAAAGTTATGTACACACCCAGACTCTTGACAAAAAAATTCAAACAAACCAGTTTCAATTCCCCCCATGGTCATTGCGGTTAGACATGATCTAGTAAGAAGCTTCATTTTCAACCCATTCACAAAAGTCAAGAAAAAATCTAGAGTATACATTTCTGAAATAAGAAAGAAGGCTCAAGTAAAGCGAGAAAAGTCATCAAAAATCACAAGGCAATACTTGCTACCACAAAGTTTAAGAACTCTCTTGATACTAAAGACTGATTACAAGAAACATTGTCATAAAGACATCATGTGCCGACACCTTATGTTTAAAACTAGTACAAGTGATAATTACCGACACAATATACTTGATGCTGGTATACATTTACTAGTACCGTATTGTATGTTTTTCAAACTTGACTTTTATCAATATAAAAAACATGAAGGGATGGTATTTTTGTTAATAGTAAGGCGACTCTAGGGTTCACAACTTCCCGCCATTGATGATGTGCCGCCCAGCCTCCACCGCCTGTTGGTGGTGATGTGGCTAGGGAACCATCACCACCGTGATTGTCGGATCACGACGCACCTCAAATGACTCTGGTAGGACCATGGACACCCTTCCACCTCCCCCGGTGAGTTGTTCTACTTTGAAATTCTGGCCTTCTTTCTCTGCTTTGTTCCCATAAAGAGATTTCCCGGCGAGTAGTTCTATCTGGATGAAGGATTTACTGCCAAGTCTTCTTTGTCCAAGAAACTATTTCCCACTGAAGTAATGGTCGCATTAACTTCTTTTACCTTCTTGGTCCTTTCTGCTAAAGCTGTTGGTTGACCGAGAAACAGAAAAACGTCACTTACACATGATGCTTTGCAGGTGTACACACGAGGTCGTGTGGTCTTATGGTTCATCGATGTAAGCATGTACAAAAATATGAAGGGGGGTAACAAAAACTAATTTTGATTGTTGAAACTCTACCTATTTCCCAATGTAGCAGATGCTTTCTATAGTAGGTTGTCCTCACAATAACCTCGTATTCAATATTATTATTTTCTGGTTTTACAAATTGATTAGAGTTTAATAGTTTTGTTGTGAATTATTAGATATTATCTGACCATGTTGATGGAGCTTCCACTTACGTGGAGTTGCGTGCACCACTAAAAATCCTAAAGATGGTAAGTCTTTAGGTTTATCCTTGCTTATACTATATTGAGAACTCCACCCATGTATGCTAGGATACGTGGAAGTCTTATCATAGTATAGTTAAGGGTCGAATCCACAGGACAACGGTCTTGCCAAGATCAACAAGATAGAAAATGTTAGAGTTTCACTTAACTCCTTAATAGTTGGTATTTAGATCAAAAAGTTGGTTTGGTTGTTTTAAACTAAGTGCAAGTAAAACAAAAGCAAGAAAGTAAATTTAAGGTTGTAAATAATGTTAAGAAACCACTAGGATGTGATCGACTTTCACCACCACTACACATGGATCAAAACACACAATACAAAAACATAACCTGCAATAAGAGTCTAAACAGTTAGTATCTTTGTAGATTTAGTTTCCTTTCATAGGACTAACTACGAGAAGTGTGGAAATATTGCAATGCCAGCCATCCCCGAACGAATGGTCACGTACTTTACATCATTCCCTTCACAAAGTGTGTTCCTCGACTTATCAAGGTTGTACTTTCATACATCAACTGATTCCATTTCATAGTATGAAAGTACAACGATGGAAGTGAGTTTACTCCACTTCTTGAAAAACACTCCTAGATACCGAAACAGATGCATGGTGGATACATGCATCAGGAACCAACATTCAATCGAGATTCAAATCTAATAGTACAAACGTAGACAATTCATACCAAAAGATAAAAGGTAACACAAGTTGGTGATCAAGCAACAAGCATTCATTAAACGATTGATGTTGAACTGAAAAGAAAGTATATCTCTATTGCAAACTATGGATTACATTGCATGAAATGAAAACATGGGTAAGACTACTCGCTCATGGCAAGGACAAAGAAGGAGGTGAGAAGAGAGAGAGAGAATGTCATCTCCACAAAGGAGGGAGGAAGGTCAACCCCTTGGAGAGAGAGAGCGACGATCTTCACACTTCGTAGGTTGCTCGATGATGAATCCTCCTCTTCCCACCTTCTTTGGCTATGAGATAGAAAACAACTTCTGGATGGAGTGTGGATCTCATATCGGCAGCCTCGGGACGGTGGATGAAGGGTGGAACAGCTCTGGAGCAGTAGAGGAAGCCTTTGGACGTCTGAAACTTGATACCTTGTGAGGACCCTTTGTGTCTTATTTATAGGCTTTGAGTGAAGTCCAAACAGTTTAGGCAGTTTTGGGTCCAAACAGTCGTGAATATCATTTGGGCTCTGAGACCGTTTGGGTTCTGAGACCATTTGGACTCTCTCTTGGTTTTGAAACCATTTGCCTTTATTCGGTCTTGGGACCGTGTAACTTTGTGCGGTCTTGGGACCGATTGATCTCCATTCGGTCTTGGGACCGTTTGGTCTCCATTCAGTCTTGGGACCGTTTGGTGTCCATTCGGTCTTGGGACCATTTGGTGTCCATTTGGTCTTGGGACCATTTGGTGTCCATTCGGTCTTGGGACCATTTGGTGTCCATTCAGTCTTGGGACCTTTTAGTGTCCATTCGGTCTTGGGACCGTTTGGTGATTTTATAATTTTTTTGTGCTTTTCTGCAAGAAAAAGAAGAAAAGTTATTTTAATGGTCTATTGGTAATAAAGTGGAAGGTTTAAAGATTTTATATAATTTATCTAAGAAAGAGTATGGAAAACTGAGAAAAACTAATAAGATAACATCGCAAAATGGGAGGTTATCACCCCTCCTAACTTAGAGTCTAGTTTGTCCTCAAGCTAGATAGAGCTAAGGCACGTAGTGGTGAGGCGATTTTATTTAGTTAAGATTTCCATACTTTTGCTTCAATTCTAAACCAGAGGTCTCCTAAGGTTGTATCTGAGCTTTTGCTTGCCTTAACTCTTTCAGGTGTTGAGAGTTGCTTGGATCTCAGGTTTCTTCCATATCTCATAGCTCACATTGGGACCACTTTTTATTCTGTGCATGTCGTTGACTCTAATCAGTTTTATATTTCTCTAAAAATCATGTCGTAAGCTAGAGTGGGTATGAAGGTTGGCTAAAGGCTTGTTGTGTGACTCCCCCTTCAAGTGGGGGAGGGTTTGTCTATGCATTTAGGGTCTCACTACCGGGCACGATACATCTGTCTTTGTGAGGGCAGCTGAATGTACTGGCCGGGCGAGTCCTTTATCAACCTTTCAGATATTTGGATACCTTAGGGTTTCACTACCGGAAACGACACATCTGCCTTTGTGAGGGCAGCTAAATGTACCGTCCGGGTGAGACCTTTATCGGCACTTCATATAGATCCTTATGCGTGGCACAACTCTCATATTTTTATTCAACACTCTGGCTTTTATCCAAAAACTCACAGGCTTAGGATTTGGAATTTTAGGGGTTTTGATTGGGCGGCTAAGCCTCTTTTATTTGAAGAGAAGAAAGTTGTTCTTAGCGTTTCTCAACATGTACTTATTTGGTTTCTACTTAGTGGTCCACTTGCGAGGCTTCTTGATTTGGATGTCACCTGATATCCCTCCCGTCCTTGAGAGTGTTTGGCTTGTTTCGGCCCTGATGTTGACCTGTGGAGAGTCAGATGTAGAATTGAAGCAAAAGCATGAAAATCTAGTGTGAAGATAATTTATTAATTCGCCATTACATGTCTATATGCTATTCTTGTTATTTCTCTTGAGGACTAACTAGATTCTAAAGTTAGCTGGGGATGCCTTTTTCCAAGAGGGATGTTATTCTTATGTGCAAGGTTTATTTTAACAGGGGAATTACTTAAAACAAAATCTAAATGTGCAAAGAAAGCTAAAAAAAATTTGCACAGAATTGAAAGAGAAGGTAGAGAGGGAAGGATTTTAAAAATGATACCTCACCCTTGTCCAGTGTACTCCCCCCTAACGTAGCACTCACTCTGTCCTCAGAGTGTCAAAGTGATAGGTTGAGAAGTACAAGGACAAGGGCATCATGCTTCTGTTAGTCCTTTATTAGCTCCATGTGTGCGGAGAAGATTAGCTGCGAACTTTCCATGTAACGCTTGGTAATCCACATATGTCATGTCCTCTACTGGTCTTCCAAGGACCATGATGGTGTACATCTAGTAGAGGTCGAGGAAACCACAATCATTTAACTCTCGGAGCTGCTGGGGACATTTGTGGCTGAAGGCAGGGTGATGAAAGTGTTCTTTAACGTATGCCCGTGTGTGCTTGCTGAGAAGGTCATGTAGTTGGTCAGCACACTCCGTCGCCACCTCCTCTGTGGGCGTTCTTGGTGTTGTAGTATACTGTTGTTGTAACATCCAGTGTTTCGTCATGAAGATTTGTTGCCAGTAACATCCAGTACTCTGAATGAAGGAAAGAAATGAGTGCCTCAGTTGTTCTGAAGTTCTTTAGCTTTAGGAGATCATCCTTCATATATGCCGATGCCATATGGATTGTAGGGTGATTCCGTCTGAGAAGATATTGATAGGAGGCCATCAAACTCACAGATAGAGAGTCTTTGAACTGTACAGTTTCACGTAGCGCATCTGCCATAACCAGAATATCTCCGGCTATAAAAACGAGATCATCTTTCTCGACGTAAAGCCTAGACATGATGAGCCAAAGTTCATTGTCGGAAAGACTTTTGCAGGCGCTGAGGTCAAAATTAGGGAACGTCGGCGTAATGGCAGACAGGGGCACCTTTTGTGAAGATGGTTTGTTGATGGTAGCAACTCAGTGTCCCCTTTATCATCCGTCAAATCAAAAGAGTAAGGGTCCCATTGTTTCTTCTCGGGGACCTTGGCAGGTTGTTGTTTCTCCAACTCCTTTATTGTTTGCTGGAATGGCTATTTTTGAGGACGTTGGATGGCCGAGTAGAGGTAGCGAGGAACATCGTTATGCGCCATAGTTGGGTCCGTAAAGAACCTTCTGTCACATGTTAGCTCCATGGCGTATCATCCTCGTAGAGAATGAAAATCCTCTATGGCCAGCTCAGTGCAAGGGAATTGTTGATTGAGCACTTGGATGTGTCGTATAGTGTAGAAAGCGCAATCCCTAGATCCTTCTTGTGTTTGGACTTGTGGGTTTATGATTTGGAACCAGGGTTGGTTCCAACCATTTCGGAGGGATGGGCATGCAACCCAAATCAATTTAAGAAGCTGAAAAGGGATGCATCTGGCCCCAATACCAGCAAAATTAATTATTCTAGCCTTTAGTTCACTGGCACAAAAATTGTACACCTTGGCATCTCGAGCCGCGACGTCCACTATCATTAGTAGCCAGTGGCCAGAAACTTGAAAGGACACGGTAATATAGCATGCCTTTCTGGCAATCCCTCTCTGCAACCATTCGATAGATTTTTTTTGTAAATATTTGTATAATAGACTCATGGCCAGAGCAGGTGAAGCGTTAAGTACTGGTTGCAGCCGTTTAGAGCTTCTGTAGATTTCGATAGAATTGGCAAGGAGGACACGGAAGATTGCCATCTTCACCGATGACTGTGGTCGAAGGATGGTGCGGAAGTCTTTACGTGTCAACTTGCGCTGAGTCTTTGTATTATGGTAGATAACATCTCCCCCTTCTTTGGCATCATCTACGATAGTGTTTAGGATGAATATATCTTGAGCATATAAAGTAGAGATGGCCTCCATGTCTAGATCGTGCATCTTGTGAGGTAGAGGTGGCGGCGGGGGAAGCTCTTGCGAAGGGTGGGAAGAAGTTTGTTCCAAATCATCTATGTAGTGTTGCAGATCTTCGTATTTATTGGAATCAGAAGCATATTCGAGATCTCCATCTGTATCTAAACTGACACTTTCTAATTCTTCTTTTTCTGAGGGTAGAGGCATCGATTGTTCTGGTGCGGAGAAATGTTGAGCTAGAGTTGCGTGTTGTTGACTCGTGTTGGTTCTGAATAAACATTGTTGGAACTCAGCAAAAGCTGCTTCTTTGGCAGGTTCCCCCAGAGATCCTATTGTAGAATAGTCAAGAAATTGATCCCCATATGACATGTTAATGTTGTCATTGTGAGTAGGGGATTTGGGATCTTTATCAGCTTCTTGTTGTCCTGGTGCAGCTCCTCAGCTAGGGCCCTCCCCAGCATTGTCTGGGTCATCAGATTTATTGTCTGAGGAGGTGCTATTTTTGGAGTCAGCCGAGGAGTCAGAATCCTCATCTTCATTTTCTTCTTCATCATCATCTTCGTCTGTCGCCTTATCTGTTGTCTTCTTTGGTGGAGGCTTCTTGCACTGCCGATGGGGTGCTTGTAGTTCGTCGAAAGCCACTTGCACATGCTTGTGTGTTTCAAGTAGTGTGTCGTGGGTTTCTTTGAGATCTGAATAACGAGCCTCTATGGAGAGGAGTCATGCAGAGAGGTTCGTCACTTGAGTTCTTAATTAGTTGATTTCATTGTTGGATGACTCCTCTTGGCGATTGTTGAGTTGTGTGAGGGTGGTGCTGATGTCATCCAAGCGCATGCTTAAAGTAGTTTGTTGCTGCTAAAGCTCACGTAGAGTTTCTGGAAATGTTTGATTTTGTGTAGAAAGCATGTCGACTTGCTTGGCCAGATCGTCTTGCTGGCTTTTCACCCCAAGCACCAATTGTGGTAGTTGTTGCAGGCGGTCGTCGATGCGGTCGACTTTTATGGCTGCAGCTTTCTGCTATTGGTGGATGCTTAAGATGATGTTTGGCAAGGCACGGTTTTGCTCGTCAATCTTGGCGACTTGTGTAGTTAGACCCTGCACACAAGAAAAAATAGATTGTAATATATTAGAAGGGTCGGTGAGGAGGTTTCAGATAGCGTCAAATTGACGTCCGAATTCCTCACTGGCGTTTGTAAAAGGGACCCCAGATGCAGAAGGGTGGTGTGGCTGGGGTTGGGGTGGAAGGGTGGTAGTGCCTTGCGAAAGAGACATTATTGATGGTCCTGCAAACTACGTGGTGACTGTAGATGGGGTCACCAGCGGTGTCAGGGTGGTGGCGGATGAAGAAAATGGTGACATTCCCGGTGAGAATGGTGGGGTCAAGAATGTTGAGGAGAAAAGGGTGGAGATGGGAGCGAAGGAGGTGAAGTCAGGTGTTGAAGTGGAGAATGGGATGCCTGAAGAGAAAAAGGTTGAGGTGGAAGATGTGGGTGGAGGTGTGGATGTGGGGAAAGGAATTGTTGTTGGGGTTGTTGTTGAGAAAGGTGGGATGATGGTGGATGGTGGGATAGTAATGGATGGTAGTGTGGTAGGAGTGGTGGTGGTGGTGAGCTCATCATTTAGGCTCATGATGAATGAGTCTAATGATGAGGTATTGATATGGTCCTCAGGATGAGGGCATTCTGTCTCAGGATTTAGCTTTGATATCGGCGTCCCCGCCATCTGTAGTGATGGTAAACGTGCCTTAGATGGTCGTTTTATCAGTATTTTTGTTACCCTAGCAGCCAGGGCAGTGATACTAAGTTCTGTCTGGCCCGCTTTAGTTTTCCTTTCATGTACTTTGACCGAAGCTAGGATTTTGGTAAGCTCTACCTCAGTGAAGAGGAACTTTTCTTTTTCATAATCTGCTAGCTCCGGAAGCAGTAGTAGAGTTCACTACTACAGAAACGGCCTTTGGCGTCGGTCGTTTAACCCCATTTGGCGTCGGTTTTCGACCGACGCCTATGTGGGCGCCGCTAAAGGTCGAACACTTCGGCGTCGGTTTTTTAACCGACGCCTATTTAACTATAGGCGTCGGTCGTTTAGTAGATAACCGACGCCAAAAGGGTTCGCGCCACAGAAAACGGCATCATCTAGGGCACTTTCTGCGTCGGTGTTTTAGTAAATAACCGACGCCACTATGGAATATAGCGTCGGTCTTTTAGTAGATGACCGACGCATAAAGTGCCCTAGATGACGCCATTTTTTGTGGCGCGAACACTTTTGGCGTCGGTTATATACTAAATGACCGACGCCTATATGTTAAATAGGCGTCGGTTTGATATGAATATCCGACGCCATTT
The DNA here is from genome assembly GCA_963693085.1 of Alisma plantago-aquatica. NCBI lineage: Eukaryota > Viridiplantae > Streptophyta > Magnoliopsida > Alismatales > Alismataceae > Alisma > Alisma plantago-aquatica. Next base: position 784,320,689 of record OY856413.1, read on the forward strand.
CCAGGACTGCTTTGGCCACATCAGGCGTCGGTTTATTGAAAAAACCGACGCTGTAGGTCTTTCCTGACGGTTTTCTATAAATAACCGACGCCTATTTATATTTTTTTTTTCATATCAGTTTGCAGGCCTGCTGTGGCTGGTCAGCAGGATGAGAACCTGCAGTTCAGTTTTCTGAACTGCAGGTTTACGACATCCATTGATATCAGCCTACAAACAGGCCGCAAACCTGCAAAAGTCACAAGCAAAATTCTACACAAGTACATACATTCAGACATCAATTCAATTCTCACATTCACACACATATAGAAACATTCAAATACATGTATTAACATTCAGAAATATTCATTTACATAGTATCATTCATTATCGCTATCAACATCCCAATTATATCTTACAGTTGCCACTGCTTGTATGGCTTTTGCCCATTCTTCTCTTACTTCATTTAATGCTTCCATCGTATATGGAGCATGTATATTTTTTAAACGTTTACCTGTAGTGTTGTCAGTTTTAAACACCTGCAAAGAGAATGATGTATATATATAAGTAATAATATAAAAATAATATAAGATTGATATATTGCATACTAACTAATGAGAATATATATAATACCTCATGTATGGTATCGATGTCCAATGCGGCATATTTGATAATCATCTGCATAAATCGCATCACATAGTATGCGCATGCCCATCCATTGTCTTGTGTAGCACACTATAAATTGAAACATACAAAATAATACAACTAAGCACAATTCACATCAATAATATATATATTTGAGTCGGGAACTTACTTGTACGTTCTGCCAATTTATTGGCTGGTTCTTTTTCCTTGGGACCGTTCCTCCAGCCTTTTTGAATGCATCTAAACCCCTACATGTTAATATAACACAATAAATTGCATAAGTAAATAGTAATGTAATAAAAGATGTTAACGGATATAAAAATGAAATATTTCTCACCAGAATAATGGCATTCTCATTACGTGTCCAATTTTAGTGTTCAATGTACTCCCCGCAGGATCTAGATAATAAACAGTGAATGTCCCGGGGACAATGACTAGTAACTCCCAATGTCTACCGCTAGAAGTAAGAAGTTAACAATTAATAACTCAAAATGCAAAATAAAAATGGAATTTTCTTAAGTCCAAATTATAAATAAAGTAAACTTACTTGACATTGAATGGAGCTATTATTATCGTCTTCTTTTGCTGACCAAAAATTGTAAAAGCATCTATACAATATTGTTGAACATTATCAGGGTCTTTAGCTACCAAACTAATCAATGATGGAATCAAAAATCCCACATGATCAAATGCAAATTGTTTGCAATGATCTTCGACTAGGTAGCTGCAAAACATATAGGCGTATGCATTAATATATAAGAAACCAGATCACCGGATCTTACACAAGGTATATGGATGTATAAACAAGATCTCACCTTATCCATGTCTCTATCATTGATGTATTCAGCCAATCATACATAAACAGCTCAATAATATCTTGTATAAATAAAGAGCTATCGTATGATTGACCTGCATAATCTGCATCTAAAGAAATAATTATAGGGCAATGTACATTATGTGCCCGTAGCCAACATGCCATTCCCCTACAAGCAGGACCTAACGGGTATGTTAGGTCAGTTGGAACCCAATCGGGTAATGCGGGAAGTGGAAGTGGAGGCCTAGGTGCTCCTGGTGTCTTCTTTTTAACCTGTACATATAATTTCAGATCAGTTGACATCATATATACACATTAACAGTCTAAATCAATGTAAATTTATCTTACAATTTCAGTCGTGTAGACGACATCTGCTTTGGGCCACAATATCACCCCGCCTTCTGCATCAGCAAGTCTATCAATATCCGGGTGGGGATATGGCAATGTAGCTTCTCTCCAATCAGGTAACACACGTATCGGGCTCACACGAACGTAGCCCTGTGGCATTGGAGTCCCGTGAAACATTGCCCCAGGAAGGGATGGGTAAGCCTGCGCCTCTGCAACAACGTAGTCTTGCATTCTTAAGCGGCATGGCTTCAATGCCTACAAATTTACGTAAAGAATATTATACATATATACATATCATCTTGAAAACATAACAACTTGAAAAGACTAACTACAATGTCATAAACAATACTTACAGCAGACGTGCTAGGCGATGGGTCTCCAGGATTACTCGCAGTCTGTGCATCAGGAGAAGAGTGGGTCGCCATAGGCGTATTGGAAGCCTGAGATGCCTGCCACCGCAGCAATTCTTCCTTGACCTTCTCAGCAACTACATCGTTGATCTTCTTAGCAACTAAATCCTCAACTCTCTTATTCTCCTATACATGGATAAAAGAAACATTAGCTTCTTATTAATGAATTTCCTTTTGCAGTAACATTCTAAAAAAAGAATAGGTTACCTCTTCTTGAGAAAGTCCCGCTCTGGGTTTGCGCTGGGATGGCCCAAAGAATGCTTTGATGCCAACACCAGCGCCGGCACCTCTAACACGTCCAGGATGCTCTGGGTTACCCAGAGCAACTGTCAATTCATCCCTTGTGCCCTGAGGGATGAACGTGCCTTGTTTCCTCTGCTCGTGCAGCTCCCGCTAATCACCATAAACAGAAATTGGTAAGTTAACACCACAAATAATCAATATTCAAACGATTTCTCTAAGAGTTGTATTTTACCATTTTTGCAGCCGCCTCAGCAGTTACAGGCTTCTTTATTTCACCCTTCTTGTTTTGCCTGCCAGCTATCCAGATATCATGGCGAGGCATGGGTGTGGCAGACTCCTGAGTAGGAGCAGACTCCTGAGTAGCCGCAGACTCCGCCTGTAGTCTTTGGCGAACGCTTGCATAGCCTTTTGGACCCATAGTGTGGTCATGCACATTCAGTGCACGCCTTGCTTTTTGTGCGTCACTGAGGGCCTAGTTAGTATGCACATTAATGATTTGGTTAGTAGCACTAAATGCTAATCTTGAATAGGTGAATACAATGTATATTAATTAAATTAGGAGTGACGCCTAATACCTTGAATTCTTCAGATTTTCTTGAAGCAACAAAATTGTCCCAATCTTCTTTGTCCAAGAAGTTCCATTGTTCAAGGGCTGACTTCTTCTTCTTATCACCCTCTTTTATGTATTCTCTGTTTAGATTTGTCCTATAATTCCTAAGCATCTTTCCAGCGCGTTGCATCACATTTTTATGATGCAACTTCTCATCCAATGCAAACAGATTCTGTAAAATAGAAATGTTATTAACTAGTATCCAAAATAGAATTGCAAATAATAGAATTTGTAATCTACAAAATAGAATTGCAAATAATAATAACTCACGCATAAATCCTTCCATATCAAGTCTTTTTTCCCTTGAGGAACTTTATGCCAATTGTCATACTTAACACCACAATGGCTCCGAGTGGTACACCCAAGATAGTTCACAAAATTATTGCGGTTCACTCCAATTGGATTTCCTCCATTATCAAACTCCACCACCAATTTAGATCCACTACCACTTAGCGCTAATAACTTCTTCAACAGAGTGATGCCCCTTTTCTTGTTAAGTGTCTGGTGTTGCGCATCAAGTTGCTCCAGTGCTTCAGTGGGTACAGGTGCATCAACCTAAAATTTGACAAAAATAAAACACACTAACTTAGCCCAATATAGAAATATAGGATATATGACATAACTAGAAGATAATGAATTTTATAGAAATACAAGATATGTTTTTAGAACTTACATTAGTATCCTCGCCATGCTCGTCATGGACAGCATGCTCATCATGGACTTCATGCTCATCATGGACATCATGCTCATCATGGTCAGCCATCTGAAAATGTCATTAAAAAGGCAAACATTTAGCATTTCTATTAACTAGAAAAAGGCAAACATTTAGCATTTGTATTAACTAGAAAAAGGCAAACATTTAGCATTTGTATTAACTAGAAAAAGGCAAACATTTAGCATTTGTATAAACATACATGTCTCTAAAATTGTGATCTTTTATCAATTAACAATCCTTCATTGTGATCTCCGCGCACATATAAGTCATCATTAGCTTCAATATTTTGTGGAGTTGGCAACCCAACTGAGAATGGACTGGAGTCATCATACTTATCATAGTACTCTTCTTCATCTATAGGATCTTCAATGAACTGTCTTTTACCATGAAGAACAACCAACCATTTCTCATTTGCAGGATCATCGATATAGAATATTTGTTTCGCCTGTGATGCCAATATGAATGGTTCACCCTTCTCGCCAATCTTTTCAAAGTTCACCAAAGTGAAACCCAATTCATCCACTATAACTCCTTTGGTGTTATCAACCCAATTCATTTAAAGAGCGGAATTTTGAAATCTATGTAGTCAAACTCCCAAATGTCCTCAATGACACCGTAATATGACATTTTAGCTTCACGTGGACTCTTATCCTTTGCACTTGCAAAGTACATAGTCGACGCTTGAAGAGTGACCCCACTATTTTGGACGACACTCTTATCATCTTGGCGCTTTGTGTAATATGTGAATCCATTAATGTCAAACCCTTCATAAGACATAACATTCGGTTTTGGTTTAAAGGCGAGGCATTTGATAGTTTCTGTAATATCATGTGGTGTTTGAGATAGTTGATGTAAGACTTTATCTTCAAACCACTTAGTAAAAGTCTTATTATGCTCTCTAGCAAGCCACATTGAACTTGCTCGAGGATGTTGTCTCTTTATGAAATTGGTATGTTCCTCGATATAAACACTCACTTCATCCATATTGTGTAAAATATACAAGTGAGCTTGTTCCAACTGCTCACGGCTGATTACTTTCACCCGTGATCCCAAAATTCCTTTGCCCTCCTCAATATTCTTGTCATTATCAGGAGTGTCATTACCACTGAGAAAGTCATTGCAAAAATCCATAACCTCTCTCGCCACATAACCTTCAATAATACTCCCTTCAGGCCGATAACGGTTTCGAACATCACCTTTAAAAATGCTCATGTATCGTTCAAAGGGATACATCCAATGCAAGAAAACTGGTCCCAACATTTTCACTTCCCTAGTCAAGTGGACAACAAGATGTACCATGATATCAAAGAACGAAGGAGGGAAATACATCTCAAGCTGACATAGGGTAACAACCACTTCTCTTTGCAAATTATCGAGAGTATCAGGGTCAATAACTTTGCTGCATAGACTGTTGAAAAAGAAACAAAGTCTGGTAATCGCAAACCTTACATGCTTCGGCAATATAGATCGAATTGCCACGGGCAATATTTGTTGCATTAGAGTGTGACAATCATGAGATTTAAGACCTATCAACTTCAGATCTTTCATTGATACCAATCTACAGATGTTGGATGAGTAACCATGTGGCACCTTAACATTTACCAAGCATTCACAAAAAGTTTTCTTCTCCTTTCTAGACAACGTGTAACAAGCGGGAGGTAAGTATGTTCTTTTATTACCCATTTCACGTAATTCTGTTAATTCTGACCTTATTCCCATTTCACGTAGGTCCAGTCTGGATTTTATCCCATCTTTAGTCTTACCTGGTATATTTAATAGAGTACCAGTGATGCTATCACAGACATTTTTCTCAACGTGCATTACATCGATACAATGCCTGACTGTCAAAGAACTCCAATAAGGAAGATCCCAAAATATTGACTTCTTCTTGAATGAAGAATTGTCACTCCGTGTGGCCATACTACATTGTGATTTCTTACCAAATTCATTGACAATGTCTTTTACTCTTTCATAAACAACATCCCCTGGTATAGGTTTAGGTGCACTTCGTTCATCATTCCATCCATTGAATGCTTTGCGCTTCCTACGATACGGATGGAATTTTGAAAGAAACCTTCGATGACCAAGATATACAGTCTTGCCGCCATGTTTTAGTCTTATTGAATCAGTGTTTTCTTCACATATAGGACACGCTTTAGCTCCTTTGACACTATATCCAGACAAATTCCCATATGCTGGAAAGTCATTAATAGTGCAAAACAACATAGCGTGCAAACGAAATGTCTCTCTTGCTGAAGCATCATAGGTCATCACACCTTCAGCCCAAAGTTTCTTTAAGTCATCAATCAAAGGTTCAAGATAAACATCGATATCATTTCCGGGTTGTTTAGGGCCCGATATCAACAATGACAACATAACATACTTATTTTTCATACACATCCAGGGAGGAAGATTGTATATAACAAGCATGACTGGCCAAGTGCTATGTTGGCTGCTCAATGTCCCGTACGGATTCATTCCATCTGTACAAAGCCCAAGTCTTAGATTCCTATCTTCTTCACCAAATTTAGGGTACAATAGATCAATCTTCTTCCACTGTGGGGAATCAGACGCATGTCGTAGGATCCCATCATTATTTTTCTTAACATCTGCATGCCACCTCAGATTCTTCGCATCTTTCGGATTTGCAAACAAGCGTTGAAACCGTGATATTATAGGTAGATACCACAACACCTTGGCAGGAGAACCAGTTTTGGACTCCCCCGAAGTCGTCAATTTATACCGTGACGCACCACATTTTGGACAATCTTTCAAATCTACATAGTCCTTTTGAAATAATACACAATCATTCGGGCATGCGTGTATCTTCTTGGCCTCCATTCCCATTGGGCACAACATTTTCTTTACCTGGTATGTTGAGATTGGAAGCTCGTTTCCTTCAGGAAGCATTTCTTTCAACAAAGTCAACAATGAAGTGAAGCTTTTGTCGCTCCATCTATTGTTAGCTTTCAACTTATACAATCTCAAGACAGCGCTAAGCTTCGTAAACTTAGCACAACCTGTGTATAACGGTATCTCAGCATCATGCACAATGTTTGTAAAGATAGGAGGTGGATCGGTGTTCTCTACCCTACAACTATCCAGCATCGCATCAACGATGTCTGCTGGAACTGGTTCGTTCACATTTACGTCATCAGAGGCAATTTCTTCTTCCACCCAAGCACTGCTATCGACATCTACTGGTTTCGATTTTGAAATCTCTCCATGCCAGTGCCATTCTGTATAGCCTTGTACAATCCCGTTGCACATGACATGACTTTTGATTTCCTCACCAGTGTTGACTTTCAAGTTGTTACCGCAATGCCTACATGGACAGTAGAACCTATCTGTAGGTTTTTTCCTATGTTCCTCGGCAAATCTAATAAACTGATCAAGACCAGATATAAACTCTGGGGTGCAACGATTACGAATCGACATCCATGATCTATCCATTCTATGATCAGAGAAAACAAGTATATATTAGGAAAAGATTAGGCAACATTTCCCTAGTATATAATAAATGTGTACCACCTATCCCATCCTTGAACACCTAATCTCACTAGTAAGTGTATAATGTGTATTGGGTTTTCGAGAAAATTTCGGCAGCATTTCCCCGCTGTTCTCTAAGTACATATGTACTTAGAGAACAAACGGGGAAATGCTACCAAAATTTTCTCGAAAACCCAATACACATTATACACTTACATCCTAAGTGAGATTAGGTGTTCAAGAACAGTCCCAAACCGGGGACTATCCAAGATTTACTCCTAATGAGTCAATCTTGGATGGGTTTCTAGGCCAACAATAATAGATATCTACAATGAAGCCGGATTCCATACAAACAGTATATAATTTAGTGATTGTTCATTCTAATTTATACCAATGTACAAGTAATATAAAAAACAATGATTGTTCACATTCTAGGCCAACAAACACATGTGATGTCATTCTTATATATAATAAATGTGTACCACCTATCCCATCCTTGAACACCTAATCTCACTAGTAAGTGTATAATGTGTATTGGGTTTTCGAGAAAATTTCGGCAGCATTTCCCCGCTGTTCTCTAAGTACATATGTACTTAGAGAACAAACGGGGAAATGCTACCAAAATTTTCTCGAAAACCCAATACACATTATACACTTACATCCTAAGTGAGATTAGGTGTTCAAGAACAGTCCCAAACCGGGGACTATCCAAGATTTACTCCTAATGAGTCAATCTTGGACGGGTTTCTAGGCCAACAAACACATTTGATGTCATTCTTATATATAATAAATGTGTACCACCTATCCCATCCTTGAACACCTAATCTCACTAGTAAGTGTATAATGCGTAATTGGTTTTCAAGAAAATTTCGGCAGCATTTCCCCGCTGTTCTCTAAGTACATATGTACTTAGAGAACAAACAGGGAAATGCTACTGAAAGTTTCTCAAAAACCCAATACACATTATACACTTACATCCTAAGTGAGATTAGGTGTTCAAGAACAGTCCCAAACCGGGGACTATCCAAGATTTACTCCTAATGAGTAAATCTTGGACGGGTTTCTAGGCCAACAAATACATGTGTTGCATTCTTATATATAATAATTGTCTATAAACTACATGCAACATGGTTAATCCTAATCAACAGAGCATTATTAAATAATAAATCAAGAAATCAATAGTTTCAAACAAAAGGTCTAGGAATCTTTACTAGACATTATATGTATCCCTAATCATCATATTTAACATACTACATTATTTTGAACATCCAGATCAGATTAAGATCATACTATGTTATAACATATTATCGAAGGAAACATATTCTTCATGTAGTGTTGATTCTAGAAGTCTAAGAAGGGAATCTGAGAATTTTAGATGCTTACAGTCTCTAAGGGATAGAAGTAAGGAATAATTTATACCTTTTCTAGTTAAGGATTTTGTAGATACTTGGACTAGTCCTAAATGAAGAAAGTTGTATCTTAGATTATTTTTTATCATGTTTAGATCTCTTTTAGATAGAAGTTGTATGCATTCCTATGAAGGTGTAACTCATATAGTTTTTTCAGTATCCTTAATGTAATAATTAGATATCAAATGAAAACTACCTTTTGAGTAAATGGTGGCGTAGGAAGGTCCAGTTTTGCATTGGAATGAATGGTGACATAGTAAGGGGCAATTTACATTTGGATAATCGATAGAAGTGAGTGACTAGAGGTGAATTAGGGTTTGTAATTAAAGGGTGTATAATTTTCTTAGGATTTAAAGGAGAATATCTACATAAAATTGCAATAAAAAACAACAACATGATGAACATGATGAATATGATATCAAATGAAAACTACCTTAGTCAGAGATAAAGATGTGTCTAAGAACAGTTATCAAAATTTCTAGTATATAGTTCTTTTTTTATAATTGTCTAAGAACACTGACTCCAGAAAACCAGTTGGCGCATACCTGTTGGCGCGGGAGGCAGCGGGAGTCAGGTGGAAGCTGATGGCGTGGCGGCGAGCTCCAGGTGTCAAGCAGGCGTCGGCGGTGCCGTCGGTGGCGAGCTCCAGTCAGGCAGGCCGCGGCGGCGATCAGCTCCAGGCGTCAGGCAGGCTGAGGCGGCGAGCTCCAGGCTCGTCAGGCGTCGGCGGCGAGCTCCAGCAGCAGTGGCGGCGGAGAAGGGGGCGCCGGAGTAGCAGTGGCGGCACGACGGCGCTGTCGTGGAGAAGAAGGAGAAGAGAATCGACGGCGACAGGGTGGGAAATCGACGGAGAAGCAGAAAAAGGGCTCGCAATGAAACAGAAGAAGAGGAAGAGTCGGGCATCGCGGGTTATAAAGTCCCAAATAGCGTCGGTTTTTTACAACAACCGACGCCTAAACGTCTTTAGCGTCGGTTGTCTGAGAAAACCGACGTCCAACTGGGCGATAATTTCATGAAATTGTTTGGCGGGAACCACCTTCAGCGTCGGTTATCCTTTAATCACCGACGCTGAAGGTGACACTTTTCGCGCAAATTTTCATCAGACATAGGCGTCGGTTTCTACCTAAATAACCGACGCTGAAAAGGACACTATTTTTCGCGGGCGACTTTAAGCGTCGGTTTGTTATAAACAACCGACACTGAAGACAAAGCGGTACCCGTGTCTGGCTGGTCTTCGAATATAGACGTCGGTTTTCGTAAACAACCGACGCCTAACATAGAAGGCGTCGGTTTTTCTTAATAACCGACGCCCAGAAAAGTGTCACTGAATGCTATTTCTGTAGTAGTGGTTCTGGAAGATCTTACTGTAGGGAAGAAAATGTAGTGCAATTTTGCATCCTTTTGTTTGATAATGTAAGAGTTATTCAAGGTTTGCTCATTAGTAAGGATGTCGCCCTTGATCTGCGTGCACCGAGGGAGTAATTTTTCCATCTTGAGATATTTAAGAATGGAAGTTATGTGTCCGCCCATGCAGATTTCTTTCCCTAGGGCGTATGCTGAAAACTTTTGTATCATGTATCATCCAATGTTGACCGGCATCCCATGCAGAATGGACCAGAGAATGAAAATATCAGAGGTGATAACATTCCCGCCCTTTGTTCTGGGAAAAAGTGCATCTGTGAGAATTTTGTGAAGCGTGCACACTAACCCAGAATGAATATTGGAGGCCTTGCAGGTCTTTACCTCATAATTTGGGGTCCCTATTAGGGATTTCCAGAATTTGTGTCTGTTGAATTGGGAGCTCTCCGTGCTAACAACTTTGGCCTTTTTTGGCTGCTCCTGGTTGTCAGTGAAGATTTCATTCAATAAATTTTCTATTATGACAACTTTGTTACCAAAACATTTGGTGACCAGCCTGCGGTCACCTCCATCCCTTGCTCTATCCATAATGTCCATAGATTCTTTGTTGAGATGTGTAAATATTTTTGTTGTGGGCTCGATGTAAGAGATCTCGGGGACAAAACACAGTCTTGAGATATTTGCGTTATCGAGCAGGGTGAGGATTCGTTCATATATCCCCATCTTCATTAGTACGCTTGAGCAAACATACTTTGTTGGTTTTAAAGTTTTGTCGATGGATGGTAGGGTGTGGATGAATAGGTGTTCTGGTGGTGGTGCTATAGTGGTGATGGCGGGGAAGACATGGGCGGGAGTGGTAGTAGCAGTTGATGGGATGTATCCTGCCAGGGTTTGTTCCCTAGCAGTGGTGGGGCGAACCAGCTTTCTTACCCGTTTCTTCATAAGTTGTTCTATGGCAGCTTGCTGGGCCATCCTTTTCCCCTTGGACTTTGTAGGTGGGGATTCCTCCTCGGGGTTTGGCTTGTTTTCTGAGCCTTCGTCACTGGAATAAATTTCTTCTACTTCTTGCTCAGGCTCCTCGGATAAACATCTGTTAAGGCATTGAATTTCATGCATGACCTCGAGCAGGTTGACCTTCGGTGGGACCTGTCCAGTATTGTCGTAGATGTCGACTATCTTCTGGAGCTTGGCGCAGTCTGCTATCAGTTGCTCCCTTGTCCAGATGGGGGCGTCTTCAGTTCCGGTGGCTTGCTTTGCTGGTGAGGCCATTTCTAGAAAGTAATCAGAAAAAATCATGTGTTAGAAAAATTTTGAATTTATATAGATATCAAGTTTATTAAAGGGAAGAGGGTTGCTTTATGTGGGTGTTAATTTTTTTATATTTTGGTGGAATCCAAATGGTTGCAGGACCGTTTGGCTCAAACAATTTGAAGACAGTTTGTCTCTAAACGGTTTCAAGACCGTTTGGCTCCAAACGATCAAAACTGCGACGAAGGAGGAACGTCGGGGGCGCAGCGGTCGATGGTGGAAAAGCATTATCAGCGGCGATAGCGATGGCAGTGGTGATAGAAAAGAGAGCCGCATCGGCAACGTAGGCGCCGGCGATAGTAAAAATGAAGATGACGTGATAATGGAGGTGCCGGTGATGACGTTGGAGTTGGTCTACCTTGTTGCTGTGGGTGACGATGACGACGGTGAGGCAAAGAACAGTGGTAATGGTGGTGCGGACGTCGTGAAGTCACGCGGAAGCTAAGGTGGCATCGGTGATGGTGGCCGAATGAGTTGACGTCGCGGGCTGCGCGGGAGCAAGAATCGGAGAGAAATGAAATAGTGTTCACGCGAGGGTTTAGAAAGTTCGAGATTCTAAAGAAAGAAGAAGGGGAGGGGTGGGGTTATATTTATAGGATTTGGGGGTGTCGTTAAAAATTCCCAAATTCAAACGGCTTCGAGACCGTTTGGGCTCCAAACGGTTTCAGGACCATTTGGCTCCAAACGGTTTCAAGACCGTTTGGCTCCAAACGGTTTCAAAACCGTTTAAGATGGTTTAGGTTTTTGATTTTTATATTTTTATGTTTGTTTTGGTGAATTTTATATTTTTAGATTGAATAATGATAAACCTAAATCAAACAAAGAAGCAAAAATAAAAACAGAGATACTCAGATCTTGGGTTGCCTCCCAAGTAGCGCCTGGGTTTTACGTCGCTGGCTCGACTGAGTTTTGATTTTGTTATGGTGATACTGTGGGGTCTCAGATCTCAATAATTTGTCTTGGAATTTTGTCAGCTGGAGTATAGTATTTCTTCACTCTATGGCCATTGACTGTCCTCTCTGCTCCGTTGTCGTAAATAATTATGATGGCTCCGGTCAGGTATATGTGTTTGATGGTAAAAGGCCCGGACCACTTTGTACGAAGTTTCCCGTGGAACATTTTGAGTCTGGAGTTGAAAAGAAGGACTTTGTCTCCAATAGTGATGTCTTTTCATTTTAGATGACCATCGTGCCACATCTTGGTTTGTTCTTTGTAGATCCTGGCACTTTGGTATGCAGTCATTCTGAGCTCCTCTAGTTCTTGTAACTGGAGTTGTCTGTTTTCTTCAGTGCTTTTAAAGTCAAAATTCAGTTGTCTAATGGCCCACCAAACCTTATGTTCCACTTCAGCTGGAAGATGAAATTATTTCCCATATACCAGATGGAACAAGGTTGTTCCAATCAGTGTTTTATAAGCTATGCGGTAACCCCAAAGGACATCAGGAAGCTTGATGGACCAGTCGGTACGGTGTCTATTGACGGTTTTCTCTAAGATTGCCTTCAGTTGTCTATTTGAAACTTTGACCTGAGCACTAGTTTGTGGATGGTAAGGTGTGGCAACTTTATGGTTGACTCCATATTTCTTTAGGAGGGCTTCGAAGCTTCATTCCAGAAAATGGGTCCCTCTGTCGGATATGACAGTTCAGGGGACTCTAAATCTGGGAAAAATGATATCTTTAAACATCTTAATGACTGGTTTAGAATCGCTGGAAATTGTTGGTATAGCTTCTACCCATTTTGAGACATAATCCACAGCAACCAGTATGTAAGAAAATCCATATGCAGAGGGGAAGGGACCCATGTAGTCTATCCCCCAATCATCGAAAAGTTCGATCTCTTGCCACATAGTGAGAGGCATTTCATTCCTTTTAGTTATACCGCTAGAAAGTTGACATTTATTGCATGATTTTACAAAGTCATGGGAATCTCTTGCTATTGTTCGCCAAAAGAAACCTGATTGTAGAACTTTCATAGCGGTCTTTTTTGAACTCATGTGTCCCCTAGTGGGGACGGAATGACAATGTTCTAAGACAAGAGTAATCTCTTCTTCAGGTAGGCAGTGACGGAAAAGTCCGTCTGCACATAGACGAAAGAGATAAGGTTCGTCCCAGTAGTATTGCTTAACATCATGGAGGAATTTCTTTTTGTCATGGTGAGAGGTAGAAGTGTGGATGATTCCTGTAGCCAGATAGTTCACTATGTCGGCATACCAGGGGAATCCGGTGGTAATTTTCATTAGCTGGTCATCAGCGAGGGAGTCTCGGATAGGTACTTTATCATCATCCTCGATTTCAATGCGACTGAGATGATCAGCGACGACGTTTTCCACTCCGCTTTTGTCTTTGATTTCCAAATCAAATTCCTGAAGCATCAATACCCAGCGGATAAGTCTGGGTTTTGCGTCTTGGTTCTGAATTAGATATCGTATGGCGGAGTGGTCAGTGTGGACTATGCCCTTTGATCCGATCAGGTAGGAGCGGAATTTCTCGAACACATAGATGACAGCTAAAAACTCCTTTTCTGTAGTGGTGTAGTTCTTTTGCGCTTCATCAAGTGTCTTGGACGCATAGTATATTACATAAGGCTTTTTGTCAATTCTCTTCCCTAACACTACTCCTATAGCATAGTCGTTAGCATCACACATTATTTTGAATGGTTGTGACCAGTCAGGTGCTCTCGGAATAGGTGTAGAGACTAGAGCGTTCTTTAAGGTTGTGAAGCTTTGTAGACATTCTTGGTCAAAATTGAACTCGGTGTCCTTGGTTAATAATTGGGTCATGGATTTTTCTACTTTCGAGAAATCTTTAATGAATCTTCGATAAAACCCAGCATGACCCAAGAATGCTCGTACTCCTTTTACATCTTTTGGCAGTGATAGTTTCGAGATGACATCAATTTTTGCCTTGTCTACCTCAATCCCTCTTTCAGTCACTCTATGTCTGAGGACGACACCTTCAATTACCATAAAATGGCATTTTTCCCAATTTAAGATAAGGTTCTTTTCTTCGCATATTTGTAAGACTTGTCTAAGGTTGAATAGACAGTTGTCAAAGGAATCTCTGTAAACTGAAAAGTCATCCATGAATACTTCCATTACGGACTCGGTTAACCATGGAAAAATAGCAGACATGCACCTTTGGAAGGTAGCAGGTGCATTGCATAGCCTGAATGGCATTCTTCTGAAAGTGTAGGTCCCAAAGGGACAAGTAAATTTTGTTTTTTCTTGGTCTTCCGGGTGTATAGGGATTTGATAGAACCCAAAATAACCATCAAGATAACAGAAGAACTTTTGATGGGCTAGGCGTTCGAGGACTTCGTCATGAAAAGGTAGAGGGTAGTGATCTTTTCGTGTTGCTTTGTTTAGTTTCCTATAGTCGATACACATTCTCCACCCCGTGATAGTCCTCGTAGGCACTAGCTCATTTTTATTGTTTAGCACGACAGTGGTTCCTCCCTTTTTGGGGACCACTTGGACAGGGCTGACCCATTGGGAATCTGAAATTGGGTAGATAATACCAGCTTTCAACAGTTTGAGGACCTCAAGGCGAACCACCTCTTTAAGATTGGGGTTCAACTTTCTCTGGTGCACTCTTGCAGGATTGAATTCTTCTACCATGGGCAGTCTATCCATGCATAGGGCTGGGTTTATACCTGTCAGGTCAGTTATTTTGTACCCAATGGCTTTCTTATGTTTCTTTAACTCAACAAGAAGCCTTTCTTCCTGGTCTTTCATTAGAGTGGAACTGATGATTACTAGACATAGTTTTTCTTCGTCTAGGAAGACGTGCTTAAGTCCCGTTGGTAGGGTTTTCATCTCGGGTGCCTTAGTTGCTTCTGTTGTTTCTAAAATAGTGATAGATTTGAGCTCCTCAAAAGTGGTTGTTGGTACTTCTTCAGCTTTCTCTAAGTGTTGCAAGCATTGTTGAACTGATTCGTTAGCTGAGAATTCGACTTTTGGATTTATTAGGACATTTTATAAATCATCAGATGGTTCATATATTTCCAATTGGGTCATTTGATGTATTGCATATAAGAGAAAAACTTCTTCTTGAATGATGGGGCCTTTCATGTTGTTGAGGACCCGAAACTGAATTGCTTCTTTTCCCAGTCTTAGAATGATCGTGCCAGCTTCAACATCAATGAACACCCTGACTATGGCAAGGAAGGGTCTGCCGAATATTATTGGGTATCTTAGATCCTCCTTGATATCCATAATGACAAAATCACATGGGACATAAGAATCCTTGCCTATCCTGACTGGAATGTCTTCAATAATTCCTAGGGGTGCAGTGATAGTGGAATCAGCTAACTGAATTGTCATCGTTGTGGGTAGCAAGTCAGTAAAACCCAATCTTTTACACATGGAGTAGGGCATAATAGATATACTAGCCCCTAAGTCAGCTAATCCCTTTTTGCTCGAGGCATTTCTAATACAGCATTGAATATCGAAAGAACCAGGGTCCTTCTTTTTCTTTGGCATCTTATTAACAATGATATCAGAGGTGGTCTGAGCCAGTTTGACCGTCTCTTTCTCTTTAGTAATATATTTCCTTGATAGCAAGGTTTTCAGATATTTAGCCCAAGCTGGTACTTCAAAGAGGGCATCGAGGAGTGGGATATCGATATAAAGTTTCTTCATCGCCTCCTTGAATTTTTGGAATCTGGTGTCCATTTTAGTCTCTCTCAATCTTCTTGGATATGGTATCCTAGGTTTATATTGCAGAAATTCTGGCTCTTTGGGAGCTTGTTCCTTTTCTTTGCCTTTTGCAGTCTCTACAGATTTCTAAATTCCTAGATTCGGGCTTGCATTCGGAGTAAAGACAGGTGTATCATCATCATCATGAGTGATTCTCATAGCTTCATGAAAGACACGACCAGATCTTGTAGTGACGGCATTCAATTGCTCTGGTCTATTTTGATCGTGTCTTGGGTTTGACTCCAGTTGACCAGTAAAAGTACCTACTAGTGGTTTCAATTGGGCAGCAATTTGTGCTAGTTGAGCCTCCACAGCCTTCTGCTGAGCTTGCTGATTGGTAAGCATAGTTTTTTGTGACTGTAGCATCTGCCTGATCATAGTCATCTCATCTGTTAGCTGGGAAGGGGCATTTTTCTGAGTGAGTTGTTGTTGTCCTTGATGTGGTTGTTGCGAAGGTGGTGTTAACTGAGGTTGCTGCGATTGCTGCAGCTGAGGATGTAACTATGGGTGCAGAGGAGGATGGGTATGTTGATAGTAGGCGGAGGGATTTCTGGGGTTGTTGGATCTTGTGAAATTATTTCTAAGATTACCTTGATTTTGGTTAAAGTTACTTTGAAATCCAGGTGGCAATCTAGTGGAAGATCTGCCTTGTGTTTGATGTTGCGGGTTAGCAGTCCCCGCAGGATTCCCATATTGAAAACCGAGGTGGTTTCTTGGTTGATTTGGATTATAGTAAGCTTGTCCTGGTATGGAATGAATGAAATTAACTTTTTCGGGCATCTAATCTTCAGGGTGTTCGATGATTGGTTCGTACTGCTGTTGTGGTGGTTGCATATCCATCATCACATTATAAAGTAAGCCACATGACAGTGTAGGGTGATCAGATGCATGACCGGCTTCAGAAGTCCCTGTAGCAGCTTTAACTTGTTGGATTTGGGGGTTTTTCTTCTTATCGTATTCTCCAAATGAAGTTTCAAGCGCCTGCTGTTTGTGAGCTATAGTCTTTAAAACTTCAGCAATAGCCTTCATTTCCATTGATTCCTCAGCCTTATAAACTTTGAGGACTCCCTTAGCGGATGATCGTCCCCAATTGGATTGGTTTTCTACTCCAAGTTTAACGATTTTCCAGGCATCCTCGTAGTTCTTCCTCATAAAATTTCCTCCAGATGATCAATCTAGAACTTGCTTGATATCATCACTCACCCCCTATAGAACGTTTATATTAATTGATTTTGGGAGATACCTTGATGAGGGCACTTCCTTAGAAGCTCCTTGAATCTTTCCCATGCTTCTACGAGTGATTCTCTAGGAAGTTGGGCGAAGTGGTTGATATGCCCCCTAATTTCGTAGGTTAATGAAGGAGGGAAAAACTTTTCCATGAACTTTTCTTCCAAGGGAACACAGGTGGTGATGATTGGCTCCCTATCAAGTGAGTTGTACCAACTAAAAGCCCTTCTGGACAGAGTGAAGTTAAAAAGATGTAGCATTATTGCATCAAATGCAACTCCAGCTTGTGGGACAAGTCGACAAAGTGCCTTGAATCTCTTCAAGTGATCCATGCAGTCATCTCCAGAACCACCGGAGAATGAGATGCCCTGCATGATTTGAATCCATTGTGTTCGAATTTCAAAATTGGGTATGTTGATGATTGGTGGCCGGACTGGATGATTATCTTCATAGTTCTTGGGAATGGCATGGTCCCTCAATTGCTTGTTTCTTAGCTCTAACTGGGCAGCTTCGTTAGCTGCTTCATTTTCAACTCGGATGTGAGACTGTTCTTCAGCTCAGATTTCCGCTTGGACCTAAGCACGAGTGTCAGCAATGAGTTGTGCTCTCTGAGTGGCTATGGCAGCATTGACCATATCCATCACTAGCACAGCTTGGCATTGATCTTCAGCCATTTGTCTGGCTCTTTGGTGGTTAAGTCTGATGCGGCGGTGGAAGCTTCTCTCTACCTCAGAGTCGTACTCTGGATCAGGGGAGAATCCAAGATTATGCGATGATTGCATACATGTCTTCTACCTGAGTAGAGGAAGAAACACACCTTTTAGATGATGTAGGAGATATGTTGAATTCAAGAAGATATGGAGTAATGTTTTCAAAAAAAGGTGTACAACCCTAACCAACTAGCAATATGATAAATGAAATTAAAACGTGTCGTTGTCCCCGGCAACGACGCCAATTTTTGATGGAGCTTCCACTTGTGTGGAGTTGCATGCACCACTAAAATCCTAAAGATGGTAAGTCTTTAGGTTTAGCCTTGCTTATACTAGATTGAGAACTCCACCCACGTATGCTAGGATACATGGAAGTCTTATCATAGTATAGTTAAGGGTCAAATCCACAGGGAAACGGTCTTTCCAAGATCAATAAGATAGAAAATATTAGAGTTTCACTTAACTCCTTAACAGTTGGTATTTAGATCAAAAGGTTGGTTTGGTTGTTTTAAACTAAGTGCAAGTAAAACAAAAGCAAGAAAGTAAATTTAAGGTTGTAAACAATGTTAAGAAACCACTAGGATGTGATCGGCTTTCACCACCACTACGCATGGATCAAAACATGCAACACAAAAACATAACCTGCAATAAGAGTCTAAATAGTAAGTATCTTTGTAGATTTAGTTTCCTTTCGGAGGACTAACTACGAGAAGTGTGGGAATATTGCAACGCCAGCCATCCCCGAATGAATGGTCACATACTTTACATCATTCCCTTCGCAAAGTGTGTTCCTTGACTTATCAAGGTTGTACTTTCATACGTCAACTGATTCCATTTCATAGTATGAAAGTACAACGATGGAAGTGAGTTTACTCCACTTCTTAAAAAACACTCCTAGATACTGAAATAGATGCATGGTGGATACATGCATCAGGAACCAACATTCAATCGAGATTCGAATCTAATAGTACAAACGTTGACAATTCATACTAAAAGATAAAAGGTAACACAAGTTGGTGATCAAGCAACAAGCATTCATTAAATGATTGATGTTGAACTGAAAAGAAAGTATATCTCTATTGCAAACTATGGATTACATTGCATGAAATGAAAACATGGGTAGCGGGGCTACTCCCCGCACCCTAGTGTATAAGACTACTCGCTCATGGCAAGGACAAAGGAGGCAAGAAGAGAGAGAGAGAGAGAACGTCATCTCCACGAAGGAGGGAGGAAGGTCAACCCCTTGGGGAGAGAGAGAGAAAAGATCTTCACACTTCGAAGGTTGCTCGATGATGAATCCTCCTCTTCCGACCTTCTTTGGCGATGAGAGAGAAAGTAGCTTCTGGATGGAGTGTGGATCTCAGACCAGCAGCCTCGGGACGGTGGATGAAGGGTGGAACAGCTCTGGAGCAGCAGAGGTAGCCTTTGGACGTCTGAAACTTGAAACCTTGTGAGGACCCTTTGGGTCTTATTTATAGGCTTTGAGTGAAGTCCAAACGGTTTGGGAATTTTTGGGTCCAAACGGTCGTGAAGATCATTTGGGCTCTGAGACCGTTTGGGCTCTGAGACCATTTAGGTTCTGAGACCGTTTGGACTCTGAGATCGTTTGGACTCTCTCTCAGTTTTGAAACTGTTTGCCTTTATTCAGTCTTGGGACCGTGTAACTTTATGCGGTATTGGGACCGATTGATATCCATTTGGTCTTGGGACCGTTTGGCTCCACACTACAAAAAACTGGGCCATTATTCACGGGAGAGTCCTGTCACAAACCCCTCTCTACAGGCCCTCAGAAATAGGGACGGTTGAGGGTCTGGCCCTCACAAATGGTCCGTGAAGAGAACTCACGTGACAAATACCAGTGGACCTCATGAATACAATTGTGAGGGACTATTTAGCCTTCATAAATACATTTTTGAGGGACTATTTAGCCTTCATAAATACATTTTTGAGGGACTATTTATCCTTCATAAATACATTTTTGAGGGACTATTTAGCCTTCATGAATATATTTTTGAGGGACTTGATGGTCCTGGAGAAAATATTTTTGAGGGGCTATGTGGTCGTCATCAATGCAATTTTGATGGTCAATCTGGACCTTCATCAATATATTTATGAGGGACTACTGTAAATGATTTGGTTATTGATTATTGAATGATTTATTAAATGTTAATTAATTATTACTATAGTGAATATCAAATTTTAAATGAAAACTTTGTATACATAACCTCAAGCAATATTTTTATACTAATTCACATGACAAAATGACACATAAAAATGTTAAATCACCTCAAACCAATTTTTTTTATTGAAGCAAAATATTATCCATACATTGCGTGCTCAACGTTGATATAAATAAAGAGTACATATGGTTTTAAAATTTGAGATTGATGACAATCAACATATCATGCTAGAAACTCTTAAG
The DNA here is from genome assembly GCA_963693085.1 of Alisma plantago-aquatica. Classification (NCBI taxonomy): domain Eukaryota; kingdom Viridiplantae; phylum Streptophyta; class Magnoliopsida; order Alismatales; family Alismataceae; genus Alisma; species Alisma plantago-aquatica. Next base: position 784,341,069 of record OY856413.1, read on the forward strand.
ATCTATAATGTCTCCATATTCCTTCAAATGGTGTGGTGCTCTTCATCAATGCCAGGCCTCATACGGTTAGGTACTTGAATATTCTTCTCCTAAAAATGACAAATCATTATATTAATAGAATTTAAAGTTAATACATAAATCATAGTACAACAAATAACTTACCCTTATATTTCAGTTTTGGTCTACTCCAAGGCGCATTGTCGGTCGAAATGCATCATTAAAAGCAATTCTACCCTATCAATATAAATACAAAAATGAATCAGAGCGAGTGTGAAGTAGAGAAAAATGTAAGTGAACCAACATAGCAGCAACATGCACCCGTAAACTAAAATTATGGTTGAGCTTAGTAACTAATACATAATTAAAAAAACTCAGTGGGTTAGTTAAATAGTACATGCCTATATCTCTGTTGACTGCACTTAGTTTCTTTCATAAGTGAGATGCATCTACACATACAAAAAGAGGACGATCCTCTCATGATTAACCACATGAACATTATTTTGCAGAAAAACTTCACATTATTGATGAGCATGAATAAAACTCTATATATACACAAGCCTATATCTCATTCCAACTTCCATGCAGTTGGATCGTAGAGTTTAAACATTAGAACAGACTCCAGTAGACAATTTAACATTAGAACCTCAATTACTGCAGCAAGTTGCTGCTTCCACTCTAGCAACCACCCCCTCTCTCCCTCCACAACCTCTTAACACCTACACATTCTACTCTTGAACCATCTTTAGCATAGCAGCAAGCTGATGCTTCCACATCAGCCAACAACCACCCCAAGAAACCACCTCCACATCAGCAACATGCTACTACTTCCTCCCATCAACTAGAAACCACCTACAAATCTACAGACCACCCAATCTTCCATCATAACATCATCATCATCTCCTAGCAGCATGCTACTGCACGCCACCACCAGCCCACACCATCAGCCACCACCAACAGCCCGCACCATCAGCCACCACCAACACCTACACATCAGCACTCCCACCCACCATCCAACACCACCACCACCATCCAACATCCACCACCACCACCATCCAACATCCACCACCATCAATCCTAAGGGTTTTTGGAAACCAAAGGGAGGCTGCAGCTTTATCCTCAATTGAGATGTTAATTGAGAAGTTAAAGGAATTTCACAACCACGAGCTATGAGGATAAGATATGAATATTAATAATATGTAGTAGGAATTGCACAACCACGAGGACAACATAACATACCTAGAAGAGTTGAGACCTAACGAACTTGTATCATCAGTGTGCTTACATATATTAGAGATATTAGCAGCATGAAGTATATGAAGAAACTAACTAGGTTTCCTGAGAGAGTTTCTTGAGAAATTTGACCCCACCCCACCCTTTAGAGAACACCATCAACCAGCCTCTCATCATCTCTTACACCCACCCTTTTGTCATAGACTCAAATGCAGTGCCACTTCCACACCTTATCTATAGCCAAGCAGCAAATGTACTAAAAATTTGAGGATATATTTCTGAAGATCTATGCCTCTTAGAACTAAAAGGGAGTTTTGTAGCAAATGTAGCATTTAGCTATCCTGGTATGTAGCTTCCATATGGGACCATCACTATTTCTAGCAGGGCACACAAAGATTTGGAATAGTTCAAGAACATATAAGATTTGGAATAGTTCAAGAACCAGGCAGTTCCTTGACTGGACAAGCAGGGGACAAGGGCATCTGGAGCAGAAATAGTAGGCAATAACAGTATTCATCATCACAATTACTGCCATCTTTAATTTGAATTGATAACTATAGGAGAATCGGGGACAACAGAATTAACATGAAGAAAATGAAACAACAGTAAGAGGAAGACAAGTACGAATTGGTGAGAGAAAATGGGATAAAAAGAGCATGCAAATGGTAGAATTTCTGCAGGAAGAAGTCAGAATAAGACAAACCAAGGGCAGTAAAAGGAGATTGGAAGAGGAAGAATCAACAAAACAAAATAAAAAACAGCAGTAGCAGGTGCTGAATTAGAAAATATAGAGGAAGGAATAGGTCAGTGAAAATAAATGGAAACATGCAAACAACAGTGGCTAAGAGAGGAGATTTAGGAGGAAGAAATCAGAAAAAGAAAATTAGATATGTAAATAGTAGTAGTAGATTTCGTAGCAGGATGTATAGGACAAATTTGAAAAAGAAAATATGCACATGCTTGCATAGTAGTAGGAGGGAATATAGGATGAATAACTCAGAAAAAACATAGCAGCAGGACGCAGGAATAAGATGCAGGAGAACGGATAAAAAAAGAAAAGAGAAAGAAGCAAGAACAATAAAAATATGAAAAAGTAGAAAAAACTTAACAAACAACGCTATGAGGACATACCAATTTGGCCCAAATCAATCCTCATTTCCCCAAATCAGACCTGATTTTCCTCAGACCAGACCTAATTTGCCAAAATTTGACCTGATTTACTCTAAATCAGACCTATATCAACCATGCAATGACTGAAGGTGATCTAATTTGACCAAATCTAGACTCGATTCATGCTAGTTTAGCCTTTAAATTGCATAATTTGGGCCTAAAACGCCTTAAACGCCCACTTCATGTAGATAAGATGAAATGAATTACTTACAGGATTTAAACGCTGATTTCTTGGTGTGAAAGACACCGATGAAGATGTGGTTGGTGTGTTCTGCATTTGAGGATAACTTTGTCGATTATTACCAGAAGAAGGGGACCAACTTTCAACTGCAGCCTTTAATAAAGTGTACATGTTAATATTCTTATGTGTATGAATATTGAAAATAATCTATAGCTGTAATGAGTTACTTGTGGCGCAAAGATCCGTGGATGTCCATTGCCTTGTATTGAAAGCCTGCCTACTCCATTCTCCCTTGGATTGGCTTACATAGAAAGTCTGCCTACTCCAGTCTCCCTTGAATTTCTTGGTCTAGAAAGTCTTCCTAAGCCATCCCCGCTTGAATTATTTTGGCTGGGAAACATGCCTACATCTGCACCATTACTTGTATTGTCTTGTATGTGAAAAGAACCCACATCTGACCTATTTGTGCCACTTTGCATGTGTAAGACACCTGTAGTATTCTGATTGGGGTATTCAGCTGCACAATCAACATTAATACCGCCATCCTATAACAAATACATCAACAATGTAAAAAAAAAATTATATATTACATTGACATAGACAACTGAATCTGAGTTACCTGTGATTGATTATACCAAGTCATTAATTGGGAGACGGAGTTCTTCAATCCATTTACTGTTTCTTCAAGTTCCTTAAGTTTATCCTGAAATAGAAAACAAATTACAAACATCAATCTAATAGACTAGTTGTAACTAATAGTTCAAGTTTAGATTCTCTCCAACATACATCCTTTGCATTGCTTTCCTCAAGAAGCATTTCATATCTTATACGGGCAGCTTTTCCCCTATGTCCTATCTCTTTGTGCCCAATTCCAACACCTCAGATCCTAGCCTTTTTGGAAGGATTTAAAACTTGCAAATAAGCAGCACGTGTTAGATTATCAACACTTCTAGGATCTATTTCTTCTTGGTTTGCTACTTGGTTTTCCACGATATCAGAGATTTCAAGCTGTAATTAGAAAGCATCATAAAAGGAAATCTTAAATTGAGATATCTAAGCATATGTAGCTTTGTAGACATCATAGGAAAGCAAATATCCATTTTCTAACCACTTGTGGGCTTTTGTCGTAAACTTTTTCCAAAAATTTGTTAAGAGGCACAACGGGTTGATCTTCACTGACCTACACATGATAGATAACATAATAATTGTCCATGTTATATGTTCAACTCCTACTAAGAAAGACAAGTGTCCATTATTAATACCATTTCTTCCCGATAACAACTCCATGCCTTTGATCCTGTGGTATGATCCATCACTTTTTTTGCTCTATTTGCCTTGTTGATCTCGGAAATTTTCTAAACCATAAGAAACATATAATTAGAAAAAGTAGATAGGTATACATGCAAGTTATATGAAACCATCCTCAATATAAGCAAGCCAATAGATGGATGTGGAAGAACATCCTCAATATAAGAGATAGATATCTCTATAATGTCCAATTCCACATTGGAAAGGGGACTGATGTGAAGTGTGGAGTGTGGAAGCTCCCTGAGATCAGAGAAATTGAGCTGAATCAAAAAAATCTGCAGCAGCGTTGAAGTACACCTGCTGCTGGAATAGAAATGAAGTACACCTGCTAAAGAACAGAAATGAAGCTCTTCTTGCTACTCTTATCATTTATCACATATGGATACATAGAAACAGATGTGTTTTTGAAGACAGTAGAAACAGATGTGTCTTTATAGATGTATTGAGCTTTGCTCCCCTTTGTAAATTTTGTGAGTAATGAAAGAGAAACACACTTATTGATCAAAAAAAAGTTATATGAAACCATTGTACCTTAGACTTCTCGGTTCCCCATTCTTTAACAAGATTTTTAAACTGGTCCATATCTATGGAAGCATTTTTCTCAACTTTCTTCATCATCAATTCTGGTTCAATCTTGTACTTTTCATAGTAATCTTTCTTTACACGTGCCCTCCACACTGATATCCCTTTGCTAATGTGTTCATCAATGTGATTCCATGCATTAGGGTGACTGCCTAAATCAAAGTATTTCTACAAAAACATAGAAAATATTACTTTAGATATAACAATCATACAATTTGTTGGTCTTTTTATGAAAAAGATTACCTCAATAAATGATTTTCTATCTGCAAAAGCTTGTTCTGGTTGTTCGTTCCACTTCAAGTCTAGATGCCATATGTGTGGTTTCCTTGCTAGCATATGACAATAACGATTCAATTTGGCACCATTCTCCCCAATAGCATTTCCTTCATCATCCCATTGGACCTTGTGACGTGGCTGCCCTTGCCTAGGAAGTAGGCTTTGCTCACTTGCAGGCCCACGTCCATACTTCCTATTCTCCTGTTCATCCTCAACATTTTCTTCAACTATTACATCATTTTCAATATTGTTGGACAGTAGAGTAGGTTCATCCTCACAATTTTCTTCAATTGTGGATGGAGGGACAGCAATAGGTTGACTGGGTGTGTTGTTACAACTAGATCTAGTGAATCTTCTTCCTGCCATCCTTCAATTGACAAGGAAAAAAAATTAGATTATTAGTGCAGAAATGTCAGTAACAAAAGTAGTAGCTACATTTGAAAAACAAATAAATTGCGGAGAATATGAGACACCAACATATGAATATTCAGCATTTGAAAAATATATAACTTGTAGAGTACCTTGGTTTCATATCCCAAAAAAGAATAATGATGTCCTACTTGCTGGTATATGAAACAAGACTAAATAAATTGCAAAGAATATGCCATATAGTAACAGTTTGCCAAAAAATGCAATACAACATATTCCCCAAGTAAATTATTCTAGACTTGCAAACAAAACAGACAGATTAATGAACTAAACATTAGCCCCATCATTCTTTTATTTAGTTCTATCAACAAAAGATCCCCCGGTGTCACTCCTCGTCCAAGACACATCACTAGTTACACCACCATCAGATTGTAAACCAGTCAAACAATTCTCAATAAGAGGTACTTCAGAATAATCTTTAGGAGGATGCTTTAGCACTGTGCACCCATCATCATCATTAGGATTCTTCACATAAAAGCATTGCAATGCTTGAGAAGCTAGGATAAATGGTTCCTCCTTTTTTTTATCCTTGAAGTGTTGATTTGTGTGAACCCATACTCATCAATTCGCAACCCGTTAGAAGTGCTTTCATCATACCAAGAACATATGAATAACGGAACTTTGATTCCTGGACCATAAGTTAGCTCAATAACCTCCTCTAAGTAGCCATAGGTAGTGACTTCAGCATTTATAGGATTTCGATCTCTACCACTTGAATAACTTGAAGTGTCAGCACACAAATACACTCCACTATTTTGTGTAGTACATGTACTTTCAATGGGCTTTGAACGGAAATGATATCCATTGACCAAAAATCCTTCATAAGACATTCCCTCAACACAAGGGCCTTGGGATAACCATCTCAAATCATCGCTAATACTGTTCGGCCTAATCTCTCGCATTTGCATTACCTTCATAAAAAAGTAAAACATTAATGTAATCTACACTAACTTGAACATTAAGAGTGACAACAATATTTATGTTTGAGACTTACATGCTCTTTCAACCACTTTGAGAACTCCTTTTCATGTTTTGTTTCTAGGGTCCGTGGGGCAATGTTGGGTTCCATATCTTGAAGAATGCACATGTGTTCACTGCTTTATAAGAAGTGTCTAAATTAATGTAGAACATATATACAAATATCAGCAAGAATTTTAGGACGTAATTAAATCTTACCTTCTGTAAACATCCAATTCCTCTTTATTGAAAAGGACATAACGATGGGCTTGTTCCAAAGTGTGGATGTCGAAATTTCTTGACACTCCAACTCTAATTGGAGATCCATCAACATTATGAGGAGTGCAGATCAGTTTTGTCTCAAAATTATGCAAGTACCTACCACAAAATGTCAAACTTTCTTCAACTAAATAGTAACTAGCAATACAACCAGCCGATTTAGCTTTGTTTCTTACATACTTCTTCAATTTCTTCAAGTATCTCTCTATTGGGTACATCCACCTAGTTCGGACAGATCCGGCTTGCCTGGCTTCATAAGCTAAATGAATGGGCAAATGCATCATGATGGTGAAGAAAGAAGGAGGGAAGATTCTCTCCAACTGGCAAAGAGTGACATCAATTTCTTATTCCAATTATTTGAATTCCTCCACATCAATAATGTTAGAGAAAAGCTTGTTGAAAAATGAGCACAAATTAGCAATAGTCTTGTACACATCTAAGCTTATGCAATGTCTCAAGGCAACAGGTAGAAGTTGATGCATAAGAACATGACAATCATGACTTTTCAGCCCAACAAGTTTTCTATCAGATTTGCTAACACACCTAGATATGTTAGAAGAATAGCCATCAGGAACTTTCAACTTTTCTAACACAGATAGGAACTTATCTTTCTACGCATTAGTCATGGTGTAAGATGCTGGAGGCAAGTAATAGCGGTCACCTGCATCTACTGGCCATAAATCTCTTCGAATGCGCATTTTCTTCAAATCTTGACGAGCTTGTAAGTTGTCTTTACTTTTCTTAGAATCACCCAATAATGTGTTTAAAATATTCTCGCACACATTCTTTTCTATGTGCATCACATCCAGATTGTGTCTAACAGATAAATACTTCCAATAAGGTAGCTGAAAAAAGATGCTTATCTTATTCCAACCAGGAGGTAATGGTTGAATTTGATCTCCAAGCCTCTTGCGCTTATTCATTTTTCCAAATGTGATATTTTCATACCCATCAAATTGCCTCAGTATATCTTCTCCAGATAGTGGCTTAGGTGGAAGTCGAAAATCTTTTTCACCATCAAAATTTTTCCTATCATGTCTATACGGATGATTCGTTGGAAGAAAACGTCGATGGAAACCATAGCATTGCTTTTTCCCATACTGTAACCATTTTGATACAGTCTCCACATTACAACAAGGACATCCCAAATCTTTCTTACCTTTAGTGCTCCAACCAGATAAGTCACCATATGCTGGGAAATCGTTAATGGTCCATAAAATCATTGCCCGCATAGTGAAGTTCCTTTTTCTATATGCATCATAAACTTTGACTCCAAGCTCCCAAAGTAGTTGCAACTCCTCAATTAATGGCTCCAAGTATACATCAAGGTCATTGCCAACCATATGTGGACCTGGGATTAATAGGAACATCATAATAAATTGTTCTTTCATAAGAAGCCAAGGCGGAAGATTGAGAGGTGTCACCAACACAGGCCAGATGCTATGTGATGCACTCATATTGCCAAATGCATTAAATCCATTTGTTGCTAATGCCAATCTAACATTGCGTGGTTCAGCAGCAAAGTCTGGATATCTGGCATCAATAGACAACCATTCTGGTGTGTCTGAAGGATGATGAATACGACCATCCTTGCCTTTTACTTCTGATGGCCAAAACATGTCTTTAGAAATAGATGAAGACATATAGAGCCTCTCTAACCGAGGTATCAAAGGGAAGTGATACATGAACTTAGCAGCTACCTTCTTTCCCTTTGTTTTGTATTGCTTTTCATTCCATCTTGAAGCACCACAAGTATCACAATTTTCTTTTGACGCTGCATCTTTGCGAAAAAGCATGCAATTATTTGTACATACGTCTATAGTATAATGATCAAGTCATAAATCCTTCACGATCACATTTGCTTCATAGTACGTCTCTGGGAATAGACAATTTTCTTCCGAAAATCCTGAAACAATCAACTGTAACAACTTTGTGAAAGAATCGTTGGACCATCCAGATTCCTCCTTCAGAAATAGCAAGGCAACCAAATACGATAGCTTAGAATGACTTGTGCAACCTCTATAGAGTGGTTGATCTGCCTCTTTTAGTAGCTTGTAAAATCTTTGTGCATCTACATTTGCAGGTTCCTCTGTAGCTTCAGTAGAGTGGTCATTTGTTGTGTCACCCATACCAAACAAATCCTCTAACATCTGATGCATATTGTCGGTTCTAGGCATGTTTGGTGCCACAACAAGATTGCTCCTACCAATCACCTCCCCATGAAACGTCCAAACATCATAGCTATGCACAAATCCTTTTTGTAATACATGTGAGAATACCTCCTCCTCTGTTTTAAGGTATATGTTCAAACATACCTTGCAAGGACATATTAATTTCCCCTGTCTAGTTGGTCTTTGATGGATAAGAGCAAACTCAATGAACTTTCGTAACCCTACCTTGAATACATCACTGCGCACTCTTTTCCCAATATACATCCAACTCCGATCTATTAGAAAATCCATCTACATGAAGGAAAATATATAATAAGTAGAGGAACAGCTGTTTGAGATGTAGTCATGTAGGAGATGTAGTCATGTAGGAGCGAGAATAAGTAAGAAAAAGTAGCAATAAGAGGGGACATAGAAGTAACAAAAATTTAGATGCAATAGCAAGAACAGGAAATGAAGGAGAAATTGCAAAAAAAGAAAAGAAAAGAAGCTAGAATAGGAGACACAAGAGGAAATAGAAAAAAAATCAAAGAAACAGTAGTATAAAAGGACTGATTTTTTTGCAAAATTTGCAGCAAAAGGGGGTCGAATATACAACATGAAAAAGGAAAAAGAGAAAAGGGGAGGGAAGGGAGAAGACATACATGAAGTCTATCAATATACAAGAAGCAAAAAAAGAGGCAGAAGAAACATCCTTCAAGAAAAATCCTTCAAGAACTGCAGTAGCATAGGTACCCACCTAATCAATAATAGTTCACAGATCCATCCATTAACTTTTGCTCACATGTCTCAACATATACTCGATTACAGGGGCTACTTATACTGTCGGACTAGCTACACTGCTTCTCTTCTCAAACTAGGCGATCTCTCTACTACAAAGGAGTATTTTGACGCATGGCTATTTAGACTCTACCAAAGGAGATTCAAAGTTGTGTGTGGTCCTGATGCTATGGGTTATGTCCAACATATCCCATAGAATCTCATTATTGTAGCATATCTCTATGCATAAAGGCACTGACAGTCTATTTCTTCTTAGATCTGATATCAACATATTGTTATTACTTAAAACAAGCATTATGAGACAAATACCTAACTGTCCCTATAAGTCAGCTGAAATACTTAAACATATAAGTATATGATATCATGTATAACATCTCATAAAATTAAGAACTGAAATACTTAAAATAAGTCAGTTGCATAAGACTTAACACCAACCAAGATAGAACATATGACATGCAGACCAGGACAACAGGGACAATTTCATTGCTTGGTATCTTGTTAATTACACAACACTCAAATTATGATAGTAGGAGACTGTAAACCAGCAGAACAATAGACTAGCAGAAGAAAACAGTTCATATATACCAACCACTACAGAAGAAAAGAAGTTTCCTCCCAAGAGAAACATTGTAGAAGTGTCTATCCCATCTAAAAAGATTACTTTCATTGATAGCTGCTAGATATCAAAAGAGGAAAATACCCACTTCTGAAAAATGGCAATTTGGATACAGAGATGAGTAGCAATAACCTCCAACATGGGAGTACAATAAATACCAAGAAAGTTGACCATAGATATCAATATTTTAGATGGAATCCTTAAGAAGGTATTTCTCATGGATCAATTTGATCCATAGACTACCTTAAGAAGATGGTTACATCATCCCACTTAAGAAGATGGATATCATTCTTGCCTTCACACTATCCCCACAAGAAATTTATAATAATTATTTCCACTTCATCACAGATAGAAGTAGGAAGTGAAAAGGAAGAGGACCATAATTTTTTATTGGCGGACATAGTAGAATTACAAAGTTCTAGTCTCCAATGGTAACTGAAATGATATGTAAATAAGTTTGGTATCTTTAAAAATCAAATGATGGGCATAGAAGCACTAAAGCATGGGTGTGAAACGAATGTAACTTCTGGTTCACTTGTATGATATGTATCATTATAAGTTAGTAGCATACCATCTTTGTGCACGCTTAGCATCAATAGAATGTCTGTCATGACCATGGAAAGCTTCAGACATGCATTCAACAAAAGGTCTGCTTTGGTTGAGAAGTCTAGCCAGAAGCCTCAAGAACGAATGGGTGTTCTTAGTAATGTGGGTTCCTCCTTGATCCCTTTGTTGTTAAAACAACATTTGTATATTTGTCTTTTTTCGTTTTCCCCCTCCATCTAAAATAATTCCCTTTCTTTAACATGTGGTTGTGATGCAGGCCCTAAAAGCCAATAACTATGATAATGATCCTCTGCTAAGTGCAGCTCTGTACCTGGAGATTAATTAAAGGCCGACTGCCCAGGGCTCCCATGGCACACATCCATTCCTAATATAATAGTTGGCTCTTAGGAGATCTTTGGCATGGATGGAAGATGCAGAGAATTTCACCACAGCTGAGCATCCTCCATCCATGCCAAAGATCTCCAAAGTGCCAACTATTGTATTAGGAATGGATGTGTCCCATGGGAGCCCTGGGCAGTCGGCCTTTAATTAATCTCTAAGTACAGAGCTGCACTTACCAGATGATCATTACCATAATTATTGGCTTTTAGGTCATACATCACAACCACATGTTACAGAAAGGGTATTATTTTAGATGGAGGGGGTAAAGGAAAAAAAGACATATAATATATCCAATTGTTGTTTTAGGAGGAACCCACATTACTAAGAACACTCATTCGTTCTTGAGGCTTCTGCCTAGACTTCTCAACCAGATCTGAGATGTTGACAATGACTTAGTGTGCCTATGCAAAATGCAAAAACACCAGGCTATATTATACTTACAACCAAAAAAAAAATTAAGTGGTGACTAGACTCTTACATATTCCATTTGACCCATATAATTTTAATAAATCATTACACTTAGCTTACTACATGTCTATTTTTAAACATCAACCCATTCTCAGTCCATAGTAATATTACCCATTTATCAAACATCACAATGTGAGTTCCGAATGAAGGCTATAAGGTTTGAGATTTAATTTATATGGCTATTTTATGTAAAGAGGAGATACGTTATAGGAAACTCAAAATTTGGATACGCAAATGAAGAAAGAAGCAAACACTGGCAGTAATTAACAGATTACAGTAAACTATTGGGATACACATATGAAGAAATAAGCAAGCATTGGCAGTGAACAGTACATTACAGTGAACTCAAATCTGGGATACACATGAATAAGGATGCACATTGGAATCGTTACCTAAAACTAAATGACCAACACATGATTGAATCAAACAGCATAACAACAAGCAAGCACAACAGTTGCAAGAGAATAATAAAACAAGTAGCACAGAAAAAAGATGCAGTTTTAGTAGCAGTACCTTTTCCCACGCTTCCGGTCAATGGACAGAAGCAACGAGATTAAAACTGAAGAAGAAGAACAATGGACGTTGCAAGAGAAGAACTGGAGCAGAGGCGGTTGGACAGCTTATGGGCGTCAGATCAAGGAAAAGAGACCAGTAGCTTGATCCAAGGTTGAAGTATTCTTCAGAGCTCCTCCTGGGTGCCGCTGGTTTCACTGGGATCCGGCACGATATGGCTACTCCTGGCCTTGGAATTGGAAGTCGGCCGATGATTGGAGTTACGACCTGCTGCAGTTGGGGTGGCAGGAGCAGTTGGGGCGCCGTCCGGGAGGTAGGCGCGGTTGCAGCTGGGTGCGACTGGTGGGATTTGGGAAATGCTAAGCGGCTGGGGTTGTGGGGTTGCTGAGGCTGGGCGGCATTAAGCTAGAGCAGACCCTGGCCGTGGAGTGAGCGAGGCCTGGTCGAAGGACTGAAGGCGTGGTCGATGGAATCAAGGAGGCGTCGAGGACGAGGGCAGGTGATTAGTGCTTCCCTAGTTCGTCATTGTGCAGAGGGACGAGTGGGGAGGGTTTTTCTTTTCCTTTTTAATTTTGATATCCAAATGTTGTATTTTAGAATGGAGGGAAGGGAAATGAGATGGAGGGAAGGGATATGAGATGGAGGGAATCATTTGTCATGGTATTTTTCAAGGAATGATTAGTGACTAATGTATTTGTGAGGGATTAGTATTTGTAAAGATGTAAAAAAAACGGTTGAGGGATTTGGTCCCATATTTGAAGGATGAGCCCTCACAAATAGCCATCATTATTCACAATCTATGGTTCCTCACAAATGTTCTTCAACAAAGGCCAAATTTTTTGTAGTGCCATTCGGTCTTGGGACCGTTTGGTCTCCATTCGGTATTGGGACCGTTTGGCTTCATCCGGTCTTGGGACCGTTTGGTGTCCATTCGGTCTTGGGACCGTTTGGTGTCCATTCGGTCTTGGGACCATTTGGTGTCCATTCGGTCTTGGGACCATTTGGTGTCCATTCGGTCTTGGGACCATTTTGTGCTTTTGTAATTTTTTTGTGCTTTTCTGCAAGAAAAAGAAGAAAAGTTATTTTAATGGTCTATTTGCAATAAAGTGGAAGGTTTAAAGATTTTATCTAATTTATCTAAGAAAGAGTATGGAAAACTGAGAAAAACTAATAAGATAACATCGCAAAATGGGAGGTTATCAGATGTCATGATTATTAAATTGTGGTATGTATTATTAACTCAGCTTATGTGTATGCATAGTTTTACGTTGCATGCATATTTGTGTATGTTTGACTTTTACTTTTGGCATGATACAGGACACGTAGAAAACAATTGAATTTATACATTAATAAAAAGCTACTTGTTCTTCCTCAACATCTAGAAACCTGAATCCTCTTCCTTGCTTTGTGTGAGGACTGGGAGAAGATCTTCAAAGGTGAGCTATTGTTTCACATATCATTTGCTACTAATAATTTCTTACGCTACAAATGGTCGGCGAGGACCATATACTTGTAACATGGATATAGCATTGGCTGACATTCACCTACTTAGATTTTAACCATGATTTTCTGCCTTATCTTGGACAATGTTCATCTAATGATGAGAAAGCTGGAAACCTGGCTCTTCATCCTATTTCTAGATTCATATGTGTTGTTTAAACTTACCAAAAGTTACCTTGCAGTCTAAATTTTTTTATGAAGGGTAAGTTATAGGATCTTATAAGCATTTGTATTTCAAGAGAGATGCATGCTACTAGTGGTTGGAAGACAGTTCTGTAGAAGAAGGTCGAGGTATGAATTCCCTGAAGACTAGTACCCAATAGGTAATAGAATAGAATGGACAAATAGCATGTACATATTGCACATTGTTTTACGTAATGTACATGTACATTATGCTAAATGTTTTTGTAAATTACCTTATCAAATTGGTTTACTTTCACGTACTTCTTTCCCAACTAAGCCTGGAACCATACTCATTGTAATATAGCCTAATTATAATTTGTGTTTCTATTTAGATCTACTTGTTGGGGATGTTGTACCGATACGGTCCTGGATGTGATGAAATCTTATTGCGGAAGCGTTACTGACAAGCGTATAAACCCAAAGAAGAAACACTTGATTTATTGTGAAAAACTCTCCCCAAGACAAGGAGAGAAAAACTACAGGACAATACCGACCAACAAGTACTATGTAATTAAGATTACTACTCACACTGCCTGGATTTAATTACCCCTAAATCGAGGTAGCCCTCCTAACACGAGAACAAAGATGAAGAAGAAGATAATCACACACAGTGTGTACAAAACCTCCCTCTTTACTTGATCTCCTCACGAGTCGTTGTTGTTGTTGGGGACTTCTTGATGCCATTGTGACCGCTACCTAGGCCAGACCATTACCACTATGACAACACTGCGTCTGTAACCGCCAACCACTACTTTGCTTCAAGGCAGCAAAGTCACTGGCCCTCTCTTATCAATCAAGAGAGTTGTTCTGTCAATAAACCCAATGTGTCACCGACTGTCAGCCATTATTTCGCTTCAAGGTAAAGTCACGGACCCTCTCTTATTCAACCAAGAGAGCTCCTCCAATTGTTCTTGTTCTCTGACACCCTCTACCACAGAAGGTACCAACAAGCAACTGGAAGGATCACACCTCAATCGGTGGAATGATCTCAATGGCCTCCCCCATGGTCTCTATTTATAGGCCTCCATGCATGTGGTTGCACGTAAGAATCTTTATCCAAGTCCTAGTCCAAGTCCTACTCCAACTCCAATTTGTATACAGGGAGCCATCTTCTTTTCCCTTTTAGAGTTGACTCCTATTAGGATTTGTTACGACCCCACCTCCCGATAACCCCCAATTAAGGGAGACCAAGAGGTTGAGCCGCATCCATTAATCCCGGATCAAAGGTTCGACATATAACCATAAACAATTATCAAATTCTAACAGACTATACTGAAAATGGTAATAAAATTTTTCTTTGCATACCTTTTGAAAACTTGGATCTCTAAACTTTTATCCACACCGATACTAACCTATCTAATCCTCCTTTGCACTTTAATTCTCTTATAGTATCACATGTGCCACTTTACTGTTTGTTCTTTCCATTGTACCTAAAACACCGACAAACAAAATGTCGGTCAGCCGAAGCTGGTATGTGGGGGAAACAGATAATTGTGCAACTATGATAACCATGTAATCATTCAATTAATCATTTAACAACCAAGATTACATTTTAAGCCAAACTACTCAATCCATCTTTTCACAACTCTGTGTTGTCCCTTTAGGACTTACATGGTACCTCTATAAGGTGACTTGATGGACCTGCCCTCTAGGCAGCCAAAGTCATTCATGACCCTACCCTCTAGGCAGTTAAAGTCATTCATGACCCTACCCTCTAGGTAGTCAAAGTCATTCATGACCTGATGTACCTACCCTCTAGGTAGTCTTTTATCAGGTCTGCCATTACGACACAGAGGGAATCAAGGATTGAGCTAGATGGCATATACATTAAGTGATAGTCATAGTCACTTTATACTTTGCATGGCAGAAATAAACATCCAAACTGTTTAGTTGCATTCAATGCGATTAAACATTCGGAAAACGTCGGAAAACCTAAACGGTTAACCATAAGTAACCACATACCTTATTCCTTGTAGAAACCATGCCAAACATCATAGACTTTATGAGCGCATCCAAACATCCAAGTAACCAAGCATATAATCAACAATATCTGAAACATGTATACTACATATGTGTCACCATGTATTCACATTACATTACTCAGATCTAGATGTGCTCCTAAACTAGGGTTTAGGGTTATTTCTTGTTTGGTCTAAGGATTAGGGCTACGAACCCTAATTCCATCATATTATGATTTATAAGATTACAATCTCACTTTTTCATACTAGGTTAAACCCTAATTATCTTCTTAAGCATATTAGACTACTCATTACATCTAATACACATTATCAACATTAAGATCTTTGGTACTCAATTTATCTTCGAATCATCATAATTCTATTTTATTCGTCGATTTGTACAATTAAAACCATTAGAATTCATATCAACATAAATTAGGGTTTCTAATCCCATTAAGGCATATTCATGTACATAGAACCCTAAATTAAACCAACTATATAAAAAGATCATCTTTTAAAATCCTATTTTCACTTTTATGAACAACAGGTTAAAATCATATTGAATTATCCATCTAACAGCAAACCTAAGGGTTAAATCATTAAAGATGATATCTTTATGTACTTTTCCAATTTCAAGCATATAACCTCTAAACTAACTAATTATATGCCAATTCCATCCTTTTTCTTCCAAATATCCATTTTTATCATTAACAGGCTAATATCAACTTTAATCATGTATTAAACCTTACTAATCACTTTAATCATACTAACATAGGGTTCTTTAAACAATTAACACATTAAAGTTGATATCTTCCATTATTTTTCGAATTGCATAAGGAATCAGGCTTCAATCATAATTTATTTGGATTCCTCTCGTTCTGAGGATCAACTTTCATGTATAACTTTTTCTAATCGGAGCTACGGTTATTTATCTATGAATTTTGCAATAAAAACACTTACTTGACCGATAGCATGCAGACACGTCAGCATGGCCATGCAACGCGCCCCTTTTGGGAATTATAACCCAATTACGATTCTGCCCTCCGTTAAGTTGACGAATCTTCAGCCCGCGGAGGGGCATTTCCGTCCAAAGCCGACCCTCCCTTTCTTCAACCTCGGGCAGTAGCAGGCTGCCGCCCTAGCGGCCGTGGGAGCGAGTCTCCTCCCTCTTCCTGACCTCCTCGGCCACCGGGGAGGGTTCCATTGCCTCCGCCCAACCCTGGCGCACGCGAGGCTCCCTTGGGGGTGGCGGAAACGGCTGGAATCACGTTCTACAAACCCGCGACTCTCTGCCATGCTTCTGCCGTGTTGCAGGCGGCCGCAGGTGTGTGGGTGAAGATCGGCGCTCCAGGCTGCTAGCCGAACATCTACGGGTCATCGGGGTACACGAGGCCTTCCTCCAGATGACTCCATATGTCCTCGTTGCTCTAGAGGAAACTCCACCCGTAGCTTAGGGTTTCGGATGTAAAAGATGAAGAAGAGATACATATAGCAGCAAGGACTCCCTCTGGACTCGATCCCAGAGTCTATCCTTTATATAGGGTGAGATTTAGGTCAGCTATACACGAATAAGGTGTCCCTTTCCAAGTAGGAAACTACTTCCTTCAAAGAGAAGGATATTCTCTCTCTTTCCCCTTCATAATCCTTTTTCTTTTGGTATTCCTTATCTCATGAACACTTAGAAAGCAAGAATTATTTCTTTCTCTCTCCTTCTCTTGCCTTTATAGTCAAAGGTCACGAACTCATGTTTCCTTTTAATTAGAAAATACCTCTTTTTTCAATATGCCACCAAAATCATTAATAAAGTATCTTATTATCTTTTATTCTCCAAATTTTGGTATTTTCTCTTTCCTCTTCTTTCATTGGGGCTCCTTGTACCCCAAGAACTATATTATTTCAAAATTACTTTTTAAGGATACTCATTATCCTACTTAATGCACCTATATGCATTATTTTGCATTATCATGTTTATTTCTTAATAAAATATTTCTTTTTAAGGGTTTTTCTTTTATCTTCCTCATGGGTATTCCTTTTAGAAACCTCATGGATACGAATTATCATCAAGAAAACTCATTTATGCCTCTTTCCATTCATTTTCTACATTTTATCATAATTTTCCATTTCTTTCTTAATAAAGAAATACTTAATTAATCTTTTCTTTTTCTTATTTCTTTTCTTTGCAACTTTAGACTCCTTGGGACCCAAGGAATCCAAGAGGCACGAAATCCTCTTTGGATTTGCCTTCTAGAGGTTTCCACATATTTCTTTTATCCATTATTCAATTATTCATTCACTAATTGAATTTTCTTTATTATTGCCGTGTTATTGGGCCCAATAGCCAATAAAGCCCACAAAGCAACCAATCAAGGCTATTGTGAAAAGAATTCATTTATTCAAAACAAATCACATCATTATTTTCTTTTCAATTATCCTTAATATGAGAAATTGCATTTCTCACCAATTGAACCCAAAAATTGAGGTTATAACATCCTTCCCCTCTTATAGGAATTTTGTCCTCAAAATTTAGGCAAGCAAACAAACAATTCAGGATAAGACTTTTCCATGTCCATCATTGGCCCCTATGTGGCTTTACCGTACTCATGGCGCTTCCAAAGAACCTTTGTCATCACATATTCTTTTCCTTGAGTTCTTTCTTCCTGGCGTCTATAAACTGCACCGGTGACTCAAGCCATTTCAGCCTCCCTTGGGGCCCACTAGGTTCATTGCTCAGCACATGGTCGGGGTACCTCACATAGTGCTCTAAATTGGACATATGGAAAACATCCCTCGTTACTTTATACTGAGGGGTAGGGTCAAAACCTGACCATCACCACCCATCCATCTCTAATGGACCCATGTATCGGGGACTCAGCTTTCTCAGCTGCAGCTCAGAGGGGTCGGATTTTCATGTCACATTTTCTCCCACAGTAACTTGTATGACAGTCTACTTTGCATCTGCTCATGACTCTCATCGTCTCTAGGCTCCTTTCAGCCCTTGCACAATCAAAGTGACTTTATCTACACGCACTGGGGTCCCATCATGTGGTCCTTTTCACCAACATCACCTTACTGAAGTGGTGACCGACACCACCTCCCTTACAGAGCTTAATATAAAACCCGATACTGGCTATGGTGGTCATTGTCACATCTTTCAAAGGACAAGAACTGTCTCTAGATATCACCCTGAACGAGCACACATGCCCTCATCAGACCCTTTAGTCTGGATCATACTAACCATAGTTAGGGGTGATAAACTATACTATCATTGAGTTTTTCATATACTTACTTCCACCTTATGGAAGCGAACCTTTAGGTTAAACTCAAGAATCCTTTGAACTTGCTTCATGGTGTAATTGAACCATCTTTCTTATGGGTAGTTCAACTGGATCTGTCCCTTAATCGAACTCTTTCTTTCCTATGTCATCTAGGTAAGGCGATCTATCATAACCCATATTGTATCTCGACCTTCCTCGATCCAGGGAAGACTTATCACAACATCCATTGAGCTCTCATTCCCTCTCAGGGATTCTTTTATCCTCCATATCGATACACTGTGTTACTGGGATTTGTCCTTTACTCCTGGCTTGCATGGCCATAAACCACATGCAACCTCATCTTAAGCATCTAACGTGCTATTGCCTTTTTTCATGGTGTATCATGATTTCCTGTATGTCATGATTCTTTCAAGATCGATTCCTTCGAAACCCCAAACCACTCTTGTCAGGGTTTCATCACCTTCTTTTCCAAAGAAGCGTACTTGTGTTTCTACCACCATCCTTTCATTGCATCAAGAACTAGGCTGGCTAACCAAACAACCCTTAACTTTTCAATGCATCTTGTTTCATCTGAGTGTTATCCAAACACCTCTCCTTTTCAAACTTAGGGTTAGCCAAACAAACTCTTCTAACTTCTAGTCAAACAAGTCTTAATCAGAGCATTCATTATCACTTCACATCCTTAGGTAACATTGCACTTCCAGGTATTTTGCTTATCATGTCACCTTAAACTATATGTTCATCTTCATAAGAACACTCTCTGATTCTATCATCATGGTGATCAAACTCATCCTGGTATAACTTGTAAGTTCCACATAGATCATGATAAAAACATATTCATAAGGTGACTAACTCATTCCCTTTTATCATTCACTTTACCAAGGTAGGTTATCTTCTCTGTCCCCATATCTCGTGGCAACATTTCAACCTACATCATCATCCCTTATCCTTGGTGTATGGCATGCGTAATGTCCTATCTCTCACTCCCATAACAAGAGGAAATAAGCATTTGGCTGCAGTCCAAATACAGAGTTCTTCCTGTTCCAAGAGTAGAGATGGTACATCCCACCTTGCCAATACACTTTTACATCTAAGTTGAAACGTGCCACATATGTCTCTACATCACATACATCATGATATCAAACTAGTCTTGAACTTACTGAGGTTTACATCCTTGGTCATCTCCTCTAGGTCTATAGGGTACCGACCTTTTTGGGGTCATCCCTCTTCCCTCATGCATCAAGAGAGTGCCCTACTCATCTGCCCTTTGGGTCTCATGAGTTCATGAAGGTGATCAATCTCCTAACCCATGGCCCTCAGACAATGATAGTTGTTACCTCCCGACCCTATGGTCATGTGCAACTGGGGAATTAGGCAACTCCTACTTTCATCAGTCTTATCCCTACCTGACCCTAGGATAGACATAGGATTCTCCCTTATAGTACATGTTCACTTAGAATCTTACCCAAGTCTTCATCATCTCTCTTTCTACATTCATGGGCTGACTCTCATCCGTTCATAGGCATTATGGCAACCTGCCTACCTTGGTCAAGCCCCATACTGGTTACCGCCATGGTAACACATTCACATGCAAAAGAGATGGATATCTATGGGTCTGTAGATTCGATCTCATACTATGTACCTTTCACTTAGCTTCTCCAGATCCTATGAGACCTCTTTAGGTTACTTTGAACCAACAAAACTGATATACACCCTTCCAAAGGGGGTCCCTCTCCCAGGATGGGAGGAAACTATCTCTAAGGTCGCAAAAGCTCTTAGGTCTAGGGTTTACATCCACACGAGCCTACTTAACCCTAGCAAGCCATTAAGGCACGAGCAGATCACTTACTGTACCATGCTAGGTCATACTTGTTCTTCTTTCCTCGATGTTGGATCAAGATCAAACTTTCCCTTTATCATCAACTTAGTTGTGAGGGGTTAATCAAACACCTTTAACTTCAGGGGCTCCTCCTTTCCTCCATTCATGAGGATTACCATGCTCGCTTCTATAGGAGCTCAACTTCTCATCATGAGCCTTAGGTACACCACTTCCCCTCTTAGGCCTAGGATCCCGAGGTTCACTGCATGCCCTGTCTCTTAACTACAAACCAAGCATGAAAAAGGCATGACACACACTCCTTGTCATCCTTCAACTCAAGAAACACTTAGGGTTGGGTCCTCCCTAAGGATAACCCACAAGGTACATGGCCTTATAACCTGCTACTAAACCTTTCTTCTTCCTAACTCAGAAGGTGAACATTTCTACCATAGGCACGTAGGTACCAGAAGCTTCATCTTTTCTCAAGGATTGGTACCTCTAAAGGCAACCAAGATATCATCAACTTTCAGGGATTGATCATGAGGCAACCATTATCATCCATCGTTCAGGGTTTTTAGGCTTCCAACCCTTTTTGCTGGGTTTCCTGCTCTCTCTAGAGATAACCCTACATCCAACATTAGAGGTCCTTTCTTCATGAAGGATCATCCCCAAAAGCATGCTCTACGTGGTTGAAGCCTAGGTTCGAACTTATGTTTGCTCAAGATCAATCCTAACCCTTTATGCTCCATCATAATTCCTTATTCAGGGTTTCATTCTTCTGTCGGCATTATGATGTGCCCTAGGTGCCAGCTATGCCCTATTTGCACAAGCCCATAGGGTTTCTAAGGTCCTTCACTAACATCATCATCTAAAGGACTATCCTTTATCCTAACATGCACTACCCTTCCCAGGGTTGGGTTGCCAAAAGGTGCTAGGTCACCCATGGATTGTATGGTATCCCAGAGGCATGTCCTTTTAGACACATGGTCCAACTCATTTCTCTCTAATCTTCACTTAGGGTTAGGGTTAGCATCATCCTCAGTGGATTGATAGGTCTCTACTTGCAACGGAGATCTCTATCTCCAAGACTAACTTATCCTCCTGACAAGAAGGTCTAGCCTCAGGTCTCTTCTAAGGACATGACATCTTATGTCATACAACCTAAGCATGTATCTATTATTTATTTCACGCTTAATCTATTAAGCTTATGTCCGTGACATCTTATTTACATGCCTTTCATTAATTTAGTGGAGGATTCCTTAAACCTTATTAACCTTACCCATACCTCAAGAGGGTGAGGAGAAGAAAGAAGACCCTAATCCTTTAGGTCCTTATCAGAATTTTGTGATGAGAATGGATGAATAAGATGAGAAGTCCTAAAGGTATCTTATTTCGATTCATACCCTAAGACTTTGGCCAGGCGGTCACACGGGTCCGGGAGTCCTCGTATTCCGACTAGCGGTGCGGAGGAAAATCTTGCCAGCCCCCGGTCGTGATCCCTTTCTAGACACCTCCGTCTTTCGGATACTCCTCTAATAACTCCCTTGGGTTCTATGGAGTTTGTAAAATTTAATAATTATTAATGGTTAAATGAGGAACCTATGCTCTGATACCAAATGTTACGACCCCACCTCCCGATAACCCCCAATTAAGGGAGACCAAGAGGTTGAGCCGCATCCATTAATCCCGGATCAAAGGTTCGACATATAACCATAAACAATTATCAAATTCTAACAGACTATACTGAAAATGGTAATAAAATTTTTCTTTGCATACCTTTTGAAAACTTGGATCTCTAAACTTTTATCCACACCGATACTAACCTATCTAATCCTCCTTTGCACTTTAATTCTCTTATAGTATCACATGTGCCACTTTACTGTTTGTTCTTTTCATTGTACCTAAAACGCCGACAAACAAAACGTCGGTCAGCCGAAGCTGGTATGTGGGGGAAACAGATAATTGTGCAACTATGATAACCATGTAATCATTCAATTAATCATTTAACAACCAAGATTACATTTTAAGCCAAACTACTCAATCCATCTTTTCACAACTCTGTGTTGTCCCTTTAGGACTTACATGGTACCTCTATAAGGTGACTTGATGGACCTGCCCTCTAGGCAGCCAAAGTCATTCATGACCCTACCCTCTAGGCAGTTAAAGTCATTCATGACCCTACCCTCTAGGTAGTCAAAGTCATTCATGACCTGATGTACCTACCCTCTAGGTAGTCTTTTATCAGGTCTGCCATTACGACACATAGGGAATCAAGGATTGAGCTAGATGGCATATACATTAAGTGATAGTCATAGTCACTTTATACTTTGCATGGCAGAAATAAACATCCAAACTGTTTAGTTGCATTCAATGCGATTAAACATTCGGAAAACGTCGGAAAACCTAAACGGTTAACCATAAGTAACCACATACCTTATTCCTTGTAGAAACCATGCCAAACATCATAGACTTTATGAGCGCATCCAAACATCCAAGTAACCAAGCATATAATCAACAATATCTGAAACATGTATACTACATATGTGTCACCATGTATTCACATTACATTACTCAGATCTAGATGTGCTCCTAAACTAGGGTTTAGGGTTATTTCTTGTTTGGTCTAAGGATTAGGGCTACGAACCCTAATTCCATCATATTATGATTTATAAGATTACAATCTCACTTTTGCATACTAGGTTAAAACCTAATTATCTTCTTAAGCATATTAGACTACTCATTACATCTAATACACATTATCAACATTAAGATCTTTGGTACTCAATTTATCTTCGAATCGTCATAATTCTATTTTATTCGTCGATTTGTACAATTAAAACCATTAGAATTCATATCAACATAAATTAGGGTTTCTAATCCCATTAAGGCATATTCATGTACATAGAACCCTAAATTAAACCAACTATATAAAAAGATCATCTTTTAAAATCCTATTTTCACTTTTATGAACAACATGTTAAAATCATATTGAATTATCCATCTAACAGCAAACCTAAGGGTTAAATCATTAAAGATGATATCTTTATGTACTTTTCCAATTTCAAGCATATAACCTCTAAACTAACTAATTATACGCCAATTCCATCCTTTTTCTTCCAAATATCCATTTTTATCATTAACAGGCTAATATCAACTTTAATCATGTATTAAACCTTACTAATCACTTTAATCATACTAACATAGGGTTCTTTAAACAATTAACACATTAAAGTTGATATCTTCCATTATTTTTCGAATTGCATAAGGAATCAGGCTTCAATCATAATTTATTTGGATTCCTCTCGTTCTGAGGATCAACTTTCATGTATAACTTTTTCTAATCGGAGCTACGGTTATTTATCTATGAATTTTGCAATAAAAACACTTACTTGACCGATAGCATGCAGACACGTCAGCATGGCCATGCAACACGCCCCTTTTGGGAATTATAACCCAATTACGATTCTGCCCTCCGTTAAGTTGACGAATCTTCAGCCCGCGGAGGGGCATTTCCGTCCAAATCCGACCCTCCCTTTCTTCAACCTCGGGCAGTAGCAGGCTACCGCCCTAGCGGCCGTGGGAGCGAGTCTCCTCCCTCTTCCTGACCTCCTCGGCCACCGGGGAGGGTTCCATTGCCTCCGCCCAACCCTGGCGCACGCGAGGCTCCCTTGGGGGTGGCCGAAACGGCCGGAATCACGTTCTACAAACCCGCGACTCTCTGCCATGCTTCTGCCGTGTTGCAGGCGGCCGCAGGTGTGTGGGTGAAGATCGGCGCTCCAGGCTGCTAGCCGAACATCTACGGGTCATCGGGGTACACGAGGCCTTCCTCCAGATGACTCCATATGTCCTCGTTGCTCTAGAGGAAACTCCACCCGTAGCTTAGGGTTTCGGATGTAAAAGATGAAGAAGAGATACATATAGCAGCAAGGACTCCCTCTGGACTCGATCCCAGAGTCTATCCTTTATATGGGGTGAGATTTAGGTCAGCTATACACGAATAAGGTGTCCCTTTCCAAGTAGGAAACTACTTCCTTCAAAGAGAAGGATATTCTCTCTCTTTCCCCTTCATAATCCTTTTTCTTTTGGTATTCCTTATCTCATGAACACTTAGAAAGCAAGAATTATTTCTTTCTCTCTCCTTCTCTTGCCTTTATAGTCAAAGGTCACGAACTCATGTTTCCTTTTAATTAGAAAATACCTCTTTTTTCAATATGCCACCAAAATCATTAATAAAGTATCTTATTATCTTTTATTCTCCAAATTTTGGTATTTTCTCTTTCCTCTTCTTTCATTGGGGCTCCTTGTACCCCAAGAACTATATTATTTCAAAATTACTTTTTAAGGATACTCATTATCCTACTTAATGCACCTATATGCATTATTTTGCATTATCATGTTTATTTCTTAATAAAATATTTCTTTTTAAGGGTTTTTCTTTTATCTTCCTCATGGGTATTCCTTTTAGAAACCTCATGGATACGAATTATCATCAAGAAAACTCATTTATGCCTCTTTCCATTCATTTTCTACATTTTATCATCATTTTCCATTTCTTTCTTAATAAAGAAATACTTAATTAATCTTTTCTTTTTCTTATTTCTTTTCTTTGCAACTTTAGACTCCTTGGGACCCAAGGAATCCAAGAGGCACGAAATCCTCTTTGGATTTGCCTTCTAGAGGTTTCCACATATTTCTTTTATCCATTATTCAATTATTCATTCACTAATTGAATTTTCTTTATTATTGCCGTGTTATTGGGCCCAATAGCCAATAAAGCCCACAAAGCAACCAATCAAGGCTATTGTGAAAAGAATTCATTTATTCAAAACAAATCACATCATTATTTTCTTTTCAATTATCCTTAATATGAGAAATTGCATTTCTCACCAATTGAACCCAAAAATTGAGGTTATAACAGGATTGGTAGCACAAGTCAACCCCTACTCAAGTCCAAATACAACTACAGATGGGATGGATCCTTTTCCTATTCCCAACAATCTCCCCCTATATCCCATGAGGGATACATTATCTTCAACAATCATTTGGAGCAGCTTCTAGACCTCATCACCACCTATGATGGATCCACTCTCCTCAGACATGTCATCATCCTTCCATTTTCATCCATTTTTTTAAAGTCCAATCTTGACTCCACTCTGTTTTTAAGAAACTGAGAAGAAGTATCCTGGCAGTGCCACTTCTCTCTCGATACCCACATTTAAAACTGTGTAGGCTCTCTCTCACTGGTTTATCGAGCCATCCTGGATAAAAACCTTATTTCTGACCTTCTGTACTAAGGCTCAGAATTCCTCTAATGATGCTCCCCATGTCCATGTAGCACCTAATTAGAAGCTTGATCCTTTCTGATGTCATCTCTCTTCATCATGTAGATCTACTTGTACTTAAGTGCTTTTCGTCCCTTGGAAGTGCCACAAGCACATAGATATCATTCTTTTATAAAGAAGACATATCCTCCTACATCGCCTGATGCCACTATGCTTTATCTCAATGAGTTTATGCCTCATGATAAGTGTATTGCTCCCATGATCAGTAAGGAGAATATACTGAGATGCCAGATATCTAGATGAAGGATGACGGACTCTATCAGACCTCCTCCACTATTGCTCTGAGGACTCTGTCTAGTGATGATCTTGCTCCCCCTGCCTAGAAGTCTCTGACTGTGAGTTTGAATCACTCATCTTTGTATCAGGAATAGTAGCACTTTATGTGCTATCACTTAGCTGCTCAAGGTGATCTTGCTGCTCTTCTTTATCATTTGAAGACTGCACCTAGGAAGAAGTTGAAGCATCTTCATACTCATCATCATAAGAACTATCACTTGATCCTACAACCTCTGCATCATCACTCTTAGGCTTTGTAACTGTATGATTCTCACAGAGTGTCACATCTCTATGTCCACTCAGGGTCCTTTTTATATGATCCCATAACATGTAGCTAAACTGATGATCTCCATAGTCAAGAAAGATACATGGCACCACTTTATCATCCAGGTTTTGCCTCTTTTCCTTTGGAACATGTGCATAAGCCTTGCACCCAAATACTCACAGATGAGAATAGGATGCATCCTTTCCTGTCCATACCTTCTCAGGTATATCAAACTCTAAAGGAACTAATGGAGATTGATTAATCAGATAGTAGGCATTAGGCACTGCCTTGCCCCAGAATGTCTTTGGCAACTTTACAGTCTTCAATATGCATCTAACTATCTCCACTATGGTATGATTCTCTCTCTCAGCTATACCATTGTTTTGTGGTATGCCAGGCTCTGTCCTTTCATGTCGTAATCTATGTTGGGCATAGTAATCCTAAAATTCCCTAGAGGTGTACTCTCCTCCATTGTTTGTGTGGAGACACTTCAACTTTTTCTCTGTCTCCCGCTCCACCATGGCATGAAATTTCTGAAAACAATGAAAGACTTGATCCTTGGTCTTCAATAAGTGGGCCCACACCTTCCTAGTATCATCAATGAATGTTACAAAATACCTATTGCCACTCAGTGAAGCCACCTCAAATTGACCGTAGACATCCGAATGAACCAACTACATAAGATGTGACTTCACCTTTGATCTTGTCTTGAAAGAAACACGTCAATGCTTTCCTGTCTGGAATTCATCACATGAGTTGAGACCAGTATCCTTGCCACAAGGAATCAATTTCTACTTTGATAAAAGCTTCAATCCTTAGTCACTCATGCGTCCTAGTCGTATGTGCCATAGATCTGTCTGGTGATCCTCAACTTCATGTATATGACTGTCTTTGAGCACTTTAAGTTGGGTCTTGTATAATGTACGACACATTTTGCTTCATATAATAGCCAAAGCTCCCTTGGTGATCTTGCATTTTCCACCATCAAAATCTAGATGACAACTTTCTCTATCAAAGAATGAACCAAATATCAAACTCAACTGCAAATCTAGAACTTGATGACCATCCTTCAGTATGAGCATTCAACCAAAACTTGTTTGAATACAAATGTCTCCAATCCCGATAATTCTATAGAAGCTAGACTTTCCCATGTTCACCCTCCCAAAATCTCCCCTGCTATATGAAGTAAAAAAATCATTACTCGGTGAAGCATGATAAGAAGATGCAATATCCATCACCCACTTAGAATCATCATCCTCAACATGCAAATACTACTCTTAGACTATTAAGACCACATCGTCGTCACCGTCCCTATCATCTGAGATTATTGTTGTAGTATTCTTATCTTCATCTTGCTTATCTTTGGCTTCAGACCAATGTTTCTTTTTCCAAACCTTAAAATCCATTTTGAAATGACATGGCTTGCCACAATGGAAGAACCCTCTACTACTCTTTGACTTAGATCTATCACGAGACTTCTCGCAATTCTAGGAGTCATCACGACTCTTGGATCTGCCATAGTCTCTCACTCTATCAACGCCTCTTCTCTCTGTGAAGTGCACCTCTAATCTGCTGTCACCTGAGGTTCGTCGTCGAGTATCTTCATTCAGTAGATTGCTCTTCACCTAGTCAAGTGTCACCTTACCTTCTTGTGTAGAATTGATGTCTGTCACTACAAGCATCTCCCAACTGTCAGATAATGATCCTAGAAGAAGTAGAGCCTAGAGTTCATCATCAAAAACCATCTTCATGGCCCCAATTGATTTACAAGGCTTTGGAATTCATTCATATGCTCGATGATGCTTGTACCATCCCAGTACTTGAGGTTCACCAACTTTCTAATCAAGAAAGATTTATTTGTGGAAGTCCTCCACTCATATAACTTCTAGAGCTTCTCCCATAGATTTTTGACATTGGTCTCTTCTGAGATGTGATGGAACATGGAAATATCGAGCCACTTTCGAACTGTTCCAACAGTCTTTCTATTTA
This sequence comes from Alisma plantago-aquatica, assembly GCA_963693085.1. Lineage (NCBI taxonomy): Eukaryota > Viridiplantae > Streptophyta > Magnoliopsida > Alismatales > Alismataceae > Alisma > Alisma plantago-aquatica. The sequence continues at coordinate 784,369,581 of OY856413.1, forward strand.
ATTTTCTACCAGTTTGCATCAGACGTACTCTTTGTCTTTTTTCCCTCTATTGGATCGTATAGATCTTTGCAAAAGAGAATATCCTCCATCTAGGGTTTCTAAATCTGCCAATTTGTGCTTGTCAACTTTATCATCGTCCCATCTTCGTCCTTCCCCATCTGGACCAATATCTGCAGCTTGTGCTCTGATACCACTTGTTGGGGATGTTATACCAATACAGTCTTAGATGTGATGAAAACTTATTGTACAAGCATTATCAAAAATCATATAAACCCAAAGAAGAAACACCAAATTTAACGTGAAAAACTTTCCCTAAGACAAGGATAAAAAAAACCATAGGGCAATATCGGCCAACAAGCATTATGTAATTAAGATTACAACTCACACTTCATGGATTTAATTACCCCTAAATCTAGGTAGCCCTCCCAACACAAGAACAAAGATGAGGAAGAAGAGAAATACACCTAGTGTGTACAAAACCTCCCTCTTTATTGATCTCCTCATGAGGCCCCTGTCATTGCTAGGGACTGCTTAATGCCGTTGTAACTACTGACTGGGTCAGACTGTTGCCACTATGACAACAATGCATCTATAACAGTCAACCACTACTTTACTTCAAAGTGGAAAAGTCATTGACCCTCTCTTATCAACCAAGAGAGCTTCTCTGTCAGTACACCCAATGTGTCACCGACTGTCAGCTGCTACTTCACTTCAATGCAAAGTCACTGACCCTCTCTTATTTAACCAAGAGAGCTCCTCCAGTTGTTCTTGTTCTCTGGAACCCTCTACCACAGAAGGCACCAACAAACAACCAGAGGGATCACACCTCAACAGGTGGAATGGTCTCAATGGCCTCCCCCATGGTTTCTATTTATCAGATTCCATGCAAGTGGTTGAACGTAGGAATCCTTGTCCAAGTCCTACTCCAACTCCAAGTTGTACATAGGGAGCCATCTTCTTTTCCCTATAGATTTGACTCCTATTGGGATTGGTAGCACAAGTCAACCCCTACTCACGTCCAAATCTAACTACACATGGGATGAATCCTTTTCCTATTCCCAACAATCTCCCCCTCTGACCCATGAGGGAGACGTTGTCTTCAACAATCATCTAGAGTAGATTTTGGACCTCATCACCAGATATGATGGATCCACTCTCCTCAGACATGCCATCATCTTGTCATTTTTGTCCATCTTTTTGAAATCTAATCCTGACTTCACTCTATTCTTAAGAAAATGAGAAGAAGTATCCTGGAAGTGCCACTTCTCTCTCCATGCCCACATTTGAAACTTTGTTGGCTCCCCCTAACTAGTATGTCGAGCCATCTTGGATGAAAACCTTATTTCTGACCTTCTGTACCAAGGCTCAGAAATCCTCTGATGATGCTCCCCATTTCCATGTAGAAATTGATTAGAAGCTTTATCCTTTCAGATGTCATCTCTCTTCATACTGTAGATCTACTTGTACTTAAGTGCTTTCTGGCCCTTGGCAAGCGCCACAAGCTCATAGATATCATTCTTTTGTAAAGAAGACATCTATTCCTGCATCACCTGATGCCACTGTTCTTTATCTCTATGAGTTTGTGCCTCATGATAAGTCTTTGGATCCCCTTGATCAGTAAGGAGAATATACTGAGATGCCATATATCTAGATGAAGGATGATGGACTCTGTCAGACCTCCTCAAATGTTTCTATGAGGACACTATCTGGTGATGATCTTGCTCCCCCTGCCTAGAAGTCTCTAACTGTGAGTCTGAATCACTTGTCTCTGCATCAGGAATAGTAGCATTTGATGTACTATCACTTGGTTTCTCAAGGTGATCTTACTTCACTTCTTAGTCATATGAAGACTGCACCTATGAAGAAGCTGAAGCATCTTCATACTCATCATCATAATAACTATCACCTGATCCCGCAGCCTCTACATCATCATTCTTAGGCTTCATAACTGTATGATTCTCACAGAGAGTCACATCTCTGTGTCTACTCATGGTCCCTTTTATATGATCCCATAACCTGTAGCCAAACTGATGATCTCCATAGCCAAGAAAGATACATGGCATCACTTTTTCATCCAGGTTTTTCCTCTTTTCCTTTGGAACATGTGCATAAGCCTTGCACCCAAATACTCACATATGAGAATAGGATGCATCCTTGTCTGTCCATACCTTATCAGGTATATCAAACTCCAAAGGGTCTGATGGAGATTGATTAATCAAATAGAAGGCAGTACATACTGTGTTGCCCCAGAATGTCTTTGGCAACTTTGCAGTCTTCAACATGCATCTAATTTCTCCACTATGGTATGATTCATTCTCTCAATTGTACCATTATGTTGTGGTGTGTCAGGGTCCGTCCTTTCATGTCGTATTCTGTGTTACGCACAGTTATCCTGAAACTCCCTAGAGGTGTACTCTCCTCTATTTTCCGTGTAGAGACACTTCAACTTTTTCTCGGTTTCCCGCTCCACCATGACATGAAATTTCTAAAAACACTAAGAAACTTGATCCTTTGTCTTCAATAAGTAGGCCCACACCTTCCTAGATGCATCGTCAATGAATGTGACAAAATACCTATTGCCACCCAGTGAAGCCACCTCAAACGGACCACAGACATCTGAATGAACCAGCTACAGAAGTTGTGACTTCACCTTTAATCTTGTCTTGAAAGAAACATGTTGATGCTTTCCTGTCTGGCATTCATCACATGAACTGAGACCAATATCCTTGCCATAAGGAATCAATATCTTCTTTAATAAAAGCTTCAAGCCTTTGTCACTCATGTGTCTGAGTCGTCTGTGCTATAGATCTATCTGGTGATCCTCAATTGTATGTATATGACTGCCTTTGAGCACTTTAAGTTGGTTCTTATACAATGTATGACACAATTTGCCTCGTATAATAACCAAAGCTCCCTTAGTGATTTTGCATTTTCCACCACTAAAATCTGATGACAACCTTCTCTGTCAAAGAATGAACCAGATATCAAACTCAGCCGCAAATCCAGAATTTGATGACCATCCTTCAGTATGATCATGCAACCAACACTTGTTTGAACACAAATGTATCCAATCTTGATAATTCTAGAGAAGTTAGAATTTCCCATGTTAACCCTCCCGATTTAATGAAGTAAAGAATCCCTTACTCGATGAAGCATGATAAGAAGTTGTAGAATCCACCACCCACTTAGAATCATCATCCTCAACATGCAAACACTACTATTGGACTATTAAGACCACATCGTTGTCATCGTCCCTGTCATTTGAGATTGCCACTGCAGTATTCTTATCGTCATCTTTCTTGTCTTTATCTTCAGACCCATGTTTCTTTTTCCAAACCTTACAATCCCTTTTGAAATGACCTGGCTTGCCACAATGGAAGAACACTCTACTACTCTTTGACTTAGATCTACCACGAGACTTCTCACGATTCTAGGAGTCACTGCGACTCTGGGATCTACCACAATCTCTCGCTCTATCAATGCATCTGCTCTCTATGAAGTGCACGTCTGATCCGCTGTCACCTGAGGCTTGTCATCGAGTATCTTCATTCATTAGATTGCTCTTCACCTAGTCAAGTGTCAACTTGCCTTCTTGTACAGAATTGCTGACTGTCACTACGAGCATCTCCCAACTGTCAGGTAATGATCCTAGAAGTAGAACCTGGAGTTCATCATCAAAAACCATGTTCATGGACCCCTGCTGATTTATAAGGCTTTGGAATTCATTCATATGCTCGAAGATGCTTGTATCATCCCGGTACCTGAGGTTCACCAACTTTCTAATCAAGAAAGCTTTATTTGTGGCAGTCTTCCACTCATATAACATCTAGAGCTTCTCCCACAAATCTTTGGCATTGATCTCTTTTGTGATGTGATTGAACACGAAAATATCGAGCCACTTTTGAACTGTTCCAACAGTCTTTCTATTTGATTTTCTACTAGTCTTCATCAGGTGTACTCTCAGTCTTTTATCCCTCTATTGGATTGTATAGATCTTTGCAATAGAGAATATCCTCCATCTTGGGTTTCTAAATCTGCCAATTTGTGCTTGTCAACTTTATCATTATCCCAGCTTCATCCTTCCCCATCTGGACCAACATTTGTAGCATGTGCTATGATACCACTTGTTGGGGATGTTATACCAATACGGTCCCAGATGTGAAGAAAACTTATTGTGGAAGCATTATCAAAAAGAATATAAACCCAAAGAATAAACCCCAGAATTAATGTGGAAAACTCTCCCCAAGACAAGGAGAGAAAAACCACGGGCACTATTGGCCAACAAGAATTATGTAATTAAGATTACAACTCACATGGCTTGGATTTAATTACCCCTAAATCCAGGAAGCCTGCCCAACACGAGAACAAAGATGAGGAAGAAGAGAATCACACCAAGTGTGTACAAAACCTCCCTTTTTACTTGATCTCCTCACAAGGCCGCTATCGTTGTTGGGGATTGCTTGATTCCGTTGTGACCACTGATTGGGTCGGACCGTTGCCACTATGAAAACACTACATCTGTAACCGCCAACCACTACTTTACTTCAAAGTGGCAAAGTCACTAGCCCTCTCTTATCAACCAAGAGAGATTCTTTGTCAGTACACCCAATGTGTCACTGACTATCAGCCACTACTTTGTTTCAAGGTAAAGTCACGGACCCTCTCTTATTTAACCAAGAGAGCTCCTCCAGTTGTTCTTGTTCTCTGGCACCCTCTTCTAGAGAAGGTGCCAACAAGCAAGCAGAGGGATCACACATCAACTGGCGTGATGATCTCAATGGCCTCCCCCATTGTCTCTATTTATAGGCCTCCATGCAAGTGGTTGAATGTAGGAATCCTTATCCAAGTCCTAGTCTAAGTCTGACTCCAACTCGAAGTTGTACATAGGGAGCCATATTATTTTCCCTTTAGATTTGACTCCTATTGGGATTGGTGGCACAAGTCAACCACTACTCAAGTCCAAATCCAACTATGCATGGGCCAAAATCATTTTCCTATTCCCAACAATCTCCCCCTCCGACCCATGAGGGAGACGTTGTCTTCAACAATCATCTGGAGTAGCTTTTAGACCTCATCACTACCTGTGATGGATCCACTCTGCTTAGACATGTCATCATCCTACCATTTTCATCCATCTTTTTGAAGTCCAATCCTGACTTCACTCTATTCCCAAGAAAATTAGAAGAAGTATCCTGGAAGTGTTGCTTCTCTCTCCATGCCCACATTTGAAACTTTGTTGGCTCCCCCTTACTAGTATGTCGAGCCATCCTAGATGAAAACCTTGTTTTTAACCTTTTGTACCAAGGCTCAGAAATCCTCTGATGATGCTCCCCAAGTCCATGTAGAACTTGATTAGAAGCTTGATCCTTTATGATGTCATTTCTCTTCATCCTATAGATCTACTTATACTTAAGTGCTTTCTAGCCCTTGGGAAGCGCCACAGGCTCATAGATATCATTCTTCTATAAATAAGACATCTCCTACTACATCGTCTTATGTCACGATGCTTTATCTCTATGACTTTGTGCCTCATGATAAGTGTTTGGCTCCCCCTGATCAGTAAGGAGAATATATTGAGATGCTAGATATCTAGATGAAGGATGACATACACTGCCAGACCTCCTCAACTATTTCTCTGAGGACTCTTCCTGGTGATGATCTTGCTCCCCCTACCTAGAAGTCTCTGATTATGAGTCTGAATCACTCATCTCTATATCAGGAATAGTAGCACTTGATGTGCTATCACTTGGCTACTCAAGGTGATCTTACTGCTCTTCTTTGTCATCTGAAGACTACACCTATGAAGAAGTTGAAGCATCTTCATACTCATCATCATAAGAACTACCACCTAATCCTGCAGCCTCTACATCATCACTCTTAGGCTTCATAATTGTATGATTCTCAAAGAGAGTCACATCTTTGTGTCCGCTCATGGTCCATTTTATATGATCCCATAACTTGTAGCCAAACTGATGATCTCTATAGCCAAAAAAGATACATGGCACCGCTTTATCATCCAAGTTTTGCCTCTTTTCCTTTGGAACATGTGCATAAGCCTTGCACCCAAATACTCATAGATGGGAGTAGGATGCATCCTTGCCTATCCATACCTTCTCAGTTATATCAAACCCCAAAGGAACTGATGGAGATTAATTAATCAGATAGAAGGCAGTACATACTGCGTCGCCCTAGTATGTCTTTGGCAACTTTGTAGTCTTCAACATGCATCTAAATTTCTCCACTATGGTATGATTCATTCTCTCAACTGTACCATTTTGTTTTGGTGTGCCAGGCTCTGTCCTTTCATGCCATATTTTGTGTTGTGCACAGTTATCCGGAAACTCCCTAGAGGTGTACTCTATTCCATTTTTCGTGCGGAGACACTACAACTTTTTCTCAGTCTCCAGCTCCACCATGGCTTGAAATTTCTGAAAATAATGAAAGACTTGATCCTTGGTCTTCAATAAGTAGGCCCACACCTTCCTAGATGCATCATCAATGATTGTGAAAAAATACCTATTGCCACCCAGTGAGGCCACCTCAAATGGACCGCAGACATCTGAATGAACTAGCTGCAGAAGTTGTGACTTCACCTTTGATCTTGTCTTAAAAGAAACACGTTGATGATTTCCTGTCTCACATTCAACTAATGAAACGAAACCAGTATCCTTGCCACAAAGAATCAATCTCTTCTTTGATAAAAGCTTCAAGCCTTTGTCACTCATGTGTCCTAGTCGTCTATGCGATAGATTTGTCTGGTGATCCTCAACTGCATGTATATGACTTCCTTTGAGCACTTTAAGTTGGGTCTTGTACAATGTATGACACAATTTGCCTCGTACAATAGCCAAAGCTCCCTTGGTGATCTTGTATTTTCCACCACCAAAATCTAGATGACATCCTTCTCTATCAAAGAATGAACCATATATCAAACTCAGCCGCAAATCTGGAACTTGATGACCATCCTTCAGTATGAGTGTGCAACCGACACTTGTTTGAACACAAATGTCTCCAATTCTAATTATTCTAGAGAAGATAGAATTTCCCATGTTCACCCTCCTAAAATCTCCCCTCATATATGAAGTAAAGAATTCCTTACTCGGTGAAGCATGATAAGAAGATGTAGTATCCACCACCCACTTAGAAGCATCATCCTCAATATACAAACAATGTTGTTGGACTATTAAGACCACATCATCGTCATCGTCCCTATCATCTGAGATTACCACTGTAGTATTCTTATCATAATCTTCCTTGTCTTTGGCTTCAGACTCATGTTTCTTTTTCCAAACCTTATAATCCCTTTTGAAATGATCTGGCTTGCCACAATGGAAGAACCCTCTACTACTCTTCGACTTGGATCTACCATGAGACTTCTCGCAATTTTGGGAGTCACCGCAACTCTTGGATTTGCCACAGTCTCTCGCTCTATCAACACCTCTTCTCTCTATGAAGTGCACCTTTGATCCACTGTCACCTGAGGCTCGTCATCAAGTCTCTTCATTCAGTAGATTGCTCTTCCCCTAGTCAAGTGTCAACATGCCTTCTTGTGTAGAATTGTTGAATGCCACTACGAGCATATCCCAACTATCAGGTAATGATCCTAGAAGAAGTAGATCCTAGAGTTCATCATAAAAAACCATATTCATGGACCCCACTTGATTTACAAGGCTTTGGAATTCATTCATATGCTTGACGATGCTTGTACCATCCCAGTACTTGAGGTTCACCAACTTTCTAATCAAGAAAGCTTTATTTTTGGCAGTCTTCCACTCATATAACTTCTAGAGCTTCTCCCATAGATATTTGACATTGGTCTCTTCTGAGACGTGATGGAACACAAAAATATCAAGCCACTTTCAAACTGTTCCAACAGTCTTTCTATTTAATTTTCTACCAGTCTGCATCAGACGCACTCTTTGTCTTTTGTCCCTCTATTGGATCGTATAGATCTTTTCAATAGCGAATATCCCCCATCTTGAGTTTCTAAATCTGCCAATTTGTTCTTGTCAACTTTATCATCGTCTCATCTTCATCCTTCCCCATCTGGACCAATATATGCAGCTTGTGCTCTGTTACCACTTGTTGGGAATGTTGTACCAATACGGTCCCAGATGTGATGAAAACTTATTGCGGAAGCATTATCGAAAAGTGTATAAACCCAAAGAAGAAACATTAGATTTAACATGGAAAACTCTCCCCAAGACAAGGAGAGAAAAACAACGGGGCAATATCGGCCAACAAGCATTATGTAATTAAGATTACAACTCACACTGCCTGGATTTAATTACCCCTAAATCCAGGTATCCCTCCCAACACGAGAACAAAGATGATGAAGAAGAGAATCACACCTAGTGTGTACAAAACCTCCCTCTTTACTTGATCTCCTCATGAGGCAGCAGTCGTTGTTGGGGACTACTTGATTCCATTTGGACAGCTGACTGGGTTGGACCATTGCCACTATGACAACATTGCATATGTAACCACGAACTGCTACTTTACTTTAAAGTGGCAAAGTCACTGGCCCTCTCTTATCAACCAAGACAACTTCTCTGTCAGTATACCCAATGTGTCACTGAATGTCAGCCGCTACTTAGCTTCAAGGCAAAGTCATTGACCCTCTCTTATTTAACCAAGAGTGCTCCTCCAATTGTTCTTGTTCTCTGGCACCCTCTAGCACAGAAGGTGCCAACAAGAAACCAGAGGGATCACACCTCAATCTATGGGATGTTCTTAATGGCCTCCCCCATGGTCTCTATTTATAGGCCTCCATGCAAGTGGTTGCATGTAGGAATACTTGTCCAAGTCCTACTCCAACTCCAAGTTGTACATAGGGAGCCATCTTCTTTTCCCTTTAGATTTGACTCCTATTGGGATTGGTAGCACAAATCAACCCCTACTCAAGTCTAAATCCAACTACACTTAGGCTATATCCTTTTCCTATTCCCAACAATCTCCCCCTCCGACCCATGAGGGAGACATTGTCTTCAACAATCATCTGGAGTAGCTTTTAAATCACTACTACAGAACATGTCTTTGAAATCGGTTGTTTAACCCCTTTTAGCGACGGTTCTCAAGCAACGCCTATGTGGGCGTCGCTGAAGGTCAAACTCTTCGGCATCGGTTCTACAACCGACGCCAAAAGGGTTCGCGCCACAAAAAGGGCACCATCTAGGACACTTTCTGCATCGATTTACAACTAAATAACCGACGCCATAGTTCCAGATGCCATAGCCGTGCTTCCCTGCACGGCCGTGTTTAGTACCATAGGCGTCGGTTTTATACTAATCACCGATGCTTTTTCCGCCACGGTCGTGCTTTCCTGCACGGTCACGTTGTTTGTCATATTAGGCGACGATTTTTATCCAATAACCGATGTTGTAAGCCTTTGATGACGGTGTTATATAAATAACTGACGCCTATGTTTTTTTTTTAATCAGTTTGTAGGCCTGTTGTGGCTGGTCAGTAGGATGAGAACCTACAGTTCAGTTTTCTGAACTACAGGTTTACGAAATCCATTGATATCATCCTACAAACAGGCCACAAACCTACAAAATCAACATATATACTTTTCACACAAGTAGATACATTCAGACATCAATTCAATTCTCACATTCACACATGTAGAAATATTCAAATACATGTAGAAACATTCAGACATGTATAAACATTCAAAAATATTCATTTTCAAAATATCATTCAACATCGCTATCAGCATCCCAATTATATTTTACAATCGCCACTGTTTGTATGGCTCTTGCCCATTCTTCTCTTATTTCATTTAATACTTCCATCGTATATGGAGCATGTACATCTTTTAAGTGTTTACCTATATTGTGGTCAGTTTTAAACACCTGCAAAGAGAATGATGTATATATAAGTAATAATATAAAAATAAGATTGATATATTTCATACTAACTAATGAGACTATATATAATACCTCATGTATGGTATTGATGTCCAATGGGGCATATCGGATAATTATCTGCATAAATCGCATCACATAGTATGCGCATGCCCAGTTGTTGTCTTGTGTAGGACACTATAAATTGAAACATACAAAACATTAAAAAATACAACTAAGCACAGTTCACATAAATAATATATACATTGGAGTCGGGAACTTACTTTTACATTCTCCCAAATTATTGGTTGGTTCTTTCTCCTTGGGACCTTTCCTCCAGCATTTTTGAATGCATCTAAACCCCTACATGTTAATGTAACACAATAAATTGCATAATTAAATAGTAATGTAATAACATATGTTAACGGATATAAAAATGAAATATTTCTCACCAGAATAATGTCATTCTCATTACGTGTCCAATTTTAGTGTTCAATGTACTCCCCATAGGATCTAGATAATAAACAGTGAATGTCCCAGGGACAATAACTAGTAACTCCCAATGCCTACCGCTAGAGGTAAAAAAGTAAAAAATTAATAACTCAAAATGCACAATAAAATGGAATTTTCTTAAGTCCAAATTATAAATAAAGTAAACTTACTTGACATTGAATGGAGCTATTATTATCGTCTTCTTTTGCTGACCAAAAATTGTAAAAGCATCTATACAATATTTTTGAACACTATCAGGGTCTTTAGCTACCATACTAATCAATGATGGAATCAAAAATCCCACATGATCAAATGCAAATTGTTTGCATTGATCTTCGACTAAGTAGCTGCAAAACATGTATTACGTATGCATTAATATATAAGAAACCAGATCACCAGATCTTGCACAAGGTATATGGATGTATAAACAAGATCTCACCTTATCCATGTCTCTATCATTGATGTATTCAACCAATCATGCATAAACAGCTCAATAATATCTTGTATAAATAAAGAGCTTTCATATGATTGACCTGTATAATCCACTTCTAAAGAAACAATTATAGGGCAGTATATATTATGTGCCCGTAGCCAACATGCCATTCCCCTACAAGAAGGACCTAACAGGTATTTTAGGTCAGTTGGAACCCAACTTGGTAATGCAGGAAGTGGAGGTGGAGGCCTAGGTGCTCCGGGTGTCTTCTTTTTAACCTATATATATAATTTCAAATCAGTTGACCTCATATATACACATCAACAATCTAAAGTAATTTAAATTTATCTTAAAATTTCAGTAGTGTAGACGACATCTGCTTTGGGCCATAATATCACCCCGCCTTCTTCCTCAGCAAGTGTATCAATATTAGGGTGGGGATATGGCAATGTAGCTTCCCTCCAATCGGGTAATACATGTATCGGGCTCACACGAACGTAGCCCTGTGGCATTGGAGTCCCGTGAAACGTTTCCCCAGGAAGGGACGGGTAAGCATGTGCCTCTGCAATAACATAGTCTTGTATTTTTATGTGGCATGGCTTCAATGCCTACAAATTTACGTAAAGAATATTATACATATATACATATCATCTTGAAAACATATCATCTTGAAAAGACTAGATACAATGTCATAAACAATACTTACAGTAGACGTGTTAGGCGGTGGGTCTACAGGATTACTCTCAGTCTGTGCATCAGGAGAAGAGTGGGTCTCCATAGGCTGATTGGAAGCCTAAGATTCCTGCCACCGTACTATTTCTTCCTTGACCTTCTCAGCAACTATATCATTGACCTTCTTAGCAACTATATCCTCGACTCTCTTATTCTCCTATACATGGACAAAAGAAACATTAGCTTCTTATTATTGAATTTCCTTTTGCAATAACATTCTAAAAAAAGAATAGGTTACCTCTTCTTGTGAAAGTCCCGCTCTGGGTTTGCGCTGGGATGGCCCAAAGAATGCTTTGATGCCCACATCAGCGCCTGCACCCCTAACACGTCCAGGATGATCTAGGTTACCCAGAGCAACTCTCAATTCATCCCTTGTACCCTGAGGGATGAACGTGCCTTGTTTCCTCTACTCGTGCAGCTCTCGCTAATCACCATCAACAGAAATTGGTAAGTTAACCCCACAAATAATCAATATTCAAACGATTGCTCTAAGAGTTGTTATTTACCATTTTTGCAGCCGCCTCAGTAGTTGTGGGCTTCCTTATTTCTCCCTTCTTATTTTGCCTCCCAGCTATCCAAACATCATGGCGAGGCAGAGGTGTGCTACCTATAGTAGAGGACTCCTGAGTAGCAGCAGACTCTACCTGTAGTCTTTGGCGAACGCTTGCATAGCCCTTTGGACCCATAGTGTGGTCATGCACATTCAGTGCACGCCTTGCTTTTTGCACCTCACTGAGGGCCTAGTTAGTATGCACATTAATGATTTGGTTAGTAGCACTAAATGTTAATCTTGAATAGGTGAATACAACGTATATTAATTAAATTGGGAGTGACGCCTAATACCTTGAATTCTTCAGATTTTCTTGAAGCAACAAATGTGTCCCAATCTTCTTTGTCCAAGAAGTTCCACTGTTCAAGGGCTGACTTCTTCTTCTTATCACCATCTTTTATGTATTCTCTGTTGAGATTTGTCCTATAGTTCCTTAGCATCTTTCCAGCGCGTTGCATCACACTTTTATGATGCAGCTTCTCATCCAATGCAAACAGATTATGTAAAATAGAATTCTTATTAACTAGTATCCAAAAATAGAATTGCAAATAATAGAATTTGTAATCTACAAAATAGAATTGCAAATAATAATAACTCACGCATAAATCCTTCCATATCAAGTCTTTCTTCACCTGAGGAACTTTATGCCAATTATCATACTTAACACCACAATGGCTTCGAGTGACAGTCCCAAGATAGTTTACAAAATTATTGCGGTTCACTCCAATTGCATTTCCTCCATTATCAAACTCCACAACCAATCTGGATCCACTGCCACTTAGCGCTATTAACTTCTTCAACAGAGTGATGCCCCTTTTCTTGTTAAGTTTTTGGTGATGCACATCAAGTTCCTCCAGTGCTTCAGTGGGTACATGCGCATCATCAACCTAAAATTTGACAAAAATAAACACACTAAATTAGCACAATATAGAAATATGGGATATATGACATAACTAGAAGATAATGAATTTTATATAAATACAGGATATGTTTTTAGAACTTACATTGGTATCCTCGCCATGCTCATCATGGATAGCATGCTCATTGTGGACTTCATGCTCATCATGGACATCATGCTCATCATGGTCATCCATCTGAAAATGTCATTAAAAAGGCAAACATTTAGCATCTGAAGATAATGAAACATCAAATCTGAAAATGATATTGATATTAAAAAAGCAAACATTTAGCTTCAATAAAAAAATATAAACATGCATGCCTCTAAAATTGTGATCTTTTATCAATTAACAATCCTTCATTGTGATCTCCGTGCACATATAAGTCATCATTAGCTTCAATATTTTGTGGAGTTGGCAACAACAAAAGGGCATAAACAACCGACGCCAAAGACATGTTCTGTAGTAGTGAAATTCAGGGCATAAACACATGTGATGTCATTCTGATATATAATAAATGTGTACCACCTATCCCATCCTTGAACACCTAATCTCACTAGTAAGTGTATAATGTGTATTGGGTTTTCAAGAAAATTTCGGCAGCATTTCCCCGCTGTTCTCTAAGTACATATGTGCTTAGAGAACAAATGGGGAAATGCTGCCGAAATTTTCTTGAAAACCCAATACACATTATAAACTTACATCCTAAGTGAGATTAGGTGTTCAAGAATAGTCCCAAACCGGGGACTATCCAAGATTTACTCCTAATGAGTAAATCTTGGATGGGTTTCTAGGCCAACAAACACAATAATAGATAGGTACATGTTAGGGTTTCATCACAATAATAGCTTTTGTCGCTCCATCTATTGTTATCTTTCAACTTATACAATCTCAACACAGCGCTAAGCTTCGTAACCTTAGGAGGTACAATGAAGCCGGACTCCATACAAACAGTATATAATTTAGTGATTGTTCATTCTAATTTATACCAATGTACAAGTAATATAAAGAACAATGATTGTTCACTTTCTAGGCCAAGAAACACATGTGATGTCATTCTTATATATAATAAATGTGTACCACCTATCCCATCCTTGAACACCTAATCTCACTAGTAAGTGTATAATGTGTATTGGGTTTACGAGAAAATTTCGGCAGCATTTCCCCGTTTGTTCTCTAAGTACATATGTACTTAGAGAACAATGGGGAAATGCTGCCGAAATTTTCTCGAAAACCCAATACACATTATACACTTACATCCTAAGTGAGATTAGGTGTTCGAGAACAGTCCCGAACTGGGGACTATCCGCGATTTACTCCTAATGAGTAAATTTTGGACAGGTTTCTAGGCCAACAAACACAATAATAGATAGGTACATGTTAGGGTTTCATCACAATAATAGCTTTTGTCGCTCCATCTATTGTTAGCTTTCAACTTATACAATCTCAACACAGCGCTGAGCTTTGTAACCTTAGGAGGTACAATGAATCCGGACTCCATACAAATAGTATATAATTTAGTGATTGTTCATTCTAATTTATACTAATGTACAAGTAATATAAAGAACAATGATTGTTCACTTTCTAGGCTAAGAAACACATTATACAATCTCAACACAGCGCTGAGCTTTGTAACCTTAGGAGGTACAATGAATCCGGACTCCATACAAATAGTATATAATTTAGTGATTGTTCATTCTAATTTATACTAATGTACAAGTAATATAAAGAACAATGATTGTTCACTTTCTAGGCTAAGAAACACATGTGATGTCATTCTTATATATAATAAATGTGTACCACCTATCCCATCCTTGAACACCTAATCTCACTAGTAAGTGTATAATGTGTATTGGGTTTTCAAGAAAATTTCGGCAGCATTTCCTCGTTGTTCTCTAAGTACATATGTACTTAGAGAACAAATGGGGAAATGCTGCCAAAATTTTCTCGAAAACCCAATACACATTATAAACTTACATCCTAAGTGAGATTAGGTGTTCAAGAACAGTCCCAAACCAGGGACTATCCAAGATTTACTCCTAATGAGTAAATCTTGGACGGGTTTCTAGGCCAACAAACACAATAATAGATATGTAAATCATATCATTAAGAGCATGGTTTCCTGTTAGGTCATCATAGGTCATAATAATCCACTAGAATGAGAAAAAAATGTCTCATGGTGTTAAAATAGCATAAGAGTATTAGATCTTGATTCTATAGAGTGTACAAGACATAATAGTGTCATTACAAGGAAAGTAAGCAAACTAGATCAATTAACACTCATCTGAAGGGAACATTAGTTACTGAAGGAATTAGGAAAGAGTGCTTTTAATCACTAGGATCATACAAGTAACAATGTTGATTAAGTCTATGTGATTAAAGATCAAGAAGTGTAATAAAACAGGGTTTACCTCTGTTTGAGCCCAGTCGGGCGTCAGTAGGGAGAGAGGGCGAGACAGAGGGTAGGCGAGTAGGCAGGCAAGCAGGCAGGTGAGCAGGCAACGGGCAGGGAGACGGCGGGTAGTAGTAGATGATCAATTAATTTCTAAAACAATACATAAATAAATACAAATCAGTACATAAATAAATGCAAATCAGTAAATAACTTAATTTAAAAAAATACACCCAGCAGCATTGTGCCTTGGCGCAGCCCAAGCATCGCCCAGGCATCCCAGAGGCCTAACTAGGCTAGGCGCCTGGGTTTGGGACCCTAGATGAATGCCTGGCCGCCTAGGCGCGCCTGGGTGCCTCCTGGGTAGGTCGGCAGGTACCTGGGCAAGCGAGTAGGGCGAGGTTGAGGCGAGGTGAGGTCGAGCAGGTCGAGCAGGTCGGCGGCGAGGAAATGGCGGTGGCGGGCGGCGGTTCGCAAAGAACATCGACAAGCCGCAGGGCAGGCAGGTGCAGGGACCGCCGACACCGCTACTAGGACCGGAGACGGTGGCACAGAAGGAGCAGGGAGCGGCGGTGGAGCGGCGGCGGCGCATAAGCAGCAGCGGCGGTGGGTGGGGGTTGAGTCAGGCGGCAACAGCAGCGGGGGAGAATTCTCGCAATGAAATAGAAGAAAGGGGAAGAGTCGGGTGTCGCAGGTATTAAGTTCATAAAAGGTGTCGGTTGTCTACAAAACCGACACCTAAACATCTTCAGCGTCGGTTGATCGTAAAAACCGACGTCAAATTGGACAATATTTTCCCTAAATTATTTGGCGGGAACCATTATCAGCGTCGGTTATTAAAGGATAACTGACACTGTATGTGACACTTTTCGCGCAAATTCTCATCATACATAGGAGTCAGTTTGTATCTAAAAAACCGACGTTGTATGTGACATTTTTCTTTTTGCTCGAAATTTGGATTTTGCAGGCGATTTTAGGCGTCGGTTTGGTTTACCTAGCCGACGTTGAATACAAAGCGGTACCTATGTCTGGCTGGTCTTTGAATATAGACGTCGGACTTACTAAATAGCCGATGTGGAATGTTATAGGCTGCAGTTTTTGTAAATAACCGACGCCCAGAAAAGCGACATTGAATGCTATTTCTGTAGTAGTGGATCCCTCATCACCACCTGTCATTGATCCACTCTCCTCATACATGTCATCATCCTGCCATTTTCATCAATCTTTTTGAAGTCCACTCCTGACTTCACTCTGTTCCCAATAAAATGAGAAGAAGTATCCTGGCAGTGCCTCTTCTCTCTCCATGCCCACATTTGAAACTTTGTTGGCTCCCCCTGACTAGTATGTCGAGCCATCCTAGATGAAAACCTTATTTCTGACCTTCTGTACTAAGGCTCAAAAATCCTCTGATGATGCTCCCCATGTCCATGTAGAACTTGATTAGAAGCTTGATCCTTTCTAATGTCATATCTCTTCATCCTGTAGATCTACTTGTACTTAAGTGCTTTCTGGCCCTTGGGAAGCGCCACAGGCTCATAGATATCATTCTTCTATAAAGAAGACATCTCCTCCTACATCGCCTGATGCCACTGTGCTTCATCTCTATGAGTTTGTGCCTCATGATAAGTGTTTGACTCCCCCTGATCATTAAGGAGAATATACTAAGATGTCGGATATCTAGATGAAGGATGAAGAACTTTGTCAGACCTCTTCAAATGTTGCTCTGAGGACTCTGCTTGGTGATGATCTTGCTCCCCCTACCTATAAGTCTCTAACTGTGAGTCTGAATCACTCATCTCTGCATCTGGAATAGTATCACTTGATGTGCTATCACTCGACTACTCAAGGTGATCTTGCTGCTCTTCTTCCTCATCTGCAGACTGCACCTGTGAGGAAGCTGAAACATCTGCATACTCATCATCATTGGAACTATCACCTGATCATGCAGCCTCTACATCATCACTCTCAGGGTTTGTAACTATCCAACTATCACAAAAAATCACATCTCTATGTCTGCTCATGGTCATTTTTATAGGATCCTATAACCTATAGCCAAACTGATGATCTCCATAGCCAAGAAAGATACATGGAACCACTTTATCAACCAACTTTTACCTCTTTTCCTTTGGAACATGTGCATAAGCCTTGCACCCAAATGCTCGTAGATGAGTATAGGATGAATCCTTGCCTATCCATACCTTCTCAGGTATATCAAACCCCAAAGGAACTGATGGAGATTGATTAATCAGATAGAAGGAAGTACACACTGCGTCTCCCCAGAATGTCTTTGGCAACTTTGCAGTCTTCAATATGCATCTAACTTTTTCCACTATGGTATGATTCATTCTCTCAATTGTACCATTGTATTGTGGTGCACTAGGCTCTATCCTTTCATGTCGTATTCTGTGTTGCGCACAGTTATCCTGAAACTCCCTAGAGGTGTATTCTCCTCCATTGTCCGTGCAGAGACACTTCAAATTGTTCTCAGTCTCCCGCTCCACCATGGCATGAAATTTCTGAAAATACTAAAAGACTTGATCCTTGGTCTTCAATAAGAAGGCCCACACCTTCCTAGATGCATCATCAACGAATGTGACAAAATACCTATTGCCACCTAGTGAATCCACCTCAAACGGACTGCAGACATCAGAATGAACTAGCTACAGAAGCTATGGCTTCACCTTTGATCTTGTCTTGAAAGAAACACATCGATGCTTTCCTGTCTGACATTCATCACTTAAGCTGAGACCAATATCCTTTCTACAAGGAATCAATCTCATCTTTGATAAAAGCTTCAATCCTTTCTCACTCATGTGTTCTAGTCGTCTGTGCCATAGATCTATCTGGTGATCATCAACTGCATGTATATGACTTCCTTTGAGCACTTTATGTTGGGTCTTGTACAATGTACGACACAATTTACCTCGTACAATAACCAAAGTTCCCTTGGTGATCTTGCATTTTCCACCACCAAAATATAGATTATGACCTTCTCTATGAAAGAATGAACCAGATATCAAACTCAGCTGCAAATATGGAATGTGATGAACATCCTTCAGTGTGAGCATACAACTGACACTTGTTTGAACACAAATGTCTCCAATCACGATAATTCTAGAGAAGCTGGAATTTCCCATGGTCACCCTCTCGAAATCTCCCCTCATGTATGAAGTAAAGAATTCCTTACTCATTGAAGCATGATAAGAAGCTACAGTATCCACCACCCACTTAGAATCATAATCCTCAGCATGCAAACATTGATCTTGGGTTGTTAAGACTGCATCGTCGTCATCTTCCCTATCATCTTAGATTGTCAGTGCAGTATTCTTGTCATCATCTTGCTTGTCTTTAACTTCAGACCCATGTTTCTTTTTCCAAACCTTGCAATATCTTTTGAAATGACCTGGCTTTCCATAATGGAAGAACTGTGGGTTCTGATCTCCAAACCATGACATAAACACGAATAAAACTTAGCGGAAGCGAATCGGTAATCAGCGGAAGACAAAAATCACGGGAAATTAAAACTTTTCGAGATAAGAACTTGTATCCATAAAAACTCCTTTCATAAAGAGAGGTAACTGTTTACATCTCAGGATAATTACTTCTTGAGTAATTATATACATCAAGATACAAAATCTCAAGATCACATAACACAAGACTCCAAGACCTGAGAGTACAGAGGACACATAGGACTGACTCTAACTACACCACATGGCAGGACAAATCTCCACCTGAGATTACTGCTGCCCCTGGTGCTGCTGCTGAGACTGATCACTTGTAGGCTGGTTCCTTCGTCTCCGACGTCCACCTAAAAAATTGAAGTCTACGGGGTGAGACAATTATACATAATTGTCCCAGCGAGAGTTATAACTCTTCGCCAGAAGCTTTATTATAACATCAAAGATTATTCTAAACAGTAAAGCCTTCAAAGCATTCTATAACAGTTATAGTTATAACAAGATCTCTACAATTTAGGAGATATGGAGGATATCAATCATTATAACAATGTAACATCAATCAACTAACTTGGAGTTATCTCTAACAAGTTACACTACATGGTTGATTATGTTTTACAAACAACATTATGCCCTGTGGAGATGAGGCTTACCACTCATACTCCAACTGATCGCTGAGAAGCCGCATCAGTATCATACATAGGTCATTAAGAGAGCCGGATTCTCATGACCTTCACCTTCCTCAGTCAGTAAGAGGATCACTTGTAGGACATCTCATGCCTCTACTATTATAGCTCACCAGGGTAAACTGGTCCTTCGCTATTCTAGAGTCTTAGTGGCGTTCTGTACTCTCTTCGTCATCAGGAGGTTTCATATTTACCTACCACTGATACGGATATCTGTGCTTTCTTCGTCATCAGGAGGTTTCATGTTTACCTACCACTGATACGGTATGGAACTATAGTGAAGGATGGATGGATTCCACATCTACATCACTTTCCTACACTAGGATGTAAGGTTCTACACATCCATGTACCCCACATACTCAAAAGTATGTGCTCCAGGAGTTCCCTAAGGAAAACCTGTTTCACCATCACTTAATTTCTGACAATGATGGATCTATGATCAGGGCTCTACATTATACTTGATTAGTTAGGTACATTCAGTATTCTTTAACAGCATACATTGTTCTTCAAACAATAACAGTAGCATAGCAGCTATAAAAGAAGAATACCAAATGTAACAGGCCTAACTCATATCAATCATCATTTCTCATTATCCTCATCACAAGTCATCTCTAAAGCATGACCTTGATGGTATTCATGGCTCTCACAGCCCATTATCAGTATAGGATGCCACTGGCAAGGCATCAGATTACATTACTTATTCATAAGGCTAACAACATGCCTTCAATGAATATAACATCAACATCCATACCTGGATATGATTACCTTCATATCAAAACCTGCATGGTTAATACATCTGATAAAGGAAATACAATAATAAGGAATGTACTTCCTACTCTTGTCATAAGAGTTAAATCTTTAATTCTACTCAAATAGAGTTTATTGCTCAAAAGCATGCCATTACCCTTGAATTAGGGTTTACTATTCACATTACATGTCATCACCCTTGAATTAGGGTTTACTATTCACATTACATGTCATCACCCTTGAATTAGGGTTTACTATTCACATCAAGGTGAATTAAACTCATAACATCATCATGTTTGAGTAACACCTTCATTGATGCTCCTGGATTAGTTAAAGGTTCATCATTTATCATAATTAGGGTTTCTATGATCTCACACAGGTGGATCATACCCTAGTTATACTCATTTCTGTGTATTGGGGATGTTTCAATTGAGTTTCCATTTAAAAGAGATACTTTCTCTCTCTAGAGGTACTTTCTCTCTCTAGAAGTACTTTCTCTCTCATCGTAAGGTTAGGTGATGTCAACATCACTCTAAAACAGGTTGGGTTGAGTCATCATAGGCTAACATAGCCAAAAGCATCACCATTAAGTGATTAGAGTTACTTTCTCTCTCTAGGGTACTTTCTCTCTCTCTAGAGCACTTTCTCTTTCATCATACTAATGGTTGATGATAACATTAGACTAGATCAGGTTATATAGAGTCATTATGACTAAAAACATCATTCTCATGTAATTAGGGTTTGAATTGAGCAAGGTATAACTCAATTGACCCTTCAGGGGTATCTTGGTAATTCACCCCATTGATCATCATCATCATAGTCAAAAACCTTAATCAAATAACTCCTTACTATCTTAGATTATCATTAGTGTTTGATTTGAGCAACATTGAACCATCACACGATTGAATTCGGTTGAAAGTGTTGACCGATTGCTCACTTTGACCCTTCAAGTCCATGAGCCCCTTTCTAGTTCCAAGACCGTGAGCCTCCTCATGGGCTTGAGATCGTGAGTCACCTCACGGTCTTGAGGTCGTGAGCCCCCTCACGATCTTGAGGTCGTGAGCTACCTCACGATCTTGAGGTCGTGAGCCCCCTCACGGTCCTGAGGTCGTGAGCCACCTCACGGTCCTGAGGTCGTGAGCCACCTCACGGTCCTGAGGTCGTGAGCCCCCTCACGGTCCTGAGGTCGTGAGCCCCCTCACGGTCCTGAGGTCGTGAGCCCCCTCACGGTCCTGAGGTCGTGAGCCCCCTCACGGTCCTGAGGTCGTGAGCCACCTCACGGTCTCAACCACAAGGTCCTTCAACAAAGGTTCAACAAATCAAACGATGATGTCAACTGATGTTGAAGCCTTCAAAAGGTCCAATAACTGTTGACCACCTATGGATTGAGTTAATTAAGGTTATGCTTAACCAAATGGTCATTCAATTGACCCTCAATTGTTGACCAATTAGGATTGAAATCGATTCAATTAAGGTCTATCAATGTTCACCCATCTACACTCAACAATGTGTATCAACACAAGGTTGAACCCTTCAATTGAGCTCCAATTGGGCCCAAACTTGGCCCAAACGGTCTTGAGGTCATGTGGGTGGACCCCACATGGTCTTGAGACCGTTTGCCCAAGATTTCATCAAAATCTAAGGTGATTTGATAGAGGTTGAACCATGATTGGTCACAGAATCCGAATTTTGATTAACTTGATAACTTATTTGCAATTGGGTGTTCAATTGGTCAAATTACTCAACCCTAGACCTTCAAATGGTCTTGGGTGATTGTCCTCACGGTCTTGAGGTCATGTGGGTGGACCCCACATGGTCTTGAGACCGTTTAGGTCAATCAACCCTAAAAACCCTAATTATGTCACCATAATTTCAGTACTGATTTTATCTAGGGTTAGCCCTAGTATTCACCCTTCAACTCTTAGCCCGTTTGGAATTAGACCATCAAACTTGGTGAGTTGTTAATTAACATAATTTTGAACAGTAATCTCATGGGGTCAATGCTTAGTCAACGACCTTTCACGGTCTTGAGACCTTTTGCCCAAAAAGGCAATTTCAGACCGTTTGAAAATCAGCAACTAATTCATTTAAAGTCGTGACTTAAAAAGGTCATATCTCCCGATTCCTTTGGAGTTAGTCTCCCAAATTTTGAGGGTATTTAGCCTATATAATTAGGAACAGGTTTCTTATATGGTCCACGCTCGGTCAACAGGGCCAATCGGTCTTGAGACCGCGAGCCCTCTCACGGTCTCGAGACCGCGAGGCTCCCTCACGGTCTTGAGGTCGTGAGAGCAAACTGTTAGGACCGTTTAGGGAAAAGAAAAACGGTGGGTTTTTCTTGGAAATCACGCCTTCATCTTATAGCTCAAGAACAGTACAGATATCCCACGGGTTTGCTTGCAAAATAGCAGGGAAAAGTAGGGAAATACTAGGAGCTATCATTAACTCGCATATAAAGATGCACATAGTAAAGCATAGGTTTAGAGTTATAAAACCCGCCTAAAGCTTGCTTCTTGAGCTCCAAGCTTTCAAGCTCCAAGCTCTAATGGCGTCCTTGAGTTCCCACAGGTTGGCCAAGGTGAAAACTCCAAGGAAGGATGAAAAGAGACGGCTAGAAAGATAGGGTTTCGAGAATTAGCCATGAAGATGACCTTGAATTCGAATTCTAACCATGGAATTAGGCAAGAAGAGGGGTTTAAACCTACCTTGCACCCCTTGTTCGTCCTCCTTAGCTCCAAGGCAGTCCTTAGTCGTCTTTGGTGAAATGAAACAGTAAAGGGAACGAAGGTTAAGTTCCCTTGCAACTAAAGGAAGGATGGCTTATATACATGGGATAGGATTTTCAACATTAGTTCATAAGTTTCCCTTAATTCCAACTAAGTCCTTCTTTTATTACTTGCTCGTCCCTTCCTCTTTATTCTAAGGACAAACCTTATCTTAAGTTATAGAAAAGAAGGCAAGGAAGGACAATCTAATAATAAAGTTCATACTTAAAGGGATATTGCACATATACCCTGATTATTCAATCACAGAGCCTATTTCTTAACTTGATAACTCAATTGAGGTGAATTCCTCATCATTTCTTATCTAAATGATGGCAAAAGTATAAAAAGATACTTTAGATGACATTCTTTACAAATTGCTTCCCATCATTTGGGTAAATTGCATTTTACCCCAAATTAGGGTTTTAAGCCCTGGGATTGCTTCCACAGCTGCACCTTGGTGCTCTAGCTTGGGAAATCCCTCAAACTTTACCAAAATGTTTCTCATGATGTCTCAACATCAGAGGAACACCTCATCATGTGCAAATTGCAGGTTAACCCTTCTAAATGGGTAAATTGCACATAGGTCCCTGTATTACAAAACAGTGCTACAACTTTATATAAAAAGGAGCAAAAACTGAAATATACATTTCTGAGAAGCTTAATTACATGCTCAGAGTTAATCACAAGGATTTAATTACATATTTAGGCAAAACACCTAGGGTTAGCTCATAACCCAGGTCAGGGATGTTACAAGAACCTTCTACAACTCTTTGACTTGGATCTACCATGAGACTTCTCGTGATTCTGGGAGTCACTGTGGCATTTAGATCTACCACAATCTCTCTCTGTATCAACACCTCTACTCTCTATGAAGTGCACCTCTGATCTGCAGTCGCCTGAGGCTCGTCGTCAAGTCTCTTCATTCAGTAGACTGCTCTTTACCTAGTCAAGTGTGAACTTACCTTCTTGTGTAGAATTTTTGATTGTTACTACGAGCATCTCCCAACTATCAAGTAATGATCCTAGAAGAAGTAGAGCCTGGAGTTCATCATCAAAAACCATCTTCCTAGACCCCAGCTGATTTACAAGGCTTTGAAATTCATTCATATGCTCGATGATGCTTGTAAAGTCCTGGTACTTGAGGTTCACCAATTTTCTAATCAAGAAAGTTTTATTTGTGGAATTCTTCCCCTCATATAACTTCTTGAGTTTCTCCCACAGATCTTTGACATTGGTCTCTTTTGAGACATGATGGAATACAGAAATGTCAAGCCACCTTTGAACTGTTCCAACAGTCTTTCTATTTAATTTCTTCTGCATCAGATGTACTGTCTAGCTTTTGTCCCTCTATTGGATTGTATAGATCTTTACAATAGAGAATATCCTCCATCTTGGGTTTCCAAATCTGCCAATTTGTGCTTGTCAACTTTATCATCATGCCATCTTCATCCTTCCAAATCTGGACTAGTATCTGCAGCCTGCGCTCTGATACCACTTGTTGGGGATGTTGTATCGGTACGGTCCTTGATGTGATGAAAACTTATTACGAAAGCATTACCGACTAGCGTATAAACCCAAAGAAGAAACACCAGATTTAAAGTGGAAAACTTTTCCCAAGACAAGGAGAGAAAAACCATCGGGCAATACTGACCAAAAAACACTATGTAATTAAGATTACAACTCACATTGCCATCATTTAATTACCCCTAAATCCAGGTAGGCCTCCCAACATGAGAACAAAGATGAGGAAGAAGAGAATCACACCTAGTGTGTATAAAACCTCCCTCTTTACTTGATCTCTTCACGAGGCCACTGTCATTGCTGGGTATTGCTTGATGTCGTTGTGACCGCTGACTGGGTCAAACCATTGCCACTATGACAACACTATGTCTCTTACCGCTAGACGCTACTTTGCTTTAAGGTGGCAAAGTCATCGGCCCTCTCTTATCAACCAAGAGAGCTTCACTATGAGTGCACCCAATGTGTCACCGACTGTAAGCCTCTACTTCGCTTCAAGGCAAAGTCACTGACCCTCTCTTATTCAACCAAGAGAGCTCCTCCAATTGTTCTTATTCTCTGGCACCGTCTACCACAGGATGCACCAACATGCAATCGGTGGGATCACACCTCAATCAGTGGGATGATCTCAATGGCCTCCCCTATGGTCTCTATTTATAGGCTTCCATGCATGTGGTTGCACGTAGGAATCCTTGTCCAAGTCCTACAACTCCAAGTTTCACATAGGGAGTCATCTTCTTTTACCTTTTAGATTTGACTCCTATTGGGATTGGTAGCACAAGTCAACCCCTACTCAAGTCCAAATCCAACTAAGCATGGGTCGGATCCTTTTCTTATTCCCAAAACTACTTACACAATGATTGTTTTGAATTTTATTGCAACTCAAATGTGCATATCTATTTATTAACATCGTGTGGGTACCACTATGTTATTTCCAAGTTGTTAGTTGAATTAGCCACATCTCACATCTAGACAAGAAAACAAAATGATGTAGATTTCACTAAAATTGATAACGTTAATTTTCTATAATAACTCGATATCCCATGAACATCTTTTAATACATCCAAAGAATCCATTTGTGTGACGAAAATATCGATCAAATGATATTAAATTTTAAAGCATTAGAGCTACATAAAATATTAGTTCCTACATATAATGCTAATATTTATCAAGGAATCTATAATATTGAACCTCAAACTTTTGATATAATGGTGTTAAACTTATTTCTTGTCCAATAGAGACATATTGTGGATAGTTTAATATTTACTAGATTTCATTGATTTTTCTTGTGAATTTTGCATCATTTACTATATCTTTCATGTATATATTTACAAATCTTTTTTATTTGAAAGTCAAAAGTTGTTTGGATGTATATAGGTGGATATCACTAAAAAAGTTACCCATATGTATCCATCCTACTTGTCCTTTTGTCTACATAAAACATGTTTTCTCTTGATGAGCAAAATGGTTTCTCAATGAAGCCAATATGTTTAGTCGTCATTTTTAAACTTAAGCATGACAATGCTCTTAGTTTCAACAATTTAGTAAAGGTATGGTAGTGGATAAATCTAGTTAAAATCAAATTACACACTTTGAATTTTGTATTTAATATCTTAGACATTATCTTTCTTTCCATAGGTTGATCCATGATTCTACCCAATATAGCATATATTTTCTTTCATAATGATTGTATTGTATTGTGCAAAATTTTGATGTAGATCAAGTCAGTGATATTCATTCCATAGAAAATGGATGCATGTATGCTACAACGGATTTGAAGTGACGTACTAGCCTGATAAAGTTGTTATGTGATGTAGCTAATGAATGATATCAGTGAAATATCGCTATCATCTGTACCCAAAATTATTTTTAGTTGTATGTTTGTTCTCTCTATACAAGGGGAGAGGTTAATGCCTTCCCGGTGTAATTCATGTTCAATATGAAATACTATCTTTATTTTGTATCACAATGTTTGTCTTCAATTGATATTTAATTAAATTCAATTTACACTATAATCATGTATGGAGTGATTTTGTGATTTGCTACCAACCAGCAATTAGTGAGCCAAAAGTTGTGTAACCTAACAATATCAGAATCCTTTAAATGCTTGGTATATTTCCTGGCTTGAAGACAAATAATTCCATATCAATAGCCTTGATTTTTTTTGTTAGTAAACATTTCTCACCATTTTTCCATAAATCTGTGTTGGTGAGTATATCATCTATACTAGTATCTTTTAAGTGTTGGTGTAGAGTTCCCAAGGTGGTTATTTTTGGCGCCATCATTACCTATACTATCTACTATGCATTTTTTGCTGACACCTCATAAATGATGACTTACAGGGTATAACGTTTGTTGAGAGCTAATCCAAAACACATATATTGGCAACAAAAAGTTTGAGTGTAGCGTCAAAAAATCTTGGTAAAGGGCTATGCTGACATTAGTATAGCCAGCATTTTTTGGCTACTGGTATAGCATATACCAACATTTTTAGGCTTATGCCAATAATTATTGACATGCTATTATAAGTTTATATTGTTGTATTGAATCCTTCATTTTTAAAGCAGGATTTGGTTTTCTTCCCTTTGATACAAGGTTGGCATTCGTCATCCTTCTCGAAATCCAATTTTGGAAGTCCTTTGACAAATTCCTTTTTTCGAAACTTCTTCAAGTGATGCATATTGTCATGACCAAGTCTACACAACCACAAAGTTATATCATTCGAATTAACAACAAGACATCTACCAAAAATAGACTTAATAGAGTCAAGAACAATAACATAGAGATTACCATTCCCAGGTCCTGTATATATAACATTGTAGGAGAGGGACACTAGAAGAAAACATTCTAGTGAGGTAAAAAGAACAAGATAGCCATTATCACATAATTAACTGATATTAATTAAATTGTTATGTAGGCCATCCACAAGAAGAACATTCTTGATGCATAGTGAATCACCTACATCACCCTCACCTATCACTTTACCATTGTTTTTGTCACCAAATGTCACTGATCCTCATTTATTCTTTGTGAATTGGTTGAAGTGGCTGATTTCACCTATCATGTGCTTTGAGAAACTACTATCAACAATCCATTTTCCTTTTACCTACAAGAAAGGTAGATGTCGGTTACGAATTCAAACATTGGGACTCGGTGTTAGCTTGGGGAACCATTTCATCTTTGGGTTGGTCCCCTTCTCCCTATAAGGACAACAAGTAGGTAATGGTCATCACTCTTGCAATGAACACAAACCATAGGGTTCTTAGATCTGGATGACTCTCCATGGAAAATAGGAGGTTACTTTCTCTTTTTCTTACCCTTTCCATTTCTTTTACTCTTTGGACCCCCCCTACATATCCCAATCACTAGTACTAACTTGTTTAGTAGAGTGATCTAGAACTTTATTGATGTACTTTTTCCCTTCTAAGGAATTTCTACAAAGAAGTTCTAAGTTTGCGATTATCATCACTAAGAGTAATGATAGTAAAAGATAAGATAAAAAGATCATCTTGTGCATGAAGTAAGCCGGTCTCCAAAAAGAGGGCTTTAGTATGATAAGAAGTTCTTTCAAGAGTAATGCTAACTACCTCATTACTAGTCAATAAATTTCCATAAAAAAGATCATTAATTTGAGTAAGCAATCTAGCATTTTTAGTTCTAATCATGATAATCTCATCAAGATAGATTATGTTTTCATCTTTCATAGCATTACAAGCATGTTTTAGATCATCATTTCTAGTTCTAAATAAAACTAGCTCATCACGGTGGGCTTGGTTTTCCTCCTTAAGACTACTGTCATTCTTAAGGTAGATACCATTCTCTACTTCAACTCCATTGTATTAGAGCTCAAGATTAAGAAACTTCCCTTGCAAAGAATCAAAAATATCAAGATCATTTTTCTCATTTTGATCAAGGATATCAAGATTAACATACAAGTCATCAATGATTTTCCCTAACCTCTTCTTCTTAGATTTGTATTAAAAAGGAGAAGAGCAGGAAGCATTAAGCATATCAATGAGGGTTTGTTTAGATAACTCATGTAAACTTACCTCGCTTACCTTACTTACCTAATGTCTTTACTAGTAGAGTCCATAAGTGCAAGGTGGCATTCTCCCTCATTTGAGCTGGAATCACTAAAAGATGACTCCTCCCATGCGGCATGGGTTGCATCTTTGCTCTCCTTGTTGTTCTTGTCCTTCCTATTGTACTTGCCTTCCTTCTTATAGTCCTCCTTCTTCTTGTAGCTTCCCTTGTGGTAGGACTTCTTTTCCTTGGGGAATTCATTCTTGTAGTGCCCCTTTTGACCACATTCAAAGCATCTAGGAGTAAAGGAGGAGGAAGGATTTCCCTTGAATTGCTTGCCCTTGGAGTAGTTTTCTTCATGGTCACTAAGAGCTTCACATTCACTTAAGGAGGGAGGAGAGAATCGACAAGCAAGTTGTTGTTGGAGAATAATTGCCTCCACTTGAGCTTTGAAGGCTTTATCTTTCCTTCTCTTCTTTCTTTTCATCTTCTTGTTGCTTGTCAAGTCTTGGATCATGAGCTTGAAGGTTGCCAATAAGCTATTCAGTGGCTATGTCACCAAGGCCTCTAACTTTTTTAATGAAAGTCACCTTGGATTCCCATCTGTGGCTCTAATACCACTTGTTGGATTAATGGGATTTAGAGGGGGTGAATAGAGAAAAAAACACTCACACAAAACTTGTTATACCTTCAAGTTATTTCAAGATATGGGATTTGCAAATATTGAATTTGTAGTGCAACTAATCATACATAGAAAGGATGAGAGAGATTGAAAAAACACAACAACAAGCTATGTAGAGTGGTTTCAATCTCCAAACAAGGAGAATGTCAGTCCACTACCTAGAGAGGTCAAGCTCTAGGATTTGGAAACACGTGTATACTTATATTCCATTATAAGACATACAAGATGACCTTCCTTTTCCCAAGACACAAATACCCAATCTCCTTTTTAAGGACCAAAAGGAGCCAATAAACCAACCAAGGACTTACCTATCCTTCGAGATAGAGTCTTCTACCTCTATAAGGTCTTACCCATTCTTACAAGAAGACGACACCTTTGCCAAGGAGATCTCCTTCTTGCACTGAGTCTTTTGCCTTAAAGGATTTACTCACTCTATTCCTAGATCTTATTCCTTTACCTTCTCATTCAACTTGGAGTAGGTTTTGCACCTTCTCCTTCACCTTGGAGAAGCTTTGCACCTTCTCCTTCACTTGGAGAAGCTTTCACCAACATGGTATTGAAGAAAGAGGTTGGGAAGGTGAAGCTTTGAGAGCTTTACAAGTATACAATGGAGTAGCTCTACCACATAGATCCTATCTCACTCATAAGGACGTTTTGATTTGCAAACAAGAGAGAGAAATGGGCTCAAGTGGAATGGATGCAATCATCTACAACTAGGAGCTTGAATGGCATGAAGGACAAACATTGAAATGAACTCTAAGAGGTCCTATTTATAATTGGGGGTTT
The DNA here is from genome assembly GCA_963693085.1 of Alisma plantago-aquatica. Classification (NCBI taxonomy): domain Eukaryota; kingdom Viridiplantae; phylum Streptophyta; class Magnoliopsida; order Alismatales; family Alismataceae; genus Alisma; species Alisma plantago-aquatica. The sequence goes on from OY856413.1 coordinate 784,399,583, forward strand.
CCACTAGAGGTTAGGAGCACTAAGGAACATTTTCTACCCATTTGGGGTGTTAAAATGGATATAATTTTGAGTTTTGCAACACCCCAAGGGTTAGAATCACTTTTATTGCACTTTCAATACAGTGCATTAAGTCAAATTTTAATAAAGGTAACTCCACTGATTAACTATGTGAAAAAGAAAATTTGAAACATCAGTTGAGTTTATCCTGGATGAAACTCTGCCAATCACTTAAAATTAGTTTTTCTAGTGCAGGGCATCAGCTGGTTTCTATGTATCAAAACTCGACCGAATCTATACATTATCAAAATGTATCAAGGGTGTCGGTCAAGTTTTTCCCAGGAGAAAATCGACCGATAAAACACTCTGTGATGTATTTTGGAAAATGTCATTAGAGTGATTAAGCATTTGAATTAAGATCTCCTGACTTTTTCTCATCTTAGTTACAAGTCATAACATCAATACAAGTGATTACAAAAATCATCGTAAGGGTTTTAGGGTGTTTTCCACAAAAGTACATCTGCATTGCTTTTGAATTGAAATTAAGAAAGCTAGGGCTTGATTGAATTGATCATTTTTGTGTACCTAATGTCTGGAATTAATCTCAAGTAGACATATTAGATACATATGAATGGAATGGTTAAGTCACTATCAAAATATTAAAAATGTATAACTCTCAGGTAAACATTAATAATATAGAGAAAGTATGGATGAAAGACATAGGTAATCATATGAGCAAGATAATTACTCCATTTGTATCCTTGTTGTAAAAGGACTATCATATTTTATTGAAACTCACATGGAATAAGAAATCTCTGAGTTCCCTCATGTTCACTTTATTAATCATCCCCAAGACGCATTTCATGTACATTCATATAATTATTCCCTTGATTGATGTTTACTTTTATATTTAGATATCAATGCATTAGGTTTACATGACTTCATGATACATATGATAATTCACAAGGTAGCCTAAATACTCGTTGCGGCACAAACCACCACTAGTAGTCATGAAAGGCTAGTTTCACCCCATTTGACCATACTTAGTACAAGACCTTGTAGGAATTTTATGATTACCTACAAATCTAGATTTTACCTCACATTACTGTGACATGCCATCATATTAAATTTCAACATCAAATTTGAAAATATGTAGGAGTTGCATCAAATTTGAGATTACAAATTAAAAGGACCACTTTTATACATGGATGAGCTATATTGAGATTATATGTCTAACTGAAATGCAATCTTAGAGGAATAATAGTTCAATGAAGGCCTTAAGATCATTTTATATGCACTCTCAGTTTGTAAGACTAACATGTATATCTGTTTCCACACATTTTTTTTGTAATAATTAACATGTAATTAAAATGTAACAAAAAATGTTTAAGTGGACATTGGATCAACATTAGGTATCACTTCTTGAATATTAGGAAAATCATAAAATGTTTTATTTCCCTTTCACTTATCGAGAAAGGTTCTCAAGAAATCATGTCTTAGTATATTAGGGGATCAAAGATCAAGTTTAGCGAATAATGGAGCACCAATGTACAAAATCTAAACATTTAGCCTTTGAATCAATTAGAGGGCATGTTCATATCGTTTAGGAACATTATTAAGAGGTAGAGAGATGTATGAAAACATAAAATGACATCATATAATAGATAAAAGGATTGTAAATAGTTGAGGTTTAGGCATCTAAATCAATTTTAGGGAAAGTTTAGGGATTTTCATGCACAAGTAGGTACGGGAATTAAAAAAAAATGCTATATCACTCGCCTATCATGCTGATGATCATGAGGTCCATATAAGATAGCAATGACAAAGCTTCCATATCCTAAATCAGCTATGAAATAACCCCAAACCCAAAGCTCTAAGAAAGATCTTTCTTCCCTTAAAAAAAGAGAAGAAAGGGAAGGTTCTTTAGCTCTATGGGGTAGGATTCCACCATGGAAATCTGTGGGTCTCGAACAAAGGTTTAATAATAAACGAAAAACATTAAGAAAGAGGTAATGGAAGAAATATCTTACTTTATTAGGGATAAATATAAAGTTATCTGTCATGGGAAGTAACTAATGAAGCTTGATCATCTACACTAAAGGACAAACAAGCTTCTATCTCTGGATACCGGCTTCCTTGGAGCTCCCCATGACCATCTAGGCTCTCCATCATGTTCTAGTAGCAAGGAGGAATGACAAATAGTTGTTTGGCCAAAGGGGAAGGGGTATATATAAGGATAGCTGGTCAAAAAGTCTAAAGAGCCCTAAACTAGAAAAGTGATCCCTTAACATAACCTAAACCTACTCCCTCATAAATTGATTCATCATCCCTATCATCAGTCTACACAAGCAAATATCAATTTGCACTTTTTTCCTTCTCATAAATTTGGAAGACATAGGTTGATGGATCAACGTTTCTATCTATTAACATGTTTAAATTCTTCATCAGTTCCCATGCCCCAAATCCTCATCAGTTGTCATACAATGACTTCATCATTGAAAGCTCCATTTGTCCTCATTAACCACCATACTAGCATGATTAGCCCTCTAAACGTTAGAAAAAATAAATATGAAAAAGTCACAAGATCATGAAAGTAATTATCATTATGAATAAAAAATATAATTAGATAACATATACCCAATTTTAGAATTAGGTCCTTATTTAAGGTAAACCTAAATTTAGTCAACAATTGTATATGAAACTACAAATCAAGGAAATAAAGGCATATTTGGAGTCAGTATAGAGTCATAACTTAACAAATTGATTTTAGTGATTAGTCAAGCATTCATATAACAAAAAACACAAGTTTGGATAAGTTTCATATAATTTGCAATTATATCCTCATTCTATCTTAAATTTACAATAAGGTGCACAACATATAAGGAAACTTGAAATTAGGGAAACCAAAGTGCAAATTGAACCAAATTAGAGATATCTCTAAATCCATGGCAGCAAAACTTAATGAAGCACACAATTATGATAATAAGTCAAGATGAAAGGGAAACTAAGGTTAGGCTAGGGTCATGGTCTCACAAATTTGGACACAAAACATAATACTGAGGACTAACATCATAAATCATTCTCTCTCTAAATCCAAAATTTTAAAACTAACATAGGGGAGAACTGTTTGTGAAAAAAACACATTAATTTAAACCTTGTTCCATGTTCTCCACAACACATGTATGAAAATTTCTAATCAATTTATTTGATGTCAAACATAAAAAAGTTTCAAATGTCTTGAAAGACATTTTTCCTCGATCTCAAACACAAGAACAAAGACTCATCCATAAATGATATGATGATTTATATCTCAGGTAAATTAGGAGCAACAAAAAGAGAACTTGAAAATCCATGTCAACATTTTTCCTAATGTCAATTTTACTAATTTTAAGAAACCATATCAAGATTAGAAACAAAAGAGTTCACATAATCCTAACATTAAGATCCAAAGGAAACAAAAGAACAAATCTATTTGGAGTTGTGGATAGGTCGGACACTGGAACAAAGACTTTGCCATAGTGAACACCAAGAAAGTTCCATAATCTATAAAAAAGGAGGAAAGAATCAAATTAATGACTACTTCCTTGAAACTTGGTGATGGGTACATATCCTTTAGACCTAAAATTCTTCCTATTTTAAAACTTATATCTCCTTAATTCCTAAGTCTAAAGACTCACTTAGTTTAAAGAACTAGAGGCCAATTGCACTATGCAATGTCATTCTGAAGATTATCACGAAAGTCCTTAGCAATAGACTTCAAGGGGTTATCTCATCCATCATCAGTCCTAATTAGTGTGCCATTATCAAAGGCCGAATTATCTATGATGTTGTTCTCCTTAGCAATGAAATCATGCACGACATCAACAAAAAAGGGGGAAAGGGGAAAATTTGTCTTAAATTAGACATCTCCAAGGCCTACGATTCTGTCTCTTGGGAATCTCTATTTTGCATCCTCATTCGTATGGGATTTCCATGTTGTTGGGTTATCTAGTTCAAAGAGATCTTTCATACTATCTTGTATGATATTCTGATTAATGGAGAACCATCAGGGTCTTTCAAGCCTAGTAACGACATTAGGCAAGGAAATCCTCTTGCTCCCCAACTTTTTGTCTTGGTGATGCAGGTCTTCTCCGCTCTTATGATTAGAGTTGTTAAAAGTGGAGACTTCAAACCTCTACAAGCTTCTAATAAACTATAGGTATCGCATATCATCTTCACCGATGACCTCATGGTCTTTATGGAGGCTGACGAAGGCAGTGCTCACGCTCTTAAAAATACTTTAGATGACTTTTACTCTATTACTGGTTTAAGATGCAATGTTGAGAAGAGCTCCATTATATTCAATGCAGGAGTTCATAAATATAAGTTCATTAATAGCTTGGATATTAATGAAGGTGGTCTCGGTCAAAACTACTTTGGTATCCCCCTTTTTATTGGGAAATTATCAAGGAAACTATGTGGTCCCTTAGTTGACAAAGTCAGGACAAGACTTGATGGCTGGAAAGCTAAACAGCTCTCGATGGCTGGCAGAGTTGAGCTCTCTCAATTGACTCTAGCCTCCATCAGTCTTTATAGGTCTAGTTGCTTCCCTCTTCCCTACTTGATTATTGATGAGATTGAGAAACCCATCATAGATTTCATATGGGGTCGTTCTGACACCCATTCAAATGTTCACCTGACCAATTGGTCTTCTATCATGAAGCCTAAGTCAGATGGTGGTTTAAGTATTCGCTCCTTCAGAGACATCAACTATTCTTCTATCATCCACCTGGCTTAGAACTTAGCTAGGAAAGTTGATTCCTTGTGGATAAAATGGGTGCATGAGAAGTATTTCAATAAAGCTTCTTTCTGGTCTATCTATGACAATGGAAATTTCTCTTGGCTCATCAGTAGAATTCTCAAAGAAAGAGACTCCTTAAAAACACACCTCACTTTCAAAATTGGTGATGGTGAAAATACTCTTTTATGGGATGATCCCTGGATCCCGAATGGGTGTTTTGTGTTGGATATCTTGGGTAAATAGAGTTCTATCAAACTCGGCCTCGATCCTTGCTACAAAGTTTCTAAACTTATTTCTAAAGGAGAATGGATTCAAGATAATTCCACACTTCATAAAGATCTGAATGCTCTTTTGAAGTCTCTTGACAAACCCTCTTTGGGCTTGGATGTTATCCTCTTTGATGGACTGAGTTCTATTAATTTGAGAGATGCCTGGGAAGCTATTCGCCTTAAAGATGAAACCATTCCATTCTTTGAATGGGTCTGAAGTGCTAAATCTCCTAGCAGATTTTTGATTCACGCATGGAAGGTGGGACACAGGAAGCTGCTTACAACTAACTACATAAGGATAATGGGTGTTACCACTCCGTCTTTCTGCTTCCTTTGTAGAATGAATGATGAAGATACAGATCATTGCATGTTCAAATGCAATTATTTATGCTTGATTTGGGAGAGAGCTATCAGCACTATGGGTTTTCTAGTCAAACCCACTGAATTCTCTAATTTATTTAGAAATAAGATATGATATTTGTTTTTGATAGGGAATATAGAATTTTGTGTTTTGTGGTTTTAGGAGATTGGGTTGTTTGGCCAAATTTTTAGGTAAGGAATAAAGTGATGTTACAAGGGTGAGGATAGACATGTTGTTAGTATAAATTGGAACAATTTGTGATTTTATTTGTTTGAGGACAAACAAGGATTCAAATTCGGGGTATTTTGATAAATGTGTATTTATCTCTTTTATTTACATATGTTTGATATTTATTTAGGATTGTTTTGTTATTTATTCTCTTAGTTTCATAATTAATTGTGTTATTTTAGATTTTTCTTTTTAATTGGAGTTTGAACATATTTTCTTGGGTTTTGTAGGAAAATGGCATATATAATTTTGGAACATAATTACACAATTTGCAGCAGTCCTGAAATTCATGTATACATGTCACCAAAAGTGACATAACTTTTGTGTTCAAACTCCAAATTGAGTGTACAAGTATTCATTGGAAAGAGAATTTAATTTCCTAAAATAAAATCCTATTATATGAACCAATTTTGTGATTTTTACGGGAGAAAAATACATTTGAAATTTCTGTTGTGAGAATATGCATTAAAGAGAGTTACATGGTCAACATAATTAAAGACAATCAAGTTTCTATTTGAGCATATCCAAAAAATTAAAAAAGTCGTCTCCATCTATTTTTCTCCCCTATTTTGAGGGAATCCTTCCCCCTCCCCCTCTAATAAAAGGAGGGACTCTCCACTTATAAAATCATTGCATTCTTCATTCCATTTCATTCTGATTTTTTGTTGTAGAGCAAATCTTTCTTTTCGGTATTGTAATTCCTTTAGATTCAATAAAGCTTTTTTATTCAAGGTACTTGTTCTATAAATTTTGTTCTTGATCTTCATTCTATATCTAGATCCTGTTTGTTCTTATTATACTTCTCTTTTCTTCTCTTGGAACGGAGGACTAAGAGACCAAGTCATTTAATTGGCACCACAAAGATCTCTTCAGAGTTTCTCTTTTCTGTGGTTTATGGCTTCGTTCCTTCCTTATCTTGATTCCTCCCTCATGGATAGAGATTAGTTTTCTTAACAAGGTAAGGGGAGTATCCCCTAAGCGATGTGATGATTGGATCGAAATTTTTACCTGACTTTTAGATAAATGGTTTTGGATTTGGAAATTGACGATTTGAACGAAATGATCTCTCATTTTCATTGCTTGTTAATCTTGGTGGATGCGACCGTGGAACCTAAGATTTAGAACAACCAAATAAACTACATTGGGATTCGGTTAAGACCTCAGAAAATTCCCCATTAGGATAATTGAACTTGGATTCGTGAATGCCAGGACCAATGGGTTCACGGAGAGTTCATCTTTTGTGAATCTTTTACGAATGCTTCACATACCTTCATTTATCTTTCTTATTATGTAATTTCTTCGATCTCATTTCACATCAGCTAGGGTGATGAAATCCCTTAGCTTTGGTAAATCTTACTTTGATTAGTTTATCTTTAATTCAACATCCTCGTTTTTTTGTTTTAGTTTTAATAAACTATCAAAATGCATTTTACATTCTTGTTATCGCAATCATATTTGAAACTCAACCATATTCATCGCCATCTCTGTGGATCAACCCTTTCGTACTAGCCTTAACCGGAAAGTAGAAAATGGATAAACTCTAGGATAATGTTCCTAGTGATTGGTGTGCTAAATGACAACGTGCATCAAGACACTTGGACCCGACCTATGGTTTAGCACATTCTTTGCACACTTTTGAGCAATGTGTGAAGCTTTGATAATAAAAAACATATGTTAAATATGTAATAAATTCCAATCATAACAATTTATTTTAAAGATGTAATACATTGTGTAATATATCAAGTTCATATGGATAGTCATTAAAACTAATACTTACAAATAAATGAGGCTTAATACCTTGAATTCATTTGTTTGTCTTTAAGCAACAAATGCTTCTCACACCTTCAGGTTAAGATAGGCCCATTACTTAATGGCAAACTTCTACTTCTATTTTCTCATTATGTATTATCTTTTTAGACTTATCCTATAATTCCTTAATACCCCCTCCAATAGTGTTGCATCTCCTTTACATGATGAAATTTTTCATCTGGCTCAAAGATTCTCTACAAGATTTCATATACTTAATGGCATATTTATAAAAAAAGAACTATGAATATCTTTAAAATCAGAACATGTCACACATAATTCATTCCATATGTAGTCTTCTGTTGAAGGATCAACTTTATACCAATATTCTATTGTTATCTCCAATTTGTTTTGGGTAAGAAACCCTAGATACTACAAGAAAGTATAGTGATTCCTCCCAATAGGATTTCCTACATCATCAAAGTTGACAACCAGCTTCAGTCCTTTACTCATGTGCACTTCTAACTTATTCATCAAGGTAATGCCTCTTCTACATGCATGATCATGATGTTCATCTATAAAGCGAGCAAGATCCTCAGGGTGCATATTCTTACGATTCTCATCCTAAAATTATCAAGAAAGACATATAAGTGATCAAGAATGTAAAATGCACATTTATGTAATAATTGTGATAGAGAATGTAAAATGCACATATATGTAATAAAACAATGCAACATACATTGTCATGGTTCTCATCTTCACGGTGCACATGTCATTGTATTCATCCTCACAGTTACACTCCATCTAAAAATGTCATATTAAAAATAGTCAAAAATATAATATTAGTGATAAAGAATGTAAAATTGTACATGTTGAGTATGAAACATACATAACTGTAATAAAGAATTTAAATTGCACATGTAGCATTTAAAAATAAAAGACATGTCTCTTGTATCGGTTTGCTCTTTATTCAACTAATATTCCTTCTATGTGATCTCCATGTAGATATAAGTCAGTGTTAGTTTCAACATTTGGTGTTGGCAAGACAACTAAGAATGGAGTGGGGTCATCATACTTGTCACTGTACTCTTCTTCATCTATAGGATATGCAATAATCTGCCTTTTTCCATGAAGAATGACATACCATTTTTCATTTATAAGATCATCAATGTATCATACTTGCTTTTCCTATCATGCCATTATGAATGGTTCACCCTTCTCTACAATCTTTTCAAAATTCGCTAATGTGAAACCTAATTCATCCACTACAACCCCATTGGTTTTATCAACTCAATTACACCTAAATATGGGAGCTTTAGATATGTGTAGTCAAACTCCCATATGTCTTCAAAGACATAGTAATAAAACATTTTAGCTTTGTGTGAACTCTTATTCTTCACTCTAGAAAAATAGAATAAAAACATTAGAAGGGTGACCCCACTGCATTAGATGACAATATTATCATCTTGAGGTTTTGTGTAATATGAAGATCCATTTGTTTCAAACCCTTTGTAACACATAGCTTTATTTTTGTTTTAAGGAGAGAAATTTGATATTTTCAACCGCATTATTTGGTTCTTAAGATATTTGATGGAAGACTTTATCTTCAAACCACCTAATAGATGTCCTATTATGCTTTGTAGCAAGCCACATTGTTCTAGCTCGAGGATAGTTTGTCTTCATAAAATTGGTATGATCTGTTACATAAATATCCACATCATCAGTGTTGTGTAAAACATATAAATGTTCTTGTGCCCATAGCTCACGATTGATTACTTTCACTCATGCTCATAAAGTCCCTCTATTGGGATAGGGACCATTATCTTTTCATTGATAGGAGCTTCATTACAACTCAGAAAGTCATTGTAAAAGTCCATAACCTCTATAGCCAAATAACCCTCAATAATACTCCCTTCACACTGATAACAATTTTGAACATCACCTTTAGAAACGCTCATGTATCATTCTACAAGATACATTCAATGCAAGAACGTCGAAACCAAAATTTTCACATCCCTAGTCAAATGGACAACAAGATGTACTATGATATCAAAGAATCAAGGATGAAAATACATCTCAAGTTGGCACAGTGTAATGACTACATCTCTTTGCAACTTATCAAGATTCAAAATGTCAATAAATGTGTTGCATAAAGTGTTGAAGAATAAACAAAGCATGGTGATTGCAAACCTTACATGCTTGGGCAGTATACATCAAATAGCCAAAAATTAGAGTGTAGCAATCATGAGATATAAGACCTATCGGCTTCATATCCTTCATTAATACCAATTATATGGATATTACAAGGGTATCCATATGTTACCTTAACATAAGAAAGTTCTCTCAAAAAGTTCTCTTCTCCTATGTAGACAATGTGTAACAAGCAAGAGGTAAATATCTTTTCAACCAATATTAAATTTTGTTGTTAATTCTTTTCATATACCCATTTTATGTAGGTCCAAACTAGATTTGATGTCATCTTTAGTCTTACCTGGCATATTCAACAGAGCACTCATGACACTATCAAAATAAATTCTCAACATGCATGACATGGATATAATGCCTAACTTCAAAACAAATCCAATACGGAAGATCCCATAATATCGACCTCTTCTTGAATAAAGATTTGTCACTCTGTGTGAGAATAGCACATTGTGATCTCTTATAAAATCTACTGAAGAAGTCTTTTACTGTTTCATAAACAACTTCCCTTCATATAGGTTTAGGGGCACTCTATTCATCATTCGATGCACTAAATGCTTTGTGAAACCTTCAATAAGGATGGACTTTTCAAGATCCTTGAATGACCAATATATATAGTCTTGCCACCATGTTTTGATCATCTTGAATCATTTTTATCCTCACATATAGGGCATGCTTTGGATCTTTATATGTTGTATCCAAGCAAACTCCCATATGTTGGAGAGTCACTAATAGTGCAAAACAACGTGGAATGTAAATGAAATGTCTGTCTACATGAAGCATCATAGGACATCACACCTTCTCCCTAGAGTTTCTTTAATTCATCAATTAGAGGTTCAAGAAAAACATCAATTTCATTGTAAGATTGTTTGGGGCCCGATATTAAGAAGGACAACATGACATACTTATTTTTCATATACAATTAGGGAGGAAGATTGTATATAATGATAAGAACAGGTTAAGTATCGTGTTGGATACTTAATGTTCCATATGGATTATTCCATTGGTACAAATCCCATGTCTTATATTCCTAACTTCTTCACCAAATTGAGGGTACAATAAATCAATTTCCTTCCATTTTGGGGAATCATACGCATGTTGTAGGATCCCATCATTGGTTTTCTTTGCCTCTGCATGCTAATATAAATTTTTTGCATCCATGGTATTGGAAAAAAAGTGTGGAAACTGTGGCGTTATAGGTAGATACCACATCAGCTTGATAGGAGATCTAGTTTTGGACTTACCTGAAGTTGTCATTTTGTACCTTGATGCCCCACATTTTAGAGAATCTTTCATATCGATATAGTCCTTAAATAACATGCAGTCACTCAGGCATGCATGTATCTTCTTATCCTCCATTCCCATTGGGTAAAATATTTACTATAAATCATATGTTGAGATTGGAATCTCATTGTCTTCGGGAAGAATTTATTTCTAAAAAGACAACAAAAATGTGAAGCTCTTGTTGCTCCATCTACTGTTAGCCTTCATAGTATACAATTTCAATATACCGCTCAGATTCATAAACTTAGCACAACCTAAGTATAATGGTCTCTTAGCATCATGAAAAATGTTTCTAAATATGGAAGGTGGATCGCTAAGATTCACCCCACAACTGTCTTGTATTGAATCAACTGTGTCTGCTGGAATTGATTCATTCACATCTACATCATCATTGGAAATTTCTTCTTCAACAAAAGTACTTCTATCAACATCTACTGATCTAATAGTAGGAATATCTCCATGCCAACACCATTTTGTATTGCCTCATACAACCCTACACATGAAATGACTTTTGATTTTGACAATAGTGTTTACTTTGAAATTGTTACTGCAATTCCTAAATGAATAATAGAACCTATTTCTAAGTTGTTTCTTATGTTCCTCCACAAATATTATAAATTGATCAACATCAGTAATAAACTCTAGAGTGCAATGACTTGAAATGGACATCCATGATTGATCCATTTTATGATCACAGAGAAAATGAGTATGGAATCCGATATTTTGAGACTAAGATTTAGATATTAGGGTATAGATATTAGGTTTCAAAGATTAGGTTTTAGGCTTTAGGGTTTATAGATTTAAGGATTAGGGTTTAAAGGGTTTAGTAATAAATGTGTACCACCTATCCCTTTCTTAAACACCTAATATCACTATTGTGTATAATGTGTATTTGGTTTTTAAGAATATTTCAATAACATTTCCCCACATTTCTCAAAGTAAACTGATGTGCAAGGGAAAATACCCACCTACATATGTACTTAGAGAATAAATGGGGAAGTGCTTAAGAAACATCTTGAAAAGTTGACTCATATTATACACTTACAACCTACATGAGATTAAGTGTTCAAGAACAGTCCCACATCATGTACCATTCAAGATATACTCCTAATGAGTAAATTTTGGATGGGTTTCTAAGGAAACAAATAATAGGGAAAACAAGGTTAAGGTTCATCAAGACATAAGAATTAGACTAGTTATGATTGTATAATAGCCACAACCTTCTTATATCACAAAAGGGATAAAATTCACATATTTATTGATTTAAGGATCCAATATAATTAGACACACTAGTTAGGTCAAAGCATTATTTGATGCAACTGTGATCATGCATTACCATAATTGTAGCACGTTCATGCATTAAGTGCTATTTATCACAAACCTACGATAAGAGGATAACGGGATGATTCTAATGCTAAAGAGGAGCACAAAATTATTAAATTTATGATTAGAGTGAGGTTTGATGTGGCATCCGACTCACAAAAACAACATTTACTTAAGCGGAAACGAATCATTTGCAGCGGATTACTGAAAATCACTAAAAATTAAAACTTTTTGCAAAGAGATCCAAACATAGGAAACTCTTTCATCAAGAACCAATGTATAACATTTACATCTTGGTTTAAAAGTACATAACTTGTACCATCTCTTCTCGAGGATTACATACCACAGTTGTCCTATTAACATTATATACAGACAGTATAAGAACCTCGAGGCATCAAGCCAAAATCTCAGATCGATTCATTAAAAGCACTAACTACTGACTCCGAGGACCTGAGAGTACAGAGATGACACATAGGACTACTATCTATATGACTTGACAGGAAGTATCTCCACCTGAGATATTATTGTTGTCCCTGCTGATGTTGTCCTTTCTCTGCTGCGGGAATTCTATTTCCTTGTCTACGTCCACCTAAAAACATTGGATCCCACAGAGGTGAGACAATTGTAAATTTCCCCAGTGGGAGATATAACTCTCCACCAAAACATTATTATTGCAGATTATTAAAATAAAACTGAGCAGAAGTTCTTATATATTAACATCAGTATTAATCATTGTATGAGAAGAGTAAAGTAATCTCCTTTCCTAAGGAGAACATTGCATCTACCCATGGTAGAATCATAGTTCATCCTTCTACTTGCAATGAGTATAAAGAGATATGAATAACATCTAACAACTAGAGAGGCATAAAAGAAATGTATCATCAGCCAATAATTTCTATATTCAATCCTTAAGCAAACATGCTATACGCTTGATTACATTTTACAATCACACTTATGCCCTGAGGAGATGAAGTATACCGCTCATACTCCAACTGACCACTACGAAGTCAAAATCGGTACCATACAAGGTCAATGGAAGAGCCGGCTTCCAAGACCTCTCACATCTCAGTCAGTGTGAGATCACATGCAGGACATCTTATGTCTCTGCTATATAGCTTTCCAGGGTATACTGGAAACTTCGCTATAGAGTTATAGCCTGTAGCATATACTCTCTTCTCAATTGAGAGGTTTCATGTTTACCTCCATCGATCTGACATTAATATCATTGGGAGATGTGTACTGCATCTATCCTAATCATTGGGAGATTCGTAATACATCCATCCCAGTACAATAATGAAGGATTGAGAGGTTTAATGTTTACCTTCCATCAATTCCCTCATTAGGACGTAAGGATATATTCACCCATCAACCCCCACATATTCAAAAATATGTGCTTCAGGTTTTGCCACAGAGAAACCCATTTCACCATCACCAAATTACTGACGATGATGGATCTATGGTCAGGGCTCTACATGATATGATTTCACTTAATTAATTAAGTACATTAGCATATTCTTTTAGCATCAGTCAAGTTCTCAAATAGGAATTATTATGACAAATGCTACAAAGAAACATGTAAGCTCTTATCTATAGCTTTACCAGAATTTGTAATACATTGGGATCTTAATCCCTTATCTCATTACTTGAAAGTTCACATCTCATAGCAACATCATTATATTACTTATCAAAACTGGGTATTCATACCCTCAGTTCATCACTAATCAATGTTACCACTTGTTAGGTAACTATTACCTCTAGGTCCTCAGACTGAGGTATACATGATATTTGTTACACAAGCATCTCACATGGCTCACAAGGCCCAATAAGTGTCTTGTAACCTTTCACTAGGCAAAAACTTACTCATATGGCTCATAAAGTCCATGCACATTTTGTTACTTTTACTAAGCAACAAAAACATTAAGGCACACAAGGCCAATCAACATTTTTATTATATAAATATCATAGATTAGATCTGTCTATGTTCATCATCTCATGATATCTGCATGGTTAATAGACATGATAACAGTCATGACAATTTCATATTACACCATGAAGTATAATAGTAACACCATTAATCCTTTACCATGATTAGGGTTTACCATCAAACATGATTTTCATCCCTTTACCCAAAAGATAGGTATTAGGGTTCCCATTTCACATTAATTAGGGTTTCATGTTTATATTATCTGTCCAACCCTAATTTATTGTTCCATTCCTCTAGGAACATTCAATGATATCATAAGTATTTACTCATGATCATTACTCTCATCATATATCATTAATGATTATCAATTTAAGGTATGAGTTCATCTCTCAACCTTACCATGGTATGTTTATATCATACTCATTATCTTGACTTAACCCCTTTCTCATAGTATGTTAGTCAACACTTATCAAAGTGCATTGAGTTCATTACATCTTCATTGTAACAATTTACATAACACACACTTCTTATGTTTCTTATCCAAGTATATTGGATTTGAGGTGCATCAAGGTATATCAACCTTGAAATGCTAAATACAAGATAACTATCATGTCTCGATATATCACTTTTCTTATTACTTTCTAACTCACCTAATTTTTACCAACTTATCTTGTATTAAGGTATTTCCCTCTTAATACTTTTAACTACTCACCTATCACTTTAATCATATAGTGCATAGGTCACACATTAGAATTGTCTAGCTATCTTTAATGATATGGACTTATCTAATGGTTAGGCATTGTTGATATAGAATAAACCATTATCAACCACTTTAGGTATTTCAACTCTTAGGATGATATCCACATCATTATTTAGTGTTGCATACATCACTCCTAAGAGTTTCATGTTCGCATCTTTGTAAGGTGTATAGGGCTGTTACACATGTATAGCGTTAGGTATATATAATGATCTAGGCATCATCTTGTCCCTTATACCCTTACTCATTAGAGTATCAACATTACCATTAATATGGTTTATCAATTTCACCCTTCATGGGTGTAACATTCTCATCTTACTTGATTAAATTAGCCACACCCTACTCTAGTGTATTGGCCATTAAACCATTACTAGGGTTTCATATATCATTACATGGCATCACCCTATATTTGAGTCTCACATCACATCATTGCATCAGGGTTCCACATAACATTATTCTAATTTAGGGTTTCACATGACATTACCCTAGATTAGGGTTTCACATTCAATAACCCACAATTAGGGTTTATTATTCATCCCAATTAGGGTTTTGTATCACATTACCCTGAATTAGGGTTTCACATGTCATCACACTTAATTAGGGTTACAACCTTACCTTAGATTAGGATTACACTTAACATTGCCCTAAATTAGGGTTAAGGTTCATCAATCTTCTTGATTAGGGTTTCATGATCTCTTTATCATGGATCATTCCCTAAAATTCATAGTTTATTCGTATTGAAGGTGTTGAGGCTTATCCATTACATGATTATCATACATGTATGGATTCCTCTATCTCTCATCCCCTCTAGAATATTGACTATGTCAAACTTGGTTAGATTAGGTCAACCAACCCTTCAATTAAATACATTCAATTAGGGTTGACATAGTATATTGAAGTATTGCTTATTTAAGCTTCAAAGATTAACTCACCTAAGGTTACCAATCACTTGGTACCTTAAAAGTACAACCCTAGTGATTATCTTTGAGATAAATCAGTAACAATTATAGGGTCAATTGATCCTTCATCACAATAAGTTTTCAATTGATATGATCACATTGAATCATCAAACGATCTTGACCCCTTTGATCTCTAAACAGTTTGAAACCGTTTGGGCAAATTGCACTAGAAACCAAATGGGCTTGGGTCTCCAAACAGTTTGAGATCGTTTGGACCCAAATGGTCTTGAGACCATTTGGACTCAAACAGTCTTAAGACCGTTTGGTCCAAACCCTCTCAAAACTGAATGGACCAAAAAGGTCTTTCAACACAAACAATTTAAGGTTTCCATCAATGAACCGCCTATCAATTGACTCCTTGATTCATTTATCAATTGAACTATTGAATCATCCTTCAATTAGACCATCAATTAGGGTTTTGAACCCAATTAAACTAGGATTTATAATCAAGAAACCATCAATTAGGGTTTTGAAATTGAGGAATCTTCAATGATTAACATTGTGGAACCGATTCAATTGAAATCAATGAATCATCATCAATTTATGATATGACCTGACCTCAAAAGGTCTTGAGGTCGTTTGGATGACCTCCAAACGGTCTTGAGACCGTTTGCATCATCATTCATTAAAATATGTGAAAAATCAATTAGGGTTTGCATCATTGGATTGATCATCAAATTAGCTATTGATTGCATTTCAATTTGATATCTCTAAGTCTTCAATTACTCAACCATACTCAACCCTAGACCTCCAAACAGTCTTGGTTGACCTCCAAACGGTCTTGAGACCATTTGGGTGACCTCCAAACGGTCTTGAGACCATTTGGGTTAGTCAACCCAAAGTATTAAATCAATCACTTGAAATTTCAACACTTAACCCAATTAGGGTTTCTAATTGGAGGATTGTCCATAAATTGAATCAATCAATTGGATCCATTAGATCATCATACAACATGAACTAGGGTTCTGACCTCAAATAGTCAACCCATCCAAACAGTCAACCCTTCCACATGGTTTGGAAACCAAACCTCCAAACGGTTTGCAAACCGTTTGGTCTCCAAACGGTTTGGTGAAATCGATTGGACCAAAATCTTAAAACCGTTTGCAATAGATATTTTTAGAGGTGTGTGCTTATGATGATGTCATCATCATCAATCTACGATCCTTCATATTTTGCTATAATTTTCATGGTGGTTCTATCGATTTGATCAAGTAAATTCCAAGAAGAACAAATGATCAACAATTGATAAGGAATTGGATACAATAACAATAGTAAGGATTCAAGTTATAAAACCCACCTCCAATTGAGCTCCAAAGCTTCAAGCTCACGTCAAAAATGGTGGATGCAACTCCTTTCACTATCCCAAGGATCGTCCTCAAACTTTGAGTGAAAAGGAATGGTTAGAATTGAAGAGGGGATCAAGGTGAACGAAGGTCAAGAAGCTTACCAAAAGGTTGGGGGTCGTCCTCATGATCCTCCAAAGCACCCTTGGTCATTTTGCAAGCAAAGAGAAGAAGGGGATTTGTAAAATCCTTTGGTTTGGGTTGTAAAGGGTGTTTTTAAAAGAAAATCAATGAGAGAGAAAATGCCTTATAAAAATCCTTTTAATTCCAAAATTAGTGCCGCCTCTTCCCCCTCAATTCCTTGGATACGAGACTATCTCTTTTTCCTCTTATTCCTCTCAATTATCCTCCAATTAAAGAAAAGCAAATTAAGCACCTTTACCCTTATAATATTAATATCCATAAGTGAGTGGATATTTCTTTTTCTTATAATAATGTGGGTGAGTTATCCACTTTCTTTGGATATTTTTGTGCCTTTACAAGGCACATGGTCATCCATCTATATGGATTTCAACCCACATAATTTTGGTTGAAGATCACTTCAATTAATATATTTATTTTTGCATTAAATTGAAGTAAAGTTCCAAATAAGCTTAAATCTTGATTATTTTAATATCAAGATTCTCTCTCCTCCAAAGTGATACAAATGAGATGCCCCTCTCATTTTCTTTGATCTACATGATACCAAGAAACATTAGGGACTATTTTGAAGTGGTAATTTGCATATTGAACCCTGGGTTTTGGGTAAATTGCACTTTAGTCCAAAATAAGCAAACATTGCTTCAACATTATTCAAACAGGACCAAAATTGAAACATAAGTTCCTCTTGAGCCTTAATTACTTTTCACCAAATAAAATTAAGGATCTAATTAACTTTCTTAAGAAAAACTCCTAGGGTTAAGGAATAACCCAGGTCAGGGATGTTACATTTGATGTCTAATAGTAGTATGAATATAACATTAATTGGATCATACATTTAAATTCCAAACAATACATAAATGTGCATTAGAGTCGACAAAAGTGGCACAATAGAGAAGCAAAACTACCTCATTGGTGGTCGGTGTAGAGAAGAAGTAGTAGCAGTGGCAGGGATGGTTGTCCCAGTAGTGGCAGTGGTGGCCTTCACATCAATGGCAGTGGAGGTCGAAGCAACAATGTCCACTAGAAGAGGTGGAGTGGCGGTGGTGGAGGCAGAGAAGAAAAGAGCTCGTGGAAAGTGATAGAGTAGACGGAGCGACAATGGAGCTCTGGTGGAGTCACAGAGTATGTTGAGAAAAACATGAGCTCTATAGTAGGCACCTGAGGCAACGGTAGATCTATCAGGTCATCATTGTCGCCAAAGCTAGATACTAGGTATCACGATGAAACAAAGATGGTGGAAAGAACTTGCACGTGCTATTAAGTGAACTTATTTGTCAGTTGCTAGAAAAAAAATGATGACTAAGTAGATAGTCGTCAGTTGGTTAAATCAAACTGATGATGTAGTGAGAGCTATATCATCCATTTCTACAAAAAACAAACAACAACAGATGCCCTAATCTTAATAAATAGTATATAGTCCCACTAAGGACATTAGTCATCGATTGTAGTAAAAATTCGACTCCATAGGTTAATCTCTATTGCGGTTTCTGACTAAAAGATTGATGCTATATGTACTTATCCCTAATAAAAACACCAACCTCTCTTAGACTTTAGTCATCGATTTCTAGATTAAAAACCCGACAACAAAACCCAATTTAGGGTGAAATATTATTTGCGGGGCAAGTGGAAGGAACCCTTTGTTGTCGGTTCTTTTAGTAAAATTCAGAGATAGAGCAAGACATATGGTGTTGGTTTCATTAGTAAAGAACCAACGATAGAGTCTTTTTAAGGAATTACATATTTCATGAGAAGGGTGTTGTCATCAGTCTTTAAACAATCAACATAGCATGCATATATCAAAATTTCCCACTGAAATATTAATTTTGTAGACTATATTACACATTGGTTCTTCAAAAAGAAATTGATGTTATAGTAAAAGTGGTACTAGTATTCATTCTTAATTGGTAAGAATGGACCAGTAGTGGCGTTTGTGTTATGTAAACCGACATTGTAGTCCCATAGCGTTGGTTTCCTATAAAAACTGATGTTAACCAAATTGAAACTAGAGGTCAAAAATGTACTAGTATTTGTTTTAGACTAGGTAGTTTATGACACTACGTGAGTTGGTAATACTTACTACAGGTTTTTAGTCTAGGGTGAAGGGTGAATAATTATTAATGAAATGAAATTCCTTTTTTTTTTGGAGAAGGTAAAATATTACTAAGAGGCGAGCGCCAAAAAGTATTGGGCTAAAACACTTGTATACTATACAAGTGGGTCTACTCTATAAAACCCCACTATAACAAGACAAACCTATCCAACCCAGCCCCGATCTTAGGTCTGGCTTTAACTGCCCAACCAAGATTCTATACAATGACCTCAAATAGGTCCAACACATCGGACTGCCTCTGGCCATGAAGCATATGGTTACGTTCCCTCCATACAACAAAACAAATGACGGTGAGATAGAGACCTGCAAACTCTCTCAACATTTGGTTGTTCTTCATCTTGCATAGAATCCATGAGAAGGCTTCAAGCAAGCATCTAGGTGGACAGCCCCCCCCCCCATCCCAGCTTGAGGGTCGCCCTGCACCAGAGGTACCTAGACACCTCACAACCAAAAAATAGGTGCTCATGGCTCTCAATCTCCATGTTGCAAAGAAGGCATGTCATGTTGGGTCTAATGCCCCAGGCATTCAACATGTCGAAGGTGGGAAGGCGACCCAACATGGCCCTATATGCACAACAAATCCATTTGGGGTGTGACTATTATTCCAAAAAATAGGGTCCCAAGGCACCTGAGCCGAACACAAAGGTTCCGGTAACCAAGGTTTATCCCCCTGGTTCCTGAGCACTCATCCACCCGTCGTCAGCAGGTACTCCTGTGCCACAATCGACCAACTTCTTCTCATCTCCCTCCAAGTTCTGGACGCGTTGACGTTCAGGTTGTTGAGGTCATAGTTGTATCTCCTTTTCATCCAACCACTCCAGCAAGACGAAGTGCATCTAAGAAAGCGATCAACTCTGGCATGGGTGGTTGTCTTCACAATATCACCAACACAGTGAACGTTCAGGCCACCATCAGTAAAGCGTCTGGTGATTGTGGCCTAGGCAACAGAGTGAGACCTACCCCCCCCCAGATGAAAGACCCATATATGTTGTTGAAGGTATCCAGAATAAAACTAGGGAAAGCAGCATGCATGCACTAGAACCTCACTTTACCCGCAATCATAGTCCTCACCAGGACTAGCCTCCCACCGATAGACATCTTCAGTCCATTCCATTTTGCAGTGATAGAGGATCACCCTACCTCAATCCATTACCAGCAGTGAAGAAACCATACGGGTTGCCGTTCACAAGGATAGAGAAAGAGGTCGTCGAGACACACTCCTTCACCAGTCCAATCCACTTCTCATCAAAACCCATAGATTTTGAAATGTCCCAAAGGGTGTCCCACCTTACGTTGGCGTACGCCTTGGCTAAGTCAATCTTCACACATGCTTTGCTGGAGATATTTCTCATCTTGAAATCGAGCAGAAAATCTAAAGCCAGAAGAGCACTGTCAAAAATAGAACGTCCTTTGATGAAGGCAGACTGAGTCGGGGAGATGATGTCAGGTAAAATCCTCTTCAACCGCCTAACAAGCAACTTGGAAAGGATCTTATACATCACAGAGCAGTAGGCTAAGGGCCTAAGATCAGTCATTGAGTTAGCCATCGTCTTCTTAGGTGTGAGCCATTGGAATGAATGGTTTATGCTCGTAACCATATTCCCACCAACAATGAAATTCCAATGTAATGCATGTCATGATAAAACTACACTCCTAAAGAATCCATCCACTCCTGATCACAATAATTTAATTTATATTTAGTTCTTTTCTCTTAGTTATAAAAGAACCATTCAATAACTTTCTCTAGGCCTAGCTGATTTGATTGCCGTTGGTAGTAGTTTTTGGAAAATGTTTCCCTCAGCTTGACCTGCGGGCATCATATGCATGTATTAAGCGACACATGCACTTACATTTTACACACAGTTTTAGTGTGATATTATATTTCTACAAAACAAAAATCGGTACCAATATGAGGCTGATCAAGTACCATATCTTGATAGGCATTAGTTGACCATTACTTATCAAGGATCATCACTAGTAGATGCATTCTTGATTCACAACAGTGTGGAGCAATCAGGAGGATCTATGACTTTGAATTATACCTAGATGTAGCACTCCTTAGCCTTATATCCTTGGAAATCATGAGGAGATTCTTCTCCACTTAGTCCAAGAACTAGAACGAGCATGATCGATCACTAGACTGATCAACTAGCCAATTTTCCATCTCATCCATTTGTTAAATATCAATCAGATTATTTCCTTATGAGAGGAACATCTTCTAGGTGTCAATTTCGAACCAACTCAAGGAGAGATTAACCATCCTTTTAATAGACCATCTAGATCAATGTGGATTGATATATTAACCAAGATAGATGAGAAATTTCTTACCTATAAGTCAGTTAGGTCTGAGGGGATATGCCTTGTAATAGACATGTTTTCTCTACTTGGTTATTTTATTATTTATTTTTGAAAGTGATATCCATATGAAATTGTAATTTCATGATGTGCGTCCACATCATGGGTGGATAAACCTCTAAAACACTGGTGGGGAGTAGTCATCGAGGTCATCAAAATCATGTGATCGTTCTTCTTCTGTTTAACATATGTATATACATACATATATTGGTATCAATATATATATATATATATATAAATAAATATATATATATATATATTCTTGCAAGTTTGGTTTCCCTACTCCTGTTCTAACGCATCATTTTCATGATTAGATACCTTCTTGCTATGTTTGATCTAAGTTATTTAAAGGAAGAATCTTAGGATGATCTAAAGTTTGCAATAGTGAGAATCCACGAGAGTGAGAGACCACCAAAACCTTGGTCATATGGTTTTGTTATATAATTGACTATATGTTGTCTCAAGAGAGAAGAATCCCTCAACCTATATCTACCCTTATCTTAAGAGAGAGAAACGTTTTAGGTGCTTATATTGATTACTTAAAAAATGTCATGTTGGAATATAAAATAGAACAAAAAATCATATGGTTTGTAAGAAAGATTGATTGGTGAATCCTAATCCATGTTCCCCACTTACATTTCATTTTAACAATAACTAAAATATGTGTTAGTAATCTTAGCAACTTAGATTTTGTTTTCTTTTCAATTAATTAGTTCTTTTTTAGGGACACTCAATCCAATTTTCTATTTCAACATAGATAAGGTAAGCCTTTAGTTTCTTACATAATTTCCAACATTATCCTGGTTTGGACTATATTTTCCACAATATGCCTCATATTTTTTTGTGGGCGTCTCTTGGAGTTGGGTACAAATTTAAAGTCTTATCCATTTAGATTGGGAAATTATACTAGAACTTTAACCCATATTTTGATTCAAAAAACTCTTGGTGATGTTTCTATGGATAAGGCTTAAAAAAATGGTCTTAGAACCTAAGGTCTACTTACTGATTTTTCATATGTGTGTTATCAAAAATTAAAAGTTCTCATAAACGTTCAAGCCTGTCTATTTGAAATTCCAATAGACATTTTGTGATTACACTTGAACGATTGAAATTTTAGGTACTTTCTAGATAAGTGATGGAAGAACAACCTTCACTTTATTCGTACAGTATACCTATGGAAAATGACATCAACTTCCAAGTGGTGAATCAGATTCTTTATTTTTCCTCACTTGAGTTTAAGGGGAGCATTATTTCCCTAACATAGTAAAGAATAATTGGATGAAACTCGTGTGCTGAAAATTCTTACCACCACATTGATGTTTTCAAAGCAATGTTTGACACTAAAAAGATCTAGTGGGTGTCACAAGAAGACTTCTACACTAATGTTTTTTCTATTTATTTAAGAAATAAACCTATAGGGTGGTACCTTTCCTTCAAGCCATTAAACATCCATATTTAGAATGAACTTGTCAAGGATTTCATCAACCAATTATTTCTTGTGCAACAAACTATTCATTATCGTAATAAAAATTTTAGTTTCTATCTGAAACGACAAAAAGAAATAACAAATCTTGGGAACTATTTCAAGTATGTAGAGGGACTGTCACCATCATTGTTTTGATGATACTTTCTTAATCACAACCTTTTTCAACAGACTAACTTAAACAGAGAAGAAATCTAAAGCCACAAAAGGGGGTCAATTTCATGTCTAAAGATGTGTGCACTTAAGTCATAGAAAATGACATAAAAACTGGCATGGGACTTTTGATGTGGAGACACCAACAACGATGGATCACTGACATAAGTGAAAGAAGCAAGATCTATCAACCTATTGATCAGCAAATCTCAAAACAATTGTCATATATGTTCAAGCATTAAAATTTTAGAACACCATCAAAGCAGTCATGTAGTGAAACAATTGTGACAAAGTGGTTTTCTGGCTCAATTCTGAGGACAGAATTTCTTATAAGGTGTGTAGGATGTGATGGAGTGAACGTTTAAGGATTTTAAATACCTAAGAGAGATAATCAAAGTATTACTTTTGGGCATAGTATGAGTTACACACGATTTAGATAAGTTTAGATTTTATGTGACAATAATATTATGTTGGTATACCCATGTTTATGTGCCTTTTTGAGATGCGGGTTGAATGATCTAATAGTTGAATATTGGCACCAAAATAGCATGGTGTATATATCGAGTAGTGACAAAGCTATGACCAATGTTGCATAATCATTGTATGTTTTGCGAAGAAGTTATACATGTTAGAATATGAACAATCAATGGCCAACGTTTCAATATAGTAGATTAAGATCTAATAATCTTTGATGTCATGCACCCCAGACTTAGGAGCCACACGTGGCCCTCTCTTAATTCTTTGGATGGTTGGAATCGGACGAAATTCAAGCATCTCACCCCGCGGTTATGTAATTTAGACGAGGTGAGTGACTGATCGTGCACGCAAGCAAGATCAGTGAACGTGGAAGAGAGGGGTTCCTAACCACATCAACCTGATGGCCTTTTGAGTACTCTCCACTGACCCTTTATAGAAGTCAGTTAGTCTGGAGAACAAGACAAAGAACTTGTAACTCAGACTCTACCGGTCCTCACCAGAGATGGACTGTACCATGTCGTCTAGAAGCAAGGAGGAGGCAGTGCGATCTGGCCCTGAGACCGTGAATGCCAAGTGAAGAAGCAAGCCTCTGTTGGTCTTTGGTCCTCACCACGGCAAGCAACAGAGATATCGAAGAAGGAGCAGGAACAAAGAAGGCATGCCTGAGAAGATGAATGAGGACACTTCCATGGCCTGTGATGGTGGTGTCGCTGGGGCCGTGGTGTTTTGGTAAGGTGTCATACTCGAGAGGAAGCTGAAGAAGGCTGAACAAGATTTTAGATGTGGAGGAGGAGCAACGTCGAGGAGTCTTCATCAGTAGATAGGAGGACGGAGTAAGCAGCCATAGCCATTGCTGGTGCCGGCGAGCACGTGGCGGAAGAAGGGAGAGCAGAAAGGCGTCGATCTCTCACCAAGTCAGTGCACAACGCAGAGGAGCACTCGCAGTGGCCAACCGGAGATCTGAATCCAACGGCGGTGCTTGGGAGCAAGAAAAGGCTGCAGGATCGCTCACACCTGGAGCAAAGGGATGCAGCTTGGTGAGGAGGAGGAGATCGACGCCTATCCCTTGCAGGAGAGCCACCGTGCGGCGACAGTTCGCAGACAGAGCCCAGGCGTCGAGCCCTTTACGGCGGCGCTGGATCAGGGAGAACGTGAGACAAATTGCTCGTGTGGGAGGGAGAAAGCCGGTCCAAGCAGACCATGTCGTGAACTGGAACCGAAGGCAATAATTGGGTTTACCCTGAAGTGATAAAATGTATGTGTTGAACCTGACCGGCTCAACAGCAAGGAGCTGTGCCCAACTTTGGTAGCCACGTGGTAGTACACCATTGGCCATTCAAGGTAAATATCTCATAAATGTCCAAATCGTAAATAATTCATAGTAATTCTCTCGAATATCATAAAAATGCAAACAAAGTATCCAAATTCTCAGAGAAATGATTAGAATAACATGGTACCATAAAATCAGTGTTTTGATGCACGAATGTTAGGAATATCATGTAAGTTGTATAATGCTTATACCATTTGTTATAAATAGTAAATGATTGCCTGAAATTATGAGAACTTGTTTATAAATCATGAATCATGTTTTTAGTCCATGTAAGGTCAGTAATCATGATGTTGAATGCACAAAATCATGTAATTTGCTTAGAATGTCTATTTAGGGCTAATAACCCTAAATAAAATGCAATAAATGCACACATGCTCAATAAGTGAGGAAATTCACAGAGTAAGCTCATATCAGTATATGGACCTCAGATTTAAATATGAGATGATAATGATGAACAGAATCCATGTTATATGAAGATGAATCTTAATACATGTTATGAAATCCTAATCTAGGTTAATGATGTAACCTAGGGTTAATATGTGCACAAAAAGGATATGGAACATAATGTTCAGATAATGAACCATAATCTGAAATATGACATCAGTGAGATAATCATAAGATAAGAGTACAAGTAATGACACACATATCCTAATGAACTAAGAGAAACTCTAATGAACACGATTAGAGTTAAGATGAGATATAAGAGGATGAGAACCTGATGATAGTATATGATCTTGTCTTGATCGGGTTTAACAAAGATTTAGATGACATCAAGAATATGTGATTAGGATGTCTCTTTGGAAGGTACGCCATTACCTCTTACTTGGCTTATTATACAATATGCTTGTGTTATATTTGTAGTAAAATACTTGGCATATGATATTGGATGAAATGATTGTTCTGCATGATATGTTGCTTGATTTTTCGTACTTATGGTTATGGACACATGAAACATAAGATATCTGATCCATTATATGATAGCACTAAATCTCTTTGGTAGAATAGTGCATTGATGAAAGCACTAGATCTCTTTGGCAGAATAGTGCATTTATGAAGTACTAAATCTCTTTGGCAGAATAGTACATATGAGCACTAAATCTCTTTGGTAGAATAGTGCATGTGGTTGATCAAGTTTACATATAATGGAAATGTGCCTAAAATATGTGTTCTCTTCTGGTAACAAATATCTTTGTGCAACTATACGTCTTTACTTATATTTTGTTTAATGCTGCCAAGTATTAGTTTTATCTTATTGCCAAGATATGATGATAGGTATATAAAAGACACGTAGGCGTACTCAGTACAATATTCTTGAATATTGTGCTGACGTGTACCGCATGTAATCTTTTGTTTAGGTTGTGGTTATGCTCTTGAAGATCCGAGATAGTTGAGAGTTGTGTGGCGAGCTGATGTACAGGTGGACCTGTTGTCTTAAGATCATGTTGTTTAGTTGTAGTACATGTATATGTATAAGTTCATGTTCAATGTGTAATATCAAATGTTGTAACAATTCATGTTGTAATTATATGTTGAATGGTGAACATGTGTGTATGGTTTTATTATTGTTCATGTACATGTGCTACTGATTATTTCCTTATGACTTCCTCTGATTTTCTTTTTCTTAGCCTAATGTGTGGTGTTTAAATTGGAATTCTCACCGAGGTGAGGTTTCAATTTGGACGTATCACATCAGATTAAGTTTTAGAAAATCTGGGGATGTCACAACAATTGTGGTGATCAAGGAGACATAACCCAACACCGCATCTATTATGAACCAATACAAGAAGTTAAGCCACGGGGAAATGTTGCTGAAATTTTCTTGAAAACCCAATACACATTATACACTTACATCCTAAGTGAGATTAGGTGTTCAAGAACAGTCCCAAACCAGGGACTATCCAAGATTTACTCCTAATGAGTAAATCTTGGACGGGTTTCTAGGCCAACAAATACATGTATGTTGTCATTCTAATACTTGCAATCCTAGTTTCATCATTCATATCCTAGGTTTCATGTAACATCATTTATTATAGTGTATGCCATTTTTTCATATTACGTTATGGTTTTAGCAATGAACTATATCCAAATAGCTAATATTTCTATTCATAAATATTTTACATGTGCCATTTATGACAAATGAAGAACATAATTGTATAAGAATTGTTGTTAGTTTTTCTGGAACTCAGTTTCTGCTCTTTTTAAGAGGGAACTTAGGAATTTTGTTTTGTATGTAACTTTGTAACTCACCGAAAGTCATAGAACTCATGTTCCAACACTTACCTTAAACCAATATAACAAAACTACTTTAGGAACTCTAGTTCATAAGTTTTCTGAACCAATTACTACAAACCAATCAGAGCCTAAGTGCAACAAGCAACTTCCCACTCAAGGTAATGCAACTAAGTACACAAATAAGAGCCACCAAAAAACATTGAAGTAACTGATTTTCCTTACATTATATTATAACAAAAATAAGGAACCTTCCATACATTACCTTAAGTTAGGATTAGACAATTACCTATCATTTCCTCAAGTCATGAGTGCACAACTATCCAAAATGTGAAGTTGGTAATTTACCACGAGAACACCTAAAAATGGGTAAAACAAAACTAGTTGCCTTGACAATTTCTTAATAGCATGACAGGGGACAACATAGTATGTGAATATGTTATGTTTAAAAGAACACAAATTGGATTAATCTGAATTCATAAGAACATTATAATAATTTAAATTTGAAAGGTTGCATGTCTATCATGAAATTCCTCATAAGAGGGAATTATCTAATGAAGAACCATGAAGTGGCCAAAAACCATCACTAAGTAGCTATACAATCATCAAAAATGATATTAAGACATCTCAAAAAAAGATGAAAACTTAAACTAGGTCTTGGTACCACAAGGGGAAATATGGGAAATACACAAATTAGGATTCAATAAACTTGAACTAAAAATTTGGATGGGTATTGAGATTTTAAGATACTTGGATCAACACATAAACATGATAGAGAAGATGAAAAATAACTCTTCAAAGAATGGAAGGTCCTAGCTAATATACATGACTCAATACAAAATAATATATTTATTGGAGGAAAAATCCTCAAATATATGTATAAGTGAAAAACATACATCAACTTCAAATTAAATTCTTCACTAAAGGTATCTTCAGGCCCTCAAAGAGGATGAAAATGCCATAAATAATAGATAAACTCTTAACCATATAATGATTCCTAATTTTAGGGTCATTGCTCTCATTATTCAAGATTTTATTTCCATTTAGTCTTATTTTATGGAATTTATTTCAATTATTATTATTAATCTCCACTATATTCCTTTACCTACCATAGGGTCCCAGATTACTTGCAAAAACACAATTGCATATTATTGTACTCCATTAATTCAATGATAGTAAATATAAGCTTTTGTAACTAAAACTGATAGTGAAACCCTAAATCTTTTAGCAATATTTAGTAATCAAATATAATAAAAATAGTACTTCAATGCAAAAATATATCTACTAATTTAAAATTTCCAAGTCTCAATCAATTTTTTACACTGACAAGTATGAATATAACCAAATAAAGTTTTAGAGAGCCTAATAAAAACATATAACAAAATCATGATTGGAATTTATGTCATACTATTTTAAATTATGTATGTCAATGGAATGTGAATAACTTCCAATGATATTTTTTTAAATCTTTTGTTCACTTGAAACAAAGACATTGTCTCAAAATGTCTATGACAATCTATTACCAAATGAACTTCAAACTTCAAACCTATTTTAGATTTTTGTCTGTCTCCTTCACTCAATACTAGTTTGGTCAATAGTCATCTTTGACCCCTCTAGGCTTTTATTGATTAGATGCTATTTAAATGTAAGTTCATCAAGTTAAATCCTTCATAAAACTTCTAATATAATTACATAATGGATGGAGGTTAGATTTAAAATTCAAAGTAATGAATATATAAAGTACAGTAAAATACCATTTCTTGGTAGCATAGTTGGTGGGCATATCTTGCAATGACAATTAGCGATTAGATTAGTAGTTTTTTGAGATAAGGTAGTAAATGTTGTAGAATTTTGTTAAGAAGCATAAATGTTGATGTGTGGAAAATGCTAGTTGCATCCACCTTTGTTTTTATATCACATTGGAAAATGAATAAACCTCCAAATAATTTTTGCTTCGTAGATTGTATACAAAAAGTTCTCTACTATGTTCTCTGAGGTCAAGACTTGAAGGTTTCTGATATACTACTAGTATATCATGATTCAAAAGTTATTGGTACATAAATTGAACAGTGCACTTAATGAAGGGATTATATATATGCCCGATTTTCTTTGTCACTTTTTAATTCCTTTTTTGGTAAGAAGCCTTCATATAGTTTAATATTCAAGAAATTTATTTGAAGCATACTATTACATTTTGATTTATGTTTTCTAAATTGTCCTTCTTCACAACCTTGTATGATTTGACATTTACTTTTTAGTACGAATATGTCTTTTTCCACAAACCTAGTAAATTGTAGTATTTAAACTTCAAAGACCAAAGGGACTTTATAACATCATCCCATATCTTAATGATCGTTATATTGTATATGTAGTGGCTTTGAATGAGGAGTTTATTCTTTTTATGCTTAAAAAGGCCTTCCAAAGAAATTAAATAAAAACTGGTATGAAGGGATTGTATCCTTTGTAAAAACATTGATGGATGTTCATCCATTAAAAAAGACTCACTTCTTCATTTCCATGCATATTTTTTAGTATGTTAATAAGCTATTTTGTCATGATTATTACTTATAGGTTTCCTTAAGCATTTAATATACATTTTTGGCATCTAATAAAATTTTGTTGGTTGCTTATGAAGTTGGTGAAGTTTGGGGTTAAACTATAACCAAATGTCTATAGTTTAGTTTCCATTTTTCTCATTAAATGGAATATATATCTAACATCAGGGTACATGGATATCATTTTTTGGTAGATTATTTTAGAAACTATTATTTCATGATTTTGTTAAAAGCCTAAATGTGGTTCTTCTTGAGCTCTTATATATATGATATGAATCAACTAGTCAATGATGTTAGTTTGTAGTTTACTATGTGGTCTATGTTTGTCTTTCCTTAGCTTTTTCAAATTTCATATATGATCTAATTTTAGGTCAATTTGTTTCATTATATAATTGCAACATTAGTTTGTAGGAAGGATTTGATTGATATATTGATTATTATTTATTCATATTGCTACATTAATAGCTTATACAATAGACTAATGTCTTTAGGTGCTTATTTTGCATTGGTTTAGATATTCCTTTTTCTCCTTAAAAGTTCATTTTTATCATACTACTTTTTTTAGATTAGAGTTGTTCCTTCACTCATGGTTCTTATCATACTAATTTATTAGAGTAGAATTACTTCAAACTTCTATGATTGTCTTGATGTGACATTTTGAAACTAATGTACGTAATACCTATGGAGTGATGTATGTTGTTAAGTAATTGATGAAAATATCAATTGCATATTATGCTTTATCTCTATTTTATGTAGGAGACGCACACCAAAAGATATACAATGCCAAATGTTTTTTAGATATTACATAAAATGTTTGTCAAGTATTTCTCACATGGTTTTTTAATCATATAATTCTCAATCCACCTTAATGTTGGTAGAAATCTATTAATAGTAAATAATACCACTCATGAATTTATCCACAAACTAATCCTATGGTGGTTCTGGTATTTCTCAACCCTTAATTTAGAATCTTTTCATGAGTTGGCTTCTACAACCCATTCACAATGTTGGGTTTTTATTCTCATGCATAGGGAATGTAGGAATATTTATAAATGTTTAGGGATATTGTTAGAAACTTATACATTCAAGGATTAAAATTTTTATTCTTGGACAATGGTGCCAACATAACTAATGTAAAATTTGAAATTTGATTGTGAGAGAATACTATTACAAAGTCCCCTAGATCATATATCCCATTTCATGTGTGCCCATCACATCTCTTATATTTAATCGGTTCACTTGTTGGATTTTGCTTTCTCTATCATGGTTCATTTGTAGACTAAGTATGTAGGTCAATGCTTGAATGACTTTTTACACAAATACTTGACCTAGAAAATATACATGAAAAATAAACAATATCATTTTGGTATGTAGGTAAGCTCAGGTGCTAAAAGTGCATGATTGCATACAATTTAATTTGGACTCATTTTCTAGTGTGGTGTCATGTTTCTTATTTAACACAAAAAATTATTATCCATTAAAATATGTTATTTAAATGTGTAGTTTGGACATATTTTTCTTAGGGAAGCATTAATGTTCTTTGAATTTCCCAAAAATGTAGGCTAAAACTTAAAATAGGGTAACCAAAATGATTAAGCACAACTTATCTTTTCTTTTCTCAAGAATTAGTTATATAAAGAAAGTGATAAAATGTCTTCATGATAGTGATATATTAAGCTACCCTATATTTATTGAGATTGTATATTTGCCAAAATAAAATTTTCACTAAAAGGTAGGTTGATATTAATGAACTAGTTTCCAACCATTTATAGTCACAAAATATTCATTTAATACTCTCTTAAATTTAGTGATCCACTACATGTGATCTAGGGAGTATGATGTGTGTGAGCTTTCATGGGTGGTGGGGATTACAACTTGTTATTTAGGGCGGAGGCACATGTTGTTAGAGTTGAGAGAAGAGATTGTATCAAAACCTGGGGAGATCACTAACTCAAAAGCTTATTTGGTTATTGGGTACAATGTCATCCCAAAAATTGGTTTGTATATCTCGATGCCATACAATTAACTATTGGATGCTCAAATGAATAATATTCTTATTTCACAACCAATATTTAATACCACTTTATTAATTATATTTAATAATTTTTTACAGAGTAATACTTGTCTCCTATGTTTCAATAATACAAAGTAATTTAATAGAAATCTTTAAATTCATAATACTTCCATTAGACAATGTAAATCGTGTTCTACACTTATTTAGTGAATTTTTTCTATTTTTTTCTTTGTATATTTTAAATACTTTATAAGGGAATGGAAATATGTATTTCCTTTTGTTAACATCTTATGCTACCATGGGAACCTTCTAAAATAAGATATGGTATTAGCTTCTCTATTAGTTTATTTTTTCTTGTACGAACTAACATGTACCACATATTTTAATAATGTTTTATTAAGAACATAGAAAAGGCTTAACCAACGGAACAAGTAGTTCGATGTGTAATTATTAGTATCGTATAAGATATAACTATTAATTTTTTATAAGATTGTGATACATGACAATTGGTGGCATAGTTAATTAAATGAACCATAATGGGATTGTGGTCATGGTAAAAACTATGTAAATTCTAACTGGAGGTAGTGAGATGGGACACCAATGTGGAGGAATATATATTTTCTTAGGGGCCTTCACCCCACTAAGCATGAATCAATACCACCCTTCGTAAAAGAATATGGCCTGGCTTGAGTTTCCTGTAGCTACTCCTTCTCTATTGTAGGTTCCTTCCACTTAATTATGATAGTTCCACTATTATAATAGAACCTTCACTTGCTCTCCTTTCGTGAGATCTTTTCAGAACTAGGGGTGTAGATATGGTGGGAATGGAATATTTTAGTGCATCCCCTTGCAAAATCGGTGTGACTGAAATTTTTTTCACTCCTCAAAGTTGGTGTATTGGCTGAAGTGCTCACCTATTCACAAGTCTTAGGTGTCCTTATTGTTTGAGTACTACATTCAAGTTGTTGTGGCATGGGATCCATCTTGCAAAGATTTGCAATTGTTACAAGGTTTATGACTCTAGAGTCTATTTGGTAGCACAAACCTTCTAACTTTACATGGAAACACACTTCTCTTTACCCATAACCACAAGGGAATTGGATGAATTTGGGGTCTCTTAAATGGAATACCCCTTCTCACTATAGATACAACCAATCTTTGGTTTCTTGTACTAGTGTGTTCTCTCCTTCAAGTATGATATATCTGTGGGCATATGAGAGATTTAAGTCCCTAAACTTCTAATTTGAGACCATTGATCTTGCTTCTCCCTCTCAAATGGATCAAAATATGATTTTTTCTTGCTTATGAATATACTAGTGAACGCACATGTGCACATGCACGTGACATATAAAATTTGTTGGAAATGTGTGGGGAGAGGACTCGTCTGTGAAAAGGTCCCTACAGTAAAAGATATTTGTGTTGGTTGTTTGAAAGGAGAGAATCAAGGAACCGTTTCCGTGGGATGGAGAGAGAAATACAGAATTAAATATAATAAAAGTTAATAGGAGAGTGTGAGAATAAATATTTGTAGGAGTTAATTCCTTGAAAAAAGGAGAGAAGAGAGTGAATCAAGTAGAACACAACATCAAACTCACTCTTTTTATAGTAGTATAGATAAAGAATGTTTCCCATACTATTATCTTTATTTGCATCCTGCTCATGCTGATTTTTTTGAGAACTGGTTGCTTGTGCATTTGAGGTTATTACACCTTTTATAGGTCTTGTTGAAAAGAATTGTGATCCCTCCAAGGGAAATAAGAATCTCCCATACATGCTTGATCATCCTGCATATAATTGATGCCCTAAATACTTGTAATTTTCCTAAATTGGAAATCTATTGAGATTTAAGGTCCCCAACTGCATTGTTAAGACCTTTATTTGTGCCATCATTTAAATGACAAATCAACTCATTCCTTGTGCCTCCGAGGTGCACAACTACCTACATGAGATAAGAGTAGTTTGACATATCAAAGGCACTCAACAATAGTGACAAAACCATAGAGGAAGGATAAAAGTTAATTATGAGAAACATATAGAAATTAATTTTTATAAAGTATGGTAGTGGATTTTAACAAACATATTTAACAATGTGATTTAAAGGGAAAGAACAATAACCTAGAGTGGCCAGTTTTAGCACACATAGTGCTAGCACTGCCAGTTTTACCCCAACTAAGTGAAAAACTTGACACGGCATAAGTGTGCTTGCAAAATGCAAATGTACGCGTCAGAGTAGTAAAGGGACCCTAGAAGGTCTCAATGTCGAACTCAAGGAAATGAGATTGCTAGAGACTACTATACATATCATCTAGGCCTATGAAAAAGTATTGATTGACTGATTTAACTAAGAATAAGAAATAAAATTGTAGAAGTAAAGTAAAAGGAAGATCATGCTAATTGATTCTCTAGGATACCAATTTCACTATGGGGCTAACCTATGCATGCATTCTATCTGAGTAACATAAATTATCTTACTTCTTTGGTTTAAGAGTTTGTAGCTTGTACAACCCACTTTCATAGCATAGCACACTATTTAGCCTAATTACAAACCTTCTTTCACATCATTAATATGGAAAGATAAATGAATATTCTCTCTCTAGACAAAGTTCTTCTTAGTTGTTAGTCTGCTTTCACAACACATTGTTGACTATGATGATATCATCTTTATTAACTATTAAATCCTCTTTTGTAGTGATTAACAACCTATCACATATTCATGGTCACCAAGAATGAATATGGTGATGAAACATTTCTATTATCAAAATATAAAAGAAAGATGAATGGAGGTTTAGCCCCTAATGCTCAACATGGAATCA
Source organism: Alisma plantago-aquatica (assembly GCA_963693085.1). Lineage (NCBI taxonomy): Eukaryota > Viridiplantae > Streptophyta > Magnoliopsida > Alismatales > Alismataceae > Alisma > Alisma plantago-aquatica. The sequence goes on from OY856413.1 coordinate 784,434,416, forward strand.
AATGAAAGGAAGAAGATAAAGACATAGAAACCCTTACATCACAATGTAAGGGAAGAATGATGCTTCTTGATAGTTTTGTGGGCACTAGACTACTCCTCGGGATGTACCTTGCTCTCCGTCTCTTCATCTTCATCTTAGACTTTGGTCCGTCATGGAAGGCTAGATGGGATGCCTCTAGATCTCCTCTAGTGAGATGGGATGCTATGAGATACCTTTTTTTGATACTTCCCTCAGGCTTATAAAGAAAAAGGCAAGGCACCACTTATCCAATAGACCATTGGATGTTCCTTGTTAAATCATGATCGTCAAACTAATGTCGATGTCATTGACTTGTAATTTGGTGCGACCGACTTGCCAATTTAATGAAATTAGGGCTTGTGACTCAGTGCCACCTAGATGAGTCATTTATACCAAGATCATTGTATCAATTCTCCTTCTTACACTGTGAATTCTTCTTCTCTAATTTTTTCTTCTTCTTTGTGTTGAAGCCACAAAGTTGTGTTGATGGTACTTCCTTCTTACAGTTTGTGTAAGTTTTGATATGCAACAAAGCATAAAAAGTATAATGTAATGTTAAAATGAAATGATTTTAATACAAATACACGTGAAAAAGATAAAATTGATGCACATGAGTTATTTTACGAAATTTAGGCAAACCATAAATATAACACATGCATATGAGAGAAACCTTCATGAATACATGTTTAAATTAATCCTAAATTTGGTAGAGAAATAATGTTCATATGTTGTCTACTCGAATCTTTTGGAATATCTCCAAACTTTCCTAGAATGCTTGTGGCCCAATTGACTAAAGGATGTAATTATTCTTCTCATATGTGTGGGTTTGGATATTGGGTATATTTCTTGAGGGACTCATTCTTAATACTCTCCCATGTCATCACGTTAGTTTTAGTAGAATGCCACTTCTTGGCTTTTTATTTCAAGGGAAAAGGGAAGAGGGTGAGGCTAATAGATTCATCCTTGGAAGACAGAGTACATAATGTGTAGCAAGTCTTCAACAATGCATCAATGTGCGTATAAGTATTCTCCTTTTTCAATTTATAGAATATGGGGACAAACCCCATTGGAGTTTGTGGGATGGAGAGCACTTCTCTTGGCATCTGGTCCACTCTTGTTGCAATTGGTGAGGTGTAGTTTCCTGGCTTGACGTAGTCATGTAGGGGCCTTGGAAGAGGTGGAACTAGAGGATCACCTTGATGTCATCCTTCATTGTCTCCCTTTGCTTGTTCTTCTACATGTATGAATTTGTTTCTCTGCATTATACTACCTTTTTTGGTAACTACAAAAATGATTCTATATATAGATAATGTAGACCAAACATGCACCATCACAAGCACACAACACAATCAATCAATGAGGTCAAGTTAGGAAAAGCAAATCCATTGTAACAACAAACAAAGAATATCAATTAAAAGGGTTAGCAGAAAAAGTCAAGAATAAATAGTTAGCTTGGTCCTAAAAGCCACTCCCTGGAAACCACGTCAGAAAGCTTGATGAGCCATGTGACAGACTTGGTTAACAAATTACCAAAATGCAGGAACACTCTTATTAATAGATCCACAAACACATGGCTCAGGACATAGCATAGCAAATGTGGAATGTATGCGGTCAAATCCATGGGGAGTGGGTTGGAAACTAGAAATTGGTTCTTTCTTTGTGTTTCTACAATGGATATTAGGGTTTAAAGTACTAACATGGGGTTTTATGTTATACAAATAACCATGAAAGAAAGAAAAGAAAGCAATAATGAAATCTAAGTTAAATATCATTTGGCATAATAAAGTAACAAAAGAAGGCAAATAACATAGTCTACACAAGAGCAACTATGATTGTCACTGAACCAGACAATTAATTGAGCAATAAAATTAGGACTAAATTATTGAACCAATTAAAACCTAGCACAAGAAACAAAAAAAGAACTAATTACTCTAGCACGAATTAGTTAGTTTGAATAAAAAATTAAACTAAGTAAGCATAAGACAACTAGCTAGTATGGGAGAAAGTTAGGGTTCTTGCAAGTAATTAGGGTAGTAAGTTGTTTGGGAGATATATGGACCATTAACCATGTATAAGGGTCCCACATATGCAAGTACATACAAAAATTAGCTATGAAACAAAACAACAAGGAACAATGTTGGTTATGAATCCTACCCTATTAATTGGCCATGGGTTGTATGTTGATGTATAGTGGAACTCATCACTATCCCTAACCATCAAACATTATGTGGATCTATTGACTAAGTGATAGGTAGAAATCAATCTAGTTTATACAAGTCTATGTTTCATGGTATGGTCCTCCTAATACACTTAGGGGCAAGGAATGGAGTTGGGTGTAGGAGAAGGATATTTGACTATCCATTCCCCCATCTAACCACTAAACACACCTCTTTTCGAATTGCATATGGAAAAAGATACCTATTTACTTTGATCTCTCACTTAGGTCTAGTGGGATGTAGGGATTAAGGGAAAGGGGGAGAAACTATCTAAGATTCCTCTAGGGATCTTAAGAGTTTTACCACGGAAAGAGCTGAAAATCACCTTTTTCTCTATGTATTAGGTGGTTACATAGATCAAACAACCATAGCAAGAGGAATTGATGGAAAACACACTATAAAAAGGAATATACAATGAAATAAGAGTATAAATGCAAAAATATTTCCTCACATGGTAGCATGGTTGCATATCCTCCCCAAATGTCTTGCAAAGGGGGCTTGGCTACTCATGGTCAAAGAAATAATAAAATAAAAAGGACAAGAATATCGAAACTCCATGAACATCGATGGATAAGATCTAATCTTCATCTCTTGCATCTCTAAGCATGACCTCCTCCTCTAAGTTGGTGGGATGGTGATGGGAACAAATCATATCATATTTTCATACCATTTTTGTTGCACACTTCACTCAATTTGACCATATTACTACTCCAATTCATGCTAGAATATTTGTTTCTTGTTAATCTTAGTCGTGACATGGTATGAATTGTAGGTACCCCATATTCTACTCATAGTGAATGAAAAATGCCCAAAATCCAATCTATTTGGCATTTCCAACGTTTTCCTAATTTTTGGAGTCCAATATTCAACAAACATTAAGAAACATTATGTGTGGACCTCTCTACATGATATGTAACTCCTAGATAACAAAATCATCTACACGGTGTGGCTCAAAAAATCAAGAATTCACCAAAAAGTCCTTCTTTAGACGTGTGGACCACTCCACATGACATGTCATTTGTGATTGTGGCCTGACTCAAGAAGAAACTAAATCTAACACAACATGTTGACTGATAAACATGGTGTATGAGGCATATTTTATGTATAATTAGAAAAAAATGTTCATTTTTGTAAAACATAATGAACCACACCCCTTGAGAAGCAGGTCATGTATCATTTTGAGTAGTTGGGGACCAGAGACGAGGGTAGAGTTTTGGAGTGGAAATTTTGGAGATAAGGCTAGGGTTTCTCAGGAGAGAACCTATTCTGACTCCATTCATCTTCTCCATTCCATTATGGAGATGTAGAAAGAAGGTTGCTGAAGCAAGGAGCGGTTGTAGAGATCGATCTCTATCTCTTGGCTAGAGATTTCCATCTATTCTTCACTCTCATAGATTTATTTTCTATTCCTCTGTCTACTCATTTTCTTTCGATGACTCATCATTTGTGCCTATATTTCCTCACCATGGGAGAGTAGATCCTATGTCATGACTCATCTTAACTCTAATTTCATGTTTAACATTAGTTAATGTTCTATTTTAAAATGAGATATGGTGTTTATATTCTTGTATGCATGGCTGGCCATCATGTTTACATGTTTCATGCTTCTTATTATTTTCTGGGAAGATATATTAAGAGGTATGGAATAGTTGTTTTGACAAAATATCCTTGATCGTGGGAATGTCTAGGATTGTGTTGATGATTCTAGGTTGTAGTTTGAGTTCATGTATATGTATGGGAATGCTATATAATGTTAGGACTATCTTATATCATCTGGAGATGTATTTAGATGACAACAACCTACCTTTTGAATTTTGATTAGTATCAATGGAATTTGTGGTTCTTGATTGGGTTATGATGTCGAAGTGAAGTCCCATATCCAAAATTTTCTTAATCTAAGTTTAATAATTCTCTAAGTGATTAGTGCTTTTGTTTTCTTTCTTTCATATTTGTAATTTACCTTGATCCAAAACCTATATATTAATTGTAACCAACCAAGATTGTAGAAAATTAAATTTTTTTCACCTAGCTAGACTAGATCCATGTGGTTTGAGCTTGACTACAATTGATCCCATATACTTGCGGGTTATTGAAGAGTTTAAGACATTTAAAGTATTTAAAACTCGCTTGCCTTTGACAATCAACAAATGTCATGCAAACTACACTGGATATGGTCAAAACCCTTAAAAACAAAGCTTTTAGGATGGAAGATGGAAGGACATGGAGTGAAGAGGGTGGAATCTATGATGGTTAAGCAATTCTAGCCTTAAACTATCAATAATCTCTAGTGTATATATAGTGTCGTAGGGGCTAGGGTTAAGTGAAGGTGGAGTGGTAAATGTGGTAGTAGTAAGCATTAGGATTAGGTGGTTTGCATGACTGTGTGGTCATCGTGACTGTGGTGGGTAGGTTTAGGAACAACCATGGTAGTGGAGAATGGTTATGACAGAACCTAGGTTAGGATTAGATAAAAAGTGGCAAAATGGAGTGAGGTAGAATGGTTCTGGTGGCACCATGTCTATGGTTTCTTGGGGGTAGCCTCACCGTGGAGGGTTCTTAGGCTGTGGTGAAGTAGGTTGGAGGAGGTTGTTTCCCCTACAATAGTCATCTTGGTGGAGCTACCACCACTGCCATTTTAGTGGCCACATTCATGCTGATTTTGGATGACAACAATCATTTTGTTGGGCAAAATTGTGTTGGATTGAATTTCTTGGTCTTTGTATAATCAAATGAACTCTATGATTTTTACTCAAATATCACAATCATTTCTAAGTACCATGACTATTTTTGGGCTTAAGCATGTACTTGAGTCTTTGACATGTTTATCAATTGTGCACTTTTCTTCAACTTGATCCTTGATTCCTTGGTCACTTGGGAGTAGGTTGGATTAACTTTTGGGCTCACCTTGAGGTCCTCTTTGACCGGAGTAGTCTTAAGATCATATTCCTTCTCTCTCTTCTATCAATTAGTCCAAAGTACATATAAAATCATGAAAAAACATCTGAAAGTGCTTTTTCCATAAAATGATATTTATTGAGAGATGACATGCATTCTAGACAACTTGATGTGAATGAGAAGAAAAATTACACAAGATAGTGATCCAAATTAGGGCTCAATAACAATACTTTCTTTGTAGTTTTTTCTATTCCATATGCCATGCAAAAGAATATGCATGTAATTTTTCAAAATTATTGGGACTTCCTTCTTCAAGACTGCAACTTCACTATACATTGTCTTTTCACCTCTGGAAAACTACTGTGTCACCCAATAGTAATTATTTATATATAAAAGGACATCTAGTTTTGGTTGTATGAAATATTTTATGTAAGTTTTCAGAAAGCCAAATGGTCGTAGAAGTCAACAAATCAGGGTGTGACTTGGTTGGTGGTCTGTACTACCATTAATGATTCATCTAAGTAAGAATCATTAACAGGTAATGATTCACCATATTCTAGAAGGATTCTAGAGAGATGGTTGGAGACTACATTTTCCTTGTCCTTCTTATCTACAGTCTCATGATCAATCTCCTTAAGTAAGAGTGACCACCACACCAATCAAGGATTTGTATCCATCTTTTCATGAGATACTTCATCACACTATGATACATTTACACAATGACTTTCCCTAGGAGGTACAAATGAATTTATCAAAAGCATAAATGAATATCAAATATCCATCTTTTAGTGACCGTGTAAAGTTTATGGAGCTCATCCATAATCTGCTTGTGTAATAGATTGCATGATGCTTTCTATCTTTCTTCTATCCTAGACCTTCCCCAATAGTGTAATACTAGCATCGCCACATCAACTGTGGGAAGCTATATTCCAATCAAGGGCTTGTATGATGGGAGCTAATGTTAAAGTGTATATTAGGCCATGAAATGCTTATAGAAAATCATTATCAAAGATGGAGGGGGTGTTCTTTAGAAGAAGCTTAGACAATGAATTTGATGTCGTGAAGAATTCCTTAATGAACATGTGGTAGTATCCTATGTGATTAATAAAACTTCACACGGAAGTCACCGAAATGGGTGGTGGCATCTTAGAATTAGATTCAATTTTGAGTTTGTCAAATTCAATTATAGCTTCAGGAACCTAGTGCCCTAATACAATACCTTCTCATACTGTGAAAAGAACTTTCCCAATTAAAAACTAGTTGGTTTCCTTCACATATTTTTAGAAATAGAGATTAATTCCTTAAGAAATGTTCAAAATATGATCCATAGACATGACAATCATCCATCAAGAGTTCAATATTTTCTTTGATGAAGTTAAAAAAAAATTGTAGATATGAATCACTGCAAAGTTGTTGGGAGTGTATCATAGACTGGATAACATTCTTTGAAAAGTGTAGGTGTCATATACATATGAAAAACATATTCTTAGTTGTTTGTGTGGAAGGGGACCTAATATGATCTGGAACATCTATCCAAGTAATAGAAATATGCATGGTGAGCTAGACACTCTAGTACCAACTGATGATTGGAAGAGGAAAATGATCCTCATCCGTGGGATAATTCTAGCATATAGTTGTATTTACAAATTTTTTACCTATTTCTTGTTTTTATGATAAGGTCTTGGATGTAACTTACTTTTAAAACTTCCATTTCTTTATTATTTGGCACAACATGGAACAAACTGACACAATTGTTTCCACTCATAGCATATATGATCCCGACCATGTATAGCTTCACAACCACCTTTCTAAAAACTTCATCATCTTGTCGTTAAGATTCATTTTTTCATGAACAATTTCTTTGAATTATCTTCTAGGATTACTCTATGCATTCATACATCCAGGATAACCCTTTTCACGTCGGCTATGCAATATCCCAATCATTTCCCTTATAACCTGGTCTAGGTGAGAAATTGGTTGCATTTTTAATCCATAATTGAAAATTTTAAAAGGATATGATTCCTTCTCTCATCATTCAACTATTCATATTTGAGTCCCTCAGGGAGTTTCTTCATTTCAGGAAGTGGCTTGGGTTAGAACTTATCGACTGACATTCTATGTATAAAGATTTATTTTACAGATACAATTATCGTTCCTTGATCAATTTCCTCCTTTGATGCATCCAAGTTAGCAAGATTTCTACTACTTCTAAATATGAAATACCTGAGGGTAGATTTATTAATGCACTCATGAGTAAATTGATCACAAGATTCTGGTCCTGGATCTCTACAAATTATTGAGTGTAATAGTCTACAAAGTACATTGATTCCATCAGTGAAGGACCTTTCATGTGATCCAAGATGTTGATATCAATTTTTTTCATTTCCAACACAAATGGTGACAATCCCTCTTGCAACATCGATATGGTCTTGTTCCATTGAAATAACAAGAATTATTACATATGGGGTCTTCATCTGTGTCAAACATGGCAATGTCATGGGGAATGAAGAATCTCTTGATTCATATGGGAATATATTTGATGATTGCTATGGGTTTGGTGAATAGATTTTGTGTCCAATGGATTCACATAATAGAATCTACAATTTTGATCAACCTAGCATGTTTACTAGAGATAATGACATAAGGATAATGATGGATTCTAGATCAGCTAGACAATTCTCTCTAGTGGAGTCTTCAATGTGGAAATCTTAGGTGGTGTTGTTTAGCTGGCATATTAGCATGGACAAATTTTGTACCATCCTATATAGCTGTGTGTTCTCTATATCCTCTCTTTTGTGTTTCTTTATGATGAGACCTTTAAGGAAATTTGAGTAAGTAAGCATTTCATGAATAACATTTATAAGTGGCACACAAGTGTATTTTCTTGATTGTATCAAGAATTTATTTGTACGTCTTCTCGAGTTGAGCCTTTATTAGCATGTAGACAAAAGGAGCTTCTGGTGGATAAATTATGTTCCCTCTCTCTGTGGTGGCATTGTCTCCTTGTGAAACCTTTCTTGATTTAGGCTTATCATGTATGATTTATGTATTGAAGGGGTTTGGGGTCCATCTTCAATCAATTTGTGTTCCTTCTAAGCTGAAGTTGTGTCTATAACTATGCCATATCACAAAGTAACCATCTTTGTAGATTCATGATTTCTAGGATTCTACTTAGTAATAGTGGATTTTTTATCAACTCCAGTAGTGAATATAATGTTTACTTGACCATCTCAGTGAGCTATCACAATTCACTAATTTGTGTGTTCATGAACCCCATTTGAGTTGCATTGTACTCATCAAGTTGTCAATGTTTACCATGGCCTACCCTAGTTGTTCTGACAAAGTATTCTGGACTGTTGATTCAAGACATGGGAATTTTTAGCAAGAAATTTGTTTCCATAGGAAAACCCATGATGAGGTCTCTTATAATTGACATAGGAGACATTGTAGAATATTTTAAATTATAACTATTATCAGTGCTATTTACAAAATAAATACTATAAACATCATGAAAAAATATCGAATGCACCATGCGAAAACAATGTGATTTATCCATCATATTTTTATTATATTAATTTAAATAATATGATGTGAAAAATGATAATTAACTATGATCATGTACGAATAATATAATAAAAATTCTCCACAAAAAATGTCAAAATTAATATTTTACAATGTGTTAAACAATGATGAAGCAACACTTACATTTACCAGCACATGAAATGTTGATATTATTACAATACTTTTTACACACAAAGTAAAATAAAAATGTTGTGATGTGATTTTAATCATAATATTTTTTATTAAGATTATAGTTGTACCATAATAAAATGTTTTTTTACAGAGAGACATCTGCACCATAACCACTTGTTGAGATTATTATGATTTAAAAATATTATGATTTTTTAAAGATATGATTTTTTATGTCTTTGTCATCCTTTTTTATTTATAGTACACGGTAAAAATTAACAATGTATCTAACAATTTCAATATTTAAATTTACAACAAATCAATCACATGGAAGTGAACGGAACTTAAGTTCCAGAAACTGAACTAAAGTCACTAGAAAATGAGTTCTACAAAACTTATCACTTACACCAAACCAATAGGATCCTTAATATGATTGCTCCATGTTAATGTTGTTGGTCACATCACCTTAGGAAGGACTACCCGATGTTGTTTTCGATGCTTCCATTTGATATGTGTGACTAGTTGTTGTTGATATCAATCACAAATGATATAACTTGATATCATAAATTACTTATTTGGTTGTAAATGTGTCTTGTTATAATGGAATGTTACATTTTTATTCATGAAAACACAAAGATACTCTCTCTTATATATTTATCCAAAAATGTTCATTTCATGGCATTCTTGTTACATTTTGTCTCTCTTAAGCATAACTAAATTTATCACATTTATTATGTTTCTATTCATCTCATATAAAGAATTAGATAGAATATTATTGGTCCTTTTGTAGTTCCCACCTTAATAAACTACCATTTAAAGCATCCAAAAAGTTCTTGTTCCACACCTATATTTTGTTTCTTCTCTATCTCTAGGTGCTTATTCATCACTTATATGTTTCCTTGTAATACAGTTGGGATACCTAGGATGACTACTCTTAGTGACCATAACTCTTAGTTCAATATGAACGGATGTCACTCTTCTTTTTTATTGAATTATTTAATTTAACCATGAAAATTTCTTTTCAAGTTTGTAAACTAATATGTTGTTTAATTTAACCATGAAAATTTCTTTTCAAGTTTGTAAACTAATATGTTGCATAAATTATTTATGATGGACTATTTTTCCAACTCAAACTTTGCAAATAAGGCTTTAAATTATTTAATGATTTTGCTTCACAATGACATGGATACATATCATTAGTACACCAATAAAAGATGAGGAAATTATAATAGTTTATTGGATCCTATTGTGCATTGGGTAACACTTACATCTCATCCTTATAGTTTGTAGCCAGATAAAAGATAGAGAAGTTTTTGGGAAAGTAACACTATAATAATAAATTCTAATATTCCTTATAAAAAAAGTTCATCGCACTCTCTGTCACATGAATTCTTTGCCAATCTTACTACCATTTTATAATTGCATTTCGTGATGAACGAGTACTACATGTACATCATATATTTATAGCTTGTAGCATCATTTGGATAAATGTACATCTCCAACCATAGGATAGACTATTTTTATCCATGAGTGGATGAACGTAAACCCTAACGGATAGGCCTAAACATGAATAGTGGTGGTTAAACCTAAATGTTGGCGTGATTGAAATGATAAGTGGTACATGATTCATGAGATATAGAATGGGAAAAACTTATTATAGGACCAGTCCTATAATAAGTTGGTAGGTGAAAAACACTAGAGGGGGGTGAATAGAGTTTTAAAAACTATTTTAACAATTTATTGAACTCAAACAACCACAATTGAAATTAGAAGAAGGAGACAGGTGTTTAGAGTGGTTCCAACTTTAGCAAATACTAAAGTTGTCAGTCCACTACCCGGTTGCTTACCCAACCAGGATTTTGAAAGTATTTATTTTATTACCTTCTCAAGGATTTATACAAAATACAATACTTTCCTATACACCCCTTTAACAGCCTTCACTTGAAGTAGGTGCACCAACTTGAGGTAGCCTTCTTGAAGTAACTCCAAGCTCCCCCTTGAAGTAGCCTTCCTCTCTAGAAGTAACCTCCCGTTGCACCAGCCTTCTGAAGTAGCTCAAGGTCTCCTTCTTCGCCAAGAAGATCTCCACCCTCTCCAATCCGCAACCTCCAACCTAGGAGTAGCAAGGAGAGTACAAACAGTAATAGAGAACAAGAAAGGAAAAAGGAAATTACAACTTATCCTTTGTAGCCCAAGGCATGATTTGCCTAGATCAAGCGTATAGATCTCCTAACCAAGTGTGTGGACTTGTGATTGCAGTGGGTAGGAGATGCTAGCCTATAGGACACGAATTTGAGCTAAGGAAGAAAGTAGCCAATTGTTACAATGCTCAAATTGCTCACAACAGATTGCAAATGTAATTTCTTGCTCAAATAGTACTCAAGTGTGTAAAAGATGTGTTTGAGTGTCCTATGGCTTGTCCTATTTATAGGAATGGCCTATGGATGCTTAAGGACGTTCTAGACAACTTCTAGGGGTTTCTAAGTGCTTAACTAGCCGTTAGGTACAAGTTTGTTGCTTTAGCAACGGATAATTAATTTACTCTGCAGTTGCTGTCAGAGATCATCTCGGTCGAGGAATGGTCGACCGAGACACCTACTCGGTCGAAGGTTTGTCGACCGACAGGCTCTCTGGATCATGTGTATTGCAACATTTATCTCCAACTGCCAACTACCTTTTCAGTTGTGTCTAACGGCTACTCTGGGTCTTTCTCAGTCGAGAAGATTGTCGACCGAGAGTGTCTCGGTCGAGGAGTTAGTCGACCGAGATTGACCCTGTTTCAATCTTTTAATTAAACCACTAAATGTGTGTATGAGTGTGCATATGTGACATTATTTGAAGGGGATGACTTGTCTAAATGTGGTTTTTATCTAGGGAGAATCTAACGCTTGATTTACATGAAATCTAAGTACTTGTACATTATATATTTGTACAAGTTTTTACAAGGCGATTACATTTCATGAAATATAAACATGTAAGCATATGGATTTCCCTAGTTGCTTTATCATCCACCTTGTTCCTGCACACTCAAGTAGCTTGTTAGATCAATAAGAATGAAATGTTTGTCATAATCAAAACAAAAGGGATTTATAGATGTCCATTTAGCCAACAATCTCCCCCTTTTTGAAGATGACAAACATTTCCAAAATGTAAATGAAGGAAATATAAAACATATGAGTTTCACACCTTTAGATTACCTTTTGAAGCTTTTCTTCTTGTTTATAAAATGTGTGCTTATTATTCCCCATGAATTATGGAACATGAAATCCAATTCTCTAGGGAATATAGCAACTTTCAATGTAAAGCCAAGAGTTTGTTTATGAAACTCATTGATTGAGTTTTGCATAATTACTAAGTTTATATTTATTTCTCCCCCTTTGTCATTTCAAAAAGATATCCATGTTGAATATTTGATATTACTTCTCCCCCTTAATTTTATACTATTCTCCCCCTTAGATAGATATCCCAAGGTATAAATGCTTTGCAATAGATGTCAATTTAGCCATAACTTTAAATTTTAGGTATTTGCAAAGATTGCATCCGTTTTGATTTATTTTTATTACTCCCCTTATTTTGTATGCTCTACAATAGTCTTATAATTCAAATTCAAATGATGCCAAAAAGATATCCATTATAACCGATTTCATTACAAACATGGAAAGATAGCCAAATCATGTAGAGATAACCCTTTTATTACAATCATGCAAAGATTCCATTACAACTAATACAACTCCAAATCTCACTGGAAAGACTTAAGAATTACATCAACATCAGGGTCTTTCCCAAGAAAGGGCTCAGCTCCATAATACTGGACCAAAGTTTGCCACTCCAGAGCACCAGTCTTGGTTAAGGCATACGCCTCCAAGAAGGTTGGAACACGATCAAATCGAAAATGAGCAGCAATATCTTGTAGTTGCATTGATGAAAACTGAGTATGCGTGAGATCTGTAGATGGTGGAGGTGGAGGTTGATAGTAGTTGTAAGATGGATTATATGGATTGAGCATGCCAGGATTTAAAGAATAAGGATATTGATCTGGTTGGTTTGGAGAAAGGGTTTGCATTCTTTGGTTTAGATAAGTCATGGCATGATGGTTATAATCTAGTTGTTTACTAAGATGATATTGGGAGGCCGCAATGTAGGTAATGGTGTTTTGAATGGGATCATAGGATGGGTTAGTAGGAGGAGGAGGTGGTGGTATGTCTTGACTAGATGTCTCTCCTTCCATCCTAGCCCTTTTGTGACCGAAATCAATTCCCATTTTTTCTACAGTATTCTTACTTATTTTTTGTGGTCTACGCTCCCATGTATATCCCATATCCTCAATTTGTGTTTTAAGAAAATGTTGAGTAATTTGGCATACAAGATCAGCATATGGAGGATTGCCAGAAAACTCAAGCATGTTTTTAAGAATGATGCGGATAAAATTTGTGGGAATACGTTGGATAATGGCATAGATTAGACACATGCAAAAAATAGGAACTTCAGACTTATTTGCTCTAGGATGTATGATTGTTGAAACAATAAGGTTTACAATCCTAGCTGCAGGTTTGAGATTGATAGCATAGTATGTGCCCCTATCTTCGTGACAAGTAGTATTTGATTGAAAAATGGCTCTTTTGATGTCACTAAGACTAACGGTATGGTCTCCTTGGGAAAATTGATTAAGTGGGTTTCCAGTGGTAAGGTCAAGGGTGTCTTGATATTCATCTAGGTCAATATTTAGCATGTCAAGAATATCCTCTTCAGTAAATCGAAAGCTATGCCCATTGACCATAGTATAGAAGAAGATAGTTTCATTTTCAGAATGGGAGATGAGGTTAGCATAGAATTCATTCACTACCTTGGTGGAATAGGAAGGGAAAGAAGGGTTGATGAATTCTTTCAATTTTTGCACCTCGAAAAGATCCTCCAAGTCGACGATGTTGAGGAAGTCCAGAACTTCAACTGGTCTTCTTGGGAGAGGAGCTTTGGAAGAGAGCCGTAGATAGCGATCACCAGCATCTCCGTCGACGAAGGCAATGTCGTTGATGATCGTCAATGGTGGAGTAGCTTCCCTTCCTTTCCTGCCAGTGACCTTCTTCTTCCCACGAGCAGATGATGAGGCCATTGTGTTGCTTGAAGGTGGAGAAGAAGCAAGGAAGGCTTGGGGATGAGGATGCTAAAGATTTGCACAAGAATGCACTAGAGAGAACCTATGGAAGCAAGAATATGAAAGTGTGAAGAAGGGACCCGTTTTTAGTTCCTTTTATAGCAATCCAGTGACCGGGTCGGTCGACAATTTGTCGACCGAGCGTCCGCAACGGTCATATTCCAGACGCGCCACTCGGCCGTCCAACGGTCAACATGCAACGGTCGGCCGTCAACGGTAACGGTCGGATTGCAACGGTCATATCCCAACGGCTCATTCTCGGTCAAGCAATTTGTCGACCGACACTGTCTCGGTCGAACAATTGTCGAACGGAAGTGTGTCCGATATTAGGTCTGTCTAGATTCTGTCGGTCGAGAGAGGTGGGCTGACCGAGAGGTTTTCGGTCGAAGAATTCGTCGACTGACAGACTTACTGGGTACGAATTTTTTAAGCTGGTTTTTAAAGCAAATGATAGACTAAATTTGTAGAGCATATATATATTTTCTAAGGGAGTAATATTTTGTTTTATTATTGACAATATTGGGACAATTTTGTGATCATAAATTAATTGTGCTTTTAATCACAATAAAATGATATTCAAATAGTTATTGTGTCAAACTTATTTTAGGTCGATTTTGACTACGACTATAGCGCCCCTTGGTCAAATTTCATTTTAACCAAGAGGCAAATTTTGCAGATTTTTCAAATCGAGTATAATATCTGCATAAAAATTTATTAAGTACCAAGTTGAAGCATAATACTTAATATGATTCTTAAATGAAGGCACAATTAATATCTCAAGTCTTCAAAGATACTAATTTAGAGATTTTATCTTATGTGTTGCTTGCAAGCAATAACATATAACCAATAAATCATTTTGCTTGCCTATATATATCATCATGGATCCATGCATACAATTATCATTATCTATGCGTACAAAATAGTGAAAGCATATCCATGATTGTAATGATAGAACAATAACAACATATAATGATAATTCCATCACATGATTTGTATATGGATAGACTAGAAAATACTTTAGGAAAAATCATGTGAAAATAGAAATTTTCTTTTCATTGAACTAAGCATAACTTAAATCATTTAGGGAATAAACTAATATTAATCTCATTTGAATTTGTAGGGATGATTTCCAAAATATATCCAGTCATCAATAGCAACCTTATCAATTTAAAAGGAATTCAGCAATTTTGCAGTAGATTGGAGATCAATGACATGCTCGGTCGACAATTTTTCGACCGATGGGCTCTCGGTCGACAGTCTTTCGACCGACAAGATTCCTAGAACTGTTAATTGTTTCCAAATAAAACATGATTCTGCAAGTTAAATATTTAGATACTTAAATTTATTTGTTATCTCATTATGTTGAGTTGAGATAGACATAGAAATATGCAACTAAGGTCCTTGGTCATATCTCAACTTAATTCTATTTATTTAGTTTGGAGGTTTTGGAACCCAAACTAACTCGACATCTTTTCTCTTGTAAGGGCATGAAAAAGAATAGTGACCAAGGCGCAAACAATAATGACAACATATTGAGTCAACCTCATATCTTTTTCTATGGTTGTGTTCTGTGTTGTCCTTGGGTGAAGATGTTCCTTTAGGTACATATGTAGATTGATGGGTTTGTAACTTTTTCCAACTAGGTTGTTGATAGGATTTCCCTTTAGGCTTGTAACCTAGTCCTCTTCTCCCAATTTGATGATAGGGATTATCTAGGATTTGATCAAGAATGCCATTATTATTTAAACTACGAACTTGTTGTTGTAACTTGGCAATCTCATCCATTCTCTTTTTGATATCTAGTTTTGCTTGGTCTAGATTAGATGACAATGAATTTCTTTCTTTGACAATAGTGTCATAATCTATATGGATGTACAATATGGGTTTTTTTTGAAGATCGTTCACTTGAGTCTGCAAATTGATTTTTTTAAAGAAAGTAGATTGCAATTTGCCTCTATAGTTTTAATCTTCATATCATGATCTTCAATGATCTTTTTAAGATCTTCATTTTCAGATGTGATAGTAAGAAGCTTAGCATGTAATTCATCATTTGCTTTATTAGATTTCTTTAGTTTCTTCTTGCACTCAACATATTTATTATGTGTTTCTTCAAGACTAGCAACTAGTTCTTCTTTAGATAAATCAAAAAGACTTACCTCTTCTTCTTCTTCACTAGTTGTTGCAATAAGACAATCTTTGTGCTCATCTTCCTTCTTTGATCTCCATGGGCAGCTAGTTGTTGTGTGGCTTGTTCCTAAGCACCAATTGCAACATGTTGTAGATTTGTCCAAGCTGCACCTTTTGATGCGGTTGTAATCACCATTACCCTCCATTCTTCAAGACCTGGTTAGGGTTCCTTGAAGCCCGCTCTGATACCAATTGAAAAACACTAGAGGGGGGTGAATAGAGTTTTAAAAACTATTTTAACAATTTATTGAACTCAAACAACCACAATTGAAATTAGAAGAAGGAGACAAGTGTTTAGAGTGGTTCCAACTTTAGCAAATACTAAAGTTGTCAGTCCACTACCCGGTTGCTTACCCAACCGGGATTTTGAAAGTATTTATTTTATTACCTTCTCAAGGATTTATACAAAATACAATACTTTCCTTTACACCCCTTGAACAGCCTTCACTTGAAGTAGGTGCACCAACTTGAGGTAGCCTTCTTGAAGTAACTCCAAGCTCCCCCTTGAAGTAGCCTTCCTCTCTAGAAGTAACCTCCCGTTGCACTGGCCTTCTGAAGTAGCTCAAGGTCTCCTTCTTCGCCAAGAAGATCTCCACCCTCTCCAATCCGCAGCCTCCAACCTAGGAGTAGCAAGGAGAGTACAAACAGTAATAGAGAATAAGAAAGGAAAAAGGAAATTACAACTTATCCTTTGTAGCCCAAGGCTTGATTTGCCTAGATCAAGCGTATAAATCTCCTAACCAAGTGTGTGGACTTGTGATTGCATTGGGTAGGAGATGCTAGCCTATAGGACACGAATTTGAGCTAAGGAAGAAAGTAGCCAATTGTTACAATGCTCAAATTGCTCACAACAGATTGCAAATGTAATTGCTTGCTCAAATAGTACTCAAGTGTGTAAAAGATGTGTTTGAGTGTCCTATGGCTTGTCCTATTTATAGGAATGGCCTATGGATGCTTAAGGACGTTCTAGACAACTTCTAGGGGTTTCTAAGTGCTTAACTAGCCGTTAGGTACAAGTTTGTTGCTTTAGCAGCGGCTAATTAATTTACTCTGCAGTTGTTGTCAGAGATCATCTCGGTCGAGGAATGGTCGACCGAGACACCTACTCGGTCGAAGGTTTGTCGACCGACAGGCTCTCTGGATCATGTGTATTGCAACGTTTATCTCCAACTGCCAACTACCTTGTCAGTTGTGTCTAACGGCTACTCTGGGTCTTTCTCGGTCGAGAAGATTGTCGACCGAGAGTGTCTCGGTCGAGGAGTTAGTCGACCGAGATTGACCCTGTTTCAATCTTTTAATTAAACCACTAAATGTGTGTATGAGTGTGCATATGTGACATTATTTGAAGGGGATGACTTGTCTAAATGTGGTGTTTAGCTAGGGAGAATCTAATGCTTGATTTATATGAAATCTAAGTACTTGTACATTATATATTTGTACAAGTTTTTACAAGGCGATTACATTTCATGAAATATAAACATGTAAGCATATGGATTTCCCTAGTTGCTTTGTCATCCACCTTGTTCCTGCACACTCAAGTAGCTCGTTAGATCAATAAGAATGAAATGTTTGTCATAATCAAAACAAAAGGGATTTATAGATGTCCATTTAGCCAACAGTAGGATCCAATAGAAATTTTCTATACATCATAGAATGTGTTTCTCTCTCCTTATTTTTTTAGGGGGTGGGGTTTTGAAGATGAAAGAGAGGGAAATACTGCAATGTGATTGGTGGTCCTATAAAAATCCTATAGGACTGGTCCTATAGTAAGTTTTTGGTATAGAATGCAAGACATAGGGATATAGATACATGAATGGTCAATGTGGAGGATTACATCAATATCACATATTTGTTCCACAAACAATGATGGAGATAGGGATGAAGTAAACTTAATGCATGTTTCTCTTACTATATACAACCTTGTTGGATTGCATTTGTAAACCCATTAGCCAAACTCTTACTTTTACTTTGTAGTAGATGGAAAAATCAGAGAATCATGTATTCAAAATCATTGAATAAATTTTGTACTCCATTATCTAGTTTGAAAGTCACGAGAGTCATGATCCCATTGTCACCCCATGCACTTCATGTTCATCCTTGTTTATCAAAATTGTACGGCTCTCAAATTGACACATCAACCGTATATAAATTTCTATTCTATAGAATTCTACAAAGCATCCATTTGAAATATGAATTATCAGAATTCAACACTGATAGTGACCCAGCAGAATGTATCAATCTAAAGAAGAAGAAGAAACAAAAATAAGAATGTGTTGTAATAGCAGTGACATGTTGTGGAAGCATAACGTCATTGGCCATCACGGTTGTGTGGTGGTGTAGTACAAATCAATCTATAAATTTGCAACATGAATATGATAATGTAGAATGGATGGACCGGAAATAGAGACACTTTATTAAACATCATACCAGGACGCCCTTAAAACAAAAATATGTTCCAGGATGAGAGAAGTGTGTAAGGCTTGGTATCAAATATCCAAACTGTCTTGTGTACAAATCTATACCTCTGCTAGTGAGGTTTTAAACTGAGATATATGGGATTGCTATTGGAAACATCTAGAACGAACAAGGATGTACATGGGTAGGGAAGATAGGGTAAAGTTTTACCCTTGTTCTCACCTCATCGATGTTATGGGTAAATAGTAAGGTAATTATTTTTCTTCAAAAAATATTTACACTAGCCTTACTCACACACATTTATCCACATGATAAATGGGTAGGATAATAGATGAAACGAGTAAAATATGAAAATTCGTGTATGATAATTTCTATGTATGCCCTACAAAAAACATAAGTTCACACTAAAATTTATTTCTATACAATTATAATTTCGTTTTTGGTGATTTTATACCAAATTTATTGATATATAACTCAATTTTTTATTTACAAACAATTAATAACTTTTTAGTATATTATTTTTTGTTAAGGAATTCTTTTTTCTCTCGAATATAATAGTGTGACATGCTATCAATTGTTGCATCCAATTTACAAAATCAAACAATAGTTTAAAATAGAGAAAGTAGTTGTAAGTTTTGTCAAAAAAAAATTACTTGGCGGTCCTCATTGTATTAGAATGTATAATTATTAATGCAACCTTATACTGATGGGTTTTAGGTAAAGTGAGTAGAGTAAAACATCTTCCTTTATACTGTCCTCTTTAGATGTAGGTAAAAAACAAACGGATAGTGGGTAATAAATGTGCTTATCCTTATCCTGCCCTATAGGTATGGTTAGTGGTTAAATGGATAATACCTTACCTATTGACTGCCCAGGGAATGAATACGATCATCTTTCTTGTGTAGAAAATACCCTTGGAGTCTCTGCCGATAGGTTTTCCATGTGAACAATAAGGTATCATGTTCGACTCCTGAAAAATTATTAGTGCATTCTTCTTCAGCCCAGAGATCCCTGCTGTTCCCCTGTCAGTTGCACATTGTTCATGTCGTTTTCCCGTAGGCAAACCCATCCCCCTTCATCCTCCTGCTCATTGAGTTACTCTCCGTCCGTCCCGTACCAAACACGTAGCAGTACATGCATGTGAATTACCCTTCAGATGAAACACTGTTTAAAACAGAACAGAGAACAGTGCCCGATCGTCTGAGTTAATCTGCAACCCATGTACTGCATGACACGTCGCCATATACGAATGGAGGCACCACAGCAGTCGGCGCTGTGCCTGATGCAGACAAGCCAACATCCAACGGTGTCGACTTGCGGCGGAGGAAGACGACATTTGCAGGAGGAATCGAATATAAGCATGTGGAATAGTCGACGAACTTAAACAGTATGGCAGCTATGGCTGCACATAGGATGATGATTCTTTGGGTAAAAAAGTAGGAGCTCTCGATCGAAGTCACTAAAGTCTTGTAGTTTTGCCCTTTCTGGGATGTGGTGATCGGTGATTGGTGTGGTGGTGGAGAACGACTGCTGGATTGATGCTGATGACTGATGAGTACTGATGGCGATGGTGATTCCTTCTGTTTCTTCGGCTGTTGCTGCTGCTAGTTCATGCCCTAATTTTCTAGATGTGCTGTTTCTGTTCGATTACGAGCTAGTAGTAGTGGCCAACTACTACTCCCACCAGTGATGTCGTGGTAGCCTAATGTTGGCTTTTGCCCTCCGTCGTCTACGTCCGACATGTTTAACTGCACGTTTTTTTAAATAAGTATAAAATCTGACTGGTTCATTGGTCCAAACCCGGACTGCCTGATTTTTGTTTACTACAGTAGACTGGAGCCCACACGTGCAGGGTGATGCGGTCATCAGCTTTACTCGACTTGTCTCCATCTGAGATGTATGGATAAAGTGCTGAAGGGAAATGGGTGCTCTTGTGCAGTGTCCTTCGCCATGTTTAACTTATAAAACCCACTCTTGTGAAGGAAGAAAACTATTCAAGGGAAATGACCTTCGTTGTATTATCCGTAAGAAATATGCTAGGTGGACGCCAATTTAGAACTCAAAATGAAACCTTACTTAATCTCCACCACATGTTTGAGAGTATAATAAATAAAATATATTTTTTATTTGTTATAGGATAAAAAATCAAAATAGCACACTTTAATAAAAATATGTACTGAAATAGCATCATAGTCATCTTATTTCCCATAATAGCCCACTTTCTCGTAAAAACGTCAAGAAATTGATGTTTTTCTTGTTCCCGGGACTAAAGGCGCCAATTGGTATGGGGTTTTCAGTTGTAGTCAAAAGTACCACCCGATTTGGCATTTTCACATAAAAGCGTCAAAAAATTGGCGTTTTAACTCAAAGCGCCAGAAAGTTGGCATTGTTAACAGAAAATTGGCGTTGTAACTCAAAGCATTCGATCGTGCGCCCATCCACGGGAGAGGACGACTAACACATAGTTGTAAACTTTACTATACAAATATGCTTGCAACGTTTAAACAAGCAACACTGTGACAAAAACAAGGCTTAATGTATATACATTAACGCCCATCGCCTCAGCGCCGTTTAATTCCCAAAGGCTAGTAGTCGAGTGCCGGCCGATCGTGATCCAGGAAGCTCAAGAGAGGTAAGTCCCACATAGGCATCTTGGGTCACTGCAGGAAATGAAATCGCAGCCATTGTTGCTGAAGAAGCCAAGGTCATGGCGCGCGTGTCCTAGCCCCGCCGCGACATCCCCTTCATTGTCCCCCGAAAGTATGACGGCCGATATGATGGAGAGGGACGAGATGATGACGACGAACAGAAACACATCGCCCAAGGCAGTTGCGCTCTGTAGCTCCAGAAACACGGTCATCGGGCAGTTAAAACGCCAATTTTCTGGCGCTTTCAGTTAAAATGCCAACTTTCAGTTAAAACTTCAATTTTCTGACACTTTCATGTGAAAACGCCAAATCGGATGGCGCTTTTGGCTGAAAACGCCAAGATCATGGCATTTTTCACCTGAAAACACCAAGTTTTGGGCGCTTTCAACTAAAAACGTCAGACCAATTGGCGTCTTTAGTCCTGGGAACAAGAAAAATGTCAATTTCTTGGCGCTTTTATGTGAAAGTGGGCTATTATGGGAAATAAGATGGTTATGGTGCTATTTCAGTACATATTTTTATTAAAGTGTGCTATTTTGGTTTTTTATCCTTTATTATACCCTCACGCATTGGGTGGAGAATGAGTAGGATTTTATTATGGATTTCAAAGTGGGTCTAGATAGCAGACATCCATCTGTAACGACGGCATCATTAGGGCCGGGCACTTCTAATCTTAAAACCCACACTGAGTTGGGCTCCCTCCAGGTTTACGACACCAGAAAGGGTCCAGTTGACTACCGTGGGCTACTTCAGGTGTAGTCTCCGTCCTCAATCATAATTGAGATCCGTAGATGTTGTATAAGGTGGCCTAGGAATAGTGGTGTAGCCACATTAGGGCACCGTGAGGCACAGGCCCCACCCAATTCATAGAAATAAAAGCGCTACAAAAAAGACTAGCATCGGATGCGTCCGCAGCCTTCACACATTGCCAAAAGTACATTTCTACAGATGTGATTTCTAACTTGATCAAAGTGTTCAGATAGGATCTGGTATAATAGGATCTGATAGATGTATAGATTGGATACATCACACTCCTACACACAAATGAAGAAAATTGAACACATTATTTCAAAAGCCTTAAAAAGGAGAATAAGACTCATATACTACATCTTTTAACTCCCGACATGCCAAAGAATCACCAAAGGAAAACAATGAACTGAATAAATTAACATTTACATTAAACAGGTCAACACAATGTTTATCGTTGTATAAGACACTAACGACAATGTACTAGTTGCGTTTTTAGAATCAAACAATTAAGAAATGCTGATAAAACATCATCAACTTACAACATGATTCAGAATAACCAGTTTGGGTGCTAGCTCTTCAAAACATATTGCATTTTGCTTGACGAAGCTTTTGAAAATGGAACATGGGTGTCATGTGACAAGGTCATTAATAAATCGGTATAACTTTCTTACAAATGAGGTCCATTATAACTAGAGAAAATATAATAACACTCATATGGATGTGTTCTTATGTGTGCATTGTGTATGTGTGTCAAGGGTGGGCCCATGCCGAACACTAAGTGGGATAACTGTCAAGGGTCAGACCCTGGACTTCCGCAAATAGATTCTCATGTTATTAAGTTGTTCAATCATATAAAGAGAAGGATCAACCATAATATTGATTGGGGTGGAAAACCCCATGTTGACATGAAGGTAGCCCTTGAATGGTTCAAAGAGAATTGCAACCTTACCATAAAACAATTAAAGTTTGGAGGCATCTATATTATTGTTATATGTTACAACATATGGAAAGAGAAGAACAATTGAACACGGGAAAAGATGTGAAGTTAGACAAACCAAGGTCTTTGGAAAAATATTGATGGGATTTTGATAAGTAGCCAAAGATAACAATTGAGTGGCGGAGAACTTGAACTCCATGTTGGCTAAATCTCACAATTCCCTAGAAGAATTCCCTTATATTGGGCATCATACTTATTACATAATAATTAGTTAGTGTGACTAGTATTAATTTCTTCAATAGGATATGTTAGAAACAATTTCTTGCATTATTCTAATAACTTGTCTATTTTTTAAAAGAAGTTGCTTACTAGTCAATGATACGCTTATGCGCTCAGAGAAAGACAGTCGCTCGCTTCCTTGTTTGCTCTATCCAAAACTTGTAGTTAAATAAGTGCATGCATTGGCCTTTTTATATCATCTCACATATCTTTGTTATAGATCTTGCATTACTATTTATTGTGCCCCTTCAGGTAAAATCAAATTGCTTAGTAGTTGAGTAGAGTCATCACTAACAAATCATTATATAATGCATGGAACTAAAAATCCATCATGTCCTAATTGGTACTAAATATTCTCAGGTTCTAAATGGAAGCAAGACAAATGATATGTGATTTTACAGGCTACCACCAGACATATTGTGGAATGCTCTCTTCATAAGAACTAGGAGATTCCATTGGTACTCCTATGGAAATTAGCACTTCTAAAATGACTCAAGTGAGTTTATCATATATGCACTACTATCATCCTTTCTAGCATGAAAAATGGCAAAAGTTGTGCAAGTAAGTTAGAAAAAAGAGAATTACATCATTTGGGATAAGAAAATTTGAAGAAGACTAAAGTTTGATATGTAGTTATACGATTTCATTTTCTAATCCAACTAGAGCTATGGTGCACTAATCCATTCAGAATACATTAAATAAAATCTTATTTCAATCAAGTCATATCTAATGTAACATAATGTTACCTAATGTATCCTAAACCAAAGTCAACACAAATTAATTTGACTTGAAACATATCTAGATTTGCATAAATCAGAAATGACTTTGCTTAGTCAGACTTGAAGTCATGAGTTTCGAACTTGTTTTCACCCAAAATATCTCTATCTAAAATTATGAGTCACCAAGTGTCCCAAATAATTAGGGGTGTATAACATCTTAGGATTACTTGATTATAGTAGCTCATATGTCACTATTTTAAGAGTAAGTGTATCAAACACACATGACCACATAACTCTCATGTTGTACCCAGCCCAAATCTCAAGATCCTACAATCATGATACAATAGAGAAACTAAAGAAAATAATAAATGATGAAGCTCTAGGAGTTGCCACCCGGTTTTATTTGTAAAACAAGGAGACAGAGGTTGATGTTTATAATTAGCAGGAAAACACAAAAGGACTTGATTTTTTACTCCACCAAAGTGTGGATAAGAAAGGTATGCGTGATTTCAGATATTGGCCTCTATGATCCTGTTATGAGTGGGGAAGGAGTTAGCACTCTCATCTCACCCAATAATTGTATTGCATTCTTTTTCAGATATCCCAGATTCGAAAAAAATGGTGATCATGGTTTATATTAAATAAAATATCAGAAGACATAAAGAAGTGTTTTTTATGAACCTTTAGGGTTGGAGATGGATGTGGCTTTCCCATCACATCCCTAAAGGTTAATTTTTAAGTGTGTTGTGGTCCCAATCACCTTAGCAACTCCCACAATAGATATCCATCCCTGGCAGTTGGGACCAATGCATAGGAAGAGAGAGATGAGATATTTAGTAGAGAAAGATTTAGATCTTCAAAAATGATATGCATATATCAACAATATGAATCAACTAACATCAGTAATGAATGTTAAAGATAAAGCAACAAATGTAATAGTTGAGCAAACTACCAGCACTGAATAGGATAGTTGGTGTCAGGAGAAGGATCATCTGATTACATGCAATGAAAAATAAAAAGGGGAGGTAGTTTTCTCTCTCTGGATTTAGAAGAGATGAAAGGGTCTCTGAATACAGAGGACATGCGGGTCTATTTATAGGTATATTTTAGGGCTTTGAGTTTTCCACTAGAAGATATTGACTTTTTAGATATGCCACACTCCAACTTTGATGATGTAATATTTCTCATTTTGTGTCACTAACATGTGCACTTAGTGCTTCAAATGATCATGGAACTTAGACAAGATTGAATAATAAAGAACAACCTATAATATATGTGTTTGGATGGTTGTAGGTCAAATTATGCCATGTATATACTTTGTACAAGTAAGTTTTTTGTAGCTTGGTAGGACTGATTTAAGAACAAGTGATGGTTTCCCTAATCCTATCCTAGACCATTATCCACACTTATATCAAGTCTTTAGGGTATTTATTTTTCATTAGAAAAATCATAGATATATTATCAAAGATGATAGTAATGATAGGGCCACTTTAAAAAAAAGTAGTAATGACAGGGAATATTTCAATCAAACTATACTTTGACTGAGAAAGTGTTGTTGTAGAGAAAGAGTCGTTGTAGAAATATAGACGTTGCAAATCCAGGCAAGAGATTGTCTCTCAGTCGAACTATACTTCGAATGAGATGGAAACTAGTCAAAGTATAGTTCGACCGAGATCAATCTGCAATCAAAATCTACATTTATTTGTCTAGTCGTTGTAAACTTATTTTTTGACTTCTAATGGCTAGTTTAGTATTTATCTCATTCTAAACACTTCCAGTCATTTCTCATTGTTTCCTATATATAGAAGTGTCTATATACACTTAGGATACACAATTGAGTTATCTATTACGTGCTATCATTCTCCATCTTAGAATTCTACATGCTATATTTAGATCTAAGCTTAGCTCAATACTAGTGTCCTACTCCACCAAATGTAGCCTTACATATTTCGCGTGAATAGTTTATCATCACTTATTCATAGAGAACTACAAATTATAAATATTGTGAGAGTTGTAATTTCTTCTTCCTCTCATGTTCTCTTTAGTTGTTTGTGTTGCTTCCAACTAGTTCTTGAGAGAAGGTTGTGGGGAAGCTTCTTATAGCTACTTCTTATGAGAAGGACGCAACCAAGATGGGAGGTTGATTGAAATCTACACCAACGTGAAAGTTATCCTTCATCTATAGAAGGAATATAGTCTTGATCCACAAAAGACATTGGTTGTTTTACGTACTTTGTATCAATTAAGAAAGGAAATAAAATACACGTTAAAAATAGTGGTTGTGAACAATGAGCTAGTGAACTGAAGTCTTTTGATGGAACCATTCTATATCATGTGTCTTTTGTGGTTGTATTTATTTTGTCTAGCACTTGCTTTATATTTCTCATGGTTATCTTTTATGAGAGTTATAATCTAGCCCTCCTTGTGGTTAAAATTTCATAAGTTTTATTTTATATATATTCACCCCACCCTCTAGATCGGTCAAAAGATTAAGAAAAAGGTGGCAAATTGCATCAATACGCGACCAGGCATGGTCTGTGGATTGAAGAAATCAGTCACGTGGCACGTTGCTGATGGCTCTAACCCGCTAGGTGGCCTAGGTTAGATAAAGCATGTTTCATTATCTTATGGAAATTTCAAGAATGTTTTTAAAAAATTGTGAAAAAAGTAGATTATGAATAAAATTCAAAAAAAGTAATGAAGGAGAGAGAAAATGTACTAATTCAAGATTGTCTATCATTATTATCCAAAAGAAATGTATTTTTTGTGAGGAAAAAGGCAATTTAATATTTATGCGGAAAATATGAATATTTTATTCAAGATAACTCAGCTGGAAAATTTAAGAAAAAGGCTTATAAAAAGCAAAATTAATCGAAAATTGCACTTAAGTCCACATAATAGATTTTCTTTATAGAAAGCCTAGAACTGAGTAAAAGTGTGTGAAAATGAATCGATTGAATAGGTGGGAAAATGTAGAAAATATGGAAAAGGTGAAAAGGGAATAAAATGTGGAAAATGTGGAAAAGAACTTCATCATTAGCAAGACGATTGGCATTAATCATGAATTTTCTATTGAGTGAGAAAAAATGGGGTGTCAACAGTCTACTCCTCTCAAGGAAATGTTTGAGATAAGAGTGAGAGTTGCATACTTGAGCCAAGTTTGTCCTTCATTTTTTATCACAAAATGTCAAAAAGATTGGACTCATAAAGGATGTTTTGATAAACCTTGTGAAGGGTGAAAAGCATAGGTAATGCCTTTTCCTTATAACAATAGTTAATATGATTGTCATTCATAACAAAAAAAGATTGGTTGGAAATGTTTTCTCTAGTGTAAGGGTAGTCTCTGACTAAGGTACTTACATATAACTGTCCAAGGATTTATTTCCTTAGAGTTCTGATGAGCCATTTGAGGTTTATTGGTCTCAAAAGTGACTCTCATTATTTCTCCCATCTTAGTCAGTACATGTTGGATTCTCTCACAAAATCATGCATTAGTGAGATAAGGTAAATGTGAAAAGAAGACATGATGGTGGTTTGTCAGAAGTAATTAAAGTCAAGAGTTTGTTATTATTTTGGATCATGGAAACTACTTGAATCTACCAATATCTTGAAAATTTATCATCTCTCTTATATGCATTTTATTTATTTTTTTCATTTTCTTTTGGAGTACAGAGGAGTGCACTAAATTAGTACTAGGGCCACAACCCTAAATAGGTAACATGTGGTGATTGTGTATATTGGAAATAGGGCTTTGATTGATTAAGATTTGAAGAATGGGGAGTCAGACAAGTATCCAGATTTAATGTGACCTTTAGGATCAGTGACTTTATTGGTTACTTATGTGCCCCCTATGTGATCTTGTTGGACAAAGTTTATATGAAGAGTGTTAAAACAAGTTGAAATTGGGCATTAGGTGATTATACAAAGACAAAGTTGTCTCCACGATGTGTTCCTCCACTGGTCTATCATCTTTTTCCTAGATTATCAATGAGTGATTATCCTTGACTTTCTAGTCTCACTTGATTCCATTCACTTTCTTTTGAACTTCATCTCCATTATGAAAGGATAATCAAATATAGAAATTGATGCATATGTGATCACCTGAAGTTTCTACCAAATGTAGAGATCCAAAAATATTGATATCTATTCAGGACACAAAGATTTAGAAATGCAAATGCAGGATTGGTTTAGTTTCAGGTCATGATCCAGGACCCCAAAATATTTAGAGATATGAGCATCGGTTGGTTCATTTTTGGGTTGTGATCTAGAATACAAAAAAAATATAAATGTGAGCACAGGATTGGCTTGATTTTAGGTCGTGATCTAGGACCATAGGTTAGTTATCAGATAAATTTCTAGATTTAAGGTGGCCTTTACGACTAGTGAATTGGTTTTGTGTCTGCTCTCAAGAGCACTTCTAGTTTTCAAAAGTTCTCAAGATAGACAAGGTTGGGCATCCTACAAATCTCTAGATTTAAGTGGCCTTCATAGATAGTGACTTTATCAGTTGGTTGTCTACTCCCTAGAGGAATAGGAAGCCATTCAAAGAGTTACAAGTTGCTTGTTAGGATCATAGAAAACATATTGTCGGTTGTTCTCATTTCTCAAAAGTACTCAAGATGGATAATATTAGGCACCAAAAAAATACTTCAGGTTAAGGTGGCATTCATAGCCAGTGATTCTAGTTGGTTAATCATTTGTTCAATAGAGCATTTACAATTATACAAGATAAAGTTTATGGGAAGAGTGTTAAAAAAGTTAAGAAAGGGCATCAAGTAATCATCTAGTCATAAGGTGGCCTTCACATCGTCATCCTCTACTAGTTTATCATACAACCTATAGATTTTTTATGAACGATTACCCATGACTCTCTAGTTCTTACTAGATTTGATCAACCATTTTTTGAACTACATGCTCACTAGGAATAATTTGTTCTTCAAGTGATATTGACTCTCATTAGATATGAAAATTTAAGGCTCTCTATAAAGTCTTAGAAAATGAATTGACATATATGGATATGAAAGTACATGTGATCATTTGAAAACTCCTACTAGATTTAGGGATGTACAGATCTTCAAAATTTCATTCAAAGAATTCCTACTTGTTAGGACCTTTAAAAGTATAGTATCAGATGCTCTAGCTCTCCAACAATGCTCAAGATGGATAGATGTGGACACCAGACAAGTTTTTGAATGTAAGGTGACCATCATGGCCAGTGATTGTACCATTCTATTATCTACCCCCTACAGCATCTCATGTATTGATAAGATTGATAATGTTGATAAGATGGGCACCATAAAAATTTATAGATGTACGGTAGCCTTCATAGGTAGTGACTATATTAGTTCTTCGTCTGCTCCCCGAAGTGTTACTTGATTTCTAAAAGTGCAACATATAGATAGGGCATGCACCAAACAAGTTTTTAGATTCAAGGTGGCCTTCATGACCATTGACTATATCAGACAATTTTCTGCTCCTAGAGCATCTCTTGGATACATGGTGGTAAGAGCAGGATTTTCCCACTTCTTGTAGGGATGTGATCAAGGTTCCTATCAATGTATAGGGCTTCTGCAAGAAGTGACCACCCAAAGGTAGGTCTCCATCGAGTGTGCCTACCTGAGTGTAGGACTTGAGTTCAAGGAGACACCTATTTAGGATAGTTCATGAATGTGGATGCTAAATTAAGATAGGACTTGATTCATGAAGAATGTCTATTCAAGAGAAGACTTCTCATATTGGTATGATTCAATTAATGTATGTCTTTTTGGAAATAGGGATTTAGCATGAATGAATCAGGGTCAGACTTGATCATGATATTTTGAATTTCAATAGTGTAGACCACATTCTGGAATTCAGTATCTAGACGATAGCTAGGCCTTGGTCCTATGAAGAGATTAATCTAGGAGTTCCTACATGGTGTAGATCTTAGATTGTGTAGATGCCTACCTAAACATAGGTTTTTGATTAATGGATTCATATTTTAGATATCACTTTGACATGTGATGTGCCTATCGATAGTAGGGCTTAAGTGTTCATGACTACCTAAGCATAGGGCTTTGTGGAAAGGAACCTATTTAGAAGAGGTCTTGTTGACTAGTTTAAGGTTTTACTCTAAGACTCAAAAGTGATTAGAATGCAAAGCACATGATTGGTCCAAGTTTAGGTCATGGTCTAAGACCCAAAAGAGATTTGATAAGTGGAGTTGGATTAGTTTAAGGTCACAGTGTAGGACCCAAAATAGATTTAAAGATAAAGCACATGATTGATCTAGTTTTAGGTCATGGTCCAAGACCCAAAAAATATTGGAAAATAAGATGGGATTAGTTTAAGGTTATAGACTAGGACCCAAAATATATTTTAAAAGAGGAGTTGGATTAGTTAAATGAAATTTTGGGACCCAAAATATATTTGGGAATAACATGGTTATTCCCTTTTTAGGTCATGGCCTAGGTCCCAAAAGGATCCATAGCGACCATTCATAAAAGTGTTCTTGGTTAGCGAAATATGTGCATAGAGAATGCAGTATAAACAAAAATTTATTTATCAACATTTTCTAAAACAGCAAGATTGAGTCAATAACTATGCAATGGAAAGGGTAGTTTAATGAGTTCATACCTACTCTTGGAGCAAGCCCAACGACTATAACTCATTGCAGTAGTATAGGACTCCTTGTTGCATTGGTACTTATCTACAGAAACTCCTAGTCTCCACCATGGACAACAGATTGGGACAACCTCTACTGCAGCTCCTCCACAGACAGCAGGCTAACATTGTCCTCCTAACAACATCCAAAGGACTCTTACATCTATAGTAGTTTACATGGACAACCTAGATCCCCTGTCATTCATGTAGAACAGATAGAGAGGATTCATCCCCTCCTATTGGCGTACTAGATGAACTTGCTTTCCTACAGTTGTCTTTACGTCATTGTCCCTCCCTAGTCGGGTAGGACTTGCTTGGGTTCTCATGTTACCAATGCTAGAGAGGACAACAACTTATTAGAGTACTTGATGTTCTGAGTTGTGTGTTCTAAGAATCCCCCAGTACCCCTCTATTAATAAGGGCGGTTAGGGTATGGGTTCCCAGATGGTGTAGGGTAGAAGGGTCTAGAATTTCCATGAATTAATCAGTCTATGATAGGTGAACTAGTTGGTTCACTCGTTAACCGGTCGTCTGGGTAGTAAGTTGATCGGTTCACTCAATGAACCGATAATTTTACGTGTTTCCCAAATTAAGATTGAATTGCCAATTGGTTTCCAATTAATGTCCAAAATTAATTCCTTATACCAATCAAATTGCACAAGCAAAATGATCAATATTCTCATGAATTGGGACCAGAATCTTTGGTTGGTCTGACTGAGCTGATAGTTTCACCAAATGAACCGGTAATATCACAAACTTGAGCCAAACGGTTCACCTAGTGAACAGATCAGTTGGTTCCCTGACTTTTGCATAATTCATCTAATTCAATACTCATTCAACCTAACACTTTAACCAGTTAGTTCAACACTTGAACTTGATGGTTCTAAGTCTAGTTAGTTCATTGGTTATTTAATTGAGTACCTAAACATCTTTAGTTATCAATTTAGACATCATTCATGGATAAACTCATATTCCATGTGATTTCCTATGTGTGTGACCCTATAGGTCACATATTATGTTTACAGTGTATGTCCATAACAAATCATGATATCACAAGCAAAGAGTGGTGCCTAGTCACACATCATTGCTACCCAAGTAAATCGAAAGTTGGAGAAAAACTTCAACCTACAATTTGTGATAGGTGTTGTAGTGATTTTATAATTCCTTTACCATAGATATCCAGATTGAACTCGAGGCATGGAATTGTCACCCTTTCAATGTTCAATCCATGTTTCTTGAATGAGAGTAGACTATTTGAGATATATGTGACCTCAATATCACATATTGATTCACATGTGCATGCGTATACATTTCTCAGTCTCACTTATCAAGAGGCCAGGATATCATACTCCCATAGGAGGGACAAATCCCATCTACATCACTCACAATTATCCCCATGTGTCACAGTGCATCTGATCATCACCTTTATGGCAACCCTATACATGATCATGGTGGATGATGTCAAAGAACATTGAACGACATGTGATAAGTGTAGTGACTTCATGTCTAAGAACCACAATCACCACCTTCACTATGAGATATGACTATGACTACCAAGTGTGGTTGTCATGTGTCCTATCAAGGTGGGTCTGTCCGATACATTATTCTCTAAAAAGTATATGTGTGCTTGGTTTGATATATAATATCATGACTAATGAGATTATATCATCAGCCAACCCACACTCTAGTCTTTAGTTTTGCTTCTGTCTATCTGCCTTCCACATCAACATTTGACTAGGGACATAACAAGAATGTACACACTCTTAACATCTTTATGATCTCATTGTTCAAGTCACATACATAATGACATACATCATTGAGTTATTGGCACTCTTTAGACATTAATTGTGTTTCCTGATTAACTTATAATTGAGTGAATAGAATGAACTGGAAGCTTCCCTTTATTATTATTAATCAAATCCTTTATCGGATATGCCATCACAATCATCATATCATTGGCTCTCTAGACATACATACCAACAGACTCCCACTTGCACTTACAGCCAATCACCCACAGATCTTATCCTTATTGATTTGAAAATGTCCACCATGTTTTGCTACACAAGTGCTAATCTAACGGGTTAGCAAAATTTTGCCATAATCAGTATATTGCATGTTCCTTATTTCTTTGTTATATGATCTCTCATATGGGACGAAATTGTTTTAATATGTTATCTGATATTCCTTGCCTAATAAGTAGCTCCATTGTTATCATAGTATCATTATTGTATCATCAACGGTTGGAATATCTATAAGTTCATCGACATGAACTACTATATCCATATAGTATATCCATTCGTGTTCCTAAGAGGGTCGCGGTAAATCTAGGACCCGATACAGAAGAGAGAAAGAATAGAGCGATGGCTCTTAGATGAGCAGTGGAGATAGCTTGGCAGACCCATACTTCTTGGGAGGACCTTGGTCCTGTGTTGCAGAAGATGTGGCCGCATGCGACGGACATCTATCGCCATGCTCGTAGTAAGGCGGTGGCCTTTTTTGAATCTAAGGAGGTAGCGATGGATGCATGCAAGGACGGATGGTTTCAGTTTCGTAACAACAGAGTTACCCTCAAATCTCTGGAGGACGGTGAGCTTTGTTCTAAGAAGGAAGCCCTATGGTTCTGGATTGCAAATCTTCCCATTGTATGCCGCGATGACGATGCCATTGACAGTATTGTCAACAGCTTTGGAAGATTGATTCTTGTATCGGACTGGATGAGAAACCAAGATGACATATCCGGTATCTTGGTCCTTGTTGAAGCTTTTCGAGAGGACGTGCCTCAATATGTTGCCCTTACTTATGGGGATCGTAGATCGGACGTGATGTTGCAGATGGTCGCAAGAGGGAGTCCTAGATCGACCCTTTTCTCGAGAACTGAGATTGGGGAGGAGTTAGGCATCCCAATGGAAGCACTATCTATCCATAGAACTGCTTATGTCAATGTAGCAATATAGCCGGAGGCTCCTGTGGAAGCAGCTGTGATAACAGAATATGAGAAGAAGGAAGAGCAGCCTTTGCTTGCTGTTGAGGATGAGCCAGTTAGAGAAGATGACAGACAGCCGCAGTGTGCGACACAACCCAGCAGAATCGTGATTGATGGTGAAGGAAATAGGGCCCGTCTACAGCTGAATAGTGTCAAAGACTTCATTCACTTAGGCGATGGGAGTTTTAGAACAAGATATAGTGGTAGCAGACATCGACCAAGACCTCCTTGTGAAGAGGGATCTTCTTTTCAGTTTGATAGCCGGTTACATGGACATCGTTCGCATGGACACAGAAGAAGACTATCTGAAGGTGAGGCTCCTTTCTCGGATGATGATTGGGAGGATAGAGAAAGGGAAGATTGCTGACTCGGCTGCTAGCAGTAGTGTGTTCTTAGATCCAAATATATGGACTCTAAAATCCTTTTCTGGAACATCAGAGGAGCGGCGAATAATAAAACTAGAAAAGTCCTGGGCAGGCTTTGTAGAAGACACTCTCTGAAGATTGTTTGTATTGCTGAACCTTTCCTCCACGCTTTAGTTGTAGAGGAGTTGCTTGACATTGTTACATTAGACTGGACGGCCAGCAATGAGGTGGAAGGAGGAAAGATATGGCTTTACGTAGACAAGAAGCTTAATCCTACTGTGGTCTGAATGCATAGACAACATTTAACGTTAAAGCTTAGAGTGGAGCCTAATTCTGAGTTCTTTGTTACTATGATATACGCAAGCTGTAATCAGGTGAATAGAAGAAATCTCTGGGAGGATATCATTGACCTATCTTCCATGATTGGGGATGCAGGTTGGCAGATTACTGGAGATTTTAACATCATTAGAGACAATGTGGAAAAAAAGGGGGTCTTGACAGAAGTTTCCAAGAGATTATGGAGTTCAACTCTTTCATTCAGGATGTGAATATGAGAGAGGTCCCTTTCAAAGGTAGCAAGTTCACATGGGTTAACAAGCAGTACGGTACCCCTACCATATGGGAAAGACTGGACAGAACCTTTCTTAACGATGCCTGGTGTACTAAGTATCCTTATGCGAAGTCTTCTCATCTTACCCGATACAGGGTTTCGGACCATTGTCCTATTCTTTACCAGCCTGGGACCAAGAGGAACTTCAAGGGCAGAAGAATTTTTTCTTTTATGCAGATGTGGTTAAGCCATGAGGATTGTCGCAACCTTATCAATGATACTTGGGATATGGTTTCATGGGGGAACCCGTCCGAGTCTTTCTACTTCAAGCTTAAGATGGTCAGGAAAGCCCTTAAGACTTGGAATAAGTAGACTTTTGGTGACATTGATCAGAGGAAAAAAGATCTGGAAGATATTTTTTACACTACCCAGATAGCTTTCGATGAAAATCCTTCGATAGAAAATGAAACAAATCTCAGAAAAGCGGAGTATGAGCTTCAGGAGGTCCTGGATACAGAAGAATGTATCTGGAGAGAGAAATCTCATATAAGCTGGCTTAATGAAGGAGAAAGGAACACTAGATTCTATCATGCTATTGTCAAGGCCAAGAGGAAACACAATAGTGTCCGCAGTTTGCTGCTAGAAGATGGTTCGAGTTTGGAAGACCCTTGTGAGATCGCTAAGCTCGCAGCTGAGCAATACAGTGGTTTCTATAAAGACTGTTCCACATATGATGAAGATGCCCTTGATGAGATGTTGCAGTCTATTCCTGAGATGGTTTCTATGGATGATAACAGTTCCCTCACCACTATTCCTATGGAGGATGAGGTCCGTGTTGCTCTGTTGTAGATGGATACGCACACCGCCCCAGGACCAGATGGCTTCACTGTCCCCTTCTACATTTCTATGTGGGATACTATTAAGAAGGACTTTGTGAAGATGACTGAGATGTTCTTTAAAGGCCTTGTCTGTCACCGGAGCCTTTTATGCTGCAGAATCCTTCTCATTCTGAAGGTCGAGAATCCTAAAAAGATTGAAAAAGACTTCTGTCCTATATCCATTGAAAACGTTTCCTTGAGAATTCTTGCCAGAGTTGTTAGTAACAGAATGGCGCAGTTGATGTCTTCCATTATTTCTGAGGAACAGGCGGCTTTCATACATGGTAGGGAGATTACTCACCACATCAGGATGACCAAAGAGTTAATGCACGATATTCATTAGGGCGGAGAGCAGCCAAATGTGATGATCAAGTTAGATATGTCGAAGGCTTTTGACAGGGTTGAATGGCCCATTCTCAAGAAGATCATGATGCGGTTTGGTTTCTCGGAAAATTTCTGCATGTTGTGCCTTAGCTTCTTCTCAAATGCTTGGGCTACGGTCTCCATCGGGGGATAGTATGATGGTTTCTTTCCCATGTTCAGGGGCCTCAAACAAGGAAATGCGATTTCCCCCTTCTTGTTTATTATCTATGAAGAGCTTCTTAGTAGATACATCCACCACATTGATCATATTCACAAGCTGGACAGATTCTGTACTCGTGGCAACGGTTCTGCCCCTCTCTTCCTTCTTTATGCGGATGATGTTGTGATGTTTCTAA
Organism: Alisma plantago-aquatica; assembly: GCA_963693085.1. Lineage (NCBI taxonomy): Eukaryota > Viridiplantae > Streptophyta > Magnoliopsida > Alismatales > Alismataceae > Alisma > Alisma plantago-aquatica. Next base: position 784,470,459 of record OY856413.1, read on the forward strand.
ATGCCCAACCAGACACTTTGCAGCGAGTACAGAAGATTATGAAGGTTTATGAAGCAGCATTCGTGCAGAAGATCAATCGTGCCAAGTCCATATGCACGGTGGACAGCAAAAGTGACGTGACCATCTCCAACATTGCACATACTCTTGAGATTGACACCACTGCGGATTTGTTTCATTATCTGGGCGTTAACATCCGAATGGGTAGATATGCACTTAATGATTTTGAGGTCCTGTTTCAGAAGATCAAACAGAAGATGGCATCCTGGAAATCTAGGCTCCTTTCCTTTGCCGGCCGGAGGCTGCTTATAGCCCACGTTCTCTCGTCGACAACAGTCCATACTGTTGATGCCATTGGTATCCCTTGTGGTGTTTCTGATCGTATTGATGCTATCCTTGCTCGGTTTTTTTGGGCAGACAGAGATAACCACCATCGTAAGGCGTGGATCTGCTAGAACAAGGTTGTAAAGCCTGTGGAGTATGGTGGTTTGGGACTTCATAATACGAGAATAGTTGATAAAGCTTTCATGGCTAAAGCCTGTTGGGAAATATTAGCAAAGGACACGATTTGGGCTAGATTCTGTAGAGAAAAATATTCAAGCAGGGCGCTTAGTAGATCAGCGTTGTATCCGCACAATGTCAGATACAGAGATTCGGCGTCTCCTTACTGGAAGCATATTTGGAATCTGTTCCCTCTGATTCTTCCTCACTGCAGATGGCAAGTTGGGAAGGGGCATATCCTTTTCTGGGACTCCTTATGGTGTGATGAGAGGCTCTTTGATCATGCCTTGCATACCAGTGATCGTAATCATCAATTCCTTGTTTGTGACTTCTGGATCCATAACGAAGGATGGGACTGGATGTCCTTGAGGCAGCTTCTCGATGAGGAATGTATCAATCTGATCAAGAAGGCGGACCAGCAGATAAATGAAGATGATGATAAGCTTGTATGGTGTCCGGAGTTGACAGGCCAGTTTACAATAAAATCAGTGAAGAAGATGTTGACTATGGACCAAAGTGATGTTCCTACTGCCGCTCAGAAGATTTGGTACCTTGACGTGCCCAAGGCCTGCACGCTCATTTGGAAGCTCATCCATAGAGCCCTTCCGACCGATGACAACATTACAAGGTGCCATATTGCTATGCCATCTAGATGCGAGTGCTGCGATGAACCTCATACTGAAGATATGGATCACCTTTTCTTTCATGGTGACCTTGCTGTTACTTACTGGAATAATTTTTCTCTTCTTACTGCTAGAGCCCATCCAAATAACACAACCGAGCTGTTGTCTTTCTGTTCGCATGGGAGATCGTCCATTGTTATGGATTGGATAGCGGCTTGTCTTGCTTCACTTACCCCTTTCTATATTTGGAGATGGAGATGTCGTGCTAGATTTGACGGCTGTAAGGCCCCTATCGCCCGAGATATGAACTGCTTGATCGCATAGCTCAACTTTATGTTGAAGAAGAGGTGGTTCCGTGTCCTTGCACAGCCGGAGGATCACAGACGTCTTAATCAATACGGTATTGAAAACCCAAACTATGCTCTTAGAGAAGTTAACCTTATGAAATGGATGACCCCTGACATCAATTCTTTGAAGATGAATGCCACGATAGGTAGAAGCAAAGATTCTTCTGGTCATAACAGGTGGTGGATGGCTAGTATCATCAGGAATCATAGGGCTGCAATTTGTCAGATTGCTAGAGCATGGTTAACTGTGACATATCATATCTCTGCGTCCCTTCAAGCTTGTGTTGTAGGGTTGAAGCTGGCAGAGAATCAATCTCTGCGGATCGCAGTGGTGGAGTTAGACGATGACAATACCTATCACATGTTATGGGGCACTTCTTGTATACCTTGGAGATTATCTCGTATCGTCAGGGAGTTGAAGTGCTACATGGAGGAAGAAGGCAATGTAGGATCACTTATACACAGGGTCATCAATTCCATTCCCAGAGAGATTGGTAAGTGGGGTGTTCTCAGTCAGGAACCGATCGTGATCTCCGATTCTAGCAGATTGCCGGCTAGAGTTCGCGGTATGGCTTTTCTTGAGAAGAACCACACTCCTTACGTGGTTTTGAAGTTTAAGCATCCTTAATGGTTTTGGTTGGGGTGTTTTTTGGAGTCTGCCTTGTTTGTTTTTCTGTGTGGTCGGGGTCTGTGTTGTGGAGTTGTGTTGTGTGTTGTGTAGTTATGTTGTTGATGTCCTTGTGGGGGTTCGACCTGCACTTTATAAGCAGGAGCTGTATTTGGTTCTTTTAATGCTCACACGAGGAGGGTGAGATGAATAGATGACCTCCTGACTTAATCCAAAAAAAAAAGTATATCCATTCGTGTGTTCATAACACTAGGATACTCGGATTATATTGTAGAATTGAATTAATGGCCCATATTTCAGAACTTTTCCAACTTACAACTCTTTTCTTAAAATGAAACACACAACTTTGTCATCACGATTGTTCTTTGTCATTTTGGAAGCTTGCATTAGTGTATATATTTACACTCAACTCTTCCTTACTTCTATTGTCTAGAAACTTATCCACTAGTGCTTCTCAAGTACTAATGGATGTCTTTAAATGACATTCCAATGACCCTCATTGAAAATGATATCATCTTGTCATGTCCAATACATACAAGAATATGGTATGAATACATTTGTGATGACAAATCCCAAAACATCGAATAATGATAGATGCTAAATCATTGAATAAGCAGAAGAGATCATTAATAGAAGATTACTGAAAATCACTAAAAATTAAAACCATTTACAAAGAGATCCAAACATAGGAAAACTCTTTTATCAAGAACCAATGTATTTCATTTACATCCTGGTTCATAAGTACATATCTTGTACCATCCCTTCTCAAGGATTACAAGCATCATCTTCTCTGTTAAAACTATACCCAGGAAGCATAAGAACCTCGAGGCATCAAACCAAAATCTCAGATCGATGCATTAAAAGTACTAGCTACTAACTTCGAGGACCTGAGAGTACAGAGACGACACATAGGACTTCCTATACAAAGAATGACAGCCAGTGCCTCCACCTGGATTATCACTGTTGTCCCTGTAACTGCTGCTGCTGCTCTTTCCCTGCAATAGGGTTTCTGCCTCTTCTTTTGTGTCTACCTAAAAAGTTGGATCCCACGGGGATGAGACAATTGAAATTGTCCCAGCGAGAGATATAACTCTCCACCAGAAACATTATTATTGCATATTGATAGAATAAAATTGAGCAGGAGTTCTTCTATATTAACAGCAGTATTAATCACTGTATGAACAAAATAAGATAATTTTCTTTCTTAAGGAGAACATTACATCTACCCATGGTAGATTATAAATCATCTATCTGCTTTGCAAGGAATGTAAGGAAACATGAATATATCATCTATCGACTAAAGATGCATAAAAGAAATGTAACATCAGCCAATTATTTTCATATTCAGTCCTTAAGCAAACATGCCATACGGCTGATTACATTTTACAATCACACTTACGCCCTGAGGAGATGAGGTATACTGCTCATACTCCAACCAACCATTGCGAAGTCAAAATTGGTGCCATACAAGGTCAATGGAAGAGCTGGAAGCCATGACCTCTCTTATCTCGATCAGTACGAGATTCAATGTAGGACATCTTGTGTCTCTGCTAAATAGCTTTCCAGGGTATACTGGCAACTTCGCTATAGAGTTACAACATCAACTGCACTCCTTCAACATCGAGAGATTTGATGTTTACCTCACATCGATCCGACATTAAAATTGTTGGGAGATACGTGATACATCCATCCTGGTATCGAGGGATTAGTGATACATCCACCCTGACATATATAATGAAGGATTGAGAGATTTAATGTTTATCTCACATCAATTCCTCCAATAGGGTGTACGGATATTTTCACCCATCACCCCCCCATATTCAAAAATATGCATTCTGGGTTATGTTGCGGAGCAACCCATTTCCCCATCCAACAAATTCTGACGCTGATGGATCTATGGCCAGGGAACTACATGATGAGATTTCACTTGGTTAATTAAGTACATTATCGTATTCTTTTAGCATCAGTCAAGTATCAAACAAGAATTATTATCACAAATGCTACAAAGAAGAGTATAATACATCTATCAAGTACTTTTCAAAATTTTATAAAACATGGGGATCTCAATCCCTTCTCACATCATGGGCATTCTCATCCCTTAACATCTCATCATCATGATTATGAAATGTGGGTATTCAAACCCTCAGTTCATCAAAGAACACTTGTTACCACTTATCAGGTAACTTAATACCTTCAGGTCATCTGACCAAGGTAAACATGATACTTGATACACAAGAATCTCACATGGCTCACAAGGCCCATTAAGTATCTTGTCACCTCTCACTAGGTAACAACTTATCACATGGTTCACAAGGTCATTACATCTTGTCACCTCTCACTAGGTAACAACTTATTCACATGGCTTACAAGGCCATTGCACATCTTTTCACCGCTCACTAGGCAACAACCTATTCACATGGCTCACAAGGCCATTGCACATTATACTTTTATTCAAGTATTTAATATGCCTAACAAGGCTTATACAACAAAAGAATTACAACCCTCCATTATTAGGGTTAGGGAGTTCCCTTCCTTATCGATTAGGGTTTCTATTGCATATCGTTACCCTTCATTAGGTTTAGGGTTTTCCATTATTAACCATTTAGGTTCTCATGATCATATTATTAATGATAAAGCTCTAATTCATTACTCCACACAGCTAGGAGCCAACATTGATAACATATGAAATATCAACACAAGATATGAGTTCCTCTCTCAACTTTACCATAATATGTTTACATCATACTTTATTAACTTGAAAAAACCTTTTCATAAGGTATGTTAGCCTACACTTATCAAAGTGCATTACATTTCAATATAACAATTGACATGATACACTTCATTGGATTTAGGATACATCAAGGTGTATCAACCTTGAGGTGCTGAATGCGATATTTATCATGTCTTTATGTATCACTTCCCTCATCACCTTTATCTTACTTAAGTTCATCAACTTATCTTGTACTAGGGTATTTCCCATCCAAATACTTTATGCACCAGTTCATCACATTTATCATGTAATGTATTGGTCATAACTCACTTATTTGAAATATGCAACCATTGTCAATGATATGGACTCATCTCAAGTTAAGGCATTATTGATATAGGATCATCCATTAATAAGCACCTTAGGTGTTTCACTTATCAACATATTATTCACTATTTCATTATTAGGGATAGGTTTTCCCATCTTTATCAATTAGGGTTTACATAACATCACCCTATATTAGGCTTTCACATAACATCACCCTATATTAGAATTTCACATCACATCACTGCATTAGGGTTTTACATGACATTACCCTAGATTAGGGTTTCACATGTCATCACCCATGATTAGGGTTTCAACATCATTGTCTCAAATTTAGGTTCCTTATAACTTTCCCCAAATTAGGGTTTCATGTTACTGTACCTGAAATTAGGGTTTCATGAAGCATCCTCTTGAATTAGGGTTTTACATTATATTACCCTGAATTGGGATTTCTCATATAATTACCCTAAATTAGGGTTACACCATTACCCTAGATTAGGATTTCACCTAGCATTGCCCTAAATTAGGGTGATGGCTCATTAACCTTCTCGATTAGGGTTTCATGATCTCTTTATCAAGGATCATATCCTAATTACATATTTTATTAATGTTGAGAGTGTTGAGGTTTAACCACTACATGATTATTGTACATGTATGAAATACTCTCTCTCATCCTCTCTAGGATGTTGATTACTTCAAATTTGATTAGATTAGGTCAACCCTACATTCAAGTACACCCATTTAGGGTTAGCATGATGTATTGAGATATTGCTTTCATAAGCATCAAAGGTTAACCCTTCTAAGGGTACTAATCTCTTAAGTACATTAAAGGTAGAACCATTGTGATTATCTTTGATAAACACCATTAATAATCATAGGGTTAATTGATCTTTCATCACATTAGTTCTTCAAACGGTTTTGATACTTTTGAACCTTCAAATGGTTTTGACCTCCTTGACCTTTAAACGGTCTTGAAGACTATTAGACCTTAAACGGTCTTGGTTCAATTGTATCTCAAAACGGTCTTGAATCTTTTGTAAATCCAAACAGTCTCGAGGTGCTTGACCTCCAAATGGTCTTGCCCTAACTCCTTCAATCAGTTCTGAAACTATTTGCTCAAATTATCATTGAAACCGAATGAACAAACCATCATTGAAACCGATTGAACATCAAACATTTTGAGACTGTTTGCCCTCCAAACGTTCTGAAGACCATTTGATCCCAAACATTCTCAAGACCATTTGGACTCAAATGGTCTCAAGACCATTTCGTCCAAACCATCTTGAAACCGAATGAATCAATTAGGGTTTCCTTCAACCAATCAATTTAGGGTTTGCACTCATTGAACCATCCAACATTCAGACCATTGAAAGGGGATCAAAATGTAACCCTTAGATCTTCATCCATCCATGACTCTACTTGACCTCAAACGGTCTTGAGGTACTTGACCTCCAAATGGTCAACTTCTTCAAACGGTCAAAGTACCCAAATGGTTTTGAAATTCAATTTACCCATTCGATATTGAGATTCATTACCCATTCGGTTTTGAACTCAATTACCCATTCGATCTTGAAGTCAATTACCCATTCGGTCTTGAACTCAATTACCCATTTGGTTTTGAAGTAAATTACCCATTCATTTTTGGGTTCAATTACCCATTTGGTCTTGAAACTGAATCAACTCAATCAGTTTTGAAACCAAATTAGCTCAATCGGTTTTGAAAATTGTTTGCCCATTCCTTTATTGAGGTGTGTGCTTAAGATGACATCATAATCTTGAAGCTTCAAACCATTGAAATCAATTGTGATTCTTATGGTGATTTCAACAACTAATTAAAAGGAAATAGAGAAAGAAGAAAGGTTCAACACATGATGAATAAATTGCAAGCAATAATTACATTTAAGGGTTCTAGTTATATAACCCGCCTTCAAAGATGAATCCAAGCTTCAAGCTTCACGTCCTCAATGGTGAATGAAGCTTCCTCAACTATCCAAGGTCCATTCTCAAGTCTTTGGATGAAAAGAATGGCTAAAGCTGAAGATTGAATGGAGAAAAGAAGAAAATAAGCATTGAATTTCGATTTCCACCATGAAATAAAGGTTGAAGATGACTATGGAGCTTACCTATAGGTTGAGGCACGTCCTCCTATTTATCCTAAGCTCCCTGGTGCACGGCCAAAGCAAAGAAATAAAGTGGATTCGAAAAAGAGTCTTTCACGTGGGTGAAAAATGGGATATATGTATGGAAATTGCAAGAGAGAGAAAGCAATAGAAAATTCCTTCAACTCCCAAAATTGATGCCACTTATCCCCCTCACATCCTTGCATACAAATACATCATCCTTGCCTTCAAAAACCTCTTGTTTATCCTTGAATTAAAAGCAACCACTTTAAGCACCTTAATCAATATAATAATAATATCCAAAAATGAGTGGATATTACTTTTTCTTTAACTAATGTGAGTGGGCTCTCCACTCACTTTAGATATTTCGGTGCCATTGCAAGGAACAAGTACGTCCACACTTACACAAATTCAACCATAACACTTTTGGTTGAAGGGCGCTTCCATTAATATATTTATTTTTGTATTAAATTGAATTAGGGTTTCAATTATGTTTAAATCTTGATTATTTTAATATCAAGATTCTCTCTCCTCCAAAGAGATTCAAATGAGACGCCCCTCTAATTTTATTGTCTCTAATTGATACCAAGAAACATTAGGGAATCTCTAGAAGTGGTATTTTGCATATTGAACCCTAGATTTTGGGTAAATTGCACATTACACCAAAACTAGGTTTTAATGCACAAACATTGCTTAATAAGCTCTTTCTTGGTGCTCAGGCTACCACAAGCCATACCTCTGCATCATTTTCATTATTATGATTCTTCAACATTTGAGGAACATGTTATCATGTAACATTTGCAAGTTAACCCCTCAACTTGGGTAATTTGCACTTTAGTCCAAAACAAGTAAAACATTGTTTCAACATTATTCAAAAAGGACTAAAATTGAAACATGAGTTCCTCTTGAGCCTTAATTACTTTTTCAAAAGATAAAGACAAGAATATAAATGACTTACTTAAGAAAAACTTCCAGGGTTAAGCCTTAACCCATGTCAGGGATGTTACAATTATAAACCCCTAACAAAGATTTTGTCCCCGAAATCCCAGGTATATATAATTTATTCATCATATCATCAATTCTCCACATAACATCTTAATGTCATGGAGATGCCATAGAACTTTGATCAACACAAAGTCCTTCCATACAAGGTTATCATAGAACTTGTCATACAGGACACATACTCTACTGTTTCATTCCATTATTGACTGTAGAGTCAACTCTGTGTTAGGTAGCATTTTTCTTTGTCAGAGATACATTATACATACCTTATTCCATTCAGGTGTCAAACTTCACTGATTTATCACCTTTCTCAACTTATAACTTTATGTGACATGATTCTTGGTTCTTGGGAGTCTCCCATACTCCTTATTTAGTTTAGCATTTCACTTTCAAGAAAAGACCAGAGTTACATTTTGTCACCCACTTGTGACTACAAGTATTATCATACATTTGTTGTGCCATCCAATCTGCTGACACAACACTGAACTTTCATACTGCTTGTACCAACTATCTTATTAGTTGTACGTACTTTTTGTAACAAGGGGAGGTTACCTATCAATTAAGAACTTATCTTAGAGGTATCTTAAAGAATTATTTTTTTAGTTTGATAAGATTTTCCCACAATTATTTTTTTACAATTGTTCCTTCAATTAGTACATTCTTGTCGATGTTATGTTTGTGCAAATCATAAACCCCTAACATGTGATGTCCATACTATTTCATGTAATTAGACTGATTTCACAGTTGGCCATTCCAGGTAACCAACATTAATCATCTAATTAGGAGTTATACTTTTACTTTTCCATACCACCTAGTATTTCTTAGACACCAGAATTCCTCACTTTGGTATCCATCACATGTGTTAAAAACACATCACATCCTCATCATTTCCATTTCTCTATTGTTGTTACCAAAGTCACCCATATAAGTAGATCTTTCTTTCATCTTTGGAACATTATTTGTTACACATATCTGTATCTTGGAACCAAAGTCCAAGATGAACTGATACTTTTCTAAGTATCCATCATTGCATTATTTCTAATCCATGCACATCAAGTGTCATAGTACTACTCACTTGATTTCCATGTTCCAAAAAGAAGAGAACACAAAGAAACATATTTCTCTTATCACCCCATCATCTCCCAGGTTTGTTTATCAAAGAGAAAGGATTATCATCTCCTCACATTATAACATGAACCTTCAACTGTTCATGAGTCATTTACTCTTGTTTCATCCTAGGTTCCTTACTATCAGCATAGGAAATATAAGTATGATTACATGTCATTACTCATTCATTTGCTATTGTCTAACATATTTATGAACATTTTGCAATTTTATCACATTTCCCATTTCCACATCATGGGAAAAGATATTTACTATACACACAGGATTTATCAGATAGGGATCATCTCCCTTGTCTCATTTTCTTTATCATGAGAATTATACTTTTACTTCCTCATACACACAAATTGATCTGAGATCATTTCATATTCCATTTTATTGTACTTAGGATGTGATAAAAATATCCATGCCATATTTCTAGTTTCTTTATGCTCACTAGATTGTTTCAGAATGACTACTTGATCAGAGTAATCAGAAAGATAACAATCTAAGAGTTCCATACTTGCCCTATCTCCAATAATCATATACCTGGCCAGGGTATACAAGTACTGAGATTAGGTAGTATGCACTTTATTTACTATCATGTTCCTCACTTTTCATATCATCATAAACACAGGATTTAACATTCCTAGATTTTCTTCAGGCATTACTTCTATATCTCATACTTTATCACACAGATAAGAGAAATTATAAAGCATTTAAAGGAATACTGAGTAAAATATAAGTCCTCATCTTCCTTGTGTTCTCATATAACTAATCAAAGGTAGCTCAAAAACAACTACTGTCTTATATTTAACACAGAATCATGAAATGATATATCAGAATAAAATTGTTTCATCTGACCTATCTCATCTCGTAGTTTGTTTACTACCTCAGGATGATTCTTTTCATAGAATCTTATCATTGCCTGATGTTGACTTTGAGCTTTGTTATTTAATGTAGTTGATCCTGCCTGGGATGTCTGTCCACTTCCTCGAGTGCCACCAGAAAACTATTTCCTCTGATGACCTTGATGTCTCTGCCTCGGTGGTTGGGTTACCATTATATTTCCAACCAGACAGTCCCTTACTAGATGTCCTACATGTCTACACTGGTGACAGGTTCTAAACTCTTTATATGGTCTAAAAGGTCTTTTACCTTTTCCGGGTAGCCCTTTCCCTGGTGCACTAGACCTTGGTTGTATCAGGGGTACCAAAAACTTCCCCTTTTTGGAACTACTAGGCCTCTGATCCCGAGTTTAGATAGGCCTTTTCTTAATTCTTTCCTCATTATCCTTTTCTAGACAGTCTTTTTTTATATGTCCAGGACACCTACACCTGTGGAAAATCCTGATTCCAGGTTGTAACCTATTCCTTTGATCATTATTCACTGCTCCAACATGCTGATGTTGAGAAAACATCCTATTGGAGTCCAAAACTTCATCATTGGAGGTTGGTAATCTAGGTTGTATTGCTAATATATGGTCCACTATATGCATCATTGTTGTCCTAGCTTGCCCAATAGTGATATTAAAAGAAGAATTCCTTATCATAGTTGGATCATCTTGGGGGTTCTCAGGCAGTCATTCTTCTCTCTGTTGGATAAATTGGATATTATGATAAATCCCTTTGTTTCGATGATGACAAACATTTCATTCTTATTAATCTAATGAGCTACTTGAGTGTGCAGGATGACAAAGTAGCAAGGGAAAATCCAAGAGCTTACTTAGTTATATTTTCATGCAATGTAATCAATATTGTAAAACTTGTACAAATATATAATGTACAAGTACTTAGATTTGCATGTAAATCAAGCGTTAGATTTTCCCTAGACAAACACCATAGTTAGACATGTCATCCCATTTAATTAGGATCACCTTTGCACACTCACACATATAATTAATGCTTAAATTGAAACCTTAAAATAGGATCATTCTCAGTCGACAAACTCCTCGACCGAGACACTCTCGGTCGACAATCTTCTCGACCGAGAAAGATCCAAAGTAGCCGTTAGACACAACAAACAAGTTAGTTGGTAGTTGAAGAAAGACGTTGCAAATCACTTGTTCCAGAGAGCCTGTCGGTCGACAAAAGATCGACCGAGTAGGTGTCTCGGTCGACCATTTGTCGACCGAGATGGTCTCTGACAGCAACTGCAGAATAAATTAATTAGCCGTTGTTAAAGCAACAACTTTGTACCTAACGGCTAGTTAAGCACTTAGAAACCCCTAGAAGTTGTCTAGAACGTCCTTAAGCATACTTAGGCCATTCCTATAAATAGGACAAGCCATAGGACACTAGAATTCACTTGTTACACTTGAGAATACACTTGAGCATACTTGAGCAATCTTTTGCAAGCAATTTGAGCACTGTGATCATTGGCCTACATTCTCCTTAGCTCAATCTCGTGTCCTATAGGCTAGATTCTCCTACCCACAGCAATCACAAGTTCACATACTTGGCTAGGAGATATTACGCTTGATCTAGGCATATCAAGCCTTGGGCTTAAAGGATAAGTTGTAATTTCCTTTTTTCTTTCTTGTTCCTGTTTATCTTTTGTACTCTCCTTGCTACACCTAGGGTTGGAGGCTGCGGATTGGAGAGGGTTGACTTCTCAGGTGGAGAAGGGGACTTCAAGCTACTTCAAGAAGGCTATCGCAAGGGAAGCTACTTCAGAAGGCTGGTGCAACGGGAGTTGGTGCATCTACTTCAAGGGAAGGCTGCTTCAAGGTTGACGATTACTTCTAGGTGAAGGCTGCTTGAAGGGTTTGGGAAAAGAGATTGTATTTTATGTAAATTCCTTGAGAGGTAATAAAATAAATTTCTTTTCAAATCCCGGTTGGGTAAGCAACCGGGTAGTCCATCTCTAGTGTATTTTCGTGCAACCCTTCAGCATTCTTATCCTCCAATCTTCCTTGCTTCTTCTCCACACTCAAGAAACACAAATGGCCTCATCCTCAGCTGTCCGTGGGAAGAAGAAAGTCACCGGAAGAAAAAGAAGAGAAGATCGGGAAGCCACTCCGCCACTGACGATCATCAACGACATCGCCTTCGTCGACGGAGATGCTGGAGATCGATATCTACGGCTTTCCTCTAAAGCTCCTCTTCCCCGACGCCCGGTCGAAGCTATGGACTTCATCAACATAGTCGATCTGGAGAATCTCTTTGGAGTGCAAAAGCTGAAGGACTTCATCAATCCTTCTTTTCCTTTCTATTCCACTAAGGTAGTCAACGAATTCTATGCCAATCTCTTATCCCACACCGAAAATGAAACCACATTCTTCTACACCATGGTCAATGGGCGTAGTTTTAAATTTACCGAAGGGGATATTCTTGATATGCTAGAAATTGATATAGATGAATACCAAGATTTCCTTGACCTTACCACCGGCAATCCACTAAATTTATTATCCCATGATGACCACTCCACTAGCCTTAGTGATATAAAAAGAGCCATATTTCAAACCAATACCACTTGTCATGAAGATAGGGGAACCTATTATGCAATAAACCTGAAACCTGCATGTAGGATAGTAAACCTCATTGTTTCCACAAACATACATCCTAGAGCCAATAAATCTGAGGTCCCTATTTTCCGCATGTGTCTAATTTATGCTATCATAAAAGAAATTCCTATAAACTTCATTCGCATAATACTTAAAAACATGCTTGAGTTTTCTGGCAATCCACCGTATGCCGATTTTGTATGCCAGATCACTCAACATTGTCTTAAGTTACAAATTGAAGATATGGGGTATACATGGGAGCGCAGACCACCAAAGATAAGTAAGAACACCGTAGAGAATATGGGGATTGACTTTGGTCATAAAAGGGCAAGAGTAGAAGGAGAATCATCACATCAAGATATACCACCACCCCCTCCTCCTACTAATCTTTCTGTTGATCCCATTCAAAATACTCTCACTTATCTTGTCGGCTCCCAATATCATCTTAGTAACCAACTCAACTATACCCACCATTCCATGACATACTTAAATCAAAGAATGCAAAATCTTTCTCCAAGACAAACCGATGAATATCCGCATTCCTTAAATCCTGGCATGCTCAACCCATTTAACCCTTCATACAACTACTATCAAACTCCACCTCCACCATCAATCGATCTTGCACATACTCAATTTTCCTCCATACAATTGCAAGATATAGCTGCTCACTTCCGATTTGACCGAGTTCCCACATTTCTGGAAGCATATGCGTTAACTATGACAGGTGCTTTGGATTGGCAAACTCTGGTTCAATATTATGGAGCTGAGCCATTCCTTGGGAAAGATCCGGACATCGATGTAATTCTTAAATCTTTCCAGTGAAGTGTTGAAGTTGTACTAGTTATAATGACAATGATTGTAATTAATTGGTCATTTCTATATGATTGTAATATTTTCCAAGCTATTGAATGAAGTTTGCCATCTTTGCTTGATTCAAATGGTTATTTTTTTAAGCATATGAAACATCTTCAACAAATATGGATTATAAGTTCATTATTGTAGAGCATAACAAATAAGGGGAGTAATAATTAAAACAGACAACTATTAAAACTGTGGCTAAATTGACAAATGACAAAACCGTTCTCCAGAAACATCCTCGGTCGAGCAACTAGTCGACCGAGAACACTGTCGGTCGAGCAATTGTCGACCGACCAGGTTTCTGTTTTCCAGACTGACATAAATTGCATACATCATTGTTAAATCATGGAGATCATCTACAACATTTTATAGTACTCAAACTTTCATTTGAGATATCTATCTAAGGGGGAGCAAAGCATAAGACTTCGGGGGAGATCTTAAAAACAACTTTGACCATTTGATTGAAGAAGCTTACAAAAACATTGTAACCACCATGTGTAGCTGGACATTTTTCTTGATTATAAAGCGATTTATGAATTTATTCAAAATAGTATCTTGTACTTGAAGAAACTCTCTACCCAAAACAGGGCTTAACATCCCTTGCATTTGGATGGATACATTATTATGTACTCTAAGCTTAGAGGATTCTCATTTAATTTAGGGCTTAACATCCTTTGATAAATGAGAAATCAATATATATTCATCATACGCTTAAGGGAATCTCATATCATTTCAAGGCTTAACATCCTTTGCAAATGATTGAGAAACAAATTGTGGATAAATTAGACAAAAATCCATGTTTCTAATAGGATATCTATTTAAGGGGGAGCATAATATTAAGGGGGAGAAGAAAAATAAAATATTCAACTTGGATATCTTTTTGAAATGACAAAGGGGGAGAAAGAATATAAAAATCAAAAATATAAATGAGTTTTCATCGCATCTTGGCCAGCACTCACTTGCAAAACATAAATGGCTACAAAAGGTAATTTTCAGGTATGAAACTCACATGAGTTATATTTCCTTATTTCATATTTAGGAAATGTTTGTCATCTTCAAAAAGGGGGAGATTGTTGGATAAATTGGATATTATGATAAATCCCTTTGTTTCGATGATGACAAACATTTCATTCTTATTAATCTAACGAGCTACTTGAGTGTGCAGGATGACAAAGTAGCAAGGGAAAATCCAAGAGCTTACTTAGTTATATTTTCATGCAATGTAATCAATATTGTAAAACTTGTACAAATATATAATGTACAAGTACTTAGATTTGCATGTAAATCAAGCGTTAGATTTTCCCTAGCCAAACACCATAGTTAGACATGTCATCCCATTTAATTAGGATCACCTTTGCACACTCACACATATAATTAATGCTTAAATTGAAACCTTGAAACAGGATCATTCTCGGTCGACAAACTCCTCGACCGAGACACTCTCGGTCGACAATCTTCTCGACCGAGAAAGATCCAAAGTAGCTGTTAGACACAACAAACAAGTTAGTTGGTAGTTGAAGAAAGACGTTGCAAATCACTTGTTCCAGAGAGCCTGTCGGTCGACAAAAGATCGACCGAGTAGGTGTCTCGGTCGACCATTTGTCGACCGAGATGGTCTCTGACAGCAACTGCAGAATAAATTAATTAGCCGTTGTTAAAGCAACAACTTTGTACCTAACGGCTAGTTAAGCACTTAGAAACCCCTAGAAGTTGTCTAGAACGTCCTTAAGCATACTTAGGCCATTCCTATAAATAGGACAAGCCATAGGACACTAGAATTCACTTGTTACACTTGAGAATACACTTGAGCATACTTGAGCAATCTTTTGCAAGCAATTTGAGCACTGTGATCATTGGCCTACATTCTCCTTAGCTCAATCTCATGTCCTATAGGCTAGATTCTCCTACCCACAGCAATCACAAGTTCACATACTTGGCTAGGAGATCTTACGCTTGATCTAGGCATATCAAGCCTTGGGCTTAAAGGATAAGTTGTAATTTCCTTTTTTCTTTCTTGTTCCTGTTTATCTTTTGTACTCTCCTTGCTACTCCTAGGGTTGGAGGCTGCGGATTGGAGAGGGTTGACTTCTCAGGTGGAGAAGGGGACTTCAAGCTACTTCAAGAAGGCTATCGCAAGGGAAGCTACTTCAGAAGGCTGGTGCAACGGGAGTTGGTGCATCTACTTCAAGGGAAGGCTGCTTCAAGGTTGGCGATTACTTCTAGGTGAAGGCTGCTTGAAGGGTTTGGGAAAAGAGATTGTATTTTATGTAAATTCCTTGAGAGGTAATAAAATAAATTTCTTTTCAAATCCCGGTTGGGTAAGCAACCGGGTAGTGGACTGACGGCTATAGTATTTGCTATAGTTGGAACCACTCTAAACCTTGTGTCTCCTTGTCCAATATTTTCACTGTGGTTGTTTGAGTTCAATAATTGTTAAATTATCTATAAAACTCTATTCACCCCCCCCCCTAGTAGTTTTCAATTGGTATCAGAGCGGGCTTCAAGGAACCCTAACCAGGTCTTGAAGAATGGAGGGAAATGGTGAAAAGTGCTTGGACGAAACCACTACATGCTGCAATTGGTGTTTAGGAACAAACCACAAAACAACCGGATGCCCATGGAGATCAAAGGAAGAGGATAAGCACAAAGAATGCTTTATTGCTACAACTAGTGAAGAATAAGAAGAAGAAGAGGTAAGTCTTTTTTATTTATCTAAAGAAGAACTAGTTGCTATTATTGAAGAAACACATAATAAATATGTTGAGTGCAAAAAGAAATTAAAGAAATCAAATAAGGAAAATGATGATCTAAATGTTAAACTTCTTGCTCTTGCATCTGAAAATGAGAATCTTAAAGAGGGAAATAAATTTTCTAATCTTAAGTTAAAATCTATGGAAGCCGATTGCAAGCTCCTTTCTGTTGAAAATTCAAACTTACAGACTCAAGTAAACGATCTTCAGAAACAACCATTATTGTGCACCCATATAGATTATGACACTATTGTTAAAGAAAGAAATTTATTGTCATCAAATCTAGACCAAGCAAAAATAGACATTAAGAAAAGAATGGATGAGATTGCCAAGCTACAACAACAAGTTCGTAGTTTGAATAACCATGGCATTCTTGATCAAATTCTAGATAATCCCTATCAACAAATTGGGAGAAGGGGACTAGGTTACAAGCCTAAAGGAAAATCTCATCAACAACCTAGTCAGAGAAAGTCACAAACCCAATCTATATATGTACCTAAAAGGACATCCTCACCCAATGACAACATAGGACACAACCATAGAAAAAGATATGAAGTTGACTCAATATGTTGTCATTACTGTTTGCGCCTTGGTCACTATTCATTTTCATGTCCTTATAAGAGAAAAGATGTAGAGTTAGTTTGGGTTCCAAAACATCCAAACTAAATGAACAAAATCAAAGTTGAGATATGACTAATGACATTAGTTGCATATTTCTATGTCTATCTCAACTCTACATAATTACAAATATAAATGAAATTAATATTAGTTTGTTCCCTAGATGATTTAAAGTCTAAGTCAAATGAAAAGAAAATTCCTATTTTCATATAATTTTTCGTAAAAATATTTTCTGGTCTATTCATA
Source organism: Alisma plantago-aquatica (assembly GCA_963693085.1). Classification (NCBI taxonomy): domain Eukaryota; kingdom Viridiplantae; phylum Streptophyta; class Magnoliopsida; order Alismatales; family Alismataceae; genus Alisma; species Alisma plantago-aquatica. Next base: position 784,487,786 of record OY856413.1, read on the forward strand.
ATGGAATTATCATTATATGCTTTATACCATGCTTTCATCATTGGGTGTGCATAGAAAATTGTATGCAAACAAGCAAAATAACTTATTAGTCATATGTTATTGCTTGCAACAAAATCTCTAACTCAGTATCTTTGAAATAATTAAATTGTGTCTCAAATTAAGTAGTATGCCTCAACTTGATATTTAAATTTTATGCAGATATTAGACTCAATATATTCAATCTGAAAAATCTGCAAAATTTGCCTCTTGGTCAAAATAAAACTTGACTAAGGGGCGCTATGGTCGTAGTCAAGGGCGACCTAAAATAAGCTTCGACAAAAATTGCTTATCTTGGAAATTCTCTCTTTTGGACCTAATCTTAATATAAATTTTTCTTGAAAATTAAAACATTTGCTGTCATTTAAGCCTTAAATTATCCCAATATTACTCCCTTAGAATATCCATATATATGCTCTACAAAAATGATCTACCATTTGCATTTAAAAATCAGCTTTAAAAATTGTACTCAGTAAGTCTGTCGGTCGACGAATTCGTCGACCGAGAACCTCTCGGTCAGCCCATCTCTCTCGACCGACAAATACTAAACAGATTCAATATTGGACGAACTGTCGGTCGACAAATGCTCGACCGAGACAACGTCGGTCGACAAGTGCTCGACCGAGAAATAGCCGTTGGATATGACCGTTGGGGAACCAAGTGGCGCGTCTGCAACTCGACCGTTGCGGACGCTCGGTCGACGAATCGTCGACCGACCAGGTCGCTGGAATGCTATAAATAGGAGAAAAAACGAGTCACTTACTCACACTTGCATTTCCTTGCCTCCATAGTCCATCTCTAGTGTATTTTCGTGCAACCCTTCAGCATTCTTATCCTCCAATCTTCCTTGCTTCTTCTCCACACTCAAGAAACACAAATGGCCTCATCCTCAGCTGTCCGTGGGAAGAAGAAAGTCACCGGAAGAAAAAGAAGAGAAGATCGGGAAGCCACTCCGCCACTGACGATCATCAACGACATCGCCTTCGTCGACGGAGATGCTGGAGATCGATATCTACGGCTTTCCTCTAAAGCTCCTCTTCCCCGACGCCCGGTCGAAGCTATGGACTTCATCAACATAGTCGATCTGGAGAATCTCTTTGGAGTGCAAAAGCTGAAGGACTTCATCAATCCTTCTTTTCCTTTCTATTCCACTAAGGTAGTCAACGAATTCTATGCCAATCTCTTATCCCACACCGAAAATGAAACCACATTCTTCTACACCATGGTCAATGAGCGTAGTTTTAAATTTACCGAAGGGGATATTCTTGATATGCTAGAAATTGATATAGATGAATACCAAGATTTCCTTGACCTTACCACCGGCAATCCACTAAATTTATTATCCCATGATGACCACTCCACTAGCCTTAGTGATATAAAAAGAGCCATATTTCAAACCAATACCACTTGTCATGAAGATAGGGGAACCTATTATGCAATAAACCTGAAACCTGCATGTAGGATAGTAAACCTCATTGTTTCCACAAACATACATCCTAGAGCCAATAAATCTGAGGTCCCTATTTTCCGCATGTGTCTAATTTATGCTATCATAAAAGAAATTCCTATAAACTTCATTCGCATAATACTTAAAAACATGCTTGAGTTTTCTGGCAATCCACCGTATGCCGATTTTGTATGCCAGATCACTCAACATTGTCTTAAGTTACAAATTGAAGATATGGGGTATACATGGGAGCGCAGACCACCAAAGATAAGTAAGAACACCGTAGAGAATATGGGGATTGACTTTGGTCATAAAAGGGCAAGAGTAGAAGGAGAATCATCACATCAAGATATACCACCACCCCCTCCTCCTACTAATCTTTCTGTTGATCCCATTCAAAATACTCTCACTTATCTTGTCGGCTCCCAATATCATCTTAGTAACCAACTCAACTATACCCACCATGCCATGACATACTTAAATCAAAGAATGCAAAATCTTTCTCCAAGACAAACCGATGAATATCCGCATTCCTTAAATCCTGGCATGCTCAACCCATTTAACCCTTCATACAACTACTATCAAACTCCACCTCCACCATCAATCGATCTTGCACATACTCAATTTTCCTCCATACAATTGCAAGATATAGCTGCTCACTTCCGATTTGACCGAGTTCCCACATTTCTGGAAGCATATGCGTTAACTATGACAGGTGCTTTGGATTGGCAAACTCTGGTTCAATATTATGGAGCCGAGCCATTCCTTGGGAAAGATCCGGACATCGATGTAATTCTTAAATCTTTCCAGTGAAGTGTTGAAGTTGTACTAGTTATAATGACAATGATTGTAATTAATTGATCATTTCTATATGATTGTAATATTTTCCAAGCTATTGAATGAAGTTTGCCATCTTTGCTTGATTCAAATGGTTATTTTTTTAAGCATATGAAACATCTTCAACAAATATGGATTATAAGTTCATTATTGTAGAGCATAACAAATAAGGGGAGTAATAATTAAAACAGACAACTATTAAAACTGTGGCTAAATTGACAAATGACAAAACCGTTCTCCAGAAACATCCTCGGTCGAGCAACTAGTCGACCGAGAACACTGTCGGTCGAGCAATTGTCGACCGACCAGGTTTCTGTTTTCCAGACTGACATAAATTGCATACATCATTGTTAAATCATGGAGATCATCTACAACATTTTATAGTACTCAAACTTTCATTTGAGATATCTATCTAAGGGGGAGCAAAGCATAAGACTTCGGGGGAGATCTTAAAAACAACTTTGACCATTTGATTGAAGAAGCTTACAAAAACATTGTAACCACCATGTGTAGCTGGACATTTTTCTTGATTATAAAGCGATTTATGAATTTATTCAAAATAGTATCTTGTACTTGAAGAAACTCTCTACCCAAAACAGGGCTTAACATCCCTTGCATTTGGATGGATACATTATTATGTACTCTAAGCTTAGAGGATTCTCATTTAATTTAGGGCTTAACATCCTTTGATAAATGAGAAATCAATATATATTCATCATACGCTTAAGGGAATCTCATATCATTTCAAGGCTTAACATCCTTTGCAAATGATTGAGAAACAAATTGTGGATAAATTAGACAAAAATCCATGTTTCTAATAGGATATCTATTTAAGGGGGAGCATAATATTAAGGGGGAGAAGAAAAATAAAATATTCAACTTGGATATCTTTTTGAAATGACAAAGGGGGAGAAAGAATATAAAAATCAAAAATATAAATGAGTTTTCATCGCATCTTGGCCAGCACTCACTTGCAAAACATAAATGGCTACAAAAGGTAATTTTCAGGTATGAAACTCACATGAGTTATATTTCCTTATTTCATATTTAGGAAATGTTTGTCATCTTCAAAAAGGGGGAGATTGTTGGATAAATTGGATATTATGATAAATCCCTTTGTTTCGATGATGACAAACATTTCATTCTTATTAATCTAACGAGCTACTTGAGTGTGCAGGATGACAAAGTAGCAAGGGAAAATCCAAGAGCTTACTTAGTTATATTTTCATGCAATGTAATCAATATTGTAAAACTTGTACAAATATATAATGTACAAGTACTTAGATTTGCATGTAAATCAAGCGTTAGATTTTCCCTAGCCAAACACCATAGTTAGACATGTCATCCCATTTAATTAGGATCACCTTTGCACACTCACACATATAATTAATGCTTAAATTGAAACCTTGAAACAGGATCATTCTCGGTCGACAAACTCCTCGACCGAGACACTCTCGGTCGACAATCTTCTCGACCGAGAAAGATCCAAAGTAGCTGTTAGACACAACAAACAAGTTAGTTGGTAGTTGAAGAAAGACGTTGCAAATCACTTGTTCCAGAGAGCCTGTCGGTCGACAAAAGATCGACCGAGTAGGTGTCTCGGTCGACCATTTGTCGACCGAGATGGTCTCTGACAGCAACTGCAGAATAAATTAATTAGCCGTTGTTAAAGCAACAACTTTGTACCTAACGGCTAGTTAAGCACTTAGAAACCCCTAGAAGTTGTCTAGAACGTCCTTAAGCATACTTAGGCCATTCCTATAAATAGGACAAGCCATAGGACACTAGAATTCACTTGTTACACTTGAGAATACACTTGAGCATACTTGAGCAATCTTTTGCAAGCAATTTGAGCACTGTGATCATTGGCCTACATTCTCCTTAGCTCAATCTCATGTCCTATAGGCTAGATTCTCCTACCCACAGCAATCACAAGTTCACATACTTGGCTAGGAGATCTTACGCTTGATCTAGGCATATCAAGCCTTGGGCTTAAAGGATAAGTTGTAATTTCCTTTTTTCTTTCTTGTTCCTGTTTATCTTTTGTACTCTCCTTGCTACTCCTAGGGTTGGAGGCTGCGGATTGGAGAGGGTTGACTTCTCAGGTGGAGAAGGGGACTTCAAGCTACTTCAAGAAGGCTATCGCAAGGGAAGCTACTTCAGAAGGCTGGTGCAACGGGAGTTGGTGCATCTACTTCAAGGGAAGGCTGCTTCAAGGTTGGCGATTACTTCTAGGTGAAGGCTGCTTGAAGGGTTTGGGAAAAGAGATTGTATTTTATGTAAATTCCTTGAGAGGTAATAAAATAAATTTCTTTTCAAATCCCGGTTGGGTAAGCAACCGGGTAGTGGACTGACGGCTATAGTATTTGCTATAGTTGGAACCACTCTAAACCTTGTGTCTCCTTGTCCAATATTTTCACTATGGTTGTTTGAGTTCAATAATTGTTAAATTATCTATAAAACTCTATTCACCCCCCCCCTCTAGTAGTTTTCACTCTCGCCTAGTCCCTTGCACCTTCTGTTGGTGCAACATTGCTGCTCTCAGCAGCATGTTCTTCGTGTGATCCAGACATCTTTAAGTTCTTCTTCACCTATATGATTAGAAGACACTATCGGATAAACTGGAAGACACTAGAACAGACTCAACAACCTTAATCCTATGTCTCTATAGACTCAGTGAACCTAGAGCTCTGATACCACTAAATTGTGACGACAAATCCCAAAACATCAGATAATGATATATGCTACATCATTAACTTAGAGAAAGTGATCATTTACAACAAATTACTAAAAATCACTAAAAATTAAAACCATTTAAAAAGAGATCCAAACATAGGAAAACTCTTTTATCAAGAACCAATGTATTTCATTTACATCCTAGTTCATAAGTACATATCCTATACCACCCTTCTCAAGGATTACAAGCATCATCTGCTCTATTAAAACTATACACAGGCAACATAAGAACCTTGAGGCATCAAACCAAAATCTCATATTGATGAATTAAAAATATTAGCTACTAACTCTGAGGACCTGACAGTATAGAGATGACACATAGGACTTCCTATACAAAATATGACAGCCAGTGCCTCCACCTAGATTATCACTGATGTCCCTGTGGTTGTTGTCGCTGCTCTTTCCCTACAATAGGGTTTCTACCTCTTCTTCTGTGTCTACCTAAAAAGTTGGATCCCACGGGGGTGAGACAATTGAAATTGTCCCAGTGAGAGATATAACTCTCCGCCAGAAACATTATTATTGCAGATTGATAGAATAAAACTGAGCCGAAGTTCTTTTATATTAACAGCAATATTAATCACTGTATGAACAGAATAAGATAATTTTCTTTCTTAAGGAGAACATTACATCTACCCATGGTAGATTAGAAATCATCTATCTGCTTTGCAAGGAATGTAAGGAAACATGAATATATCATCTATCGACTAAAGATGCATAAAAGAAATGTAACATCAGCCAATTATTTTCGTATTGAGTCCTTAAGCAAACATGCTATACGATTGATTATATTTTACAATCACACTTATACCTTGAGGAGATGAGGTATACTTCTCATACTCCAACCGACCATTGCGAAGTCGAAATTGATGCCATACAAGGTCAATGGAAGAGTCGGCTGCCATGACCTCCCTTATCTCGGTCAATATGAGATTAAATGCAGGACATCTTGTGTCTCTACTAAATTGCTTTCCAGGGTTTATTGGAAACTTCGCTAAAGATTTACAGTGTCAACTGTACTCCTTCGTCATTGAGAGATTTAATGTTTACCTCACATAGATCTGACATTAAAATTATTGGGAGATCCGTGATACATCCATCCCGGTATCAGGGGATTAGTGATACATCCACCCCGACATATATAATGAAGGATTGAGAGATTTAATGTTTATCTCACATCAATTCCTCCATTAGGGCGTATGGATATTTTCACGCCTCACCCCCGCATATTCAAAAATATGCATTCTGGGTTATGCCGCAGAGCAACCCGTTTCCCCATCCAGCAAATTTTGACGCTGATGGATCTATGGCAAGGGCACTACATGATGAGATTTCACTTGGTTAATGAAGTACATTATCATATTCTTTTAGCATCAGTCAAGTATCAAATAAGAATTATTATGACAAATGCTACAAAGAAGAGTATAATACATCTATCAAGTACTTTTCAAAACTTTATAAAACATGGGGATCTCAATCCCTTGTCACATCATGGGCATTTGCATCCCTTAATATCTCATCATCATGATTATGGAATGTGGGTATTCAAACCCTCAGTTCATCAAAGAACACTTGTTACCACTTATCAGGTAACTTAATATCTTCAGGTCATCTGACCAAGGTAAACATGATACTTTCTACACAAGCATCTCACATGGCTCACAAGGCCCATTAAGTATATTGTCACCTCTCACTAGGTAACAACTTATCACATGGTTCACAAGGTCATTACATCTTGTCACCTCTCACTAGGTAACAACTTATTCACATGGCTTACAAGGCCATTGCACATCTTGTCACCTCTCACTAGGCAACAACCTATTCACATGGCTCACAAGGCCATTACACATTATACTTTTATTCAAGTATTTAATATGCCTAACAAGGCTTATACAACAAAATAATTACAACCCTCCATTATTAGAATTAGGGATTTCCCTTCCTTATCGATTAGGGTTTCTCTTGCATATCGTTACCCTTCATTAGGTTTAGGGTTTTCCATTATTAACCATGTAGGTTCTCATGATCATATTATTAATGATCAAGCCCTAATTCATTGCTCCACACACCTAGGAGCCAACATTGATAACATGAGTATTCAATCATGCTTATTTATTATCATCATTTATCATTAAATGAATTATCAACACAAGATATGAGTTCCTCTCTCAACTTTAGCAGAATATATTTACATCATACTTAATTAACTTGACATAACCTTTTCATAATGTATGTTAGCCTACACTTATCAAAGTACATTACATCTCAATATAACAATTGACATGACACACTTCATGTGTTACTCATCCAAGTATATTGGATTTAGGATACATCAAGGTGTATCAACCTCGAGGTGCTGAATGTGATATTTATCATGTCTTGATGTATCACTTCCCTCATCACCTTTATCTTACTTAAGTTCATAAACTTATCTTATACTAGGGTATTTCCCATCCTAATACTTTATGCACAAGTTCATCACATTTATCATGTAATGTATTGGTCATAAGTCACTTATTTGAAATATGCAACCATTGTCAATGATATGAACTCATCTCAAGTTAAGGCATTATTGATATAGGGTCATCCATTAATAACCACCTTAGGTGTGTCACTTATCAACATATTATTCACTGTTTCATTATTAGGGATAGGTTTTCCCATCTTTATCAATTAGGGTTTACGTAACATCATCCTATATTAGGCTTTCACATAACATCACCCTATATTAGAATTTCACATCACATCAGTGCATTAGGGATTTACATGACATTACCCTAGATTAGGGTTTTACATGTCATCACCCATGATTAGGGTTTCACATATCATTGTCTCAAATTTAGGTTCCTTATAACTTTTGCCCAAGTTAGGGTTTCATGTTACTTTACCTGAAATTAGGGTTTCATGAAGCATCCTCTTGAATTAGGGTTTTACATTATATTACCCTGAATTGGGATTTCTCATATCATTACCCTAAATTAGGGTTTCACCATTACCCTAGATTAGGATTTCACCTAGCACTTCCCTAAAATAGGGTTATGGCTCATCAACCTTCTCGATTAGGGTTTCATGATCTCTTTATCAAGGATTATATCCTAATTACATATTTTATTCATGTTAAGAGTGTTGAGGTTTAACCACTACATGATTATTGTACATGTATGAAATCCTCTCTCTCATCCTCTCTAGGATGTTGATTACTTCAAATTTGATTAGATTAGGTCAACCCTTCATTCAAGTACACACATTTAGGGTTAGAATGATGTATTGAGATATTGCTTTCATAAGCATCAAGGGTTAACCCTTCTAAGGGTACTAATCACTTAAGTACCTTAAAGGTACAACCATTGTGATTATCTTTGATAAACACCATTAACAATCATAGGGTTAATTGATCTTACATCACATTAGTTCTTCAAACGGTTTTGATACTTTTGAACCTTCAAACGGTTTTGACCTCCTTGACCTTTAAACGGTCTTGAAGACTGTTAGACCTTAAACGGTCTTGGTTCAATTGTATCTCCAAATGGTCTTGAATCATTTGTACCTCCAAACGGTCTCGAGGTGATTGACTTCCAAACGGTCTTGCCCTAACACCTTCAATCGGTTTTGAAACGGTTTGCTCAAATTATCATTGAAACCGAATGAACAAACCATCATTGAAACCGATTGAACATCAAACGGTTTGAGACTGTTTGCCCTCCAAACGGTCTCAAGACTGTTTGGTCCAAACCATCTTGAAACCGAATGGATCAATTAGGGTTTCCTACAACCAATCAATTTAGGGTTTGCACTCATTGAACCATCCAACATTGAGCCCATTGAAAGGGGATCAAAATGTAACCCTTAGATCTTCATCCATCCATGACTCTACTTGACCTCAAACGGTCTTGAGGTACTTGACCTCCAAATGATCAACTTCTTCAAACGGTCAAAGTACCCAAACGGTTTTGAAATTCAATTTACCCATTCGATCTTGAGATCCATTACCCATTCGGTTTTGAACTCAATTACCCATTCGATCTTGAAGTCAATTACCCAATAGGTCTTGAACTCAATTACCCATTCGGTTTTGAAGTAAATTACCCATTTGTTTTTGGGTACAATTACCCATTCGGTCTTGAAACCGAATCAACTCAATCGGTTTTGAAACCGAATTAGCTCAATCGGTTTTGAAAACCATTTGCCCATTCCTTTATTGAGGTGTGTGCTTAAGATGACATCATCATCTTCAAGATTCAAACCTTCGAAATCAATTGTGATTGTTATGGTGATTTCAACAACTAATCAAAAGGAAATCGAGAAAGAAGAAAGGTTCAACACATGATGAATAAATGGCAAGCAATAATGACATTTAAGGGTTCAAGTTATATAACCCGCTTTCAAAGTTGAATCCAAGCTTCAAGATTCACGTCCTCAATGGAAAATGAAGCTTCCTCAACTGTCCAAGATCTGTTCTCAAGTCTTTGTATGAAAAGAATGGCTAAAGTTGAAGATTGAATGGAGAAAAGAAGAAAATAAGCATTGAATTTTGATTTCCACCATGAAATCAAGGTTGAAGTTGACTATGGAGCTTACCTACAGGTTGAGGCACATCCTCATATTGCTCCTATGATCCCTTGTGAACTACCAAAGCAAATAAAGAAAGTGGATTCAAAAAAGAGTCTTTCATGTGGGTGAAAAATGGGATATATGTATGGAAATTTCAAGAGAGAGAAAGCAATAGAAAATTCCTTCAACTCCCAAAATTGATGTCACTTATCCCCCTCACATACTTTCATACGAAGCCATCATCCTTGCCTTCAAAAACCTCTCGTTTATCCTTGAATTAAAAACAACCACTTTAAGCACCTTAATCAATATAATAATAATATCCAAAAATGAGTCGATATTACTTTTTCTTTAACTAATGTGAGTGGGCTCTCCACTCACTTTAGATATTTCGGTGCCATTGCAAGGAACAAGGAAGTCCACACTTATACAAATTCAACCATCACACTTTTGGTTGAAGGGCACTTCCATTAATATATTTATTTTTGCATTGAATTGAATTAGAGTTTCAATTATGCTTAAATCTTGATTATTTTAATATCAAGATTCTCTCTCCTCCAAAGAGATTCAAATGAGTTGCCCTCTGATTTTCTTGCCTCTAATTGATACCAAGAAACATTAGGGGCTCTCTAGAATTGGTATTTTGCATATTGAACCCTAGGTTTTGGGTAAATTGCACATTACACCAAAACTAGGTTTTAATGAACAAACATTGCTTAATAAGCTCTTTCTTGGTGCTCAGGCTACCACAAGACATACCTCTGCATCATTTTCATTCTTATGATGCTTCAACATTTGAGGAACATTTTATCATGTAACATTTGCAAGTTAACCCCTCAACTTGGGTAATTTGCAATTTAGTCCAAAACAAGAAAAACATTATTTCAACATTATTCAAAAGGGACTAAAATTGAAAAATGAGTTCTTCTTGAACCTTAATTACTTTTTCAAAAGATAAAGACAAGAATATAAATGACTTACTTAAGAAAAACTTCCAGGGTTAAGCCTTAACCCAGGTTAGGGATGTTACAACATTTACATAGCTTACATGATAGATCCAATTCCTAGTGCATATGTCATCTTATTCATGTGTTTCCATTCTTCATAAGAATCAGAACATAGAATTCTTGAGAAACCAATCCCATCTTTATGGATAAATTCTTTCTCACTGAATCCTTGACACTAAACTCTTTCAACAACTTGCTATTATATGTACTCATACTAAGGTTATAAAACTTTCAAGAACTATCTCTATAGATCTCAATCCCTATCCTATAGGATTTATCACCTAATCCTTCATTGCTGAAGGTATTTTCCATGCCATATCTCAACATATAATTTGTTGAGATATCATTCTGCATCACTATGTGAAATATTCATATATGCTCCCACTAAAAATTTTGTAATTACAAATTTCATCGTTTATCTTGATTCTAGTCAAACTCTTTAACTATCTTGTCAAGTCAAAAGAGTTCAACTCTAAGATTCTTGTTTTAATCTTTCATTAAACCTTGTAGCTTATATACTTTATTTGCACTAATGAAGTTATAAAACATATACAGTGTGTCACGTACACATCTGTTCTGATATTCCTTTTAAGGGATGTAGTTTTAAGATTCATTTGCCAAATTTTATAGTCTATTGTAGCTGCAACAACAAGCATGACAATTGGTGAAGGAATTTCTTCAAGTTCAATAGTTTATAACCAATTTATTCTTTTATGTTATTGACATAGGATTTTTATCGCACTAACAAATTCACTTGAGGTTGAAATCCTCGAGCTTTTACCAAAACCAAAGTGCAATAATACCACCCGTAAGTGGACGAGTCTTATGGCAGTATAGTTAAGGAATGAACCCAAAGGACAAAATTTTTAAGAATCCTTATTAGTCTAATCCAGTTCGAGTTAAGACTAATATTAAAAATGACTGGTTGATTTGAGGTTAATTAAACTAATTGTAAGAAGGTAAAAGTTGAATTAAAGTTGGATTTAGATCAATGATATGGAATCGATGGGATGGTATCGGGTTTCATCACCGCTACACATGCAAACACATTCTAACGCAAACAATCCAGGCAAGATATAACAATTCAAATATAGCTGCTGCAAACCCCCCCATACGGGGGTTAGGTTCACGTAAGCATCACCTTAGGCATCGGATGTCTCATCACCATCCGGATCACTTACTTACGGCTCCAAAGATATCCCATTCTATTTCTAGTTTGGGAGTCAACCGCATTAATCGATAAGCAAGCAGGCGATTAACATACAAGCAACATCGACGATTAACAAGAAGATACAAAATCAACTAAGGTTGTGAACCCCCTATATAGGCGTTAGGTACGCAGAAGCATCACCGAAGGCTAGATTGCTCATCCCCTCGCGGATCATACACTTACGACCTTAAGGAATCCCATCAGAAGTTCTCATCAAGGAGTCAAACTCATTAAATGATATTCTATCCAACATATATAGATTTTCACAACATAGGAAGAGCAAGATGAACGTGAGTAGGTAATCAAACTACAAACTTAACGATTAACAATGAAATGAAAAAGTTATATACATTGTCATGGAGTGCTTAACAAATGAACATGCTTGCATGGGCAGCGAGGCTAGTCCCCACACCCCAGTAAAAAGGAACTACTCGTTCATGATGCGAGAGACAAGAAGAATAAGAAAGAGAGAGGAATCCACCATGAACTCGGTGCAGAAGGTAGTCGCAGCTCGGTGAAGATGATGCGGTCTTCTACATCGTGTCGGAGCAGATTTGGATGTGGAACGGGAGATGCCAAGACAGACCGGACAGTCTCTCTCACTCCATCTTCCTTCTCTTCTCAGTCTCCTTGCTTGCAACACAGGCAGTAGGTGGAATGAAACGGACATGAACTGCACTAGATCTGAATCATACCTGTGTACAGGCAGCCTGTCGGCGTCCCAAAACCGATGTAAAATGAGGACCTTGTTGGTCATATTTATAGGCGTTGGACTGTCCCTCACGTTTTTGGTGTGATTTCATCTAAAAATATCTTATCCAAACAGTTTGCATCTTACTTTCCTCCATTCGGTCTTTAGGTGGGCAGCAACAAATGGTTTTGGAAGCCATTCAGTCTGCTAATTCAGTTTGCATTGCGATTGTGTTTAAATGGTCTCGTTGCATGCTTTGCTGCATTCAGTTTGCATGCTATTAATCCAAACAATCTATTAATTTGGTCTTCCATTCGGTCTTGCTTCAGCAGCTCATTCGGTCTTCATGCTCATTCAGTCTTCAGACGAGAGAGGCAAATGGTCTTTGCGACACTTTTGCCAAACGGTTTCATCATTTGCTAAATCATTCAGTCTTCACGTGGAAAACTCACACGGTCTTCATGCAGCAATCGATCTCGTACATGCAAATGTTTTTGAAGTCCATTCGATCTTCATTCCAGTAGCATATTCGGTCTTGCATGTGTGCCTTTGATTTTGATAATTAACTATTCAATCGGTTTGCTTGCTTTCTTATCAGACGATCTCATGCATATGTTTCGGTCACACAACCATATACAACCGGTCCTAGTATAATTTAACCAAATAGTTTCATGAAGACAGCATAATCAAATGTCTTTGTAGTGACTTTTCCAATTAGTCTTGGCTTTGAGTCACTTTGTCTAACAGTTTGGCATTGTGCCACAATATTAAACGATTTGGCTTTGCATCCAGTTTGCATGCGAGGTTGCATTATTAAATGGTCTTGTACTTCATGCATGCACGTGAATAGCTTAAACGGTTTCATGATGTTCACATAATCGGTCCTCCATTCGGTCTACGCTTCAGCAGCAAACGGTCTGCTGCTCATTCGGTTTTGCATTTAGCTCAAGCAAACGATCTTGAATCCCAGCTCTAAACGGTCTTCACATCATTACCTCAAACGGTCTCGTATTGCTGCTCATACGGTTTGCATGTAAACAAGAGAGCAAATGGTCTTCACTACTTGCTCATTCGGTCTTTGTCTTACCTTTCATGCAAACAGTCTTCATTGTTGCATGCCCATTCGGTCTTTGCATGTATTGCATTCAAACAGTTTGCTATTTGCTCTTCCGATCTTGCATGCATGCGATCCTCATCGATTTTGTATGCAAGCTACACAGCCAGAAACTGTCTTGTCTTATCCAATTTCCATCAAACAGTTTTGCTTCAGCAAATGGACTGCTGCTCTTCACGATCTGTTGGGTCCATTCGGTCTTCACTTCTTGCACCGCAAACGGTCTTGTGACCAGTTTGAGCAAATGGTCATGCAGTCCTTTATTCGGTCTTTGCGTGCATTCGGTCATGAAATGGAACTGTCCATTCGGTCTTGAGACCGAATGGTTGAAACCGAATGGTGAGACCGTTTGGTCGAAACTGAATGGTGAGACTATTTGGTCGAAACCGAATGGTGAGACCGTTTGATTGAAACTAAATGGTGAGTCTGTTTGATTGAAACCAAATGGTCAGATCGATTGGTCAGAACCAAGGGTGAGTGAAGATGGGCCCCAGCTAATTGTTCAGCTTTATCAAGACCTACATTAAATCACATAAATTTAGTTAAAACCTTGATAATTGAATCAATTAAGTAATTTTGTACATTATGATGCATTTTGATATTTAAAGAGTGAAATTTGATATGTTGAGTCAAAAATGAGCCCAAGATGGTAATTGAATTCCATGATGAATATGCATTCATCAAAATACCCCGAACTTAAATGTTGCTCATCCTCGAGTAACACAAAATATGAAACTGTCGCCAAAAGAATACTTTTGACTCGTGCGAATGCTTCATCTTTATATCATGATTGTTTTCTTTCTGCTCAGAATGACTCAACATCTCAACTTCTTGAGATCACTGAACACATCTTACCATATCTTCGTTCCTGAGATCATTTTCCAATATCACTTCCTCCTCACTTTTTCCAACAACAAGTATGTCAAAGAGTTTTGTAAGAGTCTAGAGATACCAGCTGAACAACAAGTGTGCATCTGATCTGACACTGGTGTTTTTCAGGATAGTGGGGGCATGCATTGTGCCATTAGGTAGAAAATGGAGTGAATGGTGGTATGGAAGGAAGAAGTAAATCTCTCCTCTATTTGACTCGAGATTTTCTTTTTATTTGCTTTGCAGTTTTATTTATTGCATTTTTTTGTGTGTGAATCTCACCTCTATTCGACTCGAGATTGCATTTCTTTTTGTGTGCACTTTGGCATCTTTTGTTTGCAAATCTCTCCTCTATTTGACTCGAGATTGCATTGTCGGCGGTATGCCCCTATTTATTTGTTAGGGGGATGGAAGAAGTGGATATAGAGGGGAGTGGTGTGCCACCCCGAACTTAGGGTTTGACACTTGTTTTGGCTATTTATGTCTCTTTTTTGATGGATGGAGAGGTACGAAGATGATATAAGAAGTGTAGAAGAGAGTTCAGATCAGAATGCAACTTGATTTACAATTCAGTGCACCAGGTTTTCTCTTTATCGTACTCTGCTCAAATAATGACTTGATGAGGATCCGGTGGAGATTCCATGTTATTGTTCCACTAGTCAGTTAGGAAGCACGACGTATTTGATCCCTAACAATTTGATAGATGCTTGTTATTTTTGCATCAGTATCATCATGTTAGGAATCATAACCTTCACAAGATGATTTCAATCAAAAGGCTAGTTTTCATATGAAGGTCCTTTTGAGGATATGTTTCGAATAAGGAAGGCATAATGATTACAAAATGCATAGCAGGTTAGTTAGTGACTTTTATGAAACAAAAAGTGTCAAAAATTCATCAAGTATCTGTTCAATTTCTTTGAAAAACATTAAGAAAATTTGAAAATTTTGAAAAATTTTATCAGTGAAAGCTTAAGTATGAAAAGAATGGGTGTAGGTGGAAAGTGAAGTACGTACCACCCACTCTCCATCCCAAACTTAGAGATTTTCTCATCCTGAGTAAATCCTAAATCCAAGATGGAGGGGAAAAGTCATGTCAGATTGACCACTAGATGTGGTAGCGTTCCAGTCAGCGTGCATCCTCTTATCTGAAAATTTAAAGAAAGTTCAATCAGAACTCAAGATATTATCTCGCGATGCGAATTTTATTTGGTGCAAAATTATCTAAAAAGGTGAAAACAAAATTATCTAATTCAAATTTAAAACTAAATATGAAATTATTGATCGGGTTGCCTCCCAACAAGCGCCTTTGTTTTACGTCGATGGATCGACTTGATATCTTGAACTTCACAGAGGTTCCTTTGGATTGGAAAGATCTATTGTTGCTTTGGTGCTTAAGTCGGTTGTGGTGAAATATTTTTTCAAACGTTGACCATTTCCCACGAATTCACCTGACTTTTCACTCCATAAAGAGAAAGCACCATGCGGGGAGATGTTTTTGACAATGTACGGTCCAGACCACCGAGAGCGGAGTTTCCCTGGGAATAACTTCAACCTTGAGTTGAATAACAGAACTTGGTCTCCCACTTGTATGTATTTTCTTTTCAAATGACCATCATGCTAGAGTTTGGTGTGTTCTTTGTAGATTCGTGCATTCTCATAAGCTGTCATCCTGAGTTCGTCCAGCTCTTGGAGTTGCAGAATCCTAGCTTGGCCTGCTTCTTTCATATCAAAATTTAGTTGTTTTATTGCCCACCATGCCTTGTGTTCCAGTTCTACTGGAAGGTGGAAAGCCTTTCCATATATTAATCGAAAAGGTGTAGTCCCGAGGGGAGTTTTATACGCAGTTCGATAGGTCAATAATGCATCGTTGATTTTCACTGACCAATCTTTCCTATTACGGCCTATTGTCTTTTCCAAGATACCCTTGAGTTGACGATTAGAAACCTCCACCTGTTCACTTGTTTGTGGATGGTAGGTGAGGCTACCTTGAGAGTAACACCAAACTTTCTTAACAATGCTTCAAAGCTTCTTTCAAGAAAATGGGAACCTCCGTCGGATATCACCGTGCGTGGGACACCAAAATGGGGAAAAATAATATCCTTGAATAATTTTATGACTGGTTTGGAATCACTAGTAATGGTTGGTATGGCTTCAACTAATTTTGAGACGTAGTCTACTGCCACTATGATGTATGAAAATCCATGAGAAGATGGGAATGGACCCATGTAGTCCACCCCCCAAACATTGAATATCTCTACTTCTTGCCATAGATTCAGCGGCATCTCATCTCTCTTTGTTATATTTCCAGATCTTTGACATTTGTCACATGATAGGACAAAGTCGTAGGAATCTTTGGATATGGATGGCCAGAAGAATCCACATTGCAAAACCTTCATAGCAGTTTTCTTCGAACTCATATGGCCTCCGACTGGGCCAGAGTGACATTGTTCCAAAATAAGTTGAGCTTCTTCTTTGGTGATACATCATCTATATAGACCATCAACACATAGTTTGAAAAGGTACAACTCATCCCAGTAGTACTGTTTCACATCATGCATAAATTTCTTCAGTGCATTTCTGGTGCATTGAGGATGAATAACCCCAGCAACGAGGTAGTTCACAAAATTCGAGTACCATGGTATAGCTTCTGAGACCTTCATTGGTTAATCATCCGGAAGGGAATCATTAATCAGAATCTTCTCGGTATCCAGAGTGTGGATGCAACTGAGATGGTATGCTACAACATTCTCTGTACCCTTTTTATCTCTGATCTCTAAATCAAATTCTTGCAGGAGGAGAATCCATCTTATTAACCTAGATTTTGCATCTTTCTTTGCTAGAAGGTAACGAATGGCAACGTGATCTGTGTAGACAATGACCTGTGAACCAATTATGTAGGATCTGAACTTGTCAAAAGCATACACGACTTTCAGAAGTTCTTTCTCAGTAGTAGCATAATTCCTCTGAGCTTCGTTGAGGGTCTTCGATGCATAATAGATAACATAATGTTTCTTTTCTATACATTGGCTCAAGACAACACCTACAACATAATCACTTGCATCACACATGATTTCAAAAGGGTGATCCCAATCAGGAGCTCTAATGATGGGTGTAGTTGTAAGGGCATGCTTCAGTGTGTTGAGACTTTTAACACATTCTTCGTCAAAATTGAATTCTACATCCTTTAGTAACAAATTTGTCATCGGCTTGGTTATCTTCCAGAAATCCTTTATAAATCGTCTATAGAAACCTGTGTGACCAAGGAATGCTCGAACTTCCTTTACATTGATAGGGACATAGAGCTTGGAAATCACTTCAATCTTGGCTTTATCTACTTCAATTCCTCTATTACTGACCCTATGGCTGAGGACAATTCCTTCCTTTACCATAAAATGACACTTCTCCTAGTTGAGCACAAGATGAGATTCTTCACATCATTTGAGGACCAGGGAGAGGTGTTTAAGACTTGAATCGGATGAATTTCCATATACAGAAAAATCATCCATGAAAACTTCTATAATGCTTTCGGTGAGGCCGGCAAATATACCAGCCATGCAACGCTGGAAAGTTGTAGGTGCTTTGCAAAGTCCGAATGGCATTCTTCTAAATGTGTATGTTCTGAATGGGTAGGTGAAGGTGGTTTTCTCCTGGTCAACTGGGTGTATAGGTATTTGGTAGAATCCAGAGTAACCATCGAGATAACATAAGTATTCTTGATGGGCCTGCCGCTCTAATACTTGATCAAGGAAAGGCATTGGAAAATGATCTTTTCGAGTTGCCTTGTTCAGCTTTATATAATCAATGCACATCCTCCACCCTATGATTTTTTAGGTGGGGATGAGTTCATTATTTTCATTTTGTATTATAATTGTTCGACCTTTCTTCGAGACTACATGCACTGGGCTCACCCATGGTGAGTCTGATATCAGATAGATAATTCCAGCGGTGAGTAGTTTAATGACCTCTTTATGGACTACCTCATTCATATTTGGATTCAGTTTCTCTTGATGTTCAATAGTTGGCTTGTGATCTTCCATCATGGGGATCTTCTGCATACACATCGCTTGACTAACCCCAGTGAGGTCACTCATTTTGTAGCCAATCGCTTTCTTCCTCTCATTTAATTCCTTCAGGAGTTTATCTTCTTATTCGTTCGTAAGATCAGAATTTATTATTACTGGACAAACCTTGAGGTCATCCAAAAATACATACTTCAGTCCCTCAGAAAGGGGCTTCATTTCGGGGGCATCTAGTTTTTTCGCATGGTTCTTCAGTAGCTTCCACAACCTTGAGTCCTTCAAATGTAGCTTTGGGATCTTCTTCGGTAGTGTCAAGGTCAAGAACACACTCTTGCACGCGTTCACTGATGGAATTATCAATAGTGGGGTTTGTTAGAGTCACTTCTAAAGGATCATCTTATTCATATCCCTCTTGTGTGAGGAGTGATATTTGTTCGATGCAGTCAATCAAATAAACTTCTTCTTGCATACTTGGTCTTCTCATGCTTTCAAAAACCTTGAATTCGAGAGTTTCTTTGCCAAGTCTAAGAAGCAAAGTTCCTACTTCAACATCAATTAGAACTCTTGTAGTGGTGAGGAACGGACGTCCAAAGATGAGAGGATATCTGGCGTCCTCTTTTATGTCCATGATGACAAAGTCACATGGAACATAAGAATCTTTCCCTACCTTGAAAGGTACATCCTCAATAATTCCTAACGGGCATTTTATCGAATTGTCTGTGAGTTGTATGGTCATGCCAGTTGGAAGAAGTTCAAAAAACCCTAGCCTTTTGCAAAGGCTGAGTGGCATGATGGAGATGCTAGCACCAAGATCTGCTAGTCCTTTCTTGTATCAAGAATCACCGATATGGTAGGAAATCCCAAAAGATCCTGGATCTTTCTGTTTCTTTGGCATCTTACTCTGGATGATATCTGAAGTGGTTTTACTAACTTGACTGTCTCATATTCTTCAGTTATATATTTCCTGGTGAGGAGTGACTTTAAGTATTTTGTCCAAGCTGGTATCTCAACCAGCGCATCCAAAAAGGGTATATCAACATGAAGTTTCTTCATAGCTTCTTTAAACTTATTGAACCAAGTATTAAGCTTGGTTTGCCTTAAACGAGCAGGGAAAGGAATATGAGGCTTGTATATAGGGATATCAGTTTCTGGTGTTTCAGTTTCTTCATCAATAGGACTTTCCTTTTCTGTCTTATCAGCAGTTACTGGTTCTTTCGGTTGAGACTGTGGTGTTGTTGAGTCTTGGACAATCATAGGTTCACCTTCATCTGTAACAACCACAGGCGTCTTGATAGGAGGATCAGAATAGTCTTTTCCCGATCTGGTGGTGACAGCCTTCAATTGTTCAGAATGCTTAGGATTATTCTCGGGTTGGCCAGTAAAAACCCCAGCTGGTGGCTTGATGCTAGCTGCAAGTTGACCTAATTGGGATTCAATAGCCTTCTGCTAAGCTTGTTGGTTAGCTATCATAGTTTACTGAGTTTGCAACATCTTTTCAATGGTCGATAGCTTGTCATCAGGTGATACGGGACTTGCTTGTTGTCCTTGTTGTTGATAAGGAACTTGGTTAAGACTCTGGTACTAGGAATTGTTTTGATAATTATTGAAGTTCCTATTCTGGAAGTTTCCCTTGAAGTTTCCTTGATTTCCAAAATTCTGTTGTTGATTATACTGAAACCTAGTGGGCCTCGTGGTTGGTTGTTCGAACCAAATTGATGCGATTTCACTACTGCAGAGGGGTTTCCATACTAAAATCTTGGATGATTCCTATTCCGATTCAGATTGTAGTAACTTTGACCAGGAATGGTGTTGATAGCATTAAGATTTTTCATCTGACCATTATCTCCTTGGCTACATACATTACTAAGAACAACATCATAGAGAACATTGCATGATAAAGTGGAATGACCGGTGCTTTTACATGCTTTACAAAATAGTGAAGTGGACTTGATTTGTTCTGGTTGTTGAAGGGGTGGACGTCCTCTTCCAATTGCAGCAAGGGATGTTTCGATATGGTCTTGCTTGGCAACTAAGAGTTTCAAGGTTTCATTGATAGACTTGAACTCGGGAGTAGCTTCAGACATAGCTACTTCCAAAACTCCTTTACCTACAGATCTACCCCAATTGGCTTGATTTTCTGCTCCAAGGGTGACAACCCTCCATGCGATGTCATAACTTTGACGCATGAAGTTTCCTCCAGTTGAGGAATCTAAGAATCTCTTGATATCGTCGTCCACACCCCTATAGAATATTTCGATGAGTTGATTCTTAGGAATTCCATGGTGTGGACATTTTCATAGAAGCTCTTTGTATCTATCCCATGCTTCAGCAAGAGTTTCTCTAGGGACTTGAGTGAAATTTGTTATTCACCCTCTAATTTCATAGGTGAGAGATGGAGGGTAGAACTTTTCTAGAAACACATTTTGGAGTTGTTCCCAGGTGATGATGGGTATTTCACTTTGTAACAAATTGTACCAACTTATGTCTCTATCAGCAAGGAAATACTTGAAGAGACGGAGTCGAATGGCATCATCGGATACTCCATTTTGCCTTGTCACAGCACATAGATCAATAAACCTCAAAAGATGCTCCTAGCTATCCTCTCCTTGTTTTTCATAGAAAGGGGTGTTTTGAAGCAATGTGATCTAATGTGCCCTAATCTCAAAATTAGCAGCATTGATGGGAGGAGGTTGTAATGGATGATGAACATTAGCAGCTTTGGGGATCGAGAATTCTCTGAGATCCTTTTGTAGTTCTGCTGCTTGTGTCGCTACTTGTGCTGCTTGAATTTCTTCTTGAACCGCAGCTCTAGCTTCTTGCATAAATCTTTCTCTCTGTGCATTAAGGGCTTGAGCAACCCTTCGAGTTATCTCCTCTTCTTGAGCCATTCTTGCTTGGTTCTCTCTGTTTTATTGGAGGAAGGTTCTGTCAATCTCTGGATCAAAGCTGGCGGTGAGTCTGGGACTGTTCAAACGGTGCATGCACTAATCCTTCTGAAGTACCTGAAAATAGAAGGATTTTAAAAATGAGATCCACAAAGTAGAGTCAAAGTCAAGTAGATGATCCATTGTATCAAAAGAAAAACAAAATCCTAGATTAGCCTTAAAAGAACTAGATTTGACTAACTGATTTTGTTGTCCCTGGCAACGGCGCCAGAATTTGACGTGGAATTTTTATCGCACTAACAAACTCACTCGAGGTTGAAATCCTCAATCTTTTACCAAAACCAAAGTGCAATAATACCACCCGCAAGCGGACGGGTCTTGTCACAGTATAGTTAAGGTTTGAACCCAAAGGACAACGTTTTTAAGAATCCTTAACAGTCTAATCTAGTTCGAGTTAAGACTAATATTAAAAATGATTGGTTGATTTAAGGTTAATTAAACTAATTTCAAGAAGGTAAAAGCTAAATTAAACTTGGATTTAGATCAATGATATGAAATCGTTGGGATGGTATCAGGTTTCACCATCGCTACACGTGTAAACACATTCTAAGGTAAACAATCCAGGAAAGATATAACGATTCAAATATAGCTGTTGCAAAACCCCCCATACGGGCGTTAGGTTCACGTAAGCATCACCTTAGGCATCAGATGTCTCGTCACCATCCAGATCACTTACTTACAGCTCCGAAGATATCACATTCTATTTCTAGTTTGGGAGTCAACCGCATTAATCAATAAGCAAGAAGGCGATTAACATATGAGAAACATCGACGATTAATAAGAAGATACAAAATCCAACTAAGGTTGTGAACCCCCGATATAGGCATTAGGTATGCAGAAGCGTCACCGAAGGCTAGATGGCTCGTGCCCTCACAGATCATACACTTACGACCTTAGGAATCCCATCAGAAGTTCTCGTCAAGGAGTCAACCTCGTTAAACAACATTATATCCTACATATAGAGATTTTCACAACATAGGAAGAACAAGATGAACGTGAGTAGGTAATCAAACTACAAACTTAACGATTAACAACGAAATGAAAAAGTTAATACATTGTCATGGAATGCTTAACAAAAGAACATGCTTGCATGAGAAGTGGGGCTAGTCCCCACACCCCAGAAAAAAGGAACTACTCGCTCATGATGTGAGAGACAAGAAGAATAAGAAAGAGAGAGAAATCCACCATGAACTCGGTGCAGAAGGTAGTCGCAGCTCGGTGAAGATGATGCGGTCTTCTACGTCGTGTCGGAGCAGATCTGGACGCAGAACTAGAGATGCCAAGACAGACCGGACAGTCTCTCTCGCTCAGTCTTTCTTCTCTTCTAAGTCTCCTTGCCTGCAACATGAGCAGTAGGTGGAACGAAATTGACGTGGACTGCTGTTACGACCCCACCTCCCGATAACCCCAAATTAAGGGAAACCGAGAGGTTGAGCCGTACCCATTAATCCCGGATCAAAGGTTCGACATATAACCATAAACAATTATTAAATTCTAACAGACTGTACTGAAAATGGTAATAAAATTTTTCTTTACATACCTTTTGAAAACTTGGAATTCTAAGCTTTTATCCACACCGATACTAATCTATTTAATCCTCCTTTGTACTTTAATTCTCTTTTAGTATCACATGTGCCACTTTATGTTTGTTCTTTTCATTGTACCTAAAACGCCGACAAACAAAACTTCGGTCAGCCGTAGCTGGTATGTGGGGGAAACCAATAATCATTCAATTATCTATAACAATGTATCACATTCAATTATCATTTAACAAACAAGTTTACGTTTTAAGTATAACTACGCGATCCATGTGTACCCTATCCCCTGCGCTGTCCCTGCAGTGGACCTGGATACTACCTCCCATGTGGTAGATTCCCATTTTACCCCTCATGACTTCACCTCATAGGTGAATCAATTTCTAGGGCTGAGTCACATGGCACTACCCGTAGGTAGCCCACTCCTTAACTCATGGTATGCTAAGAGTCTCATGGCACTACTCATGTGTAGCCCAGTTTCTAACTCATGATACCCTAGACCTTGCTCTAGGTTATCCTTAGCCTTTGCATAGCCACAGGGGTGGACTCGGATCTAGCTAGTTATACATGTATACTCATAGTGATAGCCATAGTCACTTTATAATTGCATGAAATAAATAGACATCCAACAGTTAATTCATGCATTGAGGGAAACATCGATAAAATCTTCGGGAAACTATTCAGTATAGTCATAAGCGTAACCACATACCTGATTTGATGAGTCATGCAGATTATTCAACATTTACTTCATGTATATGCAATCAACCCAATCAACAGATCCAAGCAAGTAATTAAATCATCACATAATTCCTGAAAAGAATATGTACTCTATTTACTACACACTTTATCAGGAATCTATTTTATTGACTTGGATTCACTTTCTAGGGTTTCTAATCCGCATTAAGTATTCATTAATACTCATTAGGGTTTCTTAGATCAATCTCTCGAACTTTATCCCTTTTTAGGTTAACAAACTCTAAAATACTCTTTTCCATTTATGTAAACCCTAATTGCTCAAACTATTCATTTAATAGTCTCTTATACCCAAAATTGACTTAGGATCATCATATCCCTATTTATTTACAGATTTGAACAATTAAAACATTTAAAACTCATATTCACCTAAATTAGGGTTTTCAAACTCATTAATGCATATTCATGCACGAAACCCTAAATTAAGCCAATTATATAAAAAGATTATCTTTTTGGATCTTATTTTCACTTTTATGAACAATAGGCTTAAATTATCCATTGATCAACATTAAAACCATCTATCATCAAATCTAAGAGTTTTTCATTAATTAAATCATTAAAATGATAGCTTTTATGCACTTTTCATATTGCAAGCATATTTAGGCACATAATCTCTAAATTAACCTAATTACGTGCAAAGATCATCATTTTTTTATCTTAAAGTACCTTTTGCATTTAACAGGTTAGTATCAACTCTAATGATCCATTAAACCCTATTAATAACTTTAATATTATCAAAGTAGGGTTTCTTTAATCATCATTATGTTAAAGTTGATAAATTACACTACTTTTCAAATTGCAAAATGAATCAAGCTTAAATTATATTTTTAATGGATTCCTATCGTTCTGAGGATCAATTTTCATATATTGTGTGTGCTAATCCGAGCTATGAATCATTAGTTATGAATTAAACAAAATAACTTACTAAGGGCCAATGAGGGGCTGCCACGTAGGCGCCTTCCATGTAGCGCAGCCCGCTTGCCTTCTTTGGAAACATTTCGAATAGACGATTTTACCCCCGGGTTAGTGAGTCCTTATTCAACCCGCTGGGGGGCATACTCGTCCAATCGACAGCTGGTCCATCTTCTTCCTTGGGACGTCGCTCCCTGTCGCCCTAGGCGCGATTGGCAGAGCTTCCCCTCTCCTCCTTGGGTCCCGTCGACCCCCGGTGCTGGTGCCTCCACCTCCGACGCCCCTAGGCGCTCCCCCAGAAGCCTCAAACTCACGGCCAAAGCCGCTGGTTGGCGCTGGCCAGGCCTACAACTCTTGGCGGCTCTGCAGTCCTAACGTAGCTGCCACCTGCGATCTAGTGCACGAAGGCGTCAGCCATCCCTCCCTTAGCGTCGTGGGAGCAGGAAGCATCAACTCAACTTGTCCACTGGTCCTTCGTCGGTCTATAGATGGGACCATGCCCCCATTAGGGTTTTACGTGCAAGAATAGGAAAAAAGGGAAAGAAAGGTGTGTGGAACTCTCCTTTTGGCTTAGCCACGGGATCTTTCCTTTATATAGGAGGGTAGCCATGCCCCAACATGCTTGCCCACGAATATACACGGCTTCTTTCTAATTGGGATATGATTCCTTTAATGAGAAAAGAAAAACTTCTCTCTCTCTTCTTTAACCATTAATATTTCCTATTTCTCATGGATATTTTTGAAATACGAGATTTATCTCTTTCACCCTCCTTATACTTTCCTCTTAATCATTGGTCTCGAATTTCATTTTTTTATATAATAGAAAATACTTCCTTTTAAGCAATACCACAAAATTTATTAATAAAGCATCACATTATCTCCTTATTTTTCCTTTTTAGTATTTTCTCTTTCTTTACTTTTTATTGGGACTCCTTGGCTCCCAAGGCACTCTTTATTTCGAAATTCATTTTATTGGAATACTCCTTATCCTTCTTAATGCACCTATATGCATTATTTTGCATTATCATGTTTATTTCTAAATAAAATATTTCTTTTTGAGGATTTCTCTTTATTTCTCTTTTATTTTCCTCATTGGCATTACTTTTATCATTAGAAATCTCATGGATACGAAATTCCATAAAGGGAAACCCAATTATCCATCTCTTCACTTAATTTCCACATTTCATCAATGTTTTCAATTTCTTTCTTCATAAAGAAATACTTAATTAATCTTTTCTTTTCTTATTGCTTTATTTATGCAACTTTGTACTCCTTGGAGTCCAAGGAACCCAAGAGGCACGAAATCCTCTTTGGATTTTCCTTCTAGAGGTTTCCACATATTTCTTTTCTTAAAATTCAATTATCCATTTACTAATTGAATTTCCTTTGTTATTTCCTTGTTATTGGGCCCAATAGCCAGTAAAGCCCACAACACAAATATCAAGGCTATTGTAAACGAAATCCATTCATTCAAAACAAATCATATCATTATTTGTTCAATTATCTTTAATATAAGAAATTACATTTCTCACTAATTGAACCCAAAAATTGGGGTTATAACATCCTTCCCCTCTTATAGGAATTTTGTCCTCAAAATTCAGGCAAGCAAACAAACAATTCAGGATAAAACTTTTCCATGTCCATCATTGGCCCCTATGTGGCTTTTCCGTACCCATGGCATTTTCAAAGAACCTTTATCATTACATATTCTTTTCTCTGAGTTCTTTCATCCTGGCGTCTATAAACTACACAGGTGACTCAGGCCATTTCAGCCTCCCTTGGGGCTCACTAGGTTCATGGCTTAGCACATGGTCGGGTACCTCACATAGTGCTCTAAATTGGACACATGGAAAACATCTCCCATTACTCTATCATGAGGGGTTGGGTCGAACCTAACCTTCTCCACCCATCCATCTCTAATGGACCCATGTATCGGGGACTCATCTCACTTAGATATAACTTAGAGGGGTCGGATTTTCATGTCACATTTTCTCCCACAGTGAACTGTATGTCAGTCTACTTTGCATCTGCTCACGACTCTCATCGTCTCTAGGCTCCTTTCAGCCCTTGCACAATCAAAGTGACTTCATCTACACGCACTGGGGTCCTTTTGTAACCATCATGTGGTACTTTTCTAACCATCATGTGGTCCTTGCACCAATCATCACCTTACTGAAGTGGCGACCGACACAACCTCCCTTACATAGCTTAATATAAAACCCGATACTGGCTATGGTGGTCATGGTCATATCTTTCATAGGACAAGAACTGTCTCTAGATATCACTCTGAACGAGCACACCTGCCCTCATCAGACCCTTTAGTCTGGATCATACTAACCATAGCTAGGGGTGACAACTATATACTAACATTGAGTTCTTCATGTACCTACTTCCACTTTATGGAAGGGAACCTTTTGGTCAAACTCAAAAACCTTTGAATTCGCTTCATAGTTGAACCATCTCTCTCATGGACAGTTCAACCAGATCTGTCCCTTGACAAAACTTTTTCTTTCTCCTGTTATCTAGGTAAGGCGGACTACCATAACCCATATTGCATCTTGACCTTCCTTGGTCCAGGGGAGACTTACAACATCCATAGTGATGAACTCCCTTCTCTTTCTGGGAGTTTTATCCTTTATATCAATGCACTGGGTTACTGGTGTTCATCCTTTACCCTTGGCTTGCATGGCCATATACCACATGCAACTTTATCTTAAGCGTCCAAAAGTGCTATTGTCATTTTCCACGGTGTATGATGATCTTCCACCATGATTTCCTGTATATCATGATTCTTTCAAGATCAAAAACCTATGAAACCCTAAACCACTTTAGTCGGGGTTTTATTCACCTCCTCTTCCAAAGAAGTATACCTGAGGTTTTACCACCATCCTTTCATTCCATCCAGGACTAGACTGGCTAACCAAACAACCATAACTTTTCAATGTATCTTGTTACATTCTGAGTGTCATCCCAACACTTCTCCTTTTCGAACTTAAGGTTAGCCAACCACCCCTTTCTAGCTTCTGGTCAAACAAGTCAGATGTATTTCAACCAGAGCATCCATAACCACTTCACCTCTTTAGGTATTTGTATTACACTTCCACGTATTTCACTTATCATGCCACTTCAAACTATATTTTTATCTTCATAAGAACACTCTCTGATTCCATCATCATGGTGATCAAACTCAATCCTTGTAAGTTCTAAACAGTTCATGATAAGAACATCCCTATAAGGGGACTACCTCATCCCTCTTAGTGTTTACAAACCATCCATGTATCCTTCACTTTACCGGGATAGGTTATCTTCTCTACCCCATCTCTCGTGGCAACATTTCCAACCTACATCATTTCTTATCCTTGGTGTATGACATGCATAATGTCCTATCTCTCACCCCCATAACAAGAGGAAACAAGCATTTGGCTGCAGTCCAAATACAGAGTTCTTCCTGTTCCAAGAGTAGAGATGGTACATCCCACCTTGTCAATACACCTTTATATTTAAGTTGCAACGTGCCACACATGTCTCTTCATCTTAAACAACGAGATAACAAACTAGTCTTGAACCTACTGAGGTTTATATCCTTGGTCATCTCCTCTAGGTCTATAGGGTACCGACTCTTTTGGGGTCATCCCTCTTCCCTCATGCATCAAGAGAGTGCCCTACTCATCTGCCCTTTGGGTCCCATGAGTTCATGAAGGTGATCAATCTCCTAACCCATGGCCCTCAGACAATGATAGCTGTTACCTCCCGACCCTATAGTCATGTGCAACTTGGGAATTAGGCAACTCCTACTTTCATCGGTCTTATCCCTACCTGACCCTAGTATAGACTTAGGATTCTTCATTATAGTACATGTTCACTTAGAACCTTACCCAAGTCTTCATCATCTCTCTTTCTGCATTCATGGGCTGACTTTCATCCTTTCATTAGGATCATGGCAACCTGCCTACCTTGGTCGAGCCCCATACTGGTTACCTCCATGGTAACACATTCACATACAATAGAAATGGATATCTATGGGTCTGTGGATTCAATCTTATACCATGTACTTTTCACTTAGCTTCTTAAGATCCTAATAGACCTCATTAGGTTACCTTAACCAAAACGGGTATACCCCCTACCTAAGGGGTCCTTCTCCCAGGATGGGAGGAAAACTATCTCTAAGGTCGCAAAAGCTCTTAGGTCTAGGGTTTACATCCACACGAGCCTACTTAACCCTAGCAAGCCATTAAGGCACGAGCAGATCACTTACTGTACCATGCTAGGTCATACTTGTTCTTCTTTCCTCGATGTTGGATCAAGATCATACCTTTCTTTATCATCAACCTAGCTGTGAGGGGTTCATCACACACACCTTAAACTTCAGGGGCTCCTCTTTTCCTCTATACATTAGGATTACCTTGCTCGCTTCTATAGGAACTCAACTTCTCATCATGAGCATCAGGTATACCACTTCCCCTCTTAGGCCTAGGAACCCTAGGTTCACTTTTAGGTGTCAACTGCATGCTCTATCTCTTAACTACGAGCCAAGCATGCAAAAGGCATGACATGTACTTCTCGTCATCCTTCAACTTGAGCAACACTTAGGATTGGGTCCTCCTTAAGGACAACCATCAAGGTACAAGGCCCCATCACCTGCTACTAAGCCTTTCTAGGTCTAAGGAACTCTTCTTCCTACCTCAGAAGGTAAACATCCCTACCATGGGCACGTAGGTGCCAGAAGCTTCATCTTCTCTCAGGGGTTGGTCAAGACAACCAAGGTATCATCAACTTTTAGGGATCGATCATAAGGCAACCCATATCATCCATTGTTTAGGGTTTGAGGCTTCCAACCTTCTTGCGGGGTTTCCTGCTCTCTCTAGGGCTAACCCTACATCCAACCTCACCATTAGAGGTCCTTTTTTCATGAAGGTTCAACTTCAAAGGCATGCTCTACATGGGTGAAGCCTAGGTTCGAACTTATGGTTGCTCAAGATCATCCATAACCTTTTACGCTCCATCATGATTCCTTATCCAGGGTTTCATCCTATCGTCAACACTATGACGTGCCCTAGGTGCCAGCTATACTTTTCTTGCACACGCCCATAGGGTTTCTAAAGTCCCTCATCATCTAAAGGACTATCCTTTATCCTAACATGCACGACCCTTCCCAGGGTTGGGTTGCCAAAAGGTGCTAGGTCACCCATGGATTGTATGGTATCCCAGAGGCATGTCCTTTTAGACACCTGGTCCAACTCATCTCTCTCTAATCTTCACTTAGGGTTAGGGTTAGCATCATCCTCAGTGGATGTGATAGGTCTCTACTTGCAATGGAGATCTCTATCTCCAAGACTAACTTATCCTCCTGACAAGAAGGTCTAGCCTCAGGTCTCTTCTGAGGACATGACATCTTATGTCATACGACCTAAGCATGTATCTATCATTTATTTCACGCTTAATCTATTAAGCTTATGTCTGTGACATCTTATTTACATGCCTTTCATTAATTTAGTGGAGGATTCCTTAAACCTTATTAACCTTACCCATACCTCAAGAGGGTGAGGAGAAGAAAGAAGACCTTAATCCTTTAGGTCCTTATCAGAATTTTGTGATGAGAATGGATGAATAAGATGAGAAGTCCTAAAGGTATCTTATTTCGATTCATACCCTAAGACTTTGGCCAGGCGGTCACACGGGTCCGGGAGTCCTCGTATTCCGACTAGCGGTGCGGAGGAAAATCTTGCCAGCCCCCGGTCGTGATCCCTTTCTAGACACCTCCGTCTTTCGGATACTCCTCTAATAACTCCCTTGGGTTCTATGGAGTTTGTAAAATTTAATAATTATTAATGGTTAAATGAGGAACCTACGCTCTGATACCAAATGTTACGACCCCACCTCCCGATAACCCCAAATTAAGGGAAACTAAGAGGTTGAGCCGTACCCATTAATCCCGGATCAAAGGTTCGACATATAACCATAAACAATTATTAAATTCTAACAGACTATACTGAAAATGGTAATAAAATTTTTCTTTACATACCTTTTGAAAACTTGGAATTCTAAGCTTTTATCCACACCGATACTAATCTATTTAATCCTCCTTTGTACTTTAATTCTCTTTTAGTATCACATGTGCCACTTTATGTTTGTTCTTTTCATTGTACCTAAAACGCCGACAAACAAAACGTCGGTCAGCCGTAGCTGGTATGTGGGGGAAACCAATAATCATTCAATTATCTATAACAATGTATCACATTCAATTATCATTTAACAAACAAGTTTACGTTTTAAGTATAACTACGCGATCCATGTGTACCCTATCCCCTGCGTTGTCCCTGCAGTGGACCTGGATACTACCTCCCATGTGGTAGATTCCCATTTTACCCCTCATGACTTCACCTCATAGGTGAATCAATTTCTAGGGCTGAGTCACATGGCACTACCCGTAGGTAGCCCACTCCTTAACTCATGGTATGCTAAGAGTCTCATGGCACTACTCATGTGTAGCCCAGTTTCTAACTCATGATACCCTAGACCTTGCTCTAGGTTATCCTTAGCCTTTGCATAGCCACAGGGGTGGACTCGGATCTAGCTAGTTATACATGTATACTCATAGTGATAGCCATAGTCACTTTATAATTGCATGAAATAAATAGACATCCAACAGTTAATTCATGCATTGAGGGAAACATCGATAAAATCTTCGGGAAACTATTCAGTATAGTCATAAGCGTAACCACATACCTGATTTGATGAGTCATGCAGATTATTCAACATTTACTTCATGTATATGCAATCAACCCAATCAACAGATCCAAGCAAGTAATTAAATCATCACATAATTCCTGAAAAGAATATGTACTCTATTTACTACACACTTTATCAGGAATCTATTTTATTGACTTGGATTCACTTTCTAGGGTTTCTAATCCGCATTAAGTATTCATTAATACTCATTAGGGTTTCTTAGATCAATCTCTCGAACTTTATCCCTTTTTAGGTTAACAAACTCTAAAATACTCTTTTCCATTTATGTAAACCCTAATTGCTCAAACTATTCATTTAATAGTCTCTTATACCCAAAATTGACTTAGGATCATCATATCCCTATTTATTTACAGATTTGAACAATTAAAACATTTAAAACTCATATTCACCTAAATTAGGGTTTTCAAACTCATTAATGCATATTCATGCACGAAACCCTAAATTAAGCCAATTATATAAAAAGATTATCTTTTTGGATCTTATTTTCACTTTTATGAACAATAGGCTTAAATTATCCATTGATCAACATTAAAACCATCTATCATCAAATCTAAGAGTTTTTCATTAATTAAATCATTAAAATGATAGCTTTTATGCACTTTTCATATTGCAAGCATATTTAGGCACATAATCTCTAAATTAACCTAATTACGTGCAAAGATCATCATTTTTTTATCTTAAAGTACCTTTTGCATTTAACAGGTTAGTATCAACTCTAATGATCCATTAAACCCTATTAATAACTTTAATATTATCAAAGTAGGGTTTCTTTAATCATCATTATGTTAAAGTTGATAAATTACACTACTTTTCAAATTGCAAAATGAATCAAGCTTAAATTATATTTTTAATGGATTCCTATCGTTCTGAGGATCAATTTTCATATATTGTGTGTGCTAATCCGAGCTATGAATCATTAGTTATGAATTAAACAAAATAACTTACTAAGGGCCAATGAGGGGCTGCCACGTAGGCGCCTTCCATGTAGCGCAGCCCGCTTGCCTTCTTTGGAAACATTTCGAATAGACGATTTTACCCCCGGGTTAGTGAGTCCTTATTCAACCCGCTGGGGGGCATACTCGTCCAATCGACAGCTGGTCCATCTTCTTCCTTGGGACGTCGCTCCCTGTCGCCCTAGGCGCGATTGGCAGAGCTTCCCCTCTCCTCCTTGGGTCCCGTCGACCCCCGGTGCTGGTGCCTCCACCTCCGACGCCCCTAGGCGCTCCCCCAGAAGCCTCAAACTCACGGCCAAAGCCGCTGGTTGGCGCTGGCCAGGCCTACAACTCTTGGCGGCTCTGCAGTCCTAACGTAGCTGCCACCTGCGATCTAGTGCACGAAGGCGTCGGCCATCCCTCCCTTAGCGTCGTGGGAGCAGGAAGCATCAACTCAACTTGTCCACTGGTCCTTCGTCGGTCTATAGATGGGACCATGCCCCCATTAGGGTTTTACGTGCAAGAATAGGAAAAAAGGGAAAGAAAGGTGTGTGGAACTCTCCTTTTGGCTTAGCCACGGGATCTTTCCTTTATATAGGAGGGTAGCCATGCCCCAACATGCTTGCCAACGAATATACACGGCTTCTTTCTAATTGGGATATGATTCCTTTAATGAGAAAAGAAAAACTTCTCTCTCTCTTCTTTAACCATTAATATTTCCTATTTCTCATGGATATTTTTGAAATACGAGATTTATCTCTTTCACCCTCCTTATACTTTCCTCTTAATCATTGGTCTCGAATTTCATTTTTTTATATAATAGAAAATACTTCCTTTTAAGCAATACCACAAAATTTATTAATAAAGCATCACATTATCTCCTTATTTTGCCTTTTTAGTATTTTCTCTTTCTTTACTTTTTATTGGGACTCCTTGGCTCCCAAGGCACTCTTTATTTCGAAATTCATTTTATTGGAATACTCCTTATCCTTCTTAATGCACCTATATGCATTATTTTGCATTATCATGTTTATTTCTAAATAAAATATTTCTTTTTGAGGATTTCTCTTTATTTCTCTTTTATTTTCCTCATTGGCATTACTTTTATCATTAGAAATCTCATGGATACGAAATTCCATAAAGGGAAACCCAATTATCCATCTCTTCACTTAATTTCCACATTTCATCAATGTTTTCAATTTCTTTCTTCATAAAGAAATACTTAATTAATCTTTTCTTTTCTTATTGCTTTATTTATGCAACTTTGTACTCCTTGGAGTCCAAGGAACCCAAGAGGCACGAAATCCTCTTTGGATTTTCCTTCTAGAGGTTTCCACATATTTCTTTTCTTAAAATTCAATTATCCATTTACTAATTGAATTTCCTTTGTTATTTCCTTGTTATTGGGCCCAATAGCCAGTAAAGCCCACAACACAAATATCAAGGCTATTGTAAACGAAATCCATTCATTCAAAACAAATCATATCATTATTTGTTCAATTATCTTTAATATAAGAAATTACATTTATCACTAATTGAACCCAAAAATTGGGGTTATAACAACCGCACTAGATCTGGATCGGACATGTGTACAGGCAGCCTGTCGGCGTCCCAGAACCGATGCAAAATGAGGACCCTATTGGTCCTATTTATAGGCACTGGACTGGCCCTCACATTTTTGGTGTGATTCCTGTCTGAAAATATCTTATCCAAATGGTTTGCATTTTACTTTCCTCCATTCGGTCTTTAGGTGGGCAGCAGCAAACGGTTTTGGTAGTCATTCGGTTTGCTAATTCGGTTTGCATTGCAATTGTGTTTAAACGGTCTTGTTGCATGCTTTGCTGCATTTGGTTTGCATGCTATTAATCCAAACAGTCTGTTAATTCGGTCTTCCATTCAGTCTTGCTTCAGCAGCTCATTCGGTCTTCATGCTCATTCGGTCTTCAGACGAGAGAGGCAAACGGTCTTCGCGGCACTTTTGCCAAACGGTTTCATCATTTGCTAAATCATTTGGTCTTCACGTGGAAAACTCACACGGTCTTCATGCAGCAATTGATCTTATGCATGCAAACGTTTTTTAAGTCCATTCGGTCTTCATTCCAGGAGCTTATTCCGTCTTGCATGCGTGCCTTTGATTTTGATAATTAACTATTCAATCTGTTTGCTTGCTTTCTTATCCGACGATCTCATGCATGCGTTTTGGTCTTGCAGCCTTACCCAACCGGTCTTAGTATTATTTTATCCAAACAGTTTCATGAAGACAATAGAATCAAACTGCTTTGTAGTGACTTTTCCAATCGGTCTTGGCTTTGTGCCACTTTGTCTAACGGTTTGGCATTGTGCCACAATATTAAACGATTTGGCTTTGCATCCAGTTTGCATGCGAGGTTGCATTATCAAACGGTCTTGTGCTGCATGCATGCACGTGAATAGCTTAAACGGTTTCATGTTGTTCACATAATCGGTCCTCCATTCGGTCTACGCTTCAGCAGCAAATGGTCTGCTGCTCATTCGGTTTTGCATTTAGCTCAAGCAAACGGTCTTGAATCCCGACTCTAAACAGTCTTCGTGCCATTACCTTGAATGGTCTCATATATCATTGTTCATATGGTTTGCATGTAAACAAGAAACCAAATGGTCTTCACTGCTTGCTCATTCGGTCTTTGTCTTTCCTTTCA
Organism: Alisma plantago-aquatica; assembly: GCA_963693085.1. Taxonomy (NCBI): domain Eukaryota; kingdom Viridiplantae; phylum Streptophyta; class Magnoliopsida; order Alismatales; family Alismataceae; genus Alisma; species Alisma plantago-aquatica. Next base: position 784,522,809 of record OY856413.1, read on the forward strand.
TGCAAACAGTCTTCATCGTTGCATGCCCATTCGGTCTTCGCATGTATTGCGTTCAAACGGTTTGCTAGTTGCTCTTTCGGTCTTGCATGCATGCGATCCTCATCGATTTTGTATGCAAGCTACGCAGCCAGAAACGGTCTTGGCTTATCCAGTTTCTATCAAACGGTTTTGTTTCAGCAAACGAACTGCTGCTCTTCACGATCTGTTGGGTCCATTCGGTCTTCACTTCTTGCATCGCAAACAGTCTTGCGACCGGTTTGATCAAACGGTCATGCAGTCATTTATTCGGTCTTCACGTGCATTCGGTCTTCGTGTGCATTCGGTATTCGTGTGTATTCAGTCTTGAAATGGAACTGTCCATTCGGTCTTGAGACTGAATGGTTGAAACTGAATGGTGAGACCCTTTGGTCGAAAGAAAATGGTGAGACCGTTTGATTAAAATTGAATGGTGAGACTGTTTGATTGAAACCAAATGGTGAGACTATTTGATTGAAACTGAATGGTTGGATCGATTGGTCAGAACCAAGGGTGAGTGAAGGTGGGCCCAAGCTAATTGTTCAGCTTTATCAAGACCTGCATTAAATCACATAAATTTGGATAAAACCTTGATAATTGAATCAATTAAGTAATTTTGTACATTATGATGCATTTTGATATTTAAAGAGTGAAATTTGATATGTTGAGTAAAAAATGAGCCCAAGATGGTAATTAAATTCCATGATGAATATGCATTCATCAGTTATCCATGTAAGTCTTTGAAAGGAAAAAAAACCAACTTCACTCTTTGGATTTTACCCCTTTAGTAAGTACTACCAAGGTCATACCTTGTTAGTTTACATGGATTTCATAGTGGGCTTGGCCCATTTCTTAAATTTTGATTCTCAATAGTTTTAGTTGATGTGTTGGCTCATCATCTCATGACTCTATTTGAGTTTTTGGATTTAAAATCATTCAATCTCATATTTCTTCAACTATAACTTTGAGGTTTTGTGTTACATTGCAAACTTGAGATAATAAGTCTCTAAGTTAAACCTTGTGTGTGCTATAATAAGATCTCCACCCACGTACGCTAAGGTATGCAGAAGTCTTATTGTAGTACAGTTGAGGGTCGAATCCACGAGACAACGGTCTTGTTAAGGATTTAACAAGATGGAAAACATTATAATTTTATTTATCTACTTAAGAGTTGATATTTAGATCAAAGAGTTGGGTTGATGATTAAACTAAAATATAAAGCATTAAATGGTAGGAAAGTAAAGTTAAGGTTGTAAACAATATTTGGAAACTACTAGGATGTGCTCAAGTTTCACCACCACTATACATGGATCATAACATGCAACATAATAACATGGCGCTTACAAAAAGGGGTCTAATCAGTTAGTATCTTTGTAGACTTAGCTTTATTTCAAATAGCAAACTATGAGAAACGTGGAAGTATTGCAATGCCAACCATCCCCAAATGAATGGTCACTTACTTTGCATCACTTCCTTCACAAAGTGTGTTCCTCGACATGTCAAAGTTGTACTTCCATACGTCAACTGATTCCATTTCATAGTATAAAAGTACAACATTGGAGGTGAGTTTACTCCACTCTTTGAAAAGTGTTCCTAGATAACCAAAACATATATATGGTGACTACATACATCAATAACCAACATACAATCGATAATCGAATCTAAAAGTACAAACGTAGACAATTCGCAGTAGTAGATAATAGATGACACAGGTTGGTGATCAAGCAACTAGTATTCATTAAACGATTGATGTTGAACTAAAAAGATAGTGTTTCTCTATTGCAAACTCATGAATTACAATACATGAAATGAAAACATGGGTAGTGGGGCTACTCCTCGCACCCTAGTGTATGGAACTACTCGCTCATGGCAAGGACAGAGAAGGAGGCAAAAAGAGAGAAAGAAAACATCATATCCACATAGGAAGGAGGAAGGCTGACCCCTTGGAGTAGAGAGAAACTATCTTCAATCTATGTAGTTGCCTTAGTGATTAATCCTTCACTTCCCATCTTCTTTTTCAATGAGAGAGAAAGTAGCTTGAGGATGGAGTGTGGATATTAGATTGGAAGCCTTGGGGCGATAGATGAAGGTTGAAATAGCTCTGGAACAATTGGTGTAGCCTTTGGGCATCTCCAGAATCTCCCTGAATGAGGACCCCTTCGCTCCTATTTATAGGCCTCCATAAGATCTTAAACGATCTTGGGTTATTTGGATCCTCATAGTTTGGAGACCCTTTGGACTTCATACGGTCTTGGGACCATTTGGGTTCCATACGGTCGTGGAACTGTTTGGACTTTATACAGTCTTGAGACCATTTGGGTTCCATATGGTCTTGGGACCGTTTGGACTTCATACGGTCTTGGGACCATTTGGGTTCCATACAGGTCTTGGGACCATTTTGCTTCATACGGTCTTGGAACCATTTGGCTTTCATTCAGTCTTGGGACCGGTTAGCCTTCACACGGTCTTGGGACCATTTGGCTTCATATGGTCTTGGGACCGGTTGGCCTTCATACGGTCTTGGGACCGTTTGGCCTTCATACGATCTTAGGACTATTTGGGCCCTCACGGTCTTGGGACCGTTTCGGTCCTCACAGTCTTGGGACCGTTTGGGTCTTTCATGGTTTTGAGACCGTTTGAGCTCTTCATGATTTGGAAATTGTTTGGGGTTCTTCGCGGTCTTGGGACCAGTTGAGTTCTTTTGCAATTTTTTGTGTTTTTCTATAAGAAGAAATGGGAAAATATCAGTTCATTGGTATATTCATAATAAATTGGAAAGTTAATTATTCTATCTAATTTATCTAAGTAAGAGTTTGGAAAACTAAGAAAAAACTAGTAAGATAACATCACAAAATGGGAGGTTATCACCCCCCTAACTTAGAGTCTAGCTTGTCCTCAAGCTGGATAGAGCTAAGACACATAGTGGTGAGGTGATTTTATTTAGTGAATATTTCCATACTCTTACTTCAGTTCTAAACCAGAGATCTCCCAGAGTCTTATCAGGGCTTCTATTTGCACTAACTCTTTCAGGTATCAGGAGTTGCGTGGACCTCAGGTTTCTTCCATGTCGCGTGACTCGCATTGGGACCACCTTTTCCTTGATCGCATTCAGTGCATGTCTTTGATTCTAAGAAGTTTTATACTTCTTTGATATTCCTACTAGAAGCTAGTAGGTATGAGGGTTCACTACAAAAAAATTGGCTTTTGTTGAAGAACATTTGTGAGGAACCAAAAATCGTGAATAATGATGTCCATTTGTGAGGGCTCATCCTTCAAATGTGGGACCAAATCCCTCAATCGTGTTCTTGACATCGTTAGGCATTTTATGTGAACATTGGTCCCTCACAAATACATTTCTTACGAATCACCCCCTCAAAAACTCCATGCCAAATGTTCCCTCCATCTCATAATCCTTCCCTCCATTCTCAAACACTGAATCGTCTATCAAAATTAATGAAAAAATCACCCAGTCCCGGCGGGTGCTCCTTTCCCCCTCATTTCCTCCGCACTCCTCCACTGAACCCTCCCCCTCCCGATTCTCTCATCGGTTCCTCCGCATTGGGTCATCCTTGACGCCAATCGCCCTACTCGGTTGTTGCCATTCATCCTTCGCATTGGGCTCATCCTTCATAACTCCTTGCCGCCGTTGACGGTTGCTGCCCTCCGCCATTGACGGTTGCTGCCCACCGCATTGGTCGTTGCTGCTACGCAGGCACCGTGCTTGATTGCCGCTGATCGCCCTGCTCGGCCATTGGTCGTTTCTACTACGCAACTTGCTTCTTCGGCCACTGGAATCCTCTCTAGGTTCGTATCTTTTTCTGTTTTTCTCATTTGGGAGAGCACTAGCCCCCACTTCGACCCCTGATAGCCAAGATTGGTTCTTCCTCCAATGGGCTTCCAGTTCATACCTCATGTGTCCGCCTCATCTCCCCCCAATGTGATCTGCATAGGATTAGCTGGGTTTACTTAGTAAAAATACTAACCATCTAGTATTCATATGAGTTATCTCCCCCTCCCCTAAGGGTTAACGTTCTCACGTATACGAAACATATCACAATGTTGAAAAACTTTGACTATCCTCAGTTGCATGGAGATGGTCATACAGCAGTAATAGAGAGTAGTCAGGGCGTGTTCAATATTTGGAAGTGAGGAAATAGCTCCTTGGGAGTAGCTACCATAACTAAATGGAAGGGAATCAAAGTTGTGATGTACATAAATTCCTAGGCTATGCATCTATAGTATAGCATCCTCATAATGATTTTCTATCATACAACTTTGTGTTTTGTCAATAAGAAAAGAATAATTTACTGATGTGATTGAGTAGATATAGTATTTGATTGAATATTGTCTTTCTCGAATATGTACAATATCTATTAATTGTACAAACTCGAATTTATGTATAATATCTACCATGTAAACCAAGTCATACTTGATCAAATATTACTCATATATAATTGTTGAGGCTCAAGCTTGGTTCAAAGCAATACACATGTGTGCATGTATGTTTAATTTTGCTACTCTGTTCTATTCTATATGAACAAGTGTTCTCATGACACACATATATATGGGTCAGAGCCAAAGTAGTTGATAATGAATGTATTAATAATATTCCTAGTTTCTTTGAAGACAGTATGAAGGAAATAAGCAATACCTCCTTTAAATCTATTATATGTATCCTTTACTATATCTGGTGGTATAGAAATAAGGTGATTTTTGAGGAATGGTTAGTCAATGTGAGTGTTCTATAGTCTATTATCCATAATGAGATAAAAGTGCTTCTTTACTAAACGAGCCCTGTGTTCTTTTTTCTGGAATTGCTATGCTTGTGCTTATTTTCTAAAGATGAAGAAGGGTTCCATCTGATGTTACTGGTTTATTGATGTAGTGGTGATCAAGATGCTTGTAAACTGTTGTGCTGAAATGATCTTTCTTTTGAAGAGCAGTTCTAGAGGTGACCAAAGCATCATTCTGATTAAAAACCCTTACATTTAAACCCATTCCTATAAACACATTTCTTATTGGGTGAAAATTGTAGATTGCTTTGGTGGCTGCATTAAACTGCTTCTCAAGTGAGGCAAAGCTTGGGGAGTTACATTCTTCTCTTCTAACTCAACATTGTTGGCTTTTCTTTTCCCATAGTCAATTTTCTTAGGAAAGATCTTGTCAAACATGTATGATGGAATCACCAACATGGGATTATATTTTTGTCTTCCTCCATGCCAACATGGTTTAGATAGTTGACTCTCATGGAAATAATATTGTCATGGGGGGTCACTTGTACGAGTGTTGTTCTGTTTTCTCACTGCGTTGTTTTTGAATGTTTTGTTTTTGGTTGTAAGTATAATATAGCCTGGTGTTCTTGCATTTTGCAGAGGTATACTAAGTCATTGTCAACATCTCAGAGGTCTGCTCTGGTTGATAAGTCTAGGCAGAAGCCTTAAGAACGAATGGGTGTTCTTAGTAATGTGGGTTCCTCCTAAAACAACAATTGGATATATTATATGTCTTTTTTCCTTTACCCCCTCCATCTAAAATAATACCCTTTCTGTAACATGTGGTTGTGATGTATGACCTAAAAGCCAATAACTATGGTAATGATCCTCGGCTAAGTGCAGCTCTGTACTTAGAGATTAATTAAAGGCTGACTGCCCAGGGCTCCCATGTGACACATCCATTCCTAATATAATAGTTGGCACTTTGGAGATCTTTGGCATGGATGGAGGATGCTCAGCTGTGGTGAACTTCTCTGCATCTTCCATCCATGCCAAAGATCTCCTAAGAGCCAACTATTATATTAGGAATGGATGTGTCCCATGGGAGCCCTGGGCAGTCGGCCTTTAATTAATCTCTAAGTACAGAGCTGCACTTAGCAGAGGATCATTACCATAGTTATTGGCTTTTAGGTCATACATCACAACCACATGTTACAGAAAGGGTATTATTTTAGATGGAGGGGGAAAACAAAAAAAGACAAATATACAAATGTTGTTTTAACAACAAAGGGATCAAGGAGGAACCCACATTAATAAGAACACCCAGTCGTTCTTGAGGCTTCTGACTAGACTTCTCAACTAGAGCAGACCTTTTGTTGAATGCATGTCTGAAGCTTTCCATGGTCATGACATACATTCTATTGATGCTAAGTGTGCACAAAGATGGTATGCTACTAACTTATAATGATACATATCATACAAGTGAACCAGAAGTTACATTCATTTTACGCCCATGCTTTAGTGCTTCTATGCCCATCATTTGATTTCTAAAGATACCAAACTTATTTACATATCATTTCAGTTTCCATTGGAGACTAGAACTTTGTAATTCTACTATGTCCACCAATCAAAAATTCTGGTCCTCTTCCTTTTCACTTCCTACTTCTATCTGTGATGAAGTGGAAATAATTATTATAAATTTCTTGTGGGGATAGTGTGAAGGCAAGAATGATATCCATCTTCTTAAGTGGGATGATGTAACCATCTTCTTAAGGTAGTCTATGGATCATATTGATCCATGAGAAATACCTTCTTAAGGATTCTATCTAAAATATTGATATCTATGGTCAACTTTCTTGGTATTTAATTCAGATGATCGTACATCTGAATTTATAATCCTATTACGAAAGATTGCTAGAAACAACATCTCAGTGATGAACAACCTAAAAAAAGAGGGTTTTTCTATACTTCTATATGTTTTCTGTGTAGACGTTCTAATGAATTTATCATACATTTATTCTTTAATTGCCATGTAGTTGATTTCATCGGGGTAAGGCTGTTGAGTGTAAACTCATTGATAGGATTCCCCTGTATATTTACAAAGTTAATCAAAAGTATATACATTTTTAAATGTGTTTATTGTACTCCCAGGTTGGAGGCTATTGCTACTCATCTCTGTATCCAAATTGCCATTTTTCGAAAGTGGGTATTTTCCTCTTTTGATATCTAGCAGCTATCAATGAAAGTAATCTTTTTAGATGGGATAGACACTTCTACAATGTTTCTTTTGGGAGGAAACTTCTTTTCTTCTATAGTGGTTGGTATATATGAACTGTTTTCTTCTGCTAGTCTATTGTTCTCCTGGTTTACAGTCTCCTACTATCATAATTTGAGTGTTGTGTTATTAACAAGATACCAAACAATGAAATTGTCCATGTTGTCCTGGTCTGCATGTCATATGTTCTATCTTGGTTGGTGTTAAGTCTTATGCAGCTGACTTATTTTAAGTATTTCAATTCTTAATTTTATGAGATGTTATACATGATATCATATACTTATATGTTTAAGTATTTCAGCTGACTTATAGGGACAGTTAGGTATTTGTCTCATAATGCTTGTTATAAGTAATAACAATATGTTGATATCAGATCTAAGAAGAAATAGACTGTCAGTGCCTTTATGCATAGAGATCTGCTACAATATTGAGATTTTATGGGATATGTTGGACATAACCCATAGCATCAGGACCACACACAACTTTGAATCTCCTTTGGTAGAGTCTAAATAGCCATGCGTCAAAATAATCCTTTGTAGTAGAGAGATTGCCTAGTTTGAGAAGAGAAGCTGTGTAGCTAGTCTGACAGTATAAGTAGCCCCTGTAATCGAGTATATGTTGAGACATGTGAGCAAAAGTTAATGGATGGATCTGTGAACTATTATTGATTAGGTGGGTACCTATGCTATTGCAGTTCTTGAAGGATTTTTCTTGAAGGATGTTTCTTCTGCCTCTTTTTTTGCTTCTTGTATATTGATAGACTTCATGTATGTCTTCTCCCTTCCCTCCCCTTTTCTCTTTTTCCTTTTTCATGTTGTATATTCGACACCCTTTTGCTGCAATTGTTGCAAAAAAATCAATCCTTTTATACTACTGTTTCTTTGATTTTTTTCTATTTCCTCTTGTGTCTCCTATTCTAGCTTCTTTTCTTTTCTTTTTTTGCAATTTCTCCTTCATTTCATGTTCCTGCTATTGCATCTAAATATTTGTTACTTCTATGTCCCCTCTTATTGCTTTTTCCTTGTTACTCATATCAGAAATTCAGATTCTTACTTGTATCTCCTGCTCGCACATCTACTAGACTACTAGTATCACTTCTATTTGCAAGTTTTCTTCTACTTTTTCTTACTTATTCTTGCTCCTACATGACTACATCTCCTACATGACTACATCTCAAACAGATGTTCCTCTACTTATTATATATTTTCCTTCATGTAGATGGATTTTCTAATAGATCGGAGTTGGATGTATATTGGGAACAGAGTGCGAAGTGATGTATTCAAGGCAGGGTTACGAAAGTTCATTGAGTTTGCTCTTATCCATCAGAGACCAACTAGACAGGGGAAATTAATATGTCCTTGCAAGGTATGTTTGAACAGATACCTTAAAACAGAGGAGGAGGTATTCTCACATGTATTACAAAAAGGATTTGTGCATAGCTATGATGTTTGGACGTTTCATGGGGAGGTGATTGGTAGGAGCAATCCTGTTGTGGCACCAAACATGCCTAGCACCGACAATATGCATCAGATGTTGGAGGATTTGTTTGGTATGGGTGACACAACAAATGACCACTCTACTGAAGCTACAGAGGAACCTGCAAATGTAGATGCACAAAGATTTTACAAGCTACTAAAAGAGGCAGATCAACCACTCTATAGAGGTTGCACAAGTCATTCTAAGCTATCGTATTTGGTTGCCTTGCTATTTCTGAAGGAGGAATCTGGATGGTCCAACGATTCTTTCACAAAGTTGTTACAGTTGATTGCTTCAGGATTTCCGGAAGAAAATTGTCTATTCCCGGAGACGTACTATGAAGCAAATGCGATCGTGAAGGATTTACGACTTGATCATTCTACTATAGACGTATGTACAAATAATTGCATGCTTTTTCGCAAAGATGCAGCTTCAAAAGAAAATTGTGATACTTGTGCTGCTTCAAGATGGAATGAAAAGCAATACAAAACAAAGGGAAAGAAGGTAACTGCTAAGTTCATGTATAACTTCCCTTTGATACCTCAGTTAGAGAGGCTCTATATGTCTTCATCTATTGCTAAAGACATGATTTGGCCATCAGAAGTAAAAGGCAAGGATGGCCGTATTCATCATCCTTCAGACACACTAGAATGGTTGTCTATTGATGCCAGGTATCCAGACTTTGCTGCTGAACCACGCAATGTTAGATTGGCATTAGCAACAGATGGATTTAATGCATTTGGCAATATGAGTGCATCACATAGCATTTGGCCTGTGTTGGTGACACCTCTCAATCTTCCGCCTTGGCTTCTTATGAAAGAACAATTTATTATGATGTCCCTATTAATCCCAGGTCCACATATGGTTGGCAATGACCTTGATGTATACTTGGAGCCATTAATTGAGGAGTTGCAACTACTTTGGGAGCTTGGAGTCAAAGTTTATGATGCATATAGAAAAAGGAACTTCACTATGCGGGCAATGATTTTATGGACCATTAATGATTTCCCAGCATATGGTGACTTATCTGGTTGGAGCACTAAAGGTAAGAAAGATTTGGGATGTCCTTGTTGTAATGTGGAGACTGTATCAAAATGGTTACAGTATGGGAAAAAGCAATGCTATGGTTTCCATCGACGTTTTCTTCCAATGAATCATCCGTATAGACGTGATAGGAAAAATTTTGATGGTGAAAAAGATTTTTGACTTCCACCTAAGCCACTATCTGGAGAAGATATACTGAGGCAATTTGATGGGTATGAAAATATCACATTTGGAAAAATGAATAAGCGCAAGAGGCTTGGAGATCAAATTCAACCATTACCTCCTGGTTGGAATAAGATAAGCATCTTTTTTCAGCTACCTTATTGGAAGTATTTATCTGTTAGACACAATCTGGATGTGATGCACATAGAAAAGAATGTGTGCGAGAATATTTTAAACACATTATTGGGTGATTCTAAGAAAAGTAAAGACAACTTACAAGCTCGTCAAGATTTGAAGAAAATGCGCATTCGAAGAGATTTATGGCCAGTAGATGCAGGTGACCGCTATTACTTGCCTCCAGCATCTTACACCATGACTAATGCACAGAAAGATAAGTTCCTATCTGTGTTAGAATAGTTGAAAGTTCCTTATGGCTATTCTTCTAACATATCTAGGTGTGTTAGCAAATCTGATAGAAAACTTGTTGGGCTGAAAAGTCATGATTGTCATGTAATTATGCATCAACTTCTACCTGTTGCCTTGAGACATTGCATAAGCTTAGATGTGTACATGCCTATTGCTAATTTGTGCTCATTTTTCAACAAGCTTTGCTCTAACATTATTGATGTGGAGGAATTCAAAGAATTGGAACAAGAAATTGCTGTCACTCTTTGCCAGTTGGAGAGAATCTTCCCTCCTTCTTTCTTCACCATCATGATGCATTTTCCCATTCATTTAGCTTATGAAGCCAGGCAAGCCGGATCTGTCCGAACTAGGTGGATGTACCCAATAGAGAGATACTTGAAGAAATTGAAGAAGTATGTAAGAAACAAAGCTAAACCGGCTGGTTGTATTGCTAGTTGCTATTTAGCTGAAGAAATTTTGACATTTTGTGGTAGGTACTTGCATAATTTTGAGACAAAACTGATCCGCACTCCTCATAATGTTGATGGATCTCCAATTAGAGTTGGAGTGTCAAGAAATTTCGACATCCACACTTTGGAACAAGCCCATCGTTATGTCCTTTTCAATAAAGAGGAATTGGATGTTTACAGAAGGTAAGATTTAATTACGTCCTAAAATTCTTGCTGATATTTGTATATATGTTGTACATTAATTTAGACACTTCTTATAAAACAGTGAACACATGTGTATTCTTCAAGATATGGAACCCAACATTGCCCCACGGACCCTAGAAACAAAACATGCAAAGGAGTTCTCTAAGTGGTTGAAAGAGCATGTAAGTCTCAAACATAAATATTGTTGTCACTCTTAATGTTCAAGTTAGTGTAGATTACATTAATGTTTTACTTTTTTATGAAGGTAATGCAAATGCGAGAGATTAGGCCGAACAGTATTAGCGATGATTTGAGATGGTTATCCCAAGGCCCTTGTGTTGAGGGAATGTCTTATGAAGGATTTTTGGTCAATGGATATCATTTCTGTTCAAAGCCCATTGAAAGTACATGTACTACACAAAATAGTGGAGTGTATTTTTGTGTTGACACTTCAAGTTATTCAAGTGGTAGAGATCGAAATCCTATAAACGCTGAAGTCACGTACTATGGCTACTTAGAGGAGGTTATTGAGCTAACTTATGGTCCAGGAATCAAAGTTCCGTTATTCAGATGTTCTTGGTATGATGAAAGCACTTCTAACGGGTTGCGAATTGATGAGTATGGGTTCACACAAATCAACACTTCAAGGATAAAAAAAAGGAGGAACCGTTTATCCTGGCTTCTCAAGCATTGCAATGCTTTTATGTGAAGGATCCTAATGATGATGATTGGTGCACAGTGCTAAAGCATCCTCCTAAAGATTATTCTGAAGTACCTCTTATTGAGAATTGTTTGACTGGTTTACAATCTGATGGTGGTGTAACTAGTGATGTGTCTTGGACGAGGAGTGACACCGGGGGATCTTTTGTTGATAGAACTAAAAAAAAAGAATGATGGGGCTAATGTTTAGTTCATTAATCTGTCTGTTTTGTTTGCAAGTCTAGAATAATTTACTTGGGGAATATGTTGTATTGCATTTTTTTGGCAAACTGTTACTATATGGCATATTCTTTGCAATTTATTTAGTCTTGTTTTATATACCAGCAAGTAGGACATCATTATTCTTTTTTGGGATATGAAACCAAGGTACTCTACAAGTTATATATTTTTCAAATGCTGAATATTCATATGTTGGTGTCTCATATTCTCCGCAATTTATCTGTTTTTCAAATGTAGCTACTACTTTTGTTACTGACATTTCTGCACTAATAATCTAATTTTTTTTCCTTGTCAATTGAAGGATGGCAGGAAGAAGATTCACTAGATCTAGTTGTAACAACACACCCAATCAACCTATTGTTGTCCCTCCATCCACAATTGAAGAAAATTGTGAGGATGAACCTACTCTACTGTCCAACAATATTGAAAATGATGTAATAGTTGAAGAAAATGTTGAGGATGAACAGGAGAATAGGAAGTATGGACGTGGGCCTGCAAGTGAGCAAAGCCTACTTCCTAAGCAAGGGCAGCCACGTCACAAGGTCCAATGGGATGATGAAGGAAATGCTATTGGGGAGAATGGTGCCAAATTGAATCGTTATTGTCATATGCTAGCAAGGAAACCACACATATGGCATCTAGACTTGAAGTGGAACAAACAACCAGAACAAGCTTTTGCAGATAGAAAATCATTTATTGAGGTAATCTTTTTCATAAAAAGACCAACAAATTGTATGATTGTTATATCTAAAGTAATATTTTCTATGTTTTTGTAGAAATACTTTGATTTAGGCAGTCACCCTAATGCATGGAATCACATTGATGAACACATTAGCAAAGGGATATTAGTGTGGAGGGCACGTGTAAAGAAAGATTACTATGAAAAGTACAAGATTGAACCAGAATTGATGATGAAGAAAGTTGAGAAAAATGCTTCCATAGATATGGACCAGTTTAAAAATCTTGTTAAAGAATGGGGAACCGAGAAGTCTAAGGTACAATGGTTTCATATAACTTTTTTTTTTATCAATAAGCGCGTTTCTCTTTCATTACTCACAAAATTTACAAAGGGGAGCAAAGCTCAATACATCTATAAAGATAGATATCAAAAGTCAAAAAGAAGGATGCAATTTATCTATGCAAACTTCTATAATCAGTATTTATGCAATGCCACACACTGTTTGGTTTGCTCCTACTGTCTTCAAAAACACATCTGTTTCTATGTATCCATATGTGATAAATGATAAGAGTAGCAAGAAGAGCTTCATTTCTGTTCTTTAGCAGGTGTACTTCATTTCTGTTCCAGCAGCAGGTGTACTTCAACGCTGCTGCAGATTTTTTGATTCTGCTCAATTCCTCTGATCTCAGGGAGCTTCCACACTCTACGCTTCACATCAGTCCCCTTTCCAATGTGGAATTGGACATTAGAGAGATATCTATCTCTTATATTGAGGATGTTCTTCCACATCCAGCTATTGGCTTGCTTATATTGAGGATGGTTTCATATAACTTGCATGTATACCTATCTACTTTTTCTAATTATATGCTTCTTATGGTTTAGAAAATTTCTGAGATCAACAAGGCAAACAGAGCAAAAAAAGTGATGGATCATACCACAGGATCAAAGCCATGGAGTTGTTATCGGGCAGAAATGGTATTAATAATGGACACTTGTCTTTCTTAGTAGGAGTTGAACATATAACATGGGCAATTATTATGTTATCTATCATGTGTAGGTCAGTGAAGATCAACCCGTTGTGCCTCTTAACAAATTTTTGGAAAAAGTTTACGACAAAAGCCCACAAGTGGTTAGAAAATGGATATTTTCTTTCCTATGATGTCTACAAAGCTACATATGCTTAGATATCTCAATTTAAGCTTTCCTTTTATGATGCTTTCTAATTACAGCTTGAAATCTCTGATATCGTGGAAAACCAAGTAGCAAACCAAGAAGAAATAGATCCTAGAAGTGTTGATAATCTAACACGTGCTGCTTATTTGCAAGTTTTAAATCCTTCCAAAAAGGCTAGGATCCGAGGTGTTGGAATTGGGCACAAAGAGATAGGACATAGGGGAAAAGCTACCCGTATAAGATATGAAATGCTTCTTGAGGAAAGCAATGCAAAGGATGTATGTTGGAGAGAATCTAAACTTGAACTATTAGTTACAACTAGTCTATTAGATTGATGTTTGTAATTTGTTTTCTATTTCAGGATAAACTTAAGGAACTTGAAGAAACAGTAAATGGATTGAAGAACTCCGTCTCCCAATTAATGACTTGGTATAATCAATCACAGGTAACTCAGATTCAGTTGTCTATGTCAATGTAATATATAATTTTTTTTGACATTGTTGATGTATTTGTTATAGGATGGCGGTATTAATGTTGATTGTGCAGCTGAATACCCCAATCAGAATACTACAGGTGTCTTACACATGCAAAGTGGCACAAACAGGTCGGATGTGGGTTCTTTTCACATACAAGACAATACAAGTAATGGTGCAGATGTAGGCATGTTTCCCAGCCAAAATAATTCAAGCGGGGATGGCTTAGGAAGACTTTCTAGACTAAGCAATTCAAGGGAGACTGGAGTAGGCAGACTTTCCATACAAGCCAATTCAAGGGAGAATGGAGTAGGCAGGCTTTCCATACAAGGCAATGGACATCCACGGATCTTTGCGCCACAGGTAACTCATTACAGCTATAGATGATTTTCAATATTCATACACATAAGAATATTAACATGTACACTTTATTAAAGGCTGCAGTTGAAAGTTGGTCCCCTTCTTCTGGTAATAATCGACAAAGTTATCCTCAAATGCAGAACACACCAACCACATCTTCATCGGTGTCTTTCACACCAAGAAATCAGCGTTTAAATCCTGTAAGTAATTCATTTCAGCTTATCTACATGAAGTGGGCGTTTAAGGCATTTTAGGCCCAAATTATGCAATTTAAAGGCTAAACTAGCATGAATCGAGTCTAGATTTGGTCAAATTAGATCACCTCCAGTCATTGCATGGTTGATATAGGTCTGATTTAGAGTAAATCAGGTCAAATTTTGGCAAATTAGGTCTGGTCTGAGGAAAATCAGGTCTGATTTGGGGAAATGAGGATTGATTTGGGCCAAATTGGTATGTCTTCATAGCGCTGTTTGTTAAGTTTTTTCTACTTTTTCATATTTTTATTGTTCTTGCTTCTTTCTCTTTTCTTTTTTTATCCATTCTCCTGCATCTTATTCCTGCGTCCTACTGCTATGTTTTTTCTGAGTTATTCATCCTATATTCCCTCCTACTACTATGCAAGCATGTGCATATTTTCTTTTTCAAATTTGTCCTATACATCCTGCTACAAAATCTACTACTACTATTTACATATCTAATTTTCTTTTTCTGATTTCTTCCTCCTAAATCTCCTCTCTTAGCCACTGTTGTTTGCATGTTTCCATTTATTTTCACTGACCTATTCCTTCCTCTATATTTTCTAATTCAGCACCTGCTACTGCTGTTTTTTATTTTGTTTTTTTGATTCTTCCTCTTTCAATCTCCTTTTACTGCCCTTGGTTTGTCTTATTCTGACTTCTTCCTACAGAACTTCTACCATTTGCATGCTCTTTTTATCCCATTTTCTCTCACCAATTCGTACTTGTCTTCCTCTTACTGTTGTTTCATTTTCTTCATGTTAATTCTGTTGTCCCTGATTCTCCTATAGTTATCAATTCAAATTAAAGATGGCAGTAATTGTGATGATGAATATTGTTATTGCCTACTATTTCTGCTCCAGATGCCCTTGTCCCCTGCTTGTCCAGTCAAGGAACTGCCTGGTTCTTGAACTATTCCAAATCTTATATGTTCTTGAACTATTCCAAATCTTTGTGTGCCCTGCTAGAAATAGTGATGGTCCCATATGGAAGCTACATACCAGGATAGCTAAATGCTACATTTTCTACAAAACTCCCTTTTAGTTCTAAGAGGCATAGATCTTCAGAAATATATCCTCAAATTTTTAGTACATCTGCTGGTTGGCTATAGATAAGGTGTGGAAGTGGCACTGCATTTGAGTCTATGACAAAAGGGTGGGTGTAAGAGATGATGAGAGGCTGGTTGATGGTGTTCTCTAAAGGGTGGGGTGGGGTCAAATTTCTCAAGAAACTCTCTCAGGAAACCTAGTCAGTTTCTTCATATACTTCATGCTGCTAATATCTCTAATATATGTAAGCACACTGATGATACAAGTTCGTTAGGTCTCAACTCTTCTAGGTATGTTATGTTGTCCTCGTGGTTGTGCAATTCCTACTACATATTATTAATCTTCATATCTTATCCTCATAGCTCGTGGTTGTGAAATTCCTTTAACTTCTCAATTAACATCTCAATTGAGGATAAAGCTGCAGCCTCCCTTTGGTTTCCAAAAACCCTTAGGATTGATGGTGGTGGATGTTGGATGGTGGTGGTGGTTGATGTTGGATGGTGGTGGTGGTGTTGGCTGGTGGGTGGGAGTGCTGATGTGTAGGTGTTGGTGGTGGCTGATGGTGCAGGCTGTTGGTGGTGGCTGATGGTGTGGGATGGTGGTGGCGTGCAGTAGCATGCTGCTAGGAGATGATGATGTTATGATGGAAGATTGGGTGGTCTATAGATTTGTAGGTGGTTTCTAGGAGATGGGAGGAAGTACTAGCATGCTGCTGATGTGGAGGTGGTTTCTTGGGGTGGTTGTTGGCTGATGTGGAAGCATCAGCTTGCTGCTATGCTAAAGATGGTTCAAGAGTAGAATGTGTAGGTGTTAAGAGGTTGTGGAGGGAGAGAGGGGGTGGTTGCTAGAGTGGAAGTAGCAACTTGCTGCAGTAATTGAGGTTCTAATGTTAAATTGTCTACTGGAGTCTGTTCTAATGTTTAAACTCTACGATCCAACTGCATGGAAGTTGGAATGAGATATAGGCTTGTGTATAGATAGATTTTTATTCATGCTCATCAATAATGTGAAGTTTTTCTGCAAAATAATGTTCATGTGGTTAATCATGAGAGGATCGTCCTCTTTTTGTATGTGTAGATGCATCTCACTTATGAAAGAAACTAAGTGCAGTCAACAGAGATATAGGCATGTACTATTTAACTAACCCACTGAGTTTTTTTAATTATGTATTAGTTACTGAGCTCAACCATAATTTTAGTTTATGGGTGCATGTTGCTGCTATGTTGGTTCACTTACATTTTTCTCTACTTCGCACTCGCTCTGATTCCTTTTTGTATTTATATTGATAGGGTAGAATTGCTTTTAATGATGCATTTCGACCGACAATGCGCCTTGGAGTAGACCAAAACCGAAATATAAGGGTAAGTTATTTGTTGTACTATGATTTATGTATTAACTTTAAATTCTATGAATATAATGATTTGTCATTTTTAGGAGAAGAATATTCAAGTACCTAACCGTATGAGGCCTGGCATTGATGAAGAGCACCACACCATTTGAAGGAATATGGAGACATTATAGATCTTAAGAGTTTCTAGCATGATATGTTCATTGTCATCAATCTCAAATTTTAAAACCATATGTACTCTTTATTTATATCAACGTTGAGAACGCAATGTATGGATAATATTTTGCTTCAATATCAAAAATTGGTTTGAGGTGATTTAACATTTTTATGTGTCATTTTGGTGTTGAATCTTCTTATGATGTCATGTGAATTAGTATAAAAATATTGCTTGAGGTTATGTATACAAAGTTTTCATTTAAAATTTGATATTCACTTTAGTAACAATTAATTGACATTTAATAAATCATTCAATAATCAATAACCAAATCATTTACAGTAGTCCCTCATAAATATATTGATGAAGGTCCAGATTGACCATCAAAATTGCATTCATGACTACCACATAGCCCCTCAAAAATATATTCTCCAGGACCATCAAGTCCCTCAAAAATGTATTTATGAAGGCTAAATAGTCCCTCAAAAATGTATTCATGAAGGCTAAATAGTCCCTCAAAAATGTATTTATGAAGGCTAAATAGTCCCTCAAAAATGTATTTATGAAGGCTAAATAGTCCCTCAAAAATGTATTTATGAAGGCTAAATAGTCCCTCACAATTGTATTCGTGAGGGCCACTGGTATTTGTCACGTGAGTTCTCTTCACGGACCATTTGTGAAGGCCAGACCCTCAACCGTCCCTATTTCTGAGGGCCTGTAGAGAGGGGTTTGTGACAGGACTCTCCCGTGAATAATGGCCCAGTTTTTTGTAGTGGTTGGATGAAGGCTACTGTGTAACTTCTCCTTTGAAAGGGGAGGGGTTGTCTAAGCTTTTTAGGATCTCACTACCGGGTGTGACACGTCTGCCTTTGTGAGGGCATCTGAATGTATCGGTCGAGCAAGACCTTTGTGAGCTTTTCATATATTCGGAAACCTTAGGATCTTACTACCAAACGCAACACATCTACCTTTGTGAGGGCAGATGAATGTATTGGTTGGGTAAGACCTTTATTGGCACCTTATATAGGTCCTTATGCATGGCACAACTCTCATGTTTTTATTCAACACTTAGGATTTTATTCATATGCTCACCGGCTTAGGAGTTAAGTGTTTTAGGGATTTTATTTTGGCTGCAAAGCCTCTTCTTTTCTTTTTCTTTTTTTGAAAAGAAGAAAATTGTTCCTTAGAATTTCCCGACATCCATTTGTTTTGGTTTCGTACTTGGTGGTACACTTGCGAGGTTCCTTGATTTGGATTTCACCTGGTTCCCTTCCGTCCTTGAGAGTGTTTGCTTGTTTCGGCCGCAGTTTTGACCTGTGGAGAGTCTGATGTAGAATTGAAGCAAAAGCATGAATATTGAGTGTGGGAGTGATTTATTAATTCACCATTACATGCCTAAATGGTACTTATGTAAGTGCTTCTGGGGACTACTTTGTCTCTAATTTAGCTAGGGGTGTCCCCTTTCCAAAATGAATGTTTTCTTATGTGCAACAGCTATTCTATCAAACAAATTATCAGAAAAGCTAATTGTCAAAAAAAGAAAATTTTGTATGAAAGAACGAAGGTAAATGAAAAGGTAGAAAAAGAAGGTTTGAAAATGATACCTCGACCAATGCCCAGTGTACTCCCCCCTCCCAAACTTATCACTCACTTTGTCCTCAGAGTGTCAAGGTGATAGGTTGAGAAGTACATGGGCAAGGTGTTAACGTGCTGTTAAACCCTTGTTTGCTCCATAGGAACGGAGAAGATTTGATGCAAACTTCCCTCGTAAAGCATGATAATCCATGTCCTTCATGTCCTCCACACGTTTACCAAGAACAGTTAGGGTATACATCCAGTAAAGGACGTGGAAACCACATTCGTTTGAATCCCTGATTTGTTGGGGACATCTGTGGCAGAAGGTTGGGCGGTGGAAATGTTCGTTGTTGTACGTCTTTGTGTGTTTGCCCAGAAGATCGTGTAGTCATTCGGCACAATCCTTCGCCACTTCCTATGTGGGTGTCTTTGCTGTAATAGCATACTCTCTCTAGTTTGGATCGAACTGGCTATCAAAACTATTGTAGATGACTGTAGTTCCATTATGTAAGTTTATTTCCAGCAACATCCAATGCTCAGAGTGAAGGAATGGAAATAGGATGAACTTTGGAGTCGTATGTTGAAGATATGAAATAAGGGCTTCAGTTGTTCTAAATTTCTTTGACCCGAGTAAATCATCCTTCATGTATGTTGACGCCATGTAAACCGTAGGTAAGTCCCATGCTAGAAGAAATTGGTAAGCATCCATCATGCTCATGGATAATGAACCTTTTACTTGTACAGTTTCACAGAGTGTGTCTGCCATAATGAGAATATTCCCTTCAAGGAAAACAAGCTCATCATTCTCTGCATATATTCGAGACATGATGAGTCTGAGTTCATTGTTTGAAAGACTATTGCATGCAACAAGGTCAAAGTTTGGGAATGTTGGTTGTATAACAGATAGAGGCACCATATCTTTTGATGATCTATTGATGGTGGCTCATGTTAACAGATCAATGTCCCCCTTATCTTTTGCCATATCAAAAGTGTAAGGGTCCCATTGGTGTTTTTCTGGGATCTTGGCAGTTTGTTGTTGTTGTTTCTCCAACTCCTTTAGTATTTGTCTGAAAGGTTACTTATGTAAATTTTATATTTTCTGAACAAAGAAGATAGGTCTAAGAAAAAAATCAAATAAGAGACTAAAAAATTAAAAAGACTAAGCAAAGTAAAATAGAAAGATAATACTCAGTTCTTGGGTTGTCTCCCAAGTAGCGCTTTGGTTTTACGTCACTGGCTCATTGAAATTCTGACTTGGTCAGATTGATGCAGTGGGATCATAAATCTCAATGGTTTGTCTTGGAGTTTTATCGACTGGAGTATAATATTTCTTCATTCTATGGCCATTAATAGTCCTTTCTCCTCCATTGTTGTCAAGGATGATGATAGTTCTAGTTGGGTAGATGTGCTTGATGGTGAATGGCCCGGACCACTTTGTGCGAAGTTTTTCAGGAAACATTTTGAATCTGGAGTTAAAAAGAAGGACTGTGTCTCTGACGATGATATCTTTTCTTTTAAGGTATCCATCATGCCACATCTTAGTTTGCTCTTTGTAAATCCTAGCATTTTGGTAAGCAGACATTCTTAGTTCTTCAAGTTCTTGTAATTGAAGCTATCTGTATTCGTCAGCACTTTTAAAATTGAAATTCAACGGTTTAATAGCCCACCAAGCCTTGTGTTCTAGTTCGAGTGGAAGATGGCATGACTTTCCATGCACCAAATGAAACAGAGTTGTTCCTATTGGTATCTTGTAAGCAGTACGATATGCCCAAAGAGCATCAGGGAGCTTGGTGGACCAGTATGTATGGTTTCTATTGACATTTTTCTCTAAAATAGCTTTCAGATGTCTATTTGAGACTTCAACTAGACCGCTTGTATGTGGATGATAAGGTGTGGCAACCTTGTGTTTTACTCCGTATTTTTGCATAAGTGCTTCAAAACTATGTTCCAAGAAATGTGACCCTCCATTGGATATGACTGTTCTAGGAGCTCCAAACCTAGGGAAAATAATATCCTTGAACATCTTAATAACCAGCTTAGAGTAACAAGATATAGTAGGTATAGCTTCTAACCATTTGGATATGTAATCCAAAGTGACCAATATATAGGAGAATCCATATGATGAGGGAAATGGACCCATATAGTCCACTCCCCATACATCAAAGAGTTCAATTTCCTACCACAGAGTTAATGGCATTTCATTCTGCTTGGATATCCCTCCAAAGAGATGACATTTACTACATGATTGTACAAATTCATGTGCATCTTTTGCTATTGTTGGCCAGAAGAAACCAGACTGTAAGACTTTAAGAGCAGTCTTTTTTGAACTCATGTGCCCCCCAGTAGGACCAGAATGACAGTGTTCCAAGACTGGGGTGATTTCTTCTTTAGGAAGGCAACGGCAGAATAATCCGTCTGTGCATAAGCGGAAGAGGTATGATTCATCCCAGTAGTATTGCTTGACATCATGAAAAAATTTCTTCCTTTCATGATAAGAAGCAGAAGGATGGACAATTCCCATAGCCAGATAGTTTACTATGTCGGCATACCAGGGAAATCCCTTGGTGACCTTCATGAGTAGATCGTCAGGTAGAGAGTCGCGGATGGGTACATTGTCTTCATCTTACACCTCAATGCGACTCAGGTGATCAGCGAAGACATTGTCCACCCCACTTTTTTCCTTTATTTCCAAGTCAAACTCTTGAAGCATCAGCACCCAACAAATAAGTCTAGGTTTGGCATCTTGTTTCTGAATCAAATATTTTATTGTTGAATGATCTGTGTAAATTGTAACCTTTGATCTGATCAGATAAGAACGGTTTCTCAAAAGCATAGATGACTGCCAAAAATTCTTTTTCTGTAGTTGTATAGTTCTTTTGGGCCTCATCAAGCATTTTTTATGCGTAATATATCACGTAAGGATTCTTATCTATTCTCTGCCCTAGTACTACTCCTATAACGTAATCACTGGCGTCACACATTATCTCAAAGGGTTGTGACCAATCAGGGGCTCTTAGTATAGGCGCAGAGACTGAAGTGTGCTTTAGGGTCATGAAGTTGTGTATACATTCTTGATCAAAATTTAAGTATGCATCCTTGGTTAACAGGTAAGTCATAGGTTTTTCTATTTTTGAAAAAATCTTTGATGAATCTTCGGTAAAATCCGACATGGCCCAAGAAGGCTCGTACTCCTCTGATGTCTTTTGGTGGTGACAACTTTGAAATGACATCTATTTTTTCTTTGTCTACTTCAATCCCTCGTTCACTCACCCGATGCCTGAGGACAACACCTTCTGTCACCATAAAGTGACATTTTTTCCAATTAAGGATTAGATTTGTTTCCTCGCATCTTTGCAGCACTTTACTGAGATTAAGCAGAAAGTTATTGAAAGAGTCTCCATAGACTGAGAAGTCATCCATGAATACCTCCATGATAGATTCAGTTAAACCTACAAATATAGAGGACATACACCTTTGGAATGTAGCGGGTGCATTACATAGCCCAAAGGGCATTCTTCTGAAGGCATAGGTTCCGAAAGGGAAGCTAAAAGTTGTCTTTTCTTGATCTTCAGGGTGTATCGGAATTTGATAAAACCCTGAGTAGCCATCGAGATAAGAAAAGAATTTCTGGTGAGCAAAACGTTCAAGAACTTCATCAAGAAAAGGTAAGGGGAAGTGATCTTTCCTTGTTGCCTTGTTTAATTTTCTATAGTCGGTGCACTTCCTCCACCCAGTAACAGTCCAAGTGGGCACCAGTTCATTTTTATCATTCAAAAAAATAGTAGTTCCCCCCCTTTTTAGGGACCACTTGAATCAGACTTACCCATTAAGAGTCAGAAATTGGGTAGATAATACCAGCTTTTAGTAGTTTTAGAACCTCAAGGCAAACTACCTCTTTGAGATTCGGGTATAGCTTCCTCTAGTGCTCCTGTGATGGTTTAAATTCTTCCACCATAGGTAATATGTGCATGCATAAAGCTGGATTTATCCCGGTTAGGTCGGTCATATTATATCCAATAGCTTTCTTGTGCTTACTTAACTCAACAAGGAGTCTTTCTTCCTGGTCATCTACCAAAGTGGAACTGATAATGACCGGACATAGTTTTTCTTCATCTAGAAAGATGTGTTTGAGTCCGGCTGGTAGAACTTTCATCTCAGGTGCCTTGAGCACTTCAGTGGTCTCTAGAGTGGTGATAGATTTCAACTCCTCAAAAGTAGCTTCTGGAACATCTTCGGCATGTTGTAGGTATTGCAGACATTGTTGAACCAGTTCGTTGGTTGAAAATTCAGCTTCTAGATTCGTTAAGACATCTTCTAGAGCATCATATGGTTTAGGAGTTGCTTGCTTTAACTGGGACATTTTATCTATTGCCTCAAGAAGAAAAACTTCTTCATGGATGCAAGGACTTTTAAGGTTGTCAAAGACTCTAAATTGAATAGTTTCTTTCCCCAGCCTTAAGGTAATTGTGCCAGCTTCGACATCAATTAGTGTTTTGGCTATCGCAAGAAAAGGTCTACAGAATATTATTGGATACCTCAGATCTTCTTTTATGTCCATGACAACAAAGTCACAAGGAACATACGAGTCTCTTCCTACTCTCACTGGGATATCTTCAATAATGCCCAAAAGTGCAGTAATTGTACTATCAGCCAGCTGGAATGTCATTGTTGTGGGTAGAAAATCAGTAAAGCCCAATATTTTGCACATAGAAAAGGGCATGATAGATATGTTTTCCCCCAAATCAGCTAATCCTTTCTTGCAAGAGGTATTTCATATAGAACATTGGATGCCGAAGGAGCCAGGATCCTTTTGTTTTTTTGGCATTTTGTTGAGAATGATCTCAGAAGTAGTTTGAGATAATTTGACGGTCTCATGTTCTTCGATCATGTATTTCTTTGATAGAAAAGTCTTTAGATATTTTGAATAAGATGGAATTTCAAAAAGAGCATTGAGGAATGGAATATCGACATATAGCTTCTTCATTACTTCCTTAAACTTTTGAAATCTAGAATCCAGTTTAGTCTCCCTCAATCTACCTGGATAGGGTATCCTGGGCTTGTATGGTGGGACCTCTGGTTCCTTGGGAACTAGTTCTTTTTCTTTCTCCTTTTTAGACTATTGACTTGTTCTTATAGTTGGGATGATTTTAGTTGTACCTTCTTCTTCTTAAGTGTATTTGGTAGCTTTAGTAAGAACATGACCAGACCTTATGGTAACTGCATTCAGTTGTTACGATCTGTGTTGATCATGTCTGGGATTTATTTCTGGCTGACCAGTGAAAGTACCTACTGGTGGTTTCAACTGGGCTGCAAATTGTACCAATTGAGTCTCTACAACTTTCTGTTGAGCTTGTTGGTTGGAAAGCATGGTCTGTTGAGATTGCAACATTTTCCTTATCAGAGACAATTCATTTGTTGGCAGAGGTGGAGTATTCTTTTATTGATACTGTGTAATTTGTTGTTGTCCTTGAGGTTGTTGTTGTTGAGGAGCTGTCAACTGTAGTTATTGAATCTGGGGTTGTTGCAATTGAGGGTGTAATGGAGGGTGAGTGTATTGATAGTATGAAGAGGAATTTCTTGGGTGGAAAATCTTTGAAACCCACCTCTATAGTTTCCTTGGTTTCAGTTAAAATTACTCTAGAATCTAGGTGGTGATCTATTAGAGGATCCACTTTGTGTTTGGTGATGTGGGTTGGCAGTCCCTGCGGGATTCCCATACTGAAACCCGGAGTGGTTTCTCGATTGATCTGGGTTAAAGTAAGCTTGACCCGATATGGTATGAATGGAATTAACTTGCTCTGGCAGTTGATCCTCGTGTTGTTCAATGATTGGTTGATATTGTGGATGAGGTGTCTACATGTTCGTCATCACATCGTATAAAAGGCCACATGATAATGTGGGGTGATCTGATGCATGACAAGCTTCACAAGTCTCCATAGCTGCTTTGACTTGTTGAACTTGTGATTTCTTCTTTTTGTCATATTCTCCAAATGATGTTTTAAGGGCTTGTTGTTTATGAACTATGGTTTTCAAAGCTTTAGCAATGGCTTTCACTTCTATAGATTCTTCAGCCTTACAGACTTTTAGGACTCCTCCTGTGGATGACCTCCCCCAATTAGATTGGTTCTTGCCTCTAAGTGTAACGATCTTCCAGGCATCCTCATAATTCTATCTCATGAAATTTCCTCCAGATGAGGAATCCAAAAACTTCTTTATATCATCACTTACCCCTCTGTAGAATGTTTCTATGAGCTAGTTTTGTGAGATTCTGTGATGTGGACATTTTCTAGGAAGTTGGGAAAATTGGTTGATCTATTCTCTAATCTGGTAAGTCAATGAGGGGGGGAATAAACTTTTCCAAAAACTTTTCTTCCAAAGGAGCCTAGGTGGTGATTGGCTCTCCATCTAAAGAATTATACCAACTCAGTGCCCTTCCGGACAAGGTGAAGTTGAAAAGTCAGAGCATAATTGCATCAGATGTAGGTCCGGCTTGTGGTACTAATTGGCAGAGTGCCTTAAATCACTTCAGATGATCCATGCAATCATCTCTAGTGTTTCCGAAGAACGAGATACCTTACATGATTTGGATCCATTGTGTTCAAATTTTGAATTTGGGAGCGTTAATGAGTGGTGGATGGACTGGGTGATTGTCCTCAGAATTTTTAGGAATAGCATAATCTCAAAGCTGCTTGTTCCTAATCAATAACTGAGCAACTGTTGTAGCTGCCTCATTTTCATCTTGGATGTGAGCTTGCTCTTCAGCTCGAACTTCAACTTAGATTTGAGCATGTGTATCAGCGATGAGTTGTGCTCTCTGAGCTGCTATAAGTGCATTGACTCTTTCCAGCACCAGGGCGGCTTGGCGTTGTTCTTCAGCCACCTGTCTGGCTTGTTGGTGGTTGAGTCTAGTGCATCTATGGAAGTTTCATTCTACCTTAGAGTCGTACTCTGGTTCAGGTGAGAATCCATAGTTTTACATACACATTTCCTACCTGAGTAGAAGAAAAAATCACACTTTAAATGATATGGAAAAATGATGGATACAAAAAGATATGAAGTAGTTATCAAGGTAAAATGTGAAATCCTAATCAACTAGCAAGTTGACGAATGAAATTAAAATGTTTCATTGTCCCCGGCAACGGTGTCAATTTTTGATGGAGCCTCCACTTGCATGGAGTTCCGTGCACCACTAAAAATCTTAGAGATAGTAAGTCTTTAAGTTTAACCTTGTGTGTTCTATAATAAGATCTCCACCCACGTACGCTAAGGTATGCGGAAGTCTTATCGTAGTACAGTTGAGGGTCAAATCCACGAGACAATGGTCTTGTTAAGGATTTAACAAGATGGAAATTGTTATAATTCTATTTATCAACTTAAGAGTTGATATTTAGATCAAAGAGTTGGGTTGATGATTAAACTAAAATACAAAGCAGATTAAATGGCAGGAAAGTAAAGTTAAGGTTGTAAACAATATTTGGAAACCACTAGGATGTGATCGAGTTTCACCACTACTACACATGGGTCATAACATGCAACATAATAACATGGCTTGCAAAAAGGGGTCTAATCATTTAGTATCTTTGTAGACTTAACTTTCTTTCGAATAGCTAACAATGAGAAACGTGGAAGTATTGCAATGCCAGCCATCCTCGAACGAAAGGTCACTTACTTTGCATCACTTTCTTCGCAAAGTGTGTTCCTCGACCTATCAAAGTTATACTTCCATACCTCAACTGATTCCATTTCATAGTATGAAAGTACAACGATGGAGGTGAGTTTACTCCACTCTTTGAAAAGTGTTCCTAGATAATCGAAATAGATATATGGTGACTGCATACATCAAGAACCAGCATACAATCAACAATCGAATCTAAAAGAACAAACGTAGAAAATTCGCACTAGTAGATAATAGATAACACAAGTTGGTAATCAAGCAACTAGTATTCATTAAACGATTGATGTTGAACTGAAAATTAGTGTGTCTCTATTGCAAATTCATGAATTATAATGCATGAAATGAAAACATGGGTAGCGGGGCTACTCCTCGCACCTTAGTGTATGGAACTACTCGCTCATTGCAAGGAAAAAGAAGGAGGTAGGAAGAGAGAAAGAAAACATAATCTCCACGTAGGAAAGAGGAAGGTTGACCCCTTAGAGTAGAGAGCAACTATCTTCACTCTGCGTAGTTGCCTTAGTGATGAATCCTTCACTTCCCACCTTCTTTCTCGATGAGAGAGAAAGTAGCTTGAGGATGGAGTGTGGATCTTAGACTGGCAGCCTTGGGGTAATGGATGAAGGTTGAAATAGCTCTGGAACAATTGGTGCAGCCTTTGGGCATCTCCGGAATCTCCCTAAATGAGGACCCCTTCGGTCCTATTTATAGGCCTCCAGAAGATCTTAAACGATCTTGGGTTATTTGGATCCTCATGGTTTGGAGACCGTTTGGACTTCATATGGTCTTGGGACCATTTTATCATAGTAGAGTTGAGGGTCAAATCCACGAGACAACAGTCTTGTTAAGGATTTAACAAGATGGAAAACATTATAATTCTATTTATCTACTTAAGATTTGATATTTAGATCGAAGAGTTGGGTTGATGATTAAACTAAAATACAAAAGAAGATTAAATGGCGGGAAAGTAAAGTTAAGGTTGTAAACAATATTTGGAAACCACTAGGCTGTGATCAAGTTTCACCACCGCTACACATGGATCATAACCTGCAACATAATAACATGGATTGCAAAAAGGGGTATAATCAGTTAGTATCTTTATAGACTTAGCTTTCTTGTGAATAACTAACTATGAGAAACGTGGAAGTATTGCAATGCCACCCATCCCCGAATGAAGGATCACTTACTTTGCATCACTTCCTTCACAAAGTGTGTTCCTCGACCTGTCAAAGTTGTACTTCCATACATCAATTGATTCCATTTCATAGTATGAAAGTACAACACTAGAGGTGAGTTTACTCCACTCTTTGAAAAGCATTCCTAGATACCGAAGCAGATATAGGTGACTAGATACATCAAGAACCAACATACAATCGATAATTGAATCTTAAAAGCACAAATGTAGACAATTTACACTAGTAGATAATAGATAAAATAGGTTGGTGATCAAGCAACTAGTATTCATTAAATGATTGATGTTGAACTTAAAAGATAGTGTTTCTCTATTGCAAACTCATGAATTACAATGCATGAAATGAAAACATGGGTAGCGGGGCTACTCTCCGCACCCTAGTGTATGGAACTACTCGCTCATGGCAAGGACAAAGAAGGAGGCAGGAAGAGAGAAAGAAAACATCATGTCCACGTAGGAAGGAGGAAGGTTGACCCCTTGGAGTAGAGAGCAACTATCTTCACTCTGCATATTTGCCTTAGTGATGAATCCTTCACTTCCCACCTTCTTTGTTGATGAGAGAGAAAGTATCTTGAGGATGGAGTGTGGATCTTAGATTGGTAGCCTTGGGATGATAGATGAAGGTTGAAATAGCTATGGAACAATTGGTGCAGCCTTTGGGCGTCTTCAGAATCTCCTTGAATGAGGACCCCTTTGGTCCTATTTATAGGCTTCCATAAGATCTTGAATTATCTTGGGTTATTTGGATCCTCACAGTTTGGAGACCATTTGGACTTCATACGATCTTGGGACCGTTTGGACTTCATATGGTCTTGCGACCATTTGGACTTCATACGGTCTTGGGACCGTTTGGGTTCCATAGAGTCTTGGGACCGTTTGGACTTCATACGGTCTTGGGACTGTTTGGGTTCCATACGGTCTTAGAACCGTTTATGTTCATACGGTCTTGGGACTGTTTGGCTTCATACGGTCTTGGAACCATTTGGCTTTCATTCAGTCTTCGGATCAGTTAGCCTTCACACGGTCTTGGGATCAGTTAGCCTTCACACGATCTTGGGACCAGTTGGCCTTCATAGGGTCTTGGGACCGTTTGGCCTTCATACGGTCTTAGGACCGTTTGAGCCCTCACGGTCTTGGGACCGTTTGGGTCCTCACGGTCTTGGGACCATTTGGGTCTTTAACGGTTTGGAGATTGGTTGAGCTCTTCATGATTTGGAAACTGTTTGGGGTTCTTCGCGGTCTTGGGACCGGTTGAGTTCGTTTGCAATTTTTTGTGTTTTTCTGTAAGAAGAAAGGGGAAAATATCAGTCAATTGGTATATTCACAATAAATAAAAAAGTTAATTATTCTATCTAATTTATCTAAGAAAGAGTATGGAAAACTAAGAATAAACTAGTAAGATAACATTACAAAATGGGAGCTTATGAATCATATATTTGTAATAGAAGCATTATAAACTCTTTATTTATAATCACCCTTATCCATACAAGATGCATAAAGCAAATGTTTATATTGATTGGCATAATCAAATAGTAGTTCTACTAACTCTATTTCATGCCTTGTGGGAAAAGATAAATTTCAAAATATAGAGTGAAGTTGCAATAATTCTTGCTTTAGCAAAGTCCTTCTTTTTTTCCTTTCATAAGGATTTTGCTTCTTATCACATCCTGCACATCAATGTATGTCAGATCTATATCCAGTATCATATACCTTGATGAACAAGTATTTAAATTTATCTTACAATGTTTATACCTTAAGTAGAGGCCTCTGCCTCTTCCTTCTTCTTATTTAGTTCTTCTAAGAAGAGAGGGCAATTTCTCTTCCAGTTTCTAGTTTGGTGGCAATGGTGACACTTGCCTCCCTTCTTTACTCCTCCTTTTGCCTTGAGGTCTGAAGACTTTGACTTCTAGCTAGCTTTAGAACTTTTCTTAGCTTTGCCTTTGCCTTTGGACTTTCCCTTTGTCTTGTTGATCATCATCACAGACTTAGGCTTGACTTTCTTCATTTGTGCCTCAGCTATTCTCAACATGCCCAACAACTCTATCAATGGCTTGTCAAAGTCATTCAGGTTGTAGTTCATGACAAACTAACTATATAACTCTGGGAGAGATTGCAAAATCACATCAGTGGCCAACTCTTGACCCAAGGGGAATCCCAGTCTTGATAGGTTATCCACATACCCAATGAGCTTGAGCACGTGAGGACCTACGGCATCTCCTTCTGCCATGTTACATTTGAATAGCTCCTTTGAGATATCATATCTCTCATGTCATTCCTAATCTTGAAACATGTTCTTAAGATGTTTGACCATCTCAATAACATCCATGTTCTCATGATGTCTCTACAACTCATAGTCCATAGAGCACATCATTAGGCACTTGACATCAACAACATCTTCAGTATGCTTCTTGTAAGCATCCCTATCAGCCGTAGGGGTAGTGGGAACATGTTCTTCTGGATCTGGTGTCTCTAGAACATAGAGCTTACGCTCTTGAGTGAGAAAAATTCTCAGTGTCCTGAACATGTCATGGAAGTTGTTCCCATTTTACTTGTCCTTCTCAAGGACCAATTGCAGAGAAAAGGTCTTATTATGTGTTGCCAATTAATTCTATAAAAGAATATGCAATTATGTCAACAACTCACTTTTTATTTGATTTGATTATAATTTGACGGTGTTAATTAGGTATTTAATCTATTATCTCTCTCACTACTTTATTCAAATTTATAGTCCTCATATATGAATTTGGAAGATTGCAGTGTACACATTCTAGTGAGCCAAGATCAAAAATAATTCAACTATTACCCAGCCAACTCCAGTGACCATAGTCAATCCTTGAGGGAGACAACTTTATCAATTACATCATATCCAATTCTTGCATAGATGATATGTGCAACTCTTTGTCATAATCATTTGCATGCCTCTGGTGCTTAATCTCATTAAGGACACACACTTAAGCCTGACCCAATAGCAAACTCGATAGATATGCACCTTGATTTGATAAAACCTACATATGTACCATCATACTTCCACGAGATGGACCGCATACCACGATTTGGTGTAACCTACGCTTGGTCAATCAACTTTTTCATGTGTGTTGCTAATAGAAATCATCTTAGACTTAATATTTTAATTGAGGGAGTTGAATTTAATTATACATATACATTATCCAAGCACCACATATACATAGTAATTCATGTTATGTGCCACAATGTAAACATGCAATATAAAATATTAGTGATGGTTATGGCCATACTACTATAATTCCTTAGAGCCACAAGGAATTACCACCACCTAGATCAACATCTTGTGTATAAACATGTTGGTTTAGATATGTGTTTGTCAGTTCGTGTTGATCAGTTCAACTCTTGAACCGGTCATCTCACCTCTTGGTCAATCAGTTGGTCTCCAAACTCTATCGGTTGGTCTCCTATCCAATTGATGTCTGGACTCCTTCCAAACAGTCAGTTGGACCCATCGGTTAGTCGGTTTGCTCCTCCTATGGTTTGTCCTCCTTGATCCACCAGCCAGTTGGTTCATCTAATGCAAATCATTATTTTCTTCATTGCCAGAAAAGAAACTATCCTATTTGCTATTAACTTATTACATGGTAAAGAGAAACCTCAAGTTACATTTGAGGGGTGAAACGGTAGGAAAGAATTAACTTTTACATTGGAAAAAGAAGGTGAGGATCAGTATGCAAATAGAGATACAACAAGAATAAGATAACCATCCAACCACACACACATATTCATGTTATTGTCCACAACCATTCTACACAACCACATTCAAAACCATTTTTAGGGTGATGTGTGTAAATTACATATATATACATGCAATTTACACAAGTCACCCTAAAATGCCTTTGAAGTAGGATGTGTAGAGGGTAGAGGCTTGGATGCAAATTGAGATAAAACAAGAATAACAAAACCATCCAACCACACACACATATTCAGTTTATTGTCCATAGTCATGCTACACATCCACCTTTGAAACCGCTTTTACGTGACGCATGTAAATTACATTTTATATATATATATATATAGATAGATATATAGATATATATATATATTTCATATATATATCATATATATATTTCATATATATATATATCATATGTATATTACAATTACATCCAACACCAGTAATAGAATTCAAATATATATATATATATTATGGGATCGTATGTGGATTTATATCAGATATGCATATTAAACAGTTTAAGTATTCACATTGTATGTAATAAATAAATCATAAAACCAAAAATCTGATCATATTGATTATCCCAAAATATAGTAGATTGACATGACTTTGATACCATTGTAGGGAAATATGGGCATAGAGAAGGCAGTGGAAATAAAAATTTATCTATCCATATTTTCCAAAACAGTAAGATCGCGTCAATAACTATGCAATGGAAATGATGGTTTAACAAGTTCATACCTGATCCTGGAGCAAGTCCATCGACTATAACTCGCTGCAGTAGTTCAACACTCCTTGTTGCACTAGGACTCATCTACGGCAACTCTTGGTCTCCATCATTGAAAATGGATTGGGACAGCCTCGACTGTAGCTCCTCTACAGATAGCATGCTGACGTTATCCTCCTAGAAGTAGCCAAAGGACTCCTGCACCTATAGTAGTCTACAAAGACCACCTAGAACCCCTATCGTTCCTTTAGAACAGACACAGAGGAGTTGTACCCTCCTATTGGTGTACTAGTCACTAACTTACTCTCCCACACCAACTTGCTTTCCAATAGTTATCTTTCCCTCATTGTCAATCCCTAGTCAGGTAGGACTTGCTTGGGTTCTCTCGGTTACCACAACCAGAGAGGACAACAACTTGTCAAAGGAACTGATGTTTTGAGTTGTGTGTTCTGAGAAGCCCCCTAGTACACCTCTATTTATAGGATGGGGTTAGGGTCTGGGTTTCTAGTCAGTGTGGGAGTAGAAGGGTCCAGAATTTCTATGAATTAATCACCCTACGATAGGTGAACCGATCAGTTCACTAGAAAATAGGTCATCTGGGTAATGAACCAATTGGTTCACTCAATGAATCAGTTGCTTCACATGATTCCCAAATGAAAATTGAATTTCCAATTCATTTCCAACGAATGTTCTACATTAATTCCTTTTACCAATCAAATTGCACAAGTGTAACGATCAATATTCTCATGAATTGGGAAAATTACCAAAACCTTCAATTGGTATGACCATCCTCATTGGTTCATTAGGTGAACTGGTTGTCTCACCAACTTGAGTCGATCAGTTCACTTAGTTAGCTGATCAGTTGGTGTCCTGGCTTTTGTAGAATTCATAAAATTCAATATCTAATCAACCGGACACTCTAACCAGGTGGTTCAACAGTTGAACTTGATGGTTTTAAGTCTAATCACTTAATTGGTTGTTTAATTGAGTACCTAAACATCTTTAGTCATCAATTTAGACATCACTCATGGATAAACTCATATTCCAAGTGGGCTCCTATGTGTGTGACCCTATAGGTCCCATATTACATTGGTAGTGTATGTCCATAACAAATTATGACATCACAAGCAAAGAGTGGTGCCTAGTCACACATCATTGCTACCCAAAAATATGGAAAGTTGGAGAACAACAACGACCTACAATATGTGATATGTGTTGCGGTGATTGTGTAATTCCTTTGTCATTGATATCCAGATTGAACTTGAGGCATGGAATCATCACCCTTTCAATATTCAATCAATGTTCCTTGAACTAGAGCAGACTGTCTAAGATATATGTGACCTCAATATCATATATTGATTCACATATGCATGTCCATGCTTTTCTTAGCCTTGCTTATCAAGTGTCCATGATATTATACTCCGGTAGGAGGGACAAATCCCATCTACATCACTCACAATTATCCTCATGTGTTACAGTGCATCTAATCATCACCTTAATGGCAACCCTTTTTTAGGATCATAGTGGATGATGTCAAAGCACACTGAATGACATGTGATAAATGTAGTGAATTTAGGTCTAAGAACCACAATCACCATCTTTACTATGAGAGATGACTATGACTACCAAGTATGGTTTCCATGTTTCACTCTCAAGATGGGTCTGTCTGATAAGTGTTCTCTAACAAGTATATGTGTTCTTGGTTTGATATATCATATCATGACTCATGAGATTATGTCAGCAACCAACCCACACTCTAGTCTTTAGTGTTGTTGTCGTCTATCCACCTTCCATAGAAACATCTAACTAGGGACATAATAAGAATGTATATACTCTTAACATGTCTATGATCTTATTATTCAAGTCACATACTTGATGACATACGACATTGAGTGATTGTCATTCTTTAGACATTCATTGTGTTTCCTCATTATCTCATAATTGAGTGAAATAGAATGAATTGGAAGCTTGACTTTATTTTATTTTTTTAGGGTCCTGAAAAGCTCGTCCTTTCTATTTTTAGTATTTTTGAATGTACAAGTAATCATGAGAGAGAGTTAAGGTAACTATCTATCTATCCAAAAGAAAAGGAAAAGCTATACAAACTACATACAAGTTACCAAAAACCATGAATCAAACAAGCCTGAAATAGAAATAAGATCTAAGAGAGAAGCATGTCTAAGTCATTCATAATAATCTTCTAAAGTCCTTCAACCTGAGTTGCTTTGTCTTCATGGAATCTGTAATTCCTTTCTCACCAGAGCCAATAAAGAATAATATAGATCATGTGTTGCTTCCTTCCTTGAAATAGAAGAAGATCCTCTTTTGAATAGGGAGATGAATTAAGCAGGAGGTTGAGAGCTTTATCCCAAATGTGAGCAGAAAATGAACAATTGAAGCAAACATGTTAGATGCTCTCCTCATCATGCTTACAAAGGAAACACACAAAGGCCAAAGGGAGACCCAGTATTTTCAAGTAACTCAAGGTAATCAACCTGCCATGTCAAACCTTCCAGCAATGAACCTGATATCTACTACGAGACTTGAACTTCCAAAGCCATTTGAAGAAAAGTTCAGAAGAACCCTGACTTCTAGTTGCATTCCAGACATCCTTACTTCGAATCTACTTCTTATCAAAAAGGATCTCATCCAAACCAAGTCTTAGTTTAGGTAAACTATCAAGCAGGGACCCCAAGACAGAGTGGAGCCTAGAATCTTCAAAACTCCATGAATCACCTGAAATAAGAGAACTAAGCAAAGCACCACTGTGAATACCCATCTTAATGATGCTTTCCTTTCCAAGAAAATCAACAAGTAATTTACCACCAGGAATCCAAGGATCCTTCCAAACAAAAATGCTATTACCATCACCAATAATATAGTTGATGTGATCTTTTAAGATGTGCCTAGAATTAATGATGTGGTTGAACAACCAAGAATGACTATTACTAACAGTAATAGTCCAAAAGGAAATTTTGGTGAGGTACTTTTCATGTATCCATCTAATCCACATGCTATCTTTATTTGCTACTATATTTCAACCATGAAACACAGTAGGCATAATATTCATATCTCTCATAGACCTGATATTTAGTCCACCTTCAGTCTTAGGTTTAGCAACTTTGGTCCACTGAACAATATGAAGGGTCTTCTTGTTTTCAAACTAGCCCCAAATAAAGTCCCAACACAGTCTATCAATCTCAATGCAAATAGAGAGGGGCAAAGGGAAAGAAGAAGACCAGTATTGATAGATGGAAGACAAGGTAGATTGAACCAATTCTACTCGACCAGCCATGGATAAACACTTAGCCTTCCAACCTTCAAGCCTACCTTTGATTTTATCTAGAAGAGGAGAACAATGGTTCCTATTTACTTACCAAGGAAAAGAGGGATGCCTAAGTAATTTTTAGGAAACTTCCCTTCCACAATCCATAGGGTGTTGGAGAAATTAACTTTATCTGCATAAGTACTAAAGATGGAAAAAAATCTCAATATTCACCTTAAGACCGGTACTAAAGAATATTCCTAATGTAGGAAGATATAGCAAGATCGGCTTCCATGAACATCATCAAATCATCTGAGAAACTAAGGTGAGACACTTCAAATTAAGTTGGTTGAGGCTCTTAGAGGCTTAATGTTACCATCCTTAATAACTTTATTCATAAGATGAGAGAACATTTCCATAACAAGAACAAATAAGTATGGAGACAAGGGTTCTCCCTGTCGAATACCATTGCATGGTGTGAATGGGAGGGAGGGCTCTCCATTGATCAAAATTTAATAAGAGGTAGAGTAGAAAATCTCTTTGATACAAACAAACCAACACTTTGGAAACTTCATGATTTCAATAATCTTGAAAATAGCATCCCAGGAGGTAGAACCATAAGCTTTTGAAAGGTCCAACTTAAGACAAACCTTAGGCTTGGAACCAACCTTATTAAAGTCATGAAGCTACTCATTAGATAATAGAATAGAATCTTGAATACTATGGCCTTTAACAAAGGCACATTGACTCCTAATTAAGGAGGAAAGAACATCTTGAAGTCTATTGCTCATAATTTTTGAAATGATTTTGAAAGTGACATTACACGAGGATATGGGATTCCAGTTATTCAGTTCAAAGGTAACATTGCTCTTTGGAATCATAGTGATGAAGGTCATGTTGACTTCCTTAAGGAGCCTTCCACTCCTAAAGCAACTCAAGATCGCATCAACAAGATCACCTTTAACTATATCCCAGCAATTAACAAAACATTTACCATTGAAGTTGTCGGGTCCAGGGCATTTATCACAATTCAAGTGTTTGATAACTGACTCAATTTCCTCCACAAAAACAAACTTATCCAAACCCATCCTTTGAATATCATTAATAGAAGAAAATTGGAGGTTAGAGAGCTTCCAATGTTGTGAAGAATTCTTGCCATTAAAGATACCATAATAGTAATCGACAATATAATTTTTGATAGTATCAAGGTTAGTGCAAAGAGTCCCATCAATGTTGATAGCTTTGATATGGTTGATATGTCTTCTAACTTTCATAGTACTATAGAAAAATTTCATGTTTGAATCCCTTTCCTTCAACCAACTAATTCTAGCCTTTTGTCTGAAGAAAGACTCTTCAACTACCAAAATAGGTTGAGCCTCTTTCCTTAAAGATAAAGCTCTATCCTATAAATCATGATTAGTGGGATCGGTATCATCAGCAGACTGAGCATCCAAAGCAATAGCTTCCAAAATCCTTGTATTTTCAGAAAAGTTTCCAGTAGACTTCTTATTCCAATTAGAAAGAGAGGATCTAACAACCTTCAACTTGGAATATACTTTAAACATAGGAACACCCTCATGATAAGAAATCCACTCCTTAGAAACAACATCATGAAAATCAATCTTCTCAGCCCAGGCATTGATGAACCAGAAAGGAATTTTTAACTTTTTTTTTCTAATTAATAGAGAGGTTAAGAATCTGATGGTCATTAGTAGTATTAGGATTAAGAATACCTTTAAAATTGTGAAAGTAGTCAAAAAAGAAATTGTTGTAAAACATCCTATCAATCCAGGAGGTAATGAAATCACCCCCACACTGATGTTTATCCCAAGATAAAAGAGAACCATTGAGACTGAGAACATGACTATTAAGTTCATTCATAGATCTATTTGTTGGAGGATCCTTACCCAATGTTTCACATTCCTTCCTAATCACATTAAAATCACCCATAATAGCCCAGGGTTCTTCCAAATGTAAATCTTCAATATCAAACTAGATTTGAGATCTATCAGAGTTAGGGTTGCGCCCATAAACTACTAAAAGAGAAAACATGAACTCAGAAAAGGAGACCTTAGTGTGGATCATCTGATTAGATTCAAATGACTTGATGACAGAACAATAATCCTTCTTCTAGATCATAACAACTCTTCCTAGTCTATGAGATTATGATTAGAAATCCAACAGTAACCATTGAAAAAAGAGTCAAAAAGTTTTTGCATCTTCTCTTCTCTGACTTTGGTTTCAACAAGAATGATAAGATGGGGTCTAAGCCTCCCTATTTCCTCCTGGAATTTTTAGGCTTTAAGATTAAGGACTCTAACCTTCTAGGAAATAATATTAAAGGATGGACTATCCATTGGAACCATTGTTTACCAGTACTTCACTAGTTTCAGAAAGAGTAGCCACATTGTCCAACACCAGACTCTAAAAATGATTGTCAAGAGAGGTAGTAACTAGAGAGTTCTCAGTTGACTTGCTATTAGACACATTTCTATTCTTATCTTTCTTGGTTCTTTTAGGATTTTGACATTTATGTCATCAGATTCTTGATTCTTGTTTTGACTATAAGGCTTTGCAGAGTTCAGAGGAGTTATCAGAACCACCATAGAAGTACACAAGTCTGGAACATTTTCTCCTTCAAACTAGTTACTTGCCCCACGAAACTCATCCTAAGATTCATAGGATTTCTCAGTTGGATTTAATAATGGTTGATCAACATTTTTTGGAAACAACACAAGTGGTGAATCAACAACTTTCTGAAAAACACTAGAGGGGGGTGAATAGAGTTTTTAAATAATTTTAACAATTTGTTGAACTCAAACAACCACAATTAAAATTGGAAGAAGGAGACAGGTGTTTAGAGTGGTTCCAACTTTAGCAAATACTAAAGTTGTCAGTCCACTACCCGGTTTCTTACCCAACCGGGATTTTGAAAGTATTTATTTTATTACCTTCTCAAGGATTTATACAAAATACAATACTTTCCTTTACACCCTTTGAACAGCCTTCACTTGAAGTAGGTGCACCAACTTTGAGGTAGCCTTCTTGAAGTAACTCCAAGCTCCCCCTTGAAGTAGCCTTCCTCTCTAGAAGTAACCTCCTGTTGCACCAGCCTTATGAAGTAGCTCAAAGTCACCTTCTTCACCAAGAAGATCTCCACCCTCTCCAATCAGCAGCCTCCAACCTAGGAGTAGCAAGGAGAGTACAAACGGTAATATAGAACAAGAAAGGAAAAAGGAAATTACAAATTATCCTTTGTAGCCCAAGGCTTGATTTGCTTAGATCAAGCGTATAGATCTCCTAACCAAGTGTATGGACTTTTGATTGCAGTGGATAGGAGATACTAGCCTATAGGACACGAATTTTGAGCTATGGAAGGAAGTAGCCAATTTTCACAATGCTCAAATTGCTCACAAACAGATTGCTCAAAGTATGCTCAAGGATTTCTCAAGTGTAGCAAGTGTTTGAGTGTCCTATGGCTTGTCCTATTTATAGGAATGGCCTAAGGATGCTTAAGGACGTTCTAGACAACTTCTAGGGGTTTCTAAGTGCTTAACTAGCCGTTAGGTACAAGTTTGTTGCTTTAACAACGGCTAATTAATTAATTCTGCAGTTACTGTCAGAGACCATCTCGGTCGAGGAATGGTCGACCGAGACACCTACTCGGTCGAACTTTTGTCGACCGACAGGCTCTCTGGAACAAGTGATTTGCAACATCTATCTCCAACTGCCAACTACCTTGTCAGTTGTGTCTAACGGCTACTTTGGATCTTTCTCGGTCGAGAAGATTGTCGACCGAGAGTGTCTCGGTCGAGGAGTTTGTCGACCGAGATTGATCCTGTTTCAATGTTTCAATTTAGGCACTAATTATATGTATGAGTGTGCATATGTGATCCTATTTGAAGGGGATGACCTATCTAAATGTGGTGTTTAGCTAGGGAGAATCTAACGCTTGATTTACATGAAATCTAAGTACTTGTACATTATATATTTGTACAAGTTTTTACAAGGCGATTACATTTCATGAAAATACAAACATATAAGCATATGGATTTCCCTAATTGCTTTTGTCATCCACCTTGTTCCTGCACACTCAAGTAGCTCGTTAGATCAATAGGAATGAAATGTTTGTCATAATCAAAACAAAGGGATTTATAGATGTCCATTTAGCCAACACTTTCTTCTCAACACATACATGCTTCTGAGTACTTTTGGCATTAACCTTGCAGTCATTATGTCTAAACAGTTTACAAACTAGATAAGTATTAGTAATTCATTCATATTCAAAGAAGATCATGTGAGAAACTCTAGTGCTACTCGTCACTTCAAGTTGTTCAGGAAATAACGGAGTTATCCAGAAAAAGAACTTGAAGTCT
Source organism: Alisma plantago-aquatica (assembly GCA_963693085.1). Lineage (NCBI taxonomy): Eukaryota > Viridiplantae > Streptophyta > Magnoliopsida > Alismatales > Alismataceae > Alisma > Alisma plantago-aquatica. The sequence goes on from OY856413.1 coordinate 784,562,469, forward strand.
AATGAAATCTATCCTCTTCATATCAAATGTGAGTCTGTCAGTTTGGAGAGGCATCCCTAGGTAGGATCATGTTCTCGCGATCATGCTCATGTCTTAAAGCTCAAGAGGAAGCTCATGCACTCTGACCCAAATTAGCATATCAGTGATTTTAAATCTCTTGAGGACATTTCCCAACTTCCATCTCATAATAATCATCATATTGCCTCTGATAAAATAGAGGTCACTATCCAACACATTTTCCAGATCTGCATCGTCTGAGAATTTGATTAGAAAAAATCCTTTACCATAGCTTATAACTTCAATGGTGCCCTTCCGTGTCTAGACCTACGAGAAGTAGTTTTGAAGAGTAGGTACATGGACACTCAACCCAACCACATATCCGACCAGGAAAGATTTTCCGCGCTCAAAATTCACTATAGCTTCCTCTTGTGGATATATAAGCTTCTGACCACTCAACTCTATAGCCACTTTTTCTAATGTAGTAACTCATTGCTTTGGTTTCAACAATTCCGCCCATGATTTTGGTATTATCACCTAAGTTCAGAATAGTAAGCTTGTATGAAGATGAGTGGAGGTCAGAATAAGGAGAAGGTGGCCAGTGGCGCCCATCATCACCTGCCCTATCGCCCCCTGAATCATCAGATGCGCTCTGCAGGGATGCCATCAACTTGATGTTATTATTATTAATCAAATATTTTATTTGATATAACATCACAATCATCATATGATTGGCTCTATGGGCATACATACCAACAAAAAGCTCAAGTATATGTTCTTCCACTGATCACATGGTTGATGAGTCTGGAACATGCTTTATCCATGAAGTATAATGCAAGTTGTTTCAAATTTTGAACTCCTTAGTTTCCACTATTTTAGAGGTAATTAATTTCATTGTGAAAGAGATAACATTGACAATGGTCTGGAATCAAGTTCCATTATATGATTTAGTTTGCTTTAGTGATGTGGCATTGGAATTTTGCATTTCTAAGAAGTCTCTGGCAGCTCTATGAAAACTGGTCAATGTGTCTTTCTTAGAAGTTAGAGTCTTGAAGTTTCTTTGTGGTTGTCATTAGTACATGTTGAATAATAATGGATCTATTACAAGGGAAGCATCCTTCCACAGAGTAACTAGAACATATTTCTTTTGTTGATTCAACAACCATTGTGTGGAGAGCATGACATGTGGGCTCCTCTTTACTACTAAGAGGTAACCCTCATTCATGAGTTGTAGTCTGTCTTAGAATGTAAGTAAGGTTTTCAATATCTTAGGAGATGATGTGCCTTAGAGGACTCTTTCTTTGAAGATGTAGAAAGTGTTGCTAGAGCTAAATTGGTATTGGAACCTTTCTCTATATAGAACATTCTGTCATGTCTTTACTACTGATAATCTTTTATCAATGGTTCCCTAGAAGAATTTGTTGGTGTAGATATGTTGTGACAGTTAAAGAATGTCTTCTTGTTTTTGGAGTGATGTGTGATGACTTTGTAGAGTGGGCCACTACCACCCATGATTACTCTTCTTCATTTATCTTTGTCAAGGAAAGGTATTAACATGATTTTAGTTATGTTGGTAGAATTTTTCCCCATTAGTTTGTTTCTAAGGTTTTGAGTTCTTATTTTGATATTAATGTGATCATATTAGTCGGTAAGATGTTGTTCTGAATTTGGTTTTAATTTTAACTGTTTATTTTAAATACCATGATTTTGTGGCTTCTTATGTTTTTATTTACCATGGCCTATATTAAGTTATGACCCTTGGAGGGGGTTGTTTTTTCTTTTGGGTTAGGTAATTGTTCAACATTTAGGTAATATGCACTAAGGCCTCTTATGCAAGTTGGTTGTAACCCATTTTTTCAAGACATATACCATAAATGTGAGGGATGGTCATGTAATCATTATAGCTTATCTGATGGCAAACTACAACTACCATGTTTACCCTACTTTCCACACTACATTATTGAGATTAAGGTGATTTGAGATCCCAAATTGCCCAAAGTCTTCTATGGATAGGTTGGTACTTCTCTCAGGATGACCATAGCCAAATGTACCACTAGGGAAAGATTTGTGCAGATATATTTGATGATCCACTGGATCCTAATTTCATGCTTGTACTACTCAAGTTCTTCCATGTAGTGAGTGTCTGAGTGATAATTCACTACCTAGTTGGGTTAAGGCACAAGGTGTCAGAGACACCCCTATGGGCTCTATTCTCAACACTTCTTGGTGTATGCAATTTGTCACAAGCATGAACCACATTGTTGGGTGTCCTTTTGGACTAATTAATCTTCTTTTTTTCATTTTGCATTTAAGTCCATGGTCATTGATTCTTAGAATCTTAGTATGGGAGTTTTTGACTCCTAAAAGATAGTTTTTGTGCTCCATTGGCGTTGGATTAATACTTAATTAGCAATTCACCACAAGCATATATCCAATTTTTGGTGCACTTTGGGCTTCACAATTAATGTGTGTTTATTTAATTCTTTGATGTAGTGGATATTGATTCTCATAGCCTTAGGATGGGAACTTGAATCATGGATTAATGGGATCTTCCTAGTGAAGGTTTCCCATTTGTGGTCTAGTGTGCCCCCGCCAATGGCGTTACACACCACTCAATTAAGACTTGAACGGATGCAACTCTGCGGACAGAGGCACACGGGTGGATTCACTTTCAAAATTTATATAGACATAACTTAACATGCTCTCAAAAACCAAAACACTACACCCGCAAGCGAACAGGGTCATGTCATAGTTTAGGAGGGTAGAAAGTATATGGTCGATCCACAGGGAGAAAAGGGGGCATTAGAGCTAGGTTAGTTTTTGCTAGGTTCCTACTCTGGAAACTAGGGCTAAGGGTTTAAAGGTGATTTAATTAAAAAACTAAGGGTGAATCAATAAAGCAATTAAAGGCAAGAATGAAATCTAAGTTAACCCTAGAATAGATTAAGACTAACTAAGTAGGAAAAGACTGAGCTAGGTATGGAAAGGCAATAAGAGAACAATCTAAACTAAGACAAGCAAGACAAGGCAAAAGAGCAATTAAAGACCTAAGCTAGCAAGAACAATGCAAGAATAGGGCAAGGAGCTATCTAACCAATAAAAGAGCTAACTAAGCTAACATTAGCTTAGTAAGATGGAAACTAAGGTTTTTAAGCAATTAAGGAAGATATGGGTGGTTTAGGGGATGCTTTTATCAATTAAGTTGGGGGTGACATATGAACATTATGATTCCATTTAGATTATCCAAACCAAACAACAAGTTAGAGTCTAATGAATTCTGCTAAGCTACTAACTGGCCATGGATATGCTAGGTTGTGTATAGGGGAACTAGTCCCCAACACTCCCTACTACCCTTGTGAGGCTCAATTGGGTTAGGGCTTGGGTGTAATTCAGTTAGAGTCCAAACAAGCCTAGGTTTCTAGGTTATATGATCTTAGGATGATTGGAGGTTGAGATTAGTAATGGGGTGGAAGTGAGGTTTTAGGACTCCCATCACCCACATTCTAGCATTGAGAAAGCTCCATGCTAAATACACCAATTTCATCTAAACGAGCTACTAATATCTCTCAACTAGGGTTAGGAAGATTTATTATGATGTAGGAAGATGGATAGCTAGCTAGAAATCTAAGAATTGGACCTTAGAGAAAATTCCAAAATTCACACATATAAGCAATTTCCCTAAATTCCCAATTGATTTCAAGCACAAACCAACAAGCAATTCATGGAGAATGAGATAGAAATAGAAAATAATCATTAACAAATGGGATTACAAAGTTTACATATTATTTTCCCCCAACATGGTATCAAAGTAACATTTTACACCCCAAATAACCCACCCAAGGGGCCTAGCTACTCATAACAATGCAAAGTACAAAAAGAGAACAGGAAGAGGAAGTGGAAGAAGTAGCCATGGAGCTTGGTGTAGATGAGTGAATCCTCCTCTCCAGCTACTGCAAGGTCGACCTCCTCCTTCTTCTTGGATGGAATGGTGTGGAATGATGGTGGGAAGTGGATAGAAAGCTTGGAAATGAGAGTTTTGGTGGTGGAAATGGTGAAATGGAGTAAAATGGAGGTGGAAATGGAGTGGAACGGCTAAGGGGAGAAAATGGGGAGCTAAGAGGTGGTGGAAGGTGGATGAACTTGTGATGGAGCTACCACCTAGGTATATATAGGTGTGGGGGGAGCACTAGGTCAAGTAGGGGTAGTATGGGAAAAGTAGTGCAAAAGTAGCCAAGTTTTTGTAGGTAGCACGGCCGTGGTGGGGAGGGGTGAGAATGGTCATGGTGGATGGGAATGACCATGGTAATTTAGGTGAAAAATCATAGGGAATAGGTCACTTTAGTACTAAAATTGGCATGGCCGTGGTGGGGTAAGGGTAGCACAGTCGTGGTGGCTCAAATTTAGTTGTCCGTTCTCGATTCCACAGTCGTTCTCTCTGCAGGTACCATGACAGTGTTGGGCAGCACGTACGTTCTGGAGTCAGTGCACCACAGTCATTTTGTGGTACCACGGCCATGGGAATTTCTATACAAAATGAGTTTTGAACCTATTGATTTTGCAAGTATCCTAGCACGGTTGTTCTATAGTACCACATTCGTGTTGGTCTCTGGATTAGCACTTTGACAAGATTCTCTAAATTTTCTTAGACATCTCCTTTAATGAATCCTTAGACACTATGGGTATGTTGAGGGAGCATAATACTTCACCTTGGGTCTTTCTAAGGGTAGAGAAACCCCAAGATCAATCCTTCTCTCTCTCTTCCATCAAGGGTGGTCGTAATGCCTGAAAAACATGCAAATAATGTCCATAAGTGCATTTTACAAAACAAATGCATATTGAGGAAAATAACATGTAATCTAACAGGTACAGATGTGATTGAAATGCAATATGACACAATATGAAGCCCTAAAATAGGGATGAATCATGGTTCCCAAGATAGATCATCATGGAAGATGGTGAGATGTGAATAATGTCATAAGGGCTCCAAATCTCCTTATCCTCTAGTCCACCTATCTTTGTTGTACTCCACGAGAAGGGTTGTTGTCATATTTAAACATTAAAGTTCATGTAGGAAGTGATCCCTAAATTTGTTTTCCAGATGTTTAACTATGTGAGTCTATTCCAACTCGCCTCTAGGGTGCTTAGTTAAAGAAAACCAAGAAGAGAACACTTGTTGATTTTGAGATGTGAATTCATCTCGGCAATTTTAGTTGTAGATGATTTTATTAATTGAATGATTTTTATGGGTGATATTTATGAACCACTACCTCAGGATAACAATTTTGCTCCTTCCATCCTAGGCCCTTCAGTTCAACTTTGATCCTTCCACTTTAGGGTGCATGGGTGGATGCATCCAGGCATTTAAGTAGATTAAGTGTGGGTTTTTCATTAATTTTGATTTGTTTTGTTTCTTTGTTGATTTTTTCCATTTTTATTTTGACCTTTTTCATTTTGACTTTGATTTCTTTTTCATTTTGATTTTGATATTTTCTACTTTTTACTTTTTAATTTTTTGTTATATTTTTTCATTTTTCTTTTTAAACTTTTATTTTATTATCAAGTAAAAATAGTTATACATATCCTTCATGATCATTGGATGCTTTGGGCATTATGTTAATAGTGTGTCTTAGTGCTCTTAGGCAGAGCTCTAGCTCGAGTGGAGACTCAGTCAACTCTATGACCACATCTATTGGTGTGTTCTTGTTGTGCTTTGGCTTAAGCATGAATTCAATTAATTTTGTGATTGCACCTGGTTCTTTGATGATGAGCTCTAGAGTGACTTCTGTAAGGGAGCCCACTTTGACCAACCTTGCGTCAGTTAGGTATTTAGTGTTATGCTTGAGGGCTCAACATGAGTTTGTATTGATGTGATGATAATCATAGTGAACGTCAGGATTGTATTTTTGTGGTAAAGGATTAGGATGTTCCTTTATTGCTATAAATTATACAAGGATATTAACCAATGGGAAGGCCTTATTGAGAGAGAACCCTAAGGGTGTGAAAATTCTCTTTGATTTTTTCATTGGTATTTCCTTTTTGACAATGGTAGGAGCAAATGTTTCTTCTACAAATGTATCTTGATTTATCATGCTTTGGTAATCAAGAATTGTGACTTCTGGTGTTGACCTATGAGGTGTTGATTTTATACTATCTTGACCTCTATATCTCTTAGTTTCTACATGACTTCTCTCATGCTATGATCAATAGTGTGTCAAATCTCAGAGCCAACTATGGTTGTCAATGTTATGACTAATCTTGGATGAGGTGGATACATGTAAGGTCCTATAACTAGAGGATAGTTCCAGGGTGGCTATCGAGGATACATTGTGGGATTGATTGCATAACACCTCTTCATCTATGTTGAATAGTAGTTTTGTCCTTTTTTAGCTTTTGGCCTTCTTCCTTGATAAACAACAACTTCTGCTTGTTCATTGGATTCTTTTTTTTATCATTTGCTTGGTTGTTCTATGGAGTGATTGTGTGTAGGAGTGAGCATTATATTAATTTGGTCGGTTACATTTAATTTGTGGTTTAAGATTTTAATCATTAACCTAACAAAATTAGTTTCGGTTAGTTCACTTATGGTTAATCAGTTAATGGTTAATTCCATCAGTTAATTTGGTTAACCAAACAACACTCTTATAATAATATTGTATGAAAATAATTATAAAATTTTGAACAATAATTATTATAGTAATATTACATATAAACATAGAGATATTGTAACATCCCTGACCTGGGTTATGCTTTAACCCTAGATGTTTTGTTTAAGAAAGATAATTATATGCTTGTTTTTATCTTTTGAAAAGTAATTAAGGCTCAATAGGAGCTTATGTTTTTATTTTAGTCCTTTTTGAATAATGTTGAAAACAATGTTGTGCTTATTTTGGACTAAAGTGCAAATTACCAAAGTTGAGGGGTTAACTTGCAAATGTTACATGTTAAAATGTTCCTCAAGTGTTATAACACCATGAGAATGATAATCATGTAGAGTTATGGCTTGTGCAAGCATGAGAACCAAGAAAGAGCTTATTAAGTAATGTTTGTGCATTAAAACCTAGTTTTGGTGTAATGTGCAATTTACCCAAAACCTAGGGTTCAATATGCAAAATACCACTTCTAGAGAGTCCCTAATGTTTCTTGGTATCAATTAGAGACAAGAAAATCAGGGGGGGCATCTCATTTGAATCCCTTTGGGGGAGAGAGAATCTTGATATTAAAATAATCAAGATTTAAGCATACTTGAAACCTATTTCAATTTAATGCAAAAATAAATATATTAATGGAAGTGCCCTTCAACCAAGGAGGTCAAGGAGGACAAAACCGTTTGAAGGTTCAAAAGTATTAAAACCATTTGGAGACCTAATAGTCTCAAAGCTATGAAGGATCAATTAATCCTATGATTGTTAATGATCGCTTCCGCTTAGTTAATGACGTTTTGTACAAACTGACTATTACAGTTTAGTGGTATCAGAGCTCTAGGTTCGTTGAGTCTACAGAGACATAGGATTAAGGTTGTTATTGTCTTCCAATTTATCCGATAGTGTCTTCTTCTCATATAGGAGAAGAAGAACTTAAAGATGTCTGGATCACACGAAGAACATGCTGCTGAGAGCATCATTGCTGCACCAGGAAGAGGTGTAAGGGATCTGGATAGGGAGGAACCAGTACCTGAACATCCCCAGCTTAACTAAGCTGCACTAGCAAACCCAGCTTTCCATGATCTATTTGGGCAGTTCATGGCAACCATGATGCATATGGTGGATAGGATGCCACCACCTGCATAGAGGGCACCAGCCCATAATGAAGGACAGGGAGCCGGCAAGACTTTTGAACGACTTCGCCGGGTTGGAACCACAGATTATGCTGGTACAACTGACCCAGTAGATGTTGACTTGTGGTTGACTGAGTTGGAGAAGGCCTTTAGAATCCTCAATATCCCTGAAGCAGAGAAGGTGAGGCATGCAGTGTACCTTTTAAAAGGGAGTGTTGGCCACTGGTGGACAATAGAAGAGGGCAAGAGGTCAGGTGTTGAAATCAGATGGGAAGAATTCCGACGAGAATTTGTCAATAGATACTTCCCCAAGATGTATCTAGATGAGAAGATCTCTCAGTTTGAGAGGTTAAGGCAAGGACCAATGAACATTAGTGAGTATGGAGCTAAGTTCATGGAGCTTTTATGGTTTTGTCCGCATATGGCAGCTATAGATGAAGAGAGAATTTGGCATTTTGAGAAGGGGCTGAATGCTGATTTGACCACTCCTGTGTCTGCCTTAGAGAATAGGGAGAGTTTCGCCACCTTTGGGGAGTCCGTGAGATAGATAGAAAGGTTAGTGATTGAGAAGTGTCAGACTAAGAGTAAGAAGGTGTATACTCAGTTTCAAGGATAGAGGTCCAAAAGTTTCAAGAAACCGAGATTTTCTGCACCAATAGCACCACCAAGACTCAATACCCATATGTAATGGACGTCGAGTAGGGGTAGAGGTTGTAGTTTACCATCAGAGGGAGACCATAGCTCAGCCTCAATGTCAGTAACAGGACCACCCAGGCCACAGAGGGAGAGCAGAGGCTATTTTATATGCGGAAAGATGGGGCATTTGATGAAAGATTGTTGAGCTAGAGATGTAAGTGACTCAACCTCCGAGGCAGATTCAACAAGGCTCTCAGAAGAAACAATTTTTGAGTGGCACCAGAGGATGTGGACAAGCATCCCAAGCTGGTTCATCGGCACCCAACAACCGAGCACAGGGTCAACAGCAAGCAACAGAGAGATTCTATGCGATGAATCAACCTGAAGCAGTAGTCAACCCTCGAGTTGTGATAGATTAGATGTAACTATTTCATTATGATATGTCTTCATCCTTCTTCGTATATATTTTGATTGATCCGCGTGCTACGCATTCCTTTATCACTCGAGGAGTGATCCTTGACTGCAATATGACTGTCAGTCATAGAGCAGATAGTCTATTGTTAGAAACCTCTTTATTGGGATCTGCAGTGCTAAGGGAGGTGTGTTCTCCCTGCATTCTTTCCTTTTCTGAGCATCGCATTCAGGTGGATCATATACCACTTGAGATGCACGGGTTCGCTATAATTCTTGGGATGAACACCCTAGAAAAGTATAAGGTTGTCTTGGATTGTGATTCCAAGCAAGCTGTGTTTGCAAATGACGGTGACACATGGATCTTTCAGGGAGATAGAAAGATTCTTCCAACCTGTCTAGTGTCGGCCATGGTAGTTGAGAAGCTGATGAGACAAGGATGCTTTGCATTCTTGGCACATGTGGTAGATACCAGAATAGAGAGTTCTAATCTTTCTGAAGTTCCGATAGTTAGGGACTTTGAAGATGTGTTCCCTGAGGAACTTCCAGGTGTTCCTCCACCCCGAGAGATTGACTTTGAGATTAATCTAATCCCGGGCATGCAACCAATAGCACAAACACCATATAGAATGGCACATGCTGACATGGCAGAGCTCAAGAAACAGCAGTAGGAGTTGCTTGAGAAGGGTTTTATCTAACCGAGTACTTCACCATGGGGTGCTACGGTTCTCTTTGTTAAGAAGAAGGACGGATCTATGTGGTTATGCATTGATTACAGATAGTTGAATAAAGTAACCACAAAGAACAAGTATCATCTGCCAAGGATCGATGACCTATTTGATCAATTGCGTGGTGCAAATATCTTCTCAAAGATAGATCTGAGGTCGGGATATCATCAGTTGTGTATCAAGAAGAGTGACATACCTAAGTCTGCCTTTAGGACAAGGTATGGTCACTATGAGTTCATAGTTATGTCGTTTGGACTAACTAATGCACCAGCTGCATTTATGGAACTCATGAATAGAATCTTCCGGCCTTTTCTTGATCAGTTAATAGTAGTCTTCATAAATGATATCTTGATATACAATAGAGATGCTCAACAGCATGAGCAGCATCTTCATCATGCTTTAACTTTGCTAAGAGAGCATAAGCTATATGCTATGTTTAGCAAATGTGAGTTTTGGTTACCAGAAGTTTCTTTTCTAGGACACGTAATATCTGCCTCAGGTATCCGTGTTGATCCTAAGAAGGTAGAATCTGTCTTGCAATGGGAATAGACAAAGACACCAAAGGAGATACGCAGTTTCCTAGGACTGGCAGGCTATTACAGGAGGTACATTAAGAGATTTAATTCTATAGCTTTACCCCTAACCAAGTTGACCAGGAAGGAGGTTCCTTTTGTCTGGAATGACAAATGTCAACATTCTTTCCAACTGTTGAAAGAAAGGTTAACAAGTGCACTTGTGTTGGTGTTACCTGAGCAAGGGAAGGGGTACATAGTTTTCTGTGATGCATCTAAGAATGGTCTAGGATGTGTGTTGGTGCAGGATAATCAAGTGATTTCTTTTGCCTCTCGACAGCTTAAGAAACACGAGGAAAATTATCCGACACATGATCTAGAGCTAACTGTTGTGGTCCATGCTTTGAAGATCTGGAGACATTATCTCTATGGAGAAACATTCCAGATTTTCACAGACCATAAGAATCTAAAATATATCTTCTCACAACATGAGTTGAACATGAGACAACGTCACTGGATGGAGTTAATCAAGGACTATGATTGTATAATTGATTATCATACAGGGAAGGCTAATGTAGTGGTTGATGCACTAAGTAGGAAATCATCATCACTAGCCTTAGATAAAGCACAGTTGAACTCCTTAGTGTTCTTTAAAAGAGATATGCTTATCTCCTTGATGCAAAACAATATACAGCTTAAGGTATTGTTGTTAGTCGGGCTGTTAGGTGAGATGCAAGTGAAACCTACTCTGAGACAGCAGATTAAAGAATCACAACAAGTTGATGTTGTGGTTCAGCAGATCAGGTCAGAGTATGATAGTGAGAAATGGGATGGCTTTCATGAGTCAGAGGATCAGGTAGTTTGTTACCATAGTAAGATGGTAGTACCTGATGCCAATGACTTAATGAAGTTAGTCTTAGAGGAAGCTCATTCTTCGATGTATGCAATGCATCTAGGAAGCACCAAAATGTATCGTAACTTGAAGGATATGTATTGGTGGAAAGGATTGAAGAAGGATGTAGTTGAGTTTGTTATGTGGTGTCCGATGTGTCAGCAGGTTAAAGCTGAACATCAAAAGCCCGCAGGAACAATGCAACCTTTGCCTATACCGCAGTGGAAATGGGATCATGTGACCATGGACTTTGTGGTTGGTTTGCCTAGAAAAACCAAAGGTCATGATTCCATATGGGTGATTGTTGATAGGTTGACTAAGATAGCACATTTCTTTCCTATCAAAACAACCTACATTGTTGAGAAGCTTGCACAGATATATATAGATGAGATAGTGCGGTTGCACGGGGTTCCAGCTACTATTGTTTCTGATAGAGGTCCACAGGTCACGAGTCATTTTTGGGAACGACTACATAAATCTTTAGGTACACAGTTAAGGTTTAGTATTGCCTTTCACCCACAGACAGATGGAAAATCTGAGAGGACCATATAAACATTGGAGGATTTTCTTAGGGCATGTGTCCTTCAGTTTGTAGGAAGTTGGGATCTACACCTGAGCTTGATAGAATTTGCTTACAATAATAGCTATCAGTACAGTATTGATAGGCACCATATGAAGCATTATATGGTAGATGTTGTAGATCTCCTTTATGTTGGTATGAAATAGGAGAATATCAACTTTTGGGTCCTGAGCTTGTGTAGTAGACAACTGAGAAGATTAAAGTAATACAACAACAATTAAAGACTACACAGGATAGACAGAAGTCGTACGCTGACAAACGGTGAAGACCTTTAGAATTCCAAGTTGGAGACAGAGTATATCTCAAGTTCTCACCTAGGAAAGGTGTCCTTAGATTTGGAAAGAAGGGAAAGTTAGCTCCTAGATTTATGGGGCCTTATCCAATCATTGAACGGATTGGAAAGGTAGCCTATAAGCTGGAGTTGCCACCTGATCTGTATAAGTTGCATCCAGTGTTCCATATCTCCATGCTGAGAAAGTGTCATCCTGACATAGAGTTAGTTTTGCAACCTGTGCAGGTAGAATTAAATGACAGTATATCATATGTTGAAGGATCTGTGATGATCCTTGATAAAAGAATTAAAAATCTGAAAAAGAAAGACATATGTCTTGTGAAAGTTCTCTGGCATCACCGTGGCATTGAAGAAACTACATGGGAGCTAGAGGAAGAGATGAGGAGGAAGTACCCTTCTCTTTTCTCTTGATGATTTGGGGGACGAAATCTCTGTTAGGGGTGGATAATTTGTAACATTCATGACCTGGGTTATGCTTTAACCCTAGATGTTTTGTTTAAGAAAGATAATTATATGCTTGTTTTTATCTTTTGAAAAGTAATTAAGGCTCAAGAGGAGCTTATGTTTTAATTTTAGTCCTTTTTGAATAATGTTGAAAACAATGTTTTGCCTGTTTTGGACTAAAGTGCAAATTACCCAAGTTGAGGGGTTAACTTGCAAATGTTACATGATAAAATGTTCCTCAAGTGTTATAGCATCATGAGAATGAGAATGATGCAGAGGTATGGCTTGTGCAAGCCTGAGCACCAAGAAAGAGCTTATTAAGCAATATTTGTGCATTAAAACCTAGTTTTGGTGTAATGTGCAATTTACCCAAAACCTAGGGTTCAATATGCAAAATACCACTTATAGAGAGTCCTAATGTTTCTTGGTATCAATTAGAGACTAGAAAATCAGGGGGGCATCTCATTTGAATCCCTTTGGGGGAGAGAGAATCTTGATATTAAAATAATCAAAATTTAAGCATAATTGAAACCCTAATTCAATTTAATGCAAAAATAAATATATTAATGGAAGTGCCCTTCAACCAAAAGTGTGATGGTTGAATTTTTATAAGTGTGTACGTCCTTGTTCATGGAAATGGCACCGAAATATCTAAAGTGAGTGGAGAGCCCACTCACATTAGTTAAAGAAAAAGTGATATCCACTAATTTTTGGATATTATTATTATATTGATTAACGTGCTTAATTTGTTTTCTTTTGATTCATGGATAAAGAAGAGTATTTCTAAGGAGAGTATGATGGCTTCGTATTCAAGGAAGTGAGGGGGATAAGTGGCACTAATTTAAGGAATTAAAGGATTTTTATAAGACTTTCTCTCTCTTGAATTTCCCATATATACACTCCATTTTTCACCCACATGAAAGGCTTTTTCGACTCTTCTTTCTTTCCTTGCTTTTTCCGTGCACAAGGGAGCTTAGGAGAAATAGGAGAAAGTACCCAAACCTGTAGGTGAGCTCCTTAATCATCTTCAACCTTGATTTCATGGTGGAAATCAAAATTCAATGCTTATTTTCTTCTTTGCTCCATTCAATCTTCAACTTTAGCCATTCTTTTCACTCAAAGACTTGAGGACAGACCTTGGGAAGTTGAGAAAGCTTCATTCACCATTAAAGACGTGAAGCTTGAATCTTGGATTCAACTTTGAAGGTGGGTTACATAACTTGAACCCTTAAATGTTATTATTGATTTCATTTCTTCATCATATGTTGAATCTTTCTTCTTTCCCAAAATTCCTTTTGATTAGTTGATGAAATCACCATAAGAATCACAACAATTTTCGAAGGTTTGTAGCTTAAAGATGATGATTTCATCTTATCACACACCTCAATAATTATCATGAGAAAACGGTTTTCAATTTTCGATGATCAAACGGTCTCAAGATCGTTTGGTGATCAAACAGTCTCAAGACCATTTGAGGGAAAACGGTCTCAAGACCGTTTGAGGGAAAACATTCTCAAGACCATTTGGGGTCAATTTCTGATGTGGATGAATGAATATCTAATGGTTCAAATTGATCTAATTATAATGGATTCAAGAATGGATGTTACATTGATTACAAACCCTAATCAGATTGATTGGTTGAAACCCTAATTTGATTGAGTCGATTTCTATGTTGAATGGCCCAAACGGTCTCAAGACCATTTGATGGAAAATGGTCTCAAGACCATTTGAGGTCAAGAGGAGTCATGGATGAATAGAGATCCAAGGGTTACAAGTTGATCTACTTTCTATGGTCTTAATGTTGGATGGTTCAATGAGTGGAAACCCTAAATCGATTGATTAAGAAACCCTAATTGATCCATTCAGTTTCAAGGTGGTTTGGACCAAACAGTCTTGAGACCGTTTGAGTCCAAATGGTCTTGAGACCATTTGGGATCAAACGGTCTTTAGACCATTTGGAGGGCAAACGGTCTCAAACCGTTTGAAGGTCCAATCGGTTTCAAGGTTGACTTATCCAATCGGTTTCAATGATGGGTTGTTCATTCAGTTTCAAGGTTATTTTGATCAAATGGTTTCAAGGGTTGAAGGAACTAAACGGTTTCAAAACTTTTGAAGAGCAAACGGGCTCAACCCTAGATTCCCAAATGGTCTCAAGACCGTTTGGAGGGCAAACAGTCTCAAAATCATTTGAAGGTCAAGGAGGTCAAAATTGTTTGAAGGTTCAAAAGTATTAAAACCATTTGGAGACCTAATAGTCTCAAAGTTATGAAGGATCAATTAATCCTATGATTGTTAATGATGTTTATCAAATATAATAACAATGGTTGTACCTTTAAGGTACTAGGGTGATTAGTTCCCTTTGAGGGGATTAATATTTGATGCTTAGGGAAGAAATTTCTCAACACACTATGCTAACCCTAAATGTACGTACTTGAATGAAGGGTTGACCTAATCAAATCAAGTTTGAAGTAATCAACATCCTAGAAAGGATGAGAGAGAGAGGAAATTCATACATGTATAATAATCATGTAGTGGTTAAGCCTCAACACTTTCAACATGAATAAAATATGTAATTAGGGTATGATCCTTGATAAAGAGATCATGAAACCCTAAATTATAAGGTTGATGAGCCCTAACCCTAATTTCAGGCAATGCTAGGTATAACTCTAATCTAGGGTAATGATGTAACCCTAATCTAAGGTGATGATATGAGAAATCCCAATTCAGGGTAATATAATGAAAAACCCTAATTTAAGAGGATGCTTTATGAAACCCTAATTTTGGGTAAAGTTACATGAAACTCTAATTTGGGGAAAAGTTATAAGGAACCTTAATTCAAGATAATGATGTGTGAAATCCTAATCTAGGGTGATACCATGTGAAACCATAATGCAGTGATGTGATGTGAAACTCTAATCCAGGGTGATGCTATGTAATGCTATATGAAATCCTACCCTAATGTAGGGTGAAGGTATGTGAAACCCTAATTTTGGGTTATAGTGCATGAAACCCTAATCTTGGGCGATATGATGATAAACCATAACCCTAATTGTGGGGAATGGAATGAGTATCCCTAATTGATATGATTTGGAAATCCTAACCCTAATGAGGGAATAGTGATGCTACCTTTACATTATATAGTGCTGATATGTAATTGATATAACTGTTATCATGTGTACTCACCATGCAGGTATCATGAGATGTTGGGCATAGCTAGGTATGAGCTATGATATTTTATTATTGAAATTGTTTTATGGGCTTTGTGAGCCATAATATGCTTTGTTGCCTAGTAAGAGGTAATAAAAGATTAAATGGCCTTGAAGAGCCATGTGACATGCTTGTGTAGCAAGTATCATGATTACCTTGGTCAAATGACCTGAAGGTATTAGTTACCTGATGAGTGGTAACAAGTGTTCTTTGATGATCTGAGGGTTTGAATACCCATATTCCATAATCATGATGATGAGTTGTTAAGGGATGAGAATACCCATGATGTGACAAGGGATTGAGATCCCAATATTTTATAAAGCTTCAAAAAGTACTTGATAGAAGTATTACACATTCTTTGTAGCATTTGTTATATTAATTTATGTTTAAAAACCTGACTGATGCTAAAAGAATATGGTAATGTACTTAATTAATCAAGTGTAATCTTATCATGTAGAGCCCCGGCCATAGATCCATCATCGTCAGTAGTTGGTGATGGTGAAATAGGTTTTCCTACGGGATCTCCTAGAGGGCATACTGTTGAGTATGTGGGGGTTATGGGCACGAATATCCTTACGCCCTAATGGAGGAATTGATGTGAGATAAACATTAAACCTCTCAACCCTTCATTATATATGTCAGGATGGATGTATCACTAGTCTCCCGATGTCGGGATGGATGTATCACGAATCTCCCGATATTGTTGACGTCGGATCTATGTGAGATAAACATGAAATCTCTCGATTGCAAAGAGAGTACAGCTGCCACTGTAACTCTATAGAGAAGTTTCCAGTATACCCTGGAAAGCTATTTAGTAGAGACACAAGATGTCCTACATTTTGTCCTCACACTGACTGAGGAGGATGAGGTCATGGAAATTTGGCTCTTCCTTGACCTATGTATGGTACTGATTTCAATTTCGCAATGATCGGTTGGAGTATGAGCGGTATACCTCATCTCCTCAGGGCTTAAGTATGATTGTAAAATGTAATCAGCCGTGTAGCGTATTTGTTTAAGGTTGAAATATGAGAATCATTAGTTGATGTTACCTTGCTTAGCATATCCTAGATGGATAAATGTTATACATGTTCTTCAATTCCTTATTGGATAAGTGATATGCTGCTTTACCAAGTCATAGATGAAATGCTTTGAATAAGAATATTGCTCTAATCTATTCAGATATTGAATTATCTACTGTTGAATATATATGATTCCTCTTCTCAATTTTATTTTATTAAACTATAATAATTATGTTTCTGGAGGAGAGTTATATCTCTCGCTGGGACAATTTCAATTGTCTCACCCCCATGGGATCCAACCTTTTTAGGTAGACACAGAAGAAGAGGCAGAAACCCTATAGCAGAGGAAGAACAGCAGCAGCAGCAACAGGGATAGCACTGATATTCCATGTGGAGGCACTGGATGTCATGTTTTGTTTAGAGAGTCCTATGTGTCGTCTCTGTACTCTCAGGTCCTCGGAGTTAGTAGTTAGTACTTTTAATGAATCGATCTGAGATTTTGGCTTGATGCCTCAAGGTTCTTATGTTGTCTGTGTATAGTTTTAACAGAGCAGTTGATGCTTGTAATCCTTGAGAAGGGATGGTACAGGATATGTACTTATGAACCACGATGTAAATAAAATACATTGGTTCTTGATAAAAGAGTTTTCCTGTGTTTGGATCTCTTTGTAAATGGTTTTAATTTTTAGTGATTTTCAGTAATCTGCTACTTATGTTTAATTCTGCCATTAATTACACTGTGACGGTCTGATTTGGTGTCGGGTCATCTCAGATATGTAGTTCATAAAAGCTTGATTAGTTTATAAATGGGAGAATTGAAATAAAAGTAAAATTATATAGCTATATATACGAGCAAGATATTTCTTTTTGAATTAATTATGATTAATTGGTTAATTCGGTTAACCAAACACAAAATATTTTTAACTGAAAATTAATTGTTTAACAATTAACCAGAATAAATTAACCAAATTAATCGAATTAACCAAATTGTCTAAAAAAGTAACCATTCGGTTGATCGGTTATTAATCGAATTTTGCTTACCCCTAGTTGTGTGATATAGATATCCCATATGGTTGATTGTTAGATGTAACATTATTTCACTGGTATACCCTTGACAGGAGTCATACAAGATGGTGTATTTTACCCTATAGGTTGTATGGTCATGATAGTTGTGCATGGCCTATAATAGGGAGTGCTTATATATGTTGCTTTGGATGAACCATGTTAGCTTAGATCATTTTCTTGACATGGAACTCAAGTGTAAAGACATGATCCTTATGATCAAATGGTTACAAAATTGCATCAGAAAATATAAACAAATCATGTTATGATCCTACTTTACAATATTATTGCGAAAGCTTATACATAGGATTATAAAATTAAAGATAGGTAGTAATTCATATGTTCTCTTCAATAAGGGATAGCTCCTACATGTCTCTTCTAGGTCTTCTTTGATCACCTACCCCTGATTTCCCAGAGGGAATAAAACAATACATGGACCTCAAGAAGGGAAGCATAGGTCAGTCAAATGACTGGAAGAATTTGATATTTGGAAAATATAAGTATGAACCTATCTACAAAATATTTTCATGACAAATTGCAAAGAGTTAGGCAAGTATCAAATTATAACAATAGGTTATTGATAGCATCTCATTTTATACATTTTTTGCATATATTTTATACCTCTCCTAACATATCTTGTACAGACTTTTTCCACTTCTTTTATCACTTTATGCCAAGCATCTCATTCGCACACCTTTTCCATCTTTGTAGGATCATATCAAGCCATGGTCACAGTTTGCACCTCGATCGCGGCTCATTGACCATTAAGGACCCCCCCCCACCGTGGCCGATGTCCCCATGATCACACCGATGCTTTGCGACCGTGGTGCCTCATGCCCTTTTTGGTCACGGCCTACAACCCGCACATCTCAACCTCGACCGAGGTGATGCCTCGACCGAGGTGATGCCATGCCTCGACCGAGGGCTGACTCGACCAACCAATGTGGTAGCCTCGACTGAGGAGAGGCATCGATCGACCGCGATCAAGCCTCAACCGAGACCAAGCCTCGATTGCAGTGTGGATGGATAAGTCGGTGTGCAGCACCTATAAATAGGCCACCCACCTCAACTTGTCACATCATCACATAATCAAGGATCATGAAGTGCTACCAAATTCCATACCCACTCTCATCCATCCAATCAGTCTTGGATCTCTAAAGGTAGAAGCTAAGGAGAGAGAAGACTAAATGCCCCTCTTCTTCAAAAGAAGGAGAGCTTTCACACCATCCATTCTAGATTAATATTTGAAGGAGTATATTGGTGTATCAACATCTTCTCTCTCTTCTAGATCTATCATATCCATTACATTGCATCCCTTTCCTCTGCGTGGTTGTGATTTATCTATCATTTTGTAATGTTGTTATGCTACCCCTGAACATGTGTGGCTAAACATTTAACTTGGGTTGGGAGCAGCCACTAAGGCTCTCCCAACATGTATACTCTTTCTCCCTTTGAATATATATATATATATATATATGCTCATATCAAGATTATCTCCATACGCTTTTTCTTAATGCTTCACTTGTATTCTTAGCTACCATTTTGTGATGTTTGATCGTTGGTACCTCAAAAGAGTGGTATCTTCTTTATCTAATGTTATGGAGTAGTATGAATGCATGAGAATGTTGGATTGTTAAATCTTATAGTCATACGGTTTTCTTTGTGGTTGCAAGGTTGTTATCTTGAGAGGGAGGCCACCTTGGATCCTAGATCTATCCTTATCTCAAGAGAAGAGGGAATAGGCTTTTTTATTACCGCTTGTAATCCTGATAGGAGTATACAAAGGGGAGTGAGTTTTGCATGTTGGTGAGAGACCTTAGTAGGTGAAACCTGATCCGAGTTCCCTTCCATATCTTTGTTTCTTACCATCCATTCTTATTTTATTTTATCTTTTTTTTCAGCTAAAGCTCTTGTTGTTGTATTAAACCAATAACTTTGGGCTTATGTACAAAAAAACCCTAAAAACAAATCCTATATATGATAGCATAACCACGTAGGGAAGCATCATACCAACTAACCCCAGGAGCAAGGACCAATAAGGACCAAACAATCCTCCAAGGGATAGATACAAAACGACCACTCTCAAGCTTTAAATACAGCAGAAAGAAAGCATTAACAATAAGACCACATAGAATGTGCCTCCTTAGATGCTAATCTAAAGCTAATCAGATCATCATCACAGCAATTGTCCTGACGAAGAATGTTAGATCTTCACAGGTCCAAACTCAAGCAGATATCACAGGGGAACTGGTTTCTACCAATAAAGATGAACCCAATCACAAGAAAACCAAGGCACTGGTATTGACCGGCAGATAGATGCAAGAAAAAGGAAATCGACATCAAGCCTTTTGGAAGATACTGGCCAACTGCTCCACCTCCAACTAGCTAACAGTAAGTACACCCAAAAATTGTAGAACAGGGGCACATCAACGAGCACCTTCCTTAAGAACTGAGAGTGAACCTATCCTCTTGGAACTATACTACCAACCAACAACAAAGCAACACAGAGAATCTCGAACCAAGTAGGAAGGGAACAATGTACCAAGAATGTCATACAGAATCGTCGATCCATGGAATCTCATCTGTTTGAACTCTCCTTGGATCCTTCTTCTTCCTTAATATGGGACTTGCACTTAGCTCAAAGTTAATCTGTTGTTATGGACTCGGGTCATAAGAGAATATGGAATCATCCTCAGAGGTATTCACACAGGCTTTATGATAATCAAAGGAGATACCAGAATCATGTAGAATCATGTTACATTGTGGAGTAATCTTGAGACTAGAGAAATATAATTCCCACTCAATATCTAATCCCTCCATTACCACCCCAAGAGATTCACAGTGCATCTCCAGTTCAGGCAAGACCATGTTGCCATAGTTGTGACCAGCTTGGAGTCTGTTCTGGATCTCATTACTACTCTTGCTAGTCTCAGAAGCAATTTGTTGACCAGGTTGAGAGCAGTCAGGTTTACCTGTGTGAATTTGTAGCTCACTGCCATAGTGTTTCCTTCTAGGGTCCTTGGGACAAGAGACGAATCTATGGCCGAACTGATTGCACTTGGAGCAGAGAAGAGGCCTGGAGACGTACTCAATGCCAATCTTCTTCGGAATATCATCCCACTCGATCAGGAGTTCCTTGGGGAATCCATCAGTTGATTGGATCTTGACGCAGACTTGGGTTCCCTTTAGGCAGTTGGTGGACAAAGCAGCTTCGTCAAAATCAACTGGGTGCCCAAGCAGGCTCGCAATACCTTATAATCGATCAAGGGTCCAAGGGGCGTCTGGGTTCTCCACCCTAAGCCACTCCGGGAGCTTCTAGAATAAGAGAGGAGCAAGCAGCTCGCCCGGTTCCCATGGGTGGGCAATGACGAGACCACCAACTAGCAACCAGGGTGCCTCATCAAGGATTTGCTCCTTTTCAATGTCTGTTGAAATCTTGATGACAAACCCCTCATCTTCTTCTGCTACAATCTGAAAGTCACCGCTAGGGTTCCATAGTCTCTTGATCCAGCCAAGGATTTGGCCTTTGAATGGCTTCCTCCCTGTGAAGTGAAGAGATAGGTATTTCTTCCAGTTCAGAGCCTCCTCCTTCTTGGTGGAGAACGAGAAGATCTTTGTTCCATTCTTAACGATCAGCTCCATGTACCTAATAACTGGGCCATCCTTGCACAATCTTCCTAATCTGCTGGATAATATCCAGTCAGGATCTGGAGGCGTTGATGAGGAACCTTTATTCTTCTCTAGCGGAAGTACAGAGGAAGGGGAAGACGGGATTGGAGTTTTTGGGGGTGTGGAAGTCCTAGCTTCATCGTGACTCTGGGACGCAGAGGCGTTGCATGCTCCAGTAGCCTCACTTGAGCTAGTCAGAGGAGTCGTCGTCTACTCAATTTCTCCTGCTTTCCCAGCATCAACACTGGCCCTAGGGTTTCACTCGTCTCCTCTCCCTCTTCCTCTCCTCCCTCGCCTCGTTGTCGACTCAATTTCACATGATTTTCTCTCTTTTTTAGTTTCTTTTCTTCTTTTAACTTTCTTTGTTTTGATCTTGAGCACCATCGTTCCTTAGGGAACAACCCTTTTGAAGAAACAATCTATTTGTTTGGAGTATATGAGTGTGAGACCCTGTGTACTTAACACTTGCTGACCTTGTCCTTGTGGTTCGACCCCGATTACTATGTCAGACCCCGTATAATAGTTGCGGGGGCTTGAGTGTCAGGTTATTATCTTAAGATTCTGACTACTCTAGATCCGCTCCATTTTGGATGCACAATTTAGGCCAGTCAGTTATCAAATTTGATAAGATTTAATTTCAAATTTGACTCTAGCAATTCAATTTTTCAAATAGATAGCAACTGGAAACGTCTAGAAATTAGGGAAGCCATGTGTTCTCTCCTACAGAGAATGACAACACACTACTGATATTCTCAATATAATGAGGGACCCTATGGCCTTTAACTATGCAGACATATGTGGAAGCATAATTCCACTAAACTAGTGGCACTAGTCTGCCCTTTTTCTATGTCTACACATTGTGCTACTATTTCTAGGAATTTGTCGGTGACCTTTCAAAAAGGAAGGCTAAAGTTTTTGCAACAAAATTAGGCCCACCCAACCTACCTACTATGTATGATTTCAAGAGGGAATCATCTTTCTAAATATAAAATAGAAATTTTGTACCTTTAGATCAAAATATGCAAAATTTAGAGTCCCAAGTATTCATCTTCAAGATTTTAATCAAAACAAAGATATCTACAAATGTGGAGGAATATTTGTGACTACATGGAGTGCAAGTTCTTTTTTGTATTACTTAGGATTTAGGTTTTATATCTTCAATTCGTATTCCATATTTTCCTGTCAATATTGATTTTAGACTTCCATCTAGGTTAAGTATATATGAATATTACTAAGTTTTTTTAATATCTCTAGGTTAGATCTTAAAATGTTTCTCTCTCTTATAAAAATATAATTCTATCTATTCAGTAGGATCATTTTTATTTATCATTATACTTAGTAGGACTGTCCTGGGTTCATACATAGTTAAATGCATAATAGTTATACACTCTTATTCAGTTCTCCAATTTTAATGTAAGTATGCATTATATAGCAGTCATCAAATTAACCCATGTATACATATAATATTATCCGTATAAATGTTACAAAAGAACTTTACCTTATATGTTCCTACCTTTAGTTTTGGTTTTCTCATTAAAGTGTACTTCCTAGGTTCATATTGTGTCACTAAATACCATTCATTATATGAACGTTCACCAAGGATTAACATGCAAATTTAGGGATGTTCTACAACATTTACTATTTTTTTTAGGATCTCTTCATGTACTCATTATTAGGATACTATTAATGGTAAGGTTTGAATAATTTTCTTTATCCATATGAATGAGAATTGCAGTTAAACATCTACATTATCATTAATTCATGTATAATATACTAATGTTACTAGTTATATGACAAAATAAATTAGGAGGTGGACTTAACAAGATGCAAACTTTTATCTACTCATATCTTGATATATATGTGCATCCAAACATATTAATTGACTATTTGATGTTTCTAACCTAGTATTGTTTTCTTTTAGTTAGATATGTTGATTGTCATCTCATAAATTATTTGTTTTTTTAAAAGAGATATAAGGGACGAAGTGTAAGGTTACATGTTGTAGTAGTGATTTTAAAATCCATTTATCAGTCTTCTAATTGGTGTGACTAGTAATTGGCGCTTGATGAAAATAAGGGTTTTTTTTTCTGTCTCATATACCCTGATCCAAAGTTGATTCTAGTGTAACTCAAAACTATTTTTACTTCTCCTTCTAGGCCATGTGACACATCATTGATGTTGCAGACATCATCCAAGTAGCTGCGACCAGTAGGATCATAGCCTCATCAGGGTTCGAAGAAGGTTGATGCCCTAGCTATTGACAGAGAAAGAAAGGTGAGATCCTCTTCTTCATGTAAGGTCTAGGATCAGAGAGAGTAGGGGGACGTATTATACATGGTATAAATCATTTAGACATGTGATCTTCTACATTGATTAAGTATATTCAGGGTTGTAAAAGTTGCTAATCTTTTGGACTTAAGCGGATATGCCAGAAGGTCATGGTTGAAGGCATTCTTGGAGATCTTAGTGGAGATGTGTTGCATTTGGGCCCTAGTTTGTGGTGTCATTGTGGGGGGCTAGGGTTTATCGGATGAGGTAGAGGAGTTGTTACAATGGGGTTTTAATCCATATCAACATAATGGTTGGGCATACAGTCACAGAGGGTGAGACCTTGCTTTGTGAGTGTGTTACGACCTCACCTTTCGGTAACCCCCAATTAAGGGAAACCAAGAGGTTGAAGCCGCACCCATAAATTCCGGATCAAAGGTTCGACAATTAACTAAGAATAATTATCAAATTTTAACATACCATACTGAAAAGCTGTAAGAAAATAATTTTTTGCATACCTTTTTGAAAACTTGGATCTCTAAACTTCTATCCACTTAAGGATTCTACTCAAACTAATCCTCCTTGTATTTTACTTCATGTATTACACCGTATGATGATTTACTATTTGTCCTTTTGGCTGGTACCTAAAACGCTGACAAACAAAACGTCGGTCAGCCGAAGCTGGTATGTGGGATACACAATAATCATGTAAATACGTTAACAATGTAATCATTCAATTAATCATTTAACAACCCAGAATACATTTTAGATATAACTCCGCGATCCCAGAGTACCCTATCCTCTATATTGTCCCCATTAAACCCCTCATGATCCACCTATAAGTGAACCAATTTCTAGGGTTGAGTCACATGGCACTACTCGCAAGTAGCCCACTCCTTAACTCATGGCAGGCTAATGAGTCTCATGGCACTACACGTAGGTAGCCCAATTTCTAACTCTCGGTAACCTAGACCTTGCTCTAGGATTACCCCTTTTTTTCTTAGCCTTTTCAAGCAATAGAGGTGGACCCGGATCTAGTCAGTTATATACACACATTTATAGTGATAATCATAGTCACTTTATAGTTGCATGAAATAAATAAACATCCAACAGTTATTTTCAATCAACCGATTAAAACTTCGGGAATCACCGTGAAACTAGAGTGATTATTCATAAGCGTAACCACATACCTGATTTGACGAGTCATGCAGATTATTCAACATATACTTCATGTATATACAATCAAGCCAATCAACAGATCCAAGCAAGTAATTCAATCATCACATAATTCCTGAAAAGAATATGTACTCTATTTATTACACACTTTATCAAGAATCTACTTTACTAACTTGGATTCTCTTTCTAGGGTTTCTAATCCGCATTAAGATTTCATTAATATTCATTAGGGTTTCGTAGATCAATTTCTCAAACTTTATCCCTTTTAGGTTAACAAACCCTAAAATACTCTTTTCCATTTATATGAACCTTAATTGCTCAACTATTCATTTTATTAGTCTTTTATACCCAAATTGTCTTAGGATTATCACATCCCTATTTATTCATGGATTTAAACCATTAAAACAATTAAAAGACATATTCATCTAAATTAGGGTTTTTCAAGCTCATTAGTGCATAATCATGCACAAAACCCTAAATTAAACCAATTATATAAATAGATCATCTTTTTAGATCCTATTCTCACTTTTATTAACAACAGGTTAATATCAACTTGAATTACGTCATTAAGTCCATTTATCATCAAATCTAAGGGTTTTTCCTTAATTAAATCATTAAAGATGATAACTTTATGCCTTTTTCAAATTTCATGCATATTTAAGCACATAAACTCTAAATTAGACTAATCATGTGCAAAGTTATTCCTTTTTGAACATAATGTACCGTTTTTACATTTAACAGGTTAACATCAACTCTAATGATCCATTAAACCCTATTAAACACATTAATCATATCAAAATAGGGTTTCTTAATCTTTAATTCATTAAAAAATGATAATTTACACTACATTTCGAACTATGATCAGATTCAGGCTATGAAACTATTTTTAACGGGTTCCTTGCATTTTTCTGATCAAAATACATATATAATTTGTCTTGATCGGAGTTACGAATCTTTGATTATGAATTTAGCAAAGTTTCACTTACTTGGCAAATCAGAGGGCGCCATGTGGCTGTTTCCATGCAAAGCTCACGTGATGGAAAACATTTCGAAAGGGTTGTTATGCCCTCCCTTAAGTCGATTGTTGTTGCATCTCGCGGAGGGTATTTTTGTCAAAAACCTGCCTGAGCTTCTCCTACCTCGCGAGCAACCCTAGGTCGCCGCCTGCAGCGACTCGGGGGAGCTCTTCTTCTCTAACTTGGGTCTCCAGAGCGTCGGCAATGGTTCTCCAGCCTCTTCCTCCCTCCGCCATGCTCTCGCGCATCCAATGGAGCTTCTTTCACTCCGCCATGGCGGCTGGCCTTCGCTGGCCGAGCCTGTCATCTGCGGCCGGCCTGGCAGCCGTGCTGCAGATCGCTTTGTGATGGTTGCGGCCTGGGAAAGGTGGAAAACCACCCTTGACCCTAGAAGCAGCTTCGTTCCTCCACCAAGCTCACGCCGTAGCCGCTAAGGTCCTTGAAACCATCATGTGCTCACTTGGTTAGGATTAGCATGGAAGAAGAAAGAGAAGAGGTTAGGGAAATGTGGGATTCTCTTTCCCTTAGAACTAGGGCTCTACCCCTTATATAGGGGTGAGAAACAAAGCCCTAGATAGGCTTATACTCGACCCAATGAGTCCTCTTCAAAAGGAATCATATTCGTTTTAGGAGAAGTATCCTTCTTTCTCCTCATTATCCTTTTGTTTTGCTCTATTATTTGAATATATAGGAAATAAGAAATTCCTCTTTCTTATCCTCTTTATTCTTGCTCTTCAAACCTTAGGCACGAAATATCTATTTTCCTTTAATAGAAATTACCTTCTTTTTAGTAATACCACACAATACATTAATTGTATACTCACATTATCTTCATATTTTCTGTTATGGGTATTTTCTCTTTCCTCTTTTATTGATTGGGCTCCTTGGACCCCAAGGAATTCTAATAATTCGAAATTCTTTTTATTGGATACTTATTATCCTTCTAGATGCATCATTATGCACTATTTCACATTATCTTGTTTATTTCTCATTCAAATATCTCTTTTTGAGGATTTCTTTGTATTTCTCTTTTGTTTTCCTCATTGACATTCCTTTTAATATTAGCAACCTCATGGATACGAAATTTCACCAAGAAATCTCATTTATGCCTCTTTCCACTCATTTTCCACATTTTATCATTCTTTTCAATTTATTTCTTAATAAAGAAATACTTAATTAAACTTTTCTTTTCTTATTGCCTTTTCTATGCAACTTTGGACTCCTTGGTACCCAAGGAACCCAAGAGGCACGAAATCCTTTTTGGATGTGCCTTCTAGAGGTTTCTACATATTTCTTTTCTCAAATATTCAATTATTCATTACTAATTGAATTTTCTTTGTTATTTGAGCCCAATAGCCAATAAAGCTCACAACACAGACATCAAGGATATTGTAAACAAAATCCATGTATTCAAAACAAATTATACCATTCTTTGTTCAATTATCCTTAATATGAGAAATTGCATTTCTCACCAATTGAACCCAAAAATTGGGGTTGTAACAGAGTGGGTCTAGGAAGGGGGCTAGGAAGACAATGATGTCTTGTATAGATAGTCTGTAGGTGGAGTTGCAGGTGGTTGATGATGATAGTTGGGTAGTGGTGGTCAAGTCTTTTAAAAGAGTAGAGGGGGTTTGTTAGGACTAAAATGAGAAGTGCCAATGTGGCTAGGGTTTTTATGGAGTTGAGAATACTTCAAATGGATGTTGTTTCTCTGGAATTAAGAGATATCAATCGCTAAGTGAGTTATGTTGGATGGTTTTCTCTATGATTATCCTGAAAAGCCTTGACTGGTAGTGGCAGGTTTCATCTATGGTGTTGGGTATCACCAGGTACGGCCACTAGATGAAGAAGGGGAGCATTGTTTGCGGGTTTGAGAATGAAAGCATCGACATGAAACTAATGGTGAGGGGTTTAATTCATGGCCTTGGATCTAGGGAGTAAAAGGAGAACATCATTTTTCACTTCCCTAACAGTTGGCACCCAATGTTAAAGAAGATAACGTATTTGCATTCTGATACCTACTTTGTCATTAATAAATTCCTTTTATTTAATTCATTTCAAGACTATAATTAAGGTAATATAGTTTTATTTTCTCTAGATATTTGAATGCATGTTATATTTCCATTAAACTAAATTTACAAAATACTAACATTTGATATCATGGTCTTTATATGACTAATTTAGTTACTTATATTAGGAATTCAAATACTAACATATGATATCATGGTTTTAAGATGACAAATTAAGTAACTTATATTAAGAATTCAAATATAATATCATCTAACACAATTAGTATTATTTTTTTATTCCAAACACCTAAGCAATTGAGTTTTGAGAATTTCAAATTTTGTTGAATAATGTCAAAGTGATTCCGGAGGTAAATTAAGGGACTAGTTTGTAAATATTTTTCAACTCATGGAAATGAGTTGATTGAGGAACAAGAAATTCAAGTGGTGTCTTATTATTATCAAAGTACATGAGAATTGATCAAAACGACCAAATGAACTTGGAATGAAGGGCTATTTTTGTAAATAAACTCAAGTTTAAGGAAAATTAGAAATCATAGCTACACTTAGATCTCATACTCAAATTTTAGTATGTAGTATGTTACCACTCTCCACCCCTTAATTGGATTTTTTCCTTAAATGTATATCCTAGTTTAGTTAGATACCACTCTCCACCCCCTAAAAGGATTCAACTAGAAATATAAATAGTCATGTCAACTACATTGTAGTATGGTTCACTTTCTCTTAACCATTACCCTACCCCAAAATCCATGTTTCACTTGTAGGGTTTTCTCATGCCACCTTGATTGTGATCTAGCTCAAGAGATCATCAATAAAATTTCATAAAAATTAGTTGTTCCTTGTACATATAGTATTATAAAGAAAAAATTTCTTGATGGAAAATCTTTTTGATGCAAAACTAAAAATGGCCAAAATAAATGTGAGAACCAAGTCTCCATAACCTCACGTATGCATTCCAATTACTATTACTCCATCATCCCAACTACTTTACACATTTTGTAAATTTAATTTTTTATGAAACGTAATGAGTCACATGAGCACTTAGTCGTGCATGCTCCATATAATTCCCCTAGGGTCACGTATACACTTCCAGGTTAAGAATTTAAACAATGATTATCAAATTTGTGTTATACCACAAAATTATTTGATCAAGTACAGTTATCATTACCAAGTTCTAGATGTTATGAAGTTTTGATTGTCATCACTAATCTTTAGGTAATGTTTTACTATATCAAAGTTTTAGATATATTTCATTTTTGTTTCTCCATTTTAGTGGGTGGGGTATTACATCAGTATAATTCTTACTTCAATCATAAATTATCCAAAGTATATCTAAAGATTTGGGGTTTCAAAAATCTAAAGGTTCTAATATTTATCAAATTTTACCATTTATTATCTTATTATTTATTGGGGTGCAAATTTTAAATCTTAGTTTTTTTATTTGCACCTACAAAGGTGCAATGTTGGATTTGTAACTTTTTTTAGTCTTTCAATATCATAACTACATTTATAAATGAAGAGCCCATTATTGAACCCTCAATTTCCATATTTTGTAGGGGTTCTACGTCAAAGTTATCCTAATGCAATTTTTCTTTACAAAGTTTGTATTAGTAGGATTTTTCGTTTAAGTCCTAACATATTGTCATTTATTTCCTCTCTATTGAAGGTAATAAAAGTACACACTTTTTATAATTGGGTCATTGATGAAATTTGAGATTAGGGTTTCCCAAGTAGTAGACATTGTTTTGGTCAGGTTGGTATTGAAAGTGAGGAAACCCCACCACCTCATAAGTGAACTGGGAGTAATTATGCTAGAACCTTCACTAAACATCCTTATACACCTTAGCTCAATCCACTTACATGGTGATGGATTATTCTGTACTAACAAACAAATTTGGAACAAATTACTTATCAGTCTTACATATATTTTCAAGTTCCAAATGGAATTATCAATTATATGAAATTTACCTTTCTAGGGTTTACAATATTTATTTATTCTTTCTTCTACAATTACTTGTGGTTGTACCTAACTAAAGAGGAACTCTAGGGTACTCTTCCCATTTGTATACTTAATAGTTGTGTTATATGTTTTAAGGGCCATATTCAAGAAACTTCTTCCTCAACAATATATCCACATAAATCTATGCATAGGGGAGTCTAAAAGCTAGTAGATGTGCTAGGTATATTTCATGAATTTCTAAATCAAGGAACATACATCACATCCTAGTTTTTTAGTGTATCCTACTTGCCGTTTAGATATATCCTGATAATTAGGCCAATAATACTAGGGCTTATTGTGAACTATTTTTCTAAGGTCTAACTATTCTATTGGTGTCCATGGCTAAACCTAAATTCCATGAGACATGCATAAGTGTAAATTATTTGTATCTTTGATACCATGTTGTAAATACATGATCCTTATGATCAAATATTTAAAAAATTACATCAAAAAATATAAACAAATCTTGTTATAGTCATGCATTAAATAAGAGTCACATATGCTTATATATTGGATTAAAATGTTAAGAATAGGTATTGATTCCTATCTACTCTTCAACAAAAGATATCTCTTGCACAGATCTTCTAAGTATTCTTTGATCACTTGTCCATGAGTTCCCAGAGGGAACAAAACCACTACATGGACCCCAAGAAGGGAAACATAGGTCAGCCAAATGCCAGGTAGAAATTTGATATTTTGAAAGTAAAAGTAAGAACCTATCTACAAAGGATTTTCATGACAAAATGCAAAGAGTTGAATAATGTAGGCAAGTATCAAATTGTAACATTGTGTTGTCAAATTCAATAAGATTCCATTCCAAATTTTGAGACTAGTAATTCTATTTTTCAAATAGATAGCACATCTCAATGTCTAGTTGTTGGGGAAGCAATGTGTTTTATCCTACAAAGAATGATAACATGCCAATTGAGATCCCCAGTATACTCAGGAACCTTATGTCCTTTAACTCTACATAGAGGCGTGGAAGTATAATTCTACTAGAATATGGGCACTAGCCTACCCTTTTTTGCTATTTAAACATTGTGCTATTATTTCCAAGAATTTGTTGGTGGCATTTAAAGAGGAGGGCCAAAGTTTCGAAAACAAATTCAGGCCCATCCAACCTATCTACTATATATGATTCAAGTAGAAATAAGATTTCCAAAAATAAAATAGAAATTATTACCTTTGGATCGAAATATGGAAAATTGTGAGTCCCAATTATTCAGCTCCAATAATTTAATCAAAACACATATATCGATGAAAGTGGAGGAATATTTGACACTACATGGCTTGCAATTAAGTTGTGTTTATTTTACTTAGGATTTAGGTTTACTATCTTCCAATTATATTTGATATTTTACCATCAATATTGGTTTTAGAGTTCTAACAAGGTTATAAGTATGTATGTATGTGTGTGTTTGTGTGTCTGTGTGTGTGTATATGAATATATATGGGTATATACTCACTACCTGTGTGGGTAACTAATGTTTGTCACCCGTGGATCTATTTTGTAATAGAAATGCACCTAATTCTAATGAGATAACTAAAATTATAATCCAAAGACTCATTTTGTAAATACAGCGTGAAAATTTTATTGTCCCTTTGAATATAGTAAAATGATATTTATGACTACAGTTTACGTAGTATTACAAAACGATTCTTTCTATTACATTTTTGTCATCTCATTACAATGTTGGATGTCTCATTACAAATTATGCCTTCCTATTAGAAAATAGATGCACGGGTAATTAACCTTAGTTACCTGCATGGGTAGTGAATGAATGGCATATATATATATAGTTAAGTATTTTGATATCTCTAGATTAGAACCTAAAAATTTTCTCCCTCTCTTATATATGATATAATTCTATTTAGTCAATAGGTTCATGTTTGTTTATCAATATACTTAGTAGGAGTATCTAGGGTTCATACATAGTTAAATGCATAATGTTATACACTCTTACTCACGTATTAAATTTGAATGTAAGTACGCATTGGATAATTGTTATGAAATTAACCATGTACAGATACAAGATTATCCATATAGTTGTTGCAAAAAAAATTACCTTATAGGTTCTCACCTGTAATTTATGGTAGGTCAACTTAAGTGTATTTCTTAGGTTCATATTGTGTCTCTAAATACCATTAATTATATGTTTGTTCACCTAGGATTAATATGGAAATTTAGGATATGCTCCATAACATTTACTAAGTTTCTAGAACTCTTCATGTACTCATTATTAGGATATTGTTAGTTGTAATGGTTATCCATTTGAATGAGCATCATGTTTAAACATGTAAGTTATCATAAAGTCATATATAATATACTAATGTTACGAGTAATATGACAATAGAACTTTAGGAGGTGGACTCAACAAGATGCAAACCTTTGTCTACTCATATCTTAATTTGTATGTGCATGCTAACATTTTAGTTGACTGACTCATGTTTCTAACCTAGTATTGTTTGCTACTAGTTAGAATCTTCCAATTGTCTTATCATAAATTATGTATTTTCTGAATTGTGATATAAGAGATGAAGTGTAAGGTTACCTATTGCAGTAGTGATTTTGAAATCCACTGATCAGCTCTCTAATTTGTATGATCAGTCCTCCAATTGGTGCTTGATAAAAAGAGGGGTTTTCCGTCTGTCTCATATACTAAGATTTGAAGTCAATTTTGAACTCATAACTATGTTTGCTTCTCCTTCTAGGAAATGTGACACATCATTGATTTTGTAGACACCGTCCATGTAGTCGTGATCAATATGATCAAAGCCTCATCAAGATTCCATGAAGTCTGATGGAGTGTCGTTGAAAGAGAAAGAAAGGTGAGATCTTCTTCTTCACATGTGGTCTAGGATCAGAGAGGATTGAGGGACGTGTCAGAAAAGGTCTGAATCATTTAGACCTAACTTTGATTGAGTATCTTCAAGGCTGTAAAAGTTGCTTGTCTTATGAACCTAAGAGGATATGATGGAAGTTCGTGATTGACGGTAGTCATGGAGATCTTGGTGGAGATGTGTTGCATTTGGGCCTCATATTGTGGTGTCATCGTGGGGGCTAAGGTTTATCGACTAAGGTATCGGAGTTGTTATGGTGGGGTTTTATTCCATATCAATGTCAATGGTTGGGCATGGTAGGTAGTCACAGAGGGTGAGACCTAACTTCTATGAGTAGTTCAGAGAAGGGGGCTAGCAAGACAATGATGACTTATGTAGATGGTCAGTAGGTGGAGTTGTAGGTCACCATGATGATAGGTGGGTGGTAGTGGTTGAGTCTTTTAATCGAGTAGAGGGGGTTTTCTAGGGTTTTTTGGAATTGAGAAGACTTGCAATGACTGTCATTTCTCTAGCACTGAGAGATATTGGTTTGTAGGTGAGTTATGTTGGTCGGTTTTTTGTGTGATTATTCTGACATGCCTTGACTGGTAGTTGTGGGTTTCCTCTATGGTGTAGGGTATCACCAGGTGTGTTTTTGGCTGAAGAATAGGAGAAGTGTTTGCAAGTTTTATAATGGAAGCATTGACATGAAACTGAAGGTGAGGGGTTTCATTCATGGCATCAGATCTAGGGAGTAAAAGGAGAACATCATCATTCACTTCCCTAACAGTTGGTACATGATATCAAAGAAGATAACACATATGCATTCTCATACCTACTTTGTCAATAACAAATTTGTTTTATTTAATTCATTTCAAGACTATATTTTAAGGAAAATAGTTTTGTTTTCTAAACATATTTGAGAGTGCGCTAGATTCCCATTAAATTGAATTAACAAAATACTAACCTCTAATATTGTAGTTTTTTAGATGACTAATTTACTTACTTATATTGGGAAATCAAATATTAATATCATCTAAACATAAATAGTATTATTTGTTGATTCCAAACACCTAAGCATTTGAGTTTGAGAATTTCAAATTTTGCTTAATAGTGTCAAAGTGATTACAGAGGTAAATGAAAGGAACAGTTTGTAAATATTTTTCAACTGGGGGAAATGAGATGATTGAGGAACAAGAAATGCAAGTGGTGGATTATTATTATCAAATTACATGAGAATTGATCAAAACGATCAAATGAACTTGGAATTAAGGGCCATTTTTGTAAATAAACTCAAGTTTGAGGAAAATTAGGAATCATAGCCCAACTTAGATTTAGTACTCCAAATTCAGTATGTTACATCAAGTTCCACTATGGCCAGTTGTTCTTCATCCCATCATGACTACTGGATTGATCATGTTATTTAACCTGACCCTTCAGTTCATTATGAGAGTCTTCAACCAGTGTCTTCATCATCTCACTAATGTTTTATTGTCCATTGGTTCTTTCCATCTCAAGAAGTTCTTTCAAAATCTATCAATAGGTGTTTTCCTTACTAAGACTTTTTTGATGTCCTCCTCTGTGTTGAAGGTACAATGATTGGTTGTTATGATTGGGATACCAGTGGGAACTCTTCCCCTTATATAGAAGGGAGTTGAAAAGGAAGGATCATCGTTGTAAACAAACTATCCCTTATGTTAGGCAAGAGGATTCAATGTATGGCATTCATGTTTTCATATCCCCGACAATGTGAGTAGAATATAACATAAATGGCCCCTTGTGTGTAAGAGGGTGTCAAAAATCATGATAGAAAAAGGTAATATATATGCCCCTTGTATGAAGATTACATCAAAATATGAAAGTTCATGCTTTATGCCAGAAGGGATTGTTCATGTATCAGCACTTGTTGTTATATACAATGATCTAAAGAGAGTAATATGCCCATATATTGAGTGATATGGAAGGTTTTTTTCAGTCTTTTCAGATATATGTCCAGTAGCTACATGATAAAGCATGTGGATTGTGGTTGTTGGTTGTAGAGGAGAAGTTAGGATGGTGTCTAGAGATAAGGTGACCCACTCTGGGCCTAAGACTTTGGTTGGGTATCGATGTGTGAGGTTTCTCTCTCCTCATGGGAGATTTTATGAGAGAAACATCGAAAAGGAAATGGTTGTCCAGGGATAAGGTCACCTTCTTGGGGCTAGAGTTGTGGCTAGATTCGGGTATGTGAGATTCCTCTCTTTTTAGTAGAAATTTGATGAGAGAAATTCTCACAAGGAAGCAGATATCTAGGGACAAGATGAACCTATCAGGGCCAGAGAATGTGGCTAGTTATTGGTGTGTGAGATTCTTTTCTCCTCCAGGGAGATTTTATGAGAGAAATACTCACAAGGAAAAGGGTATCTAGGGACAAGGTGACCTACTTGAGGATAAAGAATGTAGTTGGATATAGGTATGTAAGATTTTTCTACCCTTAGGAGAAATATTATGGGAGAAATGCTCACAAAGGAAAAAGGTAACCAGGGACAAGGTTACCCACAAGGGGGAAAAGATTGTGGTTGGATATGATATGTGAGATTTCTCTCCTTATGGGATATTTTATGAGAGAGATACTCATAATAAAAAGGGGTTCCAGGGACAAGGTGACCCACAAGGGGCCAGAGATTGTGGTTGGATATGAATGTGTGAGATTTCTCTCTATTCAAGGGAGATTTTATGAGAGTAGTACTCACAAGGAAAAGGGGATCCATGGGCAAGGTCACCTACATGAGGCCAGAGCTTGTGGTTGGATATGGATGTGTGAGATTTCTCTCTCCTCAAGGGAGATTTTATGAGAGAAATACTCAAAAGGAAAAGGGGATCTAGGGGAAAGGTGACCCTCTCAAGGCTAGACACTATGGGTGCACATGGGTATGTGAGATTCCTTCCTCCTCAGGGGAGATTTTGTGAGAGAAATACTCACAAAGAAAAGTTGTCCAGGGATAAGGTGACCTAATTGAGGTCAAAGACTATGATTGGATATGTATGTGTGATAATCCTCTCCCCTCATTGGATATTTTATGAGAGAAATATTCACAATGAACATGGAAAGAAAATGGATTCCCCGTCCCCCCCGGTAGGTCTCAGTGGTGAATGAGGGTTGGTGTGGGTCTAAGGACAAGGTTAACCTTCAGGCTAGAGACAGTGGCTAGACATGGGTTTGTGAGATTCCTATCTCCTCAGAGGATATGTTATGAGGCAAGTATTCACAAGAAGGGGTATCTAGTGACAAGGTGACCCTTTTGGGGCCATAGACTATGTCTAGATTTTAGTGTGTGAGATTCCTCTCTCTTCATGGGATATTTTAAAGAGAAATACTCCCAAGATAAAGGGGTGTGTTGGTCTAGTTTTTGGTCATTTTTCAGAAAGGTCAAGTTTTAAGTCTTAGTCCATGACCGTATAGATATGAAAGTGAAAGTAGGGTAATGGCCCAGTTTTAGGTCGTGGTCCGGGACTGTGGTGTAGGGTAGGCAAAGATGGGAAAACCATGTGTTACTAGGTGACATCTCAATTAAACTGGAAAAATCTTCATTTCAAATAAAGAGTCAGTATGCTTGGGGCATGAGTTGATATTTCTCAGTCAAGATTTGGAAGTTATATCAAAGTTTGAGGATTGAGTAGCCTAAAGATGTAACGGCGAAGCTTTGTTTTGAAAGGATCGAGCTGAGTTAGAGGCCCTTCATCAAAGTAGTTTATGGGTAGACATTAGCATGTATATCACAAGGTCGGAGCACATGATGCAAGGCTAGATGTGATTTGATCACGGGAGCACATAGAGTGTATGTAAAATCAGGCAGCCTCTCAGTGCAAGGATGAAAGTTTCAAAACTAATCCTCATAAGGTAGAGATACTATGGAGAAGTTTCCTGAAAAGGATGGCTCTTAATCTCATATGTGATCAAAGATGAATATTGAAGAGGACTCAAAGGTTTTGAATAGCCTTTTGGCAGTCTTTGGGTAGATATCAAGGGTTTCAGGCATGACATGTGACTCCTGAGAAGAGACCACAATTGTGCTTCCTTTCAGCACAGATCAAGTTTTAGGACTTTTGAAAATATTGTCCAAGTTTAAAAATACCTTCTATTTGTTGAGTTTTGAAAATATTTTCCAACTTTTTTCGGAACATGGGTCAACTTTGTTAAGTTTGAAAAACATTTTTCAACTTTGTTGATCTTGAAAGATTTTTCATCTTTTTTGGGTTTTGAAAGATTGTAAAAGTTTGTTGATATTTTATGAAAAGATTTAAGATTGTTCTATTTGAAAAAAAAATAATGTTCTTTTTTGAAAGGATTGCTCCTTTGTGAAAATATTGTTCTTTTTTAAAAGATTTTTGTATTTTTTTGAAAAAGAATTTTCTTTTTAAAAAGATCTTTATTTTTTCTTTCTAAAAAAAATCTATTTAAAAGAATTATTTTTGTTTTCAAAAAGAATTTTGTTTTCTTTTTTGAAAAGATTTTATTTTGAATATATGTTTTCAGATATGGTTCTTTTTTCAAAAAGAGATTATTTTTTTGAGGGACTGTTGATTTTTTGGAAAGAGATTATACTTTCTTTCAAAAAATTGTTGCTTTTTTTTATATTGTTCAATCAATATTATTGCATGAAGATTGTTGGGTGAGAGAGATGATTTGAGATTGTTAAAGTTCATTCACGTTTTTAAAAATTATGGATAGAATGTATTGTTGCTTGAGATTATTTGATATCATTTGGGATCATTTTTGATGATGTAAGATCATTGGTAGGTTAAGATTGTAGATTTGAGATTATTCTTTTGAAAATATTGTTTGAAAGTTGAGAATGTTAGTTAAACACAAACAATCTATGCATAACGATTACAATCTTGAAGTGTAAATCTTTCAACATTCATAGAATTAAAAAATCATGAAACATTCTTGAACATCAAAAAATAAGCAATCATAAGATGTATATGTAGAAGATAAAGTATCCCTTTATAGACACAAGTTTTCTTGTTATTTATGTTCTCACTAAAGTATGATTTGTGAAGGACGGTTGGTCTTTATCTTCTCTTCATGAGGGTAACATGGGTTATTCAGTTATGGGTACTACTCCCAATACACCTCGTGACCAAGGGGATTGTGACAAATAATGAGTTCTAGAAGAGGGGTGTGTCCTCAAGGATTTTAAGCGAGAGTTCAACACTATGATGGTACTTTACTAACACCCCCATGCCACTTTTTTGGATCCAACATGATTATTTCCTCACGTTTCATGATGCATGGGTCCATAGGTGTGCATAGTGTGGGTGTAAGCTCTTTTTTATTTTCTGAATCAATCCTACAATAATAAAGCATGAAAGATATAAGCATGTAAATAATTAATCATGCAATTATTAAGAAAGAAAATATCTTGCTTATCCAAGAGATATCTCGCATCCTTTTCTCACTTTCCTTTATATGTTCTTTTCCTTTTTAAAACAAAAAGTCAAAAAAGGAGGGAAGCAGATGCAAACACTAAAGGGGGAGTAGAAACAAACTCTAGAGGCTAACCCTAAAAGTGATATTGTTAGAAAATGTGGTAATTGTTGTACTACCATAGCAGAAAAGTAACATGACAAATACAACTTCTTTTTACTGGTGAGACAAAGGATTTTTTGTCTTCACTAAGTTCCAAGAAAACAAAAGGAAACTGTGAAACAAAAACTTTACCTTTTGCTGACTGAACAGTCTTTTGTAGGGATCCTATTCTTGAAAAAATTATATGATTTTTTTATGGCTAGTTCCTCCGACTTTTCGTCAAAAAAATTTAAAAAAAACTATGGATTTTAACAAAATAAAAAGAGATAAAGGAAAATATATGAAAAAATAGAAACCTTGATCATTCTATAACATGTGAGATGACTGAAAAGGAAAACACAACTCAAAATGTCTGACTATCCCCAGCGGAGCCCCTAAACTATTATATTCAGCCTAAAAATCCTAAGATCCTACACTCATGAAATAATAGAGAAACTGAAGAAAAGAATAAACAATGAATCTCTCAAAGTTTCCACCTAGTTTTATTTGTAAAACAAAGAAAACAAAGGTGGGTGTTTAAAATTAGCAAGAAAATACAAAGAAACCCAATTTTTCACTCCACTCAATGGTGGATAAGAAAGGTATGTGTGATTTCATATATCAGACTTGGTGATCCTATTACAAGTAGGGAAGGTGTTAGCACCCACATATTGCCCAATTATAGTTTTCATCTTTTTTCATGCATCAAGATTAAAACAACAATGATTGGGGTTTATATTAGAGAAAATAGTGAAAAACATTAGAAAGTTTTTTCTGACAAAACCTTAGGGTTGGAGATGGTTGTTCCTTTCCCATCATAGCCCTAAAGGTTCTAGTTTTTAGTTGCATTGTGGTCCCAATTGCCTAACAACTTCTCACAGTAGACATCCCTCCCTGACGATTGGAACTAGTGTATAAAAAGAGAGAGAGATGAGAGAGAACTAGCAGAACAAGATTAGATCTTTGAGTATGGTGTGCAGATATAAACAACTACAAATTAATTAATGGAAATAATGAATATGAAACATATAGAAGAAATTGTAATCATTGAGATGTCTACCAACATTCACATGACGGTTAGTGTCATAGGAAGGATTCTCTAATCATATACGACAAAAAATAAAAAGGGGAGGTAGTTCACTCTTTGGCTTGATGAGAGATAGAAAGGGCCTGGAATGCGATGGGTATGCAAGTATATTTATATATAAATTTTAGGATTTGGGATTTCTAAGGTTTATTTATAGATATATTTTAGGGTTTAGGCTTTCCAATTGGAAGATTCTAAAATAGATAGCACATAACGTTGATGCGCCGCCAGGCATGGCCCAGGGATTGAGGCAACCCACTACGTAGCACATGATAGGTGGCTCTGATCTACCAGGTGACCTGAGTTGGATATAGCTTGTTTCCCAACTATATAGATATTTCAGGAATGTTCTAGAGAAAATCATAGAAATAGTATATTTTGAATAAAAGAGGAAATTATGAAGGATAGAGAAAAGGTATTAACTTATGATTATCTTTCATTATTATCCAAAAGATATGTATTTTTTAGGAACAAGTTAATTTAATCTTTGTGGGAAAAATGGAACATTTTAACTAGGATAATGCAATTGGGTAATTATGAAAAAGCTTATAAAAACATAGAATTAATTGGGAAATTGCATCTAAGTCTAGATAATCGATTTTCTACATGGAAATTCCCAAAATGGGTAAAGTAGCTGAAAGTGAATGGATTAAATAGGAAGAGAAATGAAAAAAAATATGGGAAAGATAAAAAAGGGTTATATGTGGAAAATGTGGACGAACATGGAAAAGAACTCAATCATTATCCAAAATACTAACATTAATCATGAATTTTCTGTTGAGTGAGAAAATATGCAGTGTCGAAATCTCCATATTAATGTTGTAATGTATGCCCTGAGAGCCAGTCATATGATGATTGTAATGTGGCATAATGTACTTGATTTGCTAATAATAAAGGCATTTCTTCTATTGTATTTGTTCAGTTTAGAGATAATGATATAACATGATAGATGTCTAAACAATGATGTTACTCATTGACATATGGCTTTAGCTTTATGAATTGAACCATGAGGTCATATGTATGACAAGAGTACATATATTATTATTATGTCCCTAGTCGGATATTATTGTGGAAGAAAAATAGATGATGATAATAAAAAAAGACTAGATTGTGTGTTGACTGATGATAGAGTCTCATTAGTCATGATATTGGATATCAAGTCAAATATATAGGTACTTGTTAGAGAGTAGTGTAACAGACAGACCCACCTTGAGAGTGATACATTGAACCATTGAATGGTAGTCAAAATTATCTCTCAAAGTGATAGTGGTGATTGTGATTCATAGATATCAAGTCACTACACTCATCACATGGAGTTGGATGAACTTTGAAACAATCCAATGTGACCTTGAATAACGGTACCATAAAGGTGGTGCTCGGGTACATTGTGACACATGGGGATTGACTATGAGTGGTCTAGATGGGATTTGTCCACCCTTTTATAGTTGATATCCTGCCCACTTCATAAGAGAGATTGAGAAATGTATGGACATGTTAATGTGAGTCAATATGTGATATGTGAGAACATGTATCTCACCATTCATCTCTTGTTCAAGAAACATAGATTGAGTATTAACAAGATTACAATTTTGTGCCTAACATTCAATATGGATATCTCAAACAAAGGAATTATACGATCATGGTAACACTAATCACAGATGTAGGTTCAAGTTGTTCCCTGACTGTACAATTATTGGGTAGCAATGATGTGTTGCTAGATACCGCTCTTTGTGTTGGTATGTATGCCCACAGAGCCAATCATGTGATTATTGCAATGGGGCGTCATACACTTGATTTTATAATGATAAAGGTAATTCCATCTAATATGTTTGTCTCAATCATGAGATGATGACAGAAACATGGTAGATGTCTAAAGAATGATGTTGCTCGATGACATATGTCATTAGGTGAGAACCTGAAGAATGAGATCATATATATGATAAGAGTACATATATAAGACTAGAATGTGTGTTGGTGAATGAAAAAATCTCATTACTCATGATATGTGATATCAAATCAAGCACACAAGTACATGTTAGAGAATAGTATAACGAATAGATCCACCTTGAGAGTGATACCTTCCATGGAATGATAGATAGAATCAACTCTCATAGTGGTAGTGGTGATTGTGGTTCTTAAACCTAAAGTCACTACACTCATCACATGTCGTTCGATGTATTTTGACATCATCCAACATGACCTTGAACAAGGGTTTACATAAAGGTTATGCTTGGATACGTTGCGCCGCATGGGGAATGACTGTGAGTGGTGTAGATGGGATTTCTCCCTTCTGCAGGAGATTGATATCATGGTCACTTGATAAGTGAGCCTGAGAAATGTATAGACATACTCGTGTGACTCAATATGTGATACGTGAGCTCACATGCATCTCATACAATCTGCTCTAGTTCAAGGAACATGGATTGAACGTTGTGAGGATGATGATTCCATGTGTCGAGTTCAATTTGAATATCAGAGACAAAGGAACTATACGATCAGTGTAACACTTGACAATGGATTGTAGGTTGAAGTTTCTCTCCAACTTTTCAATTACTTGGGTAGCAATGATGTGTTGCTAGATACCTCTCATTCCTTGTGATGTCATAAATTTGTTATGGACATTCACTGCCAACATAACTTGGACCTATAGGGTCCACGCATAGGATGCACATGGAAAAAGAGTTTACTCATGAATATGGTTTAACTTGATTAATAAAGTATTTAGGTATTCGATTATAAACAATATTAGTTGTACATTGGTTGAACTGGAATTTGAATCGTATTGTTGAGAAGTGAATTGACTGGTTCAAAGATGTGAAACGACCCGTTTAGGTTGTGAACCGACTAGTTGGGAGATCAGTAACAGTGGGTCAAGGATTGATGTTGGTGTCATGTTGTACACTAATTGTCACATTAAAGCTAATATTTTTTCTAATAGGAGACATAGTGAACCAGTCTGTTCAAGTGTTGAAGCGAACATTTCACATGTGAAACGACCAGTTAATGGTTTGTAGCTTCCAGAAAATTCATGAAATTTTATCTCTTCAACTCCAAGATTATGTAGAAACCCTGACCCTACCCCTCCTATAAATAGAGGAGTAGTTAGGTATTTCAATAGACACCACAATAATCTCTGATAATTATTGTCCTCTCGTAGTTATAGTAACTAGAGAGACTGAGCAAGTCTTACCCAAAAAAGGAGAGACAGCAATGGAGAGACAACAAGGGAGAGCAAGTCAATACTAGTATGTTGACTTTAAAGGGACAACTCATTCTTGTTGGTTGTAGTAGTTCAATGTGGAGTTCCTAGTGGTCCAAACAGACTACGTAACTCCTTGCTACCACACTAGGAGGACAACAATCACCGCCGTTCATGGTGCTGCACCAGGAGGCCATCGTCGCTAGTTGTTCATGTGCATCTTGCAAAGAATGCACGTCACCGTTCAAGAGTTATTGTTAGACTTGCTCCAGGACTAGGCATATATCTTGCTATCTTCTTTTCTAGATACATTATTGTTGACACGATCTTCTAGCAAGGAATAGGGACAAAAAAATTTCTACTACCTTTGTTTTCGTCCCAATTCTCAAACAATGGTAAGCATATCCACATAAAATTTATGATGTATTAGGGAACTAAATCGACGTGATCAGATTTATTTTATTGCATATGATGTGAATATTAAAACTAATTTATGTGCATATCCAAATAAATACCACATAGGATCCTAATATATATATGGTATGATATATATATATGCAATCTATATGTGTCTCCCTAAAAGTGTTTTGATGGTGGAAGTATGTGTGGTTATGGCCAAAACCCATGTGGATGTGTGTGCATGGTTATTTGGTTTTCTTTCATGTTGTTACTTAGTTTGCAAACTAAGCCTATTCCCTCCTTTCCAAATGTAAATTAATGCTCTTCTCCTATATTTTCCTTGAATGTAACTCAAGGTTTTCACTTTCACAATGTAATACTAAATAGGATAGTGTTAGTTTTGATTTTGGAAAGAGAAGATGTTCTACATGAATCGAGCTGATCGCCTAGAGGATAGAGGAGGCCCACAAACAAGAGGAGCCAACTGATCGACTATAGTCCCAACCAATTTACTAAAGGAGTCCACTAAACTGCATGAGCTAGGACCATTCGACCGATGGATGAAGCCAATCAACCGACCAAGAAGCCCCATCGATCGATTGGAGGGTGCATCCGATCGACTGGCCTATTTCAACACCATATTATCTAGGACAGGTTGCTACATATGATATGGACCTTATGTGGTAGAAATTCATTTTGGCTCCAAATAATTGCATTAGATTGGCCATAGCCATAGCTCATATGTTTTATCATTGCATGTTTGGTATGTAGGTATAGCATGCGCATGATATGTATTATAAGTATGTGGTGAATGGATATATATATATATATATATATATGTGTGTGTGTGTGTGTTTGTGTGTGTAATTTTATATAAAATCCCTCAATAAATATTAAGTCTTAGTGCTTTCCATAATTACCACATATAAAAAGCTTGATCGACCAAGCATGGGAACACCCTAGTGTGGTGTGTCATCTATCTCGTTGAGGTGTGATGGAAGTCATGTGGGTCTACCTTAGCAGGGTGAATTTCTATCGTGTTGCCTTTTAGGTCAGGTTGAGCTAGGTGATCTTAATGGGATTAAGTGCCTAGAAGCGTACGAATGGACTATGGCAAAGAGTTGTGTATACCATCTTTATAAGAATTACATGAGATGTAATTGGAAATTTTGGCCTAACTTAATAATTGGTTATAGACACCAGCATTGGCTCAATAATACGTAATTATTTTGGATCTTAGCTCACTATAAGGTTGTACGATGCATTCTTTTGAATTTGTAGTCAAGGCAATCAATTTGAACAAAATTGTGGGAGTGATAATATTAAAACCTTATTAATATCATCAAACTTATCAAATCAAATCAAATCAAAAGTATTTTGATAAAAGTTGCATTTCTTTTGTAGAATATAATGGCAAACACAAACACATTTTCTTTGTGATCGGTCCTTGAGAAGGACAAGTTGAACGGGAATAAATTTCATGACTGGTTCAGGACATTGAGAATTGTTGTCACTCAAGAGCATA
This sequence comes from Alisma plantago-aquatica, assembly GCA_963693085.1. Lineage (NCBI taxonomy): Eukaryota > Viridiplantae > Streptophyta > Magnoliopsida > Alismatales > Alismataceae > Alisma > Alisma plantago-aquatica. The sequence goes on from OY856413.1 coordinate 784,606,759, forward strand.
AACTCTATATCCTAGAGACACTAAATCCATATGAGCCCACTCCCACCGTATCTAAGGATGGCAAGGATGCTTACATGAAGCACCTTGAAGATGTTGCGGATGTCAAGTGTCTGATGATGTGCTCAATGAATTGTGAGTTATAGAGACATGATGAGAACATGGATGTTATTGATATGGTAACACATCTTAAGAACATATACCAAGATCAGACAAGATAAGAGAAATATGATGTCTCAAATGTGTTGTTCGAGTGAAATATGGTTGAAGGATATCCAATAGGTGATCATGTGCTAAAGTTGATTGGGTGTGAGGAGAACCTTGCTAGATTGGGATTTCCCTTGGGTCAAGAGTTGGCCATAGATGTGATTCTGCAGTCATTGTAAAAATCATACACCCAGTTTGCCATGAACAAAAATATGAATTATTTTGACAAAATGTTGTCATAATTACTTGGCATGTTGAGGATAGATGAAGCATAGATGAAGGACAAACCTAAATCTGTGATGATGATCAATAGAGGCAATTCCAATGACAAATACAAATCTAAGAAGAGCTCTAAATCTTGCAAGAAACCAAAGTATTCTACAGTGAAAGCAAAGGGAGGAGTGAATAAGGAAGGGAAGTACCACCATTGTTGCCAACCTGGACACTGGAAAAGGAATTGTCCTATTTATATTAAAAAAATCAGGAAGAAGAAGGAGATAGATATCTCCACTTCAGGACTCAAGAAGAAGTAAGTTAGAAGTGTGTAGAGGAAGAGTTTTGCAAGTACAGTTTGAATATGTCATTCATGGATATGTAGTAGAATTAGTAAATTTCTATTATGTATTTGCCTTAAATGAAAACATAATTTATATTATATGCATAAGAATATTATGAATATTTCATGTTTTTTTTCAAAAGATAAGATCTTATATGGAAGTTCCCTACATCTCATAGTCTATACTTGATAGTTCTAGAGAAAAATATGTGTAACACATACACTGAATGACTTGATAAAATCAAACAATAAAATTTATAGCATGGTCATCAAGAGCACATAAATGAGAAATAATTACAACACCTCATCCCCTTGCGCCCTCTCGCTCTAGCGATTAGGGTTTCACGAGCAGTGGACGTCCACCCCCTTAGCTTAGGGTTATCCCTTGTAGGTTCAAGTGTGCGGTTGTGATTTGGGTCTCGTCTCCATGGCAGCGGAGATGGAGGATCTCTATGCAGGGCTATGGGTGACGGATGATGAAGAGGAACCTATCGATGTCAACCTGATAAGCAGCGGTGATGAGGAGGAGGACCATACAGAACTGGCGTTGGTAGGATGCCTCCTCACTGATCGGATTTTCAACTTCAAGGCCATGGAAAGAACTTTAACTCAAGCATGGAGACTACGTGAAATGGTAGTTTTCAAGAAGCTAGAGGGTGACGCCTTCGTGTTGCAGTTCTAGCACTAGAGGGATAAGCAACGCGTGGTGGATGACGCCCCATGGAATTTTGACGGACGGTTACTATTGTTCAAGGAGGTTGACAAGGAGGAGTAATCAGGACACATGATCATCAATCGGACCCCCTTTTGGGTGTGTCTCTATGGCTTGCCTATGAGATATAGGGCAGAGAGGACAATTTTGGAGATCGTTGGATGCATAGGCAACGTTATTACGATGGTAAGAGACGGAACGGGTTGGGACTCCTCAATCCGTGTTCGTATGTTGTTGGACGTTACTCGACCCTTGAGGAGGACTATGCACCTTAGGGTTAAGAGTGGGAACATTGTAGACATTGAGATCAAATATGAATGACTGGCGATGTTTTGTTTTAGATGTGGCATGTTGGGACATGTTGACTGTGATTGCCATAGATATGAAGAGGGAGGGGAGCAGCAACATCTATGGGGCAGTTGGATGAGGGTGTCCTCATGGAAACATCGTCGACAGGAAAATGAGAGGGGAGACGGCAGAGGAGCGTCTCATAGGAAGCTGACATTCAAGGCGGGTGGGGTCTAGGAAATCTGAATAGGATGGAGGAGGAGGAGGACAGCAGTAGTGTTGGCGGGGGGTTAGGAGGAGAGGGCGGTCGGTAAGAGGGTGATGACATTCGAGATGGGAAGAAGAAGGGTGATGAAAGGATGGGCATTACAGAGAATTGGGATATGGGTGGGGTGATGAAGGTATAGGGAGACGGGGTTCTGACCTAAGAGATGTCGAGGGGTTGATGGGGGAGGGTATGGTAGCAAAGAGGGGAGGGGAAGGTAGGTTGAAGGAGGGAAGCTTCAATGGGCAATGGGATGGGGGGCCTGCAGTTGCTGGTGGGGGAGTCGACAGAGGCTGTTGAAATGGAGGAAGTGTGAGGAGACGTGTTATTAGAAGAGTGTGCTTTGAATACGACACAACGGATATCCCGAGGGGGAGAACGGGTGACGATGGGGGCAAAGTCTATTTTACGCCATTCAAAGGAGGACATGTTAGCGTTGAAGGGTCGGGGACACATCAATGAGGTAGCCCCGGAGGAGGAGCCACCTGCGATGGAGGAGGACACAGGCTTCAGCCATGCAGGACACCTGCGTCATTGCCAGCAGTGGCCTGAGGAGGACAATGGTCTGTTGCCATTCTTACAGTGTGAGCAGAATGCAAAAGCAAAGGATGTGGGTGATGTCCGCACAAAGGGGACTGATTACTGGAACTGACATGTGAATGAAAGGGACCTTGGTCATGAGAGAACAGAACAGCAAAATCCACATTACTATGAGTAAGACAATGCAAATCAAAGTAAAGGAGCAAAGAGAGCCATCACTAGGTCTCAAAGAAAGAAAGAAGTCGGGCAAAAGATGAAACAAGGAAACAAAATGAACAGGGGGGAAAGAAACACCAACCATGGGTCTATAAGATGAGTAGGGGCAAAACTAGGCATTCCATAAGTGGAGGTGGTATGGGAGCAAACAAAAGGTAGGAGGGGGAGATGTGTCGACATGGACCTAGATGAACTCCCATCGCAATCAGTGGGAGAGAAAAGATACAAGAGGAACAACGAGGGTGGTATCGAAAGATATGGGGTCATCACGACTCAAGCAGCGGAGATTGGCGGAGTCCAATCCCACGAAGGACAATGAAAATCTTTAGCTGGAATTGTCAAGGGATGGGCGACCCTAACACATGTAAGGCTCTCTGGTCTTGGGTTTGGAGAGAGCACCCAAACATAGTTTTCATCATGGAAACTATGGTTGTTGATAGAAAGTTAGAAAACGTCAAAAGGAGTTGTGGCTTTACTGATGGTTTGTGCATATCTAGTGAGGGGAGGGTAGGTGGTCTGGGCTTTTGGTGGAAGGATGCAAAGGTGGAGATTCTCAGTTACTCACAGAGGCATGTGACAGCTTTAGTAAAGGATGACATCAATGACATAAAGTGGAGAGCAGTTGGGATTTATGGGTGGGCAAACCAACCTAACAAAGTAAAAACTTGGGAGCTGATGAGGAAGATTAAAGAAGAGGTAGAGGATTTGCTCATCTTTTTTGGGGATTTCAATGAGATCGTGTCAAACTCTGAGAAGAAAGGGGGACCCCATAAATAGGAAAAGTTTATGCAGAATTTCCATGATGTAATAGATGATTGCAAGCTGATAGATGTTGGATTTGAAGGAAATGTTTTCACTTGGAAACAGGGGCTGACTGAAAGAACTCTGGTGTAAGAGCGGCTTGACAGATTCCTTCTTGAGCGTTAATGGAGGAATATCTTCAGCTATTGTAAGGTTTTCCATCTTCCCATCTACGAGTCTAATCACGCACCTATCATCCTAAAGGCGGACTTTAGGGACAGCAAAAAAAACAAGAAGAAGGGGCACTTCATGTTTGATCCAATGTGGGTGGGTGAAGAGAGCTGCACTACAACCATTAAGAAGGCTTGGGACTCTACTGAAGGAAGCGAGTTGATCACAAAGCTTGCAAAATGTAAAGAAAAACTCAAAGAGTGGGCTGCAGAAAAGTTTGGAGAAAGGAGACGGAAAGTTAAAGAGTTGGAAAACAAACTAAAGGGGCTGCAATCTCTCCCTCCAGACCAAGTAAACCTTAATAGGGAGGAGGAAAAGTCAAAGGATCTTCAATACTAGTTACAGAAGAATGAGGAGTATTGGGCTGCCTGGGTACGTGTAAAGGAACTGAAAGAGGGCGATCATAACACTGTGTATTCCAACCAAAAAGCAACAAATAAGAGGCAGAGGAACCGGATTGACTATCTAGAGGACGAGCATGGAGTCATGAGATCACAAGAGGGTGAGATCAAGGCAATCATACTGAGATATTTTACACAACTGTTCCATACTAGTAACCCCACAGGATTTGCAGAGGCAACAAAGGGGCTGTGGGAGATGATCACAGAGTCACAACGGGAGGAGATGGAAAGAGATATTGTTGATGAGGAGATATGGACAATGTTGAAACAGATGCACCCAAACAAAGCTTCGGGCCTGGATGGCATGAAGGTTATGTTCTATCAAAACTACTGGGGGATTGTAGGAAAGGATGTGGCGAGCTACATCAAAGGATGGTAGAAAGGAGAAAGAAGTATATGGGATGTTAATGACACGCTTGTAGTGCTTATCCCAAAGATAGAAAAGCCTAAAACAATAGGAGAATTCAGACCTATTAGTCTCTGTAATGTGGTGTACAAGATTGCCTCTAAGGTGCTGACAAACCGTCTAAAACCAATTATGAACAACATTGTTTCCGAAAATCAAATCACCTTCATTCTAGGGAGAATGGTCATGGACAACGCCCTCATAGCTTATGAAGTGTTCCACTCTATGAAGAGAGATAAGCGAAAGACTAAAGGCAGCCTTGTTTGAAGTTGGATATGTCTGAAGCATACGACAGGGTGGAGTGGAGTTTCTTAGATGTTGTGATGGAGAAGATGGGCTTTGGGTGGAATTGGAGAAGTAAGGTCCAAGAATGCATCACGTCCATCCAGCATAGTTTTTCCATTAATGGAGATAGGACCAAAAGCATGAAACCAGCATGGGGACTTCACCAGGGTGACCCTCTATCCCCCCACCTTTTTATTTTGTGTGCCAAAGCTTTTTCTACATTACTTTCCACTACTGCCCGTGACACCCTCCTACATGGCATAAAGCCGAGTAGGGGTGCACCTTGTATCTCACATCTTTTCTTTGTAGATGACAGTATCCTTTTTGCTAGATCAACCACTAAAGAATGCTTAAAGATAGCTGAGATCATCAGCCAATACGAACAGGCATCGGGTCAAAGATTAATTTTTCAAAGACAGAGGTTGTTTTCAGTAAAGGAATAGGGTGGGCAAAAGAGAGGAGTTGAGATAGATCTTGGGTGAGAGAGAGGTGGATAGACACGCCAGCTATTTAGGCCTCCTGAAAGCAATGGGAAGGTCTAAAAAATAGGTGTTCAGCTTCATCAGAGAAAGGATTTGGAGGAAGCTTCAAGGATGGTCGGAGAAGTTGTTGTCTAAAGCAGGGAGGGAGGTTCTTATCAAAGTGATTGCTCAGGCCATTCCCACATACATCATGAGCATTTTCCAATTTCCGGTGGGTGCCATAGCTGAGATCCAGAGGATGGTGACAAGATTTTGGTGGGGAGCAAAGGACAAAGAGAGGAAACTTTCATGGATGAGCTAGGATAGAATGTGCAGACCAAAGCGACAGGGGGGCTTGGTTTTAGGGATTTCCAGACATTTAATCAAGCCCTCTTACCGAGACAACTTAGGCGGATGGTCAACAACCCGGAAGCTCTTGCATCTTGAGTTCTTAAAGCCAGATATTTCCCAAGGACATCCATTTGGGAAGCCAGACGGGGTCATGATCCCAACTACACATGGAGAAGTATGTGGGGAGTGAAGGCCCTCTTAAAGGAAGGATCACAATGGAGAGTGTGAGATGAGGTTGATGTGAATATTTGGAATGACAACTGGTTGCCTAAGGAGGATGACACGCTTGCATGCTTTAGATGGGAGGATGGACCAGATTACAACATAGTCTGTGAGCTCATGTCAGAGGATGGTTCTCAGTGGGATGAGGCTAGAGTTCGAGAATGTTTCCCGGACAGCCATGCAAAAAGGATATGTGCCATACAGCTTAGCTTGAGGAGGCCCAGGGACACGTGGATGCGGTGGCCCTCAAGAGATGGGGAGTTCTCGGTCTGTTCAGCTTACTGGCTAGGTTTACTAGGAAAAGTGGAAGCTAGGAACTACACTTCTAGACAAAGCAACATGCTTTGGAAAAGAATATGGCACACTGGTTGGAGCCCCAAAACAGCCCACTTCCTTTGGAGGATATGTATGGGGTGCCTAGTGACTAGAGGACGTATCTTTGATCAACAATGTTTGGATGACGGCACATGCATGCTCTGTGGGTCAGAGAAAGAGTCTATACCCCATATGCTCTTTCAGTGTCCAAATGTCGTGGAAGTATGGGAACAAACATCGCAAGAGGTGCAAGCTTGGGCGGAAGACACTAGGGATGAGGATTCGAGATCAACTATGGAGGCAGCGCTAGAGAGGTCATCCATGCAAGAGACTGAAAACATAGTGGTGGCCATGTGGACGGCTTGGAGGGCTAGGTTCATGAGGATGTTTCAAAGCAGTGTTGTCCACAGCGGCTACCTGTTCTGGGGTGCGTTGACGATGTTGAAGTGTGGTGGGAAGAAGCATGGCCGAAAGGAAGGGGGCATCGCCCGGAGCAGCGCCGTCCAGCAGCTGTGAGTAGGAGTTGATGACACCCAATGGAGGGATGTCAAGGACGATGACGTCCAATAGAGGGGAGAGGTGGGTGACGACATCCATTAGGAGAGAGTTGGGGACAACAGTGTGTGTCAGCAGGGGATGTGAGCGTTGGAAGAAGCCAGTAGGGGGTAGAACTAAATTGAATGTTGATGGCTCACTAGGGGAAGATGAGAGGACAGGGATAGGGATGGAAGCCTGAGATGACATGGGCAGGCTAGTGGGAGTGATGGGGGAGAAGATAAACTCGGGGGTGGATGTCACCATCACTGAATCTCTAGCTGTGCGAGCTGCATTGCTATGGGCAAGGAAGGAAGGACTTGATCGAGTGGAGGTGAGACGGACTCCATGGAGGTTGTCCTTGCATTCACCAGCAAGAAGATGCGAAGGGACTATCTAGGAGCCTTTGCAGAAGACATCGTTTCCTTACAACTTCTGTTCTCTTTTTGTAGCTTAAGCCATGTTAGTCGTAGGTGTAATAGGGTCGCCCATGAGGTGGCCAACTCTATCTGTAGGGGCCAAGTAGATAGCTTTTGTTTTTCTCAGTCTTTTCCTTTGAACTTGTTTTTTCTTGTAAACCTTGATTTAGAAAGTTAATAGTTTTGGGGAGCCCCAACCACAGGGTTCCCCGCCCCCTTTCAAAAAAAATGAGAAATGAATTTCTAGAATCCATACATATGGTTGTCAAGACACTTTTGGTTATTGAACCAATAGAGACATCCAAGTTTGATTTATTGGGAAAAGTGCCAAAATCACCCTTTACTAGATGTAGTGAGAGAGCGAGTATTCTATTAGGGCTCAGACATACTTATGTATAAAGACCTTTGTAGAATAAATGCTACAGGTGGTAAATAGTACCGCATTACATTTTTTTGATGATCTTTGTAGATATGGTAGCTTGTATTTAATGAAATACAAATCTGAATCTCTTGAAGTGTTCAAGGAGATCATGAATGAAGTACAGAACTAGCTTGGTATAAGTATTAAATAATTTTGATATGATCGATATGGAAAATACTTTGAACCACAAGTTTGAGGACCTTTTGGAGACCGTGATGTGTATCACCATGAACTCCACCTACAACATAATGATGTGTCAGAAAGAAGTTAGCACACCCTACTAATCACGTTGCGTTACCAATAAATCTATACAATCTTCCAATTTTCTTTTTGGGCACATGCTTTACAATGAACAATGTACCGTCTAATATGGTTCAAAAGACACCGTATGAGATATGGAACGGGAAGTGTCCCAATATGTCTTTTATAAGGATTAGGGTTGAAATCTTGTGTAACAAAATTGTTTCTTGAAAAGGTTTTCCACAAATCACATAAATGTTATTTTGTGGAATATTAATTTTATAATCCAATCTGACTATAAAAATGTTTGTTGTCAGGATGGATGAATTCCAAAAGAGGAATTTAATTCCAAAGGAATCTGTGGGAGAAAAGTAGAACTCAAAAAGATCAAGACCAACAAGAAAATAATGAACCTAAAAAGGTACAGTAGGAACAAGTAGAATAACAAATTGTTTTAGAATCTCAAGTTCCTTATGTAACACAGAACTCGTGGATCTAGTATAACATGCCTTGAGATTGAAATATTAGGATGTCTATGACTCAAGAAGGAGATGTGTTGGTCATATATGATGAGACAAAAACCTACCTAGAAGCTATTAAGGGACCAAAATCTAATAAGGACTTTAGTCCATGGGTTCCAAGATGGAGTCCATGTACACCAACAAGGTATGGCCTTGATGGATCCACATGATGGGGTAAACCCATAAGGTGCAATCGGGTCTTGAAAAGGTGACCAACATGGATGGTAATGTACAAATTTGTAAGGTCATTATGATTGCAAAGGGTTCAAACAAGTTCAATGTGTTGAACATGATGAAATCTTTTCACCAGATGTCATGGTTAAACCCATCACGATAATGCTTGCCATTGCTGCTTATTACGACTATGAGATTTGGAATATGGATGTTGAAACCACATTTCTTAATGGGAATAATTATGAGGATGTGTGTGTGACACAACCTAAAAGGTTTTATAAATTCAATTGTTACAAATAAAGGTTTTAATCTATAAAGGTCAATTTGTGGATTGAATAAGCATCTCAGAGTTGGAATCTTCGCTTTGATACGACAGTCAAAGAGTTTGACTTTAGTCCGAATAGAGATAAATTACGTGATTAAAAAAGGGTTAGTGGGAGCATATTTATTTTCCACATAGTGATGAGGAATAGTGTCCTTATCCTACACATATTAAAAACCAGCTGGGAAGCACCTTCTCTATGAAGGGATTAGGTGAAGCATCTTATAACTTAGGAATTAAGATCTATATAGATAGATCTAGAATGATTCTTGAAGTGAGAGCACGTGTGCTAGAAAGGTGTTGAAGGGTTTGGCCTAGAGTACTCAATGAGAGAAAATTTTCCATGTCTCATGGAATTAGTCTCTCAAGATCGAAGTGACACAGTTCTTGTGAAGAACAAGAATATACGAGTAAGATGCCAACTATATTCTCAATAATATGTACTCATCCTATATCTTCATATGTATTGGACATGAGGAGTGGATAATTGTCAAATTCTAATGAAATTCATTGGACTGCTATAAAGAACATCCTTAAGTACTTGAGAAACACTAAAAGGATTGTTTCCTTGGATATGGTTATGAGGAAGAGTTGGGTGTATAGGTTACACTGTCGCAATCTTCCAAAATGACAAATAAAATTAACAATAGAAATATAAATTTGAGTTTGACCTTAAAATAAGAACTATAAGTTGGAAAATCTATGAGCAAGAGATATTTGTTTAATTCTACAATGAAGTTGGGTACCTTGTTGTTTTGAAAATAGCAGATAATAATGTATGGATCAAGAAGTTCATGTACATGAACTTATGGGAGGTTTTAACCATTGATGACATAGTAAAAATATTATGACAATAATACAGCTACTGGATAGGCAAGGAATCTCAGATAGCATACTACGGCAATATCATCTCATGCAAGAATTTGTTCAATGAGGAGATGAGAAAACTTGCAAAATATCGACTAGAAGAAAATGTTGCTAACCTTCTATATAAGCACTTATGTAGCTAAGACATGAGGGAAAAGTTGACGATTACTTGGGATGATATTTCTAAGTGATTGGCTCTAAGTTCAAGTGTCAGTCTGTTGGTATGTATGCCCATAGAGTATCATGTGATGATTGTAATGGGCACCATGTACTTGATTTGTTAATGATAAAGGTACTTCCATCTATTATGCTTGTCTCTATCATGATATGATGACACAAACATGGTGGATGTCTAAAGAGTGATGTTTCTCAATGACATGGATCTTCAGGTTGAGGACCTAAACAATGACATCATATGTATGATAAGAGTACGTATATTCTTGTAATGTCCTTAGTCGGATATTATTGTGGAAGCAAAATAGACAATAGTATTACATAAGACTAGAAAGTATGTTTTTGATGATGATATCACATTACTCATAATATGTGATATTAAACCAAGAACATAGGTACATATTAGATAACAATGTATCAGACAGAGCCACCTTAAGAGTGATACATGGAAACCATGGAATGGTAGTCATAATTAGCTATCATAGTGATAGTGGTGATTGTTGTTCTTATACTTGAAGTTACTACACTCATCACAAGGTGTTCTATGTATCTTGACATCATCTAGTGTGACCATGAATAATGTTTCCATAAAGGTTATAATTGGATGTGTTCTGACACATGGGGAATGATTGTCAGTGATGTAGATCGGATTTGTCCCTCCTATAGGACTTTGATATCCTGGCCACTTGATAAGGGAGATTAAAAATTGTATGGTCATACTCGTGTGATTCAATATGTGATATGTGATCTCACATGTCTCATACAGTCTACTCTAGTTCAAGGAACATGGATTCAATGTTGGGAGGATGACGATTCAATGCCTCAAGTTCAATCTGGATATTAGAGACAAAGGACTATATGATCGTTATAACATTAATCACAAATTGTAGGTCAAAATTTGTTCTCCAACTTTCCAATTACTTGGGTAGAAATGATGTGTTGGTAGACCTCTCGTTGCTTGTGATGTCATAAATTGGTTATGGACATTTATTGCCAATGTAACTTGTGACCTATAGGGTTACACACATAGGATGCACCTAGAAAAGGATTTTACTCATGAATATGGTTTAACTTGATTACTAAAGAGTTTAGGAATTCAATTTAAACAACATTGGCTGAACTAGAATTTGAACTGGCTGGTTCAAAAGTGAATCGATTAGTTCAAAGATGTGAAATGACCAGTTCATGTTGTGAATTGACTAGTTGGGAAATCAGTAAGACTAGATCAAGGTTTGATGTTGATTCCATCTTGTACATTAATCATCGCATTAAAGCCAATATGTTTGTGAATAGGAAACATAGTGAATTGACCAATTCAAGTGTTGAACTGACCATTTCACTTGTGAATCGATCGGCTCAGTAGTGAACTGACCAGTCTATGGTTCACAACTTCCAAAAATTCATGAAATTCCATCTCTTTGACTCTCAAATGATCTAGAAATCCTACCCCTTAGCCCTCCTATAAATAGAGGCACGGTTAAGTCTTTCAATATATACAACAATAAGCTATGCCAATTGTTGTTCTCTTATAGCTATGGTAACTAGAGAGACTGAGCAAGTCTTACCTGTAAAAGAGAGAGATAGTGATGTTTGAAGGAACAACTCCTTCATGTTGGCTCTATTAGCACAACATGGAGTTCTTGGTGGTTTGTGTGGACTATGTAGAGGTGTCGAGTCTGTTTACACCACACTAGGAAGGAAACAACCATCGCAGTCTGTGGTGCTGCACCAGGAGGCCGTCGTTGCTAGTTGCTCGTGTGCATCATACAAAGAGTGCACATCACTGTCTAAGAGTTGTCACTGGACTTGATCCAGGACCAGGTATATCTCTTGCTACCTTCTTTCCTATATACATGTCTGTTGGCGCAATCTTCTAGAAAGGAATAGGGACAAATTTTGTTTCCATTTCCTTCTTTGATATCTCCATTCCCTGACACATTGTTTGTGATGTCATAAGCTAGTTATGAACATTCACTACCAAAGTAATTTGGGACCTATAGGGTCACACGCATAGGATGCACTTGGAATAGGAGTTTACTCATAAATAAGATTTAACTTAGTTACTAAAAGTATTGAAGTATTGAAGTTAGACAATATTGGTTGTCAGTCAACTCACTAGAGTGTTCAATCAACTAATTGGTGTGCCAGTCAATCGACTAGAGTGTCCAGTCAACTGACTTGAATGCCTTTCTGACCAGTTGGACTAGGTCAAACAATTATGTGAAATGACCAGTTTGACTCAGTAAAATGATTAATGATATGCAGAATTACGTGTATTTATCATCACATTAAGAGTCAATGTTATTGTGTTGCTGACCAAGAGCCAATCGACCGACTGCTCTGGCACAGTAGTCGTCAAACCATGTGTAAAAGAGTGAAATCACCCCTTTACTAAAAATTTGAAGAATTGACATCCATTCCAAACACTCTCAGAGGTATGATGGAATGGGCATAAATTTTCCAAATTTATTAAACATTAGTATATAAAAGACCATTAGAAAGCAGCGGAATAAAAGCATAACTAACTATATTCAATTTTTATAAAAGTTTTACAAAAATACACCAAATTCTTCCATTAGGGTTTACATCAAGACACACAATCAGGATCTAGATAGACGGAAGTCTAGACTACTACAATCTTGTATCCAAGCAACATCTCCATCAATCGAGTCCAAGCCAAAAGCTAAGATCTTCCTTGTCTTATTCATCACCTTGCTCACACCTGGGTGGTTGGGAAGGCACCCAGCAAAAGGGGAAAGAAAACAAGGTATGTGTCACAAAACTAGTCTAGGATATCAAGATAAGTAAAGCAAATAAAAATAGGCTAGGGTTCATCATATGATGAAGATAACAAGAGTATGAGGCTATATATCAAAGAAGCTTGCCATTAACAAATATAATAAAAAGGATTTGCATGTAAGATAATTATGTCTACCTAACTAAGTGGGGTTGAGGCACCTACCAGACCTCTAACCTTAGCTGATGGGAGAATGAGACATTCCCAGTCACCTACAATATTAAGGGGAGAATAAGACATTCCCCAGGGCGATTATTTACATGTCCTCTGTGGGTGGTTGTACATAATTACCGCTACTTTATTTTAAATAGAACATAAATCCACATGCTAGAAAAAGTATTCATGGCAAGAATAATTATATGAATTAATAAGCATGGTAGTGGGGTACCAAGACCCAAGAATAATGTTCCAAAACTGATTTATGAGTATAGCAAAAGATTCAAGAGTATATGAAAAAGGGTTTAACAAATCCCCATTATAGAAAAGTAGGTTAAGGAACAATTATTCCCAACTTAAGGTGTAAATGTACATACCTCTCTTACTGGTATCAATTACTAACTTTCACCACTTTAATTGAGTCCAAGTTCCACTTTGCCTATTTTCAATGTATTAACATGTATTAGAGTACATAGTGCACATTAATGTATAGAAACCCTAATTTTAGACCTTTTTAGAAAAACTCAGATTTAGACTCTTAAAACATCACCAATAAACTTATTAAGTTCTCCTGATCAAGAAAACATATTTTTATGTTAATTTTGGAGTTATGATGATTAAGATGTAATTTTTATGGATTTTATGCATTAAATTTATTTTACAAAAATCACCCTTCGTCAAACCATGAAATAAGACCTTAAAAATATTTTTATTAGATAGATATTAATTTTCCAATTCCAAAACATATTTATTTCTCAAATTTGGATAAGCAGTTTAGAAGATATGAACTTTTCAATACTAACCAATAGGAAATTGCCACATCATCAAACCAATCGAGATATTTGAAGAGAGAGGGAGAGGGAGAAAACACCATTTGACCCAAGATCAGGTTTTAAGTTTCATAGGTAATAAAACTAGAGCTTCTAGAGAAGATAAAATAGCAAGAAACCAAAACCTTAGAAGAACATGGTAAAAAGAGATGGAAACCATCGATTTTAAACATAGAAGCATGGGTTTTAAGCATGTACTAAGAAATATATGAGAAGGGGGTTAACCAAACTTGCCTCTAGGATTCTAAGAATGTCCAAATAGAAAGGATCCAAAGATTAGAAGGTCTGGTTGCTCTAATCCAAGCTCCTTTCTTGAGCAAAGATCACCTTCTCCACTTTAGAGATGCAAACCCTAGCAAAAGAGCATGGAGATGAGATGTTTTAGGGTTCTAGGTGGATTTTTACCATGGAAGGTCATGGTTATGACCTGGAAGAAGGTGGGGGAGATACTGACAGCATGAAAATGGGGAAGGAAAGGAGGAAATTTACTAGTTTTGGTCGAAATCACCAAGGAGGAGCTTAAGAAATCCTAAATAGAGAAATTTGGAACCCTAGGAGCCTTCTTCACCAAGGTAGGCACCCTCTTTTACCTTGGGACAGAAACTTTGTGGCCAAACATATAAGGGACGATTTTCTAATCTGTGGGAAAGATAAGGAGAGGATTACTTCTTGGATTGGGAGGTGGGAAGGGGTAGGCATCGCTTTATAAAGAAGGGGGCAAGCATGAGGTGTTTATGTGACTTTCCATGTGTCCTTAGGCTAAGGCTTCATGGCCATGCAAGAGGACAGCTCATAGACTCTTATTGTATACCAAAGGTAAGTCCTAAGAGCCCTTAAGACTTCTAGGCCATCCCCACCGTCCTTCAAACAAATAAATAACTTCATTGGTTGATAGCTTTTAAAGATGGGCACATTTATAAAGAGGGTAATCCCTATAATGTCCTTGGAAAGTAACACCTTCAAACCAAGGTGCAACCAGGTGCCCCATGCTTCAAAATCTGGTGAATGGTAAGGAAATATCTAAGGATTAAAATTCAGGTGATAATTTGCAAATAAAACCTCCCAATTGGGTAAATTGCATAAAATTCCAGAATGTACCTAAAATTGCATAACTTGCACAAACAACATCCAAATCAAACCAAATTTAAAACTTAGGCTTATTTTATGTTTTCAAATCATATCAAAAAGTTATATTAAGGTTTAGAGCACTTAAGTATGGTAATTAAGCCTTCACTGAGGTATTTGTGCATAAACCCTTATATTGGTACAATTAGTGAATAAATGTTCACTAAACCACTATAAATTCCACTAATTAAATAGAAAGGCCAATAAGGATAGAAATGAAAGGAAAAGATGGGAAAGAGGGTAAAAAGACAAAATTCTATATTTCGGTATGTTACAACACTCCACCCCTTAAAGAGGATTTTGTCCCCAAAATCACAAGCAAGAAGGGAAGGGTGAGTGTGCAACATCTCATCACAAAACTTCAGGTTATTTTTCCAACCTTAACTTCTACCAAACAACTCATCAACATATACTCCACAAGAATCTTCACATAGGTTAGGTTCTCAAGGATCACCTAGGTTCCATTATTTAGATATTCTTTTTAGGAGATTTAACATTATTTACATTTTTGGCTCATTAAGATTATATTTATTATGATATCACATTATCATTATTATTCTTTTAATTATGTCATGTCATATTTACTTTGTTTCCAAAAGAGTTATATTTCAATATTATGCTTGAAACCATATATATTTCTTATTTACCTCATTATGAGTTTTAACGCAATTAGAGTTTACTCAATTATCTATATACTTGATTATTATCCTTAATAATTGGATTTAGTCTCTATTATTAACATATTGAATTATAACAAATTGTTTTACATGAATTAATACATTTTATCCAACTTATTACAAGTCATCCAAATAATGTCACATTAATCACTTATATCTATATTTAACATTGTCACATTAACTTTCTTATTCACATTAATGTCATCATTAATCATTTTTTTCATATTTATTCAGTTCTTATGATTGATTATGCACTTTTATGTGAATCAATTACTACTTATCCATATTTAAGTCAATATATGTATTTTAGTGATCAAGGTGGGACATATTACAAATTGATTCACATTAAGTGACTAATCGTGTGTGTATTAGATAACAAGGTAACATACCATGCATTTCATATTGATGACTTGATTAATATGTGATTAGATGATTATATATATCATTTATGTGTATCAAAGTATGTTAACTGATTATGGCACCTAATGTAATTAATGTATCATGAAAGGCATTAAGGATGTATATGTTAAGGTTAGATAATTACAACTTAGGGTTCAGGTTAATATGATCACTATATTTTACTTAGCATGTATTAAGTCCAAGATTAGGTTACAATTATCTTGCCCATCGTATCATTAGGGTTTATTGGTTTATGACATGGGAAACATCATGCTTATCCACTATTAGTATTAAAATGTGAGTTACTCTTATTATGTGCATTAGATATTCATTAGGGTTCAAACATATGAACTATTCATTAGATGATCATTATATGTTCTTTTGGATACCAAGAAACATGTGGTTATAACTATAATTTGTTTGGTCAAAACTTAGGATTCAAGCACACTAACTTCCTAATTAGGGAGTCAAGGTTTCTAAAGTCAGAGTAGCTAGATTTTAGTATGTTACATGACTCCATCCCCTTGGAAAGGATTTCAGCCTCAAAATCTAACTGTCCAAACATCATCAAACCAACTATTCTCCACCCCTTAAAAGGTTTGACCTACCAAGGAAAACTAATCTAGAGGTAAAAGGGTGAGTCTAACTAAACCATATACAAGATCCATCACGCTTCACTGCGCACTCTGATTTCTTACTACTAAACACCAAACTTCAAAGTCTATGTTCTAGGGATAACTATCCAAACATGTGGTTCTATGGGTCATAAGGGAACTATATTGGGTATCCATCCTCAACAAGTCATTACACCTGGTAGACTATTTAAACATATTAGGGTCCCTAAAGGTAAATCATATAGATGTCTAAGGCTACTATTGCCTAAAAGCATGCTATTTTGAACAATTCATATCAGCTCAGGCCAGGCCGGTTCATATGGAATTGGGAGTCCTCGTAAACCAAGCAAGAGGCGCGGAGGAAAATATTACCAGCCCCCAGAACCTGATCCTTTCTAGACACCTTTGCTTCAACATCATTCCCTAATAGTTGCCTAAAGACAAACCTAAACAATATTAAGTTATGCATATTTTAGTTATGATTATTTTAGGGTTTTTATTCATCATGATACTAATGTGGAACTATAGGATCCTAAATCAACCTTTCATCATTTATATATCAATTCAAGAAAAACCATGTCACCTAAAGGAACTATATAAGGTAGGGATTCTAATTAGGGAGACAAAACTGAAATAGTCAGATTCCGACTACTATGGGCTCTGATACCATGTTGTAAAGGAGTGAAATCACCCCTTTACTAAAAATTTGAAGAATTGACGTCCATTCCAAACACTCTCAGGGGTATGATGGAATGGGCATAAATTTTCCAAATTTAATAAATATTGGTATACAAAAGACCATTAGAAAGCAGCGAAATAAAAAAATAACTGACTATATTCAGTTTTTATAAAAGGTTTACAAAAATACATCAAATTCTCCCATTAGGGTTTAAATCAAGACACACAATCAGGATCTAGATAGAGGGAAGTCTAGACTACTACAATATTATCTCCAAGCAACATCTCCATCAACCGAGTCCAAGCCAAAAGCTAAGCTCTTCCTTGTCTTATCCATCACCTTGTTCAACACCTGGGTGGTTCGGAAGGCACCCAGCAAAAGGGGAAAGAAAATAAGGTATGTGTCACAAAACTAGTCTAGGATATCAAGATAAGTAAAGCAAATAAAAATAGGCTAGGGTTCATCATATGATGAAGATAACAAGAGTATGAGGCTATATATCAAAGAATCTTGCCATTAACAAATATAATAAAAAGGATTTGCATGTAAGATAATTATGTCTACCTAACTAAGTAGGGTTGAGGCACCTACCAGACCTCTAACCTTAGGTGAGGGGAGAATAAGACATTCCCAGTCACCTACAATATTATGGGGAGAATAAGACATTCCTCAGGGAGATTATTTACATGCCCTCTGTGGGTGGTTGTACATTAGTACCGCTAATTTATTTTAAATAGAACATAAATCCACATGCTAGAAAAAGTAGTCATGGAAATAATAATTATATGAATCAATAAGCATGGAAGTGGGGTACCAAGACTGAAGAATAATGTTCCAAAACTGATTTATGAGTATAGTAAAAGATTCAAGAGTATATGAAAATGGGTTTAATAAATCCTCATTATAAAAAAGTACGTTAAGGCACAATTATTCCCAACTTAAGGTGTAAATACACATACCTCTCTTACTGATATCAATTACTATCTTTCACTACTTTAATTGAGTCCAAGTTCCACTTTGCCTATTTTCAATGTATTAACATGTATTAGAGTACATAGTGCATATTAATGTATAGAAACCTTCATTTTAGACCTTTTTAGAAGAACTCAGATTTATAATCTTAAAAAATCACCAATAAACTTATTAAGTTCTCCTGATCAAGAAAACATATTTTTATGTTAATTTTGGAGTTATGATGATTAAGATGTAATTTATATGAATTTTATGCATTAAATTCATTTTACAAAAATCACCCTTCGTAAAACCATGAAATTATACCTTTAAAATATTTTTATTAGATAGAGATTAATTTTCTAATTCCAAAACATATTTATTTGTCAAATTTGGATAAGCAGTTTAAAAGATATGAATTTTTCAATATTAACCAATAGAAAACTACCACATCATCAAACCGATCGAGATATTCGAAGAGAGAGGGAGAGGGATAAAACACCATTTGACCCAAGATCAGGTTTGAAGTTGGATAGGTAAACAAACTAGAGATTTGAGAGAAGATAAAATAGTAAGAAACCAAAACCTTAGAAGAACATGGTAAAAAGAGATGGAAATCATCGATTTTAAACATAGAAGCATGGATTTTAAGCATGTACTAAGCAATATATGAGAAGGGGGTTAACCAAACTTGCCTCTAGGATTCTAATAAGGTCCAAACGGAAAGGATCTAGAGATCGGAAGGTCTGGTTGCTCCAAGCCAAGCTCCTTTCTTGAGCAAGATCACCTTCTCCACTTTAGAGATGCAAACCCTAGCAAAAGAGCATGGAGATGAGATGTTTTAGGGTTCTAGGTGGAGTTTTACCATGGAAGGTCATGGTTCCGACCAGTAAGAAGGTGTGAGGGATACTAACAGCATGAAAACAGGGAAGTAAAGGAGGAAATTTACTAGTTTTGGTCAAAATCACCAAGGAGGAGCTTAAGAAATCCTAAATAGAGAAATTTGGAACCCTAGGAGCCTTCTTCACCAATGTAGGCACCCTCTTTTACCTTGGGACAGAAACTTCATGGACAAACATAGAAGGGATGATGCTCTAAGCTGTGGAAAAGATAAGGAGAGGATTGCTTATTGGATTGGGAGGTGGGAAGGGGTAGGCACCGCTTTATAAAGAAGGGGGCAATAATGAGGTGTCTATGTGACTTTCTGTGTGTCCTTAGGCTAAGGCTTCATGGCCATGCAAGAGGACAGATCATAGACTCTTCTTGTATACCAAAGGTTGGTCCTAAGAGCCCCTAGAGCCTTCCAGGACATCCCCACCATCCTTCAAATAAAGAAATAACCCCATTGGTTGATAGCTTTTAAAGATAAGCACATTTATAAAGAGGGTAATCCCTGTAATGCCCTTGGAAAGTAACACCTTCAAACCAAGGTGCAACCAGGTGACCCATGGTTAAAAATCTCTTGAATGGTAAGGGAATATCTAAGGATTAAAATTCAGGTGATAATTTGCAAATAAAACCTCCCAATTGAGTAAATTGCATAAAAGTCCAAAATGTACTTAAAATTGCATAACTTACACAAACAACATCCAAATCAAACCAAATTTGAAACTTAGGCTTATTTTATGTTTTAAATCATATTAAACAGTTATATTAAGGTTTAGAAACTTAATTATGGTAATTAAACCTTCATTGAGGTATTTGTGCATAAACCCTTATATTGGTACAAATAGTGAATAAATGTTCACTAAACCACTATAAATTCTACTAATTAAATAGAAAGGCCAATAGGGATAGAAATGAAAGGAAAAGATGAGAAAGAGGGTCCAAAGATAAAATTCTAGAATTCAGTATGTTACACCATGAGATCTGACCTTTCGTATCCCATGAGTTTTGGAAACCCTAGCCCATCCTCTCCATATCAAGAGGTAGTGGCCAAGGCTCCAACAGGCTTCTCGTGTCACACTTGTAGTAACTACTGAGAGAACCTGAGCATTCTTATCTAAGAAAGGGAGAGATAGCTAGAAAAAAGGAATTTTATGCTAGCACATTGATAAATGGAAGGATAACTCCTTATCGTTGGCTCTGGAAGTACGATGTGGATATCCTTGTAGTCTGCATGGACTCTGTAGAGGCGTGTAAGTTGTTTTCTTTATGCTAGGGGAATATCATTGACTATCGTTTGTGTGCTACTTGTTAAGGGAACACATGTTCATATAAGGGTAGTTAATGTACTTTCTCTAGGACAAGGTACATCTTGTATCTTCCTTCCCAATACATCATTATTGATTCAACTTCTAGTTAAGAAATATAAATAGAAAGCTTTGCTTCCGCTACCTACTCTACTGCCATATCTTCCAACAGTGAAATTTGAGCTATGTCAATTTATGATCTATCAAGATTTAAATCCATACGATCGTATCTTGTTTTATCATTTATTTTGTTTCATATGATGTAAATATTTAAATGGTTAATGTGCGTGTTTGATTAAATACTACACACTCTAAGGAATGTCCTAGATATCATGCATATATATAGTATGTATGTATGCTTGTGTGTGATATGACATATATGCAACTCATGCACGCCACCCTAAAATGAGTTTTGATGGTGCATGTATGCATGGTTATAGTCAATACCCCTTGGATGCTTGTGTAGTTGGATGGTTTATTTCCTACCTTTTAAATGCGGTTTGCATACCAAGTCTTCCTCTTTCTTCTCCAAATATAATTAATGCTTAACCCCCTATTCTCGCCATGAATGAATGTCAAGGTATCCACATTACATAATGTAATATATGGTGCTAGAATTAGTTTCCATTGTTGGCAAGAACAAGGCATCTTGACCAGACGAGTTGACTAAGTGGAAGTCAACTTGATCGACTAGAGGGAAGCATGAGCCAACCGATCAACTGGTTTCCCAGTCGACCAACTAGAGGATTACAGCCAACCACTTGAGTCAGGAGACAAGATGCTTGACAGGAGGTCCAAGCGATCGACTGGAGGGTCCAGTCCTCGCCTGTTACCAGTGGGAGCTTTTTCCAATATTGGTTGCTACACATGATGTATGACCATTGATGGATAGAAATTCTTTATGGATCCAAATAATTGCATTCGTGTGGGCATAATCATTGCTCTCATGTTTGTTATTACATTTTTGTGGATATAATATGTATATAATACATATTATAAGTATGTAGAAATTGTATATGTATATATATTAATAATTTAAATATGTCAATAAATATTAAGTGTTAGATGCTTTTCATAAGTAACACACCTAAAAAATTTGATCGACCAAGTGTAGGTTACACAAAATCATGGTGTGTCATCCATCTCGTGCAAGTGTGATGGTAGATATGTAGGAACTGTCGAAATAGGTTGCATAGTCTATCTTGTTTGGGTCAAGTTTAACTAGGTTACCTCAATGGATTAAGTGCCTAGAAGTATACATATGGAATATGACAAGGAGTTGTGCATACCATCTATCCAAGAGTTCCATTGGATGCAATTGGTAAAATTTTCCTACCTAAATAGACATGTTGTGGGCGATCGGCCATAGTTGACTCATGACTTGATAAAATATAGGTCTTGGCTCACTAGAGTATTTTAAATTGCAATCTTCTAATCTGATCATGAGGGACATTAATTTGAACAAAATAGTGGTATGATAGTTAATTAAAGGCCAAGCTAATATCGTCATTCTTATCAACTAAAATCAAAACAGTTTTGACAAATGCACATTTTCTTTTATAGAAATAAATGGTAGACGATAACACAACCTCTTCGCAATTGGTCCTTGAGAAGGATAAAATGAATGGGATAAACTTCCATAATTGTTTTAGGACTTCGAGAATCATTTTCATTCATGACTATAAGCTCTATGTCCTGGACACAC
The DNA here is from genome assembly GCA_963693085.1 of Alisma plantago-aquatica. NCBI lineage: Eukaryota > Viridiplantae > Streptophyta > Magnoliopsida > Alismatales > Alismataceae > Alisma > Alisma plantago-aquatica. The sequence continues at coordinate 784,628,750 of OY856413.1, forward strand.
CAATGCCAATGGATCCTTCTCCCAATGCGCCTAAGGCTAAAGTGGATGCAAACTGAAAGAATGGTGATGATGTCATAGACGTCAAAAAACTTATGTTATTCTCTATGAACTATGGGTTGCAGAAGCAACATAAAAATATAGATATACTTGAGATGGTTACACATCTCAAGAACATGTACCAAGATCATGCAAAGCACAAAAGTTATGATGTCTTTAAGGTTCTCTTTGAGTGCAAAATGGAAAACCACAAAAGATATGATGCCTCTAAGGTTCTCTTTGAGTGCAAAAATGACATAGGGAGATCCAGTAGGGCCCCATGTGCTCAACATGATTGGACATGTGAAAGACCTAGAGTAATTGGGATTTTCTATAGGCCAAGAGTTGGTCACGATTATGATTATGCAATTGTTGCTTGACTCATATAGTCATACCATGAACTATTACATGTACAACTTGGCGAAATGTTGTTTGAATTGCTTGTCATATTGATAAATGTTGAAGCACAAATGAAGAAGTACAATCTTAAATCCGTGATAGTGATCAGTGAAGGGGAGTCCAAGGGCAAAGGGAAAGCCAAGAAAAGTTCTGAGGCTGACCTGAAACCCAAGTCTTTTGCACTTAAAATGAGGAGAAGGGTAAGTATAAAAGGAATATGTCCTTTTCACTTAAAGGAAATTAGGAACATGAAGAAAGGGATAGATATCTCTAGTTCTGGCATATCATTATTGAAATTAACTTTGCTACGTCATCATCTTGGGAATTGAATACCGGATGTAGATCTCATATTTTCTCAAATGTGTAGGATCTAAAGAGGAGTAGACCTTTAAGGAAAGGTGAGGTTGAAATGTGTATCACTAGTGGAGGAAGAGTTGTTTCCAATACAATTGTAACCTATGAGTTATCTCTACCCAGTGGACTTGTAATAGAGTTACACCTATGAGTTATCTCTACCCAGTGGACTTGTAATAGAGTTACAGATCTCCTATTATGTACATGCCATCAATAGAAACATCATATATATATCTTGTTTGGACAAGAGTGGATTTGAATTTTTCATAAAGAATGGTTTATGTTCTATTAGTAAAAATGAGATATTTTTTGGCAGTGCTCAAAGATCTTATGGTCTACATTTGTTAGATCTAGAGACAAGCGTATATAATATAAATACAAAAAGCTAAAACTTGATAATTCAAACAAAACATACATTTTCCATTGTCAAAAAGGGCAGATAAATGAGAAATACATTTTCATACTCCATAAAGATGGTTACCTAGATTCTTTTTATTTTGAACCAATAGAGACATGTAAGTCTTATTTATTAGGCAAGATAACAAAATCATATTTCACTATAAATAGTTGGGGATAGAGAGTGATCTATTAGGACACATACATATTGATGTATGTGGATCGTTTAGAATGAACTCCACATGTAGTTACTAGTACTTCATTAGTCATTACCTTTATTGATGACCTCATTAGGTATGGCTATGTGTACTTGATGAAGCACAAGTCATAATCGACTGAAAGGTTTAAAGATTTCATGAATGAGGCATAGAACCAGATTGCTAAAAGAATTAATGCACTTGGATTTGATCAAGGTGGAGAATACTTAAGACAAGAGTTTAAGGACCTTATGTGAGACCATATTATTGTACCACACTGGACTCCACCTAGAACACCACAATGTAATGGTGTATGAGAAAGAATAAATCATACCTTGTTGTACATGTTGTGATCATTGATGAGTCTATATGATCTTTAGACTTCCTTCTAGGCATATTATTTAGAATCCATTGTGTTTATACTAAACTGCTTACCATCTAAATCAGTTCAAAAGACATCATACGAGATATGGACAGGGAAGCATCCCAATATGCATTTTATGAGGATTTTTATATGTGAAGCTATGTCCAAAAATAGTTTCCCAAAAATCCTGGACCCAAATAAAATATATGTTATATTGTTGGATATCCTAGGGAAACCAAGGGACACTACTTGTATAACCCATCTGACAATGAAGTAGTTGTTGACAGGGATGTTCTTTTCCTAGAACAGAAATTAATTACCAAAGGAATCAGTGGGAGAAAAGTAGAACTTGAAAAGGTTTGAGACCAACAAAAAATCATTGAATCTATAGAGGTACACAAGGAACAAGGAGAATCACAAACTATTGTGAAATCCCAAGTTCCTCATGTAACACAAGAACGTTGTAGTGCTAGTAGGACATGCCTTGTGTAAAGACAGGGTTTTTGAGGTCCCTGACTTTACTTCTATGTGATTAAGCACTGAAATCTCACTATTTAGTTTTCATTTTATCAGTTGATTAAGATAATATTATAATATAATCATAAGGGATTCAAATCAATGTGCAATGGAAGGATAAATGAGGTACCGGAATAAGCCATCAACAATGATAGAAAATTTTGGGCAACATCAATATATATTGTATCAAATACATGCTATTCACAAGCCATATGATTTCACAAATTTATGGATACTTATAGAGAACAACACCTGATTGTCTCATCTAAGTCTCAAGTCAAAGTATCCAAAGTATTATGTCTTTAAGTTCAATCTGCATCTATATAGTCCTTGAGATAAACCTGAGCTAGGAACAAGAATACACCCAATACAAACTAAAACTAGAGAGAGACATCAATAATTTTGGTATGCACTACAAATTTTGTTTGGGAACAATGGGAAAAGTTGAGGAAGGTAACAAGGTGAAAAGGGTATAATTCAATGAGAGTATACATAATGAAAGAAGAAGTATGAATCAAGATTACATACAATTATTATGAGACATTTCAAGAGATATTGAATTAATCAATCAAATCAACGTGTCATAAATAATAATACAACAATGCAGAAGTATAAAACAAGTAATGCAAATTTTAAGAACTCAACTAGTAGTGTCTAACAATATGGAAAGTGGCAGATGCACCACCAAAGACTACCTATTTAGGGGCTAAAACCCAAGGATTATGTGCAACCATGGCCATATACCCCCAATTTAGAAACTATGCTCAAGGAGTGTGTGCAACTAACGTCATACACCCCCAAATTTATAGACTAAGCCCAAGGAATGTTTGCAACTGAGTCTATACACCCCGCTCATTCATTACATTATACTAGGTAAACGTCACTATTTCTTGAAAAATAGAGTATGGCAAGTAGAATTAAGTCATAGAAAGACTGAGAGTTCAACAGTATCAAAAGTTATTTCCATAGTAATATGAACATATTAGGGTAATCTCAATTGATTACTTGATTTAGAATAATCAACCAATTATGCCTCACTCAAAAGAATGCAGGAGAAAAAGGTATCAGAAGGATATGAAGGTACAAACATCTCAAGTGAGAAGTACATACCTTGTATCCTCAATATAACATATTTCTAGGTGTAGAATCCAATAAGACTTCATTATACACACATTAGTCCACAACCATATATACATAAACAAAACTATAGAACCTAGTAGTGATTACCTAACATTGAGTTAGCATTTAGGAACACCTATATGTGTATGGCATTATTTCGAAAGGATTTATTTAATTTTCAAACATTATCTTTTTACCCATAAGTGGAGGTACTTGTTATATACTATTCTAAATGAGGTCTTATTTGGATTATATTTCAATATTTGAAGGTATCCACAATATTAATCTTTATGGTAAGATCTTCCTTAATAAAGATAGGCCCATTTACATCCAAGGAAAATATTTGTAGCTATTGTATTTCCCCAAAGTGTCTCAAACATCTATTTTTGGAGTTTTAGTTCCTTGACATGGTATAATGTGAATGTTAGAGATATTCTCCTCATTAGTTATCAAAATGTGGACTTCTATTTCAATAATATTAATGTTACATAATGTTGGCATGGTAAAAACTAGGTTTCATTAACCAACTAAATTGTAATATTATGATGATTAGGTTCATAGAGTGTGAAATTCCATGTATTATTTTTATACATCATTAGTATGTGATGAAGTTGTTCTTAGCTTCGGATATAATGAAAATCATACTTACTACCTTACTATTTTCTAGTATAATGACATATACAAACATGATCTTAATGGTGGAATGAAGAAACTCAATTGTTTATCATTCTATCTAGGTTATCATCACTTTCATATATTGTAAGACCAATTAGAATAGATTCTCCTTCCCATATTAACTTGTCTTCAAAAATTAGGTCATACTAGATTATTATATTTATTTCTATGATTACATTAATATAACACTTCAATATTTGTATATTTATCTTAATAGATATATTGTTTGATCAACAAATAGAACCAATTTGTACATATGTAGATAATTATTTAGATCTCTTAACTTGATTTTATTCATTTACCATGGATTTAAAACTACTAGTTTACAATGAATTAGGAGATTAGGCCATATGTATAACATGAGGGTTTCACATGAGCAAACATATTAGGAAGAATTGTAGAAGAGAAAGAAGCACCACATATATGTACCTATTTTGAACCCCAAATAGAGAGTGATGAAGATCAGAGGTGAAGTATGAGGTCAGATCCCATGGTTGTACCAGGTTGCAGCTATGTCAAGGAGACATGAGCTATCAGGTAGCCGGAGAAAAGGAGCTAACTTCTGAGTCAGGATAAGAGGTGGTTTCTGGAAGTGGTGAAGAAGGGATAGAGTAGAACCATGGTTTTCGGTCATCACGAAGTTCCTCCGGCCAATGCAGTGGTGGTTGCAGTGCACAGTCCCTCTCATGATTTATTATAATTAATCACAGGTGCAGCAAAGAAGCAAGAGCATGTGATCCACTCAGGTCTAGTAATTGTGGCACCCTACTGGTGGAGGCTGTAGATAGGTTGTCCTTCATATGTGTCTTCGATCATGCTGCTTGTAGATAGTGTCTGCACTCTTGTGGTCACAAGGCAGAGGAAGAAGAAGCAAATTCACATCCTATGGTTGCCAAGGGCGTCGATAATGGCCAGGGTCACTGGCAACGGCCTTGGGTTTCTCTTGTGCGATCCACACCATCATGGTAGGAGGGCATCCGGGTAGGGACAGGAGGGGCTAATGGCTTGGATTATTGTGTGAAGTGAACAAGATGGGAGAAGAGGAGGAGCAATAAGGAAAAGAAGGAAAGAAGAAGAAGAGAAGAGATGGAGAAGAGGGAGTGGAGGGGAAGAAGAAGAAAAGTAACATGAGAAAAGGAGGATTGGAGGGCAGCAGTTATAGTTGAGACCTGTCATTCTGGCTCAGACCTAGCACATGACTCATGACATAGAAGAAGGCAGGGTAACCCTCATAAATGTTATTTAAGGAAGGAGAATTGATGGTGTATATATGTAAATAAAGTAACCTTAAGAGAAAGGATTCAAGAAAATAAATGACAAGTCAAATGAAGTCTAAAAGAGACAAAAATTTAGATAATGATAGAATAGAGCTAGGAGTATTTAAATATACTTATTGTTTTAAGCTATTTTTTACCATAAACTATTGTAGTGCTTTAATGAGTATTTTATGGCTTTAAATAGTGTAATGGTCCAGTCTTTCTCTAGTATAACACTTAAACTTACAATATGCTATGTGCTAATTATATATACTATTTTGGGAAATTTTAATGGCTTATATAAATTAAATGTCATGATTTATTAAAAAAGTGTAATTGAGTCATTTATTGTATTCTTAATTAGCTAAAAGTATTTTTTACTACTAAAATTGATAGTGAACATATTTAAAAATTAGTTCACATAAATAAATATAATATATTGGTATTTTAGAATAACTTAGACATTTTGTTATACTAAGGGTATAAAAGTCATGTTAGATATCGATTGAAGTCATTTCTCTAAATATATGTTAAATGTTACATTGTTATTTAAAATAAATTGATCCTCTATTTCATAGCAATAAATAAATATTTAATTTAAAAGAACATGATTTGTTATTTTAGACCTAATGATAGTAAATTGTTACTTAATATTCAGTCTGTTACACCTTGAGCCTAAAAGATTTGGATATCCTATGACTCAAGAAGGCATTGAGTTGGTCATAGATGATGAGCCAACAACCTACCTAGAAGATATTGAGGGTTCAGAGTCTAAGAAATGGCTTGAGGATATGAGATCTGAGATGGACTTTAGGTACACCAACAAGGTATGGACCTTGGTGGATCCACTCAAAGGGATAAAACCCATAGTGTGCAAGTGGGTCTAGAAGATGAAGACTAACATGGATGGTGATATACAAAGCTATAAAGGTTGATTGGTTTCAAAAGATTTCAGACAAGTTCAAGGTGTTGACTATGATGAAACCTTTCAACCAGTTGCCATGGGAAATCCATCAAGATCATGCTTTCCATTGCAATTTATTATAACTATGAGATTTAGAAAATGGATGTTAAAACTACTTTCCTTAACGGGAATCTTCTTGAGGATGTGTACTTGACACAATCTGGGGGTTTTCTAAATCCAAATAATGTAAATAAAGTTTGCAAGCTACAAAGGTCAACTCTAGATTAAAGAAAGCATCCCAAATATGGAATCTTGAATTTGACAAGGCAGTCAAAGAGTTTGGCTTTAGTTAAAATCAAGATGAACCATGTGTTTACAAAAACATTATGAGAGAATAGTTGTATTCCTCATATTGTATGTAGATGGCATGTTGTTGATGGGGAATGACATCCCTACCCTACAATGATGGGAAGTATATTCTTGATAAAGGATTTAGGTAAAGCAACCTATATCTTAGGAATTAAGATCTATAGAGATAGATCTAGAAGGCTTCTTGGCCTAAGCCAGAGTATATACATTGATAAGGTATTGAAGAGATTCAGCATGCAGAACTCAATGAAAGGAAACTTGTCCAGTCCCATGGAACTAATCTCTCTAGAGCCTAGCATCTCATTACTTTTGAATAATGGGAATGCATGAGTAAGACATCATATGCATCTACAATTGGATCTATCATGTATGCAAAGTTATGCACTCATCCCAATATCTCGTATGCACTAAGCATGGCAAGGAGATATCAGTCAAATCCTGGTGAAGGTCACGAAACTTCCATAAAGAACATCTTTAAGTACTTGAGAAGAACTAAGGATTAGTTCCTTATTTATGGTGGCAAGGAAGAGTTGAGTGTAAAGGGTTACACCGATGCAAGCTTCCAAACTGAAAAAGAAGATTATCGAATCACAATCCAAATTTGTGTTTTGTCTTAACAATGGAGTTGTGAGTTGGAAAAGTCCCAAGCGAGAGATAGTTGTTGATTCTACAACAAAGTTCAATTACATTGATGCCTCGAGCACATCAAATGAAGTTTTTTGAATCAAGAAGTTCATTAGTAAACTTGGAGTGGTTCCAAGCATTAGTGATGTAGTAGAGTTATGTTGTGGCAACAATGGGGTTAGCTTAGGAACCTAGATCGCATCAGCATTCCAAGCACACACTTTGGCACTTTTATCTCGAATGAGAGATTGTACATCGAGGAGCTATGAAGAGTTTCATAATACCGACTGTGTAATGACCCCACCCCTCGATAACCACCAATTAAGGGAGAGAAAAAATCTAGAACCGCTATCCCAAAATAGGATCAATGGTTTTACAAATAATTAATAAATAATTAATAAATTCTACCAAAGGCTAAGCTTAAAGTAGGATAAAATTTCCTTTTCACATACCTTTTCAAAAATAGGAGTTTGTAACTTTACCCAAAGTAGAGTTCTATCTAACTAAATCCTCCAATATTTATATAGCTTTATTCTTAAAATGTCACTTAATGATTATCCACTTTCAAAGATTTCCTAAAACGCCAACAAACAAAACGTCGGTCAGTATAAGGAATATACTGGTATGTGGTGGAAACCAAACTTTTGCCCATATATTCTAATAACCTAATCACATCAAATAGTTGTTAAAATTCAAGATTACATTTTCAATATAACTTCCCAACTGCTTTTACTCATCCTCTAGGATACCCTCTCTTAGGGTTTAGTCCTTGCAAGGGACTTTAGGCTACCTTCTCCATCCTGATCTTGGTACCTTATGGGTCACCTCTCTGGGTGTCTTGTGGTCTTCCCTCTAGGGCTTGACCACCTATGACCTTCCCTCTAGGGCTTCGTCCTCGTAAATCTTACATCCAGAGATTGTACGTAGGTTCAGGTAAGTCATATATAATTACATTGCGATAAGAATAGTCACTTTATAGATTGTACAAAATAAATTCATCCAAATAGTTATTTTCAAGAAATTGGTAAATCCCCAGAAACCGTCATGAAACTAAAGTGAGTAATCATAAAATAACCACATACCAGATTTGGAGATCTCAAAGAAATCAGTAAAGTCCAATCCAATCAGGTAGTACAATCAACCAATCAAGCCAGTCGCACAAGCACAACTGAATCCTAAAAAGCATGTATGACCTAATTACTACATACTCGTCATAAATACTTTTATTGACTTGGTAATCTCTTCTAGGGTTTCTAGGTTGAATTAGGGTTTATTAGATTAATTTCTCCAACTTTACCTTTTTAGGTCAAGAAACCCTAAAATAGCTTTTCTATGCACAAAACCCTGACTACTCAATTATCCACATTAAATCCCCTTTATTCCCAATTAGTCTTAGGATTACCCTATCTCTTTCTTATACATAGGTTCACAAAATCTAACTCATAAAAGTCATAATCACCTAAATTAGGGTTCCTAGCCCATTAATGCACTTTATACACATGAAACCTTAAGTTGAACCAATTAATCATAAAGATCATCTTTTTAGATATAAATATTCCTTTTTATTATCAACAGGTTAATATCAACTTAAATCATCCAAAGAACTTTACTACATCTCATTAATATTACAATTAGGTTTTTCTATTCATAAATGCATTAAAGGTGACAACTTTATATACTTTTTGAATTTCAAACATATTTAGACTTCAATTATATTTCTATTGCTATCTACGTACCTTTTTATCAAGTTCCATATATAATTTTTCCTCATATGATATTCCTATAATTACTTATGATTTTAAGCAATAAAACCTTTCTTGGCCAATTAGGGATTGACACACGTATAACCCGACACCCTTGAGTCGCGCTAGTGGGGCCAGGTGTGAGCCAATCAGCTTGCGTCACGTCGGCACCTGGGTCCGCAAGGTAGCACGCCTCATGCTCAAAACAAACCACATGAAAGGACTAAAAATGACTCACCTCACAATTGATCACTCGAGGGTAGACCTGACTTTTCACCACAGGTCGTCATCTACCTTCAGTCTCCTCCTCGCATGAACCAACGGTCAATCAGCTGGTTGACTTTGCTCTGTGCTCCACCTACGCGTAAGCTAGGAACATCGGTCCCTTCATCTCGCTTCCCCGAACTCAACGAGATATTCAATTGCTCTCTCACTGCTCTCCACTGTCGAGATGACTCGATGCTAACTCCGGTGAGAACTGCTCCAGGACAGAGGTGAAGGTCCAGATAAAATCTCAAATTGAGAGCATGGATGTGTTCATCGGCTTCGTCTGATCTCACGAGAGTGGTTTGTGTGATTTCTGGTATGATGTATCACCCCCTTTATATAGGGCAGGGTTGGCGAGAGGACCTCAATTGGGGAAACTATGAGGGTGTCCCAAAAGGTATCAAATCATATATCTATCAGAATAGGAAACACTCCCTGAACTCATCTAGGCAATCTCCAAGCCTGTTCAGACTCTCAAACTCACAAAATTGAAGATCCAAGATCTTCGTTCCTATTCCTGTCTAAGTCCTTACTCGAGTGGGATGATGTACATGCACCGTTGGATTCTAATTCCAATGGCTCCTATATCTTGCGCCTTTCTTTTACTGATTTGGTCAATATAATCAATCGTGACATTTAATATATTCGATTGATTATCCTATCACTTTAAGATTCTTATAAAATTGATAACTCCTTATTCATTAATCGTTTTACTTCCAAATTTTAGGGGAAACTTTATATTAACTTTATCTACATGTGTGTCAAGTTTGAGTCCCAAAATCGAAAGGATAAAGGACTTTTCTTCATATGCAAGTTAACTCTTATTAAAGCATATTCTATTCATATTTTCTTTCTCCTTTACTTCTATTTCCCTTATTTGCATTCCTTTTATCAATAAAAATTGTGTGGATCTAAAATCCAATCCATCATGAGCAAACACTTAACCTTCTAGAGAATTCCACCTAATTCTCAGCATTAACTCAATTTCTTTTATTATTAGATTTCTTTCCATATTTATTCTCTTTTAATCATATTGGACTTATTACTTCAATAATGCCCACGAAAGAATTTATGCAAAAGGTATATTATCAAATAAATCCATTCAATGTACTTAAATCATACAATTTTCATAATTACACACTTTATTGGATAAATTACATTTCAACCCATACATATGAAAATTGAGGATATAACATCCTCCCCTCATAAGAATTCTGCCCACAAAATTCGAGCAATCAAGAAAACAAGTCAGGATAGGCTTTTTCCATGTCTGTCTTTAGCTCCCATGTGGCTTCATCCTCTCCATGGAGCTTCCAAAGAACCTTTACCATCTCTATATTCATACTCCTGAACTCTTTCACCTTGGTATATAATACCCACGCAGGTGCCTCAAGGTATATCATCCTACCTTGGAGTTCAATAGGTTCAATGCTCAGCACATGGGTCAGGTCCTTCACATAGAGCTTCAGATTGGACACATGGACAACATCATGCATCATATTATATGGGGGGTAATGCCAACTGATATGTAGCTTCATCAATCCATTCTAAAACCTTAAACAGGACCACATATCAGGGACTCCGCTTTCATCTGTTCTTAGTTATAGCTCAGAGTGGTATGGTTTTCAAAAACACATTCTCTCCCATAGTGAACTACAAGTTAGTCTACTTTGCATCAGCATACAACTTCTATCGATCTGGGGCTCTCTACCACCTCTACTTGATCAAAGTAACTTTATCTGCATACACATGGAGCTTATCTGACCTCAATAAGGTCCTCTCACTGACATCATCCCAGAGAAGCAGTGATCGACACAATCTATAATGCCTGATCCCACTGCCCAAGGCTCTAGTAGAGTTTTAGGAATGACGACTGACCCCACAGACCACCACTAGCCTTAGCTGCGCACTTTGTCCTCACTCACGCGCAAGTCGGGGTCAACTTCCTGACTGGTCACCCATCCTAGTACTACTCCAAGTTGAGCATGCTTAACTATGGAGTTCTTAGTGATGGGCTCCCGGGGGACGTTACAATCTCCCCCACTTAGACTCTTGACGTCCTCATCAAGGCTCAACTATAAGGCCTCATAACATCGCCCCATTTCAGTGCAGACCCAGAATGGCCCATGGACACCCAGCTCCTGATCACGGAATACCAGCGCAAGGGTGGCTACGTCAACCATGGACAGCCCTTTCCTACATGCCTGGACCGCACGGCTCAAGACTGGCATGCCACATGCCTATGTGGGCCCCACCTACTGGAGGGGTTATGGCTCTGATACCATTTGTAACGCCCGAGCCCACTGCCCAAGGCTCTAGTAGAGTTTTAGGAATGACGACTGGCCCCACAGACCACCACTAGCCTTAGATGCGCGCTTTATCCTCACTCACGTGCAAGCTGGGGTCAACTTCCCGACTGGTCACCCATCCTAGTACTACTCCAAGCTGAGCATGCTTAACTATGGAGTTCTTAGTGATGGGCTTCCAGAAAAGGAGGTGCATCTTGGTGATATGGGTAGTCCAATCATTCCTTATAAGATCATTATATCCAAGGCCTCAAATCCTGGGATGTTACACAGTCTCCCATATAGAGCTTCATACGGAGGCATCCTAATACTGGCTTGGTAGTTGTTGTTGTACGCAAATTCAGTCGAGGACAAGTACTGCTCCCACGATCCACCCTAATCGAGCACACATGCTCTCAACAGATCTTCTAATGTTTGAATCGTCCTCTCTGACTGTCCATCAGTCTGGGGGTGGTAATCTATACTGAACTTTAACCTTATACTGAGCTCTTCCTGTACCTGTTTCCACAAATTGGAAGTAAACTTGGGTCTCGTTTGGAAATAATCAAACCTGGTATACAATGCAACTGTACTATCTCCCTGATGTATAGCTCGGCTAGGTATGACACCTTAGAAGTGGTCTTTAAAGCAAGGAAGTGTGCTGACTTGGTAAGATGATCCACCACAACCCATATCACATCATGACCTCTCTGGGTCCTGGGGAGACACACCACAAAATCTATGGTGATTTGTTCCCATTTCCACTCTGGAATCTCAATTGATTGTAATAGTCCTCTAGGTCATTGGTGTTCTTCCTTCACCATCTGGAATGTGAGACAACTAACCACATGTGTCTCTATGTCTTTCTTCATTCTTGGCCACCAGAAGTACCGCTGTAGATCCTTAAAATTCTTTGTAGTACCTGGGTGTACTATGTACTTGTAAGCATGAGCTTCTTTTAAGATATGATCCTTCAAAGGTGAATCCTCAGGAACCTAGATATGATTCTTGTAGCAGATTCCACCATCTACTCCCACTGAGAGATGGGCCTACAAATTCTCTAACTAGCCTTTCATCTTACCAAGTTCTGAACTGGCCAACTGAGCAACCACTAACTCGCTCAACAAGTCTGATTTTATCTGAATGTTTGCCAAATAAACTCAGACTTCTAACAGTTGTGGAGCCCACTCCACAAGATCCTCCAGTTTCCTCCACTGGATAGACAACACAGCTACACACCTGAACTATTTTTGACTAAGAGCATCAACTACAACATTAGCTTTCCCAGGGTGATAGGCGATGGTGAAGTTATAATTTTTCATATACTCCATTCACCGTGTTTGTTGCAAATTAAGATCTCTCTACATCAGAAGATACTTCAAACTCTTATAGTCAGGTGAGGATCTCAAAGGTAGCTCCATATAGATAGTGCCGCCAGATCTTTAGAGCATGAATGATAGCAGCCAACTCTAATTCATGCATTGAGTAGTTCACCTCATTGGGTTTGAGTTGTCGGGAGGCATATGCAACAACATGCCTATTTTGTTCCAACACACATCCAAGTCCCATTTTTGACGCATCAGTGAACATCATGAAATCTTCATTTCCAGACAGTAGGGTCAACATTGGATTTGTGGTCAACTTATCCTTCAGTTCTTGGAAGAGAGCTTCACATACGTCAGACCACACAAACTTCTCATCCTTCCAGGTAATCTTAGTGAGTAGAAAAGCAGTCTTTAAGAAATCTTTTATGAAGCATCGATAGTATCCGGCTAATCCCAAGAAACTGTTGATCTCAGAGGGGTTCTTCAGCGCAAGCCACTCTTGGACAGCTGACACTTTAGCTAGATCCACAGAGATTGTACCTCCGGAGATGATGTGTCCAAGGAACATGACACGATCTATCAAAAACTCACACTTTAAGAATTTCCCATAGAACTTCTCCTTTCTCAAGATATTAAGGACTCTACCCAGGTGGTCACAGTGTTGCTCTATATCATCAAAATAAACCAAGATGTCATCTATAAACACTATGACAAATGAGTCATGGAAAGGCTGGAACACACTATTCATGAGATTCATAAACACACTAGGTGCATTGGACAACCCTAAAGGCATAACCACAAACTCATAGTGGCCATAAAAGGTTAAGAAAGCCATCTTAGGGATTTCCCCACTCTTGACTCGCACCTGGTGGTACCCAAACTTCAAATCGATCTTGGAAAAGACTCAAGCAGATTTGAGTTGGTCAAAGAGGTCATCTATACGGGGTAAAGGATACTTGTACTTAACGGTAGCCTAATTGATCATCTGGTAGTCGATATACATCATGAGTGACCCATCCTTCTTCTTCACAAAAAGAACTGGTGCTCCCCATGGAAATGCACTAGGTCTAATGAAACCTTTATCTAGCAGTTCTTATAGTTGTTGTTTTCAACTTGAGCAACTAAGCAAGGGCCATCATGTAGGGTGCCTTAGATATACGATTTGTCCCAGGATCTAGCTCTATCAAAAATTTCACCTCTCTCTTAGGGGGAATCTCAAGCAGATCATCTGGAAAAACACCATCATAGTCCCTGACTACCTCTATTTCCTCAAGGGGTCGCACCTTAGGCTCTGGCTCAGTGACTACTGCTAGTAAAGCTTGGAAACCTTTGGCTATCATTTGCTCGGTCTTCAAAGCCGACACATATAGGCTAGTAGTCACATCTCTCTATCCTCAAATGGTAAAGTGTGGTTGACCATGTTTCCTATTAAGGATCTTCTTTTCCCTACAGTCAATCTGTGCTCTGTAGGTGTAAAGTCAATCTATACCAATGATCACATCAAAATCATTCATATCGAGGAGGATGAAGTAGGTAGGAAGCTCGTGACTCAGGTACTTAACTGGCAATATGGGGGTTTTTAAAAGAGACGTATATATCTGACCACTCAGGGTTGTGACATCTAAAACATAACCTAAATCCTTGATTTACAAACAAAGCATAGTTGCTAGATTTTTTGAAATGAAAGTATTAGTAGAACTAGAATAAAAAAGAGCTTTTACATCTTGCCCCTGACTTCAAGCATGCCTACATAGTTTTCCATAATGTATCATACTATTACATGATTAAACTAAGAAAAAAGGAAAACTCTAAGGGTTATTACCCTCTATCAACCAATTAGCATTGGCCTAAGCCTCTTCATTGTCGTGACAAAAACTTAGGCTTGCCACCGCTCTCCAACAGGTGGACCTCCAATTGGTACATCGGCTCGTGTTGGGGGTGTTTCTGCCACCAATAGTGCCACCATAGGACCTGGACTTCTCGGATCAGACAAAGGACAGTTCGAAATGAAGTGTCCCTCCTGCTGGAAATGAAAGCACACCTTCTTCTTGAAGTGGCACTTCCCAGGGTGTGTTCTTCCATAGGTACGGCACTTCTAAAAATGGCTCTCACCGCATGGCTTTCCTTTGTCTCCATGCTTGCCCTTGGCATTGTTATGCCCTTGTCCTTTCTTGTGATCATTCTTTGGTCCAGTAGTTCCTTCATCGTAGCCCAAGTACCAGTTAGATGGGTTGATCGTATGCATCACAGTCTTCTCCATGCTCAGGGCGGTGTTGTAGGCCTCGGCGAAGGTCGTCAGCTTACTCGCCATCACATGAGGCTTTATGGCGGGGTGTATACGCTCCACAAAGTGATCCACCTACCTCTCCTCTGTCATCATGTGCCTAAAACACTTTGGTAGGTGAAACTTGCGAGCCTAGTCTGCAACGAAGAGGTTGCCTTGCACGAGGAAGGTGAACTCCTTCTCTTTCTCTTGCTTGGCTGAGATGGGCATGAACCTAGTGGAGAAGATGGTTCTAAAATTTGTCTAGGTCATTGGATATTCATTTAGGTCTCTTCCTGTGATGTGGTTCTCCCACCAAATCTTAGCTGCTCCTTCTAGAAGATGGGTAGCAAATAAGACCTTCTTGTTCGGTTGAACCTCCAACATGCAGAACCCATTCTTGACCACAAGTAGCCAAGCATCAGCTCGGTCGATGACTTCCTTCTTGTCCTCTCCCCCAAAACTTCTCTATGTTTAGCTTCACAAAGTCTAGGATGGTGGCTCCGAGTCGAGGATGAACTAGTAGAGTCTCTCCATCTTCACCTCTAGCAGTGTCTTTGAGGACCAAAGTACTGATGGCCTCGGTCAGCTTCTTTTGCTACTCCATCCAGAGGGCGTTGAGTGTATGGACCACCACAACTAGTCTAGGGTTTGTGACAATGTTAGTTTTGGTCTCGCCTTCTCCCTTTGGTCCCCCTTTCCAATCATCATCCTCGTCCATGTGGTCAAAAGGAATAAGATTAGGGTCTAAACCTTCCTCTGATGCTTCCTCAGGTCTCTTCCTCTTCCTTGAGGACTCTTCACCATGGTCTCTCCTCTTCTTCTCAGAAGATCCCCTCCTCTTGTGGGGAGGTCTACCCCCAGAAGGGTTCTCAGTAGCCTCGAAGGGAACAGCTACGGTCTTGATACGGGCCATGTTAATTTACACAAGTCAAAATTGTTTAACCACAGATTTATAACCTGGAAAGATATACACACTTTAAACTTACATCTGTGTCATCTTAATTATATGTATTTTTCTATTTGTTGGAGGATTCCCTAATCCTTAACACCCTGAATGCCCAACACATGAGGGGGTGGAGAGAGATAAAACCCTAAGCACTTAAAATTTCTCCAGAGAAAAGAGATAAAGAAGGGACGAAATCAGATGAGAAGACCTAGAGTTATCTTATTTTGAGTCAAATCCTCTGATTTTGGCCAGACAGTCACACAGAAACTGGGAGTCCTCATAGACTGACTAGCGGGGTGGAGGAAAATCTTTTCAGCCCCCGGATTGTGATCCTTTTGTAGACACCTCCATCATTGGAAAATCCTCTCATAACTCCTTTGGGTTCTAAAGAGTTTGTAAAAATTAATAATTATTAGAGATTAAATGGAAAATAATACTCTGATGCCAATTGTAATGACCCCACCCCTCGGTAACCCCCAATTAAGGGAGACCAAGAAGCTAGAACTACTATCTTAAAATAGGATCAATGGTTTTGCAAATAATTAATAAATTATACCAAAGATTAAACTTAAAGTAGGATAAAAATTTACTTTTCACATACCTTTTCAAAAATAGGAGTCTGGAACTTTACCCAAAGTAGAGTTCTATCTAACAAAATCCTCCAATCTTTATATATCTTTATTCTTCAAATGTCATTTTAATGCCTATCCACTTTCAAAGATTTCCTAAAATGTCGACAGATAAAGCATAGGTCAGTATAAAAAATATACTGGTATGTGGTGGCAACCAAACTTTTGCACATATATTGTAACAACCTAATCACATCAAATAGTTGTTAACAATTCAAGATTATGTTTTCAATATATCTTCCAAACCACTTTTACTCATCCTCTAGGATGCCCTCTCTTAGGGTTTAGTCCTTACAAGGGACTTTAGGCTACCTTCTTGGTGCGATGTTCCATGCAAGTGTGTTCTTTCGAGTTTATAGGTCCCCAAACTAGGTTTACTCACAACACTAAAATATGCTCCCGCAAACGCATGGGGTCATGTTATAGTATAGATGAGAGGCAAGCAAGGGGTCGACCCTCAGGGATAGAGGGGGAACTAGAGCTAGGTTTGTGTTGGTTGCATTCCTAAAGCATAGATCATGGTTGAAGGGTTTAAAAGGGGTTTGGTTTCATTACACTAAGCAAGTAGGCAAGCAAAGGCAATATGAAAATTAGATTACCAAAAACTAGATTATCCTAAGCAAGTTAGATGTAAGAGGCTAGATTAAGCAATCAAATAAACAACGGAAAGTTGATTTACACTACTCTAGAAAGGCAATTAGCAACAAAGAACTAAGCTAAACACCAAATCAAACAAAGATCTAGGTTAACCCTAATTAATAAGACTAAGCAGTTAGTGAAAGTGAACAAAGGCAATTAAACTAAACTAGCATTAACAAGCTAAGATGACAAGTTATGTTTTAAGCAATGGATTGGATAGGTGGGTCGTTTGGGAATGTGATCTGATATTAGTTGGGGGAAGGTCAACATGGCATGCAATTATCACAATTCAATCTTGATTACCAAACCAAACAACAAGTCAAGTGTTATTAGAATATACCCTATACTACTAGTTGGAGAACTAGGGTTAGGTGTAATTCTAGTAAGACTTGGCAAGTCTAGGTTTCTAGGGTAAGTGGTATTGGAGAAATTAAGAGACAAGGGTATTAATGGGAGTAGATATGAGGGTATTTCACCTCATATTACTTGCCATCTAGCCTTTAGGAAGCTCTAGGAAATTGCACCAATCACACTTACACTAGCTACTTAGATCTCACACTTACTTGTAGAAGAAAGGAGATGTATGTAGGAACAAAGGGGGCTAGCTAGGGATCCACTAATTGGACCTAGGAGCCATTCCTAAGATTTCTACATACATTCCAATTTCCTCTAGAAGCTAAGTGTCATTAAGCATCACAAAGCAAGCAATCTATGTTAAAAGTACACACCACATGTAATATTATTAGAACACCTCTACAAGCAAAGGCAATCATCATAGAATAAAATTATGTTCATTACAAATTATTTTCCCCCAACATGATATCAAAGTAACATTTTAACCCCAAACAGCCCATCACTAGGGGCTTAGCTAAACATTATCAAAGAAAAGATAAAATCAATGAGAAGAAGGGTATAGGACTCCATGGAGCTCTAAGTAAATCCTCCTTCACCTCCTAGATACTGTAGGGAAACCTTCCTCCTCCAAGGTGGATGATGGGTATGGAAATGAAGGGGATTACGATAGAAAACTAGATTTTGATGGTGGAAATGGTGGATGGAGAGTATAAATGCAAAGGGAGTGCAATGAATGCTCAAGAGTGGGTGGATAAGAGTAATGGTAGATGGGGGGAGTCTAACATTCATCTTGTGGCCGCCACCTATGTATATATAGGTGGTGAGGAAGCACTAGGGTAAGTAGGGGCAAATTGGGAAATTGGTGATGAAAATGGGTAGGTTTAGGTGGTCACCATGGTCGTGTTGAGGTGCCACGGACATGGTAGGGGATGCATGACACGGTCGTGGGTGGTGGAACGGCCGAGGTGATGAATGGAGTTGAAAGTGATAACTATATATGGTGGCCACGCCCATCGCGGGGTGCCATGGTCATAGTGGGTAGGGGGTACCACAACAGTGTTAGCAGAGGAGGCCACGGGTGAGGCATCCTTTGAGGTCATTGTGTGACGTCCCCGGATTTTGACTCCTCTAAACCCTATTGGGAATGAGAGGTCAGAATCCGAGAACATCATCCAATCATATCAGAAAGCGATGCGGAAGCATAATACGCATACATGAACATACAACCATAACATTCTCAACATTCAACATGTAAATTTATACAACATGAATTATTATACATGATTTACAATTACATATTTAATGAAAATTCTACAATCTAAGAACATGTATGCTAACTAGGATCTTCACAATAGGTACAACCTGAACAACTTGCTCACATCCTATACTTTTCCTCCCATGTAATCCCTGAACCTAAAACATACGTGAAACAACGAATCAACACACAAGGTGTTGTGTACGTGGGTAAAAAGATACATACTAATATGTTTGCATAATTGAAATAACTTGAGAAAGAAAGAGTAAAAGAAAACATTATTTAAAGCGATAATCAGGTAAACATCTCTTTTAACATGTCATTTGATGCGATTGTACTACTTCAAGCACCTTTTCAACATACATCTAATGTGGGCCATAGAGAAGAAAAAGAGAGGGATACATACATCTAACATGGGCCAGATTTCATACATCCATGTTAGGCACATACATCCAGCATTAGGTAGTTCATGTAGCTACAATCCATCTAACCTTTCATCTTATATTTAGAGTTTTTGTCGGCAAAGGAAAATACACTATAGTGTTTCATCCAAGCACATTTATAAAGTAGTTGCATCCAAGTACAATACTTTTAACAACCATGGAAAACTAGTCATATACTTATAACCACATACCTGAGTTCAGAGATTCCTATTTACATTCTAGATCATCGACATATCTGGTCATCACCTGATTAAGACAAGACCACATACTATCATCAGATTCTAATCATCTTAACCCTAGTCGTGTTCATTAGGGTTTATATTATCTCATTAGGATATTCCAACATTTACTTACATTATTGTCTTATATTTATCTTACTGACATCATTTTCCAGATTATGATTCATTATCTGAATATTAGGTTCCATATCCTTTTTGGTGCACATGATAACCCTAGGTTACATCATTAACCCAGATT
This sequence comes from Alisma plantago-aquatica, assembly GCA_963693085.1. Lineage (NCBI taxonomy): Eukaryota > Viridiplantae > Streptophyta > Magnoliopsida > Alismatales > Alismataceae > Alisma > Alisma plantago-aquatica. The sequence goes on from OY856413.1 coordinate 784,648,587, forward strand.
AGGGTTTTAAACCATGTATTAATATTCATCTTCATATAATCATGGATTTTGTTCATCTTTATGATCTCATAATTAAAACTGAGGTTCAATATACTGATATAAGCTTACTCTGTGAATTTCATCATTTATTGAGCATGTGTGCATTAATTGCATCATCTTTAGTATTATTTTCCCTAATTAGACATATTAATTAAATTACATAATTTAGTACATCAACATGACCATATCTGACATCATATGATCTATAAACATGATTATAGACTTACTGACATTTTTCCATAATTTTATATCATCATTTGATATTTATTATCTATGAAATGAGCATTACAAAACTTACATGATATCTCTATTATTAATTCGTCCAAAGCCTAATATTATACTTTCATTGTGTTCTACTCATTTTTTTTGAGAATTTCAAAATATTATATATAATTTTCTGATAAGCATGCTAATTTCTATGAATTATGCAAGATCAGAGGAATTTCTGGGAATTAATAACATTTTACCTTGTGTGGCGGTCCCACTGCCGAGGTGGCATTGCTGGATTGGGTCACCTTGGTCGGCCCACCTCCCCTAGTCACGCCCAGCTCCTTTGGAGTCAGCACGGGTTTGGTCCGGTTCATTAAGTAACCCTAGCACTGACCCGGTCTAGCAAAGATTAGAGCCGCTCTGCGAGAGTCCATGCCCCCCCTTCGTGAGTCTGATCTCTCGCTTCACTGGGGTCGCCCAGCTCTGTTCTTGGTTCCGTCTCCGTCGATGAGAAGGAAGCACATGAGTGGTGTCTCCCATGGTGTATAGAGGTCCCTCGAAGCTCCACGACTGCTTTGGTGACCGCGGATACCATAGCTAGGCGCGGATCAGCCCTTCTCTCCTTTCTCCCGTTCTACGCGAACCTAGCGCAGCGTTGCCTGCGTGCGTGGGTGTTCTTCCACCCAAGCCACCACCGGCATAGGGGAAGGTCTCCGGGTTGAGCTCGCTCTGTCGCAACCTCCTCTCCGTGAACGCCTCGGATCTAGGTCCCTGCTGCTCCTCGGTTGTCTCCGTGACCACCTAAGGGTTGTCGCCGCTGCTGGACTCCAGTGCGACTACTGGTTTTTTTTGTGAGCCATGGCTTTCCCTAAGGAGTCCGCCGCCCTGACTACGAGCTCCAACAAGGAGCAGTGTGTGATCCATACCTCCTTGCGAGACTTTGAGGGGTTCCACATGCTCCTAGGTGGCGGCCGCATATCACCATCTTCCAATCACGTCTGTGAGGATCCTACTGCTTTAACACGATGGGGTCGACAGTCACTGTTGGGGCACGCCGGCAGCGGTGTTGGAGAAGATCTTCCTTACGATGCTACTCAGGTGTCGGATCTGTTAGTAAGGCATCTCACTATGCCAATAGGATTGTTGTAGATGCTCTTGGAAACTAGTGGTTAGACGAGAAGGAGGGTCCTTCATTCACCGTTGATGACATTAGTCCCGGTTCAGCCATCACCTGAGGATGATTTCCTCCATTCAGAACCTTATGAGAAGACCTCCTACATCTATTTCACCCCTCTCCCTCCTCAACCTACAACCTGCCCTGGAGAAAGCTAGGTAGCGAGTTGCTCATTCTTCCTCATTCTCCTACTAAACAGACTATATCAGAATTTGTTAGGAAGGCCCCTTCCTCTCAGAGTTATTGGATCTCACCATCCGCAATCTCTGGAGATGAGGGGCAACGAGCATAGTTGTTCCTCCCGTAGGATTAGGATCTAGGATACGAGGTCTCCATGGCCGGGTCAACAGCGATCACGGCCTACATTGGTCATGCTTGCTAACCTAGGCCACGTGACATGTCACGACCATCACTGATTCATAGTAATCATAGTCTTAATGTACATATTGTTAAAACCTTGTCATATGAGCATCATTTCTTCATCCAAAAATTACTTATTGGTTTAGCATCACTTAGTCCACCATCATCTAGCAAAGGTTGATACCAAACTCTAACATTGATTCATATGTACATATTTCCTCAAAAGAAATTAGTTCACTACTCACTAGATCACTAAATGAATGATTGGTCTCATGAGAGCTTAATCAATTAGTAAGGGTATTAATTCACAATTGAATTCAATTAGGAATCATAGCCCTTTATCATATCTCAAAACACCTAATTTGGGTGAAGGAATCCATGATTGTATTACCAATTCCTCAATTTGGTATTTGTCCTCTACATAGAATGCTTGTCTCTCAAATATTGTGTTAGTTTTTAAAACTCAAAAATCTAGGTTATCACATTCACCCCACCTTATTTGGAATTTCATCCTCGAAATTCAACTAATCTCATTATTAAAGGCTATTTAGGAGTTCAACTTCATATACATCATCATTGCTTAGGGTCTAGAGATTCTTGGGTGTGTCCACCCCACCTTATATATGTGGAAGCATCACTTAATGTCTTAGACATAACATGACATTATGATATCTTTGTATTACATCACCCCTAAGGATACGGGTTTTGTTCATACTTTTAAAGTTCAAGAGGAATTCGTTTATATACCATGACATTCAGATTGTTCAAATCTAACATCATTAACATCTTACAATGATTTTAGCATTATAGGAGATTTATCTTCATCCTTGATATTAGAATTTTTTTTTCTACTTAAGAAGGGCTTACGCAACATGTTTGACCATTACGGTTTCACCCTATGGTGTGATATTCATACTCAACTTAGAAGCATATATTGAGAAGGATCAAAGTTATGAACTGTATTTCTGATCATATATCCTATGATCCAAAAAAAAAAGATCTTTATATCAAGCTCACGAGTTCAACTTTTTATGTCTTGCATGTATTATGTGAAGGGAAAAAGAGAATATACTAAGTTTATCCCATGATCTCAGCATCATATCTTTCATGTTTCAGATGAAGGGGAAGAGAATATTTTAAAGTCAAACTTATCATGATTTCAATCTTGGATGCTACATGTATGATTTAGTTGAAAAAATATAGAATAGGTCAAGCTTATACGAGTGACTCCTCATATATAAATCATCTATATAGCTCAAGTGAGGTTTCTATCATCGTATATTAAGAAGGAGAAGAAGAAGGGAGAACATGTATGTTGAGTATGTTTTAAACAAAGCATCATACTCTCATAACTAGAGTTCATATATTACCTCACTTGCAACTAATGATGAGATTCTCAAAATATGTCACTCTAATTAGGACCTAACTCAGCCAAAGGATTGACTTTATCATATGGGTCATCTACCTGTCCTTTTCTGTTACCCAATTCTCACATATTGATTTGAATCATGCATAGGGACTCAACTCAACACTCGATCGAGAGTAATCTAGTGTAGGACATTTTTTTAACACATATCTCATATATTGGAGGCTAGGTCCTATGACCTTCTCCCTGTGGGTCTTACTCCCTCTAGAGTTCACCACATATCTCATCCTACCACTAGATATCCTCCTTGTATAAGAGCTTGAGGCTCATGCACACTCATCTCTATCTTAACTTAGATTATCTTAAGTAGGAAAAGGGAATGTACTTTCCTCATCAAGATTTTACATAAATTCTACAAAATTGGATTCAACAAGTATACAACTTAAACCTTTTTAAGGAAAATTATAGCATCAGAGATCAAACTTAGATAAGATTTCTCATGCTTATTTCAACTATAATTCTATCATCTAATGTATGTATCACATATCTTGATAAGGCTCTAGACATCTAATCTAGACTACTCTCTCTTCTAGACTGATGTCACTCCCTTTCACTTAGGTTACATGAACATTAACTACTCTACAGTGTGAGGGACACGTTTTTATATTTACATATAGGTAATAAAATATTATATAGTTTTTCTTCGAGAAAGAAGACGTCAGAGAAAACTGTCGAGGCTCGAGCCGATTGGAAAACAAAACCAAATCAGCAAAATCGAGTGTCCCACACACAGTAGATAGTCTAGTGTTATGCCACTTAGTGAAATGGTGAGAACGAGATGTAGACTAGTGTAGCTACCCAATACATATGAGCTCTATATGCAAAGGGTTTCAGACACTTGTCTATACCTAGTTCTCAAACATCTAGGGTCTAACCTAGAGGCTAAGTCAAACCTAATCCTTGTTCAACAACTCACTATGTTTCTAGTATTTAAAGTGAAAGGTGAATTTTTTTTATGTTTCATGATGAGAAATTGTTAGGTGTAGCTAATGTTCATGCTCTGATACCAACTGTGACGTCCCCGGATTTTCACCTTCTCAAAATCCCATGGAGATGAGAAGACAAAATCCGAAAACGTTAGCGATCATATCAGAAAGCGATGCGGAAGCATAATACACATACATGAACATACAACCATAACATTCTCAACATTCAACATGTAAATTTATACAACATGAATTATTATACATGATTTACAATTACATATTGAATGAAAATTCTACAATCTAAGAACATGTATGCTAACTAGGATCTTCACAATAGGTACAACCTGAACAACTTGCTCACATCCTGTACTTTTCCTCCCATGTTATCCCTGAACCTAAAACATACGTGAAACAACAAATCAACACACAAGGTGTTGTGTAAGTGGGTAGAAAGATACATACTAATATGTTTGCATAATTGAAATAACTTGAGAAAGAAAGAGTAAAAGAAAACATTATTTAAAGCGATAATCAGGTAAACATTTCTTTTAACATGTCATTTGATGCGATTGTACTACTTCAAGCACCTTTTCAACATACATCTAATGTGGGCCATAGAGAAGAAAAAGAGAGGGATACATACATCTAACATGGGCCAGATTTCATACATCCATGTTAGGCACATACATCCAGCATTAGGCAGTGCATGTAGCTACAATCCATCTAACCTTTCATCTTATATTTAGAGTTTTTGTCGACAAAGGAAAATACACTATAGTGTTTCATCCAAGCACATTTATAAAGTAGTTGCATCCAAGTACAATACTTTTAACAACCATGGAAAACTAGTCATATACTTATAACCACGTACCTGAGTTCAGAGATTCCTATTTACATTCTGGATCATCTACATATCTGGTCATCACCTGATTAAGACAAGACCACATACTATCATCATATTCTAATCATCTTAACCCTATTCGTGTTCATTAGGGTTTATATTATCTCATTAGGATATTCCAACATTTACTTACATTATTGTCTTATATTTATCTTACTGACATCATTTTCCAGATTATGATTCATTATCTGAATATTAGGTTCCATATCCTTTTTGGTGCACATGATAACCCTAGGTTACATCATTAACCCAGATTAGGGTTTTAAACCATGTATTAATATTCATCTTCATATAATCATGGATTTTGTTCATATTTATGATCTCATAATTAAAACTGAGGTTCAATATACCGATATAAGCTTACTCTGTGAATTTCATCATTTATTGAGCATGTGTGCATTAATTGCATCATCTTTAGTATTATTTGCCCTAATTAGACATATTAATTAAATTACGTAATTTAGTACATCAACATGACCATATCTAACATCATATGATCTATAAACATGATTATAGACTTACTGACATTTTTCCATAATTTTATATCATCATTTGATATTTATTATCTATGAAATGAGCATTACAAAACTTACATGATATCTCTATTATTAATTCGTCCAAAGCCTGATATTATACTTTCATTGTGTTCTACTCATTTTTTTGAGAATTTCAGTATATTATATATAATTTTCTGATAAGCATGCTAATTTCTATGAATTATGCAAGATCAGAGGAATTTCTGGGAATTAATAACATTTTACCTTGTGTGGCGGTCCCACTGCCGAGGTGGCATTGCTGGATTGGGTCACCTTGGTCGGCCCACCTCCCCTAGTCACGCCCAGCTCCTTTGGAGTCATCACGGGTTTGGTCTGGTTCATTAAGTAACCCTAGCACTGACCCGGTCTAGCAAAGATTAGAGCCGCTCTGCGAGAGTCCATGCCCCCCCCTTCGTGAGTCTGATCTCTCGCTACACTGGGGTCGCCCAGCTCTGTTCTTGGTTCCGTCTCCATCGATGAGAAGGAAGCACATGAGTGGTGGCTCCCATGGTGTATAGAGGTCCCTCAAAGCTCCACGATTGCTTTGGTGACCGTGGATACCATAGCTAGGCGCGGATCAGCCCTTCTCTCCTTTCTCCCGTTCTACGCGAACCTAGCGCAGCGTTGCCTGCGTGCGTGGGTGTTCTTCCACCCAAGCCGCCACCGGCATAGGGGAAGGTCTTCGGGTTGAGCTCGCTCTGTCGCAACCTCCTCTCCGTGAACGCCTCGGATCTAGGTCCCTGCTGCTCCTCGGTTGTCTTCGTGACCACCCAAGGGTTGTCGCCGCTGCTGGACTCCAGTGCGACTACTGGTTTTTTTGGTGAGCCATGGCTTTCCCTAAGGAGTCAGGACCGGAGACTCTAGTTCATGATCAAAGATGCAGCTTCATCAAACTGCATCGCCAACGGCCGCCCCTGGCCTTTCCATAGCCGACTCCTCACGCAAGCCTCCGACTTTGGCGCCGCCCTGGACACGAGCTCCGACAAGGAGCAGTGTGTGATCCAGACCTCCTTGCGAGACTTTGAGGGGTTCCACATGCTCCTGGGTGGCGGCCGCATCTCACCATCTTCCAATCACGTCTGCGAGGATCCTACTGCTTTAACATGATGGGGTCGACAGTCTCTGTTGGGGCACGCCGGCAGCGGTGTTGGAGAAGATCTTCCTTACGATGCTACTCAGGTGTCGGATCTGTTAGTAAGGCATCTCACTATGCCAATAGGATTGTTGTAGATGCTCTTGGAAACTAGTGGTTAGACGAGAAGGAGGGTCCTTCATTCACCGTTGATGACATTAGTCCCGGTTCAGCCATCACCTGAGGATGATTTCCTCCATTCAGAACCTTATGAGAAGACCTCCTACATCTATTTCACCCCTCTCCCTCCTCAACCTACAACCTGCCCTGGAGAAAGCTAGGTAGCGAGTTGCTCATTCTTCCTCATTCTCCTACTAAACAGACTATATCAGAATTTGTTAGGAAGGCCCCTTCCTCTCATAGTTATTGGATCTCACCATCCGCAATCTCTGGAGATGAGGGGCAACGAGCATAGTTGTTCCTCCCGTAGGATTAGGATCTAGGAGACGAGGTCTCCATGGCCGGGTCAACAGCGATCACGGCCTACATTGGTCATGCTTGCTAACCTGGGCCACGTGACATGTCATGGCCATCACTGATTCATAGTAATCATAGTCTTAATGTACATATTGTTAAAACCTTGTCATATGAGCATCATTTCTTCATCCAAAAATTACTTATTGGTTTAGCATCACTTAGTCCACCATCATCTAGCAAAGGTTGATACCAAACTCTAACATTGATTCATATGTACATATTTCCTCAAAAGAAATTAGTTCACTACTCACTAGATCACTAAATGAATGATTGGTCTCATGAGAGCTTAATCAATTAGTAAGGGTATTAATTCACAATTGAATTCAATTAGGCATCATAGCCCTTTATCAAATCTCAAAACACCTAATTTGGGTGAAGGAATCCATGATTGTATTACCAATTCCTCAATTTGGTATTTGTCCTCTACATAGAATGCTTGTCTCTCAAATATTGTGTTAGTTTTTAAAACTCAAAAATCTAGGTTATCACATTCACCCCACCTTATTTGGAATTTTGTCCTCGAAATTCAACTAATCTCATTATTAAAGGCTATTTAGGAGTTCAACTTCATATACATCATCATTGCTTAGGGTCTAGAGATTCTTGGGTGTGTCCACCCCACCTTATATATGTGTAAGTAGCACTTAATGTCTTAGACATAACATGACATTATGATATCTTTGTATTACATCACCCCTAAAGATACGGGTTTTGTTCATACTTTTAAAGTTCAAGAGGAATTCGTTTATATACCATGACATTCAGATTGTTCAAATCTAACATCATTAACATCTTACAATGATTTTAGCATTATAGGAGATTTATCTTCATCCTTGATATTAGAATTTTTTTTCTACTTAAGAAGGGCTTACGCAACATGTTTGACCATTACGGTTTCACCCTATGGTGTGATATTCATACTCAACTTAGAAGCATATATTGAGAAGGATCAAAGTTATGAACTGTATTTCTGATCATATATCCTATGATCCAAAAAAAAAGATCTTTATATCAAGCTCACGAGTTCAACTTTTTATGTCTTGCATGTATTATGTGAAGGGAAAAAGAGAATATACTAAGTTTATCCCATGATCTCAGCATCATATCTTTCATGTTTCATATGAAGGGGAAGAGAATATTTTAAAGTCAAACTTATCATGATTTCAATCTTGGATGCTACATGTATGATTTAGGGGAAAAAATATAGAATAGGTCAAGCTTATACGAGTGACTCCTCATATATAAATCATCTATATAGCTCAAGTGAGGTTTCTATCATCGTATATTAAGAAGGAGAAGAAGAAGGGAGAACATGTATGTTGAGTATGTTTTGCACAAAGCATCATACTCTCATAACTAGAGTTCATATATTACCTCACTTGCAACTAATGATGAGATTCTCAAAATATGTCACTCTAATTAGGACCTAACTCAGCCAAAGGATTGACTTTATCATATGGGTCATCTACCTGTCCTTTTCTGTTACCCAATTCTCACATATTGATTTGAATCATGCATAGGGACTCAACTCAACACTCGATCGAGAGTAATCTAGTGTAGGACATTTTTTTAACACATATCTCATATATTGGAGGCTAGGTCCTATGACCTTCTCCCTGTGGGTCTTACTCCCTCTAGAGTTCACCACATATCTCATCCTACCACTAGATATCCTCCTTGTATAAGAGCTTGAGGCTCATGCACACTCATCTCTATCTTAACTTAGCTTATCTTAAGTAGGAAAAGGGAATGTACTTTCCTCATCAAGATTTTGCATAAATTCTACAAAATTGGATTCAACAAGTATACAACTTAAACCTTTTTAAGGAAAATTATAGCATCAGAGATCAAACTTAGATAAGATTTCACATGCTTATTTCAACTATCATTCTATCATCTAATCTATGTATCACATATCTTGATAAGGCTCTAGACATCTAATCTAGACTACTCTCTCTTCTAGACTGATGTCACTCCCTTTCACTTAGGTTACATGAACATTAACTACTCTACAGTGTGAGGGACACGTTTTTATATTTACATATAGGTAATAAAATATTATATAGTTTTTCTTCGAGAAAGAAGACGTCAGAGAAAACTATCGAGGCTCGAGCCGATTGGAAAACAAAACCAAATCAGCAAAATCGAGTGTCCCACACACAGTAGATAGTCTAGTGTTATGCCACTTAGTGAAATGGTGAGAACGAGATGTAGACTAGTGTAGCTACCCAATACATATGAGCTCTATATGCAAAGGGTTTCAGACACTTGTCTATACCTAGTTCTCAAACATCTAGGGTCTAACCTAGAGGCTAAGTCAAACCTAATCCTTGTTCAACAACTCACTATGTTTCTAGTATTTAAAGTGAAAGGTGAATTTTTTTTTATGTTTCATGATGAGAAATTGTTAGGTGTAGCTAATGTTCATGCTCTGATACCAACTGTGACGTCCCCGGATTTTCACCTTCTCAAAATCCCATGGAGATGAGAAGACAAAATCCGAAAACATTAGCAATCATATCAGAAAGCGATGCGGAAGCATAATACACATACATGAACATACAACCATAACATTCTCAACATTCAACATGTAAATTTATACAACATGAATTATTATACATGATTTACAATTACATATTGAATGAAAATTCTACAATCTAAGAACATGTATGCTAACTAGGATCTTCACAATAGGTACAACCTGAACAACTTGCTCACATCTTGTACTTTTCCTCCCATGTTATCCCTGAACCTAAAACATACGTGAAACAACAAATCAACACACAAGGTGTTGTGTACGTGGGTAGAAAGATACATACTAATATGTTTGCATAATTGAAATAACTTGAGAAAGAAAGAGTAAAAGAAAACATTATTTAAAGCGATAATCAGGTAAACATTTCTTTTAACATGTCATTTGATGCGATTGTACTACTTCAAGCACCTTTTCAACATACATCTAATGTGGGCCATAGAGAAGAAAAAGAGAGGGATACATACATCTAACATGGGCCAGATTTCATACATCCATGTTTGGCACATACAATCAGCATTAGGCAGTGCATGTAGCTACAATCCATCTAACCTTTCATCTTATATTTAGAGTTTTTGTCGGCAAAGGAAAATATACTATAGTGTTTCATCCAAGCACATTTATAAAGTAGTTGCATCCAAGTACAATACTTTTAACAACCATGGAAAACTAGTCATATACTTATAACCACGTACCTGAGTTCAGAGATTCCTATTTACATTCTAGATCTGGGGTTGCCTAGATCTGTTCTTGGTTCCGTCTCCGTCAATGAGAAGGAAGCACATGAGTGGTGGCTCCCATGGTGTATAGAGGTCCCTCGAAGCTCCACGATTGCTTTGGTGACCGCAGATACCATAGCTAGGCGCGGATCAGCCCTTCTCTCCTTTCTCCCGTTCTACGCGAACCTAGCGCAGTGTTGCCTGCGTGCGTGGGTGTTCTTCCACCCAAGCCGCCACCGGCATAGGGGAAGGTCTCCGGGTTGAGCTCGCTCTGTCGCAACTTCCTCTCCGTGAACGCCTCGGATCTAGGTCCCTGCTGCTCCTCGGTTGTCTCTGTGACCACCCAAGGGTTGTCGCCGCTGCTGGACTCCAGTCCGACTACTGGTTTTTTTTTGGTGAGCCATGGCTTTCCCTAAGGAGTCAGGTTCGGAGACTCTAGTTCATGATCAAAGATGCAGCTTCATCAAACTGCATCGCCAACGGCCGCCCCTGGTCTTTCCATAGCCGACTCCTCGCGCAAACCTCCGACTTTGGCACCGCCCTGGCCACGAGCTCCGACAAGGAGCAGTGTGTGATCCAGACCTCCTTGTGAGACTTTGAGGGGTTCCACATGCTCCTGGGTGGTGGCCGCATCTCACCATCTTCCAATCACATCTGCGAGGATCCTACTGCTTTAACACGACGGGGTCGACAGTCACTGTTGGGGCACGCCGGCAGCGGTGTTGGAGAAGATCTTCCTTACGATGCTACTCAGGTGTCGGATCTGTTAGTAAGGCATCTCACTATGCCAATAGGATTGTTGTAGATGCTCTTGGAAACTAGTGGTTAGACGAGAAGGAGGGTCCTTCATTCACCGTTGATGACATTAGTCCCGGTTCAGCCATCACCTGAGGATGATTTCCTCCATTCAGAACCTTATGAGAAGACCTCCTACATCTATTTCACCCCTCTCCCTCCTCAACCTACAACCTGCCCTGGAGAAAGCTAGATAGCGAGTTGCTCATTCTTCCTCATTCTCCTACTAAACAGACTATATCAGAATTTGTTAGGAAGGCCCCTTCCTCTCAGAGTTATTGGATCTCACCATCCGCATTCTCTGGAGATGAGGGGCAACGAGCATAGTTGTTCCTCCCGTAGTATTAGGATCTAGGAGACGAGGTCTCCATGGCCGTGTCAACAGCGATCACGGCCTACATTGGTCATGCTTGCTAACATGGGCCACGTGACATGTCACGGCCATCACTGATTCATAGTAATCATAGTCTTAATGTACATATTGTTAAAACCTTGTCATATGAGCATCATTTCTTCATCCAAAAATTACTTATTGGTTTAGCATCACTTAGTCCACCATCATCTAGCAAAGGTTGATACCAAACTCTAACATTGATTCATATGTACATATTTCCTCAAAAGAAATTAGTTCACTACTCACTAGATCACTAAATGAATGATTGGTCTCATGAGAGCTTAATCAATTAGTAAGGGTATTAATTCACAATTGAATTCAATTAGGCATCATAGCCATTTATCATATCTCAGAACACCTAATTTGGGTGAAGGAATCCATGATTGTATTACCAATTCCTCAATTTGGTATTTGTCCTCTACATAGAATGCTTGTCTCTCAAATATTGTGTTAGTTTTTAAAACTCAAAAATCTAGGTTATCACACATTGTGTCTTCATCTCACCACGGGCATGGGGAGCACTACGGGCGAGGTGGTCTTCAAGGGCCTCGATCATGCTGATGGACACAATCGTGGTCATTCACATGTAAAATGGACCAACTCCTTATTGATTTTAGGGATCTTTATGCATAAATCACCATAGGTCAGGTGATGACCACGAGCAAGGTGGAATGTACTAGCCATGGTCATGGGGTCTTCAGCGACCACAGCCGTTTTGAGCTCCATGGTCGTGATCATTCATGTGTGAATTGAGCACATTCCCTGTGACTTTTGGGGCATAATTTCCACGACCGTGATGATGTACCACGGTCGTTTAGGGGCTTTTGGTTTTGATCTCTAATTTGTTTTCATCATCTAGCCTTCTTTTGCTTTTAATTTCTCTTGTACATCCAAGGAAAGCTCGAGGAAGAGATAGGTCCACTCTTGGGGTGTAAAGCCCCCTAGACGTTCTTCATCTCTCTCCCATGTATCAATGCATGCATAAGTTCCCTAAAATACACACAAAAGGAGGCATAAGTGCATTTATGATAAAAGATCATTTGAGGGGAATAACTTGTGATCTAAACTATTTAGATGTGATTAACATGCAAAAAGGCACAGGATGAATCCCTAAAATAGGGTTGCATCACCACCCCTAACTTAAAACATACTTATCCTCAAGTATGCTCCAACTTAATCTCTCTCTTTAATTTCTTTCAATTAAACAAGAATGATAAAATGCATTGCAACAGAATATTATTGACTAAATGGTCTTAGAAGTGACGAAGTGCATGTGTTCCACCTCTCTCCTCTCCACTTTCAAAAACCAATCATGAAAGAGCACTAAGCATACAAACTTCAAGTATAGAGCATAGAATACACAATCTTTTCCATATGTCCTTCATGCAATTCCAGGTAAACCGTTTCATGTTGGCGTTAATCAACGATGACTAAGAGTGTTGTTTCACTTTCATGCATTCAATCTTATGTCTCAAACCTCACCAAATGACCCACATGGGTGTAGAAAGGGTAAGGTGAGCTAGATTTGATGTTTCTAGCTCAATGGGTATGAAAATGGAAGAAAGGATTGCGGTAAGAGATTGGAGTGTTTTTGCACACTCATCTTTTCTTTATTTAGATGCTCTTAAATAGGAGCATCTTTTATTTTCTTTTTGCTTTTCTCTTTTCTTCTTTTCTTTTCTTTTTCCCTTAGTGTAGGTAGGGCATATGGTGAATAGAGTGAAGCAGAGGGATGTAGATATGGCCACCCCAAACTTTTGGAGGTGGCCAAGGCTAAATATGTGCTCTAAGGCATCCTTTCATAAGGCAAAGATGTATGAAGATGGTGAAAGAAGAGTCGGGTCAAAGAGGAATCATTAGTGTAGTTCTCAACATGAGATTTCCTATATGAAAATTAATCTAACACTTCATCAAATGATATCACACCACATGATTGAAAAACATGAGATTCACATTTATTTCCTATGATTCCATAGGCTCTAAGCGTTCATAGCTTGCTCCATTCATAATTCAACCAAGACATTCACAAACTTGAGAGAGGTGATGCACATGTAAAAATTCAACAATTAAGTTCATATAGTAATAAACTCTAAGAATGTGTCATGCATTAGTCAAAGATCAAAATTTTCAACTCAAAAATTGGAGATAAATTTAAAACATGATTTTAGGCAAGAATATCTAAATTTAGGCAAAATTGGAAAAAATGGTGCCAATTTGCAATCAATCACATCCAAACCTACATTTAGGGAATTTAAAGCATAAAATAGTAAATCCTAATTTAAAACACATAAGAATTACCAAAAACTACATGAGAATGCAACGCATGACATGGAAGAGTAAAAAGAGCAAAACTTTTGAAAAATTATGCAAACATGAAATTACACTACATGTATGCATGAATGCTAATAAGAAGAAATCTACACTAATAAGAGTGAAAACAAGCAATTCCAAAAATAAGGTGAGACAGGTGCAAATAAAATGAGAGATCCAGATAGGGTGGTAAATACCGCCCTATCACCCCAAACTTTTGAATCATGGTATCCTCGGCATGAAACTCAAGTTTAGGGATAGTAGGGTGAAGATCACGGCTGGTGTTGCAAATCAAAGGGTAGGTTTCCCTACTATGGCTGATCAGGCTGGTCTAGCTGGTGATGTTGAGGAGTTGGAGGTCATGGAAGGGATGGAGGGAACCGATAGTAATGGCCCCAATATGCATCCTGAGGGGGAGGGTAAGTCTCTTAATATCCCAAAATACCACCCCAAAAGTCTTCACCCCATTCAGGATTTCTCTATGTCTACGCATGGTGGTAATGGTACAAGTGGTTGACCTATTGATGCATTTGTTGTTGGTCCTGCCACATGTACTACTAGATGAGTTGCATGTCTTGTTGTGCCTTCTGGATGCCTTCAAGTTGTGCATGGATGGATGACATATCATATGCATTCATTGAAGGCTCCTACAGCTAAGATGTTGCTTCATCCCTTCTTCTCACCCTTCGAGGTTGTCTTCTTTATTCTCCTCCCTCTTCTTCTTCTTGTTGTGCATTTGATTCTGCTATTTCTTCTTCTTATGCAACAGCGGGGTTGAATTTTCCCAGGGGTTGGCTTGCTCCCACTGATTTACCTTGTCATGTAGTAAGTCAGGGAGGCCTATGGTAGAGACAAGTGGGAAAGCATGATAGGAAAACTCAAGAATTCTTGATCTTATCAATTTCACATTGTATGATATCCTCTTGTTCTTGATTGTGATCATTTGAGAGCGTACAAGATATTTTAAATCAACAAACTGAGCTCCCTTGCATTCTTTAAGAACAGTAACATCAAAGCCTAGGGCTATAGCGATTAAGGTCACAATCCCTCCCACAACAAATGGAGTCTTACTTTTGAAGGGAATTGTCCTCATGTGATCTATCAAGAGAGACTCTAAGTTGATGTGTAGTTTTTCATTTATAGCATGTAACACAAGGAGGTCCTCACTTGCAGCCACTAGGGCTAGCTCGTTTACTTCATCCTATTCATCGTCGTCATTGGGAAATTCAAAAATGGGCTCTAAACCTCTATCGTGAGTGGCAGTCTGAATCCACACAGGTAGGCACTCCTCTATAATCTTATCAAGGCATTCAATAAGACACCAATCTTCTTCAGTGGTGCTTATCACCTCGAATGTAGCTGAAGACTAGAACATGTTCAACTGGATCTTCATGTGCATGAATGTCACATACATGGTGTTGGTTCTCACGTGGATCACTGCCTTAGTTGTAGCCAAGAATGGCCTCCCCCAGATGATAGGCACTCTTCTTGTATCTTTTTCCATATCTAGCACAATGAAGTTAGTGGGGAAGAATATGGAAGTCTCATCATCAAGTCTAACTAGCACATCATCAACACGCCCTCTAGTCCTCTTTACCGATTGGTCGGCCAACTGCAAAGTGAAATGAGCTGGACCTAATTGTCCCATTTGGATCTTGGCAAACACATCATATGGCATCAAGTTCATTCTAGAACCTAAGTCTAGAAGGGCTTGGTCTATGCAGTGTGATCCAATGTAACATGAAATGATGGGAGCATTGGGGTCTTTCCTCTTTCTCGACATGGTGTGTTGTAGAATTGAGCTCACTTGCTCGGTGAGCTTGACTTTCTTGGGCATTCTCCCCATTGTTTTCCTCTTAAAAGGGCACAAATCTTTTAGAAACTTGGGATAGAAAGGGATTTGCTTGACCGCATCAAGCAAATTAATGTTTATCTTCACCTGTTTGAAATTTTCCATGATATCTTTAGTATGTTTCTTCTTTCTTCTTTCAACAGAGGGATCCTTAAGAGCATCAGTAAATGGGGGAGTTGGGCTCCCAATTGGCTCATATCAATAGAATCATCAACTGGAATCACGAGAATCACAATATCACTACTCGATGTCACAGTATCAAATCTAGTTCCTATCATAGTTACATCAATCTGGATCTTAGTATCTACCTGTCTGATTATAGTATCACCTCTATCCTCACTGGTGTAGGGTTTTAGGGGAGGCACAGAAGGCAACGGAAACAAAAAATTTCTCCCCCAAACCCAGAACAAGGAAACGCGTCAACGTCTATACAATAGGAAAGGATGGTTTGTAGAATCATACCTTGTCCCGAGGCTTGCTCGGCGACAATACCTCGTGCCTTGCACGGTCTTCACCTCCAGTCTTGGACGGTGTCTGTGCAGCTCCTGGTCGCACTGGGACTGACGACTCCTTGTCTCACTGGGACTGTTGGGATTGACAGTTGTCCTCCAAGTGGTAGAAATCTCCCGCCTCTAAAGTAGTCCACACGGACCACCTGGAACTCCAATCTCCTTGTCCCACAAGGAATTGGAAGAAGTCGCACCCTCCTGTCAGTGTACTAGTCTCCAACACACACTCCTACCACCAATTGCTTTCTACAGTTGTCTTTCCCTTGATGTTCCTCCCTTATCGGGTAGCACTTACTTGGGCTCTCTCTCGGTTACCAAAACCAGAGAGAACGACAACTTCACAGAGCAACTGGTTGCATTGGGTTGTACATTGAGAAGCCCCCAATACCCCTATATATAGGAGGGTCATGGGACAGGGTTCTCCATCCCGGGCAATCGGGGACTAAAAGCAGGAGTAGAAGGGTTCGAGATTTTCCACAAAACAACCAACTCGCAACCTGAACCGATCATTTCATTTCTGAAATGGTCGGTTGGGGACCTGAGCCGGTCGGTTGACACCTCAACCGATCAGTTGGGAAACCTCAACCGGTCGGTTCACTTCTGAACCGGTCGGTTCGTGGTCCTGGTCAGTTCCCGATTGACTTTCCATATTTTGTTTCTAATTGGTATCAAATACCAATCCTTGTTCCAATCAAATTGGGCAAGTGAAACGAAAGGAAAATTCTCACCAATCCTACTTTCCCAACTTGCTCGGTTGCACCAGTTAAACCGATTGTTTCAATACTTGAAGCAATCGTTTCACCCTGATCATGATCCGATCGACTCACAACCTGAGCCGATCGGTTCACCAAGCTGAGCCGATCGGTTCATCTCATGAGTCGATCGGTTGGGAGTGCAGATTGTGCAGAATCAGTCAATTGCAGTTTCAATCAATCCGATACTCTAATCAATCAGTCCAACACCTTGAACACAATGATTGAGCTATCAATTAGTTGAGTGTTTAATTGAACTACTAAACTCCTTTAGTAATCAATCTAAACATTATTTGTGGACAAAAATCCTCTTCCAGGTTAAATCCTATGTGTGTGACCCTGCAGGTCCTTTTTCACGTTGGCAGTGAAAGTCCATAACACTTATGACTTCACAAGCAAAGAGCGGTGCCTAGTCACACATCAGTGCTACCCAAGTGAAATAGAAAGTTGGAGAACAACTTTCAATCCTACAATCTGTGAATGGTGTTACAGTGAATGTATAATTCCTTTGTCACTGATATCCCGAATGAACTCGAGGCATGGAACAGTCATCCTGTCAACGTTCATTCACTTTCTTGATCTCAGAGTAGATTGGAAGAGATATGTATGACATCAATATCACATACTGCTTCACACATGCGTGCACACGCCTATTTCAATCCTACTCATCAAGTGACCTTGGATATCAAACTCCCTCAGGAGGGACAAATCCCATATCTATCACTCACCCCTAAAAAGCCCCATGTGTCAAAGCCACCCAATCATCACCTTAATAACAACCCATGTTTCAGGACTGCATTTGATGATGTCAAAGTGTGCCCAATGACATGTGTTGAGTGTAGTGATTTTAGATCAAAGAATCACACTCACCACCATCACTGTGAGTACTGATTGTGACTACCATGTCATGGTTCCATGTGTCAAACTCACGATGGGTCTGTCCGGTACACTTGTTCTCTAACAAGTACCTATGTGTTTGGTTTGATATCTCTATATCATGACTAATGAGATTTTGTCATCAACCAACACCACAATCTAGCCTTGTGTGTCATTGTTGTCTATCTACCTTCCACAATGACATCCGACTAGGGACATAACAAGAATGTACAAACTCTTAGCATCCATATGATCTCATCGTTCAGGTCCTCAACCTGAAGGCATACGTCATTGAGTATTGTCATTCTCTAGACATTTAATCTTGTCTATCACTATCTCATATGATTGAACCAGAAAGAATTGGAAGCTTTCCTTTGATGTTTATCAAATCAATCTTAATGTATCCCACCAATCATCCCATGATTGGCTCTCAGGGCATACATACCAATAGACTCCCACTTGCACTGCGAGCCAATCACCCTTGAATCATATTCACAGTGATCTTCAAACATGTCCCACATGTTTATGTGCTCTAGTGCGAACGTAGTGAGTTATGGCAACACCTTGCCAAAGTCAGTATAAATTGCATGTCTCACATCTCTTCGTTGTACATCACACGTATGAGATGGAGTTGCCGTAATATGTGATCTAGTATTCCTTTGCTAACCTTTAGCCACATTGCATGATCAAGGATTCCATACTTCTCATCAATGAGCGGAATATCTATAAATTCATCTCATGAACTTCCAGATCCATATAGTATCCACTGATGTTCTCCAACACATAGATACTCGGCATTTCCTTTTAAATGGTTTTATTGGAACACTTCCAATTATCAACAAACTTTCACTTTTATATATCCTATATATTTTTTGCGATTAATTTTCTGTCCTTTCGGAAGTTTGCATCAATGTAACTCTTTACATTGAACTCTTCCTTATCTCCATAGAACTAGTACTTCTCAAGTACTTATCAAGTTCTTATGGTTTCCAGTAACCCTTACTAGAAGTAGACAGACATCTACTCGTCATGTCCCACATATGAGTTATCAGGATGAGCACATCATATTGCCATGTCATACATACAAGATGATGAATGCATTTTGTTCTTGCCATGCAAGATACATGCAAGATAATGGGATGATTACATACATGATAGATCCATATCTATTCTTAGTGCTCCCATTCTTCATAAGAATTGGACACTTGGCCTTGGGATACTAACTCCATGTAGCATGGACAAGTTTTCTCCCACTAAATATGTGCATACTGAACACTTCAGTACAAATTGCCAATGTATGCTCTCTCTTTTTAGGTCAAGAGATTTTTTTGAGAACTATCTCTATAGATCTCTATTCCTATCACATAGGAAACATCTCCATCTTCCTTAAAGATAATTTCCACTTTTGGATTTCCATTCTAGAACATTTCCATTTCACATCAACATGTGGAATGTGAACACGCTCCCACTAAATCACAGATCCCTTCTTTATCTTTGACATATCAGTCAAACCCTTTGACTATATCATCAAAGTAAAGATCCAATTCTGAGTTGCTTATACTTAATCAATCACATTGATTAGTCCATTTTAACTTATGGACTTCATTTGCATTAGTGGATTCATAAACCTTATAGGTTGTGTCACGTACACATCCTTGTTTTATTCCTCATAGGAATGCGGTTTTTAGTATCGATATGCCAAATGTCTTAGTCATCAAGTTGCAATCAATAAGCATCATCCTTCTCAAAATGTTATCCATGTGTCTTAACACTTAAGACTTATTCGCACTTATGGATTTCATCCCAATGAGTGCTACCATCAAGGTCATACCTTATGGCTTACATGGAAGTCATTTAGGATGTAATGGTCATCTACCATAACTCAAAATCCGGTTCCTCATATTCATCTAGATAGTTGACTCATCACATGAACAACTCATCACATAGATAAACGAGGTGTATCCGTCAAGGATATAAGAACTCACAACTCCTTGTGATTCTTAATGTCCTTTATTAGCGAAGTGTATTCTTTATTTAAGAAGAATTTAGTTATTTGATAATCATCCTCTAACTCCTTAGAGTATGACTCCTTCTTGGTTTAGACATCACCATGCCTTAATCATGAGTTCACTATGATACACTATCATAATCACTCATAAGGATCTCAAACATTTGGTCCAAGTATTTCATTCATTGATCTCATCAAGAATTAACACTTTACCAAATTTGCACTTCATCTATGATAATCTTGAACACTTCAAGATATTCATATTGGTATTTCTCTTAACACCATTTGAAGTATTAGCATTTGTTCCAATAGGTATGTAAATACATCACATGTATCATACCTAATAGGATAATCATTCTCCCACTACCTTTAGTGAAGATTGATTAATCATGTTCAAGATATTCATGTCTCTTACTGGTTCTCTAACCAAAAGAGTCTAGATCTATCCATCACATGGAAACTAGAAATGAATTTCTCATGATTGATGCTAATTTGATTGTTTGAGTTATCTATAACTTTTAGGTATCATTTTATCTTATGCATATCAAATCCCACAAGATAAACAAGGCATTGCCACAAAGATCATATCTTTAGAAATTGAAACATCTCTTTATTGATTGCCATCATTGTCATACAATATGCAAAATAAAGTGTTTCTATCTATTGGCAAATATGAAATAGCAGTTCATAACTGTATTACATGCCTTTTAGGCTGAAAATAAACTAAAGTACTCCTATCTGTGGCGGCAACATTTGCCCCAATTATGAGTGCTTTACACTACATCTTGGTATCATATACCTCAAAAGTGTTACAAGTTTACTTTCAGGACACCTTTAAGTAGAGACGTCTATCGCCACCTTCTTCTTTTTTTCTTCCAGATAGAGAGGACAATTCCTTTTCCAATGCCCTGGCTTTTGACAATGGTGGCAGTTTCCTTTCTTGGTCACGCCTCCCTTGGCCTTGAGAGCTGAAGACGACTTGGGCTCCTGGCTAGCATCAGAACCTTTCTTAGCTTTGCCCTTGCCCTTGCCCTTGCACTTGGACTTGCCTTTCTTGCTCGTGATCACCATCACAGACTTAGGCTTGTCCTTCTTCATCTATATATCGTATGTCCTCAACATGCCCAACAACTCTGACAGTGGCCTATCAAAGTTGTTCATGTTGTAGTTCATCACAAATTGACTGTAGGATTCTGGCAACGATTGCAGTATCACGTCAGTAACCAACTCTTGGCTCAGTGGAAATCCCAGTCTTGTCAGGTTCTCCACATACCCAATCATCTTGAGTGTGTGAGGACCAACTAGATCTCCTTCTGTCATGACGCACTTGAATAGTGCCCTTGAGACATTGTATCTCTCTTGTCGTGCTTGATCTTCATACATGTTTCTAAGATGCTGAATCATCTCAATGACACCCATGTTCTCATGTTGTCTCTGCAACTTGTGGTTCATAGAGAACAACATCAAGCACTTTGCATCAATGGAATCAACAGAATGCTTCTTGTAAGCATCCCTTTCTGCCTTTGGCGCATTAGGAGCAGGTTCCTCTAGAATTGGAGTATCCAAGACATAGATCTTTCGCTCTTGAGTGAGAATAATTCTCAATGTCCTATACCAGTCATGGAAGTTTGTCCCATTTAGCTTGTCCTTTTCAAGGACTGATCGCAAAGAAAAGTGATTGTTGTTTGTTGCCATTTGTACTACAAAAGGAAAATATGCAATTTTAGTCCAAAAACTCATTTTTGACTTATTTGATTGATTTGAAAAGTTGACGATATAATTAGGCATTTAATTAATTATCGCTCCCACTATTTTACTTCAAATTGATAGCCCTCACCATCAATTCGAAAGATTGCAGTGTACAACCTTCTAGTGGGCAAGATCCTGAAATCCTCTAAGTTATGGACCAGCTAGGGCTGTCACCCACGACTTAGATCTCTCATGTAGGCAACTCTTACCAATTGCATCATATGCAACTCTTGATGAATGAACATGCGCAACACCTTGCCATGAACATTCCTTGCCTCTGGGATTAGACGCTCTAAGAATCACCAGTTAAGTCTAACCCAAAAGCCGACACAGTAAACATGCACCCTGCTTTGGCAGAACCTACATGTCTACCCTTCACACTTCCACAATATAGACGGCGCACCACACTTTGGTGTAACCTACGCTTGGTCGATCGAGTTTTTCATGTGTGCCGCTAATAGAAGGCATATAAGACTTAATATTTAATGAGGGATTTGGTTTTTATATACATATGCATATCCAATCACCACAATACATAGTATGTATCATATACATGTTATATCCCACAGAAAACATGCAAAACGATAAAAGCGATGATTATGGCCATCTTAATGTGATTCCTCGAGCCAAGAGGAATCACGGTCATCTAGGTCTACATCACATGCAACATGTACAAGATGAACTTTGTGCTTTGTCTTTCTGGGTTTGATCAACTCATCACATGAATGATCGGCTCGCCATCAGACTGGTCGGCTGGGTGCCACCAGCCGATCGGTTGGCTCCTCCAACCGATCAGTTTGCCTGGTCCTCGTGCATCTCTTCATGGACGCCACCCGCTCGTCTCGCTCCTCGAACCGATCATCAACTGATCGGCTCACTCCTTGAACCGATCGTCTGGAATGTCAACTGATCGGTTCACGCCTTGAACCGATCGTCTCAGATGTCGTCTGGATGTCCGCCATTCTTCGACATAACAAGAAATAAAATTATATCCTATTTTACATTGTAAAAAGAGAAACCTCGAGTTACATTCGAGGGGAGCAAAGGTAGGAAAGAAATCTTGAATTATTTTGAGTTACATCAGGAATAGGAGAAGGAAGATCGGTGTGTAGACCGAGATGCAAGCAACCACATACAACCATACACAGATAGGGTTTATTGGCCATAACCACGCTATACATCCACCATAAAACTCGTTTAAGGGCGACGCGTATCGAGTGCATTCATAATACATATCATATATGTAAATTGGGATTTGTGGATTTAGGATTGGACATGCATAAAGCCAATTTTATTCGCATCGTATGCAATAAATAAAGGCGAAAAACCAAAATCGATCATATCGATAATCCTAAAGTATAGAGCAGTTGACGTGGCTCTAATACCACTGTAAGGTTTTAGGGGAGGCAGAGAAGGCAGCGGAAACAAAAAATTTCTCCCCCAAACCCAGAACAAGGAAACGCGTCAACGTCTATACAATAGGAAAGGATGGTTTGTGGAATCATACCTTGTCTCGAGGCTTGCTCGGAGACAATACCTCGCGCCTTGCGCGGTCTTCACCTCCAGTCTTGGACGGTGTCTGTGCAGCTCCTGGTCACACCGGTACTGATGACTCTTGGTCTCACCGGGACTGTCAGGATTGACAGCCGTCCTCCAAGCGGCAGAAATCTCCCACCTCTTAAGTAGTCCACATGGACCACCTGGAACTCCAATCTCCTTGTCCCACGAGGAATCAGAAGGAGTCGCACCCTCATGTCAGCGTACTAGTCGCCAACACACTCTCATGCCACCAATTTTTTCTGCAGTTGTCTTTCCCTTATTGTGCCTCCCTTATCAGGTAGCACTTGCTCGGGCTCTCTCTCGGTTACCAAAACCAGAGAAAACGACAACTTCACAGACCAACTGGTTGCACTAGGTTGTACATTGAGAAGCCCCCAATACCCCTATATATATAGGAGGGTCATGGGACAGGGTTCTCCATCCCGGGCAATGCGGGACTAAAAGCAGGAGTAGAAGGGTTCGAGATTTTCCACAAAACAACCAACTCACAACCTGAACCGATCGTTTCATTTCTAAAACAGTCGGTTGGGGACCTGAGCCGGTCGGTTGACACCTCAACCGATCAGTTGGGACACCTCAACCGGTCGGTTCACTTCTGAACCGGTCGGTTCGTGGTCCTGGTCAGTTCCCGATTGACTTTCCATCTTTTGTTTCTAATTGGTATCAAATACCAATCCTTGTTCCAATCAAATTGGGCAAGTGAAACGAAAGGAAAATTCTCACCAATCCTACTTTCCCAACTTGCTCGGTTGCACCAGTTAAACCGATTGTTTCAATACTTGAAGTAATCGTTTCACCTTGATCATGAGTCGATCGACTCACAACCTGAGTCGATCGGTTCACCAAGCTGAGCCGATCGATTCATCTCATGAGTCGATCGGTTGGGAGTGCAGATTGTGCAGAATCAGTCAAGTGCGGTTTCAATCAATCTGATACTCTAATCAATCAGTCCAACACCTTGAACACAATGATTGAGATAATAATTAATTGAGTATTTAATTGAACTACTAAACTCCTTTAATAATCAATCTAAACATTGTTTGTGGACAAAACTCCTCTTCCAGGTTAAATCATATGTGTGTGACCCTGCAGGTCCTTTTTCACGTTGGCAGTGAAAGTCCATAACACTTATGACTTCACAAGCGAAGAGCGGTGCCTAGTCACACATCAGTTCTACCCAAGTGAAATAGAAAGTTGGAGAACAACTTTCAATCCTACAATCCGTGAATGGTGTTACATTGAATGTATAATTCCTTTGTCACTGATATCTCGAATGAACTCGAGGCATGGAACAGTCATCCTGTCAACGTTCATTCACTTTCTTGATCTCAGAGTAGATTGGAAGAGATATGTATGACATCAATATCACATACTGATTCACACATGCGTGTGCACGCCTATTTCAATCCTACTCATCAAGTGGCCTTGGATATCAAACTCCCTCAGGAGGGACAAATCCCATATCTATCATTCACCCCTCAAAAGCCCCATGTGTCAAAGCCACCCAATCATCACCTTTATAACAACCCATGTTTCAGGACTGCATTTGATGATGTCAAAGTGTGCCCAACGACATGTGTTGAGTATAGTGATTTTAGGTCAAAGAATCACACTCACCACCATCAGTGTGAGTACTGACTGTGACTACCATGTCATGGTTCCATGTGTCAAACTCACGGTGGGTCTGTCTGGTACACTTGTTCTCTAACAAGTACCTATGTGTTTGGTTTGATATCTCTATATCATGACTAATGAGATTCTGTCATCAACCAACACCACAATCTAGCCTTGTGTGTCATTGTTGTCTATCTACCTTCCACAATGACATCCGACTAGGGACATAACAAGAATGTACAAACTCTTAGCATTCATATGATCCCATCGTTCAGGTCCTCAACCTGAAGGCATACGTCATTGAGTACTATCATTCTCTAGACATTCAATCTGTTCTATCACTATCTCATAAGACTGAACCAGAAAGAATTGGAAGCTTGCCTTTGATGTTTATCAAATCATTCTTAATGTATCCCACCAATCATCCCATGATTGGCTCTCAGGGCATACATACCAACAACTAGGTGCACTATCAACAATTGTATCACGGGGCTTCTCCAAGGTCTGACCACTCCTCAATACCGTTACCGCCTTCACATGCTCATGGGTAGTAGAATAGGAGGCTTGTGGAGGTGGTTGTGGTTTTTGAGGTGGTCATGGTCTTTGGTGGGGTGAGTTGGGATTTTGAAGGATGAACTGTGGTTGTGGTTGTTTTTGTTGTGGTTGTAGTTGTTGTGGATGAGGGTGATATTGCGGAGGGGGTTGTTGGTATGAGTGATGTGGAGGTGGAGGATATTGATAGTTGAGAGGATCTTGAGGAGGTGGTGGAGCATAGGGATTTGGTGTTTCTTGATATGAAGGTGGGGCATATGAACTTTGAGCATTTCCCATGAAAGTGTCATCATTGTTCAGATTTGGCATTGGTTGAGATGGGAGTCTTCCTTCCTCCCTCTTAGCAAGTGAAAGTTATATTTGGTCCAATCTTTGCTCAAGACGGTTAATGGACTACCCAAGAGCGGACACATCTTTCTTTACCTCATCCAAACTTCTCAATCTTCCAAGAACTTCATCTTCAAATTTTGAACAATACCTTATCCTTGGCTGCCCTTGTCCTTGACCATCCTAATTTTGTTATTTCCATGAAAAGTTGGGATGGTTTCTCCACTCGGGAATGTAAGTGTTGAACATAGGGCCTTGGTTGTTTTGGTTGTCAAAGGAGTGCAAATCATGAACTTCCTCTTCTTCATCTTCAACTGCCATGGTGGATTGACTAGAAGAACCACCATCTTGGCTCTTCATCATGTCCCTCATCATTTTCATCATGTCGGGGTTGGCTGCGGTTCGAGCTGGAGCTACGGGAGGAGGTGGAGGGATGTAGTTCTGGCCAAAATGTTCCCCTTTAGTAGAAACCTGATGGTGAGAATCCTCAACAAGGTGTTCAAACAAGGGCCATGACTCCTCATGTGGCTTTGCCATGAAGGTGCCTCCACATGACGAATCAACGTTGTTCTGGCTCAACTCTTCTAACCCAGTGTAGAAATCTTGGACCAACTACCACAAGGGTACCTCATGATGAGGGAAGTCGCGCATGAGCTTTTGGAACCTTTCCCACACCTCATGTAAAGTTCATTTTCCTTTTGGGAGAAGGTGGTGATACATCTTCGCATTTGGGTGAGCTTGGCAATTGAAAAGAACTTCTTGAGAAACTTATTTTTGACTGCATTCCATGTCACCAACTCCAGTTGAGATGTACCATTCCTTGTCCTTTTCTTTTAGAGAGAAAGGGAAGAGTGTCCTCTGAATGGAATCATCGGTGGTAGTGGGTGTGTAGAATGTGGAACAAGTCTCAAGGAAGGCATCGATATGATGGTAGGGGTTTTCATTCTCCATCCCATAGTAGGTAGGGAGGAGTCCAAGAAATGCGGGTGGAATGGAGAACTGTTGACCCGTCATTTGGTCAACAAGGGTGGCAATGGGGGAATTTTAGTTCCCAGGGGTGAAATACTCGTGGAGGGGGCGGTTAGGTTGTGGCGGTTGAGCATTTCCATAAAGTATTCCAGCTTCATGGTCTCCCATCTCAGTTTCTCAGTGTTGGTTGTGGCGGCTTTGGCGTCTCCTTCTACCTATCTCGGGGTTGTATAACACCAAATAAGTACAAGTAGAACGTGTATGATGCATTCATAGTTTTCACCTGTACAATACACAAACAAGCAACAAAAATCAAGTTAGAATGACAATATGTAAAAGTGAACAAAGAATAAAGAATAGCAATGATGAGAGCAGTAGGAAAGACTAAGATACACTAGCTAGCTAGGTTGAGTGCCTCTATCCCCGGCAACGGTGCTAGAAATCTTGGTGTGATATTGCACGCACATGTGATCCTTCGAATTTATAGGTCCCCAAACTAAGTTTACTCACAACACTAAAATATGCTCCCACAAGAGCATGAGGTCACATTATAGTATAGATGAGAGGCAAGCAAGGGGGTCAATCCTCAGGGATAGAGGGGGCACTAGAGCTAGGTTTGTGTTGGCTACATTCCTAAAGCGGAGTTTAGGGTTGAAGGGTTTAAAAGGGGTTTGGTTTGATTACACTAAGAAAGCAGGCAAGCAAAAGCTATAAGAAATCTAGATTATCAAAAACTAGATTATCCTAAGCAAGTTAGATCTAAGAGGCTAGATTAAATATTCAACTAAACAAAATAAAGATGATCTACACTAATCTAGCAAGGAAATTAGCAACAAAGAACTAAGCTAAATACTAAAGCAAACAAGGATCTAGGCTAACCCTAATTAAGAAGACTAAGCAGTTAGCTAAAGTGAACAAAGGCAATTAAACTAAACTAGCATTAACAAGCTAAGATGACAAGTTAGGTTTTAATCAATGCATTGGATAGATGGGCAGTTTGGGAATGTGATCCAATATTCGTTGGGGGGAAGGTCAACATGGCATGCAATTATCACAATTCAATCTAGATTACCAAACCAAACAACAAGGCAAGTGTTGTTAGAATATACCCTATACTACTAGTTGGAGAACTAGGGCTAGGTGTAATTCTAGTAAGACTTGGCAAGTCTAGGTTTCTAGGGTAAGTGGTATTGGAGCAATTGAGAGACAAGGGTAGGGATGGGAGTAGAGATGAGGGCATTTCATCTCATGTTACTTGCCATCTAGCCTTTAGGAAGCTCTAGGCAATTGCGCCAATCACACTTACACTAGATACTTAGATCTCACACTCGCTTGTAGAAGAAGGGAGATATATGTATGAAAAAAAGGGGCTAGCTAGGGATCCACTAATTGGATCTAGGTGCTATTTCTAAGGTTGCTACATACATTCCAATTTCTCCTAGAAGCTAAGTGTCATCAAGCATCACAAAGCAAGCAATCTATGTTAAAAGTACAAACCACATGCAATATAATGGGAAATGAGATAGAAGTAAAGGCAATCATCATATAATGAAATTATGTTCATTACAAATTATTTTCCCCCAACATGGTATCAAAGTCATATTTTAACCCCAAACAACCCACCACTAGGGGCTTAGCCAGACATGATCAAAGAACAGATAAAAGAAATGAGAAGAAGGAGATAGGACTTCATGGAGCTCAAAGTAGATCCTCCTTCTTCACCTCCTAGATGTTGTAGGGCAACCTCCCTCCTCTAAGGTGGATGATGGGCATGGAAATGAAGGGGATTATGGTAGAAAACCTAGAAAACTAGGTTTCTATGGTGGAAATGAGGTGGAAATGGTGGATGGAGAGCATAAATGCAAAGGGAGAGTAATGAATGCTCAAGAGTGGGTGGAGAGGAGTAATGGTAGATGGGGGGAGTCTAACCTTCATGTTGTGGCTGCCACCTACATATATATATAGGTGGTAGGGAAGCACTAGGTTAAGTAGGGGCAAATAGGGAAAAGAATTGGTGAAAATGGGTAGGTTTAGGTGGTCACCGGGGCCGTGTTGAGGTGTTACAGCCGTGGTGGGGGTTGCATGGCACGGTGGTGGGTGGTGGAATGGACGAGGTGATGAATGGAGTTGAAAGTGATAAGTATATCTTGTGGATACAGCCATGGTGGGGTGCCACAATCGTGGCGGTAGGGGTGCCATGGTCGTGTGGGGGTACCACGGTCGTGTTGGAGGAAGAGGCCACAGGTGAGGCAGCTTTTGAGGTCGCTGTGTCATCATCTCACCATGGGAATGGGGAGCACCATGGGTGAGGTGGTCTTTAAGGGCTTCAGTCGTGCCGATGGCCACGACCGTGGTCATTCACGTGTAAAATGGACCAACTCCCTATTGATTTTGGGGATCTTTATGCATAAATCACCACGGGTGAGGTGATGACCATGGGCGAGGTGGAATGTACTGGCCACGACCGTTTTGGGGACCAATCTGTGGGGTCTTCAGTGACCACGGCTATTTTGAGCTCCACGGCCGTGGTCATTCATGTGTAAATTGAGCACATTCCCTGTGATTTTTGGAGCATAATTTCCACGACCGTGGTGATGTACCACGGCCGTTTTGGGGCTTTTTAGTGTTGATCTCTAATTCATCTTCTTCATCTAGCCTCCTTTTGCTTTTAATTTCTCTTGTGCATCCAAGGAAAGCTTGGGTAAGATATAGGTCCACTCTTGGGGTGTAAGACCCCATAGACGTTCTTCATCTCTCTCCCATGCATCAATGCATGCATAAGTGCCCTGAAATACACACAAAAGGAGGCATAAGTGCATTTATCATAAAATATTATTTTGAGGGGAATAACTTGTGATCAAAACTGTTTAGATGTGATTAATATGCAAAAAGGCACAGGATGAAGCCCTAAAATAGGGCTGCATCACTTCTCCATCATGAGCGTGGTACCTTATGGGTCACCTCTCTGTGTGCCCTCTGGTCTTCACTCTGGGGCTTGACCACTATGACCTTCCCTCGAGGGCATAAATCTTACATCTAGAGATGGTATGTAGGTTCAGGCAAGTCATATATAATAACATTGTGATAATCATAGTCACTTTATAGATTGCAAAAAATAAAGTCATCCAAACAATTATTTTCAAGCAATCGATAAATCCTCAGAAACTGCTATGAAACTAAAGCGAGTAATCATAAAATAACCACATACCTGATTTGGAGATCTCAAAGAAACCGAGAAAGTCAAATCCAATCAGGTAGTCCAATCAACCAATGAAGTCAGTTAGACAAGCACAATTGAATCTTGAAAAGCACGTATGATCTAATTACTACATACTCATCAAAAACACTTTTATTGACTTGGGAATCCCTTCTAGGGTTTCTAGGTTGAATTAGGGTTTCCTTAGGGTTTCTTATATTTATTTCTCCAACTTTACCCTTTAGGTCAAAAAACCCTAAAACAGCTTTTCTATGCACAAAACCCTAACTACCTAATTCTCCACATTAAATCCCCTTTATTCCCAATCAAGCTTAGCATTATCCTATCTCTATATTATACATAGGTTCACAAAATATAACTCATTAAAAGTCATAATCATCTAAATTAGTGTTCTTATCCCATTAATGCACTTTATACACATGAAACCCTAAGTTGAACCAATTAATCATAAAGATCATCTTTTTAGATATAAATCTTTCTTTTTATTATCAAGAGGTTAATATCAACTTAAATCTTCCAAAGAACTTTACTACATCTCATTAATATCACAATTAGGGTTTTCTATTCAAAAATGCATTAAAGGTGATAACTTTATATACTTTTTGAATTGTAAATAGATTCGGGCTTCAATTATATTTTTATTACAATCTACGTATTTTTTTGATCAACTTTCATATAGAATTTGTCCTCATACGATATTCCTATAATTACTTATGATTTTTAGCAATAAAACCTTTCTTGGCCAATCAGGGATTGACACGTGTATAAACCTGACTCCCTTGAGTCACGCCAGCAGGGCCAGGCATGAGCCAATCGGCTCGCACCACGCCGGCACTCGGGCCCGCAAGGCAGCGCGCCTCGCGCTCAAAACAAACCACGCAAAAGGACTAAAAAGGACTCACCTTACAATTGATCGCTCGAGGGTAGACCCGACTTTTCACCATAGGTCGTCGTCTACCTTCGGTCTCCTCCTTGCATGAACCAGCAGTCAACTGGATGGTTGACTTCTCTCCCTACTCCACCTACATGCAAGCTAGGACTACCGGCCCCTTCGTCTCGCTTCCCCGAACTCAACGAGCCCTTCAATTGCTCATTCGCTGCTCTCCACCATCGGGATGACTCGATGCCACCTCCAGAGAGTACTTCTCCGGGATAGAGGCGAAGGTCGAGACCAAATCTCAAATTGAGAGCACGGTTGTGTTCGTCAGCTTAGTCCAGTCTCACAAGAGTGGTTTGTGTGATTGTTGTATGATGTATCGCCCCCTTTATATAGGGCAAGGTTGGAGAGACGATCCCAATTGAAGAAACTCTGAGGGTGTCCCAAAAGGTATCAAATCCTATATCTATCAGAATTAGAAACTTTCCCCGAACTCATTTGGGCAATCTCCAAGCCTACTCAGACTCTCTAACTCACAAAATTGAAGATCCAAGATCTTCATTCCTGTTCCTCTCCGATTCCTGACTTGAGTGGGATGATGCACGCGCACTGTTGGATTCTAGATCCAACCACTCCTATATCTCGTGCCTTTCTTTTAGTGATATGGAAATATAATCAATCGTGGCATTTAATATATTCGATTGATTATCCTATCACTTTAGGGTTCTTATAAAATCCATAACTCCTTCATTAAACCTTTTACTTCCAAATTTTAGGGGAAACTTTGTATTAACTTTATCTACACATGTGTCAAGTTTGAGTCCCAAACTCAAAAGGATACAGGACTTTTCTTCATATGCAAGTTAACACTTATCAAAGCATATTATATTCATATTTTCATTCTCCTTTACTTCTATTTCCCTTATTTGCATTCCTTTTATCAATAAAAACCATGTGGATCCGAAATCCAATCCATCAGGAGCAAACACTTAACCTTCTAGAGAATTCCACCTAATTCTCAGTATTAACTCATTTTCTTTTATTATTAGATTTCTTTCCATATTTATTCTCTTTTAATCATATTGGACTTATTACTTAAAAAAGGCCCACGAAAACATTTATGCAAAAGGAATATTATCAAAGAAATCCATTCAATGTACTTAAATCATACAATTTTCATAATCACACACTTTATTGGAGAAATTACATTTCAACCCATACATATGAAAATTGAGGATATAACAAACTGAAAGCAATATTTCTGACCAGTTGACAAAGGTACTTTCGTAGCAGAAGCATGATGGTCATGTATATCACTTGATATTAAATTCATGGATGATTGGATCAAAGTGCAAGTGGGAGTCTGGTGGTATGTATGCCTACAGAGCCAATCATATGATGATTGTAATGTGGCATAATGTACTTGATTTGAGAATAATAAAGGCAATTATGTTTCTTGTGTGTGTTTATATTGAGATAATGATATAACATGATATATGTCAAAATAATGATGTTGCTCAATGACATATGTCTTCAGCTTGAGGACTTGAACAATGAGATCATATGTATGATAAGAGTACTTACATTCCTTTTATGTCCCTAGTCGGATGTCATTGTGGAAGCAAAATAGATGATGATAATAATATAAAAGACTAGATTGTGTGTTGACTGATGACAAAGTCTCATTAGTCATGATATTTGGTATCAAGTCAAACACATTAGTACTTGTTAGAGAAAGTGTACCAGACAAACCCACCTTGAGAGTGGTATATGGAACCATTTAATGGTGATCAGAATCAACTCTCAAAGAGATAGTGGTGATTGTGATTCTTAGATCTGAATTTCGTACACTCATCACATGTCGTTTGATGAACTTTAACACCATCCAATGTGACCTTGAATAAGGGTTGTCATAAAGGTGGTGCTCGGATACATTGTGACACATGGGGATTGAATGTGAGTGGTGTAGGTGGGATATGTCCCTCCTTTTGGAGTTGATATCCTAGCCACTTGATAGGTGAGACTGAGAAATGGATGGTCATGCTCATGTGAGTCAATATGTGATATGTGAACTCACATGTATCTCAATAGTCTGGTCTAGTTCAAGAAATATAGATTGAGTATTAAGAGGATAATGATTCCATGTCTTGTATTCAATCTGGATATATGATACAAAGGAACTATATATATGCACGGTAATAATGACCACAGATGTAGGTTGAAGTTGTTCTCTAATTTTTTTCAATTACTTGGATAGAAATGATGTGTTTCTAGAGATTGTTCATTGCTTGTGGTGTCATTAGTTGGTTATGGACATTCACTGCCAATGTAATTTAGAACTTATAGGGTCACACGCATAGGATGCACTTGGAATAGGCATTTCCCTATGGATAAGATTTAATTTAGTTTTTAGAAGTATTTAGGTAATTAAATTAGATAATATTGGATGTCAGTCGACCAACTAGAATCTCCCGTCGACCGACTGGTGTCAGTCGATCAACTCGACTATCTTTGAAACTGACTAGTTGGACTAGGTCAAACAAAGATATGAAACAACCAATTTGACTAGGTCAAACAATTAATGATATGTGTAACAATGTGCATTAATCATCATAAAGTCAGTGTTAATGCACCGAGTTCAGTCGACCTACTAGTCACGCATTAGCCGTCAAACTATGTGATCTGACCTCTTGTGTCCCTTGGGTTTTGAAAACCCTAGCCCATCCACTCTTATATAAGGAGGAGGTGGCCAAGGCTCTTAACAGACTTCTCTTCTAACAGTTGTGGTAACGTGTGAGAGAGCTTGAGAAGTCCTACTCAAAAAAGGGAGACACCACAATGGAAAAACAAGTTGACAAACAAAAGGAGAACCCCTTCGCTTTCGGTCTGGAAGTACGACGTGGAATTCTCAATGGTCTGTATGGATTATATAGAGGCGTGAAAACCATTGTTGCCACACTAAGAGGATGTCGTCAACTTGTCATGTATGTGCTACTTGTGAAGACCGCACATCTTCGTGTAAGGATAGTCGTTGGATTTGCTCCAGGATAAGATACATCTTATACCCACTTTTTTATTACATAATTATTGATGTGATATGTTGGTTAAGAAATATGTATAGAAATTTTTATTTCTGCTACCTACTTTGTCTCCATATTCCCCACCAATTAAGTATATCAAAATCCTTTCCATTATTTTCTAATTTACTTATGTCCAAACAAAGATCTAAACTTTAACCATTGAGCCCTTCCGTCATATTACATTTTATCCATATTCAAATATGGATTCACCTTGATATTGGGCCACGTCATCATCCCAATGATGACACCCATATCATTGCCACAAGATATTAGCCTCAAGGCATCATACCTTGATGTATATCCCATATCCAACGTTCATCTTATATGGTTACATTTTTGTGTCATACTTTCTAGGGTCAAGGGAGCAGAAGCAACGATCACACCTAATGATGGCATTGTGTCATCAAGGATAACTATAGGGGGGTGGTGATGATGGTCGAGGCAATGACTACAAGCGTTGATGCTGTCGGCAACGACAGTGAAGACTAAAAGCCGCAGATCTGGACGGAGGTCATGACTACAGAGCTGATACGTAGTTGGCCGGCAACCAGTGGAGCAGCAGCAACAGCGCCGTGGTGGAAGCTCCCAGTACAGCCATGTACGGCTATGCCTAACTGGGGCTAGGACTCAAATGGAGGGGAACCGAAGACCTATGGGGCACCCTAGAAACAACCGTGGTTAGTGGATGCATTCTAGCCGATACATCCAAGGAGGTGTTTGGATTTGGATGTTTCATCGAATTAAATCGGTCAAACCTCATTGGTTCGATCAGTAGGAACAAACTTCCAACTCTACACGTAGTCATGCCATGTCACAAGTAGAGTGGACAAATGTGTCACGCATGAGGTACTACGAGCCGAGCTTGTGGGCAAATCGTGCTTAACCCTCTGCTCAAAGCATCGTCTACAATCTCAGCCATACAACAGGGACGTCATTCGGGTTTTCCTAATTGGATCATACTCTCCCACAAATCTTCGCCAATTGTGAGGTGTCGTGCGACATTACACCTTGCTCAAGTTCCAATCTTTTGTGTCAAACAAATTCCAGAGTTATTTTACAAATACGAAGGACAAAAAGAAAAGAATTCGTGACATAATTTTATGCAAAAAGTTATGACAGTAATCGACTCCATGGATGTTTCGGCAGAATATCGTAGCATCCATACATTCACCAAAAATTGCCACAACGTACAAAGGGAGTCATGAGGTCGACAACTTGTAAGAAAAACAAATGGAAACATTTGACCAACAAATGTGATGCATGTGTATGTGTGGGCACCATAGAGACCCAGATATCAAAAGCTTCACAACAGTGTCTTGATCCATCCGAAAAAAAGACTACAGGGACGTTGGACATTATAAGCAACTTTCCTGGTGCACGCCAAAAGAATATTTTTATCAAAAGAATTGGAATATTTTCCTGTATATCACGAGTATATATCATAAGCCTGCAATAACACGTTTCATATCATCTGATTCCTCCCAACTGCCTCGAACTGAAGTTAAATGGTTCCAAACAAGAATGCCAATCATGAAAACCCTTTGAGCTCAGCAGCGCTCTTGATGACATTCAGGGCCTCCACAAGATCGTCACAAAGCTGGTGAGGGTCTGGGATAACAGTTTCATCTGCAGCCAAAACCATCATCATCTTGCCTCGATAACTCTGAAAATGAATTGTCAATGCCTGAAAGAGCAATCATCAGTTCTAAATCAGATCAAAATTATCTCATACAAGGACTACGGTAAAAACATCAATTTAGTATATATATATATATATATATATATATATATATATATATATATATATATATATATAGAGAGAGAGAGAGAGAGAGAGAGAGAGAGTCAGGCTAGAATACACTCAAGTGTACATATCACGCCGTACACCCCAATGGTGTTTGCCTATCTAGACCATGTTTTTCCAAAATCTAATCCATTGATCTTCATGGTTACAATAATAATAGGTCACATACAAAATTTGAACTCATTTGGATGAGTGTAAGTCACTCATCCAAGGACAACTCTCTCTCTCTCTCTATATATATATATATATATATATATAGAGAGAGAGAGAGAGGAGAGAGAGAATCAGGTTGGAATACACTCGAGTGTATGGATCGCACGCTACACTCAAGTTGTGTTTGCATATCAAGACTATTATTTTGTAAAATGCAAACCATTGATCTTCATTGTCTTACTATAATTAGGCTACATACGAATTTTGAGCAAATTTGGATGAGTGTAAGTCGCTCATCTGAAGGCAACAAAATTGACGTACAAAACTGATTTGAAATGCATAATTTTTGTGGTCTTCATAACATGACCTATAAATTTCCAAATGGGCTCAAATTTTGTATAGGAGCTATTCACAAGATGTTTAAGAAGATCAACAGATTGATTTCTAAAAAAGATATTGCATCATGGAAAAATACTTGAGTGGATTCAGCTCCGAATGCACTTGAGTGTAATATATATATATATATATATATATATATAGAGAGAGAGAGAGAGAGAGTGATGTGTCAGGCTAGAATACACTCGAGTGTATTCGGAGCTGAATTCACTCAAGTAGTTTTCCATGGTGCAATATATATATATATATAGAGAGAGAGAGAGAGAGAGTCAGGCTAGAATACAATCAAGTGTATCCAGAGCAGAATACACTCAAGTAGTTTTCCATGATGCACTATATTTTATTTAAATGTAATATGTTGAACTTCTTAAACATCTTGTGAATAGCTCATACATAAAATTTGAGCCCATTTGGACATTTATAGGTCATGTTATGAACACCACAAAAATTATGCATTTCAAATTAGTTTCGTGCGTCGATTTTGTTGCCCTCGGATTAATGACTTACACTCATCCAAATGGGCTCAAAATTCGTATATAACCTAATTATAGTATGACAATGAAGATCAATAGTTTACATTTTATATAAAAAAAAATAGTCTTGATATGCAAACACAACTTGAGTGTAGTGTATGATCCGTACACTCAAGTGTATTCCAGTATATATATATATATATATATATATATATATATATATATATATATAAAATTTCCATTTAGTTACACATCTTCTGGGAAGGTTTATTGTATTTCACATATGTGCATAATTCAATATGTGCATGAAGCCAAACGGCTAACCCTCCCAAGGCGCTTAACGTTGAAAGGCCAATTGAGCAGGCGCTTTTTGGAAGAAAAAAAAAGGGACAGTGTGGAGAGACAATGTAAATGTTTACATCTTAGTAACTTTACAAACTTAATGAATAACCACTCGGTGACCAAGGAGCCATATTTATTGAAGTGGGGCGGGTGAGTAATTATGTAAAAAGTAGTAGTATTATAATTTCACGGACGTATCTACCAACTTATTGTATATTAATAGTTACACAATGAAAACCAAATTATCAAATTAGATTAGGTATCCTACAAGAAATTATAGCAGTAAACCAATCAAAATTAACACACACGTAGAGTATACTTTATATGATTTATGACCGAGTACAAGATAATAGTATACGCATGGTCTATAGTATATATGACTTGTGGAAAATTGACAATTTTTAGTGCAAACATAGAGAAATGAGAGCAGCCATCCACTATTCTCGGAGCCAAACACGATGAAATGAGAGCAGCCATCCACTATTCTCGGAGCCAAACACGATGTAGTACATGTGGCTTTGTTCAAACATAAAACTGTAATTCAAAAAATAAACCAACTACTGCAATGTAAAATCAAAAAAATAAATGATATTGATATTTATAATAGAATAATATATCACTATAACAGCACCATATTTATCATTTAACGTTAGAAATTCCTATTCCTAATACAACATGTGGTTACGGTCATCTACTAGTGAACATAAAGAGAATATAATTGTTTCTATTGAATAAAAAATATGCAACACGATACTCATTAACATAAACATCAATATATAACTACTTTATTTCCATTAGCATAAAATTTTAACAAATGGTATCCATCATGGTCTTAGACTGTCTTTTTAGTTTGTATACATTACACATCATCAATTTAGTCGCTTGATAAATGTGTGGAGTGATATGACTTATGAGTCGTATATGTATTATATTTATGTTAATATATTTTATTTAATTAAGTGTGCCACCCGCAAAACTCATTAACTAAACGGGTGGGTATAAATTTGGGTGATTTCTAGCAGGCGGCGAATTTTATCAACCAACCCAAGTTAAACAAGTTGACTGTGTGGGTGTCTACGGATTTTGACTCAATTTAACAGGTCAACGCAGCACCCATCTCCTATTTATAAGATAAGTGGGAAACGTAAAGACTAGCAAATCCCTAATGGGCCAAGATACAATCTGTCGCATAATACAAATAGACTCAATAGCTTAATTAACTAAATAATAAGACTCTCTAACACTCTCCCTTAAGCAGGAACTTGAGAGAATCCCAAGTCGGCTTGCAAACAAACACACACCTGAATAAAAAGGTAAACCAAGTGCATACAAGAATATTTCGCTTCCCCAATACTGCAATTAAGAACTTAACACTTAAATACCCCCTCGAGTTGATAATCCTAAGCAGGTACAAAGGCACGTAGCAGCAGTTTCTTGGTCAAAAAGAAGAGGCAAATAGCAGCAGGTAGATGTCATGGTCTTCATCTCATCCATTATAGTCATGAGGTAGACCAAGTGTTGGAACACAAGACCAGAGAGTGTTGGCACACAAGAGGTATAAATAGTCAGTGTGCAAAATAGTAGCACGGACAAATAGTAGCAGCAAAGATGAAGTAGTCCGTATGCAAAGTAGCATGTAGATACTAAACTCCAAGATGCAATTAGTAGCAAAATAACATGTAGCTCCATCATAAATATATGTAACACCTGCAGAAGTCAGCTATAAGAATTTTCATCATCTTCTCTCTTCATATAATTTTCATAACAGTAGCAAATGTCACAGTCTAAAGGATGTTGAGTCATATCCGGAGAATGTTGGGTCACAAGCGGGTGGCAGTCGATGTGCACATAAAGCATGGACAAGCACAAAGTCAACGTGCAAATAAAACACAAACATCAATGTGATTGATAAAATGTGTTAAACATTATACAAGTAGCAAGAACGACGTTGTCAAATAGAAGACCATTAGCAACGGGCAATGGTGAATAGATTCCACAAACTTTTGATGAACAAACAATGACATTAGGTGAATGATCCAAAGAATGTATAGCAGCAAAAATCGATCCTTCCTCGCTTCATCTCCTCTTCATCTCATCTCTTCCCTCGATTCTCCCCCTCACACCAACCACAAAAAGAATCAGTGTGTGGTTGAGATGGAGAGTCATAAACAATGGTAGAGGTAATGGATGTATGTAGGTTATAGAGATATGTTATGTTTTATTGAGTGCCATATGCCTAGCATGTGACTCACTTATGTTTTTACTTCAGTAGTTTAGTTCCATATTGATCATCTTTGCTTTAGTCTCTCCTCTATTCTTCTATGTAAGAAACTATATTGTACACCTCTTTTATCATCGAATATACAAATTCATATTCCCTCTACATGGTATCAAGAGCAGGTTTGATTTTCTTATGTGCAAATTTCCACCCTACCCCCATGCCCTAGACCTTTCCCACCCCCTCCCCCCGCGTCGCAACACCCCCTCCCCCCGCGTCGCAAATTCCCACCCTACCCCCATGCCCTAGACCTTTCCCAACCCCCCCCCCGCCCCGTGTCACAAATTCCCACCCTACCCTCATGCCTTAGGCCTTTCCCAGACCCCCCCCCCACCCACGCGTCACAACAGCCCCTCCTCCCCTGCAGCGCCCCCCCCCCCCCGGCCGCCGCCACAGCACCCTGTCCACCCGTCGTCGCCACAGCACCCTGCCCACCCGGCCGCCGCCACGCCCTCACACCTTCCTGGCACCGCCTCCTTTTCCTGTTGTCCTCACCCTCATCCTTCTACTGCTCTAATAACTCTTGCCTTTCTTCACATCTTTACGTACGTGATGATTTCCGGACAGTCATATCTCTCGCACATTGAGAATCTCTCCGGCTCTTTGGGTTTTTCTGCCTGCGCCTCATGACGAAATCTTGATCTTCCTCATAACGGTGTAGGTTACTTTATCAGTCTATATGCCTGTAGCGGGTCTCTCCTGATCTGATGCTTCATATCTCTAGTGCTGCTCTACTGCCCCCATAGTGGGTTCCTTTTATGCTGATTGTTGTTGTTGCGCCGCCCATTTTCTTACTGCTCCGTCTCTTCTCATCATGGCCTCTGTTGAGCCGCCTCGTTCTGTGTTACCACTGTCAAACTCGATGGCTCTAACTATCATCTATGGTCGGCGTCCTGTGTTCAATATGTCAAGGCACAAGGCCGATATTCACACCTCACTACTGATCCTCCTGCTGCTACTGCGAATGAAAAGAGCAAGCAAACCTATGCACAATGGTCTAAAGACGATTCTGGTGTTATGTCCTGTCTTCTTAATAGCACTGAGTCGCGGATCAGTCAATCCTTGTTATGCCTTCATGATACTAAGGCCATGTGGGATCAGCTATCCCACGTTTATTCTCATCAGCAAAATCCTAAGCGTGTTTTTGAAATTTTCAAAACCTCGGCCAAAAAGGAGTTTTCTTCTGACACTTCTGTGGAGGACTTCTACAACCAACGCTCTGCTCTCTGGAATGAGTACGAAATCTATCACCCTTTGACGGTCGACATCACAGAAGCCCAGAAGCAGCGCAATGAACTCCAATTGGTCCAATTTCTGACTGCTCTTCCTGCTTCCTTCTCTGGCGTGGTCGATCAAATTTTATCTAGTGACCCTCTGCCTACTCTCCACGACGTCCTTATACGAGTTCAAAGACTTCCATCGATGACTTCCACCCCTGTTATTGAGCATCCTGCTCTGGCCGTTCACACTATTGAATCTGGACGTGGCCGTGGTCGTGGCGGACGTTTGCCTCCTACTGGTGGACGCAGTTCTTCTACTACTCCTAGTTGAGGCTAAGCTGCTGGCCCTCGCTTTTGCAACTGGTGTGGTCGCGATAATCACAACGAAGATCGGTGCTAGATCAAGCACAGTAAACCGCCCTGGGCGAATCAGAGACCACCACTGATATTGCATCCGATCAGCCTTTTGCTATGTCGTCTACTGAGTGGCTTCGCTCGGAGTTCGAGAAGTTTTTCCAAGAGCGCATGACTCAGCTTCCCTCTACATCTACTGTTGGTTCCTCCGCCATGCTTGCCTCTCCTTCGCTGGTAACAATAAAAGGTGCATTGATTCAGGTTTGTCTGTCCATATGGCTGGCGACATCAACTTATTTTCTGCTCTGACTAAAACCACCAATATTCTGCATGTCACTGTTGCAAATGGCTCTAAGACTCTTGTTCACGGCATCGGCACTATTCCTTGGTCTCGAAAGTTGCACCTGCAATCTGTTTTATACATCCCGCAATTTCCTGTTAATTTACTATTTGTCAGCAAAACTGTAAAACAACTTCAGTGCTCCATTAAATTTGATCATTCTGGTTGTGTTTTGAAGGATCTTCGCACGAAGACGAGGATTGGTTTGGGCCATGAATGACCAGACAGACTCTACTATTTGAATGGACCACCCACAGCATCTGCTCTTCTGTCTACATCAGTATCAGGACTCCAGTAGCACTACCAGCTTGGTCATCCGTCTACAACAAAGATGAAACATTTATTTCCAGCATTATCTGAAAAAACCTTTTCTTGTGCTTCTTATCTGTAGGGTAAACAAACGCAGTCTGTATTTCCCGCTAAAAAAGAAATTGGTTCTAAAGCACTTTTTGATATTATTCATACGGACATCTGGGGACGGTGTTTTGTTCCTAGTCACTCTGGAGTTAAATACTTTCTGATTTTTATTGATGATTATTTCCGTGCTACTTGGCTTTTTCTACTAATGGATAGCAGCACTGTTTTAGACAATATCAGTATTTTCTTTTCTGAAATACAGACTCAGTTCAACAAAACCATTAAGATTTTCCATACTGATAATGCTCTTGAGTTTATGCAAAAATCTGTCACATCTTTTTGTTTTGTTCATGGCACCATCCATCAAACTACTTGCCCCTACACTCCACAACAGAATGGCGTTGCTGAACGTAGAGATCGCCACTTGTTAGATGTTGCTCGCACTCTACTTCTTCATTATAAAGTACCTCACCGGTTCTGGCCTGAAGTTGTTTCTACAGCATGCTACCTTATCAATCGCATGCCATCCTCTGTTTTACACAATCGCATACCTTACACCATTCTTTTTCCTGATGCACAACTGTTCTCTGTTCCCCCTCGTATTTTTGGGTGTACCTGTTTTGTCAAAAATCTACGCCTAGGGCTCACAAAACTTGATCATCGCTCCACTAAATGTATCTTTTTGGGATATTCTAGGATCCAGAAAGGTTATCGCTGCTTTGATCTGGTTCTAAAGCAATGGTTTGTGAGTGCGGATGTGATCTTTTCTGAGCATATGCCATATTTCTCCAATGATGGGTACTCACTCCAGTGATATGTTGGCACTAACGCCACTGCCAGATGTTGTTGAAATTATGACATCTTCTGACCGGCCTAAAGATCGCCCTTTGCAAGTATACAAACGACGGGCCAAGACAAGCACTCCTTCCATGGCCCCTCCACAACCAATTCTGTCGTCTGCGGATGATCATACAACCACTGAGGTAACTTCTGACTTACTCATGCCTATCAGTCAACGCAAAGGTGTTTGTTCCTGCACCAAACATCCTATTAGTCATTTCTGCTCTTCTGCTAACCTGAATGACAGTTTTGCATGCTTCACTTTTACGATTTTTGTCGTCACTATTCCAAAGATTGTTGCAGCAGTTCCTTTTATTCTTGCATGGAAACAAGTGATGGACCAGGAAATGCAGGCATTATGTGATCGCAAGACGTGGGAACTTGTGGATCGTTCTCCTTCCTTCCCTACTGTTAGATGTCGATGGGTCTTCACCATTAAGTATCAACCAAACGGTACAATTGAGCTCCTGAAAGCTCGTCTTGTGGCAAAGGAGTAAACACAAACATATGGTGTGCGGTATTTTGAACTTTTTCTCCTCTAGCACGGTTAAATT
This sequence comes from Alisma plantago-aquatica, assembly GCA_963693085.1. Taxonomy (NCBI): domain Eukaryota; kingdom Viridiplantae; phylum Streptophyta; class Magnoliopsida; order Alismatales; family Alismataceae; genus Alisma; species Alisma plantago-aquatica. The sequence continues at coordinate 784,691,572 of OY856413.1, forward strand.
TTGTTCGCATTTTGAAATCTGTTGTTGTCAACAAAGAATGGTCACTGTTTTAGTTGGATGTTGAAAATGCATTTCTTTATGTAGATCTACAGGAGGAAGTTTACATGGAGCAACCATCGGGATTTGTTGCTCAGGGGGAGTCTGCCTCAAAGGTCTGTAATCTAAAAAAGGCCATCTACGGTCTCAAACAGTACCCGCGTGCTTGGTTCAACAAACTCAGTCAGATCTTAGTTACTTTTGGCTTTCGTCGTTCCCACTCAGATCATTCAGTTTTTATCCGCAAGGCAGTGGTTGGGCTAGTCATTCTTATTGTCTATGTTGACGATATTATTTAATCTGGCAGTGATACCTTGGGCATACATGCAACTAAAACCTACTTAGAAAAACATTTTGTCACCAAAGATCTCGGAAAGCTGAGATATTTCTTAGGCATTGAGGTTACCAGATCTTCTGCAGGACTGTCTCTCTCAACGAAAATATGTACTTGATCCCTTACATGAAACTGGTATGCTTGGCTGTAAACCAGCCAACACTCTTGACCCAAATATGGATTGGGACGATGAAAAATCCCCTCCTTATGTTGATCACCACCAGTTCAGAAGGCTGGTTGGCAAGCTTATTCATCTTACGGTCACTAGAGCTGACCTCACTGCCGTTGTAGGATTCATCAGCAGGTACCTTAATAAACCACGGCAGTGTCACTGGGATGCTATATGTCACATTTTGTGCTATCTAAAAAGCTCTCCAGGCAAAGGCTTGTTATATAAGAAGCACGGCCATTGTAGTCTCTCTGGTTTTTTAGAATCTGACTATACGGGAAGCTGCTCTGATCGTAAGTCAACATCGGGCTATTGTACATTTGTGGGCGGAAATCTAGTTACCTGGCGAAGAAAAAGCAGACTGTCGTAGCCAGATCTAGTGCAGAGGAAGAATATCGAGCCATGGCTCATACTGCATGTGAACTTCTGTGGGTCCAGAGTCTCCTCCAGGAGTTCGACATATCTTATTCTAGCCCTATACCGATGTTTTGTGACAACAAGGCCTCCATTTTTATTGCGAGCAACCCACATTTCATGAGGACAAAACATATTGAGGTCGACTATCACTTTGTTCGTGAGACAGTTCTTTCTAACCGCATTTGCACTCCATATCTCAGTACTAAAAAGCAAGTAGCGGACATCTTTACCAAGTAGTGGACAAGTTGGGCATGTTCAACATCTACGCTCTAGCTTGAGGGGGAGTATAGAGATATGTTATGCTTTATTGAGTGTCACGTGCCTAGCATGTGTCTCAGTTATGTTTTTACTTCAGTAGTTTAGTCTCATATTGCTCATCTCTGCTTTAGTCTCTCCTCTCTTCTGCTATATAAGAAACTGTATTGTACACCTTTTTTATTATCAAATATACAATTCCTATTCTCTCTATATAGGTAAATATGTAGAGAAGGTAATCAATAATGTGAGTCAATGTACCACATGTCTCGAATACAAAGATTTAGGTGGAAAGATAAACGGATTATTGTGCGATCAGCAAAGGCAGATTTCTCTGACCTTAGGGTATGGATGATATCAAAAATCAGATCCAATTATTACTGATTAGCATATAGCATGGAATATATATGGGGGTGATAAAAGGACTGGCGGAGGTAAGGTAATGCATATGTAGGGTTAGAAGGTGGGTAAAAGGGGACAATAAAAAGTGCTGAAAATGGAAGATAAGTGTTGTAGAAACAAAACAAGAGCACGGAAAATATTAAAGCCATCGTCTATGTAATAGAATAATACTAGATGAAATCATATGTTGTTGGATGAAGTAATTAGTGACAAAAGCAGGTGACACGATGTGTAAGTGAAGAGACACGTTGTGTCCCACATCATGAGATGCAGACAATAGGAGACACGTGTCAGCGAACTGACAAGTCGACGACACACTGTCTGTAAGAAGAAACGTTGTGTCTAGCAGCAATTGTCGAAGTTGGCAGAACGTAGGTGACACACTGCATTCCAAAGCGGACATGTCGTGTCAGATGACATACCTCATTGCAAAATCAGGGCAGAGCAGGTGACACATCGTGTTTGGCAAGTGACATGTGTCATAGGCAACACATCATTTTTCAGTGCCAACACGACATGTTTGGCAATAGGAGTCTGCATCAAATAAACAAAAGCTCATGCATACATCATGTCAAATAATGGCATGTCTTACGCAACAGCAAAGTAATAGATAGCCGCGAAAATGTAGCAAAAAGTTGGGCTAATTTGATTTCCACCAAGGCAGAATAGGGATTGGGAATCCTAAAAGCAACAATAAAGTTGATCTTTTGCCATGATTTGGCATTAGATCCAGACAGCGGGGTGGGGATTGTAGCAATGACGTAGATGGAGGCGAACATGTAGAAGGAAGCCGCAATAGGGGTTGGTAATCCCTAAAAGTAGTAAGAAAGTTGATCTTTTACCATGATTTGGCATTAGATTCAAACAACGATGGTGTGGATGGTGGCAGTGACGTAGATGGAGGCGACAGCGTAGAAGGAAGCAACGTAGGTGAAAGGAGCAGTGATGCAGATGGTAGAATAGGATGGTGGCAATGTCTCCTTCAAAGGCAAGCACAAAGGTGAAGCAGCAACATAGAAGGCAACATAGGCGGCAACGACAGCTACATGGTGAATAGAGGCAGGAAAGATTTGCGGCAGTGACATAGAAGAAAGTAGCAACTCTGATTGATTTTGACTTTGGGATGGAAACGCTCCATTGAGACGGAACCTAGAAGATGTAGGGGTAGGACATTCCTACATGAGGTCAAGAGCAGTGTCACTCCTGCTCATACTTGTTGAAGCGTCTGACTAGCCAACGACCAGTCGACTAGTCGTTGGGAGGGGTATCGACTAGCCAACCGCCCAAATCAAGTTCCAACTTGTCGCCCACCTAGGTCGATTAGTCGACTGGTCGGCCGACTAGCCTGAATGATCGGCCTAATTCCCGACTGGGCGGCCGCTTAGTCAGATATGGGCTTTTAGTTTTTCTTCATTTTTTTGTGTTTGACTATTTGTGTGTCTTTTACCATCATTTGATTTGAATATCAATTTCATTCCCACTGCACTAGTTTCATATAACTTTATTTATAGACTTATAGTTGCAACAATTTAACAAGTACTAAAAGTTTGACCTTAACAATGGTATATGACTCCTCTTTCTAATTATACTTGTTGAATTCGAATACGTTAAATAGTCATCATTGAAATTGTGATGTTTTATGACATTATATACCAAATTTGGATTAGTATTTGCTTGGATATATACTTACATTAGTGGATTTATATAATGTATTGTATATAACTATATGTACTTTAGTAAAATTATGCATATATTACACCTATGATTGGGCGATCAACTAGTCGGCTGGTCGCCCGGCCAGGGAAGGTGACCGACTGGCCGCCTTGACAACTATGCTCCCACTTTTTGCTCTCTCTCTCTCTCTCTCTCTCTCTCTCACACACACACACACACACATGTAGGGCATCACATGAAAGTGTGCTTAGATACCATGTGTATAGCAATGATAGTAGGAAATTCCCAATAAATCTCTTATTGACATATAGGCAGACCCCATCTCCCATATACAGTATAAGGAGGAAGCGTACAAACTCAAGCAAGACCCTGGTGGGCCAAGACACTATTGGCCCACATTAGAAATAGACTCAAGAGCTTAATTAACGAAATAATATGACTCCCTAACACGATTTACATAGTATTTACTATTTATACATATTTACAATACCCTCATAGTACTTTTGGAATACTAATATGTAGAATATTCAAGATATCAACATTATACTCTTATATGGAAAAATAAATAAAAGCCCTATATCATATTATCAATTGATAATAAAGTAATATGTTTATAGCATGTGATGTGCAATAGTAACACGTATAATGTTGGTATCTAAGTTGTCAAGGCGGCTAGGCGGTGGATCTCAACCAGGGGCGCCTAGGCTTTTCTGGGCGTTTTTATTTTTTGTTTATTTTTCAGTCACATTAATATTTTTGTAGATATGACTATTTGTCCATTAATGTAGTTATAAGGCTGATTTCAATTGATAACTATCGGAGGATTAGGGGGAAGATAATTAAGAGAAGAAAGAAAAAGGAAACAACATGAGGAAGAATGTAGGATTTTCAAGAGAAAAAAGACTGTGTTAGAAGTTGTGCAGGAAGGAGTTAGAAAAAGAAACACAACAGTAGTAGGAATAGGATGAGACATGAAGGAGGAGGAAGTTAGGAAAATATAATCAACAGAAGTAGTAGCAGGAGTTGTGGGAGGAGGAACTGTAGGGGGAGGAGGAAGAGGTTTGGAAGAATAAATGGAAACATACAAAAAAGCAGTAGCTGTAAGAGGAGATTTATGAGGAAGAAGTCAAGAAAAGAAGAAACAAAGAGGAGATTTGACTTGATAACTATAGGGGTATCAGGGGGAAGAGAATTAAGAGGAGAAAGAAAAAGGAAATAACAGTAGGTGGAAGATGAGTAGGAATTTTAGGAGAAAGAAGATTGTATGGTATAAGTTGTGCAAGGAGTCTAAAAAGAGAAACACAACAACATTAGGAGTAGGAGAGGAAGTCTAGCAAAAAAATAATAAACAGAAGTAGCAAAAGGAGCTATGGGAGGAGGAACTGTAGGAGAAAAAAGAAGTGGTCCGGAAGAATAAACAAAAAAAAGCAGAAAACAGTAGATGTGGGAGGAGATTTATGAGGAAGAAGTCGGAAAAAGAAGAAGAAAAATGTAAAAAGTATCAGTAGATGTGGGAGCAGGAGACATAGTATAAGTCTGAAATAAGATGCATGCACAGGGCAGGAGGGGAAATGGTAGCTTGAATAAGTTACTAAAAATTAAGACAAAGCAACAGTAGGATTTAGGAATAGGAAATGCAAGAGAAAACATTAAAAAAAAAAAAGCAAGAATATGAGACATTGAAGAAAGTTCATTTTTTTAAACAAACAACAGAATGGGGACTTACATGTGTGCAACAGTTGCAGCAGGAGCGCCTAGGCTGCCCGCCTTGACCACCTAGGCAACCGCCCAGCCGCGTAGAACGCTTAGTCCACCCCCAACTCAGCTATGGTCCCTGGGCGCCAAGATTTGGAAGACTTATGGAGCGCCTAGGCGCCCGCCTTGATAACTATGGTTGGTATAGAAGTTTAGTATGGAAGTTATACTATTGGTCAATTTCTTGTACATTTCAAGCATGTCGATTGATTTTTCTATTTTTCATATGTTGTTGGAATAGACTAGGACCTTGATTTCATCAAGAGGTTCTAAGGGGACGATTAAGCGAGTGAGTGAAGCGGGAATAAGCTGCTTAATGCCGAGAAATGCGCCTTCTTAAAAGAGGAAAGCTTCATCGGTTGTTTTGTCAAGATTCTTCATATACATAAGCCAAACCTCTGAAGTGGGTGAAGCAGGTGCTTCAATGGGCAAAGCAGGTATGACTGTTAGCCAGTCCAAACCTGGGCCAGATCGGACCAAGACCCGATTAAAGGAAAATTCTTGGACTAAGGATCGGCCCGAATTAGACCCAGTACAGTCCGACCTGGACCAAAAAAAATGGAACACCAGATCGGGACTGGAAGGAACAAAGCAATGAACTAAACAGCCAATACTGTTGCAAATTACAATTTGTGTTTATATCCATAGTCAATACTGTTGTAAATTGCAACTTACGTACGTTAACAGAGCAAGAAATGTTGCAGCAAGTTGCAATTATCTTCCATAAATTAGGCTGTGTCATTCCTATATGCTTTAAACAATATGACACATCCGGTTATTATAAAGTTGAATATTTGAATATATATAATACAAAGCATGACCAAAGAAACTGTTTTTGTTTCTTGTTAGTTACTACGCTAACAAGTAATAACTAAACTGTCAGCCTATTTGTTTCTGTTGCTATAACCTTGCAATATATTAATTATAAACTGTTTAGTGGGCAATAGCTACTCCGTGGCTAATTTTTATATTTTATGATAACACTGTGTTGGGTTTATTAAGAGATTAATAGACCTATTGGCAATATTCCAGAATAATTGATAGTGCAGTTCAGTCCTCCAACAAACTTCCATAAATATTAGACTATCGGTTTAGTACAGGTTTTACCAGTTTTGGAGCGGACCGGACTGAGGACCGGATATAGGGAAAATAGAGGACCGGAAATTGGACCGAAATTGGTCCAAGAGCGACCAGACCAAATGACCGGTCCGGTCCACGGGTACATGTACAGCCCTAGCAGTGGGCACTTCAAGGGCGAAGCAACCACTTTTTAAACCAATGTATTCAACCATATTTATACCGCCCTTCCATTAATATTGTGTGCAGCCATTTATCTTTCATCTCTAACAAGCAAGTTATGCAATTATGTCACTTGTTTGCTAATTACAAGAGCATTCTACTAAGGCCATATTTAACAAAAAATACAAAGAATTCCAAGCAAGTGGTTAGAAAGGTACATGAGGATGGCCATAAACTGTGGGGGCGAGGAAGACTATTGGATGTCCATAAAAGGCAATTTCCTCCACTGGTCCAATAACATTTGAGAATGATAAGGTTGCATTTGACATAAGCCTGTGAGCAGCTGCAATTGTAAACTGCTTGACAAAAACAAAAACTGGTCAGATAATACTTATTAAAACTGTATTGTATGACAGAACAGCAAGATAGCACTTATGAGGATCTCATATTCTAATCTACATGCAGTATCGTTAGGAAAAACTGTGTAGTGATATACCAAATTTGTTGTTATGTAAAGATGCAAGTATACCAGCTTATAATAAGTAAAAAATCATGCACTAGCAACTCTGGCATGGTACTACCTAAAGGCTGCCTAGTCCTTATTCATAGCTAACCTATGGATGCAATTTTGTGTTCAATATTTCTCTATTTTATGTGTTTGTTCTTTTCTGTAGGAACTATTTCCTTCAAAAATCTATGTGTTTCCTATAGTTGTTCGCCATAGCTCTTATAAAGAATTCAACCTTAACCTAAATATAAGATGGACCATATCTTTGAAGAAATGAAGTATAGGTTCTTTGAAACGTCATTTATTCCCTCACACACCCCTCGTCATCATATTAAGTCCCTGTTTGGTTGGTATTCATGGAAATTCAGATTCTCCGCTATCTGAAATCCCATAAACCTGTACCAAAATCCTAAGTTAAATTAAAGGGTCGCCAGAGAAAGGTCTCACTTATTTAACAAGGAAGGATTCCTCCTTCACTTCCTTGAAGCTTATTGGATATTCAAATGTTGATTCGGCAGGTGATGTTGGAGATAGACGACCTGCCTCAAAATATTGTGTTTGTTGGCTCACATTTAGTGACATGGAGGCGCAAGAAACATAATGTGGTAGCACGGTCTGGCACAAAGGCTAAATATCGAGCAATGGCACATGTTTGTTGTGAACTATAGTGGGTTATGTCCATATTATATGAAATGGGAGTGTCTGTTGAAACTCCAATTTCTCTCATGTGTGATAATCAAGCAGTCATTCACATTGCTAGCAACCATGTGTTCCATGAGGTACCAAGCACATTGAGGTGGAATGCCATTTTGTTCGTGATCTAGTGCTCTCCAAGAAGATTCAGACTCCTCATGTTCACATTGGGCAACAAGTTATAGATATCTTCACAAAGCCCCTTATACCTTCAACTTTTAGCCATATGAGTTACAAGTTGAGCAGGCGCATTGTGTATGCTCCAGCTTGAGGGAGAGTGTTAGAGAATGAGAAGCTATTCATGTAGTCATTTCTTATTTTCTTTCTTTATTGGGTCTAGTATGTATATGTTCTCTTCCTATATAATAAAGGCTAGCCCGCTACAGCAAGGCATCGCTTTGGCCCAATACTTTCAGAATATTATTTATAGTGATGTTTGTGGTTTGTATTGGACACCCAATTACGATGGTTTTAAATATTTTCTTACTTTTTTAATGATGCCCTGCAAATGACGTTATATCTTCTCAAAACGCATGATGAGTTCTTTCCCTTTATCCACACTTTTATACGATGCTTTATGTGTGATTTTTGACACCTATTTACAGTGACTAGCGATGAATTAGTCTCTTCAAGACCCTTTTCCTATGATATCACCACCACCCTAGCTGCCTAGGTGTGTGCCTTAACAACTATGGGAGTGTTACAAAGATAATAAAACCAAATATTTAACCATATGGAGTTGGCCATGATCTCAAACATTGACCACTGCCAAAAGCATTATCCATATAAAAAACAAAAAAGATGAAAATATATAGCTAATTATAATTCATAGCAAGTATTTTATCGCAACATCTAATATTTTCTAGTAGAATCACGTATCTAGTCAGTAAGAGACTTATAGAGATATGTTTATGTCTCCCTGAGTGTCATATGCCTTGCATGTGCCTCACTTAAGTTTACTTGTGTTGTTTAGTCCCATATTGCTCATCTTTGTTTTATGTTTCCTCTCTTATCCTATATAAGAGAATGTATTGTAAACCTTTTGAATCAACTAATACATTTATATTCAATATCCTATATGGTATCAAGAGCAGCTCCCCCCCTGCAAGTTCCCACCCTAACCCTACTCTTCATGACCTAGCCGCCCCCCCCAGCCCGCCGTCGTTGCTCCCCCCTCTCAGCCGCCACCCCACCCCCCCACCTCTCCCTGCCGCTTTCGGCTCCCTGCCCACCCCCCCCTCCCGGCCGCCACCACCCACCCAACAGGCACACCGCCCCATCCCTCCTCCCGCCCACTCCTCACTCGTGTTGTTGCCCTCCCCACCATTTCCCAAGCCCGATCCACCTCCTTTTCTCCTCCCACTAATCCCATCATCCACTATCCTTCTCATCTAACCTCCTCCCTTCCTAACTCTACGTCGTTGACATCTCCGGACAGCCATCATCATTGCACGTTGAGAATCTCCAAGATTTTCGGCTTCTTCTGCCTACGCCTCATGGTGGGATCTTAATTCTCCTCATGACCAAGGAATGAAGTTTCCACGAAATCGGCAAAATTTCGCTCGAAATTTCGATTTCGACGCCATCTGCTACGAAATCATGTGACTGTTCCGCCATGTCAAAATCAGCGAATTTTTTTCCCAGTTTTAAAAAATTTTCAAGAAACAGTAAAGTTCACTTATCTCCCACATCAAGGACCCCCCCCCACCTATATCCATATCAAATTTTATTGCATAAAAGGATGCATTTAGTTGTAGAGATCACGCTTGTAAAATTTAATAAATTAATTCGCTCATTTTGGCGTCAAACGGGCACGGTCGCATCTATCAAAATTTTCGTCAAAATTTCAAAAAAAATCGGTTTACATGTTGTCGAAACGGCATCGAAATCGGATACCTCGTTCCTTGCTCATGACGGCGTAGGTTCTTTTATCATTTATTCTGCCCGTAGTGGGTGTCTTCTAATCTGATGCGTCAAATCTACAGCTGTACTCTACTGCCCCAAAGCGGGTTTCTTCAGATCTGTTGATCCTTGTTTGTCGGTCCTGTTGTTGCTGCAGCCCTGTTCATTAAGCCTCCTCGTTCCATGTGTGTTACCACAGTAAAACTTGATGGCTCCAACTATCATCTCTAGTCGGCGTCTTTCGTCTTGTATGTCAAAGCACAAGGCCGCCATTTTCATATCACCACTGAACCGCCAGCCACCCCTGTTGTTACGGCGAATGAGAAAACCAAGTAAACTTATGCACAATGGTCCAAAGATGACTCGGGTGTTAAGTTCTGGATTCTTAATAGCACCGAGCCACTGATCAGCCAGTCTTTACTCTATCTTCATGATGCCAAGGCAATGTGGGATCAATTATCTCACGTCTACTCTCATCAGCAAAATCCCAAGAGAATATTTGAAATATTTAAAACTCTGGCCAAGAATGAATTTTCATCTAACACTTCTGTTGAGGATTTCAATAATCAATGCTCTGCCCTCTGGAATGAATACGAGATTTATCACCCTTTGACAGTCGACATCAAAGAAGCCCAGAAGCAATGTAATGAACTGCGACTAGTCCAATTTTAGGCGCCCTTCCAGCTTCTTTTTCTGGGGTAGTCGACTAGATTCTATCGAGTAACCCACTGCCCACTCTTCGGGACATCGTCAAACGTGTTCAAAGATTACCCTCTATGACCTCCACTCCTCCAGTCGAACATCTGGCTCTTGTTGTTCGCATCGCTGATTCCAGCCATGGACGAGGTCGAGGTCGTGGTTGTGGAGGTCGTCTCCCTACTAATGGCGGTCGCAAATCTTCTACTACTGCTGGTCGAGAACAACCTGTTGGACCTCGCTTCTGCAACTTCTGTGGACGAGACAATCACAATGAAGACCGATGTTGGATCAAGCATGGTAAACCGGCTTGGGCAAACCAGGCATCTGCAGATACCTCGACTAATACTACTGCACCTGAGCAGCCACCTGCTACGCCCTTGCATGCATGGCTTTGTTCCGAGTTCGAGAAATTTTTTCAAGAACGTATGTCTCAGCTTCCTTCTACGTACACTGTTGGATCTTCTGCTTTGCTAGCCTCTCCTTCTACTGCTAACAATAAATGGTGTATTGACTCTGGTGCATCGTTTCATATGGCTGGTGATATCAACTTATTATCTGCTCTTACTTAAACCACTCAGATTCCACCGGTTACTGTTGTTAATGGTTCTAAAACCTCCGTTCATGGCATTGGATATATTCCTTTGTCTCGTAATTTGCATCTGAAATTAGTTTTATATATCCCAAAATTTCCTGTTAACCTACTTTTTGTCATTAAGACTGTAAAATCTTCAATGCTCCATTAATTTGATCCCTCTAGTTGTGTTTTGAAGGATATCCGCAAGAAGATGAGGATTGGTTCGGGCCATGAGGGACCAGACGGACTCTACCACTTTGACGGACCACCATTAGCATCTGCTCTTCTGTCAACATCAGTGACAGGACTACAGTGGCACTATCGCCTTGGACATCCATCTGCTGCGAAACTGAAGCACTTATTTCCTGCATTATCTGAAAAGACATTTACTTGTGAATCGTGTCAGTTGGGTAAACAAACTCGCATTGTGTTTCCTGCTAAGAATCATATTGGATCTAAAGGCCTTTTTGATATTGTTCATGCAGATATATGGGGCAACTGTTCTATTCCGAGTCATTCTGGGGTTAAATACTTTATGACCTTCATAGATGATTATTCTCGTGCTACATGGTTGTTTTTACTGAAAGATCGCAACACTATTTTGGATAATATTAGCACATTTTTTTTCTGAAATGAAGACCCAATTCAGGAAACCCATTAAAGTTTTTCGCAACGTTAATGCCCTTGAATCTATGCAAAAATCGGTGACATCATTTTGTATTGTCCAAGGCACTATACACCAAACTACATGCCCCTACACTCCACAACAAAATGGAGTAGCAGAACGAAAAAACCGCCATCTCCTAGAGGTTGCTTGCACTATACTTCTTCATTATAAAGTTCCCCAGCGTTTATGGCCTAAAGCAGTCTCTACAACGTGGTATCTTATTAATCACATGTCGTCTTCCGTTTTGAACAATCAAATCCCTTACAACATTCTTTTTCCTGATACCCAACTTTTCTCTGTCCCCCCCCCGGTATTTTTGGGTGCACATGTTTTGTCAAAACCTTCGCCCAAGGATAACAAAACTTGATCCTCGCTCCACCAAATGTATCTTTTTGGGATATTCTAGAACTCAGAAAGGATATCGTTGCTTTGATCCTATTATAAGGCAATGGTTTGTCAGTGCAAATGTAGTATTTTTTGAGCATGTGCCTTATTACTCTGATAACGGGAAATCACTTTCAAGTAACATCTTGGCACCCACACTGTTACTTGATGTTGTTGATATTGAGCTATCTTCTAAACTGACACCTGAAGATCGACCTCTGCAAGTGTACAAGTAAAGACCCAAGAAGACTAATCCCTCCATGGCCCCTCCACAACCAAATCCTTCTTCGGCGGATGATCATCAGAGGTGTTCGTTCCTACCTATCAGTCTGCGCAGAGGTGTTCGTTCCTGCACAAAACATCCTATTAGTCATTTCTACTCATCTTCTAATCTGAGTACCAATTTTGCATGCTTCACTACTACTATCTCCGATGTATCTATTCCCAAAACAGTTGCAGAATCCCTTCTTATTCCTGCATGGAAACAAGCTATGGAAGCTAAAATGCAAGCACTCTCGAATCGCATGACATGGGAGCTTGTGGATCGTCCTGCTACCTGTTCTACTGTTTACTTCAGCTGGATCTTCACTATTAAATATCAACCGGATGGCACAATTGAACGACTGAAAGCTCGTCTCGTGGCAAAAGGTTGCACGGAAACTTATGGTGTGGACTACTTTGAAACCTTTTCCCCTGTTGCAAGATTGAATTATGTTAGAATTCTAATTTCCGTTGTTGTCAACAAAGATTGGCCTCTATCTCAGTTAGATGTCAGGATTGTGTTTCTGTATGGAGACCTGCAGGAAGAAGTTTACATGCAGCAACCACCAAGATTCGTTGCTCAGGGGAGTCTTCCTTGCGAGTTTGTAAACTCCGCAAACCATCTACGGCCTCAAACAAAATCCTCGTCCGGGTTCGACAAGCTTAGTCAGATTCTAATTAATTTTGGCTTTCGTCATTCCCACTCATATCATTCTGTGTTTATCAATAAAATTGTGGTTGGACTAGTCATTCTTATTGTATATGTTGATGATATTATTTTATCTGACTGTGATACCTCTAGAATTCAGGCTACTAAAACTTAGAAAAGCATTTTGTCACTAAAGATCTTGGAAAGTTGAGATACTTTTTAGGCATTGAGGTATCCAGATCATCTGCACGACTGTGTCTTTCTCAGTGAAAATATGTCCTTGATCTCCTGCAAGAAATTGGTATGCTAGGCTGCAAACCAGCCAACACCCCTCTAGTTCCAAATACTAACTATGATGATGAAAACTCTCCATCTTATGATGATCACCACCAATTCAGAAGATTGGTTGGTAAGCTTATTTATCTCACTATTACGAGGGTTGATTTTACTGTTGATGTTGGATTCTAAGCAGGTATCTTGACAAACCTCGGCAGTGTCATTAGGATGATGTCTGTCATATTCTGAGATATCTCAAAAGTTCTACAGGGAAAGGATTATTATATAAAAAGCAAGGCCATTGCGACCTCTCAGGTTTTTCAAATTCTGACTATGCAGGAAGTCGATGTGATCGTAAATCTACATCGGACTATTGCACCTTTGTGGGTGGCAATCTAGTTACATGTCATAGCAAAAAGCCAATGTAGTAGCCAGGTCCAGTGCGGAGGCCGAATATAGAGCCATGGCTCACACTGCTTGTGAACTTCTGTAGGTCCAAAACCTTCTGAAAGAGTTTGACATATCCAACTCTAGTCCTATACCAATGTTTTGTGACAACAAGGCTTCTATCTTTATTGCAAGCAAGCCGACATTTCATGAAAGGACAAAGCATATAGAAGTTGACTGTCACTTTATTCGAGAATTTGTCCTTTCTGGACGCATTTGTACTCCATATCTAAGCACTGAGCAACAAGTCGCAAACGTCTTCACCAAAATTCTTCTAAAAGCTCGCTTCCAGACTCTAGTTGACAAGTTGGGCATGTTCGACATCTACGCTCCACCTTGAGGGGGAGTATAGAGATGTGTTTGTCTCACTAAGTGTCATGTGCCTCACTTATGTTTACTTGTGTTGTTTAGTCTCATATTGCTCATCTCTGTTTTATGTGTCCTCTCTTATCCTATATAAGAGAATGTATTGCAAACCTTTTGAATCAACTAATACATTTCTATTCAATATCCTATAAGACTCATTATGAATTATGTGTTTCTCAGACTGTGTGAAGCCAGGATGATAGTAGCAGGCAGTGATATGATAGAAATGTTGAAAAGACGTTATTACAAATATGTCATCAACAAATTTTAAGTATAAGATACATTAATCTGATAAATACATAAATGACTTCTTTACTTGAACACAAATCAATAATGATATTGTAATCATAGGGCTACCAGAATAATGTTAATGAGATCTATAATCAACTTGTAAGCATGATCACCTTCAAAGATGTATATATGATTGTTCAATGAAGCGGTATGTGATGTATTGGAGGAGAGGGTATATGTAGTGTGTGGGATTATATGGAGTACATGTGGTTTTGGACTTTTTCAAAAAACTAGTACATACAAAAATCATATATTGATCATCATCAATATCATCATCTAAGCCTCAGTCCCAACTATGTTGGGGTCGACTACATGGATCCTTCGTTTCCATTCCGCTCTATCACGGGTCATATTCTTGGTCGAGATGTAGAGATTCAAGATCTCTCTTTATAAGCTCTTCCCATGTTAATTTAGGCCTTCCTATTCTTCTATTAATTGTGCTTGACTCAATAGCATTACTTCGTATAGGCACAAAAATCATATATTGATCTAATAACAAAATGTATCTATATTTTAGAATATGCAATTATACATATATAATTTACATGTAAACTATTAACATACATGTATGGTATGCTTATATATGTGTATTTATGTATATATATATCGAATGTGTATGCATATAAGAAGTGTATACACTTTGTCAGAAAGTAAAGTAAAAGGCTAATGGATATATTGGTAAGAGACAACCATGTTCCTATATATAGGAAAACAGGGAAGCATACAGACTCAAACTAAACCCTAATGGGCCAAGACGTAATTAGGTCCATATAACAAAGACATTAAACATAATTAAACAGACTCTCTTAACACTGCCCCTCAAGCTGAAGTTGGGAGAATCCCAAATCAACTTGCAAACAGAGTCGGACTAAAAGAACAAAGAAACAGAATAAAAAAAGATATACAAGCCCATATAAGAATTTTCACCCCCTCAATATTACAATAAAGCAATCATCATTCAAACACTCAGACACTCCCCCTCAAGTAGATACACCATAGCATGCAAGCAGGTTGTAGAAGCTTCTCAATCATAATGGTGTTATCTGCAGCAAAAGTAAGCAACAAAGCATCATGGTCTTCATCGCAGTTGCTAACGTCGCAGCCTAAAGAATGCTGGATCGCAACAGCAGTAGTAGTCAACGTGCAAACAGAGCACCGACAAACCAGAGAGTGTTGGATCACAGTAGAAAAAAGTCAACATGCACACATAGCATGGACAACTAGAGAGTCAACATGCGCAAAGCACAACAAGCCACAGAGTGTTGGCACACAGTTGTAAAGTGGACGTAGCCGGATAGAAAACCATCAGCAAACCAAAAAGCAACCAAAGAAGAAATCCAAATACAAAGCGCTCCAATAAGCATGATCAATAGCATCAGATATAAAACTTCCTCTCATCTCCTCCATCTCATCTCTCTTCTATTCCCCCCCCCTACACCAACCACGGAAAGAACCAAGAGTGGTTGGGGCGGACAAAGATAAAGAAATGCCCCCAAAAAAATAAGTCGTAGCACTGCCAAGGGTTTTTTTTTTTTGGGGGGGGGGGGCTATTAGGGGGTCCCACTGCCCCTCAGTGGGCGGGAGTCGAGGGGAGGCCTCCCCTCGCGGGGGCTCGGGGCAGAGCGCCAAAAAAAGGTCTACAAAGATTTTTGAAGGGAAATCAAGCAGAATTCTTTATATAGAACAATACCATGTTGGAAAAATCCATCCAAATTTGCATTAGCGAGTCACAAGAAATTAGTGGTAGAGTAAGAGGGACGACTAAGCATAGTCCCGCCAAGGTTGATATTCCCATTCACGGTTACATGATTCATAGTAATTGCAGGAGTTCACAATGGTCATAGTTGGAGGAGCGGTGATTGCCATGTCAATTCGCATCAGGTGTCTTCATTTGAGTTCGTTACCAACAATAAAAGGCAGAAAAAAAAGCCTTGACTCACAGAAGAAAGTCAGGGTTTCCAATGTGCTCCTACAACGTCTTTCGTCCGGGAGTTTCTAGCCATGATCGTGGGAGGTCGCGTGCCACTTCTGGTGAAGTGTTGCTATTGGTTTGTTGCTCCTCCCAGGGACAACTACTGCAAACATGGTCTTAATCGAGAAGATCATGTCCTTGATTGACGACACAGAGGCCAGCTTCGCACCATCAGTAAAGTCTGTTGGTATCTGCGGGGCTTTGTATGCGGCAGGATCTCTAGAAAGGCATATGGTCAACGAGACTGGGTGAGAAAGGCTAGGGTCCACCAGAGCGACAGTCTGCATGAAAGAGATCGTGATCGACCGGAGTAAGGACAGTTAGCGGAAGGGTGTGTGGGTTGGGAATAGATGGATCTGATTTGACTGGAGGTGGTGTGCGAGTTGATGGCCAGCGGTAGCGTGCCTCAGCGATTACTGGGTTGATGGGCACATTACTGTGGATGACAACGAGATAGGGTGGTCGCACGATAGGAAAACTTTGCGGTCGGGAGAGGATGAGGAGGACCAGATGGCTTGGGGAGTCAGATAGTGAGGTGCTTTGCGGGAGATTAGAGTTTACTACAGTCAGTAGATGGCAGCACAATGGTAGAGATCAACCGACAAGAAGAAAGAAATGTACAACCATGGAGGTCGGATAGTCGCCTGGAGGGCAGGCAGTCAGGGATAGATGGCGGTCGCCCGCAAGCAGAAGAAACTCCTCTTTTCTCTCCTCTAAGTTAAGGTTTTGGATCCTGCTTTGATACCATGTCAAAACGTAAAGTAAAAGGCTAATGGATATATTGATAAAAGAAAACCTTCTTCCTATATATTATAGGAAAACAAGGAAGCGTACAGACTCAAACTAAACCCTAATGGGCCAAGATGTACTTGGACCCATACAATAAAGACACTAAATATAATTAAACGGACTCTCTAACACATATATATGTCTACAAGAATTTCTCGATTTAACATCTGTCTTGGACGTCCGGCCCTGCCACGGGCTATGAGAAAGGGGGGGAGAATCTTTCTCTTAATCTCATACACATTCCAAATATCAAAATGTATACATATAAATGTAAAGAAATATTGAAATGTATACAGATACATGTACTAACTAGGTTTTGTTAAGCGGGAAGTGTGTGGATTGACCCCTTGAAGCGGAAAGCGGGTTTTAAAGCGGACTAAAGAGGGCGCTTTTTTAAAAATCAAACTGCATTGTTTTAAGAATGGTGAAAAAATTAGCAACTGCCACACTACTAACATAAAGAAATATTACTCAACAATTGAGCATTTCAAAAGATATTTCATTGCATCAGAATGACTTCCATAGAATACAAAGGGCCCTAGTTATACAAGTAAATGATTACAAGCTAAAAAACACTCAAACATCAAACAAAACCCATAGTCCTCGCTCTTAGAACGAGTAAAAACAAAATCATCATGTAAAGATGCATTGAGTAGGTATGCATTGTTCTTGGTCATTGCTTCCCCTTCGTTAGCCTTGATGTCTCAATTAGGGGTGATCGGGCGCTTGTTGGACTCTAGGCAGACTCCAAGGATGCAGCATCTCCTCCTTTCGAGATACTTTCATTCGGTCGTCAAGGATCGACTTGTTTAACTCCAAGCGACTGTCGTTGTTGGTGTATTTTGTGCAGTCGTTGCTACTCCTTTTATGGACGGACAGGAGAGCCAAGGAATAGGGATGGATTCCCACTCCCAGTTGGAAACCAAAAGACCTGCAAAGGCCATTTCTTGGTGGCATTATTGCCACCAGCTTCAACATCTTCTATTGGAAAGTCGATGGGGTGTTGGGGTTTAAGGGTCTATGTACTCGGGTAATTAAATTGACAATAGATCCGCACTTTGGCAGAAAGCAGTTGAAGTGGGCCGCTAAAGTGTGCCCAATTAAGAGGCGGGGAATTCTACTAAAAAAACGGCCACTTCGGTTCAATCCGCCTCACAACCCGCCCAGGCCCGAAAAAAAGGCCCCTTCCACAACGCTTAAGCGTGAAGCGGATTGCTTTTTTAATCATTGTGTACTAATATGTGTAGACTGTGTATACATGCGAATAAAATCAAAATATATACATAAATATACAAATATGTTTGGAATGTGTGTATATGTTGGTATATTATGTATAGGTATGTTATATATGTAGGTATATTGTGTGTGTGCGTGCGTATGTGCACACACACGTGTACGGGGTGTGTTTCGCACTGCGTGTGGGTGTGTGTGCGTCTGGGTGTGTGGGTGTGGGTGTCCGCCTGGGTGTATGGGTGTGTGGGTGTGTGTAAGCAGAAGTGGTGGGATTCTAAAAAACAGAGTTTAGTCGGCTACTATAGACAAAGTGAGGGCATACGATTACTACTAATTCCATTGGCAATATAGGGTTCAATGTGGTGCAACATCTACAAAATATGCGGCCTTGAGGGCTGATTTTCCTGCACAGTGGGCATATATGCATAGAATTTTCAACAAATTTATTATATGGATCTGCATAGAAATATACACCGATAAAGCATGTATAAGTGCCCTTTCTTAAAAGCAGATTTAACATGAAATAAGACAAGGAGACTCTCATGCATTATTCTGTAGTCATGTTCAAACTTCATTTGTTCTTTCATGCCAAAGTTTTGGCCATTGTCTTCTTAATCGAATCTATCTAATCCATCTAGCAAAGAACAGATGAACAAAGGGAAACCCGATGGAAGTATTATAATGTTTGTCATTAACATGTATAGATCAGTAACACACCTTGCCACCAAGAAGTTTAAGGAGCAATGCTGCAATGTAATGATTAAAGTAAGCTTCCATAGAGGACTTCTTCCTGTTTGCAATAGCCTTTCCTGTCCTAACGTAATCCAGAGCATTATCTCGTTTGGTAATTGGAAATGGGAGGAGAACATAACCAAATTTATTTCCCCAATGGACATTACTATTAGGTCCTGTCATCGCATCAGCAAGTGCCTGAAATAGAAGTTCTTGATTCAGTCTATAAAATGACTCCTACTAAGAGAAAGGAATATGACAGCCAATAAATAGAGGAAAATCTGAAATATTGCCAAATACAAAGTAGACAGTGGTACACGCAAGATAACCAAATAGAACTGGTTTAAGTACAACGATTGATTTGGAAACAACACTAAAAGAAACAGTGCACTCCCTGAACTCATATCACCATCTTTCTCAAGCTTCTTGCATAGTCTACAATGTGCTGGGGTTCTGATAACTAATTAGGCAAAGATATATAAAAACGGTGCC
Organism: Alisma plantago-aquatica; assembly: GCA_963693085.1. Taxonomy (NCBI): domain Eukaryota; kingdom Viridiplantae; phylum Streptophyta; class Magnoliopsida; order Alismatales; family Alismataceae; genus Alisma; species Alisma plantago-aquatica. Next base: position 784,710,788 of record OY856413.1, read on the forward strand.
TAAAAACAAATGAGGTTTTACAGCTTAATTGAACATTAACAGAAATGTCAATTTGCCTTCTGTATCAATGATTTTGTCAAAGAGTGCACTAACAACATACTTAGACACAGTGTCCAACATCTCTACGCTCAGGAAGAATAGAATGAATCCATATCAGCCCGCAACTGGACTGGAGCATCGCCTACTTTGCATCTAAAGTAAAGCGAGAAACAACTTTTAGTTTCCCACTTTTTAGATTGTTCCTAAACTCTCTACATACCTAATGAATAATCAAAGTGAAATTTTAAACTACTTGCCATGTTTTCACTAGTCAAAGCCCAAAATTTGTTGGCAAATACACATTTCTCTAACCCCAGTTGAGTCATTTCATTCTACATTCCACCATATTTATGCTAGGGCATTAACGATGGCATCAGGATATCCAGGCCATAGAGCTAGCCAGTGTGTAAAAGAGAAGATCATCTCTCCATGGATACATCTTAGTAAGAGAAGAGGTGAGTAAAGCATGCCTATTCCGACTGAGAGGAGTCATGACCGCACGTCAAAAGTTGTTGAAGGATAAGGTGTTGGAAATTAGAAAAGGAGGTATGAGAGCATCAGTTGTCGATGATTATATGTTTGTTTGAAGCAAGGTAGTTTTATCACAGTTCCTCTCGATTGTGGAGTATCCATCTTATGATACAATGAGTGGCCTATACTCAAAAACCTTGGTTTATGAAAAATTCACTTCCAAGTGGATGGCCCTATCAATGTAGTGTCTCTTTCAGAAACCACACCTTATTTGTTGGTTGGAATGCAGAGAAGGATAGAGGAACATGGCTTTTCTTCCAGGCTGCCTTCTACAAACATCCTCTTCTTTATTGATTGCTATGGAGAAGCTATAGATAGAGCATTAGAAGATCACAATTATAGACAATCAAGAATAACTTTAATGTCGGAGTTAGGACCAGTTAGTTAAAATAATTTGCGGAGGGGAAGAAGACTTTCATCTACATCAGGAGAGTTTTGGGAGGGGGAAAGATCAAGTACACATGTCAGATTGACTAATAAATGAAACAACAAGAAAGGAGCATGAGAAGCAACACACAAGTTCCTTATTCCTCATATATGACCTTAATAAACAGATTTATGATCATGAAATCTAGATTCTCCCAAAAACAAACCCCAACATCAGTCCCAGTACAATGTCAAGTGGTCAAAAACCTACCCTCTAAAACTCAACTTCTTAATACAAATAAAATAATTAATTAACTCAACTTACAAGGTGATAGAAAAATAAATGTTAGCTAGTGGCTAGAATTAGATACAATTTACATATCATTTTGAATATTGTGTATCAGCTATCAACATGAAAAGGTAGATGCATGGAACCAAACTTCGGCGAAGTTGGGCGAAGTTTTGCCGAAACTTCGAACTTTGACCATGGGCGGTGTCGAATCCCCAATACTTTGGCCTCGTCCTAACTTCCAGGCAAAGTTTGCATGTTTTCATCAAAGTTGATTTTTGTGTGTATTTTCGTCCCAACTCCGAAGTTTCCTCGAAGTTGGCAAAGTTGGGGCGAAGTTGAGACGGCCTAGAACATTCATCCTAACTAATGCCCTAACGGCCATACCAGGCATAAGTGTCGCCTCCAACCCTTTTCACAACTTCTAATATCAACTCCTATTTTTGTTGTTGCCACTCTCTCCTAGAGAGGGTCTTGTAACTACTTTTTGGTTGTATATTGTATATTATACATTTGTTCAACACTTGAACTATATTTGTATGTGTATTGCACGTTTGACCATTGCAAGCAACACATTACATTATCAACGTACCTCGGGTTAGAGAGTCATAAATCGTGTTGTTGTGTTAAATTAACAATTATAAGATAGAGGTATTACATAATTAGACGCTTTCAATCAAATTTTCCTTCAATTTCACATCATTTTCTTCAAATATCGGCATCGAAGTTTGTCGAAGTTTGCGTCTAAATTTCCTCGAAACTTCCTCTAAGTTTCCACAAACTTCCACTCCCACACCTGGCAGAATCGACACAAAGTTGAAGTCATGCACCATGGGTAGATGACTACTGCTCAGCAACAAAGTGTCAGGGGATGTCATACGAGTCATTTGCCTAATAAGATATTCATATGAACAAGAGATAAATGCTTTTAATTACTAATTGATAAATATGAGCAGTGGCGGATCCAGAAAATCACGATAGGGGGGGCTAAGTTAGATAAGTCGCAACCATGATTGTTGAACCATGGTTCTTGAAAAAAAATTCTTTGCTCTCCATATTGTTTGCTAGGGAAATTGTGACCAACCGGTTATTATGGACCCAGCAATAAGTACTCCCTCCTTGGTCTCGACATTCTATTTTATACTGCTCAATTATTTTCAAAGTTTTGGATCAATGACAATATCATCTTGATTGAACTCAACATCTACACGAGCTTTCTTTTGTGTAGCTGTATTCACATCAAATGTTAAATTTTCCACATGCTCCTCATTTTATGTTACAAGATTATAAAATTTCTTCATTTTTTATATGCCCTGAAGTGGCATGTCAAAAGATTAAATTCTCTAAAGCTAAATAAAAGTCTCATCTAGTGTAATTAAAATGTGTCCTAAATTTAGTTTTAGTACGGAAGACATGAACAAAGAGAAAAATTGAAGGCAATGAGAGACATGATATAAGCACATATTAAATGAATACTTCTACACATGTGTAGTAAGTTTATTTGTTGACTAACTATGGTCACACACTTGATTCGAATACAAAGAAATATCCCATACATGTATCTGTTCAATCTTAATACTTTATCATACAAATTATAAGAAACAAAAATTAAATTTAACAAGTTGCATACCTCTACGGCGTTTTCCTGGAAAGGAGACTTCTAATGATGTACCTCGGAAGGAAGCCTTCCTAGTATAATAAGATATAAGGAGATTACAAGTAAACGGCAGGCTAAGAATCAAGACGAAGAGCATAGTCCCGATTAAAAGTGAATTCAAAGGCTTTACTTTTATGACTATATTAATACTTCTACAAAGGGGGCTCTTCCGGCCGAGGAGGAGAGTAGCGAACATGAGAACCTCATAACAGCAATTCAAAGGCTCGTGAGTAACAACTAGCAAGTCTATTAGTGACCTGATGATAAATCAGGCCGGCCGGCGTAGATGTCCCAAGAAACAGAGTTTGCTGCTACTTGTACTCTTTTGGACGGAAAGGTAGAGAAGAACTCATGCAGCGGAGGCCCTCTCAATGACGGGCTGACGGCGGCGTTTTCTTGCCATGCTAACGTAGTGTGTGCCCCCGTCCCTCATCAGTATATGTGATGACAGGCAGTAAATATTGCAAAGGAGTTTCGATTTTTCAGACGCGCAGGTGGCGAATATTGGTCTGTGGAATCGGGATCGTTGCTCGGTTACACAGTATCGGGACTTCTCAGTCACGTTTCTCGGAAACCGTGACGCCGCTAGTCTCGCGAGTGGCGTCCAATGAAATACCCAGCGGAACGGGCTGTGGTAACTGATAACCTTTTTCTTGTTTTTTTAGTATCACAATACATGTAAATAGGAAACTATGGCAGACTTTGTGTGTGTGTGTGTTGGGGGGGGCTTCAGCCCCAGCAACCCCCCCCCCCCAAAGAAAAAAAAACTACGCTCCTGAATATGAGTACAGTTGTGATATCGTGCATTCCTTATATAATGAATTAGATATACTCATTATACTTATTATACAGGACAAACTATCTGTAATTTCTTCTCATCTATCTCCCCAGATAGATAGAGATGTCAATAATTGAGCATATCCACAAAAATCTGGAAAGATATTATAAAGAGCATATTAATTGATTCAGTTTGATGTTATGTTGCAAAGGTCTCAGGCTTTAAGGTCTAAATATGATTTGACATAAAAAGTTACTAAGGCTTTTGAAGATAGCATTCTAGATCAGTAGTTACTTATTAGGAATATTCTCTCCTAATAGACATCCTTGTTAGATTCCTAGTCAATCACTTAAAGATTATCTCCTAAAATCCACTCCTCACAAGACATATTTTTGTTACTTCCTTCTAATCTTCGATTTTTAGAAAAAGGCATGCATCTCCTAATGAAGTAAACTAACTAGATTCTCATTTGGCAATTCCCACGGTGTCACACTGCTGCCCAGCGCCTAGCATCCACTAGAAATAGATTTTAAGGTGTGCACATTGGAGTTACTTTATGTGGCATGCCCCTTATTCTATGTGTAACATTCATTGAAGCTTGAGTCGGCCCATTCATAAGGCTTGTCCCTATATCCCAGACTCAGAATTTATTGGTTTTTTATTGGCATAATATGGTCAATTCAAACCAAAAATGGTTGCTAGCCCATAATTAATAATTATATTAGATAGCTATTTTTCATGAAAAAGGAACCTTACTTCGATCAAGATAACAGCATCCGTTGGACATCCCAGATTCACAATTGTTTTAATCGGCCTAATATGGCTAATTCAAGCAGGAAAAATGGCTGCTAGTCCATAACTAATGGTAGTAAAAGCTATTATTTACTTATTGGGTTTAGACCAAGGAACGAGGTATCCGATTTCAATGCCGTTTCGACAACATGGAAACCGAAATTTTTTGACATTTCGACAAAAATTTTGATAGATGCAACCGTGCCCGTTTCAACGCCAAAATGAACGAATCAAGTTATGAAAATTTATAAGCGTGATCTCTACACCTAAATGCATCGTTTTATGCAATGAAATTTTATGTAGGGGTCGGTTGGGGGTTGGACCTTCATGTGGGAGTGGGAGGTAAGGGGACTGTCCTGTTTCTCGAGGATTTCGGTGAAGGGTTTCGATGAGAAATTGTAGGAATTAAGTTATGCAATTTTGCAAGAATGAGCTATATACATGCATGTACTTATTTGTGTTATAATATCAAATATTGGATATGTAGGGCATCCCCACACATTTTACTGGGGTTGATAGTTTCTTGTTGATATTGACTCAAAAGTCAATTGTTAAAGTGTCTATATTAGTCTATTAGTTAAATAGGCTAATTAGTTTAGTGGGCCTCTATATTTCGGCCCGTCTAGTTTAGATTACTTGGGACACAAGTCTCAGGGTTTCTCCCTTGCTCCTATATATAGGACAGGGGTGTCCAGTCTTTGTATCTATCACAATCTATTCATATTCAAGCAATCTTATATTCTAACATTGTATCAGAGTGGGTTCCATCCTGAGAGAACCCTAGCGCCGCCGCTTCCCTCTCTCTCTCTCCAAGCCGCCGACTTCTCCCTTGCAGCCGCCGCCGCTCCTCTCTCTGAAGAGAGCAACCGCGGGCTCTCTCCGCCTGCGGGCGGCCGTTGCCATGGCCTAGGCCGGCTGCCCGCTAGGCATATCCCGGCCTCCATGGTCATCTCTATTCTCTATTCTTTCATTCTTTCCATACAACACCTCCGCTGCCTATCATAGCAGCCGTCCTCCATCATCATCCGCAACAGTCGTCGCCGTAGGCATCCGCCGCGATAATCTTCTTTCGGGTCATCCGAAACCAGCAACAGCACCAGCCGGCGCCGACAACAGCACTAGCGGGCGTCGCCGCCGCAGCCAACAGGAGCAGCACCGCCCCTAGCAGCCGCCATCTCCAGCAAACGACCATCATCCAAGCCGCCATCCCAAAGGAACAGCCGCCGACCATCCGTGACGCAACCTGCATCGCCGGCGTCGATACTATCGACAGGAGGTCGATAGTATCGACTTTATCACAGCGACAGAAAAGCGTCGGCGTCGATACTATCGACAGGGAAGTCGATGGTATCGACTTTATCACAGCAACAAGAAGAGCGTCTGTCAATACCATCGACAGTCCTGTCGATGGTATCGACAGTTGATCAGTGACGATGTAAAACGGTATCGACCGTCCGCTCCATCTCATGAAGTCTTCAAATCAGCCTTCCTCGCCGCTTTGGAGAGGGTCCGCCTTAGCTCTGCATGCATCCTCTTGGCATGCAATATCTCCGGAGTCACACAGGAGACCCTTTGTCATCTCCTATGTTGCGACAAAGTGCTTCATCAGCCGAGCGTCATATCCAGCCATCATCCGCAAGTTGTTGCTCCTCCACTACATCATCATCCTGACGATCTTCATCCGCAAGTTGCTGTTGCGTTGTGCATCATCATGCTACTGCTGCTATCTACAGTAGGCGATCACTCTCCACCGCTACCAAACAACCATGTTTACTGCCCTCATATGCATTATCCCTGTCACTATTCGGATCATTAATCGGTCCTATCTTTTGCTAATCGGATCCTATTATGACCCTAATCGGATTTTCTTTCGGGTCGGGACTAGATCCATTTATTTTTCTACCCGGATCTCAAGTTGACCCATTTAGTATACTCTCTTTGGCTATCGGTTTCATTCTCCACATATTACCCATCTCCATTTCACATATTCCTCTCTTTTTCCACCATTTTCTTTCCCACCCACCCATATTATGTGAGCATCCCTTTTTCACATTACGGGGGTGGGGGGGGGGTCATATGTCCATTTCTCCACACCAAACACTCACTTTCGTCGTATTTGGTGTGCGGGGGGGATAGAGAGAGGAGAGAAAGAGATGAGAAGAGAGAGCGAGCATGAGAGCATGTATGAGAGAGAGAGTATGAGATGAGATGAGATGAGATGAGAAGAGAGAGCATGAGAGCATGTATGAGAGAGAGAGTATGAGATGAGATGATGATATATGTATTCAGATTATATATATTCCAAGCTATCTTCATGAAGCTTCACATTGTTCAGCACATCAGTTCTCTACTTGAGCCAGCAGTGAAGATCCAGCGTCGACACCATATCCGTTGTTGATGATGTATTCCTTCAACTGCATTCACATGAGACATATGGGTGCTTCTTCAGAAGCTCAGAGTGTTATCTTCACCGAGCTGCTTCATCACGTCTTCTCCGAGCCGCATCTGCTGTATCGACATCACCTGTAGTTGATCCTCTTGGGACTTTCCTTGATGGATGATATCTACTTTCCTGTCAAGCCCCCATGGTTCCTGCATCGTATCAAGCAGCAGATCGTCCGTCCGCGTTCGTGCCGCATTAAGCAAGTATTCCAGTGGCAAGTTGCTATAGTATCAGGTCCATTCGTCCACACTATATCCGCGTTCGTGCCGCGTTCAGCACGTATTCCAGTGGCGTATTCTTCAGCCTGCAGAGTATCTTCAGATGTCTTCATTTCAGATGCACTTCAAGGAAGACCTTCTTCAAAGCTCGAGTATCTTCAGCCTGCAAAGTCATCATCACTATTTGATTCAGGGGGAGTATTGATTAAGGGGGAGTAACATATTTTGTATGGGAGTGATATTTATCTTCATCTTTCATTTATCATTTCTTTTTATCGAGTCTTGTAACTCTTCAAGCTTGGACATGTGTTTCACCCATGCTCCAGCTTGAGGGGGAGTGTTAAAGTGTCTATATTAGTCTATTAGTTAAATAGGCTAATTAGTTTAGTGGGCCTCTATATTCCGGCCCGTCTAGTTTAGATTACTTGGGACACAAGTCTCAGGGTTTCTCCCTTGCTCCTATATATAGGACAGGGGTGTCCAGTCTTTGTATCTATCACAATCTATTCATATTCAAGCAATCTTATATTCTAACATCAATCATTTCATTGGTCCCAAGAAGACTAGTGCAATTTTCTAAGCTAAATCATTATTTGTTGGTGTGGTCGGCTTCCTAGCACCTTCATTGTCTAATAAACCACCACTAGGATACATGTCGTCCACATTGTAAAAACTAAAAAAGCATGCATTGCATAAGTATTTATAATTTGAATAGCAAATATTAGGGAAATGCAATGCAATTATGATATACTATGTATAAGTACTAAATGGTGAAATAACTTGAATCCCCCTTTGCTCTTCTTCAAGAAACAACAATAACAACAAGGATTGCAATTATCAAAATTTTCATCGAAATTTGGCGAAATTCACTGAAATCATCGAAATTTGGCGAAACTCATCGAAATCAACACAGTCGCATGTTTCGGTACCAGATCCCATCGAAATCAAAAAATTTGGGTGAAATTTTGCCGAAACCTCATTCCTTGGTTTAGACCCATTGCCTTTAGTCAACAGTTAAGTTTTCTATTCTTTTATTAGTGCACTTGAGTGACGATCCATACACCCACTTACGTCTATACATATATCCATATTCTCTATAGACAAGAGGGTCTCTATAGTCTATTAGCAACTAATGAGAATTACTCTTCTTACCACATGGTATCCGGGTAGGGATCCAAAACATTATCCGTATAATAAGAGGGAGAAAGGAAAAGAGAGTCCCAGCCTGCTCAAGGGCACTCCTTTGGTGTGTCGTCTGGCCCGCGCAAGCCACGTGCTGCTACTCGCATCTCCTATTGCTCCCTCAACCCCTACCAAAATCGTTTTGCCTTATCGTCCCTAGAATACCCCTTCAATCGAACCATAGAATAGAAGTCTCCTCATCCCTTTGCCATTATGTTGCATGCGCATAGTGTTGTTACAGTACAACATTGTAGCTTGACGGCCACGATAGTGCACACTACATTTGCATCTATGGTATTCCGTCAAAGGTGTCACTTCAGTTGGGTTCCCCTACCCTTAAGCTTCAAGGAACTAGAGGCCAGTCGTCGTGCCCCCTTGTGAGCCCTCCTTCATCGCCTTTCTTCCCCCTATATCATCAACATGAGTTGCTATTTGGCATGCCATCAAAACAGAGGAATGTTGAGGCTGCTTCTTTCTCTAGGACCTAGCCTAGTGGCTGCACTTGGTGGTTGTTTTCTCTTATCCAACAACCTCCACAGGTTCTCATATACATATACATGGGTTAAGAGAGATAGAAGCTAGACGACACGAAGGCTTATTGTCATTACTTTAGAGGGGAGGTCTTCACTTATTATTCTTTTTTTTTTGGCTTATATGTGTTGACTACCTTGAGTTACTTATTTTGCTAGAGCTGCATCTAGGGTTGTTCATATGCATGTCGTGATTATATTAACATACAATGCTTGGACAGCCCTTTGTTTTGCTCTTCTACTCTTCCTTTTTAACAAGTTGTATTTTAACTCTTCAACCCCCTCACTTTTTGAAATGACAAAGGGGGAGAAGGCATGTTTTATATAAACGAGAGAAGACATATATGTGGTGAAGACATAGTTTCTATAAATGTTATGAAAGCTAACCATGCAGGAGAAATAGCATAAATTGAGGTGGGTCTATGAAGTCAATTGGCATAAATTGAGGGGGAGCATATGTACTCAATTCATTAAAACACCAATGTTTCTTCAAAGGTATGATTTTGTTCATCTTCAAAGGGGGAGAATGTTGACGTAAGGCCTAAATTGACTAACCCCTTATTTTGATGATGACTAAACCATTCTATTTGTGTCTATTTACTTGAGTGATTTCAGATTAGATAGACACACTCCAAATGCCTAAATGTGCACATCCTAATTTGGAGAAATCAAATTATACGAGATCAAGATTGAAGAATAGATAGTTTTCTCCTTGGATCATTGATGTAAATCACTTGTAATGATTGTATGACTTGTAATTAAGCTCATACATGTAACCAAGGTATCAGAAAGAGGGAAGCGGGAGGCGTGCGGACAACACCATGTAACTGATTAAGCGGTAGGCGGGCGATTAAGCGGGCGATTTTTTTAAAAGCGGGTGTCTAAATTTTATATATTTTTATAAAAAATTACATGTATGTGTATATAAAAAATATATTTATAAGGAACTTCTATACATATCTAATCAGCAAATCAGTAATTAACTAAGTATTCATCAATACTTTACTATTAATCAGTATCTCTAATCACTAAAATCAGCAAGCAGATCAGTAATTGTAAATAACAAACTATGAATTATTGAATTAAAGTAATCACTAAAGTAATACTAACCAGTAGTACCAATCATTAATCACTGAAAGCAGCAAGGAAATCAGTAAAACTAATCATGCATTAGAAGTATAATAGAGCAATATGATATTTACTTAGATGCATTACAGCAGTACCCAATTATTACAGCTTACACACAAAGTATGCATTCTAAATTAGGACTAGTTATATCATAGAACATTTAATGTATACAAGTTTCATATATTATAGTCAACACTACTTGGACTGTGCAAATAATGTTAGATGCTTACATTAGGATTTTTAAACAAAAGCGGGAAAAAAGCGGGAAAAAGCGGGTGAGGCAGGCAAAAAGCGGGCGATTATGTTCAAAACGATTAAGCGGGCGCTTAGGGGCTAAATTAGGCTGATGAGGGTCATGGCCGCCTGGGCCATTTTTTAATTCACTGCGTGTAACAAAATTAATTAGGATGAATTATAGACTTGGGAGATTTTGTAATGTCCAAAATAGCAAGTGTAGTCAGTTGAGTTTGCCCCTGGGGTAACGTGGCCGACAACATTGTTCGTGGGGGTTTTCAGGACGTTCTATCAGCTGAGTTTCTTGCCAGTATGCAACTCAGCCAACCAGAATATGAACCAGACATGAAGGTTTGTCGATCGACTTGTCCCTAAAGGTAACTCGAATGATAGTACTGTAGCAATCATGTCGTTCGAGATGTCTCTAAAGGTAACTCGAATAACAGTAGTGTAGCAGTCATTTTCTGGAGTGAAATGTATTCATTAGAAGGGTTAAAAAAGTTGAAAAAGATTCGTTGAACACCCCAATAACGGGCTAGAATTCATCCTAAATGGTTCTAACGGCTAGGAGGCATCATCAACTATAAATAGGACCCAATGGGCTTCATCCCACGATTAGCCAAGCACTATGAAGGTCCCTATATAATTGAGAGAGATTTTGCCACCAAAAGCCTCCATCCACTCTCATGATCACTTGCTACATCCATTAGAGTGAGTAAGAGATTTGTAAGAGAGCCAGTCCTACATGTACATCTTGTGAGGTTTTCACTTTGCCTCCCAATCTCTCTTTCTACCATGAAGATGAAGATTCTCTCTCTTGACTGAGAAAGTAGAAGGGAAGGAGTCCCTTGGTGTAAAGCTTCTGCTTGGTGAAGGTGATGTCAAAGGTGGAAAATCTAAGACAAGAGCGGGTAAGCCCTTGAAGGTCCAAGACTCGTTGCAATGGGTAAGTCCTTGGTGAAGGCCAAAGACTCATTGTAAGAATAGGTAAGTCCTCGTAAGGCAAAAGACTCTTGGTCATGTATAGCTAGGTAAGTCCTTTGTAGAGGTTGTTGGCTCCCTTGTCCTTAAAGAGAAGGTTAGTTATCCCTTGACCTAGAAAAAGTGGTCTTATGTTGTAACTCTTATAATGGAATATAAAGACTGAGACTATATAAAGGTTCCAAGCGAAGGGTAACTATCCCCTCTTTGAGAGAAGTATTGTCGTGTGGTTGGGAAACTGAATCTGATGATACTCGTTATGATGTTGAAGTAGTCAGTGAGCATATGAGTGCACCTCTTCAAGCTCACTGATATAGTGTTCAACAAATCATGCAATACCTCAAGAGTGCTCTAGTAAAATTATTGTTCTACAAGTGTCGAAAGTAGAAGGTTATTACTACCTATGGGCATGCACACGCTGATTGGGAAGGGATGTTGGAGATCGTCGAACTACATATGGTTTATGTATCATGTTGGGAAATCACCCAGTTGTCTGGAGAAACAAGAAATAATATGTTGTTGCTCGCTCCAACACCGTGGCTGAAATTGAGCTATGGCTCATGCATGTTGTGATGTACAATTGGAGTCAATTCTAACCGAGTTTGGAATTATTGAGACTTAGTCACTCTCTAGTGCGACAACCAGACCACCATTCACATTGCCAGCAATGATGTCTTCCATGACTACACAACATATTGAGGTGTAAGGGACCTTGTGAAAGCTATAAAGATGGTGAATCCACATGTTTAGACAAGGGATCAGATTGCCGACAATCTAATTGTTAAAGTGTTAGATTATTAGCCTATTTAGTTAATAGATTAACTAGTCTACTCTGTACATGAGCCTATTAGCCCTGGCCCATTAGGGTTTAGTCTGCTTCCGTGTGCTTCCTTGTAATTGCCTCCTTTCCTATACATATGACAGGGGTGTACATATCAATACAACAACAACAATAATATTAAATACACTTGTTCACATGGTATCAAAGCAATAGAGAGAGAACCCTAGTCGCTGCCTCCCTTGCCTCTCCTCTCGGCACCCGTTCTAGCCCTAGTCGCTGCCCCTTCTCTCCTAGAGAGAACAACAGGGGGAACGCCCGCCTGCGGGAAGCTGTCGCCGTCTCCATGGCTTAGATCGACCGCCTGCCAAGCACATCCCGGCCTCCATGGTTGCATCATCTTTCCTTTTCATATAGATCTTTATTTATGCGTCGACGCCATCATTCCCGGCTACCATCTGCCCTTTTCAATCTTTATCCAGTCCATGTCTCTAGACGGCGCCAAGTCCCGTCCAGATCTATATGTTCGTCGTCACTTTGTTCGAGATCCATCTGTCACGCAGCTCCAACCACCGCCATTGAAGCAGCCATGCCAAAGCAGATCCACCTTTGGCTCTAGCAACCGTCTTCACCCCCTTGTTGCCCTACCATCTCCCCGCCAGCCATCAAAGCGTCCATCCACCACTTCACTACTACAGCACTTCTCAGGACCCTGGACGGTGCTAATTCCTGTCCAGATCTGGTCGTAGTCAAGCAAGGAGTCACCATTTTTCATGATCAAAGGAGTACAAAAAAACGACGCTAATTCCCGTCGACCCATTGTGCTAATTCTCGGGGCACTTTGTCTCCTTGACGACGCAAATACCCGTCGAGATCATGCATCAATCGCCACCGACACAGTGTGTTGTCTAAACAACACGGTGTATTTGGCTCCAAAAATCATCCTGGCGTGGTGGAGTTTCGCTCAGAGCACGATCGACACGGCATGTTGATCAAACAATACAGCGTGTTGCATTCTAGAATTCTTCCTGAAGGCGCAGATCGCAACAGACACGGCGTGTTGTCCAAACAACACGGTGTATTTGGCTCCAGAAATCATCCTGACGTGGTGGAGTTTCACTCAGAGCGCGATCGACACGGCATGTTGATCAAACAGCACAGCGTGTTGCATTCTAGAATTCTTCCTAAAGGCGCAGATCGCAACAGACATGGTGTGTCATCTTCAAACACTACGTGTTAACGGACGTCAGTTTTACGCCTCCGAGATTAGACACGGCGTGTCAACTTAGAACACGGTGTGTCGACGGAGATCCAATTTATGCCTCTGACATCATACACGGCGAGTCCAGATTCCACACGGCATGTTGCAAGGGGTCAGTCACTTTCGAGCGAAGGAGCTACATGGCGTGTCAGCAACCTCACACGGCGTGTCATCATGAGTCTACCTAATGTAAAACTATGGCTAACTTAAAATAAACTAGGCAATGACTAAAAAAGATAATTTTCATTCATCAACTGTCTCTCCACATGGATGCCCATAGAGCCTTTATATAGGCTTCTAAAAGAAAGACTAAACACACGATAGCCAATGTGGGACTAAAACCACATGACTTTACAAAAACCCATAAGAAGAGAAAAGACATAATAATATAAAACATGCCAATAAAGCCTAACTAATGACACGACGACGCCTACGCTCATAAGTGCGTAAAGGTGGGGCATGTCCTACATCACTACCTCTCACCCCCAACAATCAACACGGCATGTCAAGTCACAGACACGGCATTTCAGAAGCAGACAGTCCACTTCTATTTCCAGTTTTGACATCTTTCAAAGGTCTATTTCTGCTCCAATACATGATGATAATCGGATCCCAAGGGCCAGACGAATGCCCTTTCAGATCAAGAAAATATCCATTTAATTTCTCAATCTGGATCTTAATCAGGTTGCTTTGCATATTGATTTCGGTTATCGGTTTTTCTGCCGAGTGACATTTTGGCAGTGTCACTTCTTCCCCTACCGAGTAACATTCTGATAGTGTATCTCCTTTTTCTACGGAGCTTCCAATCTGGTAGTCTTCTTTTTGTTCTTGTCTAGGTTTTGCACCTCTCATTTTACCTTTTCTCTTTCCCACCCTCTCATCCATCATGTGTACGTCTTTCCACGTGTGGGGGGTCATATTTCCTTTTTCCACACCATCTACTCACTCTCGTCGTATGTGGTGTGCGGGGGGGAGTAGAGGAGAGAGAGAAGAGGGTATGAGGAGAAAATAAGGGAGCGGATATGAGAAGAGAGACGTGAGACGAGATGAGATAGGCTATCTTCATGGAGCTTTGTATTGTTCAGCACATCTGGTTTCCTAATGTTTTTATGTCGCGTCATTCCCACTTAGCATCACTTTGTATTTCAGACAGCATTGAAGGATCTCACAGTTGCAGCATTGACACTAAGATTTCCGTGTTCGTACTGCATTATGTATTGTCAGGACAAGAGTTGTTACGGCTAATTCTAGCCTCTTGCCCCTTTGGTGTTGATGACGTTCCAGTTGATCATCCATGTTGCGTTAATGGTGTTCCAGATGGTTGCTTCTTCATCTCCAAAGCTCATCATCTTCAAGCTTGTCAAATTTTGTATCTGCAAGGATTCATCCAGAGTGATCGTCATCGAGCTACTTCATCACGTCTTCTCCGAGTTGCATCTGCTACTACGTGTTGACACTTCAACACCTCATCCAGCATGTTCGTGCCAAGTTACGCATGTATGTAGTTTTCTGCGCTAATTCCAGTTCGTTTCACTTCTCAGACAATTCAAAGACACCACTACTGCTACATCGGCATTGCTCCCCGATTGTGTCGCGTTATGTGCGTGGGATGTGTTGATGTGTGCTTATTCCACTCACACATTCCTCTCCAGTGAAGATGGCGTAGTCGTGATATTTATGATTGTCTGCTTCAGATATTCTTCATTCCAGATGCATTTCAAAAGAAAAACCTTCTTCAAAATCGAGCCTCTCCAACCTGCAAAACACATCTCAAAGAGGCGTCATCATATCTTTTTAGTTAGGAAGTCTTGTTTAGCGGGCAGTAACAATTTTTGTATGGGAATTGGGAAGTGACACTTCTATCTTTCATTTATCGTTTATTTCTTATTGTTCAATCGAATCATGTAACTCCAAGTTTGGACATGTGTTCACCCATGCTCCAGCTTGAGAGGGAGTGTTAGAATATTAGCCTATTTAGTTAATAGGTTAATTAGTCTATTATGTACATGGGCCTGTTAGCCAATGGCTCATTAGGTTTAGACCGCTTTCGTGTGCTTCCTTGTAATTTCCTCCTTTTCTATTTATAGGACAGGGGTGTACATATCAATACAACAACAACAATAACATCAAATACACTTGTTCACAAAAAGTATTATTGGCCTATTTAGTTAATACATTGATCTGTATATGGGCTTAAGTATCTCGACCCATATAGCCTTACTTGAGTCTCAAGAATGTTTCCCCCCCCCTTTCTCCTACATATACGACATTGGTGTGTCGTCTAATATCAAAATAAGTGACTTTCCCTCACACTTTTCAACATGGTTCAGAGCACTTAACCTAACTAGAGAGAAAAAGAGAGCATTCGTTTGCAGGCGGCCTCCATCTCCTTTTGGCATGGCCGACCGTCCGCCATGCATCCTCCCAGCCTCCATGGTCGTTGTTCTTCTTCTTTCATAAATATTTTCATCTATGATTCCTCAATTCACAGTCAAAAGAAGCCATCGAGTCTCCCTCGTGGTCGACACCCTTGAATCATGTCGTCTCTTCCCCGAGGTTGTCTTCCAGGTCATGTACAGGCATGTTCACCACAACCATCATCAACCTTTGTTTGCCCCAGGCGATCTTTAACGTCTATTGAATCCCTAAACATCGCCGCCTCCAACCTATCAAAGTTTGGGCGTCATCCTGGACATCCCTCCACTGTCGCAGCAGCAAAGAAAGACATTGCAGCAGGAGAACCGCCTAGTTCCCCCTTGATACTCTTGGTTCATGGTCTACCAAGTGTCCGATGTGGCTATTGTCATCCTAGAAGCTTCCACTAAGGCCCCGTTTGATTTGTGGTATTACGGATAGCATAGGATTCTAATCCCCTAGCTAACAGAAATGCCATGTTTGTTTACAAAAAAAATTGTGCTAGGATTGCATTTTAACGGCACTAGAAATCCCAAACCATAAGGACTTTAAGTTTCGCTACATCCCTAGGTATTTACACGATACAAAGCCCTTTCACAGCCCTTACTCTTGTTCTTGATTTCGCTCGCCTCCATGAAGCCTCAAACTGAACGCAGACCCATCTGCCGTGTTTGTTGCATCCTCACTTCTTCACAAAAATTAGTTGTTAGCTCTGACCTACTGTTCTTCTCCCCTCTTCCTTCTCCTCCTTTCTTCCTTTTTCTCCTTCTGTGACGTTTCTTTTCCTTTTTCTCCCTACGTCGTCCTTGTTTCTTCTAGCAAGTTGCTTTCTCATTTTCTTCTTCCGTCTTCTCCCATCTTCCTTGTTCTCCTCTCTTCCTTTTGACCCTGTCATGTTTCATCCTCCTCATCCTCACAATTCATGCAATTCTCCTCTCTCTTTCTTCTTTCTACCCACTCCCTTCTTCTCCTCTCTTCTTTTTTCTTCGGTTCTCTTATTCTCGGTTTCACTTTTTTCCTCCATGCAATTTCACACAATTATCTTCCCACGTTCTTCTCCTCGCTTCCTTTCTCACCGCTTTCTTATTCTAGTCGATTTTATATATAGTCGTCAACGATTCCTGCCATCGGTTAACATTGTTCTTCACATAGATGATAGGCGTGATGTAAAACATGATTCAAAGTTGGTCTTTAGTTATCAGTTCTGCTACGTTCACTCAATTCTTCTACTTTGTCATCTTCTACCATCTTGATTTCAACAAAAGCAAGTATAAGTTAAACTTGTTAATCATGTTCTTAGCTGCATCCAAACATAGGATGGGAAAATAAAAATCCCATCAAATTCATGTACCTTCATGTTCCTACGTTTTTACATCCCATCGTAATCCTTTCCAACGAACCAAACAAGGCCTAATTCCATGGACGTCTTTCCCTAGACGGCACTAATTCCCATCTAAATGGGTCCATGGTCTTGTAAGGGATTGTTGTTGCATTAGATTCGCATGATCCATTGCCACAAGTGACGGTGTTGATTCCTATCACCCCTCGGTGCGTCTTCCCGGTGTTGGTTTCTCCTTGACAACGCCAATTTACGTCCAGATCGTGCATCGGCGGTGTTTGACACTGACCTTTTTTGCGCAACCGACTCGGCGTATCGCAGTCCAAAAATCATCTTGACTACGCAAGGCATTGTTCAGATTGCAAGTACACAATGTATCAGAACTCAACACGGCATGTCGACAGAAGTCTATTTTACGCCTTTGACATCTTACACGATGTGTCAGATTTCCACGCAACGTGTTGACGGAAATATATTTTGTCTTCGACACCTACATAGGGATCTTCACACCGTGTGTTGCTGGGAGCCTGTCATCTTCGACCAAAAGAGCTATACGCCTTGTTAATACTCCACATGGCGTGTCAAAGAAGTTTGTCTACTTCCTTTCAGTTCAAGTTATGAAGACCTCTAAATTTCTTTCTCTCTTCTATATCAAATGCTAATTCTAAGGGCCGGAACAAATCTCCTTTTTAGGTCGCAAAAAGATCCATTTCATTTTTCTATCAGGATCTGTATAATTGGGTCGTGTTGCACTTTTATCCCTGTTATTGGTTTCTTTTCTCTACATACTACACCTCTCGCTTTAATTTTTTATTTCATGCCCTCTCACCTCTCATGTGTGTGTTTCTTTCCATGTGTGGGGCTTCATGCGTCACTTTTCCACACCACCTACTCATTTTCTTCGTAGTTGATGTGCGGGGGGGATATAGAGGAGAGAGGGAGTATGAGGAGAGAGATGACAGATGACACATAATAATCTAGACTACTATATCTTCATGGAGCTTCATATTCTTCAGCACATATGTTCTTTAGAAGTCTTTGTGGCACGTCCTTCCCACTAAGCATTGCTTTACATGTAAGTTGGCTATCTACGCTAATTCCAGTTGACTACCACTTTCAGACAGTGTTGCAGGATCTCAACATCGACACTAAGCTTTTCGTGTGCGTACCACATTATGTATGTGAGGATAAGAGCTTGTTGTGCTTATTCCAATCTTTTGTTCCTTCTGGTATTAATGATGTTTCAGTTGATCATTCTCGTTGCATTCTCATGAGACAGATGGTTGTTTCTTCACATCAAACTTCTCCTAAGCTCATCAATTACTAGCCTGCAAATTCCGCATCTGCAAGGATGCATCCAATTTTTTATCTTTATCGAGCTACTTTAGTTATGTCTTCTCCGAGTTACATCTGTTGGTATGTCTCTTCTACTGATCTACTTGAGTTTCTCCTTGATGGTATCCTTCATTCCTATCAAGCCCCCAAGATTCATGTGCCACATTCATGGAACCAGTATGGCATCTATCAGCACCTTGTCCAGCTTGTGTTTGTGCCACATTATGCGTGTTTGTGATGTTTTGCGCTAATCCCAGTTGGTTATACTTCTCAAACAACTTGAAGATGCTTCTATTGCTACATGGACATTGTGCCTCTGCATTCATACTGCGTTATGAACGTGGGATGTGTTGAATGTGTTTAAACCACTCGTACATTCCTCTCAAGTGAAGATAGCGTAGTCATGGTATATTGATAGTCAGTTCCAGATTGATGGTTGCGAGTTTTTGTTGTGGCGTTTGGATTTTATTTATGTTTATCAGATGGTCTTCATCAGTGAATTAAAAAATGGCCAGGCGGGCCGCTTAAGCGCCCATGACCCCCAGCCACTTAATTTTGCCATTAATCGCCCACTTAATCATTTTGAACAAAATCGCCCGCTTTTTGCCCACCTCACCCGCTTTTTCCCGCTTTTTGCCCGCTTTTTTCCTGCTTTTTCCCGCTTTTGTTTAAAAATCCTAATGTAAGCATCTAACATTAATTAATTACATAGCCAAGTAGTGTTGACTATAATATACAAAACTTGTATACATTAAATGTTCTATGATATAGCTAGTCCTAATTTAGAATGCATACTTTGTGTGTAATGTAATAATTGGGTGCTGCTGTAATGCATCTAAGTAAATATCCTATTGTTCTATTATACTAGTAATGCATGATTAGTTTTACTGATTTCCTTGCTGCTTTCAGTGATTAATGATTGGTACTGCTGGTTAGTATTACTTTAGTGATTACTTTAATTCAATAATTCATAGTTTGTTATATACAATTACTGATCTGCTTGCTGATTTTAGTGATTAGAGATGCTGATTAATAGTAAGTATTGATGAATACTTAGTTAATTACTGATTTGCTTATTAGATATGTATAGAAGTTCCTTATAAATATATTTTTTATATACACATACATATAATTTTGTATAAAAATATATAAAATTTAGACACCCGGTTTTTCAAAAATCGCCCGCCTACCGCTTAATCGGTTACAGGGTGCCGTCCGCACGCCTCCCGCTTCCCGCTTTCTAATACATTGGTCTTCATTCAAGATGCACTTCAAAAGACCTCCAAAACTGAGTATTTCCGGCCTGCAGAAAACAACTCAAAAGAGAAGAGTGTGTTTTTAGTTGGGAAGTGATGTTTAAAGGGGAATGACAATTTTTACATGGGGTGTGACATTTTTATCATCTAATTGACTGATGTAAGTCCAAGCTAGGACATGTGTTTCACCCCATGCTCCAACTTGAGGGGGAGTGATAGAAAGTATTATTTGTCTATTTAGTTATAGGTTAATTTGTATATGGGCTTAAGTGTCTCAGCCCTATAACTTTACTTGAGTCTCAAGTCTATAATGTTTCCCCCCTTTCTCAGGGGTGTATCATCTAATATCAACACAAGTGAGTTTCCCTCACTTTTCAACATTAACCAAACCACTACCTCCAGCTCTTTTTCAGTATATGGGTGTCAAGCTAGGACTACAGAATGTATACTTTTCGGCTTGAGGGGAAGTGTTTGTATAAGTGGTTATTTAGTTATTGGGCTTCGGCCCATTGTCTTTTAGTCAAATCTTATGTTTTTTGTTCTTTTATGATGCACTTCAAATGAGGATCCATTTACCCAATAATGTGTATCAATATATCCATGTACTCCTATATAAAGGAGGGTCGCTTGACTTTATTAGCAACTAATGAGAATCAACATTTCTTTCCATAATTCATAATTATATTAGATAGCTATTTATGTGAAAAAGGAGCCTTGCTTTGACTAATATAAGAGCATCTACTAGCCATCCCTTCCCTTAGTTTCGACGGAGAGGCTCTAAAAGGAGTAGCGGATCCCTAAGAAACATCATGTTGTTCAACCACACTAACTCTGAAGCTCTCTTCCAAATTAAAGGTAGTCACTTGTTCCTGACAAGCCACAAGTTCAAGCAAATTTGGGGTAAGTAAACAAGTTCTAATATTTTTTTACCACTCAAACTTTTCTCACATCGGGAAAGCTAAACTATTACTAGTGAGCTTGAGTTATGATAAGCCCATTAGCTCTATTATTAGTTCTAATGCTCTTAACAGTTTTGAGATTTGAACACGTCAAATTGCTTAGATAAACACTGTATTACGCCTCACATACATTAGAACCTTGACTGTTGTAATAAATATTTAATATGATGAAGAACATGGCAGTGATGGTTTTCCTATTTCTATCAATCAAGCTATCCTAGGAGCTACATAGAAAGGTCACTTGGTGTTGAGATCTGCTAAGTAGGTCACAATATCTCATCTAGGCTCCGGTGAGTCCTAAACAAGTGTAATGTCAACCACTTCCATATTGTTGTTGTGTATTGGCTGCTTGAAATCTACCTAATGATCAAGCTAATATACAGAAGGGAGCCTTCCTAAGGGACCTCTGTCTATTCTTTCAACTTTAGCAAGGCTACTTATCAACTTTCTCCTCTCCACATAGTCCCTTACTAAGTCCATGGTAGCTGATTGGGGGTTGTTGATGTGACAGTTAGACATTGACCATGCCTCTTCGACAGTATGACATTGTAATCTCTCATATTATATATTCACTCTCTTCTCCTAGAGATTTTGTGTGACAACTCAACCAATCTCTTCATCTTTGCACTGTTGTTTTGTTTGTATAATGGTGTATACTCCTACGGTCCTATCATAACAAACATCATGAAATAAAAAGAAGAAAAGACTACACTTACTACTATTAGCAATCTACAATGAGGATTATGAGTGTCTATTTTAGGCTGCCAAAATCTTTCTACATGCACTTGTATAGGATTTTCTGCTCACCTAGCCACTATTTCGGGTAAGAGAATGTGCATGTTGGTCTTCATGCTCCAACCTTTAGGTTAGTATCGGAACTAGCTAAGCTAGAGGCGATACAAGGGATTACAGTAAACAAGAGTGCTTTTGAGATATAGCTGAAAAGGCTGTTTTTTATTGGAGTAACGTCCAAGGATAGTTGCTCAGCACAAGAATAAAGTATGTTCGCTAAAGAATATTATCTATAATTCAACACAAAGCCGAAAGGCCTTGACTGAAAAGTTGAGAATTTGTTGAAATTACTTACGATCTCTAGCTAGTTGTGTCTTTTACCAAAGCTAACCTCTGCTGGCATGAAAAAAGAAAAAAAGAAATTGGCTCCTCGAAAGATGTAGAGCAGTATCTCCGATAGTTGCACGATGCAAAATTTACCTTTCAAGCCTGAGTGTGAAACCAAGCAAGCAACAACCCCAGGTGTCAACAATAGTGTATATCAATCAAACACCCTATATAAGTTAATGAATCCAAGAAAAAGCTTCTTTCGATTACTATTTAAATTAGCTAAGCTAGAGGGTGATATAATGATTACTGTAAATTAGAGAGTTTTTGAGAAAATTGCCGAAAAGGATGAGGTTAGTTATTATTATATTCACCTGAATCTCTGACGGCTTCCTGAGGTTGACCAGTAGAGCTGCCCTGACCCGTGTTCTGGCAGGAATCCCACTGCCTGGCATTAAATAGGAACAAATGGAGCAAGCGTATTTTTCTTAATTAACAGCTTGGATGAGATACGACTATATTTTTTTTTTAAACAGTGTTTTGCATTCACTTACTGCCGTATCTCCTAGCTAGATAACGCGTGAGTCCCGCAGAGAAAACCCCCAACAAAACGTCGTTTATGGTCTGATCATCAAAAACTGCGACCCATCATCACCAAAAAAAATCAAGAGAATAGCAGTAGTCGGGATGGAAATCAAAATACAAAGTAGAGCGCGGCTACGAATCTCACTGCATCCGCCTCCAGCTTCACGGCTTTCACATCCTCGAGCGGCACAGTCCGATGCACGATTCGCCTCCTATTGAACTCCGTCCCTCTCTTCCCCTTGACGGGCGTCTCCGTGTCCTTGAGAACTCCCACAGTAGTAGCCAGGAAGAAGACCACGTCCACGACGGTGTTCCACGCCATCCATAGGAACGCCGCCACCGCCAAAACCCACGCCCAAAGACACGGCGTCTTTCTGCGGCGGGCGCCGCCGCCACTCCTGGCACTGACCGTCGGGACCGCGCTGGGATCAGATGTCTTGCGTGTGCATGCTAGGAGTAGTGACATGAGCGAGGAGCCGTCGCCGAGTGAGTGGTGGATTCGGAACACGGCCGTGGCCTGCGCCTCGGAGGTTGGGAGGTTGAGTAGGTGCAGCTCCCATAACGGCTTCGCTGGCTCCGAGGAGCCGAGAGCAGGTGCAATGGAGAGCGTGGATATGTATTCCTCGATGAAGATGTCCCTGTTGGAAATGGTGGAGGCGTCGAGGTTGGGAACGATGAGATGGTCGGCGAGGTTTACCTCGGTGCGTTTCCATCGGACGCCGCCGTCGGGGTCGAACACCTGAAGGCGACGATAAAAATGAGAGGACTAACTCCAGCAATTATTTTCACGCGTCCCAGATCGTTAGAATAAGGCTATAGTAAAATGTCACCCCACGGAAATAATTTACAAACTATGTTATTTTCTAGTCAATCAAACATAGGTTTTTTTTTTCTCTTGTCCTGCTTTTGAATTTCAACAACTATAGTTGGCTACATTAAAAAGATCATTTTCTAAATTAATTTATCATTAGACGTATCTAGATTTGAAAAAAATAGAAAGTGCAAAATGAGAGATAATTGGATGTAGTAAAAAAATTATGTCTCATTTTGGTATGACACCAAGTACAAAGATAACTTATGATTCCGGATTTCCGGTATAGTCTAAATAGATTTATGGTATGATTTTACTTTATGTCGACATCCATATAGTACTCGCATTAGAATTTATTTACATAAAGATAATAGAGAGGCACGTATAATAATGAATTTGGTTGGATTTATACTTTGACCATATCTAGGCATAATATTTTTATATATATAAAGTATTAGCGTGAGGGGTATTATCCTAGTAATATCCAAAAGATCCCTCTACTTATTACTTGTTTAGAGTGTATCACATGACATAACTTGCTCCATTTACGGGAGGTGTAAATGGGTAGGGTAGAATAGAGCAACAACTTATCTTTATTTTTATCTATGTCAAAGTTGTGAGCAGCGGGTAGGTTTTTTAAAAGAAATATTTTATCTTTACTCGCACCCACTGGCGAAGCCATGATTCCTGATGGGGTAGGGCACCATAGGATTATGTTGTTTAAAGTTGAATGTCAAATAAATTTGTAGTAGTCTGTGATACTTTTTAATTGAACATCTCCTACACAATAATATTTATGTGTCTAAATAGCTAATTGTGAAAATTTAGATTGCAATACTATTATGAATATATACGTTGTCTAATATGATTTATTTATAAATTAAACAAAAAGAGATAATTATCTATGAGGTGGGAATGAACCACAATACTATTCAGCTAACAAGAAATATATTTCATGTCATCATTATAGCTGGATATATCAAGCATCAACTCATAATTAAGAATTATTTTTCTATACTTAACACAAACTTACTAATTTTTATAAACTCGATGTCATCTATATGTATTAAGCAGACAATTGGTTCTGCTTCTTCTAATGACAATTTTCTCTTAATGCGTCTTGTCAGATCAATAACTGACTACTGAATTGAAAATCATGAATACATATAAACTACATGGTAGTTTCATAATGTTATGAAGGTGTATAACTAAGCCTCATGACTTGATATTAAACAATATTAAGGAATACACATATATGATAATACACTAGCAGTATATCTCTACATATTTATTACATATGGTAAGAATAAATAATAGTTTGTTGTTTATATGTATATTGCTTTGAGGTAATAACTTCCCTCTACAGTGATAAAAGTTGAATAATATTCTAGTATCAATTTTGCAGTAATAATATGTGGTTGTCGTTGATTATATATACTTTATAAGTTACTAATAATATATGGTGGTAGGACATGTATGCGCATGATGAGAAGAATTGAAGTGTTTCTATCGATGATAATAGGGAAATCATCTCCATTAGCAGCCAATATATTATGTTGGTTGCACATTTCCCCTCTAAGACATTCTATGAAACGGATGATAAGAAGTCAAACCGATCATGAAAACACAACAAAGAGATATGAGTGTTGCTATTCCTTTGACCTTACCGTTTCCATATTTAGTGCATTTATTTAGCCATTCCACCTTTTGTTTGGGAGGCGTGTTCAAGCCCTGTTCTTAATGGTACACGTAACTGACAATTCTTATTTTTCTTCAGTGCATTATAAAGTGATCTGCAATCAATGACCATCAGATTTTCACCGAACAGATTTATTGCAGTGGTCTACCAAGCGAAGCCCAAATCATCAGTTATGTTTAGAGTGATTTTATAGCTGGCCTCGTTGACACGATGCCCAAATGTACTTACCGCTTTAGCTGCATAGAGCACAGCTGCACGGCGGATGGGTAGGACACACCTCGTGATTTCCTCCTGATCTTTGTTTCGTTTTCTGGATTCTATGATATACTCTGGGCGGACGGGCCTCCCGTGCCCAAATGTGGCTACGCCACTGCACGCACCCATTTGTCTGTATGGTAAATGGGTAGTGTAGAAGGCGGAACAACATGAAGATAAATATATGATATTTTCACCAATGATTTCATATGATATTTTCTACATCTAACACGACTTTAAAATTAACTTTAGATAGTAATGATTATATTTTTGGTGATATATGAAAGATACGAATATTTAATCCGTTTCTTTGCAAAGAAGAACTAACTTTGTAGTGCATTCTTTCTTATTAAATACTTTTTCTTTTATGTATAAAAAGTGTGGCATGCTACCAATTATTTAATTGAGTATGTAATCAAGTAATAGTACAAAGTGATTAAGTAGCAGTAAGGCTACTTGAGTGTTTTATAGGTATTAATTAATGTACAACAATTAAAATTATTAATTTATACTAATAGATAAATTGGTGAAGCGAATGAGTAAAACTTCTCTCTTTATTCTAACCTTCATAGATGTCAATAAAACCGGTAGAGAATAAATGCATAATGGCTAAAAAGAATATGTTTGTCCTTATCCTAACCTATATGGCATTTTTGTGGGTAAACGGGGTATACCCTACTCATTATAGCCCTAACAAATGACAAGTTGCACTACAACCTGAGGTGTATGTGTACGCCCCAGCTACTCATTATTAAATGAGCTTTGAAAGTAATAATAATGAGGATTAATATCCAACTTGTTAGTACCTATCAAGTCAAAATGAGGGCCGTGTCTATGGCGGTCAGCGCGAGGTGCATGTCTGTCCCTAGACTCCCCACTAATTCCCAAACCCCATAATTGTAATGGACTTAGCTAAGAAAAAAATATCAATAGCCTATTCCAAGTATGTTGTCCAAGTATCTCACTCTACGGACTTTTATTATATAGGTATACACTCCGACTCATATACAAAGTGTAGAGTGGGAGTTGACTTCAGCGGATATTAATGGCAATGCGGCAGTTAGGACCGAATGAACTAAAGTAAAAGATGCATTATTAGTTTTTTACGCTTGTGAGGCACGCACTGTTCGGATTTGCTAATCCAGTGTGAATACAAGGTAGTGTATACTTTTTATCAGATTAAGGTCGCGTATCACCTCAATTTAATCTAAACTAAAAAAATTATGTCGTTATACATATGTCAAAAAGATAAACAAAGATACAATGTACTCCGTATTCACAAGTAGTAAATTTAAAACCATCATTTAGACACTTATTTATGTGTTTGCAACATAACCACGTTCGATCATTACCAACAAAAAATCACGTTTGATTATTATCTTTAATAGTCTGTTTGGTAGACAGTGAATGGAGGGGACGGGAGGGAAGAGAAAGAAAAGAATTTAAGTTGTTTGGCTATACATGGTGAAGGGAAACAGAAAGGAATGGAGGGGAACGAAGATGAATGGAAGGGAAAGAATTAAGTGTATTTCCACTCACTTTTCTTCCCATCAAATTGGGGTGGAGACAATGGGAAAGAGAAAGACTTGGCGGAAAATTTATTATAAGGTTTGGAGGAAAATATAGAATGTGGAGGAAAAATATAAATAATATGGCGGAAAATATTTGTATAGCTCACAAACAATGAGAATTAAAAGCATGTAGTCTCTCACCTCACTTAGTGGATATACAAAATGTTGGAGGGAATTTGGAGGGGGGGGGAATTAGAAGGGAAAATAAAAAATAAAATAAAATTAGAATAATTGTGGTGCACAATTTAGAAAGAATCCTTAAAAATCAGAAAAATATTGATACATGACACAGAAAGTTTAAGATAAATAAAAATTACAAACATAATAGCGGCACGAAAATTAAAAAATATATATTAAAAAATATGGAAGTAAGTAGAAGACCATTATAAATTATTAATGAATATGTTGCTAAACTCCCAAAATGTACAATTCAATGACATTAGATATGAAAAATATATCTTCTTCATTAACAAAACAATTATATGAATAATCTTATTTTGAACATGAGACACGTGAATTTAATTTATCTTAATTTTTCATATATTAATATGAGTGTGACATATGTAACATTTGCGATAATATGACATGTTAAAAAATGACATTTTTTTATATTTTTATATTTTCTCCCTTTCCCCTCCTCATACTAACCAAACGGTCTCTTCCCTTCCCTTCCCTTCCCCTCTCCCTGCTTTCATTCACCGCCCAAACATAGCATAAGTTTAGTATGCAGGAGGTGCAGCTTTCTACCCACTGTTGCTGTTACTGCAGCCTTTACTCTATAGTAAACTTTGTATCTCTGCTCCCCTTTACTCTTCCCCCAATCAAACTTCCGCCAATGTTATACCTAAAACGAACCGCGCTAGAAAAAGAAAGCAGTCGAACAGCGGCAACAACAGACAGAAACGAAGGGTCGATCGTGGAGGTTTTCCTACCTGGATGCTGGAGAAGCGAGGGTGCCGGACCAGCGTCTCCTTGAGGCCTGCACTGACGACGTCGACGTCGATCGCCTTGGCTATGCCCATGGCGGCGAGGATGTGGCAGTTGAACTTGGGCTCACGGAACAACCGCGCAGGAGGGCTCAGAGGCTCGCCGTCTTCCAGTGTCTGCGGACGCCGCTGCCGCACTCGCAGCGTCGGCAGTGGCGGCTTCTCAGCTGCTCCCCACACCACATCCGGTTCACTCCGGATCGCCGCCATGACTGCTCTCAATGTCCCTTCCCTTCCAGAACACCAGACTTCCTCCTCGCGACTGTGCCACTCAGTAGATATGGCGGGCGAGTGGGCGGGCAGGTCGGTCGGCTGATTTCTGCCGCCCCCAGTAACTGTATGGATGGCAGGCAGCACGCGACCGACCGGTCAATCAGACTGCAGCGCGCTCAATTAAACCAGCGGACGTCAGTTGGCTGGAACTGCAAGGGGGGATCGTTGAAACAATTTATGTCTGTGCTCTGCTTTTAAATTGAAAAAGTAATGAACGGAAGGAGTGGCGGGTCACCGTGGCTTTTTGATGCGGTGAAAAGTTTATCAGATTGGACGCTCGTACAGCTTGAATCAATAAAAAAAAATGAGCGGTGAGTCATCATTGTTTTAGTTACAGCGATTAATACTGCCCGTGACCATAGACCACTGCCCAGACGCCATCGGAGGCGTTACCGAATGCAACAATTAGTCTAGTCCAGAATGGATATGGAGAATAATGAGGAGTCTAAACTCAAGTACTGGGGAGAGATCATTGTCATTGAAGCATTGAATGCTGTATTCGACAGCGCAGCAAGTCAGTCTGTCAGAGTAGTGAATTTACTACAATACTGCCTGCCAGCAGGCAGCAGTAGAAGAGATCGGATCGTCGTCGGCGTCATCATTTAGCATTGGTTTCTAAGAACGGTGTATTAGAAGAAAATTTAACTTTCAAGCCTTAAGTGTGAAACCAAACAAGCGACACCCCACCAGATGTCAGCAGTAGCATATCAAACAAAACACCCTGATATTTAGTTTAATTAATTCAAAAAACAAATCTGTTGCAATGGGCGATGATGCATATGTTAGATATATAGACAAAAGTTAATTAGATTAAGACACAAAATTAAGACAAGAAAAGCTATAAGTAAAAAATGTTTGAAGATCAACCGAGTCTATTGTAGTGATGGAAGGAAACTGGAGCGTTCCAATAAGGAGAAATTGAACCATAAAAAATCTCTCTTTTTACTCTGTGTATACGACTGTGTTGCAATGTATCTGATGTGCCTTCAATAAAGAGCGGATGCCTACTTACAATGAGAGTGTCTCAGTCGTGCTCCGCGATAACAGTCCGCACATGTTGTCCATGTGTCTTAATCGTCGTGGTTAATTGACGGATTTAATGGTATTCAAAGAGAGGGTAATTGGTGTTGTCTTACCTTACAATTGTTAGTCTTTCCAACGTGAATCTTAATTGTTGAGGTTAATAGACAGTTTTAATGGTAATCAAAGAGAAGTAATTGTTATTGTCTTACTTTGGAATTATTGGTCTTCGCAGCATGCATCTTAATAGTCGAGGTTAATGAATAAATTTAATGGTAGTTGAAGAGAGCTTAATTGTTATTGCCTTAGGCACTGTCATCTGACTCCAAACGACACAAAACCAAAAACTTTTCAAAAAATAAATAAATAAAATATATTTTATTTCGTAAAAAGAAATATGGGACAAAACCTGATGATTGTAAAACAAACTTTTGAAATAAGAAAATACAATTTCATATCTTAATATCATTATCAGAATTAATTAAGCTAGAGGGTGGTATACCATTATTGAAATTAGTCACTATATTGTAATAGAGCCGCGTGATTCCAACTGAGTAGAGACTAATATAGCAAATATGGATCCAACACTAATGGAGTTTGTAAGCATATGCATTGTTATTTGGATCATGTTTATTGGCAAGTTTGTATTGGTGATTTGTCTTTCTTTGGTGCAATTGAACATTTTTATCCCGTGTGCGAAGACAACAAAGATATTTAACATGCTTGTAGAAGTACATTGACAACTTCAATGTGTCATGCAACCATGCTATATGGTAGTGACCATGAGAACAATTCTTTTATTAAAATTTAATAACTCTACATTATTATTTGACCATAAATTTACTCTATACACATAAGTAACATATTTTAGTATATATTTTTCTTAGAGATAATAAATTAATATTAGATTGCAATCCACAACCAAATATAATTTTACCTATTGTTGATTCAAGAGGCTACATTACCTTAATCGCGTGTTTTGACGATGACTACTAAATCATTCTACTCATTTGTGTCTAATGTTTCTACTTAAATGATTTCAAATGGACATGCTCCAAACACCAAACTTGCAAATCCTAGTTTGAGAAAATCAAGTTATACGCGTAGAAAGATCAAGATTGAAAAACATATCATTTCCTCTTTAGATATTTGTTGTATCATTGTGCTACTTGTATGACTTGTATTAAAGCTAAAAAGTTGAATAGAATTAATCAGATTAATATTCTACTTAGCAGTAATATACATTTTCTAAACAAGTACTTTCACCAGCTATGATTATCTTGGACAAAGCTATGTCGACGAGCATGATTTCTTGTCCCAGTTGATGTCATCGGCTGACATTCTACCGAATCAAACCATGATTGATGAGCCAAAGCAAGTTTCCAAAAATGTCTATCGGCTAAGTATTCAAGGGAGAAACTCAACCGATGAGCCTGATTGGACTTGTCGTTTAGCGACATCACTAGAGATTTTCCAATGAAAACTCAACTAATGGCACCGTAGTAGTAAAGTGCAATAACTTTTGAAGAGAGAGAAAGAGCGATAAATGTATGTTGGACTCTCTCTAGAATGGTTAAAATTCATCCTAAATGATTGCAACAACTAGGATCCACCCCTATAAACAGAACCCCTCAAACTTCATCTGATGGTTAGCCAAAAAGTAAAAAGGTACATATACTATAGTTGAGAGAAAAGGTGCTCCCAAATCCCAATCCACTCTAATGAGTTTAATCACTCGGTACATAAATTCTCGTGATTCAGAAGTCTAGAAGACCTCTAGTCTTATATGTATATCTTGTGGGGCTCTCACTTTTCTACCACCAATCTCTCTCTAATATAAAGATGAAGATTCTCTCTCTTGGCTAAGAGAGGAAGTGTGAATCTCCAGAGTCTCAACACCTTAACCTATTGTGTGATGTCCAAATTGAAACCATCACCTAAATGAGAATCACAAATTCACTAATACACAAGTGGCCTCAAACATCGATTTGTAGGGAAATCGGGGCGACAGATAAGGTAGACAAAACAAAAATTTAAAGCCTGATTCCCCAAGACAGCAAGACCGCGTCAACAACAATGTATCTAGGAAGGAAATGTTGCATGTTATACTTGGTCCTGGAGCAAGTTCAGTGACATTACACTTGTAGTAACACCGTGCTTCTTCTTCTTCAGGTAGCAACTCACTCCTTCTTCAACAACAATACTCAAACAATCGTCTCCACCAACCTCCTGGTGTAGTGCCACAGCCAGCAGTTGATGGTGTCCTCCTAGCGGAAGACAACAACCTCCCACCTCTAGAGTAGTCCACACGGACCACTGGGAACTCCACGTTACACTACCAGAGTCAATGAGAAGGAGTTGTCTCTTTTGAACGTCCACCTACTAGATTTAATACACTCTCCCACAATTGTCTCTCCCTTGATATCCTTCCCTTTATCAGGTAGGACTTGATCGGGCTCTCTATTGGTTACCACAATCAGAGAGGACAACAATTATCAGAGTAATTGTTGTGTTCTGAGAAGCCCCCAATACCCCTCTATTTATAGGAGACGTTGGGGTATGGGTCCCCAGTTTGTGCGGGAGTCAAAAGGGTCGAACTCATGAATTTTCTAGAACTATGCATGGCGAACCGATCGTTACACACACCCAACTGGTCAGTTGGTGCGTGAGCCGGTCGGTTTGTGCAGTTTCCTATTCTGAATAAAATTGGTAGTCATTGCACAATTAATGCTAAACATGACGTCAGCACAAATCTTTGTACCAATTGAATTGGCAACCGTATCGGGCGGTTCATCCCATGAACCGGTCGATTGGGATATGTGAACCAATCATTTCACTCCCTGGTTCATCCATTTATCAACCATTATTGATTCCCATTGACTAGACACTCCAACTGATCGGTTCAACACTTGAACGGATAAGTTCGAAGTCCAATCAGTCAATTTTGAACCTCATTTGTTTAATTGAATATATAAACACCTTTAGTAATCAATATAAACATCATTCATGAATATACTCCTTTAATCCAAGTGTATCCTATGAGTGTGACCCTATAGGTCTAGAATTATGTTGGCAGTGAATGTTTATAACTAACTTATAACATCACAAGTAAAGAGTGGCATCTAGAAACACATCATTGTTACCCAAGTAATTCGAAAAGTTGGAGAACAACTTCAACCTACAATATGTGATTAGTGTTACCGTGATCATATAGTTCCTTTGTCTTTGATATCCGGATTGAACTCGAGGCATGAAATCGTTGTTGGGTTTTATGGGAGACAGAGAAGGCAGCGGAAACAAAAAAATTTCTCCCCCAAACCCAGAACAAGGAAACGCGTCAACGTCTATACATTAGGAAATGATGGTTAGTTGAATCATACCTTGTCCCGAGGCTTGCTCGGCGACAATACCTCGCGCCTTGCGTGGTCTTCACCTCCAGTCTTGGACGGTGTTTGTGCAACTCCTGGTCGCACCGGGACTGACGACTCATGGTCTCACCGGGACTGTCGGGATTGACAGTTGTCCTCCGAGCGGTAGAAACCTCCCGCCTCTGAAGTAGTCCACACAGACCACCTGGAACTCCAATCTCCTTATCCCACAAGGAATTGGAAGGAGTCGCACCCTCATGTCAGTGTACTAGTCGCCAACACACTCTCCTGCCACCAGTCGCAACTGCAGTTGTCTTTCCCTTGTTGTGCCTCCCTTATCGGGTAGCACTTGCTCGGGCTCTCTCGGTTACCAAAACCAGAGAGAACGACAACTTTGCATAGCAACTGCTTTGCACTGAGTTGTACTTTGAGAAACCCCCAATACCCCTATATATATAGGAGGGTCATGGGACAGGGTTCTCCATCCCGGGCAATATGGGACTAAAGCAGGAGTAGAAGGGTTCGAGATTTTCCACAAAAAACAACCAACTCGCAACCTGAACCGATCGTTTCATTTTTGAAACGGTCGGTTGGGGACATGAGCCGGTCGGTTGACACCTCAACCGATCGGTTGGGTCCCATGAAATGGTCGGTTCACTTCTGAACCGGTCGGTTCGTGGTCCTGGTCAGTTCCCGATTGACTTTCCATCTTTGTGTTTCTAATTGGTATCAAATACCAATCCCACTACTACAGAACCTACCTTTAGTGTCGGTTATTTAAAGCCTTTAGTGTCGATTTCTAAGCGACACCTATGTGGGAGACACTAAAAGCTCACCCATTAGGCGTCGGTTCCAAAACCGACGCCCAAACTTTTCGTGTGCCACCGAAAACGCGCCATCATGGGACTATAGGCGTCGGTTATTAGATAAGAAACTGACGCCCAAACCCTTCGCGCCACAGAAAGGGCGTCATCTTGGGCACTATCAGTGTCAGTTTTTTACAAATAACTGACGACATATATCTTCGCGCCACAGGAAATAGACGCCGATTATTTATATAAAACCGACACTATAATATTGTGTGTCAATTTTTTACAAATAACCGACGCCTATTGTTTTTTTTTCTGTCAGTCTGCAGACCTGCTGTGGCTGGTCGCAGGATGAGAAACCTGTTCAGTTCAGTTATGAACTGTAGGTTTTACGACATCCATTGATATCAGCCGACAACAGGCCACAAACCTGCAAAATTAACAACAAAAATATTCACACATGCATTTAGCAATGCAACTTGCGGTTCCATTTTATTTTCACACATTTAGAAACATTCATGTAGCTAGCAATCTGTAGTTCCATTCATTCACATTCACACATGTAGAAACATTCATATAGCAACCAACACTTTCATTCATTTTCACTCAGACACATGTAGAAGCATCCAGACATGTAGAAACATTCACACATATATTATAATTCAGAAATTCATTTACAAACTATCATTGTTTAGTCATTATTCGCTATCAGGATCCCAATTATATTTTAAAGCCCCCACTATTTGTTTGGATGTTGCCCATTCTTCTCTTACTTCATTTAATTCTCCCATCGTATAGGGAGCATTTTCATCTGGTAAGGCCTCTCTTGTAATGGGGTCAGCTTTAAACACCTGTAAAGAGAATGATGTGTATATATAATTAATGAGCTATAAATAAGATTGATATATTTCGATCATATTATCTAATGAGACTATATAATACCTGAGCAATACACTCGATATCCAGTGCGGCATGTTTGATAATCATGTGCATATATCGCATGACATAGTATCTACATGCCCATCCGTTGTCTTGTGTAGCACACTATAAATTCAAACATACAAAATATAAAAAATACAACTAATTAAGCATTGTTCACATAAATAATATGTATTAATTACGCATGCATTAATAAATAAGAAACCAGATCACCAGATCATACACAAGGTATATGGATGTATAAAGAATATCTCACCTTATCCATAGCTCTATCACAGATGTATTTAGCCAATCATATCGAAACAACTCCAAAATATCTTGTATAAATAGTTTTGTTTCGTATGACTGACCTGTAGAATCTGAATTGGAAGAAACAGTTATAGGGGAGTTTATATCATGTTTGCCTAACCATATTGACATACCCCTACAGTTAGGACCTAACGGACATGTAGGTCCTGTGGAACCCAACTAGGTAATGTAGGAGGTGGAAGTGGAGGCCTAGATGTTGTGGGTGTCTTCTTTTTAACCTATATATATATAATTTCAGATCAACTTCCATCATATACACACACTAACAATTGAACGTAATGTAAATTTACCATACCTTTTCAGTAAAGAGGACATCCGCTTTTAGCCACAATATCACTCCGCCTACTGCCTCACCAAGCGTTTCACAATCTGGGTGGGCATATGGCAATGGAAGATCCATCCCCTGGGAGAATATATGTATCGGGCTCACATGAATCCAACCAGCTGGTACTGGAGACCCGTGACACGTTTCCCCTGGTAGGGATGGGTAAGCCGATGCCTCTGCAATGACAAATTCTTTACTTTTTAGACGGCATGGCTTCAACCCCTAAAAATTTTTGTGTAAAGAATGTTATATACATATATACATATCATCTTTTTTTGAAACGACTACAATTTCATATATACATATCATCTTGAATTAAAAAACTAGTTACTATGTCATAAAAATACTTACAGCGGATGTGCTAGGTGGTGGTTCTACAGGATTACTCCCAACCTCTGCAGTAGGAGTAGGAGGAGTAGAGCCTGCAGTAGGTATTGTCTAGTAAGTGGCAGTCTGAGATGCCTGCCACTTTTTCATTGCTTCTTCTAGTTTCCTATCAACTAGCTTATCTACCTATACATGGATAAAAGAAACGTTAGCTTCTAATTATTGAATTCTCTTTTACAGTAACATTATAAATAAAGAATATGTTACCTCCTCTTGTGAAAGTCTCGCTTTTGGGACATGTTTGCGCTGGGATGGCCCAAAAAAAGCTTTGATGCCCACACCAGCGCCTGCAGCCCTAACACGTCCAGGATGCTCTGGGTTACCCAGAGCAACTGTCAATTCATCCCTTGTGCCCTCAGGGATGAACTTGCCTTGTTTCCTGAGCTCGTGCAGCTCCCGCTAATCGCCAAAACAAAAAATTGTAATTAAGTAAACAACACAAATAATCAATATTCAAATTATTGCTGTAAGAGTTGTATTTTACCATTTTTGCAGCTGCCTCAGCAGTTGCGGCCTTCGTTATTTCTCCCTTCTTATTTTGCCTCCCAGCTATCCAGACATCATGGCGAGGCAGAGGTGTGCTACCTATGATAGAGGACTCCTGAGTAGCAGCAGACTGAGTAGTAGCCTCAGACGGTAGTCTTTGGCGAATGCATGTATACCCCTTTGGACCCATTGTGTGTGTTGGTATGTATGCCCATAGAGCAAGTCATATGATGATTGTAATGGGATACTTTGTAATTGATTTGAATAATAATAAAGGCAATTTCCAATCTATATGTTTAAACTGTTTCTGAGATGATGGTGTAACATGATAGATGTCTAAAGATTGTTTTACTCAATTACGTATGCTTTTGGGTTGAGGACCTAAACGATGAGATCATACGGATGCTAAGAGTATTCTTTCTTGTTTAGTCCCTAGTCGGTTGTTATTTTGGAAATAACCATAGACATCAATAACACTAAAGACTAGATTGTGTGTTGGTTGATGACAGAATCTCATTAGTCATGATATGGTGATATCAAACCAAGCACATAGGTACTTGTTAGAGAACAAGGTACCGGACAGACCCACCGTGAGAGTGACACATGGAACCATGACATGGTAGTCACAGTCAGCTCTCACAGTGATGGTGGTGAGTGTGATTCTTAGACCTGAAATCACTACACTCAACACATGTCGTTGGGTACACTTTGACATCATCAAACGCAATCCTGAAACATGGGTTGTTATAAAGGTGATGATTGGGTGGCTTTGACACATGGGGCTTTTGAGGGGTGAGTGATAGATATGGGATTTGTCCCTCCTGAGGGAGTTTGATATCCTTGGCCACTTGATGAGTAGGATTGAGAAAGGCATGCGCATGCACGTGTGAATCAATATGTGATATTGATGTCATACACATCTCACTCGGTCTACTCTGAGATCAAGGAAATGAATGAACATTGACAGGATGACTGTTCCATGCCTCGAGTTCATTCTGGATATCAGTGACAAAGGAATTATACATTCACTGTAACACCATTCACGGATTGTAGGATGAAAGTTGTTCTCCAACTTTCTACTTTCACTTGGGTAGAAATGATGTGTGACTAGACACCGCTCTTTGCTTGTGAAGTCATAAATGTTATGGACTTTCACTGCCAACGTGAAATGGACCTGCAGGGTCACACACATAGGATTTAACCTGGAAGAGGAGTTTTGTCCACAAGCAATGTTTAGATTGATTACTAAAGGAGTTTAGTAGTTCAATTAAACACTCAATTAATCGATATCTCAATATCATAATGTTCAAGGTGTTGGACGCATTGATTGGAGTATCGGATTGATTGAAATCGCATTTGACTGATTCTGCACAATCTGCACTCCCAACCGATCGGTTCATGTGATGAACCGGTCGGCTGAGGTTGCTGAACCGGTCGGCTCAATTGTTGAACCGATCGGCTCATGCACAGAGTGAAACGACCGGTTCAAGTGTTGAACCGATCGGTTCAACTGGTGCAATCGAGCAACTTGGGAAAGTAGGATTGGTGAGAATTTTCCTTTCATTTCAATTGCCCAATTTGATTGGGAATAATATTGGTATTCGATACCAATTGGGAAAGAAACAAGGAAAGTCAATCGGGAACCAACCTGGAACCCCAACCGACCAGTTCATGAATGAACCGATCGGTTCATGGGTCCCAAACGATCGGTTCAGGTCCCCAACCGACCGGTTCAGGTTGCGAGATGGTTGCTTTTTGTGGAAAATCCCGAACCCTTCTACTCCTGCTTTAGTACCGTATTGCCGGGCATTGAGAACCCTGTCCCATGACCCGCCTATATATATAGGGGTATTGGGGGCTTCTCAGAGTACAACTCAGTGCATGTTGATTGCTCTGTAAAGTTGTCGTTCTCTCTGGTTTTGGTAACCGAGAGAGAGCCCGAGCAAGTGCTTCCCGCAAAGGGAGGTGCAGCAAGGGAAGGACAACTGCAGTTGCAGTCGACAGCAGGAGAGTGTGTTGGCGACTAGTACGTCAACAGGAGGGTGCGACTCCTTCCACTTCCTTGTGGGACAAGGAGAGTAGAGTTCCGGGTGGTCCGTGTGGACTACTTCAGAGGCGGGAGGTCACTGCCGCTCAGGAGGACAACTATCATCTGACAGTCCGGTAGGAGGAGGAGTCTTCAGTCCCGGTGCGACCAGGAGCTGCACAGACACCGTCCAAGACCGGAGGTGAAGACCGCGCAAGGCGCGTGGTATTGTCGCCGAGCAAGCCTCGGGACAAGGTATGATTCACAAACCATCTTTCCTATTATATAGATGTTGACGCGATTCCTTTTGTTCTGGGTTTTGGGAGAAAAATTTTTGTTTCCGCTGCTTCTCTGCCTCCTCTATAACCCAACAGTAGTATCAGAGCCACGTCAACCTCTCTATATTTTAGGATTATCGATATGATCGATTTTGGTTTTTCGCCTTTATTTATTGCATGCGATGCGAATAATATCGGCTTTATACATGTCCAATCCACAAATCCCTAATATACATATATGATATGTAATATTAATGTACTCGATACGCGTCACCCTTAAACGAGTTTTGTGGTGGATGTGTAGCATGATTATGGCCTATAAACCCCTATATCTGTGTGTGGTTGTTTGTGTGGTTGCTTGCAGCTCGGTCTGCGCACCGATTCCCTTTCTCATATTCCTGATGTAACTCGAAATAATTTGAGAATTCTTTTCCTACCTTTGCTCCCCCCGAATGTAACTTGGGGTTTCACAATTCAATTGTAAATAGGATAGATTTTATTTCATGTTATGTCAAAGAACGGCGGACAACCTGAAGACGATTGGTTGGTGATCCAGACGGCCGGTTCGAGGAACGAGATGAGCGGGTGGCGACCTGAGGAGATGCACAATGACCGGTGAACCGATCGGCTGGAGGCGCCAGTCGATCGGCTGGTGGCACCCGAACAACCTACCTGATGGCGAGCCGATCAGTCATGGAGATGAGCTGATCAAACCCAGAAAGGCAGGCACAGATTTCATCTTGTACAGGTTGCATGTGATGGAGACCTAGATGACCGTGATTCCTCTTGGCTCGAGGAATCAAAATAGGATGGCCATAATAATTGCTTTTTATCATTTATGCATGTTTTCTGTGGGATATAGCATGTATATGATACGTACTATATATTGTGGTGATTGGATATGTATATGTATATAAAAACCAAATCCCTCATTAAATATTAAGTCTTATACGCCTTCCATTAGCGACACACATGGCAAACTTGATCGACCAAGCGTAGGTTACGCCAAAGCGTGGTGCGCCGTCTATCTTGTGGAAGTGTGAAGGGTCGACATGTAGGTTCTGCCAAAGCAGGGTGTATGTTTACCGTGTCGGCTTTTGGGTTAGACTTTACTGGTGATTCTTAGAGCGTCTAAGCCCAGAGGCACGGAATGTTCATGGCAAGGTGTTGTGCATGTTCATTCATCAAGAGTTGCATATGATGCAATTGGCAAGAGTTGCCTACCCGAAAGATCTAAGTTGTGGGTGACAGCCAAAGCTGGTCCATGGCTTAGAGGATTCTAGGATCTTGACCCACTAGAAGATTGTACGCTGCAATCTTCCGAATTGATGGTGAGGGCTATCAATTTGAGTCAAAATAGTGGGAGCGGTAATTAATTAAAGGCCTAATTAACTATCGTCAAATTTTATTCAAATCAAATCAAAAGGGTTTTGACAAATGCAAATTTTCTCTTGTAGAATGGCAAAAGAATCATCTTTTAAAATGGGCAAATTAATTGAGAATAAATTCCATAACTGATTGAGGAATGTGAGAAGTGTTCTGCACAATCCAGATATACCAGGAGCCTTAGAATCCACTCTATGTACACTTAATGCGTTGGTGAAGAAGAAAGTAGGTAAGGGAGAGAAGTGTTCTCTCACCAAACCAATTTCTTCTACATGGAGAGGATGGAAGGAACAATGGAAGAAGAAGTCGGAGATAGAGATCTCTACTTCTGGTGTATACGTGATAGAGATTAACTTTACTACTTCTTCATCATGGGTACTTGATACTGGATGCGGATCTCACATTTGTTCAAATGTGAAGGATCTTAGGAGAAGTAGGCCTTTGGGGAAAGGTGAGGTTGAACTACGTGTTGCTAATGGGGCAAGAGTTGCCGCCAGTGCCGTAGGAACCTATGAGTTAACTCTACCTAGTGGGCTAATAATAGAGTTGAAGAACTGCTATTATGTACCTGCCATAAATAGGAATATTATTTCCGTCTCTTGTTTGGACAAAGATGGATTTGAATTTCTTATTAAGAATGGAAAGTGTTCCATTTCTAAAGATGGGATCTTTTATGGCAGTGCCCCTATGTCTTATGGTCTATACTTGATAGACTTGGAGATAAGTGTATACAATGTAAACACCAAAAAGCAAAAACTCAACGACTCAAACAAAACATATCTCTGGCATTGTCGTCTAGGGCACATAAATGAGAAGCGCATTTCTAGACTCCATAAAGATGGTTATCTAGACTCTTTTGATTGTGAATCAATAGAGACATGTGAATCTTGTTTGTTGGGCAAGATGACCAAGACTCCCTTTTCAGGTAAAGGTGAGAAAGCTAGTGATCTATTAGGACTCATACATACTGATGTATGTGGGCCTTTTAGAACTAATGCCAGAGGTGGGTATCAGTACTTCATTACCTTTACTGATGACTTCAGTAGGTATGGCTATGTGTACCTGATGAAACATAAGTCAGAAACCCTTGAAAGGTTCAAGGATTTCATGAATGAAGTACAGAACCAGCTTGGTAAAAGTATTAAGGCACTTCGTTCCGATCGAGGTGGAGAATACTGGAGCCAGGAGTTTGAGGACCTTCTGCGAGCCCGTGGTATTGTATCATAATGGACTCCGCCTGGAACACCACAGCATAATTGTGTGTCTGAAAGAAGGAATCACACATTGTTAGATATGGTGCGATCAATGATGAGTTTTGCTGATCTTCCAATTTCTTTCTGGGGTTATGCTCTTGAAACCGCCGCGTTTACACTTAACCGTGTGCCATCTAAATCGGTTCAAAAGACACCATATGAGATATGGACTGGGAAGCGTCCCAATTTGTCTTTTATGAAGATTTGGGGTTGTGGAGCTTACGTCAAGAAAATGTTTCCTGATAAGCTTGGACCCAAATCTGATAAATGTTATTTTGTTGGATATCCCAAGGAAACCAAGGGATATTATTTATACCACCCAACTGACAACAAAGTGTTTGTTGCCAGGGAAGCTGTATTCCTAGAAAAGGAATTTATTTCCAAAGGAAACAGTGGGAGGAATATAGAGCTTGAAGAGGTTCAAGCCCAACAAGAAAACATTGAACCGGTAGATGTACGAGAGGAAAATGGAGATTCACAAGGTGTCGTGGAATCTCATTCTCCTCAAGTAACACAAGGACCTCGTAGATCTAGTAGGACTCGCCTTGAGCCTGAGAGGTTTGGATACCTTGTAACTCAGGAAGGTGGAGAGTTGATCATAGATGATGATCCAACTACCTACGTAGAGGCTATGGAGGGACCAGATTCTGAGAAATGGCTTGAAGCCATGAGATCCGAGATGGAATCCATGTACTCCAACAAAGTATGGACTTTGGTGGAACCACCCGAAGGGGTAAAACCCATAGGGTGCAAGTGGGTCTTTAAGAAAAAGACCGACATGGATGGCAATGTGCAAACTTATAAAGGTAGATTGGTTGCAAAGGGTTTTCGACAAATTCAAGGTGTTGACTATGACGAAACCTTTTCTCCAGTTGCCATGATTAAGTCCATCAGGATCATGCTTGCTATTGCAGCCTATTATGACTATGAGATTTGGCAGATGGATGTTAAAACCGCATTCCTTAACGGGAATATTCATGAGGATGTGTATATGACACAACCTGAAGGTTTTGTAGATCCAAAGAATGCCAATAAAGTCTGTAAACTGCAAAGGTCAATCTATGGATTGAAGCAAGCATCTCGGAGTTGGAATCTTCGATTTGATGAAGAAGTCAAAGTGTTTGGCTTTATTCAAAATGAAGATGAACCTTGTGTGTACAAGAAGGTTAGTGGGAGCTCGACCACATTCCTCATATTGTATGTGGATGACATACTCTTGATGGGGAATGATGTCTTAGCCTTAGAGAAGGTAAAGACTTGGCTTGGGAAAACTTTCTCAATGAAGGACTTAGGAGAAGCATCCTACATTCTAGGAATTAAGATCTATAGAGATAGATCTAGAAGGCTTCTCGAACTAAGTCAGAGCACGTACATTGACAAGGTGCTGAAGCGGTTCAGCATGGAGAACTCAAAGAGAGGCAACGTCCCTGTGCTACATGGAGTTACCGTCTCTAGAGCTCAATGTCCCCAATCTTGTGAAGAGAGGGAGCGTATGAATGGGATCCCATATGCATCAGCCATCGGATCCATCATGTACGCTATGTTGTGCACACGCCCAGATGTCTCGTATGCTCTCAGCATGACGAGCAGGTACCAGTCAGATCTCGGGGATGCTCACTGGACAGCCGTGAAGAACATCCTCAAGTACTTGCGAAAGACTAAGGATCAGTTTCTTGTGTACGGTGGCGAGGAAGAGCTGGTTGTAAAGGGTTACACCGATGCAAGCTTCCAAACCGATAAAGATGATTATAGATCGCAGTCAGGATTTGTGTTTTGCCTTAATAATGGAGTTGTGAGCTGGAAGAGTTCCAAGCAAGAAACAGTTGCCGATTCTACTACAGAGGCCGAGTATATTACTGCTTCGCATGCAGCAAAGGAGGCTGTGTGGATCAGGAAGTTCATTTCTAAACTTGGTGTAGTTCCCAGTAGCTGTGATGCAATTGAGCTTTATTGTGACAATAATGGAGCTATTGCACAAGCTAAGGAGCCCAGATCACATCAGCGGTCCAAGCACATACTGCGGCGCTTCCATCTCATACGAGAGATCGTACAGTGAGGAGATGTGAAGATTTGCAAAGTATCAACTGAAGACAACATA
Source organism: Alisma plantago-aquatica (assembly GCA_963693085.1). Lineage (NCBI taxonomy): Eukaryota > Viridiplantae > Streptophyta > Magnoliopsida > Alismatales > Alismataceae > Alisma > Alisma plantago-aquatica. Next base: position 784,753,222 of record OY856413.1, read on the forward strand.
GCTGATCCACTGACTAAGGCCCTTTCTCAGCAAAAGCATGATGGTCATGCTAGGTCACAAGGACTGCGTTTCCTTGGTGACTGCCTCTAAGTGCAAGTGGGATTCTGTTGGTATGTATGCCCATAGAGCAAGTCATATGATGATTGTAATGGGATACTTTGTAATTGATTTGAATAATAATAAAGGCAATTTCCAATCTATATGTTTAAACTGTTTCTGAGATGATGGTGTAACATGATAGATGTCTAAAGATTGTTTTACTCAATTACGTATGCTTTTGGGTTGAGGACCTAAACGATGAGATCATACGGATGCTAAGAGTATTCTTTCTTGTTTAGTCCCTAGTCGGTTGTTATTTTGGAAATAACCATAGACATCAATAACACTAAAGACTAGATTGTGTGTTGGTTGATGACAGAATCTCATTAGTCATGATATGGTGATATCAAACCAAGCACATAGGTACTTGTTAGAGAACAAGGTACCGGACAGACCCACCGTGAGAGTGACACATGGAACCATGACATGGTAGTCACAGTCAGCTCTCACAGTGATGGTGGTGAGTGTGATTCTTAGACCTGAAATCACTACACTCAACACATGTCGTTGGGTACACTTTGACATCATCAAATGCAATCCTGAAACATGGGTTGTTATAAAGGTGATGATTGGGTGGCTTTGACACATGGGGCTTTTGAGGGGTGAGTGATAGATATGGGATTTGTCCCTCCTGAGGGAGTTTGATATCCTTGGCCACTTGATGAGTAGGATTGAGAAAGGCATGCGCATGCACGTGTGAATCAATATGTGATATTGATGTCATACACATCTCACTCGGTCTACTCTGAGATCAAGGAAATGAATGAACATTGACAAGATGACTGTTCCATGCCTCGAGTTCATTCTGGATATCAGTGACAAAGGAATTATACATTCACTGTAACACCATTCACGGATTGTAGGATGAAAGTTGTTCTCCAACTTTCTACTTTCACTTGGGTAGCAATGATGTGTGACTAGACACCGCTCTTTGCTTGTGAAGTCATAAATGTTATGGACTTTCACTGCCAACGTGAAATGGACCTGCAGGGTCACACACATAGGATTTAACCTGGAAGAGGAGTTTTGTCCACAAGCAATGTTTAGATTGATTACTAAAGGAGTTTAGTAGTTCAATTAAACACTCAATTAATCGATATCTCAATATCATAATGTTCAAGGTGTTGGACGCATTGATTGGAGTATCGGAGTGATTGAAATCGCATTTGACTGATTCTGCACAATGTGCACTCCCAACCGATCGGTTCATGTGATGAACCGGTCGGCTGAGGTTGCTAAACCGGTCGGCTCAATTGTTGAACCGATCGGCTCATGCACAGAGTGAAACGACCGGTTCAAGTGTTGAACCGATCGGTTCAACTGGTGCAATCGAGCAACTTGGGAAAGTAGGATTGGTGAGAATTTTCCTTTCGTTTCAATTGCCCAATTTGATTGGGAATAATATTGGTATTCGATACCATTTGGGAAAGAAACAAGGAAAGTCAATCGGGAACCAACCTGGAACCCCAACCGACCGGTTCATGAGTGAACCGATTGGTTCATGGGTCCCAAACGATCGGTTCAGTGGTGAACCGATCGGTTCAGGTCCCCAACCGACCGGTTCACTTGTGAACCGATCGGTTCAGGTTGCGAGATGGTTGCTTTTTGTGGAAAATACTGAACCCTTCTACTCCTGCTTTAGTCCCGTATTGCCGGGCACTGAGAACCCTGTCCCATGACCCGCCTATATATAAAGGGGTATTGCGGGCTTCTTAGAGTACAACTCAGTGCATGTTGATTGCTCTGCAAAGTTTTCATTCTCTCTGGTTTTGGTAACCGAGAGAGAGCCCGAGCAAGTGCTTCCCGTAAAGGGAGGTGCAACAAGGGAAGGACAACTGCAGTTGCAGTCGACAGCAGGAGAGTGTGTTGGCGACTAGTACGTCAACAGGAGGGTGCGACTCCTTCCACTTCCTTGTGGGACAAGGAGAGTGGAGTTCCGGGTGGTCCGTGTGGACTACTTCAGAGGCGGGAGGTCACTGCCGCTCAGGAGGACAACTGTCATCCGACAGTCCGGTAGGAGGAGGAGTCTTCAGTCCCGGTGCGACCAGGAGCTGCACAGATACCGTCCAAGACCGGAGGTGAAGACCGCGCAAGGCGCGTGGTATTGTCACTGAGCAAGCCTCGGGACAAGGTATGATTCACAAACCATCTTTCCTATTATATAGATGTTGACACGATTCCTTTTGTTCCGGGTTTTGGGAGAAACTTTTTTGTTTCCGCTGCTTCTCTGCCTCCTCTATAACCCAACAATGTGGTCATGCACATTCAATGCACGCCTTGATCTTTGTGCCTCACTGAGGGCCTAGTTAGTATGCACATTAATGATTTGGTTAGTAACACTAAATGTTAATCTTGAATAGGTGAATACAACATATATTAATTAATGAGATTGAGACTGACGCCTAATACCTTGAATTCATCAGTTTGTCTTGAAGCGACAAACGCGTCCCATTCTTCTTTGTCCAGGAAGTTCCACTGTTCAGTGACTATCTTCTTCCTCTTGTCAGCTTCTTTTATGTATTCTCGGATGAGATTTGTCCTATAGTTCCTTAGGACTCTCCCACAGCGTTGCATCACGCATTTACGATGCAGCTTTTCATCCAATTCAAATATACTCTGCAAAATAGAATTGATATTAACTAGTATCCAAAAATTTAGTAATCTAAAAAATAGAATTGCAAATTAATAATAACTCACGCATAAATCCCTCCATATTAAGTCTTTCTTCTCCTTAGAAACGTTATGCCAAGAATCTAAGCGACAACCGCAATGGCTATGAGTAACAAACCCAAGATATGAAATAAATGAATTGCGATTCACACCACATGCATTTCCTGCATTATCAAAATCCACAACAAGTTTGGGTCCATTGCCCTTTTGCGCAATTAACTTCTTCATCATAGTGATGCCCCTTCTCTTGTCAACTTTTTGGTGTTGTTGATTAAGTGCATCAAGTGCTTCAGATGGTACTTGTGCATCATCAACCTAAAATTTGACAAAATAATCACATTTACAAGATATAACTATAAATGGACATATAGATATAAATATATGATATATTTTTAAAACTTACATTGTGAGGCGGCGCATTGATGTCCTCACCCTCACGGTAATCATCAGCACGGTCATCAGGAGAATGGTCAGCCATCTGCAAATTCACATTCAAATTGTAAAGTTCACATTGTAAAGTAATTCAAATTGTAAAGCTCACATTGTAAAGTTCACATTATTACAACAAAGTATATATCACAACAAAATTGTAAAGCTCTATGATCAAAGAGAAAACAAGTATATATTACAATAAGATTAGGGTCTAGGGTTAACAAATACATGTGATGTCATTCTTATATATAATAAATGTACATGTACCACCTATCCCATCCTTGAACACCTAATCTCACTAGTAAGTGTATAATGTGTATTAGGTTTTCAAGAAAATTTCGGCAGCATTTCCCCGCTGTTCTCCAAATACATATGTACTTAGAGAACAAACGGGGAAATGCTGCCGAAATTTTCTTGAAAACCCAATACACATTATACACTTACATCCTAAGCGAGATTAGGTGTTCAAGAACAGTCCCAAACCGGGGACTATCCAAGATTTACTCCCAATGAGTAAATCTTAGACGGGTTTCTAGGCCAACAAATAATGTGTTGTCATTCTTATACCTAAAATCCTAGTTCTTCAAGTTAGGGTGATTATTGATGTCTTTAAAAGCACGATTGGCAATTTAGGGAAAAATTCATCATTTACATTCCAAGCATGTCACACGTGTGCATTACAATTCATCATTAAGCAAGAAGGGTGATTAGGATTCTCAATATACTCAACAATAAAACAAGTTAAACATGTGTGCATTACAGTTCATCATTTACATTCCAAGCATGTCACATGTGTGCATTATAGTTCATCATCAAGATATCTATAACTTACTTAAACATTCAATTATGAAGTAAATATACACTTAATTCAGAATAGCATGACGCACAAAGTTGTAGTCAACATCATTATGCTTTGTTCTATCATGGACTATCAGATTGGTATAGCACATATGTATCAGTACATAATTAAATAAACACAATCAGTAAATAACTTTTAAAAAAATTCCACTAGCTTGGTGAAATCAGTTAATAAATAAACACAATCAGAATATTTTTCATGGCTTTTGGGGTGACTTGGTGAAATCAGTGCATGTTTTGGGCATCCAGTAGATGAATCCAAACCCCAGCAGCAGCCTAGACGTGCCCTGGCGCCGCCCAAGCATCCGCCCAGAGGCCTAGCTAGGCAGGGCACCTGGGCTTGGGACCCTAGGCATGCCCTGGCACCTGCTTAGGCGCCGCCTGGGTGAGTTCCAGGTCGGCGGCGGCAGAGAAAAGCAAGGCGGAGGACAGAAAAGGCGGTGAAGCTTTTGTGGGTTACCTTGCAGGAAGCTGACGGAGGAGAAAAGCTACTTCTACCGGCGGGGGCGGCGGTGACGAGGAGAGCACCGTAGCTGCTTCTACCGGCGGCGGCAACGAGAGGACAGGCAACGACCGGCGGCAGCGACGAGCGGCGACGAGAGGACAGCAGCAACGCGGCAGCAGCACCGAGCGGCGACGAGCAAGAAAATCATTGGACCTAATCAAGAAATCGAGAATGAAACAGGGAAAGGCTAGGGGAAGAGTCGCTCGTGCTAGCGCGAGCTATTAAGTTGACGATAAGCGTCAGTTATTCAAAATAACTGACATCTAAACCAACAGTGTCGGTTCTTTTCCAAAAACTGACAACTATACTAGATTATAGTCGTCGGTTTTTAACTAAAAGACAACCGACAACTATTCCTGTCTCGCGAATACCCTTTAGTCGTCAGTTATTTATTTATGAACCGACGCCATATGTCAAATTGTGGAGGTAATTTTTTCACTGGAATTTTGGTTTTGCCGGTTGATTTTAGGTGTCGGTTGTTTAATAAGTAACCGACACTTAATAAAAGCGGTACCCATGTCTGGTCGCCCTTCATAGATTGGATGTCGGTTTATGTTATCAACCGACACTGTAGAGTTTAGGTGTCGGTTTATGTATACAACTGACACCTTGAAAAGTGACTTTATAAGCCATTTCTGTAGTAGTGTCCTTGTTCCAATCAAATTGGGCAAGTGAAACGAAAGGAAAATTCTCACCAATCCTACTTTCCCAACTTGCTCGGTTGCATCAGTTGAACCGATCGTTTCAACACTTGAAGCAATCGTTTCACCCTATCCTTGAGCCGATCGACTCACCACCTGAGCCGATCGGTTCACCAAGCTGAGCCGATTGGTTCATCACATGAGCCGATCGGTTGGGAGTGCAGATTGTGCAGAATCAGCCAATTGCGGATTCAATCAATCTGATACTCCAATCAATGTGTCCAACACCTTGAACACTATGATTTTGAGCTATCAATTAATTGAATGTTTAATTGAACTACTAAACTCCTTTAGTAATCAATCTAAACATTGTTTGTGGACAAAACTCCTCTTCCATGTTAAATCCTATGTGTGTGACCCTACAGGTCCATTTCACGTTGGCAGTGAAAGTCCATACCATTTATGACTTCACAAGCAAAGAGCGGTGCCTAGTCACACATCAGTGCTACTCAAGTGAAATAGAAAGTTGGAGAACAACTTTCAATCCTGCAATCCGTGAATGGTGTTACAATGAATGTATAATTCCTTTTTCACTGATATCCCGAATGAACTCGAGGCATGGAACAGTCATCCTGTCAACATTCATTCACTTTCTTGATCTCAGAGTAGATTGGAAGAGATATGTATGACATCAATATCACATACTGATTCACACATGCGTGTGCACACCTATTTCAATCCTACTCATCAAGTGGCCTTGGATATCAAACTCCCTCAGGAGGGACAAATCCCATATCTATCACTCACCCCTCAAAATCCCCATGTGTCAAAGCCACCCAATCATCACCTTTATAACAACCCATGTTTCAAGGCTGTGTTTGATGATGTCAAAGTGTGCCCAACGACATGTGTTGAGTGTAGTGATTTCAGGTCAAAGAATCACACTCACCACCATCACTGTGAGTACCGACTGTGACTATCATGTCATGGTTCCATGTGTCAAACTCACGGTGGGTCTGTCTGGTACACTTGTTCTCTAACAAGTACCTATGTGTTTGGTTTGATATCTCTATATCATGACTAATGAGATTCTGTCATCAACCAACACTACATTCTAGTCTTGTGTGTCATTGTTGTCTATCTACCTTCCACAATGACATCCGACTAGGGACATAACAAGAATGTACAAACTTTTAGCATATGTATGATCTCATCATTCAGGTCCTTAACCTGAAAGCATACGTCATTGAGTACTGTCATTCTCTAGACATTCAATCTGTTCTATCACTATCTCATATGACTGAACCAGAAAGAATTGGAAGCTTGCCTTTGATGTTTATCAAATCAATCTTAATGTATCCCACCAATCATCCCATAATTGGCTCTCAGGGCATACATACCAACAGACTCCCACTTGCACTACGAGCCAATCACCCTTGAATCATATTCATAGTGATCTTCAAACATGTCCCACATGTTACTGTGCTCTAGTGCGAACATAGTGAGTTATGGCAACACCTTGCCAAAGTCAGTATATATCACATGTCTCACATCTCTTCGTTGTACGTCACACGTATGAGATGGAGTTGCCGTAATATGCGATCTAGTATTCCTTTGCTAACTTTTAGCCACATTGCATGATCAAGGATTCCATACTTATCATCAATGAGCGGAATATCTATAAGTTCATCTCATGAACTTCCAGATCCATATAGTATCTATTGTTGTTCTCTAACACATAAATACTCGGCATTTCCTTTTAAATGGTTTTATTGGAACACTTCCAATTATCAACAAACTTTCACTTTTATATATCCTATATATATTTTGCGATTTATTTTCTGTCTTTTCGGAAGTTTGCATCAATGTAACTCTTTACATCGAACTCTTCCTTATCTCCATAGAACTAGTACTTCCCAAGTACTTATTAAGTTCTCATGGTATTCCAGTAACCCTTACTGGAAGTAGACAGACATCCACTCGTCATGTCCCACATACGAGTTATCAGGATGAGCACATCATATTGGCATGTCCTACATACAAGATGATGAATGCATTTTATTCTTGCCATGCAAGATAATGGGATGATTACATACATGATAGATCCATATCTATTCTTAGTGTTCCCATTCTTCATAAGAATTGGACACTTGGCATTGGGATACTAACTCCATGTAACATGGACAAGTTTTCTCCCACTGAATCTATGCATACTGAACCCTTTAGTACAGATTGCCAATGTATGCTTTCTCTTTTCAGGTCAAGAGGTTTTCGAGAACTATCTCTATATATCTCTATTCCTATCTCATAGGAAACATCTCTATCTTCCTTAAAGATAATTTCCACTTTGGATTTCCATTCTAGAACATTTCCATTTTACATCAACATGTGGAATGTGAATACGCTCCCACTAAATCACAGATCCCTTCTTTATCTTTGACATATCAGTCAAACCCTTTGACGATATCATCAAAGTAAAGATCCAATTCTGAGTTGCTTGTACTCAATCAATCACATTGATTAGTCCATTGTAACTTATAGACTTCATTTGCATTAGTGGATTCATAAACCTTATAGGTTGTGTCACGTACACATCCTTGTTTTATTCCTCATAGGAATGTGGTTTTAGTATCCATATGCCAAATGTCTTAGTCATTAAGTTGCAATCAACAAGCATCATCCTTCTCAAAATGTTATCCATGTGTCTTAACACTTAAGACTTATTCACACTTATGGATTTTATCCCAATGAGTGCTACCATCAAGGTCATACCTTATGGTTTACACGGAAGTCATTTAGGATGTAATGGTCATCTACCATAACTCAAAATCCGGTTCCTCATATTCATCTATATAGTTGGCTCATCTCATGAACAACTCATCATATATATGATCGAGGTGTGTCTGTTAAGGATATAAGAACTCACAACCTTTGTGATTCTTAATGTCCTTTATTAGTGTAGGGTATTCTTTATTTAAGAAGAATTTAGTTATTTGATAATCATTCTCTAACTCCTTAGAGTATGACTCCCTTTTGATTTAGACATCACTATGCCTTAATCATGAGCTCACTATGATACACTATCATAATCACTCATAAGGATCTCAAACATTTTGGTCTAAGTATTTCATTCATTGATCTCATCAAGAATTAACACTTCACCAAGTTCGTACTTCATCTATGATATTCTTGAACACTTTAAGATATTCATATTGGTATTTCTCTAAACACCTTTTGAAGTATTAGCATTTACTTCAATAGGTATGTAAATACATCACATGTATTATACCTAATTGGATAATCATTCTCCCACTACCATTAGTGAAGATTGATTAATCATGTACAAGCAATTCATGTCTCTTACTGGTTCTCTAACCAAAAGAGTCTAGATTTATCCATCACATGGAAACTAGAAATGAATTTCTCATGATTGATGCTAATTTGATTGTTTGAGTTATCAATAACTTTAGGTATCATTTTATCTTATGCATACCATGTATCACAAGATAAACAAGGCATTGCCACAAAGATCATATCTTTAAGATTGAAACATCAACTTTATTAATTGCCATCATTGTCATACAATATGCAAAAATAAAGCATTTCTACCAATTGTCAATATATGAAATAGTAGTTCTCAACTCTATTTCGTGCCCTTTAGGCTGAAATAAACTAAAAGATACTCCTATCTATGGGAGCAACACTTGCTCCAATGATGGGTACTCCTTTCTTGGTCCTTTCACAAAGGCCATCACTTCTTTGCGGATCTTGCATATCATATATGATAGATCCATATGTTGGCATCATATACCTCAGATAAAAAAGCAGTTCATTTCATGATACCTTAGGTGGAGATCTCCATCCCCTCCTTCATCTTCTTTTGTTCTTCCAGATATAGAGGGAAATTCCCTCATACACCCTTTCCCCATGTGCCTTGAGGCTGAAGACGGCTTGGATTGCTGGCTAGCATCAGAACACTTCTTTGTGTTGCCCTTGTCCTTGCCCTTAAGAAATGCCTTTTCTTTGATCACATCAAAGATTATGGTTTGTCTTTCTTCATCTTTGCCTCTACTATCCTCAACATGTCCAACAACTCTGTCAACGCTTGTCAAAATTGTTCATGTTGTAGCTTACCATGAATTGTATGATTCTCGCAACATTTGCAGTATCATACCAATAGCCAACTCTTGGCTTAGAGGGAATCCTTCTTAGTTAGGTTTTCCACATACCCAATCATATTGAGTGTGTGAATACCTTACTGGATCTCCTTCCGTCATGACATACTAGGACAGTGTCCTTGAGACATCATATGTCTCATGTTGTCTCTGCAACTCATAGTTCAGAGAACACAACATCAATCACTCCTCATCAATGTCATCCTCGGTATGCTTCCATAAGCATACTTTCATCCATTGATGTGGTGGGATTGAGTTCATCTGGTCTTGGTATAACTAGGACTTAGAGCTTTCGCTCTTTGAGAACACTTCTCATCATCCTAACCAGTCGTGGAATTATTCCCATTTAATTTGTTGGTCTTAAAGACCGATCGCAAATAAAGTGATTTGTTGATTAACCATTTATTTTAACAAAAGGAAATATATGCAATTTTAGTCCAAAACTCTTTTTGACTTGTTTGATTGATTTGAAAAGTTGACGATAAAATTTGGCCTTTAATTAATTATCGCTCCCACTATTTTACTACAAATTGATAGCCCTCACCATCAATTCGGAAGATTGCAGCGTACAACCTTCTAGTGGGCAAGATCCTGAAATCCTCTAAGTCATGGACCAGCTAGGGCTGTCAACCACAACTTAGATCTCTCAGGTAGGCAACTTTTGCCAATTTCATCATATGCAACTCTTGATAAGATGTCATATGCAACTCCTTGCCATGATCACCTCCATGCCTCAAGGTACTAGATCCCATCTAAATCACCTTGTTAAGTCCGACCCAAAGCAAACACAATGAATATGCACCCTGCTAGGGCAAACCCACACATTCATCCTTTACGCTTCCACGAGATAGACGGTACACCACGCTAGAGCGTGCCCACACTTGGTCGATCAAGCTTTTCACGTGTGTCACATTTAGAAGGAATCTAAAACTTAATATTTAATGAGGGATTTGGTTTTTATATACATATACATATCCAATCACCACAATACATAGTATGTATCATATACATGCTATATCCCACAGAAAACATGCAAAATGATAAAAGCGATGATTATGGCCATCCTAATGTAATTCCTCGAGCCAAGAGGAATCACGGTCATCTAGGTCTACATCACATGCAACATGTACAAGATGAACTTTGTGCTTTGCCTTTCTGGGTTTGATTAACTCATCACATGAATGATCGGCTCACCATCAGACTGGTTGGCTGGGTGCCACCAGCCGATCGGTTGGCTCCTCCAACCGATCGGTTCGCCTGGTCGTCGTGCATCTCTTCATGGCCGCCACCCGCTCATCTCGCTCCTCGAACCAGTCATCAACCGATCGGCTCACTCCTTGAACCGATCGTCTCAACTGTCGTCTGGATGTCTTTCTTTCTTTGACATAACATGAAATAAAAATTCTATCCTATTTTACATTTTAAAAAGAAAAACCTCGAGTTACATTCTAGGGGAGCAAAGGTAGGAAAGAAATCTCGAATTATTTCGAGTTACATCAAGAATAGGAGAAGGAAGATCGATGCGCAGACCGAGATGCAAGCAACCACATACAACCATACACAGATAGGGTTTATTGGCCATAACCACGCTCTACATTCACCACAAAACTCGTTTAAGGGTAACGCATATCGAGTGCATTAAAAATACATATCATATATGTAATTGGGATTTGTGGATTTAGGATTGGACATGCATAAAGCCAGAGAAGGCAGCGGAAACAAAAAATTTTCTCCCCCAAACCCAGAACAAGGAAACACGTCAATGTCTATACATTAGGAAAGGATGGTTTGTGGAATCATACCTTGTCCCGAGGCTTGCTCGGCGACAATACCTCGCGCCTTACGCGGTCTTCACCTCCAGTCTTGGACGGTGTCTGTGCAGCTCCTGGTCGCACCGGGACTGACGACTCCTGGTCTCACCGGGACTGTCAGGATTTACAGTTGTCCTCCGAGCGGCAGAAACCTCCCGCCTCTGAAGTAGTCCACACAGACCACCTGGAACTCCAATCTCCTTGTCCCACAAGGAATTGGAAGGAGTCACACCCTCCTGTCAGCGTACTAGTCGCCAACACACTCTCCTGCCACCAGTCTCAACTGCAGTTGTCTTTCCCTTGTTGTGCCTCCCTTATCGGGTAGCACTTGCTCGGGCTCTCTCTCGGTTACCAAAACCAGAGAGAACGACAACTTTGCAGAGCAAATGGTTTGCACTGAGTTGTACTTTGAGAAGCCTCCAATACCCCTATATATATAGGAGGGTCATGGGACAGGGTTCTCCATCCCGGGCAATATGGGACTAAAGTAGGAGTAGAAGGGTTTGAGATTTTCCACAAAAAACAACCAACTCGCAACCTGAACCGATCGTTTCATTTATGAAACTGTCAGTTGGGGACCAGAGCTGGTCGGTTGACACCTCAACCGATCGGTTGGGACCCATGAAATGGTCGGTTCACTTCTGAACCGGTCGGTTCGTGGTCCTGGTCAGTTCCCGATTGACTTTCCATCTTTTTGTTTCTAATTGGTATCAAATACCAATCCTTGTTCCAATCAAATTGGGCAAGTGAAACGAAAGGAAAATTCTCACCAATCCTACTTTCCCAACTTGCTCGGTTGCATCAGTTGAACCGATCATTTCAACACTTGAAGCAATCGTTTCACCCTGTCCTTGAGCTGATCGACTCACCACCTGAGCTGATCGGTTCACCAAGCTGAGCCGATCGATTCATCATATGAGCCGATCAGTTCGTCATATGAGCCGGTCGGTTGGGAGTACAGATTGTGCAGAATCAGTCAATTGCGGATTCAATCAATCTGATACAATCAATGTGTCCAACACCTTGAACATAATGATTTTGAGCTATCAATTAATTGAATGTTTAATTGAACTACTAAACTCCTTTAGTATTTAGTTTAAACATTGTTTGTGGACAAAACTCCTCTTCCAGGGTAAATCCTATGTGTGTGACCCTGCAGGTCCATTTCACGTTGGCAGTGAAAGTCCATAACACTTATGACTTCACAAGCAAAGAGCGGTGCCTAGTCACACATCAGTGCTACCCAAGTGAAATAGAAAGTTGGAGAACAACTTTCAATCCTACAATCCGTGAATGGTGTTACAGTGAATGTATAATTCCTTTGTCACTGATATCCTGAATGAACTCGAGGCATGGAACAGTCATCCTGTCAACGTTCATTCACTTTCTTGATCTCAGAGTCGATTGGAAGAGATATGTATGACATCAATATCACATATTGATTCACACATGCGTGCACACGCCTATTTCAATCCTACTCATCAAGTGGCCTTGGATATCAAACTCCCTCAGGAGGAACAAATCCCATATCTATCACTCACCCCTCAAAAGCCCCATGTGTCAAAGCCACCCAATCATCACCTTTATAACAACCCATGTTTCAGGACTGCGTTTGATGATGTCAAAGTGTGCCCAACGACATGTGTTGAGTGTAGTGATTTCAGGTCAAAGAATCACACTCACCACCATCACTGTGAGTACTGACTGTGACTACCATGTCATGGTTCCATGTGTCAAACTCACGGTGGGTCTGTCCGGTACACTTGTTCTCTAACAAGTACCTATGTGTTTGGTTTGATATCTCTATATCATGACTAATGAGATTCTGTCATCAACCAACACCACATTCTAGTCTTGTGTGTCATTGTTGTCTATCTACCTTCCACAATGACATCCGACTAGGGACATAACAAGAATGTACAAACTCTTAGCATATGTATGATCTCATTGTTCAGGTCCTTAACCTGAAAGCATACATCATTGAGTACTGTCATTCTCTAGACATTCAATCTGTTCTATCACTATCTCATATGACTGAACCAGAAAGAATTGGATGCTTGCCTTTGATGTTTATCAAATCAATCTTAATGTATCGCACCAATCATCCCATGATTGGCTCTCACGGCATACATACCAACAATCGTCATCCTCTCAATGTTCAATCCATGCTTCTTGAACTAGAGTAGACTATCTGAGATGCATGTGAGCTCACATATCACATATTGAGTCACATGAGTATGTCCATACATTTCTCAGTCTCTCTTATTAAGAGGCCTTGGATATCAATCTCCTATAGGAGGGACAAATCACATCTACATCACTCACACTCTATCCCCATGTGTCGTAGTGCACCCAATCACCACCGTTATGGCAACCCTTATTCAGGATCATATTGCATGATGTCAAAGTACATGAATGACATGTGATGACTGTAGTGACTTCAGGTCTAAGAACCATAATCACCACTATCACTATGAGAGATTATTCTTACTACCATTTCATGGTCTCTATGTATCACTGTCAAAGTGGGTCTGTCTGATACACTATTCTCTAACATGTACATGTGTGCTTGAATTGATATCACATGTCATGACTAATGAGACTCTATCATCAGTCAACACACACTCTAGTCTTATATATTATTGGTTTCTATTTTGCTTCCACAGTAATATCCGACTAGGGACATACCAAGAATGTATGTACTCTTATCATACGCATCATCTCATTGTTCATGCCATGTACTTGAAGACATACGCCATCGAGTAATATCATTATTTAGATGTCTACTATGTCTGTATCATCATCTCATGTTGAGACAAACAAAGTACACAAAATTACCTTTTGTTATTATCAAATCAGGTATTTAATCCCTCATTCCAATCATCATATGATTGGCTCTCTGGGCATACACACCAACACGATTAAATAAGGGCTCCAACATCATTTGTGAGGTGACTCTTAGGTGGGCACCATTGCTGATCGACAGACATAACACCAGTTTTAAGAGAAAGAAGAAACTAACCTAGAACCTTAGTGGTGGTTCCCATAATTGACATCTAGCATAATAAAAATTGATATGAAGAACTTGCCTATAAGAAATTTTCTTCTGGATAGGGGGTCTATCATGTCGATTTTGTTTGAAAAGTCGATGCGGTAATACAATTATGGCGTCAATTTTTTGACAAAGTCGCGTAGTAGGAGGCTAAAATTTAGATTGTTGAAATTGATCAACATCATCGATTTGTCTACAAAATTGACATCACACATGTTTAATGTCAGTTTTTAGCACAAAATTTGACATAGTATGATAGATTATCAGTTAATAAGTTTATTGAAGAGACTATTCTTAGAACTTCAGTTCTGTGTTGCAAAAACAATGTTACAATATTTCAACATCATATTCTTTATAATAAACTACATTGTAATAAATATTTTTTTAAATAGAAGGTCTACAAACATGTAATATATATATTTTAAAATGAATTACATGTTTATTCCTATGTTCATTTTAACAACAAACCATTCAAACCTACAAAACCTGCAATAACAAACATATATATATATATATATATATATATCTGAAATCAGGTAAATATATTCTGACTTCCCCCTAAAAATATAGGGGGTCAAGAGTTACATGCGGGCTCAACGCCATGCATCATAAAGAAAAAACAACTCACACCCTATCTAATGTGAAACTTACATATGACACATTTACAAAATTTTACAGGAATATTCATTGCATTCATGGTTGAGCCTTTGTGTCTACATGCATTTCTTTCCTCCCATATATGGTAGCAAAGAGTAGCAAACAAGATCCTCCTTTTATCACTTTTCCCGCAGCTAGACAACATTCTTTGTGGTTCAATTTTAGTTGTAATTGCAATCCAAAATTTTCACATATGATCTTCCATACCTCTTTTGTAAATTTGTAGTGACCTACTAGATGAGTATGGGACTCCTCTTCTTTACATAGTAGGCAGAAAACATCAACATCTTCATTCCGTCTATGTATTTTATCCAGTGTAGCTAAAGCATTCTGCAGAGTTTTATATAGACACATGCTCCATTTTGGTATGTGAATTCTAGCCCATACATGCCCCACATGTCTATCTTTTTCCGCTCTAGATCTTGTTACTTCCCATAGGTTGATATTTGTGTCTTTGAGTTTCCATCCTCCAGTCTCATAGGGATCAAACAGATGTCTTACATGCTGCCACATCTCTATCACGACATTTATTGTGTGCGAGTATCCTTCCCTCGTGCTTGGTATGGAGTCCAACCCTCTCGAGTATCTTTCTCTCATCCACTTTCCCCATGTAGAGGTGCCCTCCTGGTATATAATAACTCTCCTCATAGTACCCCATTTTGCAATGTCTCTTGGTGTCTTCAAATCCAGCCCACCTTCATCTTTTGGGAGTGCCAATCGTGTATATTTCATTGGGTGATATGTACTAGCCCAAAGAAAATTTGCCATCTTCTTTTCCATTTTATACAGAACCGGACTAGGAATCTCACCTTGCTGCACCCAGAAAATAAGGAGTCCCTCTACCATAACCTTCAGAAGAGTAGCTCTCCCTTCCATGGAGGTTTTCTGCATTGGCCATCTACTAATCATCTCCTCCAGTCTGTCTATGCAATTAGCAAAATCTTTGACCTGTAGGTTCCCTGCCGCCAAAGGAAATCCAAGATATTTTGTGGGAAGCATCCCCAACTCCCCACCTATTGCCTCCTTTAGTCTATTCTCCATTAGGTAGAAATATTTTTATAAGAAGAGGTGAGTCTTATTAACATTTATGTGCAGCCTTGTATGTTCTCCAAAATTCCTAAGAAGCTCCTACAAATGTTCCAAAGTGTTTTGTTTAGCTTCAAAAAAGACCAACACATCATCTGCAAAGATTAGGTGTGTCATCACTTTGGTTCCATGTACTGTGTACTGCTTGACCATCTTATTTCTTTCAACATCTTGCATCTTCTGGGAAAAGTACTCTATAACAATCACAAAGGGAAGAGGAGAGAGCGGATCACCCTGGCGCAATCCATTTCCACCCTTGAACATACCTGCAAAAGTACCATTCACTAGAATAGAAAAGCTTGTGTTTGTCACACACTATTTCACCCATCCAATCCACTGCTCATTGAATCCCATTTGCTTCATGATCCACCAGAGTTTGTCCCATCTGACAGTATCATAGGGTTTGGATACATCAAGCTTCAAGCATGCCTTCCTGCTTCCTCTCATGACATTGTAGTCCTGCAAGAACTCCCCTACCAATAAACCACAATCATTAATACTCCTTTCTACCACAAAAGTTCCTTGGTTAACTGATATGAGGTAGGGAAGTACTGTCTTCAGCCTAACAGCCAAAAATAATTTTATATTGCACTGAGCAACATGTAATAGGTCTAAAATCAGCTAGAGAGGCTGTTACTTTCTTCTTGGGAATGAGCATGAGAAAAGAGTGGTTGACCTGTCTAACCATATTTTCTCCATCTAAGAACCATTTCACATATGCAATCATGTCCTTCTTGATGTCCCACGTCTTCTTATAAAAATAAGCGTTAAAACTATCTGATCATGGAGACTTGTTGCTGCCAATACTCCATAGTGCTTCTTTGATTTCCTGCTCATTTGTGTCCCTCATGAGAATGTTGTTATGTGTTCTTTCCAGTTTAAACTTCCACTCCATCTCCTCCTCCACCAGCCCCTCCTCATACTCTTTATTGTAGAGAGATGGATAAAATTGGATGGCCTCTTCTTCTAGATCTTCTTGCTTGTTGACAATATTACCATATCTATCAATAAGCTCTGAAATAATATTGTCAGCCTCTCTTCTTTTGATAGAAATGTGATAAAGCTTGGTATTTCTGTCACCATATTCCATCCACTTTTCCCTACTTCTCTGCCAGTAGAATTTTCCTCTGTCTTCTTTAAATCCTCTAGAATCCTCTTCAACTCATTGTCCCTCTCTATAATCTTTTCATTAAGAGGGTCTAGTATCAGCAATTCCCTGACCTTCTTGCAATCTTTTTTAGTCTCCTTCAGCATTTTGGGAATGTTTACTTCTTCTTTATCCCACCTCGTTAGAGCACATTTTGTGTTGGCAAGCTTCTTTGCAAAGACTTACATCAGATTCCATGTTACCTGTATATTCCAAACTCCTTGATGATGTCATTGAACCCTTTCCAGTCAACCCAGTAATTCAAAAATCTGAACGGTCTTCTCTTTTGTTTCTTCTCTATGATTTGCACTGAAATAGGAGCATGATCACTCAACTCACATCCCCCTACTTTAACATGCACATTGAGAAAAATTTACAACCATTCATCATTCACCAGAGCTCTATCCAGCTTGCTTGCAATCCTGTCTTCTGGTTTTCTCTCATTGTCTAGGTGAATAAGTCTTCACCAACCATAGGGAGTTCAAATAATCCAGTCTTATCAATGGTTTGGTTGAATGCGTCAATCACTGCATTCAACACTGGTCTTCTGCCTATCTTCTCTGCCTACAATCAGACATTGTTGAAATCACCAATTACCATCCAGGGAAAAGATATCTATCCAGATGCATAAACTTTGTCTTCTTTTTGCATCATTATGAGTGTTGACAGTTGTCAACCACATGTGTAGACCCCCTGCATTCCTGTAGTCTATTGTAATATGTTGATCTAACATATGTACCATAGTAACTTGCCAAGCATTTGGTTTTCACTCTACACAGACCCTGGCTAGCTCAGAACACTCCAGATTGGACACATGTTCCCATCCTTGTGGGAAGAGGTATTTAATACTGTTCTTATTATACTTATTTATTTTAGTTTCTAGCAACGCTACCAATGAGTGCCCACTTGTTGTAATCCACTCCCGGATTTCCTTCTTCTTGTACCTATCACAACCTCCCTTAATATTCCATAGAGTCATGGACATTTTCTTTTGGGATCTAGTATGCCTACTAGGCTCCTTCGTAGTCTTCCTTGTCTCTCCTCTATCAACATGTACTAATTCTTCATTCTCAGGGTCACTAAGAGCCTCAAATGTATTAGATGTATCCAATATGGATCCCATCCCTTGCGTTCTAGGAATTCCTGTCTTCTTTGTTCCCTTCCTCCTAGAAGAAAGGGTAAACCCCCCTCCACCCTCTATTGTTCATTTACTGATGAACCTGCATCTGTAGATGCATCATCTTCATTCCCAGTATCCTCTTTACCCCCACTGTTGGAGGCACCTTCAACCACCTTAGCATTAGCCACCCCACCATCACCCCCTTCCGGTCTGCTTGGTATAGCTTCAACAACCTTCCCTTTCTCCTTGCTAGCCTCATCGGTCTTCTTTGTGGACTCCTTGCCGATCTTCTTCTTCCACTCTTGTCTTACCTGCTTTTCTTTTGCATTTTTCTTCTTAGCATCACATGTCTCATTTGTATGTCCAAATGACCTATAGAGTCTGCATAAAGGTGGTATGTAGTCGAATTCGACATGGACTAGAATAGGCTCCCTTCCGCACACATTGAGCCACACTTTCCCTGATGGTTCTTCCTCAACACCAATCTTGACCAGAACATGAGCCTCCTCCTTTTCTAACGATCGGTCGTCGATGTGAAGGACATCATCTACCCCAGCCACGATCGTGCCCACGGCATGCCTGGTCCATGTTCTACCAAAGGATTTGATGCTTATCCAGGAGAGTATGGTGGTGAATGCATCCCTTCTTAGTTCATCTCCGTGCCGATAGTCTTTAGCAACTACAAGCTATGAATCGAACCATCTCGGTCCCAGGTTGAGCACTACTTGCTTATCCTCTGCGTTCAAGAAACAAACTAAGAAGATCCCGTTCTCCCTTGATAGCAGATCAAATGATCCCTTTAGTCGCCATGTCCGAAGTAACTAGGCATTGATATGTGGATAGTATGGCCGTTTCCCGAGCACATAAGCCATTATCGTGAATTTCCAAATATTTTCCATCCATTCGAACTCACCTTCTTCCAAATCAACATGAATCTGCCCTTCCTCATGCCTGGGCGGTGGGAACCGCTCCTCCTCCTTGTGCGGCGGCAATTTCTTTAGTACCTGCGCCCACTCCCTTGTGCATCTCATGGTATCATTCTCTTTCCCTGTCTTAGTGCGGCTAGCTTCCAGAGTCTTCTCAGTGCCTTCATTCCCAGTTCCATCCGAACTAGGGTTAGGGTTCTGCTTTGCCTTGTTCTCTCTTCCCTCTGCTTCTTTATGTCTAGGATTTGCGGTGGTAGGTGGAGTTGTGTGCTGGGTATGTGGGCCGGGGTGGACGTCTCCGGCCGGAGTGGCCAGTGATGTGGGCACCATGCCCTTGGGTCTTGGTCACCTGAGATCGCCCAAACGGAGCCCAAGGAGACAGACGTGGGGATGTATGTATGTATATGTATGTATGTATGTATGTATGTATGTATGTATGTATGTATGTATGTATGTATGTGTATATATATTTATGTATGTATATATATACAATGTATGTATATATACAATGTATGTATGTATATATATAAAGATATCAATATGAATGCAATGGGGCAATTAAATATGTGGACGTGAATGTGGATATGCATATATATATGTATGTATATATGCATATCCACATTCATGTCCACATATTCAATTTCCCCATTGCATTCATATTGATTTCTTTAAGATGCACTTATTTTTCCGCACACATTCACATTCACTTGTACATTTACGTCACAACTTCAATTGCATAATTGAATTAAAATACAAGCCTACTTGCATTCATAATCAAAATGTAAGTACAAAGTTTTACTTATGAATCCTATATATCATACAGATAGTTAGATTCAAAGTTTCATACATAATCATCAATCTCAATCACATTCAAAATCTACTTCTTGAATGAAGCTCTGTGCCCACAATTCTCATAACTCATCTACAATGTATCATGCATAAGACCGTTGGGTATTAAATACTTGCAAAAAGAATGATATCATCATACCATGATATTATATAAAGTATGAATTTATATTTTAAATTAGATTATACACTTGTGGTATAGGTCTATTATACTTGTTGTATTTTCTAGATGTCCTTTGATGGTGTTTAGACAATGACATCCATATACTTCATCAGATAGGATCCATACACCCAATCATTATTTTGTGTAGGGCACTATAAATTCACAATTATGTGAGTTGTTAATAGATAGAAATAGTGGAGTTGGCATTAGATTTGTAGTCTTATAACTACCTTAATACTTCTTCAGGATAATGTTTTCTTTTATCTATCTACAACTCCTCTAGCCTCATGAAATACTTTTATCCTCCTATCATTTAGACATATGGGTTTTACATTATTAATTAGTTATATAATGATGTAGACATTAATAAATATGTTGACAGATAAAAAATTGTACTTACTCAACAATTGAGAATTTTAGTTGGTGTCTGTTACCTACCAATTTATTACCCAATGGGTCAAGATAATACACAATTAGTATTCTTGGGATGATAATCAACAATTCTCAATGTCTATTTCTGAATATAGAATAAGGTAAACAAACAAAAATCAAAATTGAATAAAGGTAATACATAGGTTTAAATTACAAGCAAAGAATGGAAACTTGCTTAACATTGAAAGGAGCCAAAATCTCGCCCTTTCTTGTAGTAGAAAAATACTTGAATGCGGTACAAATATAATTAAGGATAGCTATTTATTCTCTATTTACACTGCTAAACAATGATAGAATTAGGAATGCTACATTGACTAATTCAAACATCATAGTCTCACCATATAAGTAGATCTAAGAGCTCATGTAATGGTTTAATATATAGAAAATGATTCAAGACATATATTCACATACAACAAGGTATCTAGGCATAAGACCTCACCACATCCAAACTTCTATTACAAATGTATTTAGCCATCAGTACAAATAGCTCGTTAATATCTTGAATAAATACCTTAGTGACATGATATTGTCCTACAACATCCTCTGACATATAGATCAACATATTTGACCCTTTTTTAATACTATATAACCATCAAATAAGACCTGACACCGAGGGCCTAGTGAGTCAAATAGTTCATGTATAATCAGATTGGGTGTGGGAAGCTTTGGATGAGGAATCATTGGGGGCTTCTTAGGTATTGGGTCTATTATACTATTGTATCAATTGGCAACATATATATAGACCGATGTAATATAATGAAAATACAAATCTAATATGCATACCTTCCCATTGGCGTTCTATTTTGTGGGCCACCCAAAAAAGCCACCTTCTTCTTCTCCCAATGTAATGCATTCTTCATGATGAATTGGTAGTGGTGTATCTTTCGTTGGTGGATAGACAAGTTGGGGAGTCACACGAACCACATCATCTACCATTGGAGTACAATGCAACATCCCATCACTGCATCACGAAACCTCACCCTTAGCTATGACTATGATTATAGGAAGACCACACTTTGTATCCATCTACAATTTTGTATAGTATGATATATACTATGACGTCCACTATAACGACCCCGCCTCCCGGTAACCCCCAATTTAGGGAGACCAAGAGGTCAGAGCCATTATCCCAATTAACAGGATCAAAGGTTCAGCAAATAATCAATAACAATTATCAAATTCTACCAACTAAACTGAAAGGTTGTAATAAAATAAAACTTTGCATACCTTTTAAAAAAATTAGATATCTACTTCTATCCACATATGGAGTCTATTCTAACTAATCCTCCTTTTTACTTTAACTCTTATTTAATTCCACATATGCCACTTTACTGTTTGTCCTTTTCAATCTTGCACCTAAAATGCCGACAAACAAAACGTCAGTCAGCATATCGAAATATGCCGGTATGTGGGAACAACTAGAATTTCACAAATGTGGCTAACAATCTAAATATCACAATCAAGTTAATTAAAAAACCAATTTACATTTTCAATGTGTCATTCTCCACCGCTTTTGCCCTAACCCTGGTATATCCCCTCTAGGGTTTTGCTTTTGGCATTGACTTAAGGCCACATTTTCAATCCCGAGCTTGGTGCCTGGGGTCACCCTTCATGGTGCCCTTTAGTCATGCAATATCATAGGCCACCTTCTCAATCCAGAGCTTGGTGCTTGGGGTCACCACTCATGGTGCCCATGGGTCTTCCCTCCTGGGCTTGACCTTTTTGAATCATCCATCAGGGTGGCATGTAGGTGCGAGAATACACACTTATACTATTTATTGTGATAATCATAGTGGCTTTATGATTTGCAAGTATGAACATCCAAACTGATAAGTTGCATTCAATGCGATGAATCATCTGGGAAACTCTTTAGAAAACTAATGCGATTAACCATAATTAACCACATACCTGTCAGGCTGATTTGAGACAGAATTAATCCAATGAATGCATGAAATCCAATAGGCAAGCAAGCACACAAAGAGATCCTAAAATATGCATACAATTTCCTATCATTGATCATGCCATCAAGATCTATTAAACCTAGCTCACTTCCTAGGGTTTCTAGTCCACTTTTAGGGTTTCCATTGCCATTAGGGTTTCACTTCATTTTTATTATTTTAAACCCTAATTTTATACAATTACTCACAAACCCTAATTATCTCATCTATTCTTCATGAAATATATTAAGGTTAACTTTTAACAACATATAACCCTAATTTTAGATTAAAGGCACAATTAAAAGTACATTCAGTCTATTATGCCTCTTTTACATTAAAACTACCAATATCTTTTTAATCCATGACAAGGTCATTAGACCCAATTATCATCTTTGGTTCCTTTCAAATTAACATTTCATAGTTCATTATGATCTAATTCACATATGAACTCTATTTATCACTAATTCCACATTAATCCATTAGAAAACCCTAATTACCATACTAAGGGTATTTATCCACAATTAGAAACTTTTATACTCAAAATAGCTTAGCAGCATCAAATCTTAGTTCTATCCATGGATTCAAACAATTAAAGCCATTAAGAATCATAATTACTAATAGTAGGGTTTCAAGGCCCATTAAAGCTTATTCATGTACATGGAATCCCTAAATTAAACCAATTATGCATAAAGATCATCCTTTTTTTTTATCTAATTTGCCCTTTTTATTAACAACATGTTAATATCCCTTTAAACGATGCACATCAATTTACTATATCCCCTAACATTAAAACTAGGGTTTCTTATTCATAAAAAGCATTAAAGTTACTAACTTTGTGCACTTTTCAAACTAGAATTAAAACTAGTCTATACTAGTATTTTTATTAGATTCCTTGTATTTTTCTGATCAACTTTCATGATAATATGCTTTAATCCGAGTTACCAAACTTTTGTTATGATTTTTCTAAACAATTTACCTCTGGACCAATAGGAGATCTCCATGTAGGCGGCACTCTCAGCGCGCGCCTCACTTTGCTTGCATCTCAGTCAGGGTGATAATACACCTTTACCCCTACGTTCTTGATCCAATGTCACACGCACCCGGGGGTAGGGAGGTCTTTTCCTCCTTTTCTTCTTCCTCTTTCGTTCACTGCTTTGTTTCGCGAACCAGTTCCAGGCAGCGGTCAACGACAATGTTGACCCCGCGAGCTCCTTCTCCCCAGAAGTCGGAGAAGGTCCCTGCCGCTCCGCTCAGGTCCACTGAATCTATTTGTGCCCTTGGCTTCATTGGATTTTGCTGGAGATGATGGGACAGAGAAGCTCTTCTTTGGCGAGAAGCAGCTTTGATTCGGAGGTGAAAATCTTGATCCATCTCGCAATTAACCCCGCGTTCTTGCTAGCCTCTCCCATCCAAACTCAAAGGAAAGCTCTGGGATTTCACAGAGGGTGCATAGCCCCTCATATATATAGGCAGGGTCAATGGTGCCCCTCCCCAATTTGGGGAAATCCCACATACGCCATGCCAGGTCCCAAAACCTGGTATGGTTGGGATCCTCAGGACTTCCCGAACCTAATGTACTTATCCTCAGGTCCTCTCATGCCTAGAGTCACGAGAACTTCAAAGGACAAGGTTCCCATGAGTCCTTCTCGAACTGGGATCTACACGATGATCCAACGCGTTAGATGCAAGATATGCGGTTCAGATAACCTGCGTCCAAGATAACAAAGCTTTATTTTTCTTTTTAAATGAATTGTGTAATTCATTTTAGGGATTTTCAAAAATCCATCTCTTAAAATGTACATCCAAATAATCCCAAATTTTAGGGAAACTTTTATATTGTCTTTATCTACTAAGTCCAAATTCCAAAGAAAAAGGGCATTATCTTCTTGTACAAGTTATCTATTAATAAGGTATATCTTATGCATATTTTCTCTCTCTTAATCTTTTATTTTTCTTGATTTTGATTCCTTTTTCCATTAAAACCATGTGGACACGAAATATTATCCAAGATGGATCTATTATCCATATATCCACATATTTCTTGTAATATTATTATCATCTCATATTTCCTTCTATATAAAGCAATATTTAATTAATCCTTTCTCTTTCTTGTTGCATTATCCTTGCAATTTGGACTCCTTGGAACCCAAGGAACCCAAAAGGCACGAAATCCACCTTTGGATAATATTCCTTTGCCTTCTAGAGGTTTCTACCTCTTTGTTTTCTTCATTTCTTATTTACTCATTTAATAATGGAGTTTCCTTTATTTTCTTTTCCTTCTTATTGGGCCCAATAGCCAATAAAGCCCACAAAACAACCAACAAGGATATTATAAATGAAATCGTTTTATTCAAAACAAATTATATCATTATTTGTTCAAATATCTTTAATAGGATAAATTACATTTCTCACCAAAAGAACCCAAAAATTGGGGTTGTAACATCCTTCCCCTCTTATAGGAATTTTGCCCCCAAAATTCCATCAGGCACACAAACAAACATGATAAGCCTTTCTTATGTCCATCATGGCTCCCATGTGGCCTCACCCTTTCCATGGTGCTTCCCAAGAACCTTCATCATTTATATTCTTCCATATGAGTTCTCTCTCACCTTGGTATATCGTACCCTCATAGGTGACTCAGGACATTTTAGCTTCTCATAAAGCTGAATAGGTTCAGGGCTCAATACATGGCTTGGGTACCTCACATAGTGCTCTAGATCGGACTCATGGAACACATTATACATCATGTTATCCTAAGGGGTAGACTGAACACAACCATCTCCACCAATCCAGCTCAAATGGACCCATATATCGGGAACTCAGCTTTCTCAGTTGTAACTTAGAGGGGTTAGATTTCATATCACATACTCTCCCACAGTGAATTGCATGTCAGTCTGCTTTGCATCAGCTCACGACTCATGTCACCCTTGGGCTCTCTTTCATCCATTGCACGATCAAAGTGACTTCATCTGCACACACTGTGGTCCTTTTCAGACCTTCGCGAGGCCCCTTCACCATCATCATCTTAATGAAGTGGTGACTGACACAACCTCTCTTGCAGAGCTTCTTTACATCCCGATACTGGCTATGGTGGTTATCATCACATTTTACATAAGACAAGAACTGTCTCCATGTATCACCTTAAACAAGCACACATGCTCTTATCAGACCCTCTAGTCTGTATTATACTAACCATAAGTTAGGGGTGATAAACTGTACCAATATCAAGTTCTTCATATACCTACTTCCACTGCATGGAAGTGAATCTTTAGGTTATACTCAAGAACTTTTGAACTCACATCATGGTGTAGTGGAACCATCTCTTTCACATATGTAGTTCAACCAGATCCATCCCTTGACAGTATTCTTTCTTTTTCATGTCATCTAGGTAAGGCGATCTACCATAACCCATATTGCATCTTGGCCTTCCTTGGTCTAGGGGAGACTTACCACAACATCCATAGTGATGAACTCCCATTCCCTCTTGGGAACCCTTTATCCTCTATATCAATACACTGGGTTATTGGTGTTCGTCCTTCACCTCCTAGCTTGCATGGTGACAAGCCACGTGCAACTTCATCTTGAGCATCCAATGTACTACTGTCACTTACTATCTTCGTAGTACCACGGTGTATGGTGATATTTAAAATCATGATCTCATGTATGTCATGATTCCTCAAGATTGATTCTTTAGAAACCCTAAAACACTCTAGTCAGGGTTTCATCACCTTTTTTTCCAAGGAAGCGCATCTAAAGTTCTACAACCATCCTTCAATCATGACAAGCCCTAGACTAGCTAACCAAGCAACCACTAACTTGATCAACATATCTCATTACATCTGAGTGTTAGCCAAACATATCTCCTTTTTCAAACCTAGGGCTAACCTAACAACCTCTTCTAGCCTCTAGCTAAACTAGGCAGCTGCATCTCAACCGGAGCATCCATTACCACCTCATATCCTTATGTGTAAGGTGATGTTGAAGACATACACCTCTATGTATTCCACTTATCATCTCATCTGGAATTGTAGGTCTATCTTGAACAAGAAAACTTAGAGATCATCTCCTTGGTTATCGAACTCAACCTTGTATATCTCATTTATTCCACATAGCTCATGATAAAAAAAACATCCTCACAAGATGACTACCTTAGTTCTCTTGATGTTTTTAGACCACCCACATATCGTTCACTCCACAAGGGTATGTTATCATCTCTGTCCTCATACCTCATAGCAACGTTCCAACTCACATCATCTTTATCCTTAGTGTATGGCATGTGTACTGTCCTATCTCTCACTCCCATAACAAGAGTAGAGATGGTACATCCCACCTTGACAGTACACCTTCAAATTCTAAGTTGAAACGTACATATGTCTCTACATCACGATCATCTCGATATCAAAGTTACTTCCATGGAAAACTGGTCTCGAACCCTACTTGGGTCACCACACAATCCTTGGTCATCTCCTCTAGGTCTGTAGGTTTCCGACACTTTTGGGGTCATCCCTCTTCCCTTATGCATCATAGAGTGCCCTCCTCATTTGCCCTTCGGGTCCCATGGGTTCATGAAGGTGATCAATCTCCTAGCTCATGGCCCTCAGATAATGATAGTTGTTACCTCCCAACCCTATGGTCATGTGCAACTAGGGAATTAGGAAACTCCTACTTCCATCAGTCTTATCCCTATCTGACCCTAGGATAGACTTAGGATTCTGATATAGTACATGTCCAACTTAGAACCTCACCCAAGTCTCCATCATCTCTCTCTACATTCATGGGTTGACTTTCATCCTTTCAAAGGGGTCATGGCAACCTGCCTACCTTGGTCAGGCCCCATACCAGTTACCTCCATGGTAACACATCCACATGCACTTGGAGATGGTTATCTATGAGTCTACAGGTTCATTCTCATATTATGTACTTTCCACTTAACTTCTCCAAAATCCTATGAGACCTCTTTAGGTTACCTCAAAACCAACAAAACTGGTATACACGCTACAAAAGGGTCCCTCTCCCAGGATGGGAGGAAACTACACCTTGATTACAAAGGTCACAAACATTCTTATGTCTAGGGTTTACATCCACATGAGCATGCTTAACCCTAGGAAGCTACTAAGGCACAAGCAGACCACCTACTAAACCATGCAGGTCACACTTGTTCTCGTCCTCAACATTGGACCAAGAATAAACCTTCCCATGTCATCAACTTAGCTGTGAGGGGTTCATCAAACATACCTTAAACTCAAGGGGTTTTTCCTTCCTCTAGACATAAGGAGTACTATGCTCGAATCTATAAAAACTCGAATCTCATCATGAGCATCAGGTACACCACTTCCCCTCTTAGGCCTAGGAACCCTAGGTTCACTTAGATGTCCAACTGCATGCTCAACCTCTAACCACGAACCAAGCATGTCCAAGGTATGTCATGTGCTTCCCATGATCCTTTTATTTGAACAATACTTCAAAGTGGAGTCCTCCTCAAGGACAACCAACTAGGTATAAAGCCTCACAACTGGTTACTCAAACCTCCTCAGGGTCTAAGGCACTCTTCTTCTTAACTCTGAAGGTAAACACCTATACCATAGGCACATAGGTACCAACAACCTCATCCTCTCTTCAGGGTTTGGTTCCTCTAAATGCAACCAAGATACCATAAGCCTCCAGGGATCATGCATGAGGCAAGCACAACCATTCACTTAGGTCGCATCATCCTCAACTCCCCATTGTTCCTCATATCTCAGAGTCTAAGCTTCCAACCTTCTTGCTTGGGTCCTGCTCTCTCTCTCTAGAGCTACTCCTACAACTAGCCTCACTATTAGGGGTCCTCTCTCCATGAAGATGGATCAAGCTCACAAGTATACCCCTACCTGGGTGAAGCCTATGTTCAACTTATTTTTGCTCAAGATTATTCATATTTCTTTATGCTTATCTCGTAAGCTATCCATCATACTCTCCTAGATAGGGTTTTAGCCTACTGCTCGTACCACTGACGTACTCTGGATGCATATTGTGCCCTACTTGCATAAGCCCATAGGGTTTCTATAGGTCCTTTTCTAACCTCATCAATGAAGGAACTATCCTTCTCTCTAACATGCATGACCCTTTCAAAGGTGTTAGGTCATCCAACCTCTCATGGCTCATACGGGCATCCAAAAGCATGTCCACCCATCTGGTCTATCATCCATCTCTCTCTCTAACCACCACTTAGGGATAGGGTTAGCATCATCCTTAAAGGATGTGCCAGGTCTCTACTTTTGATGGAGGTCTCTACCTCCAAGACTAACTTTCTCTACTCATCCTCCTGACAAGAAGGTCTAGCCTCAGGTCTCTCCTGAGGGCAATGACAACTCATGTCATACGACCTAAGCATGTATCTATTCTTTAGTTTACACTCAAACTATTAAGCTTATGTCCATGACATCTTATTTATATGTTTTTCATTACTTTGGTGGAGGATTCCTTAAACCTTATCAACCTTACCCATCCCTCAAGAGGGTGAGGAAAAGAGAGAAAACCCTAATCCTTAAGGTCCTTAATAGCATTTGAGTTGAGAAGGGATGACCAAGATGAGAGAGTCCTAAAGGCATCTTATTTCGAGTCAGATCCTAAGACATCGGCCAAGCAGTCACACTAATCTGGGAGTCCTTGTATTCTGACTAGCAGTGCGGAGGAAAATCTTGCCATCCCCCAGACGTGATCCTTTTCTAGACACCTCTGTCTTTCAGAAAATCCTCTAATAACTCCCTTGGGTTCTATAGAGTTTGTAAAATTTAATAATTATTAAAGATTAAATGAGGAACCTAGGCTCTGATACCAAATGTAACGACCCCGCCTCCCGATAACCCCCAATTAAGGGAGACCAAGAGGTCAGAGCCATTATCCCAATTAACATGATCAAAGGTTCGACAAATAATCAATAACAATTATCAAATTCTACGAACTAAACTGAAAGGATGTAATAAAATAAAACTTTGCATACCTTTTAAAAAAAAACTTGGATATCTATTCTATCCACATCTGGAGTCTATTCTAACTAATCCTCCTTTGTACTTTAACTCTTATTTAATTCCACATATGCCACTTTACTATTTGTCCTTTTCAATCTTGTACCTAAAACACCGACAAACAAAACGTCAGTCAGCATATCGAAATATGTCGGTATGTGGGAACAACCAAAATTTCACAAATATGGCTAACAATCTAAATATCACAATCAAGTTAATTAACAAACCAATTTACATTTTCAATGTGTCATTCTCCACTGCTTTTACCCTAACCCTAGTATACCCCCTCTAGGGTTTCTCTTTTGGCATTGACTTAAGGCCACCTTCTCAATCCCGAGCTTGGTGCCTGGGGTCACCCTTCATGGTGCCCTTTAGTCATGCAATATCATAGACCACCTTCTCAATCTCGAGCTTGGTGCCTGGGGTCACCACTCATGGTGCCCATGGGTCTTCCCTCCTGGACTTGACCTTTTTGAATCATCCATCAGGGTGGCATGTAGGTGTGAGAATACACACTTATACTATTTATTGTGATAATCATAGTGACTTTATGATTTGTAAGTATGAACATCCAAACTGATAAGTTGCATTCAATGTGATGAATCATATGGGAAACTCTTCGGAAAACTAATGCGATTAACCATAATTAACCACATACCTGTCAGGCTGATTTGAGATAGAATTAATCCAATCAATGCAAGAAATCTAATAGGCAAGCAAGCACACAAAGAGATCCTGAAATATGCATACAGTTTCCTATCATTGATCATGCCATCAAGATCTATTAAACCTAGCTCGCTTCCTAGGGTTTCTAGTCCACTTTTAGGGTTTCCATTTCCATTAGGGTTTCACTTCATTTTTACTATTTTAAACCCTAATTTTATACAATTACTCACAAACCCTAATTATCTCATCTATTCTTCACGAAAGATATTAAGGTTACCTTTTAAAAACATATAATCCTAATTTTGGATTAAAGGCACAATTAAAAGTCCATTAAGTCTATTATGCGTCTTTTACATTAAAACTACCATTTTTATCCTTTTAATCCATGACAAGATCATTAGACCCAATTATCATCTTTCGTTCCTTTCAAATTAACAATTCATAGTTCATTATGATCTAATTCCCATAAGAACTCTATTTATCACTAATTCCACATTAATCCATTAGAAAACCCTACTTACCATATTAAGGGTATTTATCTACAATTAGAAACTTTTATACTCAAAATAGCTTAGCAACATCAAATCTCAGTTCTATCCATGGATTCGAACAATTAAATCCATTAAGAATCATAATTACTAACATTAGGGTTTCAAGACCCATTAAAGCTTATTCATGTACATGGAATCCCTAAATTAAACCAACTATGCATAAAGATCATCCTTTTTGATCTAATTTGCCCTTTTTATTAACAATATGTTAATATCCCTTTAAACCATGCACATCAATTTACTAGATCCCCTAACATTAAAATTAGGGTTTCTTATTCATAAAAATCATTAAAGTTACTAAATTTGTGCACTTTTAAAACTAGAATTAAAACTAGTCTATACTAGTATTTTTATTAGATTCCTTGTATTTTTCTGATCAACTTTCATGTATAATATGCTTTAATATGAGTTACCAAACTTTTGTTATGTTTTTTCTAAATAATTTACCTCTAGACCAATAAGAGATCGCCACGTAGGCAACCCTCTCAGCGCGCGCCTCACTTTGCTTGCATCTCGGTCAGGGTGATAATACACCTTTACCCCGACGTTCTTCATCCAGAGTCACACGCACCCGGGGGTAGGGAGGTCTTTTCCTCCTTTTCTTCTTCCTCCTTCGTTCACTGCTCTGTTTCACGAACCAGTTCCAGGCAGCGGTCAACGGCGGTGTTGACCCCGCGAGTTCTTTCTCCCCAGAAGCCAGAGAAGGTCCCCACTACTCCGCCCAGGTCCACCGAATCTGTTTGTGCCCTTGGCTTCGTTGTATTTTGCGGGAGATGATGGGACGGAGAAGCTCTTCTCTGGCGAGAAGCAGCTTTGATTCAGAGGTGGAAATCTCGATCCATCTCGCAATTGACCCCACGCGCTTGCTAGCCTCTCCCATCTGAACTCAAAGGAAAGCTCTGGGATTTCGCAGAGGGTGCATAGTCCCTCATATATATAGGCAGGGTCAATGGTGCCCCTCCCCAATTTGGGGAAATCCCACATACGCCATGCCAGGTCCCAAAACATGGTATGGTTGGGATCCTCAGGACTTCCCGAACCTAATGGACTTATCCTTAGGTCCTCTCATGCCCAGAGTCGTGAGAACTTTAAAGGACAAGGTTCCCAGGAGTCCTTCTCAGACTGGGATCTACATGATGATCCAACGTCGTTAGATGCGAGATATGCGGTTCAGATAACCCGCGTCCAAGATAACAGAGCTTTATTTATTTTTAAATGAATTGTGACATTCATTTTAGGGATTTTCAAAAATCCATATCTCTTAAAATGTACATCCAAATAATCCCAAATTTTAGGGAAACTTTTATATTGTCTTTGTCTACTGAGTCCCAAATTCCAAAGAAAAAGGGCATTATCTTCATGGGCAAGTTATCTATTAATAAGGTATATCTTATGCATATTTTCTCTCTCTTAATCTTTTATTTTTCTTGATTTTGATTCCTTTTTCCATTAAAACCATGTGGACACGAAATCTTATCCAAGATGGATCTATTATCCATATATCCACATATTTCTTGTAATATTATTATCATCTCATATTTCCTTCTATATAAAGCAGTATTTAATTAATCCTATCTCTTTCTTGTTGTATTATCTTTGCAATTTGGACTCCTTGGAACCCAAAAGGCACGAAATCCACCTTTGGATAATATTCCTTTGCCTTCTAGAGGTTTTTCCTCTTTATTTTCTTCATTTCTTATTTACTCATTTAATAATGGAGTTTTCTTTTTCTTTTCCTTCTGATTGGGCCCAATAGCCAATAAAGCCCACAAAACAACCAACAAGGCTATTATAAACGAAATTCTTTTATTCAAAACAAATTATATCATTATTTGTTCAAATATCTTTAATAGGAGATATTACATTTCTCACCAAAAGAACCCAAAAATTGGGGTTGTAACATCCGCTATCCAACTGATAATGAAATCACATAAAACCATGTGAAAACAACCATTAACATCGAATTACCAAAAATCACTAAAAATTAAAACCATCTTTCATAAAGATCCATTGCCAGAAACTTTGTGCCAAAAGGCCCAAGGCCATATATACATCATGGTTTACTCCATACATACATCATTCCTTCATATTGCAAGGATATGAGATATCAATTGCTTTACCAAAACATATACAAAACCAACATTATGCATCGAGGCATTCTTAGCCAAAATCTCAGACCGATCATAAAACCGGTTATGAAACTATCCCTAAGGACCTAAGAGTACAGGGACAACACATATGACTTCTATTTATAACAAGACACAGCTGACAACTCACCTCCTAAAAAATTATAGGTCTTCTTCCTATTGTTGTCCTTTCTCAGCTACACAATCTCTGTTATCTCATGCATGTCCACCTAAAAAGTTTTGGAACCCACGGGGTGAGACAAAGTCCTGGCAGGAGATATAACCCTCCCCCAACAATATTATTATCACAAACAAACATTTATGAAAGAGAGCATAAGAAACCTTTATTGAATTAAACATGTATAACTACTAATTATATGCAGGGTAGAGAAGTATCATCATCTAAGTAGTTCAAATATCTATAACTAAGCAATAGATCATTTAATCACTTTTAAAAGGAATGTGAAGAACATGTATAATATTTATCAATTATGACATACAGAAGCAATTGCAACCTCATTCAATGTTTCCATATTTGGTCCTTAAACAGATAAGCTACATGACTGATTGCATCTTTCAACAATCAATCTTATACCCTAAGGAGATGAGGTATACCACTCATGCTCCAACTGACCACTACTAAGTAGCATCTGTGCCATACAAGGTCCATGGAAGAGCCAGACTCCACAACCTCTACTTCCTCGATCAGTTTGATAATGGCAGAGACATTATGAGTCAATCTGCAATTTAGCTAGCCTGGGTATAGAGGCTCATCGCTATACAGATACAACGTGTAGCTATATATATATATATATATATATAGTCAGGCTAGTATACACCTGAGTGTACCAGAGGCACCGTACACCTCAATCATTTTTTAAGACTAGTGAACGCACACGTGCACATGCACGTGACATATAAATTTTTTTGGAAATATGTGGGGAGAGAACTCGTCCGTGAAAGGGTCTCTACGGTAAAAGATATTTGTGTTGGTTGTTTGAAAGGAGAGAATCAAGGAACCGTTTCCATGGGATGGAGAGAGAAATACTGAATTAAAGATAATAAAAGTTAATAAGGGAGTGTGAGAATAAATATTTCTAGGAGCAAAATTCCTTCAAAAAAGGAGAGAAGAGAGTGAATTAAGGAGAGTGCGGCATCAAACTTGCTCTTTTTAATGTAGTATAGATGCAATAACTTTTTGAAAATTCTAAACAGTTGTAGGTCATTTATCTTAAGAACATATTATATAATAAATTTTAGCTCATTTGGACACTTATAGGTCGTGCATCTAAAGGAGGCAAGAATTATGCATTTCAAATTAGTTTTGTGCGTCGATTTTGTTGTCCTTGGATGAGTGACTTACACTCATCCAAATGAGCTCAAATGTTGTATGTGGCCTATTATTATTGTAACCATGAAGATCAATTGATTGGATTTTGGAAAGACATGACCTAGATAGGAAAACACCATTGGGTTGTACGGCGTGATCTGTACACTCAAGTGTATTCTATCCTGACTATATATATATATATATATATATATATATATATATATATATATATATATATTATAGTGAGAGAGAGTCATGGCATGCAACCATACTCTTCTTAGGGTATGGCTTTATCACCAATCCCAATGTTGCATTAGATCTATGGCCTACAACCGCACTCCTTCTAGGGTATGGCCTATAGCCAATCATGAGGTTTGAAGGAAGCAAGGAAATACTCATCTTGCAGCCTCGCATATTAAAAAATATGCGCTTTGAGTAAAACTCATTTCACCATCCTGTAAGTTCTGACATTAAATGGATCTATGTCCAGGGCAACTACATTTTTAGTTTCACTTGATAATTTAAGTGCATTATAGCTTCTTTTAGCATCAATCAAGTTACAAGCATGAATTACAGATAATTGCTACATAGAAAGGTGTAATATGTTTTTTAAGGAATCTTGTATCAATTGGAACACATCTTGTTACCCTTATCCTGGAATCTTAATCTCTTAAATTTTTTATTGGGAAATGTCATCCCTTTAACATTATCAATATCATGATCACATGTTTTGGGTATCAAACCCATAGGCCGTAGTTCATTATTGAACAGTGTCACCTCTTATCAGGAAACACTCATCTCTAGGTCATCAAACCTATGATATATGTTGTGTAAGTATTTCACATGGCTTTCAAAGCCTTATATAATTTGTATCATGCTAAATCATCATAGCTCATACATGGCTATACTCATCACCTCATAGTACCTGCATAATTAGGATTTCATGGTAAAACAATATCAAGTAATTATCATCTCCCTGCCACAAAAAGAATCATTTAAATTGCAACCCTCTCATAACTAGGATTAGGGTTTCCCTTTATATCCGATTAGGGTTTTCAAGTTCATATTTAACAACTAAACCCTATTCCATATCTTAAGAGCTTATATTATTGCCATAAGTATTCAAGCATACTTAATTACTCTCATCAATTATCATCAATTGATTATGAAGCATTACCTTTTTCATATGAGTAGTATAGGTTTCTCTTTCATCCTTACTAAGATATTGACTCCAAGATACTTATTACAATATTTTAATCCTCTTTAGGGTTTATCAGCCTACACTTATTAAAGTGCATCCATCTCATTACTCCATAGTGTATCAATTGATTATATTCAAGGTGTATTGGCCTACCCTCATCCACGTGTATCGACCTACACTTATTAAGGTATATCGGTCTACATACTAACACTTGTGTCATCCTAGACACATCTACTTGTGTCGTCCAAGGTACATGTATCAACCATGACACTCTTCATTTGTGTCGGCCATGGCACATCAAAGAGATATCGGTTTAGAGGTGCTTAGGATGATATCGACCATGAATCACATCTTGGTGTATCACCTTAACCATACCTTGGTGCATAACCTTCTTCTTACTTTAACCTAATATTTTCACCTCACTTAAGCATAACACCTTGACCTTTTTTTAGGCTATCAACCATCCTAATACTTTGTGTATCAGCCACCTTAACACTTTGTATATCAGCCATAATGTACTTTAGGGTATCAACCATACTACTATCTAGTGTGTCGGCTATGACCTCAAGGAGTGTGTTACCCATACTTCCACATGGTGTGTCAGCCTAGGTGTGTTGGTTTAGCCCCACTTGAAGGGTGTGACGGGAAATACCACTTGAATGTGACGGGTAACACTGCTTGAAGTGTGACAGGTTGTTAGAGTTTAAGGCATATCAGGTAGTATCTCTTCTCATCTTCAAAATATTAGCCTACCCTCATCTTTAGCCTTAGGTGACAGGCTAGACAACTGTAAGAACAATGGTCCTTTGCATGTAACAAACTAGTAAGGATTTAGGACTCCTAGTGTGTCATTTTAACGGTGTATCACGTTGCTAGGGTTAGGGTTTGCCATGTCGGCCTCTTACTCAACTAAGGCATCATGGTTTGATACTCCAGCTTGGAAGACATCCTTCTAGTCATGAAGGGCTAGTACCCTCAAAGCATATCAATATAAAGTATCAAACATATCAATCTAGATCTTCTAGGTCATGATGATTTAACAATCATATCAGTTTAAGGACCACAAGCTATGAAGACCACCCACAACATGATGTATGTGACGAAATTGTCTTCTACAAGCTTTAACCCTTCGTTCCCTAACACTCTAGTTCATAGATAACAACCCCATATATCCTTTAGATCTCATAAAACCATCATTCAATCAAGGAAAGTCGAAATTGAAAAGGAATCATCAAGTCTTCATGATTAAAAGTGAATAACAATAGAGTTGAGTTCAAGTTATATAACCCACCCCAAATCACCACTAGAGCTTCAAGCTTCAAAGCTTTACATTCCCAAGGTTGAAGATGACTTATCAAAAGTCTGAGAATTTGATCACAACACCTCTATATGAAAGAAGATACAATAGTTAGGAACTTGGTGAAGAAGAAAATAAAGAAAGGAATCATGACTTGAGAAGCATAGTCCATCCAAGGTTGAAGATGACCATGGCTTCACCTTAGGAAAGATTCTCAACCTTCCTCTTGCTCCTTGAGCTCCTAGGGTCGTCCACCAAGAAGGAGATGGCAAAGGAGTCGAAAGGTTTACTTGTTTGTGAGAAGAGGGGCTTATATAGTTGAGGCTCATGAAAGAGAGTATGTGTAAGGTGTCATTACGATAAACACTTTGGGTGACACGTGTCCATGCATGGTGGCACCATGCAACCATGACTATATCAACATGCAAAACTCTTGTGGATAATTCAAGGGTGAGATATCTGTCATTGGGTATCTTTCTAGATAAGATATCACAACCTAATATCACTTTATGCACAAACTGATACAACTTTTGCAAGGAGCATCTAAACCGATAGGCCTTACCTACTAGAGGTGCTTAGCCTATTATGAATACTTACAAAAAGTTGCTAATCCGATAGGGGACCTCCTCTATGGTTTTCTAAATTGATAGGCACTCCCATACACTACATAACTCGACACAACCTCATCTAGGGTTCAAGATACTCAATATTCTTTGGTTCTTTCACCACCAAGAGTGCTATCACTCAACCAAGACTCAAACAAGGTGCCCCTCCTTTCTCTTTCTTATAGATGATGCTAAGAGAGAGAAGAGACACTCGAGATGTGGTAAATTGCACATCAACCCCATATTTTGGGTACTTTGCAATTTGCACCAAAACTATCATATATAGCTCAAACAACCTTCAAACAGGCTCAAACTTGAAACTTGAGTTCTCCTTAAGCTCTTAATTACTTTTCAAAAGATTAATACAAGGTTATAATCATCTTACTTAGGCAAAACTTCTAGGGTTATCCCAAAACCCAGGTCAGGGTCCTTACATATACAATAACATAATCTATACGTATTGAATTGGAATTGTATCACAAAAAAACTTACATCATCAAAAAGACATGGCAGGTCCATGGGAGTACACCAAATATCCTCAAGTACATAGTCGGAAGAGTGATGTATAGTATATGCACATAATTGAGATTGAGAAGGTTGAAAGGCTCTCACTGCTTCTTGTATTCTATGTTTTATCAGTTCATCTATATCCTCCCACAACATACTGTCTCTCTTGGGTAATCTGTGTGGCCATTCGAATGAGATAAAATATGTTTTTATCCCCAAACCAAATCCTACATCCCTAACATGTCTAGGATTCTCTTGAGTACCAAGAGAAACTGTCAACGCATCATTTTGGCCCTCAAGGAAGAATTTCCCTTCTTTTCTTTGCTCATGGAGCTCCTTGTAGTCATCATTAATGGAACAAATTACTAAAATCCAATTATGAGAATGAAAATAAATATGAATTATAAGAGTTGAAGTTTACCATTTTTTTACTACCTGAGCGGTTGTGGGGTTGGGAATTTCTCCTGAGTTATTTGTTTTAGCATTTATCCACTCCTCATGTCAGAGTAGTGGATGTGGACTTGGAGCTATTCTTGACTCTTCTCCAGATGATTGCACTTTTTCCATGTTTTGGTAGCGAAATGTATAACCAACAGGACTCAACTGATGGCCATGCACATGCTTTGCTCGACTTTCTTTTTTATCCTCATGTACAGTCTGGTTAATCCAAAAAATATTTTAATTACTTACTAATTAAATCATAATGTATATTAAATTACTTAATACCTTGAACCCATCATATTTCCTTTAAGTATGAAACTTCTCGCATGTAACATCATCAAGATACTCTTATTGCTTAGTGTCAACCTTCTTCAGCTTATCTCTATTTATGTATACTCATGTCAGATTAGTCTTAAAATTCATCCACATCTTCCCACTACACTGTAGCACATTTTCAGAATGAGATTTTTCATCAAGGTGAAAAACTCCACGCAAAAGTAGTTATATTACTTTTAGAAATGAGAACTAAAAGCTGAATAAGAATTAAGAAACTTAGTATAAATGCATATAACAAACCACTATGTACTTTCATATGAGGTCTTTTATGGCAACATCAACTTCATGCCAAGATTTTGTGACTATTGGCACTTTGCTTCAAATATTAACCCCATAATCATGCTTGAAAGCGTTATTATTCTCCCCTATAGGACTTCCCATAGCATCAAAAGCAACAATCAACTTCTCACATTTGGCCCTAAGTGTTGTTAACCTACACATGAGTGTGATGCCTCTACTACATAAAGAAGTAGACTCAGTAGCAACCTCCTCAATTGTAGGAAAATATGGGCACAAAGTAGAAAGTGGAAACAAAATTATATCTATCCATATTCTCCAGAACAGCAAGATTATGTCAACAAATATGTAATGGAAAATATGGTTAAACAAGTTTGTACTTGGTCCGGGAGCAAGTCTAGCGACTATAACTCGTTTCAGTAGTCGTGAACTCCTAGTTGCACTGGGACTCATTTGTAGAAGCTCCCAATCTCCACTACAAACAATAGAGTCAGACGACATATACAACGGCTCCTCTACAGACTGCAGGCTGATTTTTCCCTCCTTGCGACAGGTCAAGGCCACCTTGCCTCTATGGAAGTCCACACGGGCAACCTAGAAATCCTATCATTCTACTAGAACGGACATGAAGGATTTGTCCCTCTCATTAGTGTATTAGTCACCAACTTGCTCTCACACAATTGTTCCCCCTTGTTATCCCTCCCTTTATCAGGTAGTACTTGCTCGGGTTCTCTTAGTTACAACAACCAGAGAAAACAAACAAATGTTAGAGGCAACTGATGTGTGTTTTGAGAAGCCCCCAGTACCCTTCTATTTATATGAGGGGCTAGAGCCTGGGTTCCCAGTCTATGTGGGAGTGGAAGGGCCTAGAAAATCATGAATATTCACAACCTGTAAGCATCGAACTAGTCGGTTCACATGCGAGTCGATTGGTTCACTCTGCAAACCTGTCGTTTATCCAAATTTCCCAATCGCATATGAACTGGCAATTCGGGTCCAATTAATGCACAACATGACATCAACATTAATCCTTGATGTAATTGAATTTCTTCATGAACTGGTTGTCTCGCCCTTACGAGTTGCTCATCTTATGACTCCAATCGGTCAGTTGGTGAGTTGAGCCAGTTGGTTCACTAAGTGAACCGGTCAGTCGGCTCCCTAGTTCAGGAAGATCTCAGCTAATTCAATTTCTAATCAACTTGACACTCCAGTCAGTCGTTTCTTCATATGTCAATCGGTTGGGAGTTCATCCAGTTGATTTGTTTCTTGAATTGAATGCCCAAACACTTTGTCAATCAATTCATTCATCATTCATGATTAAACTGCTCTTCTAGGTGAATTCCTATGTGTGCGACCCTATAGGTCCCATATCACATTGGCAGTGAATGTCCATAACTAGTTTATGACATCACAAGAAAAAAGCGGTGCCTTGTCGCACATTAGTGCTACCCAAGTGAATGGAAAGTTGGAGAACAAATTCAACCTACAATATGTGTAAGGTGTTATAATGATTGTATAATTCCTTTGTCTCTGATATATGATATGAATTCGAGGCATGGAATCATCATCCTCTTCAATGTTCAATCCATGTTCCTTGAACCTAGAGCAGAATGCATGAGATATATGTGACCTCAATATCATTTATTGATTCACATGTGCATGTGCATGGTTTTCTCAGTCTCGCTTATCAAGTGGACAAGATATCAAACTCCAGTAGAAGGGACAAATCCCATCTACAACACTCACAATCAACCCCAATGTTTCACAACTACCTAATCATCACCGTTATGGCAATCCTTATTTAGGGTTACATTGGATGATGTCAAAGTATACCAAATGACATGCGATGAGTGTAGTGACTTCAAGTCTAAGAACCATAATCTCCGCTTTCACTATGAGAGATGACTATGACCACCATTTATGGTTTTAGTGTGTCACTCTCAAGGTGGGTATGCCCAATACATTATTCTCTAATAAGTATCTATGTGCTTGGTTTGTTATACCATATCATGACTAATGAGATTATGCCATCAACCAACACACACTCCAGTCTTATGTGTTATTGATGTCTATCGGCCTTCCATAGTAACAACCAACTAGGGACATAATAAGAATGTATATACTCTTAGCATCTCTATGACCTCATATTCAAGTCACCTACTTGAAGACATACATCATTGAGTAATGTCATTCTCTAGACATTCATCATATTTCCTCATTATCTCATAAACGAGTGAAACAAAATGAATTGGAAGCTTGACTTTATATATTATTAATCAAATCCTTCATGTAATATTCCATCACAATCATCATATGGTTGGATCTTTGGGCATACATACCAACATCAACAACCTCCTCATGGTTCTCAACATCATCACCATGCTCAACAGTTGCACGATGCTCAACATCCTCATAGTTAGAAGCCATTCTATAACAATATACAAAATAGCATATAAGTAATAAGTGTTAGAAACATGTGCATGTAAATGACCAAGAAACATGCTCATTATTTAGCTTCTAACAAAATGTATTGTTCACATTATAAAAGGCATACCTCTGTAATAACTGGATCGCTTGTTAATTTCAATGCCTTCTGTGTGATATTGACACATATAGTATTCATCAGTGTTAACTTCAACGTTTAGACTTGGCAAGCCCACTTAGAATGGACTTGAGTCATCATACTTGTCATAGTAATCTTTTTTATCTATAGGATTTGCAATGAACTACCTTTCCCCATGAAGAATGACAAACCATTTTTCATTTGTAGGGTCATCAATATAAAAAAACTTGCTTCACAGGTGATGCCATGATGAATGGCTCATTCTTCCTGACAATATTTTAAAAATTCACTAATGTGAAACCAAAATCATCCACTTGAACTTTTTTGTTGTTATCAACGCAATTACACCTAAAAATGGGAACTCTAAGCCCTAGTATTCAAATTCCCATATGTCTTTAATGACATTGTAATAAGACTTCTTACCTTGTCGTGGACTCTTATCCTTTGTACTAGAAAAAACAATGGATACGCTTGAAGGGTGACCCTTTGTTTTGTATGAAACTCTTATTATCTTGACACTTCATGAAGTATGGAAATCCATTTATGTCAAAATTTTCGTATCTACAACATCCATTTTTAGTTTAGAAGTGAGCCATTTGATATTCTCAACAACATTATTTGGTATTTGAGATAGTTGACAAATATTTTACCTTCAAACCATATAATAAATGTTTGATTATGCTCTTAGTAAGTCACATTGAACTGGCTCGGGGATAATTCTCTTGATAAAATTTGTGTTTTCAATGATAGAAATACCCATTTTGTTGAAGTTGTGTAAATCATAAAAGTGTTGTTTTTTCCAAACTCACAACTAATTCCTTTCACTTGCTCTCCTAAAGTCCTTTTGCCAGAATAAGCTTCATTGTGATGGGACTTTGTATTTGTAAGAGTTTCTCTACAAGTTAGAAGATCATACCCATTGCAAAAGTCCAACCCCTCCTTTTCCACATAACCCTCAACAATACCACCTTCAAGACAATAATGATTTTGAGCATCACCTTTAAATACACTCATATACGGTTCAAAATGATACATTCAATGCAAGAAAATGGACCCGACATCTTTACTTTCCTAGTCCAATGGGAAATAAGATGCACCATGATATCAAAGGATTAAGGAGAAATTAAATCTCAAGTAGGAACAAGGTAACAATCCCTTCTATTTCAACTTATCAAGATTCTCATAATCTATAACTTTGTTGCATATAATGTTGAAAAAGAAACAAAGCATGGTGATTGCAAACCTTAAATGCTTTGGAAGTATAGATTGTATAGTCACATGCAATATTTGCTTCATTAGGGTGTGACAATCATGAGATATAGGACCTATCAACTTCTAATCCTTCATTAATACCAATATGTAGATATTGGAAGTGTATTCATGTGGTACCTTACATTAAGAAATCACTTGTAAAAAGATCTTTTCTCCTATTTAGACAAAGCGTAACAAGAAGGAGGTAAATATGTGCGGAGGCCATTGATAACATCTGTTGTTAATTCTTTCATTATGCCCATTTCACATAGGTCCAATCTAGATTTGACATCATCTTTAGACTTGTTTAATATATTCAATAGAGTACCAACGACGTTGTCACATACATTTTTCTTAACATGTATGACATGGTGCAATGCCTAATTGTCAAAGAGCTCCAAATAGGAAGATCCCATAATATTGACCTCTTCTGGAATAAAGGTTTATCACATGTGTAGGTCTTACATGCTCTCTTACCAAATATACTGACATGGTCTCTTACCAAATATATTTAGTCATATTGAATCA
Organism: Alisma plantago-aquatica; assembly: GCA_963693085.1. Taxonomy (NCBI): domain Eukaryota; kingdom Viridiplantae; phylum Streptophyta; class Magnoliopsida; order Alismatales; family Alismataceae; genus Alisma; species Alisma plantago-aquatica. The sequence goes on from OY856413.1 coordinate 784,796,422, forward strand.
ACATTTTCCTTCCTTATAGGTATGTTGGTATGTATGCCCAGAGAGCCAATCATATGATGATTTTAATGACATATCGTGTAAATGATTTGATTGATAATAAAGGAAAATTTTGTCTATATGTTTGTTCCATAATGAGATAATGGTATAACATGATAGATGTCTAAAGAATGATGTTACTCCGTGACGTATGTTTCAGGTTGAGGACCTGAACAGTGAGATCATACAAATGATAAGAGTACATATATTCTTGTTATGTCCCTGGTCAGATGTTATTGTGGAAGGTAATAGACAACAATAACACATAAGACTAGAGTGTGTGTTGGTTGATGATAGAATCTCATTAGACATGATATGTGATATCAAACCAAATTCATAGGTACTTGTTAGCAAATAGTGTACCAGACAGACCCACCTTGAGAGTGATGCATGGAAACCATTGAATGATAGTCGGAATCAACTCTCATAGTGATAGTGGTGATTGTGTTTCATAGATCTAAAATCACTACACTCATCACATGTCGTTTGATGTACTTTGACATCATCCAACATGTCCTTGAATAAGGGTTACCATATAGGTGATGCTCAGATACGTTGTGGTACATGGGGAATGACTGTGAGTGATGTAGATGGGATTTGTCCTTCCTACTGGAGTTGATATCATGGCCACTTGATAATGAGACTAAGAAACATATGTACATGCTCCAGTGAATCAATATATGATATGTGAGCCCACATGCATCTCAGACAGTCTGCTCTAGTTCAAGGAACATGGATTGAATGTTGAGATGATGCCATTTTCATGCCTCGAGTTCAATCTGGATATCAGAGACAAAGGAACTATAAGATTTGTAACACTGATAACAGATTGTAGGTTGAAGTTGTTCTCCAACTTTCCATTTACTTGGGTAGCAATGATGTGTTGCTAGATACCGCTCATTTCTTGTGATATCATAAATTAGTTATGGACATTCACTACTAATGTAACTTAGGGCCTATAGGGTCACACACATAGAATACATCTAGAATAGGAGTTTACTCATGAATAAGGTTTAACTTGATTACTAAAGCATTTAGGTATTCAATATAAATAAGATGGTATGAACTAGAAAATGAATTGACCGATTCAGAATATGAACCGACCAGTTTAGATTCTGAATCGTCCAATTTAAATTGTGAATCACTCAGTTTAATGATTAATAAGACTAGATCAAGGATTGATGTTGATGTCATCTTGTGAATTAATGTCACATTAAAGCCAATATGTTTGTGAATAGGAAATAATGTGAACTGACTGATTCAAGTGTTGAATTGGCTGCTTCACATGTGAACTGACCAATTCGGTAGTGAAGTGACCAGTTTGTGGTTTGCATCATCCACAAAATTGATGAAATTCCATCTCTTTGACTTCCAGTTGATCTGGAAACCCTGACTCTAGCCCTCCTATAAATAGAGGGGTAGCCAAGGCTTTCAAGAGACACAACAATAAGCTCTGACAATTGTTGTCCACTCATAATTGTGGTAACATGAGAGCTCAAGCAAGTATTACCTATAAAAGAGAGAGACAACAAGGGAGAGCAATCAACACTAACACATTGACATTGAAGGGACAACTCCTTCCTATCAGATCTAAAAGAATGATAAGAGTTCCCGATGATCTGCATGGACTACGTAAAGGTGTTGAGGCCATTTCCACCCACTAGGAGGACGTCGTCAACCATTGTCCGTGGTGCTAGATTAGGTGGCCTCCTCTGATAACCGTTTGGGTGCTACTTGCAAAAGAAGCACATCTCTGCAAGGGTAGTCACTGGACTTGCTGAAAGATCAAGTATATACCTTGCAAACCTTCCTTCTCAATCCATATTGGTTCGCTTGCCATGGGTAATATGGAAAGAATTTTTTTGTTTCCACTGCCATCATTGTCACCATATTTCCCTATAGTGGTATTTGAGCCACATCAATTTACTATGTTTTGGGATTTAACCAACATGATCAGATTTTTGTTTTGTTTTTATCATTTATTTTATTGCATATGATGTGAATATTTAAAATGATTAATGTGCATATCTAATTAAATATCGCACACAATCCCAATATATATATGTGCAATTTATAAGCTTTGACTTAAAATGGTTTTGATGGTGGATGTAAGCATGGTTATGGCCAATACCCTTAGATATGTGTGCATGGTTGAATGGTTTTATTCCTGCCTTTTTAAATACAATTTTCTACTGATCCTATCTCTCTCTTTTTCCATATGTAAGTTAATGCTTTCCTTCCTGTGCTCCCCTCGAATGTAACTCGAGGTTTCACTTATACAATGTAACAAGTAAAATAGGATAGGATAGTTTTATTTCCTATTTTGGAAAAGATAAGGCATTCTACACCAGATAAATGGACTGACTTAGAAGTTGAACCGATTCACTGAAAGAACAAGGAGGCCAGACAACAGGAGGAGTCGATTGACCGATTGGTGGCCCAACCAGTCAACTGGAGGAGTCCAAACACCACTTGTATCGGCGGCTAATCAACCGACCCAATAAGACCAATCGACAGACTAGGATGCCAACTAATTGACTCAAGGGTTGAGTCAACTGACCAAACTAGTTCTAGCACATATTTCTGCAAGTGTAGATCATAACATATGATGTGGAACTTAGGTGGTAGTAATTATTTGTGGATCCAAAGAATTGCAACCATCCCTCATATTCATAAATTGCATGTTTCATTTGTGGATATAGTATGTATGTGAGACATATTATTGGTGATTGCATATGTATATGTATTTATATAAATGTAAATCCCTCAATTCAATATTAAGTCTTAGATGCTTTCCATAAGTAATACACATGAAAAGATTGATCGACTAAGTGTGGGTTTGCCAAGCGTGGTGTGTCGTATATCTTTTAGAAGTGTGATGGTAGTTATGTGGGCATGCCAAGAATTGTGCACCGTCTATCTTGTACAAGTGTGATGGTAGTATGTGGGCATGTCAAACAGGGTGCATTAATATCGTGTTGGCTTTAGGTTGGGCTTAACTAGGTGACCTTAATGAGATTAAGTGCCTAGAAGCATACAGAAGGACTCTGGAAAGGAGTTGTGCATACCATGTATCCAAGAATTTCATGAGATGCAATTGGAAAACATTGCATACCTTAATAATTGGTCATAGACGCCGGCGTTGGTCAGGTAATAACCTTTTTGTTTGTTTTGGCTCACGAGAAGGTTGTATGCTATAATCTTACAAATTGATATATGAGGGTTGTCAATTTGAACAAAATAGTGGGAGCGATAATTAATTAAAGGCCTAAATTATATTATCATTATTATCAAATCAAATCAAAAGGTTTTTGACAAATTGCAAATTTCTTTTGTAGAAACTAATGGCAAATGATAACACATTTTCCTTGGGATTAGTCCTTGAGAAGAAAAAATTGAATGAGAATAATTTCCATGACCGGCTTAGGATGTTGAGAATCATTCTCACACAAGAGCACAAGCTCTATGTCCTAGAGACACCAGAGCTGGATGAACCCGCTCCCACAATGCCTAAGAATGACAGGGATGCTTATATTAAGCACTCTGAAGATGTTGTAGATGTCAAATGTCTGATGCTATGCTCTATGACTTATGAGTTGCATAGACATCATGAAAATATGGATGCTATTGAGATGGTAACACATCTTAAGAACATGTACCATGACCATGCGAGATAAGAGAGATATGAAGTATTCAAGGTGTTGTTGAAGTGTAATATGGCAGAAGGAGATCTAATTGGTCCCGATGTGCTCAAGATGATTGGGTATGTGGAGAACCTTGCTATACTAGGATTTCCCTTCAGTCAAGAGTTCGCCAAATATGTGATTCTATAGACACTGGTGGAATCATACAACCAATTTGTCATGAACTACAACATGAACAATTTTAGCAAGTCGTTGTCAGAATTACTTGGCATGTTGAGAACTGCTAAAGTGCAAACAAAGAAGGACAAACCCAAATATATGATGGTGATCAACAAAGGAAAGGGGAAGTCCAAGGAAAAGGCAAAGATAAGAAGAGTTCTAAATCTGTCCAGAAACCCAAAGTCTTCTACACTCAAAGTAAAGGGAGGGGTGCCCAAGGGAGGCAATTTTCACCACTGTCACCAGCCTAGACATTGGAAAAGGAATTGCCCTCTTTACCTGGAGGAACTGAGAAAGAAGAAGGAGGGGACATATATATCCATATGTTGTTGAGATAAAGATGTGTACTTCTTCATCTTAGGTAATAGATACTAGATGAGGATCTCACATATGCTCAAATATGCAGGATCTAAAAAGAAGTAAGACTTTAAGAAAGGGCAAGGTCAAACTACGTGTTGCAAATGGAGCAAGAGTTACTGCCACTACAGTTGGAACCTATCATTTATCTCTGCCCATAGGGCTTGTAATAGAGTTAGAGAACTACTATTTTGTACTTTCTATAAATAGAAACTTTATTTATGTATCTTGTATGGACACAAATGGATTTGAATTTCATACAAACAATGGTCAATAATTTGTTTCAAAAGATGAGATCTTTTATGGTAGTTCCCCAATGTCCCATGGTCTTTGCTTATTAGATCTAGAGACAAATATTTATAAATTAAATATGAAAAGGGTAAAACTTGATAACTCAAACAAATCATACCTTTGGCTTTGTCTTCTAGGGAAGATCAAGCAAAAATGCATTTCCAGACTCCATACAAATGGATATCTAGACTCTTTTGATTTTGAATCAATAGAGACATGCGAATCTTGTTTTTTGGGCAACATGACAAAGTCTCCTTTCACTGGAAACAATGAGAGAGCAAGTGATCTATAGGGACTCGTACATACTAATGTATGTGGACCATTTAGAACAAATGCTAGAGGTAGTTACCAGTACTTCATTACCTTTAGTGATGACTTCAGTTGGTATGGTTGTGTTTACTTGATCAAACATAGGTGAGAAACCCTTGAAAAGTTTAAGGATTTCATGAATGAAGTACATAACCAACTTGGTAAAAGTATTAAAGCACTTCATTCTGATCGAGGTGGAGAGTACTTAAGGCAAGAGTTTGAGGACCTTCTACGGGACCGTGGTATCATATCACAACGGACTCCACCTAGAAAACCACAACATATTGATGTATTGGAAAGACATAACTGTACATTACTAGATATAGTGTAGTCAATGATGAGCTTTGCTAATATTTCGATTTCCTTATGTGGATATGCTCTAGAAACCGTAGTGTTTACACTAACATGTACCATCTAAATCGGTTCAAAAGATATCATATGAGATATGCTATAGGAAGTGTCCCAATGTGTCTTTTATGAAGATTTGGGAATGTGAAGCTTATGTGAGAAAGTAGTTTCCTAAAAAGCTTGGACCAAAATCCGATAAATGTTAAGTAGTTTCTAAAAAGCTTGGACCAAAATCCGATAAATGCTATTTTGTTGGATATCCTAGGGAAACCAAAGGATTCTACTTTTATACTCCATATGACAACAAAGTGTTTGTTTCCATGGATGTTGTATTCTTAGAAAAGGAATTTATTTTCAAAGGAATCAGTGGGAGGAAAGTAGAACTCAAAGAGGTTTCCGACCAACAAGAAAACATTGAACCTATAGAGGTACAAGAGGAACATAGATAGTCACAAACTATTGTGGAATCTCAAATTCCTCACGTAACACAGGATCCTCATAGATCTATTAGGACACGCCTTGAACCTAAAAGATTTGGTTATCTTGTGACACAATAAGGTGATGAGTTGGTCATTGATGATTAACCAACAACCTACCTAGAAGCTATTATGGGACCAGAGTCTGAGAAGTCACTCGAGGCCATGAGATCTGAGATAGAATCCATGTACACCAACAAGGTATGGACCTTGATGGATCCACTTGAAGGGGTAAAACCCATAGGGTGCAAGTGGGTCTTCGAGAAGAAGACTGACATGGATGGTAATGTACAAACCTATAAAGGCCGATAGGTTGCAAACGGTTTCAGACAATTCAAGGCGTTGACTATAACATAACCTTTTCTCCAATTGTCATGGTTAAGTCCATTAGGATCATGCTTTCCATTGCAACTTATTATGACTATGAGAATTGATAGATGGATATAAAAACCACATTCCTTAATGGAAATTTGCTTGAGGATGTGTACATGACACAACCCAAGGGTTTATAAATCCAAAGGATGCAAATAAAGTATAGAAGCTACAAAGCTCAATATATGGATTGAAGCAAACATCTTAGAGATAGAATCTTCGATTTTAGGAAACAACCAAAGAGTTTGACTTTAGTTAAAATGAATATGAACAATGTGTTTACAAGAAGGTTAGTGGGAAAATGATTGTATTCCTCATATTGTATTTAGATGACATACTCTTGATGGGGAATGACATCCCTACCTTACAAATGGTAAAAACCTGGCCAGGAAATACATTCTCTATGTAGGACTTAGGTGAAGCATCCTATATCTTGGGAATCAAGATCTATAGAGATAGATTTGGAAGGCTTCTTGGCCTAAGCCTGAGCACATACATTGACAAAGTGTAGAAGTGGTTCAACATAGAGAACTCAAAGAGAGGAAACATACCCATGTCTCATCGTGTTACTATCTCTAGAGATGAACATCCCCATTTTTGTGAAGAAAGGGAACACATGAATAAGATTCCATATGAATCTATGATTGGATCTATCATGTACACAATGTTATTTACTCGTCTTGATCTCTCGTATGCCTTGAGAATGACAAGCAAATATTAGTTAGATCACGCTAAAGACCACTGGACTTCTGTTAAGAACATCCTTAGATACTTGAGAAGAACCAAGGATCAATTTCTTGTCTATGGTGGTGAAGAAGAGTTTGTGGTAAAGGGTACAGTAATGCCCCGTGCCACACAAGAGTGAGATTACTCAAAACAAAATGTGGAACTAATACTAATAAACCAAGTTACCAGATAACACATGAAATTAAAACTGATTACACATAAGCACCAAATCTAAAACTTATTACATCTGAGTCCACATGAAGCCACATGTATCGTATGTATTACACAACATGCCATAAAGGTGTACACATCACTGTTTAGTGGCTATCTTGCCACAAACCTATCACATATGATAACCTATTCATATATATATATATAAACCATGTTTGTAAAATCATGGCCTACTGCCAAAACTCATGTCGATATACATAACAACAAAAGCCTCCCCAAGGACATGAGAGTACAAGGATGACACATAGGACTCTACTACAAAACACTAGTAGCATGTAAAACCTTCAACAACAATTGCTCCTCTTGCTGCTAGCCTCAACCACACAATCTCTAGCACGTCATGCATGACCACCTAAAAGATGTGGAAACCCACGGGGTGAGAACAAACATCCCAACGAGAGATATAACTCTCCACCGCAACTATTATAAGCACGGATAAACTTAAAGCAGCTAGATAACATATATTATCAGTTTGAGCAGATTCAACTAAATGATATGAATTAAGCCATTAATATTGTCTACGCAATTCATGTATCTACAACTGTGTAGTAGAACATCTTAAATTTTAAGAAGGAATATGAAGAACATGTATAATAGTTGATTTCTCTTACCACGTTATAATTCAAGAAATCAGTACAAAAGATAAGGCAAGGGGTCATCCAATGTGAAATATATTTGACCCTTAAGCAAATATACTACAAGGATATGTTATGTCTTTTATTATTCCCTGAGGATTTGAATCATACCACCCAAATCCAACTGACCACTGCTAAGTCAAAATTAGTGTCATACAAGATCAATGGAAGAGTCAAACTCCATGATATCCTCATGCGGGTCAGTTTGAGTCTGTACCGCAGTGACATATAGTCAAACTGTAAAAACAACAACTTATAGTCACAACTATAGTCTATAGAGACAACAACTCATAGTCAAGGCTATGGTATTGTAAAACACCTAGCTCTCCTTGGTATAGATCATGATGCTAGAAAATAGGGTATATAACCCAATCACTAAGGTACAACCGTAGCTATACTCTTTCACATCATATCACATGCTCATCACTGAGACCCAACCGTAGTCATTCTCCAAACACTTTGGATCAAGATGTCAAGGACACATAGTCACTTGCACCTCGCATACATAACAATATGCACTCCGGATTTCCTTTGGCAATACCCGTTTCACCATCCAGCAAAGTACTGACATTGAAGATGGATCTATGGAACATGGCACCTACATGATTAGGGTTTCACTTGATTAGTTAAGCCAATTGGGTATCTTTTAGCATCAATCAAGTTACAAAGTATGGACCCTAAATAGATTCTATAAAGCTAAAGGTATGTTACAACTCCAGAAGATATAAAACGAATGAGGTATAAACTTGTCACATCATCACATGATACCACTGCCTTACAAGGCCATCAACATTATCACATCACTAGGGTATATCAATCCCTCATCACATCACTGACACATATCACCTCATGCTAGGCATAAAGCCTCTGACAGGTCATAAGATCCAAAACACACCATTCCTGTACATTCAATATCACAATGTGCCTCAACCATGCTTATAGTCATTACCCTATGTTATGTCAAATACATCATAGAATTCCAAATAGATATGATAGTAATTCACCTGCAAAACTAACTCAGTGTCAGGGTGACACTTCCTCAACATTGAAACATGAAACATGAAACACTAGATGCAACCTGTGCAACTCAAGTGGCAACTCCAACTTATAAGCTACCTTCCCAACACGTGCCACCACTAGGTAAGGTCCCATATATCTAGGAGACAACTTAAGCTTCTTCTCAAACCACAAAACACCTCTCCAAGGAGAGACCTTAAGGTACACTCAGTCTCCCACTTGGAGCTCCAACGGCCTACGCCGGTTATCAGTGTACGATTTCTTCCTATCCTAGGATGCTTTCAACTATTATTATATAATATTTATCTTCTCTCTGGTCTGGTGCACAAGCTCAAGATCCAAAAGCTATAGTCACCAATCTCATACCAACATAAAGGAGATATGCAACATCTCCCATACAAAGCCTCGTAAGGTGCCATATCAATGCTCCTCTGATAACTGTTATTGTAGGCAAACTCTATCAAACTGAGGTGGACATCCCAACTACCCAAAAACTACAAAGCACAAGCTCTCAACAGATCCTCCAAAGTTTGTATTGTCCTCACTGACTGTCCATCTGTCTACGGGTGAAACATCGTATCAAACTTCAATTTTGTACCCATAGTTGTATGTAGACGTTCCCAAAAGTGACTGGTGAACTGAGGACCTCTATCTGACACGATGGTAGCTGGGGTACCATGTAAATGAATGATCTCATAAACATAAATATGAGCCAACTTCTTTGCCGTGTACATTGACTTTACAGGAAGAAAATGCACAGACTTAGTCAACATGTCAACGATTACCCATATAGAATCATGACCTTTGGCTGTCCTAGGAAGTCCAACCATAAAGTCCATCATGACATGATCCCACCTCCACTGTGGTATGGGTAACTATTGCAAAGTCCCAGCAAGCTTCTAATGTTCTACTTTAACCTACTGACACACTATGTACTTCGCTACAAACTCAGCCACATCACGCTTCAATCCAGGCCACCAATATAAATCTTTCAAGTTGTGGTACATCATGGTGCTTCCCATATGCATAATGTACAATGAGGAATGAGCCTCCTTTAAGACCATATTCCCTAGTTCATCCACATCTGGAACCACAACTCTACCATGGTAGCACACTGTCCCATCCTATGACTCATGGAAGCCATCATGCTTCTCGCTACCAAACTCTGATCGGATCTGCTGTATCACAATATCACTTTGCTGAGCATCTTTGATCTATTGCCTCAACATAGGCTTCACTTGTAACTGTGCCAAAAATCCTACTAACAAGGTCACTTCCAACTTCATGTTCATCTAACACAAGGAGACCAACATGTCTCTCTTATGGCACACCAAAGAGCATAACTATGCCTTATCCACATATGCTAACGAAGAAGACTTCCTACTCAAAGCATCTACAACCACATTCACCTTCCCTGGGTGGTAATCTATGGTGCAATCATAGTCTTTGATCAGATCCATCTAGTGTCTCTACCGCATGTTCAACTCCTACAATGAAAAGATATACTTAAGGTTCTTATGGTCAGTGAAGATCTAACACTTCTCGCTATAAAGGTAGTGTCTCCATATCTTCAAGGCATGAACCATTGCTGCAAGCTCCAGATCATACGTTGGGTATCTCTACTCGTGTTTCTTAAGATGTCGTGAAGCAAAAGAAATCACATTCTTATCTTGCATCAGCACACAACCCAAACCATTCTTTGAAGCATCACAGAAAATTATGTATCTTTTCCCTTGTTCTGGAAACACTAGCATCGGTGCACTGGTCATCTTCTCCTTTAATAGCTAAAAAGAATGCTAACACTTTTCATCACAGACAAAAGGTACATCTTTCCTCGTCATCTTTGTTAGGGGCAATGCCATTGCGCTGAAGTTCTTGATGAACCTCATGTAATAACCTGCCAAACCTAGAAAAGTTCAAACTTTTATCGACGTCTTCAACTTCTCCCATTCTATCACATATTCAACCTTCTTGGGATCCACACACACACCTTCAACAGATATGACATGTCCTAGAAAAGACTCCTCTTTCAGCCAAAACTCACATTTGTTGAACTTAGCGTACAACTTGTGTTGTCTTAACAAGATTCATGCCCGACACAAATGTTGCTCGTGTTGTTGGCTATCTCGGCTGTAGATCAAGATGTCGTTGATAAACACAACCAAAAACTAATCAAAATAAGGCAAAAACACACCGTTCATCAAGTTCGTGAACATAGTTGGTGCATTGGTTATCCCAAACGAAATAACCACAAACTCTTAATGACCATACCGAGTCCTAAAAGCTGACTTGGGTATGACATCCTTGATCCACAATTGATGATATCTTGACCTTAGGTCCATCTTTGAGAAGAATGCAACACCCCTCAACTGATCAAACAGATCATCTATCTACAACAAAGGATACTTATTCTTGATTGTCACCTTGTTTAACTACTTGTAATCGATGCACAACCTCATGGATCTATCCTTCTTCTTCACAAGAAACACGGGAGCACCCCAAGGTGAAGTTCTCAGTCTGATAAAACCTTTCTCAAGCAACTCTTGCAACTACTTCTTTAGCTTTTGCATCTCAGCTGGTGCCATCCTATACGATGTCTATGCTATCGACTATGTACCAAGAACCAGATTGATCTCAAAATCAATCTCTCAGGGTGGGGGAACGCCAGGGAACTCATCGAGAAACACGTCTTCAAATTCATAGACAACTAGAACCTCCTGGATACTCAAACTCCTTGTCTTGGTATCCACCACATGCGCCAAGAATGCATCACAACCCTGTCTCATCCACCACTCTGCCATCATCACTGACACCAAACATGTAGGGAGAATTTTCCTATCTCCTTGGAAGATACACAACACATCACCATCGACAAATGTTGCCACTTTGGAACTATATTCCAAAATCACCCAGTACTTCTCCAAAGTATCCATTCCAATGATCACATTAAATCCATGCATATCAAGTGGTATGAGATCCACTTGAATGCTACGTCTTGAGAAAGAAAGAACACAGGAAGGACACACCTCTCGCAACTCGGCAGAACCAACTAAATGGGTTTCTAAGAGAAGACTATCACGTCTATGACTAATAGGCAAAGAACAACTAGCAATCACTTCTCTAGTGATAAAAGAGTGTGTCACACCCAGGTCAACCAAAATAGATATAAAGCAAGAAGAAGACAACTAAGAATGAAATAACTCCATCTGACCTGTTACAACTTGTGGGTTGACCACTCCTTCTGATCTGACTCATAGAATAGAATCGAGCCGCTGCCTGTTGTTGCTCCCTTCCTCTGTTGGCTCAAAATAATCAAAAAAGGATAGGTGCAGAGACTCAATGGGAGCTTCAAAAAATGTGAGTTTTGGCTGAAAGAGGAGTCTTTTCTAGGACATGTCATATCTGTTGAAGGTATGTGTGTGGATCCCAAGAAGGTTGAATATGTGATAGAATGGGAGAAGTTGAAGACGTCGATAAAAGTTTGAACTTTTCTAGGTTTGGCAGGTTATTACATGAGGTTCATCAAGAACTTCAGCGCAATGGCATTGCCCCTAACAAAGATGACGAAGAAAGATGTACCTTTTGTCTGTGATGAAAAGTGTTAGAATTCTTTTTAGCTATTAAAGGAGAAGATGACCAGTGCACCGATGCTAGTGTTTCCAGAACAAGGGAAAAGATACATAATTTTCTGTGATGCTTCAAAGAATGGTTTGGGTTGTGTGCTGATGCAAGATAAGAATGTGATTTCTTTTGCTTCACGACATCTTAAGAAACACGAGTAGAGATACCCAACGTATGATCTGGAGCTTGCAGCAATGGTTCATGCCTTGAAGATATGGAGACACTACCTTTATAGCGAGAAGTGTTAGATCTTCACTGACCATAAGAACCTTAAGTATATCTTTTCATTGTAGGAGTTGAACATGCGGTAGAGACACTAGATGGATCTGATCAAAGACTATGATTGCACCATAGATTACCACCCAGGGAAGGTGAATGTGGTTGTAGATGCTTTGAGTAGGAAGTCTTCTTCGTTAGCATATGTGGATAAGGCATAGTTATGCTCTTTGGTGTGCCATAAGAGAGACATGTTGGTCTCCTTGTGTTAGATGAAAGACTTCTCTGATGTAATCGCTTCGTGTTGTTTGCTGGAGATTCCTCTGTTACAAGAAGCAACTTCTTCCTTCCTCTCCTTAAAGGTTTTGTTTGGGTAGTGGTACCTGTGATTGCTAGACTATACTAGTAGTGCACGCTGACCGTCGTCAAGTGTGAGTGAGACGACAACCTGTAATAGGTTTATGACTGGGTTGACTAGAAGAACGATGTTCATCCTTCAAGATTGTGAATTATTGATTTCTTTAAGTATCATGTTTATTTTTTAACGAATGATCTGGTTTGAGTTCCTAACTTTTTTATTTTTATTCTCCTGGATTGGTTAATTTTATGTATTTCTTATTTGGATCTGCTTGAATATGTTAATTAATTTGTAACTATTGTTACTCCATGTAACGACATCTAATATAAAATTTACAACAGTCTTAAAGAAATCCTCTTTGTCGTTACTTAATAATGGTCAATCATGGTGGTTCTGACAAAAAAATTGATACGCTAATATGCCTGAGAAATTTACTAGTGCCAACTTTTTCAATTGGAAGAGTAGGATGCACATTTGACTTAATATGGTGAGTTTTGATCAGTACATAAAAAAGGATGAATCTAAATCTGATGAGTACGTCCCTGATAACACAAATTAATTATGAACTAGAAGAAGGGTGATAAGACGTGTTGAGGATCAATCTTGTTTGTTTTAAATAACAAATTGTGCAATTCATAATTTAAGTCACCTACTACTACTTTTAAAGTTATTTGTGAGGTGTTAGTAAAGAATTTTAGTATTGAAAATTAGAGTTTTGAAAAGTATTGTGTCTAAATTTCTGAGGGAAAATTTGTTTCTAATCAAACAAACACGACTTTCATCTCTTCTATCATGAACTCTTAGGTACAAAAATAAATTTTTGTGAGAAGTTTCTTGTTATGTCCATCATAGAAAAATTTCCTAACTCTTGGAAATCATTTGACATGACTCTTAAGCATTGTAAAGGAGACTTGCCAATGAATGGCCTAATGAGGGATATTAACATATAAGAAGAACACTTAAAAGAGAAGACTATGAAGTTACCTAGTAATGTAAATTCTAGCGTCAATTTTACTACTGCTAAAATCAAAAATAAGAAATCAAATAATATGCATAAACCTAAGGCTAAAATCCAGAAGAAATCAAAGAACAGATCTTGTTGGACTTATGGATAGGTAGGGGCCACTAGAATAAAGATTGTCCTTCAAAGAAGGCAAAGAAAGTTGTCGTATCTCCAACTGAGGAGATTTTGGTCAACATGATGACTCCTTGAACATCAATGATGGGTATGTGTCTATAAAACCTAAAATCCTTTCTATTTTTGGACCACTTGATTTGATGACACTGGGGCTATTGTACATGTTTATGCTGATAAATCCATATTTGTGTCTTAGCATGCATCTAGAGGTTGTTCTGTGACTTTAGGTAGTTCCGGCTCTACAAAAATCAAAGGTGAAGGATGGGTGGACTTGAAGTTTCCTTCAGGAAAGATTATAACACTTCATTAAGTTATACATGTTCCAACCATTCGATCGCAATGTCTTTAGTGGCATAATTTTAGTTAAGGATGGTTTAAGAATAGAATGCAAATATAGTAAGGCTATTATTACACACCTTTGTGATTATTTATTTTTTGACAAGGGGTATCTATGTGATATGGAGAATTTATTTAAGATTTTTATTAGACCAGTTTAAATTCAGTTTTAAATTTGAATGATAATAGTTTTATTTGCATGAATCATGTATTGTCTGATGTATGGCATTCTCGTTTCGGACATGTTAATTTTGGCTCAATGAAACAGATGATGAATCTTGATTTAATTGGTAAGTCTAATATTAATGTTAATACATGTGAAATTTGGGTGAAAACTAAAATGTCCAGGAAGCCTTTTCATTCTGTAAATAGGAATTTAGAAATTATTGATTTAATACACACTAATATATGTGAATTCAATGAGACTGCTACTACAAACCAAAATGTTATTTCATAACTTTTATTGATGATGCTAGTAGATAATTTTATGTTTGTTTACCTAAAAGTAAACGAGGTATAAATTCAAATTTTATAAAAAATAAGTTGAAACTCAAACTAGTAAGTGCTTAAATGATTAAGGTCTTATAGGGGAGGAGAGTACACCTTGAACTTATTTTTGGAATTTTGTCAATTTTATGGTATAGTTCATGACGTTACGGCTCCTTATTCACCACAGTCTAATGGGATAGTTGAGCATAAGAACCAAATCCTTATAGATATGGTTAATACCTTACTTCAAACCTCTAGTTTACCCAACTTTATGTGGGGGAAGATTTGAATACGTCTTGTTATATTCTGAATATTGTTCCCCATAAACATATGCTCGTTTTAGCAATGGAGAGAGAAAAAAGTGAGTCTTGATCTTCGAGTGTGGGGTTGCCTTATTAAGGTACTTGTCCTTGAACATAAAAGGAAGAAATTGGAATCGAAAATGTTTGATGTCATATTCTTGGATTATGTAGAGACAAGTTATGTCTAGATTCTTGATTGTAAAATCTAATATCTGAGGTATCGATGTCAATATAATTGTGGAACTATATGATGTTATATTATTTGAGGATGTGTTTTTTTATAAAATCTGATGTGTCTGAAGAAGTGTCTCAAAAGGATTCATTCACCACAGGTTCCATTTCCAAGCACGTGGAAAGGATGATAAAATGTGGGGGACGACTCAAAGCATGTTATTTATGAATTTGATAATTTTGAAGAAATACTTAGAACCAAGAAGAAGTAAATGGTCTAGGACGTCCAAAGTTTTTGGAAGTGAATTTCTCACTTACAATGTTGAGGATGGTTTGGTATCTTTCAAACAAGCTATGGATTCTCCAGAACCTACGTTTTGGAAATAATTTAGTAATGATAAAATCCAAACAATTCTCTCAAATGGAATGTGGGAATTAGTAGATTTGCCTCTTGGTTGTTCAGCGGTTGGATGCAAATGGATCTTTAAGAAGAAACTTAATGCGAACGAGACAATCCGTAAGTATAAGGCTAGATTAGTTGTTAAGGGTTACACACAAAGGGAAGGAATATATTATTTTGATACCTATTCTCCTATTTCCTGTATGATTGTAATCTGAGTGCTTATAGCATTGGCTTCCATTTATAATCTCTCTATTCATCAGATGGATTTGAAGACTATTTTCTTACATGGTGATCTTCAATAAGAGATATATGTGGTACAATTTGATCAATTTTTAGGTCGTAGGAATGAGTCTAATGTGTGTAAACTTGTTTAAGTCACTATATGGCTTGAAACAATCTGCTAAGCAAAGGTATGAGAAGTTTGATTCTAATATTTCATCATTTGGCTTTATTTCTAATGAATTTGATAAGTGTCTCTACTGCAAAATTGTCAATGATGGGTTCATTTTGTTATGCTTATATGTCTATGATATCCTAATTTTTAGTTCTGATATAGAAGTAGTAAATGAGACAAAGTCATTCTTATGTAGAAAGTTTCATATGAAGGATATGGGCAATGCTGATATGATGTTAGGGCTTAAAATCATAAGGTTTATTGATGATATAATTATCTCTAAGTCTCACTATATTGAGAATATATTGTAGAGGTCTGAGTACACATCACGTAAACATGTTAAGACTCTATATGATTCATCCAAGACTTTGTTCAAGAATGATATTCGAGTTTCAGCGTCTCAATTATGATACTCTAAGATTATCAGAAGTTTGATGTATCTTATGAACTACACACGTCCAGACATTGCATTTATTGTGAGAAAGTTAAGTAGATACACCAATTATCCCGACAAGACCCATTGGGAAGCTCTTGATCGAGTTTTTAGGCACATCAAGAGAACTTGTTCCCTTGGGTTGCATCATGGAAAATATCCTTCTGTAGTTGAAGGATATAGTGAAGCAAGTTGGATTGTCATGAACTCTAGGAGTAATGGTGTGTCAGGATATGTATTCCTATTAGGAGGAGGTGTTGTTTCCTGGAGGTCTAAGAAATAGACCATATTGTCTTGATCTACTTTTGAGGCAGAGTTGTATGCTTTAGATGAAACTTGAGTGGAAGTTGAATGGCTACATGGACTTATGTCCAGTTTATCTATGGTAAAGAACTTGCTTCCTGCAATTTCAGTTTACTGTGATAGCACTACAACCATTGCTAAAATAAAGATCTTCAAGTATAATCAAAAATAGCATAGACACGTCCAAGCCAAACTCACGCATGTAAGGGGATTAGTGTCTAATGGGTCGTAGTTGTAGACTATGTCGGTACTAAAGATAATACAGTTGACCCTTTCACTAAAGGACTTAATCTAGCCTTAGTGGAGAAATTTAGGTTGTGGATAGGACTAAAACTCATTTACATTTTCCAGGACATAGCAACCCACAAAAAAGAGTGGAGATCCCACAAATTGGATTCAATGTGGTAATAATAAGTTGTCATGTGAATCAAATGAAACTATATTTTTTCATTGACACTTCTTGCATCTATGTATCTATCCCCTAAAAAACATGTTAGTGTCATGATAGCAAGTTAGTAAGAGATTAGTCGTTGAATGGTGTCAAGTTTTAGGACAAGATGTTAGCAGTACTTTCATGGAAACTCCAACTAAATGATTGATGTTGTGTAGGCCGCAATAGGGGAATTGGGTTGTTCGCTGATATAAATCATGACAAGTTATTTGAATGTATGGCCTTAATGCATCATATTTCGTTTGTCATGTCTTTATTATGTTATTACCAACCTATACTATTGCAACTAAGATTCAGTTTTAAGACTTCTGTTCACCTAGTTCCCTGTGGGGGTCAAAATTGCATAACTCAAGTAGATTCAAATCGAAAGGTATCATTTGAAAGTAGGGTATGGAGGACTGAATATATATATATATATATATATATATATATATATATATATATATATATATATATATATAGTCAGGTTAGAATACACTCGAGTGTACAGATCGCACAAGTGTGTGTTTGCATATCAAGACTATTTTTTGCAAGATGTAAACCATTGATCTTTATTGTCATACTATAATTAGACTACATACAAATTTTGAGCCCATTTGGATGAGTGTTTGTCACTCATCCAAGGGCAACAAAATCGACGCACGAAACAAATTTGAAATGCATTTTTTTGCGGTATTTATAACCTGACCTATAAATGTCCAAATGTGATCAATTTTTTCATATGAGTTATTCACAAGATGATTAAGAAGATCAACATATTAGATTTTTGAAAAAAAAATATTGCATCGTGAAAAACTACTTGAGTGTATTCTGCTCCGAATACACTCGAGTGTATTCTAGAATACACTCGAGTGTATTCGGAGCAGAATACACTCAAGTAGTTTTCCATGATGCAACATTTTTTTCAAAAATATAATCTGTTGATCTTCTTAAACATCTTATGAATAGTTCATATATAAAATTTGAGCCCATTTGGACATTAATAGCTCACGTTATGAAGACCACAAAAAATATGCATTTCAAATTAGTTTCGTGCGTCGATTTTGTTGCCCTCAGATGAGTGACTTACACTCATCCAAATGGGATCAAAATTTGTATGTAGCCTAATTATAGTATGATAATGAAGATCATTGGTTTACATTTTGTAAAAAAAAAAAGTCTTGATATGCAAACACCACTTGAGTGTAGCGTGTGATCTGTACACTCGAGTGTATTCTAGCCTGACACTATATATATATATACTTTGTTTGTTAGTCATTTATTTAACATGAATTAAGCCCAATGTAGTGCACCTAATACATAGAGAAAATGTAGCTTTGTGTCTTGTACAAATGGGAAGAGTTTTAATCCCACATTGATCAATCCTTGAACTTTTGTGGTCGTTACTTATCGGATCACATGTGACACTAGAGTCAAAGGGCTCTATGGGGAGTATGCTCGCCTCCTTGGTGGGTATGGTGACCACAACACACACGCACACACACATACTCGCGTGTCACACCACACCTCGCATGGCCGGACACGGGCTCGAACTTGTGGTTTGTGAAAATTGTCTCTTGTCTTCCGTCTTTTTTACACAAAGATACAAGTACATAATTAATTATTAATTTAATTAATTATTTCTTCTGAAACGGAGTTATTCGTCCTAATTGAAAAGGTTTTGCCTCACATGTTTTTTCACAACATATACAAGAGCGATCATGTGATCGTGTCTTAATGGAAATAGGATTTGGAGGCGTGAAAAGCTATAAATAAGTTTTTCATCGTTAGGGTTGGAAAAAAATCTTCCGAACATCAACCATTGACCGTTCGTGCATGTGTTTTGTGAACCCTAGAGAGACTTCTCTGCCATCGTCTCTTCTTGTTGTCTTCTGGAGATTCCTCTCGTACAAGAAGCAACATCTTCCTTCCTCTCCCTAAAGGTGCAATATATCTGAATGGTGGTACCTACGATTGCTGAACTACACTGATAGTTCACGTTGATCCTCGTCAAGCACGAGCGAGGTGACAATCTGTTACAAGCACGTGACTGGGCGACTAGAACAACGGTGTTCATCTTTCAAGATTGCAAGCTGCTGATTTCTTGAAGTATCATGTTCATTTTTTAACAAACGGTCTGGTCTAAATTCCTAATTCTTTTATTTCTATTTTCCTGAATTGGTTAATTATGGACACGTTTGGATTGTCGTAACTGTAAGTAGCCGGATTTACAAGAATGCACCAGTTCGATTATCCCAGTAAAAGGATTTTCTGATTTAAGGAGTTACCGTAACACCAAACTTTTAAGTTTGGTTCATTTGCACCTCCGTGTGATCCGTCGGACACTTTGCCCCTTTTTTTGTACGGCGTAACAGAGCTGCACAGCACTGCCGAGCAAGATTTCAGCGTCCAGCCATTTTGAGAAGGCAAAGCCCGTCCAGCACTTCTAGCTTGTTAGAAAGTACAGGATTCTTTCCATTTCTCCTCTCCGGTAAACCAAAGCTAGTTTTTGGATTGCGGAAGCATCATCTACAGTCCATTACGACTACATCCGGCAAAACAAGCCCCTATATGTATTTGTTATATGGATATGTCTGAATCAGTTAATTAACAACTGTTGTTGCTGCATGTAATGACATCGGATATAAAATTTACAACATCTTGGGCATGTGGAAGTAAGGGCCTATGTATGGAAGCATCGGACAGAGGACATATGGCGTCCTTGGCGTGCGACGTTGCTAGTGAGAAAGAAGACAATTGGACGTGATTTGCTGCTAGATGCAGTGTTCTCATATGCCCCACATGAGGCCGCTTATGCGGCCGCATATGCTTATGCGGCCCTCAGCCGCTCCTCATATAACTATGCAGTGCTATTTTTGGGCATGGACCGAATATACGGCCTGCGGTCTGCATATGCGGCTGCTTAAGCCCCGCATTTCATTTGGCGACTTAAGTAAAAAAATATAAAACCTCAAATAAAATCAACCAAATTAAATGACAACTTCTTATATATAGTTGGTTTTAGATCAAATATTGAAATTTTGCTGCCTTAGAAATAATTCAATTTTGAATGAGTGGTGCAAAATATATTATTACATCTTATAATTGTCAATGTTTCATTATGCTCTTTCTTTTTCTCTTTTCTTTCTCTTCTATTTTGCTCTAAGATTAGAACATGTTGCACTTGCAACAGTTCTTATTTTGTCTTGTATAAAAGGGGAATCTATTGCAAATATTAAGTGGACATTATATTTTCTTTTATAAAGTATCAATTTGTGTGCTGCCTAGGGGGTAATTTATATTCCCTACGACTTTTTCTTCTCTATTTATTTCTGACTTGATTTCTTCATATCATTTTGATGTTTTGATTTTGTTTTTGATGTTCTTTTTCTATTTCTACTTTGAACTACTATATGTTGTGTAATTGTGGTTATTTTTATTGTGTTCATTCAATAAATGTTCTGCTATGAACTGTATTTGTTAGTGTGTTGTGTTACTTGTATGCTCTAGTACATTATATAAACTTAGGATTTTGTTGATTGATTTTTCTTCTTGACGATTGGAAAATATGTGTTTCTTCTTCCATGATGTAATGATTCGTTGGTACATTTTGGGTTATTATGCTACGAAACTAGATAGTATGAAATTTATGATTATGATTATATTTTTAATTAATTATATTATATAAAATATAGAATTTATTAAAAATTCAAAAACACATATGCCCCGCTTATGCTCCCGCATTCCGCTTATACTCTATGCGGTACCCTGACCGAACGCATACCGCATAACGCATTTCAGAACATTGGCTAGATGTGAAGTGCAGGCTGCTGAACTCAGTTGCCAGATGAACGGACATGGCGTGAGCAGATACGCATGATGCCTGGACATTTGTGCGTATGGGGGTTTGTTGTCGAAGGAAATTTGTTGACGACGTGCAGCACCGGCACACTATTGAACTCGTCGATCTTTGCAAAAGTCATTGATTTAAATGAAACCACGCTAGTCTGGGATATCTTGTTGGAAGCTACTTCTCTGGGATCATTTTAGGTAAAGAGCGTATGTAATTTTGAAAAAAGAACTGCACAACATCAAGCTCGTATTTTGATCTTAAACCATGGATAATACAACACGCTGGGTGAAGGGTTGATCCGAAAAGCAATAGTCCTCAAAGCCTATGTTATCTTTAGAATAAAAACAATCAACATCCACGCCACAAGCGTCGAGAGCAAGCGACTTACTTACCCTACAGGATCTCCTGCGTGTGAAACACTAAAGATACTAACAAAGAAAAAGCAACACATCTAAAACAAAGAAAGGTGGTCAGCAAACCCAAAATGGGTTAAGCACTTCCCGAATTTGGGTAGGAGAAATGCTACCCCCTACAACGATACCAAAGCAGCTACATTTAAGTTCATTCTCGATTTTGCATCACCAAAATATTCTTTTAGGCCCCAACCCCAACCGTGTCAAGATGATTACATGTGAGAGCCGAAGAGAGCCCAAAGAGCATGGCCCCGACACCAACAAATTAGTACATTTTATTGAAACGCGTGTACATATGATGTTAGTGACGATCAAATAAAGAAAAGACACTGTGTCAACTAAATAGATCATTGGTTCGCTACTTCAATTGCACTAGTCCCTTATAGGTCTGTGGTTCAACACCTCTTGGTGTCATTTTTGCGATTTTTTTCCCATGTGAATCTTGTCAAGCATTTGGCAGCAGTTGAGGACTTTAGTCAATGGTAGCCAGGTCGTTGTACCGGTCAGAAACTCGGCTCCAACAACTATTATAGCGTGTTAACATGATTGCAATGACAAAAGCTAGCAATCTAATTATATCATGAATATTTGAAACAAGCTCCAAATATAAGTAGATATTATCCAGAAATCCTTTACATAGTACGAATCAAGCCCAAGCCAAGTATGCAGCATTCTCTTTTACGATCTATTTCCTTTCGTAGCCTTAAATTCAAAATATTCCATAAGAGTCCAATATATATTATATATTTGAAACAAGTCCCTGACAATAAATAAAGACGCAAAAACCTTTTCCTCAGTTCAAAATATGTCTTGTATGTGCATTTTTTTTTATTTTTCGTTGTGCACTCTGTACATTTTAATGATTGAAAGTGAACACTTACAAAATTGGAAACAATCTAACTATATGCACAGCAAAAACGGACCCGAAGTCCTTAATTTGGTATTAAAAAAACTAAGAAATTCGTAACTTTGTGGTTGTTTGAAAGAAGTTGCATATATCTGCTTGTCCATTTTAAGAACCTCCCCTTAGAAATCTACAGTGTGAGTAACTCTGTAATATCTGTTGATAACTTCTACACTACCCAATTAATCAAATTAGTGAGTAAAAAGTATGACAAAATAGATGGGGGCCCATATAATCTTTTAGTAGCCCACATAAAAGTTATCCATTACACTTCATCAACTATAATTGTGTTTGATTTGCAAGACTGGATAAAACTGATCATAATTTTTTACACAATGCAAACCCTACATTTTCGATACCAAAAAATATATATAACTTTTTATTCCAACTGCATCGTCCTCGACGCCAACAACCAACTTCAGCTTGGTGATGAACCAAACACGAAAATCATGATCCCAAATTATCAAGTTCAACAAAATCAAATGAAAAATAAAAATTACAAATTTGCACAACCGGGAATTTTGATAAGATCAGATCAGTTCAGTAACTTGTGCTGTTGAGCACCTCCCGTGTGCGCATGTCCACGTAGCTGGTGCACGCCCACCTGTGTGGGTGTTCGTGCAATAGGCAGGTAAGGTATCTTTATGACATGAGGGTAGGTGGGTGGGTCGGTCTGTGTGACTGCGGATAGGTGCTTAATGTAGCTTTGAAACTCCCTGATTCTTGTGGCGTCATCCATCGTTGTTATTTATATATATAAGTTCAATCAAATGAAAGGTTGCAATAAATCCACACTAGCCTGACCCAACAGAGTTCAGAGATAAGATTCAAACAGGTTACAACTCTTAAATTGCCTTTTATCTGTATAATAAAGATTCACTGGATAATTGAGCATCATATCTAATTGGTTAACCAATTTCTAAATATAACTAAGACACGTACTGAATTCATATATGGTCCTTTAAAGCAAAGATTCAAACAGGTTATAACTCTTAAATTGCCTTTTCTCTGTATAATAAAGATTCACTGGATAATTGAGCATCATATCTAATTGGTTAACCAATTTCTAAATATAACTAAGACACGTACTGAATTCATATATGGTCCTTTAAAGCAAAGATTCTCTCTCGTTCCCCGAGGAGGTAGGAAAACACCTGCTTTAAATTACCCCTGGACGGTCTGGCACTTGCAGCATACTTGCATATAAATATCAGCCGCTTCCTTATCTCTGATTTTGTAACGGGTACTTCCGTGAACGATTTGCCGCCATCAAAAGTACCTAACAAAGATGCGAACACAGCTAGTGAGTCCATCCGTTATATAACAGCACGTTTTACTTGCTTTAAAGGTAATATATGAATATAAGAGGGCACCTTCACTATTAAATTGACTAATGAAAATGGCTAGAGCTACGCACACGCTGATATCTTCTCCTGGATAGCATAAGCGTGCAACAGTCCACTTTAGTGCAATATCATCCTTTTCATTCCATCCAAACATAAATCTAAGAATTTATATAAAACAGCGTACCATTGCGGCAACAAACCAATAGTCTCTTCTTTTCGTTCAAATGAACTTTTGCAAACTCGATGGCTGAAAACAGATTTTGCTGCAAGGAAAACCTGTCCATTTTTGATGACTGCCAAACATGATAAGAGTTAGGACCTAATAAACTACCATCAACTACATCCAGCAAATATGCAACCAACAGTCGACTTGCATACCATAATTGGTAAATGCAGATAAGTGGCTGCATCTGAAGAATGGGAAGTCAATATATCGTGACCACAACTCAGTATGCAATCTATGTCCTTTGACAAGCTTCCCACTGCACTAATTATACATGTCAACTACCACAGTATCACACCTTGTCTGTATATAAGATTTCAGCAGATATATTGCTAAAGAAAAACAAGCATGTGATATGTAAGTGAAGCAACCTCTTGGGTCATCCGGGCTCTGGCACCTGTTTGGAGAGGGGGTGGGCTTCGGCCCATGCAGATCTAAAAAAAAAAAAAAAAAAAAAAAAAAACAGGCAAGAATTTTAATGGAAACTGTTTCCCTGTGAAAGAAGAGTGCATGCAGTTCTTACATAGACGCTATATGCAAATTCTTTTTTTAGCAAAATGGAGGACACCTTGCCTAACTATTCCAGCCTTTGCTTACAGATAGAACAATTGATATGTTTTGCCCACAAAAGTGTAGCGCAGTGGTGATTAGACGAAAATACTGAGAAGGAAGTCTCAGATTAAATTCTTGTTTTACTGGATTGTTATGAAATTTTCTAGTTGACCATGATTTTGACTCACTTATGCATCGTGTTTGCCTATGATTTACTTAACCTCCTTATGTCGGGCCTCCATGGGTTCATGGGGGGCCTAGAGAGTTTTTATCCTTTAGGTAACAAATCATCTGAAAGAGGGTGTTTAAGCATTCTTACTGATAGTGTCCAACAATGGCTTCTCATCGTGGCAAATTGGACCAATTAATGTTTGTGCAAAACTGAGATACTTCAACATTTTCTTCAATTTATAGTGAAAACCTCAATGACTATCAAATAGATAAGAACGAAACCTTCATTTTCTTCATGATTTGCTTTGAGTTGTCAGAATAATACTCTTTAACTAGATTACATATAGGGTTTCGCTTTCCTAAGTTAACAGTTTTTATGTGGAATCGGAGAGAATCTGCAATCATTCAATCTGACCAAAGGAGAGTATCGATATTGGTTTTTCTACAGAAACCCTTATTCAATCACTATATAATACATTCTCCACTCCTCTTTCAACAAGATGAAGATCCCATTCCTTAAACTCAGAAGAAACTAATATGTTTGGCATATGTAGAATAATAGGATATTATTGGGATAATTGGACAAAAACAAGTCCTCTATTTGTATAGGTAAAGAGATGGGGGCTATACAGATGTAAGCAATTTGGGATAAAAGACCGAAGAGGGAAACACCGATAACACAAAATATAACAAGACATAACACAATGCACTAAATATATTAACACTCCTCCCCCCCCCAGGCTGAAGCATATGTCTACCTAGGTTGTCCATCATGGTCGTAAATCTTATCTTTGAAAGTGACCTTGTGAAAATGTCAACAAGCTGATCCTTAGTCCTAATGTAAGGAGAACATAATTGACGCCCTTACAAAGTGATCATCCACCTCACTGTGTTGGGTGCGTTCATGGAATGTAGGATTGCTTACAATGAAGATAGATGTTTTATTATCACATAACATTGGGATAAGTTCAGAATCACAGATGTCAAATTCTTTCAGAAAACCTTGAACCTACATTGATTCAGAAGTGGTATGAGCCATGGCTAGATACTCAGCTTCAGTGCTAGACGTGCAAGGACGGCCAATTTTTGAAAGCATCAGGTAACCAGTTTTCCTCCTATAAAGGTGCAATAACAAGTAGATTTGTGGTCAGTTCACTGCCAGCATAGTCAGAATCAGAGTAGCTAGTTATTTTGTAGTGTTTGTGTCGTCTATATAGAAGACCTTCTCCAACAGTATCTTTTAAGCATTTGAGAATATGGTAGACATCGTCCTAGTGACGTTGTCAAGGTTTGTGTAGATACCTACTAACAAGTCCAACTGTAGACATGATATCAGCTTTCCTAACAATTAAGTAGATGAATTTACCAACTAGTCTTCTATATTGCTTGTTATAAGAATATGGAGGAAAGGAGTCATCATCCCATATTGTGTTAGGATCAAGAGTACCGGCTGGCTTGGCTCCCAACAAGCCAGTTTCTTGTGAGAGATTGAGAACATACTTGCGCTAAGATGGAAAAACTTCATAAGAAGAATGCAACAATCTGACTTTTCTCACTCTTTCAATTATGCACATCAAGACTCATAAGATGCCCAATTGTATTCAACAACCTCCCTCACCCTCAATTGGATGACTTTGAGTCACATTATGCTCAAGTAATGATTGCATGTGAATATCACACTGAGCTTATTTGACTAAAGTTGAGTGCATAATTAGACTTTTGAACAAACATTTCGATTATCGAATGCTCTCAACATCATCGTCTTGGATCCAAACTTTTTGTGCAAGAAGAAGAAAAAAATTGTTACAAAATAATGAAAATTTAATGCCAATTGGAGTTACAGTTCAAAAATCATAGTAGGGAAAACCTAAGTCCATAATGGTGAAGTAGAGGTGTCTAGGCAATGCGAGGGACTAATACACCTCATATACGCCTAGCTGCGATGGTTGGGGTGTTCTTAGTGTACCTACCTAGTCAAAGTGAATCCAAGATCGGATTAAGTTTTTTTTCCTACAAAGTTAGAGTCGTCTAGCATCTCATCTCTTCTTTAAGGACTTCTCCAAGACACCCAATTAGATGATGGTTAGTTAGTTTCTCACCTCCTCGTGTGATCTCTCTCATGACAATTAATCACATGGTCTCTCGATTATGTGTAGCTTATGTATGGGAAAACTAAAATTCAAATAAATTGATAAAAAGTTGATTAAGATGATAACGATGTCTTGATTGGATATTAATTTGAAGCAATGTTATGATAAAAGAAAGTATTATTGAAGTTACTCTTGTATCAACCCTCAGATCATGCAAACTCAATTTTATCAAAATATGGCTTATGTGCTTACTATGTTTGAGGTAAATGATAATAATCTTGTCTTGATATGATAAAATAAGGAGGTCACATAAAATGATAATACCTCCAAGGTTGATGAGCTCTCTATTTTGTTTAGTCTATGTTACATATTGTTGAAACCTCAAACATAATTAAATAATTTATTTCCCAATTTGATATAAATCACGATCATACTTTGAAATGACTACATTTTTGGACTCTCAAAATCATGAAAAAAAACTTCGATACAAGAGGCATGTCCCCATTGATTACTATGCATCTTTGTAATCTCAATTTTGAAAAATATGATGAATATAGATCTCAATCTTGTCCTATTATGCTCTTAACTCTTGGAAGACTTCTCAATTTCCAAATACAACCTTACATTGACCATGAAAGGAATGGAATGAAATTATAACCTCAAATATGTCAAATCTCTTAGGACCATGGTTACTCTATGATGATAATTGATCTTTCATCTCATGACTTTGTGAAGTGTGATTCGATAATTGTTGATCTCCTTATTTTGAAATGTTTGATGTTTCATGAATAATGAGGACCAATGTGCTAAATAAGGGTGGTAGTTGACTTAGGACTCCCTTAACCTAAGTCACATCCCTATTATGACTACCTCTATATTTTATGTTGTAGATTATTTAGAGTTTAGAAAGGTAACCCCTTCCACACGATTTTGATTTGTTGGCCTAAGTCTTTGATAGGTCAGGTCTATGTTAATATCGATACATGATCTGGAATCTCGACATGATAATGATCATTGAGTATGATGATGTTGATTATAGCTTGTGATTAACTTCCTAGAAAGACCTAGGTCTAGATCATTCGTCAACCCCCGAATACCATGATTATGAAATTATTGTTGATATCACGAGATATCACTCGACTGTTACTCGGTTATCGTATATGGGTGAATGACCATACATATGGATTAAGTAGGATTCTTATAACCTAGTTTCGAAATGTTTGGACCTATGACTTTGATGTCCAAACTTTTGACTCTCAATATTGAATTATGAAATTTTTCTCATGATTATTGTTCTTGATATTAAATTGACTCATAGGATCAACCGTATTTGGATCTTGAGATTGCCTTCAATACATGATTGATGACTTTTGTGTTCCCAGATTTTGAAAACTCAAAATGATGATTATATTGACCTCTTCACTTATGAATAAGGAATAAGCTCTCATATGGACTAGGGTGGGACCTTCCATTAATTTCGATATGAAATCATGATATTGAAATATGATGCGTCTTGTTGAAATACAAAATCTCAATCATTGATGTATAAACCCACTTAGGCCAATGTAGAAGCTAGAACCATAAATGTTGGGATTGAAAGTCATGTTTTTCTCTTGAATCAAGGAGTCATATTTGTTTGACCTAAAAGGTGATCTATCCAAATTTGTGATCTTTTGATGATCTATGTGGCTATGCTTGAACATCGATGTTTGGTTTCTTGGTATCAGAATAGTGTTGATGATTGAAGTGATGATGATTTTTTTTGCTGAGAAAGTGATGATGATATTATATATTGAGTAACAAGATAGATATGATATGTAATATGAATTATGAAGTCCCAATCTCATTTTAGGATTTGTCTTACTTTTGGGGACAAAATACCTTTTAAGGTAGGGAGGATCTAACAACCAGAATTTTCCACGCTCAATTATGCACATCTGGACTCATAAGATGCTCAATTATATTCAACAACCTCCTCACACTCAATTGGATGATTTTGAGTCACAATATGCTCAATTCATAATCTGGATGTGATTAAATGTCACATTGAGCTTATTTGACTAAAGTTAAGTGCATAATTAGACTTTTGAACATAAATTTTGATTGTCGATGAGCTCAACATCATCATCTTAGATCCAAATTTTTTGTACAAATAGAGGAGAAAATTTGTGAGACAATGGTAAAAAATTCTTTCAAATCTCAATCACAGTTCAAAAGTTATGAAGTTTGCAAGATGACCAAAGAAACACAACTTTGTATTTATTTCACTTAAACAACTTAATGATCTACGGCACTCCCTCTCGACAAATAGGAAGCCACCATTTCGAAGCCACGGCTTGATCTTCTTCCTTGTACAGAAGAAAGTACAAACTTGGACAATCCGGCCATTATTGCTTCCTTAGGACCAAATAACACTTCCTCTTTCTTCTTCCTCTTTTATTTGCAACCATTTTCTTGTGCTTTCATGCCCCACAGCATCTTCCCTCTCATCTCTTGTTTTTCCTCCATCTATGGTGGCGCAGCCTCCAGCCACCTTTGGGGCTTCATGCCCTCGACCACCATAGCGCCGACCAAGACAGCCGTTGGACTCACAAGGGTAGGCCGAAGCCCGCCCGCTAGTCCACGAGGCATGTAGTGGTGTCCTCCGTGTTCCCTTGTTCGGCGTCGGCGAGCTCGGTCGCGCTGGACGGATATGTGTTCTATATAAAGTGATAAGAGCATATACTATTGTATGTTGCAATCCTTTTTTTACTATGGTCAACGTGAGTATTACCAAATCTAACAAAACATAGAAAAAAAAAAAGATTTTCGTGGCTAAATGGTACTACGCTCTTCAAAGTTTTTAAGAAATCAACAGAAAACAGAAACCAAAACGTATTCCCCATAAATAGCAGGAGTAAAACCATAAAAGAGAAGAAAGGAAAAATAACTTACAGCATAGTGTTGAGCCAATAGCAAGATTGGTAGAACCAATCCAAAAGAAAGAAAGTTGCACCAATGATTTCATGTTGGTGTCACTGATAGAATGGCCATGATTAGCTACCTCGGACTTCGCTACCAACACCTTATTGTCAAAATCATTACTTGTATGCAATTTGTGAGTCTTGATAATCATCTGAGGAACTTCTTCTCCTCTTTGGTTCCGATATACTCTATCCTTCTCTATGAGTTCGGCAACCTTTTGGTTGCACAATTCAGGTCCCCAATCTATAATTTCAAAAACATGCTTCCAAAAGAGTTCAGGAGACAGCCCCCTAGCCCAACTTTCTTCATCATCACCAGCTCCAGGGATGTAATGCCAGCTATACTCAGAGAGTAAACTTTGCTGAATCATCCCATTTGGAGATGAAGCAGATACTAAAATCAAAGGAGTGAAGCTCCATCTATAACTGTCGGGCACTTCATTTAGCCAGATAACTGTCTTTTGGGAAATCCACAAGGGACGTATGGGCTTCTTCAATGATAGCACCAAAGAATCAATATCTGCACCACTAGATTCAAACTGTGTGGTCCACTGCTCAAGACGGTCTTCAATAGATGCTCTTTCAGCTTTAGAGATCCATAATGGAAGATGTAAAGAGCTATCCCAATCAGAAGTGGCCAAATTTTGACATTCTGGAGAGTTGCTCCCCTCCTGCATTTGCATTCATAAAACAGGTAAATGTTAACTTAGATGTTAAGCAGTGCAAAAGACATTTCAGATTGACCAGTTATACCAAATGTGTACTGCGTTCTGAAAGATTTCATTTACACAAATTAAAGGAAAACAGGTGGATTTCCATTCAACTGACCACATAATTTTCTTTTTCTCCAGCTTTTCTCAGTAATCGATTCCTTATTGCTCGATTCAGTACACAGGCCCAAATTGGAATAGTTTTTGACATACTGTCTGGAAACCTTTTCCCTTTTCTTGTAGAATCAACAATAATACAGCCCCCTCTCTGTCCTAACAGAAGTCCAAATTAAGATCAATCCTCACGAAAATTCAACAATAGCAGAGTGGAACATTAAACAGGTATAAGATACTAAAGATATTGATGTAGCTAAAATAAAGAAAATAAGTAAAAACAACAGGATCATGGAAAATTGGCCAGGGAGGATAAAAAAATTACACTAACTAATTAGATATTTGATAAATGCCATAAGATAGTGTTGCGGTTGACTTGAAATGAGCATAAACCTGAAAGTCTTGCGATATGCATATTGAGACGTGACATACTGAAGGACCAATTATGGTTGTGGCCATCAGTGGACTTAAAGTAGCAAGTGGATTCAAAATGGGATGAATACCATAAGCCACAGCGGAGGTTGGCTACGAGAGGAAGCTCTGGCCATAACTGTGCAATCTCAGCAACAAAAATTGAGTCATGGTAGATGGACCGAAGGGCATTATAAAGTGAGTTGTCTCTTTTCTTTATGCACCGGGATGCCTTGTAGATGTTCTGATTCAGTTGATCTCCGGGCATTCTAGTAAAAAAGAAGCAAAGTTAAAAGGGGATAATGCAATTTCAAAGTGTAACACTTAACAGATTATTAAAAGATGACATATACCATACAGGAATTACAGAAAATAATTTAAGGTAAAAGACCTTAATGTTTAACCAATCTGAATTAATTGACTTCAATACTATTAACAGATGGCATACTATACAGTTCAAGAAACACATTATCTTCATGGTTAATACATGAGTCAGCAGCCTCTTTCCAGTCCCCATTCAACACCACCTAATGATGGTGTTAGAGAAGTGTATTTGTCATCACAGAAATTGGGAAAACAAGTAACAACCTCCTACCCTTTTTCTCAAAATTAGCTAGAACAGCAGCCCATAAACATCAGAGACATGGCATCTGTACCTTAATATCAACAAGCCGTCAGAACCCTCTGCACATCCCTACCCTTTAACTTTCCAGGCTCAAACTTTAACTCAAATGGATAAAGCCTCCCACAAAACATGGCTCCCCACTTCCATGTCATGTCAGAGTCATGCCTAGGGGAAAAGCATGCAACGGAAAAAGAATAGTAAAAACAGATTGTGCAGCTAAAGCAAAACACTGAATATACATAAGGCATCTCATATTTAAAGCCCCCACGTGAAATTCGGATCTTGGTAGAAAACAACAGTGTTCAAATCTCCTTGTACCAGTCAACCTTGATGACACAACCTTGTTGGACCACCTCACCAACTCCGATGCCAATCAATGAGAGAGCATTTTCCTCTCTTTGACCCGGCTTAGATTACAGCCAAAAAAATAGCCTTTTGCTGCTGAATAAACTGTCCCACTTGTGACTCTTAGCAAGAGAGGTGACCGTTTCCTCTAGCATAATCCTTCCACATTTCTATGAGTTGAAAGCAGATGAGATCATGGAAATATCAACTGGACTGCAACACAGCCAGTTTCCTAAAATAGCCGCTCCCAGTTTCCAAATCAAGAATCTTGCCAATTACCAATGCAGAGTCATCAGTTTCCGGGTTCCTAGCCTTCATGGCCAATTTGGTGAAGTCTGGTGCCAAAATCTTCAGCAGACTCAAGCTACCCCACCCCCTCGGGAGTAGAATTTTGGTAGACTCAATCTCAATTGATAGAGTGCTCATAATCGTGGCGTACCTCACCTTTTAAAATGAAATCCCTTCTGATCTTTTCAATTCTCTAAATCATTGAAGCATGTAACCTAGACAAAAAGATAGCACTAATAGGACAGTAATAAGATCCACCAACCAACCAGTCAACAGCAAACAAATGTAGCCAACAATGAGAGGAAAAATATTCCTTGGTGCCATAAGACATCATCAACTTCCAGCACCCTAGAAACAATTTCCAACACCAACTAAATCTAAGTTTGCCAGGTTTATCATATAGAGTATGATGTAGGACAGCCTACTCATCAAGAGCCTGGCTACGGCTTGGTGCCTCTTGATTAGAGTGTGTCATGAGTCGTCCACTCATCCTTTATTATATATGCTTGTCTTTTGTTTTGTTGTTGTATCTTGGTTTTCATCTAGGGTTTATTATGTAATTACTTGAGATTAGGATCTAAGAGGACTTATTTGTAAGTTCTTAACTAATCAATTTCATTTGTTATTTCAATACGGTCATTAGCGGAAATAAGCCGGTTAGGGCTTCGGGCAAGTTTTCTATATAAGCATATGCTCAGATGTATTGTCCCGTAGAGTTGAGTTATATGAATTAGTTTCTTTTGCAACATGGTTTGCATCAAATGATATTGGAACCTGAAATCTAAACCATGGGGCTAAATCCCAGTTAGGGTTGTCAATGGGGAGGGTATTGCCCGTTTACCCTTAATCCATACCCTGTAGGGTAAGGGTAAGGGTAAAGATTTTTGTTACCCGTTCCCCATTTACCCTTTCCCCGTTTCTCCACCACATTAAAAGGGGGAGGTTACCCTTTTACCCGCATTTATTTAACAAAGATATAGTTTTATATAGAAGCTTCTAGTTCAATTTCCACCCTATATTTTCTAATAGGAAACCTTGTACATTACGGTTGGCTTCCCACCCCCACTCACAATCAAATGTTTGTAGTATATTATCATTAAATGTTGACCAGGTTGATAGGGTCACGGAACAATGGGAAAAGGATGACCACACCACTTTAAAATAAGTTATTCTTGGACCAATGTCAAAACAAATTATGCAAGTATAACATTATCTTGCTTATATTCACATTTGTGGAAATACAATTCAAGAAAGATGTCATTTAATCTTTATCACCGCACACACCACCTTATAAAAAGTTAGCTTTCTATAAATTTATCATATATCAAAATTACCTGTTTAGCCTTTACCATCCCCGTTTACCCTGTAGGGAAGAGGGTAAGGGGAGGGTAAGGGAATTGCTAAGAAGGGTAATTACCCTTACCCTTACCCGCTACCCTCTCCCCATACCCTCCCCGTTGACAGCCCTAATTCCAGCATCCCCAAGAGATGGTCAAAACCCTAAGTGCGGGCCAACCCACCTACCCTCCACCCATTATAGGCCATATTGGGTTCACAGGATAGGATGTGGAAGGCATGAGTCAGGGATAGGATGTGGTAGGATGTGTTAAAGTGTAGGATGTTGAGTTCTCATCCTACATTTGGATAGAACACATGAAAGGATATGTTACACTGCCTAATAATTCATTAGAATTAAGTATGTATCATTGAAAAGTTAGTGGGGTCTCATATTTCATATTATTATAAAAAGTTTATTTCTTAAACTATTATTTGTTTGTTAATACATGAATTCTAGAATTATATATTTACCCCTACACAAAATGTTCAGTATACCATTATTATACATCAATTAAATGAAACAAATTTAGGCCACGTTTGGCTCAATGGAAAGCATCGACATGGGACTTGTAAAGGAAAACGAGAAGAAGGTATATATATGGTACATGATACAGTATTCCCATCCCATGTTTGTTTGCAATCAAAATAGGATCTGCAACGAAGTTCAATTGATATTGTGCATTTTCTGTTTTCTCCCTAGTCAAAACGAACCAGCAATCACACTGCACACCAGACGGAGAATTCACATCAGTATTGTTTGCATGCACAGCTACAAAGGCTTCATGCAAACCAGAACAGCAAATCAGAATCACTTACCCGGACAGAAGGAAGATCCAGAGGTGGAGGTTGCCGCTTCCGGTTGTTGGGTGCAGATTTAGAGGGAACGGAGTAAAGTCGTGACCGGAAGAGCCAGAAGGCGGAAGGGGAAAGACAAAGGTGGAAGACGGAAGGCCGAAGGGAGCAGTTGGGTGCTGAAGCGGGTGAGACGGGCAGATGCGAGTCGGGACGGGTGTCGGGTGCTAAATTTTTGTATACTTCACAAATACCAGGGGGCACTGCGGAACATGAAATCCCGAATATTTAGGACTCTAATCCCACTCAAATGCAATCCCAATTTGGATATTTACACAAACAAACATGGTATTGCACTTATTATTTATTAATAGGATTACGGTCCTATCCTATGTGTAATCCTGCAAACCAAACGGGGCCTAAGGTACATATTGTGTATTCATGTAAATATCTGAAATATTAAATCAACAGGTAAATGCAACTCTTTTGAAGTGTATTACCAACTAAATGTTTCCTAAATAAGTAGAAGAACATGCAAACATATAACCTGCCTAAGAATTATTTAAACTATAAAGTCACAAGTGTAAAATGTAATTAAGTCTGTGAAAAATTACACATTTGAAGCAAGTTTAAAAAAGGAAATAAGATACTATCTAGGATGAGTCAACATTTTTCCACTCTTGGTACATGTTTTCTGCTGCATTATCTCTCCATTGTGACCACTCATCACTTGGTTCTGCAGTTTGAACATTATCATCGACACGACCTTCATCTGAAACTACTTCAGGAACTTCACTCCACTGGATCAATGGACATTTCTCGTCGAATGAAGTTGTGTAGCAAACAACAAGCGAGGATAATTTTATTTGCCGTTTTCATGGGGTAAAATGAAGGACTTCTTAATATCTCCCATCATTGCTTTAGTAGACCAAAGCATCTCTTAATGACATTGAGAGCAGAAGCATGTCTGAGATTGAACAGTTCTTTTACAGTGGATGGTTGGTGATTTACTCTCCATTCATTAAGATGGTATCTATGGCCCCTGTAGAGTCCTAGAAATCCTTCTCCATTGATATAGCTAGCATGCATCAAGTAATAGTTTCCTACATTAATATCCAAATACACAAGTTTTTGTTATTAAAACATAAGATGTCTACAAAGTTATATGAGATTTCATATAATATGATTATTACACTGAGGAATACGGAATCCGTCTTTTCTAGATGACGCATAAGAACCCTCATATCTGATATTGAACCTCCCCATCCTGGTAGTACATATATAAATTGCATTTCTTTTTAGCATACTCCTAAAACATTCTTAGACAAAAAGCCATTTCTATTTCTATATTTTGCTCTTTCAGTCTCAGGGGCATGTAGCTCAATGTGTGTGCCATCAATTCCACCAAGACATCCCTATATTACAACCATAGAGAAATTTGATTTTTAAAAAATATTTGATACAATATTAAGTGAATTGAGTGGCTAAAGAGGCTTACTTTGAACCATTTTTGTTTATGATCTGTTGAATCATCAGGAATTTGGTCTGGAAGTTGATATAACTCTTTGTGCATCCTTATCATGGCATTCAATACTTCATTAAAATGCCTGCTAACTATTTCCCCAGACCTAAAAAATCATGTTAAATTATTCTATTCTTTGTATGATGAGCGACAATGTAAAGAGAAATCGACAACATCTTTTCAATAGTTGCACTGTTAGTTGATTTTCATTTTTCAGCATCTATCAAAAGTGTGCATAAACAACGAAAAGTGCGTCGATCCATTCTGAGCTTGTTAATGCATTTCTTATCACTTTTATAAATCAACTGAAATATGTGGTTCCTCCTATTTTCATCATCACCAGGGAGACAAAATCTTTCTCCAAGAATTGTCTTCCCTTGAGCCCATACAACTACAAAATTATAAAGAACCAATAGGATTATCACTCGATGCACAGTTTAACCAAATATGAATGAATAATTGTCCTCCTATTCCTAAGAAATTGATTTTCCCATTTTGATAGATGAGACAGCTGCATGGCAAAGTAATGAAAACTTGTGGAATGAGAACTTGTAAAACATTAACACTAAACAATACTTTTCGATAACTGAAACATATTCAAACATATTTTAATTTTATAACAAATTGACAAGTGAAACATTAACTAAACTGACGCAAGTTGAATAAGAAAACAGGAATTGCACGTAAACAAATTGACAAATAAAAAGTAGAACTTGATGTCTAATAACCACGGAACTAGATATTTGACCATACCATAGTGAAGGCAATATTTGACAAACGACAAAGTATTAAAAATAAAAAAGGTTGGCACGAGCAAGATATATGCAATCACCGAACTAATTTTTTCTAGTGATGAAGAAATAGGCAGTTTGATTCAACGCGGCATGATCAGAAAGTAATATAAAATCCATTATACCAACCTGCAATTTACGGTATGTCACAAGAATTCAGAGTGCATCATGATTGTCTAATCTCGAGCGGTGTCTTGATGATGCAGTGACGAGAGTTGTCTCTTATACAAAGAAGATTGTCGGTCACAACTGCTTGAAAGCAGGTTTGGAAGATAACAAGAGGCACCATTGCCTGGTGTGTACTACAGTAGCGAGAGTGCCGCAAGGACACGAGCACGGCTATACGAAGGAATTCATCCAGGAGCACAGCCTCTGAAATTGTACGTCGTAGTCAAGGGCCACTCTTCCGAAATGGTCGGCTGTAGTCACGGGTGTGGATTAGGCAAGAAGAAGGGAGTTCCTATGGTTACGATAGCAATCGGGGTGGAACTGGTCACGGCGGCAACAGGGGAGAAGGCCGCCGCCTGGAATCGCGTGGGTCGAGGGTTTTGCACGAGTCGGGGGAAACGACTCGGACGGAACCGTCGATTGCGTCGAAAGGATGACAAATACCTCCTCTTAGGGCCTGTTTGGTAGGATGACATTTCAGTTCATGCCGTTGGAATGTTAGGAATTTTTTTAGGAAAACTATTTGGTGGGGTTGCATCCAATGCATTTCTTGCAAATGCAATAGCGTTCGTGACATGGATTTTGTAATCTGGATTTGATTAGACGGGGTTAGTTAGGATCTAGTCTGATTCTGTTTGGCAACCTAGTCTGATTCTGGTCAGCTGGTCTGATTTGAGTCTAGATTCAGTCTAATTCTGTTTGGCTAGTAGTCTGGATTCAGTCTGATTTTATTTGACAATCTAGTCAGAATCTGTTTGTTCTGTCCTGTTCTTGCAGAACTGTTTTAGCTAATACAAGGAATGTGTACATGTGATGGCGCCTCAATATAATTACAAAATTTACAAAAAAAATATTTGTATTTTGTGGATGTTATTTTTTTTATTTAGTAAAGTGAAAATAGTATATGAGTATGCTCATTTGTACGTGATGATTTAAAATAAATCAAATTGTATTGTTGTACATATTTGATCCAGAAACTGTAAACTGACAAGATAATTGAAATTGTCCTAATATAACATAAATTGCGCATAAGTACAAAAGTAAAGATAATAACACATTTTCATTAG
Organism: Alisma plantago-aquatica; assembly: GCA_963693085.1. Taxonomy (NCBI): domain Eukaryota; kingdom Viridiplantae; phylum Streptophyta; class Magnoliopsida; order Alismatales; family Alismataceae; genus Alisma; species Alisma plantago-aquatica. The sequence goes on from OY856413.1 coordinate 784,834,363, forward strand.
AACTTAAACAAACAAAAAAATTGATAATAAGTTATTGGTTACCGGGCAAATAAATCGTTAACATAATAGGGAGAGGGACAAAAAATGAGAGGCATGTCCTGAACCTAGACATAGACATTCATACACATGTTAAGATGGTGATCAGCCACTCTGGTGGACAGTCTTTGATGTGGAGGATGATTTATTTTGATCCCATGTAGGACTGTTCCAGTCGGCCCACTTTAGGGTGTCATCGTACTAGTCCCATGACACAGGACAGGCTTCCTGCAATGACTGATTGGGTTGTTGTTTGATGTCGTCTTTTGGCCAATCAAACAGCAAAGGTAGATGATGAACAGGATGACTGACCCTAACCTTGCCTTGTTCCTGGCTCCCATTTTTTACCTGCTCATGTGTATCCTCGCAACATTTTTTTTGCACACAAGGTTTTCTTCAACAGATTTTTGTATCTTTGACGGAGACATCAATAATTTTTCAAACTTTGTCCTTACCTTTAAACGCGATTGTGACATCTAAATTAAATAAATAAATATAAGTATGAGCAAATATCGTTAACAGTAAACTAACTGTGACAATAATGTATACAAATAAATGTTGCAAGTAAACTTAGCTAAAAACAAGTTTGAACGTGATGTAAGTCTTCTAAAAATAAGAGTAAAGTAGAAGTTTGTCAAATGATGGTACCAACAAACTAATGTAACACAAAAGTTTTGTAACTAAACGTTGCGAAGCAAACACAAACAAATACAATGTCGAGCAAATGTCGAGCAAATATGTTACAAGTTCATGCGTTTGTTTCACCGTCTGATGTGGTTGTTTGTTTCATTCGTCAGTGTTAAGGTATTCAACAATTTCATGTGGGTAAGTGCGACGAGTCGTCACAAAGTTGCGTTGAACGGCCAATGGCAGGGAGCAATAAATCTCCTAAAATGAAAAGATTGTCTCTTATAAACTCTCTCCTTATGTGTTTCCATCTCATTTGCAACTCACTCAAAGATATGTAAGCCCCCCTGTTATATTTCGGAAGTCACGTCATGCCTCCATCCAAGCCTGTGTAGTATATACTCCATTCACACATCTCCGCAGTTCATATTGGTTTCTCATCATACCTCTAAGAACCATATCAAGCTCTGTACACCACATAAAATAAGGTGTCGTTGGATGCCCATCCATATTACAGATTATGTAAGTAATATATTTCAGAAGTAAGAGTGTATGTCACAGCTAAGGGGATATAATATGCATATTTGGTTTTAAATAACATTCAACAACATTACGATGAAAAAACATACACCCTCCATAAAACATTCAGCAACATTGCGATAAATAATAGCATCCATTTAATGTAATACAACATTTATATCAGTGGATGAATTAAGAAAGATTATAATGTTAATAACATCCAATGGTAGACAAAGTAAATCGAGAAGACAATCTAAATGTAGCTCTGCCATTCAACGTCATGGTGTCATCGTGGGTGAAGGAATGTCCAAAAGAAGACTACAATCTTCCTCCAGACTGGCAACGTAGCGTTCTAGAACCTCATGCTCATACTTTTTGTTGGTGAATATATTGTCACATCCCTGACCTGGGTTGTGCTTTAACCCTAGGTGTTTTGATTAAGAAAGATGATTATAATTTTAATCTTATCTTGTGAAAAGTAATTAGGCCTCATGAGGAACTTATGTTTCAATTTTGGTCCTGTTTGAACAATGTTGAAGCAATGTTTGCTTATTTTGGACTAAAGTGCAAATTACCCAAGTTAAGGGGCTAACTTGCAAATGTTACATAATAATATGTTTCTCTGATGTTGAGACATCATAATAGTGAATATTATGTAGTAGTATGGTTTCTACAAGCTTGGACACCAAGATAAAGCTTGTTGGACAACGTTTGTGCATTAAAACCTAGTTTTGGTGTAAAGTGCAATTTACCCAAAACCGAAGGTTCAATATGCAAATTACCACTTCAATAAGGTCCCTAATGTTTCTTGTCATCATTTAGAGCAAAGAAAATGAGAGGGGAACCTCATTTGAATTAATTTGGACGAGAGAGAATCTTGATATTAAAATAATCAAGATTTAAGCCTAATTGGAACCCTAATTCAATTTAATGCAAAAATAAATAAAATAATTGAAAGGGCTTTCAACCAAAATTAAAATGGTTGAGTTCAGATGTGTGTGTATGAGCTTAATCCTTGCAAAGGCACGAGCATATCCTAAGGAGGTGAAATTCCACTCACCATTATTATAAGAAAAAGAATTTCCACTCAAAAATGGATATTAATATTATAAGGGTTAAGGTGCTTAATTTCTTTTCCCTTTATTCTTGGATAATGAAGAGGTTTTTCAAGAACATGAAAATGTCTTCGTGGCCAAGAAATGGAGGGGGATTTGGTGGAAATTATTTTGGGAATTAAAGGAAATAATCCCATTTTCTCTCTCCTTGGAATTTCCTTATACATATCCCTTTTTCCACTCACTTAAGGGATTCTTTTCGGATTTCCTTTCTTCCTTTGCCTTGGCCGACCCCAAGAGAAGCTCAGGAACAGTAGGAGGACGACCCCAACCTGTTGGTAAGGTCCTTGACCTTCGTTCTCCTTGATTCCATGGTGGAAATCAAAAATAAATCATTGGTTTCTTCTTATTTCGATCTCCTCATCAACCCTAGCCAATTTTTCAACCAAAAGCTTGAGGATGAGCCTAAGGGGAGTTGCAAAAACTTCATCCACCATTTTTGGCGTGAGCTTGGAGCTTTGGATCTCAATTGGAGGCGGGTTTTATAACTTGAAACCCTAATTTTGTTATTGCATTCAATTCCCCATCAAATAATGATCATTTCTCTATTTACAAATATTGATTTGGTTGATTGATGCAATCTCCATGGAAATCACAGTAGGTTTCGTGGGTCTAGATCTTGATGATGATGACATCATCATAATCACACACCTCCCCAAATATCTAGACCAAACGATTTCAATCAAGTGTCCAAACGGTTTCACAAACTGTTTGGGAGCAAACGGTTTCAAACCATTTGGGATGAAACGGTTTCACTAAACAGCATAGAAGCAAACGGTTTAAGACCGTTTGGTGATGTTGACCAGGGTTGACCATTTGGGGATTTGTTTATAATGATCTAGGTTAAAGAACCATCAATTATTATTGATTAACTCCAATTGGTTCATGAGTTGAAGGTCCATCAATCACCTAAACCCTAATTGGGTTGAGTGTTGATTTCATAAGTGATTGAGTTTGAAACTTGGGTTGATTGACCCAAATGGTTTCAAAACCATTTGGGGATCACCCAAACGGTCTCAAAACCATTTGGGGGTCACCCAAGACCATTTGGAGCTCTACGGTTGGATATGGTTAAGTGTTTGAAGATCCAAACATATGGTATTAACCCTAATCGGCTAAGTGCTGATTTTGCAATTGAAAAAGTTGATGTTTTGGGTTGATTGACCCAGACGGTTTCAAAACCATTTGGGAATCACCAAAACGGTCTCAAGACCGTTTGGAGGTCTAGGGTTGAGTATGGTTAGGTATTTGAAGATTCAAACATATGGTATAAACCCTAATCGGCTAAGTGCTGATTTTGCAATTGAATGAGTTGATGCTTTGGGTTGATTAAACCAAACGGTTTCAAGACCATTTGGGGATCACCCAAGACCGTTTGGAGGTCTAGGGTTAGGTATGATCAAGTGTTTGAAGGTCCAAAGATACCAAAATGAAATACAATCAAGTGCTGATTTGGTGACCAATCCTAGGATCCAAACCCTAATTGAATGATATGGTTAATGATGATATGATGGTCAAACGGTCTCAAGACCGTTTGGAGGTCAACCAAATGATCCCAAGACCATTTGGGGGTCACCCAAGACCGTTTGGAGGTCTAGGGTTGACTATGGTTGGGTGTTTGGAGATCTAAAGGTACTAGGTTGAAGTGCAATCAATTGCTGATTTGGTGAGCAATCCAATGAACCAAACCCTAATTGGTTGACTTGGATTTTGATGTGGACATGGGAAAATGGTCTCAAGACCGTTTGGAGGTCATCCAAATGACCTCAAGACCGTTTGGGGTCAGGTCATGCCCAATTTGGATGAAGGCTCAATGGTTTCAAGGTAACCAATCTCACATTGATTAATGTTGAAAGATCAATGATTCCAAACCCTAATCCAATTGATTCGAACCCTAATTGATGATCAATTGAGGGTCAATTGAGGGTCAAATCAGTTGAAGGTTGACCTATTTAACTTAATTGAAGTATGGTGATATGTCCAATTGATGATTGCTTACATGAATTCAATGGTTGAAGGATTCAACATTGGAAACCCTAATTTAATTGGAGTGGTTGAGACCCTTTTTGGTCCTTGCGGTTTCGAGGGGGTTTGGACCAAACGGTCTTAAGACCGTTTGAGTCCAAACAGTCTCAAGACCATTTGGGACCAAACGGTCTCAAGACCATTTGGGACCAAACGATCCCAAACTGTTTAGGTGCATGCGGTTTCAAAAAGTCAACTTTGGCAAACGGTCTTCACCACCTACTTTACTAAACGGTTTTGAGTATTCAACCAAGACCGTTTGAGGTATGATTGGTCAAGACCATTTGAGGTCTAAGTGACCAACATCATTTGGAAAGAAATTAATCAAATTGTATGAACACTTAAAGTGAATAAAGGTCAATGGTTTAAGTGGTCAATTACATGATGTAAATCAATGGTGTTTATAATAATGGTACCTTTAATGAGATAGGGTGATGATTACCCTTCAAGTAGATAATCCCTAATGATCATGGTGATAATGACATAAACCATGATGTCAATTCTTCTTCAAGATTGAGTTGACTTAGCTTAATCAAGGCTGAAGCAAACATCATCTTGTAGAAGATGATAGAGAAGATTTCCTACATGATTGATAATCAAGTAATAGACTTTCTATATGGATGAATGTTTAATTAGGGTATGATCCTTCATAGTGAGATCATGAAACCCTAATTATGAGGGTTAATGAATCATAACCCTAACTAAGAATATAAATGGAAGTAATCTTACTACATGATGATGGTATGATCTTAATTCATAGTGATGGTAGGATAAACTCTAATTCAGGGTACTTTGATGATCACTCCTACTTGGGGTGAATAGAAAACCCTAATTTAGGGTGATGTGATATGAATAGTAAATCCTAATCTAGGGTGATGTGATATGAATAGTAAATCCTAATATAGGGTGATGTGATGTGAATAGTAAACCCTAATTGTGAGTTATGGAATAAGAAACCCTAATGGAGGGTGATGACATGAGAAACCCTAATTGGGGGTGATGTCATGAGAAACCCCAATTGGGATGAACAATAAGTCTAATTATGGTTTATTGAATATGAAACCCTAGTTTTAAGTGATGTTATGTGGAACCCTGATATTATGATATGGTGTAAAACTCAATTCAGGGTGATGTCATGTGATGATATATGAAACCCTAGAGATGGTTTAATAGCCAGTACACCAAAGAGAGGTGTGGCTAAAATAATTAAATAAGATGAATATGTTATAGACATGAAGGATAGGGTTGATGAACCATGTGAATGATAAGGTGGTGATTTTAATGAATAAGGATCTAAGAGACAAGATGATGCCTAGATCCTTGTACAACCATCTCTATATATGAGTAATAGCATATACACCTTACAATGACGAGGACATGAAACTTTTAGGAATGATGTATGCTATACTAAATAATGATGTGTATAACATCCTAAGAGTTGAAATACCTAAAATAGTTGATAATGGTTTATCCTATATCAACAATGTCTATCAGTTGGATAAGTCCATATCATTAAAGTCAATTGGACAGTTCTAATGTGTGACCCATGCACCATATGATGAAAGTAACAAGTTAGTGGATAAAGTATTAAGAAGTAAATACCTTGATACAAAGTTAGTTGATTAACTTAAGAAGATGGAAATGAAAAGAAAGTGATACATTCAGATATGATAGATATCACATTCTACATTTCATTGTAGACTTACCTTGATGAACCTCTAATTCAATACTCTTGGTTAAGAAACACATGAAATGTGTGTTATGCAATTGTTACAATAAAGATGTAATGAACTCAATGTACTTTGATAAATGTTGACCAATATACCTTGAGAATGGGGTAAGCTAATCAATGAGTATGATGTAATCATACCATGACAAGGATGAGAAATGAACTCATGCCTTGAATTGATGATCATTAATGATATATGATGAGAATAGTGATCATAAGCAAATACTTATGATATCTTTAATACTCCCAGAGGTGTGGAGCAATACATTAGGGTTGAACTAATAATGTGAGCATGAAACCCTAATTAAAGCATGATGGGAAACCCTAACCCTAATTTTGGGTAAAGGGAATGAAAAACCCTAATTGATAGATAACCCTAATCCTGATAAAGGATGGTGGTGTTACTAATGTTTCATATGATGTGACAAATGACTTACATGACTATTATCATGTCTATTAATCATGTAAACATCATGAGATGATGAACATAGCTAGATATGAGCTATGACTTTCATATAATAAACATGTTGTATGGCCTTATGTGCCTAATGTTGTTGTTGCTTAGTAAAAGTAACAAAATGTGCATGAACCTTATGAGTTCCATGAGTAAGTTGTTGCCTAGTGAAAGGTGGCAAAACATTTAATAGGCTTTGAGAGCCATGTGAGATACTTGAGTAACAAGTATTATGCATACCTCGGTCTGAGGACCCAGAGGTAATAGTTACCTAACAAATGGTAACAGTGATAGTGATGAATTGAGGGTATGAATACCTAAAGTTGATAAGTATGATAATGATGCTGCTGAGGGAAGTGAACTTTCAAAGAAATGAAATGAGGGATTGAGATCCCAATGTCTTATAAAGACTGACAAGTGATTGATGAAAATAGTACTTGTTTCTTAATGGCATTTGTCTGAATAAGTTATGTTTGAGAACTTGACTGGTGCTAAAAGAAAATGATAATGTACTTAATTAATCAAGTGAAATAATATTATGTAGATCCCTGACCATAGATCCATCATCGTCAGCAATAGGTGATGGTGAAACGGGTGCTCCGCAGCAAAACCCAGAACGCATATTTTGAATATGTGGGGGCAATGGGTGACTGTATCCTGACGTCCTAATGAGGGAATTGATGAAAGGTAAATAACAAACCTCTCAATCCTTAATTACTTGTACCTGGATGGATGTATCATGAATCCCTCGATGATTGGGACAGATGCAGTACACATCTCCCAATAATGTTAATGCCGGATCGATGGAGATAAACATGAGATCTCACGATCGTAAAGAGAGTACAACACGCCACTGTAACTCTAATAGCGAAGTTGCCAGTATACCCTGGAAAGCTATATAGCAGAGACACAAGATGTCCTACATGTAATCTCGCGCTGACCGAGATATGGGAGGTCTTGGTAGCCGGCTCTACCTTTGACCTTGTATGGTACCGATTTCGACTTCGCAATGGTCGGTTGGAGTATGAGCGGTATACCTCATCTCCTCAGGGCATAAGTGTGATTGTAAAATGTAACTAGCCGTATAGCATGTTTGCTTAAGGTTTGAATACGGAAACTCATTGGCTGATGTTACATTCCTTTTATGTAATTTCAGTTGATAAATGTTATTCATATCTCTTTACATTCCTTGCAATTAGATAAATGGATTATGAATCTACCATGAGTAGATACAATGTTCTCCTTAGGAAAGGAGACTATCTTTCTCTGTTCATACAATGAATAATGTTGTTGTTAATATGTAAGAACTCCTGTTCAATTTTAATATAATAATCTGCAACAACAATGTTTTGGCAGAGAGTTATATCTCCCGCTGGGGCAATTTACAATTGTCTCACCCCCGTGGGATCCAATTTTTTTTAGGTGGATGCGGACAAAGAAGCATACACTCTTTTGCAGAAAAAGGAAAGCAACAGCTTGGACAATAGTGAGATCTCAGGTGGAGATGCTGACTGTCAAGTCATATAGTTAAGAAAGTCCTATGTGTCGTCTCTGTACTCTCAGGTCCTCAAAGTTTTTAGTTAGTGTTTTAATGAATCGATCTGAGATTTTGGCTTGATGCCTCGAAGTTATATGTTGTCTATATATTATGTCTTGAGACAACTGATGTTGTGAATCTCAAGAAGAGATAGTGCAAGACTTGTATTTTGAAACAGAATGTAAATGTTACACTTTGGTTCTTGAAGAAAAAGATTTCCTATGTGTGGATCTCTTTGCAAAAAGTTTTAATTTTTAGTGATTTTTAGTAATCCGCTGCAAATGATTCGCTTCCGCTTAGTTAATCTTGTGTTTTGTAAGTTGGATGCCACATTTATCATCGTAGTTGTGATCAATTTCAACAAAGTCCTTCATGTTCATTGTCTGGCCCCACAATGATTTGCATTTGATAATTAGTAACATAATCTCAGCTTTCAAAGAATCAGTTGTTGGGGGGAGATCGACTGCCCAATGGAAGTATCTGCACCGATCTTTTCCCTAAAATGTATTATCAAGTTCAAGTGAATGACAACGAACGTGCAGCTTACTTCATTCCTGAGTTCGCTTTCCAATATCACTTCCTCCTCACCTTTTCCGAAAACAAGCATGTCAAAGAGTTTGGTAAGAGTCCAAAGACGCCCGTGGAACAACAAATGTGCATTTGATCTGACACTGGTGTTTTTTAGGATATGGTAGGCAATCATTGTGCCATTAGGTAGAAAAGGGAGTGAAAGGTGGTATGAAAGGAAGAAGTAAATCTCTCCTCTATTCGACTCGAGATTTTTATTTTATGAAGTGCAATTTTATTTATTGCATTTTTTGTGTGCAAATCTCTCCTCTATTCAACTCGAGATTGCATTTCTTTTTGTGTGCGCTTTGGCATCTTTTTGTTTGCAAATTTCTCCTCTATTCGACTCGAGATTGCATTTTTGGTGGTACGCCCCTGTTTATCTGTTAGATGTATGGAAGAAGTGGATATAGAGGGAAGTGGCGTGCCACCCCGAACTTAGGGTTTATCACAAATTTGGTTATTTTTGTTTCTTTTTGATGAATGGAGGGATACGAAGATGATAGAAGAGGTGTAGAAGAGAGTTCAGATCAGAATGCAACTTGATTTATGATTCAGTGTACCGGGTTGGTCTCTTTGTCGTACTCTGCTCAAATAATGACTTGATGAGGATCCAATGGAGATTCCATGTTATTGTTCCACTAGTCAGTTAGGAAGCACGACATGTTTGATCCCTATCAATTCGACAGACACTTATCATTTTTGCATAAGTATCATGATGTTAGGAATCATAAGCTTCACAAGATGATTTCAATCAAAAGGCTTGTTTCAAAAAGTGGTCCTTTTGAGGACTTACTTTGAATAAGGAGGATATAATGATTCAAAATGCATAGCAGATTAGTTGGTGACATTTAATGAAACAGGAAGTGTCAAAAATTCATCAAGTATCTGTTCGATTTCTTTGGAAAACATTAAAGAATTTTGAATTTTTTTATCAAGAATGTGACAGTGAAAACTTAAGTATGAAAAGGATGGGTGTAGGTGGGAAGTGGGGTATGTACCACCCACCCTCCACCCTAAAATTAGAGATTTGCTCATCCTGAGAAAACCCTAAATCCAAGATGGAGGGGAAAATTCATGCCAGAATGACCACCAGATGTGGTTGCATTCCAATCAGTGCGCATATTCTTATCTGAAAATCTCAAAGGTAAAGAGCAATTAGATCTTAAAATGGCATCTTACGATGTGAATTTTATTTAATGAAAAATTAACTAGAAGGTAAAAACAAAATTGAAGAAACATTCTAATTTGAAAAGGGAAGTAAAACAAATTTATTGATTGGGTTGCCTCCCGACAAGCGCCTTTGTTTGATGTCGATGGCTCGACTGAATCCTTCAGCTTCATGGTGGATCCTTTAGATTGGTGAGTTCCAGCGTTGCTTTAGATCCTATGTCAGTTGAGGTAAAATATCTCCTTAAGCGGTGACCATTTGTTACAAATTCACCTGATTTTTCACTCCATAATGAGAAGGCACCATGTGGGGAGATGCTCTTGATGATGTATGGTCCAGACCAGCGTGAGTGGAGTTTTCCTGGGAATAACTTCAATCTTGAGTTGAATAGTAGAACTTGGTATCCCACTTGTATGTCTTTTCTTTTTAGATGTCCATCGTGCCAAAGTTTTATGCGTTCTTTGTAGATTCATGCATTCTCATAAGCTGTCATCCTGAGTTCATCCAGCTCTTGGAGTTGCAGAATTCTGGCTTGGCCTGCTTCTTTCATATCAAAGTTCAGTTGTTTAATTGCCCACCATGCCTTGTGTTCCAATTCGACTGACAGGTGGCAAGCCTTTCCATAAATTAATCGAAAAGGTGTAGTCCTGAGGGGAGTTTTATAAGCAGTTCGATAGGCCCATAATGCGTTGTCGATTTTCACCAACCAATCTTTCCGATTGCGGCCTACTGTCTTTTCTAAGATGAAAACTACTAGAGGGGGGGTGAATAGAGTTTTATAGTGATTTTAATAATTATTTAACTCAAACAACCAAAATTGAGATTAGAAGAAGGAGACAGGCGTTTAGAGTGGTTCCAACTATAGCAAATACTATAGTTGTCAGTCCACTACCCGGTTGCTTACCCAACCGGGATTTGAAAGTATTTATTTTATTACCTCTCGAGGATTTATACAAAATACAATACTTTCAACCACACCCTTTGAACAGCCTTCACTTGAAGTAGGTGCACCAACCCTGAGGTAGCCTTCTTGAAGTAACTCCAAGCTCCCCCTTGAAGTAGCCTTCCTCTCTAGAAGTAACCTCCCGTTGCACCAGCCTTCTGAAGTAGCTCAAAGTCTCCTTCTTTGCCAAGAAGATCTTCACCCTCTCCAATCCGCAGCCTCCAACCTAGGAGTAGCAAGGAGAGTACAAACAGTAATAGGGAATAAGAAAGAAAAAGGAAATTACAACTTATCCTTTAAAGCCCAAGGCTTGATATGCCTAGATCAAGCGTATAGATCTCCTAACCAAATGTGTGAACTTGTGATTGCTGTGGGTAGGAGATTCTAGCCTATAGGACACGAATTTGAGCTAAGGAGAAAGTAGGCCAATGATCACAATGCTCAATTTGCTTGCAACAGATTGCTCAAGTATGCTCAAGTATTTCTCAAGTGTAACAAGTGTAAAACAAGTATGTTTAGGTGTCCTATGGCTTGTCCTATTTATAGGAATGGCCTAAGGATGCTTAAGGACATTCTAGACAACTTCTAGGGGTTTCTAAGTGCTTAACTAGCCGTTAGGTACAAAGTTGTTGCTTTAACAACGGCTAATTAATTAATTCTGCAGTTGTTGTCAGATACCATCTCAGTCGACAAATGGTCGACCGAGATACCTACTCGGTCGAACTTTTGTCGACCGACAGGCTCTCTGGAACAAGTGATTTGCAATGTCTTTCATCAACTGCCAACTAACTTTTCTGTTGTGTCTAACGGCTACTTTGGATCTTTCTCGGTCGAGAAGATTGTCGACCGAGAGTGTCTCGGTCGAGGAGTTTGTCGACCGAGATTGATCCTGTTTCAAGGTTTCAATTTAGGCACTAATTATGTGTGTGAGTGTGCAAAAATAATCATATTTGAATGGGATGACATGTCTAACTATGGTGTTTAGCTAGGGAGAATCTAACGCTTGATTTACATGCAATTCTAAGTACTTGTACATTATAATTTTTGTACAAGTTTTTACAACAGTGATTACATTGCATGTAAGCTTGTAGATTTTCCCTTGTTACTTTGTCATCCTGCACACTCAAGTAGCTCGTTAGATCAATAAGAATGAAATGTTTGTCATAATCAAAACAAAGGGATTTATAGATGTCCATTTAGCCAACATAAGATACTCTTGAGTTGATGATTAGAAACCTCCACCTGTCCACTTGTCTGTGGGTGGTAAGGTGAGGCTACCTTGTGACTAACACCATACTTTCTTAGAAACGCTTCAAAGCTTCTTTCAAGAAAATGGGAACCTCCGTCAGATATCACCGTGCACGGGACACCAAAACGGGGAAAAATAATATCCTTGAATAATTTGATGACTGGTTTGGAATTACTAGTGACGGTTGGTATGGCTTCAACCCATTTTGAGACGTAGTCCACCGCCACTAGGATGTATGAAGATCCATGAGAAGACGGGAAAGGACCCATGTAGTCCACCCCCCAAACATCGAATATCTCTACTTCTTGCCATAGATTCAGTGACATCTCATCTCTCTTTGTTATATTGCCTAATCTTTGACATTTGTCACATGATAGGACAAAGTCTTAGGAATCTTTGGATATGGTTGGCCAGAAGAATCCACATTGCAAAACTTTCAAGACAGTCTTTTTAGAGCTCATATGTCCTCCCACTGGTCCTAAGTGACATTGTTCCAAAATAAGTTGAGCTTCTTCTTCGGCGATACATCATCTATATATACCATCAACACATAGTTTGAAAAGGTACGGCTCATCCCAATAGTACTATTTCACATCATGCATAAATTTCTTCAGTGCATTTCCAGTGCATTGAGGATGTATAACCCCAACAACGAGGTAGTTCACAAAATCTGAGTACCACGGTACATCTTCTGAGACCTTCATTAGTTGATCATCTAACAGGGAATCATTGATTGGAATCTTCTCAGTATCCAGAGTGTGGATGCGACTGAGGTGGTCTTCTACAACATTCTCTGTACCATTTTTATCTCTTATCTCTAAATCAAATTCTTGTAATAGGAGGATCCATCTAATCAGCATGGGTTTTGCATCTTTCTTTGCCAGAAGGTAACGAATGGCAGCATGGTCTGTGTAGACAATGACCTTCGAACCAACTAGGTAGGATCTAAACTTGTCAAAGGCATACGCGACTGCTAGAAGTTCTTTCTCAGTAGTTTCATAATTCCTCTAGGCTTCATCGAGAGTTTTCGATGCATAATAGATGACATAATGTTTCTTCTCTATATATTGCCCTAAAACAACACCCACAACATAGTCACTGGTGTCGCACATAATCTCAAAAGGGTGGTCCCAGTCGGGAGCTCTAATGACGGGTTTTGTTGTGAGAGCTTGCTTTAGTGTGTTGAAGCTTTTGACACATTCTTCGTCAAAATTGAATTCAACATCTTTTAGTAACAAATTTGTCATTGGCTTTGTTAATTTTGAAAAGTCCTTTATGAATCTTCTGTAAAATCCTACATGACCTAGGAAAGCACGAACTTCTTTTACATTTGTTGGAATAGCCAGTTTAGAAATCACATCAATCTTGGCTTTATCTACTTCAATTCCTCTATTGCTGACCCTATGGCCGAGGACAATGCCTTCCTTTACCATAAAATGGCACTTTTCCCAATTCAACACAAGATGTGCTTCTTCACAACGTTTGAGGACCAGGGAGAGGTTCTTTAGACATGAATCGAATGAATCTCCGTATACAGAAAAATCATCCATGAAAACCTCAATTATTGTTTCAGTAAGACCAGCGAATATGGCAACCATGCAACGTTGGAAAGTTGCGGGTGCATTACAGAGGCCAAACGACATTCTTTTAAATGCATATGTTCCGAATGGGCAGGTAAAAGTAGTTTTCTCTTGGTCATCTGGATGTATGGGTATTTGATAGAATCCAGAGTAACCGTCTAGATAACAGAAATATTCTTGGTGAGCCAACCTTTCTAGGACTTGATCAAGGAAGGGCATTGGAAAATGATCTTTTCGAGTTGCCTTGTTCAATTTTCTATAATCTATGCACATCCTCCACCTTGTGACTATTCGAGTGGGGATACGTTCATTTTTTTCATTCCGTATAACCGTTGTTCCACCTTTCTTCAAGACTACATGCACTGGGCTCACCCATGGCGAATCTGATATTGGATAGATTATTCCAGCTGTGAGCAATTTAATGACCTCGCGACAGACTACTTCCTTCATATTTGGATTCAATTTCCATTGATGCTCTACAGTAGGCTTATGATCTTCCATCATAGGGATCTTGTGCATACACAATGCTTGACTGACCCCAGTGAGGTCTCTCATTTTATAACTGATGGCTTTCTGTCTTTCCCTTAATTCCTTCAGGAGTTTATCTTCTTGTTCAACTATTAGATCGTAATTTATAATAACCGGGCAAACTTTGAGGTCGTCTAAAAACTCGTACTTCAGTCCCTCAGGCAGGGGCTTCATTTCGGGAGCCTCTGGGTTTTCGCATGTTTCTTCTGTAGTTTCCATAGCTTTGAGTTCTTCATTAGTGGCTTCAACATCTTCTTTAGCAGAGTCGAGGGATTCGATGCAATCCTTTACTTATTCGTCAATCAGTTCATCAACTGATGGGTTTGTTAGAGAAACTTCTAAAGGATCATCTGATTCATGATGCTCTTGAGTCAGAAGTGACATTTGCTCAATGCAGTCAATCAGATAGACTTCTTCTTGCATACTTAGTCTTCTCATACTTTCAAAAACCTTGAATTCGAGAGTTTCTTTGCCAAGTCTGAGGAGCAAAGTTCCTGCTTCAACATCAATTAGAACTCTTGCAGTGGAGAGGAACAAACACCCAAAGATGAGAGGATATCTGGCGTCCTCTTTTATGTCCATGATGACAAAGTCACACAGAACATAAGAATCTTTCTCTACCTTGACTAGTACATCCTCAATAATTCCTAATGGGCATTTTACCGAATTGTCTGCGAGTTGTATGGTCATGCCAATTGGAAGAAGTTCAAAAAACCCTAGCATTTTGCAAAGGCTGAGTGGCATGATGGAGATGCTAGCACCAAGACCTGCCAACCCTTTCTTGCATGAAGAATCACCGATATGGCAGGAAATCCCAAAAGATCCTGGATCTTTCTGCTTCTTTGGCATCTTACTCTGGATGATATCTGAAGTGGTTTTAGCTAACTTGACTGTCTCATATTCTTTAGTTATATATTTCCTGGTGAGGAGAGACTTTAAGTACTTTGTCCATGCTGGTATCTTGGCTAGAGCATCCAAAAAGGGTATATCAACATGAAGTTTCTTCATAGCTTCTTTAAACTTATTGAATCTGGTATCAAGCTTTGTTTGCCTTAGATGAGCTGGAAAAGGTATTCGAGGTTTGTACACAGGGATATAAAGTTCTAGAGTCTTAGTTTCTTTGTTTTCTTGAGCAGACTTCTCAAAATTTCCTTTTTCTGACTTATAATCAATTACTGGTTCCTTTGGTTGTGATTCAAGAGTTGTTGAATCTTATATAATCATAGGTTCGTCCTCATCTGTAACAACCACCAGTGGCTTGACAGGAGGATCGGAATAGTATTTTCCTGACCTGGTGGTGACCGCCTTTAGTTGTTCTAGATGCTTATGATTATTCTCGGGCCGGCCAGCAAAAACCCCAGTTGGTGGCTTAATGCTAGCTGCAAGTTGAGCTAGTTGAGATTCAATAGCCTTCTGCTGAGCTTGTTGGTTAGCTATCATAGTTTGTTGAGTTTGCAACATCTTTTCAATGGCTGATAGCTTGTCATCAGGAGAAGCTAGACCTGCTTGTTGTCCTTGTTGTTGATAAGGAACATGGTTGAGACTCTGGTACTAGGAGTTGTTTTGATAATTATTGAAATTCCTATTCTAAAAGTTTCCCTTTAAATTTCATTGATTTCCAAAATTCTATTGTTGATTGTACTGGAATCCTGGTGGGTTTCTTGGTTGATTGTTCGAACCAAATTGATGCGAGTTTACTGCTCCAGAGGGGTTTCCATATTGAAAACCTGGATGGTTCCTATTCTGATTCAGATTGTAATACCCTTGACCAGGAATGGTGTTGACAACATTCAGATTTTCCATTTGACCGCTGTCTCCTTGTCCACATGCGTTGCTTAGGACAACATCATATAGAACACTACATGATAAAGTGGAATGATCGGTACTTTTACATGCTTCACAAAATAGTGAAGCTGACTTGATCTGTTCTGGTTGTTGAAGGGGTGGACGTCCTCTTCCAATTGCAGCAAGTGAGGATTCAATATGGTCTTTCTTGGAAACTAAGAGTTTTAAGGTTTCAGCGATAGATTTGTACTCAGGTGTCGCTTCAGCCATAGCTACTTTCAACACTCCTTTACCTAAAGACCTACCCCAATTTGCTTAGTTTTCAGCTCCAAGGGTGATAACCCTCCATGCGCTATCATAGCTTTGACGCATGAAGTTTCCTCCAGATGAGGAATCTAGAAACCTCTTAATATCATCATCCACACCCCTGTAGAAGATCTCGATGAGTTTATTCTTAGGAATGCCATGATGTGGACATTTTCGTAGAAGCTCCTTATATCGATCCCGCGCCTCAGCAAGGTTTTCTCTAGGGGCTTGAATGAACATTGTTATTTTCCCCCTAATTTCATAAGTGAGAGATGGAGGATAGAACTTTTCTAGAAAAACGTTCTGCAGTTGTTCCCATGTGGTGATAGGTTCACATTGTAGAGAGTTGTACCAACTTATGGCTCTATCGGTAAGAGAATACTTGAATAGATAGAGTCAGATGGCATCGTCAGACACTCCATTTTGTTTTATCATAGCACATAGATCGATGAATCTCAGAAGGTGTTCTTGACTGTCTTCACCTTGTTTGCCATAGAACGAGTTGTTTTGGAGCAAGGTGATCCAATGTGCTCGTATCTCGAAATTCAGAGCATGGATGGGAGGAGGTAGGACTGGGTGATGTACATCAGTAGCTTTAGGGATTGAGAACTCCTTAAGATCCTTTTATAGTTCTGCTGCCTATGCCGCTACTTGTGATGCTAGGATTTCTTGCTGTACCGCAGCTCTGGCTTCTTGCATGAGCCTTTCTCTCTGTGCATTGATGGCTTGAGCCACTCTTTGGGCTACTTCCTCTTCCTGAGCCATCCTTTCTTGATTTTCTCTAATCTGACGATGAAAAGTTCTATCTATCTCAGGATCAAAGCTTGTTGTTAGTCCAGGGCTGTCCGAACGGTGCATGCACTATGCCTTGGGTTGTACCTGAATTAGAAAGATTTCGAAAGTGAGAACCACAAAGTAAAGTCAAATTTCAAGTAGATGATTGATTGTTCCAAAAGAAAAAGCAAAATCCAAAATTAGTCTTAAAAGAAATAGATTTGACTAACTGATTCCGTTGTCCCCGGCAACGTTGCCAAAATTTGACGTGGGATTTTATCGCACCGACAAACTCACTCGGGGTTGAAATCCCCGAGCTTTTACCAAAACCAAAGTGCAATAATACCACCCGCAAGAGGATGAGTCTTATCACAGTATAGTTAAGGATCAAACCCAAAGGACAACACTTTTAAGAATCTTTGTCAGTCTAGTCTAGTTCGAGTTAAGGCTAATATTTAAAACGATAGGTTGATTTGAGGTTAATTACACTAATTGCAAGAAAGTAAAAGCTGAATTAAAGTCGGATTTAGATCAATGATATGGAATCGCTGGGATGGTATCGGGTTTCACCACCGCTACGCACGCAAACACATTCAATTGCAAAAAATCCAGGCAAGATCTAACAATCCAAATAGAGTTGCTGCAAAACCCCCCATATGGGCGTTAGGTTCGCGTAAGCATCACCTTAGGCATCAAATGCCTCGTTACCAACCGGATCACTTACTTACGGCTCAGAAGATATAGGAATCCAACGAAGGTTCTGAGCCCCCTATACAGGCGTTAGGCACACAGAAGCATCACTGAAGGCTAGATGGCTCGTCCCCTCACAGATCATACACTCACGGCCTCAAAGAAATCCTATTCTATTTCTAGTTTGGGAGTCAACCACATTAATCGATAAGCAAGCAGGTGATGGATCTACAAACTAACATCAATGATAAACAAGATGATACAAAATCCAACTAAGGCTGTGGTCCTCCCTGAGGGATGTTTAGACCACAGAAGTGTCACCATAGGCTAGATGTCTCGTCCCCTCACAGATCATACACTCACAACCTCAAGGAATCCTATCAAAAGTTCTCGTCAAGGAGTCGAACTTGTAAACCGCCATTCCTTCCCATATATAGAAGATTTTGCAATAAGGGAGAGAACAAGATAAAAGCAAGGAGATAATCATCTACAAACATAACAATTAACAACGAAATGGAAAGTTATATACATTGCTATGGAGAGTTTAACAAAAAAACATGATTGCATGGGCAACGGGGCTAGTCCCCGCACCCCAGTGAAAAGGTACTACTCGCTCATGATGCAAGAAACAAGAAGAATAAGAAAGAGAGAGAAATCCACCATGAACTCGGTGTAGAAGGTAGTCACAGCTCGGTGAAGAAGATACAACCTTCTACGTCGTGTCGGAGCAGATCTGGACATGAACGGGAGATGCCAAGACAGACCGGACAGTCTCCCTTGCTCCGTCTTCCTTCTCTCCTCAGCCTCCTTGGTTGCAACACGGGCAATAGGTGGAATGAAACTGGCGTGGAAAACATTGGATTTGGATCAGACCTATGTACAGGAAGCCTTTCGGCGTCTCAGAACTGATGCCCAAATGAGGACCCTTGGGGTCCTATTTATAGGCACAGATCTGTCCCTTATGCTTTAAACAGTCCGGAGATATTTTTCCACCAAATGGTTTGCTAAACGGTCTTGGTAAAAATCTAATCCAAACGGTCTGCGAGTCCTTCATTCGGTCTTGAATGGGCAGCAACAAATGGTTTGGAAAATATCTCATTTAAACGGTCTTCTATTCAGCCACTCAAATGGTCTTCACATGTCTTGACTTGCTTTGGTCATTCAGATTGCTTAGTTATTCATTCAGTTTGCATGATCTTTTCTAATCAGCTCCCATGCTCATGTTGTGGCCATTTGGTTTCAGCTTATCTAATCCAAATGATCTTACAACAAGCTCATTCGGTCTTCACGCCCAGCTATCCAAACAGTTTCCTTTGCTTGAGCATAGCAAACGGTCTTCTCAAATGGTTTCAAATATTGAACGGTTTGCACATAGCTGTGTTAAATGGTCTTCGCAGATCGAAACTCCTCAAACAGTCTCGTAGACCGAAACTCTTCAAACGGTCTTGCAGACTGAGTCTCTTCAAATGGTCTCGCAGACCGAATCTCTTCAAACGGTCTTACAGACCGAATTCCTTCAAACGGTCTTACGGACCGAATCTCTTCAAACGGTCTCGCAGACTGAATCTCTTCAAACGGTCTCGCAGACCGAATCTCTTCAAATGGTCTCACAGACCAAATTTCTTCAAACAGTCTCGCATACTGAATCTCTTCAAATGGTCTTGATGTGGAAAATTCCATTCAGTTTCGATCATTCGACCAAACGGTCTTCGCGTCTAAACGGTCTTTGTGGCTGATCGGTCTTGCGACCTTGGCACTCAAATGGTCTAAAACTATGCGACGTCCAAATGGTCTTGAGGTGGATATGTCCATTCGGTCTTGAGTCCGAATGGATGAAACCGATTGGTCAAGATCGGATGGCTAGATCGTTTGGCGAGACCGAATGGATGAAACCGTATTGTCATACCGAATGGATGAAACCAAGGGTGAGTGAAGGTGGGACCCATATGATTGTTCAAACTTATTGAGACCTACATCAAATTAACATAAACTCAGTTAAGAACCTTGACAATTGAATCAATTATGAAATATTGCATTTTATGATGCATTTGATATTTAATGAGTGAAATTGGATGTGTTGAGTTGAAATTGACCCAAGATGGTAAATGAATTTCATGATGAATATACATTCATCACTTCCCCTCAGAGGAGTATGGTGTGGTTCACATCCTTTCCTGAGGCGTGAAAGCCACACCCTTTCTCCTAGATTAACTCAGTTCTAGATCTTGAGGATGGAGCTTTGTCTTCTATCGTTCCAGCCACCATCAGTCGTATTGGGCCCCTTTCCATGTGTTACGACCCCACCTTCCGGTAACCCCCAATTAAGGGAGACTGAGAGGTCGAAGCCACACACATAATTTCCAGATCAAAGGTTCGACAATTAACCAAGAACAATTATTAAATTTTAACAGACTAAACTGGAAATCTGTAAGAAAATAAACTTTTGCATACCTTTTGAAAACTTGGATCTCTAAACTTCTATCCACATATGAATTCTACTCTAACTAATCCTCCTTGTATTTTAATTCATGTATTTCACAATATGACGATTTACTATTTGTCCTTCTGGCTTTGTACCTAAAACGCCGACAGACAAAACATCGATCAACATAAAGCTGGTATGTGGGGGAACCAATAATCGTGCAATTATTCATAACAATGTATTGCAGCCAATTACCATTTAACAAACAATTTTACATTTTAAATATAACTGCACGATCCATGCATTCCCTATCCTCTATGTTGTCCCTGCAGTGGACCTGGATACTACTTTCCTTATAGTAGCTCCCCATTAAACCCCTAATGGTCCCACCTATAGGTGAACCAGTTTCTAGGGTTGAGTCACATGGCAGTACCCGTAAGTAGCCCACTCCTTAACTCATGGCATGCTAAAGGGTCTCATAGCACTACACTTGGTAGCCCAATTTCTACCCCACGATAACCTAGACCTTACTCTAGGTTACCCCTTTTTAGCCTTTACAAGCCACAGAGGTGGATTCAGATATAAGATAGTTATATATATATATATATATTCATGGTGATAATCATAGTCACTTTATAGTTGCATGAAATAAAAGGCATCCAACAGTTAATTTCAAGCAACCGATAAACACGTTCAGAAATCGCCGTGAAACTAAATCGATTATTCATAAGCGTAACCACATGCCTGTTCAGTAGATTTCTCAAGCTAATATCAATTCCAACCAAGAAAGCAATCCAAGCAAGTAGTTTAACCACACAAGCAAGAATCTTAAAAAACACATGCACTCTATTTACTACACACTTTATCAAGATTCTTTCTATTCAACTTGAAATTGCTTCCTAAGGTTTCCGTATCCATTTTAGGGTTTCGGTTGCAATTAGGGTTTCACTTCATTTACTATTTTAAACCCTAATTCTATACAATTACTTACAAACCCTATTTTCTGATTAAAGGCACACTTAAACATTAATTAATCCCATTATGCCTCTTTTACATTAAAGCTACTATTTTTATCCTTTTAATCCATGACAAGATCATTATGCTCATTCATCATCAATTCAAAGTTCATTATGGTCTAAATCACATATGAACTCGATTTGCCATTAATACTACCTTTTATTCATGAGAAAACCGTAATTACTACATTTAGGGTTTTTATCCATAATTAGGAATTTTGTACTCGAATTAGCTTAAAATTATCATATCTCAACTCTAATCATGAAATTGATCAATTAAAGCTATTAATAGTCTCATTCACTAATTTTAGGGTTTCAAGTCCCATTAAAACATATTTATGCGCATGAAACTCTAAATTAAACCAATTACATGCAAAGTTCATCCTTTTCGATCTTAATGTTCCTTTTTATCATTAATAGGTTAATATCAACTTTAATCATCCATTAAACCCCACTAAACACATTAATCATTTCAAAATAGGGTTTCTTAATCTTTAATTCATTAAAGTTGATAATTTACATTACTTTTCGAATTGCAAGAGGAAATAACTTCTAAACATATTTTTAATGAATTCCTCTCATTTTTTGAGTAATTTGCATATATTATTTGCTACTATCGGAGTTACGAATATTTAGATATGAATTTTGCAAAGTTTACCTCTTTGGACCAATCAGAGGACGCCACATCACCTCTATCCCCATGCAATGCAGCGATTTGGAAATATAACGAATTGACCCATCTGCCCTTGGTTAAGTTGTGTGCGTCTTCAGCCCGCGGAGGGGCATAACGGTCTAATGGCTGTATCATCTTCTTCCTCGGTTCAGCAGTAGCATCGGCCGCCTAGGGCAGCCCTTATGCGGCTCTCTCGCCCAGGTTTGGGCTCGAAATCCACCAGGAGATTTTGCTCTGCCTCCGCCTTGCTCAGGCGCACACAGTCGTCTCCCAAACCTTGGCCAAGGTGTCCGGTTTCTCACTCGTTGGCCATGCCTTTTACGGCCACCCCTGCAGCCTTGAGGCTGCCGTTATGCATGCTCCAGGGCACATCTTCGATGGCCAAGTTGCTCTTTGGCAACGTGGCACATCAAGCCACCATCTCGACCTTTCCTTGGCTCCATCTACCTCCATGCTCACACTGCTACCCATGGCTAGGGTTTAAAAACAAAAACGAGAAAGAAGAGTGGAGGATTGTGTGTGGGATCTTCTGGATTCGGCCCAGGGTCATACCCCTTATATAGGGGAGAGTAGATAGGCCCTAAGATGCTCATCCACGAGATCCAAGTCCTAATTCCAATAGGAAGTTATATTCCTTAGCTAGGAAGAAAGTTTCTCTCTCTTTCCTAATTCTTTTGATAATCCTTTTTCATTAAATCTTAGGATTTTGAAAATTACTTCTTTTCTTTTCTTTGTACTTGCCTTTTAATCTATTGGCCATGCAAACTATATTTTCTTTTAATAGAATATACCATCTCTTTAATAATACTACTAAATCATTCATTATGCACAATTTTATCTTCTTATTTGACTTTATTGGTATTTTCTCTTTCCTCTTTTTATTCATTGGGACTCCTAGGATCCCAAAAAACTCTATTATTTTGAAATCCTTTTTATTGGATACTCATTATCCTTCTAGATGTATCTAAATGCATTACTTCCCATTATCATGTGTACTTCTTATTAAAATATCTCTTTTTGAGGATTTCTCTTTATTTCTCTTTTATTTTCCTCATTGGTATTTGATAAATGTATATTTATCCCTTTTATTTGTATATTTTTTATATTTGTTTAGGATTGTTTTGTCATTTATTCTCTTAATTTCATAATTAGTTTTGTTATTTTATATTTTTCTCTTTAATTGGAGTTTTAATTCTATTTTCTTGGGTTTTGTAGGAAAATCACACAATTTGCAGCAATCCAGAAATTCGTATATACCCTCCACCAAAAGTGACATAACTCTTACATTCAAACTCCAAATTGAGTGTACAGGTATTCATTGGAAAGGGAATTTAATTTCCTAAAATAAAGTCCTATTATTTGGACCGTTTCTGTGCTTTTAACGGGAGAGAAATACGTTCGAAGTCGCTGCTGTGAGAATCTGCATTAAAGGGAGTTACATGGTCAAGATAATTAAAGACAACAAACTTTCAATTTGACCAGATCCAGAAAATTCGAAAATTGTTCTCCCTCTCTTTTTTCCCTCTTTTTTGAGGGCAGCCTACCCCCTCCTCCTCCTATAAAAGGAGAGACTTTTCACTTGTAAAAGCATTCCATTCTTCATTCCATTTCATCGGATTTTTAGTTTGTATTTCTTTTGTTCTTGTTATGTCTGAGTAAATCTCTCTGGGGAATGGAAGTAGCCCCTTAGCCCGGTTCTATTCAATATAATCAATTATATTTCTCCATCGAACAAATGTCTTCTCTCTGTTTCTTTGTGGTTATTTGGATGATCTGATATATTCTTATCGAGTGATATGACCGTGGATCTCTGTAAGAATGAAACAATAGTCCCTTAATTGCGATTATCATCTTTTCATCTATTTAATCTTATTTTTGTTATAATCCTTGGTGAAGCGACCACCTGAGCCTTGGGTTTGAATGCCGGTTTGAATTCACATGCTTTTTGATATGACCGTGGATAATGGCATGTTGGACGGTTGGGCAATGATCCGTGAATGCCGGGACCAACGGGTTCACGGGAAGTCTGACCCTTGTGAGTTTGTCCGTAAGGACATGTAACCACAAGGTCCTAATTTGATCTTTGGAGTTTAGAATTTGATTAGTTGAATAGCAACGTGGTTTTGGTGGTGATCTTCCGGATCCCAGATCTTAATTTCTTGATTAGTTAAATTTTATTTCAGCACTTTTATTTTTGTTCTTAGTTTTACCAACTCTCTCCAATCGGAATTTAATTTTTGTACTTGCAATCGGATTTGGATTTCGACTTTTCCTTTCCGCCGTCCCTTGGATCGATACCTATCTATACTAAGTTGACTTGTTGTTCACAACAAGTTGACAACCGGGTTAGAAGGTTAAACTCTAGGACTTTTCCTAGTGATTGTTGCGTGTACAACGACGCGCATCAATTTGGCGCCGTTGCCGGGGACGGCACAGTTGTTTTTCAGATCTGGTTGCTTGTATATCTTGTATATTCCTTGTTCATATTCTCTAACTTTCATAACTTTAGTCTTTTTTATAATTTCTTTTAGATTTTTGTAATTTTTTTTACCTTCCGAGCAAAATTCCGGAAGTGTATCTCCTCTTTCTGCTGAGTTTCCATTCCAGCAGTACTGCTTTCTAGTTATTTTTTTTGTAATTTTAGTTTATTTTATAATTTTTTTAGATTTATAATTTTTAGCTCTCTTTGTAATTTTTTACTAACCTTTTATCTCACAATCTTTCTTCTCTCATTCATTGATTCACATATCTTTCAGGAATTTTTTTTCAAATGGAGTGGGCATCCCAATATCCCCCACATTGTTATTATTGTGGTCTCTACCACCATGCATCTCTTGCCTGTCCAACTCTACCCCATGCTTATAATAGCACCCCTTTTAATTGCGAGCCCTTTCATCCTGGTGGGTATAATGTGAATCCACATTTTTCTGAGAACCATTATGAGGAACCTTGCTATCCATATTCTAATGGGGGATATGATCAACAAAATTTTGTGGGGTGTAACCAACAAAACCTTGGGGGTTATGAACATGTTTATGAAACTCAATGTAATCCTCAACAAGAAGAGAGACTTAGGGCCCTAGAGAAGATAGCATTAGAAGTTGAAAAAAAACTAAAAGCCAGCCAAGCCTTCTTAACTACCCTGCTAGAAGCCCAAACTCAAAATATAGATTGTTCAAATATGTTTCCTCATGATTTAGTGACATCTTATAATATTGAATCTTCCTACCAAGATGGACGCAATGGAAATTACAATCCACCATCTTCTGGAGATTATTATGAGGAGCAATGCCACCCAAAACAATATGAGGAGTACTATGGACAAGGACACTATGGGGAGTGTGGTGAGGGTGACCAAAATTTTGGGGTGTATAAATGCTATGGTGAAATGCAAATTGATCTTGATCCAGAAGAGAGACTTAAGGCCCTAGAAAAGATGGTAGCAGAAGCACAAGAAAAACTTGAATCCAGTCAAGGCATGTTAGCTACCTTTCTAGAGGATCAATCACAAACTCCCCCTATAGAGCTTGAGCAACCCAAGATGGTTCTTCCTAACGATGACAATGATGATCTTTATTTTGTGTCATATATGTCAGATCCTGAAGAAATAGAACAAACCATGGAGCCATATTTTGTGTGTGATGAGGACGTTGGTATCCCTATCTTTCCTTTAGAGACTCTTTTACTTGAATATGAAATGTCAAAGAAGGAGAGTCATTATGAAGATCCAACAACTCCTCCCATCCACAACATAAATCTGAATGATACCATAGACCAATACCCTTCTTTTGAGTCTATTTTGGATAATGAGAATCTTACCCCCTTTATGATTCTTCCCGAGCCATCACAACCAATTTCCATCCCACACATGGCTGATCTAGAAGGGGAGATACCACCGTTGGAAGAAGATCACACACCCCATTCTATTGTTTATAAGGAAGTCGTCCTCATCCCTCCTGAATCCTTGGGGACCCCTTGTACAAAAGAATTAGATCCATATGTTATATCAACAATGAAACTTACCAAACCCAATGTTGATGACATTATTTTTGAGGAGAAGCAAAACAATTTTGTAAATAATTTGAAATCTTTTTCATCAACATCAATTCTCCCATATACATGTCATCATGATGGTGGAAAACCTGAACCAAATCCTCCACCCAACTCATTTCATCATGCTCTACTAGAATCACTAGCCGGGTACCCACCAACCTCCCCAAATCCACATCCATCTTCAACACTTCCCCTTCTATTGATGGAAGATCTTTGGATCCTATTGGAGGGAATGCGAGGTGAAAGAAAATACGAGCACCCCACTGAGCTTCTACAATTACCCTATCATAGGGTACACTATGAGGCTCCTCAGATAAAGGTCCCAGCCCTCATCGACATTCCCTTCAGATGGACATATTTTGAGCTACCAGGACCTCCTGGTGAACCCAACAAATTTCTTCCCTCCATCTCGGGTTTGAGTTTTTCTCGGGACGAGAAAAAATCTAAGTCCGGGGTGGAGGTGGGTGGTATGTTTCTATTCCACCCCCTTATCTTTTTTTTATTTCTGCATTATTTCTACTTTTTTGTTTTTAGTTGCTTATTGCATGGCCATTATCTAGCCGGTCATGTTTTTATTTCTTTTGTTGTAAAATGGCCTTTATCTAGTCGGCCAATATGAATAGATGTTTATCATTGTACCCCTTTGAATTTAGTAAATGTTTTGCAAAAATTGTTACAAATTGCCATGTCTGAAACCACCATGTCACCTAGGACCCCAAAATAACATCACTCCTTGGAAAAGTTGGCAAGCCGTATGGAATCAATCAAAACCAAACACAAATTTTCTCTATTTTTAAACTGTTGATTAACTTGATATAAATCTTGTATAATGTGATTGACATGAATGTTCTTTCTGATGTAATGACACTTTAAAAAAAAAATGTGTGAAGTTATAAGCACAAGGACACCTTTTGTTTCCCCCTTATTTTCTTTCTAAAAAAGAGAAGTAAAGAATCACCACCAGACAAAAATCAAGTCTGGGGTGGCATGCTTCCCATATAAAAAATTCCATACCCCACAAAGGGGCATACCATCAAAAGATGCCAAAAGTGTACATGAAAAAAAAATTGTGACCAATGTAGCCACAACTCCACAAATTTAAATCCCAAGTCGAATAGAGGAGGGATCAAAAAAAATTCATCACTTCCTTCCTTGTTTTCACACCCCCAAATTTCATCTTGTTCTTGTGCAACAACTCACATAAAAAAAATACAATAATAAAAATAAGAGTGTCAAAGCAGAAGTAAGATGAAGCATGTTTTTCGACAAAATCTTGATTTAGAAACAAGATATGATATTTGTTTTTAATAGAGAATATAGAATTTTGTGTTTTGTGGTTTTAGGAGATTGGGTTGCTTGGCCAAATTTGGAGGTAAGAAATAAAGTGATGTTACAAGGGTGAGGATAGACATGTTGTTAGTATAAATTGGAATAATTTGTGATTTTATTTGTTTGAGGACAAACAAAGATTCAAGTCCGGGGTATTTTGATAAATGTATATTTATCCCTTTTATTTGTATATTTTTTATATTTGTTTAGGATTGTTTTGTCATTTATTCTCTTAATTTCATAATTAGTTTTGTTATTTTATATTTTTCTCTTTAATTGGAGTTTTAATTCTATTTTCTTGGGTTTTGTAGGAAAATCACACAATTTGCAGCAATCCAGAAATTCGTATATACCCTCCACCAAAAGTGACATAACTCTTACATTCAAACACCAAATTGAGTGTACAGGTATTCATTGGAAAGGGAATTTAATTTCCTAAAATAAAGTCCTATTATTTGGACCGTTTCTGTGCTTTTAACGGGAGAGAAATACGTTCGAAGTCGCTGCTGTGAGAATCTGCATTAAAGGGAGTTACATGGTCAAGATAATTAAAGACAACAAACTTTCAATTTGACCAGATCCAGAAAATTCGAAAATTGTTCTCCCTCTCTTTTTTCCCTCTTTTTTGAGGGCAGCCTACCCCCTCCTCCTCCTATAAAAGGAGAGACTTTTCACTTGTAAAAGCATTCCATTCTTCATTCCATTTCATCGGATTTTTAGTTTGTATTTCTTTTGTTCTTGTTATGTCTGAGTAAATCTCTCTGGGGAATGGAAGTAGCCCCTTAGCCCGGTTCTATTCAATATAATCAATTATATTTCTCCATCGAACAAATGTCTTCTCTCTGTTTCTTTGTGGTTATTTGGATGATCTGATATATTCTTATCGAGTGATATGACCGTGGATCTCTGTAAGAATGAAACAACAGTCCCTTAATTGCGATTATCATCTTTTCATCTATTTAATCTTATTTTTGTTATAATCCTTGGTGACGCGACCACCTGAGCCTTGGGTTTGAATGCCGGTTTGAATTCACATGCTTTTTGATATGACCGTGGATAATGGCATGTTGGACGGTTGGGCAATGATCCGTGAATGCCGGGACCAACGGGTTCACGGGAAGTCTGACCCTTGTGAGTTTGTCCGTAAGGACATGTAACCACAAGGTCCTAATTTGATCTTTGGAGTTTAGAATTTGATTAGTTGAATAGCAACGTGGTTTTGGTGGTGATCTTCCGGATCCCAGATCTTAATTTCTTGATTAGTTAAATTTTATTTCAGCACTTTTATTTTTGTTCTTAGTTTTACCAACTCTCTCCAATCAGAATTTAATTTTTGTACTTGCAATCGGATTTGGATTTCGACTTTTCCTTTCCGCCGTCCCTTGGATCGATACCTATCTATACTAAGTTGACTTGTTGTTCACAACAAGTTGACAACCGGGTTAGAAGGTTAAACTCTAGGACTTTTCCTAGTGATTGTTGCGTGTACAACGACGCGCATCAGTATTCGTTTTATCATTAGGAATCCTTGGGATACGAAATTCCACCAAGGACGACTTAATTATACCTCTTTTCTCTTATTTTCCACATTTTATCATTGTTTTCAATTTCTTTCTTAATAAAGAAATACTTAATTGATATTTTCTTTTCTTATTGCATTTTCTATGAAAATTTGGATTCCTTGGGACCTAAGGAACCCAAGAGGCACAAAATCCACCTTTGGATTATATTCTTTTGCCTTCTAGAGGTTTCCACATCTTTCTTTTCTCAAAAACTCAATTATTCATTTACTAATTGAATTTCCTTGTTATTTGGGCCCAATAGCCAATGAAGACCACAACACAATCATCAAGGCTATTGTAAACAGAATCCATTTATTCCAAAAAATTATATCATTATTTGTTCAAATATCTTTAATATGAGAAATTACATTTCTCACCAAATGAACCCAAAAATTGGGGTTGTAACACCATGTCTGGGTAGGTTGGGCGGAGGGCATGGCACCCTTGGTCACAAGCGGCAGAGGCCACACGCCTAGTTTCTCCAAGGATGACCCAGTGATGGGCCTCTTGTGTGAGCATAGGGCATCAGATGAGGATGACATCCGTAGGACACGTGAGAATGGAGACGTAGTGGGATGCCGCTGACCTGACGTGGGCGGGGAAAGGAAAGGGCATGAACTGACCTGGGTCATGAGAAAAGAAGGATCATAGGGAAATGACCCTGAGACTCCTTGGTGCGTGCATAGAGGGTGAGGGAACAAGGGTAATTCACCCTAAATACAATTCTTGGCACCTACTGCAAATAAAGCAAGTAAGTTTGCTGACATGTTGATTTCTGATTGGCCCAGATTTGATAATGTTGAATAAATCATAACTAAATATTGGTAGATCGAACCATGACAAGTAATATATGAAAATTGATCAGGAGAACGTTTAGAATCCAAATAAAATATGTTTGAAACCTGAATATGAACCCAATTCTAAAAGTAGTGAAAATATGGGTTTAAGTGATGATTAATGCTTTTAAACCATAGATTTATGTAATAGTATGTTTGAATATACATTCTTTGACACAATAACTGATATCACTGAATAAGATGACAAATTAAGATGAAAATGATAATGGTGATGATAATTGGTGATTCTAAAGTGGTTAATCATACATGTGAATGATTAGGGTTAAAAATCACATTTATTATTCATAGTGCACTAACATGATATATATGATAATCATGGTAACACTTAATTAGTCTTCTTAAGTCATTAAACCAATGATCATGAGAATTAGACTTTGAAATATGACTTTAATGACAACTTGATACCAAGGAAACATAAACCCTAGGTCAGAGCCAAATACGATTTAGTGTAAGTAATGAGATTAACATGATTGGTGACACTTTAGGATTTACATATGCAGATTAAAGTTGAGTGCTTTGTTATCTTGTTGATTGGATAATATGCTCAAAGTACATTCTACACATATTCTACATGGCACATGTATGTGGTTATGCCTATGAGTAATCAATTTAGTTTTACATGGCTTTCTCAGGTTTCTCCGCATATTTTGCAAGTATATGATTGTTGGATGAACTTTACTTCCTTGTAAACTATAAAGTGACTATGACTATCACCATAAATATATGCATGACTAGCTTAGATCCTAGTCCTCCTCTGTAGCTTTGAGCATATGCAAGGAATTGATGACCTAGGTATTGGTCTACTTTTGAGGTAGGATTCTTAGTTTATCATGAGTTAATGTTTGGTCTACCTTTGGGTATGATCATACGACTATGCAGCTCTATGTATTGGTCTACCTTTAGGGTAGGATAAAAAAGGGGCTATTTGGGATCTACCATATGAGTAAGGTAGCATCCATGTCCACTACAGGAACAACACAGAGGCTTGGATGTCAGGATTGAGTAGTTATATTTAAGATGTAAAGTTTGATCTGTTAAGTAATAATTTGGTTACAATATGTTGTTACAAATAGATGAAAACTTTTGTTTCCCCATATACCAATATAATTCATTATACTGACTGACATTTTATTTGTCGGCATTTTAGGTATATATTTCACATGAGAAAAGACATGAAGAATAAGGTGAAAGAAATTAAAGGTATTAAAGCTATAACAAGGAGGATTAGATAGATGATACTTCTTCTCAATAGGTATTAGTTCCATGAGGTATTTCAATTTACAATTTGAAACAATATTTAAAATTTAATTGAAATTGTTTTCTATTATTTGTTATTTGACTAATCTAGATCATTGGGAGTAGGTAATGGCTCTCAACTTGAAGGTCTTTCCTTATTTGGGGGACGCTGAAAGTGAGGTCATTACAGCAGCCCGTGTCTTCACTCTTTCAAAGGGGTCACCTAAGATTAGCTCTTTAGGATGATTCATTGCAAATTGGGGAGTTGAATCCTTCTTCTCTTCATCTTTCTCTTCTTCTTGAGTGGGCACCTCTTTTCCCTTTTGGGTGATGTTGAGTTCTTTTAAGATAAGAATCACCTCACTTGCAACATCATAATTTGGAACAATATTTTTGGGAATAGAGGGGTTAGTCTCAATATATTTGCCATTAATAGATTCTTCTATTTTAGATAGATCAACATTAAACACTCTATAAGCCTAGTTGGTAGTGCTATAGCTAGGAAAGAAAGCCTTGTACGATTTCAGATCAAACTTGTCAAGAGAATCCTTCATGTTCAAAACAAAACAAGGACACCCAAAAATGTGAAATTATTCGATAGAAGGCTTCCTACCATGCCATATCTCATAGGGGGTTTTCTTCAAAGAAGGATGTATGAAAACCCAATTTTGCACAAAACATGAGGTACTAATGACGTCAGCCTAAAACTTCTTTGGAGTGTTAAACTCTAAAAGTATGGTCCTGGACATTTTCTGTAGTGACATGTTCTTCCTTTCTACAACCCCATTTTGTTGAGGTGTTCGAGGTGAAGAAAAGTTATGTGCATATCCAGATTCTTCACAAAAATGCTCAAAAAGATCATTTTCAAATTCTCCCCCGTGATCACTATGGATGGAAACAATCCAGAAAGAAGCTTCATTCTCAACTCATTTACAAAAAGTAGAGAAAACATCAAGCATATCACTCTTGGAAATGAGAAAGAAGGTCTATGTATATCGAGAAAAACCATCAACAATAACATGACTATACTTGGAACCACGAAGCGATTGAGTTCTCATAGGTCCAAATAGATCATTATGGAGAAGTTCTAGAGCTCTCTTAGTGCTAAGGACTCCTTTGAATTTGAAGGAGGACTTAGTTTGCTTTCATTGGGTACAAGTTTGGCATTCCTCATCCTTTTCAAAGTCTAATTTTGTAAGTCCCTTGACCAAGTCCTTTTTGCTCAACTTCTTAAATTAATGCTTATTTACATGACCAAGCCGATGATGCAAAAGTGAAATATTATTCGAATTGACTACAATGCATCTACTAACAATAGGCTTAATAGAGCCAAGCATAATTACATAAATATTACCATTTCTAGTTCCCTTACATATGACATGATAAGTGAGGGAATCTAGAAGCAAACATTCAAAAGAAGTAAATAGCACAAGGTAACCATTATCACGTAATTGACTTACACTTATTAAATTGTGATATAGGCCATCCACGAAGAGAACATTCTTAATACACAAGGATTCACCTACATCACTCTAATGACCCCATTTCCCCAACAATCCCCAATTAAGGAAGGCTAAGAAACTAGGGCTATTATTCCAAAAATAGGATCAAATGGGTTTGCACATAATAAAAAATAATTAATAAATTTTGCTAACTAAACTAAACTTGGTGCAAGATAAAAAATTCTTTTTCCAAAGTTTACAAAATATGGGTTCTAGAATTTATAGAGAAATAAATCATCTATCTATATCCTCCGGGCCTTACTTCATTTATTTTCTTTCAATGTCTTCTTTCTTTGAATGTCCAATTTCCAACAAGATTATCCTAAAAACCTCGAAAAACAAAACGTCAATCAGTGATAGGTCATACTGGTATGTGGGGGAAACCAAAATCTCACAAGTAATGATAACGACATAATTCAACAATTAATGTTTAACAAACCAAATTTTACATTTTCACCATGAGTACCCAATCTAGGTTTCTCCATCCTCTGTCATAACCCCTTAGGGCCTCATACTGCAGTATTAACTGTCTTCCCCTATCTAGGTGGATGACTTCATCATGTTTCCCCCTATCCAGGTGGGTGACTTCTCATGTACCCCCTGTCCAGGATTGTATCAAAATATGCCTTCCCCTATCTAGGTGGATGACCTTTCCATAGATCTAGATGTGACCTAGATTTGGGCTAGTTATGTTCATATATGATGTGACAGTCATAGTCACTTTAAATTTTGTATGGAATGAAATAAACAAGCAAGCATATATCTTCAAACCATGTGAAGAAAACTCCAAGTAACCACATGAAACTACAATGGATATTCTTAGGCATAACCACATACCTATCTCAGGAGAATTTACAATCCAAATAGGAATAAGTAGAATTAACCACACAATCAACCAAGCAAGTCGACATGAAATTCAAGGCATACACCCATGTGTCACTACATGACTCTAAATCCTATCAAAGGACTGACTGGATTCTTAAGTTAGGTTTTTATGTCCACTTTCTTATCTCATTATCCATATTATCCCTTTAGTCCAATTATTGCTCCTTTCCACTTTTTTAATCCACAAACCCTACTTTAGGTTTCATATACATGATTGTGATACAAAAAGATGCCTTGTATATAAAACTCCCAATCTTTATCCTTTTAAAGTCAAATTAGGGTTAGATAGATGAAAAGGTGAATATTTGACACTTTTATATTTATTGGGTTGACAAACCCTAATTTCCATCATTCAGTTTACCTTTATGCATAAAGAAACCCTAACTCTTCAAATCCTAGATTTTAATATCTATATGAGTCAAAGGTTTTCCTTTTATTCATAACAGATCAAACTTTGATTAAAAAATTAACCAAGTCTATTAGATTCATCAACATTCACAAATTATGATTTTGATCCATTAAAAGCATTAAATACATCAACTTTGACCATCTTTCAAATTGGAAGCAGATTTAGGCCAAGACCATAGTTTTATCAGGTATCTTGCATTTCTATGATCAAAATACATATATTACTTGTAATTTTTGGCCAAAGAATAGATTTTCAATCGATTTTACAAGATATAACTATTTCCTTGATTTTCTAAACGTAGAGATGATTTACCTTTTCTTTTTTGGAAAAACCGTGGCTGTAAGATCTCACGTCTCCTTTGACCGACCGAGGATCAAGTGGCTCACGTTGATCACACCCACTTAGCCACTTAGACACGTGGGGAAGGCCCTGGTCCATTGATCTCCTCGTGAGTCAGCGGTTGACTTTGATGCTACGACTCCCGTTCCTCCACCTTTCTTCTCTTCTGCAAATGGACCCATGGTGACACTGCAATGAGGAGCTCTCCAGATAGAGGGTAATCAAGAGAGAGAGGGAGAGAAATTGGATGAGAGCTGACTGTTTGAGTTTGTGAGGCTAGGGAGAGGTCAGAGGTGGTCCTATATATAGGTGTGGGGGCTAGATTAGGGTTTCCAACCCTCACTGTCATTGGGGTTCTTGGGCAAATGGGCATTTGTTGTCGAGACTTCCACACCCCTCGAGACCTAGTTTAGGATGTTTTGGAATCCTCTCCTGAATCCAACCCAGCAAACATCTCATTTGCTCATGCATCAGGTCACGAGAAAATTGAGATCAAAGATCTCATTCACACAACACATTTCATTCTCCTATTCAAACTAGGCACCGCACACACTTCGTTGGATCGTGGATCCAATGGATGCCATTGCATGCACCATGTCCTAATCTTTTTGGTAATCAAAATTAAGTGTGACATTTATTGAAATTCCATCACTTTAGGGATTTTTCTCAATAATTCATATCTCTTAAACCATTAGGCTTTTTTAATCCCAAATCTTAAGGGAATGCTCTTAAAGACTTAATCTACCCATGAACACAATTTGGGATCAAAACTAAAAAAGAATAACTCTTTTTCTTCATATGCAAGTTATATACTAAAAATGCATATATAATGAATTAAAACTCATATTTTCTCTTTCTTTCTTTTTCCATTCTCTTAATTTTGACCTTTCTATATATTAGAAGGCAAGTAGTAGTAAAACCATCCTATTGCGGTCACTCATGCCACCTTCTAGAGAATTCTATATTTTTCTTAAATAAAACATAAGTTATTTATTTTCTTCTTGCCTTTTCCCTTATTATGGATTTTTCTTTTGTCCTTTACCCTTTTACACCTCCATTGGCTTATTAAAATAGACAAAATCATGAAATTCATCATTCAAGACAATCTTGCAAAGAAACCCAAGTTGTAAAACAATGCACACAAATTGTCAAGAAAACTCCTTTTTATTAAATAATTGCATAACAGTACAACCAAAATTGGGTTTATGACATACTTCCCCACTTATAAAAATTTTGTCCTCAAAATTCAGCTAATCATATAAACAATTTAGGATATGATTTTCCATGTCCGTCTTCAGCTCCCATGGGGCTTCATCCTCTCCATGGTGCTTCCAGAGAACCTTTACCGTCTTTATCTATTTGATTCTGAGTTCTTTCACCTTAGTATCCAGTACTCTCACATGTGACTCAGGATATGTTAGGCTCCCTTGGAGCTCAATAGGTTCAATGCTCATCACATGGCTTGGATCGTTCACATATCACTTCATATTGGATACATGGAACACGTCATGCATCATCCTATACTGTGGGGGTAGGGCTACACGGTATGTTGCTTCACCAATCCGTTCTTGAACTTCAAATGAACCTATGTATCAAGGACTGAACTTCCCTCTATTCTTAGCTATAGCTCAGAGGGGTCGGATCTTCAGAAACACATGTTCACCCACAGTGAAATGTAAATCAGTCCACTTTGCATCTGCATATGACTTCTATCGATCCTGGGCTCTCTTATGACTTCTGTCGATCCTGGGCTCTCTTCAGCCTCTGCCTAATCAAAGTGACTTTATCAACATAAATCTGAAGTTCGTCTGACCTCAACAAGGTCCTCACACCAACCTCATCATCCCAATACTAGATTGGTAGCTATTTTTATAGGCAAACTCAGCTAAAGGCAAGTACTACTCCCACAATCCTCCCCAATAGAGCACACATGCTCTCAACATGTATTCTAAAGTCTGGATCATTCTCTCTGACTGTTCATTAGTTTGGGGGTGGTAGGTCCCAAGTTCTTTATGCACCTGCTTCCATAGCTTCTAGGTGAACTTAGGGTCACAATCATAAATAATTGAGCTCAAAATACCATGCAGATGGACTATCTCCTAGATATATAGCTCAGTTAAGTCTGACACTTCGGCAGTAATCTTCATAGCAAGGAAGTGTTCCAACTTGGTTAAGTGGTCCACCACAACCCATATATCATCATGACCTTTCTTGGTCTTGGGAAGACCCATTACAAAGTCCATAGTGATCTGGTCCTATTTCCACTCAAGAATCTCAATCGATTGCAGTAATCCTCTTGGCCACATGTTCACCCTTCACCATTTGGCACGTGAGACAAGTGGCCGCATATGCCGCTATGTCTTTCTTCACTCCAGGCCACCAGAAATACCGCTGCAAGTCTATAAACATCTTGGTAGTGCCAGGGTGTACGGTATACTTAGAGCCATGAGCTTCTTGTAAGATATGAGTCTTCATAGGTGACTCCCTAGGAACCCAAATATGATTCTTGTATTGGATCCCTCCATCGACACCTAAGGACATGTGTGTATGAGGTTTCTCCAACAAACCTTTCATCTTTTCAAGCTCTGGGCTCTCCAGCTGGGCATCTACTAACTCAGTCAACAAGTCAGGTTTTATCTGAATGTTATCCAAAACAATCTGGTCTTCTAATGGTTGCAGGGCCCATCTGGCATACTCCTCCAGTTCCCTCCACTGGGTAGATAAGACAACTGCACATCTAAGTTGTTTCTGGCTAAGGGCATCTACCACCACATTGGCCTTTCATGGGTGATACACGATGGTGAAATCATAGTCTTTCATATATTCCATCCATCATCTCTGTATTAGGTTGAGGTCCTTCTGAGTTAGGAGATACTTCAAGATCTTATGATCGGTGAGGATTTCAAAGATAGCGACATACAAGTAGTGTCACCAGATTTTCAAGGCATGTATGATCGCAACCAACTCTAGGTCATGTGCCAGATAGTTCACTTCATTTGTCTTGAGCTTCCAGGATGCATAAGTAACAACATGCTTATTCTGCTCTAGCACACATCCAAGCCCCATTTTGGATGCATCAACGAAGATTGTGAGACCTTCGTTTCCATACGACAGAGTCAACATAGGTGTTGTGGTTAATTTCTCCTTCAACTCTTGGAAGCGAGCCTCACACAACTCAAACCATACAAACTTTTCATCCTTCTAAGTGAGATTGGTAAGGTGCAGAACGGTCTTTGAGAAATCTTGGATGAACTGCCAGTAATACCCTGCCAATCCCAGGAAGCTACAGATTTCAGAAGGATTCTTTGGCATTGGCCAATCACATACAACGAACACCTTGGTAGAATCTACTGAGATCATCCCTCATGAGATGATTTGTCATAGAAACATGACGTGATTGATCCAGAACTTACATTTTGAGAACTTTCCATAAAACTTCTTCTTCCTCGAGATTTCAAGGTTTCTAACCAAGTGGGCTCGGTGTTGGTTTAGGTCATCCGAGTAGACTAAGATATCGTCTATGAACACTATAATGAAAGAGTCAAGGAAAGGTTGGAACATAGTGTTCATGAGGTTCATAAAAACACTTGGGGCATTAGATAGTCCTAATGGCATGACTAAGAACTCATAATGGCCATAAAAGGTACAAAGAGTGGGTTTTCGGTATGTATTTGTTCTTAACTCATAACTGATGGTACCTAGACCTTAGGTCAATCTTGGAAAAGACTAGGGCTGACTTAAGCTAGCTGAATAGGTTGTCGATTCTGGCCAGAGGTTACTTGTTTTTTTATGGTAGCTTGGTTTATCATGTGATAGTCAATACACATGTGAAGTGATCCATCCTTCTTCTTTACAAAGAGGACTGGAGCTCCCCAGGGCGAGGTACTAGGCCTAATGAAGCCCTTGTTTAGCAATTCCTATAGTTGCTTATTCAACTCTAACAACTCAGCAGGGGCCATCCAATAAGGTGCCCTGGAGATAGGGTTCATTCTGGGAGCTAACTCTATGGTGAAATCCACCTCTCTCTAGAGGCAGTATAGGTAAATCATCTGGGAACACATCTGCATAGTCCTAAACTACCTATATCTCTCCTAAGGCTTTAACCTTAGGTTCAGGTTCAGTAACAACTGCTAGGAAAACCTGACAACATTTGGCTATCATTTGCTCTACTTTTAAGGCCGACACGTATAGACTAGTGGTTGCATCGTTCCTCCCTCTAATGGTTAAAGGTGGGTGACCGGGTCTCTTTGTCAAAATCTTCTTCTCCCTACAATCAATATGGGTTCTATAGGTATAAATCCAATCCATGCCAATTATCACATCAAAGTCATTCATGTCCAAAAAAAAATATGTAGGGAAATCTTGACTCATATATTTAACAGGTAAAATAGGGTTTTTTAAAAAAGAAGTAAGAATCTAACTACTCGAGGTAGTGACATCCAACACATATCCTAAATCCTTGAAATCTAGAGAGAGCATAGTTGCAATATTTCTCTAAATAAAAGTATTTTTTGATCTACAATCATAAGAAGCTTTCACACTTTGTCCCATAATTTCAAGCGTGCCTACATAGTTTTCATGATAGTCAAACTTCCATTACATGCATAAACAAATCGGGAAAAACTACTCTAAGGGTTATTACCCTCTATTAGATGGTTGGAATTAGCCTGGGATTCCTCATTGTCGATGGTGAAAAGTCAAGCATGTCGACGCTCTCCTGCAGGTGAGACTGGTGGGGCTGCTACTACTGGCCGTGCCACTGGTGGTGCTGCTACCACTGGGGCTTGTCCTCTTGGGTCACAAAGGAGGAAGTTATCATGGAAGTGTCCATCTTGCTGGCATCAAAAACATACTTTCCTTTTGAAGTGGCACTTCCCTGGATGATATCTCCTGCATTTGTGACATCTGGTTGATGCCCCTTATTGTTGATGCTCATTGCGGTACTTTCCCTTTCCTCCCTTGCCATGGTGACGACCATGGTTTTTCCTGTTGTCATTTCTTGGGCCGAGACTTCCTTTGGTGAAGCCAATATATCCCTTGGGTTGGTTCTACTGAGGCATGATCGTCTTCTCCATGTCCTGGGTGAAGTTGAGAACTTCAGAGAGAGTCGTGGGCTTGCTCGCCATGACATGGGGCTTAATGGCGGGGTGAAGTTTGTCCACGAAATGTTCCACCCTCCTTTCTTCAGTCACCATGTAGCCAAAATGCTCCGAGAGGTGAAACTGGCGAGTGTAACTGGCTACAGACAAGTTTCCTTGAACTAGGAAAGTGAACTGCTTTTCCTGTCCTTTCCTAGAAGTGGGATGTATGAATCTTGTGGTAAAAAGTGTATGAAAATCTGCCCAAGCCATGGGCTCTTCACTCAGGTCTCG
The DNA here is from genome assembly GCA_963693085.1 of Alisma plantago-aquatica. NCBI lineage: Eukaryota > Viridiplantae > Streptophyta > Magnoliopsida > Alismatales > Alismataceae > Alisma > Alisma plantago-aquatica. The sequence continues at coordinate 784,873,653 of OY856413.1, forward strand.
ACCCATGATATGGTTCTCCCCCCATATCTTTGCTACTCCCTCCAAGAGATGGGCAGAGAAGAGAACCTTCTTGCTTTCCTAAACCTCCATAATGCGGAACTCATTTTCCACAACCAAAAGCCAAGCATCATCTTTGTCTACTACCTCTATCTTGTCTCCCCCCATAAAACTTCTCAATATTCAGCTTCACAATATCTAAGATGGTGGCACCAAAGCGGGGATGGATGATCACTAGTTAGTCATTCTCATTATGGGGAACATCTCTAAGGGAGAGGGTGTTGATGGCTTCAATCAACTTCTTCTGCTACTGTAACCAGAGCATCTTAGTAGTCTGTGCTACTATTGGTCTGATTGCTGGTCTGAAATCAACAACATGACTAGGATCATCCCTTGTTTCATCTTTAAACACGGGTTCCTCTTTAGGTCTAGGGCCTCCTTCTGAGTTCTTGACGTGGAAGGGGATGAGTTTAGGCTCATGGCCTTTCTCTTCAGAGGCTTCACCTACTCTCTTCCTTTTCTTAGATGATTCACCTTCCATGTGCCTTCTCTTCTCATAGGAGGGCCTCTTCTTGCGCATGGGCCTCAGTCTGGGGTATTCGTTGGCAGTGTCATTAGGGATGGCTAAAGTTTTGACATGGCCCATGTTGTAAATAGATATCTCTATTAACCATAGTTTCATAACTTATGATTATGTTATATCCAAGTCATCTTCTTTGCATGCATTTTATTATTTTGTGGAGAATACCCTAATCCTTATCATCCATAACCCAAACACTTAAGAGGAGGTGGAGACAGAGAAACCCCAGGCACTTAAAGTTCATTAACAGAAAGGGGACAAGAAGTGATGAAAGTAGATGAAAAATCCTAGAGGTATCTTATTTTGAGTCAAATCCTCATATTTTGGCCAAACAGTCACACATATTTTGGGAGTCCTCATAAATCGATTAGTGGAGTGGAGGAAAATCTTGCCATCCCCCAGATCGTGATCCTTTTCTAGACACTAGTACATAACCGGCCTTCAGTGTCGGTTATTTAAGGCCTTTCACGTCGGTTTTAATGCGACACCTATGTGGGCGCCACTAAAAGGCCAACCATTAGGCGTAGATTTTCAAACCAATGCCACAACTCTTCGCACGCCACCAAAAATGCGCCAGCAGGGGGGTATAGGCGTCAGTTATTTGTTTTGAAACTGACGCCATAAACCTTCACGCCACAGAAAGGGCTCCATCTGGGGCACTATCAGCGTTGGTTTATTAGTGATAACCGACACCATAAACCTTCACGCCATAGAAAGGGCGTCATCCGGGGCACTATCCACATCGGTTTATTAGTGATAACCAACGTCATATCACCTGCTTCCACGGCTGTGCTGGCCAGCACAGCCGTGGTGTCTGGTCTCATTAGGCGTCAATTTTAGCTATTATCTGATGCTGTTAGAATGTGTCGTCGGTTTTTTCAAATAACCGAAGCCTATTGTATGTATTTTTTTAACCAGTCTGTAGGCCTGCTGTGGCTGGTCACAGGATGAGAAACCTACAGTTTAGTTATGAACTGTAGGTTTTACGACATCCATTGATATCAACCAACAACATGCCACAAACTTGCAAAATTAACAACATTAATTTTCACACATTTAGCAACCTGCAGTTGCATTCGATTTTCACACATGTAGAAATATTCATGTAGCAATCTGCAGTTCCATTCATTTTCACATTCACACATGTAGAAACATTCATATAGCAACCAGCAGTTTCATTCATTTTCACATTCACATATGTAGAAACATTCAGACATGTAGAAACATTCACACATATTACAATTCAGAAATTCATTTACAAAATATCATTCTTTAGTCATTATTCGCTATCAACATCCCAATTATATTTTAAAAACCCCACTACTTGTATGGCTTTTGCCCATTCTTCTCTTACATCATTTAATTCTTCCATCGTATAGGGAGCACGTACATTTAGTAAGGCCTTTCCTGTAGTGTGGTCAGTTTTAAACACATGCAAAGAGAATGCTGTATATATATAATTAATAATATATAAATAAGATTGATATATTTCATATTATCTAATGAGACTATATATAATACCTCAGGAATGGTATCGATGTCCACTGCGGCATATTTGATAATCATGTGTATAAATTGCATCACATAGTATGCACATGCCCATCCGTTGTCTTGTTTAGTACACTATAAATTGAAACATACAAAATATTAAAAAATACAACTAATTAAGCATTGTTCACATAAATAATATATACATTGCAGTCGGGAACTTACTTCCATGTTCTTCCAAATTATTGGCTGGTTCTTTTTACTGGGGACCTTTCCTCCATCCTTTTTGAACTCATCTAAACCCCTACATGTTAATGTAACACATTACATTGCATAATTAAATAGTAATGTAATAACATATGTTAACGGATATGAAAATGAAATATTTCACACCGGAATAATGCCATTTTCATTGTGTGTCCATATTTTGAATTCAATTTAGTCCCCTTAGGATCTAGATAATAGACAGTGAACGTCTCGGGGACAATAACTAGTAACTCCCAATGCATACCACTAGAGGTAAAAAAGTTAAAAATTAATACCTCAAAATCCACAATAAAAATGTAATTTTCTTAAGTCCAAATTATAAGCAAAGTAAACTTACTCCACATTGAATGGAGCTATTATCACCATCTTGTTATTTTGAGCAAAATTTGCAAAAGCATCACAACAATATTGTTGAACTGACGAAGGGTCTTTAGCTACTAGACTAATTAAAGATGGAATAAAAAATCCTACATGTTCGAATGAAAAATCTGCACATATCTTGTCTAAGTAGCTGCAAAACATGTGTTACGTATGCATTAATATATAAGAAACCAGATCACCAAATCCTACACAAGGTATATGAATGTATAAATAAGATCTCACCTAATCCATAGCTCTATCACAGATGTATTTAGCCAATCATATCAAAACAACTCCAAAATATCTTGTATAAATAGTTTGCTTTCGTATGATTGACCTGCAACATCTGCATCTATAGAAACAGTTATAAGGCAATTTATATCATGTTCGCCTAACCATATTGCCATACCCCTAAAATTAGGACCTAACGGGATAGGTAGGTCCTGTGGAACCCAACTTGGTAATGTAGGAGGTGGAGGTGGAGGCCTAGATGATCTGGGTGTCTTCTTTTTAACCTGTATATATATAATTTCAGATCAATTGACATCATATACACACACTAACAATTTAACGTAATGTAAATTTACCATACAGTTTCAGTATAGAGGACATCCGCTTTTGGCCACAATATCACTCCGCCTTCTGCCTCACCAAGTGTTTCACAATCTAGGTGGGCATATGGCAATGGAAGATCCATCCAATTGGGGAATATAGCAACTGGGCTCACACGAACCCAACCAACTGGTAATGGAGACCCATGAAATATTTCCCCTGGTAGGGATGGGTAAGCCGACGCCTCTACAATGACAAATTCTTTACTTTTTAGACAACATGGATTCAACCCCTACAAATTTTTGTGTAAAGAATGTTATATACATATATACATATCATCTTGAAAACATATCATCTTGAAAAGACTAGTTACTATGTCATAAAAATACTTACAGTGGATGTGCTAGGTGGTGGGTCTACAGGATTACTCCCAACCTCTGCAGTAGGAGTAGAGCGGGATGCCATAGGTACTGTCTGCTGAGTGGTAGTCAGAGATGCCTGCCACTTGCTCATTGCTTCATGGAGTGTTTTATCAACTACTTCATCGACTCTCCTATCAACTACTTCATCGACTCTCCTATCAACTATCTTATCTACCTATACATGGATAAAAGAAATGTTAGCTTCTGATTATTGAATTCTCTTTTACAGTAACATTATAAAGAAAGAATAGGTTACATGTTCTTATGAAATTCCCGCTTTTGGGACATGTTTGCACTGGGATGGACCAAAGAACGCTTTGATGCACACACCAGCGCCTGCATCCCTAACACGTCTAGGATGCTCTGGGTTACCCAGAGCAACTGTCAATTCATCCCTTATGCCCTCAGGGATGAACTTGCCTTGTTTCCTCAGCTCGTGCAGCTCCCGATAATCTCCAAAACAAAAATTTGTAATTAAGTAAACACCACAAATAATCAATATTCGAAAGATTGCTCTAAGAGTTGTATTTTACCATTTTTGCAGCCGCCTCAGCAGTTGCGGGCTACCTTATTTCTCCCTTCTTATTTTGCCTCCCAGCTGTCCAGACATCATGGTGAGGCAGAGGTGTGGTACCTATAGTAGAGGACTCCTGAGTAGCAGTAGACTGAGCAGTAGACTCAGCCTGTAGTCTTTGGTGAATGCCTGCATACTCCTTTGGACCCATTGTGTGGTCATGCACATTCAGTGCACGCCTTGCTTTTTGCGCCTCACTGAGGGCCTAGTTAGTATGCACATTAATGATTTGGTTAGTAACACTAAATGTTAATCTTGAATAGGTGAATACAACATATATTAATTAAATCGGGAGTGACACCTAATACCTTGAGTTCATTAGTTTTTCTTGAAGCAACAAACGCGTACCATTCTTCTTGGTCTAGGAAGTTCCACTGTTCAGTGGTTGTCTTCTTCCTCTTGTCACCTTCTTTTATGTATTCTCGGGTGAGATTTGTCCTATAGTTCCTTAGGACTCTCCCACAACGTTGCATCACACATTTACGATGCAGCTTTTCATCCAATTCAAATATACTCTGCAAAATAGAATTGCTATTAACTAGTATCCAAAAAATTAGTAATCTACAAAATAGAATTGCAAATTAATAATAACTCATGCATAAATCCTTCCATATTACATCTTTCTTCCCCTTAGGAACTTTATGCCAAGAATCTATCTTACAACCGCAATGGCTACGAGCACTCCAATTGCATTTTCCTACATTATCAAAATCTACAACAAGTTTGGGTCCATTACCCCTTTGCACTATTAACTTCTTCATCATAGTGATGCCCCTTCTCTTGTCAACTTTTTGGTGCTGCTCATCAAGTGCCTCAAGTGCTTCAGAGGGTACATGTGCATCATCAACCTAAAATTTGACAAAATAAACACACTTACAGGATATAACTATAAATGGACATATAGATATAAATATATGATATATTTTTAAAACTTACATTGTGAGGCAATACATTGATGTCCTCACCCTCACAATAACCATCAGCATGGTCATCAGGAGAATGCTCAGCCATCTGAAAGTTCACATTCACATTGTAAAGTAATTCACATTGTAAAGCTCACATTGTAAAGTTCACATTCACATTGTAAAGTAATTCACATTGTAAAGTAATTCACATTATAAAATTCACATTGTAAAGTTCACATTCACATTGTAAAGTAATTCACATTGTAAAGGTCAAGCATGAGGATTAGAAACACAAATATATGCAAGCACAAAATTTGTTCATATCCTAGGTTGATTTACAATAGAAACATATAAATAAGTAAACTCAAAGCATTAGATAAATAAATATAATCAGTAGATAAACAAATACAAAGCAATAGATAAAAAAGTACAGCTCAGTTGATAAACAAATATAAATCAGTAGATGATTAAATAATTTTAAAAAGTAGATGAACAAATACAAAGCCCTAAATTTAAATAATGTGATGAATAAAAAATCATTAGATGAACAAATGAATAGATAAGTAAATACAAATCAGTATTTAAGTAAATATAAATAAGCACATAAGTAAATACAAATCAGTAGATAAGTAAATAAAAATCAGTAGATAAGTAAATACAAATCAGTAGATATATCAATTCAAATAAGAAGATAAGATGAATTCAAATCAGTACATAAGTACTCAAACATGTATAACATCCAACCCATTGCTAGCACCCTGAGGGTAGGGGGCCAGGAGCAGGAGCAAGGAGCAAGAAGAGGAGGAAGAAGGGTACCAGGTGCAGTGAGCCAGTGGCCAGAACAGCAAGCAGGAGAGAGGGCGGCGACAGCGACGATGAGCGGGCAACCAGGAGGCAGTGAGCGGGCGACCAGGAGCAGAGCGTTGACGAGGAGAGGAGCAGCGATCGACCAAGAGTGGGTGACCAGGAGGCAGCGTCGTCGAGGAGAGGAGCAACAACAGTGAGTGGTGGCGGCGTAGGGGAGCAACGGTGGCAGGGACAATGACCACTGGGCAATGACAGCGGGAGCAGTGGCGGTGGGGAGCACCGGCAACAATCACCAGACCTAGCAGGTTCGCAATGAAACAGAGATAATGGGGAAAAGTTCTCTGTTTCGCGGGGCTATTAACTGTACCAAGTCATCAGTTGTTTCAAAAACCGACACCTAAGAACCAATAGCGTCAGTCACCGAGAAAAACCGACGCTAAATGGGGGTAAAATTTTTTGCGGGGACATCGCGCGAACACTCATTAGCGTCGGTTATGTTACGCAAACCGACGATACAAAGGGATCGATAAAAAATATTTAGTCGTCGGTTATTAGTTAAACAACCGACACAGTATGTGAAATTTTGGAGGTAATTTTTTGCACTAAAAAAATTGGATTTTACGGGCGATTTTAGGCGTTAGTTTGTTAATGAGAAACTGACGCTAAATAAAAAGTGATACCCGTGTCTGGCCAGTCTTCACATATAGATGTAAGATTGTGTATACATCCGACGTTGTAGGGTTTAGGCATCGATTTCTTATAAACAACTGACACATCGAAAGTGACGTTATAAGCCATTTATGTACTCGTGAGACACCTCCATCTTTGGAAAATTCTATAATAACTGCCTTTGGGCTTTAAAGACTTTGCAAAATTTAATAATTATTAAAGATTATGTGGAAAACCAAGCTCTGATACCAAATGTAATGACCCCATTCCCTGACAACCCCCAATTAGGGAAGGCCAAGAAACTAGAGCCATTATCCCAAAAATAGGATCAAACGATTTTACACATAATAAAAAATAATTAATAAATTTTACTAACTAAACTAAACTTGGGGTAGGATAAAAAAATTCTTTTCCAAAGTTTACAAAAGGTGGGTTCTAAAATTTACCAAGAAATAAATCATCTATCTATATCCTCCGGGCCTTACTTAATTTATTTACTTTCAATGTATTCTTTCTTTGAATGTCCAATTTCCAGCAATATTATCCTAAAAACACTGACAATCAAAACGTTAGTCAGTATGACAGGTCTTACTGGTATGTGGGGGAAACCAAAATCTCATAAGTAATGATAACAACATAATTCAGCAATTAATGTTTAGCAAACCAAATTTTACATTTTCACCATGACTACCCAATCTAGGTTTCTCCATCCTCTGTTATAACCCCTTAGGGCCTCATACTACAATATTTACTATCTCTCCCTATCCAAGCGGATGACTTCATCATGATTCCCCCTTTGTAGGTGGATGACTTCTCATGTGCCCCCTATCTAGGCTGGTACCAAAATATGCCTTCCCCTATTCAAGAGGATGGCCTTCCATAGAGCCAGAGGTGGCCTAGATTTGGACTAGTCATGTTCATATGTGATGTGATAGTCATAGTCACTTTAAAGTTTGCATGGAATGAAATAAACAAGTAAGCATATTGTGACACACCGTTCAAACAAATCGTTATTAACTAAGCGGAAGCGATCATTAACAACGGATTAACAAAAATCACTAAAAATTAAAACCTTTTGCAAAGAGATCCAATTCTAGGAAACTCTTAACAATAAGATCCAAAGTATTATATGTACATTCTGGTCCACAAGTACATACCATGTACCATATTTTCTTAAAGATTACATACATCAATTGCTCTGTTAGGTCTACACATGAGCAACACAAAACCTCGAGGCATTCAAGTCAAGATCTCAGATCTATTATAAAAACACTAAATACTGACTCCTAGGACCTGAGAGTACATAGATGACACATAGGACTCATATCTACAAGACATGACAATCAGTATCTCCACCTGAGATGTTACTGCTGTCCCTGATGCTGCTGTCCTTTTTCCTGTTGTATGATTTCTACCTCTTCATCCACGCCCACCTAAAAAAATGTTGGATCCCACGGGGGTGAGACAATTGAAATTGTCCCAGTGAGAGATATAACTCTCCGCTAGAAACATTATTATTGTGAATAAACATTATAAAACTGAGCAGAGGATAAGCAGTTTAGAATATTCTCATATTTTAAAGCATTGCAACTATCTATGATAGAACAGTAAATCATTTATTCACTTTATAAGGAATATGAAGAACATGTATATCATTTATCCATCTTACTATATCAAAATCTCAATCTTATCCTGAGATACTCATTATCATGGGATGTCATCCATGAATCATTCTCATTTTCTGTCTGTTGACCTTAGCCAATATGTTAGCCAGATATTGAATTGTACCAGTCATGTGAGTATACATCATCATATTCTATCCAGGCATTGGACTATGCCAATCCTATGCAAACATTCCAGGCATTGGACTATGCCAATCATATGCAACCATTCCAGGCATTGGACTATACCAATCCTGTGCAAACATTCCAGGCATTGGACTATACTAATCCTATGCAATTATTCCAGGTATTGGGTTATGACCATTGCTGTGCAATTATTCCAGGTATTGGGTTATTACCAATCCTGTGCAATTATTCCAGGTATTGGGTTATGACCAATCCTGTGCAATTATTCCAGGTATTGGGTTATTACCAATCTTGTGCAATTATTCTAGGTATTGGGTTATGACCAATCCTGTGCAATTATTCCAGGTATTGGGTTATTACCAATCCTATGCAATTATTCCAGGTATTGGACTATGCCAATCCTGTGCAAACATCACTGCATACCACATCACCTTTATTTGGTATTAAACCTTGGCCAAGCCATCATACTTATTCACATCCTTTATGTAATTCAATTATTTCTCATATCTCCCTTAAGCTTATTCAAAACACTATAGCCCTTATTTGGCTATAAACATGAAGCATGTATGACCAAGATTTCATTACTATTATTGTATCCATTAGTTATTATTATTATGTTACTATAACGTTTCCATTGTTTATTATTATTTCTTTCATGAGACTTTATAACATCTTATTACCTTTCACTAGGCAACAACTACTCTCATGGCTCACAAGGCCCATTACACATCTTGTCACCTCTCACTAGGCAACAACTACTCTCATGGCTCACAAGGCCCATTATACATCTTGTCACCTCTCACTAGGCAACAACTACTCTCATGGCTTACAAGACCATTAAACATCTTTTGTCACCTCTCACTAGGTAATAACTACTCTCATGGCTCACAAGGTCATTAAACATCTTGTCACCTCTCACTAGGCAACAACTATTCTCATGGCTCACAAGGCCATTAAACATCCTGTCACCTCTCATTAGGAAACAACTACTCTCATGGCTCACAAGGCCATAAACATCTTGTCACCTCTCATTAGGCAACAACTATTCTCATTATTTATCATTAAATGATTATCATCACAAGGTATGAGTTTCTCTCTCATCCTTACCAAAGTATAAATACATCATACTTTATTAACTCGGCTTAACCCTTTCTTAAGGTATGTTAGCCTACACTTATTAAAGTGCATTAGGCTCATTACATCTCAATGTAACAATTGACATGGCACATTTCATGTGTTATTCATCCAAGCATACTAGATTTAGGGTACATCAAGGGGTATCAACTTTGAGGTACTGGATGTGATATCTATCATGTCTTGATGTATTACTTCCCTCATCACATTTGGCTTACTTAAGTTCATCAGCTCATCTTGTTATAAGGATATTTCCCATCCTAATACTTTATGCACCTATTCATCACATTATCATGTAATGTATTGGTCATAAGTCACTCATTTGAATTATTCAACCATTAACAATAATATGGACTCATCTCGAGTTAAAGAATTATTGATATAAGATTATCCATTATCAACCACTTTAGGTATTTCACCTACCAATATATTATTCACTACTCCATTATTAGGAATAGGGTTCCCCTCTTTATCAATTAGGGTTTTACATAACATCACCCTATATTAGGGTTTTCACATAACATCACCCTATATTAGGGTTTCACATGACATCACCCTATATTAGGGTTTCTTATAACAATGCCCTGTAATAGGGTTTCATATAACAATACCCTGTATTAGGGTTTTCACATATCATCATCCCATATTAGGGTTTCACAACCCCTTTTACTCAAAATAGGGTTAGGGATTTCCCATATTATCACCCTAGATTAGGGTTACACCTTTACCCTAAATTAGGGTGTCATCTATCATTTCCCTAAATTAGGGATTAGGGCACATCAACCTTCTTGATTAGGGTTTCATGATCTCTTTATCAAGGATCATACCCTGAATACATATTCCATTCATATTGAGAGTGTTGAGGTTTAATCTCTACATGATTATCATTCATGTATGAATTCCTCTCTCTCTCTCTCATCCTCTCTAGGATGTTGATTACTTCAAGCTAGATTAGATTAGGTCATCCTTTCATTCAAGTAGACACATTTAGGGTTGGCATAGTGTGTTGAGATATTGCTTCCTTAAGCATCAAAGATTAACCCCTCAAAGGGCACTAATCACCCTAATACCTTAAAGGTACAACAATTATAATTATCTTTGTTAAACATCATTAACAATCATAAAGTTAATTTATCTTTCATAGCTTTGAGACTATTAGATCTCCAAACGGTTTTGATACTTTTGAACCTTCAAGCGGTTTTGACCTTCTTAAACTTCAAACAGTTTTGAGACTTTTGCCCTCCAAACGATCTGAAGACCGTTTGATCCCAAATGGTCTCGAGACCATTTGGACTCAAACGGTCTCAAGACCGTTTGTTCCAAACCACCTTGAAACTGAATGGATCAATTAGGGTTTCCTTAAATAAATCAATTTAGGGTTTGCACTCATTGAACCATCCAACATTGAGACCATTGAAAGGGGATCAAAATTTCACCCTTAGATCTCCATCCATCCATGACTCTACTTGACCTCAAACGGTCTTGAGGTACTTGACCTCCAAACGGTCAACTTCTTCAAATAGTCAAAGTACCCAAACAGTTTTGAAGTTCAATTTACCCATTCGATCTTGAGATCCATTACCCATTCGGTTTTGAGCTCAATTACCCATTCAGTCTTGAAATCAATTACCCATTTGGTTTTGAATTCAATTACCCATTCAGTTTTGAAGTAAATTACCCATTCATTATTGGGTTCAATTACCCATTCGGTCTTGAAACCGAATCAACTCAATCGATTTTGAAACTGAATTAGCTCAATCGGTTTTGAAACCGAATTAGCTCAATCAATTTTGAAAACCGTTTGCCCATTCCTTTGTTGAGGTGTGTGCTTAAGATGACATCATCATCTTCAAGTTTCAAACCTTCGAAATCAATTGTGATTCTTATGGTGATTTCAACAACTAATCAAAAGGAAATCGAGAAAGAAGAAAGGTTCAACACATGATGAATAAATTGCAAGCAATAATGACATTTAAGGGTTCACGTTATATAACCCGCCTTTAAAATTGAATCAAAGCTTCAAGATTCACGTTCTCAATGGTGGATGAAGCTTCCTCAACTTCCAAAGGCTCGTCCTCAAGTCTTTGAGTGAAAAGAATGGCTGAGGTTGAAGATTGAATGAAGAAATAAAGAAATTAAGCATTGAATTTCGATTTCCACCATGAAATCAAGGTTGAAGATAACTATGGAGCTTACCTACAGGTTGGGGCACATCCTCCTATTGATCCTAATCTCCTTTGTGCACCGCCAAAGCAAGGAAAGAAAAAGGAACCAAAAAAGCCTTTCATGTGGGTTGAAAATGGGATGTATATAAGGGAATTTCGATGAGAGAGAGAGTGATAAATAATTCCTTCAACTCCCAAAATTGGTGCCACATACTCCCCTCCATCCCTTGCATACGAAGCCATTTCCCCCACCTTTTAATTCCTCTTCATTATCCATGAATTAAAAGAAGACAAATTAAGCACCTTAATCAATATAATAATAATATTCAAAATTGAGTGGATATTACTTTTTCTTTAACTAATGTGAGTGGGCTCTCCACTCACTTTAGATATTTCGGTGCCATTGCAAGGAACCAGGACGTACATACTTATACAAATTCAACCATCACATTTTTGGTTGAAGGGCACTTCCATTAATAATATTTTTATTTTTGCATGAAATTGAATTAGGGTTTCAATTATGCTTAAATCTTGATTATTTTAATATCAAGATTCTCTTTCCTCCAAAGAGATTTAAATGAGATTCCCCTCTGATTTTCATGTCTCTAAATGATACCAAGAAACATTAGGGACTCTCTAGAAGTGGTATTTTTCATATTGAACCCTAGGTTTTGGGTAAATTGCACATTACACCAAAACTAGGTTTTAATGCACAAACATTGCTTAATAAGCTCTTTCTTGGTGCTCATGCTTTCACAAGCCATACCTCTACATCATTTTCATTATTATGATGCTTCAACACTTGAGGAACATTTTATCATGTAACATTTGCAAGTTAACCCCTCAACTTGGGTAATTTGTACTTTAGTCCAAAATAGGCAAAACATTATTTTCAACATTATTCAAAAAGGACTAAAATTGAAACATAAGTTCCTCTTGGGCCTTAATTACTTTTCAAAAGATAAGAGCAAGCATATAATTAAATTTATTAATCAAAACATCTAGGGTTTAAGCATAACCCAGGTCAGGGATGTTACACATATAAACTTTGAGAAACCACATGAAACTACAACGAATATTCTTAGGCGTAACCACATACTTGTCTCAAGAGAATTTGCAGTCCAAATAGTCATAAGTAGAATTAACCACAAAATCAACCAAGCAAGTCAACCTAAAATTCAAGGCATACACCCATGTGTTACTACATGACTCTAAATCCTATCAAAGGACTAACTTGATTCTTAAGTTAGGTTTTTATGTCTGCTTTATTATGTCATTATCCATATTATCCCTTTAGTCCAATTATTGCTCCTTTCACTTTCTTAATCCACAAACCCTACTTTAGGTTCCATACACATGATTGTGCTACAAAAAGGTGCCTTTTATACGAAAGTCCCAATCTTCATCCATTTTAAGTCAAATTAGGGTTAGATAGATGAAAAGATGAATATTTGACACTTTTATGTTTATTGGGTTGACAAACCCTAATGTCCATCATTTAGCACACCTTTATGCATAAAGAAACCCTAACTCTTCAAATCCTAGATTTTAATTTCCATATGAGTCCAAGGTTTTCCTTTTATTCATAACATATCAAGCTTTGATTTGAAACATTAACTAAGTCCATTAGATTCATCAACATTCTCAAGTTACGGGTTTGATCCATTAAAAGCATTAAAGACATCAACTTTGAACATCTTTCGAATTTGAAGAAGATATAGGACAAGATTATATTTTTATCATGTATCTTGCATTTTTATGATCAAAATACATATATTACTTGTAAATTTTGGCCAAAGAACAAAATTTTAATCGATCTTACAAGATATAAATATTCTGTTGATTTTCTGACCAGAGAGATGATTTGCTGTCTCTTTTTTGGAAAAATTGTGGCAGTTAGATCTTAGGTCTCCTTTGACTGGATGAGGATCGGGTTACTCGCGTTGGTCGTGCCCACTCTGCCTCTTAGACATGCGTGGAAGGCCATGGTCCATTGATCTCCTCACGAGTCAGCGGTTGACTTTGATCCTATAGCTCCTGCTCTTCCCCCTTTCTTCTCTTCTGCAAATGGACCCACGGTGGCACCACGATGAGGAGCTTGCTAGAGATATGATAATTGAGAGAGAGAGAGGGAGATAATAGGGATGAGAGATGATCGTTTGAGTTCGTGAGGCTAGGGCGAGGTCATAGGTGGTCCTATATATAGGTGTGGGGGCTATATTAGGGTTTCCAACCCTCACCATTGTTGGGGTTCTTGGGAAAATTGGGCATTTTCTCTAGAGACTTCCACACCCCTTGAGACCTAGGTTAGGATGATTTGGAATCCTCTCCCGAATCCAACCCAACAAACATCTTGTTTGCTCACACATCAGGTTGCGAGAAAATCGAGATCAAAGATCTCATTTTCACAATACATTTCATTCTCCTGTTTGAACTAGGTGACACACACGCACGGTTGGATCTTGGATCCAATGGCTGCCATTACACTCGGTATGTCCTAATCTTTTTGGAAATCAAAATTAAGTGTGATATTTAATGAAATTCCATAACTTCATGGATTTTTTAATAATTCATATCTCCTAAACCATTAAGCTTTTTAATCATAAATTTTAAGGGAAAGTTCTTTATGACTTAATCTACCTATGAACATAATTTGGGATCAAAACTTGAAAAGAATAACTCTTTTTCTTCATATGCATGTTATATACTAAAAAGGCATCTATAATGCATTAAAACTCATATTTTCTCTTTCTTTCTTTTCCATTCTCTTAATTTTGACCTTTGTAGATATTAGAATGCAAGTACTACTAAAACCATCCTATTGTGGCCACTCATGCCGCCTTTTAGAGAATTCCATATTTTTCTTAAATAAAACATAAGTTATTTATTTTCTTCTTGCCTTTTCCCTTATAATGGATTTTCTTTTCTCCTTAATCCTTTTACACCTCCATTGGCTTATTAAAATAGGGAAAATCATGAAATTCATTATTCAAGACAATTTTGCAAAGAAACTCAAGTTGTAAAACAATGTAGACAAATTGTCAAACAAACTCCTTTTTATTAAATAATAGCATAATAGTACAACCAAAATTGGGGTTATAACAATCAACCTCACCTTTTACCTTACCATTCTTATTGTCCCTGAAGGTAACCGAACCTCCTTTATTCTTTGTGAAATTGTTGAAACAGCTTATATCCCATGTCATGCGCTAAGTGCAACCACTATCGACACTCCATTTTCCTTTTTCCTATAAGAAAGGAGAGTGTTAGTTCCCAACTCAAACTTTGGTTCAGAGTTATCTTGGGGACCCATTTCATCTTTGGGTTGGTTCCCTTAGGCTTGTAAGGACAATAAGTAGAATAATGATCATCACTTTTTTAATGAGGGAAAATTATAGGGTTCTTAGTGCCAGAAGACTCTGCAATGAAAAGGAAGATTCCTTACCCTTTTTCTTACCTTAGGCCTTATTCTTGCCTTTAGGTGCTCCTCCTACCAATCCCAAACCACTAGTACCACTTCGTTTGGTAGAATGGTCAAGGATTTCATTTAGGGAGTTTTCCCCTTCAAGAAATTTCTGCAGAGAGGCTCTAAGTCTATGATTGTCATAAGTAAGAGATATAACAGTAGAAGACAAACTAGTAAGATCATATCTAGCATTTACAAGGTCGGCCTCTAAATAGAGGGCTTTAGTCAAATAAGAATATTTTTCAAGAGAAATATAAGCAACATCATTACTAGGCAAAATAGGTGTAGAAGATAAATCATTTACTTGACCAAGAAACCTAACATTTTCAGATTTTAACAGTTGAATTTCTTTGAGATAAACATCCCTATCATCTCTACGAGCATCAACAACAAGCTTTAGTTCAACATTTTTAGTTTTAAGTATCTTAAGCTCATTTAGGCCCTTTTGGTTTTCTTCCTTCAGAGATTTAATGTTCTTAAGGTATACACCATTCTCTACCTCAACATTGTATTGGAGCTCAAGATGAAGAAATTGGCCTCGTAAGGAATCAATGCTTTCAAGATGAATTTTCTCATTTTGCTCAAGAATATCAAGTTTAGCATATAAGTTATCAATGATTTTACTTAACCTCTTTTGTTTATATTTATATTTAGAATAAGAAGAACGAGTATTAACAAGCATGTCTATAAAAGTTTCTTTAGCCAACTCATGTAAGCTTACCTCACTTACCTCACCAATATCTTCACTTGTAGAGGCCATGAGTGCAAGGTAGCACTCTCCATCTTCATTGGAGCTTGAGCTGCTAGAGGATGCTCCTTCCCAAGCTGCACGAGATACGTATTTGTGTCTCCTCTCCTTCTTGTCCTTCCTCTTGTATTTGATATCTTTCTTATACTCTTCCTCCTTCTTGGAGCTGCTCTTGTGGTGTAACGTTCTAGCTTTAGGACATTGACTCTTGTAGTATCCTTTTTTATCACACCTGTAGCATCTTAGAGTAGAGGAAGATGATTGCTTTCTTTTAAAGTCCTTTCCCTTTGAGAAGTTGGCTTCGTGCTCACTAGGGCCATCATCTTCCCTTGAGGAGGAGGGAGAGGTCCGACAAGCAAGTTGTTGTTGAAGGATGACAGCCTCCACTTGAGCTTTGAAGGTACTATCTTTGATCTTCCTTGCTTCTTTTTCTTCTTGCTTGTCAAGTCTTGACTCATGAGCTTGTAGTTTGCTAATAAGCTCCTCGATTGGAATGTCACCAAAACTTCTCACTTCTTCAATGGACGTCACCTTTGACTCCCATCTCTTTGGAAGAGACCTCAAGATCTTTGAGTTGATTGCTCCTCTATCCAAAGTGTGTCCCAAGGCAGATAGGCCATTGATGATGATGTTGTGTCTTGAGTACATCTCAGAAACTCCTTCTCTCTTCCCCATCTTGAAGTTCTCTAGGAGGATGTTCAACATGTAGATCTTTACCTCCTTCACTTTATTTTTTCCTTCATAAGTGATGCACAAGTTGTCCCATATATCCTAGGTTGTATCCCATGAGGAGATATGGTTGAACTCGAATGGAGTGAGGGATATATAGATGATGCTAATTGCTTTGGCATTGAGATGAACATTCTTTTGGGCTTCTTCATCCCATATTGATACAACTCTAGTTGGCTCCTTGTAGGGTGTAATCATCACCTTCCACATATCAAAGTTCATCCCTTGAATGCAGAACTACATCTACCACTTCGAATAGAGGAAATTGGTGTCGTCGAAGACCAGGGGACGCATGGAGAATCCTCCCTCTTGGTTGAGGGAACCAAGTATGTTCTCACCCATATTGATACAACTTCAGTTGGCTCCTTGTAGGGTATAATCATCACCTTCCACATATCAAAGTTCATCCCTTGAATGTAGAACTACATCCACCACTTCAAATAGAGGAAATTGGTGTCGTCAAAAATCGGGGGATGCATGGAGAAGCCTCCCTCTCAATTGAGGGAACCAAGTAGGTTATCACCCATCCTTTTGTCTTATGGGAGATTTTTTGGAGAAGATCCTTTCTCTGATACCACTTGTTGGATCCAAGGGCTCTAGGGGGGTGAATAGAGCTTAAAAAATTATCATAAGAATAATTAGACCTTCAAAATATATCAATTGAAACCATATGCTAAAACAAAATTTGAAGTTCTATCTAAACAAGCATAGTAAGGATGAGCGAGATTGAAACATACACTTGGATAAGGTGGTTAGAGTGGTCCCAATCTCCAAACTAGGAGACTGGAAATGCTTTGTAAATGAGAGAGAGAAAGGGGCTCAAAGGGTTGTAGCACACTCAAATATAGCAAGGGTCAAAGATATCATGAATGAGAAACCTTGGAATGAACTCCAAGAGGTCCTATTTATAGCTGGGGGTGTTCCTTTGAGTGTGGATCACTTAAAAATGAAAGATAGCCATTTTACAACTTGCAACAGATCTAATTTCATGTCTAATGACTCTCCAGCGGTTAGAATCACTTCTTCTACATTTTTTCGTATAGTACATTCGGTCAAGTTTCAATAAAGATAACTCGACCAATCCACTAACTGACAAAGCCAATTTTCAAACTATCGGTCAAGTTTTTCCTAGGGAAACTCGACCGATGAGTCAAAATCAGTTTTGGTCAATGAGTCGGTCAGTTGAGTTATGTGAGTGTAAAACTCAACTAATTGATCCATTTCCAAAAATCCATCACTGTTCGGTCGAGATCCAAACTCAACCGACAAAGTTGCCGTGACAAATTATTCAAAATGATTTTAGAGTGATCAAACGTTTGAATTAAGTGTCCTTGATTTATTCTCATTTTAGTTACAAGTCATCTCATCAATACAAATAGTTACAAAATATTTTAATGAGGTTTGGAGTGATTTTCCAAAAAGCACATTTCGTTTGACTTAAACTTGAATAAGACAAGGCTTGTGTAATTTAATCCTTTTCATGTACCTAAAGCCTGAAATTAATCTCAAACAAACATATTAGATACACATGAATGAAATGGTTAAGTCATTATCAAAATATGGACAATGTATAACTCTCAAGTAAAAAATGGAAACATAGCATGATCTATGTTGGTAGGACCTCTCGATAGGATGACGGGATGTAGTACGTAAACAATGTTGTAGTGGTATGTGAGTGAGTATTGGGGAAGAATGAGAATTGAGACAACTATGGTTTATGCATCAGGTTGAACCATGATGGTTGTCATCCTCCTTGTTGATTATACCTATCAACATATTGGCTCTAGTTTATTTTGTTTTATACAATCATAGAAGTGTCTCACTATCAATCTCTATAAGCCTACAAGTGATAAAATGCATACTAATGGATTAACTCAAGATTTGTTCTTGGTTGTGTTCTTTTGTAGTGAGAGACTATAAGAGGAAGACATGTAGTTAGGAGGTGTGATTGATAATGACATACATACAAATCTAGACAGTCATGCTAATTTTGTGCACCATCAACATATTTCATGTGACCTCAAAAATGAAAGTTAGCGGGTCATCATATCCATAGATATCACTCCCACACCCATTTTAAATATGTCCTTTGTAGATCTTTATAGAAGTGAGAGAAATAGGATAGAGAGAGGTAGAATTAGGCTTAGAAGAGAAGAAACATAACTCAGATTGCCCCTAATAAGCCCAAGGGATCATATAGTAAAATCTATAGACATCGTACCCTATTTCTCAAAATAATATGTGTTTCTTGAAATTTCGTCAAAATGTGAACAAAAAGAGCCTTTTCCCATCGAAATTTACCTAATTTCGTCAAAATTTGAAATAATTGTCGAATTTTTTTCTAGAAAAATTCCCTATGTACAGACATGTAAGGCCATTTCTAGGTCCAATGGCTGGCGACATCGAAATAATTCACAAAATTTTGCCAATTTTGATGAAATTTTGAACATTATATGTTGTACTTTTTGTGAATTGCTCCTTAGTCCAATTAATGGATCCCTGTTTAGATATTCAACTTCCTACATGTTAATAAATTCTCCTACAACTAGGTGAGATATCCAAGTAGCTAATATAGGAACATTTAGTGTAGTTAGCCTGGAGATTTCTCAAGACTAGAATGTAGTTGATGTGGGGTCTAAAACCTCACTTACACCTTTAATTACCACCCTTGGCCTCTAATTACTCTAAGAGATCCTATCCTAGAAGCCTAAGCTTTATTAAATTCTAATTGAATTACACCTAAACCCTAATCCAAGTGAGCCTCGTAAGGGTGGGTAGGAGGTGTTAGGGACTAGTATCCCTATACACACTTACCTTATTCATGTCCAATAAGTAGTTTAGGGCAATTCATTAGGATCTAACTTCTTATTTGATTTGGTAATATAAATTAAAGGACAATGTTCACATGTTAACACCCCAACCCAATTCATAAGTGCATTCCCCTAAACAACCCCCACTTCTCTTAGTTGAATTAAAACCCTAATTTCCTTCTTCCTTAGCTAGTGTTAGCTTAATTAGGTCTTTAATTTCTTAGTTAGCTTCTTGCCTTGTTCTTGCCTAGTTCTTGATAGTTTAGGTCTTTAATTTATCTTGTGATTAGTTTGTTAGCTTAGTGTAGTGTAGATATTTGCCTTTCTTGCCTTAGTGTAGTTTTCTCCTTTCATTTCTTGACTTGTCATTTCTTACTCATTAGAACTAATTGTCTAGGGTAATTTAGGTTTTGATTCTTATTGGTTCTCCTTTACTTGATTGTTCATCATTAGTGTAATTAACAAATCAACCATCAAGCCCTTCAACCCTAGACTCCGCAGTACAAACCTAGCCCAAAACTAACCAAGCATTAGTGCACCCTTTCTCTCTTGGGTTTGACCCCTAATTTGCCATCCTCCTATACTATAACATGAACCCATGCGCTTGTAGGTGAAGTGTGTAAGTCTATTTGAGTGTGCCTAAACCTTAGGGCTTTATAATTTTTGAAATATATCTAGTGTGTTTGAAACCTCTTGAGGTTGCATCTAGTCACCATTCAGTCGATTAGTTTGTGACCCTAGGAGACACACATCATTGAGTTATATGAATTAGTTTCTTTTGCAACTTGGTAAGCATTACATGAAGGCCTAACTGATACAACATAAGGAAGGAATTGTTTACCCTACCATAATATCCTTTAGAAAAATAGTGCACCCTCAATTAATATAAACAATACAAGGCACTATCATTATAGGACAAGAGAGTAAGTGAAAAAATAATTAGTAGATATGAGGCAAGGACATGGTAGGACCAGAGGGTTGGGAAGAGGGGATGGCAACATAGAGGAGAGGCTTGGGAAGAATTAGGGTTGGAAGGATTAAGTGGGGTCATACCCATCTGATATCATATAGAATAATAAAACCTTTATTAAACATCTCTAAAACAAATACAAGACACTCTCTTTTATAGTACAACAAAGTAAGTGAGAAACAAAATTAGTGGATATGGCCCATATATGATAGATAAGTCTAAAGCACACACACTAAATATAAAGTATAAAGCATATACATCAATAGTTACTATTAGAAGTATAAGTCATATCATATATGGGTCAAAGTCAGTAGGCCCATATAGAGTTTAATCCAAGTTAGTCAAGTCTGTAAGTCTCTAGAGTTATATACACCTTCTCCTATATAAAAGAAAGGGGTCTCTTTAGTATCAAACACATTGGAAACACATTGTGAATATATCATCTATTCATTATTTCCAATAGGGTATCACAACCTTATTTTTAGGGAATTTTACCCTAGAAAGAAAGCACAAGTATCCACTCACCAGAAGCGGCCATCACCATGGATGACTGTCTATAGAGCCATCTCCATCGCCCTTTCTGTAGGGTCATCTCTGTTAACCTCTCTCTCTGAAGGGCCATCATCATTTTCATCTCCATCATCATCGTAGGTCTAGATCTAACAAGTATCATCTTCATTGTCATCTAGCATCCCCATGTATCCATCTTTTATCTTCCCCAAGAACAAAGTTTAGTCATTCCCTTCATCAAGACAAAGTCCAGATTCAATCCATCACCCTTCTTGCATCACCAAAATTAGCAACCCCATGGTGAAAGTCATCTCTATCGTTTGAGTCGTCTTCTTATCCAAGGTGGAAGTCATCTCCACCATCTGATTTGTCATCCTCATAGTGGTGGGAGTCATCTACACCACTTGAATCATTGTCTCCATTGTCTGCATCATTTATGGTGGAAGTCATCTCCACCTAGATTGTTGTCTCCATCATTCATATTGTCATCTATGGTGGAAGTCATCTCCACCTAGACCATCATCGTCATCGTCCGAATTGTCATCTTTCTTTCTCCTCCTTTGTATTCACATCTAGGAGGCTTATTTCTAGAAGAGGATTCATCCATAAAGTTAGGGTGAAATGCTTCTAACGTTTTCACATGAAAATCAGTCTTGGTGGCGTAGAACATGACATGTTCTACAATCAAGATCATGTGTGTCTTCATTAGGCAACACATGGTTTCATCCAGACCGCAAGTTACATGACATCTCATAAACCAAACAACATGTTAACGGAAGGTTGTTTCATGCCTACATGTTTTATCAGGTTTTCACACATAGTGTCGGCAGAGACATGTTTCTTTCATTTGATATCTTATATGTTGCATCATATTCTAACATAGTGTGTCAGTACCAGTCTGTCATGTTTGACTAAAAGAGTTACACGTCATGTCATTGTCCAACACGGTGTATCACCTTAGTTCAATCGACAGTGGCAACATCTTCAAAGGCTGTGTCCTAGATCAGTTCTCCATGCATCTTCAATAATCAAATTAGAAGCTCTCAAGAAGAAAAAGATCTATCTTGTCAGATCTTTAACTGAATCTGGCCTTTGACCTAGACCTTCAAAATTTGTGCAAGCTCCACCTCCGCACCCGCAAGGGCTGGGGAAATCTCCTTTTAGGTTGCAAAAAGATCCATTTATTTTCTTCTCCGGATCTTGTAATTGGGTCACGTACACCATCACATCTGGTTATCGGTTCTACTACTACAACTTCCTTACCAAGTCAACCTCTCTAAAGCACCATGAAGTGCTATACTCACATGTGTGATGCATTTTACTCTCGAGCACATGATCAACCTCTCATGTGTGAGGATTCATCCCTTTCAAGTAGAACGTCAAGCTTTCTTAAGCATGAGGTCAAGTTCTATCAAGCCCATTGAGTAGTCTAACACAACTTCTCTGACCATATCAAGCCATTCCTTCTTTGGTCATTTCTTCCATCTCCTCCCCATGTCCCCTGATGTGATAGGGGATTTTCTCTGTTTTTGTCCACCCCAACCACTTTTGTCATTTCTTCATGGTTGGTGTGTAGGGGAGATATAGAGAAGATGAGAAGAGGAGGATGGACAAATAGCTTAGGTGAAAAGTTTAGAACTCATAAGAGGAAGAGGAAGAAGATCATTATTTACATATGGATTTTTTCCAGATCTCACGGTCTAGTAGAAGGCTAATGTCCATTCTCACCATTCAAATCTTGAGTTGCCAAGCATTAATCTGATATTCATAGTTCATCTTGTCACATTGTCGTCAACTAAAGAAGATGATTCATCTGATCAAATGAATGTCATCGACGCTCTACGTCACGGGAATATGTTTCTTCATCGTCCATGTTTTGGTGATTCTACACTAGCAATATTTTAGTCTTCAAGTATTGGAGCATCTTGGATCATTTGCACATTTGGTTGTATGTCGATGAGGCACCTATCTTTTGTAAAACACCATTCAGTCAGCTACATCAACAATGTTAATTTCTTGTTCACCTGTGCCCTCTCAAGCATGTTGATGTTTGCTCATGCCCTATCAAGCACATTGATGCTCATCTGTGCCCTGTCAAACACATTGATGTTCATCTGTGTCCCGTCAAACATGTTGATGTCTGTCAGTGCCATGTCAAGCATGTCGATGTTTGACTGTTCCAGGTCAAACATATTGATTTTTGTATGTGTCCCGTCAAGCATGTTGACTTTCTTCTATAGCCAAGTCTTCTTGTGGCACATATCCTTAAAACTACTTCAACGACAATAACAACTAGTTTTGTGACTCAGATCTTCACATGTTCCTTTAGCATACTCTAAGATACAACCTACAACCTAGTTAAAGCTCCAGATGTTTCAAAGATTTGGGTTTGTCAATCTCTCTCAAAGACCTGGTGTTTATAAATGTGACACATTGATCACACCAAAGAGAGATTACTTAAAACAAAGGGCAGAATTAACATTGAACATCCAATGTACCAGAAAACACAATATATTAAAACCAATTTTATATAACCACTGAAGCGGAAACATATTACATCTGAGTCCACATGAAGCCACCTGTACTACATATCATGCCACAAGGTGATATATATCACTGTTCACTTGTCCAAATAGCCTCAACTTATTACATATGTTAACTTGCTCACATATACAAGCCATATCTATACAACCATGACCTACTGCCAAAACTCATCTTGATATACAATGTCTACAAAACACCCCAAGGACCTGAGAGTATAGGGACAACACATAAGACTCTACTACAGAATACTAGTAGCATATCCAACCTTTATCATCTATTTCTCCTCTTACTGCTCAGCCTCAACTGCACGATCTCTACCTCATCGTGCATGGCCACCTAAAAGATGTGGAAACCCATAGGGTGAGACCAACGTCCAACGAGAGATATAACACTTATCCAACAACTATTATTAACACAAATAAGCTAAAGCGGGGATATAACATTATTATCAGGTTGAGCAGATTCAGCTAAATGATATGAATAAAGCAATTGACATTGTTTAAGCAACTTAGGCATCTACAACTGAGTAGTAGAACATCTTATACTTTTAGAAGAAATACGAAGAACATGTATAATAGTTGACTTCTCTTATCGCATTATAAATCAACTAATCAATACAAGAAACAAGGAAAAGGGTCATGCAATGTGATTCATGTGTAACCCTACACAAATATGTGACATGGTTGTATTACATCTTTTAATTTCCCTGAGGATTTGAGTCATACCACTCAAATCCAATTGACCATTGCTAAGTCAAAATTAGTTCCATACAAGATCTATGAAAGAGTCAGACTCCATGATCTTCTCATGCACTACTCAGTCAGTTTGAGTCTGCACCGTAGTGACATGTTAGTCAAACTACAAAAACAACAACACATTGTCAAAGCTATAAGCCTGTAGACAACAACTCATAGTCAAAGCTATGGTCCTGCAAACACCTAGCCCGCCTTGATACATGTCACGATGCTAGAAACAAGGATATATAACCCAATCCCTGAGTTACAACCACAAGTTTCCTCTATCAAATCATATTAGATTTTCATCATCACCAAGACTCAACCATAATCATTCTCAAAAAACTTGGGATCAAGATGTCAAGGACATATAGTCACTTGCACCTCGCATACTCAACAGTATGCGCTCCAGGTTTCCCTTGGGAATACCTATTTCACTATCCAGCAGAGTTCTAACTCTGGAATGGATCTATGGCACATGGCACTACATGATTAGGGTTTCACTTGAAGCCAACTGGGTGTCTTTTAGCATCAATCAAGTTACAATGTATAAACCCTAAATCAATTTTACAAAAATAGGGGTAAAGGTATAACTCCAGAAGATATAAAATGTATGAGAATGAAACTTGTCACATCATCACTTGATATCACTACCATTCTAGGCCATCAACATTATCACATCACTAGGGGATAGAAATCCCTCACTACATCACTGGAGGATATCACCTCATACTAGGCACAAAGCCTCTACCAGGTCATGAGGCCCACATTATATAATTCCTACACAACATCATTATATTATCCCAACATGCCTCACAAAGGTTCATATTCATCACCCCCTATATCATGTCAAGTGTACCATAGCAATCACATGACATGATGTTTATTAAACATGCAACATTTAAGTTATATAAGTAGGAGAGAGACAATGCATCATCATTGCATACTACCACTTGAATAAGGTAGACACCTATATTGTAATCCCATATTAGGGTTAGGGTTTCGACATTGTAACCAATTACGGTTTCCAAATAGCATATAGAACCAAACCTAAGTATCATTACTCCCCACATTCTTGGAGTACTATTAAGTTAACCATTATATTCATGAGATAGCCACATCAAGCAAATATCTATCCAGGGAATCCTCATCGACTGTAGAGGGTCTAGCACCATGTAGGATCATCGACTGAAGAAACATATCATATCAACAATCAAAGAGAACCATCATGGTTGAAGACCATCAATATATGCAATTGAAGGAAACATATTCACATTACCTTAGGTCGAAGGCAATTCAGGTCAAAGACAATTCAGTCCTTGGTGACCGAAGAACATCGCATACCAATTCATCGACTGAAGATCAAAGGTAAACCAAGTGACCAAACCAAGGAAAATGCCATCCCAAAGATAAAAAAACATAATCATACCATCGACCATTTGGATCATTTAAAAGAAAGGAACTACTAACAAAACATGATCCAAACAGATGGATGACCAACAAGAAACCAAAATCTCAATAGAGAGATATATCAAGGCAATCACCACATAAAACCCTAGAAATCCAATCACCTAATCATAGAGAGAAATAAACCATAATTTGAGGAAGGAAACCAATGTCTCATAACATCATATCTTTCCAAAACCTCCATCACCAAGAGAGTGAAATTGAACCATGAACTTGGTAGGAAACTAACACTCAAGCATGTTGGTGTGCTCCCGCCAATGGTGTTACACACTACTCAATTGGAGTTTTGAATAGATGCAACCCGCAGACAGAAGCACATGGTGGATTCACTTTCGATATTTATAAAACCTAACTCAACACCTACTCACACTAAGACAACTACACCCGCAAGCTCACGGGGTCGTGTCGTAGTATAGGAAGGTGGCAAGTATAGGGTCGATCCACAGGGAGAAGAGGGGGTACTAGAGCTAGGTTTAGTTTGGCTAGGTTCCTACTGTAGAGACTAGGGTTAAGGATTTGAAGGTTGTTTTGATTGTTAAACTATTATGAACAGACGAACAATTAAAGGTAGGAACGAAAACTAAATTAACCCTATAGACCATATTAAAGCTAAAGAAGCAAGAAAGGATTAAGCTAGGTATGAAAAGGCAAATTACACTAAGGCAACCAAGAGAGAAGCAAAAGAGCAATTAAAGAGCTAAACTAACATGAACAAGGAAAGAACAAAGCAAGAAGCTAACTTAGCAAGGAACGAGCTAACTAAGCTAAGCAAGCACAAAACTAGGGTTTTAAGCAGTAAAGAGAGGTATGGGCTGTTTAGCGGTATGAACTTAAGTTGGGGGGTGACATATGAACATTATGATTCCATTTAGATTATCCAAACCAAACAACAAGTTAGATTCTAATGAATTTACCTAAGGTACTAACTGGCCATGGATATGCTAGGTTGTATATAGGGGAACTAGTCCATAACACCCCCTACTATCCTTATAAGGCTCAATTGTGTTAGGGATTAGGTTCAATTCAATTAGAATCTAATCAAGTCTAGGTTTCTAGAGTAGGCATTCTTAGGGCAATTAGGGGCCGAGCGTAGTAACAAGGAGGTGAAATTAGGGTTTTGTACCCCAATTCCCCCACATTCTAGGCTTGAGAAGGATCCATGCTAATTGCACTAGGATTATCTAATCCACCTACTTAGATCTCTCACTTAGGTTTAGGGAGATTGATTAGGATGTAGGAAGATGGGAGACAACCTAGGGATCCAAGAATTGGACCTAGGGGCAAATCCCAAAATACACACATATAAGCAATTTGTCTAAATTCCTAGGTAATTTCACACACAAACCAACAAGCAATCCATGGAGAATGAGGTAGAAATAGAATATAATCATTAACGAATGGAATTACAATGGTTACATGTCATTTCCCCCCAACATGGTATCAAAGTAACATAATTTCCCCCAAACAGCCCACCCAAGGGACCTAGCTACTCATAACAAACCAAAATACAAAAAGTGAGGGGAAAGAATGAGTAGAGGAGTGAAAATCCATGACGAGCTTGGTGAAGACTCCTCCTTCTCCACCTCCTAGCAGCTGTAGCTCGAGCTCCCTCCTCCAAGGTAGGTGAATGGCATGGATGTATGGTGAAAATGGGTGAAAATAATGGAAAACTAGGGTTTTGGTGGTGGAAATGGAGGGGGAATGAGGTGGGAATGGATGGAGGACGAAATGGGGAGGCTAGAGTGGCTGTAGGGTAGCTTGCCTCATGCCCCATCCACCACCTAGGTATATATAGGTGTGGGGGGAAGCACTAGGTCAAGTAGGGGAAAAATAGGTAAAGTAGTGAAAAATGGGTAGGTTTTGTGAGTAGCACGGCCGTGGTGGGTCACCACGACCGTGGTGGGTAGAGGTGGGCACGACCGTGGTGGATGGGAATAGATGTGTTAAATAAAATGATCAAAAGTCAGGTTGGTGGTTAGTTTTGCGCTGAAACTGGCACGACCATGGTGGTCACCACGGTTGTGGTGGTCTAAGGTAGCACGACTGTGCTGGGTGGCACGACCGTGGTGGGCTAGAAAATGGTGTCCGTGGTGCTGCACCACGACCATCCTGCTTCTGGGTAGCACAGTCATGCTGTGCAGCACGTCCGTGGTGGCTGTCTCTGGCACGACCATTCTTGGTTGCACAGCTGTGGTGACTTCAACTTGACTTGGGGGTGATTCTGTTGGTTTACAAGTGACCTAGCACGGCCATTTTATGATACCACGACCGTGCTGGGTCCTGGATCAACAATTTGACTTTGTTCTTTGGACTTTCTTGGACATCTTTTCTTTAATGGATCTTTGGCCACTAGGGGTAGGTTGAGGGAGCATTGAACTTCACATTGGGCCTCTCCAAGGGCAGAGGAACCCTAGGATCACTCCTTCTCTCTCTCTTCCATCAAGTGTGGTCCAAATGCCTAAAAAACATACAAATAATGTCCATAAGCGCATTTTATACAAATACGCATATTGGGAGGACTGACATGCAATCTAACAGGTATACATGTGACTGAAGAGAAAAAAGATACAAGATGAAGCCCTAAAATAGGGCTAAATCACCACCCAAACTTGAAACATACTTGTCCTCAAGTATACTCTAACTCATCTCTCTACAAATTTTCCACAAACAAGAAATGACAAATGCAATGTATAAGATGATTATTGCTGAATGGGATCAAAGATGACTGACTGCATGCATTTCACGTCTCTCCTATCCTACTTCACAATCCAATCCTGAAAAGATCACAAAGCATATGAACTTCAAATATAGTGCATAGAATACACAAGTTATCCATATTTCTTCCATAAAGTTCTGGGTAAATCGTTTCATGGTGGCGTTAATCAAAGATGACTAGGAGTGTTGTTTCACATTCATGCATTCAATCTTATATTTCAAATCACACCAAATGTTCCACGTGGCTGCGGAAAAGGGCAAAATGTGCTAGGTTTTACGTTTCCTAGCTCAATGGGTATGAAAGTGGAGGAAAGGGTTGCGGTAAGATTTTTGGAGTGTTTTTACTCACTCATCTTTTCTTTGTTTGAATGCTCTTAAACATGAGCGTCCTTTTATTTTGTTTTTTATTTTCTTTTTCTTTTCTTTTTTTCTTGCCCTTGGTGTAGATAGGGCATATGGTGGATAGAGTGAAGCTAGGGGGTGGAGATATGGCCACCCAAACTTTTGGAGGTGTCCAAGGCTGATTATGTGCACTAGGGCATCTTTTTATGAGGTGGAGGGGTATGAAGATGGTGGAAGAATAGTCAGATCAAAGAGGGGTCATTAATGTGATTCTCCACATAAGACATCCTGCATGAAAATTAATCCAATAATTAATTCATCTTATATATCACACTACATGAATGAACAAGATGAAATTGATATATCAAACAAGTGATTCCACAAACACTAAGTGTTCAAAGCTTGCTCAATTTCACAATTCAACCAAATCAATCACAATCATAAGAGAGGTGATGCACATGTAAAAAGTCAAACATTGATACCACTTAGCAATAATTCATGACATTTCACTTGCATTTGTCAAAGGTCATCATTTTTACTCAAAACAATAGAGATTGGGTCCAAACACACTTTTTAGACAAGAAATCTCAAATTTAGGCAAAATTGGCCAAAATGATGCCAAGTTGCCTCCAATCACATCTAAACCTATACTATTGAACTTAAAATAGTAAACAAGCAAATCCTAGCTAAAACATGCAAAAATTACCAAAAATCTACATGATATGCAATGCATGGAAAAAAGAACAATTTTTTTGAAAATTACGCAAAAATGACAAGAAATTAAACTACATGGAATGCATGTATGCAAAGTAGTACACTTCTAAAATAGATAGCAAAACAAGAAAAAATGTGAAAAACACCAAACAAAAAGTAAATAGCATGTTTTTACACACTCATATTTTCTTTATTTGAATGCTCTTAAACATGAGCATCCGTTTATTTTGTTTTTGCTTTTCTTTTCTTTTTTTCTTGCCCTTGGTGCAGATAGGGCATATGGTGGATAGAGTCAAGTGAGGGGGTAGAGATATGGCCACCCCAAACTTTTGGAGGTGGCCAAGGCTGATTATGTGCACTAGGGCATCTTTTTATGAGGCAGAGGGGTATGAAAATGGTGGAAGAATAGTCGGATCAAAGAGGGGTCATTGGTATGATTATCCACATAAAACATCCTGCATGAAAATTAATCCAATACTTCATCCCAGATATCACACCACATGAATGAACAAGATGAAATTGATATATCAAACAAGTGATTCCACAAACACTAAGTGTTCAAATCTTGCTCAATTTCACAATTCAACCAAATCAATCACAGTCATAAGAGAGGTGATGCACATGTAAAAAGTCAAACATTGATACCACTTAGCAATAATTCATGACATTTCACTTGCATTTGTCAAAGGTCGTCATTTTTACTCAAAACAGTAGAGATTGGGTCAAAACACACTTTTTAGACAAGAAATCTCAAATTTGGGAAAAAGTGGCCAAAATGGTGCCAAGTTGCTTCCAATCACATCTAAACCTATATTATTGAACTTAAACAGCAAACAAGCAAATCCTAGCTAAAACATGCAAAAGTTACCAAAAATCTACATGATATGCAATGCATGGCAAAAAGAGATTTTTTTTTGAAAATTAAGCAAAAATGACAAGAAAGTAAACTACATGGCATGCAGGTATGCAAAGCAGTAAACTTCTAAACTAGATAGCAAAACAAGCAAAAATGTGAAAAACACAAAACAAAAAGTAAATAGCAGGTGAGATACAAAATGAGTGAAAGTAGAACAAGGGCATGCTGCCCTACCACCCCAAACTTTTGAATCATGTTGTCCTCAGCATAACACTAAAGTCTAGGATGATAGGGTAGATGATCACTGTGGTGGTGGTGGAGGTGCTCCTCCCTACCTATAATAGGAACCCCAGTAGTCTGACTGTGGAGGTAGATAGCTATCCTGAAAAGCTGATAAAGAACTCTACCAGTCTTCACCCCACTGTGGGTTCCTCTAGGCCTGGGCATTCTGAAACTGGTAAATATGGTTGACCTGGTAGTACATATGTTGATGGTCCAACCACATGGAATCTTGTGTCTACTGAATCCCCTCCTGTGCTCGTAGTATTCTGTCCTACGTCGCCAGAATGCCCTCCAGCTGTGCATGAATGGTGGCCATGTCATATGCATTCACTGAGGGTTGATGTGGCTCTCACGCCCCTATCCTCTCTTCTCTTTGCCTCACTAATCGTGCCACTCTTTCCTCCACCGCCCATCTCAGCTCAGCTGCCTGTGAAGGCTCTCCTAGTGCCCCTGCAAAAACCACCTCAGGGATGCTATCTCATCTGGGGTTCTCCTCCTCATATTTCCTCAATTTTTCCAGAAAATCTTGCGTGGGTCCATATTGTGCCATGAGGGGTGGAGTATGGTAAGGTAGCTCCAAGGTGACTCCTGGGTAAGGTGGGTTGACTTGGTAGATGATCTTCTGATCCAAAACTGTAATCATGGATGAGAAAACCAAGTAGTGCAAGTCAACCAACTTTCCTCCATCTGCCTTTGTGTAACCCGTCATGTCATGTCCTAAGGCAGTGGCAATCGACGTCACTATCCCTCCCATTACAAAAGGATTTGTGCACTTGGATGGGATTGTCCTCATATGCTCAATAAGTAACGCCCCCAGGTTCACATGCCTCTCCTTAGTGATCCAACCAAGTACAAAAAGATCTTTCTTTGTGCAGCTGCCTTGGTTCTCGTACCTGCCAAAGATGGTGTTTGCTAACACCTTCTAAACATAGCGGAGGAATGGACTATGGATGGCACTCATCTAGGATTTCTCTTCTACAAAGGTACTTTGGCTGGTGAATCATTTCCACATTGCTGGATTTGTGGAACTGGAATCATTCTCTGTCCTTCCTCTATCTAGGAGGGCTTCCATCTCTTCACTCGGGGCAAAAATATGATTTAGCAGCTTTGAGGTTATCTTCCACCTCTTGTCCCCAATCATTACTTTAATGGCGTTCTCGCCATTATCAGTTGCTTTTTCTAGCGTAGTAAAAAATTATTGAGTCATCTCGATGTAAGACTCTTGTTGTAGCATAAGGATCTCAAACAATCCCATCTTCTCCATCAGGCCCTGGAAATAGGCGTAGAAGCCCATAGCCTCCATTGTTGCTTGGCATGCATAGCGAGTCACTAATACTTTGCGTGTCAAGCTCTCTGGGTGCTTAGGCTCCTTTTCCCTACTGGTAGTGACCTCGGGTTGTGGCTGGGGGTGTTGTTGTGGTATCGCTTGCTGCTCAACATCAGGCATATCTGCATCTTCTTCATCATCTAGCATGAGCTGCTGACGTGGTCATGGCTGTGGCTCAGGCCGCGACTGTACAACCAAAGAAATAGATGGTCGTACGGCTGAGACTAATGGCCATGCAGCTGAAGCTGAAGGTCTCTCAGATGAGACAAAGGGTCGGGAAGCAGACGGTGGTGGCTGCGACGACGACGGTGTCCCCCACTGTAGCTGTGTGGAGACCTCTTCTGTGATAGGATCCACTACGGCATCCAATTCGGCCTCCGTCAACCGGGGGTGGCTGTTCCTTGATTTCCTTTGGTAGGGGATGACACCCCTAGTCTTTTCTACTGCTTTCCTTGCAAACTTCTTCATTCTTGCTCGAAAATGGAGGTGAAATTAGCAAATTTTGGATTTCTCCGAAGAACGGGGCTGTTGGGGCGGAATGGAGAGAAAATGGGGATTTTGTGGATGAAAATTGATGGAAACTGGAGATTAAGGTAGTGGAAATGGTAGGGGAATGATTGGTAATGATTTGGGGGTGATTTGGTGAAGATTCAAGGGTTGTAGAGGGTGGGCGGAATGCTGCATGGGCGCTAGGGCATGGATCACGACCGTTCTATTCTTCGGAGAAATGAACAAGTGATTTGGAATTTCACAAAATTCTGACTTAAGTTGCTGGAATCGGGCTGCGGCACGACCGTGGTGGATTCAGGTACCACGGCCGTGCTACCCTGGTTCTATACTTAGTTTATTTTCCCAAATTCTGATGATTTCTCTATTGAAAGTGAGTGCACCACCACGGCCGTTCCATGTCACTACGGTCGTGGTGGGCACTGTAACCGTAGTATGACACTCAAATCTTGTTCAAACATCAAATATTTGATCTCAAGTTGATCTTCATATATATATATATACATTCTTTGTAAAATTTCATCTATTCTTCTTCATTTCACTCTATTCTCATCTGCACATCTCAAAACTGCACAAAAACTATCAAATACAAGTGTGTGTGTGTGTGCTTTCTTGGAAAATTTTAAAAACAAAGCAAAAGTATCAAAAATGTAAGGTTGGGTCAAAAATTCCCAAACCTACGTGGGTTGCCTCTCACAAGCACTGAGTTTCTTTCCTTCAACTAGGCTTCTTGGTGATTCTTCATTCATTCATCCATTTGGAATTATCATGTGTCTATTCTTACAAAACATGCATCTCTCATTTGCACTCAATCTGTTTTCCTCATCCCTTTCATCACAATAATCATTACCAATTTCTTCACCTTGGCATCCTCTCAAATGCCCATTTGGACTTGTGAAGTGATCATGTCCAATATCCCTATCTCGGACTCGCCGGATTGGGGTCTTGTACATGTTGATATTGATCTTCATGTCCATGAATGAGACTGTCATAGTGCCACTGCGCACATGAATGTTGGCATCAGCTGTAGATAAGAACGTCCTTCCCAAGATAATGGGAATCTTCCTATCCTCTGGCTCCATATCAAGCACAATGAAATCTGCTGGGAACACTGTGCCTTTCTCTTTGTCTATCATCACCAAGACATCATCCACTCTACCCCTAGGCACTTTTATGGATCTATCCACCAACTGGAAAGTGCAATGTGCCGGCTTCAACTTGCCTAAGCCCAACTCAACATAGACATTGTATGGCATAAAATTCACCCTAGATCCCAAATCAAGTAAAGACATGTCTATGCGATGTACCCTATGTAACTAGGTATAAGTAGGGCTCCTGGGTCCTTTCTCTTCACGGGAAGGGAATGTTGTATGATGGAGCTCACTTGTTCAGTTAATCTCATCTTCTTTGGAATCCTCTCTGTTGATCATCTTTTCACAGTGCATAGGTTCTTGAGGAACTTGGCATACGATGGGATTTGCTTGATAGCATCCAAAAGTGGAATGTTCACCTTCACTTGGCGAAAAACCTCAACAATATCAACATTGTGCTTTTGCCCTCTTTTCAATTCTGGTGGCTCGTCTAGTGATTCTACAAATGGAGGATCACTATTTTTTGCCATACTTGCATGAACATGAGGAGGAACAATAGAGATTGTAGGACCTATAAAGGGGATATGTGGTGGGTCACATGGAATCCCAAACTCAACATGCAGCATCACAACATTATCTTCAACAATATCAATCACAACATCACCACTTGGCTGCCTTTGCTTCACTTTATCAACCTTTGTTTGACTTGATGGCTGCTCAAGAGACTTTCCACCCCTTAGAACTGTCACAACACTACCTTGCTCATGGTGGAAAGGGGGAGCATGTTGTGTCTATGGAGGAGGTGGAGGTGACACTTGGGGTTGAAATTGAGGTGGAGAAGAGAATTGAGGGGGAGGAGAGAATTAGGGTTGGAAAGTGAAGTTTTGGGAAATTTGAGGTGAGGGAGGTGGTGGAGGAGTGTAAGGCTTGGAATAGCCTTGGAAGGAGTGAATGGGATGTACTTGAATGGGGGGTGGACTATAGAAAATGTGAGAAGAAGGCATAGGTCCACGTATTTCATGGTGGCTCATGATGGGTTTTGAAGACAATTTTTCTTCTTGGAGAGTGATTATGGAAGATAGCTGTTCTATTCTCTCTTCTAAACTTGCAACGTCTCTTTGAACATCATCAAATACTTTCAATCTAGAGAGAACCTCTTCCTCAAACCTTGAGCTATATGTGGACTTTGTGGTTCCTGGTAGCTATAGGAGTAAGGTGTCTTCTTTTCTTCCCCATAGAACTCAATAGCATTAACTGAATGACAAGGAGGTTTGGTCACTTGGTTTCTCATGAAGCTCACCATTTCACCAAACATTTTCATCAATTGTGGGCTTGAATCATCGTGAGTTGGAAATGTCACACCAAAAGATAGGTCACTGCCACTAACCATACTAGAAGCTTTTATCCTTGAACTTTCTCCCAAACTCTCAAACAAGGGCCATGTCTCTTCAGGTGGTTTTGCCATAAAAAATCCCCCACAAAAAGAATCCACTGTAGCTTGACTTGCATGAGATAGAACAGAGTAGAAGGACTGAACTAGCTGCCACAAAGGGATCTCGTGATGTGGACATTCTCTCAACATCTTTTGAAATCTCTCCCAAGCCTCGTGGAATCTCTCATTATCTATTTGACTAAAACTTGCTATGGTACGCCGCATTTGTGTTAGCTTTCTATAGAGTAGAATTTCCTCAAGAAAGCATTTTTCATCTCTCCCCAACTCATGATGTCCTTTCTTGAGTCATACAACTCTTTGGCTTTGTCTTTGAGGGACAAGGAGAACAAAGTCATCCTGATTGTACCATCACTTGTTGTCGGCGTCCTGAAGGTGGAGCATACTTCAAGAAAGGAGTCAAGGTGCTTGTAGGGGTTCTCACTCTCTCAGCCGTAGAAGATGGAAAGGAGCCCAAGAAGACGTGGAGGGATGGGAAATTTCTCCCCTGACATCTGATCAACCCTGCTAGCAATTGGCAATTTGTAGTTGCTAGGCATACAGTAGTCTTGAAGTGGCTTATGAAGTGCATTTTGGCCTTCATCTTGTTTCCTCTCGAATGGATTGTCACATGCACAAAGCACAACCAAACAAAAGAGAATAAGTTAGTAAACCAATATACACAAAGAATGCAAAGAATAATGAATAAAGAATAGCAATGATGAGGGCAGTAGGAAAAGTCAAAGCAAAACTAACTAGCTAGGTCGAGCGCCTCTAGTCCCCAACAACGGTGCCAAAAAGCTTGGCGCGCTCCCGCCAATGGTGTTACACACTACTCAATTGGAGTTTTGAATAGATGCAACCCCGTGGATGGAAGCACATGGGTGGATTCACTTTTGATATTTATAAAACCTAATTCAAAACCTACTCACACTAAGACAACTACACCCGCAAGCTCACGGGGTCGTGTCATAGTATAGGAAGGTGGCAAGTATAGAGTCAATCCACAGGGAGAAGAGAGGGCAATAGAGCTAGGTTTAGTTTGGCTAGGTTCCTAATACAGAGACTAGGGTTAAGGGTTTGAAGGTTGTTTTGATTGTTAAACTATTATGAACAAATGAACAATTAAAGGCAGGAATGAAAACTAAATTAACCCTAGACTAGATTAAAGCTAAAGAAGCAAGAAAGGATTAAGCTAGGTATGAAAAGGCAAATTACACTAAGGCAAGCAAGAGAGAAGCAAAAGAGCAATTAAAGAGAGAAACTAACATGAACAAGGCAAGAACAAAGCAATAAGCTAACTAAGCAAGGAACGAGCTAACTAAGCTAAGCAAGCACAAAACTAGGGTTTTAAGCAGTAAAGAGAGGCATGGGTTGTTTAGGGGTATGAACTTATCACTTAAGTTGGGGGGTGACATATGCACACTGTGATTCCATTTAAATTATCCAAACCAAACAAAAAGTTAGAGTCTAATGAATTAACCTAAGCTACTAACTGGTCATGGGTATGCTAGGTTGTGTATAGGGGAACTAGTCCCTAATACCCCCTACTATCTGTAACTTCCCTGACCTGGGTTATGTTTTAACCCTAGGTGTTTTGTTTAATAAAAGTGATTATATGCTTGATCTTATCTTTTGAAAAGTAATTAAGGCTCAAGAAGAACTTATATTGCAATTTTCGTCCTTTTTGAATATTGTTGAAATCAATGTTTTGCTTGTTTTGGACTAAAGTGCAAATTACCCAAGTTGAGGGGTTTATTTGCAAATTGTGCATGATAATATGTTACTCATGTGTTGAAGCATCATGAGAGTGAATATGATGCAGTGGTATTGCTTGTGATAGCCTGAATACCAAGAAAGAGATGATAAAGCAATGTTTGTGCATTA
Organism: Alisma plantago-aquatica; assembly: GCA_963693085.1. NCBI lineage: Eukaryota > Viridiplantae > Streptophyta > Magnoliopsida > Alismatales > Alismataceae > Alisma > Alisma plantago-aquatica. The sequence goes on from OY856413.1 coordinate 784,910,509, forward strand.
AAACCTAGTTTTGGTGTAATGTGCAATTTACCCAAAACCTAGGGTTCAATATGCAAATTACCACTTCAAAATGGTCCCTACTGTTTCTTGGGATCATGTGAAGAAAATAAAATGAGAGGGGTGTCTCATTTGTATCTCTTTGAAGGAGAGAGAATCTTGATATTAAAATAATCAAGATTTAATCATAAATGGAACTTTACTTCGAATTAATACAAAAATAAATATAATAATTGAAGGACCTTCAACAAAAATTGAAATGGTTGAATTCAGATATGTGTGGACATCCTTGTGATTTGCAAGGGCCACGAAATATCTCAAGGAGGTGAAAAATCCACTCACATTATTATAAGAAAAAGAAATATCCACTCACTTATGAATATTAATATAAAAGGGTTAAGGTGCTTAATTTTCTTTTCTTTAAAACATGGATAATTGAGTGGAATAAGAGTCAAGAGGATAGCCTCTTATCTAAGGAAAGGAAGGGGGCAAGTGGCAAGAATGTGGGAGAGATAATTCCTACTTTCTCTCTCTTAATTGAATTTTCAATAAAATTCACATATATGCTCATTTATCCATAGAGTAAAAGGGGAATTTCGGATTCACTTCCACCCTTTGCTTGAAAAAATACCAAGGAATCTTTGAAGGACCAGGAGGACGACCCCCAACCTGTTGGTAAGCTTCTTGACCTTCTTTCATCTTTATTTCATGGTGGAAATAATAAATCAATGCATAATTTCTTCTTTTCTTCACTCCATCTTCAACCCTAGCCAATCTTTTCACTCCAAAACTTGAGGACGAGCCTTGGGGGAGTTGCAAAAGCTTCTTCCACCATTGCTGACGTGAATCTCCAAGATTTTAAGATCAATTGAAGGTGGGTTATATAAGTTGAACCCTTAACTATTATTATTGAACTCAATTTCTCAATTCAATTGATTCAATTGTTCTTCTGGCAATACCTTTGATTAATTGATGCAACTTTCATGGGTATGGTAGTAGATTTCGTTGGGATGAAGGTTGATGGTGATGACATCATGACAAGCACACATCTCAACAAATTAGAGTTGCAAACGGTTTTGGACTTTTGGTCCAAACAGTTTCACCAAACGGTTTGGAGACCAAACGAGTTGCAAACCGTTTGATGACTTGGACTCCAAACCGCAAGAGAGGGTTGACCGTTTGGTTGGGTTGATTGTTTGAGGTCTGAACCCAAGTACATGTTGGATAATAATCCAATGGATCCAATTGATTGATTCAATGTATGTACAATCCTTCAATTGGATACCCTAATCGAGTAATTGAAGAATCCATGATTGTTTCAAACGATTTCAAGATAATTTGGGTCAAACGGTTTTGAAACCGTTTGGGAACAAATAGTTTCAAAACCGTTTGGAGGGTTAAAATTTGATTCATGATTGATGGATAGAGATCCAATGATGATGATTGAGGAATATTTCAATTGCCTAATTGATGGCCATTTCAATGGTGTAAATTATATTCAAATTGATTGGAGATTTGTCCTAAGTGGTCATGTGGTTTTGAGACTGATTTGGACCAAACGGTCTTAAGACCGTTTGAGTCCAAATGGTCTTGAAACCTTTTGGGGTCAAACGGTTTCAAAACCATATGGAGTCAAACAGTTTCAAAACTGTTTGGTGTTTGGAACCCCAAAACTGAATGGTGGATTTTTGTGTTTCAATCATGTGGGAATCAAAGGTTATGATTGTTCCATTAATCCAATGATTGATAGTGATGATAATCAATGGAGGTACAAAGGTTGAAATCCTAAAAGTACCTAAATGATTAGTACAATTAAAGGGATAAACCCTAATTGCTTATAAGAACAATAACTTAGTACACTACGTTAATCATAGTTGTATGTACTTGATTGAAGGGTTGATATAACCTAATCAAGACGAGTGGATGATAGAATGGAATTCCTACATGAGTATGTTTCATGTGGCGAGTAAGGGTATGATCCTTAGCAAAGAGATCATGAAACCCTAATCATGAGCATAAACCCTAATTGACCAGGTTATTGAGCCCTAACCCTAATTCAGGGAAATTCTAAGTGAAACCCTAATCCAGGGTAAGAATGTAACCCTAATCCAGGGTGATGATATGTGTAAATCTAATTTAGGGTAATGTGATGCAAAACCCTAATTGGGATGTTTAGTAAATCCTAATTAGAGATAATTGAATAGTAAACTCTAATTATGGGTAATGGAACATGAAACCCTAATTGAGATGAACAGTAAACCCTAATTGTGGGTTATTGAATGTAGACCCTATTTTGGGGTGAGATTTATGTGAAACCCTAACTTAGGGTGATTTTATGAGAAACCCTGATGTTTGATGTGATGTGGAGCTCAAATCTAGGGTGATACTATGTAATGCTTTATGAAACCCTAATCTTGGGCAATATGATGATAAACCATAACCTTGATGTGGGTAATGGGATGAATGTCCTCAAAAGACATGAAATGGGAAACCCTAACCCTAGTAAGGGAATAGTGGTGTTACCCTTGAATAGTAATTTCATATTTGTTTTACATGGTACTGATATGCAATTGATATCACTGTTATCATCTGTGCTAACCATGTAGGTATTTTGAAATGATGATCATAGCCAGGTATTAGCTATGATGTTTAATTCACTATTGTGTTTGGGCCTTGTGTACCATAATATACCTTACTTCCTGGTAAGAGGTAACAAGAGAGTTAATGGGTCTCAAGTACCATGAGTGATGCTTGTAATAGCAAGTATCATGTTTACCTTGGTTAGATGACCTGAAGGTGATAGTTACCTGGAAAAGTGGTAACAATGCTCAATGATGAGATAAGGGTTTGAATACCCATAATCATATGACTGTGGTAATGAGATTGTGAAGGGATGAGAATTCCCAGTATTGAAATGAGGGACTGAGTTCCCAATGTCTTTTAAAGACTGATAAGTAATTGATGAAATAGTACATGTCTCTTTATAGCATTGTCATAATAAGTTATGTTTAAGAACTTGGCTGATGCTAAAAGAATATGAAAATGTACTTAATTAATCAAGTGAAATCTGTTCATGTAGTGCTCTGACCATAGATCCATCATTGTCAGTAGTTGATGATGGTGAAATAGGTTTTCCTATGGAATTTCCTGGAGTTCACATATTCTGAATATGTGGGGGTAAATGGGAGAAAATATCCTTACATCCTGGTGAAGAGATTGATGGAAGGTAAACATTAAACCTCTCAATCCTTCATGTGTCAGGATGGATGGATGTATCACAAATGATATTTAATGTCGGGTCGATGGAGATATACATTATTTCTCTCGATTTCCGATGAGAGTGCAGTTGAGCTGTAACTCTATAGCGAAGTTGCCAGTATACCCTGAAAAGCTATATTGAGCAGTTGACATAGTCCTACTTGTGGTCCCGTACTGACCGAGATGTGGGAGTTCATGGGAATCCAGCTCTTCCATTGACCTATTTATGGTACCGATTTTGATTTAGCAATGGTCAGTTGGAGTATGAGTGGTATACCTCATCTCCTCAGAGCTTAAGTATGTTTGAAAAATGTAACCAGGTTTTGTATAGTTAGTCCTATGAGTCATCTCTGTACTCTCGGTGGAGATATTAGCTGTCTGGTTTTGTATAGTTAGTCCTATGAGTCGTCTATGTACTCTCGGGTCCTAGGAGTTAGTGCTTTTAATAATTCGATCTGAGATTTTGGGCTTCAAGCCTCGAGGTTCTTATACTACCTGTGTACAGTTGAAACAGAGTAGTGAATGCTTGTATGCCTCGAGAAGCAATGATACATGATATGTATATATGAACCAAGATGTAATGACTTACTTTGGTTCTGAATGAAAGAGTTTTCTGTGAATGGATCTCTTGATAAATGGTTTTAATTTTTAGTGATTTTTAGTAATCCACTGTTAGTAATCTCTTCCGCATTAGTTAATCTTATTTTTGTGAATCGTTCACCATAATTTTGTGGTATTAGAGCTCTAGGTTCGCTGAGTCTATAGAGACATAGGATTAAGGTTGTTGAGTCTGTTCTAGTGTCTTCCAGTCTGTCTGATAATGTCTTCTGCTCATATAGGAGGAGAAGAAGAACTAAAGATGTCTGGATCACACGATGAACATGCCGCTGAGAGCAGCGTTGCTGCATCAGGAGGAGGTGCAAGAGATAAAGATAGGGAGGAGCCTGTACTTGATCAACCCCAGTTCAACCAAGCTGATATGGGGAATCCAGCTTTCCAAGCTATGTTTGGACAGTTTATGGCAGCTATGACCCATATGATGGATAGGATGCCATTACTTGTACCTAGGGCACCAGCCCATGATGAAAGACATGGAGCCGACAAGACTTTTGAACGGCTTAGGAGGGTAGGAGCCATAGAGTATGCTGGTACAGCCGACCCAGCAGATGCTGACCTATGGTTGACTGAACTGGAGAAAGTCTTCAGAATCCTCATGATTCCTGATGATGAGAAGGTGAGGCATGCTGTATATCTCCTAAAAGGGAGTGCTGGCCACTAGTGGACCATTGTGGAAGGTAAAAGACCTGGTGTTGTGATCGGATGGGATGAATTCTGGCATGAATTCGTCGCTAGATACTTTCCCAAGACGTATCTAGATGAGAAAATCTCTCAATTTGAGAGGTTGAGGCAAGGACAAATGAACATTAGCGAATATGAAGATAGGTTCATGGAACTTTTGCAGTTTTGTTTGCATATGGCATCTTCAGATGAGGAGAGAATTCGGCGATTCTAGAAGGGGTTGAATGTTGAATTGACCACTCTGGTGTCTGCTCTGGAGAATCGGGAGAAGTTTGCCACTTTTATGGAGTCTGTAAGACGAATAGAGTGGTATGTATTTGAGAAGCGATAGACTAAGGGTAAGAAAGAGTACCCACAGTTCCAAGGACAGAGTTATGGAAGTTTTAAGAAACCAATGTATTCTGTGCCTACACAACCACCATGGTTCAAAACCCAAACACAATGGACGTCAAGTAAGGGTAAAGACCATAGTTTACCACCGAAGGGAGCTCACAACTCAGCCTCAATGTCAGTAACAGGACCATCCAGACCACAGAGGGGAAATGTAACCTACTATAGATGTGGGAGAGAAGGCCATGTGGTGAGGGACTGTCCTGAAAAAGTCAGAAATGTGACCCAGCAACCGAGGCAGAGTCAGCAAGGCTTTCAGAGGCAACAGTCTGGCAGTGGTGCTAGAGGATGTGGACAAGCGTCCCAAGCTCGATCGTCGGCACCCAACATCCAAGCATAGGGTCAACAACAAGCAACAACTAGATTCTATGCAATGAATCAGCCTGAAGCAGTTGTCAATCCCAGGGTTGTGATAGGTCAGATGGAATTATTTTATTCTGATATGTCTTCATCCTGCTTCATATCTGTGTTAATTGATCTGGGTGCTATGCACTCTTTTATCACTCAAGAAGTGATTCGTGACTGCATGATTGTCAGTCATAGAGTAGATAGCCTGTTATTAGAAACACCTTTGCTGGGATCTGCAATATTGCGGGAAGTGTGTTCTCCCTGCAATCTTTCCTTTTCTGGTCACCACATTCAGGCAGATCTTATACCACTTGAAATGCATGGGTTTGATATAATTCTTGGGATGGACGCCTTAGAAAAGTATAAAGCTGTCTTGGATTGTGGTTCCAAGCAGGCTGTGTTCACAGATAATGGTGACACATGGATCTTTCAGGGAGATAGAAAGATTATTCCAACATGTCTTGTGTCAGCTATGGTAGCTGAGAAGTTGATGAGACAAGGATGCTTTGCATTCTTAGCCCATTTGGTTGATACCACATTGGAGAGCCCTCATATTTTTGAAGTTCCAATAGTTAGGGAATTTGAAGATGTATTTCTTGAAGAACTTCTAGGTGTTCCACCGCCCCGAGAGATTGATTTTGAAATTAATCTGATCCCGGGATTGCAACCAATAGAACAAACGCCGTATAGAATGGCATCTGCTGAAATGGCAGAGCTCAAGAAACAACAGCAAGAGTTTCTTGAGAAGGGTTTTATCCGACTGAGTACTTCACCATGGGGTGCTCCGGTCCTCTTTGTTAAGAAGAAGGATGGGTCTATGCATTTATGCATCGACTATAGGCAGTTAAATAAAATAACTATAAAGAACAAGTATCCTCTGCCAAGGATTGATGACTTGTTTGATCAGTTGCATGGTGCAACTGTCTTTTCTAAGATAGATCTGAGGTCGGGATACCATCAGTTGCATATTAAGGAGGGTGACATACCTAAGTCTGCTTTCAGGACAAGGTATGGTCACTATGAGTTCATAGTTATGTCATTTGGACTAACTAATGCCCCAGCTGCATTTATGGAACTCATGAATAGAATCTTTTGACCTTTTCTAGATCAATGTGTAGTTGTCTTTATAGATGACATCCTAATATATAGTAGAGATGCTCAACAACGTGAGCAACATCTTCGTCAAGCTTTGACTTTGCTAAGAAAGCATAAGTTGTATGCTTAGTTTAGAAAATGTGAGTTCTGGTTACCAAAAGTTTCTTTTCTTGGACACGTAATATCTGCTTCAGGTATTCATGTTGATCCTAAGAAAGTAGAATCTGTCCTGCAATGGGAACAACCAAAAACACCAACAGAGATTCGCAGTTTCTTAGGGTTGGCAGGCTATTACAGGAGGTTCATTATGAACTTCAGCTCTATAGCTTTACCCCTAACCAAGTTGACCAGGAAGGAAGTTCCTTTTGCCTGGAATGACAAGTGTCAACAATCTTTCCAATTGCTGAAGGAAAGGTTAACCAGTGCACCTGTGTTAGTGCTACCTGGGCAAGGAAAGGGGTACATAGTCTTCTGTGATGCATCTAAGAATGGAATAGGATGTGTGTTGATGCAGGATAAACAAGTGATTTCTTTTGCTTCTCGACAGCTTAAGAAACACGAGGAAAATTATCCGACACTCGATCTAGAGTTAGCTGCTATGGTCCATGCCTTGAAGATCTGGAGACATTATCTCTATGGAGAACCATTCTATATTTTCATAGACCATAAGAACCTAAAGTATACCTTTTCTCAGCATGAGCTAAACATGAGGCAACGTCGCTGGATGGAGTTAATCAAAGACTACGATTGTACAATTGATTATCATCCAGGGAAAGCCAATGTGGTTGCTAATGCACTAAGTAGAAAATCAGCAACACCATTCTTAAACAAAGCACAGTTGAATTCCTTAGTGTGCTCTAAGAGGGATATGTTTATCTCCTTGAGGCAAGACAATGTACATCTTAAAGTGTCATTGTTAGCCGGGTTGTTGGCTGAGATGCAAATAAAACCAACTCTGAGACAGCAGATTAAAGATGCACAACAAACTGATGCTGTGATTCAATAGATCAGGTCAGAGTATGGTAGTGAGAAACGGGATGGTTTCCATGATTTAGATGATCAGGTATTCTGTTACCATGATAGGATGGTAGTACCTGATGTTGATAACTTAAGGAAGTTAGTTTTGGAAGAAGCTCATTCTTCGATGTATGCTATGCATCCAGGAAGCACCAAGATGTATCGTAACTTAAAAGATATGTATTGGTGGCCTGGATTGAAGAAAGATGTTGCTGAGTTTGTTATGCGGTGTCCAGTGTGTCAGCAGGTTAAAGTTGAACATCAAAAGCCCACAGGAACAATGCAACCTCTGCCTATACCGTAGTGGAAATGGGATCATGTAACCATGGACTTTGTGGTTGGTTTACCTAGAACAGCCAAAAGTCATGATTCCATATGGGTGATAATTGATAGGTTGACAAATACAACACATTTTCTTCCTGTCAAAACAACCTACACTGCTGAGAAGCTTGCACAGATTTACATAGATGAGATAGTGCGGCTGCATGGGGTTCCAGTTACTATTGTATCTGATAGAGGTCCCCAGTTCACAAGTCATTTTTGGGAGCGACTCAATAAAGCTTTGGGTACATAGTTAAGGTTTAGTACAACCTTTTACCCACAGACAGATGGACAATCTGAAAGGACTATACAAACTTTGGAGGACTTGCTTAGAGCCGGTGTCCTTCAATTTGTAGGAAGTTGGGATCTACATCTGAGCTTGATAGAGTTTGCTTATAATAATAGCTATCAACACAGTATTGAGATGGCACCATATGAAGCATTATATGGTAGACGTTGTAGATCTCCCTTATGTTGGTATGAAATAGGGGAGTACCAACTCTTGGGTCCTGAGTTGGTTCAGCAAACAACTGAGAAGATTAAAGTCATACAACAATAGTTGAAAGCTGCCCACGATAGGCAGAAATCATATGTTGATAAGCGTCGTAGACCCTTAGAATTCCAAGTTGGAGACAGAGTATACCTCAAGGTCTCACCTTGGAAGGGTATCCTTAGATTTGGAAAGAAGGGGAAGTCAGCTACTAGATTTATGGGACCTTATCCAATCATTGAGAGGATGGGAAAGGTAGCCTATAAGATGGAGTTACCATATGAGCTGCATAGATTGCACCCAGTGTTCCATATTTCCATGCTGAGGAAGTGTCATCCTGACACTGAATTAGTTCTACAACCTATGGAGGTAGAACTAAATGATGATATATCTTATGTTGAAGGACCTGTATTGATTCTTGACAGAAGAATCAAGAAGTTGAAAAAGAAAGACATTTGTCTTGTAAAATTTCTCTGGCATCACCGTTGCATTGAATAAGCTACGTGGGAGCTAGAGGAAGAGATGAAGAGGAAGTACCCTTCTCTCTTCTCTTGATGTTTTTGTTGATGATTTCGGGGACGAAATCCTTATAAGGGGTGGATAACTTGTAACATCCCTGACCTGGGTTATGTTTTAACCCTAGGTATTTTGTTTAATAAAAGTGATTATATGCTTGCTCTTATCTTTTGAAAAGTAATTAAGGCTCAAGAGGAACTTATATTGCAATTTTACTCCTTTTTGAATATTGTTGAAATCAATGTTTTGCTTGTTTTGGACTAAAGTGCAAATTACCCAAGTTGAGGGGTTTATTTGCAAATTGTGCATGATAATATGTTCCTCAAGTGTTGAAGCATCATGAGAGTGAAGATGATGCAGATGTATGGCTTGTGTAGCATGAATACCAAGAAAGAGCTGATAAAACAATGTTTGTGCATTAAAACCTAGTTTTGGTGTAATGTGCAATTTACCCAAAACCTAGGATTCAATATGCAAATTACCACTTCAAAATGGTCCCTACTATTTCTTGGGATCATGTGGAGCAAATAAAATGAGAGGGGCGTATCATTTGTATCTCTTTGAAGGAGAGAGAATCTTGATATTAAAATAATCAAGATTTAATCATAAATGGAACTTTACTTCGAATTAATGCAAAAATAAATATAATAATTGAATGACCTTCAACCAAAATTGAAATGGTTGAATTCAGATATGTGTGGACGTCCTTGTTCTTTGCAAGGGCAACGAAATATCTCAAGGAGGTGAAAAATCCATTCACATTATTATAAGAAAAAGAAATATCCACTCACTTATGGATATTAATATAAAAAGGGTTAAGGTGCTTAATTTGCTTTTCTTTAAAACATGGATAATTGAGAGGAATAAGAGGCAAAGAGGATATCCTCATCTCTAAGGAAACGAAGGGGTCAAGTGGCAAGAATTTGGGAGAGATAATTCCTACTTTCTCTCTCTTAATTGAATTTTCAATAAAATTCACATATATGCTCATTTATCCATAGAGTAAAAGGGGAATTTCGGATTCACTTCCACCCTTTGCTTGAAAAACGACCAAGGAAGCTTTGAAGGACCAGGAGGACGACCCCCAACATGTTGGTAAGCTTCTTGACCTTCTTTCATCTTGATTTCATGGTGGAAAACATAAATCAATGCATAATTTCTTCTTTTCTTCACTCCATCTTCAACCCTAGCCAATCTTTTCACTCCAAAACTTGAGGACGAACCTTGGGGGATTTGCAAAAGCTTCTTCCACCATTTTTTACGTGAAGATCCAAGCTTTGAAGCTCAATTGAAGGCGGGTTATATAACTTGAACCCTTAACTATAGTTATTGAACTCAATATCTCAATTCAATTGATTCAGTTGTTCTTCTTGCAATACCTTTGATTAATTGATGCAACTTTCATGGGTATGGCAGTAGATTTCATGGGGATGAAGGTTTATGGTGATGACATCATCACAAACACACATCTCAACAAATTAGAGTTGTAAACGGTTTTGGACTTTTGGTCCAAACGGTTTCACCAAATCATTTGGAGACCAAACAGTTTGCAAACCATTTGATGACTTAGACTCTAAACCGCAAGAGAGGGTTGACCATTTGGTTGGGTTGATTGTTTGAGGTCTGAACCCAAGTACATGTTGGATAATAATCCAATGGATCCAATTGATTGATTCCATGTATGTACAATCCTTCAATTGGAAACCCTAATCGAGTTAATTGAAGAATCCATGATTGTTGCAAATGATTTCAAGATAATTTGGGTCAAACAGTTTTGAAACCGCTTGAGCCCAAACGGTCTTGAAACCGTTTGGGACCAAACGGTCTTGAAACCGTTTGGGACCAAACGGTCTTGAAACCGTTTGGGACCAAACAGTCTTGAAACCGTTTGGGACCAAACGGTTTCAAAACCATTTGGAGGGTTAAAGGTTGATTTTGATGGATAGAGATCCAATGGTGATGATTGAGGAATCTTTCAATTGCCTAATTGATGGCCATTTCAATGGTGCAAATTATATTCAAATTGATTGGAGATTTGTCCTAAGTGGTCATGCGGTTCTGAGACTGATTATGCCCAAATGGTCTTGAGACTGTTTGAGTCCAAACGGTCTTGAAACCGTTTGGGGTCAAACAGTTTCAAAACCGTTTAGAGTCAAACGGTTTCAAAACCGTTTGGTGTTTGGAACCCCAAAATTGAATGGTGGATTTTTGTGTTTCAATCATGTGGGAATCAAAGGTAATGATTGTTCCATTAATCCAATGATTGATAGTGATGATAATCAATGGAGGTACAAAGGTTGAAATCCTAAAAGTACCTAAATTATTAGTACAATTAAAGGGATAATCCCTAATTGCTTATAAGAACAATAACTTAGTACACTATGTTAATCATAGTTGTATGTACTTGATTGAAGGGTTGATATAACCTAATCAAGATGAGAGGATGATAGAATGGAATTCTTACATGAGTATGCTTCATGTGGTGATTAAGGGTATGATCCTTAGCAAAGAGATCATGAAACCCTAATCATGAGCATAAACCCTAATTGACCAGGTTATTGAACCCTAACCCTAATTCAGGGCAATTCTAAGTGAAACCCTAATCCAGGGTGATGATATGTGTAAACCTAATTTAGGGTAATGTGATGCAAAACCCTAATTGGGATGTTTAGTAAATCCTAATTAGAGATAATTGAATAGTAAACCCTAATTATGGGTAATGGAACATGAAACCCTAATTGAGATGAATAGTAAACCCTAATTGTGGGTTATTGAATGTAGACCCTATTCTGGGGTGAGATTTATGTGAAACCCTAACTTAGGGTGATTTTATGAGAAACCCTAATGTTTGATGTGATGTGGAGCTCAAATCCAGGGTGATACTATGTAATGCTTTATGAAACCCTAATCTTGGGCAATATGATGATAAACCATAACCTTGATTTGGGTAATGGGAGGAATGTCCTCAAAAGACATGAAATGGGAAACCCTAACCTTAGTAAGGGAATAGTGGTGTTACCCTTGAATAATGATTTCATATTTGTTTTACATGGTACTTATATGCAATTGATATCACTGTTATCATCTGTGCTAACCATGCAGGTATTTTGAAATGTTGATCATAGCCAAGTATTAGCTATGATATTTAATTCACTATTGTGTTTGGGCCTTGTGTGCCAATATATACCTTGCTTCCTGGTAAGAGGTAACAAGAGAGTTAATGGGCCTCAAGTACCATGAGTGATGCTTGTAATAGCAAGTATCATGTTTACCTTGGTCAGATGACCTGAAGGTGATAGTTACCTATAAAAGTGGTAACAATGCTCAATGATGAGCTAAGGGTTTGAATACCCATAATCATATGATTGTGGTAATGAGATTGTGAAGGGATGAGAATTCCCAATATTGAAATGAGGGACTGAGTTCCCAATGTCTTTTAAAGACGGATAAGTAATTGATGAAATAGTACATGTCTCTTTATAGCATTGTCATAATAAGATATGTTTAAGAACTTGGCTGATGCTAAAAGAATATGAAAATGTACCTAATTAATCAAGTGAAATATGTTCATGTAGTGCTCTGACCATAGATCCATCATCGTCGGTAGTTGGTGATGGTGAAATAGGTTTTCCTATGGAATTTACTGGAGTTCACATATTCTGAATATGCAGGGGTAAATGGGCGAAAATATCCTTACGCCCTGGTGAAGAGATTGATGGAAGGTAAACATTAAACCTCTCAATCCTTCATGTATCGGGATGGATGTATCACAAATCTCCCGATGGTTGGGATGGATGTATCATTAATCTCCCAATGATATTTAATGTCGGGTCGATGGAGATATTCATTAATTCTCTCGATTGTCGATGAGAGTGCAGTTGACGATGTAACTCTATAGCGAAGTTTCCAGTATACCCTAGAAAGCTATATTGAGCAGTTGACATAGTCCTGCTTGTGGTCCCATACTGACCGGGATGTGGGAGGTCATGGGAATCTGGCTCTTCCATTGACCTATTTATGGTACCGATTTCGATTTAGCAATGGTCGGTTGGAGTATGAGTGGTATACCTCATCTCCTCAGAGCTTAAGTATGTTTGAAAAATGTAATCAGCAGTGTAGAGTATTTACATAAGATTGAAATATGAGAATCACTGGTTGATGTTATCTGACTTAGTATATCCTAGATGGATAAGTGTTATAAATGTTCTTCAATTCTTTATTGAATATTAGACATGCTGTTTATCAAGTTACAACTGATAAGCTTAAGTGAGAATGTTTCTCTAATCTGCATAGATATTAAATTATCTGATGTTAAGCTTATGATTCCACTGCTCCGTTTTTTCTATTAAACTGCAATAATAATGTTTTTGGCGGAAATTTATATCTCCCAATGGGGCAATTTTTATAATTGTCTCACCCCCGTGGGATCCAACATTTTTAGGTAGACACATACAAAAAGGCAGAAACCCTACTGTAGGGGAAGAGCAGCAGCAGTAGCAATAAGGACAGTAGTGACCCATCAGGTGGAGATATTGGCTGTCTGGTTTTGTATAGTTAGTCCTATGAGTCGTCTCTGTACTCTCGGGTCCTAAGAGTTAGTGCTTTTAATAATTCGATCTAATATTTTGGGCTTCAAGCCTCGAGGTTCTTATACTACCTGTGTACAGTTGAGACAGAGTAGTGAATGCTTGTATGCCTCGAGAAGCAATGATACATGATATGTATATATGAACCAGGATGTAATGATTTACTTTGGTTCTGAATGAAAGAGTTTTCTATGAATGGATCTCTTGAAAAATGGTTTTAATTTTTAGTGATTTTCAGTAATCCGTTGTTAGTAATCGCTTCCCCATTAGTTAATCTTGTTTTTGTGAATCGTTCACCACACTATCCTTACGGGGCTCAATTGGGTTAGGGATTAGGTTCAATTTAATTAGAGTCTAATCAAGTCTAGGTTTCTAGATTAGGCATTCCTAGTGTGATTAGGGGCCGAGGTAGTAATGGGGAGGTGAAATTAGGGTTTTGTACCCCAATTCCCCCACATCCTAGCCTTGAGAAGGCTCCATGCTAATTGCACTAGGATTATCTAATCCAGCTACTTAGATCTCTCTCTAAGGTTTAGGGAGATTGATTAGGATGTAGGAAGATGGGAGGCAACCTAGGGATCCAAGAATTGGACCTAGGGGAAAATCCCAAAATTCACACATATAAGCAATTTGCCTAAATTCCTAGGTGATTTCACACATAAACAAATAAGAAATCCATGGAGAATGAGATTGAAATAGAATATAATCATTAACGAATGGAATTACAATGGTTACATGCCATTTTCCCCCAACATGGTATCAAAGTAACATAATTTCCCCCAAACAGCCCACCCAAGGGGCCTAGCTACTCATAACAAAGCAAAATACAAAAAAAGAGGGGAAAGAATGAGTAGAGGAGTGAAAAGCCATGATGAGCTCAGTGAAGACTCCTCCTTCTCCACCTCCTAGCAGTTGTAGCTCGAGCTCCCTCCTCCAAGGTAGGTGAATGGCATGGATGTATGGTGGAAATGGGTGAAAACAATGGAAAACTAGGGTTTTGGTGGTGGAAATGGTGAAATGGAGGTGGAATGAGGTGGGAATGGATGGTGGGAGAAATGGGGATGGTAGAGTGGCTGTAGGGTAGATTGCCTCGTGCCCCAGCCACCACCTAGGTATATATAGGTGTGGGGGGAAGCATTAGGTCAAGTAGGAGCAAAATAGATAAAGTAGTGAAAAATTGGTAGGTTTTGTGAGTAGCACGGTCGTGGTGGGTCACCACGACTGTGGTGGGTAGAGGTGAGCATGTCCGTGGTGGATGGGAATGGCCGTGTTAAGTAAAATGATCAAAAGTTAGGTTGGTGGTTAGTTTTGGGCTGAAACTGGCACGGCCGTGGTGGTCACCACAACCGTGATGGTCTGAGGTAGCATGGTCGTGCTGGGTGGCACGACCATGGTGGGCTAGGAAATGGTGGTCGTGGTGCTGTGCCATGGTCATTATGCTTTTGTGTAGCTCGACCATGATGTGCAGCATGGCCGTGGTGGCTATCTCTGGCACGACCATTCTTGGCTGCACAACCGTGGTGACTTCAGCTTGACTTGGGGGTGATTCTGTTGGTTTACAAGTGACCCAGCACGACCGTTCTGTGGTACCACGGTCGTGCTGGGTCCTGGATCAACAATTTGACTTTGTTCTTTGGACTTTCTTGGACATATTTGCTTCAATGGATCTTTGTCCACTAGGGGTAGGCTGAGGGAGCATCAGACTTCACTTTGGGCCTCTCCAAGGGCAGCGGAATCCTAGTATCACTCCTTCTCTCTCTCTCTTCCATCAAGTGTGGTCCAAATGCTTGAAAAACATGCAAATAATGTCCATAAGTGCATTTTATACAAATACACATATTAGGAGGAATGACATGCAATCTAACAGGTATACATGTGATTGAAGAATAAAAAGACACAAGATGAAGCCCTAAAATAGGGTTGAAATCACATGTGCATGTGAAACTAGCACTTCCACCATCCATAGAATTTCGGGTATAAGAATTAGGGTTAGGTAAAGGAGAAAATTCATGAAAGATCATTATAGGAACTCAAACCCTAAACAAGATACATCATCAAAATCATATGATCACATTTTAGGAATAAGTTTTGCAGGTAATAATTAAAGTGCAATGATAGTAGGGAAAAGAGTTATATAACCCGTCTGCATATGATGAAACAACCTCCAAGCAAAGAACTCAAAAGAAGAGAGAGGACCTAGACTTGATCACCTCCATGACCAAGCTACTAACCACCTAAAAAGAGAAGAAAACCCTAGGTCATAGGTCAATGAAGAGAGATCCAAAACCTTAGGCCAAGAAAGAAAGGAAGCAGGATAAGATCTTCATCCCACTTAGGTACTACCATGGAAACCATGGATTCTACCTCTATGGAGAGAAGTTTCTCAAAAGACCACCATGGATAAACATGGGTTCGGCCAAGAGAAGAGAAAGAGGTAGGGTTTTATAATGAAACAAAATCAAGAGGATGGATCACTTACCAAGGATCAAAGATCACCAACAAATCAACAAGAGAAGATTCTCCAACTCAAGCTCAGCACATGCAATGTGATCAGCCATCAAAGCTCCAAGGATGAGCTCCTCTTAACCACCAATATCCAAGGACCAAACTCTAAAGATGAGAGAAGGAAAGAGAGTGCAAAAAGGATCATATTCATGGGAAAATAAGGGTACATATACTCAAGTATAGAGAGAGGTGAAAGGGATTAGGTGTCATGCACATAGGTGCTACTTTTCCAACTAAGATCAACCATGCATCCACTAAAACCATAAAATCCACTAAGGTCATGAAAAACAAGAAGGATCAGAGACCTCACTTGGTATTAGTGGACCACCAGTCGAAGGGAAACATGGCCACAAAGGCTCATGGTCGAAGAGAAACCAACAACCAAACACATGAAACCCTAGGATTCCTCTTCGACCAAAGAGAAGGAAAAGCTCTTCGATCGACGGGACACCACCACAATAAAAAACACTTTGACCGCAGAGGTTAGGCCAAGGAAATATCAAGGGTGGTTGAAGAAAACCAAGAATTCAAACGGTCAACATCTGGTCAACACCATACTAGGGCATCCGAGCAAGCCCTAGAAACAACACTCAAGATGTCACCACTTCTCTCCTGATCAAACCAAGGTATAACAAGGTGCCCACCAACATCATACTATATCTTATGATGCTAAAACATGTGAGGCACATACAACTTGAGACAAATTGCAAGATAAACCCTCTACATGGGTAAATTGCAAGTTTGTCCACAACAAGCACACATGTAGAAAAACCATCTCAAACATCATCCAAACTGAAAACATAAACATGTTACATGTTATTAAAGCTCATCACTTGATTAGATTAAGATTTAAGAATCTTATTAAACTAGATAAGCAAGATCAAGCACTAAGCTAGGTCAGGGGTCTTACTATAAATCTTAGGGGAAGCTTCAAATGAAAAGACACCAAAGATATTATAATGTGAGAGGAGTGAACATGTCATGGTAAGTTAAGGAAATATCATGTTGTAGTCATTATGATATTTTTTATATGTCCTATTTCTATTTTTCATCCAAGCTGGGCATGTGGTTCTCCCTTGCTCTAGCTTGTGGGGGAGTGTTAGAAGTATAAGTCATATCATATATGGGCTCGAGTTTGTAGGCCCATATAGAGTATGGTCAAGTCTAATTAGGTCTAGAAGTTTTTATTTATATCCACCTTCTCCTATACAAAGGAGAAGGATATATCTTGTATCAAACACATTGACATATCATGAATATATCATCTATTCATTATTTCCAACAACTACTTTAGCTATAAAGAGTAGAACCAAAATATAAATCAAGCCTAAAAACATGTCATTATTAGAAAAGGCAACAATAAATGTACATCTCTCGATGAATATCCCTAGAAGACTCAAAATAACCACCAAATCCTCCAGTGTGTGTCATAGAAAATCTAGAAGAATTGATGCAACAATGATCCAACCTACGAATGTCATTATAAATCCTATCTCCCTTTGAGTAACCAAACTTGCCAAGTATCATATAATATGGCTTATAAAAGTCTAACTTGAGTACCAAAGCACCACAAAGCCTGAAGTGAGCCATATGACCTTGTAAGTAATTGAGCTGTAGGTGGAAAGATGCTTTTGCAAAAGAAAATTATAGGACTTTATAGATATTTTTATGGTTGTTTGAGATTTAATGTATTTTAAACCCATCTAACACACTAAAAAGAATATTCTAGATTGCGTCTATGTCTAATTAGCATGCATGCACATTAGATGTATGGAACTAAACTTAAACATCTACTCATAGTAGATTATGGATAAATATAGACATATGAAAGACTTCAATTGGTATAAAATTGTTCATTAATACAAAAAAAACTAAGACACTATTGTCCTATGACACAAGCAATAGAGCATTTAATACCAATATAATTTGCATACCCATTACATTAAGACATAACATAAGAAGAACATGGAAACAAATAAAACAATAATAACATGTAGTAAAATAATACGATGTATATATGCTCAAAAAATGGTAGAAGAAGCAACAATCATGAACTAGGCATTAATGATTCAATAAGAAATATAAAGTAATGGTCAAGATAGTTGAAAGAAATAGAATAAATAGTAATAAATACTATATAGCATTGCAACAACTAGAAAACAATATATAATTGTAGCAACAACCAATAAATCCATATAGCACTGTCACAACAACTAATAAGTTTGTTATTAGTGGTTGATTGAAGTGGATTTGGTTTGAAATGAGATAGAGAACGAGTTCCATTTGGAGCTATTCAAGTGCAAAAATATCCCCTTGAAGTCCTCAAGGCTAGATGGACTTGATGTTCTTTCTTTGCAGCATAACTAACAGACTGTGAAATCATTTTATATGCAACTTGGTCCATAGTCTCTTCCGGGGCTGAATTCCTCAATCAAAACTTCTATGTTAGAGAATTAAATTAATATTATAGCTATTCTGAAGATCCGTACTTCAAACACAAGTAATGGTTTAGCTTATTTTATGTTACTCCTCATGTATAACTTATTCAAGTCTATTTATAAATAACACTCATTGCATATTTGTTTTGGTTAATGAAAGCTTTGGATTTATCACATGGTATGTATAAAATTTAAAACTGTAGCCTGAGGGTTTAAATCTAGCCATCGCTGCCCTCCCCAAAAGTAGAAGAAGCCGCTGTTCCTAAGAACAACAATTATAGAAGAAGCAACTGTCCCTAAGGACAATAGTTGCAACAACAACAACCATAGGAACCAGCAAGGGGCATCACAATAGCCATCACTCCTAGGGAAGAGGGCAGAAACCTCCACAAGGGGAGGCCAGTAGGCCTCCGACCCCCACTAGAGGCATTGCTACTACCCCCTAAGGGGAGGAGCATCAGTACTACCTCTCCCTCAAGGAGCAGCAAGCAACTGTAGACTTGTGTGAGTCTAGTCATCTCACTGCCATCCTCTAGAGGAGTACATCCAATCACTTATAGATATATCTATCTAGATAAGAGTAGCCTCCCTGAACATCGATGGGGGTTGATCATGATCTATTCAATGACTAGTATAAATGGAATAATAATGAAACTAAATTCACCTCCTTTTTAGGGAGAGCTAATGAGCGTGAGAGCCAAATGAATTGAACTATGATTCCTCTATGTAAATCATATGTGGTGATTGACTAAATTTTGGAAGGGCACTGGGGTCTCCCATCCTTCCATCTACCTCCCCATGCACCCTGCCTAAGTTCATGGGTGAACGCTCCTACGTTAGGAAATCTCTCTTAAAACCCATCACAACATGTTTTACATGTGATAGTGCTATGTTGTGCTTCTTATTGATGCCCATTCATCTATTAATCGCACATCTTAGCAATGATTCATCTATGTCTACTCACTGCTCTTTCTCGATGACTCACATCTACACAGATAGTGATGATAAGGTTCCTCAGACCATCTACTATAATGACCATGCTCCTACCTCCATTATCAAACTAAATGGAGAGAATTACTTACTCTAGATGAACTCAATCAAATATGATTCTTGAATCTAGAGATAAGTTGATATTCATCAAGAAGCCTTCTAAGGACAACCCTGAGTAGAGATAGGGAGAAAGACCAAGTCAAAAATTGGTTGTGGAACAGTATGGAGCCATCCACTACTTCCAAGTATATTAAAAAAGATTGAGGACCTATGGGATACCACCCGCCGCCACTTAATCTAAGAACAGAACATGATGTGTATCTACAAGATTTGGGATAAAAGATTTGTTGAACACCAGAGGAACAAATCTATGGATGAGTAATATGATGTTGTTGTTGCCTTGTCAAAACAACTTGACTTCTTACAGTAGGTCAACTTTGATGAATAGTCAAAAGAATGTGCCAACATCATCACTACAAAATTTATCAACACATGTCCATGTTCATCATGTCATCTTGGTAGGAGACCAGTTCTCAACCTTAGAAGATGTACATTATTGTCATCATAGTCAGACATGCAAGTAAAACTCATCTCGCCTACTCTACTTAGAACTACAAATGGTTGTTTCTCCTCATGACGAGGGCGTGGATGTATCCCCAAACCACAATGTATCTTCATCAATAAACCTAGTCATCTTGAGGAGAAGTTCTACCAGAAGTATGGACATACCTACGAATGATGTCGTGGAGTTCATACAACTCATGTTGCCCAAACTATAGACAACTCCTTACAAGTAACCATCTCCTTTTTCGCGTATAGGTGACTTCTATAGGTATCTCAAAACCCTCCAAGATCCATGCACTCCATGACAACTTGCTATAACAACTTCAGTGCATCTGGTCTCCAACCAAGGTATTGATGGGACTTCAATGATAGCTTCTAATTTCTTCTAGATAGGTAATTCTAGAGCCACACAACATGTGACTATTAACATTCACCTTCTTTCAACCCTTGAATTACATATTCCCATTCCTATGTCACCTTGCTAATGAATCTATTAAAAAGGTTCAATAGTGTGATAACATGGACCTTTTACCCAAATTTAAACTTTAGTTTATGTGTTATATTCCAAACTTTCCTTTTAACAATTATATTGCTAAACTTGTTGATGCTTTTAAACGTCATGTAACCTTAAGTAATCATGACTTCTTGTAGGATTCAAAAAGGACATGTTTGATTACTTGGAATTTGTTGTATTGGATGTATTTCAGAATCCATTTGTGTAAAGTTTATGTTTTTCTTGTGGAATCGGGAATATTGAGCTATTCCATTTTGTTCCTAAAAAAAAATTCTAGATGCTAAAATCCAGCTGGAGTTAGATGGCGGACAAAGAAAAAAAACTCACACTTATGAATTCTGATAGACCAAACAAAAAAAATCTAACTTTTTGAATTTTGTAGATGTAATATTTTGTTAACAACCTGTACTACTTCAGATATGATAAACCAACATCCTACTTTTTTTTCATGTTCACTACTCTCATACAACTTGGGCCATCACTATGTAGTTTGAAAAATCCTCCCTACAATTTGTGTCAATTAGGGAAGCACCATAGTATTTCCTTTTTCACGCAAAAAAATTATGTCCTACGATAAGATTTGATATTGTTCACTGTGACATTTGTGGTCCCTTTAAAACCACAAGTTTTAATAGATTTTGGTATTTCTTTACCTTTTTTTTTACTTCTCTAGAATGACGTGGATATATATGTTGAAATCTTGTGATGTTGTGTTTGGTTTATATCAATCACTTAATAAAATTACTTGAACTTATTGTAGTAAATCCATAGTCTTTTGTATAGAAAAAATGCCTTAGAATATATCCCTTGTTCTGTGTCAAAAAAATTTTGTGACACTGAGATGCTCCATCAACGATCTTATACCTACACTCCACAACAAAATGGATTGTTGAGCGAAAGAATCGTCACTTGTTGGACATCACCATAACCATCTCTAGCGACTCAACAACCAAAATCCTACTAGTCTGAAACCATGATCATAGTGTGCTACCTCATGAATCACAATGTCTCATGTTCTTCACAACACCATCATATTTTCTATTATATTTCCCATAGTTATTAAGTCGAGAGCCTAAGCAACCTAGGCGCTCCACATGTCTCTTAAATCTAGGCGTTTATGGGTTACATGTGAGCTTGGAAGACTAAGTAGACTGGGTAGTATCCTATACAGTCTAGGCAGACAACCCAGGCTCTCCTACAACT
Organism: Alisma plantago-aquatica; assembly: GCA_963693085.1. Lineage (NCBI taxonomy): Eukaryota > Viridiplantae > Streptophyta > Magnoliopsida > Alismatales > Alismataceae > Alisma > Alisma plantago-aquatica. The sequence continues at coordinate 784,932,040 of OY856413.1, forward strand.
GTTGCAAACATGCAAGTCATCATATTGTTGTTTTTTAAAAGAAAATTACTTTCTCCTATTCTTGCTTCCTTTTTTTCCTTTTCTCCTGTATTTCCTATTGCTAAATGCTACTACTGCTTCATCTTGGTTTTTTGTAACTTGTTACTCCTCCTATACCCCCTTCCACTTCGATGTACGTGCTTCTTATTTCAAACTTGTCCTATGTATCCTGCTCCCACATCTACTACTACTAGCATGTGTTTTTCTTCTTATTGTCACTTCTTCCTCCTAAATCTCCTCTCACAACTGCTTTTGTTTGCATGTTTCCACTTATTCCTCATGGACACTTCTTTCTCCCACTATGTTTCCTCCTCCCACAACTCCTATTGCTTTTTATTTTTATCTCACTTCTTCCTCATTTACATCTCCTCCTACTGCTATTATATTTTTATTTTTATAGCTTCTTCATGCACATCTTCTACGATATGTACATTGCTCTTTATCATGTCTTCTTTCTCCTCCAATTCCTACTTATCTTCATTCTACTATTTTTTTTTCTTCCTCCTTTTGATTCTCTCCCGCCGATCCTCCTATAGTTATCAAAAAAATCAAATCAGGCTCATAGATTAAATGATGAACAAGTATTTATAGAGTTGCATATAATATCATATGTAAAAATATATACATATATAATTGAAAAATAAAAAATAAAATAAAGATGGCCAGAAAATCCTAATCGTCAGCATAGGTGCCTACGGGTCAAGCGATCCTTAATTGACCCCACTTCCTACCCACCTTGACAGTACATGTCTTTCCTAAAGACAAAGTCTTTCATCTTCCTCTCTAGAATTTTAAATGTATTTCCTTCATTAACATCTTTTATCCTAAGGTAGACAAATTTGGTTCTTGCTTGATTTAGACTTTCTTGGCTATTTTACATTTCAAATTGGTTACAAATTCTATAACCCAAGCAATCTATGTATGTATGTCTAGGCAGATGTTACATTTTATCGATCTAACATCTTCTCTAAGGGCCTGTTTGATAGGATGAGGTTTAAAAAGATTTGAGTTTGAACATAAAGCTTTTAAGTTTGAAATATATGGTAGGGTGTGATTAGATGAAACTCTCATATTTTCAACTACACCATAATATCATTTTTATCTCAAAACTTGGAATATGTATCACACCTAAAACCGATGTGGTCCAGTGTAATTCTGTCTAGTAGTACCAGCTACTCAATAGAATTGTTGCATAACATGTTAAAATATCACATGGCCTCAATGGGGAAAAGTGGGTATCTTAGTACTTGTTGCCTTGCTGGACTGCTAATATTTAGCGCACCCCTCTTTCATGCAAAAACACACACTCACTCCCAACTATTGCATTATACAATCACAAGGCTACCAAACAAACAAAAGAAAAATGGCATCATATTGCATCCTACCAAATGAAGTACACTTAGAATTCATGTCGTTTCACATACTTGAATTAAAAATGACATTATGTTTCTTTTACACCCTACCAAACATGGTGTAAGCCTACTTTGCCACCTCTCTCGCCTCAGAATGAGTTTGTCAAATTAGCTCTTTGTAAAACCTTGGTTTTTATATCGTATGAGCGAAAGCTAATTTTTTTCAATTGGGAGTGTTACAAACATGATATACATACAAATAATAATAGACAAAAACCATTACAAAATGTGTATGAAATAAGTTCTCATCATATTCTCAGGCATTGTCTGTGATGGACACGCAAGTGGATGTGATGGCACAAGGTTGAGCATTTTTCGATGGGTGGATTCTAGGGTTCGATTAGGGATTACATGATGTGTGTAGATCTCCCAAAGATGTAGGTGAAGACGATTATCAAATCGGTTGAGGAAATCATGAGAAAATCATGATTGACAAGAACCTTAGCGCAAAATGATTCGGAGGTTGAAGAAGATAGTTACAGGTAGGATTAGGTAGGTGCACCATGTGCAATCTAGAAGAATAGAATTTTGGGGAAAACATTTATCTCATCTATAATGTCATCATCTTGTGTAATTTAGTAGACTAATCAAATGAGCTCCAATCAAAGTCAAATTTTGAACACCTCCCAAATTCAATGTGTAGAATATTCTCATGAGTTCCATTTTCCAATCATATGACTAAATTAATTTGTATGATCAAAAAATGACAAAACTTAAATATCTAATAATTATCCAAAAACAATTAAATCCTAAAATTTTGTGTAGTACTATCTCAAACTTGATAATAAAGTCTACCTACATGATGCCAAAACCTATACTCTGTCTTAATATCTCTAATAGTGTACATGGCACTCCATTAAGTAAACCTCTCTTAAAACTGTAGATGAATCCTCTATTTTAACCTCTCTTCCTAGAAATGAGTACTTGTGGACATCTCGCCCCCAGCCATGCATAAAGGGAAACCTAGATTAGAGTAAGTGGTATTGAATTTTTAATAAGCTAAACATGAATATTATATAACTGAAAACTAAACTGATATCTAAAACATGCAAATTGATATTGAATCTATGTGTCTTTTATTTACATCTTTTATCTTCTTGTGGCCGTCAGTATACGACAACTCCTCCTCTATTGATACAGAAGTTTCGTCTATGGTTTAACTAGGGGTGAACAAACAATGGTCCAGACAAAAAAACCGGACCGGACTACTCAATTTGGTCCGGTCCGGTCCGGTCTATTATGAGTTCGTTCTGGTCCGCGGTCCACGAATTTTAGTGAGTTTGGTCTTCGGTCCGGTCCGGTCCAAAATTGGTCTGACCGTGGATCAGACCGAACACTGAATTTTATATAAATACATGTATATTTGTAGGTATATTATGAAACAAGTACAAATAAAGTACATGTATAAGCACTAGTAATGTAAATATTTGCTATTAATGTTATCTAATTGTTAGAAGTGACTAAGATTATCAACTTTTTAATATCAACTTTTTACAATTAAACAAGTTGTAAAAAATATAAAAAAGGCTGATTACGGTCCAAACGGTCTTGTCCAGTCCGGTCCTACCTCAGAATGGTCCGGTCCCAGTCTGGTCCTACTTCCAAATGGTCTGGTCTACGGTCCATAAATTTATATAAAATCGGTCCTCGGTCCGGTCCGGTTCTGGACCGATGCTCACCCCTAGGTGCAACACACCCTGTATTGGCACTATGTGCCCTCTATGACACTAAAGTGTCCTCTATGGTGCAACACACCCTCATTTGATACTACGTTCCCTCTGTGACACCTATAGTGTCTGGCACAATGCACCATCTGAATTGTCCCGGGACTCTCTGGTGAGGACTTATCCTATAATGTATATAATTAATGTTCAGATGTCATTTTCACTGTGTTCTTAATTTCTTATCTCTGAATCTTAATCTCTTATCTCTGAATCTTAGTCTCTTATCTCTAAATCTTAATCTCTTATCTCTGAATCTTAATCTATTATCCCTGACTCTGTATCTCTATTCCTTAATTAGAAACCAAATCTAGCTCAGATCTCTAAACTCTAAATCTGAATATGAATATAAACTACTAGATAACTAGGATTGTATCTGAGGTTCTTATTAAGTATGTAGATCTAATTTATGACTGCTCACAATGGGTAATCTAAATATAAAATTTGAAATATAGATTCTTATTGTCTGAATAAATCTAAATCCGAAAATCTTATTCATCATGACTTAGTTACATTCTGATATCGAGTATTTGACATCTGTGTCTAAAGGCTTGATAAGAAGACTAAAGTAAATAGAGAAGTTCAAAATATCTGATAGTCATATAAATATAAATTCTTGGAATCTAATAATATAGAAACATAAAGTAGAACTAAATTTGATTACTCTAAGCATGACATGATACAAAACACTAAACTATAAAAGTAACTTAAACTCTAAGTTACTTGTAGGAAGCTATAAGTTGGATTATAAATAATAGTGAAACTCAATGGACATGGCCCACTTACATTTATATTGAAGGTGCCCTCAATGTAGCCTTGTTTCCTTGATTCACAACATATATACCTGGTCATCAAAAAATTTGTATAAGTCCATGTGTATTCTCCCTCTCTTCATTTCTAAATCTCAAACACCATCATCCTAATCTTATGTATCAACTTAGGGTTCATATTTAACTGAATCTAACTCTTATTTAAAACTACTTTTAATTATGAATTTTATATTAAAATCTAGAATCTCATATTATATAACATCTATATGCTGATATACCCATATGAACTAAGTAAATAATCTTATGCTCTAATTCATGACTATATAAGTAATTAACTGAAAGAAAACCTCAAGGATACTCACACATATTATCATTATTGACTAACATTTAAAGCATAGGAAAAATATGATTAAAATCTTATTACATACCAGTAATAGATATAGAAAACATATTGCTCCACAAATAATCATTAATTGTATCGCATTATGGTCACTTAGGTCTAAAAATTGAATAATATTACAAATGTACACAAAAATCTGGAAAAACTCTTGGAAATAGTAAGAACATCGTATATTAGAGTTTACATAAAAATCTGAGATGGTTTCATTGTCAATGAATGGGTGAAATTTCCAAAATACCCTTATTAGGGTTTATATCAAAAACATAAATAAGACTCCAAGTCAAATAGATCGAGCTTTAGGATCTTGTTGACATATCAAAATACACCTTAGGTAAAATATTTATTAATTTTGAAACCTTTTGCTATTTTTAATGCTCAAAATAGTGGAATCATATATCTTTTACTAATCAATTTATAATAACTATTAAACACTCAAAACACTATCTGAGTATATTTTTATAAGATACTAGACATCATTATCTTTCCACGGATATAATTATTGATAAAAGTAGAGTCTTAGATCTTAAGATATGAATTTTGAAAGAATACCTATTTCTAGGGAGATCTAGGCCATTGATTTAAGATCCAAGGACTAACCAGCGGAGCCTCCCTTCAAATCCCTCCTCTAGGCCGCAGATCCATTACCTGGGTTGGCCTTCCTACTGAGCCAGCTAACCAGAGTATGGGGCATCTCTATCACCTCGTCCGCCTGACTGTCACGGCCAAGAAGCCTAACGAGGACTCACATGGACTACAATAGCTCGCACTGGCGATTAAAGGTGCCAACAGATTCACCATCTTCTCTTATTCATGGATGACATACTCTCCACACTTAGAGCACCCTCGACCTTGATTCTCTAGCACTCATCCTCCTAGCACCGCCACCACCTTACGACTCCTTCTCTCATCCCTTTCTTTCTCTCAAATCATGGTAAAGCCTTAAAATCATCATATTGGTGCCTCTTATGATGGAAACTGAGGCTTTTATAGCCTCTCCTATCTGATTTCTTAGATAAGATCAACCCACCCCATGGAACTCTGTTCAAACCCTGCTAAGCAAGGGAGGTGCCTCTAGTCCACTCTAGGCTGGAGTCGCTCTTATTTATTTATTTTTTAATTTTTTTTCTTTTTGCATAAAAGTCTAGTTTCTATAAATATTTCTATAGGCCACAATATGAGCTCATTCAACCTCAAATTTTAGTATTAGCTACATCTTACCATTATTTTTACTTGGAGAAAATATTAAATCAAAACTAATCGTATAACTACTCCAAGTTTGTCTTTTGAGTAATTAATAGATAATGATTAATTTAATCAGTTTAGGCCCCCGGATAAATTAAAAGTATCTAAAAGTTCTCCCATTATCTTTTGTTGTAATTATCCATCAAATAAAAATATTTTGTTCATTTATTATGAGCATGAGTTACTCCATTCCCAATTCTGTACTCCAAGGACCCATTTGTAAACTTTGATTGGCCCATATAGGCTTCAAATTGTTTCTAGAGCACCTGGATCATTCCTTGGTCTTACAATGGGTCCACAAGATTGATCCTACTCTTAATTACAAAAAAATCAAAGTCTAAATTGACATCATTCCTCAATCGAAGCTTATTTATGATACCTTTGATCAATGTTATATTTCTTTCTAAATATTGATATTATAACTAGGTCTAGTGCTCAAACCATTAACTAGAGTCATCATCTTTCCTTCAATATTCTACTTTGGTTGTCACCTCATATAATTAAATTAAATATTATGAAATAAGATGAAACCTTATTGTAACCATAAATCTATCTTATATTGATTTCATCAATAATTTAATCATGTATTTGATAGTCCCAAAAATATGGGTGTGACAATACTACCCACCTTTTCAGGAATTTCGTCCTAAAAGTTTGACTAAACTATAGGAGGATACCCATGTTATGGTTTTCATGACTTATATATACTAACTCTTGACGATTGTCATGAAGTTTTGTAGGTACCTATAAAGTATGACCTTCTCGTGACTACTATGTCTAAAAACCTTATCAAACTATCAAATGACATTAAAATCTAAAGGAAAATCTTAAACATAAACAACTACTCCTTCTTTACTCTAAATTCTTTCTTTTTATGTATCTTTGTCTAGAGACCTTTTCTCTTATACTTGCACTAAGGGCTTGGATCATGTCTATTGAGTTGACCTACACTAGGGCCTGGGTCAAACTCCATAATCTCATTTCATCTCAATAAATCTAATTTTATATGAATCTTAATGCATTCTTACCTCATGGTATTACCATGACCTTAAATCTTAATACAAGAATCTTATCTTGGAGACTTATCTCATTCAAACCTTATAATATTATTGTATATTTAATAATTAGACCTTAATCATTCTGGGAAATATTATTAACATGTCTCTACTTAAGATCTTAGGCACGATAAGGATGTAGTCACTAAGGTACACAAATGTTGCTTACATGTCTCTTCTTAATATTTTAGAACATTGGATCACATAAATCGAGATAGTCTTATGTAAGAATCATGTAAATATGTTGACACTGACAAATACTTATCATGAAATCTTAAAGCATAACTCTTAATGGACTTACCTTATAAATCATGATAATCTTGGGAAACATAAATAACATATCTTTACTTCAAGACTAATTCACCAACATCTAAATATTCAGTAATCAATATTAACTACTTTACTCAAGTCGAGGGCATTATACAATGTAAATTATGGACATATTGCTGAGTGGTATGAATCATTGAAAACATATTGATTTTAACTATAACTAAATACTTATGGGCATGGACCTCATACTTTGGTTTGTGAATTCCAACACTAAAGTAATTTAGACTCCCTTCTCCTCTTATCATATACCAGAATATAGGGTCATAGTGACGTTTCCTCTTCTTATCATGGTGCTCTTATCTAGATAAGCCCAAGGTATTATTTAGTCAATATTTACCATATAATAATTATTATCCTTAGAAAAATCCAAAGAAACAGTAATCAACCATCTTTTATAGGCTCTATCTTATATCAACATCAATTAAAACATCTTATTATTGTAATCATAGACCAATGATCCATACTAAATCATTCTCATATGTAATCTCAAAGACTTTTAGTCACATGTACTAATCATCATATCTGAAGATTAAACTCGATTCATGACATCAATTCTATTATCCTCAAGTATTTTCTTTAACAACCATCATGATTCAACTCATGACTGCAATTCCTCCTTGGAATGAAGACCTTAATGACATCAAAATATCTCTAATTCTAATCAAATGTAATAGGAAAACACACCACCTCTCTCCAATCAACATCCAATTTAAAGCCAAGTCACTCATTTATTTCAAATTGTCTATGTTTGGTATGCATTCTAGGGTTCTAACAGATATGCAATTAGGTTTCGGTGACCATATACCTCAAACCTTTTGTGTCAACTTTTTTTTGTCACCTCTCGATGCATGCCATCTGGTCATACATCTATAAGTACCATGTCTTATCATATTTATCTCATTTGACAGTACACCTGTCCCATACCATATGCAATAGAAAGAAAGAGACATGCATAATAAGGTTAGATTTATGCATATAACATCCCCTCTACAAAACCCCATAAACTTGTGTCCCATACAACAAACATGTGGGAAAAAGAGAGGGCATAATATGTACAAATCTAAAGTTAACATAAAAATTCTAAAGCATCTAGACACTAACCCTAATACATACCTCAACTTTTATTGCCCAACTAAACCTCTAGTCAAAATTATACTATCTTTCACTCACTTTCTTGATAACTGGGATTACTAACTATTTTTCTAAATTTGTTCACTCTCACTTGGTTTCCAATAGGCAATCTAAATTAAGAATATGAGAGTTTTCCTAATGGCCATCTACATTATTGCTCTGATACCATATTGTAACACCCCAATTTTTATATCTTATGAGTGGAAGCTATTTTTTTTCAACTGAGAGTGTTACAAACATGATATATAGAAAAATAATAACAGACAAAAACCATTACATATTGTGTATGATTAGTTCTCATCATATTCTCAGGATAGAAAGTCACTTACATCAAACTTGATAATAAAGTCTACCTACATGATGCCAAAAACATGTATTGTGTCCTAATATCTCAGATCATATAGATGGCGGCCGACCAAGCAAATCTCTCTTAAAACTATATATTAATCCTCTATTTAACCTCTCTTTCTGAAAATGAGTACCTACAGACATCTCATCCCAGCCATGCACAAAGGGAAACCTAGGTTAGAGTAAGTGGCATAGAATTTCTAATAATATAAACATGAATATTGTAAAACTAAAAACTGAACTAATATCTCAAAGCTCACCATTATACAATAAGTCCTCATGTGTTGACACTGAAGTGTCCTCTATGGTGCAACACACCCTTTGTTGGCACTACGTGCCCTCTGTGACACCGAAGCATTCTCTATGGTGCAAAATGCACTCTATTGGCACTATGTGCCCTCTGTGACACCTGTAGTGTCTGGCATAATGCACCATCTGAATCATCCAGGGACTCTCTGGTGAGGACTTATCCTATAATGTATATAATTAATGTTCTAATGTCATTTTATCTGTGTTCTTAATTTCTTATCTTTGAATCTTAATCTCTTATCTCTGAATCTTAATCTCTTATCTCTAAATCTTAATCTCTTATCTCTCAATATGTTCTCAATTTGTTATATTTGAATCTTAATATATTATCTCTGACTGTGTATCTCTATTCTGTAATTATAAATCAAATTTAACTTTGAACTCTAAACTCTGAATCTGAATATGAATCTAAACTACTAGATAACTGAGATTGGATCTGAGTTTCTTATTAAGTATGTAGATCTAATTTATGACTACTCATAATGGGTAATCTAAATAGAAAATCTAAACTATAGATTCTTATTGTCTGATAAATCTAAATCTAAAACTCTTATTCAATCATGACTTAGTTACATTCTGATATCGAGTATATGACATATGTGTCTAAAGGCTCGATAAGAATACTGAACTAAATAGAGAAGTTCAAAATATCTGATAGTTATATAAATCTAAAATACTTGGAATCTGATAATATAGAAACATAAAGTTGAACTAAATTTGATTACTCCAAGGATGACAGGATATGAAACAATAAACTCTGAATGTAACTTAATCTCTAAGTTACTTGTAGGAAGCTATAGACTGGATTATAAAATGGTACTGAAACTCAATGGACATGGCCCACTTACCTTTATATTGAAGGTGTCCTCAATGTAGCCTTGTTTCCTTGATTCACAACATATATACATGGTCATCAACAAATTTTTATAAGTCCATGTGTATTCCCCTCTCTTTGTTTCTAAATCTCAAACCCCATCATCCTAATCTTATGTACCAAGTTACGGTTCATATCTAACTGAATCTAACTCTTATTAAAAAATATTCTTGATTCTGAATATTATATTAATATCTAGAATCTCATATTACATAACAACTATATGTTGATATACCCATATGAACTAAGTAAATAATCTTATGGTCTAATTCATGACTATATATGTAATTAACTGAAAGAAAACCTCAAGGATACTCACATGTATAAGTAGTATTGAAAAACATTTAAAGCATAGAAAAAATATGATTAAAATCCAATCACATACCAATAATAGGTATAGATCACATATTGCTCGACAAATAATCATTAATTATATTACATTATGGTCACTTAGGTCTAAAAATTTAATACTAATGCAACTGTACATGAAAATCTAGAAAAACTCTTGGAAACAGTAAGAACATCGTATATTAGAGTTTACATAAAAATCTCAGATGGTTTCATTGTAAATTAATGGGTGAAATTTCCAAAATACCCTTATTAGGGTTTATATCAAAAACATAGATAAGACTCCAGATAGATCGAGCTTCAGGATCTTGTTGAACATATCCAAATACATCTTAGGTAAAATATTTATTAATTTTGAATATCTTTTGCTATTTTTAATGCTTAAAACACTAGAATCATATATCTTTTACTAATTGTTTATAACAACCATTAAACAGTCAAAACACTATCTAAGTGTATTTCTATAAGATACTAGACATAATTAGCTTTCCGCTGGTACCATTCTTGATAAAAATGGAGTCTTAGATCTCAAGATATGAATTTTGAAAGAATACCTATTTATGAGGAGATCTAGGCCATTGATTCAAGATCTAAGGACTAACCAGTGGATCCTCCCTTCAAATCCCTCCTCTAGGTCACAGATCCATTACCTGGGTCCACCTTCCTACTAACCCAACTAACCAGAGCATGGGAATTTGCCGAACAGTTTGTGCCAAATCCTGAAGAAAGCTGACAAAGCGTTGTTTGATGAGCCCACGTAGTATTAGGTAGTTGGTTAGGTAAAGGCTGACCAAGCCAATGATGCTTAGCTGGTCTTTTCAGATGATCAAGTATCTCTATTGCCTCATCTGCCTAAGCATCATAGTCAAGAAGCCCGACGAGGACTCACACGTACTGTAGCAGCTCACACCGACAATTAAAGGTGCCAACAGATTCACCATCTTCTCTTCTTCATGGGAAGCACACTCTCCACACTCAGAGCATTCTCTACCTTGATTCTCTAGTGCTCATTCTCCCAGTGCTGCCACCACCTCACGCCTCCTTCTCTCATCCCTTTCTTTCTCTCAAATCATGATAAAGCCCTAAAATCATCATATCAACGCCTCTTGTGATGGAAACTGAGGCTTTTATAGCCTCTCCTATCCGATTTCTTAGGCAAGATCAACCCTCCCCATGGAACTCTATTTGGACCCTTCTAAATAGGAGATGAGCCTCCAGTCCTCTTTAGGTTGGAGTCGCCCTTTTTTATTTTTATTTTTTTTCTTTTTGCATAAAAGACTAGTTTCTAGAAATATTTCTATAGGCCACAATATTAGCTCATTCAAACTAAAATTTTAGTATTAGCTATGTGTTACCATTATCCTTACTTGGAAAAAATATTAAATCAAAATTAACCATATAACTACTTCAAATTTGTCTTTTGAGTAATGAATAGATATTGATTAATTTAATCAGTTTAGGCCACTAGATAAATTAAAAGTATCTAAAATTTCTCCCATGATCTTATATTGTAATTATCCATCAAATAAAAATATTTTATTCATTTATTATGAGCATGAATTACTCCATTCCCAATTATGTACTCCAAGGACCCATTTGTAAACTGTGATTGGCCCAAATGGGCTTGAAATTGTTTCTAGAGCACCTGGCTCATTCCTTGGTCTTGTAATGGGTCTACAAGATTGATCCTATTCTCGAATTAAAAATATCAAAGTATGAACTGGCATAATTACTCAATTGAAGCTTCTTTATAATACCTTTGATTAATGTTACATTTCTTTCTAAATATTAAGATCATAACTAGGTCTAGGGCTCAAATCGTTAACTAGAGTCATCACCTTTCCTTCAACATTTTACTTTGGCTGTCACCTCATATCATTAAATTAAATATCATGAAATCAGGTGAAGCCTTATTGTGACCATAAATCTATCCTATATTGATTTCATCAATAACTGAATCATGTATTTGATAGTCCCAAAAATATGGGCATGACACTCTTTCAGCCATGTGGATTCCCTCTCTACCAACTCTCCACCACACCCTAAATTGTCTATACTGCCACATAAAACACCTACTATTCCTTAGTTTGCTAATTCTTATCACCAACGACTGATGATGAATCCTCAACCCCATAATTTGATGCCCTCGTCAAACTCTAAGTATTCAACACGTCATGTGGCACTCCTAAAAGGTATGTGTTCTTACATCATGTGCCATCCCATATCTCATACCATCTGCTTTCTAAACTTTCTCAAAATGCTAAAACTATTGTCTAGCAATTAGATTCCTAAAACAATATCATGAGGTCCTATGACACCCTGATTGGAAAGTTATGACGCTGGAAGAGATGTCATCTAGCATGAGAATGATACTTGAGAGTTGATCTTGTCCCAACACCTCATAATAATAACTTTGTCAATTGTATATGGATCTTCTTTGTCAAGTTCTACATTTGATGGATTGTTTGGACACCTCAAAGCCTGTCTTATCACCAAAGGATTCACTCAAACCTTTTAAGTAGACTTCTTTGGACTTTTTCACTTGTTACTCACATTGCTTCATCCATATTGTTATCTCCCTGGAAACTCGTATGGATGGGCCTCTATTCTAGCTTGATATCAAGAATGCACTCCTTAATGGGTAGCAAGAGAAAGAATACTACATGAACCAACCTTCATATTTCAAGGATGAAGGGAGTCTTCCTGTGACGACCCCAATTTCTACATACTTTCCTTAGTGACATATACAGATATGCATGCACTCATATCTATAAATGTCAAAAGGGAAAATAATAGAAATCAAGATAGCCAACTAAAATCAAAGATAAGCCAAGACCATGTTCACATCATAGCAAATAGCCACACATCGCTTCATTCAATAATGAAAGATAAAGTCATACACATTAATACTTGAGAAAGAAGAAGAATGAGTCTATGAGGAAGAAAATATGATTATTACATAGGATCTCAATCATCCTCAACATAAGCTAGGGAAAGAAATAAACTAACATCTAGCAAGAAAGAGATAAGAGGAATAGGTCTATCTAATAAATCCTCCATGCTTATTATTTGTGCCTTCAGGTACTTTGAATATGCATTGTACTTTGATCATCAATTGGTCCTCGCACCTAGAAAATACGAGAAACAAATACATCAACAAAGTTGGTACGTGGAGTAAAAGCTATACTATGTTGGTATATAAAATACTCGAATTGAAGAAGGAGAAAGAAAACGTTATTTAAAGGCAGAAAATTAGGTAATCCCAAGTTATTAGCCTCATTTATAGTGAACATGCATTAATATTGATCCATATGACCATGATTAAGGTTAGTTATTAGTTATTATTCCTTTTTATTTTATCTAATTCGGATCAGGTTTATCCATCTTTTAATTTGGTTTTTGAGCTTGTATCAGATCTGATCCATAATAAAATAATTTGAGTAAAAGACAATATATAATTAATCAAAAGAAGATTGTCATAGCTAGGGTTTCTAAGATGGTCAAAAAGAAAAGGGACAACAACCTTAAGTATGTTAAAGATTTCATTACTTCAAAGTTCATTCCTGGGTTTAGGACCAATTCTGATAACTGAATATCATCTAATGATATTAGATTTTTATCATAAAGATATACCTATTATTACATGTAAAGAGAGAGAGAAAACTAAATTTAGGGTTTCTTCTAATCCTTTCATCATACATCAACTTGGATAAGTATTTCGAGTGATTATAAAATAGGGTTTCAACTAGGGTTAACTATGTGTTAGGAAGTCGTGTATTAACAAGAAAAGCCATTATTAATAATTAATTATAACTAAGAAGATCATTTAGGATTTGGGTAACTATTTTGAAATAGTAAACAGATCTAGGTCTTGATGACATTTTATTTGGATAGAGGAAAATTTTCTGATCAAAATGGTATATAGGTTCGCAACAAACTGATATTCCTAGCATCTTGTATAATTTTTCTAATGTAATCCATTTTCTTGAGTACTAAAATAAATTAAAAAGGAAAAGAAGGAAATTATGACCTCGATCAAGGGCCAGATCCGACTGGATCAATGGCTCAGATAGATCCAGCTATTGCGAGAGGGGGGGTTCCAGTTTGCTGAGGAGGCGCCCTTGGATTGGTCCAACTGGCGCCGTGGGTCCAAGGCTTCTCCTTGTTCGAGCAGCTCGATATCCTGAATCACGGCGGAGGAGCTCGCCGGCGCTGAGTTGGTAAGGAAGCAGGAGGCTCCAACAACGGGAAGGAAAGAGCCTCCCAAGCTCTCCACGACCTCGCGATGTCGAGGGACACTGAGATTTGAGGCGAGAAGAGGAGGTGCTCAACCTGGAAGTGCGGAGGTGTCGTGGTAGTCTCAGGGGAAATTGGGGGTCTCGGTTGAGGATAGGGTTCAGGAGCCAGAAGGTTAAGGTAAAGGAGGTAGGCGACGATGCAGAGAGGGTGATTTTATAGGATCTTGGGGTAGGTTTAGGGTTTGGTGAGGTTGGGGCATCTTAGGCCGCCGCCGGAGTGAGAGAGGCAGATAAGAGGGAGTATGTTCTCCCTATCCCGAGAGTGAGGGGGGTCAGGATAAGGGTGGTTGACCTCGTTTAGACGAGCCGAAGGTATCCCCTCAGATGGAAGCTTGAGAAACGGGGTGAGCTGGCACTTGGCTGGAGCTCAGACTCGGTATCTCCTGCCCGCCCTTTGCGGGAGGTAGAAGACGAGTTCTGGGCCCCAGGATCAAGGCGCGGATCCGTGGCCTTCAGATCGGACAGCAGAAATTGGAAACCGGCTAAGTGGTCCGCGCCCAACACTTTAACGGGCCGCATGACCTGAAGTTTGATCAATTAAATCAAAAACCTAGGTCCTAGAGTAGATTAGGTGACATAATACACCAAATTTCAAATGTGAATAACTCTAAATTGGTAATTCCGATAGTAATGAGATTTTAGGCATAGTTTTATAATGCTATGATTTAGCTATGGTGCAATATTGGAGTCAAAATTCGATTATTGACTATGTCAATTGACTAAATGTCATAATACCTGTATTATTGACTTTATGTACAATTATGGATGGTCTTAAGTGAAATTGATGTTCCATTTAATCAAATGAGAGAGAGATGATTGAGGGCATAATTGGAACAATTAAAATTGTAAGAGAGAGGAACTAAATAATATATATGTAAAAATTCACTCTGTCACATTCTCCCCTCCTTTTTAAGAATTTTGTCCCCAAAATTCAAGCAGCCAAAAAAAGATATGGATACTTCTTCTCAACCTCGGTCTTTAGCTCCCAGGTGGCATCCGTTTCATCATAGTGGCTCCATAGAACTTTCACCATTTCAATATGACGATTACTGCGAAGCTCCTTTGACTTGAAGTCAAGAATTCTGATTGGGGACTCAGCATATGACAGATCATCCTTCAATTCGAGAGGCTCATGATTCAAGATATGACTGGAGTCCTTGACATAGGGCTTCAGATCAGATACATGAAACACATTATTCATGGCACTATACTGAGGTGGAAAAGCAAGACGATAGGCACATTCACCAACCCTTTCATGAATCTCAAAGGGTCCAACATAACGAGGACTGAGCTTTCCTTTGTTCTTAGCCAAAGCTCGAATAGGTCGGATCTTTAGAAATACATGGTCACCTTCCTTGAACTGACGTTCTTGATGGTGAGCATCTGCATAAGACTTATGTCTATCCTGTGCCCGCTTCATTCTCTGCCTAATCAGTGCAACCTTATCAAAATACAACTGCATCTCCTCGGATTTCATCAGGGTACACTCTCCGACATCGTCCCAGTGTAAGGGTGATCTGCATGGTCTGCCATAAAGAGCTTCATAGGGAGGCATCCCAATGCTTGCCTGATAGCTATTATTATAGGCAAACTCAGCTAAAGGCAAGTAATAGTCCCACGAGCCTTCCCAATCGAGGACACAAGCTCACAGAAGATCCTCTAGAATCTGTAATGTACGCTCTGACTGCCCGTCTGTTTGCGGATGGTAGGATGCACTGAAGTTCAACTTGGTGCCCAATTCCTCTTGAACCTGTTTCCACAGCTTTGATGTGAACTTCGGGTCCCTGTCTGAGACAATAGACGTTGGAACTCCATGCAGACGTACTATCTCCCGTATGTAGAGGTCTGCCAACTCAGAAACCTTTGCAGTAGTCTTCACATGAAGAAAATGAGCTGACTTGGTGAGACGATCCACTATGACCCATGCAACGTCGTATCCCTTCCTGGTCCTGGGTAACCCCACCACGAAATCCATGGTGATGTGTTCCCATTTCCATTCCGGAATTTCAAGGGGTTGTAGTAGACCGCCTGGTCTCTGATGTTCGGCCTTGATCCTTTGACATGTCAAACACCTAGACATGAAATCGGCAATATCGCGCTTCATGCCTCTCCACCAAAACTGACGTTGTAGGTCTTTGTACATCTTTGTCGTGCCTGGATGAACTGTGTACTTGGACCCATGTGCCTCATTTAGAATTGTTGTCTTTACAGCTGACTGTTCAGGAACCCATATACGATTCTTGTAACGGAGCCCACCATCAATACCCACGGACAGATGTGTTTGCGGCTTTGACATGAGAGAAGAGAGCTCTGCCAGATTGGGACTAGCCTTTTGTGCCTCAAGAAGTTCGAGATGCAAGTTGGACGTGATAGAGATGTTATTAACATGCACACGATCAGACAAAAACTGCAGTTTCCAGCCCACTAGATCCTCCATGTTCCTCCATTCTGGGACAGAAAGAGATGCACATACTGCCCTTTTTCTGCTAAGAGCATCAGCGACTACATTTGCCTTACCCGGATGATAGGCAATAGTGAAATCATAGTCCTTTAGGTATTCGATCCAGCTGCGTTGACGCAGATTCAAGTCCTTCTGAGTTAGGATGTACTTCAGGCTCTTGTGATCGGTGAAGATGTCGAATGTTGCCCCGTACAGGTAGTGCCTCCAGATTTTGAGGGCGTGAATGATTGCAGCTAATTCCAAATCATGGGTGGGATAATTAAGTTCATTGGGTTTTAGCTATCTAGACGCAAAGGCCACTACCTTACCATTCTGTTGCAGGACACACCCTAATCCATTCCTTGAAGCATCAGTGAAAATCACAAACCCTTCATTGCCAGAGGGTAGAACAAGAACAGGCGTCGACATCAACTTCTGCTTTAACTGCTAGAAACTGGACTCACAAGTGGCTGACCAGATGAAGTGCTCGTCCTTCCGAGTAAGCTTGGTTAGAGGAAGTGCAACTTTGGAGAAGTTTGGAATAAAACGACGATAGTATCCGGCCAGACCCAGGAAACTCCGAATTTCAGAAGGATTACAGGGAGGTTGCCAATCAAGTACAACAGAGACTTTGGCGGGATCAACAGATATACTACCTCTAGAAATGACATGCCCAAGAAACATAACCTTATCAATCCAGAACTCACATTTTGAAAGTTTGCCATAAAACTTCTGGGTTCGAAGAATGTCAAGGACTGCTCGCAAGTGTTCCCAGTGTTTTTCCATAGAATCAGAATAGATCAAGATATCATCAATGAAGACGACCACGAACTCATAAAGATAAGGTTGGAAGACTTTGTTCATCAGATTCATAAATACACCTGGTGCGTTGGTTAACCCGAATGGCATCACCAGAAATTCATAATGCCCATAACGGGTTCGAAAAGCAGTTTTTGAAATATCAGAATCCTTAATTTTAAGTTGATGGTATCCAGAACGAAGATCAATCTTTGAGAATACTCTGGTAGTACGAAGCTGATAAAAAAGGTCATCAATACGAGGAAGGGGATACTTGTTTTTAATAGTAGCTTGGTTCAACATGCGGTAGTCAATACACATACGCATAGAACCATCTTTCTTTTTAACAAAGAGGACGGGAACTCCCCAGGGGGAAACACTAGGACAAATGAACCCTTTGTCGAGAAGTTCTTGCAACTGTTTCTTCAACTCCATCAGCTCAGCAGGAGCCATCCTATACGGTGCCCTAGAAATCGGAGTGGTTCTAGGAAGAAGATCTATGGAGAACTCAATGTCTCTATTTGGAGGCAGCCCAGGAAGCTCCTCCGGGAAAATGTCAAGGAAGTCACGTACCACCTCCAGACTTTCTACATGCCCGCTACTAGGGCTGGTCTCTAAGACTAATGTGAGGAAGACTTTACATCCCTTAGAAATGAGCTTTTTAGCTTTAAGAGAGGGGATTATAATATTATTACAGAATCTGCTTCCCCTAGGGATTTTCACAGGATGAGAATGAGGTTGAGAAAGAACGACCGTCTTGTTTCTACAGTCAATGTGAGCATGGTATGTGTATAGCCAGTCCATACCAAGTATAACATCAAAGTCTTCCATAGTTAAGAGAATGAATTCAAAGGGCATATCATGATTTTCATATTTAAGAGAGAGTTCATTGGTTTTCTGTAGAGTTGTGAGTATTTTGCCACTCAGAGTGGACACGTCCAGAATATATCCCAAATCCCTTATGTGAAGATTTAATATAGATGCCAGAGTTCGAGAAATAAATGTATTTGTAGATCCAGAGTCAAATAAAGCCTTAACAGGATGACCATTTAATAATACAATGCCTACATAAGGTAATCAAATTATGAATAATTGCAGGCTTGAAAAGATATTGAATTATAAAGAAATTAGGTTACCTTCACAGAGCTGGTTTGGATTTGCCTTGGCCTCTTCTGCATTTACTGCAAATACCCTGCCATTGCGGTGTCCCTGAGGCTGCGGCGAACCACCCGCAGGATTGCCAAAGATGGAGGGAGTGGGACACTTGGCGACAAAATGACCCTCCTTTTTGCAGTTATAGCAGACTGGCTTGGTGTGGCGGCATACTCCACCATGGTGTCGTCCGCAAGTCTTGCACTTCGGGTGGACAATCTTCTGTTGATTTTGATTGTGCTTTTGTCCTCCTTTTCCTGAACCTCCTCCTTTCCCTGATCCCTTGTTGTTATGGCCTGGGTTGAACTTCTTAAACTTATCCTCTTCAGTTGTGGTTAACCCTAAGTATCCCATGCTATAAGGTTTTTGCATGCCCTGCTCTCTCTCCTACTTGAGGGCCATATCTAGGGCTTCATCTATGCTTCTGGGATGAGAGGCTATGACTAGGTTTTTTAGGTGGGCGGAAAGGCAATCAACATAGTGATTAGTAACACGGTCTTCAGTCCTGATGGGTGCATAACGCTCCAGAAGACTAAACTTCCGGGTGTAATCAGCTACTGAAAGACTACCCTGCCTGAACTCCATGTACATCTTCTCCTTTCTCTTCCTCTCAGCTATGGGCATAAAACGATCCATGAAGAGGTTTTTGAAGGCTTCCCACTCCATGTCGTCTATTTCCTCACCCCTATTCCCGCCATAGCTCTCCCACCAGATTTTTGCCCCTCCCTTAAGCATATGGGTGGCGAACTTAACCTTCTTCTCATTGGGTACTTCTAGGGTATGAAAACCATTCTCTATGGTCAAAATCCAGGCTTCAACCTTGTCCATGACCTCAGGCTGATCCTCTCCCCAAAAGGAATCAAGGTTTAACTTAATAAAATCTATCACCGTTACTTCTTTCTTTCTAGATGAGCTAGATTCGGGGGTTCCTTTTGTGGCGAGGGTTTCCATGAAATCTAGAAGGATTTTCTTCTGTTCCTCCCACCTTTCCTTGGCCGCATCATCGGGATCAGGTATTTCGGAGGTTTCATGTTCCTTTCTTTTCTTAGAGGATGATTCCCCTGAGCTGCGAGTCTTAGGAGGCATCCTGAAATTAATTGGTATATATTAGATTTATTACTCAACAATTATATTTGTCATTATCATTATGTCATTTCATTAATCTCTTTTATCATTTATTAATGTTCTTGATGTTACAATTTATGGAGGATACCTTAAAGTCCTTATTAGTCGGTCCTTAAGACTTTCTAAATAGAGAGACTCTTTCCTAATCTTATATCATAAAGATGAAGGGAAGAACAATTTTCAAAAATTTAAGATCAGAGGGAAAATATTCCTATAGAAAAGAGGAGAGGGAATTTCTATAGATGAGAAGGATCCTAATTTTAAGGTATGCCTAAGAAGTAAGGGACATTTAGGATATCGGCCAGGTAGACTCACACTGCCTTATAGGTAGCCTCGTGATTGCCAAGCAAAGTGGCTCAGATACTTTAGCCAGACCTTAGACAACTGCTATCCTAGTCACCTCAACCCTTCACATCCCTATCTCAAGGATTACCCTAGACTCATAATAGGTTGAATGAAAGTCATGTGACTATGATGTGTGAACATTGGCTCTGATACCAACTGTGACGACCCCAATTTCTACATACTTTCCTTAGTGACATATACAGATATGCGTGCACTCATATCTATAAATGTCAAAAGGGAAAATAATAGAAATCAAGATAGCCAACTAAAATCAGAGATAAGCCAAGACCATGTTCACATCATAGAAAATAGCCACACATCGCTTCATTCAATAATGAAAGATAAAGTCATACACATTAATACTTGAGAAAGAAGAAGAATGAGTCTATGAGGAAGAAAATATGATTATTACATAGGATCTCAATCATCCTCAACATAAGCTAGGGAAAGGAATAAACTAACATCTAGCAAGAAAGAGATAAGAGGAATAGGTCTATCTAATAAATCCTCCATGCTTATTATTTGTGCCTTCAGGTACTTTGAATATGCATTGTACTTTGATCATCAATTGGTCCTTGCACCTAGAAAATACGAGAAACAAATACATCAACAAAGTTGGTACGTGGAGTAAAAGCTATACTATGCTGGCATATAAAATACTCGAATTGAAGAAGGAGAAAGAAAACGTTATTTAAAGGCAGAAAATCAGGTAATCCCAAGTTATTAGCCTCATTTATAATGAACATGCATTACTATTGATCCATATGACAATGATTAAGGTTAGTTATTAGTTATTATTCCTTTTTATTTTATCTAATTCGGATCAGGTTTATCCATCTTTTAATTTGGTTTTTGAGCTTGTATCAGATCTGATCCATAATAAAATAATTTGAGTAAAAGACAATATATAATTAATCAAAAGAAGATTGTCATAGCTAGGGTTTCTAAGATGGTCAAAAAGAAAAGGGACAACAACCTTAAGGATGTTAAAGATTTCATTACTTCAAAGTTCATTCTTGGGTTTAGGACCAATTCTGATCACTGAATATCATCTAATGATATTAGATTTTTATCATAAAGATATACCTATTATTACATGTAAAGAGAGAGAGAAAACTAGATTTAGGGTTTCTTCTAATCCTTTCATCATACATCAACTTGGATAAGTATTTCGAGTGATTAGAAAATAGGGTTTCAACTAGGGTTAACTATGTGTTAGGAAGTCGTGTATTAACAAGAAAAGCCATTATTAATAATTAATTATAACTAAGAAGATCATTTAGGATTTGGGTAACTATTTTGAAATAGTAAACAGATCTAGGTCTTGATGACATTTTATTTGGATAGAGGAAAATTTTCTGATCAAAATGGTATATAGGTTCACTACAAACTGATATTCCTAGCATCTTGTATAATTTTTCTAATGTAATCCATTTTCTTGAGTACTAAAATAAATTAAAAAGGAAAAGAAGGAAATTATGACCTCGATCAAGGGCCAGATCCGACTGGATCAATGGCTCAGATAGATCCAGCTATTGCGAGAGGGGGGGTTCCGGTTTGCTGAGGAGGCGCCCTTGGATTGGTCCAACTGGCGCTGTGGGTCCAAGGCTTCTCCTTGTTCGAGCAACTTGATATCCTGAATCACGGCGGAGGAGCTCACCGACGCTGAGTTGGTAAGGAAGGAGGAGGCTCCAGCAAAGGGCAGAAAAGAGCCGCCCGAGCTCTCCACGACCTCGCGATGTCGAGGGACACTGAGATTTGAGGCGAGAAGAGGAGGTGCTCAACCTGGCAGTGCAGAGGTGCCATGGTAGTCTCAGGGGAAATTGGGGGTCTCGGTTGAGGATAGGGTTCAGGAGCCGGAAGGTAAAGGTAAAGGAGGTAGGTGATGATGCAGATAGGGTGATTTTATAGGATCTTGGGGTAGGTTTAGGGTTTGGTGAGGTTGGGGCATCTTAGGCCACCGCCGGAGTGAGAGAGGCATATAAGAGGGAGTCTGTTCTCCCTATCCCGAGAGCGAGGGGGGTCAGGATAAGGGTGGTTGACCTCATTTAGACGAGCCGAAGGTATCCCCTCGGATGGAAGCTCGAGAAACGGGGTGAGCTGGCACTTGGCTGGAGCTCAGACTCGGTATCTCCTGCCCGCCCTTTGCGGGAGGTAGAAGACGAGTTCTGGGCCCTAAGATCAAGGCGCGGATCTGTGGCCTTCAGATCGGACGGCAGAAATTGGAAACCGGCTAAGTGGTCCGCGCCCAACACTTTAATGGGCCGCATGACCTGAAGTTTGATCAATTAAATCAAAAACCTAGGTCCTAGAGTAGATTAGGTGACATAATACACCAAATTTCAAATGTGAATAACTCTAAATTGATAATTCTGATAGTAATGAGATTTTAGGCATAGTTTTATAATGCTATGATTTAGCTATGGTGCAATATTGGAGTCAAAATTCGATTATTGACTATGTCAATTGAATAAATGTCATAATACCTATATTATTGACTTTATGTACCATTATGGATGGTCTTAAGTGAAATTGATAATCCATTTAATCAAATGAGAGAGAGAGATGATTGAGGGCATAATTGGAACAATTAAAATTGTAAGAGAGAGGAACTAAATAATATATATGTAAAAACTCACTCTGTCACACTTCCCAAGTTTTCAAACTCAAACGATCTCTATACGGCCTCAGGTAATCATCAAGGGTATGGTTTAGCAAGATCAATGATGTCATTGACTCTCCAGGTCATTCAAGGATCATTGTTTATTCTTCTCTAAGGGTGTCTTCAGCAGATGATATTATCATCACTGGAAATGATACAACATAGGTTTATGCACTAAGAATACCCACAAATCACACTTCCACACCAAGGGCGTCAGACAATTATGCTACTTCTTAGGAATTACAGTTCTTCGATCAAAATGTGGCATCTATCTCTCTTAGCAAAAAAGTCCTAGATCTCTTAGAAGAATTTGACATGCTCAGTTGCAAACATGTATTTTCTCTAATGGACTACAACACCAAAGTTGGTTCTAAATAGGAGTCCTTTAAGGATCCCAAGCAATATCAATTAATAGTTGCAATGTTAATTTATCTTACTTTTAGCCATCCTAGCATCACAATTGCAGTTAGTGTGGTCATTCCACATATGGCAAAGCCCCTTGCACGTCACTGGAATTAGGTACGACATGTTCTATGCCATCTTAAAAGCACACCAGGATGTGATCTTCTCTACAAAAAGCATCTTCCTTTAGACAATACCTTGACACTTTATGCTTACATCTACTGAGCTGTGGATGCCAATGATAGGAGATTCATGTCTGGATTCTATGTTTTTCTAAGAGATCACCCCATCAACTAGCAAAGCTTGAAGCAATCCATGGACGCTCACTCAAGAATTGAAATAGGTGAGCTAGCCATGTCCCATGATTGGTCTTATATTAAATGGGTATCATCTACTCTTTAGGTATTTGGTCTTCCCACTTCTACTCCAACCACCCTCAAATGTGAAAATCAAGCTATGATTCATATCGCCAACAATCTCATGTGTTATGAGCACACCAAACACGTAGAGGTTGAATGTTATTTTGTGAGAGATTATAATTTATGGTAGGAAGATTATCATACTTATGTGAGGATTAGAGAATAGGTTGTGGGTATTTTTGTGGAAACTCTTCCTCCTTCGTCATTCAATTGCATGTGTAGCAAACTAGGAACACACGATGTGTACTCTCCAACTTTTAAAATGAGTGTCTAAGTTTTAGAATTAATAATAGAGCTAACAGCCTATCCATACCTAAGCCCATGAGTAATGGTTTAGCTTATCTTATGTTACTCCTCATGTATGACTTATTGCAAGCCTATTCTATATATAAGACATGTCGTATCCTTGTTTTGGTTTATCAAATGTCTAGATCAATCACATTATAAACCTAGAAACTTTTATAATTCTTAAGATTTTGAGTCTAGAGTCGTGTAGTCATTGTAGACCAACATATAAATAACTTTTGCATCAAACAAATTTCCAAAACCATAGTTGATTTGTAGAAATTTATCCTTCCAAATGTAAAATCCCTAGTGCATATTAGCTTTATCTCTGGAAGAATTATTATGGGAAACATCATCCTCATACAAGAGCTTTTGCATTCTTTGAGAACTAGGAAAAATGGAAAGGAACTCATAACAATTTGTCAAAATAATATGATAGGTGAGAAAATCATATTATTTTGTAATAAGCTAGATTTGCCATAAATTATAATAATAATAAACACATGAAAGAACATAATTGCATGGAATGGTGATGCCTACAATATGTCAAGTAACGAGAAGGGTTCGACAAGGTTGCCTAGTATCACCTTGTACATATGTCTACACCTTGAAAATCTAAGCCAACTAATTAAACATGGAGTATGGAGTAATACTTAGAATGTGGTTTCTATCACAAGTAAGGGTTTGACAATCTCAATCACTTTCTTAGCAAATAATATGTCGTTACTTGGTGAGGGCACAGAGAATCAAATAAGAAGGGATATGCATGTGTCTAATGACATTAGGCTAGGCATCCAATACACTCTAGAGAAAAATCATGTATCTTCTTCTCAAATAATGTATCGAAATGTACAACGAGGCTACCGAGAAAAGGATTCATACCTTGGTATTCCTTGAACCCACCAAAGATAGAGCGTTCTGTGGTATCTACAAAATGAAGGGGAGAATTAATAGCCATAGATGATAAAGAGGTACATTAGTTTCTGTCAATAAAAAGCTAATACGATAGAGACAAATAGGTTGAATGCAAATTACAAATCATCAAATAGAATCCATATAAAGGGGTTTGGAATCATTATGGGAAATTAGCTCATATAGTTATGAAGGAGGCACTAATGCATTGAAGCATAATGGATCTATGGTGGTTTCCCCCACCCTTCAACCTTGAGTAATCCAACAATCCATAATGAGTCAAGTGATATGAGAGGTAGAAGCATAATCATATGGGGATTGGATAATTTCTTTTGTGTTGCATTGGTTTATCATCCAACTATATAAGACATCCTACAATATTGCCCTCCTTGGCAACAACTAAGC
Organism: Alisma plantago-aquatica; assembly: GCA_963693085.1. Taxonomy (NCBI): domain Eukaryota; kingdom Viridiplantae; phylum Streptophyta; class Magnoliopsida; order Alismatales; family Alismataceae; genus Alisma; species Alisma plantago-aquatica. The sequence continues at coordinate 784,957,262 of OY856413.1, forward strand.
TAGATGTATTTGGATATGGGAGTGTGCTAAAATGGACATTTCAACATTTAATTATCACACAACTTTGTGGCAGAAAACAAAATGAAATAAAAAGATTGAGTAATTAAAATTGCTTTTGGAAGGCTTCCTACCACAATTTATAGAGTGATTTTTGTGGATATTTTATCATAAAGGTGTATTGAAAAAAATGCAAATGTAGAAACCAATTAGAAAACAATATTGTATATCATTATTGCTTAGTATAGTTGGGTATTAACTGAGAGTGTTGGTATGAAGCAGAATGAGGGAGGAGGAATGTACAAGTGACCACTAGCAAGTTTGAAAGGAGGAAAAGGAGAGGAACATGGAAGAGGAAGAGGGTGATAGGAGGATGATGGTTCATACCTGGTTGTCATCATTGTGAAAAATAGTGGTTGTGGTTACCACTTCCATTTATTATGGATCTAATAATAATATTGATTTTCTCCTTGTCAAGTGGTCGAGTAGGTGTGAGCCACTAACTAATCCCTAAAACCAGCGACTAGTATAAATAATACAATTTGTGTGATTGCTTGGGTATCCATTTGATCATGTAGCTTATGACATTTCTCACCTCTTTCCTTAAATATCTTTGTTCCTCTCATCCCCTTGCTTCCTCCATAAGTATGCACGCTCTGTGGAGCCCAGGTTCATCACCCTAATTGTTGGTGACTTTGGGAGATAACATATGGTATCAAGATCCCCCACTCTTACCACTCCCACTAGGCATACCTAGCAAAGGGACTCCCTCCAGTGTCAAGAAGAATGTGTGCCTCAAAAAGACAAAGTGATGTCGGGTGAGATGATCTCTCTAGAGTGTTCCACCCCACGGAAGAAAGGGATTAGAGGTTGACAATCCCATTGAAAAACTATGAAGGATCATTGTTCAACTAATGGAACAAGTGGAGCAGATGGCCACATGCATAAGAATGTGGCGAATAGGATTGGATAACTAGAGAAGAATATTAACTCTAAGGAGTCAGAATTAGAAGTAGTTGTGGAGTCAAATCACCATCGACGCCTAGTGGTCCAATCAAGTATCGTTGCCAATGTAAGACAGATCAATCAACCCTGGAGACTGGATTTATTGTGTCATGTGTTACTTCAAGAAGCACTCCATGATGATGGAGAAGAGGACGCTTGAGGTTGTGGTTGCACATATATGGGGAGATGCACTAGTATTGTTCAATTGGTACAAGTGCATTGGGCTCTTATAACTTGCAGACTTGTTCTAGATTTGAAATGCCAATTCAACTTTGGTTTGGAAATGTTGTCAAACATGGATATAGCGGGACAACTACAAAACTCACTCAACGGGGCAATATAAGAAGCTTAGAAAATTTTCTAATCTCACAAAGGAAGATCCTTATGCCTGATCTCTAAGATCACCCTAGAGAAGGGAGAAAAAACCAGGGACTATCACAACCTCACTGACTTGTTCTCAGAGGCACTCACGGCCAAATTTTCATAATCCACTCCAAACAAAAATTGTATATTTCGAGGTTGAAAGGAGAAGGGATCATGGTAGGAACATGAAATCATGTAGTCAATCAAGTGGCAACTAACCCACGTGAAATGAGAAGGCAAACCAAGGGCCTATGCTTTGGGTGCAATGAGAAGTACTCCATAGGACATCAGTGCTCAGGAAAGCTTCTTTGCCTCATAAAAAAGAATGACATTGAGAACATCGCAATAGAAGCAACATTTGGATCGATACTAAATTTCCAACATGCATAGGAAGACCTTGATTCAACCATGAGCATGGGAAATCCATAGGTATTTAAGTTGCTTGGCACACTAGATAGAAGAAATGTTTGGTCCTCGTTGACTCAAGTGCAACATAGTTAATTAATCCTTCATTGGTTGACGAGTGGGGGTTGGAGGTAGACAACTTACTCAAGTGAGTGAGTGTTGGAGGAGGGGGAAGGCTAGTGATGCAAGTGTGTTTGCAAAGATATAGCACTAACATATAAGAGTATATTGTTGTGGAGGACTTACACATAACCCCTAAGGTGTAAGGAGGTATTGTTGGAAATGACATGGATGGAAGTACTCGGGCCGGTCATTAATGAATATAAGAAGAGAAAGATATTCTTTGAGGTGAATTGGAAGATTGTGATAGTTCAATGTGTGCTTTCTAAGGAATTATTGGAAGTTAGTTCCGATCATAATTCTATGGAGCTTGATCAGGATGCTTATGTCATGATGTTATAGTACTATGGACTTGAAGAGATTGGGGGTTCATCACATGAATAAATTCAACCAAGGATACAAGGATGAATGGATGAGTGCAAGGTTGTGTTTGATAAACCATAGATGTATTCCACTGAAGGGACAACACTATACAACAAAAAACAAGGGCGGAGGTGGTTGCACCGGAGGAGATAAGTGTTACAACCTCGATTTTGCATATGTTTTCATAATTGAAATGTAATGATTTTATGAATTTGGACTTAATTCAAAAGGTTGTATGCTTTGCTTCAAAGAAGGGAATTCTTTGCAAATCTCCCTTTTGATAGGAATTTCATGATTCCTATTATTAGATTAATCCAATAATGGATGTAAAAGGGAAGAAAAGAAGAAAAGTCCAAATAATAGAAAAAGATACAAGATAATGAATACTAAGCAAAGTAATAATGAGAAATACATAGAAATATCTAGAAGGCGGCATTAATGTCCACAATTGAATAAATTTCATTTACATATGATTTCTCATGAAGGAAATACGAAAAGAGGAAAGGAAATGAAAGATAATGAGAAATCCTTGAAAAAGAATATCTTAATAAAGAAATAAGTAAGATAATGTAAAATAGTGGATGTAGATGCATCTAGAAGGATAATAAGTATCCTTAAAAAGGAATTTTGAAATCTTAGAATTTCTTGGGGTCAAAGGAGTCCCAATGAATAAGAAGAAAGAGAAAATGCAAATAATACAAAATAAAAGGATAATGTGATACATAATTAATGAATTTTTGATATTATCAAAAAGAGATACTTTCTACTATAAGAAAGTATAATTCCATGGCCAATGGATTAAAAGTCGAGCATAAAGATAATAAGAGAGATGATTTTTTAATTCCTAATAACTAAAGAATATGGATTATCAAGGAGATAATAAAGAAAGAGAGATGTCTTCTTAATGAAGGAAAGTAGGTGTCCTATGGGGAGAGGGACTTGTTATCACGTGGATAGGTATCCTAGGGCTTTTCTACCCCCCTCTATATAAGGGTAGACCCATTGACTGAGACCAAGGAGATCCCATGCATCCTTCTCTCCTCTCCGTCTTATTTTTCATGCAAACCCTAGTCATGGGAGGGAAGAGCAGCCCTGGAGCAAATGAGGGGCCATAGAGGGGTTGCGATGGAAGCACAATGCCCCATGTTGCCGAAGAGAAGCTCTGCCATCGTTACTGTGCCCTGGCTCATGCACGACAACAACAACATGGCTGTAAGGCCGACCGCGGGTTGCAGACATGGCTAGCTTGAATCAACCGCTTTGGCCGCGAGCTAAAGGTGTCGTTGGGTGCATGGAGGTGCAATGGAGGTAGGCGAACCCTTTCTGGTGGCCGTCGAGGTCAGGGAAGGGGAGGAGGAGTCACGCTAACCACGACCGTGGCGGCATCACTAGGTCTCTGTGATGTTGAACACAGGCAACTGACATTGGACAGTTTTGCCCTTCCGGGCATTGCAGATCCATGAAGCCGTGCGAGGGTATATTAGTCATTGTGTTATGTTTCCAAACTGACTGAGTGCGCGTTGCATGGGAATGGCTGACGTGGCAGCCTCCCATTGGTTCAAGTAAGTGGATTCTTGCAAAATTTGTATCTTTTTATTGGTAGATTGGAATGGTACATAGAATATATGTATTTTGCTCATAAAAATGCAAGGAATCCATTAAAAATACATTCAAAAACTAGTTCCTCTTATAATTCGAAAAGTAGTGGAAGTTATCAACTTTAGTGCATTAATGATTAAGAAACCCTAATTTAAGATGATTAATGTATTGAGAAGGGTTATATGGATGATTAAAGTTGATATTAACCTATTGATTATAAGAAGATGCATTAGATCTAAAAGGATGAACTTTATGTGTAATTTGATTAATTTAGGGTTCCATGTACATAAATAAGCTTTAATGGGCCTTGAAACCCTAATGTTAGTAATTATAACTCTTAATGGCTTTAATTGTTCAAATTCATGGATAAAGCTGAAATATGATGGTTCTAAGCTATTATGAGTATAAAAGTTCCTAATTGTGGATAAATACCCTTAATTTGGCAATTAGGGTTTTCTAATGGATAAATGTGGAATTAGTAATAAATTGAATCCATATATGAATTAGATCATAATGAAATATGAGTTTTCAATTCAAAAGAAACTAAAGGTGATAATTGGGTCTAATGATCTTGAAATAACTTAAAAGGATAAAGATGGTAGCTTTAGTATAAAAGAGAAATAATAGACTTTAATTGGGCCTATGATGTGGAAATTAGGGTTTGTGAATTAAGAGAGCATTAAATGTGATAAAATTATTATGGAGGCTAAAACCCTAATAAAACCCTAAAGTGGCCTAGAAAGCCTAAGGTGGAATCCAAGTCTATCTTGAGAATGTTTTGGATAAACTATAATACTTGGATGTATTGCATTAATTTCAGGATATTGTTGATTGCTTGTTTGATTGTTCTTCATCATTATTGCTTGGACATCAAGTTGCTCTGGATAAGGTATGTGGTTAATTATGGTTAATCACATTAGTTTCCTGAAGGTTTTCTGGATGATTGATCGCATTGAATGCAACCTATCAGTTTGGATGTTCATACTTGCAAATCATAAAGTCACTATGATTATCACAATTATGATATAAGTGTGTATTCTTGCACTACATGCCACCCTGATGGATGAGGCAATGAGGTCAAGCCCAAGAGGGAAGAACCATGGGAACCATGAGTGGTGACCCTAGGCACCAAGCTCAGGATAGAGAAGGTGGCCTTTATTGCATGACTAATGGGAACCATGAGAGGTGACCCTAGGCACCAAGCTCAGGATGGAGAGGGTGGCCTTAAGTCAATGGCAAAAGAGAAACCCTAATGGGGGTGTTCTAGGGTTAGGGAAAAAGCGGTGGAGATTGACATATTGAAAATGTAAATTGAGTTGTTAATTACCTTGATTGTGATAAATATGTTGTTAGCCTTATGTGTGATATTTTGTTTGTCCCCACATACTGGCATATTCATTTATGTTGACCAACGTTTTGTTTGTTGGTGTTTTAGGTACGAGTTTGAAAAAGGACAAACAATAAAGTGGCATATTGTGAAATTAAGAAATAAAGTGTAAGGAGGATTAGTTAGAATAGAGTTCAGATGTGGATAGAAGTTAGAAATCCAAGTTTTGAAAAAGGTATGCAAAGTTTTATTTTATTCCATCTTTCAGTATAGTTTTGGTAGAATTTTATAATTATTATTGATTATTTGTCAAACCATTGATCCTGGAAAATTGGGATAACGGATCTGACCTTTTGGTCTCCCTTAATTGGGGGTTACCGGGAGGCGGGATCATTACATTTGGTATTAGAGCACTGGTTCCTCATCTAATCTTTAGTAATAATTAAATTTTACAAACTCTGTAGAACCCAAGGGAGTTATTAGAGGATTTTCTGAAAGACAGAGGTGTCTAGAAAAGGATTACGTCCGGGGGCTGGCAATATTTTCCTCTGCACCGCTAGTCAGAATATGAGGACTCCCTGATCTATGTGACTTCCTGGCCAATGTCTTAGGATCTGACTCAAAATAAGATACCTTTAGGACTCTCTCATCTATTTTTTCCCTTCTCAACCCTAATTCTATTAAGATTATAAGGTTTAGGATTTTCTCTCTCTTCCTCACCCTCTTGAGGATAGGGTATGCATGATAAGGTTAAGGAATCCTCCACCAAATTAATGAAAAGCATGTAAATAAGATGTCATGGACATAATCTTAATAGTTTAAGTGTAAACTAAAGATTAGTTGCATGCTTAGGTCATATGACATGTGTTTACATGCCCTAAGGAAATACCTGAGGCTAAACCTCCTTATCAATAGGATGAGTAGAGTTGGTCTTAGAGGAAGAGACCTCCATTATAGTAGAGACCTGGCACATCCTCTTAGTGATGCTAACCCAAAGTGGAGGTAAGAGAGAGGGATGGTGTAACATCCCAATTTTTGTTATGCAATTTTCCAAATTATTTTATTCCTTGCATGCTCTTTTCCTAATTAGATAATTATTGAGGACTTAAACGCAATTTGCCCATGTTAGTTTTGCAAAAGCATTTTATTATGCTCAATAGCTCTCTTATCCTTGTTTTATTTAAAGAAAATCTTTTCATGTATATCTATGCCCTTTTGTTTAAGAAAAATGAGGATAAATGCTTTTATGACAAATTTTCTCTCTCATATGATAATTAGTAATTTACATGTTTAATTTCTTATTTAATGGCCTCCATATTATTAATTAAAAAGAAATAATATTTAATGCACGTTTTCATATTCTGTAATTCTTATTTGAGAGATTAATAGCTTTTTATGCATTAATCATGGCCATTTAAGTGCACATTGTGGTTTTTGCTATTTTAGGCCTAAAATGAGTACAAGCAGTAAATCTAATTGATTGGGAATGTTCTAGACCCTCTAATACACTTATGGTTCAAATTTGAACTCCTTTAGACCATGTTTGACCATTCAAATCGATTTTGAAAGATTTGAATATTGTTTAGCAAAGAATTTAATTCAATTTCATTGATCGCATTGATTTCCCTAAGATTTCAGTTTTATTCCTCCTGTCACACGCCTGCGATTTTGTTTTACTGACCCGCGCATCTCTGACCGTTGGATCGGGATCCAGCGGTGCTTCAGTCCTCTTCTACCTCCGTTTCTCTCGTGAGCAAAGCCGTTTCACGGGTTGTTTGATCACTGATCTCTCTCTCCCTCATTACTCGACGGTTTCTTTTCATTTCTTCTCCAACGCCTTCGTCTCACTCCCCCAAACCTAGCGAGCCTTTACACACCTTCTCTTGTACCCTAAAGATAAAACGCCCAATCTAGGCAGCACCTCCTCGCTACCATTTTTCACAGGCACCTCGCTAGCCTCCTCTGCCCCCATTTGAGCAACCTGAGAGCACCGCCGACCCCCCAGTTGTGCTCATCCGTGCTCAATTTCCCCTCAGACTTCCCCAGTAGTGCCGACCTACTCAAGTTGTCTTCTCCGACAATCTTGGCTTTGCCCCACCATCTCCTGTCACCTCGGCGCAATCTCGAACGCAGTAAGCATCGTCGGAGCCTCGCCTTTGTTTTAGCTTTCTCAGTTTGCCTTGAGGTTACCCCAGCCTCTGTGTCCTATAGAGCCGCCATCGGACCTTGTCGGCGCTAACCGCCACGGCACATCAGTGGCCCTCCAACCACAGAAATGCATGCCTTGGCCTCGCCTTGCCTTCGCGGACATTTTACGCACTTCATTAGAGGATTTTCTGGCCGTTCTCAATGGTCTCGATCTCGACTCATTTTCCCCTGTCCTCCTCCTACGGTGGATCATCCCTGGAGCTCCTAGACATCGCGACACTTGATGTTGGGATCTTTGAGTTCGTCAAATCACTACGAAGACATTCGGCATGCAGTAGTGTTCTAAGGGACCCTAGTATCCCATTGCAGCAGTGTTGATCGAAGTTCTAGAGCTGCGCTCTCGCCATTGATGTGGGATGAAGAATCCAGGTCTTGAAGTGACCTTGGTACCCCTGCCATCTTGATTCGATGTTTTTCACCCGCGAAGGGTACTTTAGGGTTTTTACATACCCTCTCGTCTTTGATCGCGAGTCCTCAGTGGCCAAGCCCGATTGGTCCAGCTCAGAGTATTTATCTACGTGGCTTTTCCCTGATTTTCCATTGGCCAATTCTTCAGGAAATTAATAGTAAATCGCCTGATTATCTGAAAATTATGCAAAAATACTTTTTGGAAAGGATTTTCATTAAAGAATCTGATTTTCTGATTTATATCGCCTGATTTCTCTATTTTCACATCTCAATTCTTATATGAACGAATTAGGGTTTCAAGGTTATGAATTCATGTACATATAATGTTTTAATATAATTTTAGGTGTTTAAGGGGATCCAATCAGTCAAACCAGGTTTGACTTAGGTGATTTAGCTCAAGGTAAGCGGGCCATGCCCTTGGCATAGTAAATATGATTTATTGGATGTTTATGATATGTTTATGCACTTTATGTTAAAGTCATGATAAATGCATGTCTCCCTTCAAGTATATGATTATTGAATGATTGTTTGTTATAATATAAGTCTAAGTATAGAAACCACATTTATGTTATGAATTATGGTTAAGGAACATGAAATCAAGATTTAGAGGGAATAAGTTTCCCATTCATTCTTAAGAGGGAGAAATCCCATTATGGTCATGGGGAGAAATCCCAATCATGTTTAAGAGGGAGAAATCCCAATTAAGATCAAGTTTAGGATATGAAGAAGATAAGTAAAGTTTAAGAAAGATCATGAATAATAGAAATTGATTTAGATTTATATGCACCTTGTCATGGGCTTTCCGAGCATTATGGGCTTTCCGAGCAATTATGGGCTTTCCGAGCATTATGGGCTCCTTATGGGGCATTAAGAGAGGAGCATATTCTTCTAGTCAATTTCTTTATGTAAAAGCCATCAAGAAATGATTAATGTTAATACATGTTCATGTTCATGTTCATGTCAATTCATCTTATATGTTATTTTTATGCTTTATAACATGCCAATGCCGCTTACTTACCATGTTGTTTTCCTTTGCATGGCTGGGGACGAGATGTCCGCAGGAGTTGGAGCTAAGGAGAAGGAATCATCTTGAGAATACTAAAGACCTAAGGAGTTGTTGCCTGGTGGGACGTCCATCTATGGAGATCCTATAATTTCATGATTATCTAGTTCATGTTTAGCATTCCTTTAGAACTATGATGTAGTTATCTTTCCAAGAAGAACTTTATGTATGAATCTATGTTTCTATGAATGCCAAGTGTTGTTTATTTCTTAATATGAGATCATGTATGTGACAGTCCCTCCCCGATATGCCAAGTACCCCACATTATGGATAATGTTGGGGATTAGGCTGTGCTTCCGCTGGTTACGTAAGAAACCCTAGGGAGGGTGTTACAATAATGGTATCAGAGAAAGGAATAGATGGCCACTAAGGCAACACTAGAGATTCATATTATGTTCTAATATCATGTTATGTTTACCCTTTCAGATGGCCCCTAAGAAGAAGGAGAAGGTTGGTGAGTCAAGGCACTCACAAGGATCCTCTAGTGGTGATAAGACTAAAGACATGAACCACGTCCCTCCACTAGTCACCCTAGATGCCCTAGTAGCAGCCTTGACCAGTGCCCTCCAACCTAGAGCTCCACCTAGAGCACATGAGATCTCCCTCATAGATTTCTTGAAGATTAGACCTAATGCTTTCCATGGTGAAGATGAAGTTGATGTGGTGACCAAGGCTGAGGAATGGCTTAGCAACATGGAGCATTTCTTTAGAGACTTAGAGTGTCCCCCACGTAGTAGGGTTAGATTTGCCACCCATATGCTCAAGGGTGCAACCTGTACTTGGTGGGAAAACCTCTTAGCCTCTAGGGAAGATGATGACCCTCCTTACACTTGGGGTGAGTTTGTAGAGGTCTTCAATGACCATTATGTATCCGAAGCCATGTTAGAAAGGAAGGAAGATGAGTTCATCAACCTTAAGCAAGTGGGTGACATGACTGTCACTGAGTATGCCAAGAAGTTTCATAAGCTCCAAAAGTATGGTCTCGAGTACACTGAACAAAAGAGAGCTAAGAAGTTCATTAGAGGGCTTAAACCTGACCTAAGCTATGCCTTGTCTGGTAGGGGACATAGGACCTTGCAATCAGCCTTGGATGCAGCCCTAGAGTTGGAGGATCACCCAGGGAGGAATCATAAGAAGGAGGTACCCCAAAACAATCATCACCATCAGCCCCACCAACCCCCTCCACCCTCCAACCACAAGAGAAAAACCCCTGAGCCTTCCTCTGAGAATGGGAGGACCCCATGCCCCACATGCAAGAGAAATCATGGTGGACTGTGTAGGTTTGGGACTTCTTTTTGCTACTATTTCGTGTCGGAGTAGATCTAGACGTGAACAAGAGATGCCAAGACAGACCGGACAGTCTCCCTCACTCCGTCTTCCTTCTCTCCTTAGCCTCCTTGGTTGCAACACGGGCAGTAGGTGGAATGAAATTGGTGTGGACAGCACTGGATTTGGATCGGACCTGTGTACAGGTAGCCTGTCGGCGTCCCGGAACCAATGCCCAAATGAGGACCCTTGGGATCCTATTTATAGGCACAGATCTATCCCTTATGCTTTAAACAGTATGAAGATATTTTTCCACAAACGGTTTGCTAAACGGTCTTAGTAAAAATCTAATCCAAACAATCTGTGAGTCCTTCATTCGGTCTTGTGTGGGCAGCAGCAAACGGTTTGGAAAATATCTCATTTAAATGGTCTTTTATTCAACCACTCAAACTGTCTTCGCATGTCTTGATTTGTTTTAGTCATTCAGATTTCTTGGTTATTCATTCAGTTTGCATGATGTTTTCTAATCAGCTCCCATGCTCGTGTTGTGGCCATTCAGTTTCGGCTTATCTAATCCAAACGGTCTTGCAACAAGCTCATTCGGTCTTCACGCCTAGCTATCCAAACAGTTTCCTTTACTTGAGCATAGCAAATGGTCTTCTCAAACGATTTCAAATATTGAACAGTTTGCACGTAGCTGTGTTAAACGGTCTTCGTAGACCAAAACTCCTCAAATGGTCTCGTAGACCGAAACTCTTCAAATGGTCTTGCAGACCGAGTCTCTTCAAACGGTCTCGCAGACCGAATCTCTTCAAACGGTCTTGCAGACCAAATTCCTTCAAACGGTCTTGCAGACCAAATCTCTTCAAACGGTCTCGCAGGCTGAATTTCTTCAAATGGTCTCGCAGACCGAATTTCTTCAAATGGTCTTGCAGACCGAATCTCTTCAAATGGTCTCGCAGACCAAATTTCTTCAAATGGTCTCACAGACCGAATTTCTTCAAATGGTCTTGCAGACCGAATCTCTTCAAACGGTCTTGATGTGGAAAAGTCCATTCAGTTTCGATCATTCGACCAAACGATCTTCGCATCTAAATGGTCTTCGCGGATGATCGATGTTGCGACCTTGGCACCCAAATGGTATGAAACCGTGCGACGTCCAAATGGTCTTGAGGTGGATATGTCCATTCGTTCTTGAGTCTGAATGGATGAAACTGATTGATCAAGACCGGATGGCTAGATCGTTTGGCGAGACCGAATGGATGAAACCGTATTATCAGACCGAATGGATGATACTAAGGGTGAGTGAAGGTGGGACCCATCGGATTGTTCAACCTTATCGAGACCTACATCAAATTAACATAAACTCAGTTAAGAACCTTGACAATTGAATCAATTACGAAATATTGCATTTTATGATGCATTTGATATTTAATGAGTGAAATTGGATGTGTTGAGTTGAAATTGACCCAAGATGGTAAATGAATTTCATGATGAATATACATTCATCAGAATACCCCGAACTTAAACGTTGCTCATCGTCGAGTAACACAAAATATGAAACAGTCGCCAGATGATACTTTCAATTCGTGTGATTGCCTCATCTTCACATCACGATTGTTTTCTTTCTACTTAGTAAGACTCAATATCTCAACCTCCTGAGACCACTAAACACATCTTACCATACTCTCAAAATATGGTGACATAATAAAACAATAAATTATTTGAGCAACCTGAGAGCACCGCTGACCCCCCAGTTGTGCTCCTCCGTGCTCAATTTCCCCTCATACTTCCCCAGCGGCGCCGACCTACTCAATTTGTCTTCTCTGACAATCTTGGCTTCGCCCCGCCATCTCCTGTCACCTCGGCGCAATCTCGAACGCAGTAAGCATCATCGGAGCCTCGCCTTTGTTTTGGCTTTCTCAGTTTGCCTTGAGGTTACCCCAGCCTCTGTGTCCTATAGAGCCGCCATCGGACCTTGTCGGCGCTAACCGCCACGGCACATCAGTGGCCCTCCGACCATAGAAATGCATGCCTTGGCCTCGCCTTGCCTTCGCGGACGTTTTACGCACTTCATTAGAGGATTTTCTGGCCGTTCTCAATGGTCTCGATCTTGACTCATTTTCCCCTGTCCTCCTCCTGCGGTGGATCATCCCTGGAGCTCCTAGCCATCGCGATGCTTGATGTTGGGATCTTTGAGTTCGTCAAATCACTGCGAAGACATTCAACATGCAGCAGTGTTCTAAGGGACCCCAGTATCCCATTGCAGCAGTGTTGATCGAAGTTCCAGAGCTGCGCTCTCGCCATTGATGCGGGGTGAAGAATCCAGGTCTTGAAGTGACCTTGGTACCCCTGCCATCTTGATTCGATGTTTTTCACCCACGAAGGGTACTTTAGGGTTTTTACATGCCCTCCCGTCTTTGATCGCGAGTCCTCAGTGGCCAAGCCCGATTGGTCCAGCTCAAAGTATTTATCTACGTGGCTTTTCCCTTATTTTCCATTGGCCAATTCTTCAGAAATTAATAGTAAATCACCTGGTTATCTGAAAATTATGCAAAAATACTTTTTGGAAAGGATTTTCATTAAAGAATCTGATTTTCTGATTTATATCGCCTGATTTCTCTATTTTCACATCTCAATTCTTATATGAACGAATTAGGGTTTCAAGGTTATGAATTCATGTACATATAATGTTTTAATCTAATTTCAGGTGTTTAAGGGGATCCAATCAGTCAAACCAGGTTTGACTTAGGTGATTTAGCTCAAGGTAAGTGGGCCATCCCCTTGGCATAGTAAATATGATTTATTGGATGTTTATGATATGTTTATGCACTTTATGTTAAAGTCATGATAAATGCATGTCTCCCTTCAAGTATATGATTATTGAATGATTGTTTGTTATAATATAAGTCTAAGTATAGAAACCACATTTATGTTATGAATTATGGTTAAGGAACATGAAATCAAGATTTAGAGGGAATAAGTTTCCCATTCATTCTTGAGAGGGAGAAATCCCATTATGGTCATGGGGAGAAATCCCAATCATGTTTAAGAGGGAGAAATCTCAATTAAGATCAAGTTTAGGATATGAAGAAGATAATTAAAGTTTAAGAAAGATCATGAATAATAGAAATTGATTTAGATTTATATGCACCTTGTCATGGGCTTTCCGAGCATTATGGGCTTTCCGAGCAATTATGGGCTTTCCGATCATTATGGGCTCCTTATGGGGCATTAAGAGAGGAGCATATTCTTCTAGTCAATTTCTTTATGTAAAAGCCATCAAGAAATGATTAATGTTAATACATGTTCATGTTCATGTCAATTCATCTTATATGTTATTTTTATGCTTTATAACATGCCAATGCCGCTTACTTACCATGTTGTTTTACTTTGCATGGCTGGGGACGAGATGTCCGCAGGAGTTGGAGCTAAGGAGAAGGAATCATTTTTAGAATATTAAAGACCTAAGGAGTTGTTGCCTGGTGGGACGTCCATCTATGGAGATCCTATAATTTCATGATTATCTAGTTCATGTTTAGCATTCCTTTAGAACTATGATGTAGTTATCTTTCCAAGAAGAAATTTATGTATGAATCTATGTTTCTATGAATGCCAAGTGTTGTTTATTTCTTAATATGAGATCATGTATGTGACAGTCCCTCCCCGATATGCCAAGTACCCCACATTATGGATAATGTTGGGGATTAGGCTGTGCTTCCGCTGGTTACGTAAGAAACCCTAGGGAGGGGTGTTACAGATGGCATGATGGGATGGATGTCATGGTCGACCATGTGTGTGGGTTGACATGCTTTTGATTTTGGATACCTATGATAGTCTGAGCCATGTGAGGTTGGCTGACCTAGTACCTTTGGCGACCCAACCCTGTGAAAGGTTGTGCATGTTAGGGGTGAAGGATAACTCCTTCATTGATGAGCTTAGTGATGACCATATAGAAACCCTATGAGCTTATATGAGCATGGAAAAGTTGAGCCCAAAGTATGTCTGTAGTGTCGACAGTAGGTTAAAACCTAGGCTAGGAGAGTATGTCAGATAGCTTATGAGATAAGCATGAAGAGTTTTGGATAATCTTGAGCAAACATAGGTTTCACCCATGTAGGTGTACGTTCTGAGCTTGATCCACCTTCAAGAGAGAAGACCTGTAGTAGTAAAGTTGTTTGTAGGGTTAAGCTCTAGAGGGAGAGAGAGCAGGATCCGAGCTAGCAGGTTTGAAGTTTAGACTCCAAGATATGAGGAACCCTGAGAAGTCAGGTTTGATGTGACCTAAGTGGATGGTTGAGGTTGCCTCATGCATGATCCCTAGAGGCTGATGGTATCTTGCTTGCCTTTAGAGGAACCAAACCATAGAGAGAGGATGAGGCTGTTGGTACGTATGTGCCTAGGGTATAAGTGTTTACCTTCTAGAGTTAGGAAGAAGAGTTCCTTAGACCTTGGGGAGGCTTAGTACCAAATTGTGAGGCCTTATACCTAGTTGGTTGTCTTTGAGGTGGACTCAACTCTGAGGTATTACCCGAGTAGAAGGATAACAGGAAGTGCATGCCTTGTACATGCTTGGTACATAGTTACAGGGTTGAGCATGCAGTTGGACATCAGAAAGGTGAACCTAGGGTTCCTAGACCTAAGAGGGGAAGTAGTAGTACCTGGTGCACCTGATGCTCATGATGAGATTTGAGTTTCTATAGATTCGAGCATGGCACTCCTCATAATTAGAGGAATAGGAAACCCCTTGGATTAAGGTGTTTGTTTGATGAACCTCTCACGTATAGGTTGGTGACATATGATGTTGGTCCAATGTCAAGGAATGAGAACAAGTAGGACCTACCATGGAGACCTAGCATGGTCTAGTAAGTGGTCAGATTGTTAGTTATGTGCCTTAGTAGCTTATTAGGGTTAAGAATACTCATGAGGATGTAAACCCTAGACATAAGGACGTTTGTGACCTTTGTTGCTATCAAGTGATAGTTTCCTCCCATCCTGAGAGAGGGACCCTTCTGTAGGGTATATATCATCTTTTGTTGGGTTTGACAAAACCCTATGAGGTCTCATAGAATCTTGAGAAGCTAAGTGGAGAGTACATAGTAAGAGAATGAACCTACAGACTCATAGATAACCATCTCTAAGTACATGTGGATGAGTTACCATGGTGGTAACCAGAATGGGGCCTGACTGAGGTAGGTAGGTCGCCATGATCCCTATGAAAGGATATAAATCAAACCACAAATGCCATGAGAGATGATGGAGACTTCGGTAAGGTTTCAAGTTGGATATGTACTATGTTAGAATCCTAAGTCTATCCTAGGGTCAGGTAGGGATAAGACCGATAGAAGTAGGAGTTTCCTAATTCCCTAGTTGCACATGACCATAGGTTCAAGAGGTAACAACTATCATTGTCTGAGGGCCATGGGTTGGGAGATTGATCACCTTCATGAACTCATGGGACCCAAGGGGCAAATGAGGAGGGCACTCTCTGATGCATAAGGGAAGAGGGATGACCCCAAAAGTGCTGGCAACCTATAGACCTAGAGAAGATGACCAAGGATGGTGTGATGACCCAAGTGGGTTTGAGACCAGTTTTCCATGGAAGTAACCTTGACATCGAAATGTTCATGATGTGGAGACATGTGATGCACATTTCAGTTTAGATTGTAGGTGTACTAGTAATGTGGGATGTACCATCTCTACTCTTAGAACGGGAAGAACTCTGTATTTGGACTGCAGCCAAATGCTTATTTCCTCTTGTTATGGGAGTGAGAGATAGGACAGTACGCATGCCATACACCAAGGATAAAGATGATGTGAGTTGGAACGTTGCTATGAGGTATGAAGACAGAGATAATAACATACCCTTGTGGAGTGTATGATAAGTGGATGATTTACAAACACTAAGAGAATTAAGGTAGTCATCTTATGAGGATGTTTTTATCATGAGATATGTGGGAGTTACGAGTTATACAAGGTTGAGTTCAAAAACCAAGAGAATGAGCTCAGAGTTTTCTTTATGAAGATAGACTTAGAGTCTGAGATGAGACAATAAGAGGAATACATGGAGGTGCATGTCTTCAACATTACCTTATACATAAGGATGTGAGGTGGTAATGGATCCTCTGGTTGAGATGTAGCTGCCTAGTTTAGCTAGAGGCTAGAAGAGGTTGTTAGGTTAGCCCTAAGTTTGGAAAAGGAGATATGTTTGGCTAACACTCAGATGTAACAAGATATGTTGATCAAGTTAGTGGTTGTTTGGTTAGACAACCTAGGCCTTGATGCGATAAAAGGATGGTTGTAGAACCTCAGATGCACTTCTTTGGAAAAGAAGATGATGAAACCCCGACTAGAGTGGTTTAGTGTTTCTAAGGAATCAATCTTGAGGAATCATGACATATAGGAGATCATGATTTTAAGATCACTATACACCATGGTACTATTAAGATAATAAGTGGTAGTAGTACTTTGATGCCTAAGATGAAAAGTGTACATAGATGCATGTGGCTTGTCGCCATGCAAGTCAGGAGGTGAAGGACCAACACCAGTAACCCAATGAGTTGATATAGAGGATAAAGAGTCCCTGAGTGGGAATGGGAGTTCATCACTATGGATGTTGTGGTAAGTCTCCCTGGACCGAGATGGCATGATCTAAGAGAAAGAGAGAGAGTACGGTCAGGGGACAGATCTGGTTGAATTACATGCAAGAAAGAGAGATGGTTCAACTACACCATGATGCGAGTTCAAAGGTTCTTGAATATAACATAAAGATTCACTTCCATGAGGTGGAAGTAGGTATATGAAGAACTCAATGCTAGTATAGCTTATCACCCCTAACTAACGATTAGAATGATCTAGACTAGAGGGTCTGATGAGAGCATGTGTGCTCGTTCAAGGTGATACATGGAGACAGTTTTGTCCTATGAAAGATGTGATGTTAACCACCATAGCCTTTATTGGGATGTAAGAAGCTCTGTAAGGGAGGTTGTGTCGGTCACCGCTTCATGAAAATGATATCGGTGGAAAGACCTTGTGAAGGTCAGAGAGACCACATTGTGTGTAGATGAAGTCGCCTTGATCATGCGATGGCTGAGAAAGCCCAGGGGCGACTGATAACACCAAATTTTGTGATGTTTTTGGCCCTTATTTCGTTATCAATTCTACCCTTTTAAACTGATTTCCTCTCCTTTTTGTCATGTTTTCACATAAACAGGCCAAGCTATGCTTTTAACTCAATATTATCATCTTTTGCAGAGTTTTCCCCGATTTTTAACTCATTTATCAGCAAAAAGGCCCATCCCGACTCACAAACGTGTTCCACCTGCATCGAACTTCCTGCCAACCAGCCGGCCGATACGCTCATTACCCGAAAGGGCAGCACGATACACTGCCGCGCGACAAGAGGGTGCCGCGCAAGAGGAAGCGGATGAGCGACACACCATTTACCCGACAGGGAGCCGAACTCACCACGACTGCTGAAGCATGTCGTGTGATACAGGCTACCCACCGGTAGATGCCACTCGTCACGATGACCAACAACCTGACATCCTTGTGTCGGGTGATACACATATCGGGCACCCCTGAATCTGTGATAATAAGAGCTGATGAAGAACACGTGGCATCCAGAGCACCATAACTTCCCCCAACTGCTGCCTATAAATAGCAGCTACAGGACTCCGATGGGACGGGTCAGAATCCATCAAAAGCCAACTTAGGAAAGCATCTGGAGCTAGCGTGTCGTGCCTCAGAGGTGTGCCGAGTGATTCTAGGTGAGCACTTCCCCATCCCGAGAGGGAGGGAATGGTTCACTTAGGGTCAGTGACACGAATTTACCGTGCGTAGAAACGCAAGTGAATGCGTCAATGTAATATAGGCCTTTGGAGGCCCGAGTCGAACTCAGGGATACGTGAAATTGTCAGAGACTCCTACTAACTACTCGTGATCAGCTAGACTGATTAAATAGTTGAGAGTTGTTGTTAAAATTAAAAGAAAATAAAAATAAAACAAAACAAAGCAATCGATTAAATGTTTGGTTTAATCAATTTAAAATGAGATCTTTAGGATTGCGGTTTCACCGCGGGTTTTCATTGTATCAAATTCTATGCAGTCATTCAAATTTATCTCTCTATCTGGGTAGTGGCCTGAAATCAGAATTGCCCACTGTCGTGGTACAATTCACTACCTACATCTAGGTCAGTTCCACCATCGTAGTAACCTATACCCTAAACTAGGTGCATTAAAAATGATCTCTCGGTATCCACCATTAACCTTACACCACCTTGTTCAAGGGATTTGTCAATTAATGTAAATTCCATCTCTTTTCAACCATTAATTCTTCTTTCAAAGTAATTAAGGGCATTAGATTATTATTATGGTGATCAAGCATAACAATATAATTGAGAAAACAAAATTATACCACGGATTTAAGAGATAAGATATGAATTACTATGATAAAATTGTCATACAATGAATTCTCAGGATACTCCCGGTCCTAAAGACAAAGGGGATTAGCCCCGCATGTTCATCTCAGAGAAAAACATGGTAGAGTAAAGGGGAAACATGAAGAAAAACGTGATTGAGTGATGAAACCCCTGAACGGAGAAGATCCAGGCGATCCTTGGCGTAGAATACACGTTCTCCCGCCTTTCGATGGTGGAAATCATTTTCTTTGGCGTCCGGATCGGCTGAGGTGTACTTCTGGGCTCTGTTCTTCTCTCCACACCTTCTCGGGACGTGTGCAGCGGATAATGACGTGATCATTCCCCCTTGGGCGCCGTCATTAGGTTTATTTTCCGAGTTAGGTCGCCAATTAATCACAGCCGTCGGATTAAGATCAATCTGAAGCAAACTCATATCTGACAGTGTCGATACCATCGACGCGGGTCGATGGTATCGACCTAGCGCGATATCGGTGGTTCTTATTTTCTTTTGTCTTTGCGCCTGATGCTATCTCGATACCATCGATGAGGGTCGATGGTATCGACATTCTTAGGCGTCGCTTTTGTCTTCTTCCGTCGCTGAAGCTCCACTAGTCGATGGTATCGACATATGGGTCGATAGTATCGACTCACTTCTTGCTAGCAACCTGATGGTATCTCGATACCATTGACTCTCCTGTCGATAGTATCGACTTTCTTCTGGTCCTTGCAGCTGGTAACCTGTGGTCCGGTCGATGGTATCGACCACCGTCGATGGTATCGACAGCAGCAGATACTTGTTTTTCCTGAAATTTCAACATAAAACCAAATAAGCCGCAACAAAACATATTCTTGTGATAATTTATGCTCAAAATATTGAAATAAGGGAGATTTGACATAGAGAATGATCATAGACCAAAGTAAATGAATTATGCAACATTAACCACAGAAATGACCAATAAATGCATAAAGCACATACAAAACAAGTCCACACTCGGTGCGTCTTGTGATCTCCTATACTGCGTTGCTTGCCCTAACTACCATCTACATGCGAGAAGCTCTCCTGATATTCCCAAGTGAGGAGAAAATCACGGTGGCCTACCAATACAAGCAACAAGTAGATGGAATGGGTGGCTACTGGAAGAAATGGAAGCATTATACGATTTCAACATGCATAAAACAAAAATGCCCTAAGTGATGCATTTGCACATGAACATGCCCTAATGCCTAATATTGGGTGGAATGATGCATGAACTAACATCCCGTCTCAAAATGAGATGGAATATCTAACTGAGCTACATCATGTACTTACTCATTTTCAGATGCAGGTGATCATGTTCCTTTCTCCCTCTTATTCTACTTGCTTCTTAATGACTTTCTTTTTCTTTTTCAATTTTTTTTCACTTTTTTTTTCTTAAGCCCTTATATCCGCAAATGACAATGAATTATTTGTTAGGCTCACTTTTTCTACACAGCTCAAATATTTGAACTATTTAGAAGGTATGGAACAATTTAATTCACCATCAAAGAAGAAATGAGGTACATGATATACTCTATGCATAAAAATTATGAATGCAACTAAATGACATGCACCTAAGGGTAATGTGCATGTATAACTATTCTATTTTTTTTCATGTAAAACATGTGAAAGTGGTTGCAATGCAAGCCCTATCTACATGACATGCAATCAAAAAGGTTAAAAACATACTTTACTTCCAAATCTTATGGTGGATTGTGAAAAGCAATGAGGTGGACAGATCACAAGACTAATTGACTGAACCTTTGAAAAGTATTATGTGTCCCTCCTTACTGACCTGTGTAGTAGTTAACAGGTTTCTCTCTCTTACTTCAAATTAGAGTCTCATTATCATTTGGTCAGTTTAGGCTCAAACTACCAATTCCGTCCACTTCTCATGAATCATTAGGAATGTACAGTTGTGATTTTCTATTTTAAAGTTGACAAAACCAATCATTTTCTTAAGTTATGTGCTCAAAGTTGACCAACACTCAAGCTTGTGAACACTTAAAAATTTTAATTTTCCCTTAATTCCCATATACATGCAACTGAGATGACATAAGACTTAAGACATCCACAATTACACTAAGATAGAATGTGGATCCTACAAACAAACTAAGATTGCAAAGCAATAAAACTAAAAAAATAGAGAAAATAAAAGATAGAGTTGTTCCAACTACCCCCCCCCAAGCTTGAATTCGACTATGGCCTCATAGTCAAAAACAATCTTAAAGGTTGGAATAGAGATACTGATTTACTCTTCTGGCGGAGGTGGGTATTGTGGAGCCGTAGGGTCCCATGATGGGTACTCTCCCTGAAAGCTCAGATCAAACTGGGGCATAGGTGGAGGTTGTGGATACCCCCCAAAGTAGTTCTGACTCCAGTAGTGATCAGAAAAGGGTTGCTGCTGCATCTCCATCCTATGCAACCTGTCATGAATCTGTTGTTGGTTGCCAAGGAGGAGGCACTCATTCTCGAAGATCGCCCGCTGATTGTTAGGTAACCGGTTCGTAGTATCCTGAATATCGGTATACACTGTAGTGTGATGCTGCTGCGTCTGTTGTATGTCCTACAGCATAGCATACATTCCCTACATAGAATAGACATCCTCGCTGGGCTGCGAGGGCGGTGGTGGTGGTGGAGGCTGTGAAGATGAAGATGCACCCGGATGCATGCGAGGACGCTTCCGTGGTGCCACTCGTGCCCGAAGAGGGGTGTAGGCCTCCTCTTCCTCTTCAGCCTCATCGTCATTGTTGTCATCGTCGTCGTTGCCGCCGTCTTCATCATAGTCAGCAATGGCTATGATAGGCCATCGGAAGTGTTGCACCCCTTCGATGTTAAAGACCGGATCGGGAAGCGAGCATTCTTGGTAAGCATGGTTGATGTGGCAATGTGCATACGCCAAGCCATCTCGAAGAAGGATGAGGTTGGAGCGGTGCAGATGTTGCAAATTCACCTTGCTCCTGTTGGAGGGAGGAGTAAGCTGCTGGAAATTCAACCCAAGGTAGGAGGCCATCTTGGTGATAAGCCCGCCAAAGTGAATTGGAGCTTTCCGTGTACTCCTCTTCACCGCCAAAACCCGCCAAAGCTCCCCAGTTGCATTCTTGGCGCTTCAGGAGTTTATACAAGAAAAATAGGTCCGTCTCCTGAAACTTGCTGAGAGATAGATCACCCCTAGCAAACAACATAGAACTCAGCATCTGGTGGAGTATCAGGACAAATGGATGCTCAAAGTCAGCTACCACAGCATTGTGGTAACTCACTGACTTGCCTGGCAGCACCGTCACAAGCTCGGCGAAGATTGCATCGTAGTCGGTGCGGTTGTCTGGCCGCCGGTAGTCATGTTGCGAATGATTCTAGTTGTAAATCTTATTGAACTGACGGAGTGTAAGGTTGTAGTCATTGTTGTACAGCCGGAAAGACACCCAGCCTTTGATCCACTTGCGGTATGTGGCTATGATGTCGTTTGGCACGACACAGACGTCCAACGACGCCATGAATTCTGCCACCAACTCCTTGTAAGTAGGCCATTCATTGAAGAATGGCTGGCCATCGGCATGGTACTCCAGCTCATCAGGCCTCCTGCCCGTGTGCCTCGCCTGCCCTTTGAGAATGTAGGCCATATTAGCCTCGAACCCCAAGTTGCAGATCGTTTCCCGTTCAACATAACAGGTCGGCTCGATTTTCCTCTTCAGAACCTCCTCATAGATCTTCTTGACCTCTGCAGACGGGTGAACAATCCGCGGGCGTGGAATCGATGCAGGCGATGGCAGCACAAACTCTAGGATGTCCATCGGGTTGGCGCGCGAAGAAGATGTACCAGCAGCATGCACCATGGTTGCGGAAGAAGGAGGGTAGAGAAAGAGCTCGGTGAAGATCAGAGAAGGAAATCTCCGCTCAATGAAGAATGTGCTCCTGGATGCTCGTCGCCAGGCTCGGATTGCTCTGGAGGACGCTCGGCACAAGTAGAGGAGGATTGCTCTGGAATTGTGACGTCATATGATGACAATCCTTCTCATATATAGCTGTGGTCGGCGCTGCTGTATGCCCGTCGATACCATCGACGCGGGTCGATGGTATCGACACGGGTAGCACAATCCGTACTGCCGCTAGTATCGACGGTCATCGATGTCTAGATCTGCGGGGCCCGGATTGCTGACGTGTCGATACTATCGATGTGAGTTGATGGTATCGACTCGTCCCCAGATCAAATTCCTGGTTGCTGCGATCACCGTAGATCTTTCCTCGCAGATTGTTGACGTGGCGCGTCGATACTATCGACGCGAGTTGATAGTATCGACTCTCTGATTAGGGCAAACCCTCACGAGGCCCGGCCGCCGCCTTCTATGTCTGAATGTGTCGATACCATCGACCGGCCCGTTGATGGTATCGACTTTACTAAGACAATTCGTTCTGAAAATCTCCAGAGATCTCACGAGTATCGAAACCCATGTCGATACCATCGACCTCTGCTTGCGATCTGCCTGTTGGTATGTCGATACCATCGACGAGGCCGTCGATAGTATCGACGCAGTGTGATTTCTGCAGTTGCCAACCTGTACCATGGTCGATACCATCGACACAAGGGTCGATGGTATCGACTCTGCCTCAATCCTGCACATGTAGCAAATGATCACGGTATCTTTTTACACTACAAACTAAGTTAAAACAAATCAAACTACGAATGTAAAGGAACTAAACTACAGTATCAATGGTTGGGTTGCCTCCCAACAAGCACCCTTATTTAACGTCTTAGGCTAGATGACTTGAAGCATGTCATGCATTCGAAAGCGAAATGAGTTTGACCTCATTCACCTTCCTTGTGTAATCTTCACCAAAATACAACTTCAACCTTTGTCCATTGACCAAAAATGTACTCTCCCCATCGCGCACCATGATTGCGCCATGTGGTCTGACCTCTTCTACTGTGAATGGTCCACTCCATCGGGATTTTAGCTTCCCGAGATGCAACTTTAGTCTCAAATTGAACAAAAGCACACGATCTCCTTTCTTAAAGGTGCGCATCTGAATGTGGCGATCATGGATCAACTTTGTGCGCTCCTTGTATATCTGAGAGTTCTCATATGCATTCATTCGTAGCTCATCCAGCTCATTTAGTTCAAGTAATCTCTTCTTCCCCGCTTCATCATAACTCAAGTTTAGCTTTCTAAGCGCCCAATGTGCTTTGTGCTCTAACTCCACCGGTAAGTGACAAGCCCGACAGTATGCCAACCTAAAAGGCGTGGTGCCTATAGGTGTCTTGTATGCCGTCCTGTATGCCCACAACGCATCCGGTAGTAAGGCACTCCAATTCTTTCTCGTGGAAGCCACAGTACGCTCCAATATCTTTTTAATTTCTCGATTGGAGACCTCCACCTGTCCTTGAGTTTGCGGGTGATACGGGGTACCAATGTTATGTTTGACCCCGTATTTTCTCAATAATGCCGAGAACTTTTGATTCCAAAAGTGTGTACCCCCATCACTAATGATCATTCGGGGCACACCAAACCTGCAGAAGATATTTTCCTTAACGAACCTGCACACTACAGTGGAATCGTTAGTCCTCGTGGGTATTGCCTCCACCCACTTCGACACAGAGTCAACAACTAAAAGGATATACAAATTAGAATTTGAGGACACAAAGGGTCCCATAAAATCTATACCCCATAAATCAAATACCTCAACCTCCTGGAAAACATTTAGGGGCATCTTTTGTCTCTTCGAAATGTTACCCGCCCTTTGGCAGGAATCACATTGCCTCACGAACTCGTAAGTGTCCCTAAACAAAGTAGGCCAGTATAGGCCACTTTCCAGTACTTTGGCTGCCGTACGAGAGCTTGCATGGTGTCCAATCGTCGGTAGTGTGTGGCAATGATGAAGAACACTCTCGTATTCCACCTCAGGTACACACATGCGTAGGACACCATCCCTGCACTGCTTCAAGAGAATAGGGTCATCCCAAAAATAATATCATAGAGAATGGAAGAATTTCTTCTTCTCTTGATACGTCCAATCATCTGGGATGATCCTGCAAGCAAGATAGTTCACAATATATGAAAACCACAGATCTTTAGAATTCACTTTCAAAAGTTGTTCATCTGGAAATTTATCGATAATGGGTATGTGTAAATCTTGTTCATCTACCCTCTCTAACCTAGACAAATGATCCGCTACAACATTTTCAATCCCCACCTTGTCTTTGATTTCGATATCAAATTCCTGTAAAAGCAAGATCCACCTAATCAATCTAGGTTTGGCATCTTTTTTCTCCATCAAATACTTAATAGCGGCGTGGTCAGTCCAAACTACGACTTTCGATCCAACTAGATATTGCTGAAATTTTTCAAAAGCAAAAACAACGGCAAGCAATTCTTTCTCGGTAGTTGTGTAATTGAGTTGGGCATCGTTCAAAGTCTTAGAGGCATAAAAAATCACGACGGGTTTATTGTCCACCCGCTGTCCCAACACAGCTCCAACAGCAAAATCGGATGCATCACACATGAGTTCAAACGGCTTGGTCCAATCCGGTGTTTGAACAACCGGTGCGGAAATAAATTTTTCCTTCAGCACGTTGAACGCGTGTAAACATTTGTCATTGAAATAAAAAACAACATCCTTTTCTAGAAGCTCGGATAAAGGTTTGGTGATTTTTGAAAAATCTTTTATGAAACGACGATAGAAACCGACGTGACCTAAGAAACTTCTTACCCCTTTTACCGAATTTGGTGGGGGAAATTTGGAAATTACTTAAATTTTTACCGGATCTACCTCCAAACCTTTGCTAGACACTTTATGTCCTAGCACTATCCCTTTGCTCACCATCATATGACATTTCTCCCAGTTGAGGAACAAATGTGTGTCCTCGCAACGTTGTAACACCTTATCCAGATTGTAAAGGCATTCATCAAAAGATGCACCATAAACTGAGAAATCATCCATAAAGACCTCTAGGCAGCGTTCTACCATATCAGAAAAAATGGCGAGCATACAACGCTGAAAGGTCGCCGGTGCATTGCATAATCCAAAGGGCATACGGCGGTATGCAAAAGTTCCATCGGGACAAGTAAAGGTGGACTTCTCTTGGTCCTTAGGATCAATCGAAATCTGATTGTACCCCGAATACCCATCCAGAAAACAAAAATGTGATCGGCCGGCTAAGCGCTCTAGAATTTGATCAATAAACGGAAGAGGAAAGTGATCCTTTAGTGTAGCGGCATTCAGTCGTTGATAATCTATACAAACTCGCCACCCGGTTACCAAGCGGGTGGTGACAGGTTCATTTAAGAGATTATGAGTAACAGTTATTCCCCCCTTTTTAGGGACTACCTGCGTGGGACTCACCCATGTCGAGTCTAAAATTGCATAGATGATACCTGCGGAAAGAAGCTTAATCACCTCCTTCTTCACAACCTCCATCATGCTCGGATTCAGTCGACGTTGTGGTTGAATCACCGGCTTGGCTCCCTCCTCGAGCCGAATCTTATGCTGGCACAAAGTAGGGGAAATCCCCTGGATATCTGCAACAGACCACCCAAATGCTCCCCGGTGGTTCTTCAGCACTATCAGCAACTGGTCCTCCTCCTCAGCACTCAGATAAGAAGAAATAATCACAGGCAACTTTTCTTCCTCAGCTAGAAATGCGTACTTGAGGTGCAGTGGCAGCGACTTCAACTCCAATTCCGGCGGGCTGATTAAGGATGATTGAAGCAGAGGTGGTAGTTCGCCTAAATCCTCATAGTACCTCACATATAAGCACGGCAACATCTGAAGCATCTTGGTGCACTCCTTCAGTGATTTGCTTCTCATCCAATCATGAGTGATATTGACTAAGCATGCCTCAAGTGGTAATTCCGGATATGCATCAAAAACTGAATTTGCCATAGCCTCATCCTCAGTAGAGGGAGGAATGTCCTCATCCTCATCGTTCGGAAAACCTACAGCCTTGCAAAGAGATACCACCTTGGTCTTCTCCATGATGTCCACAGCCAAAATCCCTTTTTCCACCTTGGTCATTACATGGGCCATATCTAAAAATGGCTTCCCTAGACAAAGTGATATATTATGCTCAAAATGTTTTACCATGTGGCATTGCTCCTTGGATTTAGGTGAAGTGGCGCTGGAAGGCATGACCATTTCAAATCGGTCATCGGCTATACCTAAGGTCAACTGACCTCTCC
Organism: Alisma plantago-aquatica; assembly: GCA_963693085.1. Classification (NCBI taxonomy): domain Eukaryota; kingdom Viridiplantae; phylum Streptophyta; class Magnoliopsida; order Alismatales; family Alismataceae; genus Alisma; species Alisma plantago-aquatica. The sequence continues at coordinate 784,983,996 of OY856413.1, forward strand.
CCATCTCAAGTATCATGTCGACTGTAGCTTGGAATGGTCGTCCGAGTAGTAGCTCATTTCCTTGTTCATCTTGCATCTCCATGATGACAAAATCTGCTGGAAAAACAAATCGATCCACTTTCACTAGCACATCTTCACAAATCCCATATGGCTTTACCACTGAATTGTCCGCCAATTGGATTGTCATGTAGCTCGGCCGTGACTCCTTTAATCCCAACTTCTTGAATGTAGAGATGGGCATCAAATTAATGCTCGCCCCTGAGTCACATAGCGCTTCACCAAACTTAACTTTCCCAATGTAACATGAGATGTTGAAACAGCCCGGATCTTGCCTCTTTGGTGGAAATGTGCCCATGATGAAAGCACTCACCTGCTCCTTAAGCACCACAACCTCTGTGTCTGGGATTTTTCTCTTCTTGGTGATGATGTCTTTCATACATTTCCCGTAAGAAGGGATTTGCTCAATAGCTTCGAATAAAGGGATATTGACTGAAAGCTTTCTGAAACTATCTAGAAACTTTTTAAATTGAGTATCCACTTTCCTTGCCTTAGCACTATTCAGATAAGGGACCGGGACAGCCTGTGCCCTTTGATGTGGTGGCACATAAGGTGTCCTTCTCTGAGGCTCCTCCTCCTCTGAAATAGGATTGTCAGTAGCATCCGCTGCTATGTCCGCAACTGGTTCTACGACCGGTATGGGCAGCTCCTCAGTGGCCTCACCTTCAAATTCTGCTTGGGGTTTGCTTGGTTCATCGGCTCAGGGGTTTAACAGTTTCTTGCCACTTCTTAGCAAGATGGCCTTCGCCTGCTAGTTTCCTCCTGGAAAATTAGTATTACCTGGAAAACTTGGGTGTGTCGGCTTCTTCAAATTGGCTATCTCCGCTGCCATCTGTGCCATGGACGTCTCTATTTTCCTCATTTGAGCCCCATGGCTTTACAGTGTCTTCCCAAATCGGGTCAAGATATCACCCTGGGACTGCAGTTGCTTACTGAACATGCTCATCATCTCTTGATTTTACTGCACCATTTGACTCAGTAACTCGGTGCTTTTATCTTCTGCTCTTGGTTGTGGCTTCACATCTAGATCTTGTAGGAAGTTGTTTGGATCCTTCCATGAGAACTTCTTGTCCCTCCTCCAAGCATAATCATTATTTCTATAGCCCTGTTGTTGCATAAATTTGACTTGGGCTTCCTCATCAGATGATGCATCTTCCTTGGCAAGCAATTTCTTGGCTAGAAGATCAAGCTTGTCATTCAGCTCCTTGATGGCTCTGGACTCACCTACGACTTTGACTTGTTCTGGTGCATCCCTATCGCCCCAAGATTGCTTCTTGGACATATTCTTCAGAATCTCCCAGCATCTTGTGTCTGTGTTGTTCAAGAAAAACCCTGAACCTGCTGAATCTAAGTTACTTCTATCATGCTCGGAAAGAGCAAAATAGAAGATTTTAACATGTTGTTCCTTATCTAAACCATGGTGTGGGCACCTCCTAAGCATTATCTGAAATCGCTCCTAGGTTTCCGAGTAGGTCTCTCCTGCCTTCTGAGTGAAATTGTGAATTTTTCTGATCAAATCATTAGTCTTATCAGGCGGGAAGAATCTTTCAAAGAACACCTCGATCATGTGGTTCCATGATTCCACATATTCATCATTGAGATTGTGCAACCACTCTTGTGCAGCTCCCGCCAGAGAACTCGGGAACAACTTTAGGTAGAGCACATCTTGCGGGAACCTGTCAATTTTAACCATATCCCAATTTTCCACAAATTGGCTTATATGCGTGACTGGGTCTTCATTCTTGAGCCCATGAAATGCGTTTGACTTCACCAAATTAATTAACGCAGGATCAATCTTGTATGTCGGAATATTAACCGCCTGCTTCTTAATCGGCCCCTTTGTAGCAGATGAAGAAGAAGCTTTGATCTTCTCCCATATTGTCTGTGGTTCTGCCATTTCTTCTTGTTCGGATTCTGAATCTGTTTCTTCTAAGTGGTCTTGATTGTGGCCTTCCTCATTTCCGATACTGTAAATGGAACCTCTGGTGCCTCTCGCATGTAGTCGGTACTACGCGTCTGCACCATGCCCAATACCTGCAAAGTGAAAATTTAAGTTCGGTACCGTGCTTGACGATTACAAAATTTAGAAAATAGACTATGAATTATTAAAATGATAAAAGAAAATAAAAATGTGGCCTAGAGTGGCCGCTTGCAGCACTTGTAGTGCCGACAACTTGCTGTATCCCCGACAATGGCGCCAAAAACTTGACACGAATTTACCGTGCGTAGAAACGCAAGTGAACGCGTCAATGTAATATAGGCCTTTGGAGGCCCAAGTCGAACTCAGGGATATGTGAAATTGTCGGAGACTCCTACTAACTACTCACGATCAGCTATACCGATTAAATAGTTGAGAGTTGTTGTTAAAATTAAAAGAAAATAAAAATAAAACAAAACAAAGCAATCGATTAAATGTTTGGTTTAATCAATTTAAAATGAGATCTTTAGGATTGCGGTTTCACCGTGGCTTTTCATTGTATCAAATTCTATGCAGTCATTCAAATTTATCTCTCTATCCGGGTAGTGGCCTGAAATCAGAATCGCCCACTGTTGTGGTACAATTCACTACCTACATCTAGGTCGGTTCCACCGTCATAGTAACCTATACCCTAAACTAGGTGCATTAAAAACGATCTCTCGGTATCCACCATTAACCTTACACCACCTTGTTCAAGGGATTTGTCAATTAATGTAAATTTCGTCTCTTTTCAACCATTAATTCTTCTTTCAAAGTAATTAAGGGCATTAGATTATTATTATGGTGATCAAGCATAACAATATAATTGAGAAAACGAAATTATACCACAGATTTAAGAGATAAGATATGAATTACTATGATAAAATTGTCATACAATGAATTCCCAGTCTACTCCCGGTCCTAAAGACGAAGGGGATTAGCCCCGCATGTTCATCTCAGAGCAAAACATGGTAGAGTAAAGGGGAAACATGAAGAAAAATGTGATTGAGTGATGAAACCCCTGAACAGAGAAGATCCAGGCGATCCTTGGTGTAGAATACGCATTCTCCCATATACTTGTTTTTCCTGAAATTTCAACATAAAACCAAATAAGCCGCAACAAAACATATTCTTGTGATAATTTATGCTCAAAATACTGAAATAAGGGAGATTTGACATAGAGAATGATCATAGACCAAAGTAAATGAATTATGCAACATTAACCACAGAAATGACCAATAAATGCATAAAGCACATACAAAACAAGTCTATAAATGCGACTCAAAATCATCGCATCAGTCGGCCCCGGGCACCGCTGTAGGCCGATATCGGCTAACAAGGACGCCCGATAGGAGTACCCGATACTGGAAGCAACACTCTAGCCCGACACAATACCAAGCCCGATACGCATCACCAGTCACGGCGTGTCGCCCGAGAGGGTGCCGCCCGACATGATCGTATTGGGCATGGGCGCCCCGCACGATACGTCCACCCATCATAAGCGTGTCGCCTGAGAGGGTGTGCCACCCGACATGGGTGTATCAGGCAAGGCTCCCACCCGGTATCGGGCTGTAGGGTCTGCTACTGCCTGTCGCCCGACATTTATCTTCATTTATTTCAGTCATTTACTCTCTTTACTTATGCAATGTAATCTGACCCTTTTATGCTAATGGAATTAGAAGAGTCTTAATTATCTGCTGCTTTATGTTTGGTTCCTTTTGTTGGATGATTGCTATGTTTAACATATGAACTCTAGCTTGTGCGCTTGGATTGCATTTCGATTAGCTACCGAATCGTGTTTGGCCCTTATTTCGTTATCAATTCTGCCCTTTTAAACTAATTTCCTCTCCTTTTTGTCATGTTTTGCATAAACAGGCCACGCTACGCTTTTAACTCAATATTATCATCTTTTGTAGAGTTTTCCTCGATTTTTAACTCATTTATCAGCAAAAAGGCCCGTCTCGACCCACAAATGTGTTCCACCTGCATCGACCTTCTTGCCAACCAGCCGGATAATACACTCACTACCCGATAGGGCAGCATGATACACTGTCGCACGACAAGAGGGTGCCACGCAAGAGGAAGCATACGAGCGACACGCCATTTACCTGACAGGTAGCCGGACTCGCAATGACTGCTGAAGTGTGGCGCGCGATACAAGCTACCCACCGGCAGGCGCCACTCGTCACGATGATCGATAGCCCGACATCCTTGTGCCGGGCGATACACATATCGGTCACCCCTAAATCCACGATAATAAGAGCTGATGAAGAACATGTGGCGTTCGGAGCACCATAACTTCCCCCAACCGCTGCCTATAAATAGCAGCTACAAGACTCCAATGGGACGGGTCGGAATCCCTCGAAAGCCAACTTAGGAAAGCATCTGGAGCTAGCGTGTCGTTCCTCAGAGGTGTGCCAAGTGATTCTAGGTGAGCACTTCCCCATTCCGAGAGGGAGGGAATGGTTCACTTAGGGTCGGCCCCGGGCACCACTACAGGCCGATATCGGCCAACAAGGACGCCCGATAGGAGTACCCGATACTGGAAGCAACACTCTAGCCCGACACGATACCAAGCCCGATACGCATCACCAGTCACGGCGTGTCGCCTGAGAGGGTGCCGCCCGACATGATCGTATCGGGCATGGGAACCACACACGATACGTCCGCCCGTCATAAGCGTGTCGCCTGAGAGGGTGTGTCGAGGTGTATCGGGCAAGGCTCCCGCCCGGTATCGGGCTGGAGGGTCTTCTACTACCTGTCGCCCTTCTAAATCAAGAAGGTGACATTTACCTTTACTTATTTCAGTCATTTACTCTCTTTACTTACACAATGTAATCAGACCCTTTATGCTAATGGAATTAGAAGAGTCTTAATCATCTGCTGCTTTATGTTTGGTTCCTTTTGTTGGATGATTGCTATGTTTAACATATGAACTCTAGCTTGTACGCTTGGATCGCGTTTCGATTAGCTACCGAATCATGTTTTCCCATTGCAGCAGCCTCGAGAGAGGTGTTGTGGCTCTAGTGCTTGGTCCGATACTGGAGTATGAGAGTGCCCAGGATCGGAGTTGTTGATGCTTAGTTAGAGGTACCCACTTCGAGAGAAGGGGTACATGATGTTTCTGCTACCGCTTGTTTTACCGAAGCTTTCTCCTTCGTTCCTTACTAATGCAATAATATTATCTCTCTGTTTACGTTGCATGAAAACTCTAAAAATTGACAAATGCTTAAAACCTTAATTTTTCCTCGTAGCTCCAGTTGGAGATAGATTTCTTCTGTTTTATCGATCCCAGACTGTTGTTCCCTTGGGGAAATTTTATCATCTCCTTACCCATATCGGAGTGTAACGTGTAGATTCCACGTTCGCAAACACTACCACCCTTGTCCCTGTGTTTGACCCCGTATATCTACTTCGACCCCGTAAACAAAGTTGTGGGGGCCTAGAAGGTTTCGGGTTATAAATTTAAAAGTCCGACTACTTCAAATCCGCTCCACTTTTCGGATGCGCGATTTAGGCCGGTCAGCGACATGAGTCGTGAGCTGATGCAGAGCATACTGACATGCAGTTCACGGTGGGAGAATATGTGATGTAAAAATCTTACCCCTCTGAGCTATATGTGAGAAAGTTGAGATCCCGATATATGGGTCCATTTGAGATGGATTGGTGGAGATGGTTATGTTTAGTCTTACCCCTCAGGATAACATGATGTGTTCCACGAGTCTAATCTAAAGCACTATGTGAGGTACCCAAGCCATGTGCTGAGCCATGAACCTATTCAGCTTTGTGAGAGGCTGAAATGTCCTGAGTCACCTATGAGGGTATGTTATACCAAGGTGAGAGAGAACTCAGATGTAAGAATATAAGATGATGAAGGTTCTTGGGAAGCACCATGGAGAGGGTGAAGCCACATAAGAGCTATGATGTACATGAGAAAGTCTTATCCTGCTTGTTTGTATGTTTGATGGAATTTTGAGGGCAAAATTCCTATAACAGGGGAAGGATGTTACAACCTCAATTTTGCATATGTTTTCATAATTGAAATGTAATGATTTTATGAATTTGGACTTAATTGAAAAGGTTGTATGCTTTGCTTCAAAGAATGGACTTCTTTGCAAATCTCCCTTTTGATAGGAATTTCGTGATTCCTATTATTAGATTAATCCAGTAATGTATGTAAAAGGGAAGAAAAGAAGAAAAGTCTAAATAATAGAAAAAGATACAAGATAATGAATATTAAGCAAAGTAATTATGAGAAATACATAGAAATCTCTAGAATGTGGCATTAATGGCCACAATTGAATAAGTTTCATTTACATATGATTTCTCATGAAGGAAATATGAAAAGAGGAAAGGAAATGAAAGATAATGAGAAATCCTTGAAAAAGAATATCTTTATAAAGAAATAAGTAAGATAATGTGAAATAATGGATGTAGATGCATCTACAAGGATAATAAGTATCTTTAAAAAGGAATTTCAAAATCTTAGGATTTCTTGGGGTCAAAGGAGTCCCAATGAATAAGAAGAACGAGAAAATGCAAATAATACAAAATAAAAGGATAATGTGATACATAATTAATGAATTTTTGATATTATCAAAAAGAGGTACTTTCTACTATAAGAAAGTATAATTTTGTGGCCAATGGATTAAAAGTCAAGCATAAAGATGATAAGAGAGATGATTTTTGAATTCCTAATAACTAAATAATATGGATTATCAAGGAGATAATTAAGAAAGAGAGATTTCTTATTAATGAAGGAAAGTAGGTGTCCTATGGGGAGAGGGATGTGTTATCATGTGGATAGGTATCCTAGGGCTTTTCTACCCCCTCTATATAAGGGTAGACCCCTTGGCCGAGCCCAAGTATATCCCATGCATCCTTCTCTCCTCTCCGTCTTATTTTTCGTGCAAACCATAGTCATGGGAGGGAAGAGAAGCCCTGGAGCAAATGAGGGGCCATAGAGGGGTTGCGATGGAAGCACAATGCCCCATGTTGCCGTAGAGAAGCTCTACCATCGTTACCGTGCCCTAGCTCATGCACGATAACAACAACACGACTGCAAGGCCGGCCGCGGGTTACAGACATGGCTAGCTTGAATCAACTGCTTTGGTCGCGAGCTAAATGTGTCCCTAGGTGCGTGGAGGTGCGACAGAGGTAGGTGAACCCTCCCTGGTGGCCGTCGGGGTCGGGGAAGGGGAGGAGGAGCCGTGCCAACCACGACCGTGGCGGTAGCGCTAGGTCTCCACGAGGTTGAAGACGGGCAGCTGACATTGGACAGTTTTGCCCCTCCGGGCGTTGCAGATCCAAGAAGCCGCGCGGGGGTATATTAGTCATTGTTTTATGTTTTCAAACCGGCTGAGTGCGTGTTGCATGGGAAAGGCTGATGTGGCAGCCTCCTATTGGTTCAAGTAAGTGAATTCTTGCAAAATTCATATCTTTTTATTGGTAGACTAGAATGGTACATATAATATATGTATTTTGCTTAGAAAAATGCAAGGAATCCATTAAAAATATATACAAAAACTAATTCCTCTTGTAATTCGAAAAGTAGTGGAAGTTATCAACTTCAGTGCATTAATGATTAAGAAACCCTAATTTAAGATGATTAATGTATTGAGAAGGGTTATATGGATGATTAAAGTTGATATTAACTTGTTGATTATAAAAAGACACATTAGATCTAAAAGGATGAACTTTATATGTAATTTGATTAATTTAGGGTTCCATGTACATAAATAAGCTTTAATGGGCCTTGAAACCCTAATTTTAGTAATTATAACTCTTAACGGCTTTAATTGTTCAAATTCATGGATAAAGCAGAAATATGATGGTTCTAAGCTATTTTGAGTATAAAAGTTCCTAATTGTGGATAAATACCCTTAATTTGGTAATTAGGGTTTTCTAATGGATAAATGTAGAATTAGTAATAAACGGAATCCATATATGAATTAGATCATAATGAAATATGAGTTGTCAATTCAAAAGAAACTAAAGGTGATAATTGGGTCTAATGATCTTGAAATAACTTAAAAGGATAAAGATGGTGGCTTTAGTATAAAAGAGAAATAATAGACTTTAATTGGGCTTATGATGTGGAAATTAGGGTTTGGGAACTAAGAGAGCATTAAATGTGATAAAAGTATTATGGAGGCTAAAACCCTAATAAAACCCTAAAGTGGCCTAGAAAGCCTAAGGTGGAATCCAAGTCTATATTGAGAATGTTTTGGATAAACTATAACACTTGGATGTATTGCATTAATTTCAGGATATGTTGATTGCTTGTTTGATTGTTCTTTATCATTATTGCTTAGACATCAAGTTGATCTGGATCAGGTATGTGGTTAATTATGGTTAATCACATTAGTTTCCCGAATGTTTTCTGGATGATTGATCACATTAAATGCAACCTATCAGTTTGGATGTCCATACTTGCAAATCATAAAGTCACTATGATTATCACAATTATAATATAAGTGTGTATTCTCGCACCTACATGCCACCCTGATGAATGAGGCAATGAGGTCAAGCCCAAGAGGGAAGAACCGTGGGCACCATGAGTGGTGACCCCATGCACCAAGCTCAGGATGGAGAAGGTGGCCTTTATTGCATGACTAATGGGAACCATGAGAGGTGACCCCAGGCACCAAGCTCATGATGGAGAGGGTGGCCTTAAGTCAATGGCTAAAGAGAAACCCTAATGGGGGTATTCCAGGGTTAGGGCAAAAGCAGTGGAGATTGACACATTGAAAACGTAAATTGAATTGTTAATTACCTTGATTGTGATAAATAGGTTGTTAACCTTATGTGTGATATTTTGTTTGTCCCCACATACTGGCTTATTCATTTATGCTGACCGACATTTTGTTTGTCAGAGTTTTAGGTACAAGTTTGAAAAAGGACAAACAGTAAAGTGGCATATTGTAAAATTAAGAAATAAAGTGCAAGTAGGATTAGTTAGAATAGAGTCCAGAGGTGGATAGAAGTTAGAAATCCAAGTTTTGAAAAAGGTATGCAAAGTTTTATTTTAATCCAACTTTCAGTATAGTTTTGGTAGAATTTTATAATTATTATTGATTATTTGTCGAACCATTGATCCTAAAAAATTGCGATAACGACTTTGACCTTTTGGTCTCCCTTAATTGGGGGTTATCGGGAGGCGGGGTCGTTACAATAAGGCTCTAAGGCATTCCCAAAAGCATGGTGTCTAGCAGAGATGAGTTTTTTACTAGCCAATTCTGGGAGCTGCTCTTTTGTCTAAAGGGAAGCAACCTTTCTAGGAGTTTTTGGATCATCCATGATTCATGGGACAAGTGGAAGTTCTAAATCACTGTCAAGGAACCTATTGGCATGGTTTTTGTAATGAGAATTCCACTTACATGCTACAATAGTTACCCTTGGACGAGTTCTAGTATAACATCATTGAGAACCCTTCTTATGGATTTACTTCTTTTAGGTGTGGTATGGTTGGCAGCACCTGATGTTGTGCTCCCATGCACTGAGGTTGATTGATGACCCAGTAGGTAGAAGAAATATTGGAAAGTGGACATTTTACATGAAGAGTTGAAGACCAATCTACTCTACGCTCAAGAAAGGATGACGATCAAACTTAAGCTAAAATTATTCAAGGCAACAAGCAGTAGTACACCTGAATAGTCAGAAGCTGGAACCTTGCTTCTTTGGACCATGTCAAGTGGAGCACAGTCTCAAGTCCTTCTATGTGGTTGTTCCTACCTCACAGACACCAAGTTGGGATTGTTAGTTTCCTAAGGTAATCTGACTTGTTGAATGGTCCATGGAAACAACAAAGTTGCTACAAAAGTACTAATTAAATGGTTGGGTGAGCACAAAGGTTGGTGAGCCTTACTCAAGTACTACTAATGACCAGCTTCCTTGACATCAATTGTTCAGGAGGAATGAATTGTAATAGATCTAATAATAAACCGATGTTCTCCTCTTCAGGTGTCTGAGTAGGTGTGAGTCATGGCCTATACCATGTACTATATATAAAATAGTCTATTTGATTGCTCGAGTCTCAATTTGGTCCTGAAGCGTCTAACATCTCTCACCACTTTCCCTAAATATATTTCTTCCTCTCATCCGTTTACTTCCACTAAATATCAACAATTCGTTGACCCCAGCTTCATCTCCTAAGGTCAGCTAGTTTAGAGCTAATAAATTTGATGGTTTAATCCCTTCTATCACCTACCAAAAGAAGAAGCACCATCGTCAAGGAAGAGCATTCAACAACAAAATACACTACTGCCTCAGGGAAAAGACACGTCGTGGACTCTGCCGCTGTAAAGCTCTTTCCCCATTGCCGCCATCGAACAATGAAAGTACAAAACCCCAACGACTTGGGTCAGATCAGGTTGGGGTGGGTGGGAGGAGTTCCATACCATCAGGAAGGTGGTACGTTAGGAGTATTCCTAGATACATATAGGTGGACTCGTATAGATTGCATTTGGGTAAAGAAATTAGACACTAGTTTAAAGGTCCATCTACTTTCATGCCTAAGAAAAAAATGCCATGAGTGACCCAGCTATCTCCCCCCTCCCATTTTTGTTGTATCCTCAGCCGCACCCCTATCGCCTCTGGTGCATATCTAGCTCCTATTTGATGTTGAAGGTGTAAATAGCCAAAAATGGTACTCCCAAGTGAAATCTAGTGGCATAGCCTACTCCCAAACAACATGTGGTGGTGTACCAAAAAATGAGACACATGATCTTTTTCCTTTATTCCATCTTTCCCCTTCGCTTGGTACAAGGAGCAGCTCTTTCGTCTAAGGGGAAAAAACCTTTGCCGGATTTTTTTGGACCATCCATGATCAATGGCACAAATGAAAGTTCTAAATTATTGTCAGGAAACCTATTGGCGTTGTTTTTGTAATGAGCAAGTCCCCTGACATTCTACAATGGTTGCCCTTGGCCGAGTTGTGGTATAACACCATTGAGCACCCTTCTTATGGATTTATTCCTTTGAGGTGTGGCATGATTGGCAGCCACGAATGTTGGACTCCCATGCATTGGGCTCATTTGGTATTTTGGTAACCCAATATGAAGAAGAAATACTGACAAGCCGACATTTTCCTTGAGGAGTTGAAGGCCAATCTATTATGCTCAAGAAAAAATCACAATCAAGCTCACGCTAAAGCTATTTAGGGTAGCAGGTGGTGGTATAGCTGGAAAGTCAGAAGTTGGCACCTTGCTTCTTTGGACCATGTCAGTTGAAGCACATGCTGAAGTCCTTCTATGTGGTTGTTCCTGCCTCATGGACACCATGTTGGGACTAGGCCATTGCAACTTAGTTTCGTGAGCTAATCCTGGCTTGTCAAATGGTCCATGGAAACAACATAGCTACTACAAAAGTAATGATGAAATGGTTGGGTGACTGCAAAGGTTTCAGAGCTTGACTCAAGCACTACTAATGAGCAGCTTCCTCGCTGTAAATTATCAAGGAGGACCAAATGGTTAAGGACCTAATAATAATACTAATGTTCTCCCCTGTAGGTTTCCAAGTAGGTGTGAGCTGCTGACCTAAACCCTATAACCAATTAATGCTATATATAATACAGTCTGTGTGATTTCTCTAGTATTGATTTGGTCCTTAAGCCTCTTCTATCTCTCACCTCTTTTCCTAAATATATATGTTCCTCTCATCCCCTTGCTTCCACTAAAGATCGGCGAGCTCCATTGACCCCATCTTCATCTCCTAAGGCCGATGAGTTTAGAGATAATAAACTTGATGGGGCTCCCTACTATTAGCTGCCAAAAGAAGAAGCACTATCATCAAGGACGAGCAATCAACAACAAAATACACCGCTGCTCAAGGAAAAGACAAGTCATGAACTATGCCATTGTGAAGCTCTTTCCCCTTCACCGCCATCAAACAATGAAAGCACTAAACCCCAGTGACTTGGGTCAGATATCGAGTTGGGGTGGGTGGGAGGAATTCCAGACTATTAGGAATGTGGTAAGTTGGGAGTATTCCTGGATACCCATGGGTGTACTCGTTTGGATTGCATTTGGCTAAAGAAATTGGACACCAGTTTAAAGATCCATCTAACTTTTGTACCTAACAAAAAAAGCCCATGAGTGACCTATCTATTTCCCCCTTTCATTTTTGTTGTATCCTCAACCGCACAACCGTCTCCTCTAGTGCAAATCCAACTCATGTTTGACATTGAAGGTGTAAATAGCCAAAAATGGTACTCCCAGGCAAAATCTAATGGTGTAGACAAAAATGGTGTTCCTAATGACATCCACTGATGTAGTCGAAAATGGTACACATGATCTTTTTCCTATATTCCATCTTCACCCTTCACTCAGTTCTGGGAGCATGTCTTTCGTCTAAGGGGAAGCAACCTATGTAGGAGTTCTTTGGATCATCCACGATCCATGGGACAAATGGTAGTTCTAAATCACTATCAGGAAACCTATTGGCGTTGTTTTTGTAATGATTAGTCCGCTAACATGACAAAATGGTTGCCCTTGGCTGAGTCATGGTATAACACCATTGATCACCCTTCTTATGGATTTACTTCCTTTGAGGTGTGGTCACATCCATTGATGTTGGCCTCCCATGCGTTGGGCTCATTTGGTATTTTGGTGACCCGATATGTAGAAGAAATACTAACAAGCCGACATTTTCCTTGAGGATTTGAAGACCAATCTACCCTCCACCCAAGAAGAAATCACACTTAAGCTCAAGCTAAAGCTATTCAGGACAATAGGTGGTGGTACAATTGAATAGTCAGAAGCTGGCACCTTGCTTCTTCAGACCACGTTTGGTGGAGCACATGCTAAAGTCCTTCTATTTGGTTGTTCCTGCCTCACAGAAATCAAGGTAGGACTGGGCCATGGCAACTCGGTTTTGTGAGCTAATCTTGGCTTGTCAAATGGTCCATGGCAACAACAGAGCTGCTACAAAAGTACTGATGAAATGGTTGGGTGACCACAAAGGTTGCAAATCTTGACTTAATTACTACTAATGAGAAGTTTCCTCACCATCAATTATTAAGGAGGACTGAATTGTTAAGGACCTAATAATAATATTGATGTTCTCCTCCCCAGGTATCCAAGTAGGTCTGAGCCGCTGGCCTAAAACCTATAACCAATGAGTGTTATATATAATACAATTTGTGTGATTGCTCATGGATTAATTTGGTCCTAAATCTTATGATATCTCTCACCTCTTTTCCTAAATATATCCATTCTTCTCATCCCCTTTCTTCCACTAAAGATCTACAATCTCCGTCGACCCCGACTTCATCTCCTAAGTCTAGAGAGTTTAGAGCTAATAAATTCGATGGGGCAATCCCTACTATTACTTGTGAAAAGAAGAAGCACCATCATCAAGGAAGAGCAATCAACAATACAATAAACTACCGCCTTAAGGAAAAGACATGTTGTGGACTCTGCCGATGTGAAGCTCTTTCTATGTCACCGCAGTCAAACAACAAAAGTACAAAACCCCAACGACTTGGGTCGGATGGGGTTGGGGAAGGTGGGAGGAGTTCCTTATCATCATGAAGGTTGTAAGTTGGGGAGTATTCTTGGATATCCATGGGTGGACTTGTTTGGATATAATTTCAGTAAAGAAATTGGATACGAGTTTAAAGGTTCAACTAACTTTCGTACCTAAAAAATCCAATGAGTGACCCATCTATCTCCCCCTCTCATTTTTTTGTATCCTCAGCTAAACTGCCATCACCTCTGGTGCATATCCAGCTCTTGTTCGATGTTGAAGGTGTTAATAGCCAAAATGGTACTCCCAAGCAAAATCTGGTGTCTTAGCCAAAAATGGTGCTCCCTAACGACATCCAATGGTGTACCAAAAAATGGTACACGTGATCTTTTTCCTTTATTCCATCTTTCTCCTTTGCTCGGTTCTGGGAGCAGCTCTTTCATCCAAGGGGAAGCAACCTTTGCAGGATTTCTTTAGACCATCCACAGTCCATGAGACAAATGTAATTCTAAATCACTATCAGGAAACCTATTGGTGTTGTTTTTGTAATGAACAGTCCTCTGATAATGTACAATGGTTTCCCTTGGTTGAGTTGTGGTATAACACCATTGAGCACCCTTCTAATGGATTTACTTCCTTTGAGGTGTGGTATGATTAGAAACCACTGATGCTGGCCTCCCATATGTTGGGCTCATTTAGTATTTTGTTGACCCAATATGTAGAAAAAATACTGACAATTAGACATTTTCCTTGAGGAGTTGAAGATCAATCTGCTCTGTGCTCAAGAAAAAATCACGATCAAGCTCAAGCTAAAGCTATTCAGAGCAATAGGTGGTGGTACAACTGAACATTTAGAAGTTGGCACCTTGCTTCTTTGGACCACGTTAGGTGGAGCACAAGTTGAAGTCCTTCTATGTGGTTGTTCCTACCTCATGGACACCGAGTTGGGACTGGGCTATTGCAACTCAGTTTTGTGAGCTAATCCTGGCTTGTCGAATGGTCCATGGCAACAATGGAGCTGCTGTAAAAGTACTTATGAAATGGTTGAGTGACCACAAAGGTTACATAGCTTAGATCAAGTATTACTAATGAGTAGATTCCTTACCATTAATTGTTAAGGAGGACCGAATTGTTAAGGACCTAATAATAATACTAATGTTCTCCACTCCAGGTGTCCAAGTAGGTGTGAGTCGCTGGCCTAAACCCAGTAACCAATAAGTGTTATATATAATACAATCTATGTGATTGCTTAGGTATTGATTTGGTCCTGAAGCTTCTGATATCTCTCACCTCTTTTCCTAAATATATATGTTCCCCTCACCCCCTTGATTCCACTAAAGATCGGCGAGCTCTGTCATCCCCAACTTAATCTCCTAAGGCTGACGGGTTTACAGCTAATAAATTCAATGGGGAAGTCCCTACTATTATGTGCCGAAAATAGAAGCATTGTCATCCTGGAAGAGGAATCAGCAACAGAATACATCATTGCCTCAAGGAAAAGACATGTTGCGGACTCTGACATTGTGAAGCTCTTTCCTCATCACCATCATCAAACAGTGAAAGCATAAAACCCCAAAACTTGGGTCAGATTGGGTTAGGGAGGGTGGGAGGAGTTCCACGATGCCAAGAAGGTGGTAAGTTGGGAGTATTCCTAGATACCCATGGGTGGACTCATATGGATTGCATTTGGGTAGAGAAACTATACAACAGTTTAAAGGTCCATCTAACTTTCATACCTCATTGAAAAAAAATCATTTGTCACCCATCTATTCCCCCACTCTCATTTTTGTTATTATCTGCCGAAAAAAGAAGCACCGTCATCATGGAAGAGGAATCAACAACAAGATACATCACTGCCTCAAGGAAAAGACACATTGTGGACTCCGGCATTGTGAATCTCTCTCTCCATCACCGTCGTCGAACAACAAAAGCATAAAACCCTAACAACTTGGGTCGGGTCAAGTTGGGGCGGGTGGGAGGAGTTTTATGATGCCAGGAAGGTGGTAAGTTGGGAGTATTCCTAGATACACATGGGTGGACTCATATGGATTGCATTTGGGTAAAGAAACTAGAAAATAGTTTAAAGGTCCATCTAACTTTCATACCTCACAGAAAAACCCATTAGTCACCCATCTATTCCCCCACTCTCATTTTTGTTGATCCTCAGTCGCACTACCATTGCTTGTGGTGCATATTCGGCTCCTATTCGATGTTGAAGGTGTAAATAGCCAAAAATGGTACTCCCAAGTGAAATCGGGTGGCGTAGAAAAAAATGGTGCTCCCTAAAGACATCTAGTGGTATATTCGAAGATGGTACACATGATCTTTTTCCCTTATTCCACTTTCCCTTTTACTCAGTTCTGATGATTTTAGGTCAATGTTGACTTTAGGTCAATGTTGACTCAAGGTCTAAATTGACTAAACCCTTGTTTTGATGATGACTAAACCATTCCATGTCTAATGTCTCTTCTTGAGTGATTTCGGATTAGGTATAGACACACTCCAAATGCCCTAATTTGCGCATCTCAAATTGCAGAAAAGACAAGTCAAAGTCAATACAAGTGCACATTTTTGGAATATGATCTAAATCCATTAGAATCATGTTGTAAATCACTTGTAATGATTGTATGACTTGTAATTAAGCTTAGAAAAAATTAGGAGCACTTAGATCAAATATTTAAGCACTCAAAAGTCATTTTCCAAAATTCACATCAGGTTGTTCATCGGTCAAGTCACAAACTAGACCGATCCTGATTGGATCTTGAAAATGATTTTTGATCGGTCGAGTTTTCATTTCACATAACTCGATTGATCCCTCTGTGGACCAAAAATGATTTAAGTGAATCGATCGAGTTACCCCAGGACAAACTTGACCGATGGCCTAAATTGATCTTGTCGCTTAGTGGGATCGGTCGAGTTACCTTTATAGAAACTTGACCGATTGCACTGTATGGAAAAGTACAGAAAAATGTTTCTAGCCGTTGTGGAGTTGCAACATTCAAAAATATATATTTATTTCAAGCCACAAAATGGCTAGTTTTTATTCTTAAGTGTTCCCAAAGGCTAAGAGGCATCCCCAACTATAAATAGGACCCCTTGGGCTTCATTCCAAGGTTGAGCATTCAATGAAAAGCTCGATATAAGGTTCCTAGTCTATAGTTGAGTGCCTCCTACAACCTCCTCTCTCTCTCTCTAAGCTTAATCACTTTCATCATCCATTAGAGTGAGTAGGTGATTTGTAAGAGAGCTAGTCCTACATGTATATCTTGTGAGGCTCTCACTTCCACTACTACCCATTCTCTCATTTCAACCATGAAAAATGAAGATTTTCTCTCTTGGATAAGAGAGGTGAAGAACAACAAGGGAAGGAGCCACTTGGTGAAGATCAAGGTCGAAGACTTGGAGTAAGAGTGGGTAAGCCCTTGGTGAAGGCAGAAGACACCTTGCTTAAGTAGGTAAGTCCTTGGTGGAAGCTTCTCCGAGTGAAGGTGAAGTCAAATGCTGAAGATCTAAGAAGAGTAGGTAATTCCTAGAAGGCTGAGACTTGTGCAAGAGTGGGTAAGTCCTTGGAGAAGGCCACAATCTCATTGCAAAGTGGGTAAGTCCTTGGTAAGGTTGAAGAATCTTTGTATTGGATAGGTAAGTCCTTTGGTGGGTCATGTATTGTAAGTTTTATGAATGAATATAAGAGTGTAATGGTTAAGAATCATAGAGGTTGACCTCTCTAAGTAGTGGACTGACATACTTCTAGTTTGAAGTGTGGAACCACTCTACATAGCTTATCAATTGGTGTATGTCCCCCATGCTATGTATGTTTTAGTTGCACTCAAATTTTCTATTTAGCAACCTTATCTTATGAAATATCTTGAAGGTCTAATGAATTTTGTTTAAGTGCATTCAGCTCTATTCCCCCCCTCTAGAGCATTTAATCACCCATCTAGGATCCAACAATTGGTATCAGAGCAGGTCTTCTCCAAGCACACTTCAATAAGTAGGATAAGATGGGTGATTACCAAAGTGGGAGATACTTCATCAACCTTCTAATCTTTTATGGGAGTAACTTCCTCTATTGGAAAAGAAGGCTACAATTCTACATCCAAGGATCATGTCTTGAGCTATAAAAAATGGTGGACCATCCATACAAGCTACTGGAGACCAAGATAGAAGAATGGGATGAAGATACCATGAAGAAATCCACCTTGAATGCAAGAGCAATAAACATCCTCTATGCCACCATGAACCCCACCGATTTCAACTGAATTTCCTCTTGTGAGATGACCTATGAGGTTTGGATATAGCTATGCATCACTTATGAGGGGACAACTCAAGTGATGGAAAGCAAAGTCTACATGCTCAAAGGGCTACTTGAGAACTTTAAGATGGGAAAGGAGGAGAAGATATCCAACATGTACTCAAGACTCAACACAATTGTAAATGTCCTTTCCATCCTAGGTGATCCTATGATAGAGGAGAGATCAACTCTAATATACTTATAACTCTCCCCAAGAGATGGGAACCCAAGCTGACTTCTATTGAAGAAGTAAGGTCTCTTGATGATATCCCCATTGAAGAGCTCATTGGAAATTTACAAGCTCATGAAGTCACACTTGACAAAAGAGAAGAAGTTGAAAGACAAGAGGAGACAGAGCTAAAGAGAATGAAGAAGGCTGAAATCAAGGGTCAAATTGAATTTATTATGGGACAAGCCTCTCCATCCTCTCATGTGGAAGAAGATGCCATGTACTCCAAGGGTAGATTCTATGAAGGAAAGAATTCCTCCTCCAGCCAGTGCCTCAAGTGTGGAAAGAAGGGTCACTTCAAGATAGATTGTCTATAAGGCAAGAAGACCCATCATCACAAGGAAAGAGAAGAGAAGTACAAGAAGAAGAAGAAATGGCACAAGAGCTCAAGTGACTCCTCCAACTCAAGCTCAAGTGGAGGATCTATATCAAGCTCTAGTGATGAAGGAGAATGTCATTTTTTTCTTATGGCATCAACAAGTGAAGACTCAAATGAGATAAATCTAAACTCTTTAGATAAAGAACCTTTAATTGCCATCATTAATGCTACTCGTGTCTCTCTTAAGTATTCTAAAAAGAAAAGGAAAAAGCTTGCTAGAGTTGTTGATAATATGCATGTAGAATTAGATGACCTTGAACATGCTAATACTTGCTTGCTTGATGATAAAAATGTTTGTCTTAGTCAAGTAGATGCTCTTAAACTTGAAAATTCTAGTTTACTTGATAAGATTATATTTCTAGAAGATCAATCTCTTATGCCTAGTTCTAATGAAGAGTATACTTTAATTAGTGATTATCTCATGCATGGTATTGATTATTTAAAACTAAAAATGAGGAAAAAGATTTTGTTTTGCAAGGATTAGAATCTAAAAATGGTTTTATCGTTCTAAGATTGCTTTGCTTGAAATAGAAAATGACTCCTTACTTGCTAAAATCAATGTGCTTGAATCATGTTCTAGTTCTACTAGTAGAGACCTCTTCATATTGATAGAAATTCTTATTTAAATAAAGCTCTTTACTTAGAAAAAGATCTTTTGCATGCTAGAGATGATATCAATCATTTGTCTTCTACTACTTCTTCTCTTATGCATGATAATCATAGTTTGAGATCTTCTTTGTAAAGATTCTTAGTTGGTAAAAAGAATCTTAATGATATACTACACCATACTACTAAACAAATTGGTAGACATGGTTTAGGGTATGATGGTAGTCAAAGGAACAACAAAGGTAAATGACCTCCAATCTTCGATGGAGAATCCTCTAGTTCCAAGGCTATGGGCACATGCAACTATTACAATGATATTAACCATTATTCTACTTGTTGTCCTTTTAGGAAAGCATCCAAAAGCAATATGACTTGGGTTGCTAAGCTAACCCCTCCGAACCCAAAAACATAATTGGGGATCAATTCATCTTTCTTCTTGTAGGTAATTGCAAATGGGTTGACTTGAGCTATTGAATTACAAAATGACTTCTCAATCCACATGAAATAAGAAAGGTGAGATGTGTAGAGGGTGACAAGAAGTATAAAAGCAATGGTAAGCACAGAGGTAATGTTATTTTTGCTCATATCCAATTCTAACTTAATTATGTCAAGTTTGTGTGCACTATGTATATGATTTTTGAGTCAAAAGTAGTATTTTGTGACTCTCTTCACACTCTTGCTCAAAAATTGTTTCTAATACTTTCATAGTGCATTACTAAGCCTACACATGTTTCGATATGGTTTATATTTCTATCATGCCTCTAGATATATTTTCATATATATAAGTGTGCTTTTTGACAACAGGTTCGACCGAGTTTGTCTTGTTAGAAACTCGACCGATAGGCACCAATGGGTGTTGCCAACAACTATAATATGTTGATTTGTCAATACACAGAACTTGATCGACAACACTACACACAGAATATACATTTGGCTTATTTAATGAGAATTTCCCTCTCAACTAGATTTTCTCAACCAATATCCTTATTATTTGGCACTCCCATTCGGTACCTTTATATATGCATATTTCCATGTTCTAAATTGCCTATCTTGCTTACGACTCTATCTTTCTAATTGCTCTAAATTGGTATACATGTATATCTTGCAATCACTTTCTTTGAGTTGTTTTGCAAGTTTTGATGATGATCTCTTTAGATCTCTTGGTTGTGTATTAAATTGCTTCCGCTATGCTCAAACTTGCTACATATATATATTTGTATATCTTGTTTTGATACAACCTTGAGGTTCTTAGTGGTAATCATCTTTTGGTAATGATGCATATTTGCTAGTGAGTAATATTTTTTCATGCTTCTAAAATTATATATCTCTTTGTTTGGATGTATCTCTACATCTACTCATAGCTTACTTTATCTTGTGCATCTCTCTCTATAATCTAAATCCTACTAGAAGTCCTAACTTGTGATATCATCTACTAGTAGTTCATATACATGTAGTTCTAGCCTTGTTCATCAAGTGGTATTTCACTATATGCTATGCTTGTATCTTATCTCATACATGTTCAAGCTTGTTCCTTGAATTGTATATCTACTAACTTTAGTTGCCTATATAGCATTGTGATGCAGGATGCATAGAGCTACATTGTATGTAGAACTTGGAGAATCTTTGGATTTTATACAGATTTTTCTCTAGTTCCAGATTTTGATGCAAGAGTAGTGTTTTTATGCAGAAATGGCCTTCTTAGCAAGACTCGTCGCTTTGACATGAGCCCTGACACTTTTTGGGAGAATTGCGTCATCTTGAGGGTAGAAATTTTGATTTATTATTTTTCTACAACACTTTATCTTGCATTTTGGGTTGTTCAAGTGCATGCTTAAATTTGCTTTTATTCTATGCTTGGACAAGCCCCTAGATGTGCTTTTGTTATCTCCTTTCTTTTAACAAGTGGTGTTTCTTATTTTTTCATACCCCCACTTTTTGAAATGACAAAGGGAGAGAAAGGTATGTCTTCTTTTAACAAAAGAGGGAGAAGGCATGTCTTACATGAAGAGGAGAAGCATGTCCATGTAAAGGGGAGAAAGTAAAGGGGAGAAGACATATATGTGTAGAACATATATGAGTAGAATACATAGTATTCTATACATGTTATGAAAGCTAACCATGTAGGAGAAATAACAACAATTGAGGGGAGTACGAGAACTCCACGAGCATCAATTGAGGGGGAACATATGAACTCAATTCTATTGAAACTCCTTGGTTTCTCCAAAGGTATGACTTTACTTCAATGCTTTCAATATATTTATGGAATGGTTTTTCATCTTCAAAAAGGGGTAGAATATTGACTCTAGGTCAATGTTGACTCAAGATCTAAATTGACTAGACCCTTGTTTTGATGACAACTAAACCATTCCACTTATTTGTGTCTAATGTCTCTACTTGAGTGATTTCATATTAGGTATAGACCCACTCCAAATATCTTAACTTGCGTATCTCAAATATCTCAAATTGGAGAAAAGATAAAGTCAAAGTCAATACAAGTGCACATTTTTGGAATATGATGTAAATCTATTAGAATCATGTTGTAAATCACTTGTAATGATTGTATGACTTGTAATTTAGCTTAGAAAAAATCAAGAGCACTTAGATCGAATATTTAAGTACTCAAAAGCCATTTTTCATAATTCACGTCAGGCTGTTCATCGGTCGAGTCACAAACTCGTCCGATCCTGATTGGATCTTGAAAATGACATTTGATCGGTCGAGTTTTCATTTCGTAGAACTCAACCGATCCTTATGCAGACTAAAACTGATTTAAGTGAATCAATCAAATTACCCCAGGACAAACTCGACCGATGGCCTAGATTGGTCTTGTCACTTAGTGGGATCAGTCGAGTTACCTTTATAGAAACTCGACCGATTGCACTGTATAGAAAAGTGCAGAAATGTGTTTCTAGCCATTGTGGATTTACAACAATCGAAAATATATCTGTTACAAGCCACAAAATCGTTACTTTTTGTTCTTAAGTGTTCCCAAAGGCTAAGAGGCATCCCTAGCGATAAATAGGACCCCTTGGGCTTCATTCTAAGGTTGAGCATTCAATGAAAAACTCTATATGAGGTTCCTAGTCTATAGTTGAGTGCCTCCTACAACCTCCTCTAAGATTAATTACTTGCATCATCCATTAGAGTGAGTATGAGATTTGTAAGAGAGCTAGTCCTACATGTATATCTTGTGAGGCTCTCACTTCCACCACCTCCCATTCTCTCATTTCAACCATGAAAATGAAGGTTTTCTCTCTTAGCTAAGAGAGGTGAAGAAGAACAAGGGAAGGAGCCCCTTGGTGAAGATCAAGGCTGAAGACTTAGAGCAAGAGTGGGTAAGCCCTTGGTGAAGGCAGAAAACTCCTTTCTCTAGTGGGTAAGTCTTTGGTGGAAGCTTCTCCGAGTGAAGGTGAAGTCAAAGGTCGAAGATCTAAGAAGAGTGGGTAATTCCTAGAAAGTTGAACACTTGTATAAGAGTGGGTAAGTCCTTGGAGAAGGCCGAAGACTTATTGCAAAGTGGGTAAGTCCTTGATAAGGTTGAAGAATCTTTTTATTGTATATGTAAGTCCTCTGGTGGGTCATATATTGTAAGTATTATGAATGAATATAAGAGTGCAATGGTTAAGACATCCTAAAAGTTGACCTTTCTAGTTAGTGGAATGACATAGTTCTAGTTTGAAATGTGGAACCATTCTACATAGATTGTCAATTAGTGTATTTTTAATCTCTCTCTCCCATTCTATGTATGTTTTAGTTGCACTCAAATTTCCTATTTAGCAACCTTATCTTATGAAATATCTTAAAGGTCTAATGAATTTTTTTTAAGTGCATGAAGCTCTATTCACCCCCCCCTCTAGAGAATCTAATCACCCATCTAGGATCCATCAGGTTCTAGGAGCAACTCTTTCATCTAAGGGGAAGCAACCATTGTAGGAGTTCTTTGGATCATCCACTATCTGTGGTACAAATGGAAGTTCTAAATTACTGCTAGGAAACCTATTGGCATTGTTTTAGTAATAAGAAGTCCCCTAACATGCAACAATGGTTGCCCTTGTCCAATTTGTGGTATAACACCATTAAGCACCCTTCTTATGGATTTACTTCGTTTGAGGTGTGGTATGATTGGCAGCCATTGATGCTGGCCTCCCATGCATTGAGATCATTTGGTATTTTTGTGACCCAATATGTAGAAGAAATATTGAAAAGCCGATATTTTCCTTGATGAGTTGAAGACCAATCTACTCTGCACTCAAGAAAAAATCACAATCATTCTCAAGCTAAATCTATTTAAGGCAATAGGTGGCGGTACGAATAAACAATCAGAAGTTGGAACCTTACTTCTTTAAACCACGTCAGGTGGAGCACATGATGAAGTCCTTCTATGTGGATGTTCCTGCCTCTCAAACACCAAGTTGGGACTGGGCCATAGCATCTCACTTTTGTGAGCTAATCCTGGTTGGTCGAATGGTCCATGGCAACGATGAAGCTATTGGAAAAGTACTGATGAAATGGTTGGGTGATATAAAAGGTTGCAGATCTTGACTCAAGTACTACTAATGAGCAGCTTCCTTGCCATCAATTATCAAGGAGGACCAAATTGTTAAGGACCTAATAACAATACTAATGTTCTCCTCTTCAGGTGTCCAAGTTGGGGTTATTCGCTGGCCTAAACCCTATAACCAATTAGTGCTATATATAAAATAGTCTGTGTGATTTCTCGAGTATTGATTTGGTCCTGAAGCTTTTGATATCTCTCACCTCTTTTCCTAAATATATCCTTTCCTCTCTTCCTCTTGCTTCCACTAAAGATCGGCGAGCTCCGTTGACCCCAACTTCATCTCCTAAGGCTGACGAGTTTAGTGCTAATAAATTAGATGGGACAGTCCCTACTATTACGTACCGAAAGAAGAAGTACCATCTTCAAGGATGAGCAATCAACAACACAATAAACTGTTGCCTCAAGGAAAAGACACATTGTGGACTCCGCCATTGTGAAGCTCTTTCCCCGTCACCGCCGTCAAACAACAAAAGTACAAAACCCCAACGACTTTGGTCGGATTGGTTTGGGGTGGGTGAGAGGAGTTCTAAACTCCAGGAAGGTAGTAAATTAGGAGTATTCCTAGATACCCACAAGTGGACTTGTTTGGATTGCATTTGGGTAAAGAAACTAGACACCGGTTTAAAGGTCCATCTAACTTTCGTACCTAACAAAAAAAATCCCATGAGTGACCCATCTATCTCCCCATCTCATTTTTGTTGTATCCTTAGATGCCCCACTATCTTCTCTAGTGCACATTTAGCTCCTATTCGATGTTGAATGTGTAAATAGCCAAAATGGTACTCCAAAACAAAATGCAGTGGTGTAGTCTGGTGCTCCCTAATGACATCCAGTGGTGTAGCAAAAAATGGTACACATGATATTTTTACTTTATTCCATCTTTCCCCTTTGCTCAGTTCTGGGAGTAGCTCTTTCGTCTAAGGGGAAGCAATCTTTATAGGAGTTCTTTGGATCATCCATGATTTGCGGGACCAATGTAATTCTAAATCACTGTCAGCAAACCTATTGGCATTGTTTTTGTAATGTGCAATCCTTTGACATGTTAAAATGGTTTTGCTTGGCCGAGTTGTGGTATAACACCATTGAGCACCATTATTATGGATTTACTTCCTTTGAGGTGTGGTATTATTGGCAAACACTGATGTTGGCCTCCCATGCGTTGGACACATTTGGTATTTTGGTGACCCAATATGTAGAAGAAATATTGACAAGTCAAAAATTTTCTTGAGTTGAAGACCAATCTGCTCTGTGCTCAAGAAAAAATCACGATCAAGCTCAACCTAAAGCTATTCAGGGAAGAAAGTGGTGGTATGGCTGAATAGTTAGAAGCTTGCACCTTGCTTCTTTGAACCCCATCAAGTGGAGTACAGGCTAAAGTCCTTCTATGTGGCTATTCTTGCCTCACAGACACCGAGTTGGGACTAGGCCATGGCAGCTCAGTTTCGTGAGCTAATCCTGGCTTGTTGAATGGTCCATGGAAGCAACAAAGTTGCTGCAAAAGTACTGATGAAATGGTTGGGTTACCACAAATGTTGCAGAGCTTGACTCAAGTACTATTAATGAGAAACTTCCTCACAGTCAATTATCAAGGAGGATCGAATTGTTGAGGACCTAATAATGAACTAATTTTCTCCTCTACAAGTGTCCAAGTATGTCTTATCCACTGGCCTAAACCCTATAAAAATGAGTGCTATATATAATGCAGTCTGTGTGATTTCTCAGGTATCAATTTGGTCCCAAAGCTTCTGATATCGCTCACCTCTTTTCCTAAATATATTCGTTCCTCTCATCCCCTTGCTTCAACTAAAGATCGGTGAGCCCCTTCGACCCAACTTCATTTCCTAAGGCCGACGAGTTTAGAACTAATAAATTTGATGGGGGAAGTCCCTGCTATTACCTACCAAAAGAAGAAGCACCATCATCAAGGAAGAGCAATCAACAGTAGAATACATCACTCCCTCAAGGAAAAGACACATCGTGGACTCTGCCATTATGAAGCTCTTTCCTGTCACTACCATCGCACAACGGAAGTACAAAACCCCAATGACTTAGGTCAGATTGGGTTGGGGCGGGTGGTAGGAGTTCCATACCATAAAGAAGGTGGTAAGTTGAGTGTATTCCTGGATACCAATGGCTGGAGTCATTTGGATTGCATTGGGGTAAAGAAATTGGACACCACTTTAAAGGTCAATCTAACTTTCGTACCTAACAAAAAAAGCTCATGAGTGACCAATCTACCTCCCCCTCTTATTTTTGTTGTATCCTCCACTGCACTACCATCACCTCTAGTGCATATCCAACTCCTGTTCGATGTTGAAGGCGTAAATAGCCAAAAATGGTACTCCCAAGTGAAATCTAATGGCGTAGCCGAAAATGGTTCTCCCTAACGACATCTAACAGTGTAGCCAAAAATGGTACATATGATCTTTTTCCTTTATTCAATATTTCCCCTTTGCTTGGTTCTGGGAGTAACTCTTATGTCTAAGGGGAAGCAACCTTTGAAGGAGTTCTTTGGATCATCCATGATCCGTGGGACAAATGGAAATTCTAAATTGCTATTTGGAAACCTATTAGCATTGTTTTTGTAATGAGCAGTCCCTTGACATGCTACAATGGTTTCCCTTGGTTGAGTTGTGGTATAACACCATTGAATACCCTTCTTATGGATTTACTTCCTTTGAGGTGTGGTATGATTGGCAGCTACTAATGCTGGCCTCCCATACATTGGGCTCATTTGGTATTTTGGTGACCCAATATGTAGAAGAAATACTGACAAGTCGACATTTTCCTTGAGGAGTTGAAGACCAATCTGCTCTGCGCTCAAGAAAAAATCACAGTCAAGCTCAAGATAAAGCTATCCAGGGAAGCAGGTGGTGGTACACATGAACAATCAGAAGCTGGCGCCTTGCTTCTTTGGACCACATTAGGTGGAGCACAGGCTAAAGTCCTTCTATGTGGCTATTCTCGTCTCATGAACATCGAGTTGAGACTGGGCCATGGTAGCTCAGTTTCGTGAGCTAATCCTACCTTGTCAAATGGTCCATGGAAACCACTGAGCTTCTGCAAAAGTACTGATGAAATGGTTGGGTGGCCTCAAAGGTTGTGGAGCTTGACTCAAGTACTACTAATGAGAAACTTACTCACCGTCAATTATCAACGAGGACCAAAATGTTGAGGACCTAATAATAATACTAATGTTCTCCTCTTGAGGTGTCCAAGTAGGTGTGAGCTGCTGGCCTAAACCCTACAACCAATAAGTGCTATATATAATACATTATGTGTGATTTCTTGGGTATCCATTTGGTCCTAAAGCTTCTGATATCTCTCACCTCTTTTCTTAAATATATCCTTTCCTCTCATACCCTTTCTTCCACTGAAGATTGACAAGATCCGTCGATCTTTGCTTCATCTCCTAAGGCCGGCGAGTTTAGAGCTAATAAATTCAATGGGACAGTCCCTGCTATTACTTGCCTAAAGAAGAACAACCATCGCCAAGGAAGAGAAATCAACAACACAATAAACTAGTGCCTCAAGGAAAAGACATATCGTGCACTCCGCCATTATGAAGCTCTTACTCCGCCACCGCTGTCAAATAACAAAAGTACAATACCCCCAATGACTTGGGTCGGATTGGATTGGGGCGGGTGAGAGGAGTTCCATACTGTCAGGAAGGTGGTAAGTTGGGAGTATTCCTAGATACCCATGGGTGGACTCATTTGGATTGCATTTGGGAAAAGAAATTGAACACTAGTTCAAAGGTCCATCTAACTTTTGTACCTAACAAAAAAAATCCCATGAGTGACCCATCTGTCTCCCCCTCTCATTTTTGTTGTATCCTCAGCCACACTATCGTCACCTCTGGTTGATATCCAGCTCATGTTCAATGTTGAAGGTGTAAATAGCCAAAATGTTACTCTCAATGGAAATCCAGTGGCGTAGTCGAAAATGGTGCTCCCTAATGACATCCGGTGGTGTATCCAAAAATGGTACACATGATCTTTTTCCTTTTTTCCATCTTTCCCTTTGCTTGGTTCTGGGAGCAGTTCTTTTGTCTAAGAGGATGCAACCTTTGCAAGAGTTCTTTGGATCATCCACGATCCTCGGGACCAATGTAATTCTAAATCACTGTCAGGAAACATGTTGGTGTTGTTTTTGTAATGTACAATCCTCTGACATGCTAAAATGGTTTCCCTTGGCCGATTTGTGGTATAACACCATTGAGCACTATTCTTATGGATTTACTTCCTTTGAGGTGTGGTATGATTGGCAGCCACCGATGCTAGCATCCCATGCATTGGGCTCATTTGGTATTTTGGTGATGCAATATGTAGCAGAAATACTGACAAGCCAACATTTTCCTTGAGGAGTTGAAGACCAATTTGCTCTGCACTCAAGAAAAAATCACGATCAAGCTCAAGCTAAAGCTATTCAGGGAAGCAAGTGGTGGTACATCTGAACAGTCAGAAGCTTGCACCTTGCTTCTTTGGACCACATCAGGTGGAGCATAGGCTGAAGTCCTTCTATGTGGCTGTTCTTGCCTCGTAGACACTGAGTTGGGACTGGGCGATGGAAACTCAGTTTGATGAGCTAATCCTGGCTTGTTGAATGGTCCATGGCAACAATGAAGTTGCTGCAAAAGTATTGATGAAATGGTTTGGTGACCGCAAATGTTGCAGAGCTTGACTCAAATACTACTAATGATCAACTTCCTCACCGTCAATTATCAAGGAGGACCAAATTATTAAGGACCTAATAATAATATGAATGTTCTCCTCTCCTAGTATCCAATTAGGTGTGAGTCGCTGGCCTAAACTGTATAACCAATGAGTGCTATATATAATACATTCTCTATGATTGCTCGGGTATCAATTTGGTCCCGAAGATTCTAATATCTCTCACCTCTTTTCCTAAATATATCCATTCCTATCATCTTCTTTCTTCCACTAAAGATCGGCGGGTTCTGTTGACCCCAACTTCATTTCTTAAGGCCAGTGAGTTTAGAGCTAACAAATTCGACGGGGCAGTCCCTACTATTACCTGCCAAAAGAAAAAGCATTGTCATCAAGGAAGAGCAAGCATTGGCAGAATACACCACTGCCTCAAGGAAAAAACACGTCATGGACTCCACCGTTGTGAAGCTCTTTCCTGCCTCCACCGTCGAGCAACAAAAGTACAAAACCCCAACGACTTGGGTTGGATCGGGTGGGAGGAGTTTCATACCATCAAGAAGGTGGTAAGTTGGGAGTATTCCTGGATACCCATGGGTGGACTCATTTGGATGAAAGAAACTGGATTTAAAGGTCCATCTAACTTTCATACCTAACAAAAAAAACCAATGAGTGACCCATCTATCTCCCCCTCTTATTTTTGTTGTATCCTCATTTGCACTACTGTCGCCTCTGGTGCTTATCCAACTCTTGTTTGATGTTGAAGGTGTAAATAGCAAAAAATAGTACTCCCAAGTGAAATCCACTGGGATAGCCAAAAATGGTGCTCCCTAATGACATCTAGTGGTGTAGCCGAAAATGGTACACATGATCTTTTTCCTGTATTCCATCTTTCCCCTTCGCTTGGTTCTGAGAGCAGCTCATATGTCTAAGGGGAAGTAACCTTTGCAGGAGTTCTTCAGATCATCCATGATTCGTGGGATGAATGGAAGTTCTAAATTGCTATTAGGAAACCTATTGGCGTTGTTTTTGTAATGAGCAGTACCCTGACATGCTATAATGGTTTCCCTTTGCTGATTTGTGGTATAACACCATTGAGCACCCTTCTTATGGATTTACTTCCTTTGAGGTGTGGTATGATTGGAAACCACTAATGTTGGCCTCCCATGTGTTGGGCTCATTTGGTATTTTGGTGACCCAATATGTAGAAGAAATACTGACAAGCTGACATTTTCCTAGAGGAGTGGAAGACCAATCTGCTCTGTGCTTAAGAAAAAATCACAATCAAGCTCATGATAAAGTTATTCAGGGCAGCAGGTGGTGGTACATCTGAGCAATCAGAAGCGGGCACCTTGCTTCTTTGGACCACATTAGGAGGACCATGGGTTGAAGTCCTTTTATGTGGTTTTTCCTGTCTCACAAACATTGAGTTGAGATTGGGCCATGGCAGCTCAGTTTTGTGAGTTAATCCTAGCTTGTAGAATGGTCCATGGCAGCAACGGATCTGCCAGAAAAGTACTGATGAAATGGTTGGGTGATGACAAAGGTTGCGGAGTTTGACACAAGTACTACTAATGAGCAACTTCCTCACCATCAATTATTAAGGAGGAACGAACTGTTAAGGACCTAATAATAATACTGATGTTCTCCTCTCTAGGTGTCCAAGTAGGTGTGAGCCGCTGGCCTAAACCCAGTAACCAATGAGTGCTATATATTATACAGTCTGTGTGATTGCTTGGGTATCAATTTGGTCCTGAAGCTTCTGATATCTCTCACCTCTTTTCCTAAATATATCCGTTCCTCTCATCCCCTTGCTTCCACTAAAGATCGGCGAGCTCTGTCGACCCCAACTTCATCTCCTAAGGCTGACAAGTTTAGAGCTAATAAGTTCGATGGGGCAATCCATGGTATTTCCTGCCAAAAGAAGAAGCAGCATCGTCAAGGAAGATCAATCCACAGTAGAATACACCGCTGCCTCAACGAAAAGGCATCTCGTGGACTCTGCCGCTGTGAAGCTCTTTCACCGTCGCGAACAACGAAAGTACAAAACCCCAGTGATTTGGGTTGGATCGAGTTGGGGCAGGTGGGACGAGTTCCATACCGCCAAGAAGGTGGTAAGTTGGGAGTATTCCTTGATATCCATGGGTGTACTCGTTTGGATTGCATTTGAGTAAAGAAATCGGATACCGGGCAAAGGTTCATGTAACTTTTGTACCTAACAAAAAAAGGCCCATGAGTGACCCATCTACCCCCTCTCATTTTTGTTGTATCCTCAGTTGCACTACCGTCGCCTCTGGTGCATGTCCAACTCATGTTCGACGCCGAAGGTGTAAATATCCAAAAATGGTACTCCCAAGCAAAATCCAGTGGTGTAGCCGAAAATGGTGCTCCCTGACGACATCCAGTGGTGTAGTAAAAAATGGTACACATGATCTTTTTCCTTTATTCCATCTTTCCCCGTCTCTCGGTTCTAGGAGCAACTATTTCGTGTAACGGGAAGCAACCTTTGTAGGAGTTCTTTGGATCATCCCTGATTGGTGGAAAAAATGGAAGATCCAAATCGCTCAGGAAACCTATTGCCATTGTTTTTGTAATGAGTAGTCCCCCTAACATGTAACAATGGTTGCCCTTGGCCGAGTTGTGGCATAACACCATTGAGCACCCTTCTTCTGGATTTACTTCCTTTGAGGTGTGGTATGATTGGCAGCCACTGATGCTGGCCTCCCATGCGTTTGGCTCATTTGGTATTTTGGTGACCCAATATGTAGAAGAAATAATGACAAGCCGACATTTTCCTTGTGGAGTTGAAGATCAATCTACTTTGTGCTCAAGAAAAAATCACGATCAGGCTCAAGCTAAAGCTATTCAGGGCAGTAGGTGGTGGTACAACTGAACAATCAAAAGTGGACACCTTGCTTCTTTGGACCACGTCAGGTACTGCACGGGCTGAAGTCCTTCTATGTGGCTGTTCCTGCCTCAGAGACACTGAGTTGGGATTGGGCCCTGGCAGTTCACTTTCGTGAGCTAATCCTGGCTTGTCGAATGGTCCATTGAAATGACGAAGCTGTTGTAAAAGTACTGAAGAAATAGTTTCGTGACCGTAAAGGTATGAGCAACATCCTCACCATCAATTATTAAGTTGACCAAACTGTTAAGGACCTAATAATAACACTGTTGTTCTGCTCACCAGGTGTCCAAGTAGGGTGTGAGTCGCTGGCTAAAACCCTATAACCAATGAGTGCTATATATTAATACAATCTATGTGATTGCTCCGGTATCGATTTGGTCCTAAAGCTTATGCTGTCTCTCACCTCTTTTCCTAAAGGACTAAGATTTTGTCAAGCTCACGCTCCGTAACGCGTGGTTTCACGCGCGGTGAAACAGCCCTAAACCAATTGCTATCATGCCGCCACATGACATAATATAATTGGTTGATCTTTTAGGATTATGCAATAGGCAAATAAATTTGTTTTCCTTATAACTTTTGTACCATAATGAATTTTTTAATAAAACAAAAATCGTTGGTTTCGTTATGAAAAATACAATCTAACAAGCCTAATATTGACATATTTTTAAAAAATATATATATAAATGATATATATATATATATATATATGTTAACTGACAACCAACTATGGTGCCCATAAATAGTTATTGACACCTAAAAATGATTAGTCGACGCACAAAATGATTCATTGACATGCAAAAGTCTGAAAATGACATCCAAATAAGGTAATTGATGCCCAAAATAGTTCATTGACACCGAAAATTTTAAAATGACGCCCAAATAAGGTAATTGACGCCCAAAATGGTTCATTGACACCCAAACGTTTAAAATGACGCCCAAATAAGGTATTTTGGACACTATGACGCCCATAAATAGTTATTGACACCTAAAAATGATTAATTGACGCCCCAAATTGTGCATTGACACCCAAAAGTAGAAAGATGGTACCCAAATAAGGTAATTGACGCCCAAAATGGTTCATTGACACCCAAAAGTTTAAAATGACATCCAAATAAGGCATTTTGGATGCTATGACTCCCATAAATGGTTATTTACACCTAAAAATAGTTAATTGACGCCCAAAATGGTTCAGTAACACCCAAAAATATAAAGACGATGCCCAAATAAGGTAATTGACGCCCAAAATGATTCATTGACACCTATAAGTTTAAAATGACGCTCAAATAAGGTATCGACAATTAAAACAACATAATACCCAAATAACTTATTGGCACCCATAAATGGCTAATGACACCTAAAGATGGTTAATTGATGCCTAAAATGATTCATTGGCATCTTGAATAACAGATTTATATTATTTTTACATTTTTTTAAATATATCAATATTAGTCTTATTGGAATGCATTTCTCATAACGAATCTAATGATTTTTGTTTCGTCAAAAAATTCATCACGATTCAAAAGTTATAAGCAAAACAAATTTATTTACATATTACACAACCTCTGTCAGCCCATCCAATTAAAATCCGCCACATCAGTATCCCAAAATCAGCCTCTCCCCAACAAACCACTTCTTCCCAAACCACTTCTTCCTGCGCGTGACAGAACTATATTCGTTTCCTAAATATATCTGTTCCTCTCACTCCTAAAGACCCGTGAGCTCCGTCGACCCCAACTTCATCTCCTAAAGCTGGCCAGTTTAGAGCTAATAAATTTGACGAGCATTCCCTGCTATTACCTGCCAAAAGAAGAAACACCATCATCAAGGAAGAGCAATCAACATCAAAATACACCGCTGGCTCAAGAAAAGACACGTCATGGACTCTGCTGTTGTGAAGCTCTTTGTCAGTCACCGCCGTTGAACAACAAAAGTACAAAACCCC
Organism: Alisma plantago-aquatica; assembly: GCA_963693085.1. NCBI lineage: Eukaryota > Viridiplantae > Streptophyta > Magnoliopsida > Alismatales > Alismataceae > Alisma > Alisma plantago-aquatica. Next base: position 785,017,056 of record OY856413.1, read on the forward strand.
AACGACTTCGATCAGATCGGGTTGGGGCGGGTGGGAGGAGTTTTATACTGTCAGGAAGGTGGTAAGTTGGGAGTATTCCTGGATACCCATGGGTGGTCTCGTTTGGATTGCATTTTGGTAAAGCAACTGGACACCCGTTTAAAGGTCCATCTAACTTTCGTACCTAACAAAAAAAGCCCATGAGTGATCCGTCTATCTTACCCTCTCATTGTTGTTGTATCCTCAGCCGCACTACCGTCACCTCTGGTGCATATCCGACTCCTATTCAACGTTGAAGGTGTAAATAGCTAAAAATAGTACTCCCAAGCAAAGTCCAGTGGTGTAGCCGAAAATGATGCTTAGAGGCAAAGGAGGCACATGCCCTACTAGACATTTATCAGCTTCCAACTAGTCTAAGTGCTCAGACTAACTAGTCATCCAACGACAAAGGAGACAAGTGCGTAGAATAATTAGTCATATACTCATATTTGAGGCCTCAAACTCCCGTGTTTCATCTTGACCGCATATTCTTCATTTTGGAGCATCACTCTCCCCGTAAATGTCATAAAACCTCAATTTTGCATGTAGTGTATGGCAAACTAGACCCTATAGGCAGTTGCGGAACTAGAAATCTACCATACCAGGGGCTGGCCTAGTACGAGTAGCATCAAATCTTGACGATATATATTACAGACAAAATAATACTTATTTCGATAAAAAAATTGAAAAAAAATATACTTTACGTAATTTCTCATTGCCTCCAAAATACAAAATAAACTACTTATATAATATAAAAAATTAAAAGTAAATGACATGATATAAATCACTATTTCAAAGTACTACACTTATTTCCATGTCTAAGATCATAAATTTTAAAAACCATCTCTTCAAAATTAAATAATTAGGGGATCAACAATATAGTCATTTTTTATCATTACTTGATTACTGTATAATATTACTAATACATATAAAGTATACGATTATATAGAAAATTAGAACAAACTCACCTTTTCAGTAGAGAACATACACCAAAATATAATATGGCACAATTAGTTGATGGTGTCATATGAGAAGACACAAATAATTTGTGTAGCAACCAAATTTTATACTATAGAGGATACAATTACAAAGTACTAGGTAATGCCAGTTTATTTTAAGATTTTGATACAATGATTGGTATGAAAGAGACTTCAAATAGAAAGAAGAAGAAAAACATTAATTGAGAGCCAAGTGGGTAGGTGAGGCTGCCCTAGCGCAATCGGTGTCAGTGTTGTACGGAGCTAAGGGATGAAATCCTAGGCGTCAAATTGAGGTTCAATCCATGACAAAGAGATCTAATGACTACTATTCGCGGCCCATGAAAACATAGATTGTGATTGGTCATGAAGGCAAGAGTGAGATGGCTAGGGTGAGGGGAGAAATTGGGTTGCGCATCCCCTGATTGGGCTAAAGAAATGATTAAATCAAGGTAAAACCAAAGACCAAATTTTTTTTCAATTGGTCATATCTTGGGCTACGAGGGTCCGATTGAGGTGATTTTTGCTCCATTGTAAAGATAATTGGAAGCTGTACAACTTGACATATATTAGAGATTAATTTTATGACATTGTCTTGGTTCAAAATAAATTTCATGAATGAGACATTTTAAGGATTTGAAAGATAGGTCAAAAAAACAAATTGAGTGTCACCACAAGACACATATATCCAAGATGATTCAATTTAGCATAAAATTATATTAGATATTTGAATTAAGGTATAAATTTGGATAATTATGCAAGAAGGAAGTTCATAGGACATGTATGAGGATAGAGAAAAATCTAGGTTGTCACAACAAACCAATAGTAGGCTAGAGCAAATATTGGATCAACTCTCTCTTACACTTGCTCTATGTGAGGATGTGATTCTTCCCTCCTAGATCATTGTCCCAAAAAATGTGTATGGATATGTGTGTGTCCCATGAAACCCCCTATATCCCACCATATATACAAGTGTAGTAGCCTCTGCTCAATATGTTGAACATCCTCCAACTCAAATGCCACCTCAATAGCCCTTCAACCCCCATCTCATGCCTCCACCTCAACAAAAATGAAGGCCACATCCACAATATCAACAACAAGCTCCACCTCCCCCATGAGAAAGTTAATGTTAAGAACGTTCTAAGGAGTGGAAGAGTTGTTGAATGAATGAAAGAAAAAGTAGGCAGTGGCTATGAGAATTAAGGTTCTGTTGGTTTGCAACACTGGTCAAGAATTTTGTTTATATTGTGATAAACCAAGAATGATCTTAGTGATGACTTTTTGATACCATGTGTTCCATTGTATACATCATTTGTGAGTTCTAAAATCCCTTATGATCTACCCATGATTTTGAGTGTTCCTCCCGTAATGCCTAAAAATAACCATGTTGGTTCAATCCAACCAAGTGCAAGTGAACCTCCTTTTTTCGATGTCTTAAATGAACCCTTATCATATAGGAAGATAAAGAAACATTCAAATGATATTCTTGAGATATTTAATCAAGTGAAATTCAATATTCTTTGCCTGATGCAATCAAGTAAATCCATGTCTATGCAAATTTTTTGAAGGATATCTGTACTTACAAACGAAAGGCATCATGAAGAATTCCCAAGAGTGTAAAGTTGATAGAGCAAGGGAGGTCCATATTTCACACCACTCTCTCCCCATTAAGAAGAAAGACCATGGGTTCACACTCATCCCATGTTACATTGTCAGCCACATCATTGAGAATTCCTCTCTTGACTTGGGATCTATCATCCTATTGATTCCCTACAATGTCTATATAGAGTTCGACCTAGGAAAATTGAAGCCTACCAATTGTACTACTCAATTCGCTGACCAATCCATCAAGGTGTCAACTGGATGAAATGGTAGTGATGATTGAAAACAAAACAACAAAATTGTTCCATGAATATTTTATCATTTTAGATATGAAACTAGAGGACAAGACAATTCTCATCATCTTGGGAAGAGCCTTCTTAGCTACACTTGATGCTAACATCAATCCACACACTGGCACCATTAATGTGACTTTCATGAGTATGATTCCAAGAATAAATATCTTCAAGACATTGACATGACAAGAGGAAAAAGATGCAAAGGCTAAAGATGAGTTCATTGAGGACTCACATGAGTAATGGGATGAAGAACAATGACACAATTTAGATGGCTATTTTATTTGATAAAGGGAGCAAAATTCTTTATGAATAGTCTACAAATGAGGGAACACCATGCCTGCATGATGGCAGAAAAAACTTAGTGCTAGTGGGAGTCAACCCAACTAGTTTTCCAGATTTTGAACCCATCCTTGCATTGCTTTTGCTTTTTCGTTTAAGTAATTCCAAGAAACACACACAGACACATACAACACTTGATAGTTTTTTTAATATGTTCCAAAATAGGAACATAGGTAGAGGGGATACCCAAAAGTTGAGCAAGTTATTTGAAGATCCAGAAGTGATGAAAAAAACTCTTGAGAATTGAATTGAATAAGTACATCAAACACTTAGAATGTTCATGGAATCTTCATCATAAACTTGAGAAACTACCTTGTAAAAAATATGGTGTTGATCCAAATATAAAATGGTTGTTCTCAGTGGAACAGTCTTGCTGATGGGCATGAAGAATGACTATTATCTTAGCAAAATGCTCATGCTACCTAAGGCAACTATGTTGATGTAAGTCAGTATCCTTAAAACAATTGTGTCACCTTAAACTCCATTGGCTTGAATGAGATGTGATCTTTTGAGCATGAATTGATCATTACCCTATAACTCCAAGCCTAGTATCATGTTGATGACAACATGATTCAAAACCTTGGGGTGGTAGGGAGGGATGCCTTTCTTGACTCTTGTTCTTCTATTCCAATTTCATCCATTTTCCCAGGAGATCATGTGATTGATTGCTTGTTCCACCCTTTATCCATTTTCTTTCTTGTTTTGCATTATATCATCTTTCTTAAGGTAGTTCAGTTTCTAGCATTTTTGCAGAATCTTTTTTTTTTTGCATTTTCTTGCCATGCCACCAACATATTGCATTGCTTGTATTTATTGATAATTTATTTTATGTGTGAGATATGATTTTATTTCCATGGTTTTAATGCCTTTTAGTTAGATCTTGATATGATTATGAGCTTTTGACACTTTTTTTTTCAAAACACCCAAGATTGAAACTAGTTGAGCTAAAAGACACTTGAATTGAATCTCTAATTACTTGACTTGAATCAAATGACATCTGGCATAAGCATTCATATTGTCACATGTTCGTTTCTCTATAATATCATTCTTTAACTGTACACATGATTTCAATAAAAACTGTAACCTGAGAGGGATCCACTCCTTAAATAATTGAGGAATAAATCCATTCAATCGCTACAAACTTTTATGTATGAAGGAAAATGTAAGACCCCAAACCCCGATTTAAACATAAACATAACTATATGACTTAATTGGATGCTTACTTTGGAATCTAAACTTTGGATTATGATTTAATATTAATTGATATAGCTATGTTTAAAAGTTGGGCCAATTTCAACTTTGTTTGTGATATTTAGCTAGTATATCTGTATTTTGAGGGCTTATATGCAAAAGTTCCCATTCTTGTGGATTTAAGTGCACATTTTATGCATGGATATCTTGGTATATGTTTCTTCCAAATCAACTTGTTTTAACCATCTTTGGACCTTGACCATCTTTTTCATTGGTTGATGAAAAACTGATGAAAATTTTGGGGCTCCTTTGGTTGCTGAAGGATGGGAGTTTTGGGTTGGTGAGACTTTTGGGTCAATGGGGGTTCTGGTCGATGGAGGTTCTAGGTCGATGTAATTTCTGGGTTGATGATTGATGTGTATTTTACTACGCGCTTAAACACAAGTATACGCGTCGAGTAATATAGTCCTTTGTGAGGCCCGAGTCGAACTCAGGGATACGTGAATTATTGGAGACTTCTACTAACTAATCACAATCAGCTAGGCCGAATAACAAAGTAAGGTTTGTTGTCGAAATTAAAAGAAAATAAAATGAAACAAAGAAAACAATTGATTAAAGGTTAATTTAATCAATTCAAAAGGATATCTTTAGGATGGCAGTTTCACTGCGGGTCAACATTGTATTAGGTTTTATATAATTCCTCACTCTTCTCTCTCTATCCGGGTAGTGGCCTGAAAATAGAATTACCCACTGTCGTGGTGTAATTCAATACTTAGGTTTAGGTTGATTCCACCGTCGTAGTAATCATTCCCCTAAACTAAGCGCATTATAAACGGTCTCTCAGTTCCCACCATTAATTTTACAACTCCTTTGTCAAGGGTTTTATTGATTAATGTAGGTTTCGTCTCTTTTCAACCGTTAATCCTTCTGTCGAAGTGGTTAAGGGCATTAAGTTATTATTATGGTGATCAAGCATAACAATATATATGGAGAAAACGAATCTATACCACAGATTTGAGAGAGAAAATGTGAATTATCAATATAAAATTGTCATACAATGCATTCCCGGGCTACTCCCGGTCCTAAAGATGGAGGGTTTTAGCCTCTCATGTTCATCTCACACGAATACATGGTAGAAATAGGGGACTTCATAAGAAAAACGTGAAACAAGTGGGAAAACCGCTGAACGGAGAAGAATCGACAGATCCTTGGTGTAGAATACGAGCTTCCCCTCCTGTCGGTGGTGGAATTCGTCTTCGGCATCGTCCGAATCACCCGGGATGAGCTTTTGGCCTCCGTTCTCCTTTCTCCCCTTCCTCGGCACTCGTGCAATGCGATATGAGATGATCCCCTCGTCTGGGCGGCCGTCATTAGGTATAAGTCCCTAATTAGGTCGTCAAATAACTCCAGCCGTCCGATCGAGATCAAAACAGATCCAACACATATCTACCGGCGTCGATACCATCGACGCGGGTCGATGGTATCGACCCAGCGGATTAGCGGCAACCTTCTTTTCTTTTCGTCTGAGTGCTTGTGATCATCTCGATACCATCGACTTGGGTCGATGGTATCGACTCTCTTTAGCGTCGGTTGTTGTCGTTTAGCGACGCTGTAGCCTCCATGCGTCGATGGCATCGACTTGGGTCGATGGTATCGACGGATTCCTCGCCAGCAACCTGAAGGGATCTCGATACCATCGACTTGTGTGTCGATGGTATCGACTCTGCGCTGCTCTTCTCGGCTGGCAACTTGTGGCTTGGTCGATGGTATCGACTTCCGTCGATGGTATCGACGGAAGCAGATACTTGTTTTTCCTGAAATTTCACAATAAGACCAAGTAAATCCACACAAATTATGATAATATGATAAATAATGCTCAAAATGGTAAAACAAAGGGGATTTGACATAGAATGATGGCAAAGACCAAAATGAGTGAATTATGCAATATTATCCATAAAAATGACTAATTAGAGCATAAAACACATATGAAAAAGGTCTATAAATGCGACTCAAAATCATCGCATCAAACTCCCCTAAGCTTGAACATTGCTCGCCCTCGAGCAACTAATCCTTAGAATAGAATTGCAGATGTCAACTGAAAATCAACACACCAACCCACATCCCATGTGGCTCCCACTGAACATTCTCAAACCGGACTTCTCTAACCACATAACAGTAATTACCCTAAAGGCGACAATAATCATCAATAAGAGAAATTATCCTTCAAACTGATGAACACTATCACATAAGGCAGTTAACATAATAAAATTCGCCGATTCAGCATTGGTGCATCTTGTGATCGCCTACACTACATTGCTCGCCCTAACTACCATCTACATGGAAGCAGTTCTCCTAATAATCATTAGTGAGGAGAAATTCACGGTGGCCTACCAATCCAAGCAACGGGTGGATGGAATGGGTGGTTCATGGAAGAACTTGGAAGTATTGCACAGTTTCAATATGCTTGAAAACAAAATGTCCTAAATGATGCAAATGCACATTAGAAATGCCCTAATGCCTAAAATTGGGTGAAATGATGCATGCACTAACTTTCCACCTCAAAATGAGATGGAAATCTAATTAAGCCACATCATGTACTCAATTTTCCTGTAATGCGAGTGATATCATGTTCCTTTCTCCCTCTTATTCCATTTCCTTCTAAATTCTCTTTTTTTTTTCTTTTCTCAATTTTTTTCAGATTTTCAGAAAAATTTTTTCTTCTCTTTTTTTCTTGTAGCCCACATATCCATAATTGCCTAGAAATACATGTATTGGACTGTTTTCTTCATGATTGGAATCTTTGCAATATTTCAAAGGTATGGAACAGTTTAGATCACTTTTGAGGAAAAATTGAGATACATGGTGTACTTTATGCATGATAATCATGAAAGTCATGAGTGCAACTACATGGCATGCACCTAAAGGTAATGTGCATGAATCCCTATATTTTTCTCTTTTTATGCAAAAGTATGGAAATTATCAATGCAATTCCTATCTAAATGCTATGCACACAAGAAGGAATTAAAACTGTACTTTACTTCCAATTCTTAGGTGGATTATGGAAAAATAAAGTGGAATGATCACAAGATTAGATGACTGAACCTTAGAAGAGTATTATGTGTCCCTCCTTACTGACATGTGTAGTAGTTTAGAGGGTTCTCTCTCTTACATCCAATTAAGGTCTCATTACCATTTAGTTAGATTAGGCTCAAACAACCGTTACTATCCACTTTTCATGAGTCAATGGGAGTATAGGTGTGACATATTGTTTTAAAGTTGTCATAATCAATCATTTTCATAGGATAAGTTCCCCAAGGACAACCAAGTCAAGCTATCCAAAAGACACAAAAATTTTAAAATTCCCTTAAATTTCCCATGAATACACAGCGAGATGACAACTTTTACGACATCCACAGTTACACTAGATAGATGTGGATCCTAAACAAAAAACTACAAATGCAAGAAACAAATAGCAAATAACCACTAAAAATAACAAAAGAAAAAGATAGAGCTGTTCCAGCTACCCCCCTAAGCTTGAATTCGACTATGGCCTCATAGTCAAAAACAATCTTAAGAGTGGAACAGAGATACCATATCAGTCCGATGGTGGTGGAGGCGGGTATGCCAGGGTCGTGGGGTCCGGATTTGCTCTGTATGACACTTGGCGCAAGTGGAGGAAGAAATCGTTGAAGATGTGACTTCATTTGACCAATAACCCCGTCTTGAATAACTGACCCCAACACTGCTGTGTGCCCGTCGATACCATCGACGGAAGTCGATGGTATCGACTCACTGATTAGGGCAACTGCCTCACGAGTCCGGCCGCCACCTTTATCACTTGAAAATGTCGATACCATCGACACACCCGTCGATGGTATCTCCACTGAGTCAATTTCTTCTGAAAATATCCAGAGATCTCGATGGTATCGACTGGCATGTCGATACCATCGACCTTTATTGCGCAGCCTGCCTGTAGGTATGTCGATACCATCGATGGGACCGTCGATAGTATCGACTCAGTGCGATTTTTGCAACTGTCAACCTGAACCTATGTCGATACCATCGACCAGTGTGTCGATGGTATCGACCCTGCCTGTGCCTGCACATTGAACAAACGGATCAAGGTATCTTCTTTACACTAAAATTTAAACGAAATAAAAGCAATGTATGACTAAAATTAACCTATCCTAATGTACCAATGGATGGGTTGCCTCCCAACAAGCGCCCTTGTTTAACGTCTTAGGCTAGACGGTGTGACAATCATCATCTTTTTTCCTTGGGAACTGCACTTAGAGGATCATCCGGTAATTTGAATTCAACACGATCTCCTCCAATGCCCAAGGACAAAGTCCCTCTCCCTAGGGCAGTCACGACATCCACTGTTGCTTGAAACGGCCTTCCTAGAAGAATTTCACAGCTTTGGAGCGGTGGCATATCCATGACAACAAAATCCACCAGAAATATGAATCTATCCACTTTGACTAGAACATCTTCACATACTCCATAGGGTCTCACTGTAGACCCATCCGCCAATTCAATTGTTACAGCCAACTTCTTTATCTCTTTTAACCCCAGCTTTTGAAATGTAGCCAAAGGCATGAGATTTATGCTAGCGCCAGAATCACATTGCGCTTTAGGGAAATGTTGAACACCTATTGAACACGGTATGTAAAAACCTCCTGGATCCTTTCTCTTCTTTGGTGAACTCCCTTGGATCATAGAGCTCACCGTCTCATTCATCCAATAAATTTCATCGTCTTTTATCCGCCTCTTCTTATTGATGATTTCCTTGATGAACCTCCCATAGGCGGGTACTTTCTCGATCATCTCCACTAATGGAATATTGATGTGGAGTTTTTGGAATATCTCCAGAAATTTCTTAAAGTGACGATGCTCTTTCTTTGACTTAGAATTTACCGGATCCGAAACATCAGCTGCATCAACACGCCTGTGAGGTGGCACATAAGAGCTTTTCGGGGGTACCTCCCCTAAGCTTGCTTCAATCATTCCCTCGGACGTGGGCCTTGATGAGATATCCTCAATGGTAGCAGCTTGTTGTGGATTCTCTTTCACATTTTCTGTCTCTGCACATGCACAAACAACTTGCACTTCTTCATCTTGCCTACATGGAGATATAGTATTCACAACTCTTTGTGATTTCCTGAAGAAAGGGTTTCCACCCGGCAATCCATAGTAAGTGCGTGGATATGGTATTGCTGGTATTGCATTCACATTAAAAGTCATTTTTCTTTCTTCTACAGCTTCTTGCACCTGAGATTCCTCCTCATTGCTCACCACAGACATGTACTTGACATGATGGTGTGCTTGGGCCACGTTCGCATTCTCTGCTGGTTTCTGTTGATTGGCGTGCTTGATGGCCGCCACTTCACTTGAAATCTGAGCCACGGTGGTCTCTAATGCCCACATTTGTGCTCCATGGCTTTGCAGCGTCTGCCCAAACTTAGTTAAAATATCACCTTGAGACTGCAATTGTTTACCAAACATGGCCATCATCTCTTGGTTTTGCTGGACCATTCGACTCAGTAATTCAGTGTTCTTATCCTCGGCTCTAGGCTGTGGCTTGGCATCCGGATCCTGTAGAAAGTTATTTGGATCCTTCCATGAGAACTTTTTATCCTTCCTCCATGCGTAGTCATTATTTCTATAACCCTGTTGTTGCATGAATTTCACTTGGGCCTCCTCATCTTCAGATGCATCTTCCTTAGTTAGCAGCTTCTTAGCTAGAAGATCTAACTTATCATTTAGCTCCCTAACTATTCTGGATTCACCAGCAGCCTTGACTTGTTCCACTGCACCTCTGTCGCCCCATGACTTTTCCTAGCCATGTTCTTTAGTATCTCCCAACATCTGGTGTCCGTATTGTTCAGAAAAAATCCGGATCCGGCTGAATCAAGATTACTTCTATCATGCTCGGAGAGAGCAAAATAAAAGATTTTCACTTGTGTTTCCCTGTCCAGCCCATGATGTGGGCACCTCCTCAACATAACTTGGAATCGCTCCCAGGTCTCAGAATACGTTTCACCCGCCTGTTGGGTGAAATTGTGAATTTTCCTGATCATGTCGTTGGTCTTCTCAGGAGGGAAAAACCTTTCAAAGAAAACCTCCACCATATGATCCCAAGATTCAACGAACTCATCATCGAGGTTATGTAACCACTCTCTTGCTGCTCCCGCCAGTGAACTTGGGAATAGCTTGAGGTACAACGCATCTTGGGGAAATCGGTCTATCTTCACCATATCACAGTTCTCCATGAACTGGCTGATGTGTGCAACCAGATCTTCATTTTTCAGCCCGTGAAATGCATTAGATTTTACCAAGTTGATCAGCGCCGGATCGATCTTGTATGTAGGTATGTCGATCCCCTTTTTCTTTATAGGCCCCTTTGAAGCTGATGAAGAAGACGCTTTGATCTTCTCCCATATCGTCTGTGGTTCGGCCATTTCTTCTACTTGCTCTTGCTCAGATTCAGAATCTATGTCGCTTTGGTGATCTTGCTCGTAGTAGTCCTCGTCCTCTGGTCCCGGAGATGGAACCTCAGGTGTGCGATTCGCATAGTCTGCGCTACGTGTATGCACCATGCAAAGTACCTGAAATAAGAAAATCGGGGTTCAGTACTATGCTTTGAATGAGTAAACACAATTATAGAGAAATTTAAGAATATTTAAAATTGTTTCAAAATAATAAAAATAAATGTGGCCTAGAGTGGCCGCTCTTAGCACTCAAAGTGCCAATAATTCGCCGTATCCCCAGTAACGGCGCCAAAAACTTGACGTGTATTTTACTACGCGCTTAAACGCAAGTATACGCGTCGAGTAATATAGGCCTTTGTGAGGCCCGAGTCGAACTCAGGGATACGTGAATTATTGGAGACTTCTACTAACTAATCGCAATCAGCTAGGCCGAATAACAAAGTAAGGTTTGTTGTCGAAATTAAAAGAAAATAAAATGAAACAAAGAAAACAATTGATTAAAGGTTAATTTAATCAATTCAAAAGGATATCTTTAGGATGGCGGTTTCACTGCGGGTCAACATTGTATTAGGTTTTATATAATTCCTCACTCTTCTCTCTCTATCCGGGTAGTGGCCTGAAAACAGAATTACCCACTGTCGTGGTGTAATTCACTACTTAGGTTTAGGTTGATTCCACCGTCGTAGTAATCATTCCCCTAAACTAAGCGCATTATAAACGGTCTCTCAGTTCCCACCATTAATTTTACAACTCCTTTGTCAAGGGTTTTATTGATTAATGTAGGTTTCGTCTCTTTTCAACCGTTAATCCTTCTGTCGAAGTGGTTAAGGGCATTAAGTTATTATTATGGTGATCAAGCATAACAATATATATGGAGAAAACGAATCTATACCACGGATTTGAGAGAGAAAATGTGAATTATCAATATAAAATTGTCATACAATGCATTCCCGGGCTACTCCCGGTCCTAAAGATGGAGGGTTTTAGCCTCTCATGTTCATCTCACACGAATACATGGTAGAAATAGGGGACTTCATAAGAAAAACGTGAAACAAGTGGGAAAACCCCTGAACGGAGAAGAACCGGCAGATCCTTGACGTAGAATACGAGCTTCCCCTCCTGTCGGTGGTGGAATTCGTCTTCGGCAGCGTCCGAATCACCCGGGATGAGCTTCTGGCCTCCGTTCTCCTTTCTCCCCTTCCTCGGCACTCGTGCAATGCGATATGAGATGATCCCCTCGTCTGGGCGGCCGTCATTAGGTATAAGTCCCTAATTAGGTCGTCAAATAACTCCAGCCGTCCGATCGAGATCAAAACAGATCCAACGCATATCTACCGGCGTCGATACCATCGACGCGGGTCGATGGTATCGACCCAGCGGATTAGCGGCAGCCTTCTTTTCTTTTCGTCTGAGTGCTTGTGATCATCTCGATACCATCGACTTGGGTCGATGGTATCGACTCTCTTTAGCGTCGGTTGTTGTCGTTTAGCGACGCTGTAGCCTCCATGCGTCGATGGCATCGACTTGGGTCGATGGTATCGATGGATTCCTCGCCAGCAACCTGAAGGGATCTCGATACCATCGACTTGTGTGTCGATGGTATAAACTCTGCGCTGCTCTTCTCGGCTGGCAACTTGTGGCTTGGTCGATGGTATCGACTTCCGTCGATGGTATCGACGGAAGCAGATACTTGTTTTTCCTGAAATTTCACAATAAGACCAAGTAAATCCACACAAATTATGATAATATGATAAATAATGATCAAAATGGTAAAACAAAGGGGATTTGACATAGAATGATGGCAAAGACCGAAATGAGTGAATTATGCAATATTATCCATAAAAATGACTAATTAGAGCATAAAACACATACGAAAAAGGTCTATAAATGCGACTCAAAATCATCGCATCAATGATATTTCTTGATTTTAGTTAAGAGCAGTTTGGCCTTTTTCACCCTTTGTAGCATATATAAACCCATCCCCATTGACCTAGAGGATCATTTGACACCCAAGTGTTGCTGGAAAACATGGAGGAAGAACCCTAGATTGATGAAAATCTCCTAGGTGACCCTCATACTTGGATAAAGTTTGCATGTAGAGGCAAGTCAATGATCATGCTTTTTTGAAGTGTTTCTAGCTTGGCAACTTCATTTTCAACCCTAACCATGTAAAATCCATCCTTAATACCTATTTTCTTCGTGTTTTCCCTTCACTCCTCTACCATGGCCAAGATCCTTGGTGCTGCAAGTTGGAAACTTGTACATGTGACTAAGGAACCTTCTTTTCCTTCCCTCTTTGATCTAGATTCACCCTTTTCATGGAGAAAAAGAGCTTTCTCAGAGATTTGGTGCACAAATCTAGGATCTTTGTTGCTATTTTGGAGTTTCCCCTCTTGGACTCTATTTTCTTCTTTCAATAGACAAGTCATACACTAGTGCATTTTTGACCTCTAATGTCACTTTTCCCGACGTCGGTTCCAAAGTAAAAATGACACTATAGACTAAACAAGGTCGATTCCTAAGCATTAACATTACCATTGAACAAGTCTCGTTGATTTAGAAAGGACACATGTACCACTTTTTCTATAACGTTGGTTTTGTTTTATAGAAACCAACTTCTAAAATAACCTGCAAAATACAAATTTTTAGGAAAAAAATTCCTCCAAAATTTTTTAGATTAGCATTGGTTTTCTAGAAACCGATGACAAACACCTTCCCGCAAAATAAACTTTGCCTCCAAAATACTTTTGGCATAAATTTGGGTTAGAAAAATTGACGTAGATGTTAAAAAAACCCTCAAAAAATTGTACAATCGACTTCAGTTTGATGTCAAGAAATCGGTGACAAAGTATTCACGCAAATTGACGTCAATGCTCAGAAAAAACCTCAAAAAAATGTACAGTAGGTGTCGGTTTGATGTCAATAAATCAACAATAGAGGATTTACGTTGTATCCCCACACAAATATTGTCCTCCCCAAAATTACTCTCTAGTGTCAGTTCACCCAGGAAAAATCAACGACAAAAGCCTTACTTAGTCTGATCTTTTTTCATTCAGATAAGGGCCTCTGGCATTTGTTTCTTTCAGAAAAATTGATGACGAATTCCTTCCTTAGTTGTCAGTTTGACTTTCCATAAATGATGACTAAGTCATTACTGAGTTCAATTTCTTTCATTTGGATAAGGGCTCTGTCATTTTTTAACCAAATTGATGTCTAAGTCCTTAGGTTAGGTGTCAGTTTTGGATAACCAACCAATGAATATTCACTTAGTTGTTGGTTTTTTCCAACAACGAATAACTATGTATAACTTAATAGCACCTGAGAAATAGACTTCCCCAAATCTATGTTTCATCATGATTTTCCCCAAGCTCTAACAATTTCCTCACTCTATGGTTGTTGCCTCTCCAGGTGCTCTCCGTCATCATTGTTGTGCTAGCTATTGTGGTCTAAGTTGTTGTGCTCATTTTCATTTGTATTGTTGCCTCTTTGCTCACCGTCATCGCCACTAGAGCTGTTGTGCTCATTGATGTTGTTGTGCTCGCCGCCATCGCCTCCGTAGCTACTGGAGATGTTGACATCATCACCTCAGTTGGCTGCCATCATCGTCACTACTTTGAAGGTGAGCGTAGAGCAACCCAATCTGGTCCACCCTTATATGGTCCCCTCCATTAACTCATGCTAGATACATATTTGCATTCACATAGACCATTAGAATCTAAATGCAGCCAATAAATGATGTACATTGTATTAAGTATGTCACAAGGATTGTTAGTATTAGTAAAACCCTAAGGTGGCTATCCTCAAAATCATTCTAGATGAATTTTTAGGATGAAATTTTTAATAAATGGGCATAATTATGAAATTTTGTATTGTTTGTATGAATGAATATGCAAAAAATGTAGGCTATGTGTGTTGATGGTATGGTATTTGTTTGTGCTTTTTGCTTAAATTAGGAAATGAATTCATTTAGATTTGGATGTTTAATTCTCACAACTTGATGAACCTTAACCTTGTGCAAAATTTTGGATGGAGTATTAACATTAACTTGAAACTTGGACCACACTTTCTTAAAAATGCATGCATTTATGTAAGCCTATCTTAATGTAGATTTGTTAGCACCTATGTTGTTTTGCACTATTAATGACTTTCCAGCATATGGGAATTTGTCTGGATACATAGTAAAAGGATCCAAAGCATGCCCTATATGCGAGGAGAACACAGATTCAATATGAATAAAACATGGAAACAAGACTGTATATCTTGTTCATATAAGTTTTCTTCCAAAAGTTCATCCTTACCAAAGGTTTCACAAAGTGTTCAATGGATCAAATGAGGAACAAAGTGCCCCTAAACCTGTATTTGGGGAGGTTGTTTATGAAAGAGTATAAGACTTTATCAATATATTTGGTAAGATATCACAATGTACTATTCCCACCATAGAGTGATAAATCTTTATACAAGAAGAGGTCAATATTCTGGGATCTTCCCTATTGGAGTTATTTGGTAGTTAGGTGTTGTACCAATTTTATGCATGTTGAGAAAAAAATTATGATAGAATCATTGGTACTTTGTTGAATATACCAAGTAAGACTAAATATGGCATCAAATCTAGAACGAACCTATATGAAATGGGCATAAAGAAATAATTAACAACAAAATTTAGTAGTGATTGAACAACATATTAACCTCCAGCTTGTTACAACTTGTCTAGAAAGGAGAAGAAAACTTTTTGTAAGTGCTTGCTTAATGTTAAGGTACCACATGGATACTCTTCCAATATCTGTAGATAGGTATCAACGAATGATATGAAGGTGATCGGTCTTAAATCTCATGATTGTCCGACTCTAATGCAGTAAACATTGCCTGTGGCAGTTTGATCTATACTGCCTAAGCATGTAAGGTTTGCAATTACCAGACTTTGTTTCTTCTTCAACACTCTATGCATCAAAGTTATTGATCATGAGAATCTCAATAAGTTGCAAGGAGAATTGGTTGTTATCCTATGTCTAGTTGAGATGTATTTTACCTCCTTCATTATTTGATATCATGGCACATCTTGTTGTCCATTTGTATAAGGAAATGAAAATATTGGGACCCATTTTCTTGTACAGGATGTATCCTTTTAAACGATACATTAATGTTTTTAAAGGTAATGTTCAAAACCATTATCAGACTGAAGGGAGTATTATTGAGGGTTATGTGGCCAGGGAGGTTATGGACTTTTGCAATGGCTTTCTGACTTGTAATGAAGCTACTGGGAATGACAAGATTATTGATGACTATTCTGGTAAAGGGACTTTAGGAACATGAGTGAAAGTAATTAGTCGTGAGCTATGGAACAATCACATCTTTATATTTTGTACAACATCAATGAAGTGAGTGTTTATATCACTGAACATACCAATTTGATCAAGAGAAAACATCCTCGAGCCAATTCAATGTGGCTTGCTAGAGAGCATAATAAGACATTTATTAGGTGATTTGAAGATAAAGTCTTACATCAACTGTCTCAAACACCAAATAATGTTGCTAAAAAAATCAAGTACCTCACCTTTAAACCAAAAATGAATGTTATGCCATATGAAGGGTTTGACATAAATGGATTTTGATATTACATAAAATGTCAAGATGATAACAATACATTTCATCCAAAACAATAGGGTCACACTTCAAGCATCTTCATTGTATTTTTCTAGTGTGAAGGATAAAAGTCCATGTGAAGCTTAAATGGCATATTACAGTGTCATTGAAGACATATGGGAGTTTGACTACATAGAGTTCACTGTTCCAGTCTTTAGGTGTAATTAGGTTGATAATACCAAAGGAGTTGTAGTGGATGAATTGGGTTTCACATTAATAAATTTTGAAAAGATTGGTAAGAAGGGTGAACCATTCATAATCGCATCATAAGAAAAGCAAGTATTTTATATCGATGATCCTACAAATGAAAAATGGTCTATTGTTCTTCATTGCAGATCATATAGATGAAGAAGAGTACTATGACAAGTATGATGAATCCATTCTCAGTTGGCTTGCCAACACCAAATGTTGAAGCTAACACTGACTTATATATGCATGGATATCACACAAAAGGAATGTTAATTGATCTAAGACCCAATCAATAGTAGAGGCATGCATTTTATTTTTTTCAATGTTAAATTTGCATTTACCATTCTTTATCACTTATATTTTATTATTTACATGTTTTTTAAATGTTATGACATTTTCCAGATGGTGTCTGACCGTGAGTTTGTTGACCATGAGGATGATTATCATTAGGATGAGAACCATGACGATGACTATGGTGTAATTTGTATTGTTTTATTACATAGATTTGCATTTTACAATGTCTTTCACATTTATAAGGTACACTTTTTATGACTTATATGTGTTTCTTGTCAATTTTAGCATGATGATCTATGCCCTAAGGTTGTGCACTATGAGGATCTTGTAGAGCTTGTTGAGAAGCATTGCAACTGTGCAAAATATGAGGCATCACCATGATGAACAAGTTAGTAGAGCAAATGGGTAAACAACAAAGATGGTCATTGAGTTTGATGATCAAGGAAATCCTATTGGGAAGAATTGTAGTTCTTTTTTGCAATATCTATAGGTTCTTACTCATATAAAATTGGATATAAATGTAGAATCTTAACATAAAACTTCTCAAGGCACGAAAGAAATAATATGGAAGGAATTATGTGAGGGTATTATGATTTACTATTCTATTTTTAAAGATATCGGAGGAAGCCTGACAACATAGCAGAGGCATCAAATATAGACAACATAGCATTATATCACATATCATCAATGAGTATCACATATGATCATGTTTAATTTTCCACTAAGTATATGAAACATTTACATAACATATTTGAGCTAGATGAAAAACTGCATTGTAAAAAGGTGCTACAACATTGTGGGAGGGTGCTAAGGAATTATAGGAAAATCTGACAAGAGACACATACTGAACAAGAACAAGAATAAGAAATCAGCCCTTGAGAAATGGAACTATCTAGACCCGAAGGCGTGTGAGGCTTTTGTTGTGAAGAGAAAATCTGATGAATTCAAGGTATTAAGCCTCCTCATTATGTAATATGTATTATGTATTTAACATATGTTTTAGATTAACCAAGCTTTGAGTAATGCTAAAAAATAAAGGCGCGCAAAGAATGTGCACAATCACAAGATGGGTCTAGGTGGTTATGCAAAGATTTGCCAAAATCGGGAGGCGTCTTCTTCTCAACATCCTACTCCTGGGACTATTGAATCCTCTACTATTGCATCTCTACCTCACCATGATATGTGGATAGCTGGGAGGAAAACCTAATATGGAGAAATACCAACCCCGTAGCCGATGAGGTGGCTACAAAAATGGTAAACTTCAACTCTTAGAGAAATTACTATTGATGATTGTTATGTTTTACCTTGATCTTGATTGTTATTTTTTACTTACCAATTACGATTGATGATGATTAGAAGGAGATCCATGAGAAAAGGAAACAAGGCAATTTCATCCCTGATGGCAAAATGGATGAATTAACACTTTCTCTAGGTAATCCAGAGCATCATGGGCATGTTAGGGTTGCTGGCACTAGTGTCGGTATAAGAGCTTTCTTTCTGACATCAGAGAAGAAGCACAAATCTATCTAGAAAGGAGGATTCTATGGAGGAGAAGGTACAAGAGACGATTGCAAAGTGAATACAGGAAGCAATGAGATATTATCATTCATATCATTTAGCTCCTCATTAGGCAATACTTGTGGCGCCACACTCTTCATACGAGGTGGACCCCCCTACAACAGAGGTGGTTGGGAGTACTCTTGTAGACCCATCATCTAGCAGATCTATTGTAAGTTTTATTGTGATATAGTAGTATTTCAGAATAATTTGTACAATAAGTTTGTGCTTAGGTATATATATAACACTATATACAAATTGTAGGGTTTGAGGCCATGTTGTCTTGTATTATAAGGATATGTTGTTGCAGTGGGCGCAACTTACCCACCCTTTGTAGGTGACATGATTCATGGTGTTCGACTACCCATTGATGTGGTTTGTATGACACCAAGGCTTGTTACAACATTTGGAAGTAGACTGTACTACCATATGGCCACCCCGAGAATGAGACAATAGGTGATGCAGAAAGCGGCATGGTTGTCTGGCCAAAGCAGGAGTTGTCTATACCAATGTATGGTAAATTGACATTGTGTTTGCATCTGTATATGATTGACAATTGATATTTGAATATATATATATATATATATATATATATATATATATATATATATATACTATTCTATTAATCTAAACACCACTACTCATTTTTTTCATCTTGATATCCTGGAAACTCTAGACTCTTCATTAACGTCCCTATCCACTCGTTATTCTGCTCATAATAATAGTCTCTATCCATTGTATTAATTTCTACAAGCGTTGGACTCTCCTTACCTTCTTTACCCAATATCCTGTCATTCTATTTAACTGTGGCCTACCCAATCCACCGATCGTATAGTCTAACTCATCAACTGCAGGCCTCAAAACATGTCGATGTTCCTTCCGTACAACACAACTCATCTTCAAAACCTGTCGTCGTTCAGATTGCTCAGATGTTTTGAATTCTATCGTTGGTGGTTTTATGACGACTGAAGGAGGAAAACATTCTAGCACTAACTTCAGGACTAGGTAGACTTTGTTTTGACCTATTTCGTTCAATGAATGCACTATGTTTTACAAATTAAACAACCAGTTGTGCTCTTTTTTGTTACACGTTCGTTGTGAAGTTGAGGAGAAAGAAAGGAAATGAAGATGCTTGGCACGAGGCCCAAGGAAAAAATACACCACTGTTTTATAAACTTATTATAAACATGGTATAATAGAGTCTGTTGATTGCATAGATTCATAATACTTAACTTAATTTATGCCAACAAAAATCAGAATAATCCAAACTACTCCACCTGCTCGATGACATGAAGGCAGGTGTGCCAACAAGGTCGATATGAGGAACGTGGGTGTTTTTCATTATCACACACAGGTGTGCTAAAGTTGGTTCCAATTTTAGGGTTTAACACATGAAACATCTATACAAATAGCTTTCCATGGTAGCTCTAGCATCCTATCAAGTGTAAATATGGACAGGAATCATAGTTGGCAATGCATCCGGTATGTGAGTCTTTTGATTGATGGACAGCGGTTATCATCCAAGAATGTTTAGAATCACATGGATTATTTCTTTTGCTTGGCTAGAAGAACTCGTGCAACCAATTATGGGGCATTGCACGTTGGCATGTTGTTGCTGCTACATGGAGAAAATCGTTATAAAACATTGTGTATTGCTGGTACATGCAACTTTTAGTTGAGATATGTTTTACAACTGTAGGAAGTCTGAGTAGATTGATTCTTTTCAAGGTCACTCCCTTTATGTTTTCTTCCTCAAATTGAGATTTTTTTGGGGTGATTCATTCTTTAACGATCATTGTGTTTCTATCTGTTGGCCGATTCGACAACAAATGATCTTACCATACACTTGGTCTCCACCCAGAACAAGATAGCCGGTTTGTCAAATTTGTATATCAGTAGCAACCATGAGTCCTATAGACGCATTCAGTGGTGAATCCATGAAACTTCACCGAAGATGATCTTGAAGCTAATAGCATGATAACCGTTGGATAGTCATTGTTCTAAAGCTTGATATAACAGACTTTGATGGGTTAATGCGGCCTACTTAAGGTAAGGTTGATTTCATTCCACAGTGACGTGCAGTCATGTTTGTAATTTGTTATCCACTATTTTAGTGTTTTATTTTTTTTTTCATTTTACATGGTCTTGCAGTGGGTGGTTGTATCCTATGTCACTTTTGTTTCTTCTAAATGGGAGTTGGGAGGAGTAACTGTATGAGATCATGCCTTACATGTTTTTCATAATTTGTCCCTACCAGTTAACGTATGTGATTCATTTGTTGTGGTTGTCAAGGCACACACAACAGACTCTCATTTATGGGAATGAGGTTGGATGCAACATATTTGAGGACTCAAATCTGATGTTCCCGCTTTGCGTTCAAGTTATGTTCCAATCAATTTTGACAATACATCTACCCAAAAACCCACCTCCAAAAAAAACTAATGTTCCTAAGAAAAAGATTAAATACAACACAACCCCATACTTGGTAGATATACACGGGCTTTCTACCCATTTAGTTCTGTAGCATGGGATTCTTGGCTTTGTTCAGCCTATGTGTAATTTTCCTTCTACTTTGGTTTTGTAGTCTACATTTATGTAGGAGTGTCTATTACGTATTGAAAGTGAAATCAATTTTTGACCCAACTTCTCTAGGAATCATAATGATAACTATCTATCTTCTCTATAAATACCTATCCAAGGTGTAAAAACCTTTTCTTGTCCTACACAACTATTGAAATTTATTGTGTTGCTATCCCTTGTATATTTATCATGGTATCTGGGTAGTGACACTCCAATAAATTTATGATATCGGTATGTGTCATAAAAAGAATCATTAAACTTTATGATTGGTTTTCAACCTATTAATAACCATCCACCTTTACTCGGGTTTGGAAGTGGCCAAGCATGCACAAGATGTATGAAATACAATCTCAATTAAAAGGATTTGCAAAATTGTTTGCCTTTATTATATTCAAATAATGCATGTTGGGGTTTATGAAATACAAGAAAACCCATGCAAGGCATGTTTGGTTACCCAAGATTTTAGGTATTGATTTTTGGAATATATTTGTACTCACTTTATACTTGGTTTGTGATATTAGTTAAATAGAGATAACTCTATGATTTTTGTACAAAATGGGAGTTCCACATTTGATTTCCATCAAAAAATTCATGATGCCACAATTTAACTTTGGCTTGATGGTAAATCATGAAAAAGTTAAATCACATACTGATCAAATCCATCATATCAAACATAAAAGCTAATTTTACTAGATTTTGAGAATGCTACATTTCAGTAATACAAGATGGTCAAAATAGGAGAACTCTGAAAAGCCCACTAACCAGACGTGCCCCTAGAGAAATATGTTGACCCCACATTCAACAAGGTTTGGCAATTAGATGGGACTAAAACACATTTTTTACTGAAGGATATCATTAGTCTGATGACCTACCCACTCAACCAACAAATTTACGATAAAATGTTTGAGTCATTAACAATGGATGACCTAACCAATTCAATCTTATCCCAGAGGAGATGTTGTTGTATGGTAGGTCCTTAGTCTCTCTTCTCACAATTGTCCTTCAATAGCATACATAACATAGTATTATCTCATGTATGCATTATCTAACACCATTATAGTTATAGAGACCCATTTTATGGCTTTAGTGGTGTACTTATTTGATGATTTCAATCTTACACTCCTTGAAAATTGTTAAGCACTGCAACAACTACCATGAAATTTCTAAAACCATTTTGAATTAAAGATAGATGATGCCTCTATAGTCAACCTTGTATGCATTATACCACCAAGATAAAGCATGATGATTGTGATATATGATAATTTATACTACAAGGGCAATGTAATCCAAGAAGGATGCACTTCATAATTAATCACCCTTCTTGTTTGAAATGAAGGCTCACTGTGGCCAAAAAACTATTTTTTAGATGCACATGGATGCATACATATGCAATGTGTCAATATTTATAATATTTTACTCTACTTTTTTTCTTATTAGAAGAACATAGCTTCCATCTACTTAAATAGCATTTGTATATGATAGATGTTTGTAAACTTGGTTAGTTTGTATTTCCTAGAATTGTAATCTGAAAAATGTAATATATAACACATTTTGCATAAATTGTTCAAGCACGTGGAAAAACTAAGCAGGTTAATTGTTTCTTATGAAGCCCATTATGATCCATTTATGTTCCTCAGGGATGTGTCATTAGACTACATGACATCAACTTTTTGTAATGTAAAAAGGCAACTCTCCTATGAAAAATGTGAAGCAACTGTGCTAAAGAAAACATGCTTATGATATGAAAAAAATGTCTTATCTCAATGTATAATCATCTTTTAAGAATATATATATATATATATATATATATATATATATATATATATTCATATATATACTATTACTTTTGTTGCATTACAGAGGAGACACCTATGTTCGATTTCACACCTAACTTAAGAATATGACTTTGGGTTGTTAATTGTATGTTTGGTATAAAAAGGGATACAAGAGATTTATGAAGAAACAATGGAAGAAGAGATGAGGGTTTGATCCTCTATTTTATAATGTGTGAAGTTTTAATTGAGGGAGGAAGAGAAATGATGGTACAACAACATAGTTTATTAAATTTTGTATATATTATATTTCCCACCGACATATCACAAATCAAATGACGAGAGGCAAGAATGTACATTAATCATACCCGTTACTACCCTCTATCCAATAGATTTTTTTCATCATCTTACTCAACCAAGCATAATGTTATTCTCATTCTCCTCCTATGCTTTTAATTAAATATCTAACACGTGTATCATATATGTTTGTAGAAATCAAATCAAGTAAGTACTCTTTAAATATAATAAATATTCTTATCCTAAAAGAAATCAAATATTAGTATTAATTTTTTCACTTTCTCAATGCTAATCAACTCATTAATAAATATCATTATTTATTTCTACATTGTTTCTATCTAAAGGAACTCAACATGTTTTAATAGAAAAGAATGAACATATTTGGTATCATAATATGCATACTATATGAACTCATAACTTCAGATGACTATTTAGTCTCAACATTAACTATTTACAACAATAAAAATCATTATAAAAGTTATATGTCACGTTAGTATTGATTTATTAAATATTACACACTATCTCAATTTTGTAGGTTTACGTTATTATTTTCAATTAACATTTGATTATTAGTAACTAATACAAATTGTCACCCTTTTTGTATTAGTTTCCAACTTCATTATTTGAGACTATAAAATGGATTAATTTTGTATAGGCCTATACGACTCCAATGAATCTTTTTTTTACTTAGATTTTTCCCTAACACTTGAACTTATTAAGGCATATACATTACATATTATCCCTATGATGGCAGTTGATCATGTCTTTAGTATTAAATATGTGTTTTTGTAGAAAAATATGCTTGTACAAACACACCTGCTAAGTCAACATTTTCTACCACACCTTAAGGATTTGCCTTCCACATTGGTCCTCGCACACATTGAGGTTCTTTTCTATCCATTGTATGATAACCCTTTCATTCAATATTCCTAACTGAAAGCCTTACTTGTGATGTGTCTTCAATATGTTTTCTACATTCTTAGTTTTTCTTTAAAAATAATATCTCTTTGTTTGATAGTTTCTGATCCTTATTTTTTATTTTTTCTTTATCCTTGTGAGAGCTCCATCATCATTAGGCACGAAAAAATTATCTTATTTTGATGTCTTTGTGACTATAAATATGATGCCCAACCAAATATACAATTTTCATATGCAATCTATTATGGAGCAAAAACAATTGTGACCTTAAGAAAGTGTTGCACCATAGAAACATAATAGATAACTGTATTAAGAGACAAAGTTAGATAGGAAGAAAAAGTGTTAGATATAATTTATTTTGCTCTTGCTTTTATTTGTGGAAAGGTGATTTTTAGTAATATTCTATACATGTGATATATCATGGGTTTCCCTCAAAGGGATGAATGCAAAGTGATACCAATCATCAAAATGTACATACATACATGAATATATATATATATATATATATATATAGTGTATGTCTATTTTTATGTGTCTTTTAGTTCTTAATCAATGAATTTACATGACTTCACATGGAAAGCAAAGTTGTAAGTTCACTAATATTATATATCTTTTTTTAATTATACCTTACATGTTAAATACCTACATAACCATCTCGCTCACGTGCATCGCACATGCATTTACTAGTATGTACGTGTAAAGGGAGTGAAATCACCCCTTTACTAAAATATGATAAACAAAACACCATTTGAAAGCAACGGAATAAAAAAAATAACTGACTATATTCAATTTCATAAAAGGTTTACAAAAATACATCAAATT
Organism: Alisma plantago-aquatica; assembly: GCA_963693085.1. Classification (NCBI taxonomy): domain Eukaryota; kingdom Viridiplantae; phylum Streptophyta; class Magnoliopsida; order Alismatales; family Alismataceae; genus Alisma; species Alisma plantago-aquatica. Next base: position 785,042,039 of record OY856413.1, read on the forward strand.
CTCCCATTAGGGTTTACATCAAGACACACAATCAGGATCTAGATAGAGGGAAGTCCAAACTACTTCAAATCTTTTCTCCAAAGCAACATCTCCAAGAGCTAGGTCTAAGCCAAAATCTATATACTCCTTATCTTGTTCATCACCTTGCTCATCACCTGGGTGGTTGGGAAAACACCCAGCAAAAGGGAGAGGAAAACAAGGTATGCGTCAAATAATGAATAAGTACAAGAGAAAAGGAAATCATATGAACATAAATATATTGAATCATCATAAGATGAGAGGGCCAAGAGAATGAGGCACATAACAAAATATATTCTTACAATTACAAAACATATAAGAAGTAGCATGCATGATATTAATTGGACTACATTAACTAAGTAGGGTTGAGACACCTACCGGACCTCAACCTATAGGTGAGGGGAGAATTCATACATTCCCAAACACCTAATCAAATTTTATAGGGGAGGAATAACACATTCCCCAAGGGGAGAAAAAGACGTTCCCCAGGGCGATTATTTACATACCCTCTGTGGGTGGTTGTACATAAGTACCACTATTATAGTTAAATAGCCAAATAAACCTTCATGCTCAAGAAATAGTAAAGTGGCAAGATAAATCATCATATAATTACAACTTGGTGGTGGGGTTCCAAGACCCAAGAATAATGTTCTGAAACTAATTTATGAGGCAAGTATAGCAAAAGATTCAAGATATATGCAATAGGGTTTAATAAAGCCTCATTATAGAAAAATAGGTTAAGGCACAATTATTCCCAACTTAAGGTGTAAATGCTCATACATAAAGAGGGATTGTACATACATAGAACATACATAAATAGGGAATTTCACATACCTCTCTTACTGATATCAATTACTAACTTTCACCACTTTAATTGAGTCCAAGTTCCACTTTGCCTATTTTCAATGTATTAACATGTATTAGAGTACATAGTGCACATTAATGTATAGAAACCCTAATTTTAGACCTTTTTAGAAAAATTCGGATTTATCTTTTGAAAATATCACCAATGAACTTATTAGGTTCTCCTGATGAAGAAAACATATTCTTATGTTAATTTTGGAGTTATGATGATTAAGATGTAATTTTTATGGATTTTATGCATTAAATTCATTTTACAAAAATCACCCTTCGTAAAATCATGAAATCAGACCTTGAAAATATTTATATTAGATATATATTAATTTTACAATTAAAAAACATATTTATTTGTCAAATTTGGATAAGCAGATTAGAAGATATGAATTTTTCAATAATAACCAATAGGAAATTGCCACATCATCAAACTGATCGAGATATTTGAAAAGAGAGGGAGAGGGAAAAAGCACCATTTCACCCAATATCAGGTTTGAATTTGCATAGGTAACCAAACTAGAGCTTCTAGAGAAGATAAAATAGCAAGAAACCAAAACCTTAGAAGAACATGGTAAAAAGAGATGGAAATCATCGATTTTCAACATAGAAGCATGGGTTTTAAGCATGTACTAAGAAATATATGAGAAGGGGATTAACCAAACTTTCCTCTAGGAAGGTAATAAGGTTCAAACAGAAAGGATTACGAGATTATAAGGTTTGGTTTCTCCAAGCCAAACTCCTTTCTTGAGCAAAGATCACCTTCTCCACTTTAGAGGTGCAAACCCTAGCAAAAGAGAATGGAGATGAGATGTTTTAGGGTTTTAGGTGGAGTTTTACCATGTATGGTCATGGTTACGACCTAGAAGAAGGTGTAAGGAAGACTAACAGTATGAAAATAGGGAAGGAATGGAGTAAACTTACTAGTTTTGGTCGAAATTACCAAGGAGGAGCTTTAGAAACCCTAATAGAGCAATTTGAAAGCCCTATGAGCCTTCTTCACCAAGGTAGGCTCCCTCTATTACCTTGGGATAGAAACTTCGAGGACAAATACAGAAGGAACTATTATCTAAGCTAGAGGAAAGAAAAGGAGAGCAAGAGTTTTTTGAATTGTGAGTTGGGAAGGGGTATACATGGTTATATAAAGAAAGAGGTGAAGCATGAGGTGTCTAAGGGACTTTCCATGTGTCTTTGGCCTAGGACTTGATGGCCATGCAAGAGGACAGCTCATGGACTCTTCTTGGATATCAAAATTCGGTCCTAAGAGCCCATAGATCCTTCTAGGCCATCCCCACCGTTTTTCAAGAAAGAAATAACTTCATTGGTTGATAGCTTTTAAAGATAAGAACATTTATAAAGAGGGTAATCCCTATAATGCCCTTGGAAAGAAATACCATCAAACCAAGATGAAACTAGGTTATCCGATGGTTTAAAATATCATTAAGGGTAAGGGAATATCTAAGGATTAAAATCTAGGTGATAATTTGCAAAGAAAACCTCCCAATTGGGTAAATTGCATAAAAGTCTAGAATGTACCTAAAATTGCATAACTTGCACAAACAACATCTAAATCAAACCAAATTTGAAACGTAGGCTCATTTTATGTTTTCAAATCATATAAAAAAGTTAGATTAAGGTTTAGAGCACTTAATTATGGTAATTAAGCCTTCACTAAGGTATTTGTGCATAAACCCTTATATTGGTACAATTAGTGAATAAATGTTCACTAAACCACTATAAATTCCACTAATTAAATAGAAAGTCCAATAAGGATAGAAATGAAAGGAAAAGATGGGAAAGAGGGTCAAAAGACAAAATTTCAAAATTCGGTATGTTACAACACCACCCCTTAAAGAGGATTTCGTCCCCAAAATCACAAGCAAGAAGGGAAGGGTGAGTGTGCAACATCTCATCACAAAACATCAGGTTATTTCTCCAACCTTAACTTCCACCAAATAATTCATCAACATATACTCCACAAGCATCTCAAAATAGGTTAGGTTCTCAAGGATCACCTAGGTTCCATTATTTAGATATTCTTTTTAGGAGATTTAACATTATTTACATTTTTGGCTCATTAAGATTATATTTATTATGATATCACATTATCATTATTATTCTTTTAATTGTGTCATGTCATATTTACTTTGTTTCCGAAAGAGTTATATTTCATTATTATCCATGAAACGTAGTATATATATATATATATATATATATATATATATATATATATATATATATATATATATATATATTTCTCATTTATCTTACTAAGAATTTCAGCAAAATTATGGGTTACTCAATTCCCTCAATAAGCTTGATCATTATCCTTAATATTTTGAACTTTGACTTCATTATCCTTATACTATCATGACCGGCCTAAATCGCGCGTCCGAAAAAGGAAGCGGATTTGAAGTAGTCGGACTTTTAAATTTATAACCTGAAACCTTCTAGGCCCCCACAACTTTATTTACGGGGTCGAAGTAGATATACGGGGTCGAACACAGGGACAAGGGTGGTAGTGTTGGGAACGCGGAATCGACCCGTTACACTCCGGTATGGGTAAGGAGATGATAAAGTTCCCCAAGGGAACAACATGTTAAGATCGATAAAATAAAAGAAAACTATCTCCAACTGGAGCTACGAGAAAAATTTAGGTTTTGAAGGTTTATCAGTTTTTAGAGTTTTCACGCAACGGAAATAGAGAGGATAAAAATATTGCTTTAAGTAAGGAACGAAGGAGAAAGCTCCGGTAAAACAAGCGGCAGTAGAAACATCATGTACCCCTCCTCTCGAAGCGGGTACCTCTAACTTGCGCATCAACACCTCTCTCGAGGTTGCTAGGCCTAAGTTAGAGTGGAAAGGTCACTAAAGCAACTCTGATCCTGGGCACTATCGTACTCCCGTATCAGACCAAACACTAGAGCCACAACACCTCTCTCGAGGCTGCTGCAATGGGAAAAACACGATTCGGTAGCTAATCAAAATGTGATCCAAGCATACAAGCTAGAGTTCGGATGTTAAACAAAACAATCATCCAACAAAAGGTACCAAACATAAAGCAGCAGATAATTAAAACTCTTCTAATTCCATTAGCATAAAAGGGTCTGGTTACATTGCATAAATAAAGAAAGTAAATGACTGAAATAAGTAAAGATAAATGTCGCCTTCTTGATTTAGAAGGGTGACAGACAGTAGCAGCTCCTCCAGCCCGATACCAGGCGGGAGCCTTGCCCGATACGCCCGTGTCGGGTGGCACACCCTCTTGGGTGACACACTCGTGACGGGTGAACGTATCATGCGGGGTGCTCATGCCGATACGATCGTGTCGGGCGGCACCCTCTTGGGCTACACGCCGTGACTGGTGATGCGTATCGGGCTTGGTATCGTGATGGTCCAGAGTTTTGCTTCGAGCATCGGGCACTCATATCGCGTATCCTTGTTGGCTGATATCGGTCTGTAGCGGTGCCCGGGGCCGATCCTAAGTGAACCATCCCCTCCCTCTTGGGCTGGGGAAGTTCTCACCTAGTATCGCCCGGTACAACTCTGAGGCACGACACGCTAGCTCCAGATGCTTTCCTAAGTTGGCTTTCGAGAGATTCCGACCCATCCCATCGGAGTCCTGTAGCTGCTAATTATAGGCAGCTGTTGGGGAAGTTATGGTTCTCCGGAAGCCACATGTCCTTCATTCAGCTCTATCATCTCGGATTCAGGGATACCCGACATGCGTATCGCCCAGTACAAGGATGTCAGGCTGGGAGCATGTCGGTCATCGTGACGAGTGGTGCCTGTCGGTGGGTGTCCTGTATCACGTGACACACTTCAACAATTGTGGCGAGTTTGTCTCCCTATCGGGTAAATGACGTATCGCTCGTCCGCTCCTTCTTGCGCGACACCCTTGTATCGCGCGGTGGTGTATTGTGCTGCCTTGTGTCCAGCAGCGAGTGTATCGGCCGACTGGTTGGCAAGAAGGCCGATGCAGGTGGAACACATTCGTGGGCCGGGATGGGCCTTTTTGCTGATAAATGAGTTAAAAATTGAGGAAAACTCTGCAAAAGATGATAATATTGAGTTAAGAGCGTAGCGTAGCCTATTTATGCAAAAACATGACAAAAAGGAGAGAAAAACAGTTAAAAAGGGCAGATTTGATAATGAAATAAGGGCCAAAACATCTCACAATTTGGTGTTATCAACTCCCCCAAACTTAGCACTTTGATTGTCCTCAATCAATCTTTAAACTTTGTTTTGTGACGCTTCTTCTTGACCGGTATAGTTTTCAGACCATGGGTTTGAGCGAGCATTGAGATGTCTTACAGAGAATACGGCCCGACCACGAACAAAAGACTTTGCATTTCCTACCTTATTATTTCAGTAAAAAAATTCTCTACAGCTTCGGCGAGACTTTGGTGCATGATTTCAAAGTTAGCTTTCACACCAAACAGCTTTTGGGGGTAGAAAGTTGTGTGTTTGGGTAGGCTTAAGGCTTTTTTTTGGGTTTTTCTTATTTCCCATCAGTCCATCCAGGTACGGGTCTGTTAAGGGGCGAGAGGTCCCTACAGTCCAAGCCAGTTGGCTTTAGAGTAGTGATTTCACATCCTACATACCACTGCCCCAGATCTACCATGCCTAAAGATGGATACTTTTGGAAAGCAAGTGTGTGTGTATATATATATTTCTTTCTTTTTATTTGGCACAACTCTCGTGCTTTTATTCACTCTCATAAAGCTATTCTCTCTTTTTGGGATTTTGTCGGGTAAGGTAAAACAAGAGGAATTTTTGTTGTTTGGGCATCTTTTTCCTTCTGCATACACATCTCTTAGCTGTTGCAGGATTATTTTTCAAAATTTTTGGCGTGGAAAGTCATAGTCTTTTGTTGTTTGAGGCTGCATTGTCAGAAAGACATAACAAAACCTGCATCTCCTTGGGTTCATAGAAAACAAACTGGCAGGAAGTCGTATCAGGTTTTTACTATATAGTGTCTTTGTTCATATGTATGAAGACAAAAATAAGCAAAAAAAAATTTGTATGAGCATGTATATGTACATGTACACATGATATAGGAGGAGAATAAAAGAACAAAGAGGGTGAAGAAAAAAAATTGTTTTATACCTCCCTCACTGGTACATGGTACCCCTCCAAACTTACTCCACACTCTGTCCCAGAGTTGTGAAGTAGATAAGGTAGGGTAATGTTAACCCAGTGAGGGTTAGCTGGTGAGCGCGCCTGCGCCAGATAGGAGCTCCCACACATATTCTCCTCGTTTGTTGTGGTAGTCGATGTTGTGGAGTTGGTCAGTCGTCTCTTTATTTGATATCCATTCCAGGATGAAGATGCCACAGTCAGTTGAACCAAAAGGCAAATGTGGGTTCAGAATTGCAAGAGTCAATGAGATCATGCGCTTTTGCTGAGGAAGAAGTTCCAAACTATTAGGCATTCCCTTAAACCAATTAAACTTTTTAAGATATTTCCATTGTGAACATGAACAAAAGGACTGATCATCAATCTCAGTTTCTTTAAACTTTCATCATCTATTGAACTAGTCAGAGAAGTCCACTTATTTCTTCCAAAACTTTTTCTTGATTTGGGAGCTCCCAAGATAGGAAAATTTCCAGAAAATCCAGGCCTTCTTGTTGGTGAGGATACATGGTCTCTCTGGATCTTGGAACATGATCCCAGACTGTCCCTGTAGAGAGATGAGTTAAATCAGTAAGCCTATGTCCTAAATCCTGAGAGCAGAGTTGATCTAACTTTGAGCCATCCTTTCTGTCAGACAATAGCATTTTGTTGTATATGCTGGAGTTGATGGCAAAATTTGGCAGTATATTCCTTATTTCTAGCAATACCGCAGAGCAGAATTTACATACTATTCCGAACTCGTCATCAAGGATATATGAATGCTTCTCTTGAGTACAAAGAATAGAATGATTCTTTTCAGATTGCTTTTCTTCATCCTTTTCACTATCGTATGAACTGGTATCAATGGACCTCAAGGATAAGTTATATTCATCCCATAATTTATCCATTTCCTTATCATAGTCTGTCTTCTGCAGTGGTTTAGGACCATCTCCAAAAGAGAAAATCAGTGGAAGTCTTTCTCCAGTGGCTTCTGGAATGAATGTGGGTATTTTGGGTTCATCAGTCATGAAACCACCTTCTTCATGGGGGGCATCTTCTTTGGATATAGTATCCACAAGTGTTTTCAAGAGATCTCTATCTACCATAGGTTGGTTATCATCATCATAGTCTGTACGAGTCTTGCGTTTCCTTCTTCAGAGCTTTGCACTTGTTCTGGCTGCATCTTTTGAGAAAAATGGAGTCGTTACTTCTTTCGTCCTTGCTCTCTTCTCGGCGGTTGATGGCCCAACTACCTCGGGATTTGGGTGTTTTTGCCCGACCGTTGTTGCTTCAGTTGCGGACCCAGTGTCGATCCTCCTTTCGTGTTCATCAACTCGAACGACAGTTTGATTTGTGCGAGCCATATATGTTATCATTAAACAAGCTCATTGATCATTTAAAATTGCATGATAAAAATTCGGCCCGATACAAAAGCTACCTAACACCACCGTATCAGGCAATACGAAGCCTTCAAGAAATCACTGTAGGTTCATGCCCGATACAAGGTCCGGGTGTCGTCCATCACAAGAACATCAAGGCGATACAAATCTGGACGATACGGAGAAAACTGTGCGTCATACCCATTGCCTGACACAGGTGTGTCGGGCCACGGTCGCGTGAAACAAAATGCCCGATAGGGTCTTCCCTGATAGAAGAAAAACAACGTGTCGCCCGACAACAAGAGCAAGCGAGGTGGCACAAGGATGGGCGACATGGTTATCGGCCGATATAGGGTATCGGGCAAGCGTGTGCTAAAGACGTGTCGCGTGACACATGTGTCGGGCGATATGAGAAAATCAGCTAAAGTCGTCAGCCTGATACCCTGCGTGCGATAAGAAGGTCGTGTCGGGCAAGCAAAGACGATATAATTGTCGGGCTATACCTTTGTTGTCTGAAGCTACCTTGCGCGACATGAGAGCAAAAGCTAGCTGGACGACATACGAGCAAAGGGAGAAATTACTGCATGATACGGGTAGATGGAAGAGTAAATGTAGTAGCCCGACACGGTAAAATCTCCGTACTATATATAGCAATCCCAACCGGGGGTAAAATGGGTAAATCTGGGACGTGTGTCGGCCGTTGAGACAAGTCATTCCCGAGACAAGTGGTCCCATCCGTCTTATCAAGGGTAATTACTCATCTTGCCCGATACGGGTGCTCGCCGCCTAGGCGTGTCGTCCGACACGGCATATACGATGTCTGATATACCATCAACCGATACGGGCGTGTTCTGCACGCTGGCTGAGTTGTTGCACGATACGATCAGGAAAAGGGTATACATGCCCGATACACGACCTTCAAAACAAAATCTAGATGAAAAACTTAAAAACAAGGTGAAGGAAAAAGCGATTAATGGCTAAAACATCATTGGCCTACGGTTAAGTTCTCGGCCTCAGATAGTATTACTCATCAATGCTTTATAAAATAGAGCGGTGGCCCACAAAACAGAAGAGTCAGCACACGTGACGCATGCATTGACTCGGGCCTTATTATAGTCCAAATGTTCATATTGTTTTTCATGCAAGAATGTAAATAGCATCCTATTCTAGGAAAAGTAAAAGCTCGGGTTGCCTCCTGAGGAGCGTTGTAGTTTGCGTCGCCAGCTCGACAGCTCCAGGTCCTTCACTTTTCGCCTTCAGCAATATCCATATCTTGCAAGTTGATCTCTATCCTCCTAACGAAAGCTTCGTCTTCATAGAACCTTTTCCCCCTGTGCCCGTTCACTTGAAACACCTTGGATGGATCATCTTTGTCATATAATTCCATCATTCCGGACGGGTATATCTTTGATACGGTGAACGGTCCGGACCATCTCATTTGTAACTTTCCTGGAAAAAGACGAATGGAATATTTAAATAATAAAACTTTGTCGCCTTCACTTACGTCCTTCCTCCTCAGGTGGGCATCATGTCACACCTTCGTCCTGTATTTATAGATCTTTGCGTTCTCGTAAGCATGCATCCTTAATTCTTTGAGTTCTTACAACTGCAAATATCTCTTCTCTCCCGCCTTCTCTAGATCCATGTTCAAGAATTTAATTGCCCAAATAACCTTGTGTTCCAGCTCAAGGGGTAGATGACAGGACTTCCCATAGATCAACTTATAAGGAGTGGTTCCAATGGGCATCTTATAGGCAGTCCTATAGGCCCAAAGTGCGTCGTCAAGCTTCATTGACCAATCCTTCCTCGTCCTGTTGACAGTCTTCTCCAGAATCTGCTTGATTTGTCTATTCAAAACCTCTACCTGCCCGGAAATTTGTGGGTGGTAGGGCGTAGCGATCTTGTATTTAACTCCGTACTTTCGTAGGAGTGCTTCAAACTGTCTTTCTCCGAAATGCGACCCTCCGTCGCTTATTACGGTACGAGGAACACTGAATCGAGGGAAAATCGTCTTTTTGAACAACTTGATCACTTACTTAGCGTCGCACGTTTGAGTTGCAATAGCTTCTACCCATTTGGATACATAATCCACCGCCACTAGAATGTACTGATATCCCTTTAATGGGGGAAACGGTCCCATTTAGTCAATCCCCCATACATCAAAGATTTCCACTTCTACCCAATTTGCCATTGGCATCTCGTTTCTTCGTCCAATATTTCCCATCAATTGGCACTCTTTACAGACTTTTACATACGTTGCAGCGTCTTTGAACAAAGAGGGCCAGTAAAAACCTGATTGTAGTACTTTGGCAGCGGTCCGTTCGCCACCCAGATGTCCTCCATAAAGGGAGGTGTGACACTCTTTCAGAATATTCGGGATCTCTTCTTCTGGAATGCATCTTCGGTACAAGTTATCCGCACATCTTCTGAAAAGGAGAGGATCGTCCCAATAATAATTCTTCACATCCGCGAACAGCTTCTTCCTTTGGTTATAGGTGATGTCAGGGGGCAGTTTTCCACAGGCAAGATAATTACAGATATCTGCAAACCAGGGTAAACTCTCTTCCTTGGTTTCAATTATCATCAAAGATTCGTCGGCATAATTTTCATTAATAGGTGGTTCCCTCTGTCCTTCCACAATGATCCTTGATAAGTGGTCGGCGACCACATTCTCTGCACCCTTCTTATCGACTATCTCATGGTCAAACTCTTGTAGCAACAAGGCCCACCTCAACAACCTAGGCTTTGTATCTTTCTTCTACATGAGGTATCTTACGGCCCCATGATCTGTGTAGACTTTAACATTTTCTCCAATGAGTTACGATCTAAACTTATCAAAAGAGAATACTATTGCGAGCATCTCTTTCTCTGTAGTTGTATAATTTACCTGAGCTTCGTCCAAGGTACGACTAGCATAGCAGATTACATGGTGCTTTCTGTCCTTTTTCTGCCCCAGGATCGCTCCTACTGCATAGTCGCTGGCATCACACATAAGCTCGAAAGGTAAATCCCAGTATGGAGCTTGGAGGATAGGCGGTGAGACAAGAGCATCCCTTAAAGCCTGAAAAGCGATTAGACAATCATCAGAGAAAATGAAATCAACATCTTTTACCAGAAGGTTGGATAACAGTTTTGAAATCTTTGAGAAGTCCTTTTTAAATCTTCAGTAGTAGCCGGCGTGCCTGAGGAATATCCTCACTCCCGTCATAGACTTGGGTGGAGGAAGCTTGGATATGGCTTCAACCTTGCTTACATCCACCTCGATGCCATGCCTAGAAACTTTATGCCCCAGTACGATGCCTTCTTGTACCATAAAATGGCACTTCTCCCAGTTTAAAACCAAACTCTTCTCCTCGCATCGTTGCAGAACCAAAGAGAGGTTTTTCAGGAAGGTATTGAAGTCTTTTCCATAGACAGAAAAATCGTCCATGAAAACTTCCACGATATCCTCCAAAAAATCTGAGAACATAGATATCATGCAGCGTTGAAACGTAGCGGGAGCGTTGCACAGGCCGAAAGGCATCCTCCTGAAGGCGTAGGTGCCATAGAGATAGGTAAAAGTTGTTTTCTCTTGGTCATCTGGCAGGATGGGGACTTGATAAAATCCTGAAAAACCATCCAAGAAACAGAAATAGTCATGATGTGCTAGTCTTTCAAGAACTTGATCAATAAAAGGTAGCTGAAAATGATCTTTTTTAGTAGCTTGGTTTAGCTTCCGGTAGTCAATACACATTCTCCATCTTGTGACAATCCTAACTAGCATCTCATCACCTTTATCTCCCTTTACCACTGTTATACCACCCTTCTTGGGTACTACGTGGATCAGGCTTACCCAGTTACTGTCGCTGATCGGGTAAATGATCCCAGCATCCCTCAACTTGATTACTTCTTTCTTTACGACTTCTTTCAGCATCTGATTCAATTTTCTCTGGGGCTGAGCCAGAGGTTTGGTGGATTCCTCCAAATTGATGTGATGCATACACAAAGCAGGGATAAGGCCTTTGATGTCTTCTACTGAGTATCCTATAGCCCGCCTGTAGAGTCTTAACTCCTCAAGAAGTCTGTCCAACTTATTTTTTGTAAGATTGGCATTGACGATGACATGATTCCTTTCCTCTCAATCTAGGAATTCATATTTCAACCCTTCTGGTAACTGCTTCAACTCAAGCTTGGCCTTTGGTGACTGCTCTTCCGGCACCTCCTCAAGAGAGGCAAACTTAATTGTCTCCACTACCTCATCCTCGTTGCCCAGGTCTTCATCAGCCTTTTTAAGATAGCTGAGAAACTCCACAACTTTCGGACTTTCAGAGTCCGAATCTTGACTGCTTATCTCCCTCACAAGAGGGTCTACCATCAGGATGTCTTCTTCTACCTCCTCGCAGAACTGGTTGTAGCTGTCCGTAAAGCAAGTGGACTCTGACTAGGATGGTCCTCTCATCGCATCCTTTACTTTAAAGTATAAGTGGTCGTTTCTGACCCTTAAAGTGATAACTCCCTCAGCGACATCGATCAACGCCCTTCCTGTATCCAGGAAAGGACGTCCAAAGATGATAGGATAATGAGGGTCTTCCACGGTATCAATGACAATGATATCACGCGGAATGAAGAAGCTTCCTACCCGGATAGGTACATCTTCAACAACGCCAATAGGCCTTTTAAAGGTATGATCTGCTAATTCAATTCTCATCTTGGTTTCAACCATATCAGTCAAACCTAATCTCTGCGTGAAGCTTAGGGAATAAGGCTGATACTAGCCCCTAAATTAGCAAGACCTTTTCGTTCGACATTATCTCCAATGGAGAAAGGGATGGTAAAATCCCCTGGATCTCTCTTCTTGCTGGGCAAATCTGATTTAACGAAAGTAGAGGACATACTTTCTAGATGCACAGTTTCGATCCTTCCTCCTCTTCTCTTCTTGGTAATCAAATCTTTGAGAAACTTAACATAAGTCGGCATCTCTTCTAAGGCTTCCAAAAAAGATACTTTGAGATGAAGTTTCTTTATTGATTCCATGAACTTCTCGTGGCGCTTCTTAAGGTATGCCTTTATCATCTTGTAAGGAAAAGGCAGCTTGGGAGAGTAAGGGCTTCTCTTACTAGATAACTCTTCAAAGGATCTCTATTCAGGTTCTCTGTCATGAGCTTGTCGATTGCCTTCTTCCGCGGGATTTGCATCCACAGACCTCGATTCAGGTTCTTCTGGTATGGCTTCTTCATGACGATCCACTGTCCTTTCGGATCTCAGCACTACCATTTTGGCAGATTCGGTGTTGGAGGGTATCTTACCCGAGGGATTATTTATCAATTCGGCCATCTGGGCCAACTGCTGATCAATTTGGCGTTGATGCGTCTGCATGTCTGCCATCTGGACCTGCATTGTGTTCAGAACTCCTGAATTTGAAAGCACACTTTGTGCCAGCTGGTTTTGATGGTATCTTGTTTTTTTACAAAATCGAATAACTGGCCAACCAAGTCTGGTTGGTTCGAAACCTTGTCTTGACCTTGCTCCTTGGCTTGACTTTGACCTTGACTGGTGTTTGTTTCTTGGCGACCTTGGTACTTTCCTTGTCCTTGGAAATTTGCCTTGCTTGACTGGAAAGAAGCAGTTCTGGTGAACTGACTTTGTCCTCCTCTTTTCTCGAAAACTAGGGGTTGCTTGGTGAGGTTATGCAACTGATGCGAGTTTTCGGCTGCATCCTTGTTGCCGTAACTAAAACCAGGATGATCTGGCCTCTTGAAATTAATGAAAGAGACATTCTCAGTCTCCTCAGCCTCGGATTCACTTTCGGTTGACTCGTCAGGTCGGGTGTAGATACGGTTATCTACCCCGTGTCCACCTTCTCCACAGGTGACACATTTCATGACCTTTTTGACTTATTTCTTCCCCTTTCTGCTTGATTCTTTCAACTGTTTGACATCAATGGCTATCCTCTGAATCTGAGAGGTGATAGTTTCCAGAGCCTTGGATTCAAATGAAGGTCCTTCACTAGCCTTCTTAGCATGTCCCCTGTCTGATCTATCATATTCTGTGTCGGCTTGCAACTCAGCCATGTTCTTGATGATCTTCTCGGATCTGCTAGGCTTCTTCCCCAGAAAGTCACTGTCTGCTGCTGCATTCAGCGAAACCCTTTCCTCAGGGGTTAGACCATTGTAGAAGGTAGTTATCAAGAAACCTTTCTTATAGTTGTGATGAGGGCAGTCCCTCTGATATTCTTGGTATCGTTCCCAGGCATCATGTAGATTCTCATTCAGCTTTTGCATGAAAGATGTGATCCTCTGTCTATTCTGGACAATCTTCTCTATAGGATAGAACTTGTTTACAAAGGCATCCTCCAGTGCACTCCATCCGTTAAGAGCTTGGTGTGGCAGCCCCAGATACCATGATAGATCCTTATCTTCCAAAGAAAAGATGAAACCCTTACAATAAATCACCTCCTGTGGGACTCCCCTCATTTTGATGGTGTCATAGATATTTTTAAAAGCATCTAAATAGTGATAGGGATTATCATTCTTCGATCTCCCTCTAAAGCTCTTGTTCTCGATCATGGAGATGACTGATGGTTTTAGCTCGAAGTTGGTTGTGTTGAACCTCGGGATGACGACAGGACATCTGGAATTGTTAGCCCTTGTGGCAGCTAACTCCCTCAGGGTCTTTTCTTCTTCATTGGAATCATCACTGTCACTATCTCCCTGGTTCTGATCTTGATTATTTTGATTCCTTCTGTGCCTCCAGTGATGACAACATCTATCCCAGCGGTGGTCATCCTCGAACTATTCGGGTTCAGGATCTTCAGGTTGATGATCACCGTCATAACGGTCGTTATCTTCAGGTGGAGGCAAATGAGGCCTAGCTCTCGCGTGTCGCTCGCCTTTTGAAATAGGTTGTTTAATGCGAGGCAGTATGTCTGGTGATGTCGGTGCTCAACTTAGCAGAACGCCTTCCTTTTGAGTACCTGAATAGCACATAAAAATCAAGTTAGAAAACCTGTATTAATAATATGAATTACTCATTTCAGGTTAAAATGTATATATAAAAGGAAAAAGAGAGTGATGTCAAGCTCATTTCTAAGCTTGAGGCACTGGAGTGTAGTTAGTAGATTCGGGTTCATCAATAGTACCATTTTTCCTTGTCCCCGGCAACGACGCCAACAAGTTGACCGGCCTAAATCGTGCGTCCGAAAAAGGAAGCGGATTTGAAGTAGTCGGACTTTTAAATTTATAACTTGAAACCTTCTAGGCCCCCACAACTTTATTTACGAGGTTGAAGTAGATATATGAGGTCGAACACAGGGACAAGGGTGGTAGTGTTGGGAACGCAGAATCGACACGTTACACTCCGGTATGGGTAAGGAGATGATAAAGTTCCCCAAGGGAACAACAGGCTAAGATCGATAAAATAAAAGAAAACTATTTCCAACTGGAGCTATGAGGAAAATTAAGGTTTTAAAGGTTTATCAGTTTTTAGAGTTTTTGCGCAACGGAAATAGAGATGATAAAACTATTTCTTTAAGTAAGGAACGAAGGAGAAAGCTCCAGTAAAACAAGTGGCAGTAGAAACATCCTGTACCCCTCCTCTCGAAGCGGGTACCTCTAACTTGAGCATCAACACCTCTCTCGAGGTTGCTGGGCCTAAGTTAGAGAGGAAAGGTCGCTAAAGCAACTCCGATCCTGGGCACTCTCGTACTCCCATATCGGACCAAACACTAGAGCCACAACACCTCTCTCGAGGTTGCTGCAACGGGAAAAACACGATTCGGTAGCTAATCGAAACGTGATCCAAGCGTACAAGCTAGAGTTCGGATGTTAAACAAAACAATCATCCAACAAAAGGTACCAAACATAAAGCAGCAGATAATTAAAACTCTTCTAATTCCATTAGCATAAAAGGGTCTGGTTACATTGCATAAATAAAGAAAGTAAATGACTGAAATAAGTAAAGATAAATGTCACCTTCTTGATTTAGAAGGGCGAAAGACAGTAGCAGCTCCTCCAGCCCGATACCAGGCAGGAGCCTTGCCTGATACGCCCGTGTCGGGCGGCACACCCTCTCAGGCGACACACTCGTGACGGGCGGACGTATCGTGCGGGGTGCTCACACCGATAAGATCGTGTCGGGCAGCACCCTCTCATGATACACGTCGTGACTGGTGATGCGTATCGGGCTTGGTATCGTGACGGGCCAGAGTTTTGCTTCGAGCATCGGGTACTCATATCGGGTGTCCTTGTTGGCCGATATCGGTCTGCAGCGGTGCCCGGGGCCGATCCTAAGTGAACCATTCCCTCCCTCTCGGGTTGGGGAAGTGCTCACCTAGTATCGCCCGGTACAACTCTGAGGCACGACACGCTAGCTCCAGATGCTTTCCTAAGTTGGCTTTCGAGAGATTTCAACCCGTCCCATCGGAGTCCTGTAGCTGCTATTTATAGGCAGCTGTTGGAGAAGTTATGGTTCTCCGGCCGCCACGTGTCCTTCATTCAGGTCTATCATCTCGGATTCAGGGATGCCCGACATGCGTGTCGCCCATCACAAGGATGTCGGGCTGGGAGTGTGTCGGTCATCGTGACGAGTGGTGCCTGTCGGTGGGTGGCCTGTATCGCGCGACACACTTCAGCAGTCATGGTGAGTCCGGCTCCCTGTCGGGTAAATGACGTATCGCTCATCCGCTCCTTCTTGTGCGGCACCCTTGTATCGCGTGGTGGTGTATCGTGTTGCCCTGTGTCGGGCAGTGAGCGTATCGGCCGGCTGGTTGGCAAGAAGGCCGATGCAGGTGGAACACGTTCGTGGGCCGGGACTAGCCTTTTTGCTGATAAATGAGTTAAAATCGAGGAAAACTCTGCAAAAGATGATAATATTGAGTTAAGAGCGTAACTTGGCCTATTTATGCAAAAACATGACAAAAAGGAGAGGAAACAGTTTAAAAGGGCAGATTTGATAATGAAATAAGGGCCAAAACATCACACAATTTGGTGTTATCATATCACCACATTAAGTTATAATGAATTATTTTACATGAAATATTCAAATTATCATTAAGTCTTCATTCAATCCAAATTATGTCACATCAATTACATATATTTATATTAAACATTGTCTCATTACCACATTATCTTTATTGCTCACATTCATGTCATCATTAATCATTTTCTCATATTTATTTATATTATTTATTTTCACATTTATGTGAATCAAATCACTTCATATTCATATTGAAGCCATTCCATGTATTTTAATGATCAAGGTGAGGCATATTATGAATTGATTCACATTAAGTGACTAATCGTGTGTGTATTAGATAACAAGGTAACATACCATGCATTTCATATTGATGATTTGATTAATATGTGATTAGATGATTATATATATCATTTATGTGTATCAAAGTATGTTAACTAATTATGGCACCTAATGTCATTAATTTATCATGAAAGGCATTAAGGATGTATATATTAAGGTCAAATGATTACAACTTAGGGTTCAGGTTAATATGATCACAGTATTTTACTTAGCACGCATTACGTCCAAGATTAGGTTACAATTATCTTGTCATTTCATTAGGGTTTATTGGTTTATGACATGGGCAACGCCATGCATATCCATTAGGATTAATATGTGAGTTACTCATATTATGTGCATTAGGTATTCATTAGGGTTTGAACACATAAATTATTCCTCAGATGATCATTATATGTTTAGTACTATATAAACAAGCACGTTAGGTTATAACTATAACTTGTTTGGTCAAAACTAAGGATTCAAGCACACTAACTTCCTAGTTAGGGAGTCAGGGTTTCTAAAGTCAGAGTAGCTAGATTTTAGTATTTTACATGACTCCATCCCCTTGGAAAGGATTTCATCCTCAAAATCTAACTGCCCAAACATCATCAAACCAACCATTCTCCACCCCTTAAAAGGTTTTACCTACTAAGGCAAACTAATCTAGAGGTAAAAGGGTGAGTCTAACTAAACCATATACAAGATCCATCACGCTTCACTACGCACTCTGATTGCTTACTACTAAACACCAAACTTCAAAGTCTAGGTTCTAGGGATAACTATCCAAACATGTGGTTCTATCGGTCACAAGGGAACTATATTGGGTATCCATCCTCAACAAGTCATTACACCTGGTAGACTAGTTAAACATATTAGGTTCCCTAAAGGTAAATCATATAGATGTCTAAGGCTACTATTGCCTAAAAGCAAACTATTTCGAACAATCCATTTCAGCTTAGGCCAGGCCGGTATCATATGGATCTAAGAGTCCTCATAAACCAAGAAAGTAGCACAGAGGAAAATATTGCCAGCCCCTAGAACCTAATCCTTTCTAGACACCTTTACTTCAACTTCATGCCCTAATAGTTGCCTAAAGGCAAACCTAAACAATATTAAGTTATGCATATTTTAGTTATGAGTATTTTAGGGTTTTATTCATCATGATACTAATGTGGAACTATAGGGTCCGAAATCAACCTTTCATCATTTATAGATCAGCTGTAGGGAAACCATGTCACTTAAAGAAACTATGTAAGGCAGGGATTCTAATTAGGGAGACAAAACCGAAATAGTCAGATTCCGACTACCATGGGCTCTGATACCATACTGTAAGAGAGTGAAATCACCCCTTTACTAAAAATTTGAAGAATTGACATCAATCCCAAACACTCTCAGAGGTATTATGGAATGGGCATAAATTTTCCAAATTTATTAAACATTGGTATACAAAACACCAATGGAAAGCAACGAAATAAAAAATAACTGGCTATAATCAATTTCATAAAAGGTTTACAAAAATACATGCAAATCCTTTTTAATATAATTGTTAATGGCAAGTTTCTCTTGAATATAGCATCATACTCTTGTTATCTTCATCTTATGATGAACCCTAGCATGTTCTTATTTGCTTTACTTATCTTATAATCCTAGACTAGTTTTGTGACACATACTTTTCTTCCCTTTCCCTTTTTGTTGGGTGCCTTCCCAACCACCTAGGTGTTGAGCAAGGTGATAGACAAGACAAGGAAGATCTTAGCTTTTGGCTTGGACTCAGTTGATGGATATGTTGCTTGGATACAAGATTGTAGTAGTCTAGACTTCCCTCTATCTAGATCCTGATTGTGTGTCTTGATGTAAACCCTAATGGGAGAATTTGATGTATTTTTGTAAACCTTTTATGAAATTGATTATAGCCAGTTATTTTTTATTCTGTTTCTTTCCAATGGTGTTTTGTATACCAATGTTTAATAAATTTGGAAAATTTATTCCCATTCCATCATACCTCTGAGAGTGTTTGGAATGGATGTCAATTCTTCAAATTTTTAGTAAAGGGGTGATTTCACTCTCTTACAGTATGTATATATATATATGTATATATACATATATATGATACAACACCTAGGAAACCCCCTATAGCTCATCCTCTACTTCCTCCTCAAGATATTCGATTACCTGGTTGGCTTGAAAAGGACCTACCTGACTCTCTAGGTCCTAATTGTAGGGGGTTGGCAATATGGGTGGGTGACTTTGAAGAAGGGTCGCCTATGATGGTCTATATTATGGAGGATGCTATAGGTCAAGCTCACGATACTTGTATATTTTTGCAAGGTATTTTGGAGATGTTTTATTATTCTTGGTTGAATACATCTCTAATAGAACTTTGGATATCACGAGATATTAAGGCTAAATACCTCATTTATATATGTTTCATCTATACTCCTATTTATTAATGCTTACATGCTATGTGTTTTGTAGCTACTTACATAGGGTGTGTATAGAGTTCACACTAACCCATGTGGCATTTCTAGTTCCATCATTGTCTAGGAACAAAATTGACAACTCAGCTAGTCTGTATCGTCCATTTATATAGATAATCGATGACACATAAATCTTTACCAATTAAAAACATGACATGTGGTAGCACCACAACGTTAGTTCCAGCACAAAAAACTGACAATGTAGTTGCTTAGCTATGCCAATTTCTTTAATCATAGCAACTGAGGCTAGGACTGAGTCATTAGTTTGCACGTCCACAAAAAACTAATGTTGTAGAGACTTATCTCTAGTGGCACCCACTTAGGTGTCGGTACAAAACCAACATTGTAGGTCTAATTTAACTGACATTAGAGGTGGGTTATGTACTACTTATATAAATTTTAAGGCATTTTCCTACCTACTTATGACATGCATAATGTTAACCTTGTATAAAATCCATAACATACTAAAGATGGTCTTTATGCACTATTTTGCATGAATAGGAGATAATACAAGTTTTAAGCTTTTCTTAAACTCTATGAATGTTTATTTTCTATAAGTGAGCATTTCTTTGAACATGCAAAGTCTAAAATTAGAAATACAAGTGTAATGACTTCTAAAAGTGTTATTCTTACGGTGTTTTGGTATTCGATAAAAGGAAGCCAACCTATATCTTATTCCTTGTTATATTATGGTCATCTTATGCAACCTTTAAGGTTTGTGATTACTGTTATGTTGTTGTAGTGATAGATGGGTGGAATCTTGTTTATCAAGGTTTCTCATTCATGCTAGATTTAAGCATATATTTGCCTAAATTATTTGAAATAGCATATCTCTTACATCCTTTGGATTTTTAAATTGAAATTTTGGGTGCCAAATTGTTTATGACTCATTAAGCTCACTACAATTTTTTTAATATTATTGATAATATTAAAGGAAGTTATAACTATTTTGGCCTAAAGGATAATTTGTGCTTGTATGTGCCTCTAGTTTGAGATTTAACCCTCTTTATGACCGAGAGTGGATAAACATGACATGATGGAGTAACATGAAATTATTATTTTAATGTGCTTTATATCTTTAAAGTTACAACCCATGATTTATTTTATAAGATTCCTTTAGGATCTCATATTTAACTTTATTGATGTAGTCAAAATACTTAATTGGTTTAATTAATCAAGTGAAACTTCAATCATGTAGTGCCAACTGACCATAGAACTATCTCAATGTTAGAAACTCTTGGATAGTGAAATGAGTAATACAAAATAGAGCTTGGAGTCATATATTATTGAGTATATGTAGGTGTAGGGAGGGTATATCCCTATCATCTCGATGCAAAGGTTTTAAAGAGAAATTGAGATCGTGTATCAGATTTTATGTCATAGAGAGTGGTTGTGATTGTAACCCAAAATTGAGTATTTATATCCTAGTTGTGGTCCTATGCCTTGTGTACCAAACATGAACGAGGTTTGGTTTTTGTAGTTGGGTCGAAGATCCACCACATATTGTCACTCACACTAACTGAGGGGAAGAGATCTTAGGATTTCAGTCATCCTAGATCTTATACAAAGTTGATTGTAACTTTGCAGTGATCAACTAGTAGTTTGAGTGGTACACCTCAAACTGCACAGGGCTAATAAAATGTTAAATCCAGCCAAGTAGTCTATTTGTTAGAGTTATTTAGCAATTCACTTTGGATGATAATTAATGATTTTCTCCTCTTCCTAGTATCAGATGTGAATCATAATTACTAAATGTTCAAATATTTGTGTATTTACCTTTACTTATACATGTTTAGCTTATAGGTTTTGAATTATTCTCTTGCCTATTGTAATATATGTTATAACTGACTTTATTTGATAACCTACTTGTAAGCCATAAATGTTATTGGAGGTTATAGCATATCACTAGGACATGGGTCTCACCTTGTGAAATTTCATGCCCTTTTTAAGTAATCAACATTGCAATCAAACTCTTGGGGAGAGAAGATTCAGCTTGGACACCAATGAAGTTGAGAGGTTGGTGTAGTTTCTATTATGTCCTAGAGTCATCCCTACGCTCTTAGGTTCAGACATAGGTATTTGTAAATGATGTATATCGACTTAAATTTTTTATTATAAAAAATGAACAATGGAAATATTGTAAGTATTGGGAAACATATTTTTTATACATGCTATGGCTGAGGCCATGTAACTCATGTAAAGGTACCTAATATGAATATATAAAGTTGGACCTTTGTGCAAAACATTCTTTTAAAATGTTTGAAATTTTATGCAGTTTTACTTTGATGCATTTTTGTTAATATGGTTAAATAGTATTTGATGGACATTTTAGTTTGAGTAATCTCATTTAGTGTGGCAAGTTTCCACTGAAAAGATGATTTTTAATTTCTCAAGTTGATATATTAAACAAAGTCTTTAACTAGCATATGAAAATTGAACTACTACAAAATGATTCTTATTAGAATTCATACATTGTTCCTCACCTCTAGGGTGGTTTGACAAAAGATAAAATATATCTAATTTATTAGTAGGACCAAAGAAAAGAGCAAGTCATCCATCCCAAACTGTCCTTTAAAGTCCATGGCTTAAGATCCTCCTAAATCATCATCATGTACAAGACCTAAATATGGGAGGTTTGAGAACAACACTCAAAAGAGGAAACAAAAGGTATGTGTGTCAACAACCACTAAAAGGTATAAGAGCCATTTGTATTTCTAGTTACCATGAATTATGCTTATACATATTTGTGCATCAAGGGTTCAATTTGTGAAACAAATCACATTCATATTTTTAGATATATTTTTAATAATTATTGAAGTTTAGAATATACTACATTCTATAATAAAAATTAAGGCAATTGATCAAATGGTTTGGATTATGGGTCTTAACTATGTTTCATATAAAAATAAATTCTATTTATTATATGTTCTCTAGGCTAATGCATCCCTATGGATTGGTATCATAAAACCATCAATTACATATTTATTACTGACTACTATTTGTAAATAATATGCACATACATAAGAATTATATTTGTACATGATTAATTAGTTTAGGTTATGCTCATATGTATATACTTCTATGTACCCATATCTATATATTCATATTCTATACTAATTGACTAAGTAACCTTTAAAGACACTATGGTTATTTGAAGCACTGTTAACCTTAACATTTGTTTGATTAACTTATTTCTCAAGGAATCAAACTATAGGAGTGAACATGTTGATTTACTACCATAATAAGCCGAATGAACTAACCTTGTGAATACAAGATCTATAAAACTATTATACTAGATGAGCTCTACATATCTCAGCAATTCAGTTTCAAAGTCTTACATTTGTTACTAGGGATTGGTTGTGACTTCTTTCTCAATTCCTCTTGATGCAGCCGAAGATGCCCATTATTAGTGCAACTCACAGAGTAGCAATCACCTATTATAACATTAGTCTCTAATAGGACTAAATCTCACCACAACTTTATTTGTAAAGGTGAATATATTGCAAAAAAGGGTATAGGTCGTGACTCCTCACAAGGTCCAGAGTTCCATGAAGGTTTGAAAGATTCAACATGACCAATTGATCAGGCTAGTCGATGTCAGTATAGTCTAATTTTCATCCCATTGGTTAGTAGAAAATAGGAGGGCACTTCATGGAATAGAGACCATGAATCCTCTATTAATCTGTGTTTTTTGTATAGTTTGGTTGCAGTGGTCCAAAGGATGTGTTTTATGCCCTATATCTCATTGGTAGGAGGAACTATTAGGAGTAGATTGGTTAGTGACTTGCAGTTTGACACTGTAGAGTGTAAGATCCTCAAACTTTACAAGCTTATGTTTAAATCAAGAAAATAGGATGGATTTTTTTTTAAGAATGTCAAGCTCAATAAAGTGAATTTGAAAGATACAAAAAAGATTTGGAATTATGTTAGTGGAACCTTAATCATGCAACTAAGGGTGCAATAGACCGCTTGAACCTACTTTGAGGCATGGGTTCAACCCATGGCCCAAGTATGGTTCATAGGACTGTTTTCTTTGCAAATAGGTCCTTGTGAAATGAGTTTAAGAAATAAAATTATACATGTATAAATGAATAATGATGGCTTTGTGAGTGATTATTATTGAAATATAAGAGTAGGCAAGTTAAGATGGTTTGTGGCTTGGATAATTAATGGGACAATTACTCCAACCCTGACTTGCAATACAAGTTTTGAGTATCAAACATGGATAATTTGATCTGACTTTTGGAACACTTGAGATAATAAGGAAACTAAGTTAATTCTAGAATTTTAAATGAAAAGGAATTTCCATGTAATGTGAATAATTTATCTAAGAAATACTTAAAGGACAAGTATTGTCTATGAAAGTTATCCCAATAAATCTAGATTTTATTATATAAGTTGGGGAAGGTATTAATGACTCACAATAAAAATTCCATATCCATAGAACACTCTAGTGGCCTATAGAAAATTGTGAAGAGAGACCTACTTGCAATCATTACATGATTTTTTTATAATTTGAAACCAATTAAATGACTTTCGACTAGGCATTGAGCAGGCCTCGTCTCATTGATGTGTCACAATAATCGTGATCACCATTTAGAGATCAATGGCTGGGTTGTTGTCTCCTACACTGAGCCGGTTTGGGGAAGGATGTTGCTCACACACTAAAAACCTTGCACTCTCATTATCTCTCTCCCCTTGGCTGATATGGCCGCCAACCATTGTCCAGGCCAGGTTGCATGGTTTTTATGAATAATGTATTATTTCCTTAGGTGTCCATATTTGATTTTCCAGGATATAATTATCTTTCTTTATTTTCAAAATTGTATGCTTTATTAGGTTTTGAGATTAATTGATTAAGACAACCCTTAATTTAACTTAATTTTCACTTTCTTCTTTCAGTTTGTGGACTAGTTTATAAATCCAGTATAAAGTGAGGACCTAATTGCAAATTGAGATTACATTTCTTAGATTGTAATGTTCCTCATTATGTTATTTAAATTACTTTGGTTTGTATTGTTTTGGTCTTATTTGAAATAGGGTTTCAACCCATTCTTCACAACCCTAACCCTAACTGAGCGTGATGGTAATGGTTGACAATCGATGAACTCATCCTCCAAAAATGGTCATGGTCTCACCAACCAATGAAATCTCTAGATCCCATCACTCAATGAGATTCATGGTTCTGTCTATCGATAGTAAGCCTAGATGCATTAATTAGTGACCCTTTTGGACTGATGCATCAATTAGTGACCCTTATGAACTGATCAAAGTTCTAGATCCCTCAATCAATGTAGGGACATATGAGTCAACCAGTGGGGATCCTAGTATGTAGACTGATAGAAAATTTGTTTGATTATTGTGAGAATTTTAGTGTGATGTCCCACCTCTACAAGAGAAATATTTCTAAAAAAAACATTGCTTAAAATATCCATTATGATTATCCACAAAAACCACATAGAGAACATCAAATTTTTTGTCTAACACCATGATTAACATTAACAAACATGTATAATTATGGAAGTTCAACATAACATATTGCAAACTCAAAAAATTACAAGCATTTTCTTTACAAATTGTCAATGAGTGATACTCACAATTTTTCAAAAATGCATAATGTTGCGACACTACATATGGGGCATTGAACATTCTCAAAAAATCTTACGATTCATATAACTACGACTCTAGATTCCTTGTACACATGCCAACTTCTCAAGGTAGGAAACATATACAACAAAACTTTTCTGTCAGACCAGGGTGTACAGGGACAAACCTAGAACTTCACCCCTATATTCTTTGAAACTATAGAAGGTCATACAAACATCACCTACCTCTAACATCCCTTCATGAAAACATCACCTACCACATGGTCTAAGACCAACTCCTTCCATATTGATCTTCTACACTACTATCAGGATAGTTCAATCTCTCACTTAAAAGGTGTGGAAAGCCATGTGTGAGACCCCAAGTCCAATCGATATGATATAACATCTGACACATCTATTACATACTAAATAATATACAAGTAAGTCAATAATAATAATTTAGTTATATAAAAACTATAAGTGTGCCCGAATGTACACATTCACCGATAGATACATGTACCTTGATTGACTTACAAGAGATGTTAATACATTTATACCAATCTTATAGAAAACTATCACATCAAGAGGACTTCCGTGTTTAATGCCAATTAAACCTACATAGATATGAGGCTTGAATGGGGCATACTATGCATTGACCATGGAAGATTGATGTGTACCACTCAATTGGATAGCTAGATGTTATTAAGCCATCCTAGCCTATGTACAAGTTCTGAGGACATCTAGATTCCCCCTATCTCTCAACCTCTAGTCAAACTGAGGTGACCAAAGGTGGAAATTCCATTGACTGAGTCCACCTGGATATATGCTTAAGAGCAGATCCACCAGTCTTAGGCCCACCCTGAGGAAATAGGTCAAGATGCCAACTTAGGGTACCCTTCATACCAAATTCCCATTGACACCTCATCTCATATGTCATTCCATATCAGGAAATCAAACCTTGTTGAGTCCCCAAACATAATCTAAGGACAACAGGGTATTATCATAGATCTATTTATTACCCCAATTTTGAATCATTATAGCTAGATAGTTAAAGTCAAGAGTACACAAGCATCCATACATATAAGGGCACATAAATTTACACCAAAAATATATAAAAAGGCATTAACATTCTATAAATCATAATAAACCAAAAGGTTTCAACAGAAAGGAAAGATATAACCTAAGAACTAACATAAGATACATTAAGGATAAGAAACAAATACTAATTTCTATTACAAGTGATTTCACGCTGGTGTTTCATTTGAAATCTTAGTTATCTTGATAAGATGTGCCAATGATCTTCATTTGGCATCTAAATTTTTGATAAATGAAATATATCAACACTACAACATATGTTATGAAAAGACACCTAAGCATAGTTTAGGAGTAATAATAAGTTTCTTCTTGTCTAAAACACTATACTAAGCAAGAAAAAGGAAAAAGGTGAGAAAATTTTAAACAAAATTCTTATATACAAAGAATATTTTACTTTGCATTTTCCATTATATCGACATTAGGCCTTTGACCAACTTAAAAGGAGGGTCCCTGAGGGGCATTTGAGTACAAAAGCATGAATGTTACCCTATTTCTACATGAGGGACTTCAAGACCAAAGTCAATGAGCTAACCCTGTTTCAACATGCCTTGTGTGATATCTTGAGAATTTAGGCAGGCATACAAGGGTTATATAATGAATCTCTATATTATATTCAAGGTTTTTCGACATAGTATAATTAAACACTAAAGTAGTATTCATAAGGAAAATAGCTCAAATAAGTAACTAAGTAGCCAAGTATTCATTATATCATATACAAAAATAGGAGAATTTCATAGTAAGGTCAACAAATTAAGTGTACATTGTGAGAAGCAAATAGTTTATGAACTTTGAGCAAGATTCCTAGGGAAGGCCCAAAACAAAGTGTACCTAAGGTGTAAAAATATATAACATGTGGTCTTAGATAAGCGTGGTATTTATAATATAAACATGATTCATTTCATGTGGATGTTTCCCTAAACTTAGGTTTTGAATTGATCAAGTATAGTTCCATCATATCAAACATGCTTGTAATTAGTCAACATGGTCCACATATCAACATTAGACCCTAGGTCTAGGTGAGCCATCCAAATTATGAGTGATGCTAGATAGAGATAATTTCTAGTTTTAATAAATGAGAGTGTAAGATTTGAAATAATATCATATTTCAACATGCATGATCATGGTCAAGTCAAATTACATCAATTTTATGCAATAGTGTCATATTCCCAAATCATATGACCATAAAAGAGCATAAGATATTTCAAGTTGGGATTTAGTGATACAAGTATGATTTAAAGTTTTAGAAATAACATGTGTAACATTATATCATTATTCTTATGAGATCATATTGTACTAGTCAAAATGTGCATTTAGAACATGTTAGGTGTCACATGTATGCCACATCTAGTCAAAAGAGCATATGAATGTTTCACATGAAAATTCATGTCACAAGTCATCATAAGGATTAACGTGAAGACCAACTAGAGGGTTAAACATTATGGATCAACTTTTCCATAGGGATTAAATATCCAACCATATAAATACTTAAACATAACATTTTAGGGCATATTAATATTCAAAAGTGAGATTTTTTAAGTCATATGGGCTACTCATGGAAAAAAGGCATAAGTTCTTGGGTAAAATGTCACATGGCAGCATAAAGTTTACTGATTGTGAGTTATATGATCTCATAATGACAAAAAGGCCAAGACTCCATTCTTAATCAAGTTACGTCATACATTTATATACAAAGTCATTTTTAGGTCAAGGTAGTCTTTATAGTCAGATCGAGATGATCTGAGTCAATATTCAAGTCTAAAGTGAAGCATGATTACTGATTTAGATATTAGGAACAAATGAGTTCATTAAGGACACAAGAAAAGCATAGTTGACTTTTAACATTATTCTAAAGTTTAAAAAGATTAATTTTAGCAATATAGAGATGAAAGGAGAAAAACTAGGGTTTGAAAGTATATCCATTGTGTAGACCTTGTAGAGTTGATCGATTTGGTACATAGTTTCATAAAGTTTGCATAAAGGATCTAGAAGATATTACTTTTTAAATGATTGATTGGGGGATGTGTGACATACAAAAAAAACATATGAGGGAGAGAGGCAGTCGAGATCCCATCACATGGCTAGGATCGCAGGACTGAATTCAACATGCACGCCATCATGTCCTTACATGTGCAACCCTTTTATTGTCACTTTGACCAGGTTGAGAGATGGGAGGGAAAGAAAGGGCAGACCCGCATAGATCTAGGCCACTGATGTACCGACCCACTGTGGTCATGCCAGGATCGGAAATCCAGGTCATCCCCTCCCCACCCTTGTGATGCAATTTCAGTATTTAGGGCAGAGGGGCTCACCATAGTTCTAGAAACTCCATGACAAGGAGGGATGCAAGCAATGTAGGTGGCCATTGGGGAAGGGCGTGTATCGACAAACTTGTAGAAGACTTTATCCCACCATTCATGGCCTCTAAGCATGACCACGCCTCACAAGAGGAGGGGGGCACCCAAGCTTGAGGAAGAAGAAGAAGTCAGAGGAAGTGCTATGGTGCACGAATGAAAGGGAAAAGGGGTGGAAAAGAAAGGGGAAGGATATTGTAACATCCCTGAGCAGGGTTATGTGTTAACCCTAGATGATTTTCCTAATAAGGTTGAGTAGATGCATAATCTTATCTTATGAAAAGTAATTAGGACTCAAGAGGAACTTATATTTCAATTTTAGTCCTTTTTGTATAATGTTGAAATAATGTTTTGCTTGATTTGGACTAAAGTGCAAATTACCCAAGTTGAGGGGTTAAATTGCAAATTGTACATGATAATATGTTCCTCATTTTTTGAAGCATCATGAAATTGGATATGATGCAGATGTATGGCTTATGGTAGCCTGAGTACCAAGAAAGAGCTGATGAAACAATGTTTGTGCATTAAAACCTAGTTTTGGTGTAATGTGCAATTTACCCAAAACCCATGGTTCAATATGCAAATTACCACTTCAATAAGGTCCCTAATATTTCTTGGCATCATGTTGAGGCAATAAAATGAGAGGGGCGCCTCATTTGAATTAAGTTGTAGGAGAGAGAATCTTGATATTAAAATAATCAAGATTTAAGCCCAAGTGAAACCCTAATTCAATTTAGTGCAAAAATAAATATAATAATTGAAGGGCCTTCAACCAAAAACGAGATGGTTGAATTTTCTCAAGTGTGAACACCTTTGTGCCTTTGCTAGGCCATGAAAATATCCAAGGGAAGTGGATAACTCACTCACCTTATTATAAAGAAAAGAAATATTCATTCACTTATGGATATTAGTATAATATGATTTGAGGTGCTTAATTTGCTTTTATTTAAATCATGGATAATTGAGAGTAATAAGAGGAAAAAATATATCCTCTTATACAAGGAGTTGAGGGGGGATAGGTGGCACTATTTTTGGGATTAAATGAATTTTTATAAGGCATTTTCTCTCTCCTTGAATTTCTTATAAAAGTACCCTTTACAAGCCAAGCCAAAGGCTTTTTGGATTTCCCTTCTTTACCCTTGCTTGGAAAACAACCAACGAGCTTTGGAGGAGTAGGAGAATGACCCCCAACCTGTTGGTAAGCTTCTTGACCTCCTTTCACCTTGAATTCATGGTGAAAATCAAAAATCAATGCATGAATTCTTCATAACTCGATCCCCTCTTCAATTCTAACCAATTCTTTTCACTCAAAGCTTGAGGAAGAGCCTTGGAATAGTGAAATGAGTTGCATCCACCATTGTTGGCGTGAGCTTGGAGCTTTGGAGCTCAATTGGAGGCGGGTTTTTATAACTTGAACCCTTAATTTTATTATTGCAATCAATTCCTTATCATTTGGTGATCATTTCTGCATTTCTGAAATTTATCTTGGTTGATTGATACAACCACCATGGAAATCACAGAAAACTTCATGGGTTTGGAGCTTGATGATGATGACATCATCCTAAGCACACACCTCTTCAAATATCTAGCGCAAACGGTTTCAAAGGTTGGGTCCAAACGGTTTTAGCAAACTGTTTGGTGACCAAACGGTTTGCAAACCATTTGGAGGTTTGGGTTCCAAACCATTTGGAATGGTTGACCGTTTGAGATGGTTGACCATTTGAGGAAATATTCTGTTGTACTTGGATATTGATCCAATGGTTTCAATTGGTTTGATTTTGAAGGCTTCAATTGTCAATGATTCCTTAAATGCAAACCCTAATCAGCTAAGTGCTGAATTTTCAATTGATTAAGTTGAGGTTTTGGGTTGATTGACCCAAACGGTTTCAAAACCGTTTGGGAATCACCCAAACGGTCTCAAGACCGTTTTGAGGTCAACCAAGACCGTTTGGAGGTCTAGGGTTGAGTATGGTTGGGTATTTGAAGATCAAAATATACCAAATTGAAATGCAATCAATTGTTGATTTGATAATCAATCCAATGATCCAAACCCTAATTGGATGTTATGGATTTTGATAATGAAATGGGAAAATGGTCTCAAGACCGTTTGGAGATTATACAAACAACATCAATACTGTTTGGGGGTCATTCAAGACCATTTGAGGTCAGGTCATACTATTTAATGATGATGGTTCATTGATTTCAATTGAATTGGTTCCACAATGTCAACCATTGATGGTTCCTCAGTTTCAAAACCCTAAGTGATGGTTTCTTGACTATCAACCCTAGTTAAATTGGGTTCAAAACCCTAAATTTAAGGTTTAATTGAATAGTAATTCAGTGGTTCAATTGATGAATACTCTAGTGGTTCAATTGATAGTTGGTTCATGGATTGAAACCTTGAATCGATTAAGTGTTGAAGACCCTTTTTGGTCCATTCGGTTTTGAGAGGGTTTCGACCAAATGTTCTCAAGACCTTTTGAGTCCAAACGGTCTCAAGACTCTTTGGGACCAAACAGTCTCAAGACCGTTTGAGACCAAACGGTCTCAAACCGTTTGGAGACTAAAGTCCAATCGGTTTCAAGATGTGTTGTCTAAACAGTTTCAAGAACTAATTTTGTTAAACGGTTTCAAACCGTTTGAACTTAATTGGTCAACACCGTTTGAGGCCTAAGTGACCACGACCATTTGAGGTCTAAGTGGTTAAGACCTTTTGAAGTTCAATTGGTTAAACCCTTTGGACACCTAATATGATCAAAGGTCAATTAGACATTTGACTATTAATAATGAAGACCAATGATGATTATGAAGGTTAGCCCTAGCCATGTGTACTCAAGTGAAGAGTTGACCTAGATTAATCTTGGAGTATTTAACATCCTATAGAGGATGAGAGGGAGAGAGAATGGGAGAGATGATGGCTTGTTTAATAAGCCCTAATTCTCTCATTATGAAACAATATGTAATCAGGGTTTGATCCATAATATGAGATCATGAAATCTTCATTGAAAAGATTGATGTACCTTGACCCTATTTTAGAGCTAGGTTATGTGAAACCCTAATTTAGGGCAAATCTCAGTGAAATCATAATCTAGGGTGGTGATGTAACCCTAATTTAGTGTAACAAAGTAAGAAACCCTAATTTAATGGGAATTGTACATCCTAACCCTAATTTGGGTATGAGGTAAGAGAAACCCCACTTGGATGTGAATGGTAAATCTTAATCCCTAAAATGTGGTAAAGGTGCATGAAACCCTAATATAGGGTAGTACTACTAACTCTATGTGAAGTCCTATCACTGGTTGATGTGTTGTGAAATCCTAATTTCACATAATACTAGGTGAAACCCGGATATAGAAGGATGTTATGTGAAAATCTGATGAAGAGTGATACTAGGTGCAATTCATATATATATGTGTGATGCTATGTGAACCTCAAATTATAATTGTAGAAATCCTATTCCTATTAATGGAATAGTGATTAATGTATTGACAAAAGTAACATCTAGAGGGGTGATAATGGATATCCTTACATTAATAGTTCTAACTCAAGGATGAGTCCATATTAGTGGAAATGGTGGTATATTCTAAATAGGTGACATATGGCCATTACATTACAAGATGAATGTGATGAACTGGTGCATAAAGTATTAGAAAGGGGAATACCCTATTACAAGTTAAGTGGATGAACTCAAGTAAGATGAAGGTGTTGAGGGAAGTGATACATCAAGATATGATAGATATCACATCCAACACCCCAATTCTGATATATGTTGATGTGTTATAAGTCCATTATAATTGGAATGGGTGACACATGAGATGTATCATGTCAATTGTTACATTAAGATGTAATGCACCTTGATGAATGTAGGCTAACATGCCTTATGAAAAGGTTAATCCAAATCAATAACTATGATGCAATCATATTCTGGTAAAGTTGAGAGAGAAACTCATACTTTGTGTTGATACTTCATTCAATGATGAATGATGAGAATAAACAAGTATGATTGAATACTTATGATATCAATATTGGCTCTTATATGAGTGAAGCAATGATATAGGGTTGGATCATTAATAATATGATCCTAAGAACTTAAGTGGTTATTTATAGTAAACCCTAATGGAGGGTGCGGATATGAAAAAGGAAACCATGAACCCTAAAGAGGGAATATTGGTATTACTTAGTGTTGTATGGTGCTGATATGAAAGTATTAAAATTGTTATTATGATTACTAATCATGCAAGAATGATGAGATGAAGAGTATAGCCAGGTATGGGCTATGATGCTCTGTTTGTTGAGAATGTTTTATAGGTTTTATAAGCCTTCATATGCTTTGTGTAGTAAGAATCATTGAGCTTTGTGTACTATGTGCAATACCTTGTATAGAAAGAATCATAATGTCCTTTGTCAGATGATCTGAAGGTATGAAGTTACCTAGTAAGAGGTAACAAGTATTCTATGATGATTTAAGGGTTCAAATACCCATATCCTATAATCATGTTGATGAACTTGTTAGGGAATGGAAATGTACTTGATGAGTTGAAGGATTAAGATCCCAATACTTTGTGAAAAGAGTATGGCTACAGGCCATGACTCCACAAGATAATTCCAGGCATTAGATATATGATCTAAGCCTGAAGAGAGTTATTGTTGTGGTAATGATTCTATAGTGAATAAATGTTATACATGTTCTACATATTCCTTAATGTATAAGTGAGATGTTGCTCTTTCTAGTTATAGTTGCAATGTTTTAGATAAGAATGATATTCTAATATGTTAGACATTGAATTAGCTAATGTCAAACAAATATGATTCCTCTGTTCATATTTATCTTCTTTAGCTGCAATAATAATATTTCTAGCGGAGAGTTATATCTCTCACTGGGCAATTTACAATTGTATCACCCCCGTGGGAACCACATTTTTTTTAGGTGGACGCGTACGAGGAGGCAGGAATCCTTTAGTAGAAGAAGGACAGTAACAGTAGGAACATCAGTGAAGTCTCAGGTGGAGACACTGGCTGTTATGCCCTGTATAGTTGTAGATAGAGTCCTATGTGTCGTCTCTGTACTCTCAATTTCTCAGAGTAGTAGTTAGTGCTTTTGAGATTTTGGCTCAGTGCCTCGAGATTTTACACTACTTGTATTCAGTTTAACAAGAGCAATTAATGCTTGTAAATCTCAGAAAGAGATGATACGTGATATGTACTTTTGAAAACAGAATGTAAATGTGTTACTTTGGTTATATGTGAGAAAGTTTTTATTTTATGGACCTCTTGGTAAAAAGGTTTTAATTTTTAGTGATTTTTGATAATCCGCTACTTAATGAACGCTTCCACATTAGTTAATTATGTTTTTGTGAGTTGTATGCCACAATTAAGTGGTATCAGAGCTCTAGGTTCGCTGAGTCTACAGAGACATAGGACTAAGGTTGTAGAGTCTGTTCTAAGTGCCTTCCAGTTTATCTGATAGTATCTTTTGCTCACATAGGAGAAGAAGAACTTGAAGATGTATGGACCACATGAAGAACATGTTGCTGAGGGCAGTGCTACTGCACCGGGAGGAGGTACAAGAGACCAGAATAGGGAAGGGCATGTACCTAAACAGCCCCAGATTGACCCAGATGTGATAGAAAACCCAGTCCTCCATGCTCTATTTGAAAAATTTCTGACAGCCATGACACATATGGCAGACAGGATTCCACCACCTGCACCTAGGGCACCAGCCCACCATGAGGGTTATGGAGCTGGCAAGACTTTTGAGAGACTTCACCAGGTGGGAGCCATAGATTATGCTGGTACATCTGATCCAACAGATGCTGATTTGTGGTTGACAGAGCTGGAAAAGGCTTTCGGGATCCTTGGTATTCCTGAAGCTGAAAAGGTAAGACATGTTGTGTACCTCCTAAAAGGGAGTGCTGGTCATTGGTGGATGATAGAGGAAGATAACAGACCCGGTGAAGAAATTGGATGGGAGGTATTCCGATGAGAGTTCATCAGTAGATACTTCCCTAAAACGTATCTAGATGAGAAGATCTCTCAATTTGAGAGGATCTGTGACGTCCCCGGATTTTCTAAAACTTAATCTGATGTGTGACGTCCAAATTGAAACCTCACCTCAGCGAGAATACCAATTTAAACATCCCACACAAGGCTAAGAAGAAGAAAATCAGAGGAAGTCAAAAGGAAACAATAGTAGCACATGCACATGAACAATAATAAAACCATACACACATGTTCACCATTCAACATATAATTACAACATGAATTGCTACAACATTTGATATTACATATTGAACAGCAAACTTCTAACATATGCATGTACTACAACTAAACAACAGGATCATAAGACAACAGGTCCACCTCTACATCAACTCGCCACACAACTCTCACTATCCTGGATCTTAAAGATCATAACCACAACCTACACAAAAGATTACATGCGGTACATGTCAGCACAATATTCAAGAATGTTGTACTGAGTATGCCTACGTGTCTTTTATATACCTCTCATCATATCTTGGCAATAAGATAAAACTAATACTTGGCAGCATTAAACAAATATAAGAAAAGCATATACTTGCACAAATATGTGTATTAACAAAAGAGAACACATGTTTTAAGCTCATTTTCCATTATATGCTTGTGCATCTGCCTACCAATGGGATAGATGCATTCAGGCCTTATGATCTGCTTACCAAAGAGATAGATCATTATACATGTGATCTGCTTACCAAAGAGATAGATCACTCACTAGCACTATGCTTACCAAAGAGATATAGTGCTTTCATATAATGGAACAGATATGTTATGTTTCAAGTGTTCATAGCCATAAGTATAGAAAATCAAGCAAGATATCATACAAGAACAATCACTTCATCCAATACCATATGCCAAGTATTCTACTACACATATAACACAAGCATATTGTATAATAAGCCAAGTAAGAGGTAATAGTGTACCTTCCAAAGAGATATTCCTAATCATCACATATTCCTCAGGTCAACTCTAACCTTGTTCATCCCTGATTAAGGCAAGATCATAAACTATCATTAGGTTCTCATCATCTTACATCTCATCTTAACCCTAATTGTGTTCATTAGGGTTTATCTTATCTCATTAGGATATTCCCATCATTACTTGCATTATTGTCTTAGATTATCTTATTGATGTCATATTCCATATTATAGTTCATCAACTGGATATACTCATGTGTCACATTATTATATGAACATATTTAACATTATGTCACTTTCATTAACCATATTAAGGTTACATCACATGTATTAAGGGTGCTCTTTGTATAACATGAATTCTATGCATATAACTAATATCAGAGTTCCACATTAGCTTCCAGTTACATATATGAGGGTATTCTGTGAGTCTCGACATTTATTGAGCATGTATGCATTAATTGCATTATCTTTAGTGTTATTATCCATAATTAGCCATATTAATCAAATTATATGCTTTCGTGCATCAACATGACCATATATGACATAATATGCACTGTAAACATGGCTATGGACTTACTGACAATTTTCCATAATTTTATATCATCATTTGATATTTATTACTCATGAAACAAGCAGAAAACATCTTACATGATATCACTATTATTTAAGCATTAGACACCTGATATTATAATTCTAATGTGTTCTACTAATTTTTCTGAGAAGTTTGGTACCTTATTTGTATTTTTTTGATGCTCGAGCTAATTTCTGTGATTTATCAAAGATCTAGCTATTTATTAAGGTATTTACCTTTTTCCGCCAATGGTATGTCGCCACGTGGCATTTGAGGCATTTCTCTTGGCTCCTCAGCTAGCTTTGAGTCGGCCGGATCTGGGACGGGATCCGCGAAACCCCTGGACCCAATAACCCGAGGTAGGCTTCCTCCCTTTCGCCCGATCGCGAGTCGTCGTGGTACTCTGTTTCCTCTGCGGAACAGAGCCCGCTTCCAGCCACTCTCGGCACCGCCGTGCGCCTCTCCTGGTCTGAGATTCATCTCCACAATGCCGCCAGATCCTGTCTTACTCAACACTTCTCCAGCCCGCCGACACCCGTGAGCGTTGCCCACGATCTGCGTGGGCGCCGCCTGCACCCTTGTTGTGCGCCACCAGCCTAGGGCCTCCCTCCGGAGTGCCTTGACCCGGCCTCCGTGTTGCGCGGATCCCTATTTGTCATGGTGTTGTCGAGGCAGATCAACGCTGATGAGGAATCGATAAAGCCTTGCTCCTCCTCAAAGCTTTGCCTCCGCGAGCAACTATGGCTCTTCCTTGCAAATCCGGCGGAGATGCCAACTGCTAGCTATTGCCATGATGAGGAAATATAATAGGGAGATGCCTAGAAGCCTCTTGATCTCATCGTCCTCCTCCTTCAGATGCATCGTCATGGCTAGAAGAAGAGTGAGGAAATGTGCTGCCTGCCTATGCTCAAGCACCA
This sequence comes from Alisma plantago-aquatica, assembly GCA_963693085.1. Classification (NCBI taxonomy): domain Eukaryota; kingdom Viridiplantae; phylum Streptophyta; class Magnoliopsida; order Alismatales; family Alismataceae; genus Alisma; species Alisma plantago-aquatica. The sequence continues at coordinate 785,078,619 of OY856413.1, forward strand.
CATGCTATCACCGTCCGCCAAGGAAGCGTCAACCTGGTTTTCACCTTATTGCGGAGGAGAGTTACATACGGGAGGGTGAGCTTGTTCTCTATCTAGGCGGCACTAAAAGTCACACACATTGAGGGTCAGGGTGGATGCGAGGCCAACTGCCCACTTCACTTCCTTCATCAAACCACGAACACAACGTGGGGGCTGAGCAAACATAGTGTCTCTGTTCGCCTCAATGATCGCAAAGAGGAAGGCCTTGCTGCCGTTCGATTACATCCCAGGGCTGTAAAAGGGCCCTTCACTTAACCAATCTGTAACAACGCACTCACAACAAAGACCTAGAATGTGTGCCTAGAAACTTAGGACAAACGACTTATATCTTCCTCTAAAAGCATTACAATGCATCAAATATTTAAACAAACTCAAACCTAAATAGCTCCTTCTAGGTATATCAAATCGTTATGGGATTTTAATCATAGCTGCATAACCACTCTATCAATATTCCATTGAAGTTTGATGTCCAAATACCACTTTTGACTACCAATTTATATCTTGAAAAGATTATATGTACTTAGGGGCATACACATAATATCAATATCATTTGCACCCTCAACTTTGTTAAAACTCTTAGAACCCTTTATTAAACACATGAATACACTTATGTCATTAGGTATCTGAATACTATAAAGTCTACTCCATCACATACTACACACCTTAAAAGATATTTCGTCCCCAAAATTAAGCTAGAAATCTATTTTATCACATCATATACATCTTAAAAGAAATTTTGTCCTCAAAATTAAGCCATTCCCGTACTCCAAGGAAAAACCAAAAGGTCTTCATCCATAAGTAGGCACTATTCTATGTGTAACATATCCGCAAAAGTTACCTAGAATCATGTATCCAAAGCACTATTAGGAGGGTCTAAAGCATCCAGGGTGAAACACCCCCTTCATAGAAGGCTCAAACAAGGGTTTAGAAGCTTAGGTTATGTCATTCCATATCTCATATATTAGGGTTGCATCCTTATCTTAACTCATGCATTATTATTCAACATCATATTACCATATTCCCAAGGAGTTAACCCAAGTTAACCCATACATCAAGGTGTCATCAACATTTTATTGAGGTAATTTGTTAGAACATGTTCAACATTAACATATGTCTTTTAGGAGGGAGTTAATTATCATTAACTCAGTTTATCCATATAGATCATAACAAGCTGTCATAATTGATATGTTGTGCTAACTGTCAAACTCTATATTTTCATCTTTATTAAGCACTAAGATTAACACCTCGTATAACATGTTTCATTTATGTGATCTTATTTCATTGCTCATAACAAATTACAACATTTACTAGTGATTTCATCACAAGATCAACCAACACTATCACATTATCGTCATTATTAAAGCATATGGTTAACCATTTATGCGTTGATATCTATTAAACCTTCTTAGGTTTCCATTGTATCATGTCTACATATCACATCTTGAGATTATATCACCTCCTTACATCTATTATATCATGGTCGTGCTAAACAAACTTATGTGAGTGGCTTATTAATATATATCAAAACTTTATCTATTCCAACTGAGGTTCTCATGTCCCATATCATGAGGGTGGTGCCATGCTCAGTCTCTCTAAGCTAACTCAACTCTATGATTATCTCATAAGCATATACTATATCTTCCCTCTCGGTCTAGGGTTCTAAGGTATACCTCATTGGCACTAGAGATAGCCTTACAAGCTCTAACCACATAAGCACAAACCAAAACACGATATGGCATACTCTTTATAGGTCTTTACTCATGAGACATGCTTACCCAAAACTCTCTTATATACACCACTAGATTCCTATATGAGAAACCACCAACCCGAGCATGAGGCTTCATAGAAACTAACATAGCTACCTCCTCCAGGGTCTTGGGCTCTCTCCCTCACCCAGATGGCAGGCACTCATATTGATGTTCACATATGCACATATGTAACCAGCCTCTCTCTGGCTCTAGGGTTTGGTCCTCCCAAGGACATCTAGGGTTCAGCGGATCTATAGGAATCACACATAGAGTAACCCAACTCATTCACTTAGGAGTATTCTAGCTTAGGACATATCACATATCTTAGAATTCTCATATCTTGGAGTCTAGGTTCTCTAACCTTCTCCCAATGGGTCTCACTCCCTCTGGAGTTAACCCTAAAACTGGTCCCAACACTAGAGGTCATCCTTCGTAAAAGAGTTTGAGGCTCATGCTGACTCACAACTTGTCTTAACTTAGCATATCTTATCTCATAAAAGCCTATTTACTTGCATCATAAAAACTTATCTTGCATCCTCAAAACTAAACTTAAGTCCTCAAAGACAAACACAGATCATCATGAACCATCTTATATCATCTATATAAGACTCACATCATATAATCAAAACTTATATCATCTATTCTATCTATCATATAATCTAACAAGGCTCTTAATATCTAATCTAGAACTACTCTCTCTTCTAGACTGATGTCATTCACTTTCACTTAGGTTGCATGACCACCTCCTACTCATACATGTATGGGGACACATTTTTGTAATACATATACATATTAAAATATTATATAGTTTTTCTCCGATAAAACAAGCGTCAGAGAAACTATCACGGTTCGATCCAGTTGGAATCTAAAACCAAATCCTGAAATGAGTGCCCCACATATAGTAGAGAGTACAGTGTCATGAAAACTAAGGAAAGGGGTGAGAACATGGTGTAGACTAGTATAGCTACTCTAGACAATGAGCGCCATATGTCTAGGGTTTCTCTTCCCTTGATGTATGTCATTTTCAAATAGTGCAACGTCCCATACCGCTGCACTACAAGAAAAGAATGACATCTAAGGACTTACTATTCAACAAGCACCAGTCTAGACCTAGTTCTCAGACATCTAGGTGCTAACCTAGAGGCTAGGTCAGATCTAGTCTTTAAAAGATGACTAATCTAACCCTATAGATTATTAAGTTCAAGGTTCTTTAGTTTTGAGTTTCATAATGAGCAAATTTCAAGCTTTGCTATTGTTCATGCTCTGATACCACCTGTGACGTCCCCGAATTTTCTAAAACTTAATCTGATGTATGACGTCCAAATTGAAACCTCACCTCACCGAGAATCCCAATTTAAACATCCCACACAAGGCTAAGAAGAAGAAAATCAGAGGAAGTCAAAAGGAAACAACAGTAGCACATGCACATGAACAATAATAAAATCATACACACATGTTCACCATTCAACATATAATTACAACATGAATTATTACAACATTTGATATTACATATTGAACAGCAAACTTCTAACATGTACATGTACTACAACTAAGCAACAGAATCATAAGACAATGGGTCCACTTGTACATCAGCTCGCCACACAACTCTCACTATCCTGGATCTTCAAGATCATAACCACAACCTAAACAAAAGATTACATGTGGTACACGTCAGCACAATATTCAAGAATATTGTACTGAGTACGCCTATGTGTCTTTTATATACCTCTCATCATATCTTGGCAATAAGATAAAACTAATACTTGGAAGCATTAAACAAATATAAGAAAAGCATATACTTGCACAAATATGTGTATTAACAAAAGAGAACACATGTTTTAAGCTCATTTTCCATTATATGCTCGTGCATCTGCCTACCAATGGGATATATGCATTCAGGCCTTATGATCTGCTTACCAAAGAGATAGATCATTATACATTTGATCTGCTTACCAAAGAGATAGATCACTCACTAGCACTATGCTTACCAAAGAGATATAGTGCTTTCATATAATGGAACAGATATGTTATGTTTCAAGTGTTCATAGCCATAAGTATAGAAAATCAAGCAAGATATCATACAAGAATAATCACTTCATCCAATACCATATGCCAAGTATTCTACTACACATATAACACAAGCATATTGTATAATAAGCCAAGTAATAGGTAATAGTGTACCTTCCAAAGAGATATTCCTAATCATCACATATTCCTCAGATCAACTCTAACCTTGTTCATCCCTGATTAAGGCAAGATCATAAACTATCATTAGGTTCACATCATCTTACATCTCATCTTAACCCTAATTGTGTTCATTAGGGTTTATCTTATCTCATTAGGATATTCCCATCATTACTTGCATTATTGTCTTAGATTATCTTATTATTGATGTAATATTCCATATTATAGTTCATCAACTAGATATACTCATGTGTCACATTATTATATGAACATATTTAACATTATGTCACTTTCATTAACCATATTAAGATTACATCACATGTATTAAGGGTGCTCTTTGTATAACATGAATTCTATGCATATAAATGATATCAGAGTTCCACATTAGCTTCCAGTTACATATATGAGGGTATTCTGTGAATCTCGACATTTATTGAGCATGTATGCATTGATTGCATTATCTTTAGTGTTATTAGCCATAATTAGCCATATTAATCAAATTATATGCTTTTGTGCATCAACATGACCATATCTGACATAATATGCACTGTAAACATGGTTATGGACTTACTGACAATTTTCCATAATTTTATGTCATCATTTGATATTTATTACTCATGAAACAAGCATAAAACATCTTACATGATATCACTGTTATTTAAGCATCAGACACCTGATATTATAATTCTAATGTGTTCTACTAATTTTTCTGAGAAGTTTGGTACCTTGTTTGTATTTTTCTGATGCTCGAGCTAATTTCTGTGATTTATCAAAGATCTAGCTATTTATTAAGGTATTTACCTTTTTCTGCCAATGGTTCGTCGCCACATGGCGTTTGAGGCATTGCTCTTGGCTCCTCATCTAGCTTTGAGTCGGCCGGATCTGGGGCGGGATCCGCGAAACCCCTGGACCCGATAACTCAGGGCGGGCTTCCTCCCTTTCGCCCGATCGCGAGTCCCCGTGGGACTCTGTTTCCTCTGTGGAACAGAGCCCGCTTCCAGCCGCTCTCGGCATCGCCATGCACCTCTCCTGGTCTGAGATTCATCTCCACAATGCCGCCAGATCCCGTCTTGCTCAACACTTCGCCATCCCACCGACACCCGTGAGCATTGCCCACGATCTGTGTGGGCACCGCCTGCACCCTTGTTGTGTGCCACCAGCCTAGGGCCTCCCTCTGGAGCGCCTTGACCCGGCCTCCATGTTGCGCGGCTCCCTGTTTGTCATGGTGTTGTCGAGGCAGATCAAAGCTGACGAGGAATCAATAAAGCCTTGCTCCTCCTCAAAGCTTTGCCTCCGTGAGCAACTGTGGCTCTTCCTTGCAAATCCGGCGGAGATTCCAACTAATAGCTATTGCCATGACGAGGAAATATAATAGGGAGATGTCTAGAAGCCTCTTGATCTCATCGTCCTCCTCCTTTAGATGTATCGCCATGGCTAGAAGAAGAGTGAGGAAATGTGCTGCATGCCTATGCTCAAGCACCACATGCTATCACCATCCTCCAAGGAAGCGTCAACCTGGTTTTCACCTTATTGCGGAGGAGAGTTACATACGGGAGGGAGAGCTTGTTCTCTATCTAGGCGGCATTAAAATTCACACATGTTGAGGGTCAGGGTGGATGCGAGGCCAACTTCCCACTTCACTTCCTTCATCAAACCACGAACACAACGTGGGGGCTGAGCAAACATAGTGTCTCTGTTCGCCTCAATGACCGCAAAGAGGAAGGCCTTGCAGCCGTTCAATTACATCCCAGGGTTGTAAAAGGACCCTTCACTTAACCAATTTGTAACAACGCACTCACAACAAAGACCTAGAATGTGTGCCTAGAAACTTAAGACAAACGACTTATATCTTCCTCTAAAAGCATTACAATGCATCAAATATTTAAACAAACTCAAACCTAAATAGCTCCTTCTAGGTATATCAAATCGTTATGGGATTTTAATCATAGTTGCATCACCACTCTATCAATATTCCATTGAAGTTTGATGTCCAGATACCACTTCTGACCACAAATTTATATCTTGAAAAATTATATGTACTTAGGGGCATACACATAATATCAATATCATTTGCACCCTCAACTTCGTTTAAACTCTTAGAACCTTTTATTAAACACATGAATACACTTATGTCATTAGGTATCTGAATACTATAAAGTCTAATCCATAACAGGATCAAACAAGGACAGATGAACGTTGGTGAGTATGAAGCTAAGTTCATGGAGCTGTTGCGGTTTTGTCTGCAAATGGCAGTTAATGATGAGGAAAGAATTCAGCGTTTTGAGAAGGGATTGAACGCTGAATTGACCACTCCTGTGTCTACTTTAGAGAATAGGGAGAGGTTTTCCACCTTTGTGGAGTCGGTAAGGAGGATAGAGAGGTCTGAAATCAAGAAACAACAGACTAGTGGCAAGAAGGTGTACACTCAGTCTCAAGGACAAAGGTCCGAAAATTTTAAGAAACCAAGATTTTCTGCACCGGCAGCATCATCGAGATTCCATGCCCAGACACAATGGACATCAAGTAGGGGTAGGGATCATAGTAATGTTCCAAGTAGAGCCTCCAACATAGCATCAACATCGGTGACTGGATATCACAGACATTTTGCGCCCAGGATCTGTTACCAATGTAGACAACCGGGACATCTGGCAAAGGATTGTCCAGACGGGAATTCGATGATGACTCAACCTCAGGGGCAGAGTCAGCAAGGCTCACCAAGGAGGAAATTTTCTAGTAACAATAGAGGACGTGGACAGACATCCCAGATAGGTCAGATGAAATAGTTTCGTTTTGATATTTCATATCATGATTCTATGTGTTAAAACTAAGAGAGTAGTTGTTTTTTAGCTTCCTTTGATTAGTCCTATAAGGACACAAGGGAGATGAGAACTTACATCTTACTCAATGTTCCTTAAAATGCTTTATAATCTCCCTTATCTGTGTGTTAAAAGATGAGATATAGAAGTGATGCCTGAAGAAAATTCAAGAATGAAAAATCCTATGTGTATAATGATATGAAAAGTGAGGAATATGATAGCAAATAGAAGTGCATACTACCTAATCTCAATACTTGTATACCCTGGCCAGGTATATGATTATTTTAGATAAGGCAAGTATGAAACTCTTGGATTGTTATCTTTTTTATTATTCTGATCAAGTAGTCATTCTGAAACAATTTAGAGAGTATAATGAAATTAAATAGGAAGAGCAAAGTGAATTTTCCCAAATAAATTACTAAGTGAAAATTCTCAGTGAACTTTCTCAGTGATTTTTTCCAAAACAAATTACTTAGTGAACATTCTCAGTGAATTTTTCCAAAACAAATTACTTAGTGAACATTCTCAGTGAACTTTCTCAGTGAATTTTTCTAAAACAAATTACTTAGGGAACATTCTCAGTGAACTTTCTCAGTGAATTTTTCCAAAACAAATTACTTAGTGAACATTCTCAGTGAACTTTCTCAGTGAATTTTCTAAAACAAATTATGTAGTGAACATTCTCAGTTAATTTTTCTAAAATAAATTACTTAGTGAACATTCTCAGTGAACTTTCTCAGTGATTTTTTCCAAAACAAATTACTTAGTGAACATTCTCAGTGAACTTTCTCAGTGAATTTTTCTGAAACAAATTACTTAGTGAACATTCTCAGTGAACCTTCTCAGTGAATTTTTCTAAAACAAATTACTTAGTGAACATTCTCAGTGAACTTTCTCAGTGAATTTTTCCAAAACAAATTACTTAGTGAACATTCTCAGTGAATTTTTCCAAAACAAATTACTTAGTGAACATTCTCAGTGAACTTTCTCAGTGAATTTTCTAAAACAAATTACTTAGTGAACATTCTCAGTGAATTTTTCCAAAACAAATTACTTAGTGAACATTCTCAGTGAACTTTCTCATTGAATTTTTCCAAAAAAATTACTTAGTGAACATTCTCAGTGAATTTTTCTAAAACAAATTACTTAGTGAACATTCTCAGTGAACTTTCTCAGTGAATTTTTCCAAAAAAAATTACTTAGTGAACATTCTCAGTGAACTTTCTCAGTGAATTTTTCCAAAATAAATTACTTAGTGAACATTCTCAGTGAACTTTCTTAGTGAATTTTTCCAAATAAATTGCTCAGTGAACATTCTCAGTGAAATTTTCCAAATAAATTGCTCAATGAACTTTCTTAGTGAACTTTTCGAAATAAATAAAGGGTTACTGAGTGAATTACCTCTGTTAGATATATATGTTTCTCTTTTGGTAAATATTCTTGGGTGATGATAGAAGTATGTTCTTTTATGCTTCTTCCTCTCAATAATATGGACATCATATGTTAGGGGTTTATGCTCTGCATAAACATAAATATTGATAAGGTTGAATTAGTGAAAGGAACTTTGTGTGAATTACAGATCTATGGTATCTCCATAACATTAAGAAATTAGGTGGAGACTTGAGGGCATGATTAATGAATAATCTGTCCCTCCTTTTTCCTGGGATTTCAGGGACGAAATCCTTGTTAGGGGTTTATAATTTGTAACATCCCTGACCAGGGTTATGTGTTAACCCTAGATGATTTGCCTAATAAGGTTGAGTAGATGCTTAATCTTATCTTATGAAAAGTAATTAGGACTCAAGAGGAACTTATATTTCAATTTTAGTCCTTTTTGTATAATGTTGAAATAATGTTTTGCTTGATTTGGACTAAAGTGCAAATTACCCAAGTTGAGGGGTTAAATTGCAAATTGTACATGATAATATGTTCCTCATGTGTTGAAGCATCATGAAATTGGATATGATGTAGAGGTATGGCTTATGGTAGCCTGAGTACCAAGAAAGAGCTGATGAAACAATTTTTGTGCATTAAAACCTAGTTTTGGTGTAATGTGCAATTTACCCAAAACCCAGGGTTCAATATGCAAATTACCACTTCAATAAGGTCCCTAATATTTCTTGGCATCATGTTGAGGCAATAAAATGAGAGGGGCGTCTCATTTGAATTAAGTTGAAGGAGAGAGAATCTTGATATTAAAATAATCAAGATTTAAGCCTAAGTGAAATCCTAATTCAATTTAGTGCAAAAATAAATATAATAATTGAAGGGCCTTCAACCAAAAACGAGATGGTTGAATTTGCTCAAATTTGAACACCTTTGTTCCTTTTCTAGGCCACGAAAATATCCAAGGGAAGTGGATAACTCACTCACCTTATTATAAGGAAAAGAAATATCCACTCACTTATGGATATTAGTATAATATGATTTGAGGTGCTTAATTTGCTTTTCTTTAAATCATGGATAATTGAGAGGAATAAGAGGCAAACAAGATAGCCTCGGATCCAAGGAGTTGAGGGGGAAGAGGCGGCACTATTTTTGGGATTAAATGAATTTTTATAAGGCATTTTCTCTCTCCTTGAATTTCTTATAAAAGTACCCTTTACAAGCCAAGCCAAAGGCTTTTCGGATTTCCCTTCTTTCCCCTTGGTTGGAAAACGACCAAGGAGCTTTGGAGGAGCATGAGGACGACCCCCAACCTGTTGGTAAGCTTCTTGACCTCCTTTCACCTTGAATCCATGGTGAAAATCGAAAATCAATGCATGAATTCTTCATAACTCGATCCCCTCTTCAATTCTAACCAATTCTTTTCACTCAAAGCTTGAGGATGAGCCTTAGAATAGTGAAAGGACTTGCATCCGCCATTGTTGGCATGAGCTTGGAGCTTTGGATCTCAACTGGAGGTGGGTTTTATAACTTTAACCCTTAATTTTATTATTGCAATCAATTCCTTATCATTTGGTGATCATTTCTGCATTTCCAAAATTTATCTTGGTTGATTGATGCAACCACCATGGAAATCACAGAAAACTTCGTGGGTTTGGAGCTTGATGATTATGAAATCATCCTAAGCACACACCTCTTCAAATATCTAGGGCAAACGGTTTTAAAGGTTGGGTCCAAAAGGTTTCACCAAACGGTTTGCAAACCGTTTGGAGGTTTGGGTTCCAAACCATTTGGAATGGTTGACCATTTGAGATGGTTGACCATTTGAGGAAATATGTTGTTTTACTTGGATATTGATCCAATGGTTTCAATTGGTTTGATTTTGAAGGCTTCAATTGTGAATGACTCCTTAAATGCAAACCCTGATCGGCTAAGTGTTGAATTTTCAATTGATTAAGTTGAGGTTTTGCGTTGATTGACCCAAACGGTTTCAAAACCATTTGGGAATCACCCAAATGGTCTCAAGACCGTTTGGAGGTCAACCAAGACCGTTTGGAGGTCTAGGGTTGAGTATGGTTGGGTATTTGAAGATCCAAAGATACCAAATTGAAATGCAATCAATTGCTAATTTGATAATCAATCCAATGATCCAAACCCTAATTGGATGTTATGGATTTTGATGATGAAATGGGAAAACAGTCTCAAGACCGTTTGGAGATTATACAAACGACCTCAAGACCGTTTGGGGGTCATTCAATACCGTTTGAGGTCAGGTCATACTATATAATGATGATGGTTCATTGATTTCAATTGAATTGGTTCCACAATGTCAACCATTGATGGTTCCTCAGTTTCAAAACCCTAAGTGATGGATTCTTGAGTATCAACCCTAGTTCAATTGGGTTCAAAACCCTAAATTAAAGGTTTAATTGAATAGTAATTCATTGGTTCAATTGATGAATACTCTAGTGGTTCAATTGATAGTTGGTTCATGGATTGAAACCTTGAATCGATTAAGTGTTGAAGACCCTTTTTGGTCGATTCGGTTTTGAGAGGGTTTGGACCAAGCGGTCTCAAGACTGTTTGAGTCCAAATGGTCTCAAGACCATTTGAGACCAAACGGTCTCAAACCGTTTGGAGACTCAAGTCCATTCGGTTTCAAGATGTGTTGTCTAAATGGTTTCAAGAACTAACTTTGTTAAACGGTTTCAAACCGTTTGAACTTAATTGGTCAAGACTGTTTGAGGCCTAAGTGACCAAGACCATTTGAGGTCTAAGTGGTTAAGACATTTTGAAGTTAAATTGGTTAAACTCTTTGGACACCTAATATGATCAAAGGTCAATTAGATATTTGACTATTAATAATGAAGACCAATGATGATTATGAAGGTTAACCCTAGCCATGTGCACTCAAGTGAAGAGTTGACCTAGATTAATCTTGGAGTATTTAACATCCTAGAGAGGATGAGAGGGAGAGAGAATGGGATAGATGATGTCTTATTTAATAATCCCTAATTCTCTCATTATGAAACAATATGTAATCAGGGTTTGATCCATAATATGAGATCATGAAATCTTCATTGAAAAGATTGATGTACCTTGACCCTATTTTAGTGCGAGGTTATGTGAAACCCTAATTTAGGGAAAATCTCAGTGATGTCATAATCTAGGGTGGTGATGTAACCCTAATTTAGTGTAACAAAGTAAGAAACCCTAATTTAATGGGAATTGTACATCCTAACCCTAATTTGGGTATGAGGTAAGAGAAACCCCACTTGGATGTGAATGGTAAACCTTAATCCCTAAAATGTGGTAAAGGTGCATGAAACCCTAATATAGGGTAGTACTACTAACTCTATGTGAAGTCCTATCACTGGGTGATGTGTTGTGAAATCCTAATTTCACATAATACTAGGTGAAACCCTGATATAGAAGGATGTTATGTGAAACTCTGATGAAGAGTGATACTAGGTGAAATTCATATATATGTGTGATGCTATGTGAACCTCAAATTATAATTGTGGAAATCATATTCCTATTAATGGAATAGTGATTAATGTATTGACAAATGTAACATCTAGAGGGGTGATAATGGATATCCTTACATTAATAGTTCTAACTCAAGGATGAGTCCATATTAGTGGAAATGGCGGTATATTCTAAATAGGTGACATATGACCATTACATTACAAGATGAATGTGATGAACTGGTGCATAAAGTATTAGGAAGGGGAATACCCTAATACAAGTTAAGTGGATGAACTCAAGTAAGATGAAGGTGTTGAGGGAAGTGATACATCAAGATATGATAGATATCACATCCAACACCCCAATTCTGATATATGTTGATGTATTATAAGTCCATTATAATTGGAATGGGTGACACATGAGATGTATCATGTCAATTGTTACATTAAGATGTAATTCACCTTGATGAATGTAGGCTAACATGTCTTATGAAAAGGTTAATCCAAATCAATAACTATGATGCAATCATATTCTGTTAAAGTTGAAAGAGAAACTCATACTTTGTGTTGATACTTCATTCAATGATGAATGATGAGAATAAACAAGTATGATTGAATACTTATGTTATCAATATTGGCTCTTATATGAGTGAAGCAATGATATAGGGTTGGATCATTAATAATATGATCCTAAGAACTTAAGTGGTAATTATAGAAAACCCTAATGGAGGGTGCTGATATGAAAAAGGAAACCATGAACCCTAAAGAGGGAATAGTGGTATTACTTAGTGTTGTATGGTGCTGATATGAAAGCATTAAATTGTTATTATGATTACTAATCATGCAGGAATGATGAGATGAAGAGTATAGCCAGGTATGGGCTATGATGCTCTATTTGTTGAGAATGTTTTATAGGTTTTATAAGCCTTCATATGCTTTGTGTAGTAAGAATCATTGAGCTTTGTGTACTATGTGCAATACCTTGTATAGCAAGAATCATAATGTCCTTGGTCAGAGGATCTGAAGGTATGAAGTTACCTAATAAGAGGTAACAAGTATTCTATGATGAGTTAAGGGTTCAAATACCCATATCCTATAATGATGTTGATGAACTTGTTAGGGAATGGAAATGTACTTGATGAGTTGAAGGATTAAGATCCCAATACTTTGTGAAAAGAGTATGGCTACAGGCCATGACTCCACAAGACAATGCCATGCATTAGATATATGATCTAAGCTTGAAGAGAGTGAATGTTGTGGTAATGATTCTATAGTGAATAAATGTTATACATGTTCTTCATATTCCTTAATGGATAAGTGACATGTTGCTCTTTCAAGTTATAGCTGCAATGTTTTAGATAAGAATGATATTCTAATCTGTTAGACATTGAATTAACTTTTGTCAAACAAATATGATTCCTCTGTTCATATTTATCTTCTTTAGCTGCAATAATAATATTTCTGGCGGAGAGTTATATCTCTCGCTGGGGTAATTTACAATTGTCTCACCCCCATGGGAACCACATTTTTTTTCTAGGTGGACGTGGATGAGGAGGCAGGAATCCTTCAGTAGAAGATGGACAGTAGCAGCAGCAGAAGGAACAGTAGTGAAGTCTCAGGTGGAGACAATGGTTGTTATGCCCTGTATAGTTGTAGATAGAGTCCTATGTGTCGTCTCTATACTCTCAAGTCCTCAGAGTAGTAGTTAGTGCTTTTGAGATTTTGGCTCAGTGCCTCGATATTTTACACTACTTGTGTTCAGTTTAACAAGAGAAATTATTGCTTGTAAATCTCAGAAAGAGATGATACGTGATATGTACTTTTGAAAACAGAATGTAAATGTGTTACTTTGGTTCTATGTGAGAAAGTTTTTATTTGATGAACCTCTTGGTTAAAAGATTTTAATTTTTAGTGATTTTCGGTAATCCGCTACTTAGTGAACGCTTCCGCATTAATTAATTATGTTTTTGTGAGTTGTATTCCATAGATATAATAAGCCAAAGGGTCTATAAATGTTAATGAAGGAGGTCTAGATTGGCCAAGGAAAAGGTAGTCGGGAAGTTGTTGTACCTTGTCTGACACAAGGCAGAAGACAACATAGAACATGTTAGATTTGGTTGTCATGGACTGAGTGAAGATCCAAGGATAGAATGGGAGGATATGTGGTCTCAAAATCAAGCCTTTGAATAGCTCATAGGAGCTCCCAAAAATTGTTGACTTGTTTAAGATAGTTCAAAACAATTGTTCTTCTTTGGCAGTATTGTATAATTCATATCTCCCAAATCACAACTCCGACATAGGTGAAAGTTTTGTTGTTATTTCAAATATTTCCTTTACTTATAATATTAAAATTGGATCCAATATGATAATGTTTAGGGAATTCATACAATGTGACTTTTAATCAAATCTAATTCATCAAATGGGCATAATGTGACTCAAAGTTATCCAATTGAGGGCTAGGGAGGTTATTGAGTACAAAAAGCATCTAACGAGTGCAAACTTGAATTAAATAGATGAGAGAGAAATCCAAGTTGTCACATCCTCCCACCTTCAAAGAAATTTGTTCCCCAAAATAAAATCAATCCTACAATTGAGATTGGAATTTCAAATTCTATATTATAATTCAAATTTGTAATATAATAAGATATATCCATAACTTCCAACATCAATTACATCCCAAAATTGAGCAATCAATCAAGGTCAAAGCATAGTAATACATATCATCACATAGGGAATACATCACATAGATCAAAAATTTAGAGAGACAATCATATAAAGAAAAAATTTGGAGAGATTAAATTTTTGGTCAAATGAATAGAGATTCTACATTGTCTTAGGTGAGGTTTTACATCCATGGTTGAGAGTGTGTTGTTAAACACAAACATCATATTTCAATAATGTGGTTTTGTGTTCAAAGTCATTGGAAGGTCCCACCCTATTCCACATGAGAGCTAAACCCTAATTCAGAATTTGTGTGGTCAACATAATCATAATTTCAAAATTTTCAAGATTTGGGTACGTGAAAGTCATCGTTCATATATAAAGGGTGATCTCAAAATCCAAGCAGGGTGATCATAGGAGTCAAATCAATATCAAGGTCAATAATCATGAGTCCAAATTTCATAAATCAATATTGAGTGCCTAGATCTTGAACATCAAAATTTGCAGTTAATAAAGTTGTAACCTAGGGTTACATTCCTGATGGAGCTTCCACTTACGTGGAATTGCGTGCACCACTAAAAATCCTAAAGATGGTAAATCTTTAAGTTTAGCCTTGCTTATACTAGATAGAAAACTCCACCCACGTATGCTAAGATATGTGGAAGTCTTATCGCAGTATAGTTAAGGGTCGAATCCACGGGACAACGGTCTTGTTGTAAGCAACAAGATGGAAAACGTTGGAATTTCACTTAATCACTCAATAGTTGGTATTTTAGATCATAAAGGTTGATTTGGTTGTTTTTAATCTAAGTGCAAGTAAAGTAAAGAAAGCAAGTAAATTTAAGGAGTTAAACTATGATAAAAGTCACTAGGGTGTGATCGGTTTTTCACCGCCACTACACATGGATCAACACATGCGAAGCAAAACATAACCTGCAAGAAGAGTCTAGTCAGTTAGTATCTTTGTAGACTTAGCTTCCTTTCGGAGAACTAACTACGAGAAATGCGGGAATGTTGCAACTCCAGCCATTCCCGAACAAATGGTCACTTACTTTGCATCATTCCCCTCGCATAGTGTGTTCCTCGACTTACCAAGGTTGCACTTCCATACGTCAACTGGTTCCATTTCATAGTATGGAAGTGCAACGGATGATAGTGAGTTTACTCCACTTCTTGAGATACACTTCTAGATACCAAAACAGATGCATGGTGGATACATGCACCAAGAACCAACATACAAACGAGTTTCGAATCTAATAGTACAAACGTAGACAATTCATACTAAAAGATAAAGGATAACACAAGTTGAGATCAAGCAACATGCATTCATTAAACGTTTGATGTCAAACTGAAGAGATAAGAACTCTATATTACAAGTTATGGATTACATTTACATGATATGAAAACATGGGTAGCAGGGCTACTCCCCGCACCCTAGTGAGAGAGACTACTCGCTCATAACTAGGACAAAGAAGGAGGCAAGAAGAGAGAGAGAGCATCATCCCCACAAAGGAGAGAGGAAAGTCAACCCCTTGGAGAGAGAGAAATGATCCACCAGCTTCACAGGTTGCTTGATGACGAAATCTCCCTCTTCCCACCTTCTTTGGAGAAGAGAGAGAAAGCAGCTTCGATATGGAGTGTGGATCTCAGACCGACAGCCCCTGGGCGGAGGATGGAAGTCGGATTTGCTCTGGAGTGATTGAGGCAGCCTTTGGACGTCTGAAACTTGATACCTGGTGGAGGACCATTGGGGTCTTATTTATAGGCCTTAAGTGAAGTCCAAACGGTTTGGAGATCGTTTGGACCTCAAGACCGTTTGGGACCTCAAGACCGTTTGGGTCTTGAGACCGTTTGAACTCCATGCAGTCTCGGGACCGGTTGGCTTCATGCGGTCTTGAGACCGTTTGAACTCCATGCGGTCTCGGGACCGGTTGGCTTCATGCGGTCTTGAGACTGTTTGAACTCCATGCGGTCTCGGGACCGGTTGGCTTCATGCGGTCTTGAGACCGTTTGAACTCCATGCGGTCTCGGGACCGGTTGGCTTCATGTGGTCTTGATACCATTTGAACACCATGCGGTCTGGGGACCGGTTGGCTTCATGCGGTCTTGAGACCGTTTGAACTCCATGCGGTCTCGGGACCGGTTGGCTTCATGCGGTCTTGAGACCGTTTGAACTCCATGCGGTCTCAGGACCGTTTGGCTTCATGCGGTCTTGAGACCGTTTGACTTCATGCGGTCTCGGGACTATTTGGCTTCATGCGGTCTTGAGACTGTGTGACCCCATGCGGTCTCGGGACCGGTTGGCTTCATGCGGTCTTGAGACCGTGTGACTCCATGCGGTCTCGGGACCGGTTGGCTTCATGCAGTCTTGGGACCGTTTGACTCCATGCGGTCTCGAGACTGATTGGCTTCATGCGGTCTTGGGACCGTTTGAATCCATGTGGTCTTGAGGTTGAGTTATTCTTTTATGATTTTTTTTGTGTTTTTCTACATAAATAAAAGGGAAAAGTTAGTCTGATGGTATATTTACAAAGAAGGGTAAATTTGGGATTATGTATAGTTTTAATTTAGAAAGAGTATGGAAAACTAAAGAAAAATACTAAGATAATCGTCTAAAATAGGAGGTTATCAATTCCTATTTAGCATGAAGGTACGATCATTCATCCATATAGAACAATCGAGAAATAATAGAGAAACATTTCAAGATATAAAATCAAGTTCATTACCATGTATTCAATGTTGATGGTTTATCTCGAGCCATGTCTTTCTAGGAACTCAACTACAAGCTATTTCCAGCATCATCATATTTCAATATCATCATTAAATTGAGATTCAAGATTGATTTGTAATATGATCATAGAATGGACCACTTAGAGGATTAGGCCCAAAGATCAAAACTGTGTTGAAGGGGTTACCTTTCCAAAATCTAAATGATCAACAAGATGAAAATTTATACCTTAGGACCATTATAGCTATGACCGCCGTTCACCGAGGCTTTGGTCATCGGCTCCCTTGTTATCAGGTCACCAACTTCCTTGACCTTACGGCATTGGGTAGGCGTCAGCCCCCATACATGGTCTTACAACTTTGTGGAGACCTGTGTTTTTGGTAAACAGTTGCCCGAGCCTGGTCACTGCGACCCCCTTTGTGAGGAGGCACCCCTTCTCCCAAAGTTACAGGGCTATTTTGTCAAGTTCCTTAGAGAGAGTTGTCTCGCACCCCTAGGTATTCTCTACCTACCTACTTGTGTCAGTTTTGGGTACATGTACCCTTTTATTGAAGGTCGTTCGAGCTTTTCCTGGGAGTATGGCATGGGTTACTTCAGTGTCGTAGTGCTTGGTACTCGGACATTGGCTCGGGGCATTTTCTCTACCTCTTTTTACCCTGAAAAAGCAGGGTCACCTTGCGTCCTTGAACCGATAACAATCTTTCGGCTAACCTAGCCTCCTCTGTCCCTCGGGACCAACAAGGGGTAGTACATGAATATTCACCTTTTGTCCCAAGGATTTATAATAGGGGCGTGGCTTGATGTAGGGGAGTGATAAGTCAAGTACCACCCTGATTTGCATATTAGTCATCATAATCATGAACATTCAAGTATATCAAATAAGGAGAGTATAAGTTATCAAATTGCATTACATAAGGTCACGAGAACCAGGATTTATATCATCGTAGGGAAGCCATGTTCAAGATTTTCCATGATTAAGGTCATAATTTCATTCCCTTCCTTTCAAGATCAAGCTATAGATATTTGGAAATCAAGAAGTCAAAATTAGGCACTTCAAGAGTTAAAGCATAATAGGGAAAACATTTGAGATTCATATTCATCATATTTCTCATCGAGGTTATCAAGAGACTTGAAAAAACAACATGGGAGTGTCTCCTTGTATCAAAGTTTCTTCATTATGATTTTGAGAATCTAAAGTCATACTCATTTAAAAGCATGATTGTGATACATACCAATAGGGTAAATATTTACTTAATTATGTATGAGTTTAATTGCAATAGGGAAACATAGACCTAATCAAATAGGGGCCTCATAGACATGAGGTATAAGGTAGGAATCCTCCTTACTTCATCATATCAAAATTATTATCATTTACCTCAAACATAGGAAATATGAAGTTTAGATTTAGTAAAGTTTCCCTTACATGATCTGAGGGGCCATACAAGAGTTGTTAACTATAAGAGTACATCATTAATCATAATTGAGTTTAAAAATAAGTTCAGATGATGACATTGTTATTATAACCTTAATCAACTTTTATCTATTCATTAAAATTTTAGTTTCCCCATATATATACTGCCCAAAATTGAGAAATCATGTGAGCAATTTGTCATTAGAGTAAGATCACATTTGGAAGCTAAATAATCATCACTAATTAGGTGTCTTGGGGTAGTCCTTAGAGAAGATATGAGGTTCTAGAAGACTATCTAACCTTCTAGGGAAGAAACCTAGTCTAGTCTTGGATACACTTTAGGTAGGTAGGTGTGCAGAGAAATCTCAGATACCTCAACTAGGAGGATAGGTGATTATGACTAGCCAGAACTTCCATGTTTAGCACTATACCCATTTCCTTAGTTTCACCATTATAGATGTCAGTTCTCCCTAGTTTCATATGAATTATTATGAGGTAAACATACATAGAGGTATGCATGTATCACTCTGATACCATATCTCATAGATATGCTTATTACCTAAATACTCACTCCTAATGGTAAGATAGCCAAAGGTAAGAGGACCATGCATTTTTCCCAGGAATGGAACATAAATTCACATAAGAAATGTATATGAAAACGGAAATAACTTTTCATACATCCTAATGAACCAAATGTTACAACATACTAAACAAGTAGGCTACATAAAGGAAAAACATAACCCAAGAACTAACATAATATAAATGTAGGAGTCGGGACATATACCTCTGGCTGTTTAATTTCAAATCTTAATTATCCTAATGAGGTGTTCATCTTATCTTCATTTGGCATCTAAAAATGGGATAAAAAAAACTATAAATGCAAGAGTATTGAGTATGCTATACAAAGATATGTAAGCACAATTTAAGAATAACTATAAATTTCTTAGTGAGATTATAATACTTAGAAGAAAAAGGAATAAGGTGAGAAAACTTTAAGGGGCTGTTTGGATGGTGTAATTAAACACAAGATTGTATTTAAAAGCGGTACTCTAAATACCATGCTTCTATGTCGTTTGGGTATTCGACGAGGCTGTTGACAATTACCGACATTTCAGTTCTGGTATTTGCCCTATTATGAAATTTGCATTTGTAAATTACGCCAATATTGGCGTGATTCTAAATGCCACAATGTCTTTTGCCATCTCAGGCTCTCTATGTCTCCCAGTCTCTACTGATTCCATTCTCTCTCCTTACGCCCGATGTCGAACGCCCGACGCCGGTCCGTCTTCTCTCTTTTCTAGATCGCGCCTCATCCTTTTCTCCCTCCACCGGTTCTTTACAGCTTCCTTATCTACCGCCCCTCCTCTGATCTCTTCCTGCACATCGTACCCCACCTTCCCGCGCCACCCCCTATTTGACTGCTCCCTTCCTCCAATCTCTGTCATGTCTTTCTACAGTACACCACCTCTTCCTTCCTCCTCCGCCGCTCGTACCCCTCCGCCACAGCTCCATCTCTTCCATCCTCTGTGGTTCCTCACCCTGTCTGCAATATTACCCATCTCGCTCAGGTGTTCCTCCATTGCTCTTAGCCCATCTGTCAACGACAACAATCAAGCTGGACTGATACAATTCGTAGGACCTTCTCCGGATTGGGGCTAAGAGGGTTGTCCATGGTGTTTCCTAAATCTAGAATGGTCACATCGATATCCAAACCAATCATTTTGGAACACCATGGTTTACATTGGATGCAGTTAAAATCCTAATACTAATAAATGCATATGTATTAACAAATGTTGCGTCCAAATGGGACCTAAACAAAATTTTCAAAATGTTACATATTCTATTTCACATTTTTCATTATATTAACATTAACCCTTTGAACAATTTCCAAAGGAAGGGTTCTTGAGGGGCATTTGAGGCTAAAAACCTAAATGTCGCCTTGTTTATATGCGAGGGACCTCAAGACAAAAGTCATTGAGTTAACCATGTTTCAACATGCCTTGTTCCCTTACCCTGAGAATTAAGCCAAGTTTACAAGGGTTTTATGATGGATTTATATGTTATGTTCAAGGTTTGTCAACATAGTATAGTAAAACATGAAATTGGTATTCATAGGAACAATATCTCAAATGAGTAACTAAGTAGCCAAGTATTCATAAAAGCATACATACAAGCAAGGCAATATCATAATAGGGTCAAGATATTGAATGTACCTTGTGATAAGTGAATAGTTTATGATCTTTGAGAAAGATTCCTAGGGAAGGCCCAAAATAAGGTGAACCTAAGATGTAAACATGGGGTCTTACATCAATAAAGTTTTGATAAGATAATCATGTTTCATGTCATGTGGATGTTTCCCTTAATTTAGGTTTCAAATTATCCAAGTATAATCCCAACATATCATACATGCATGTATTAATCAACATAATCCAAGTATCAACATTAGACCCTAGGTCTAGGAGAGTTATCCATTTTTTGGGGTAATCCATGAAACTATCTTATTCATATTTCCTTCCACATGCAAGCGAGTTCAAAACAATATTACAGTTATTACTATTTAAGGTAGAATCAAACATGGTAGTATTACTACCATTATATACTTCTAAGTTAATAATTTCTATCTTCCACATTAAATGTGATACTAGACAAGTATAATTTCCAATTGATATGATAGCATGGGATTATAAATAATATCATATTTCAACATGCAAGATAATGGTCAAGTCATATTAGATCAATTTCATGCAATAGATTCATATTCCCAAGTCATATGACCATACAAGAGTATAAGGTAGTTTGATGGGGCTCCAGATGTCACACCAATAAAAACCCTAAAATAATAACTCCTAGGTTTAACCAAAAGCAATGCACCAATTCCCCACTCCACTTGAGTGGAAGCCTTATTGCCTTATACTTTAAGATTGAACCCAAAGGGCAACCTTTTTAACTAGTTATATAGATCTAGAAGTTCTAAAAGTAATATTTAATACCAAGTGATTGAATTATTAAACTAAATTATTGCCGAAAGTAACAAAGATTAAAGAGGTAAATAGCAGACAATAAAAGAACCAGGGCACAAGGTTTTGCTACCTAAGCCTGTGTAACTATCCTGATGAGATATAACTCTTCAAGAATTATTGCTGAATTAAGGCTTAGTTGCTACACCCGCACACGATACATGTCATCGCTTGTCCTAAAATCCCTTGGAATCAAAAATCCTCGACACCCAAGTTCCCTATATTTTCCAACTGAACTCCCTAACTTACGATCGACCATCCTCGACATATAGCAGATCAAAGTCCAATCACCTCACTATCTCTTGATAACATCTCAAGGAGATAATAAGATCATTTTGGTGTTCTAATCACACTCACAACAACCTGAATATCCATGATTATAAAATATATACAAAGCAAGTCGTCAATTTACAAGGCAAGGAATGAAGTAGAACCATAATTCATTTAGAAACTATATTGTCGAGTTTAGATACAAGATAAGATAAGGTATAGGCGATTGTGGCTAGTCCCCATGCCCCAACACAAACATCTACTCATTCATGGAGAGAGACAATAGTAGAAATATAATAGGAAAGATGGAGGTGGTCATGATACTTGGTGTAGGAAGACCAATCTCTATGTTGCAACTGCCACCTCCTCGCTCCTCCTAAGGGTTTGTGTTGCACAATGTGGCTTCTAATAACCAATTAGAGATGACTTAGGATGGATGATAAGGGTTCCCCTTTATAGATGCATTCTTCATTACCACAACCTTAATGCTGAATTCTTGTGGTCAAAGGCATCTGGTTGCATGGCCCGTACTCGGTCCAATAGGAAACTCATATGGGTTACTCAATTTGGACCTCATGTTCAATTCTCTGGAGGACCAACATGGAGTGAACTGAAATGGGATGGATGCTAGGAGCGCACATCAGAACAAAAAAATATGGGAAACTTTGAGTAGAGAACAGCTGGATTCAAGAAAATGGCAGAGCTACTCTCTTGACTAGGTGATTGGAATGTGAATAAAAAGAAGGCTTCTGGGCCTTCCTTCCCTTGATGTGTAGCATCGTACGGGCTTGATCATCCATATGGGCCTTTTCGAACAATTTTGGCTACATTTTCATAAAACATATAAAAAATGCATTAAAACTTGGAAAAGGAAAGATATTTGCATTTGAGTGAATATGAAGCTAAAACCAGGGAATAGAAACACAACATCCCCTAAAAAGTGAATAAAATAGTATGTAAAAATGGGTATAGATACACTCATCAAACTACCTCAGACTTAATCCTTTGCTCATCCATAGTAAAGCAAAATAAAAAGGAGATCAACCAATCGATACTAGGATCCAGGATTTCCTCTCCCAACTAAGCAAACTTCGTGGCCCCCTTCCACCAAACACAATCAAGTGAACCTAGTCATTTGGGGTCACACAGACATGCTTGGACATCCACTGATTGGGGCTTGTTCCTCCATTCACTAGACTTCATAACTTGCAACGAACTAATTTCATTTTAACAATACCCCTGATCTATCCACATATTTAGAAGGTAGAACAAGACAGGACTGTTTGGCTATTTTTTAGAGAATTTTGATGAGTCCCTTGGGCATGAAAATTTAGACAAAAAGGGGGAGGAAGACATAGCACAAACCCTATTCCCTGGTTTCTCCTTTATTGATCTTGATACCTTATTTGGGATTCAATTATTTTATTTGTCTCTACTCTATTCAACTTGAGATCTTTTATTTGGTTGTAGTCACATTGACCTCATATTCTATTTTGGGCTCATTGACCTCTTTTATTTATGCCATGTATGTAGATAAATATTGAGAGTGAGGTATATTGGTGGGAAGGATGCCACCCTAGACATAGGGTTTGGCATATTAGTGGATTTTTTTTCTTATGGCGAAGAGATAAGAGATAATGGAAGATGGATGAAAATAAGAGGTTGACTTGTGCTTCTTCATTTTATTGCTGCATTGGAATCATATCATCATATTATATTAGTTAACTCAGTTAATGTTGGCTAAAGAAGTGTTTATAGATATTGTTGCTAGTCATATCGGAGGCACACATAGCTTGACCCTTCTGAGTCATTTTTCATATCGTCATTATCAAGGAGAAAGAATGCTCAATTGTTGTCATTGGGGCTCAGATCTATTCAAGACATGTATGTTCCTTAGAATTTTCTTATGTACAAGTTAGCTCAAGAGAAAGGGAACAATTCCTTCAATTTTTCATACATCAAAAAGGCGACTAGGTAAAGGCCATTTCTAACATAAAATAGAAAAAATAAATAGAAAAAAAAAGACAAATGCAAATAAAATATGGAGAAAATTAATTTGAGGATGAGAAAAGGAAAGGTCAGAGTTGAGGTGGTGGAGATGATGTAGCACTCACTTTCCACCCTAACTTCACAATTCTACCCATCCTCTGGCAGACAAAAGTTAGAGATGGAGGGGAAGAAATCCTCGATAACTATCTAGGTGGCCCAGGTAACTCGAAGAAGGTCCAGCTAAAAGGAATATGAACAAGGACTGGTTCCTTGTACATGAGAGCTCCATGTCACGACATATAATGTGGTGGTTGTGGTAGCTCGAATGGGCTGTCTGGGGAGTTGAAGTAATGTTGTTTTTCTCCCTGTAGCCCATGCGATAGGATCAACAAAAACTTCTCAGTCAGTAGAGGTAGTTTAGTAGTCACGTGCGGTTCTAGATCAAGTGACACAACGTAGGAGTGGTGCATGGATTCAAAGTATGCTCCTACATGAAGAATAAAGGTGGACTTGATGTATATTAAAACGTCATTGTCAACTGTGCTAATTCAGGTGGAGGATCTGGCTCTGGCTTCTTCTCATCTCCTGAGTTTTCATATAGAGCATATTAGCATAGGAGGAATTGTCTCACTAAAAAATTATCATGATATATATTTTTATGTAGTTGTGCATGCTCCTTGTTTTCAGACCAATCAATCACAATATCAATAGATGTGGTGAGATCCTTCCCAATGTCAAAATGCAGCTTTGACTCTTCCACCTGGGATATACCCAACTCACTCCTGGATGCAACAAACTCCTCATGTTTGGTTTGCACTTCATGATCTGAAATTGATGTTTTGTCATTGGGAATCTCTTTGAATTTGACAAACTTAACATCAAGATTTTTCTTCAGTCTACTAAGATAAGGGGTGCGAGGCTTGTAAACTGGCTGTGAGAACCTGTTATACTAAATAAGATTACTCAAAACATAAAGCACAATCGATCACTAATTAATCACATACCCAAAAATATGGGTGAATTCAAACCAATTTCAACGTTAGCACCTGCTCAGACACATTTGCATAAGAGCCCAACATCTTTCTTTTATCCATGCTATGCCAAGAATTTGATACAAATTGTTCTATCACCTTATCTACAACATATATACACAGGAGAACAATATGTGTATATGCCACACAACAAACATTAACATGATAACAAAATTTTGATTCGTTGGAAACACCATATACAAACTTTTCCTCACCTAGACTTGAGAGTACAAGGATGAATCTAGGACACACTAAACATCTAATCAACTTTCTCAAGGATTCATTACTATAGATCCTCTTTGCTGCCATATGTTTGTTTTCATCACTTCCGATTACCTAAAAAGATGTGGCGAACCACAAGGGTGAGACCCATGTCCCAGCAAGAGATATAACCTCCAACAATGCTTATTGATTACAACATTTTAAATAGTAGATAACTGAGCAGTTGGAGTATTTAATGAGAAAAATTATATTAATGTTACTAATTAGCACTTATACCCAAATCCTAACTCACGACATCTCTAGTGGATCATGGATACATAAGGTGAAGCATCACCATCACATTCCATACTATTCTCAAGTATGAACCCACAAATAAATCAAGGTGTGGCCATCAAGTTATAGAATACTAGGGTTTTAACAACAATAAGAGAGTACTCCATGATTGTATTAATCATTTAAGGACTATTCATACCCAATTACCCTCATTTAGTTATATTAAAGCTAGGTATAACAAGATATACCTCATTAGGGTTACATATCAACACAATATGGTTATCATCCCTCCTATTCATATGAGTGAATAGGTAAGACTACCTTATTTAGGGTAACCCTCCATTTTTTCCATCAAAACCATATCACCATACCACAATGTCACCCATAACCATTGGATGTTTAAAAGGTAAGACCATTGGTTGTTTACATAAGTAAACACCTTGGATAAACCACCTATGAAGTCCTTGATTTGTACTCTACAAAGAGTCACCATCTAACCCTAGACATCCCTTTATTAACAACACAAAAAGTTCCATTGAGAGTAGGGTAAAACCCACAATCGACTGTTCATTTAAAATAAGTCATCCATTGTCAAAAAGTAAGATCCTTAAGTTGATCATATAAAGCAAACCATCTAAATCACATTATTAGGACCAACATATTACATTAGCCATCATTACACTTTATTGGAGGAATAAACATTAGATCTCGACCATTGGGTCAAGTTCATTTGTTAAAACCATCAATTATAGTATAGATCCGACCATTACATCAAGTGACCCAAGAAATCATTGATATAAGGCTTAATTCGTGCTACAACTATATGATTAACTCACCATCGGTTGTGGAGACCTGATCCACAACATTAGTGACCATTAAGTCACCATAGGTTGTTAGATCAGCACTATATTCATTAATCAGCATCAAATATTAAGCTAATATCATCATTGACTGATAACATCAGTAGGGTACTTAATGGTTGATCATTAAACTTCTAATTGATCCAAAACCTGACCTAAGGGGATGACCATAGGTTGTCACCATCATCTGACACCTTTGATCCCGACCATCAATTGTCATGAAGACAACACCATAGGGTTGTTGCAATGGTACCATCATCGGGTCATGGGTTTATAGAAGAAATCAGCTTTAAACCCTAAAATTGACCATTGGTTGATAGGTGCTTTGCACCATAGATTGTCAAACGAACCTGATCCCAGTCATATTATACCTTAAGAATAACGTACACATGATCACATGTTCATCTAGAACTGAAATCAGAACAGGGGACATTATAAAAATCAAAATCCAAGTCAAGCATAGTTGTTTAGTGCATGGATCATCATTTATAAGCAAGAACGTGATCTAAAAAGCGTATGGTAAGTAATAAACATGGAGCAAGTTATAAAACTTGCCTCTAATTAGAAGATAAACTTCTAAATAGAAGAAAATACGAGTAGGTAGGGTAGGAAATCCAAGCATAAGTTGTGAACTCATCCATCTAGAAGCTTTCTTCATTTTCATAGGAGCACAGAAAGAGAACAAGGTTCATAGAAGTAGGGAAGTGATGGAGAGAAAATGGCTCATTTTTGTGCTTAGGGATAAGTATATGAAACTTTAAGATAAAGAAAAAGAAAAAGTTGAAGTTCTAGTATCTTTCCAAGTGTCCATGGCCTTAAACTATTAATAATATACAAGAACACACACAAGAATCACCCCCACCATCCATAGAGACATTATTATACCTCTTTTCTTGAATTTCCAAGCAAAACAAATAATTCATTAGTTGATAGCTACCAAAGGTAGCTCATCCATGAAGGGGTAAACCCTAAAATATCCTTGGGGAAAACACCTTCAAACCAAGGTTTAAATAGGCACCCCATGGCTAAAAAAGCTCAATAATGATGAGAGAATATCCAAGGAACATAATTCAAGTGATAAATTGCAAAGAAAACCTCTCAATTGGGTAAATTGCAAAAAAGTCTAAAATGTGCATAAAATTGCATAACTTGCTCAAACATTGTCCAAATTGGACCAAATTTGAAACTTAAGCTTATCTTATGATTTTAAAGCATCTCAAAAGGTTATATTATGGATATAAGAATTAAATTATGATAATTAAGCTTATTCAACTCATTAAGCAAGTTTAGGGGCCTTACAACTATAAACCCCTAATAGGGATTTTGCCCCTAAAATCCAAGGTAAACAAAGATGGGTACTTCCTTTGCACCTCATTCTATTACATTCACATCACATGGTTACTTGAATATCATGGTGATGTCACATCATTCATACATATTTCATCTTGGGTCAGCACAAAAACCCCCACATAAGAAGACGTTTGCAAATATGGGACATAGAAACTTGTTGTGTCACCTGTACAATTCTAATAGTAACTTTCAACTTTAAATTCTAGCTATCATCTTGAAATTATATCTATTGTATCAACAAACCATCTATCCTTGATAGTGGTCTTGCCCAGCTATCACTAGACTATACACAACATTATAGAGTCACTTTTCTTTTCCTTCCAAACAACATCTATACGATCATCATCAACTCTCTCTCTCTCAATGGGAGAGGAATACTTGGAATGTTCATTTAATAAACATCTTCAACCTTCACATATTTCTCATAATATAGATACATCTTGGATACTAGGATTCATTATCTTGATATCCACCTCATGTTCTATAAGGGACTCACATCATTATCTCATCCACTTTTACCAACATAAAAAATATCAAGAAATATAAGAGGAGTCTTCCTAATTATTGGAAGGCTCAAAAGAAAAATCATCACAAACTTTATGATCTTGACACCATAGTCCAAACAACCTTATGCTATAATAAGCTATCCACCCTCATGTTTACAATGATTCTACACATACCAAGTGGCAATGATCCACTTGAAAGTTGTGCCCTAGAAAGGAAAGACATAAAGGGAAAGACACTTCCCATACCATAGTAGTATTTTTCAAGGGTCACTAATAGAAAGGTAACCAATTCTATTTTCATTATGCAGATTACAACTTCTTATGTAACATTTTACCTTTTTCATTTCAAGTTCCTTGCCATTAGCATAGGAATTATCATGATTAACATATCTCATTACTCCTTCCTTGATGACTATTTATCACACTTGGGTATGTTCTCTTATTTTATTATGTTTTGCAACCACTTATCAATAGGTAAATCATCATATTCCACATTTTATTCATTAAACATGGATCATCTGCATTAATTTCTTTCACATGCTATGCTGATTTTACATTAACACTTTCTTACACACATAGGTTGGTCTAAGATTAACTCAAGTTCCACCTTATTCCTTTATCATTGTTCTCATTTATCTTCTCATTTTATACTTATCATTGGATTTCTCTCCATATTATGTGGATTTCATTCCTTGAATCACTTTATAAGCATAGACTTGTCTGTATTTTACTTTATTATCTTCTTAAATAACATCTTCAAGAACTCCTCTTTTTCTAATTTTTATTCAGATTTAGATTTCATGATGTTATATCTTTCTCTTATAGTTACCAAACATTCAAGTTTTGATAGATTATGATGCAATTCTCATCTTCTTTAAGGTAGATTGAGATATTCATACCATGATTTCTTATTCATTATGCTCTTTATATTGTCTTAAAATGATGACTTGATCAGAGTAATTAGAAAGATAACAATCTAAGAGTTCCACACTTACCTTTCTTCAATAATTGAATACATGGCCATGGCACCCAAATACTGAGATTAGGCAGAATGCACCATATTTTTATGCCATATTCCTAATTTTGACATCATCCTAGTCCTAAGTCCTAGTGTCCCTGTAGACTCAGTGAACCTAAATCTCTGATACCAACTTGTGAGAACCAGTTACACTAAATGGGATTACTCAAAACATAAAGCACAATTGATCACTAATTAATCACATACCCAAAAATATGGGTGAATTAAAACTGATTTCAATGTCAAAACCTGCTCAGAAACATTTGCATAAGAGCCGAACATCTTTCTTTTATCCATAGTATGCCAAAAATTTGATAAAAATTGTTCTATCACCTTAGCTATAACATATATACACAGGAGAACAATATTTTTATATGCCACACAACAAACATTAACATTCTAAAAAAATTCAGATTCGTTTGAAACACCATATACAGACTTTTGCTCACCTAGACTTGAGAGTACATGGATGACTCTAGGACACACTAGACATCTAATCAACTTTCTCAAGGATTCATTACTGTAGCTCCTCTTTGCTGCCACATGTTTGTTTTTGTCACTTCTTATTACCTAAAAAGATGTGGCGAACCACAAGGGTGAGACCCATGTCCCAGCAAGAGATATAACCTCCAACAACGCTTATTGATTACAACATTTTAAATAGTAGATAACTGAGCAGTTGGATCATTTAATAATCAATTTAACAGATAGAACAGTTTAAGTATGCTAAATAGATTAAGAAAATAATCTTAGCAACAAGTATGATCATCAATGCATATATAAATAACAAATAAATCCATTTCTTTGGATAGATATCTACTCAAATCATCAAATTGCATCTAATAACAATCATTATCATTAACTGACTATCATCATATTCCTTGCTAATAGCACAAGCAATCTAGTAGCATAAGCATCCCTAACATCATGAATATGTCTAGTAACATAACATGGTTATCAATATTGGCGTCTCAAATAAAGGGAACAAATCTATATCATAAGTAGAACTAACATCATAGCACAATTAACTACATTGGCATGATTAGCAGTTTAAGCATCTATAATTACATAGGCATGGCTAGCAATATTAAACATAGCTATCAACATCATCTTAACCATCAATGTCAGTATATTTGACAACATAAGCATGTTTACAACATGAGCATAACTACACATTAAGCATATATATTATCTCTTATTGTACTATACATGATCTCAGTGAAAAGAAAGCAAACAAGGGTTATCATCCAATATGAAGCGGTGTGTATAACCCTAAATAGATTTGCTAGACGGTTGTATTACATTTTTTATTATGCCCTAGGGAATTTGAATCGTACCATCCAAAGTCCAACCGACCCCTACGAAGGGCTATTCGGTTCCGTATAAGATCTAGGAGTGTCAGTATCCTAAGATCTCTTCCCCTCGGTCAGTATGAGTAAAAAGGTAGTGACATATCAGTGAAAGTTTCCACCACAATGACATATAGTCAAGCTACTAACCACTAGTCCACCCTTGGTACAGGTTACAACACTAGAAACTAGGGTATACAAACCCTCTAATCCGAGGTACAATCGTAGTTTTCCTCAATCACATCAGATGTATGAGGCATGACCATAGACAACCTCCACAACCTACATTGTGGATAACAAGGATATATCCTCAACATGCCACCCCCACATACTCAATAGTATGCACTCTGAGTTTCCCTTAGGAATACTCATTTCACCATCCAGCAAGTTATGACACTGAAGATGGATCTACAGCATAGGGCACTACATGATTAGGAAAACTATTATGATTGTTTATGATTGTTTATGATTAGTTTGCCAATTGGATGAATTAAGGATGCATCAAACAAATGGACATACAAACCCTAATTCACTTCTAGCAAGCATTTAAATATCACAATTTTTAAAGGATATAAAAAGTGTGGAACATTAATTCTCATCTCATTATCACATGGTACTATTCACTTTCCATTCATGAGACCACACTAGTCATCATACTATCACAATATATAAATCCTTTTCACAATATCACAGGGTATCAACCCTTATCAACACAAGAGGATTACACCTCATTTAGGGCTCAACCATGCCCAAATGTCATTAAGACCATCATAATATCACATGATATAAATCCTTTTCACAATATCATAGGGTATCAACCCTTATCAACGTAAGAGGATTACACCTCAGTCAGGGCTCAACCATGCCCAAAGGTCATTAAGACCATCATACTATTCCCTACAAGATCATAATTATCTTTGCATGCCTTATAATAAGGCTCAACAACATCACTTACATATAATACACCAGATCAACACAACATTGCATTAATGAGCTAGGATATATTCATAAACAATCATAATAGGGTTATATTAACATTAAGAACATTCCTTTATTACATCAACATGCAAGGAATCTAGATATGATTAACCCTCATCATATTCATAATGCACATGTTTAGCATAAGAAAGTATCAGCCATGTGGCTATGATAACCACCAATTAACACATTAAGGTTATGATCATATTAAGAAGGTTATTTCACCATCATGCCATCATATAAGAATGTTAAACATGAACACTCATCTTTATCTATTTACATTAGAGTTAGGTTCAACAAGATAAATTATATTAATGTTACTAATTAGCACTTATACCCAAATCCTAACTCACGACATCTCCATTGGATCATGGATACATAAGGTGAAGCATCACCATCACATTCCATACTATTCTCAAGTATGAACCCATACATAAATCAAGGTGTAGCCATCAGGTTATAGCATACTAGGGTTTCAACAACAATAAGATAGTACTCCATGATTGTATTAATCATTCAAGGACTATTCATACCCAATTACCCTCATTTAGCTATATTAAAGCTAGGTATAACAAGATATACCTCATTAGGGTTACATATAAACACAATATGGTTATCATCCCCTTCTATTCATATGAGTGAATAGGTAAGACTACCTTATTAAGGATAACCCTCCATTTTTTCCATCATCATTCTACCCATATCACCATACCACAATGTCACACAGAACCATTGGATGTTTAAAAGGTAAGACCATTGGTTGTTTACATAAGTAAACACCTTGGATAAACCACCTATGAAGTCCTTTTTGTGCTCTAGAAAGAGTAACCATCTAACCCTAGACATCCCTTGATTAACAACACAAAAAGTTCCATTGAGAGTAGGGTAAAACCCACAATTTACTGTTCATTTAAAACAAGCCATCCATTGTCAACAAGTAAGCCCCTTAAGTTGATAATATAAAGGAAACCATCTAAATCACATTATTAGGACCAACATATTACATTAGCCATCATTCCACTTTATTGGAGGAATAAACATTAGATCTTGACCATTGGGTCAAGTTCATATGTTAAAACCATCAATTACAGTATAGGTCCGACCATTGCATCAAGTGACCCAAGAAATCATTGGTCTAAGGCTTAATTGATGCTACGACTATATGATTAACTCACCATCAGTTGTGGAGACCTGATCCACCAGCATTAGTGATCATTAAGTCACCATAGGTTGTTAGATCAGCACTATATTCATTAATCAGCATCAAATATTAAGCTTATGTCATCATTGATTGATAACATCAATAGGGTACTTAATGGTTGATCATTAAACTTCTAATTGATCCCAAACCTGACCTAAGGGGGTGACCATAGGTTATCACCATCATCTGACACTTTTAATCCTGACCATCAATTGTCGTGAAGACAATACCATAGGGTTGTTGCAATGGTGCTATCATCGGGTCATGGGTTTATAGAAGAAATCATCTTTAAACCCT
Source organism: Alisma plantago-aquatica (assembly GCA_963693085.1). NCBI lineage: Eukaryota > Viridiplantae > Streptophyta > Magnoliopsida > Alismatales > Alismataceae > Alisma > Alisma plantago-aquatica. The sequence continues at coordinate 785,111,420 of OY856413.1, forward strand.
AAAATTGACCATTGGTTGATAGGTGCTTAGCACCATAGGTTGTCAAACCAACCCGATCCCAGTCATATTATACCTTAGGAATAACGTACACATGATCATAGGTTCATCTAGAACTAAAATTAGAATAGGGGACTTTATAAAAATAGAAATCCAAGTCAAGCATAGCTTTTTAGTGCATGGATCATGATTTAAAAACAAGAACATGAGCTAGAAAGCTTATGGTAAGCAATAAACATGGAGCAAGTTATAAAACTTGCCTCTAATTAGAAGATTAACTCCCATACAGAAGAAAATACGAGAAGGTAGGGTAGGAAATCCAAGAATCAGCTCTGAACTCATCCATCTAGTACCTTTCTTCATCAAATGAGCAAACCCTAAGCATAAGGAGCAAAAAGGTGGGTTTTTAGAGATTTAGAGCAATTTCTACCATGAAACAACAAGGTTCTGACCTGGAAAAGGTAGGAGGAAAGATAACAAAGAAATAAGTGGAGGAAAGAAGGGGATTCTTACTCTTTTAGGTCAAGATCTAGAAGGAAGCTTTTCAAACCCTAAAAGGAAGTCAACTGCAACCCTAGATTCTTTTTCCAAGAAGATCCCCTCTTTCTACTTCCTTGGACAGTTGAAGTTCTAGTATCTTTCCAAGTGTCCATGGCCTTAAACTATTAAGAATATACAAGAACACACACAAGAAGATCCCCCACCATCCATAGAGACATGCTTATACCTCGTTTCTAGAATTTCCAAGCAAAACAAATAATTCATTAGTTGATAGCTACAAAAGGTAGCTCATCCATGAAGGGGTAAACCCTAAAATACCCTTGAGGAAAACACCTTCAAACCAAGGTTTAAATAGGAGACCCATGGCTCAAAAAGATCAAGAATGATGAGAGAATATACAAGGAACATAATTCAAGTGATAAATTGCACAGAAAACCTATCAATTGGGTAAATTACATAAAAGTCTAAAATGTGCATAAAATTGCATAATTTGCTCAAACAGTGTCCCAATTGGACCAAATTTGAAACTTAAGCTTATATTATGATTTAAAATCATCTCAAAAGGTTATATTAGGGTTATTAAAATTAAATTATGATAATTAATCTTATTCAACTCATTAAGCAAGTTTAGGGGCCTTACATTGGTAGTTTAGGCTCTTCAGGTAGAATATGGAGAGTGGTTGGGACTATAATAGAGGGTGTTTCAATGTGGATGGGAAGGAAAGACATTGTAGATGGCGTGTCTAGATGATTTCCTTCATATGAGATAGGATTACTTCCAATCAGGTGACTCGAGGCCGCAAATGGATTGTTTTCTTTGTCATCCTCTACATCTTTATTGGGAGTAATTGGTGCAACAACAGGGACTAGAGGTGTGGAGCACACGCTCCCTAACTGTTTCACTATGATGTTTGACTGCTCCCGATTCTTAGGATTAAATTTTGGTTGGCGTGTAATTGTACATTCAAGAGGTTGTTGGATGGCTTCCAAACGAGCCACTTTAGCCACCAATCTTTTATTCCGAGCTTCATGTTCTTCTAGATTTTCTTGTAGGTTAGCTAACATTTTATTGATGACATCCATACCCTCATCCCAGTGGGGCTGAATTCAATCTGCATAGTCAAGCTCTCCACCATAGCCTTCATAATATTATTGATTGTAGTCCACTTTGAGTCTTCTTTGAATAAGCTTGACTTGGAGAGTCACCCCGGGACAACCCCATATGTCATGGTATGTGGAGCCACATTTTTTACATCATAGAATTTTCTATAATATACACTCAATTATGGATGGTTTCATGAAAATCAAGAAAATTTGAATATAAGGCTCAAGGGAAAAGATGTTTCAATGAGTGAAGATATAAGACTATTTTTTTCCTTTTACAAATGGACAAGAAAATAAATTGCAAAGATCTAAGAAAAAATCTAAATCATAAAAATTGGCAACACTAAACTAAAAGTTACAAAAATAAATTATAAATTACAAAATCAAACTAAAAGAATATACAAGACTAAGAAACAAAAAATGGTTTTTTTCTTTGAAAAAAATTAAGTAACAAAATCTAAAAGAGGATATCCTAATTACATTTAAACTTCTGGAAATATATAACTACCATTGTCCCCGCAATGATGCCAGTTTTTAATGGGACTCCAAATGTCGCACCAAGAAAAACTCTAAAATAATAAATCCTAGGTTTAACCAAAAGTAGTGCATGAATTCCCCACCCTACACGAGCAGAAGCCTTATTGTAGTATACTTTAGAATCGAACCATAGGACAAACTTTTTAAGTATTTATATAGATCTGGAAGTTTTAAGAGTAATGTTTAACACTGAGAAGTTGATTGAATGAATAAACTAAATTGTTACCGAAAGCAACAAAGATTAAAGAGGTAAATAACAAATAATAAAAGAACCAGGGTATGAGCTTTCACTACCTGGGCCTGCATAATTATCCTAAAGAAATCTAACTCTTCAAGAAATGATGCTAAATCAAGGTTTAGCTATTGCAGCCTCACAAGATACAAGTCATCACTTGGCTTAAACTCCCTTAGAACCGACCATCCTCGGCACCCAAGTTCCCTATTTATTCCAACTGAACTCCCTAACTTATGACCGACCATCCTTGGTACATAGAAGATCAAAGTCCAATCACCTCACTACCCCATACTGACATCTCAGGGGGATAATAAGATCATTATGGTGTTCTAATCATGCTCACAACAATATGCAAATCCATGATTATAACATATACACAAAGCAAGTCATTAATTTGAAAGGAAAGAAATTAAGCAGAATGATACTTCAATTAGTAACCATATTGTCGAGTTTAGATACAAGCTAAGATAAGGTATGGGTAATCAAGGCTAGTCCCCATGCTCCAACACAAACGTCTACTCACTCATGGTGAGAGACAACAATAGAAAGATAGTATGAGTGATGGATGAGGTCATGATACCTGGTGCAGGAAGACCAATCTCTCCGTTGTGGCCGCTACTTCCTCTCTCCTCATAAGGGTTTGTGCTACACAATGTGGCTTCTAATCACCAATCAGAGACACCTTATAATGGATGATAAGGGTTCCCTTTTCTAGATACATTCATCGCTCCAACAACCCTAATGTTGAATGCTTATGGTGGAAGGCATCTAGTTGCATGTCCCATACTTGGTTCAACAGGAAACTCACATGGATTACTCAATTGGACCTCATGTCCGGTTGTCTAGAAGACCAACATGTAGTGAAATAAAAGGGGATGGATGCTAGGAGCACGCATCAGAATAGAAGAATCTGGGAAACTCTGGATAAAGAGCGGCTTGAGTTGGGCGAATGGTAGTGTTGCTCTCTTGACTGGGTGATTGGAAGGTGAACAAAAAGAAAGCTTTCGGGCCCTCCTTCCCTTGAGGCATAACATCGTCAAGGCTTGATCATCCATCTGGGCCTTATCGTACAATTTTGTCTAGTTTTGCATAAAACATATAAAAACATGCATTAAAACTCAATAAGGAAAGATAATTGCATTTGAGTGAATATGAAGCTAAAACTAGGAAATAGAAACGCAACAACCCCTAAAAAGTGAATAAAACAGCACATACAAATGGGTATAAATACACTCATCTTAGTTCAAGTTGGGAATTTGTGCTATAAGTATGATTTAAATTATTAGAAATAACACATGTAACATTTGAACATGATTTTGTAAGATTAGATTCCACTAATCAACGTGTGCATCTACATCATGTTAGGTGCGACATGTATGCCACATGTAGTCAAAATAACATATGAATGTTTCACATGGAAATTCGTATTAGAAGTCACTATAAGGACTGATTTGAAGCCCAAAATGGAGATTTAAACATTATAGATTAAATTTTGCATAAGGATTAAAGATGAAACCATAAAAGTGCTTGAACATCAAATTTTAGGGCATATTAAGATACAAAAGTGATGTTCTTAACTCATATGGGAAACTCAAGGCAAAAAAGCATAAGGTCTTGGTTAATCATGTCACATATCAACATAAAGTTTATTGATTTTGAGTCAGATGATATCATAATGACATAGATAGGCCAAAGTTCCATTGTTGATCAAGTTACATCATCCATACACATAAGACATCATTTTTAGATCAAGGTAGTCATTTTAGTAACAATCCGTACGTTTTTGACCTCTGGTGTCACTTTCCTTTGTGTTCGTTTTTACAAAAAACCAACTCTACATGTCTATAGTGTTAGTTGGTATAGCACAAATGTCACTAATGGTCAAGTCTGTTGATTAAGAAAAATCATGGATACCACTTTTACTATAATGTAGATTTCTTTCTAAAGATTTGACATCCAAGATAGCTCATGAAGTTTAATATTTCAGTAAAAAAAATTGATATAGGCTTCTTGCGTCAGTTGTACAGAAACCAATGCCAAATCCCTTCCCACGAAATAAATTTTTCCTCCAAAAAGATTGTGTTGTAAATTTTACTAAAGAAACCAACATCATAGGTCATGCCCACCGTGAAAAATCTTGCCTCCAAAACCCAGGTGTCGTTGGTTTTTTCTAAAAGAGCCTATGATAAAGTCTCGATGACTAAATTCTTAGCGAGGTCGCCACTTTTATAAGAGATAAATACATGTGGTGTCAGCTTTTGGTGGGAACCGACGACATAGATTGAGCTATGTCTTTAGTTTTCTAGTGGCAACCAATGACTAAACTCGTACTAATGTTGGTATTTTTTATTATGGATAAGTACATGTGGTGTTAGTTTTTTGGTTGGAAACCAACAACCAAGATTGACCTATGGCGTCTATTTTTAGTAGAAACTAACGACTAAAATCTTAGCAAGGTTGGTATTTTTTATTAGGAATAAGTACATGTGGCGTTGGTGTTTTGGTGAGAAATTGACAATAGAGATTGACCTATGGTGTTGATTTTTAACGACAACTGATGACAACAATTGTGATGACCTCGATTTTAAGGTTTGAAACCCATTATGACATTGATATAAATAGGTGACCAATTGATGACAAAATGATTTGTTGACACATTGAAATGATATCAAACAACTCAGGGAGGCATATATGATTATATAGAGCCTACAAAGTTGTTTGAGGTTATTTGGGTGAGATTTTGGGAGTTATTGTTACAATAATATCCCTTGGAATAAACCATATTCGATATTTGTTTTAATGCGTCTATTGGTAGTACTGTGAATCCCATCTTGGTCACCATCTAATAGTGGTCATGATAGGTCTTGGATTAAAATTCCATTAAATTAGAATCTTTCACTTGAGAAATTTTGATTGTTGAACTTGATTGAATGATTAAGATTTTGGGCTATTGGATCAAAGTTCGGTATACATATTATGTCATGTAGCTAACCCACTGAATAGATAAGTGTGACTTTGTTAGTTGTGGCTTGACTGGGTAGTGTGGCACCCTTTTAGCCTTAGATAGATCTAGCAATTCAAATATTGAGACCTACCTCCATTTTTAGTGGAGCAACTAGTGTCTAGGAGACCAAGTCACGAGGAGTAACGAGGAGGATGTTCGAAGTTCCAGTGAGATATTTGGATCCTCCGTGCCACCAAAATCTAACCAACACCCCTGAAACCTGGCTCTGATACCAACTGTGACGTCCCCAGATTCTTCCGTCTCGAGACTTAGAAGACCCGAGAGGAAAAATCCAAAAATGTTACCTAATTGTTTCAGAGAGCGATGCGGAAGCGATATATGCATACATGAACATACAACCATAACATACACCATAACATTCCTCAACATTTAACATGTATATTAATTCAAGATGAATTATTACAACATGAATTACCATTACATATTAAAAGAAGATTTACAAGTTTATGAACATGTATGCTAATCAAGATCTACACAATAGGTACAACCTGAATAACTGCTCACTTCCCTTCTTTTGTCCCATGCTATATCTGAACCTAGAAAATATGTGAAACAGACGAATCAACATAAAGTTGGTACGTGGGTTTTATTTTAAGTATATGACTATAGTTTTCTTGCTTGCAATCATGATATGTATGTATGCTCTCTTCTATTTGCAAATATTGGATGTAGTATTGCTATATAGTACTCAATGTTTTATCACTTGAAAACATATATGATGAGTAGATTTTTTGTAGTTATTTAAGGTGTTCATTATCCCCCTTACAAGGGAATGGATTAATATTGACTAGTACACCTCCCTAGAGCACACAATGTATGAGTAGTTTCCCCAGAGTACTTGGTACATGAGGATGGGCCCAATATATATGTTTTGGTACTAGTCCACCTTGATAATGCAACTCATCTAGAAAAGTGACAAAAATTGGCGTATTTTGCTTAATCAATAAATGTTTCTATGATCTTCCTTCTTTCTTTTTATAAATATTTTCAAATTATGAAAACCATAAATATATGTATCTTTCTACCCATGTACACAACACGTTGTGTTGATTCATTGTTTCACGTATGTTTTAGGTTCAGAGCTAGCATGGGAGAAAAGTTGGAAAGTGAGTAGTTTTTCAGGATGTACCTATTGTGTTTAGATCCTATTAGCATACATGTTCATAGACTATAAAATCTTCTTTCAATATGTAATTGTAGCTCATCTTGTAATAAGTCATCTTGTTGTAGTTTACATATTGAATGTTGAGAAATGTTATGGTGTATGCATTATGGTTATTTGTTCATGTATGCACATATTGCTTCCGCAACGCACTCTGATACAATTGCCTAACGTTTTCATATTTGTCCTCTCGGGCCTTCTAAGTCTCGAGATGGAAGAATTTGGGGACATTACAAAAATCTTAGTGGTAGACTAAAGTTTGCAAAAACCAACAACTAAATTCCACTTAACAACACTCATGAAACAAACTTTCCCCCACTCCTTTTTCAATCATGCATCTTTCTTCCTCACTTTGGCAATTTGCTACCCTGACTGTCGCTATCATCGATGTGCTATTGTGCTGCCCCAGTCTATTTTCAATCGTGTTGAGTACCATCGTCATTGTCACATGTGCTAACTACCACCATCTCTCTTGCCATTATTTTTTTTCACTGCTATATATGTGTTGAACACCACCATTTGCACTACCATTTCCTCCACTAGTTTGCTTCTCACCACCGTTGCCGCTTGAGCCACCACTGTCTCCAACTCCTCAAGGTGTGTTTTTTCTTTTTCTTTTCTATTTTTTTCAACATTTATTGTATAAATTCTTATATAATTTGGTGAAATGTAACTAGGGTTTTAATACCTAAACTTATATCAATTGAATAATGAAATATAACTAGGGTTTCAATTTAAAATTTGAAGAAATCATGCTTGTATAGTTGGATATCATGTATATCTACTTGTATGCTTTAGTTTATTGTTCAATTTAAATGTTGTATGGATAAACAATCACACCTAAGAATTAATTAAATTGAATTGATATGAATTACCTAAATTATCTTGATTTTGATTAAACTTTTATATTAACCTAAATTTTAAACATTAAATCATAATTAAGACATACTATTGTTGGCCTAGAAACCCATCTAAAATATATTCATTAGGAGTAAATATTGGATAGTCCCCAATTTTGGGACCATTCTTGAACACTTAATCTCACTTAGGATGTAAGTGTATAATGTGTATTCGATTTTCAAGATGTTTTGTCATCACTTCCCTATTTGTTCTCAGTGTACTTAGAGAACTATGGGGAAATTATGCTGATATATTCTTGAAAATTGAATACACATCATACACTTACTATTGAGATTTAGGTGTTCAAGAATGTTATATGTGGTACACATTATTACGAAAGCCTAAAACATAATTTGTAAACCCTAACCCTTAAATCTATAAACCCTAAACCCTAAATAATAAGCCCAAATCTTCAAAACCTATTCTCTAGACTCTAATATGTAGATCTTAATCTCCAAATACCCAATTCAATGCTCATTTTCTCGGTGATCAATCATGGATATCCATTTCAAATCGCTACACTAGAGTTTATTACTAATCTTTATCTGTTTATAAGATTTGTAGAGGAACCTAGGAAACAACCTGGAAATAGGTTCCATTGTCCATGTAGGAATTGCAATAACAACTTGAAAGTCAATACTACTCACAAAATAAAAATTCATGTCATGTGCAACGGGATTGTAAAGGTCTATACATAGTGGTACTGACATGGAGAGATTCATACTATGAGATCAATAGATGTCAATAACAGTACTTTTGTTGAATAAGAAATTTTTGACAATGATGTAGATGTGAACAAATCAATTCCAATAGACATGGTTGATGTGATGCTAGATAGTTGTGGGGTAAATCTTACTGATATACCTTTCTTATTTAGAAACATTGTGCATGATGCTAAGAGACCATTATACTTAGGTTTTACTAAGTTTACAAAGATGAGTGTTGTGTTAAGATTGCATACTCTAAATACTAATAATAGATGGAGTGAGAAAAGCTTCACGTCTCTATTGTCATTGTTGAAACATTCTTCTGAAAGGCAACGAACTTCTAATCTCAACATATGAATTAAAGAAAATGTTGTGCCATATGGGAATGGAGGGTAAGAAGATACATGAATGCCTGAATGAATGTGTGCTATTTCAAAAGTAATATATTGATTTCAAAGCTTGTCCAAAATTTGGGCGTCACGGTACAAAATGACGACTTTGAGTAAGTCCAAAACTGACTCTCCTACCAAGGTGGTGTGGTATCTACTATAATACCACAATTTCAACACTTGTTTGCAAATACCATGGATGTACAGAATTTATGTGGGCATGCAGACGCAAAGAAAAACAATAACGGAATTCGATGACATGTGTCTGATTCCCCATATTGGAAAAAATTTGATTTATTGCACCCTAGATTTGGTAAAGAAGTCAAAAATCTAAAACTTGGTCTTTGTATTGATGGGATGAATTTGTAAGACACATTAAGAAGCCAATATATCACTTATCCTATAAAAATTATTATATACAATATTCTTCCCTGGTCATGTAGGAAACCTAAGTACGTCATGTTGTCCTTGTTGATATCGGCCCCCAAACAACCTAACAATAATATTGATGTTATCCTTGAACCTATGATTGATGACTTAAAAAAACTATGGGAGAAGGTGTGATGGCCTTTTATGGTTCGTGTAGAGAGACATTTCTTTTTCATGCTATGTTGTTTTGTAGTATTAATGACTTTCCAACATAAGGAAATTTGTCTGGATACAACGTAACAGGATCCAAAGCATGTCCTATATGTGAGAACATTGATTCAGTATGATTAAAACATGTAGGCAAGAATTTATATCTTGATCATGAAATGTTTCTTCCAAAAATGCATCCCTACAGAAGGTTGCATAAAGCATTCAATAGATCAACTGAGGAACATAGTTCCCCTAAACCTATATCAGGGGAGGTTGTTTATGAAAGAGTAAAAGATTTTATCAATGCATTTGGTAAGAGATCACAATGTACTATTCCCACACGGAGTGACAAATCTTGATTTAAGAAGAGGTCAATATTGTAGGATCTTCCTTATTGTAGTTCTTTGGCCGTTAGGCAATGTATCAATGTCATGCATGTTGAGAAAAATGTTTATGATATCGTCATTGGTATTTTGTTGAATATACTAGGTAAGACTAAATATGGCATCAAATCCAGAGTGGACCTACGTTAAACGGGTATATGGAAATAATTAACAACAAAAGTTAGCAGTGATAGAAAAACATATTTACCTCATTCTTGTTACACGTTGTCTAGACAGGAAAAGAGAACTTTTTGCGAGTGCTTGCTTAATGTTAAGCTAACACATGAATACTCTTACAATATCCATAGATTGGTATCAATGAAGGATCTAAAGTTGATAGGTCTTAAATTTCATGATTGTCACACTCTAATGAATCACATATTTGTTGTGGCTATTCGATCTATATCGTCGAAGCATGTAAGGTTTGCAATCACCATGCTTTTTTTTCTTCTTCAACACTCCATGAAACAAAGTTATTGATCTTGATAATCTTGATAAGTTACAAAGAGAAGTGGCCATCACCCAATGCCAGCTTGAGATGTATTTTCCTCCTTTATTCTTTAGTATCATGGTATATCTTGTTGTCCATTTGATTAGGGAAGTGAAAATATTGGGTCTGGATTTCTTGCATTGGAAGTACCTTTTTGGACAGTACATGAGTGCTTTTAAAGGTGATGTTCCAAACTGTTATCGACCTAAAGGGATTATTATTGAGGGCTATGTGTCTAGGGAGGTCTTGGTCTTTTGATAACTTTCTGAGTTGTAATGAAGCTCCTACCAATGAAAAGAATATTAATCCCTATTCTGGCAATTAGACTTTAGGATCATGCTTGGAAGTCATTAGTTATGAGTTGTGGGAACAAGCACACTTGTATATTTTACACCATCAATGAAGTGGGTATTTATATCACCAAACATGCCAATTTTATCAAGACAAAATAGCCTCGAGCTAGCACAATGTGGCTTTCTAGAGAGCATAATAGGACATTTATTATGTGTTTTGAAGATAAAGTCTTCCATAAACTATCTCAAATACCAAATAATGTTGTTAAAAATATTAAATTTCTCGCCTTTAAACCAAAAATAAATTTTATGTCTCGCGAAGGGTTTGACGTAAATAGATTTCCATATTACACAAAACATCAAGATGATAAGAGTGTCATCTAAAATAGTGGAGTAACCCTTGAAGCATCTTCATTGTATTTTTTCTAGTGTGAAGGATAACAGTCCACATGATGCTAAAATGTCTTAGTATGGCATCATTGAATACATATGTGAGTTTGACTACACATATTTTAGAGTTCTCATATTTAGGTGTAATTGGGTTAGTGATACCAAAGGAGTTGTAGTGGATGAATTAGGTTTCACATTAGTGAATTTTGAAAATATTGGCGAGAAGGGTGAACCATTCATAATGGCATCACAGGTGAAGCAAGTATTCTACATCGATGATCCTACAAATGAAAAATAGTCTATCATTCTTCATGGGGAAATACAATTAATTGCACACAATAAAAGATGAAGAAGAGTACCATGACGAGTATGATGACTCCAGTCCATTCTCATTTGGCTTCCCAACATCAAATGTTGAAGCTAACATTGACTTATATATGCATGGAAATCACACAAAAGAAATATTAATTGATCAAAAATCCAACCAATATTATAGGCATGTATTTTTTAGCTGCTATATGTGCATTTTATCTTCTTTATTTCAACTATATATGTTTCATACGCGACTTGTACATTTTACATTCTTTATCATTCATATTTCATTCTTTGAATATTTTTAATATGACATTTTAGATGGTGTCTGACCATGAGGATGATCACCATTACGATGTGCATTTTACATTCTCTATGACTGTTATTGCATAGATGTGCATTTAATATTCTCTATCATAGTTATCACATATATGTGCATTTTACATACTCTATGACTTATATGTGTTTTTATGATAATGTTAGGATGACCATCATGAGGATATGCACGCTAAGGTTGTGCACCCTGAGGATCTTGCTGGCTTTATAGAGGAATAGCATGATCATGCCCGTAGAAGAGGCATCACCTTGATGAACAAGTTAATAGCGCAAATGGGTAAAGGAAGTAAGTTGTATGTTGAGTTTGATGGTGCATGAAATCCTATGGGAAGAATCACATTACTTTAAAATAATATCGAGGGATTATTACTCACATTAATGTGACTATGAAAATAGAACCTTGGCATAAAATTGATCCTTCCATGAAAGACTTCATATGGAAGGACTTATGTGTGAGATATTCTAATTATTAAAGTTATTCACAATTTTGTTTTTTCAAAAATATCCCATTAAGTATAAGATATCTTGTAAAGAATCTTTGACCATGATGACAACTACATCATAAAAAGGTGATGTAACACTATGGGATGCTATTAAGGAAGTATAGGACAAGTCTGACAAGAGAATATAGAATGAGCGACAAGAAGAAGAAAAAGTATGCCACAAAGAAATGGGCCTATCTTGACCTAAAGGTGTGGGAAACATGTGTTGCTAGACAAGCAGATGAATTCAAGGCATTAAGCCTCCTTTATTTGCACATATATTCTTATGATTAATCATATGAACTTAATGTATTATGTATTTTATATACATTCTTATGATTTCAATGTATTACATATTTAATGTATGGTTTGTATTAACCATGCTTTACACATTTTTCAAAAAGAAAGGCATGCAAGAATGTGCACAACCACAACTTGGGTCCAGGTGGCTACACAATGCAGAGGCAAAAGAGACTAGAAGTGTATTATTCTGAGAAGCCTACTCCTGGTTTTTTTTAGTCTTCTGCTACTCTTGCGCCTTTACTTCACCACGAAGTGTTGATGGCTACAAGGAAAAACTGATCTGGAGATATACTCAACCCTACAACAATAGAGGGGGCTACAAAAATTGTAAAATTCAACTCTCAGAGTGCATGTTCATTTTTTACCTTGATTGTTATGTTTTACTGAAAAATTACTATTTATGATGATTAATAGGAGCTCTACCAAAAAAGAGAAGGCAAGTTCATCCATGAGGACCCAGGGGATGAATTGGTAGTTTTTCTCATTACTCTAAAGCATCATGATTGTGTTAGGGCCACCGGGGCTGGTGTCAATATAAGATCCTTTTTTGTATCATCAAAAAAGTGCAAATCCATCAAGAAAGGAGGATTGTCACATGAGAAAGTGCAAGACATGATTGCAAATTAAATAGAGGACACAGTGAGACAATATCAGGCTTCTCAATCTCAACCTTCTTAGGCAATACCTATGACACCACGCTCTTCATATGAGGTGGACCCCCATACGACAGAGGTGGTTGGGAGTAATCATGGACCCACCCAACTAACATTCCCAATGTAATTCTTTTTGTGATAAAATATTCTTTCAGGTAAATATATTTGTGTTTAGGTGTATAATATAACACTATATAAAAAGCTGTAGGGGTTGAGACCATGCCATATTTTATTAGAAGAATATTTCATTGCATTGGATAGGGCTCCCCACCCCTTCCAAGTGACATGCATCATGGTGTTCCAATGCCCGCTAATGTAGTTTGTGTGTCTAGCATGCTTGTCTACGACACTTGGAAACAAATACCACTACCACATGCCCACCCTGACCATGAGACGACAGGTGATGTAGAACCCAAAATTTTTCATATATGGATGGCTTTTGGTTTGAATAATTTCCAATTTAGACAAAGTGATCTCTCATTTTTATTGCAAGTTAATTCTGGCAGATGCAACCATGGAACCCGAAATTTAGAACAACTAAAGAATTTACATGGGGATTTGGATGTGACTGTGGAAAAATCTTCATTGGGATGATGAACTATGAAGCATGAATGCCAGGACCATTGGGTTCACGTGGAGTTTGACTTTTGTATTTTGTTTACGAAAAATCCACATACCCACTTTTCATTTTTTAATTATTATATATTCTTGATTTGATCTTTGCTTTGGCTAAGATGGTGAAAAACCCTAAAGCCTCGATGTTTTCCCCATCTGACTTCAACCTTTCATTCAACGTTTGTTTCAATCACTTCTTTTTAATTCTTGCAATTTCATTTTCATCTTTAGATAATATTTTGTTCTGTGCTAACCTTCATTTTCTTCTTCCTGTACCTTCCATGCTTAGTTTAATCTTTCTTTTTTCTCACTTAGTGTAATCTTTTATTATTCTTGCACTTTAATTTCGTGCATTAGTTTAATCAAACCCCTCAAAATAAGCCTTTATTTTCTATCAATCTTCCAAAAATATCAAAAATAAATAATTTCAAAAATCAATCAGGATTGAAAGAAAATGAATCTAAAAGACATTTTCCTATGGGATCAACCCTTCTATACTAGCCTTAATCGGAAAGTAAAAATAGGATTAAACTCTAGGATAAATAAATTAGTGAATTGGTGTGCTAACGACATGTATCAATAATCATTTGCATGCCTCTGGGCCTAGACGCACTACGAATCACCAGTTAAGCCTAACCCAAAAGCTGACACAATAATAATGCACCCCTCTTTGGAGGAACCTACATTGCTACCATCACACTTCCATCAGATAGACGACACACTATGCTTTGACATAATCTGTGCTTGGTCGATCAATATTTTCATGTGTTCCTCTTCTGGAAAGAATCGAAGGCTTTATATATTATTTTGAGGGAGTTTGTATTTATAAATACATATAGTTTATCCAATCACCACATATATAGTATGTATCATATACATGCTATATCCCACAATGAAACTTGTAATTAACAAAAGGTGATGGTTATGGCCAGTCGAATGTAATTCCTTGGAGCCACAAGGAATTATCGCAACCTAGGGTCCACATCACATGTAGAAACTTGTTGTTGATGAAGATCTATGATTTCCAATCTGGGTTGATCGGTTCAACCCTTGAACTGATTGGCTCGCCTCATGGCTGGTAGTCATCTGTCTCACTGGTTGTCTGGTCCTTCAATCCATTATCTGTCGAATCCTCATGTGGATCGGTTGGCTCTAATAGCCGATCATTTTGGCTCATCTACATGTTCCTCCTCGGTCCTCCAACTGGTTGGCTCATCCCCAAGATGGTCATCTAGCATCCTCAGAACATCTTTCTTCTTCGTCATAATAGGTAAGTAAATTGTCCTACTATTACATGATTATAGAAAAACCTCAAGTTACAATCAAGGGGAGCAAAGGTAGGAGAGAATTATCTTTACATTGGGAAGATAAGATAGAGACTCAATATGCAAACTAAGATAAAATAGGATTAACCAACCACACAACCATACACATATAATATGAGTTATTGTTACGACCCCACCTTCCGATAACCCCCAATTAAGGGAGACCGAGAGGTTGAAGCCGCACCCATAAAATTCCGGATCAAAGGTTCAACATATAACCAATAAAAATTATTAAATTCTAACAGACTATACTGAAAATGGTAATAAAATTTTTCTTTATCATACCTTTGAAAAGTTGGAAGTACTAAACTTCTAACCACAGATGAACTACTCTAACTAGTTCCTCCTTGTTCTTTAATTCCTGATTTCACAATGTGTCACCTTACTGTTTTGTGCTTTGGAATTTGTACCTAAATCGCCGACAAACAAAACAACGGTCAGTCGGTATGTGGAGGAAGCAATAATCGAGCAATTATGCTAACAATGTAATCAAGCAATTAGTCTTTTTAACAATCAAGATTACATTTTAATATAACATCCGCGATCCACAAGTTCCATAACCTCTGAGTTGTCCCTGCAGTGGACCTGTATACCACACTAAACCCCTCATGATCCACCGAAACGGTAAACCAGTTTCTAGGGTTGAGTCACATGGTAAACCGAAGAGTCTCATGAACCACACAAGGCAATCCAGTTTCTAACTCTCGGTATGCTGAAGAGTCTTATGAACCACACAAGGCAATCCAGTTTCTAACTCTCGGCAATCCTAGACCTTACTCTAGGAATTACCCCTTTTTCAGCCTTTTAAAAGCAACAGAGGTGAACAAGGATCTAGCTAGTTATATGCATACTTATGGTGATAATCATAGTCACTTTATAGTTGCATGAAATAAATAGACATTCAACAGTTATTTCAAGCAACCGATAAATCATTCGGAAATCGCCGGGAAACTAAAGCGATTATTCATAAGCGTAACCACATACCTTTAATTGCACTTTTCAAGATAATAACCCAATCAACAAGCAATGAGGAAGAGAAATCCTGAAATAAAAGTACCAATTCCTTTTATTAATAATTATCCAATTTCATCATTCAAATTAGGATTCCAATTCCATATTTAGGGTTTCTTCTAGAAATTAGGGTTTTACTTCTTCTTTCATCATTACCATTCTTAATTTATCAATCTTCATAAAACTCCTAATTTCTCATTGAATTTCCTTTATTAGACAACTGATTTCCTTATTTCATAAAAATATGGTTTTTATCTCTCTTTATCCCAAATTAGGGTTTTCTTGCAAATTAACCTTCTTTTAATCATTATAATTCCAAGTTAAGCATTTTTGCATTCAAATAGAAAATTAAACTACCATTAACATTATCAGAGTCAATCTTAACGATTTGACTTGTTGAATTACCAAATTACCCTCTCAACATGCAATTAGGGTTTCTCATCAAATTTTAATAAACTTTATTAGCCAAATAAAGTACTTTTGCAAAACGAAGTGGAATTAGGTTCTGGAATTATTTTTATCGTGTTCCTTGCATTTTTCTATGCAACTTTCATATATAAAGTTTTCTCATACGAGTTTCCTATCAGTTTCTATTAATTTCACAAGGAAAAACTATTTTCTTCAATTTTGGTCCGAGAGGGGAAAAAATACCGCAAATCGGCAGCCGTTCGATCAATGCGCCCCCTGGTCCGCGCTCAATCCGACATCCAGCGTCGCGTGCCTCCTTCACTTAAGCACCTCGCAGCCTGAGTCGTTGGATCTCGCGTGTCCACAGTGGTCCGCGATCCAACCGTTTCAGCCAATCTTTGACCTGGCCGTTAGATCACGATCTAACGGCAGCTGCACTTCGTCCCCCTCGTCCTCTTTTCTTCTAAACGCGGCAGCGCTCTCACCGAAGAAAGCTCAATTGAGGGCTTGGGTGAGCAAGGGTATGCAATAGGGAGCTGATCGAGTTTGTGATGACACCAGGGATCGAGGGATCCCCTTTTTATAGACCATGGGAGGTCCCCTCTAGGGTTCCCAACTCGGCTGCCAATCCTACTCCTAGCCCGATTGGGTGTTTCTGGGATTCGCAACAAAACCTTAGCAAACCAGGGTTCATCCTCTCTGCACTGGTCTCCCGAACTCAACGAGACTCTAACCTAGAGTGCTCGTGCACTGAATCACACAGAAAAACGAGGAGAATATTCCTCAGGGACGCGCTACAGTCCGAGTCCCTTTGGGACTCTGGACGATGACCGCGACCCGTTGGATTAGAATCCAAGGGTCAGCGTCGTCTGCGTTTAAACCACAAAAGAAAATAATTTCCAAATAATTGAATTTCAATTCCTATTCCCATAGATTCTTAGAAAATTCATATCTCCCAATTGGATTGGTATTTCTTTCCCAAATTTTGAGGGAAACTCGAATTCAGAATTATTTTTCATCCCTCCAAATTTGGTGTCATAATAATAAGGATTCAATTCCTTTTCTTGTAATGCAAGTTATTATTATATTAATCACATTTTTCCATATTTTCCTTAATCCTTTTATTATTATTCCCTGATTTTGAGTTCCTTGAACTCCAAGGTATCCATTATCTCGAATTCTTATTTTTAGGGAAATATTTCATATCCTTTTCCTTATTTTATGGAATTCTTTATGTATTCTTCAATTATATCAATTTGGGCTTCAAATAAAGCAAGGCCCATTAAGAAACATGCAACCAATCATCCATGGAATCCATTTCAATCCACATCACATCAATCATGCAAATTCATTTATCTTTAAATGATATTTACAAAACTCATTATATAATTTGGAAAATTGAGGTTATAACATCCTCCCCTCCTTATAGGAATTTTGTCCTCAAAATTCAACAATCAAACAAACAAGTCAGGATATGCTTTTTCCATGTCCGTCTTTAGCTCCCATGTGGTCTCATCCTCTCCATGGTGTTTCCAAAGAACCTTTACCATCTCTATATTCTTATTTCTGAGCTCTTTTACCTTAGTATCTATAATACGCACAGGTAACTCAGGATAAGATAGCTTTCCTTGAAGCTCAATAGTTTCAATGCTCAACACATGGCTGGGATCTTGCACATATCGCTTCAGATTGGACACGTGAAAAACATCATGCATCATACTATATTGTGGGGGTAACGCCAAACGATAAGCCACCTCACCAATCCGTTCTAACACCTCAAATGGACCCACATATCGGGGACTCAACTTTCCTCTATTCTTAGCTATAGCTCGGAGTGGTCAGATTTTCAGAAAAACATGTTCTCCCACAGTGAAATGCACATTAGTCCTCTTTGCATCAGCATACGACTTTTGTCGATCCTGGGCTCTCTTTAGCCTTTGCTTGATCAAAGCGACTTTATCAGCATACACTTGGAGCTCATCTGACCTCAACAAGGTCCTCTCACCAACATCATCCCAGTGAAGTGGTGACCGACACAGTCTCCCATAAAGAGCTTCATATGGAGGCATCCCGATACTTGCTTGGTAACTGTTGTTATAAGCAAACTCTGCTAAAGGCAAGTACTGCTCCCATGATCCACCCCAATCGAGCACACAAGCTCTCAAAAGATCCTCTAAGGTCTGGATTGTCCTTTCTGACTGTCCATCTGTCTGGGGGTGATAAGCGGTATTGAACTTTAACCTTGTACCAAGTTCCTCTTGAACCTGCTTCCACAGCTTGGAAGTGAACTTTGGATCTGTATCAGAAATTATGGAACCAGGTACTCCATGTAAACGTACTATCTCTCGGATGTACAACTCAGATAAATCTGTCACCTTGGCAGTGGTTTTCAGTGCAAGGAAGTGTGCTAACTTGGTAAGGCGATCCACTACAACCCATATTGCATCATGACCTTTCTTGGTACGGGGTAAACCTACCACAAAATCCATGGTGATTTGTTCCCATTTCTATTCTGGAATCTCTATAGACTGCAAAAGTCCATCGGGTCGTTGATGTTCAGCCTTCACCATTTGGCACGTAAGACAACTGGCTACATAAGCTGCAATGTCTCTTTTCATTCCAGGCCACCAGAAAAACCTCTGCATATCCTTAAACATCTTAGTAGTTCCTGGGTGTACTGTATACTTGGAACCATGAGCCTCTTGTAAGATACGTTCTTTCAATGGCGAGTCTTCAGGAACCCATATATGATTTTCAAATCTGATTCCTCCATCTACTCCCACAGAAAGACGAGTCTGTGGCTTACTCATCAAACCTCTCATTTTATCAAGTTCCCTACTGACCAACTGTGATGCAATGACCTCACTTAACAAATCGGACTATATCTAAATGTTGTCCAATCGAACTTGATCATTTAACGGTTGAGGAGACCATTTCACCAACTCTTCTAAGCTCTTCCACTGACTGGACAGGACAGCTGCACACCTAAGTTGTTTCCTACTCAAAGCATCTGCTACGACATTTACCTTTCCTGGATGATAAGTGATGGTGAAGTCATAGTCCTTCATGTACTCCATCCATCTCTGTTGTCATAGGTTTAAGTCTTTCTGTGTCAGAAGGTACTTCAAGCTCTTATGGTCGGTGAAGATCTCAAAAGTAGCACCATACAGGTAATGTCCCCAAATCTTTAATGCATGGATAATGGCTGCCAACTCTAAGTCATGTGTAGGGTAATTCACTTCATTGGGCTTGAGTTGTCGGGAGGCATATGCAACCACATGTCGATTCTTCTCCAACACACAACCAAGTCCCATTTTGGACGCATCGGTGAAAATCATGAAACCCTCATTACCTGATGGTAGACTCAAAACTGGTGCAGTGGTCAACTTCTCCTTCAGCTCTTGAAAATGAGCTTCACAAACATCGGACCACACAAACTTTGTATCCTTTCGAGTCAACATAGTCAAAGGCAAGGCAGTCTTGGAGAAGTCTGAAATGAAACGTCGGTAGTATCCTGCTAACCCCAAGAAGCTTCGGATCTCGGAGGGGTTATTTGGTGTAGGCCAGTCTCTAACTGCCGACACTTTAGCTGGATCCACAGCAATCGTTCCTTCTGAGATGATATGTCCAAGGAACATGACTTGGTCTATCCAAAACTCACATTTTGAGAATTTTCCATAGAACTTCTGCTTTCTCAGGATATCAAGGACTATCCTTAGGTGGTCTCGGTGTTGATCTAGGGCATTGGAATAAACCAATATGTCATCTATGAATACTATGACAAAAGAGTCAAGGTAGGGTTGGAACACACTATTCATAAGGTTCATGAATACACTAGGTGCATTGGACAACCCAAAAGGCATAACCACAAACTCATAATGGCCATAACGTGTTCGAAAAGCTATTTTTGGAATGTCCTCACTCTTGACCCTCAACTGATGGTAACTTGATCTTAGGTCAATCTTGGAAAAGACTCGAGCAGACTTCAACTGGTCAAACAGGTCATCTATATGGGGTAAAGGGTACTTGTTCTTAATGGCTGGTTGATCATCTGGTAGTCTATGCACATTCGAAGCGACCCATCCTTTTTCTTTACAAAAAGAACTGGTGCTCCCCATGGTGATATGCTAGGACGGATAAAACCCTTGTCTAGTAGTTCCTGCAATTGTTTCTTCAACTCGAGCAACTCCGCAGGGGCCATTCTATAAGGTGCTCGGGAAATAGGGCTTGTTCCTATAGCTAGCTCTATGGAAAAGTCCACCTCTCTTTCGGGAGGAATCCCAGGTAGATCATCCGGAAAAACATCAGCATAGCTCTTTACTACCTCTATCTCCTCTAAGGGTTGCACCTTGGTCTCGGGTTCGGTAACAACTGCTAGGAAAGCTTGACAACCTTTACCTATCATCTTTTCTGCTTTTAAGGATGACACATACAGGCTGGTGGTGGCATCTTTTCTACCTCTAATGACAAAAGGTGGGTGACCTGGTTCTTTAATGATCACTTTCTTTTCTCTACAGTCAATATGGGCCCTATAGGTATAAAGCCAATCCATTCCAATGATAACATCAAAATCATTCATGTCAAGAAGGATAAAGTATGTAGGAAACTCATGATCTCGATATTTCACAGGTAACACCGGAGTTTTCAAAAGAGAAGTAAAGATACGAACACTCGGGGTTGTAACATCTAAGACATATCCTAAGTCCTTGATATTCAAACAAAGCATAGTTGCAAGATTTCTCGAAATGAAAGTATTAGTAGATCCAGAGTCAAACAAAGCTTTTACATTATGTCCCATGACTTCAAGCATGCCTACATCATGTTCATCATACATTAGACCATTACATGCTTATCTTTCAAACATAAAGAAAAAAAACTCTAAGGGTTATTACCCTCAATCAACCGATTAGCATTAGCTTGAGCTTCTTCATTGTCAATGGCGAACACTCGAGCTTGTCTTCTATCTCCTGCAGGTGGTGCCACAGCTACAGGTGGGGCTGCTACTGGTGGTGCTGCAACTAGACCTGGTCCTCTAGAATCCGGCAGGGGACAGGCAGGTTGCACATGTCCCTCTTGATTACAGCAGTAACAAACCTTCTTCTTGTGGCGACACTCACCAAGATGCCATCTTCCACAAGAGCGGCATCGGGGTCGGTTGCTATCTGGTTGGGGTTTCCCTTTTCCATGTTTTCCTTTAGCTTGATGACGCCCTTGTCCCTTCTTGTGATGGTTCTTCTGACTCTGAGTTCCTTCACTGAAACCCAAATACCCCTTAGGTGGAGGTTGAGCAGGCATCACAGTCCTCTCCATATCCAGAGCAGTGTTGTAAGCTTCTGCGAAGGTTTTAGGTTTGCTTGCCATTACATGAGGCTTGATGGAAGGATGAAGTCACTCTATGAAGTGATCCACCCTCCTTTCCTCATCCATCTTGTACCCAAAACATTCGAGGATGCGAAACTTCCGCCCAAAGTCCGCCACACAGGAATTTCCTTGAGTCGGATTGGTGAATTCTCTTTCTTTTTCCTTCTTAGCAGCAACAGGGACAAATCTGGCATTGAAGGTGGTCTTGAAATCAGCCCATGCCATTGGTTCTTCTGTCAGGTCTCGTCCAGAGATTTGAGTCTCCCACCATATCTTAGTTTCCCCTTCCAGGAGGTGAGCAGCAAAGAGAACCTTCTTGCAAGGTTGCACTTCAAGCATGCGGAATCCATTCTCTATTGCAAGCACCCATGCTTCCGCCTTGTCAACCACCTCATATTTGTCTTCTCCCCAGAACTTCTCTATGTTCAGCTTGACGAAGTCTATAATGGTGGCTCCTACACGGGGATGAACAGGATGTGGTTCACCATTCTCAGCTCTAGCTAAGTCTCGAAGGGCCAAAGCATTTATAGCTTCTGTCAACTTCTTTTGTTGCTCAATCCACAAGACATCCAGTGTAGGGATCATCATGGTTGGTTCAGGTTCACCAACTTGGTCCTCTTCCATCTTGGCTTCTTCCTCATACACATGTTGTTCCTCATATCCTTGGTCCTCTTCCTGGTCAAGGTTGCTAAATGGAACCGGGTCAGGGTTAGGGACCTCATGAGTGGTTTCTTCAGATCTCTTCCTCTTCTTAGAGGATCCATCCTCATGGTTCCTATTCCTCTTTTTAGAAGACTCCTTTACTTTACGGGGAGGCCAAACCCTCCTAGCCGGATTCCCAGAGCCCTCCGGGATAGCAACAGTCTTGGTCCGAGCCATCTTCATAAGCATAACAATCAAACCTTTAGTTTATCATTTAAACTAGTTATACTTATGTTCAATGATATCTCATTACATATCTTTTATTAATTTGATGGAGGACCCTTAATCCTTATCTTACATGCCCATACCACATGAGTGTGGAGAAGAGAGAGAAAATCCTACTCTTAAAACCTTAATAGAGCATGAGATGAGGAGTGATGAATAAGATGAGAGACTCCTAAAGGTATCTTATTTCGATTCATACCCTAAGACTTTGGCCAGGCAGTCACACGGATCCGGGAGTCCTCATATTCTGACTAGCGGTGCGGAGGAAAATATTGCCAGCCCACGGTCGTGATCCTTTTCTAGACACCTCCGTCATTCGGATAATCCTCTAATAGCTCCCTTGGGTTCTATGGAGTTTGTAAATTTTAATAATTATTAATGGTTACATGAGGAACCCATGCTCTGATACCAAATGTTACGACCCCACCTTCCGATAACCCCCAATTAAGGGAGACCGAGAGGTTGAAGCCGCACCCATAAAATTCCAGATCAAAGGTTCAACATATAACCAATAACAATTATTAAATTCTAACAGACTATACTGAAAATGGTAATAAAATTTTTCTTTATCATACCTTTGAAAAGTTGGAAGTACTAAACTTCTAACCACAGATGAACTACTCTAACTAGTTCCTCCTTGTTCTTTAATTCTTGATTTCACAATGTGTCACCTTACTATTTTGTGCTTTGGAATTTGTACCTAAATCGCCGACAAACAAAACAACGGTCAGTCGGTATGTGGAGGAAGCAATAATCGAGCAATTATGCTAACAATGTAATCAAGCAATTAGTCTTTTTAACAATCAAGATTACATTTTAATATAACATCTGCGATCCACAAGTTCCATAACCTCTGAGCTGTCCCTGCAGTGGACCTGTATACCACACTAAACCCCTCATGATCCACCGAAAAGGTAAACCAGTTTCTAGGGTTGAGTCACATGGTAAACCGAAGAGTCTCATGAACCACACAAGGCAATCCAGTTTCTAACTCTCGGTATGCTGAAGAGTCTCATGAACCACACAAGGCAATCCAGTTTCTAACTCTCGGCAATCCTAGACCTTACTCTAGGAATTACCCCTTTTTCAGCCTTTTTAAAGCAACAGAGGTGAACAAGGATCTAGCCAGTTATATGCATACTTATGGTGATAATCATAGTCACTTTATAGTTGCATGAAATAAATAGACATTCAACAGTTATTTCAAGCAACCGATAAATCATTCGGAAATCGCCGGGAAACTAAAGCGATTATTCATAAGCGTAACCACATACCTTTAATTGCACTTTTCAATATAATAACCCAATCAACAAGCAATGAGGAAGAGAAATCCTGAAATAAAAGTACCAATTCCTTTTATTAATAATTATCCAATTTCATCATTCAAATTAGGATTCCAATTCCATATTTAGGGTTTCTTCTAGAAATTAGGGTTTTACTTCTTCTTTCATCATTACCATTCTTAATTTATCAATCTTCATAAAACTCCTAATTTCTCATTGAATTTCCTTTATTAGACAACTGATTTCCTTATTTCATAAAAATATGGTTTTTATCTCTCTTTATCCCAAATTAGGGTTTTCTTGCAAATTAACCTTCTTTTAATCATTATAATTCCAAGTTAAGCATTTTTGCATTCAAATAGCAAATTAAACTACCATTAACATTATCAGAGTCAATCTTAACGATTTGACTTGTTGAATTACCAAATTACCCTCTCAACATGCAATTAGGGTTTCTCATTAAATTTTAATAAACTTTATTAGACAAATAAAGTACTTTTGCAAAACGAAGTGGAATTAGGTTCTGGAATTATTTTTATCGTGTTCCTTGCATTTTTCTATGCAACTTTCATATATAAAGTTTTCTCATACGAGTTTCCTATCAGTTTCTATTAATTTCACAAGGAAAAACTATTTTCTTCAATTTTGGTCAGAGAGGGGAAAAATACCGAAAATCAACAGCCGTTCGATCAATGCGCCCCTCTGGTCCGCGCTCGATCCGATGTCCAGTGTCGCGCGCCTCCTTCACTTAAGCACCTCGCAGCCCGAGTCGTTGGATCCCGCGTGTCCACGATGGTCCGCGATCCAACCGTTTCAGCCAATCTTTGACATGGCCGTTAGATCACGATCTAACGGCAGCTGCACTTCCTCCCCCTCATCCTCTGTTCTTCTAAACGCGGCGGAGCCACGGCGGCGCTCTCGCCGGAGCAAGCTCGATTGAGGGCTTGGGCAAGCAAGGGGATGCAATAGGGAGCCGATCGAGTTCGTGATGACACCAGGGATCGAGGGATCCCCTTTTTATAGACCATGGGAGGTCCCCTCTAGGGTTCCCAACTCAGCCGCCAATCCTACTCCCAGCCCGATTGGGCGTTTCTGGGATTCGCGACAAAACCTTAGCAAACCATGGTTCATCCTCTCTGCACTGGTCTCCCGAACTCAACGAGACTCTAACCTAGAGTGCTCGTGCACTGAATCACACACAAAAATGAGGAGAAGATTCCTCAGGGACGCGCTACAGTCCGAGTCCCTTTGGGACTCTGGACGATGACCGCGATCCATTGGATTAGAATCCAATGGTCAGCGTCGTCTGCGTTTAAACCACAAAGGAAAATAATTTCCAAATAATTGAATTTCAATTCCTATTCCCATAGATTCTTAGAAAATTCATATCTCCCAATTGGATTGGTATTTCTTTCCCAAATTTTGAGGGAAACTCGAATTCAGCATTATCTTTCATCCCTCCAAATTTGGTGTCATAACAAATAAGGATTCGATTCCTTTTATTGTAATGCAAGTTATTATTATATTAATCACATTTTTCCATCTTTTCCTTAATCCTTTTATTATTATTCCCTAATTTTGAGTTCCTTGAACTCCAAGGTATCCATTATCTCGAATTCTTATTTTTAGGGAAATATTTCATATCCTTTTCCTTATTTTATGGAATTCTTTATGTATTCTTCAATTATATCAATTTGGGCTTCAAATAAAGCAAGGCCCATTAAGAAACATGCAACCAATCATCCATGGAATCCATTTCAATCCACATCACATCAATCATGCAAATTCATTTATCTTTAAATGATATTTACAAAACTCATTATATAATTTGGAAAATTGAGGTTATAAAAGTTATTGTCCATAAATAAGCCATGCATCCACCATAAAAACTCGCTTTTTACGGTGACACATGTAAATTGCATATATATATCATATATATTAGTTTGGGATTATGTGTGTTATTTAATTGAATAGAATTATTTGCATCTCATGCAATAATTAAATGATAAAACTAAAAATCTCATCATATTAATTATCCAAAAATATAGTAGATTGATGTGGATCTTATACCACTGTAGGGAAATATGGCTACATAGTAGGCAACCGAAATTTTAAAAAAAAATTAGTACCATATTCCCCATAAACCAGTGGATTGCGTCAACAACTATAAGATGGGAAGGATAGTTTTGAGGATATACTTGGTCCTTGAGCAAGTCTATTGACATCTCCTCATTATTCTAGATGTGCAACTACCTTCTAGTTGCACTAGGACTCGTCTGACTATTGTGTCTCCTGGTCTGCACCATGGACTACAGGTTGACGTTGACATCCTAGTGGCAGACAAAAACCTCCACACCTCTATGGAAGTCCACACAGACTGCCTATAACTCATGTCATCCTACTAGAAAAGATAGGAAGGACTTGTCCCTTTAATTAGTGTACTAGTCACCAACTTGCTCTCCCACAATTGTTTCTCCCTTGCGATCCCTCCCTTTAGCAAGTAGGACTTATTTGGGCTCTCTATTGGTTACCACAACTAGAGAGGACAACAATTGTCAGAAGCAATTGAGTTGTGTTTTGGGAAGCCCCAGTACCCCTCTATTTATAGGAGGTGTTAGGGTATGGGTTCCCAATCTGTGTGGGAGTGGAAGAGATCGGAAGATCTTGAATGCTCACAACCTGCAAATGCTTAACTGGTCGGTTGGCATCCGAAACGGTTGTATGACACGCGAGCCAATAGGTTTACACTGTGAAATGGTCATTTTACATTTTCTCAATTGTACATGAAATTGGCAATTCATTTCCAATTAATTTTAAACATCAATTCCTTGCATCAATATAATTGACAAATTGAAATGATCAACCTTTCTCATGAATTTGGGAAAGTTGCTAGAACCTTCCTCTGACCCAATTGTGTTGATCGGTTCACCAGGTGAACTGGTCATATCCCTCTACCCAAGATGGTTGGTTCACCCAGTGAGCCGATCGGTTTGCGCCTGTTTCATGCAAAACATCAGCCAGTTCAGTTCCAATCAACCTAACACTCCAAACGACTGTCTCACTAGGTGAGCCGACCGGTTGGAAATCTGGTCAGTTGATTTTTTGCACGAATTGAATACCTAAACACTTTAGTAATCAATTGAAACATCATTCAAGATTAAACTCCTCTTCTAGATCAATACCTATGTGTATGACCCTATAGGTCCCATATTACATTGGTAGTGAATGTCTATAACAACTTATGACATCACAAGCAATGAGCGGTGCCTAGTCGTGGTGCGACAAGCCTGGGGTGTACATACTAGCCAACAAGGGGTGACTAGATGCACTCCACGGGACTCGAACACACGTGTGGATCTTTTGAAATTTGTTTTAGCCCTAACCAAGTCGATCATAGTACCAAATAGGTCACCCACAAGTGCACGGGGTACTATTGTAGAATAGGTGATTGGCAAGAGTAGGGGTCGATCCTCAGGGATAGAGGGGGTACTATATCTAGGCTAGTGTTGTCTATGTTCCTATTGGGGAGATCGGGGTTGAATGGTTTTAAAGGGGTTTGTTTTGTGATTAATATAAGCAAATAAGAAAGAAAGGGCAGAATTGAACCTAAGTTATCTTAAACAAGCAAGTTTAACAATCTAGGTTAACCAACTAACTAGGCAAGAGCAAAGGTAAGTTACACTACACTAGAAGAGCAAGAAGCAATTTAGAAACTAAGTTAACCATTAAAGTAAGAAAAGATCTAAATTAACCCTAACTAACAAAACTGGGCAGTTGACTAGGTTAAATAAGAACAACTAAACTATAGTAGCATAAGCAAGCAAATAGAGCAAGTTGAGTTTTAAACAAAATGATTAAGGTAGGTGGGCCGTTTGGGTATGTAACTTTAATAATAGTTGGGGGAGGTTATTGGACAAGCATGGTTCTCATCTTTCATCTAGATTACCAAACCAAACAATAAGGCAAAAGCTATTAGAATGTACCCTATACTACTAGTGGAAGACTAGGGTTAGGTATAATTCTAATAGGATTAGCCAAATCTAGGTTTCTAGGATAAGTGGTATTGAGAAATTGAGGGCCAAGGGTAGATATGGGAGTAGATATGAGGGTATTTGACCTCATGCCACTAGCCATTCTAGCCTTTAGAAAACCCAAGGCAATCACATCAATCCCACTTATACTAGTAACTTAGGTGTCATACCAAGTAGTAGGAGAGGGGGTAGGCATGTAGGAACAAAGGGGACTAGCTAGGGATCCCCTATTGGGACCTAGGAGTCATACCTAAAATTGCCACATGCATCCCAATTCTCCTATAAGCATGGTATCATCAAGCACTATCAAATAAGCAATTCATAGCAAAAAGCATAAATCACAAGCATGGCAATGGGATAAGAGACAAAAGCATGGAGCAATCATCATAGATAAAAATAAGTTCATTACAAGACAAAATTCCCCCAACATGGTATCAAAGTCACATTTTGACCCCAAACAGCCCACCACTAGGGATTTAGCTAGACATGATCAAGAAAATAGCAAAAGAAAGGGGAAGAAGGGGAAGAAACTCCATGGAGCTCATGGAAGAAGCCTCCTTCTTCACCTCCTAGATGCTTGGTGATGTCCTTTCTCCTCCAAAGGTATATATGGCCATGAAGATATGGGGGATTATGGAGGAAAACCTAGAAAACTAGGTTTCCAAGGTGAAATGGGGATGGAAATGGTGGGTGGAGAGCATAAATGCAAGGGGGAGTGCACTAAATGCTCAAAGAGTGGGTGGAGAGGAGTAATGGTGGTTAGGAGGAGCTAACCTTTGTTCCCCAGCCGCCACTTATGTATATAGGTGGTGGGGAAGCACTAGGGTAAGTGGGGGTAGAATAGGAAAAATAGTGTAAAAATAGGTAGGGTTGGTTGGTTACCACGGCCGTGTTTAAGGGCCATGACCGTGGTGGGGGTGGTATGGGATGGTCGTGGGGAGTGTACATAGGCATGGTGTGGAAAGGGTGGTGAAGATGCTAAGTAGGAGGTGGCCACAACCGTGGCGGAGTGCCACGGTCATGTTGCGTGAGTAGCACCACGGCCGTGGTGAGTAACACGACCGTTTTGGAGGAGGGGACCTTGATCGTGGGACAGCAGCACGGGTGAGTTGATCTTCAAAGGCCACAGTCGTAGTGGATGGACATGGTCGTTGGCATTGAAGTGCAACTCCTTGTTGATTCCAGGGGTCCTTGCATGAAATTCCCACAACCGTTGTGGGGGGCCACGGTCGTCTTCTCCTCTGTTGGCCACGACCATATTGGTGGCCACGGTCGTGGTATCTTCAATGGGACACGGCTGTGCTGATGGCCACGGCCGTGGTATCTTGGGTTCAAGTCCCTGTTGATTCTATCGATTCTTCACCATAAAATACACAACCGTGGGGGAATGCCCACGTCCGTTTTGGGGTCTGCAGTAGGCAATTGAACTTCATCTTTCATCATCCATGGATTTCTTTGCTTGATGACGACTCTTGGCCATTAGGGGTAGGTTGAGGGAGATTTGGGGCCTTATTTGGACCCCCTCCATGAGTTGAGGAATCCTAGAACTCCTTCATTCTCTCACATCCATCCAAACCATGGTCCAAGTACCTGAAAAACAGTGCAAAGAACGTCCTTAAGCACATTTGATGGTAAAACACAAATTGGGGGAATTAACTTGCAATCAAACTTGTTTAGATGTGATTAAAGTGCAAAATGGCACAAGATGGAGCCCTAAAATAGGTCTACATCACCATCCCAAACTTAAAACATACTTGTCCTCAAGTATGCTCCAACTCAATCTCTCTTTTCAATTTCCCTTCAATCAACAAGAATGACAAATGAATAGTAACAGAAAATTATTGACTACATGGTCTTGGAAATGACTAAGTGCATGTGTTCCACCTCTCTCCTCTCCTCTTTCACATACCAATCATGAAATTAGCATTGAGCATACAAACTTTAGCATAGAATACACAAGTTGTCCATATGTCCTTCATATCATTCTGGGTAAATCGTTTCATATTGGTGTTAATCAAAGATGACTAGGAGTATTGTTTCACTTTCATGCATTCAATCTTATACCTCGAACCACACTAAATGACCCACATGGCTATAGAAAAGGGTAAAGTGGGCTAGATTTGATGTTTTCTATCTCAATGGGTATGAAAGTAGAAGAAAGGGTTGTAGAAAGGTTTTTGGAGTGGTATTACTTAGAGCACTCATCTTTTCTTTATTTGGATGCTCTTAAACAGGAGCATCCTTTTATTTTCTTTTTGCTTTCTTTTTCTTTTCTTTTCTTTTCTTTTCTTTGCCCTTAATGTAGATAGGGCATATGGTGGATGGAGTGAAGTGAGGAGATAAATATATGGACACCCCAAACTTTTGGAGGTAGCCAATGTTGATTATGTGCACTAGGGCATCTTTTCGTGAGGCGGAGGGGTATGAAGATGGTGGAAGAATAGTCAGATCAAAGGGGGATCATTAGTGTAATCTTCAACATAAGATTCCATGCATGAAATCTAGTCCAACACTTCATCAAACGATATCACACCACATGATAGAACAACATGACATTCACATTTCCATTAAGTGATTCCATAGGCTTTAAGCATTTGTAGCTTGCTCAATTCACAAAACAACTGAAACTTTCACAATCTTGAGAGAAGTGGTGCACATGTAAAAAGTCAACAAACAAGACCACATAGCAATAAACTCTAAGAAATAGCATACATTTGTCAAAGGACTAAAAATTTCATTTCAGATGGTGGAGATCAAGTCAAAACATGCTTTTTGGGAAAGAACATTCAAGCTTGGGAAAAATTGGCCAAAATGGTGCTAGTTTGCCTTCAAACACATCTTAAACTCACATTATTAAAGTTAAAGAAGTAAAACAGGCAAATCCTAGCTAAAACGTGCAAAAACTACCAAAAATATACATGAAATGCAATGCATGGAAAAAGGAGCAAAAAATTTGAAAATTAGGCAAAAATTGCATGAAAATAACTACATGATATGCAAGAATGCAATAAAAGAGCAAGAATAGGAAAACTCAGCTAGATGGCAAAGGTGGATGAAAATCACAAGAAGAGAGATAGGGTGGTGCATACCACCCTACCCACCCCAAACTTTAGAATCATGTTGTCCTCAACATGAAACTATAGCTTAGGGTAGATAGGGAAAGTGTCATGGCTACTGTGGTTGTTGGTCAGATGAGTGAGGAGGATATGGAGGAGGATCTGAGCCTATAGGAGGGTGCTGGTAGTAATGTCCCCAGTAGTCATCTTGGGGTGGTGGGTATGTCTCTGGATATCTAACTATGCCACCCCAAAAATCTCCACCCCATTCGGGGTTTCTTGCTGCTTGGGCATGGTGGTAGTGATACAAGTGGTTGGCCTGGTGGTGCATTTGTTGTTGGTCTTGTCACATGTATTACTAGATCAGGTGCATGTCGCTTTGTGTCTTCTGAATGCTCTCAAGTTGTGCTTGGATGGTGGACATGTCGTAGGCATTTGTTGAGGGCTATTGCAGCTGGGATGTTCCTTCATCCCTCCTTGTCTTTTAGGGTTGCATGTATCCTTCACTTTCTTGTTCCTACCCTTGCACATTTGATTCATCTATCTCTTCTTGTGCGGCAGTGGATCCCCTAGTGTATGTTTCTCTTGGGTTGTCTTGTTGCCACTTCAACAATTTGTCCTCCAATTTATAGAGGATTCCCAATACAGAAAGAAGTGGCACAACATGGTATGGCAACTCAAGCTCAAAATTGGGCACACTAGTTGTATAATAAATCATCCTTTTGTCTAGTATGGGAGCGGATAAGATAGTTCAGGTCAACAAAATTGGGATCAACCGTGTGCTCCACTCCAGAAAGATCATACCCCAAAGAGAGTGTGATTGAGGTTACAAACCCCCCATAACAAAAGGTGTTTTACTCTTAGAGGGTATGGACCTCATATGATCAATTAGAAACACTCCAAGGTCTATATACCACTTATGGTGCATTGCTATCATGAAAAACATGTCTTTCTGTGAAATCAAGCCTTGATTATCATATCACCCCACAATGGTATTGTCTAATACCTTTTGCACATAACGGTAAAGGGGGTTGCTTATGGTGGTAGTTTTGGACCTCCCTGTGTAGTAGTCCTCGCGTCCTATCAAGAGCTTCCAAAAATGTACATCATTGAAATCAAACTCCTTTTCAAGCAGGCCATCTTCCATCTTTTTGGCCTCTTCCGGATTGGCAGCAAAAATACAATTCAATTTGGTTGACGTGAGAGTGTGCATGTTTCCCATCATGGAAAACTTGATAACTTCATTCCCTCTCACCTTTGTCTTCTTAAGTGTGGCAAAGAACTCCTGAGTCATAGTGGGGTAAGTTATTTGGGGTGTGAAAAGAACATTTCACAGCCCTATTTCCTTCAAACTTCCTTCCATCGCTACTTTGATTCTAAGATCGTCAATGACCTTCTCACATCCATATGTAGTGGGGGTGACTTTCCTCGTCATGCATTCTAGGTATGTGAGAGAAATCTTTCTTTGTCTGTGTCCTCTACCATAGGACACTCCTGCAGGAGCCTTTCCTAAAGCCTTCAATTTGTCTACCTCTAAAATGTGCTAGAACATCCTCTTCCTCAGGCATCAGCTCTACCTCTTCCTTATCATTGTCATCTTCATCTTCCTCCATTCTGTAATATTGAGATCCAGAGATCGTATCAAGGTTGTACCACTGTGCAAACTATTCTTCCTCCGGACGCAATCACCGCATAGATTGCAGTAGCTCACTACGCTTTGCCACCATGTGAGATGTCGAGTGGCATGCTGGAGTAGGCTTTGGTGGGTGCTTTGATGAGGACAGTGCTGCTTTTGATCTTTGGCTTCTTTGGCAGCCACTGGCTTGACCTCATCAATTATGTTATCCAAGTTGACCTCCTCATATTCCTCCTCTTCTTCTTCATCTCCCTCATATGTGGCATCAGTGATGTGGTGGTTGTCGGATGAACGGGAGTGGGATGCACTCACCGATTGTGGGCGATGGAGGGATTGGGATGCGGAGTTGGTTGGGGATGGGGTATGTGAGGGTATAGAAACATCGAAGGAGGCATTTTTGGAATGATGCTTTCCTCTGGTGATGATGTTGGCCCCCTTGGTGATTGCCTTCCCAATTTTTTTAATGGTTGGATGTGGGAATGGAGGGTGAAATTTGGACTTTTGTAAAGGGGGTGATATGGGTGTGGATTTAGGTGTAGAATGGAAGGAGTATAGGTGGGTGTGGGGTTTGTTGTGGATTTGGGTGAAGAATGGGAGGTTTAAGTGGAGGTTTAGGGAAGGGAGGATGTTGGGCAGATTGGAGAGGAAGGTGGAGGTGGAGGACTGTTTGGCAGATGGTTTTCTATGGAAATGGAAGGGGAAGTGTAGGGGGACGACTTGGGGGTGATTGGTGGTGGTTTGGAGGCAATTTGGGGGCTTGGAGGTGGAGATTGGAGGAGTTGTTGTCATAGGTTGGCCACCACGGCTGTGGAGGGTGCAAAGGAAATGTTAGAATGGGGGTGGGTTGGGTTGAAGATGGAGTTTTGTTTTTTTTTGTGGGGTTGGGCCGTGCCACGGCCGTGGCGGGTGGCCACAGTCATGGCCAGGGTTTGGTATCATGGTTGAGGCAGGGTGCCAAGATCATGTTGTTGATAAAGAATGTTCCCATATGACCTTGCCACGGTCATGGTCAAGTGCCACGGTTGTGGCCATGCATCTTTGACACGGCCGTGGCGGGTGGTCACGGTCGTGGCCATTCGTCCAAAAACCCTGGCATCTTTACAACTTTGATGAAATAAAACCCATGACCATGGCGGTTGGCCACGGCCGTGTTTGGCCACTTATGTCATGGCCATGGCCGAGCCCCACAGCTGTGGTGTGGTCATTCCTTCAACTTTCTCAACTCACAATCAAAAACTTCATTTTTCTTTGGTATTTCACCACAAATTTTCCTTAATTGCCATGACTCAACTTTGATCCTTCTCTCTCTAGTACCTACCACCTACCATGTCATCAAAACTCAAAAAGAACTATTAAACACAAGTGTGTGTGTGTTTTTTTTGTGTGAAAGAAAACAAAAGTATCAAAAAGAGAAGGTTGGGTGAAAAAGCTCCCAAACCTAGGTGGGTTACCTCCCACTAGCGCTAAATTTTATGCCTTCAGCCGGGCTTATTGATTCTTGACTTCTTTCATTTCCTTGGGATTCTCAAAGCATCTTTGTAGTATAACTCTTTCTCATCTGCGTCCAAACACATCTCCTCATCAGATTGTTGCTCTTCTATAAGTATCATAATGTCAAAACTTTGGTTAGCCTTGTTCGGGCCTAATTCCATGACCGGCTTCAGTCTTTAGCCATTCACGGTAAACTATTTTTCTCCTTATTTCTCACAAATCACAACAACCCTGGATGGATACACTTTCTTGATGAGATAAGGTCATTCCCATCTAGACCAGAGTTTTCTGGGGAAAACTCCATCCTTAAATTGTACAACCATACCCACTTGTCGGGCTCGAAGTCCTTCTTCTTAATCAAATTATCATGCAAAAACTTTGTCCTCTCTTTGTAACTCTTAGACATTTCATACGCTTCATGGCGTATTTCTTCCAACTCATTCAGTTGAAATTTTCTTTTCATTCTGGCACTCTCTCCATCAAAGTCCATAGCTTTCAATGCCCATAGTGCCTTGTGTTGCATCTCAATCAGAAAATGGAAGCTTTTCCCATACACAAGCTTGAATGGTGTAGTGCCCATACACAAGATTGAATGGTGTAGTGCTAATCGGGGCTTTGTATGTAGTTCTATATGCCCATAAAGCTTCATTGAGATGAAGTGACCAATCCTTGCGGTCCGATCTCACCACCTTCTCTAGAATGAGCTTTATCTCCCGATTGGCTAACTCAACTTGACCACTTGTTTGGGGGTGGTAAGGAGTAGCTACACGATGGTTCACCCCATGTTTCCTGAGCAAGCCTTGAAAGGTACGGTGGATGAAATGACTTCCGCCATCACTAATCATAGCTCTTGGAATACCAAAACGGCTAAAGATGTTAGATTTCATGAAGTCACATACCACCTTGTGATCATTTTTCCTTATTGCAACAGCCTCAATCCACTTTGATACATAGTCAACGGCAACCAAGATGTAGACATATCCAAAAGAGGGAGGAAAAGGACCCATGAAGTCAATCCCTCAAACATCAAACACCTCCACCACAAGAATGGGTGATAGAGGCATCATATCCCTCTTAGAGATGGTACCCACTTTTTGGCATCTCAAGCAAAACTTACAAAATTCATGAGAGTCTTTGAACAATGAAGGCCAATAGAATCCACTTTGAAGAATCTTGGCGGCAGTACATTTTCCACCAAAGTGACGTCCACAAACTCTGGAATGGCACATAGAGAGGATTTCTTGCTGCTCCATCTCCAGAACACATCTCCAGATAAGTTGGTCAGAGCAATTCTTGAACAAGTGAGGATCATCCCAAACATAATCCTTGGCCATCGCAAATAACTTTCATCTTTCCTCCCTCATTCAGGTGTTTGGTACCCTCCCACTAGCTAAGAAGTTAGCTATGTGTCGGTACCAAGGTCTTTGAGCGGATGAGAGAAGGAACTGCTACTCATGTGGCAATGTCTCTTCGATTCTATTCGTGTCATCATAGGGTGCTTCAATCTGAGAGAGATGATCAGTGGTAGAATTCTTTACTCCCTTCTTGTCTACAATCTCAATGTCAAACTCTTAAAGTAATAATATCCATCTGATCAACCTTGGCTTGGAATCTTTCTTTGCCATTAGATATTTTAGAGCAGCGTGGTCCGTATAGACAATCACCTTGTTTTGTAGAATATAAGATCTAAACTTGTCAAGAGTGAAGATAACTGCAAGCAACTCTTTCTCAGTGGTTGTGTAGTTTCTTTGGGCTTCATCTAGAGTCTTGCTTGCATAGTAGATAGCATGTAGAATCTGGCCAACTCTTTGGCCCAGTACAACCCCCACTGCCATGTCGGATGCATCGATCATAATCTTGAATGGCAAAGAAAAATTTGGGGGCTGCATGATAGGAGCATAAACTAGTCTTTCCTTCAAGTGGTTGAAGGCTTCAACACACTTGTCATCAAAATGAAATTCAACATCCTTCTCAAGCAAGTGGCATAGAGGTCTTGAGATCTTGCTAAAGTCTTTTATGAATCAGCGGTAGAAACATGCATGTCCCAAGAAAGACCAAACATGTCTTATAGTGGAAGGAATAGTAAGAGTAGAAATGAGGCCCACCTTGGCCCTATCAACTTCAATTCCATCCTTTGAAACCCGGTGGCCCAGAACAATGCTTCGGGCACCATGAAAAGTCTCTTCTCCCAAGATATCACTAGGAAAACCTTTACACATCTCTCAAGGACAGCAGCCAAATGAAGTAAGCATTCATCAAAAGTTTTACCAAAGACCGAGAAATCATCCATGAACACTTTCAATGATGAATCAAGCATATCTGCAAAAATTGAGGTCACGCATCTTTGAAATGTAGAAGGGGCATTACACAACCCAAATGGCATTCTCCGGTAGGCAAATGTACCACTCGGGCACGTGAATGTTGTCTTCTCTTGATCCGCAGGATGCACATCAATTTGGAAGTATCCAGAGTATCCATCAAGAAAACAATAGAAGCTTTACCCTGCTAGCCTTTCTAGAATCTAGTCAAGAAATAGGAGAGGGTAGTGGTCCTTTTTGGTCTTTTCATTTAGCTTCCGGTAGTCAACACACACTCTCCACTTTGATTGTTCTCTTACTGGCATAAGCTCACTATCCGCATTTTTTGCTATAGTGATCCCACCTTACTTAGGCACAACCTAGATGGGGCTAACACATGTACTATCATAAATGGGATAGATAATTCTAGCATCTAATAACTTCACAACCTCTTGAGTTACAACTTCTTTCAGGTTTGGATTCAACCGTCTTTGCATTTGGCGGGTTGGCCTTGCATCGTCTTCTAAATAGATCTTGTACACACAGATGGAGGGGTGAATACCTCTCAAATTAGCTATAGACCATCCAATGGCTTGGATGTTCTTCTTTAAGACTTTCATCAATGCCTCCTCTTATTCTGGTGAGAGAATGGAGGAAACGATCATCGGGAGGGTGTAATTTGCACCTAGAAAAGCATACCTCAATCCTTCTAGAAGAGATTTCAACTCAAGAGTGGGAGGTTCTTCAAGGGAGTTCTTTAATGGTTCAGAATTAGAAGGAAGGTCTTCACTTACAATCACCAAGGCTAGCTCATTCTCTTCATCAACTTCATCATCGTCATTTGGGAACTCAACTATTGGCTCTAGACATCTACCTTCAGTGGTAGTTTGAATCCACGTAGGTAGGCATTCCTCCACAATTTCATCTAGGCACTCAATGAGATAGCAATCTTCTTCATTGGCCCCTATTACCTCGGTTGTGGCTGAAGATTTAAAGATGTTCAATCGGATCTTTATGTGCTTGAATGTCACATACATAGTATCAGTCCTCACATGAATTACCACATCTGTTGTGGCTAGGAATGGCCTCCCCAAGACGATAGGCACCCTCCTTGTGTCTTTTTCCATGTCTAAGACAATGAAGTCAACATGGAAGAAAGCATATGTTTCATCATCAAGCCTTACAAGCACATCATCAACACGCCCTCTAGGGGTCTTTACTGATCGACCAGCCAATTGCAAAGTACAATGAGCCAGACTCAATTGCCCCATTTGGAGCTTAGCAAACACATCATATGGCATTAGGTTAATGCTAGAACCCAAGTCTAGGAGGGCTTGGTCTATGCAATGTGCCCTAATGTAGCATGAGATGATGGGAGCACCGAGATCCTTTCTCTTCCTTGGCATGGTGTGCTGTAAAATTGAGCTCACTTGCTCAGTGATCTTGACTTTATTTGGGGTTCTCCATGTGGTCTTTCTCTTGAAGGTTCATAGATCTTTTAGGAACTTAGCATAAGAAGGGATTTGCTTGACTGCAACAAGCAGAGAAATGTTGATTTTCACATGTTTATGGGTCTCAGGGATGTCTTCAGTATGCTTCTTTCTTCTCCTCTCAACAGAAGGCTCCTTAAGAGATTCAGGAAATGGGGGGAATTGGGATCCCACATGGTTCGGATCAACAGTATTGTCAACGGGAATCACAAGAATCACAATATCACCACCCGGTATCACAGTATCAACTCTGGCTTTCGTTACATTATCCTTAGGATGTATCTTAGTATCAACTCGTCCAGTCTCAGTATCACCTCTATTAACAAAAACGGTATCATGGGGGTGCCCCAAAGTCTGGCCACTCCTCAAAACAGTCACTGCCTTCACATGCTCATGGGTAGTGGAAGAAGAGACTTGTAGAGGTGGTTGTGGTTGTTGGGGTGGTGGTGGCCTTTGGTGAGGTGAATTTGGGTTTTGGAGGATGAATTACAGTTGTGGTTATTGTGGTGACTCTTGTTGTTATGGATGGGGGTGGTATTGCGGGGTTGGATGCTGATATGAATGAGGTAGAGGTGGAGCATATTGGTAGTTAAGAGGTGCTTGGGGAGATGGTGGAGCATAGGGATTCAGCGGTGTTTGGTATGACGACAGAGCATATGAATTTTGAGTGCTCCCTAGGAAAGTACCATCACTGTTTGGGTTGGGCATCAGTTGAGACAGAAGTCTTCCTTCTTCCCTCCTAGTAAGAGAGAGAGAGATCTGATCCAGTCTTTGCTCAAGGTGGTTGATGGATTGCCCATGTGAGGACACATCCTTCTTCACCTCATCCAAACTTCTTAATCTTCCAAGCACCTCCTCTTTGAACTTTGAACTATAGCATGGCTTCGGCTACCCTTATCCTTGCCCATCTCCATTTTGTTGCTTCCAAGAGAAATTTGGATGGTTCCTCCACTCGAGAGTATATGTGTTGGACATGGGGCCTTGATTGTTTAAGCTGCCAAAGGATTGCAAGGCATGCAATTCTTCATCAACAGAATTGACTGCCATGGTGGGTTGGCTAGGAGAACCACCAACTTGGTTCTTCATCATCTTCATCATATCTACCATCATCCTCTTCATATCGGGGTCGGTAATGTTGTGGGATGGAACTACAGAAGAAGGTGGAGGGATGTAGCTTCGGCTGCAATGCTCCCCTTTTGTAGAAACTCAATGGAAGGAGTTTTCAGCAAGATGCTCAAACAAAGGCCACGATTCCTCGGGTGGCTTTGCCATGAAAGTGCCCCCACATGAGGAGTCAACGTTGTTTTGGCTCTGTTCTTCAAGCCCAGTGTAGAAGGCTTGAACTAGTTGCCACAATGGCACTTCATGGTGGGGGCAGTCGTGGAGAAGTTTTTGGAACCTCTCCCACACCTCATAGAAGGGTTCATTCTCTTTCTGGGTAAAGGAAGTGATGTGTAATGACCCCGCCTCTCGATAACCCCCAATTAAGGGAGACCAAGAGGTTAGAGTCGTTATCCCAACTTCCGGATCAAAGGTTCGACAAATAATTAGTAATAATTAGGAAATTCTACCAAACTACACTAAAATCTGGTATAAAATAAAACTTTGCATACCTTTTTCAAAAACTGGGATATTTACTTCTATCCACATCTAGAGTCTATTCTAACTAAACCTCCTTTGTACTTCAATTCTTTTTTAATTCCACATATGCCACTTACTGTTTGTCCTTTTCAATCTTGTACCTAAAATGCCGACAAACAAAACGTCGGTCAGCATAAAAGAATATGTCGGTATGTGGGGACAACCAAAATTTCACAGATATGGCTAACAATCTAAATATCACAATCAAGTTAATTAACAAGTCAAGTTAGGCTTTCAGTGTGACATTCTCCACCGCATTTACCCTAACCCTGGCATACCCACCTTAGGGTTTCTCTTTTGCCAATGACTGAAGGCCACCTTCTCAATCCCGAGCTTGGTGCTTGGCATCACCTCTCATAGTGCCCATTAGTCATTCTATAAAGATCGCCTTCTCAATCCCGAGCTTGATGTTACATCCTTGAAATTCGTGGATTTCAAGCCTAAATGAATCGAGGACAATGAAGTGTTTGGAGGGATTTGGTTGATGATTGCAGATCCTAGCATTAGATTGAATGATCAAGTTAAATATATAAAGTGCATTGGGCATAGGTAATCATATCAGGCTTATATAAGATGTGATGATTACCAAAGGATAATGTTGGGTAATTAGCAAGGTAAGTGGGATCATGGAACCTTTGGAAGGCCCAAGAGGTGATTCGTGGGCCTTAGGGACTTTTCAGCCCAATTGGTTTACAAAGTTTACATATGGACCCATGAGACATGATTTTGGATAATGAGGAATATTCGTGATCATATTAGGTATCCAAAATAGTCATGGTTGATGGATAATTAGAATATTAGATAATAAGGGGATATCTAAGATAATCCAAGATAATAGGTGGCTTACATATTTAATTAAAGGATTATCCACCCTTTTTCTTAGAAAAGGATTTAATGAGTTTCCATATGGAGAGGATACTTGGTTTAAAGGATACACCAACGAAAGAGAAAAAGGGGTTAATACAAGGAAATAAAAAGGGAAAGCTTTGGACTTATATGGAAAAGGATGATAAAATTGACTTGTTTTATTATGTGGGATCTTCCTTGTAAGCCAAGGAAAAGAGAGAAGGGTAACGTGTAGGAAAGGGGTAGTTTTCTTTGGATATACCCTGCCATATGTGGATATGTGATGTGTTAGAGGTCTTTCCATCCACGTTTACCTTCTATAAATCTCATATGTAGGATGAGAACTCATGCTGGGGTGTCTCTCTCCCTCTTTGCCTCCTGTTCGTATCCTTCGCAATGGCCCCTAGGGTTTACTCCTAGGATGGTATATATATTAGACCATGGGTAGCCTCTTGTAGTCAGGTGGAGATGGCCCTAGTCGCGGTAGTCAGGGTGTTGCCCTATGGAGAGTCCCATTCCCCAAACTCACCAAATCAGTCACCCCAGGAACCCCTCCACAGACCTGCGAGATGGTGTCCGTAGGAGGATCTCTGCCCTTCAGAAGAAATCCGGAGACTCTCTTTCCCTCGCCTTGTTCAGTGCTGCAACTCCATAGCTACCCGAAGGTCCTTTGGCTTTTGTAGGACTCTGCTGTTCCAACTACCTCGCACCATCAACAACCAAAGTTCA
Organism: Alisma plantago-aquatica; assembly: GCA_963693085.1. NCBI lineage: Eukaryota > Viridiplantae > Streptophyta > Magnoliopsida > Alismatales > Alismataceae > Alisma > Alisma plantago-aquatica. The sequence goes on from OY856413.1 coordinate 785,152,345, forward strand.
CGGAGGGCTGCCCTTTATAGACTAGATGTGGCGTAGGGCGAGCTACTTGGTGCCACTGACGAGCAGGTCGGCCACTGTGGCCGCCTCGAGAGAGGGAGCAACAGCAAAGATGATCTGGGGTCCCTTCTGGATGTGTAGACGGATCTTGGAGGAGGTTGACTTGTGGTCTGTGAGGGGTGAGGTTGAGGCCGAAGGAGGTACTACCACGGAGGAGAAAGGAGGGAAAGTCAGAGGTGGCGGCTTGGGTGGTGGTGGAGAGGTCAAACCATCCGTCTGCATCATTAGCCTCTCCGCAGTAGGTGTCGGTGCTTTGGGGTCATGGAGGAGAACTTTGCTAGGTCGAGCAGCAGTGCTGGGGTGGTGGTGCCTTGCAGCCTCACCAGTGGAGGCTCACTGTCGCATCGTCGTGTGGGCGCGTGGGCGGGAGTCAGCCGCAGCGAAGCCCGTCGCGAGGAAGGAGATGATTATGCAGTCAAAGACGCATATGCCCCTGGAGAGTATGTGTTAAGCGTGGGGCACGTCGGTCCTTTCCACTGGAATCTTAGCCGGCCCGCTAACGTGGATATAGCAAGTAAGTTTCTGACGTGTCAGCACCCGATTGGTTCAATATTGTGTTATTTACGAAATTGCTAGAAAATGAGTAGTAGCTCAGACGGGAACATATAATATATCAAAATTGATCAAGAGAACGAGAGGAATCCAAATAAAATACTATCAGAACCTAATTACGCTTCCTGTTCCAAAAGTATGTGTAATGCATGTGTTAATGTGATTAGTATAAAGGAAAGCCTAGATTTGGGATTAATATGATGCTTAATTGATTAGAATTAGTTGAGTTCGTTCATGTTAAGCTAATATCGTATTTAGACCTGTATGATGAAGAAATCCTTGATAATGATGGATAACTGATGATCCTAGATTAATAATCTTATACATGTTGATTTAGGGTTTAAAACCAATGTGAATATCTTGATATAATCTTAATGCTAGTGATGTGACCTAGATATCATGAATAGTCTAATATGCTTAAGATGATAATTATGGTTTAACCTGATATGCATAATTGGGATTGTAATCTTAGGAAACACGATAAGATGGAATTAGGGTTTGTAGCCCTAATCCCTAGTCCAAACATGAGATAACCCTAAACCCTAGTTTAGGAGCTAATCTAGAACTGAGTAATGAAATGTGAATACATGGTGACACATATGTAGTATGTATATTTCAGATTGAATGCTTGTTGCTTGGATGTTTGGATATATTCTTAAAGTACATATGATGTTCTACACAGTTCTTCAATGGCATAAGGTACGTGGTTACGCTTATGATTACATGTATCGAATTCCGAGATTTCCGATGTTTCTCGATGAGATTGAATGACAAATAAACTGCTTGCTTGTTTATTTAGTTCTTGCAAACTATAAAGTTCATATGAGTATCATGTAAAGTAAATAATTACATTCTGAACCCTGGGTCAGACTGATCTTAAGGGTAATGCACACGAGCCCCGGAGGGACAGTGATTACACCTGAGGTAGTGGACCAGATAAGGGTTAGAATATGAAAATGAGTTTATATTCAAGATAAAGATGTTTGCTTATATCTATACTTGTGATTATTGTTTGAATCCACGTACCAGTATAGAAATATACTGATCGCGTATTTGTTTGTCGGCATTTTAGGTATCAGATATACTTAATAGCGTGGACATGAGGGTACAGAAAAAGATGTTGAAGACACTACAGTTTAATCATGAAGGTTTAGTCTTAATGGTATATCTTCACAACTGTAAAAGTTAATTCTGTTTAAAAGTTATGTAACTCCTTCTAGGAGCTTTTTATCTAAACATGTACATATTTGATCATTAATGGAAATTGTTTACTATTTTGTATTATTTCATGAATCTGATCCTGGAAATTATGATTGACGATCTGTGACTTTAAGGTCTTTTAGACACTCAAAAGTGCGGGTCGTTACACTTGGTGTCTTGGGTCACCACTCATGGTGCCCATTGGTCTTCCCTCCTGGGATTGACCTTTAGGCATCATCCATCAGGGTGGCATGTAGGTGTGAGAATACACACTTCTATTATTATTGTGATAATCATAGTGACTTTTTTATTTGCAAGTATGAACATCCAAACTGATAGGTTGCATTCAATGTGATGAATCATCTGGGAAACTCTTCGGGAAACTAATGTGATTAACCATAATTAACCACATACATGTCAGTCAGATTTGAGACAGAATTAATCCAATCAATCAAGAAATCCAAATAGGCAAGCAAGCACACAATGAGATCATGAAATATGCATACAATTTCCTATTATTGATCATGCCATCAAGATCTATTAAACCTAGCTCGCTTCCTAGGGTTTCTAGTCCACTTTTAGGGTTTCCTTTGCAATTAGGGTTTCTCTTCATTTATACTATTTTAAACCCTAATTTTATACAATTACTCACAAACCCTAATTATCTCATCTATTCCTCATGAAAGATATTAAGGCTACCTTTTAACAATGTATAACCTTAATTTCAGATTAAAGGCACAATTAAACATCAATTAAGTCCATTATGCCTCTTTTACATTAAAACTACCATTTTTATCCTTTTAATTCATGAAAAGATCATTAGACCTAATTATCATCTTTGGTTCCTTCCAGATTAACAACTCATAGTTCATTATGATCTAATTCACATATGAACTCTATTTATCATTAATTCCACTTTTATCCATTAGAAAACCCTAATTATCATATTAAGAGTATTTATCCACAATTAGGAACTTTTATACGTGAATTATCTTAGAACCATCATATCTCATCTTTATTCATGAATTTGAATAATTAAAGCCATTAAGAGTCACAATTACTAACATTAGGGTTTCAAGGCCCATTAAAGCTCATTCATGTACATGGAATTCCAAATTAAACCAATTATGTGCAAAGTTCATCCTTTTGTTCTTAATGTACCTTTTTATAATTAATAGGCTAATATCAACTCTAATCATCCATAAAACCCTTCTTAAAACATTAAATATCTCAATTTAGGGTTTATTAATCATTAAAGCATTTAAGTTAATAAATTCCACTATTTTTCGAATTGCAAGAGGAATTAGCTTCTAAATCTATTTTTATTGGATTCCCCGCATCTTTCTGAGAAAGATTCATATTTTATACGCATTCATTCGAGCTACCAATAAAAAGATATGAATTTTGCAATAATTTCTTACTTGGACCAATCAGAAGCTGACACGTCCTCCTCCATGCAACGTAGCTCTATTGGAAATATAATGGAAAGACGAGTTTTCCCTCGGTTAAGTGATTGTTTCTTCAGCCCGCGGAGGGGCATATCGGTCCAATGCCACGCAAGCTTCTTCCTCCTCGTGCAACCCTAGTGCTTCCTGTTGACCTAGGTGTCGCATATTGCCCATATTTTGATAATGACTTAACCATTCCACTCATATGTATCTAACATTTCTAATTGAGATCATTGCAGACATTAGATACAAGAAAAGAATCAAAATTCACTCAAAGCTACTCTCCCGGCACATGCAAAACATGTGACTTTCACCCGCTTTGTAATATAGCCCTTAGAGGCTTAGAGCAATTTTTGTAATCACTTAAATTCATGTTTTGCATTGTATCTAAGATGGATAAAATGATTGGAACTCAAAAATCCATCATTTATACAGTTTTTGGAAATTCCAAAATACCCCTTAACAGGGATTTGGTCGGCCGAATTACAAACTCGGCCGATCCATGTATTGAGGAATTTTCTGGGCTGTCGGCCGAGTTTCAATGCCAGGAAACTCGGCCGATCCACTGGTCAGTCAAAACCAAAGGAAGACTGATCGGTCGAGTTTCCCCCTGGAAACTCGGCCGACAGATTCCCTGTTGGTTTTGTCACCTAGTGTGTCGGCCGAGTTGCCTTTATTGAAACTCGGCCGATCGAACTGTACTGGAATGCAGAAAAAGCAATTCCAACCGTTGGAGGAGTTGGTGGGACTCAAAATAGATCCGTTGCAAGTTGTAAAACGGCTAGTTTGTGCCACTTAACTCACCCAACCTCAAAGGGACACCCTCAACTATAAATAGGACCTCTTGGACTTCATTCCAAGGTTGCTCATTCACATATGCTTGGTCCTAGCCTTAGTTGAGTGGTTTCCAACCTTTGAGCCTCCTTTCTCTCTCTACCTTCAATGCAAAAAACGTGAGTAAGAGTGAGTTAGGATCCCTTTGTAAGAGAGCTACCATTTGTTCATTGTAAAGCTCTCCATCTTCATTCTCCCACCTCCATTCCATAATGAAGATTGTTTGAAGCTACTTCTCCGAGTGAAAGAGGAGTTGCTGCTGTTCTTCTCCGAGTGAAGGGGAAGATGTGTTGCTGATCTTCAAGGGTGAAGATTGATCGTTGCTCCAGCTCCCTTGGTGGAGGGAAAACGTGAGCAAGCTCTCCGAGTGAAGGAGAGGTGCAAGGCGAAGGGCAAGCAAGATAGGTAATTCCTTCAAGGCCGAAGACCAGAGCAAGAGTGGGTAAGTCCTTTAGAGAAGGCGGAAGACTACTTGCTTGGTGGGTAAGTCCTTGGTGAGGTAGAAGATCTTGGCTTGTTATATAAGACCTTGGATGGTTGGTTGTTGTAGCTTGTAATCTTATTTTTGTGAGAAATATAAGAGCCTCAAGTTACAAATCCTAGAGCCTAACCAACTCTAGGTAGTGGACTGACTTGATCCTAAGTTTAGGACATGGAACCACTCTAAACCACCTGTCCAAGTGCATGCTTTCCTTGTCTCTTATCCTTGCTTTGTATGCTAGTTTAGGACATCAAATTGCTGTTTTGAATTAAGTTCTGCACTTAATATAATTTGGTGGTCTAATCACTTTTGTGAAGTTTGTGAAGCTCTATTCAACCCCCCCCCTTCTAGAGCCCATTGATCCAACAAGTGGTATCAGAGCGGGTCTTCTCCAAGCTACTTCAACAAGTAGGAGAAGATGGGCGATTCGGCTCTCGGTTCACTCAACCTTGAGGGAAGCTACTCCACAAGACCCCCGGTCTTCGACGGCACCAACTTCCTATATTGGAAGAGAAGGATGCAGTTCTACATCCAAGGAGTTAGCTACGAGATGTGGAAGATAGTCCACCTCAAGTACGACGAGCCGAAGGGGAACATCACAACATGGACGGACGAAGAGATGAAGCGTGCTCAACTAAATGCTAAAGCCATTAGCATCATCTACGCTGCCCTCTCTCCATCGGAATTCAACCGCATCTCTTCATGGGACACCGCTCATGAGATTTGGCACAAGTTATGTGTCACCTATGAAGGGACGGAGCAGGTCAAGGAGGCCAAGATCTACATGCTCGGAGGCCTACTTGAAAATTTCAAGATGGGGAAGAATGAAAGGGTTGCGGACATGTACACAAGGCTCAACGTCATCCTCAACAGCCTTGCAGCCCTTGGGAGTGTCATGGATCGAGGCACCATCAACGCCAAGATCTTGAGGTCTCTTCCAAAGAGATGGGAGCCGAAGGTGACTTCAATTGAAGAAGTCTACAAGCTTAGCGAGTTGTCAACCGAGGAGCTGGTTGGTAACCTACAAGCTCACGAACCAAGGCTCGACAAGCAAGAGGAAGAGGAGAAAAGGGAAGAGAAGGAGACAAGAAAGATGAAGGACACGGCCTTCAAAGCTCATGTCGAAGAAATGATGAGGCAACAACAGCTTGCCATGAAGTCTCCTTGCCCCTCCTCAAGCGAAGACGAAGGTGCTAATGACCATGAAGCCAATTACTCCAAAGGAAGACACTTCAAGGGAAAGCAATCCTCCTCCACTCCTAGGTGCTATGAGTGTGGCCAAAAGGGCCACTACAAGAATGATTGCCCAAAAGTCAAGAAGGGCTATCATAAGGGCAGTCACAAGAAGGATGACAAATACAAGAGAGAATCCAAGTACAAGAAGAAGGACAAGAAGGAAAGACGATCCAAAGATGCAGCTCATGCGGCATGGGAGGAGTCTTCTACTTCAAGTTCATCTTGTTCCGAGGATGGAGAATGTCATCTTGCACTTATGGCATCTACTAGTGAAGAGGTAATGGAGGTAAGTGAGGTAAGCAATGTAAGTGATGAAGCTTTACTTGAATTATCTAAAGAATCTATCATTGAAATGCTTAGTGAATGTCAATCATCTCTTGCTAAATGTAAAGCTAAAAGAAAGAGATTAGGAAAGATAATAGATGATCTATATGCCAAGATTGACATTCTTGATGAAAATGAAAAGTTACACCTTGATAGTATAGATTCTTTGCAAGAGCAACTTCAAGACCTTGAACTTCAATACAATGGAGTAGAGGTTGAGAATGGTGCTTATCTTAAAACTATTGAAAGTCTTAAGATCGAGAACCAAAATTGCCTAGATGAGTTAGATGTTCTAAAAACTGAAAATGTTGAACTAAAACTCATTGATGATGCTAGGAGAGAGGAAGTTCATTGTTATCAAAAAGAAATTGCTATGCTTAAATCTGAAAATGCTAGATTGCTTGCTCAAACAAATGATCTATCCTCTAGACCTATCTTGCCTAGGAATGAAGTTGCTAACTTAACTATTGAAAAAGATTCTCTTCTTACTAAAGCCCTCTGTCTTGAGGCCGACCTGTTGCATGCTAGAGAAGATCTTGATAGTTTATCTACTACTATTAAAAATCTTAGTGATGATAATGCTAAATTAAGATCTACCTTGCAAAGGTTTCTTTCCGGTAAAAAGTCTCTAAATGATGTTCTAGAGCACTCTACCAAACAAATTGGTACTAGTGGTCTAGGATACGATGAGAGTATCCCAAAAGGTAAGAAGAAGAAGAAAGGTAAGAAAAAGAGTGTGGAAACTCCAATTCTCAATGGAGAGTCTTCCGGCTCTAAAAATCCCATGGTATGTATGTATTGCAAATGTGATGATCATTATTCTACCTATTGTCCTTACAAGCCTAAGGGGACCAACCCAAACATGAAATGGGTCCCCAAGCTAACCCCGGACCCCAAAGTTTGAGTTGGGTTCCGACATCCTCTTTTCTTGCAGGTCACAAAGAAATGGATTGTTGATAGTGGCTGCTCTAAGCACATGACTGGAGAAATCAGCCATTTCAACAAATTTGTGAAGAAGAAAGGAGGATCGGTAACCTTTGGGGACAACAAAAAGGGTAAGGTTATAGGTGAGGGTGATGTAGGTAATGATTTGTGCATTAAAAATGTTTTGCTTGTTGATGGCCTACATCACAACTTGATTAGTGTGAGCCAATTATGTGATAATGGTTATCTTGTGCTCTTTACTTCCTTAGAATGCTTGCTTCTAGATTCCCTGTCCTATAATGTCATATATAAGGGAACTAGAAATGGTAATCTATATGTGATTGTTCTTGATGCTTTAAAGCCCATACTAAATAGATGCTTAGTCGTGGATAAAAACGATCTTTCGCTTTGGCATCGACGCTTGGGTCATGTGAACTTGCATCAAATGAAGAAACTAGACAAAAAGGACTTGGTTCGAGGACTTCCCAAATTGGATTTTGAAAAGGATGAGGAATGTCAACCTTGTACCCAAGGGAAACAAACCAAATCCTCTTTCAAGTCCAAAGGGGTCATGAGTACCAAGAGAGTTCTAGAGCTTCTTCATATTGATCTCTTCGGACCTATGAGAACACAAACGCTTCGCGGCTCCAAGTATTGTCTTGTTATCGTCGATGATTTTTCTAGATATACTTGGACTTTCTTTCTTGTTTCCAAAAGCGACACCCTTGACGTTTTCTCGAGCTTTTGCAAACGAGTCGAAAACGAAGCTTCTTGTCATGTTGTTTCCATCCGTAGTGATCATGGGGGAGAGTTTGAAAATGATCTTTTTGAACGTTTTTGTGAAAAATCGGGTTATTCGCACAATTTCTCTTCTCCTCGCACACCCCAACAAAATGGAGTTGTTGAGAGGAAGAATAGATCGCTACAGGAAATGGCTAGGACCATGCTTCTTGAGTATGATACTCCTAAGAAGTTTTGGGCTGAAGCCGTTAGCACCGCATGTTTTGTGCAAAACCGAGTTTTCACTCATCCGACGTTTAAGAAAACCCCCTATGAACTATGGCGTGGTAGGAAGCCGTCGATTGATTTCTTCCATGTGTTTGGATGCCCTTGTTTTGTTTTGAACACCAAGGACTCTCTCGACAAGTTTGATCCGAAATCTTACAAGGCTTTCTTCCTAGGCTATAGCACTACTAGCAGGGCTTTTAGAGTATTTAACATAGAACTATCTAAAATAGAAGAATCCATAAATGTTAAATTTATTGAAACTAACCCTGTTGTTGGCAAGCCTATTGGTGATAATGATGTTGCAGATGAAATCATTCCTATCCTCAAAGATCTCAACATCAAAGATAAAGGTAAGCAGGTTCAAGAAGAAGATCAAGAAGAAGAAGAGAAAGAAGAAGAAAGGAAGGATCCCACTCCCCGCTTCGCCAAAGATCACCCCAAGGAGTTGATCATAGGCAATCCATTTGAAAGAGTAAGGACACGGGCTGCACACAACAAAGAACAAGCAGACAGCGCCTTCATCTCTCAAATGGAGCCGAAGAACATCAAGGAGGCCCTTGGTGATGATGAGTGGATCCTTGCCATGCAAGAAGAGCTTGAGCAGTTCGAGAAGAGCCGAGTGTGGACCTTAGTGCCAAGACCAAACAATAGAAAGATCATTGGCACCAAATGGGTCTACCGCAACAAGCTTGATGAGCAAGGAAAAGTGGTAAGAAACAAAGCAAGGTTAGTAGCTCAAGGTTATAATCAACAAGAAGGTATTGATTTTGATGAAACCTATGCGCCTGTTGCTAGATTAGAATCTATTCGCATGCTACTTGCCTTTGCTAGTTATAAAAATTTCTTGCTTTATCAAATGGATGTTAAAAGTGCGTTTTTGAATGGTACAATTGAGGAGGAAGTATATGTTGCTCAACCTCCGGGCTTTGAAAATGATAAGTTACCCAATCATGTTTATCTCTTGCAAAAAGCTCTCTATGGTCTCAAACAAGCACCTCGAGCTTGGTATGAGAAACTAAAGAACTTTTTGTTAGATAATGGGTATATCATGGGCAAAGTTGATTGTACCTTGTTTCTAAAACACACTTCTACCCATTTTCTCATCATTCAAATATATGTTGATGATATTATATTTGGCGGAACTGACCTTGATCTTTGCAAAGAGTTTGGTTCTCTTATGCAGAGTGAATTTGAGATGAGTATGATGGGTGAGCTGACCTTCTTCCTAGGCTTCCAAATCAAGCAGACCAAGAATGGTAACTTCATCAACCAAGGCAAATACACGCTTGAGCTTCTAAAACGCTTTGGGATGGAGAACATGAAGCAAATGGACACGCCCATGTCAAACACTGCCAAACTTGACAGAGATGAGGAAGGTGAGAAGGTAGATGAGAAGCTCTATAGAGGTATGATTGGAAGTTTACTTTATTTAACTGCCTCTAGACCTGATATAATGTTTAGTGTTGGCTTGTGTGCCCGCTTTCAATCAAGCCCTAGGAAATCACATCTTATTGCCGTCAAGAGGATTTTGAGGTATCTAGCCAAAACTCCAAATTTTGGACTATGGTACCCTAAGTCAAGGGACTTTACTCTTGTGGCATATAGTGATGTTGACTACGCAGGTTGCTTAATTGATAGAAAGTGCACAAGTGGCACTTGCTTCCTCTTGGGACCATGCTTGGTGTCTTGGTTCTCCAAGAAACAGAGCACAGTGGCATTATCAACTACCGAAGCTGAATACATTGCAGCCGGAAGTTGTTGTGCCCAGGTCCTATGGATGAAGCAAATGCTCCAAGACTTTAACATTCATTTTGATGCTTCTCCTATTTTCTGTGATAATACTAGTACAATTAATCTTTCATATAATCCAATATTGCATAGTAGAGCTAAACACATAGAAGTCCGCCATCATTTTCTCCGTGATCACATTGTCAAAAAGGATATTTATATCACACATGTGGATACGGAAAATCAGTTGGCTGACATTTTCACTAAACCGCTTGCTAGAGATCAATTTAATTTCATTAGGTCAAAATTGCTAATAACCTCTCTTGATGATGTTGAATTGCTCTCTAATTAGCTGGTTACATGTTATGTGTGCTGCTCATGCTTATAAATGTCTTGTTTGCTTAAAATGCTTGTTTTTGATAAATATCTCTATTGGTTTTATCTCATTTTCGGGTATTTTTCGCAAAACGAGTTTTTATCGACGAATAGTACTCTATGATGATGAGAATGTGCCTAAATGTGTTTAAAATACATCCTAGATCCCTCAGAAAAATTGCCCTAGGTCGTATGAGGCTAGGACTAGATTTTAGGATTTCTCACATCAGGGTTTTTGTCGGCCGAGTTGGAAACTCGGCCGATCGGTCGGGCGCAGGGTGTCTGTACACTCTGTCGGCCGAGTTTCCCCACCCTGGAACTCGGCCGATCGACGGCAGACGGGTTTATATATATAGGATTCGGCCGACTTGCTCCCTCTCAACTAGAGCAAAGTCGACCGAACCCTAGCCGCCCAAGCCCGACTCCTCCTCTCCTGGTCTTTTCCTCCCTCTCTCCGGCCGTTCTTGCCCCCAAAACGGCCCCCTTGTGTGCCCTAGCTGCTTGTACGGTTCCGTTGCTACGTTTTTCTCCGTGTGGATCGGCGCCCTTCTCTCCGTTTCTTCTCCGATGAGGTCGCAACGTCGGAAACGCGCCGTTCCCGCTCCTGCTCCTTCGGTTCCTCTAGCTCCGAGGTATATGTCCTTTGACAACCTCTCTTTCGTGGACAATACCGCGGTTGCACGGTATAAAGAGCTTCTCCCTCGATCTCCTTTTCCTTTTCGTGCTCTTTATCAACCGCATTGTTTTCACGCCGATCTTTTTGAGGCGAGTCAAGTGTTTCGCACACACCATCTTGACGCCTTTAGCATCGAGGATCCAAAATTTCACAATCTCAAGTATAGCACCAAGGCTGTCCGCCAGTTCTACGCAAACTTGCGGTGGAATTACGACACTTTGGTTCCTCCCTCGGATACCTCGATTGTCTTAACCTCAATGATCGCCGGACAACCGTTTCATATCACCGAGCGATCCTTTAATCTTTACCTTAATGGCAACGTCGGCCCGGCGTCTTGGACCACCTCATATCCCGATTATTTCGATCTTTTGCGTCCCGAGGACATCTATAAGGCACTCGAGATAGACTTGTCGGATATTCACAAATTCCTCAAGCTTCCCGAGTTTCCTTATAGAAAGAAGGGCACCCTGCCTTCTTCTGCTCTGTCCTCCCCTCGTCGTGTGTTGGCGTTTGTTCTTAGTTGCAATGTTCACCCAAAGAAAAACCAAACGGACATAGCCGAGAACACTGCCATGATGATGTATCTCCTCTTGAACAATCATGGAGTCAAATGGGCACGGTATATCCTGCACCATATGACATGTTTTGATTCTGGAAAGAACACGAAGGGCACCCATCTTCCTTATCCTGCCCTAATCTGTGGACTTTTCCAGTTTGCCACTGGTAAATCTCTTTTCACCGATTATCTCTACCGACCTGATCGAAAAGGGGTTTACATCAGTGAGACCACTCTCCAGAAGAGTGTCCCTACATCTGGTGCATCATCTTCTTCTGCTCCACCACCACCACAACCTCCATCATCATCGGATGCACCTCCTCCTCCACCATCATCAGCTGCACCACCACCTCCTGAGCCATCTTTCCAACCTCCTCCACACCCGGCTTTTGCCGATTTTCATGTTTCCAATGAGGCCCTCATGGGGTATCTCATGCATCAGCAAGCCTACAACATGCAGGTCCAACACCATCTTCATGAGGATCTCTATCATGTCATGTCATCCATGTCTCTCTCCTGCCCGCAGCCCTACCCCACCTACCAGCCCTACCCCGGTGACGACTACGCTTCTTATGCGTATAGTCAGTTCTATCCACCTCCACCACCCTCTGCTTCCGCTGATCACTCTGCAGGTGGATACTCTCACCCTTCCCCGGTGTTGGCGCTTCCAGGTGGACGCTTGTCCGAGCTACTGGCCCAGTACACCTCGACTGCTCCTCCCATTGAGATAGCTTATGAGCTCCATGCTCTGGGCATGTCTTGGGCTGAGCAGAGCGCGAGATGGCCTGGACGGGCTTTTGGTCCTACAGACGAGGATATGCCAGATCAGGACGATGCCGAGTCAGATGAGGCGACTGCGACAGATGCTGATACGGATGCTGACGATGATGATGCTGCTGATGAACAGGCTACACCGGCTGATGCCCCTCCTTCTGATGGAGACGAGGACTACCAGCCCGATGAGGACATGGATGCTGCTGTTGATGACGTCGACATAGATTAGTATAGCTTAGAGTAGATGTGTCTCGTGTAGTCTCGCATGACCATGTCATTTTCTTTAGGGACTATGTTTGTATCATCTATATTAGGCACATTATCTGAGATGTACTATGGCTTTTCCGCTTGTCCTTATAGCTTTTGGTTTTATGTTTTGGATACATTTTGTATGACTTATCTTATCATGTAATCCATATTTTGATGAATGACAGTTGGTTGTTTTCATGAATTATCTTTGTGCTTCTCTGTCTTAATATGCTATGTTTGATTGAGTGTTTTGGAGAAGACCTGGTTTGTATGCTCCTCTACCCCCCTGCCTTTTTGAGATGACAAAGGGGGAGAAATATACCTCAATCATATTGCCATCATATTGCTTTTAGTGCTTGTATGGTTCTTTTCTTGTCTTTAAAACTTATATATCTTGACTTGGCTAGAATCATACAATATATATATGCTATGGCTGTTTGTGTGTTAACTAACAATGCAGGGATGAGTAAGCATGAATTGAGGGGGAGCATTACAAGACTGATCATATTTGCATCCCCTTGCAATTCTCTAAGCAAAGGTATAATTTTTCATATTCTTTTCAATATGTTGAGGAATGGTTTGTCATTGTCAAAAAGGGGGAGAATGTTGACCTAGGTGTCGCATATTGCCCATATTTTGATAATGACTTAACCATTCCACTCATATGTATCTAACATTTCTAATTGAGATCATTGCAGACATTAGATACAAGAAAAGAATCAAAATTCACTCAAAGCTACTCTCCCGGCACATGCAAAACATGTGACTTTCACCCGCTTTGTAATATAGCCCTTAGAGGCTTAGAGCAATTTTTGTAATCACTTAAATTCATGTTTTGCATTGTATCTAAGATGGATAAAATGATTGGAACTCAAAAATCCATCATTTATACAGTTTTTGGAAATTCCAAAATACCCCTTAACAGGGATTTGGTCGGCCGAATTACAAACTCGGCCGATCCATGTATTGAGGAATTTTCTGGGCTGTCGGCCGAGTTTCAATGCCAGGAAACTCGGCCGATCCACTGGTCAGTCAAAACCAAAGGAAGACTGATCGGTCGAGTTTCCCCCTAGAAACTCGGCCGACAGATTCCCTGTTGGTTTTGTCACCTAGTGTGTCGGCCGAGTTGCCTTTATTGAAACTCGGCCGATCGAACTGTACTGGAATGCAGAAAAAGCAATTCCAACCGTTGGAGGAGTTGGTGGGACTCAAAATAGATCCGTTGCAAGTTGTAAAACGGCTAGTTTGTGCCACTTAACTCACCCAACCTCAAAGGGACACCCTCAACTATAAATAGGACCTCTTGGACTTCATTCCAAGGTTGCTCATTCACATATGCTTGGTCCTAGCCTTAGTTGAGTGGTTTCCAACCTTTGAGCCTCCTTTCTCTCTCTACCTTCAATGCAAAAAACGTGAGTAAGAGTGAGTTAGGATCCCTTTGTAAGAGAGCTACCATTTGTTCATTGTAAAGCTCTCCATCTTCATTCTCCCACCTCCATTCCATAATGAAGATTGTTTGAAGCTACTTCTCCGAGTGAAAGAGGAGTTGCTGCTGTTCTTCTCCGAGTGAAGGGGAAGATGTGTTGCTGATCTTCAAGGGTGAAGATTGATCGTTGCTCCAGCTCCCTTGGTGGAGGGAAAACGTGAGCAAGCTCTCCGAGTGAAGGAGAGGTGCAAGGCGAAGGGCAAGCAAGATAGGTAATTCCTTCAAGGCCGAAGACCAGAGCAAGAGTGGGTAAGTCCTTTAGAGAAGGCGGAAGACTACTTGCTTGGTGGGTAAGTCCTTGGTGAGGTAGAAGATCTTGGCTTGTTATATAAGACCTTGGATGGTTGGTTGTTGTAGCTTGTAATCTTATTTTTGTGAGAAATATAAGAGCCTCAAGTTACAAATCCTAGAGCCTAACCAACTCTAGGTAGTGGACTGACTTGATCCTAAGTTTAGGACATGGAACCACTCTAAACCACCTGTCCAAGTGCATGCTTTCCTTGTCTCTTATCCTTGCTTTGTATGCTAGTTTAGGACATCAAATTGCTGTTTTGAATTAAGTTCTTCACTTAATATAATTTGGTGGTCTAATCACTTTTGTGAAGTTTGTGAAGCTCTATTCAACCCCCCCCTTCTAGAGCCCATTGATCCAACACTTCCTACTATAGTGGCGTGAGGGAGAGTTTCCTCCCTCCATCCATGGCTCCTCGGCACCCACGAAGGCCCCATCGCCTCTGCCGCCCTCCACCGCACCTGAGGAGTCCCCCAGTTGTGTCCAGGGTGGCCGGAGTTGATCTCTCCAGCCTGCTCAAGCAGCCGACCTTTGCAGCCGTGCTGCGGCTGTTGCGCAAGGACGAGAGGTGCGGGGATGATTGCCATTCATCCCCAGGTCGTCGAGGGAATCCCAGACCTCCATCATGATGGCTCCACTACTCCCATTGCTCCAGGGACAACTCCACTTCTCTTGGTTATGGTTTGAATGAAGAAGAAGAAGAAGAAGAAGAAGAAGAGAGATGTGTGGAACTCTCCTTGGGCTTATCCATGGGCTTTATCCTCTTATAGAGGAGGGTAGCCATGCCCCAGCATGCTTGCCCATGAAGGAACAAAGCCTTTTCCCAACATGAATCCTATTTCTTCATTGAGAAACAATCTTCTCTTTCCTATTTATCTCCTTGATAAACTATATTCTTTGGATATTTAGGATCCCGAAAATCCTCTCTCTTATTCTCTTTATGATTGACTTTTAATCCAATGGCACAAATTTATATTTTCTTTTAGTTGAAAATACCTCCTTTTTAACAATACCACATAATTCATTAATTATGTATCACGTTATCCGTTTTTTTGTATTATTGGTATTTTCTCTTTCTTTTTCTCTATTGGGGCTCCTTGGACCGTAAGAAACTCTAATATTTTGAAATCCTTTTTAGTGGATACTTATTATCCTTCTAGATGCGTCTATATCCATTATTTCTTATTATCCTTTTTAATTCTTTATTAAAATATCTCTTTTTGAGGATTTCTCTTTATCTCTCTTTTTATTTTCCTTATCAGAATTCCTTTTAATGTTAGAAACCTTACGGATATGAAAATCCATCAAGGACGACTCAATCTTACCTCTTTCCACTTATTTCCCACATTTTGTCATTGTTTTCAATTCTTTCTTAATAAGGAAAATATTTGATTGATCTTTTCTTTTCTTGTTGCATTATCTTTGCAACTTTGGACTCCTGGGAACCCAAGGAACCCAAGAGGCATGAAATCCAACTTTGGATAACATTCCTTTGCCTTCTAGAGGTTTCTACATCTTTCTTTTCTCCATTTTCTTATTTACTCATTTAATAATGGAGTTTCCTTTGTCTTTTCCTTGTTATTGGGCCCAATAGCCAATAAAGCCCACAAAACAACCAACAAGGCTATTGTGAACGAAATCATTTTATTCACTTGCCTACCAGAAATTTTCCTAATGCTCTTGCCTACTTGATGTTCATCAATATTAGTGGAATTGTGGTCACGATGTCCAACAGAAATCTATTCCTCTAATAAGGGTCTTCCTACATGATGACTTTCCATTGTTGTTGAGCTACCTATGGCTTTGGGATCATCATTTTCTTGCATGTTATGAAAAAATAATTTACTCTGGTATTCTCTATCCAATAAACACAGTAACGAAAAAGAAGAGCATCCACCACATAGCAATGACTTCCCTAATCACGAACCCCATCTGTCCTTTATTTATATATTTCTCTATTAAAATTAAAATGCAGGCATGATTTCAAATTCTCTCACACATATTCACAAATTTATATTTAAATACACATCCACAACTATATTAGGAGATGCCAAAATAGGCAACACATCACCAACTTTGGCGGTGCAACTTTTTCCCTGTCTGCCTTCTATTTCATTGTAATCATATAAGATATCAAATGAATACTCATACTAAACCCTCAAAAGTGAGTTATCTCTATTTTCACCCACATAAGTTTAATACAAATAAGGTGACAAACGATCACACTACCTTGTAAAATACATGCAAAAAGGGGAGTAATGACTTTTCATTAAATAGTATTTGCAATGACGTAGATTCATTTATATTTTCATCAAATGAAGCCAATGTTAATCTCACAAACATCATAACAAGTGTTGTTGTCATGTGTGCGGTTTAATACACAAATGTATTGTCATGTGTAAGTTTGTACACATGTGCACTGACATGTGTACTATTGTGTGTGGTTTGTACTCCCATTTCTACTGTTGTTTACAGTTCTAATTGCCCAATTTTCCTCGCAACCAATGGTGCTATTGGACCTAGAAATGGTACAGACTAGGTTGGCACTGCTTTCCCCATAACAGACTCAAAAAATCGTCACACGATCATGAGGAGTGGGTGTAGAACCTAGATAATTAGTCTGCACGACACACAGTGGTGGTGAAGAAGCTCAAGGTCTCGTACAACCCAAATGCCTCGTGCTATTATGATCGCAAAAATTGTGACGGTGGTGATACAACTTGTGTAAATCCATGTGTAACATTAAGTAATACTATGTACACATATGTACAGTTGTGTATTGATTTGTACACTTGTGTACTATCATGTGCACTATTGCGTATAGTTTTGTACACATGTGTATTGTCATATATATTGTTGTGTACGATTTTGTACACATCTTTACTACTATGTGTACTCTTGCATACTGTGATGCAGTGGATTTTGAGGATCCTAAGTACCCTTTTGAAATAGTGACAAAGTTATGGTTATAGTTTCTTTGAGTCGTGAGGTTCCTAGAAGGACTTTTCGAGATTGTAATTGATGAAACAATATGTGTTTTTGAGTAGTTTGGAATAAGATTGTTATGCATATGTGCATGATTGATGAATATAGTTCTCAATTATTTAAACTATGCTATGATATTAGTAAGTCTGTGATTGACTCAGCCGCTCAGATGCATGCGCAGTGAGGCCTTGTTTAAGTGGCCACGGATCAGGTTTTGTTGAGCACTTATCAGGACCCTTAGATATGATCGGCTCAGCTGAGGCAGCGTTCGTGGTCCTTGGATGCCATCTGACTGTAGTGGACTCAGTCCTTGCAGTTACATGATCGTGGACGACTCCATGATCTGCTACTCAAAGGTCGTGGGTTGAGGGTAACTTTGGAGTGGGCAGATAAACACCTACCCCTCATTTGGGATGCAAAGTCACGAGATAGCAAGGCACGAGCAGCCAACCATCTGCTTCCTCTTCCATGGTACTCGTATGTAGGGGTGATGATGGTAGAGAGAGATCCACCTCCCCATTGTTGCTTCTTTCCCCACCATCTAGAGCAGGTGACCCGAGGTGAGGCATCCTCGATGGAGGAGAGTTGTACGGCTGTGCCCGAACTAGCCCCTCGTGATGGCGGTGACAGCTTCTGTAGCTGCGAGGAGAAGTCCCACGGAGGTAGCGTCTGAGCCTTGGACGAGGAGGAGGATCGGTGGAGTCTATCCCTCACTGGAGCTCTGCTCCACGATGGCGGCGAGCCAACATAGATGGAGATCCAGGGTTGCATGCTGCTACTGCGAAGACGTTGGAGACGGCTTGAAGGAGATTGTCGGAGGAGGAGAGCAACTAGCTCGATGGTGGCCACTCTGGAGGAGAGTCCCACATCGACCACAACATCCATCTCCTATGCTTCTACATGAAGAAGCCCATCGATGCAGGCGTAGCCCTGTGGAGCGCCGGAGGTGTTGAGGCCATCATTCAAGGATGCATGGAGTTTTAGGGGTTCCTCGCCGGCAAGACCAGTCTCGACATCACCATGAAGAACAAGGAGAGGCCCAGGCTCAAGACCTGATGTCGATGGCTCAAGAAGAGATACAGGTCGATATTTTGTAGGAATGAAGCTGAGTATCTCCAGGAGAAGGTGAGAAGAGTGGCGCTGACCTCCCACCAGACTACCGTCGGTGACAGCTTCACGCTGAGAACAGATGATCACGTCGTGCAGAGTGAGATTGCCAGAGGAGTACAGAGGCCTGGCCACAAGTTGTGGGAGAATAGAAGTGCGGCAAGGAGAATTAACAGCCACAATCCCTCACCAGAGGTCCAAGCACGACGGCGCTCGCTGGACAATGGAGCAACTGAGATCCTCACTTAAGGAGAACCTGACAGAGATGGCCCTCACGAACAGAGCCCCGCCATGACTCTAGTAGAGTAGCATGTGACTCAGAGAGGATGAAGCACCAGCAAACTTGCGAGGGTGAAGTCTAGGGCGGCCGATCGCCATTGGAGAACCTCCCTCGCATCGGAGGTCATGAACGGAGTCTCGGACTCCTGGATCGTGAGAACGCGGAGAAGAGGGGACCTGAACTAGTTTGAGTCTCCCAGACCGTCCAGAGAACCGGTTTCTCTCATAAGTGAACCGCTGGTTCACATGAGGCCAGCTTCAAGGGGGAGCCGCAGCCCTGGGGTACACGTGCCTGATCCCTATTGGCCAATGGAGGTAAATAGCTCAGTATATATGTATATCTTTAATAAATCCTAGTAATTATCTCCGATGTCATAAAAATACAAACAAGGTACCATTTTTCTCAAAAAAATGAGTAGAACACAATTAAAGCAAAATATCAGGCTCTTGATGCATGAATATCATTGATATCTTGTTAGTTTTGAAATGCTTAATTGATGGATAATAAATATCAAACGTTGGCCTAAAATTATGAGAATATGTCAGTAAATCAATATTCATGCTTATAATCCAGTGTATGTCAGTGATTATGATGATGATGCACAAAATCATGTAATTTGCTTAATATGTCTAATTAGGGATAATAACCCTAATAAAATGCAATAAATACATACGTGCTCTATAAATGATGAAATTTACAGAGAAAGCTCATATCAGTATATTGAACCTCAGTTTTAATTATGAGATCATAATGATGAACAAAATCCATGTTATATGAAGATGAATATTAATACATGTTATAAAACCCTAATCTAGGTTAATGATGTAACCTAGGGTTAATATGTGCACAAAAAGGATATGAAACCTAATGTTCAGATGATGAACTTTGATAATGAGATGTAATTTGGAAAATGACATCAGTAAGATAATTATAAGACAAGAATGTAAATAATGACGCACACATACTAGTGGACTAAGAAAACCCTAATGAACACGATTAGGGCTAAGATGAGATGTAAGATGATGAGAATCTGATGGTATTATATGATCTTGTCTTAATCGGGTTTAACAAAGAAATATATGACATGAGTAACATGTGATTAGAATGATCTATATCTCTTGATCAAGGTATGCCATTACCTCTTGCTTGGCTTATTATACATTATGCTTGTGTTATATGGTAGTAAAGACTTGGCATATGGTATTGATTGAAATGATTGTTCTTGTATGATATATTACATGATTTTCCATACTAACTGCTATGAACACATCAAACATGATATATATGTTCTATTATATAAAAGCACCAACTCTTTGGCAGTGTGCTTGGAAGTGACCGAACTCTTTGGTAGTGGTCACATTGTACATATAGAAGTACCAACTATTTGGTAGTGTGCTTGGACCCAACTCTTTGGTAGTGGTCACATCATATATATGATCCAACGCTTTGGTAGTGATCATAAAGGCCTTGAGATATAATGGAAAATAAGCTTAAAATATGTGTTCTCTTTTGTTATTGAATATCTTTGTGCAAGTATACGCCTTTCTTGTATTCTTCTGTTACTGTCAAGTATTAATTTTATCTTATTGCCAAGATATGATGAGAGGTATATAAAAAGACACATAGGCGTACTCAGTACAATATTCTTGAAATATTGTGTTGACGTGTACCACATGTAATCTTTTGTTTTAGGTTGTGGTTATGCTTTTGAAGATTGATAAATATATATTTATCCCTTTTATTTATATATTTTTGATATTTGTTTAGGTTTATTTTGTTATTTATTCTCTTAGTTTCATAATTAATTGTTTTATTTTAGATTTTTATCTTTATTTGGAGTTTTAATTCTATTTTCTTGGGTTTTGTAGGAAAATTATACAATTTGCAGCAGTCCTGAAATTCATATATACCCTCCACCAAAAGTGACATAACTCTTGCATTCGAACTCCAAATTGAGTGCAAAAATATTCATTGGAAAGGGAATTTAATTTCCTAAAATAAAATCCTATTATTTGGACGGCTTTTGTGCTTTTCATGGGAGATAAATACGTTCGAAATCGCTGCTGCGAGAATCTACATTAAAGGGAGTTACATGGTCAAGATAATTAAAGACAATCAACTTTCGATTTGACCAGATCCAGAAAATTCAAAAATTGGTCTCCCTCTCTTTTTCCCCCTATTTTGAGGGCATAATACCCCCTCCCCCTCCTATAAAAGGAGGGACTCTTCACTTGTAAAAGCATTCCATTCTTCAGTCTATTTCATCCAATTTTAAGTTGTAGACCACATCTTGTATAATGTTGGATCTCATTTTAGTTTGCATTTCTTCTGGTCTTGTTATGTCTGAGTAAATCTCTCTGGGGAATGGAAGTATCCCCTTATTCCGGTTCTATTCAATATAATCAATTATATTCCTCCATCGAACAAATGTCTTCTCTCTGTTTCTTTGTGGTTATTTGGATGATCTGATATATTCTTATGGAGTGATATGACCGTGGATCTCTGTAAGAATGAAACAATAGTCTCTTAATTGCGATTATCATCTTTTCGTCTATTTAATCTTATTCTTGTTATAATCCTTGGTGACGCGACCACCTGAGCCTTGGGTTTGAATGCCGGTTTGAATCCACATGCTTTTTGATATGACCGTGGATAATGGCATGTTGGACGGTTGGGCAATGATCTGTGAACACCGAGACCAACGGGTTCACGGGAAGTCAGACCCTTGTGAGTTTGTCTATAAGGACATATAACCACAAGGTCCTAATTTGATCCTTGGAGTTTATAATTTGATTAGTTGAATAGGAACGTGGTTTTGGTGGTGATCTTCCAGACCCCAGATCTTTATTTCTTGATTAGTTAAATTTTATTTCTGCACTTTTATTTTTGTTCTTAGTTTTAAACAACCTTCTCATCGGAATTTATTTTCTTATTTTTGCAATTGGATTTGGATTTCGACTTTTCTTTTCCGCCGTCCCTTGGATCGATACCTATCTATACTAAGTTGACTTGTTGTTCACAACAAGTTGACAACCGGGTTAGAAGGTTAAACTCTAGGACTTTTCCTAGTGATTGTTGCGTGCACAACGACACGCATCAATTTGGCGCCGTTGTCGGGGACGGCACAGTTGTTTTTTATATCTTGTTGCCTGCATATCTTGTATAATCCTTATTCATATTCTCTAACTTTCATAACTTTAGTCTTTTTTTTATAATTTCTTTTAGATTTTTGTAATTTCTTTTTGCCTTCCGAGCACAATTCCGGAAGTGTATCTCCTCTTTCTACTGAGTTTTCATTCCAGCAGTACTGCTTTCTAGTTATTTTTTTGTAATTTTAGTTTATTTTATAAAAAAATTAGATTTATAATTTTTAGTTCTCTTTGTAATTTTTGACTAACATTTTATCTCACAATCTTTCTTCTCTCATTCATTGATTGACATATCTTTCAGGAACTTTTCTTTTCAAATGGAGTGGGCATCCCAATATCCCCCACAATGTTATTATTGTGGTCTCTACCGCCGTGCATCTCTTTCCTGTCCAACTCTACCCCATGTTTATAATAGCACCCATTTTAATTGTGAGCCCTTTCATCCTGGTGGGTACAATGTGAATCCACATTTTTCTGAGAACCATTATGGGGAACCTTGCTATCCATATTCTAATGGGGGATATGATCAACAAAATTTTGTGGGGTGTAACCAACAAAACCTTGGGGATTATGAACAAATTTATGAAACCCAATGTAATCCTCAACAAGAAGAGAAACTTAAGTCCCTAGAGAATATGGCAGCAAAACTCCTAACTAGCCAAACCTTATTGGCCACCTTACTAGAAGCTCAAACCCAAAATATAGATTGTTCAAATATGTTTCCTCATGAATTGGTGACACCTTATAATATTGAATCTTCCTACCAAGATGGACGTAATGGAAATTACAATCCACCATCTTCTGGAGATCATTATGAGGAGCAATGCCACCCAAAACAATATGAGGAGTACTATGGCCAAGGACACTATGGGGAGTGTGGTGAGGATGACCAAAATTTTGGGGTGTATAAATCCTATAGTGAAATGCAAACTGATCTTGAAGTGGAAGAGAGACTTAAGGCCCTAGAAAAGATGGTAGCAGAAGAACAAGCAAAACTTGAATCCAGTCAAGCCATGTTAGCTACCTTTCTAGAGGATCAATCACAAACTCCCCCTATAGAGCTTGAGCAACCCAAGATGGTTCTTCCTGACGATGATGATGATGATCCTTATTTTGTGTCATATATGTCAGATCCCGAAGAAATAGAAAAAACCATGGAGACATATTTTGTGTGTGATGAGGACGTTGGTATCCCTATCTTTCCTTTAGAGACTCTATTACTTGAATATGAAATGTCAAAGCAGGAGAGTCATTCTGAAGATCCAACAACTCCTCCCATCCTCAACATAAATCTGAATGATACCATAGACCAATACCCTTCTTTTGAGTCTATTTTGGATAATGAGAATCTAACCCCCTTTATGATTCTTCCCGAGCCGTCACAGCCAATTTTCATCCCACACATGGCTGATCTAGAAGGGGAGATACCACCATTAGAAGAAGCCCACACACCCCCTTCTATTGTTTGCAAGGATGACATCATCATCCCTCCTAAATACTTGAGGAACCCTTGTACAAAAAAATTAGAGACATATTTTACATCAACAATGAAACTTACCAAACCCAATGTTAATGGCATTAATTTTAAGGAGAAACAAAACACTTTTGTAAATGATTTTAAATTTTTTGTATTAGCATCAATTCTCCCATATGCATGTCATCATGATGGTGGAAAACCTGAACCAGATTCTCCACCCCACTCAGTTCATCATGCTCTACTGGCATTACTAGTCGGGTACCCGTCAACCTCCCCTTATCCACATCCATCTTCAACACTTCCCTTGCTATCGAAGGAAGATCTATGGATATTATTGGAGGGAATGTGAGGTGAAAGAAAATATGAGCACCCCACTAATCTTCTACAATTACCCTATCATAGGGTACATTATGAAGCTCCTCAGATAAAGGTCCCAGCCCTCATACACATCCCCTTCAGCTGGACATTTTTTGAGCTACCTGGGCCACCTGGAAATCCTCGCTCTTCTCTTCCCTCCATCTCGGGTTTTGATTTTGCTCGGGACGAGCAACAATCTAAGTCCGGGGTGGAGGTGGGTGGTATGTTTCTATTCCACCCCCTTATCTTTTTTTATTCTTGCATTATTTCTACCTTTTTTTGTTTTGTATATAGTTACTTTGTTCATGGCCATTATCTAGTCAGACAATATGAATAAATGTTTATCATTGTACCCCTTTGAATTTAGTAAATCTTTTGCAAAAATTGTTACAAATTGCCATGTCTGAAACCACCATGTCACCTAGGATCCCAAAATAGCATCACTCCTTGGAAAAGTTGGCAAGCCGTATGGAATCAATCAAAACCAAATACAAATTTTCTCTATTTTTAAACTGTTGATTAACTTGATATAAATATTATATAATGTGATTGACATGAATGTTCTTTCTGATGTAATGACACTTTCAAAAAAAAATGTATGAAGTTATAAGCACAAGGACACCTTTTGTTTCCCCCTTATTTTCTTTCTAAAAAAAAGAGAAGCAAAGAATCACCACCAGACAAAAATCAAGTCCGGGGTGGCATGCTTCCCATATAAAAAATTCCATACCCCACAAAGGGGCGTACCATCAAAAGATGCCAAAAGTGCACATTAAAAAAATTGTGACAAATGTAGCCACAACTCCACAAATTTAAATCCCAAGTCGAATAGAGGAGGGATAAAAAAAATTCATCACTTCCTTCTTTGTTTTCACACCCCCTAATTTCATCTTGTTCTTGTGCAACAACTCATAAAAAAAATACATTTATAAAAATGGGAGTGTCAAAGCAAAAGTAAGATGAAGCATGTTTTTCTACAAAATCTTGATTTAGAACCAAGATATGATATTTGTTTTTAATAGGGAATATATAATTTTGTGTTTTGTGGTTTTAGGAGATTGGGTTGCTTGGCCAAATTTGGAGGTAAGGAATAAAATGATGTTACAAGGGTGAGGATAGACATGTTGTTACTATAAATTGGAATAATTTGAAATTTTAATTGTTTGAGGACAAACAAAGATTCAAGTCTGGGGTATTTTGATAAATATATATTTATCCCTTTTATTTATATATTTTTTATATTTGTTTAGGTTTATTTTGTTATTTATTCTCTTAGTATCATAATTAATTATTTTATTTTAGATTTTTATCTTTAATTGGAGTTTTAATTCTATTTTCTTGGGTTTTGTAGGAAAATTATACAATTTGCAGTAGTCCTGAAATTCATATATACCCTCCACCAAAAGTGACATAACTCTTGCATTCGAACTCCAAATTGAGTGCACAAGTATTCATTGGAAAGGGAATTTAATTTCCTAAAATAAAATTCTATTATTTGGACGGCGTTTGTGCTTTTAATGGGAGATAAATACATTCGAAATCGCTGCTGTGAGAATCTGCATTAAAGAGAGTTACATGGTCAAGATAATTAAAGACCATCAACTTTCGATTTGACCAGATCCAGAAAATTCAAAAATTGGTCTCCTTCTCTTTTTTCCCCCTCTTTTGAGGGCATCCTACCCCCTCCCTCTCCTATAAAAGGAGGGACTGTTCACTTGTAAAAGCATTCCATTCTTCAGTCTATTTCATCCAATTTTTAGTTGTAGACCACATCTTGTATAATGCTGGAACTCATTTTAGTTTGCATTTCTTCTGGTCTTGTTATGTCTGAGTAAATCTCTCTGGGGAATGGAAGTAGCCCCTTATCCCGGCTCTATTCAATATAATCAATTATATTCCTCCATCGAACAAATGTCTTCTCTCTGTTTCTTTGTGGTTATTTGGATGATCTGATATATTCTTATGGAGTGATATGACTGTGGATCTCTGTAAGAATGAAACAATAGTCCCTTAATTGCGATTATCATCTTTTCGTCTATTTAATCTTATTCTTGTTATAATCCTTGGTGACGCGACTACCTGAGCCTTGGGTTTGAACGTCGGTTTGAATACACATACTTTTTGATATGACCGTGGATAATGGCATGTTGGACGGTTGGGCAATGATCCATGAACGCCGAGACCAATGGGTTCACGGGAAGTCCGACCCTTGTGAGTTTGTCCATAAGGACATATAACCACAAGGTCCTAATTTGATCCTTGGAGTTTATAATTTGATTAGTTGAATAGGAACGTGGTTTTGGTGGTGATCTTCCAGACCCCAGATCTTTATTTCTTGATTAGTTAAATTTTATTTCAGCACTTTTATTTTTGTTCTTAGTATTAACAACTCTCTCAAATCGGGATTTAATTCTTGTACTTGCAATCGGATTTGGATTTTGACTTTTTTTCTTCCGTCGTCCCTTGGATCGATACCTATCTATGCTAAGTTGACTTGTTGTTCACAACAAGTTGACAACCGAGTTAGAAGGTTAAACTCTAGGACTTTTCCTAGTGATTGTTGCGTGTACAACGACACGCATCAAAGATCCAGAATAGTTGTGAGTTGTGTGGCGAGCTGATGTACAGGTGGACATGTTGTCTTAATATCCTGTAGTTTAGTGGTGGTACATGTATATGTATAAGTTTGATGTTCAATACGTAATATCAAATGTTGTAACAATTCATGTTGTAATTATATGTTGAATGGTGAACATGTGTGTATGGTTTTATTATTGTTCATGTACATGTGCTACTGATCATTGTTTCCTTCTGACTCCCTCGATTTTCTTCTTCTTAGCCTAGTGTGGGATGTTTAAATTGGAATGCTCGCTGAGGTGAGGGTTTCAATTTAGACGTCACACATCAGATTAAGTTTTAGAAAATCTGGGGACGTCACAGGTGGTATCAGAGCATGAACAATAGCAAACCCTGACATTTGCTCATTATGCAACTCAAACTAAAGAACCTTGAACGTAATAATCTTTTAGGGCTAGTTTAGTCATCTTTTAGAGACTAGATCTGACCTAGCCTCTAGATTAGCACCTAGATGTCCGAGAACTAGGTCTAGACTGGTGCTTGTTGAGTAGCAAGTCCTTAGATGTCATTGTTTCCTTATAGTGCAGCGGTATGGGACGTTGCACTATTCTGAAATGATGTGCATCAAGGGAAGAGAAACCCTAGACATATTGCGCACGTTGTCTAGAGTAGCTACACTAGTCTACCCCTTGTTCTCACCCTTTTCACTAGTTTTCATGACACTGTACTCTCTACTATGTGTGGGACACTCATTTTCAGGATTTGGTTTTTGATTCCAAACGGATCGAACCTCGATAGTTTTCTCTGACGCTTGTTTTATCGGAGAAAAACTATATAATATTTTATTATATATATGTATTACAAAAATGTGTCCCCACACATGTACGAGTAGGAGGTGGTCATGCAACCTAAGTGAAAGTGAATGACATCAGTCTAGAAGAGAGAGTAGTTCTAGATTAGATGTCTAGAGCCTGGTTGGATATTTATGATAGATGGAATAGATGAAATAAGCTTTGATGTAAGTCTTATACAGATGACATAATATGGTTATGATGGTATATGTTTGTCTTTGAGGACTTAAGTTCGTCTTAAGGATGCAAGATGAGTTCTGATGATGTAAGTAAATAGGCTTTTATGAGATAAGATATGTTAAGCTAAGACTAGGTTGTGACTCAGCATGAGCCTCAAGCTCTTTTATAAAGGAGGACCTCTAGTGTTAGGACCAGTTTTGGGGTTAGCTCAAGAGAGAGCAAGACCCACAGGGAGAAGGTCAGAGAACCTAGACTCCAAGATATGAGAATTCTGAGATATGTGATATGATATGTCCTAAACTAGACTACTCCTGAGTGATTGAGATGAGTTGTTTTATGCATGATTCCTATAGTTATCTCGAACCCTAGATGTCCTTGGGAGTACCAAACCCTAGATACAGAGAGAGGCTGGTTATATGTACATATGTGAGTATCAATATGAGTGCCTTCCATCTGGGTGAGGGAGAGAGCCCAAGACCCTGGAGGAGGTAGCTATGTTAGTTTATGTGAAGCCTCATGCTCGGGTTGGTGGTTTCCCACATAGGAATCTAGTGGTGCATATAAGAGAGTTTTGGGTAAGATGTTTCATGGGAAGAAGACCTATGAAGAGTATGTCATAGCATGTTTTGGTTTGTGCTTATGTGGCTAGAGCTTGTAAAACTACCACTAGTGCCAATGAGGTTATCTGAGAACCATAGACAGAGAGGAAAGATAAAGTATATGCATGTGAGATACTCATAGAGTTGAGTTAACTCAGAGAGACTGAGCATGGCACTACCCTTGTGGTATGGGTTAGAGGAACCTCTTTTGGCATAAGTAAAGTTTTGATATATGAGCCACTTGCATAAGTTTGTTTAGCACAACCATGATATAATATATGTAAGAATGTGATCTAATCTCGAGACGTGTAATATAGACATGATAAGATGGGAAACCTAGAGATGGTATAATAGATGGCAATGCATAAATGGTTAACCATATACATGAATAATGATGATAATGTGATGTTGTTGGTTAATCTTGTGATGAAATCACTAATAAATGTATCAATTTAGTATGAATAATGAAATAAGATCATGATGCATGAGACATGAGACATGTTACACGAGGTGTTAATCTTAGTGCTTAACAAAGATGGAAAATATAGTTTGAAAGTTGTCACAACATAATGTTTATGACACCTTGATGTGATCTAGATGGATAACGCAGGTTAATTTTAATTAACTCCCTTCTAAACGGCATGTGTTAATGTTGAACATGTTCTAATATATAGCTCAATATAATGTTGATGACACCTTGATATAATGGGTTAACTTTAGTTAACTCGTTTAGAACATGGTAGTATGATGATGAAACCCTAACAATGAGATATGTTATGACATAATCAGAGTTTCTAACCCTTGTCTCGATCTGATATGAAGGGGTGGTTCATCTTAAATGATCATAAAACCTCCTAATAGTGCTTTGGATATATGGTTCTAGGTAAGCTTTGTGAATATGTTACACCTAGAATAGTTCCTACATGTGCATGAAGGCAAGATAAGGTTTTCCCTGGAAGTGTGAGTATGGTTTACTTTTGAGGACGAAAGTTCTTTTAAGATGTATATGATGTGACAAAGTGGGTTTTCTGGCTTAATTCCGAGGACGGAATTTCTTTTAAGGTGTGTAGGATGTGATGGAGTGGATTTTGAGGATCCTAAATACCCTTTTGAAATAGTGACAAAGTTATGGTTGTAGTTTCTTTGAGTCGTGAGGTTCCAAGAAGGACTTTTCGAGATTGTAATTGATGGAACAATATGTGTTTTTGAGTAGTTTGGAATAAGATTGTTATGCATATGTGCATGATTGATGAATATAGTTCTCAATTCTTTAAACTAGGCTATGATATTAGTAAGTATGTGGTTGACTTAGCCACTCAGATGCATGCGCAGCGAGGCCTTGTTTAAGTGGCCACGGATCAGGTTTTGTTGAGAACTTATCAGGACCCTTAGATATGATCGGCTCAGCTGAGGCAGCGTTCGTGGTCCTTGGATGCCATCTGACTGTAGTGGACTCAGTCCTTGCAGTTACATGATCGTGGACGACTCCATGATCTGCTACTCAAAGGTCGTGGGTTGAGGGTAACTTTGGAGTGGGCAGATAAACACCTACCCCTCATTTGGGATGCAAAGTCACGAGATAGCAAGGAACGAGCAGCCAACCATCTGCTTCCACTTCCATGGTACTCGTATGTAGGGGTGATGATGGTAGAGAGAGATCCACCTCCCCATTGTTGCTTCTTTCCCCACTGTCTAGAGCAGGTGACGCGAGGTGAGGCATCCTCGATGGAGGAGAGTTGTATGGCTGTGCCCGAACTAGCCCCTCGTGATGGCAGTGACAGCTTCTGTAGCTGCGAGGAGAAGTCCCACGGAGGCAGCGTCTAAGCCTTGGACGAGGAGAAGGATCGGCGGAGTCTATCCCTCGCTGGATCTCTGCTCCACGACGGCGGCGAGCCAACATAGATGGAGATCCAGGGCTACATGCTGCTACTGCGAAGACATTGGAGATGGCTTGAAGGAGATTGCCGGAGGAGGAGAGCAACTAGCTCGACGGTGGCCACTCTGGAGGAGAGTCCCACATCGACCACAACATCCATCTCCTATGCTTCTACATGAAGAAGCCCATCGATGTAGGCGTAGCCCTGTGGAGCGTCGGGGGTGTTGAGGCCATCATTCAAGGATGCCTGGAGTTTTAGGGGTTCCTCGCCGGCAAGACCAGTCTCGACAGCACCATGAAGAACAAGGAGAGGCCCGGGCTCAAGACCTGATGTCGATGGCTCAAGAAGAGATACAGGTCAATCTTTTGTAGGAACGAAGCTGAGTATCTCCAGGAGAAGGTGAGAAGAGTGGCGTCAACCTCCCACCAGACTACCGTCGGTGATAGCTTCACGCTGAGAATAGATGATCGCGTCGTGCAGAGTGAGATTGCCAGAGGAGTACAGAGGCCTGGCCACAAGTTGTGGGAGAATATAAGTGCAGCAAGGAGAATATTAACAGCCACAATCCCTCACTGGAGGTCCAAGCACGACGGCGCTCATTGGACAATGGAGCGACTGAGATCCTCACTTGAGGAGAACCTGACAGAGATGGCCCTCACGAACAGAGCCCCACCATGACTCTGGTAGACTAGCATGTGACTCAGAGAGGAAGAAGCACCAGAAAAGTTGCGAGGGTGAAGTCTAGGGCGGCCGATCGCCATTGGAGAACCTCCCTCGCAGCGGCGGTCGTGAATGGAGTCTCGGACTCCTGGATCGCGAGAACGCAGAGAAGAGGGGACCTGAACCAGTTTGAGTCTCCCAGACCGTCCAGAGAACCGGTTGCTCTCAAAAGTGAACCGCTGGTTCACATGAGGCCAGCTTCAAGGGGGGGCCGCAGCCCTGGGGTACACGTGCCTGATCCCTATTGGCTAATGGAGGTAAATAGCTCAGTATATATGTATATCTTTAATAAATCCTAGAAAAATACAAACAAGGTACTGTTTTTCTCAGAAAAATGAGTAGAACACAACTAAAGCAAAATATCATTCTCTTGATGCATGAATATCAGTGATATCTTGTTAGTTTTGAAATGCTTAATTGATGGATAATAAATATCAAACGTTGGCCTAAAATTATGAGAATATGTCAGTAAATCAATATTCATGCTTATAATCCAGTGTATGTCAGTGATTATGATGATGATGCACGAAATCATGTAATTTGCTTAATATGTCTAATTAGGGCTAATAACCCTAATAAAATGCAATAAATACATACGTGCTCTATAAATGATGAAATTTACAGAGAAAGATCATATCAGTATATTGAACCTCAGTTTTAATTATGAGATCATAATGATGAACAAAATCCATGTTATATGAAGATGAATATTAATACATGTTATAAAACCCTAATCTAGGTTAATGATGTAACCTAGGGTTAATATGTGCACAAAAAGGATATGGAACCTAATGTTCAGATGATGAACTTTGATAATGAGATGTAATCTGGAAAATGACATCAGTAAGATAATTATAAGACAAGAATGTAAATAATGATGCACACATACTAGTGGACTAAGAAAACCCTAATGAACACGATTAGGGTTAAGATGAGATGTAAGATGATGAGAATCTGATGGTAGTATATGATCTTGTCTTAATCAGGTTTAACAAAGAAATAGATGACATGAGGAACATGTGATTAGAATGATCTATATCTCTTGATCAAGGTACGCCATTACCTCTTGCTTGGCTTATAATACATTATGCTTGTGTTATATGGTAGTAAAGACTTGGCATATGGTATTGATTGAAATGATTGTTCTTGTATGATATATTACATGATTTTCCATACTTACTGCTATGAACTCATCAAACATGATATATATGTTCCATTATATGAAAGCATCAACTCTTTGGCAGTGTGCTTGGAAGTGACCGAACTCTTTGGTAGTGGTCACATTGTACATATGGAAGCACCAACTCTTTGGTAGTGTGCTTGGACCCAACTCTTTGGTAGTGGTCACATCGTACATATGATCCAACTCTTTGGTAGTGATCATAAAGGCCTTGAGATATAATTGAAAATAAGCTTAAAATATGTGTTCTCTTTTGTTATTGAATATCTTTGTGCAAGTATACGCTTTTCTTATATTCTTCTGTTACTGCCAAGTATTAGTTTTATCTTATTGCCAAGATATGATGAGAGGTATATAAAAAGACACGTAGGCGTACTCAGTACAATATTCTTGAAATATTGTGCTGACGTGTACCACATGTAATCTTTTGTTTTAGGTTGTGGTTATGCTTTTGAAGATCCAGGATAGTTGTGAGTTGTGTGGTGAGCTGATGTACAGGTGGACCTGTTGTCTTAATATCTTGTAGTTTAGTGGTAGTACATGTATATGTATAAGTTTGTTGTTCAATATGTAATATCAAATGTTGTAACAATTCATGTTGTAAATATATGTTGAATGGTGAACATGTGTGTATGGTTTTATTATTGTTCATGTACATGTGCTACTGATCATTGTTTCCTTCTGACTCCCTCGATTTTCTTCTTCTTAGCCTAGTGTGGGATGTTTAAATTGGAATGCTCGCTGAGGTGAGGGTTTCAATTTAGATGTCACACATCAGATTAAGTTTTAGAAAATCCGGGGACGTCACACATACATAGGTGTAGAACCATGTGTATAGTTTAGTACACATGTGTACTACCATGTGTATCGTTAAGTAATATGTATACACATGTGTATAGTCATGTGTATAGTTGTATATTGATTTTTACATGTGTACTATCATGCGTATTGTTGTGTATATCCAAGCATGATGGATCTGTAACAAGAGTGAGGCATTGGCAACGGTCCTGAAGATTTATGGAAGCTCAGGAAGGAAGACCGTTTCAATGTGCAGTGTGGGTTTTGGCATATCACGGTCATAAGTCATGCATCAGGGTTTCATCGCCGAAGACATCCACTGTTAGCAACCGTTATTGGGCCATTGTAAAAGCCGTTTTGGGGTGTAGGATTGGGTGTGAGGTCTACGTGAATCATGGCCCTTTTTATTTATGTATTGTAATTATGTGAAGTAATTTATATTTGATTTATGATAATTGTAGATAGATTATATCTTGATCATGCATTCAAAAACATGTTCACACTTTTTTGTTGGAATCGTGATTCTTGCCTTGTATAACGATGTGCAACTAATTCTATGACATGATGGTGTCATACATAAAACATTATTTGAAAGTAACTATATTTTTGTGTATTCCATTGTAAATATTTAAAAAGAAGTTCCAATTATATTTTTATATGAAACTATTATGATCAGAAGGCAATATCCAAATCTTATATAATCATATATCACATGTTAGTAGTCTCCATGACCATACAACTCTTCTAAATTTTTTTGATGGATGATTAACGTTACAAAAGTAACTAAGGAAATAACAAGATACAAATAATTTGTTAGTATATTAGATTATAATGTTATACACACACAAAAATTGTAATGTATGTATGTTGCTAATGCACCTTGATATTTCTTTAATTTGAAGAGATGTGGTTTACATTTTTATTAAAACTAAACCTGAGATGAATTAATATCTTGATAGAATTGACTGAATTTTATTTCAACAAACATTAGAATATAATGTTGAGTTTAGATAAAGGATGCAGGAAACAAAAATTGGTAGCACAGTTAAGTAATATATGAGAGAAAAGATGAAGAAAAGGTACATGTAATGTTAAGTGGTAATATATAAACTTTTTGGCCAAAATATATTATGAAATTGTAATAAATTTTTTAATGTAATTCATGAGATTATTCATATTAACTACTAAAATTAAAAACATGTATGATGTAGAGACTCATCGTTGCAGTTGAAGTAATGAAATTTAAATATATAGTATAAGTGTGAGAAAACATACATACTCAAGAAAGCCAAGTTATGAATGACCAGCATGTGAAGATTTGTGTTACACATAACAATTCATAAGGATTTTTTCACATTTTTTACTTCTTTTCACAAAGACTAAATTTAAGCTACAATATAACTTACTTCAAAGAGTTCTATTGTGTCCGCATTTTTTAAGTTTAATTGCCAATGTATAACACATAGTACATTAAGTGTATTGCTATAAACCATAACAACTATAAAAAAAATTATATAGAAGTAATGACTACAACTATTTTTCTACACTTGGTATATAATTAACGTGCCTTGCACGTGCATATACTTGTGTATATATATATATATATATATATATATATATATATATATATATATATATATATATATATATATATATATATATATATATATATATATATATATATATATATGGGTGTTCATTCATTGCCCGTGCGGGTAGCATGGATTTTCACTACCCTGCAACCAAAAAAGTAGCTCTCCTAGCTAAGAAAGTAACTCTGCTGTAAAAAAAGTAACTATGGTGTCAAAAAAGTAACTCTGCTGGCCAAAAAAATAACTCTGTACAAAATATACAGCAGATATATATAAGGACAGGTTTTTTGATTTTGGAGGGGCAAATGATATTATTTTTGGCTCAAATTTTTTGGAGATCTAGACAAAATAGTCCTCTACAATTTCGAAAAACTTTTTTTGAAAAAAAAGTGATCGGAAGGGTGGGCAAGTAGCTACCCGCGCGGGCAATAAAGATGGGCCCTATATATATATATATATATATATATATATATATATATATATATATATATATATATATATATATATATATATATATATATATATATATATATATATATATATATATATATATATATATATATATATATATATATATATGGGCGTTCATTCGTTGCCCGCACGGGTAACTTGGATTTTTGCTACCCTGCGGCCAAAAAAGTAACTCTCCTAGCTAAAAAAGTAACTCTGATGTCAAAAAAGTAACTATGGTGGCCAAAAAAGTAACTCTGCTGGCCAAAAAAGTAACTATGTACAAAATATACAGCAAATATATATAAGGACGGGTTTTTTTATTTTGTAGGGGCAAATGATATTATTTTTGGTTAAATTTTTTTGGAGAGCTAGACAAAATAGTCCTCTACAATTGCAAAAAAAAAATTTGAAAAAAAGTGGTGGGAAGGGTGGGCGGGTAGCTACCCGCGCGGGCAATAAAGATGGGCCCTATATATATATATATATATATATATATATATATATATATATATATATATATATATATATATATATATATATATATATATATATATATATACACACACACACACACACACACACATACATGCTATATCTGTAAAACAATGGAATACTTCCAAAATCTTGTGTCAATATATGAACCACCAAAAACCTCCCCAAGGATCTGAGAGTACAAGGATGATACATAAGACTCTACTACAAAACACTAGTAGCATATCCAACCTTCAATGGCTACTTCTCCTCCTATTTCTCAGCCTCAACTACATGATCTCTACCTCATCGTGCATGACCACCTAAAAGATGTGGAAACCCACGAGGTCAAACCAAACGTCTCATCAAGAAACTCACCACCACAACTATTATAAGCACTAGATAAACTTAATGCAGCAAGATAACATATATTATAAGGTTGAACAGATTTAGTTAAATGGTATGAATAAAGCATTTAACACTATTAAGTAATTTAGGCATTTCCAACTAAATAGTAGAGAATCTTATAATTTTAGAAGAAATATGAAGAACATGTATAATAGTTGATTTCTCTTACTGCATTATAATTTAAGAAATCAATACAAAGATAAGGCAAAGGGGTCATCCAATGTGAAGTGTATTTTGACCCTAAGAAAATATCTACACGGTTGTATTAGACATTTTATTTGCCCTGAGGATTTGAGTCATACCACCCGAATCCAATCGACCACGAAGGCAAAATCAACATACAAGATCAATGGAAGAGCCGGAATCCATGATCTTCTCCTGCACTACTCGGTCAGTTTGAGTCTGCACCACAGTAACATATAGTCAAACTACAAAGACAACAAAGTATAGTCAAAGCTATAGTCATGTAAAGACAATAACTCATAATCAAATCTATGGTCCTATAAAACACCTAGTCCAGCTTGGTACAGGCCACGATGCTAAAAATAGGGTATATAACCCAATCACTGAGGTACAACCGCAATTGTCCTCTACCACATCACATCACATCACATGCTCATCACCGAGACCTGACTGTAGTCGTTCTCAAAACACTTGGGGTCAAGATGTCAAGGACACATAGTCACTTGCACCTCACATACTCAACAATATGCGCTCTGGGTTTTCCTTGGGAATACCCATTTAACCATCCAAAAAAGTATTGATGCTAAAGATGGATCTATGGCACAAGCCACCGACATGATTAGGGTTTCACTTGATTAATTAAGCCAACTGAGTATCTTTTAGCATCAATCAAGTTACAACATATGAACCCTAAATAGTTTTTCAAATGTAAGGGTATGTTACAACTCCAAAATATATAAAATGTGTGAAGTAAGTACTTGTCACATCATCACATGATACCATTGCCATACAAGACCATCAACATTATCACATCACTAGGGAATATCAATCCCTCATCACAACACTAGAGGATATCACCTCACACTAGGCATTGAGCCTCTTCCAAGTCATAAGACCCATCACACAATTCCTATATCACATCATTATCTCAACATATCTCAGCATGCCTCAAAAGGGCTCACAATCATTTCTCTATATCACATAAATTCACCATAGAAATTACTAGCTATGACTTTCAATCACCTACATGGTTAGCATCGTATAAGTAGGAGAGAGAAACAATACATCATAGCTGCATACTATCACATTGCACAAGGTAGACAACCATATTATAGTCCCACATTAGGGTTAGGGTTTCAACAACACATCCAATTAGGGTTTTACATGACAACACTATCAACAAACCCTAGGTATCCCACCTTCCCACATTCTTGTAACATATGGGTCAACCATCACCATCACTCCTCCCCAACACTAAGGATCAACATGCTCAAGAAAAACCATCGAATTAAGAGAGTAAGAGTTGAAGAGGTTAGGTGGCTAGAGAACACATATCATGATGATCGAAGGTCATGGCCAAGAACAGTAACCAAGAATCACCATATCACACCAACAATCATCTAGATTTTGGCCACACATGAATTAGGGTTTAGATAAAGAAGTAACTTCATGCAATATCATAAAAGGAACATTTCCCTAATAAAAATATCATTACCAATCAACAAGTAATCATGTTTTAGACAAAGTTGCATGTAGGATTAAAGTGTGATAATAGTAAGGGAAGAGAGTTATATAACCCACCTTAGATGATGGTTGCACCACCTCCAAGCAAGAAGCTCCAAAGACAAGAAAAAACCCTAGCTTTGATCTCCTCCACGACCAAGCTAGTCACCACCTTAAGAGAGAAGAGAAAACCCTAGGTTAAAGGGCAAGAAAGAGAACCCAAAACGTCAAGGCCGAAAAGAACAAAAGAAGGATAAAGGGAGAAGATCTTCATCTCACTCTTATACTACCATGAGAACCATGGATTTGACCTCTATAGACATATGTTTCTCAAAAGACCACTGTGGAAAACCATGGATTTGGCCAAGAGAAGGAGAAAGAGGTAGAGATTTGTAAGAAAACAAAATCAAGAGGTGGATTACTTACCAAGGATCAAAGAACCACTAAATATCACTAAGGAAGAGTCGTTTCCAAACTTGGATCACCACATGCAAAGGATTTTGACCACCAAACACCAAGGATGATCTTCTTCTCCAGCAAGCGCGCAAGGGTCAAATACAAGATGGAAGGGAGGGGGAAGGCTAAAAGAGATCCATGCATGTATAGGAGAGAGGTTATAAACATAAGAGTAGGAGGGAGATGAAATGGGGTTAGGTGTTAAGATATTAGGGTTCCTCAAGACACTTGTTCACCAAAGAACAAACATG
Organism: Alisma plantago-aquatica; assembly: GCA_963693085.1. Taxonomy (NCBI): domain Eukaryota; kingdom Viridiplantae; phylum Streptophyta; class Magnoliopsida; order Alismatales; family Alismataceae; genus Alisma; species Alisma plantago-aquatica. The sequence goes on from OY856413.1 coordinate 785,189,999, forward strand.
CATCCACTAGTTCAAACATCATCCAAAGAGGACCAAACTGAAAAATAAGCTTGGCATATGTTATTAAGGCATCTTAAGAGATTAGATTAAGGTTAAAGCATCTAATTTAAGCAAAGCAAGAACATCAAGAACGAAGATAGGTCAGGGGTCTTACAACCATATACCCCTAACAAGAATTTTTCCCCCAAACTCCTACATGAAAAGAGATGGGTACTTCCTACACATCTCTTCCTCAAGCTCCCACATGGCTTCCTATACGCCATGGTGATGCCACAAAACCTTAACCAAAACGATATCCTTCTTCTTCAACTTCTTGATCCTCCTATCGAGGGTCAACACATGGCCTTAAACATAGGAAACATCCTCATCTAACTCAACCTCCACATGTGTTGGGAAATGTGGGCACAGAGTATGCTAGCGGAAACAAAACATTTATCTATCTATATTCCCATAACAGCGAGATCGCATCAACTACTATGAAATAGGAAGGATGGTTCAACGAGTTTATACCTGGTCCTAGATCAAGTCTAGAAACAACAACTCATTGTGATGCTATTATATTCTAGTTTCTCTTGGATGGTTTTTGTGCAGCTCCTAGTCTTCTCCACGGATGGTAGACTGGATAGCTTTTGCAATGACTCCTACGGTGTCGCCACGGACTGCAAACTGACATTGTCCTCCTTACAGCAGCCAAAGGACTCATGCCTCTAGAGTAGTCCACACAGACCAACTACAACTCATGTCATTCTTGTACAATGGACAGGGAGGAGTTGTCTCTCCCATTGTCATAGCAGTCACCAACTTGCTCTCCCACAATAATGATCCTCAGATGTTCTCTCTCATCGCTATCCCTCCCTAGTTGGGTAGGAATTGTTTGGGCTCTCTTAGTTACCACAACCAAAGAGGAAAACAATTATTAGAGAAACTAATTCTCAATTGTGTGTATTTAGAAGCCCCCAATACCCCTCAATATATAGGCAAGGTTAGGGTCAGGGTTCCCAGTCTGTTCAGGATGTGTGTGGGAGTGGAAGTGTGAGACCCCTGACCTTGCTTAAAGTGTTGAAAAAGCTTAATTATCATAATTGAATTCTTATAACCCTAATATAACCTTATGATATGCTTTTAAATCATAATACAAGATTAAGTTTCAAATTTGGTCCAATTTGGACACTGTTTGAGCAAGTTATGCAATTTTATGTACATTTTGGACTTTTCTGTAATTTACCCAATCAAGGGGTTTTCTTTGCAATTTTTCACATGAATTATGTTTCTTAGATGTTATCTTATCATTCTTGATATTTTTTATCCATGGGGCCCATGGTTAAACCTTGGTTTGAAAGTATTTTCTCCAAGGGTAGTTTAGGGTTTACCCCTTTATGGATGAACTTCCTTTAGGAGCTATCCACTAATGATTTATTTGTTTTCCTTGGAAATTCAATAAATTGTGGATAATAAGGTCTCTATGATATGTGGGGTAGCTTCTTGTGTGTGTGATTGTATATTCTTAATAGTTTAAGGACATGGACACTTGGAAAGATACTAGAACTTCAACTTTTTACTTTTTCTTTATCTTAAAGTTTTATATACTTATCCCTAAGCACTCAAACGAACCATTTTATCTCCACCATTTCCCTCCTCCTACAAACCTTGTTCTCCCCCTGTACTTCTGCAAAGTTCCTGTCCAAGGAGGATGAAAGTGGGGATCTTCTTGGGGGAAAATCTCTAGGGTTGAATTGACTTCCTTTTAGGGTTTAAAAAGCCTCCTTCTAGTGATCTTGACCTAAAAGAGTAAGAATCCCCTTCTTTCCTCCATTTATTTTTGTTATCCTTCCTCCTCCCTTTTTCTAGGTTAGAACCTTGATTTTCCATGGTAGAAATTGCTCTAAAGCTCTAAAACCCTACCTTTCTTGCTCCTTATGCTTAGGGTTTGCTTATTGGATGAAGAAATTAAGGTGTTAGATGGACAAGTTCTCAGTTTATGCTTGGATTTTCTACCCTACATTCTTGTGTTTTCTTATGTTTGGGAGTTTATATTCTAATTAGAGGGAAGTTTTATAACTTATTGCTCCATGTTTATTGCTTACCATAAGCTTTCTAGCTCATGTTTTTGCTTTTAAATGATGATCCATGCACTAAAAAGCTATGCTTGACTTGGATTTTGATTTTTATAATGTTCCCTATTCTGATTTAAGTTCTTGATAAACCTATGATCATGTGTACATTATTCCTAATATGACTTGGATCAGGTTGGTTTGATAATAGATGGTGCTAAATGTTGGGTTATAGGGGAGACAGAGAAGGCAGCGGAAACAAAAATTTTCTCCTCCCAAACCCAGAATAAAGGAATCGTGCCAATGTCTATACAATAGGAAGGATGGTTTGTATAGACATACATTGTCCTGAGGCTTGCTTGGCAATGTTACCTCGTGGCTTGTGTGGTCTTCACCTCCGATCTTGGACGGTGTCTGTGCAGCTCCTGGTCTCACCAGGACTATCGGGATTGACAGCTGTCCTCCGAGCGGCAGAAGTCTCCCCCCTCTGTAGTAGTCCACACAGACCACCTGGAACTCCGATCTCCTTGTCCCACAAGGAATCGGAAGGAGTCATACCCTCATGTCGGCGTACTAGTCACTGACACACTCTCCTTCCACCAATCACTTTTCTGCATTTGTCTTTCCCTTGTTGTGCCTCCCTTATCAGGTAGCACTTGCTCGGGCTCTCTCGGTTACCACAACCAGGGAGAACGACAACTTTACAAAGCAACTGGTGTTCTAAGTTGTTGTACCTAAGAAGCCCCCAATACCCCTATATATAGGAGGGTCATGGAACAGGGTTCTCTACCCCGGGAAAATGCAGGATTAAAGTAGGAGTAGAAGGATTTGAGATTTTCCACAAAACAACCAACTGCGCCAACTGAACTGATCGTTTCATACATGAAATGGTCAGTTGGGGACCTGAGCCGATCGGTTCACACTTGAACCGATCGGTTGGGGCACCTGAGCCGATCGGTTCAAGCATGAGCCGATCGGTTCGTGGTCCTGTTCCAACTCGAATTGACTTTCATGTTTGTTTCCAACTAATCAAATATTAGTCCTTGTCCAAATCAAATTTGTACAAGTGAAACAAATATGTATTTGCAAAAAGAGTTTTCTGACTTTCCAAATGATCTCGGTTGGTCACACAAATCGACTGATTCAACAATTGAGCCGATCGTTTCATTTACACATGAGCCGATCGACTCACCACTTGAGTCGATTGGTTCATCAACCTGAGTCGATCGGTTCAACCCTATGAGCCAATCGGTTGGGGCAGTAGACTGTGCAAATCAATCAATTGTAGTTCCAATCAATCTGATACTCTTAATCATCTGGTCCAACACCTTGAACACTATGATTTTGAGCTATCAATTAATTGAGTGTTTAATTGAACTACTAAACTCCTTTAGTAATCAATCTAAACATTATTTGTGGATAAACTCCTCTTCCAGGTTAAATCCTATGTGTGTGACCCTACATGTCCATTTCACGTTGGCAGTGAAAGTCCATAACACTTATGACTTCACAAGCAAAGAGCGGTGCCTAGTCGCACATCAGTGCTACCCAAGTGAAAAGGAAAGTTGGAGAACAACTTTCAATTCTACAATCCGTGAATGGTGTTACAGTGAATGTATAATTCCTTTGTCACTGATATCCCGAATGAACTCAAGGCATGGAACAGTCATCCTGTCAACGTTCATTCACTTTCTTGATCTCAGAGTAGACTGGAGGAGATATGTATGACATCAATATCACATACTGATTCACACATGTGTGTGCACTCCTATCTCAATCCTACTCATCAAGTGGCCATGGATATCAAACTCCCTCAGGAGGGACAAATCTCATATCTATCATTCACCCCTCAAAAGCCCCATGTGTCAAAGCCACCCAATCATCACCTTTATAACAACTCATGTTTCAGGACTACGTTTGATGATGTCAAAGTGTACCCAACGACATGTGTTGAGTGTAGTGATTTCAGGTCAAAGAATCACATTCACCACCATCACTGTGAGAACTGACTGTGACTACCATGTCATGGTTCCATGTGTCAAACTCACAGTGGGTCTGTCCAGTAAACTTGTTCTCTAACAAGTACCTATGTGTTTGGTTCGATATCTCCATATCATGACTAATGAGAATTTGTCATCAACCAACACCACAATCTAGTCTTGTGTATCATTGTTGTCTATCTACCTTCCACAATGACATCCGACTAGGGACATAATAAGAATGTACAAACTCTTAGCATCCGTATGATCTGATTGTTCAGGTCCTCAACATGAAAGCATACGTCATGGAGCACTGTCATTCTCTAGACATTTAATCTATTCTATCATTATCTCATATGACCGAACCATAAAGAATTGGAAGCTTGCCTTTGATGTTTATCAAATCAATCTCAATGTATCACACCAATCATCCCATGATTGGCTCTTAGGGCATACATACCAACAGACTCCCACTTGCATTGTGAGCCAATCACCATTGAATCATATTCATAGTGATCTTCAAACATGTCCCACATGTTACTATACTCTAGTGCTTACGCAGTGAGTTATGGCAACACCTTACCAGAGTCGGTATTAACAGCATGTCTCTCATCTCTTCATTGTACGTCACACGTATGAGATGGAGTTGTCGTAATATGTGATATAGTATTCCTTTGCTAACATTTAGCCACATTGCATGACCAAGTACTCCTTACTTGTCAACAAGGATCAGAATATCTATAAGTTCATCTCATGAACTTCCAGATCCATATAGTATCCACTGATGTTCTCTAACACACAGATACTTCACTTTTTTCCTTTTAAACAACTTTCTTAGAACGTTTCCATTAACAAACATTCACTTTTATATATATCTCATATATATATTGTGATTAATTTTCTGTCTTTTTCAGAAGTTCGCATCAGTGTAACTCTTTACAATGAACCCTTCCTTATTTCCGTAGAACTAGTACTTATCAAGTTCTTATGGTATTCCAGTAACCCTTACTGGAACTAGATAGACATCCACTCGTCATGTCCCACATACGAGTTATCAGGATGAGCACATCATATTGTCATGTCCTACATACAAGATGATGAATGCACTTTATTTTGCTATGTCCTATACATGCAAGATAATGGGATGATTACATACATGATATATCCATATCTATTCTTAGTGTTCCCATTCTTCATAAGAATTGGACACTTGGCCTTGGGATACTAACTCCATGTAACATGAACAAGTTTTCTCCCACTAAATCTGTGCACATTGAACCCTTCAGTATAGATTGCCAATGTATGCTCTCTCTTTTTAGTTCAAGAGGTTTTCCAAGAACTATCTCTATAGATCTATATTCCTATCATAGGAAATATCTCTATCTTCCTTAGAGATAATTTCCACTTTACATTTCCATTCTAGAACATTTCCATTTCAAATCAACATGTGGAATGCAAATACGCTCCCACTAAATCACATATCCCTTCTTTATCTTTGTCATATCAGTCAAACCCTTTGACTATATTATCAAAGTAAAGATCCAGCTCTGAGTTGCTTGTACTCAATCAATCACATTGATTAGTCCATTGTAACTTATAGACTTCATTTGCATTAATGGATTCATAAACCTCATAGGTTGTGTCACATACACATCCTTGTTTTATTCCTCATAGGAATGTGGTTTTAGTATTCGTATGCCAAATTTCTTAGTCATTAAGTTGCAATCAACAATCATCATCTTTCTCAAAATGTTATCCATGTGTCTTAATGCTTAAGACTCATTCGCACTTATGGATTTCATCCCAATGGGTGATACCATCAAGGTCATACCTTATGGTTCATATGGAAGTCATTTAGGATGTAATGGTCATGAACCATAACTCAAAATCTGGTTCCTCATATTCATCTAGATAGTTGATTCATCACATGACCAACTCATCACATAGATAATCGAGGTGTATCTGTCAAGGATATAAGAACTCACAACTCCTTGTGATTCTTAATGTCCTTTTCTTAGTGTGGGTATTCTTTATTTAAGAAGAACTTAGTTATTTGATAATCATCCTCTAACTCCTTAGAGTATGACTCCTTTTTATTTAGACATCATCATGCCTTAATCACTAGCTTACTATGATACACTATCATAATCACTCATAAGGATCTCAAACATTTAGTTCAAGTATTTTATTCATTGATCTCATCAAGAATTAGCACTTTACCAAATTCGCACTTCATCTATGATATTCTTGAACACTTCAAGACATTCATATTGGTATTTCTCTAAACACCATTTGAAGTACTAGCATTAAGTCCAATAGGTATGTAAATACATCACATGTATTATACCTAATAAGATAATCAATCTCCCACTATGACTAGTGAAGATTGATCATGTCCATGAGATTCATGTCTCTTACTGGTTTTCTAACCAAAAAGAGTCTAGTCTTATCCATCATATGGAAACTAGAAATGAATTTCTCATGATTTATGCTAATTTGATTGTTTGAGTTATCAATAACTTTTAGGTATCAAATTATCTTATGCATACCAAGTACCACAAGATAAACAAGGCACTACCACAAAGATTGAAACATCAACTTTATTAATTGCCATCATTGTGATACAATATGCAAAAATTAAGGTGTTTCTATCCATTGGCAAATATGGAATAGCAGTTCATAACTCTATTACATGCCTTCAAGGCTAAAATAAACTAAAGTACTCCTATCTATGGCGGCAACACTTGCCCCATTTATTGGGTGCTTTACACTTTATATATTGGTATCATATACCTCAAAAGTGTTATAAGTTTATTTCATGACACCTTCAGGTGGAGACGTTTGTCGCCTCCTTCTTCTTTAGTTCTTCCAGATAGAGAGGACAATTCCTTTTCCAATGTCCTAGCTTTTGACAATGGTGGCAATTTCCTCTCTTGGTCACACCTCCCTTGGCCTTGAGAGTTGAAGACGACTTGGGCTGCTGGCTAGCATCAGAACCTTTCTTAGCCTTGCCTTTGCCCTTGCGCTTGGACTTGCCTTTCTTGTTGTTGATCATCATCACAGACTTAGGCTTTTCCTTCTTCATCTATGCCTCAGTTGTCCTCAACATGCCCAACAACTCTGTCAACGGCTTGTCAAAGTTGTTCATGTTGTAGTTCATCACAAACTGACTATAGGATTCTAGCAATGATTGCAGTATCACGTCAGTAGCCAACTCTTGGCTCAGGGGAAATCCCAGTCTCATCAAGTTATCCACATACCCAATCATCTTGAGCGTGTGAGGACCAACTGGATCTCCTTCTGTCATGACACACTTGAACAACACCCTGGAGACATCATATCTCTCTTGTCGTGCTTGATCTTCATACATGTTCTTGAGATGCTAAATCATCTCAATGACACTCATGTTCTCATGTTGTCCCTGCAACTCGTGGTTCATGGAGCACAACATCAAGCACTTTGCATCAATGGCATCTTCAGAATGCTTCCTATAAGCATCCCTTTCTGCCTTTGGGGCGGTAGGAGCAGGTTCCTCTGGAGTATCCAGGACATAGAGCTTTCACTCTTGAGTGAGAACAATTCTCAATGTCCTAAACCAGTAATGGAAGTTAGTCCCATTTAGCTTGTCCTTTTCAAGGACCGATCGCAACGAAAAGTGATTGTTGTTTGTTGTCATTTGTACTACAAAAGGAAATATATGCAATTTAATCCAAAACTCAATTTTGACTTATTTTGATTGATTTGAAAGGTCGACGATATAACTAGGACTTTAATTAATTATCGCTCCCACTATTTTTGTTCAAATTGATAGCCCTCACCATCAATTCGGAAGATTACAGCATACAATCTTCTAGTGGGTCAAGATCCTAAAATCCTCTGAGTCATGGACCAGCTAGGGCTGTCACCCACAACTTAGATCTTCCAGGTAGGCAACTTTTGCCAATTGCATCATATGCAACTCTTGAAAGATGTCATATGTAACTCCTTGCCATGATCACCTCCATGCCTCAAGGTGCTAGATCCTATCTAGGTCACCTTATTAAGTCTGACCCAAATCCAACATGATGAATATGCACCTTGCTAGGGCAGACCCACATATCCATCCTTCACACTTCCACGAGATAGACGGTGCACCACGCTAGGGCGTGCCCACACTTGGCCAATCAAGCTTTTCACATGTGTCGCATTTGGAAGGCATCTAAAACTTTAATATTTAATGAGGTTTTTGGTTTTTATAAGTACATATACATATCCAATCACCACAATACATAGTACGTATCATATACATGTTATATCCCATAGAAAACATGCAAAATGATAAAAGTGATGATTATGGCCATCCTAATGTGATTCCTCGAGCCAAGAGGAATCATGGTCATCTAGGTCTACATCACATGAAACTTGTACAAGATGAACTTTGTGCTTTGCCATTCTGGGTTTGATAAATTCATCTCCATGATTGATCGGCTCGCCATCATGCCGATCAGTTGGGTGCCACCAGCCGATCGAGTGGCTCCTCCAACCGATTGATTCGTTTGGTCATCGTGCATCTCCTCATGGCCACCACCCACTTGTCTAGCTCCTCGAACTGGTCGTCTGGAATGCCAACTGATCGGTTCACACCTTGAACCGATCATCTCAGTCATTGTCAAGTTGTCCGTCGTTCTTTGACATAACAAGAAATAAAAGTTTTATCATATTTACATTTGAATAGGGAAACCTCGAGTTACATTCGGGGGGAGCAAAGGTAGGAAAGAAATCTCGAGTTATCTCGAGTTACATCAGGAATAAGAGATAGGGAATCGGTGCGCATACTGAGATGCAAGCAACCACATTCAACCAAGCACACATACATAGGGTTTATTGGCCATAACCATGCTATACATCCACCACAAAACTCATTTAAGGGTGACGCATATCGAGTGCATTCATATTACATATCATATATGTATATTGGGATTTATGGATTTAGGATTGGACATGCATAAAGCCAATTTTATTTGCATCGTATGCAATAAATAAAGGCGACAAACCAAAATCAATCACACCGATAATCCTAAAGTATAGAGCAGTTGACGTGGCTCTGATACCACTGTTGGGTTATAGGGGAGACAGAGAAGGCAGCGGAAACAAAAATGTTCTCCTCCCAAACCCAGAATAAAGGAATCGCGCCAACGCCTATATAATAGGAAGGATGGTTTGTAGAGACATACCTTGTCCCGAGGCTTGCTCAGAAACGTTACCTCACGGGTTGTGTGGTCTTCACCTCCGGTCTTGGAAGGTGTCTGTGCAGCTCCTGGTCTCACCAGGACTGTCAGGATTGACAGCTATCCTCTGAGCGGTAGAAGTCTCCTACCTCTGTAGTAGTCCACACAGACCACCTGGAACTTCGATCTCCTTATTCCACAAGGAATCAGAAGGATTCGTACCCTCCTATCGGTGTACTAGTCACTAACACACTCTCCTGCCACCAGTTACTTTTCTACAGTTGTCTTTCCCTTATTGTGCCTCCCTTATCGGGTAGCACTTGCTCGGGCTCTCTCAGTTACCACAACTAGAGAGAATAACAACTTTGCAGAGCAAATGGTGTTCTAAGTTGTTGTACCTGAGAAGCCCCCAATACCCCTATATATAGGAGGGTCATGAGATAGGGTTCTCTACCCCGGGCAATGCGGGATTAAAGCAGGAGTAGAAGGATTCGAGATTTTCCACAAAACAACCAACTACGCCAGCTGAACCAATCGTTTCATACATGAAACGGTCGGTTGGGGACCTGATATGATCGGTTCACACTTGAACCGATCGGTTGGGGTACCTGAGCCGATTGGTTTGTGGTCCTGGTCCAACTCGAATTGACTTTCATGTTTGTTTCCAACTAATCAAATATTAGTCCTTGTCCAAATCAAATTTGTACAATTGAAACAAATATGTATCTGCAAAAAGAGTTTTCTGACTTTCCAAACAATCTTGGTTGGTCACACAAATCGACCAGTTCAACAATTGAGCCGATCGTTTCATTGACACATGATCTGATTGACTCACCACTTGAGTCGATCGGTTCATCAACCTGAGCCGATCGGTTCAACCCTGTGAGCCGGTCGGTTGGGGTAGTAGACTATGCAAATCAGTCAATTGCAGTTCCAATCAATCTAATACTCTTAATCATCTGGTCCAACACCTTGAACACTATGATTTTGAGCTATCAATTAACTGAGTGTTTAATTGAACTACTAAACTCCTTTAGTAATCAATCTAAACATTATTTGTTGATAAACTCCTCTTCCAGGTTAAATCCTATGTGTGTGACCCTGTAGGTCCATTTCACGTTGGCAGTGAAAGTCCATAACACTTATGACTTCACAAGCAAAGAGCGGTGCCTAGTCGCACATCAGTGCTACCCAAGTGAAAAGGAAAGTTGGAGAACAACTTTCAATCCTACAATCCATGAATGGTGTTACAGTGAATGTATAATTTCTTTGTCACTGATATCCCGAATGAACTCAAGGCATGGAACAATCATCATGTCAACGTTCATTCACTTTCTTGATCTCAGAGTTGACTGGAGGAGATATGTATGACATCAATATCACATATTGATTCACACATGCATGTGCACGCCTATCTCAATCCTACTCACCAAGTGGACATGGATATCAAACTCCCTCAGGAGGGACAAATCCCTTATCTATCACTCACCCCTCAAAAGCCCCATGTGTCAAATCCACCCAATCATCACCTTTATAACAACCCGTGTTTCAGGACTGCGTTTGATGATGTCAAAGTGTACCCAACGACATGTGTTGAGCGTAGTGATTTTAGGTCAAAGAATCACATTCACCACCATCACTGTGAGAACTGATTGTGACTACCATGTCATGGTTCCATGTGTCAAACTCACGGTGGTTCTGTCTGGTAAACTTGTTCTCTAACAAGTACCTATGTGTTTGATTTGAAATCTCCATATCATGACTAATGAGATTTTGTCATCAACCAACACCACAATCTAGTCTTGTGTGTCATTGTTGTCTATCTACCTTCCACAATGACATCCGACTATGGACATAATAAGAATGTACAAACTCTTAGCATCCGTATGATCTCATCGTTCAGGTCCTCAACCTGAAAGCATACGTCATGGAGTATTGTCATTCTCTAGACATTCAATTTGTTCTATCATTATCTCATATGACTGAACCAGAAAGAATTGGAAGCTTGCCTTTGATGTTTATCAAATCAATCTCAATGTATCCCACCAATCATCCCATGATTGGCTCTCAGGGCATACATACCAACACTAAACACCTATCGACCAATGGTCAATTTTAGGGTTAAAAGTTGATTTCTTCTATAAACACATGACTCAATGGTGATACCATTGCAACAACCGATGGTGTTGTCTTCATGACAACTGATGGTGGTGACAAAGGGTGTCAACTGATGTTCACCCCTTAGGTCAGGTGTTGGCCTAATTAGAAGCTTAGTGATTAACAACTAAGTACCCTAATGATGCTATTAATCAATGGTGATATTAGTTTGATATTTAATAGTGATTAATGAATAAAGTGCTAATCTAACAACCTATGGTGACTTAATGGTCACTATTGATGGTGTATCGGGTCTCCATAATCTATGGTGAGTTAAGCATTTAGTTGTAGCATCAATTAAGCTTTAAACCAATGGTTTCTTGGGTCATTTGATGCAATGGTCAGACCTATACTCCAATTGATGGTTTTAATATATGAACTTGACCTAATTGTTAAGATCTAATGTTTCTTCATCAGATAAATTGGAATGATTCCTAAATGTAATATGTTGGTCCTAATAAAGTGATTTAAATGGTTTCCTATATGTGATCAACTTAAGAAGCTCATTTACTGATGGCTTATTTTAAATAAATAATCGCTTGTGGGTTTTACCCTACTCTCAATGGAACTTTTTATGTTGTTGATCAAGGGATGTATAGGGTTAGATGGCGACTCTTTATAGAGAACAACTCAAAGATTTCATATGTGGTTTGTTCAAGATGTTTACTTATGTAAACAACCAATGGCTTTACCTTTCAACATTTAATGGTTAGAAGTTGATGCCTCACTATTCCCATTTGTTTTGGGTGAAGCGTGTAGTGTAATGTTATGATTCTGATGATGAGAATTTGATGGTTCAGTGCCTTAAAATTGTATTCTTACCCTTTCCCTCATATGATTATGATTTATAATCACCATAACGAATTAATGGGTCACCCTAATGAGGCATAGCTTGATATACCTAGCTTTAATATAACTACATGTTGGTAATTGGGTATAAATAGTCCTTGAATGATTCATACAATCATGGAGTACTCTCTTATTGTTGTTGAAACCCTAGTATGATATAACTCGATGGTTACACCTTGATTTAAGTGTGGGTTCATACTTGAGAATAGTATGGAATGTGATGGTGATGCTTCACCTTATGCATCCATGATCCAATGGGGACATCGTGAGTTAGGGTTTGGGTATGAGTGTTGATTAGTAACATTAATATAATTTATCTTGTTGAACCTAACTCTAATGCAAATAGATAAAGATGAGTACTCATGTTTAATCTTCTTATATGATGGCGTGATGGTGGAATAATCTCCTTATATGATCATAACCTTAATGTATTAATTGGTGGTTATCATAGCCACATGGTTGATACTTTCTTATGCTAAACATGTGCATTATGAATATGATGAGGGTTAATCATATCTAGATTCTTTGCATGTTGAGGTAATAAAGGAATGTTCTTAATGTTAATATAACCCTGCTATGATTGTTTATGAATATCTCCCAATGCATTAAATGCAATATTGTGTTGATCCGGTGTATTATATGTAAGTGATGTTGTTGAGCCTTGTTATAAGGCATGAAAAGATAATGATGATGTTGCAGGGAATAGTATGATGGTATTAATGACCTTTAGGCATGGTTGAGCCCTGAATGAGGTGTAATCCTCTTATGTTGATAAGGGTTGATACCCTATGATATTGTGAAAAGAATTTATATCTTGTGATAGTATCATGACTAGTGTGGTCTCATGAATGGCAAGTGAATAGTATCATGTGATGATGAGATGAGAAATTATGTTTCACACATTTTATATCTTATGAAGTTTTGATACTTATATGCTTGCTAGAAGTGAATTAGGGTTTGTATGTCCACTTGTTTGATCCAGCCTTAATTCACCCAATTGGAGATAACTAATCAAGTGAAAATCTAATCATGTAGTGCCATGTGCCATAGAACCATCTTCTGTGTCAGAACTTGTTGGATGGTGAAACGATTATTCCTAAGGGAAACTCGAATCACATACTATTGAGTATGCGGGGTGCTTGTCATCCTGACACCAAGTGTTTCAGGAGGATGGTTGCGGTCATACCTAGCCCACTTTTTTATAACAATTGTGGTCCAGTCTCAGTGATTATAACATGATGTGATTAGAGGACAACTGTGGTGGTACATTAGTGATTGGATTTGAATACCCTAGCTACTAGCATCGTGACCTATACCAAGGTGGGCTAGTTACAGGACTATATGTCACTGTTTCACAGTTTGACTATATATCATTGCGGTGCAGACTCGTACTGACCAAGTATGGAGAAAATCTTGGAATCCGGCTCTTCCTAGATTCTATATGGAACTCATTGTGACCAAGCGGTGGTTAGTTGGACTTTGAGTGGTACGACTCAAACTCCCAAGGGCATAATAAAAGATGCAAGACAATAGTCTAGCATATCTATTTAGGGTTATACACAATGATTCATATTGGATGATAATCCTTGTTTGCTTTCTTTTCATTGAGATCATGTATAGTACAATAAGATATAATAGATATGCTTATGCTTTAGTTATGGTCATGTTGTAAACATGCTTATGTTGTCAAATATACTGACAATGATGGTTAAGATGATGTTGCTAGCTATGTTTAATATTGCTAGCCATGCCTATGTAATTAGAAATGCTTAAATTGCTAATCATGCCTATGTAGTTAATTGTACTATGATGTTAGTTCTACTTATGATATAGATTTGTTCCCTTTATTTGAGATGCCAATATTGATAGCCATGTTATGTTACTAGACATATTCATGATGTCAGGGATGCTTACGCTACTAGATTGCTTGTGTTGTTAGCAAGGAATATGATGATATTCATATTAATGATAATGATTGTTATTAGATGCAATTTGATGATGTTATTAGATGCAATTTGATGAAATTTGAGTAGATATCTATCCAGAGAAATGAATTTATTTGTTACCTATATATACATTGATAATCTTACTTGTTGCTAAGATTATTTTCTTAATCTGTTTAGTATAGTTGAACTGTTCAATATGTTCAATTGATTATTAAATACTCCAATTGCTTAGTTATCTACTATTTTAAATGTTGTAATCAATAAGCGTTGTTGAAGGTTATATCTCTTACTGGGACATGGATCTCACCCTTGTGGTTCGCCACATTTTTCTAGGTAATCAGAAGTGACAAAAACAAACTTGTGGCAGCAAAGAGGAGCTATAGTAATGAATTTTTGAGAAAGTTGATTAGATGTCTAGTGTGTCCTAGAGTCATCCCTGTACTCTCAGGTCCGAGCGAGAAAATTTTGTATATGATGTTTCAAATGAATTAGAATTTTGTTAGCATATTAATGCTTATTTGTGTGGCATATATTAAATATTGTTCTCCTATGTATATATGTTGTGGCTAAGATGATAGAACAATTTGTATCAAATTCTTGACATAGTATGGATATAAGAAAGATGTTGGGCTCTTATGAAAATGTTTCTGAGCAGGTGCTAATGTTGAAATTAGTTTTAATTTACCCATATTTTTTGGTATGTGATTAATTAGTGATCGATTGTGTTTTATGTTTTGAGTAATCTCATTTAGTGTAACAGGTTCTTACAAATTGGTATCAGAGCTTTAGGTTCACTTAGTATATAGGGACACTAGGACTTAGGACTAAGATGATGTCAAAATTAGGAATATAACATAAAAATATGGTGCATACTGCCTAATCTCAGTATTTGAGTGACCTAGCTAGGTATTCAAATATTGAAGAAAAGGTAAGTATGGAACTTTTAGATTGTTATCTTTTTTATTACTCTGATCAAGTAGTCATTTTGAAGCAATCTAAAGAGCATAATGAAGCAAAAATCATGGTGTAGATAACTCAATATTACCTTAAGAGAAGATGAGGTACATCATTATCTATCAAAACTTGAATTGTTGGTAATTATAAGAGAAAGATATAAGACCATGAAATCTAAATCTGAATACAAATAAGCAAAAAGAGGAGTTCTTGAAGATGAAATTCAAGAAGATAATAAAGTAAAATATAGATAATTCTATTCTTATAAAGTGATTCAAGGTATAAAATTCACATAAGATGGAGAGAACTCCTATAATAAGTAAAAATGAGAAGATAAATGGGAACAATGACAAAGGAATAAGGTGGAACTTAAGTTAATCTCATACCAATATATGTGTGTAAGAAAGTGTTAATGTAAAATTAGCATGGCATGTGAAAGAAATTAAGGGAGATGATCCATGTTTAATGAAGAAAATGAAGAATATGATGATTTACCTGTTGATAAGTGGTTGAAAAACATAATAAAATAAGAGAACATACCCTAGTGGGATAAATAGTCATCAAGGAAGGAGTAATGAGATATGTTAATCATGATGATTCATATGCTAATGGCAAGAAACCCGAAATGAAAAAGGTGAAATGATACATAAGAAGTTGTAACATGCATAATGAAAATAGTATTGGTTACCTTTTTTCTAGTGACCCTTGAATAATGTTGCTATGATGTGAGAAGTGTGTTTCCCTTTGTGTCTTTCCTTTCTAGGGCACATCTTTCAAGTGGATCATTGCCACTTGGTATGTGTGGATTCATTATAAACATGAGGTTGGTTGGATTATTATAGCAAAATGTTGCTTGGACCATGGTTCCAAGATCATAAAGTCTATGATGAGTATGCTTTTGATCCTTCCAATAATTAGGAAGACTCCTCTTATATGTCTTAAGATTTGATTATGTTGGTAAAAGTAGATGAGATAAGGACGTGAGTTCCTTATAGCATATGAGGTGGATACCAAGGTAATGAATCCTAGTATCCAAGATGTATCAACAGTATGGGAAGTATGTGAATATTGGAGATGTTTATTAAATGAACATTCCAAGTATTCCTCTCCCTTAGAGAGAGAGTGAGTTGATGATGAACCTCTAAATGTTGTTTGGAGGAAAAACAAAAGTGATTCTATAATGTTGTGTATGGTTTAGTGATAGTTGGGCAAGACCACTATCAAGGATAGATGGTTTGCTGATCAGTAAACATGTGCTACCATGTTCCTTTAAGATAAAATATCCTTTAGACACAAGAGTTAGAATGGATGACATAAGTTACATGACCATGATGAGTTTAGGATTATGTCCTTTAGACTAACCAATGTACCAATAGAATTTATGAATTGGAGAACCAGAATGTTCAGGTCATGTATTACAAGTTGTAGCAAGCTTTGAATGATGAAATCTCAACGTATTTCAGATATGATCATTAACATGGTTAACATCTTTGCTAAATCTTAAGAATGTTGAAGCAACTATATTTACGTGTGACAATTCTAGAAAGAGTGAGTTGGGGGTTGACTAGAGTATCCTCTTGGAGTTATGATACCTTTGTTAAGTATTTTATGTGAATCTTGATAAGATGAAGACAATTCCATTTCTCCACCCCTAACAAGGTCAATCAGGAAGTTATATTTGTTAATGGTTACATACAAGTGTATGATTCTTCAACCAAACAGATGGTCAGTCCACCATTGAGATGATTGGAGAATCCTCTAAAAACATATTTCTCATAGTTCTTGAAAATTAGGGGATGCCTACATCGTTGATTGAGTTGTTAATTACAACAACCATTAAAGGAGCATAGAGATGAAACCTTGTAAAGTTGCATATGATAAGAGATACATAATGTTCTATGTTTGATAAGAGCTAGTGAGTATGACTTTTGAGTAATGTGTTGATACAATAGATATAATTTCAGGATGATAGCTAGAATTTAAAGTTGAAAGTTACTACTAGATTTGTACAGATGGCACAACAAGTTTCTATGTTCCATATTTGCAAATGTCTTCATATGTGGGGGATTTTGTGCTGACCCAAAATAAGATATTTATGAATTAAAAGAGAAGAACATGACCTCTATAAGAGCAATGTGATATTACCATAATATGGAAGTAACCATGTGTAATCTTTATGATTATGTGCATGAGAAGTATCCATCTATGTGTACCTTTGATTTTGGGGGCGAAGTCCCTATTAGGGGTTTATGGTTGTGAGATCCCTAACTTTGATTAAAGTGTTGAACAAGCTTAATTATCATAATTTAATTCTTATAATCAAATTTGGTCCAATTTGGACACTATTTGAGCAAGTTATGCAATTTTATGTACATTTTGGACTTTTCTACAATTTACCCAATTGAGGGGTTTTCTTTGCAATTTGTCACATGAATTATGTTTCTTAGATGTTATATTATCATTCTTGATCTTTTTGAGCCATGGGGCTCCTGGTTAAACCTTGGTTTGAAGGTGTTTTCTCTAAGGGTACTTTAGGGTTTACCCCTTTATGGATGAGCTACCTTTAGGAGCTATCCACTGATGATTTATTTGTTTTGCTTTAAAATTCAAGAAACAAGTGATAATCAGGTATCTATGATATTTGGGGCAGATTCTTGTGTGTGTTCTTGTATATTCTTAATAGTTTAAGGCCATGGACACTTGGAAAGATACTAGAACTTCAACTTTTTACTTTTTCTTTATCTTAAAGTTTTATATACTTATCCCTAAGCACCCAAATGAACCATTTTCTCTCCACCACTTCCCTCCTCCTACAAATCTTGTTCTCCCCCTGTGCTTCTGCAAAGTTCCTATCCAAGGAAGAAGAAAGTGGGGATCTTCTAGGGGGGAAGCTCTATGGTTGCAATTCACTTCCTTTTAGGGTTTAAAAAGCCTCCTTCTAGTGATCTTGACCTAAAAGAGTAAGAATCCCCTTATTTCCTCCATTTATTTCTTTTTTATCCTTCCTACTCCCTTTCTCTAGGTCAGAACCTTGCTGTTCCATGGTACAAATTTCTCTAAAGCTCTAAAACCCTACGTTTCTTGCTCCTTATGCTTAGGGTTTGCTCATTGGATGAAGAAAGGTGCTAGATGGACGAGTTCACAGCTTATACTTGGATTTTCTACCCTACCTACTCATTTTTTTGTTATTTTGGGGAGTTTCTATTCTAATTATAGGCAAATTCTATAACTTGCTCCACGTTTATTGCTTACCATAAGCTTGCTAGCTCATGTTCTTGCTTTTAAATGATGATCCATGCACTAAAAAGCTATCTTTGACTTGGATTTTGATTTTCATAACGTTCCCTATTCTGATTTCAGTTCTAGATGAACCTATGATCATGTGTACATTATTCCTAAGGTATAATATGACTTAGATCAGGTGGGTTTGATAACCGATGGTGCTAAACACCTATCAACCAATGGTCAATTTTAGGGTTAAAAGTTGATTTCTTCTATAAACACATGACTCAATGGTGGTACCATTGCAAAAACCAATGGTGTTGTCTTCATGACAACTGATGGTGGTGACAAAGGGTGTCAACTGACATTCACCCCTTATGTCAAGTGTTGGCCTAATTAGATGCTTAGTGATTAACAATTAAGTACCCTAATGATGTTATTAATCAATGGTGATATTAGTTTGATATTTGATGGTAATTAATGAATATAATGTTGATCTAACAACCTATGATGACCTAATGGTCACTAATGATGGTGTATCAGGTCTCCATAACCTATGGTGAGTTAAGCATGTAGTTGTAGCATCAATTATTCCTTAAACCAATGGTTTCTTGGGTCATTTGATGTAATGGTCGAACCTATACTCCAATCGATGAATTTAATATATGAACTTGACCTAATGGTTAAGATCTAATATGTTTCTTCATCCAATAAATTGGAATGATGCCTAAATGTAATATGTTGGTCCTAATAAAGTGATTTAAATGCTTTCTGTTATGAGATCAACTTAAGAAGCTCATTTACTGACGACTTGTTTTAAATAAACAAACGCTTGTGGGTTTTACCCTACTCTCAATGGAACTTTTTATGTTGTTAATCAAGGGATGTCTAGGGTTAGATGGTGACTCTTTCTAGAGTACAACTCAATGACTTCATAGGTGGTTTGTTCAAGATGTTTACTTATGTAAATGACCAATGGCTTTACCTTTTCAACATTTAATGATTAGAAGTTGATGCCTCAATATTCCCATTTGTTTTGGGTGAAGCGTGTAGTGTAATGTTATGATTCCAATGATGAGAATTTGATGGTTCAATGCCTTAAATTTGTAGTCTTACCCTTTCCCTCATATGATTATGATTTATAATCACCATAATGAATTAATGGGTAACCCTAATGAGGTATAGCTTGTTGTACCTAGCTTTAATATTACTACATGATGGTAATTGGGGATGAATAATCCTTGAATGATTAATATAATCATGGAGTACTCTCTTATTGTTGTTGAAACCCTAGTATGCTATAACCCGATGGTTACACCTTGATTTATGTATGGGTTCATACTTGAGAATAGTATGGAATGATATGGTGATGCTTCACCTTATGCATCCATGATCCAATGGGGATGTCGTGAGTTAGAGTTTGGGTATGAGTGATGATTAGTGCATTAATATAATTTATCTCGTTGAACCTAACTCTAATTCAAATAGATAAAGATGATTATTGATGTTTAACCTTCTTATATGATGGTGTGATGGTGGAATAATCTCCTTATATGATCATAACCTTAATGTATTAATTGGTGGTTATCATAGCCACACGGTTGATACTTTCTAATGCTAAACATGTGCATTATGAATATGGAGAGGGTTAATCATATCTAGATTCCTTGCATGTTGAGGTAATAAAGGAATGTTCGTAATGTTAATATAACCCTACAATGATTGTTTATGAATATCTCCCAGCGCATTAATGCAATATTGTGTTGATCCAGTGTATTATATGTAAGTGATGTTGTTGAGTCTTGTTATACGGCATGAAAAGATAATGATGATCTTGCAGGGAATAGTATGATGGTATTAATGACCTTTAGGCATGGTTGAGCCCTAAATGAGGTGTAATCCTCTTATTTTGATAAGGGTTGATACCCTATGATATTGTGAAAAGAATTTATATCTTGTGATAGTATCATGACTAGTGTGGTCTCATGAATGGCAAGTGAATAGTATCATGTGATTATGAGATGAGAAATTATGTTTCACACATTTTATATCTTTTGAAGTTGTGATACTTATATGCTTGCTAGAAGTGGATTAGGGTTTGTATGTCCACTTGTTTGATCCAACCTTAATTCACCCAATTGGAGATAACTAATCAAGTGAAACTCTAATCATGTAGTGCCCTGTGCCATAGAGCAATCTTCAATGTCAGAACTTGTTGGATGGTGAAATGAGTATTCCTAAGGGAAACTCGAATCACATACTATTGAGTATGCGGGGTGCTTGTCATCCTAACACCAAGTGTTTCGGGAGGATGGTTGCAGTCATTCGTGGCCCGCTTTTTTAGAACAACTATGGTCCGGCCTCAGTGAATATAACATGATGTGATTAGAGGACAACTGATGTGGTACCTTAGTGATTGTATTTGAATACCCTAGCTACTAGCACCGTGACCTATACCAAGGTGGGCTAGTTACAAGACTATATGTCATTGTTTTGCAATTTGACTATATATCATTGTGGTGCAGACTCGTACTGACCGAGTATGGAGAAGATCTTGGAGTCCGGCTCTTCCTAGATCCTATATGGAACTGATTGCGACCAAGTAGTGGTCAGTTGGACTTTGAGTGGTACAATTCAAACTCCCCAGGGTGTAATAAAAGATGTAAGACATCCGTCTAGCAGATATGCTTAGGTTATACACACCACTTCATATTGGATGATAATCCTTGTTTTCTTTCTTTTCATTGAGATCATGTTCAGTACAATAAGCGATAATAGATATGCTTATGTTGTAGTTATGCTCATGTTGTAAATATGCTTATGTTGTCAAATATACTAACAATGATAGTTAAAATTATGTTGCTAGCTATGTTTAATATTGCTAGCCATGCCTATGTAATTAGAAATGCTTAAATTGCTAATCATGCCTATGTAGTTAATTGTGCTATGATATTAGTTCTACTTATGATATAGATTTGTTCCCTTTATTTGAGATGCCAATATTGATAGCCATGTTATGTTACTAGACATATTCATGATGTCAGGGATGCTTATGCTACTAGATTGCTTATTTTGTTAGAAAGGAATATGATGATATTTAGATTAATGATAATGATTGTTATTAGATGCAATTTAATGAAATTTGAGTAGATATTTATCCATAGAAATGGATTTATTTGTTACCTATATATACATTGATAATCATACTTGTTGCTAAGATTATTTGATTAATCTGTTTAGTATACTTGAACTATTCAATATGTTCAATTGATTATTAAATGCTCCAACTGCTTAGTTATCTACTATTTAAAATGTTGTAATCAATAAGATTTGTTGGAGGTTATATCTCTTGTTGGGACATGGGTCTCACCCTTGTGGTTTGCCACATTTTTTTAGGTAATCGAAAGCGACGAAAACAAACCCGTGGCAACAAAGACGAGCTATAGTAATGAATTTGTGAGAAAGTTGATAGAAATCTAGTGTGTCCTAGAGTCATCCTTGTACTCTTAGGTCCGAGTGAGAAAAAATTGTATATGGTGTTTCAAACGAATCAAACTTTTGTTAGCATATTAATGCTTGTTTTGTGGCATATATGAATATTGTTCTCCTGTGTATATATGTTATGGCTAAGATGATAGAACAATTTGTATCAAATTCGTGACATAGTATGGATATAAGAAATATGTTGGGCTCTTATGCAAATGTTTCTGAGTGGGTGCTGACATTGAAATCAGTTTTAATTTACCCATACTTTTGGGTATGTGATTAATTAGTGATCGGTTGCGTTTATTGTTTTGAGTAATCTCGTTTAGTGTAATGGGTTCTTACAGGAAGGGACTGGAAGATCTTGAATTTTCACAAATTGCAACACCCAAAATAGTCGTCTAGCACCCAAATGGTCATCTGGCACACAAGGTGATCAGTTCTCACTATGAGACAATCATCTTGCAGTTTCCAATCATATACAAATTTGGCAAAATCATTTCCAATTAATGTGAGCATTGATTTCCTTGTATCAATAAAATTGATCAATCAAAATGATCAAACTTTCTGATGAATTCAGGAAAGTTACTAGAACCTTCCTTCGACCCAACCGAGTCGATCAGTTCACTAGGTGAATTGGTCATCTCACTTAGCTGATCTGATTGGTTCACCCAATGAGTTGAGATGTTGGGTCTAATATGTGCAGAACTCCAGCCAATTCAATTCCAAACAGCCTGACTCTCCAAACGCTCATCCCAACCCTTGAAACGATTGTCTGGCTTTCCAAATGGTCATCTCATCCTATGAGACAATCGAATGTTAGTGCAATCAGTTGATCCGTTGTGTGAATTGAGTATCTAAACACTTTAGTAATCAATGCAAACATCATTCAAGATTAAACTCATCTTCTAGATGAGTTCCTATGTGTGTGACACTATAGGTCCCATATCACACTGGTTGTGAATGCCCATAACTAACTTATGACATCAAAAGCAGAGAGTGGTGTCTAGTCACACATCAGTGCTACCCAAGTGAATGGAAAGTTGGAGAACAACTTCAACCTACAATCTATGTAAGGTGTTGTAGTGATTGTATAATTCCTTTGTCACTGATATCCAGAGTGAACTCGAGGCACAGAATCGTCATCCTCTCAATGTTAAACTCATATTTCTTGAACCAAGAGCAGACCGTCTAAGATAATGTGACCACAATATCATGTATTGATTCACATGTGCATGTGCATGTGTTTCTTAGTCTCGCTTATCAAGTGGCCAGGATATCAAACTCCAGTAGGAGGGACAAATCTCATTTATATCACTCACAGTCAGTCCCAATGTGTTAAAGCTACCCAATAATCACCTTTATGGCAACCCATATTTCAAGATTACTTTTGATGATGTCAAAGTATGCCCAACAACATTTTATGAGTGCAATGATTTTAGGTCTAAGAACCACAATTACAACCTTCACTATGAGAGATGACTATGACCACCAATGATGGTTTACATGTGTCACTTTCAAGGTGGGTCTATGTGATACATTGTTCCCTAACATGTATCTATGTGCTTGTTTTGATATGACATATTGTGACTAATGAGATTCTATCATCAACCAACCCACACTATAGTCTTATGTGTTATTAGTGTCTATCTACCTTCCACGGTAACAACCGACTAGGGAAAAATAAGAATGTAACAAACTCTTAGCATTTGTATGATCTCATTCTCCAAGTCACGTACTTGAAGACACACGTCATTGAGTATTTTCATTCTTTGGACATTCATAATGTTTCCCCATTATCTCGTAAATGAATGAAATAGAATGAATTTGAAGCTTGCATTTATGAGTATTAATCAAATCCTTTGTGGTATATGTCATGTCAACCATCACATAATTGGCTCTCTGGGCATACCTTACCAACAGACTCCCACTTTCACTTAGATCCAATCACCCATGAATCATATTCTTAGTGATCTAAACATATCCACCATGTTTCTACTGCGTAAGCGCTAATTCAGTGGGTTAGCAACATTTCGCTACTAGTCGATATATTGCATGTTTCTTATCTGCTCGCCATGAGATGAAATCACTGTAATATGGTATCTCATGTTCCTTGCCTAACAAGTAGCTCCATTGTTGTCATAGTATCACTACTGAGTTATCAATGGCTGGAACATATATAAGTCCATCATATGAACTTCTAGATCCATATGGTATCATTCTGTATTCATATCACAAGTATACTCAATTTCTATCGTAGAATGGAATTAATGGCTTAATAGTTTGGAACCCTTCCAACTAATAACATCCTTTTCTTTTAAATGTATTTTATTGTGGTCTCTTTTGTCATTTCAAAAGCTTGCATTGGTGTAACACTTTACACCCAACTCTTCCTGTATTGCTATTCCTATTTGATTAGAAATCTATCCTTAAGTACTTAAGTACTAATGGATATGTTTAACGACAATCCAATAACTGTTATTGGATTTCAATGTCATCTTTTCATGTCCAATACAGACAAGATTATATGGGATAAGCACGTTTATAGTATTCATGATAGATCCTCTATCGTAGTATGTGGAACCTCATCTATGATATTTCCATTCATCACAAGAGTTTGAACATATGGTTCATGACATATTAAACCAAATTATCTCTCATTGAATCCTTTCATTGTTGAACCTTTTCAAAAACTTGCTATTTGTGTGTGTACTTAACTTCCATTGTCAAACTTTCAAGAGCTATCTCTATAGGTCAAGAGCCCTATCTCATAGAATATTTCACCTAATACTTCATTGTTGAAGGGATTTTCATGTCGGTTCTCAATATCCACAATATTGAGATGTTATTCCTCATCATATGTGTAATACTCATATGTGCTCCCACTAAATCTTTTGTAATCACAGATTTCATCTTTAATCTAGATTCAAGTCAAACTCTTAGACTATCCTATCAAGTCAAAGGATTACATCTTTGAGATGCTTGTTTCAATCCCAGATTGAGCTTTATAGTTTATAGACTTTATTTGCATTAATGAAGTTATAAAACCTTCAGGTTGTGTCACATACACATCCTCTCATATATTCCTTTTAAAGACTCCAGATTCATCTTCATATGCTAAATTTCATAGTCTATTTCATCTACAATAACAAGTATGACAATTAGTAAAGAAATTTCTATCATGTTCAAGAATTTGAACTAATTTGAAATCTTTTCAACCAGTTCGTCCTTTTATATTGTTCATGCAGGTCTTTTATAATAAGACCCTACTACACCTTTCAGGTGTTACCCGTTTAGGTGGCACTATCAAGTTCCTACCTTGTTCATTTACATGAACTCCAAAATGGCCTTAAACCATTGCTTAGATTATGGTTCTAAATAGTTGATTGGTTGACTCATCTAGTTATGATAAACTTGTTTGAGTTGTTGGATTCATGCTCCTAATATATTCTACTAGAACTATTTTGTTCTGTGTCACATAACGAACTTTGAGATTTTGCAACAACTTGTGACTCTCCTAGCTCTCACTGTACCTCTTAGTTGACCTCGAACATTTTGAGTTCTACTTTTACTCCCACTGATTCTTTAGGAACTCAGTTATCCTTTCAAACAAACACTTTTGATATCAGAATGGGATCAAAAGAAGTATTCAACAATTATGGTTTGTGGATTAACCTTTTAATAAACTATTTTTCTTTATATAGGTTTCAATCCTTTAAACATATTGGGACACTCCCAAATCATATCATATATGATGTCTTATAAACCTTTTAGGTGGTACATGATTTAGTCATGGGTATATATTTATGAGGATACAAGAAGATCAGATTAGTTGATAATTATATCATGACTCGTCATGGTTTAATTCCTTCATCCTACCACATCATTATGTGCAGATGGATTTGACTTGTGATACATTATCTAAGTTCTTTCTTGAAGTTCTTAAGGTATGATGTAAAGTATTTCAACATTTGATCTCATCAAAGTTTCTTAATAGTTTTATCAAAGTTATACTTCATTTATAATCTCCTTGAACACTTTAAGAGATTTATGTTTCTATTTTACTAAGTACATATCGTCATATTACCAGTAAATGAAATGAAGTATAAGTAATTATCTATAGCAATCATTCCATAAGATTTTTTTGCATATATGTATGAAGTCTATTGGAAAATGTATCCTCCTATTTCACTTAGTGAACGAGTTTATGTCACGTTGTGCATAAGTAAGACTTGCATGTCTCCTTAGGTTCAATAACCAAGGGAGCCTAGATTAACATCAATATGTATTCTAGATATGCATTTTTCATGCAAGATGACTAATGCTAATGATAGTTTTGAGTTATCAATTATAATCCTTTGGTATAAATGTTATAAACATTCATCATGAGATTCTTTTATTCAAAGACCATTTAGATGTTTGGGCATAGACTATACAATATCATATCTTACTAAATAGAAATATCAAAACTCACTTTATTGATTTACCATCCTTGTCATAAAAGATGCTTTAAAGTAAATGTTTCTATTTATTGGCATGATGAAATAGCAGTTCTACTAACTCTATTACATTCCCATTGGGCTAAGATAAATATAAATATAGACTAAAGCTCCAAAAACTCTAGCTCTACCTCATCCATCTTTGTCCTTCTATGAGGGGCTTTTACTTCTTGTCAGATCCTGCACATCAAATATGTCATATCTCTATTTGGTATCACATACCAAGATGAAGAAGTAATCAAATTTATCTTATAATATTTATACTTGAAGTGGAGGCCTTAATGGCTTCCTTCTTCTTCTTTAGTTCCTCTAACCAGAGTGGGCAATTTCTTTTCCAATGTCCAGGATAGTGACAATGGTGACAATTGCCTCTTTTCTTCACTCCTCCCTTTGCTTTGAGATATGATGATTTGGGCTTACGGCCAACTATAGAACTCTTCTTAGCTTTGTCTTTGCCTTTACATTTTTCCTTCATCTTGTTGATCACCATCACAGACTTGGGCTTGTCTTTCTTCATTTGTCCCTCAGTTGTTTTCAATATGCCCAATAACTCTGTCAATGATTTGTCAAAGTCGTTCATGTTATAATTCAAGACAAACTAACTGTATAATTTTGCAAAGATTGTAGATCACGTCAGTGGTCAAATCTTGACCCAAGGGGAATCCCAGTCCAACAAGGTTCTCCAGGTACCCAATTAGCTTGAGCACATGGGGACCTAGTGGATATCCTTCTTCCATGTTACATTTGAATAGTGCCTTGGATACATCATATCTATCTTGTCTTGCCTAATCTTAAAACATGTTCTTGAGATGTGTACCATCTCAATAACATCCATGTTCTCACGCTGGCTCTTCAACTCATAGTTTATGGAGCATAGCATTAGACATTTGACATCTACGACATCTTCTGCATGCTTCTTGTAAGCATCCATGTCAGCTCTTAGTGCAGTTGCAAGGGGTTCATCTGGTTCTGGCATCTCCAGGACATAGAGCTTGCACTCTTGTGTGAGAACGATTCTCAGTGTCTTGAACCAAATGTGAAATTTGTTCCCATCTATCTTGTCCTTCTCAAGGATCGATCGTAAAGAAAAGTGGTTGTTGTTTATTACCATTTGATTCTATAAAAGAATTTGCAATTTTATCAAAAATCATTTTGATTTGATTTGATTAAGATTTTGGCGATATCAATTAGGTATTTAATTAACTATCATTCTCATTATTTTGTTTAAATTGATAGCCCTCAAGCATCAATTCGGAAAACTACAGTGAACAAATTTCTAATGAGCAAGATCCAAAATAATCCAACTATGGCCCGACCAACGCCGCAATACATAGTCAATTATCAAGGTAGGTAGCTTGCCAATTGCATCATATGCAATTATTTATAGATGATATGTGCAACTCCTTGCCATGATCATATGTATGCTTCTAGGCTTAGATGCTCTAAGAATCACCAGTCAAGCCCAACCAAATAGCCAACACAATAAATATGCACACTGTGAAGGCATAACCTACATATCTACCATCACACTTCCATGAGGTAGATGGTGCACCACACAAGGGCATAACCTGTGCTTAGTCAAACAAGCTTTTCATGTGTGTTTCTAATAGAAAGCATATTTGACTTAATATATTTTTATTGAGGGATTTATATTATATATATACATATACATATACTATATCCAAACACCACATTATAGTATGTATCATATACATGCGATATCCCACAACATAACATACAATATAAAATAAAAGGTGATGGTTATGGCCATGTCTATTATAATTCCTTGGAGCCACAAGGAATTACTAACACATAGGTTAATCATCACATCACATGTATGAACCTGTTGTTGGTGTAGATCTGTGCTTGCCAGACTGGGTAGATTGATTCAACCCTTGAATCGGTCGTCTCCCCTCATGGCCGGTCGGTGGGTCCGCTGGGATGGTCGTTTGGCCTCCTGTCCCGCCGATGTTTTCACACCTTCCAAACATTTGGTTGGGACTTCTTTTTGGTTGTCTAGATTCTTGTCCAACTGATGTCTCGACACCTTCCAAACGGTTAGTTAGGCCCACCAGGCAGTCATCTGGTTCCTTCGTTCGGTCCTCCATGGTCCTTCAAACGGTCTGCTAGTCTCACAAGCTAGTCGTCTTGTCCGACGATGATCATATTTGTCGTTGTTGAAAGAAAGGAAACTATACTATTGCTACTTAAACTTATTACATTGTAGAGAGAAACCTCCAGTTACATTCAAGGGGACCAAAGATAGGAAAGAATTAACTTTACATTGAGAATAAGGAGGTAGAGGCTCAGTACATAGACTGAGATAAAATGAATAAAACCAAACCATACAATCACACACATATATTGGGTATTGGCCATAACCACGCTACACATCCACCATTAAAATTGCTTTTATGGTGACACGTGTAAATTATATATATATATATATATATATATATATATATATATATATATATACACATATATACACACATATATACACAAACACACACACGCACACACACACATATATATATATATATATATATATATATATATATATATATATATATATAAGTTTGGGATTATATATATATACATATATATATACATATATACACACATATATACACAAACACACACATGCACACACACACATATATATATATATATATAAGTTTGGGATTATTTGTGATCTTTGATCGGATATGAATATGAGATAGTTTAAATATTCACATTGTATGCGATAAATAAATGATAAAATCAAAATCCGATCATATCGATTATCCTAAAATATAGTAAAATGACGTGGCTCTGATACCACTGTTGGGAAATATGGGCACAGAGTATGATAGCGGAAATAAAATTTTTATCTATTCATATTCCTATAACAACAAGATTGCGTCAACTACTATGAAATAGTACAGATGGTTTAACAAGTTTATACATGATCCTGGATAAAGTCTAGTGACAACAATTCGCTGCAATGCAACTATCTTCTAGTTGCTCTTGGACGGTGTCTGTGTAGCTCCTGGTCTTCTCCATGGATAGTGGACTGGACAACTTTTGCAACGACACTTGTGGTCTCGCCATGGACTGCAAACTGATGTTGTCCTCCTAGAAGCTACCAAAAGACTCCTGCCTCTAGAGTAGTCCATGATCGGACCAACTAGAACTCCTATCATTCTTATAGAGCGAATAGGAAGGAGTTGTCTCTCCCGTTGGCCTACTAGTCACCAACTTGCTCTCCCACAGCAATGATCCTCAGTTGTTCTCTCCCGTCGTTATCCCTCCCTAGTCGGGTAGGAATTGCTGGGCTCTCTTGGTTACCACAACCAGAGAGGACAAAAATTGTCTGAGCAACTGATTCTCAATTGTGAGTATTGGAAAGCCCCCAGTACCCCTCTATTTATAGGCGGAGTTAGGATCAGGGTTCCCAGTACGTTTGGGATCTGTTTGAGAGTGGAAAGGACCGGAAGATCTTGAATTTTTGCAACCTACAACACTCGAAACGGTCTTCGACAACCTAAATAGTCATCTGGTGTGTGAGCTGATTAGTTCACACTACAAGACGGTCATCTTGAAGTTTAACAATCGTATACAAATTTGGCAAAATTGTTTCCAATTAATTTGAGCATTAATTTCTTTGTATCAATAGAATTGATCAATCAAAACGATCAAACTTTCTCATGAATTCGGGAAATTTACTAGAACCTTCCTTCGTCCCAACTGAGTCAATCGATTCACTAGGTGAACCAATTGTCTCGCTTAGCCAAGTCGATCGGTTCACCCAATGAGCCAATTGGTTGGGTCTAATTCGTTTGTTATGTTTTTCCTTTCTTTTGTTTACTTTTTTGGGTTTGATGTTTTATTTGTGGAAATAATAGTTGTTTGGTGAGCATTTGTTCATTATTTATGCCAATAAATGGGTTTATGCACAAATACCTCACTGAATGATTTAATTAGGGTCTAATATGCAATTCGATCACTTATGTGATATATTAATAAAAGGAATTCATTCTAGGTCATTAATTCGCCTTATGGAGAAAGGAAGAGAAAAAGGAATGAATAATGATGCTTTAAACATGTTAATGTGGTATTGAATTATTTAATCTGTGAAATAGTGATAATAATGGATTCATAAAAGGAAGACTAATTGGTCAAAGATAACTTGAGATTCATTTTCCTTGGGTTTGGTTTGTCTTATAGGCCAAGTTTCATAACTTTGGGATGATAATAACTATATCCCTTTTATTTAGAAAAAAAATAAAGGCGAGTTTTTATCAAAATATGAAATAAAATATCTAATGACTCCAAAATTGGAAAGTAATCTTAGATTTGTAATCTATACATTAAAAACAACCTTTGGTACATTTTCATGTAATTTGGATAATCTTTAATATACATGTGTAGACTAGGAGATAGGAAGTATGTAATTGCCCAAAATATTAAATAATGATAAAAATAATTCCAAATGATAAAATTAATGGCAAATTTATGTTCCATATGGTTTAGTTTGCTTGACAGTGAAGTTTCACCAAAGTTGGATAATTCTAGAAGTCTCTAATGCATTAAGAAAGAGAAATTATGATTTTCTTAAAAACAATTAAATAAATATCTAAAGTCTTCAAAAGTAAAACTAAGGCCATATTTTGATTCCTCATCTCCAAAATATACTAGGTTCCAAATTTCATTAAACTTGGGTTTTGTTTGCACCCTCAAATGAAGAGAGAGAAATGGGAAAATAATTTAAATAGAACTTTATTTGAATTGGATTAGGAGTGCAAGTAAATGTCACATGTATACCCAATTTGTGCACAATGCTAGTTGTTGGATTCCTGATCGGACAGTTCGCGAGTCATCAACTACCTCCCGCTACTCGTGAATAGTAGCCGCAGCCATATGAATCTATAACATGTGCTTAGTCAAACAAGCTTTTCATGTGTGTTTCTAATGGAAAGCATATTAGACTTAATATATTTTGATTGAGGGATATATATATATACACACACACACATACTATATCCAAACACCACATTATAGTATGTATCATATACATGCGATATCCCACAACATAACATACAATATAAAACAAAAGGTGATGGTTATGGTCATGTCTATTATAATTCCTTGGAGCCATAAGAAATTACTAACACATAGGTTAATCATCACATCACATGTATGAACCTATTTTTGGTGTAGATCTGTGCTTGCCATACTGGGTAGATTGATTCAACCCTTGAATCGGTCATCTCCCCTCATGGCCGGTCAATGGGTGCCCTGGGACGGTCGTTTGGCCTCCTGTCCCGCCGATGTTTACACACCTTCCAAATAGTTGGTTGGGACTTCTTTTCAGTTGTCTAGATTCTGGTCCAACCGATGGCTCGACACCTTCCAAACGGTCGGTTAGGCCCACCAAGCAGTCATCTGGCTCCTTCATTCGGTCCTCCATGGTCCTTCAAACGGTCCGCTAGTCTCACAAGCTGGTCATCTTGTCCGACGATGATCATATTTGTCGTTGTTGAAAGAAAGGAAACTATAATATTGCTACTTAAACTTATTACATTGTATAGAGAAACCTCCAGTTACATTCAAGGGGACCAAAGATAGGAAAGAATTAACTTTACATTGAGAATAAAGAGGTAGAGGCTCGGTACATAGATTGAGATAAAATGAATAAAACCAAACCATACAACAACACACATATATTGGGTATTGGCCATAACCACGCTACACATCCACCATTAAAATTGCTTTTATGGCGACATGTGTAAATTATATATATATATATATATATATATATATACATATATACATATATATATATATATTAGTTTGGGATTATGTGATCTTTGATCGGATACGAATATGAGATAGTTTAAATATTCACATTGTATGCGATAAATAAATGATAAAATCAAAATCCGATCATATCAATTATCCTAAAATATAGTAAAATGACGTGGCTCTGATACCACTGTTGGGAAATATGGCACAGAGTATGACAGCGGAAATAAAAAAAGTATTTATTCATATTCCTATAACAACAAGATTGCGTCAACTACTATGAAATAGTACATATGGTTTAACAAGTTTATACATGGTCCTGGAGAAAGTCTAGCGACAACAATTCGTTGCAATGAAACTATCTTCTAGTTGCTCTTGGACGGTGTTTGTGTAGCTCCTGGTCTTCTCCACAGATAGTAGACTGGACAGCTTTTGCAACGACTCCTGTGGTCTCGCCATGGACTGCAAACTGACGTTGTCCTCCTAGAAGTTACCAAAAGACTCCTGCCTCTAGAGTAGTCCATGATCGGACCAACTAGAACTCCTATCATTCTTGTAGAGAGAATAGGAAGGAGTTGTCTCTCCCGTTGGCCTACTAGTCACCAACTTGCTCTCCCACAGCAATGATCATCAGTTGTTCTCTCCCATCGTTATCCCTCCCTAGTCGGGTAGGACTTGCTGGGCTCTCTTGGTTACCACAACCAGAGAGGACAAAAATTGTCTGAGCAACTAATTCTCAATTGTGAGTATTGGTAAGCCCCCAGTACCCCTCTATTTATAGGTGGAGTTAGGGTCAGGGTTCCCAGTAAGTTTGGGATCTGTTTGAGAGTGGAAAGGACTGGAAGATCTTGAATTTTTGCAACCTACAACACCGCAAACGGTCTTCGGCAACCTAAATAGTCGTCTGGTGTGTGAGATGATTGGTTCACACTACAAGACGGTCATCTTCAAGTTTACCAATCGTATACAAATTTAGAAAATTTGTTTCTAATTAATTTGAGCATTAATTTCTTTGTATCAATAGAATTGATCAATCAAAACGATCAAACTTTCTCATGAATTCGGG
The DNA here is from genome assembly GCA_963693085.1 of Alisma plantago-aquatica. Lineage (NCBI taxonomy): Eukaryota > Viridiplantae > Streptophyta > Magnoliopsida > Alismatales > Alismataceae > Alisma > Alisma plantago-aquatica. Next base: position 785,223,199 of record OY856413.1, read on the forward strand.
AAAGTTACTAGAACCTTCCTTCGTCCCAACTGAGTCAATCGATTCACCAGGTAAACCGATCGTCTCACTTAGCCAAGTCGATCGGTTCACCCAATGAGCCAATTAGTTGGGTCTAATTCGTTTCTTATGTTTTTCCTTTCTTTTCTATACTTTTTGGGTTTGATGTTTTATTTGTGGAAATAATAGTGGTTTGGTGAACATTTGTTCATTATTTATTCCAATAAATGGGTTTATGCACAAATACCTCACTGAATGCTTTAATTAGGGTCTAATATGCAATTTGATCACTTATGTGATATATTAATAAAAGGAATTCATTCTAGGTCATTCCCTCACCTTATGGAGCAAGGAAGAGAAAAAGGAATGAATAATGATGCTTTAAACATGTTAATGTGGTATTGAATTATTTAATATGTGAAATAGTGATAATAATGGATTCATAAAAGGAAGACTAATTGGTCAAAGATAACTTGAGATTCATTTTCCTTGGGTTTGGTTTGGCTTGGAGTCCAAGTTTCATAATTTTGGGATGATAATAACTATATCCCTTTTATTTAGAAAAAAATAAAGGCGTGTTTTTATCAAAATATGAAATAAAATATCTAATGACTCAAAAATTGGAAAGTAATCTTAGATTCGTAATCTACACATTAAAAACAACCTTTGGTACATTTTCATGTAATTTGGATAATCTTTAATATACATGTGTCGACTAGGAGAGAGGAAGTATGTATTTGCCCAAAATATTAAATAATGATAAAAATAATTCCAAATGATAAAATTAATGGCAAATTCATGTTCCATATGGTTTAGTTTGCTTGATAGTGAAGTTTCACCAAAGTTGGATAATTCTAAAAGTCTCTAATGCATTAAGAAAGAGAAATTGTGATTTTCTTAAAAACAATTAAATAAAATATCTAAAGTCTTCAAAAGAAAAACTAAGGCCATATTTTGATTCCTCATCTCCAAAATATGCTAGGTTCCAAATTTCATTAAATTTGGGTTTTGTTTGCACCCTCAAATGAAGAGAGAGAAATGGGAAAATAATTTAAATAGAACTTTATTCGAATTGGATTAGGAATGCAATTAAATGTCACGTGTATACCCAATTTGTGCACAATGCAAGTTGTTGGATTCCTGATCGGATGGTTCGCGGGTCATCAACTACCTCCCGCTACCCGTGAATAGTAGCTGCAGCCATATGACCTGGGTTTTTGGGATTTCCATGCTTGTTTCTCAATGTTTTTTCAAGATTTTTGTTGCTGCGGATTTAGGAGAGAATTTTGCATGGTTTGTTCTATAACCCGTGGCTTGGTTTCCATTATTGACAAAATGCCTAATTTCTCCTCCATTGTTCTTGAACCTCCCACATCCAAAAGCTATGACATCAAACTGTACCTATAAATACCCATACCTAGACCTTTATTAGTTCTTACACAACCTTCCTCTCGTGTGAATTTTGTCTCTAACTGTCTCTATCGCCATCGGGTTGCCAGGGATCGGAGGCCACCGCCGATGAGTCGTGCTTCCTCCGTAGTTCTTCTATGTTCAATTTCCAGTTGAGGTTGTTTGGCTTACATCTGTTCTTAGTCTTCCTACTCTTAAATCGCCCTTTGGTTACTTCTTCGAGTTTTTCCCAAAATCACCCCAAGCTCTAGCTTGCTGCTCGAATAACAATATCAAGCTTGGGAGGATGGGGATGAAGCCCCTCATGATATCCCAAATTGACCCGTCAACTTCCCCTTTCTTTGATTTTCTCGTTGGGGGAAGTCGTCTTTTGGGCCCCATTTTATCTCAATTCCGCACTGTGCGAGTTGGTGAGATGGCAAGGGGACAAGGCAAATAAGCCAATAGTGATTGATACAAGTCATCGCACCCATCCTCTCCCTCTGTCTCTTCTCGTGAAGCTTTTCTTTGCCTACGTGGCTTAAACGGAATTTCTTGATTTGTTGATTTTGCAAAATTCATATCTTTTGATTCCTTTGTCCAAATATTAAAAATAAATATGTTTTGGAATCATAAAAATGTGATATTTCTAATAAAAATACTTTCTAGGTTTGGTTTTGAGTTTTATCAAAAGGTGTTTTCTAGAAAATGATTTTAATACATAAAAATCATCAAAAATACACTAATCATCATAACTCCAAAATTGACAAAATTATATGTTTTTTAATCAAGAGAGCCTAATAAGATCAATGGTGATATTTTTAGAGTCCAAATCATAGTTTTGTTCAAAAAGTCCAAAACTAGGGTTTACTTTACATTAATGTACATGATATGCCCTAAAACATGATTATACATTGAAAATAGGAAAAGTGGACCTTGGACTCAATTAAAGTGGTGAAAGTGAGTAATTGCACTCTATAAGAGAGGTATGTGCATCCTTACACCTTAAATTGGGAATATTTGCAAACCTAACCTAATTTCCCTAATGAGGCACTCTTTGAACCCTAATCTCTCTTTTGATATTTCCTTTGTTATATTTGCCTCAAAACCAGTTTTTTTATTTATTTCTTGGGTTCTGTACCCCACTGTCCTGTCTCTATTATTTGATGCTTTTACTTGCCATTGTTCTTTAGCATGTTGATTTTATTAGACTATTTAACTAGTGTAGTGGTACTTTTGTACAACCACCCATAGATAGGGCGTGTAAATTCGCCTAAGGGAATTTGTTACTCTCCCCATTATAAAATATTTTATAGGTGAATGGAATGTGTTACTCTCACTCACCTATTTGGTCGAGGTCCGATAGGTTCCTCAACTCTACTTATTTAATGTAGTCAATATTAATCGTGCATGCAAATCTTTTACTATTTTTCTTGTTATGGTGAGTATTTATTTTTTTATGCCTCATTCTCTTGGCCTTATCATCTTATGATGAATCTATATCTTTATGTTTCATTGTTGTTCTTATCTTTGTTTCTTGTTCATATTTTAACACATACCTTGTTTCTCTCTCTTACTGGGTGACTTCCCAACCACCCAGGTAAAGCACAAGGTGTTGAACAAGATCAAGGAGAACATAGCTTTTGGCATGGACCTAGCTTTGGATATGTTGTTTTGGAGATCAGATTTGAAGTAGTTTGGACTTCCCTCTATATCAGATCATTTGATGTATCTTACGTGTAAACCCTTAATGGGAGATATGATGGAATTTTGTAATCTTTTGAAAAATTGAATATAGTCATGATTTTCATTCCACTGCTATACACTTTGGTCTTTTGTATACCATTATATAAAGATTTGAAAATTTTACACATATTCCAACATATCTTTTGAGTATGTTTGAAATGGATGTTTTATTCTTCAAATTTTTAGTAAAGGGGTGATTTCACTCTTTTACAACACTCCAATTGTATGTGTTACTGGTGTATATCTACCTTCCACAATAACAACTGAATAGGGACAAAACAAGAATGTACATACTCTTAGCATTCATATGATCTCATTATCCAAGTCATGTACTTGAAGACATACGTCATTGAGTATTGTCATTCTTTAGATACTCATAATGTTTCCTCATTATCTCATAACTAAATGAAGTGGAATGAATTGGAAGCTTTCCTTTATGAGTATTAATCAAATCCTTTATGGTATATGCCATGTAAACCATCGCATGATTGGCTCTCTGGGCATACCTTACCAACAACAGGCTGCAAAACTAATTCAATGTCAGGGTGACACTTCTACAACATCAAAACATGAAACACTAGATGTAGCATGTGCAACTCAGGTGACAACTCCAACTTATAAGACACCTTCCCAACATGTGCCACCACCAGGTAAGGTCCCATATATCTAGGAGACAACTTACCTTTATTCCTAAACCTCATAACACCTTTCCAAGGAGAGACTTTGAGGTACACTTTGTCTCCCACTTGGAACTCCAATGGCCTATGCCGGTTATCATCATACGACTTCTGTTTGTCTTGGGTTGCCTTCAACTATTTTTGTATCATCTTTATCTTCTATGTCATCTACTGCACAAGCTCAGAACCCAAAAACTAATATTCACTGGTCTCATATCAACACAAAGGAGATCTGTAACATCTCCCATACAGAGCCTCATATGGTGCCATATCAATGCTCCTCTAATAACTGTTGTTGTATGCAAACTCTATCAAACCGAGGTGCTCGTCCCAACTGCTCAAAAACTACAAGACATAGGCTCTCAATAGATCTTACAAGATCTAGATTGTCATCTCAAACTATCGATCTGACTGCGTTCCCATAGTTGTGTGCAAATGCTCCTAAAAGTGACTGGTGAACTGAGGACCTCTATCTGACACGATGGTAGCTGGGAATGTGTGCAAACAAATGATCTCATAAACATGTACATGTGCAAGATTCTCTGATTTATGTCATCTTCACCGGCAAAAAGTGTTTCTTCTTTGTCTACCTATCAACAATCACCCATATGGAGTCATGACCTTTGGCTATCCTAGGCAGACCAACCACAAAGTCCATCGTGACATGATCCCATTTCCACTGTGGTATAGGTAACATTTGCAAAGTTCATGCAGGTTTATGATGATCTTCATTAACCTACTGACACATTGCACACTTAGCCACAAACTCAGCCACATCATGCTTCAAACCAGACCACCAATACAAGTCTTTCAGATTATGGTATATCTTGGTGCTACTTGGATGCATATAGTACATCAAGGAGTGAGCCCCCTCCAAGACCATCTTCCTCAGATCAGCCACATCTGGAACCACTTCTCTACCATGGTAACACACTGTCCCATCATCTGAGTCATGGAAGCCATCATGCTTCTCACTACCAAACTCTGATTGGATATGTTGTATCACAATATCACCACGTTGTGCATCTCTGATATGCTGCCTCAATGTAGGCTTCACATGTAACTACTCCAACAAGCCTGCCAACAAGGAGACTTCCAACTTCACATTCATTTGATGCAAAGATACCAACATGTCTCTCTTATGGAACACCAAAGAACATAATTGTGCCTTATCTGCTGATACTGACAAAGAAGACTTCCTGCTCAAAGCATCTGCCACCACATTTTCCTTCCATGGATGGTAATATATGGTAGAGTCATAGTCTTTAATCAACTCCATCCAACATATCTACTGCACATTCAACTCCTGCTATGAAAAGATATACTTGAGGTTCTTGTGGTTGGTGAAGATTTGATACTTCTTGACATAAAGGTAGTATCTACATATCTTCAAGGCATTGACCATCACTACAAACTCCAGATAATGTGTCGGGTAGCTCTCCTCATGCTTCTTCAACTGTCGAGACACAAAGGAGATCACATTCTTATCTTTCATCAACACACAACCCAATCCATTCTTTGACACATCACAAAAAATATGTATCCTATCCCTTACTCTGGAAACACTAACACTGGTGCACTGGTCAACTTCTCCTTTAACAACTGTAAGGAATGCTAATGCTTGTCATCCTAGACAAAAGGCACATCTTTCCTCATCATCTTTATTAGAGGCAACTTCACTACTCTAAAGTTCTTGATAAACCTCTTATAATAGCCTACCAAACCCAGAAAAATGTGGACTTATGTTGGTGTCTTCAGTTGTTTCCATTCTAACAAAGACTGAACCTTCTTGGGATCCACACACACACATTCACTAGATATCACATGTCCCAAAAAAGACATCTCCTTTAGCCAAAACTCGCACTGGCTAAACTTAGCGTACAACTTATGTTGTCTCAACAAGGTCAAAGCATGTCATAGATATGCTCATGTTGTTGGCTGTCACATGAGTACATTAGGATGTTGTCGATGAACACCACTACAAATTGATCAAGATAAGGTAAAAACACTATGTTCATCAAGTCCATGAACATTGTTGGTGCATTGGTTAGCCAAAACAACATAACTACAAATTCATAGTGACCATACCTCATTATAAAAGTTGACTTAGGTATGTCATCCTCCTTGATCCGCAACTGATGATATCCAAAACCCAGATCTATCTTTGAAAATACCATGGCACCTTGCAACTGGTCAAACAGGTTATCAATCCACGAAAAAGGATACTTATTCTTGATCGTTACTTTGTTCAGCTATTCGTAGTCGAGGCATAGCCTCATGGATCCATCCTTCTTCTTTTAAAAAAAAATGGGAGCACCCCTGATGACGTACTCAGCCTAATGAAACCTTTCTCAAGAAGCTCTTACAAGTATTTCTTTAACTCTGACATCTCAGTTGGTGCCATTCTGTACGACATTTGTGTTATTGGCTACATATCAAGAACCAGATTGATCTCAAAATCAATCTCTCTGACTAGAGGAACATCGAGAAACTCATCAGGAAACACATCTTCAAACTCACAGACAACTGGCACTACCTGGATACTCAAACTCATCACCTGGGTATCCACAATATGCGCCAAGAATGCATCACAATCTTGTCTCATCAACCCTTCTATCATCATCGCTAACACCAAACATGTGGAGAGAATCTTCCTATATCCTTGGAAGATCCATGACACCACTATCGACAAACATCTCCAGTTTTGGAACCGCAGTCCAAAACCACTTGATACTTCTCCCAAGTATCCATTCCACGGATCACATTAAATCCATGCATGTCAAGTGGTATAAGATCCACTTGAATGTTGCATCTTGAGAAAGAAAGAACCTAGGAAGGAAACATCTCCCGCAACTCGAAAGAACCAACCAAAGGGGTTTCTAAGCGAAGACCATCACGTCCATGACTAACAGGCAAAGAACAGTTAGCAATCACTTCTCTAGTGACAAAAGAGTGTGTCACACCCGGGTCAACCAAAACAAACATAAAACAAGAAGAAGACAAATCCAAATGAAATAACTTCATCTAACATGTCATGACTCACGTGTTGACCACTCCTTCCGGCTGACTCATCACATAGAATCAAGTTGTTGCCTATTGTTGTCCCCTTACTCTACCGACTTGCCCAAAAGAACCATCTTGCGACACATGTCCATGTCCTTTGCCACTTCCACTATTAAACTGTTGTCACTGTTGTGACCCTTGCTGACTCTGTCTAAGTTGTTGGGTAACTCTTCATCATTCATTGGGCAAAAACACTTTGTATGCCCAACCTACCCACACTTATAGAATGTATTTCTCTCATACCATAGCCTGGATGGCCCTATCATTGACATTGATCCAGCACTATGGGCTCCTGCCGGCAGAAAGGTATGACCTCTACCTTTTATTGGTGACCACTGAGATTAAACTGCCAACTTTTATTGTGACGGTGGTGCTGAAAACATAGGCTTCTTAAAGCCTCCAAATGACTGTCCCTGATACTACGCAAGCCTCTACTTGGCCTTCATCTCACGCTTCTCCATCACTTACCGTTCCACCCTTCTGACCGACTCCACAAATGTGGTAAACTTCTCTCTGCTATCTAAAGATGACATTGGAGTCGTCAACTCTGTGCTCAAACCCTTCTCGAACTATCTGATCCTCTCCTTGTCTGTATCTGCCATATGAGGATAAAACCTCAGAAGCTCCATGAACTTAGCTTCGTACTCCCTAACTATCATAGATCCTTGTCGGATCTTGTCAAACTACATCATCTTCTCACCTACATAGGTCAACAGAAAATATCAACTCACGAACTCCTATCAATACTCTTCCTAATTGATCACAACTCATGGCCTTTTCTCCTCCTCTATGGCCCACCAATCACCAACACTCTCCTTCAACAGATACACTGTATGCTTCACTCTACCCTCTTTAGGGATATTGAGGATCTGGAAGGCCTTCTCCAGCTTTATCAACCACAGATCTGCATTTGTCGGGTCCATCGTACCCGCATACTCAACCACCCCTACATGCCTCAATCTTTCAAAGGTCTTCCCAGAACCCAAAGATTCCACATTGGGGACTACTACTCTCGCTTGAGGAACGAGCATCCTATGTGCCATATGTGTCATCATGACCATAAACTGTCCAAATATGGATTGAAAAGCAGGATTGGCCACCACAGCTGGGTCAAACTGGGGCATCTCAGGCACACCATCCACCCTCTCCTACCTCTTGGAACCACCACGTAGTGCAACAACACTAATCTCAGTATCATGTTATTGATGTTCTTCAGCCATATTCTCTTCTCTTCTTCTATTGCATAAGCATAAGTTATCATAAGACAGACTGGAGGACAATAGAACAGACACAACCCTAGTCCCATGTCCTTGTAGACTCAGTGAACCTAAAGCTTTGATACCAACCAAACTATGGCGCCTCGACGGCGTCAAGATAACAAGATTACTTAAAATAAAACGTAGAACAAATACTAATCCACCAAGTTACCAGATAACATAGGAAATTAAAATCAATTTACATAAAACCATAAAAGCTGAAACATTTACATTTGAGTCTAAATGAAGCCACATGTATAATATATAAATGCCAAAAATATGTACACATCATTGTTCAGTGGTTAACTTACCACAACATGTTACAAGAGGTAGCTTGTATATATATACATGACATATCTATACAACAATGGCCTACTGCCAAAACCTCGTGTCGGTATACAAAACCACCAGAAACTTCCATAAGGACATGAGCATACATGGACGACACATGGGACTCTACTACAAAACACTAGCAACAACCTTCAATGACTACTGCTCCTCTTGCTTCTCAGCCTCAACCACACGATCTCTACCTCGTCGTGCATGACCGCCTAAAAGGTTTGGAAACCCACATGGTGAGACCAAACATCCCAATGAGAGTTATAACTCTCTGCCGCAACTATTATAAGCACATATAAACTTAATACATCAAGATAACATACATTATCAGGTTGAGAAAATTCAACTAAATGATATGAATAAAGCATTTAACACTATTTAAGAAATTTAGGAATTTCCAATTGAACAACATAACATCTTATAATTTTAGAAGGAATATGAAGAACATGTATAAGAATTGATTTCTCTTACCGCATTATAATTCAAGAAATCGGTACAAAGATAAGGCAAAGGGTCATCCAATGTGAAGCATATTTTGACCCTAAGCAAATATACTACATGACTATATTACACATTTTATTTGCCCTGAGGATTTGAGTCATACCACCCAAATCTGATCGACCGTTTTGAAGTCAAAATTGGTGCCATACAAGATCAATGGAGGATTCAGAATCCATGATCTTCTCCTACACTACTCGATCAGTTCAAGTCTGCACCACAATGACATATAGTCAAACTGCAAAGACATCAATGTATAGTCAAAGCTATAGTCCTGTAAAGACAACAACTCATAGTCAAATCTATGATCCTATAAAACACCTAGTCCACCTTGGTATAGGTCACGACGCTAGAAAATGGGGTATATAACCCAATCATTGAGGTACAACTGCAGTTGTCCTCTACCACATCACGTCACATGCTCATCACTGAGACACGACCACAGTCATTCCCAAAACACTTGGGGTCAAGATGTCAAGGACACGTAGTCACTTGCACCTCACATAATCAACAATATGCACTCTGGGTTTACCTTGGGAATACCCATTTCACCATCCAACAAAGTATGAACGCTAAATATGGATCTATGGCACATGGCACCTACATGATTAGGGTTTCACTTGATTAATTAAGCCAATTGGGTATCTTTTAGCATCAATCAAGTTACAACGTATGAACCCTAAACAAATTCTACAAAGATAAGGGTATGTTACAACTCCAAAAGATATAAAATGTATAAAGTAAGTACTTGTCACATCATCACATGATACCACCGCCATACAAGGTCATTAATATTATCATATCACTAGGGAATATCAATCCCTCTTCATAACACTAGAGGATATCACCTCACACTAGGCATTGAGCCTCTTCTAGGTCATAAGACCCATCACACAATTCTTGTATCACATCATTATCTCAACATATCTCAACATGCCTCAAAAAGGCTCACAACAATTTCTCTATATCACATAAGAATCACCGCAGTAATTACTAGCTATGACTTTCAATCACCTGCATGGTTAGGATCATACAAGTAGGAGAGAGAAATAAGGCATCAACACTACATACTATCACATTGCACAAGGTAGACAACCATATTATAGTCCCACGGGTTAGGGTTTCAACAACACATACGATTAGGGTTTTACATCAAAACATTATCAACAAACCCTAGGTATCTCACCTCCCCACATTGTTGGAACATATGGGATAACCATCACCATAACTTCTCCCCAACACCAAAGATCAACATGCTCAATCAAAACCATCGACTCAAGAGAGTAAGAGTTGAAGAGGTTAGGTGGTTGAAAAACACATATCATGATGATTGAAGGCCATGGCCAAGACCAGCGACCAACATCACCATATCACACAAGCGGTCTAAGAAGACTTCACCATGGTCAAAGGAACATCAGTGACCAAGAGCACCACCAAAGGTCAGCGACCACAACCAGTAACCAAGACCATCAACACTTGTCAAACGGTTGAAGAAAATCAACCCATTCAGCTACTAAAGCACCAACTTGATCAACTACCTAAGCACCAACTTGTTTAGTGACCCAAGCACGAACTAGGTCAACGACCAAGGCAAGACCAGCGGCCAAAAGCACCACAAAACCATCAACCAAAACACCCTCAATAGTCAAACATGAACATCATCGACACAGAGAAAAACATGGTCAAAATAGGTGATTAACACCAAGATAACATATTCCCCAAAACAACCATATAGACTAAGAAGTCCAAACGTCACTAGAGGTGAAACATCAAGAAAAATGATGACCACCCAAACCCTAAACAAGCATCACATGCGATCAACATGAAATCCTTGAGTTGAGGGATGAAAATCCAAGATCAAGCACATGAAAATAGAACCAAACTCCACCTCATGCAAGGTATCTAAACCAAGAACCAAGATAACAAAACCAAGGTTGAGTTGTAAGCAAAACCATTCTCATATCCATCATCTAGATTTCGGCCACACATGAATTAGGGTTTAGATAAAGAAGCAATTTCATGCAAGATCATAAAAGGAACATTACCCTAATCAAAATATCGTTACCAATCAACAAGTAATCATGTTTTAGAAAGAGTTGAATGTAGGATTAAAGTGCAATAATTGTAACGGAAGAGAGTTATATAACCCAACTTAGATGATGGTTGCACCATCTCCAAGAAAGAAGCTCCAAAGACAAGAGAAAACCCTAGCTTTGATCTCCTTCACGACCAAGCTAGTCACCGCCTCAAAAGAGAGAGAAAACCCCAGGTAAAAGGGCAAGAAAGAGAACCCAAAACCTCAAGGCCAAAAAGAACAAAACAAGGATAAAGGGATAAGCTCTTCATCTCACTCATGTACTACCATGGAGAACCATGGATTCGAACTATATGGAGAGAAGTTTCTCAAAAGACCACCATGGAAAACCATGGATCTGGACAAGAAAAGGAGAAAGAGGTAGGGATTTATAAGAAAATGAAAACAAGAGTTGGGCTACTTACCAAGGATTAAAGAACCACCAAAGATCACCAAGGAAGAGTAGCTTCCAAACTTGGATCACCACATGCAAAGGATTTCGGCCACCAAGCACCAAAGATGAGCTTCTTCTCCATCAAGCACACAAGGGTCAAATACAAGATGGAAGGGAGAAGGAGGAAGGCTAAAAGAGATACTTGCATGTAAAGGAGAGAGGTTATATACTTAAGAGTAGGGGGGTGAAAGGGGGTTAGGTGTCAAGATATTAGGGTTCCTCGCGACACTTGTCCACTAAGAACAAACATGCATCCGCTAAAACCATGCAAACCACTAAGGTCATGAAAAATAAGAAAGGCCAGCAACCTCACTTGGTCCTCCATGACCATCGGTTGAAAGAAACACATGGCCACAAGGGCTCATGGTTGCAAAGAAATCAAGCGACCCCAAGGCATCCAAAACCCTAGGTTAAGCGACCCAAGAGAGAGCTCTACACCTCTGCGACCACACAGATCTCAAAGCTCAACCAAAAACTCATTCAACCATAGAGAAAACACCTAGGATAAAAAAGGATGGTAACTGAAAGACCAAGAACATCAAATGGTCAACATCAACATAGGGCATCAAAGCAAACCCTAGAAATCGGGATCAAAGCAAACCCTGAAAACTAGTCTCAACATATCACATTCTCTCTCCTCTTCAAACCAAGGCTCAACAAGGCACTGCAAAATACCATCTTCTCTATAATTATGCCAAGATATCAAAGGTACAACCTACATGTGAAAATTTTCAAGATAACCCCTCAACTTGGGTAAATTGTAACTTGGTCCAAAATAAGCACATATATAGCAAAACTAGTTCAAACATCATCCAAACAGGACTAAATTGAAGATATAATCTAGTCACATGTTATTAAGGCATCACAAGAGATTAAGTTAAGGTTAAAGCATCTAATTTAAGCAAAGAATGCACATAAAGCACTAAGCTAGGTCAGGGGTCTTACACATGGCAATTGTACTACTATTAAATACAGTAAAAGGATAACACTACCCATTCACTTGATTCTTGATCAACTTATTATGCCATTGGACCCACATGAGGTGTACTACAACATGTGAAAGTATCACATTAAGCTACGATCTCACTATACAAGAATTAGAAGCATGCCCAGGATCCTAAGTCTGTAGTCTCAATACCACGTGTGCAGCTGGCATCGCCACGTCTAGATCTCGGTGGCTAATGGGAGTGGAAAATATCTCAGAATCCTCTCAACCTGGGCACTCATATGGGTGTCAAAGCCCTCAGGCTTGTTGTGCACCAGTGGACCTACTACAGATGTCCATTGATTGCCACAACTCATAAGTCAAGTATCACTGACATCCCCACTTGGTGTTGGATACTAATCATTTAAGGAGTCTGCCATCACTAGATTAGACCCTGCACCCTAGTGGTGTGCTTTGACTTACCTTGACCTACGTGAGACCTCCAATCAGTAAACACATTTCCTCCTCACAATGCAGGCCTCCTGTGATGATTCTATAGTGTCCATGACATCTAATGTCTAGTGATATTTAATTAATTAAACAACATTCAAGATCATAACTAATGGTCACCCTAAATTTTTCAATTAAGCATCAAATATTAAGCATATAAATCATCTAGAAATTTTATAGTTCTCATACACCATAGTTCAACTCTTTAGTCATGTACTAGGGCAACCTGACTTCCTCGGTGCCTCTATTTATACCATTTCATCACATGTCATTTATAACAACTCACATAACAAATTTTCTTATAATATTACAACACTATCATATGAATAAATAAGCATTTCTACTATTGAAAATCACATTTTTACCAATTTCTTAAAAATCATCATAGAGCAAGATTTAAATATTGAAAAGTGATTAATTGAGTTTTTATGCAGTAAATCAGGGTTAGAAGGTGATTTTCCAGTCACATATCTTGCCACAAATCATTGATCTAAGTCTATCCACCAACCAAGCTCAGATCTTAGCTTAACCAAACTAGAATCTCATCTCAAACCACAAGATCTCCTCACAAACAGGCTGCCAGAGAGAAAACAAGCTCAAAAATATTGGCTGGAGGTAGAAGAACAAGAAAGAAGGAGGAATAGAACCTACAGAGATTCGATAATAAGATCCTCAATGGAGAAAAGAGGTGAAAAGAAGGTATTTGCGGTCTAGAACTACTTACCACAAAGAATCTATGCTTAGTTCATCTATCTGTAATTGTTCTTCACCTTTCCCCCTAAAACTGCCTTAGAAATCACCCTTCGTGTCTTATTTTCATCATCCTAAGGGTCTGAGAAGATAGAAGATCGAATCATGGTTCTAACACACTTCATCTCGTTGAAAGCGGATATGTATAGCCCGAGTTATGATCGTTTTATGATTGTCTATCATGGGCAGTGATTCTCAGACGTCGTTGGGTTTTGGGTAGCAGAGATGTGGGTCGGCCAATGTTACTAACAAGGCCATAAATCACTCATTTTAACTTTGTTTTGGTTCATTTTTTTTACATTGGATTTGTAATTGAATTAGTTATAATCCTACAATACTAGTTTAATAATATTCTTAATTAAAATTTTATTTATTTATTATTTCCTCAATTATTATTAATTATCCCCACATATATGTATGGGCTAATCCTATATCAACTAAAATATCAGATCTGTGGTATGCTTATGTAATGACCACATTTGTGCTTAATTAGTAAACTAGGGTTTACCTAAATGATTACATGCTTGATTAGATTGAACATCATTTAGACTTGATTAATGATAGTAGATCAATTGTGATGTTTCAAACCTAAGGAGAAACTCTAACTATGATTTTAGTTTGAAGAATCAGGATTTGAGAAATGTAAACCCTAATCGGCAAAAATTAGGGTTTTGATAGTACATGAATATGGAATTTGATCAGGATAGCAATGTGGTAAATTATTTTTCATATTTTCTACAAATTTTGTATTTAATAGAATTTTGGATATAATATGGATAACTCAATCATGCATATTGGAGAAAAATTTCAGAATATTTGAGTGTTCTTTGAATGTGGTTCTCGGTCAAACTATACTTTGACCAAAATGTTGACAGAGTGTTTTTAAGTAGTGTAGTGTTTTATTTTTAATTATTTATTGATAAATCCAAATGATCTAAAATTTTAACTAGAGATCTGAAACTCAATCATAAAAAACATGTAAAATTTTTATAATTTTTGGATGCGTTTAGACCTTATCAGTAGATGAATTCTAGTAATATTTTTATGACAGAAAATTCAGCTGAAATAAGAGAAAGTATAGTGAGGGGTCAATGTGCAATTGACCCAAGCAGCTCAATTGCTCTATATGGTCAACCTAATACACAAGGATCTCTCATAATTTGTGATTCAATCCAGATAAAAGTAATCCTAGAGAGAGAGAGGGAGAGTTAGGGTTTGAGAGGAGAAAGTGATGGAGATGCTGACCTAGGGTTTTGCGGTCCGAGGAATGATGAAATCATGTAAGTTTAGCTTCTTTGGATATAGTTTCATGGTGAATCTTCTCTCGGATGTCAAGATTCTATCCCTCCCCTGATTGGATTTGAAATCATATCAAATCAAGTCCTTTTCTCACTCTTTCTCTCCTAATCTTCAATTCTAGGGTTTCCGAGTTGAAAGGAAGACAAAAGTGGTGATTGCTAGGGTTTTGATATGGATTCGAGATTTTTAGATATGGGATACGTTTTTAAGCTATTTTACCACTTAGGGTGAGTGGGTAAAAGAATATTTCAGTCAATTGTACTCAATTAGATGGTTTTAATTTATATTCTCGATTTCTCCCTAGATGACAATAAATGAACAGAATTGTTCTTAAATTCAGATTATAGAATACTTCAATTCATGTTCCAACTATGATCTGAAAATGTTTATATGATGACATGGATATAGATATCCATGTATCTTGAATAATACATAATTAATAAGTTTATTGAGAATCTTCTAAAGATCTAAATTTTCAAGTTATTTGGGTGCTTGAACAACATTATAGCTGAAATTCGAATTTATGCTTATATGATCTTACTTATGTTCCTAGTGCATATAACTCTACATGTTTGATCTCTTTGATTTGATATATGGAAAAATAGAGTTTCTGATTTTCACAATACATATCATGTGAACAGAAAGTAATCAAGGATGGAAACCCAATCTAGTATGCTTTTACAAGTATACATATCTAATTTGTAGTAAATGGCTAATTAAAATTATTCATGTGATATTGTAGGATTTTATCTGAATATTTTCTTATATGCATACATGCTTTATTTATGAGATTCGGATTTTCTAACTCAAATACTTGTCATGAAATGCATATGTTGTTATGCTATTGCAAGTGGAGATAAGACATGCCCTAGATAGGTATGTTATCGATGCCATGCATAAATGTGAGAAAGGTTGAATGAGAATATTTATATTAGTAGACATGATATATGTTTGAATACATGAGAAGTTCTATATGTGCATGAGTAAGGAGAAACCCTAAGAAGGGGGTAAATAATATGTTAAGCCTTTAGTTCAGTATCTTTAGTGATTTCAATTCAATTATCTGAGTAGTCATTAATATACAGAGTTAAAAGAGATTAGTCTAAGAGAAAGATATAATCAAAGTTATAGTAATAATAGTAGCCCTGAACACCGTATATTCCATATGAGAGGTCTGCACTGTAGGGATGAAACGACCTAACCCTGGCAGTGACCAGTATACGGGGGTCGGATCGTACTAACAGGTGGTACAGGGGATGAAGCCCTAGTGGAAGTCTCCTTAAAAATACAGTATGTAGTGTCCAACATCAACTAGAGATCCTGGTGGCACTAGAGTACAGAAAAGCCAATAGGTGGCTTGACTCTCCTCCTATGTACTCATGTTAGAGGATGAGTCCAGTTTTACGGCCCATAGGTGTGCCGAGGCCATAGAGCCATTTTCTTATTGTAGACTAACGATGTAGTCAGGCTTAGCATCCCGGGTGTATCAGCTAAGTCTTGTACGGTGAGTTCATATGTAGATTACACTGCATATGATCAGGGCATAAGCTAAAATATGATAATATAAGTTTTAAAGAGTTTCTTATAAGTAAGAAAGGCTAAGAAAGATTCAAGTACAGTTTCACAGCAGTTGTTCTTTAAATGTAATATTGAATATAGTGAGGATTATATTTCCATACTTGTTTATTTCTAATGATGTAGGCTTTAATGTTATTAGTAAGTTTTTGAATATCTAGTCTTATAATTTGAAATTTACTATCTTGTTTTACTTCAATTATCCAAGAATGATAAATGTCTGATTTAGTACTTTAGAGTGCATTATTGATTTACTCATTCACTGAGCGAGTAGGCTCACCCCTCTACTCAAAATTTTTAGGGATATCACATGGACTTGAAGAAGGTCATTACATCAGAGTAGATCTGCCACAAAAGTTAAGTCTGAGTATAGTTAAGTTCATTCAGTCCTTGTCACTCTAGGTCCTTGTAAAGAAATAAGAGAGAGTTGTAAATGATGATGTATGACATTATTCCTCTTTTAGCAATATATGTGAATCAACAAGTCTTATGTGCTTAAAAGTATGAGAAACATAATGAATCTTCATACATGCATTTTTTTAATGTTGAAATCAGATTAAAGAAATCAATGTTTAGATTCCCTTGTAAAGTTAGTTTATGTGGTTCAATGCGAGAAAACAAAGAGTTTGAAAATGAAGAAAAAGTTAAGGGTGATCTTTGTATTACGATAAATCCTCACTTTTATGCCCTAATCTCATGATTAATGGTAATTGTGAGATTGGGGTGTAACAACTTGGTATCAGAGCTTAGGCTGAGTTGTCAGGGACCATTAAGTTAGTAAGTTAGAGTCATAAGTGTGGTAGATAGGAGATGTTATGATGTTAGCTCTGGGGATTTGAGTATTTGGATATCCTGGCCCGGTATCTGAGTACTTGGATCAACCAGTATCAAGCTACTATGACTATTCTTTCATGTATACTCTGGCCAGGTATATAGTGGAAGGATGGTCTAGAGAGGAATCCTAG
Source organism: Alisma plantago-aquatica (assembly GCA_963693085.1). Classification (NCBI taxonomy): domain Eukaryota; kingdom Viridiplantae; phylum Streptophyta; class Magnoliopsida; order Alismatales; family Alismataceae; genus Alisma; species Alisma plantago-aquatica. Next base: position 785,240,716 of record OY856413.1, read on the forward strand.
AAATATTAGGGTTAGAAACAAGATAAGTAACCTGAATTAAGAGCATAAATATAAAATGAGATATAACTTTCATTTCATATTTTTGTTTTATTGGAGATGAATAGAAAAGCTCTTATATGTTTGAATTCAAATATTCAGTATTTTGAAATATATATGGGTCTTTAAGATTTGTGGTACACTATGCAGTTGTAGCATTTATTGATTACATTCTTTGTATCAAGTAGACTAGAAATGATCTTTGAATGAGCTTTCCTAAGTGGATAAGTTTTCTTCCACACATTTGAGATGAATAGGAGTTGAGTAATCCTGAGTAGCTCTTGGCTTCGGGACTGTAGGTTTGGCCTGGTCCGGCTGGCAGGATGCATTACTGGGATCTAATGACTCCTATTAGTAACATAACAAGAGTAAATTTTGGATAGATTAGATCCAAATTCTAGTATGAAAGTATATACTCTAAGATTTTGAAGTATAAGGGAAAGACGGGGATAACTAAGAATCAGTTGGAACTGATATCTGAGATCCAACTTTGGAACCTCATATGAGAAACCCTTCATTGGGAATAAAGAGACACAACATAAGGTTCATATTAAGTTTAATTATTAGTATTATATGAACTCTAAATATGAAATATGGAAAAAGATATGAGAAAAGTATGTAAGGGCCAAGATAGTAAGAATCAATCATGAGGAATGGATCACATATCGAGTAAAATACTTTTATGTACTCCAAAGAAAAGGGAAAATAGAAGAAAATAGTTAAGTATACAATAAGTACATAGAAATTAAGAGTCTTCAGAAGAGTTAAAGTAAAGAGAATTAGATGAACATGTAAATCATAAGACTAGGATAAGAAACTTAGTTGAAACAAAGAGAAATGTTGGAAATGATGAGTTTGATTAAGGAATGAGGATTACATGACATAATTGAGAGCATGGAATGTATACCTTTATTATGAAGTTTAATACATTCATCCTTACTACCTTTGGATTCCAAGTCTCTATAGATCAACAAACTAGTTTCTAAAAGAAGAACAAAAGTGTAGCTTAACCAATGAATAAGTCCTACAAAGGTAGACTATATTCAGAAAGGAAAAACTTGATTGAAAGAGAAACTATGTTTCACCCATGCATGAGCCGTTTGATTTAAAATGAAAGATATGTAATGTAATAAAATGAGGTGATACTAGTAGAGGGATTATTGATTTAGAATTTCAACTTCACATTAGTAGAAGGATAAAAGGAAATATATGCAACATGGTATACATGATCATACACATAAAAGAAGCAACATGATCATAAGAGAAAACTAGAAGTTAAAGATGACATGTGGAATAGTAGTATATGGTAAGGGGATTATGGAAAATAAAGAAGGGCTTGAAACATAATGGAGTAATATATATTATAAAAGAAAGAGGTTGCAAGATTCAATAAAGTGCTAATTAGTCAAGTATCCTTGTTGATAATTAATTAAACCTATATATGAGAAATGTATTATTGAATGTTTGAATATAAGAATTCTAAGTATCAAAATCATCTTCTCTTTCATATCTTCCTTAATGAGAGCAATGTGGGAATGAAGTGATAAGAAAATGAATCATATATGATGCATAACCACCATGGTAGATACATCTAGTAAATGTAATAATGACACACAATATGATGACAAAACCCTATCAGGGTAATTGAGAATGTAATCTATCTGAATGGCCAAGTAAGAGAAAGGAAATTCAATTGATAAGATAAGAAAGACCTTAGTAAAACTTGTGAGATCCAAAGTTTGAATTTCAAATTAAGGGAGAAAAGTCACATCACAATAACATCATGCTTCTGATAAGGAACAAACCCTAGAATGTTTAGAGTTGTAGTAGTTCAAGGGATGTCAATAGTGATTTGACCTTGAATACTAGCATCTCTATAAAACAAGTTCATGAGATTTGCACTACGAGAAGTAAACTAGCACTGATAGTAATCCAGGGTTTAAAGATAGCTAATCTGAAAGGTAGATAAACAATATGGAAATGATTCAGAGTAAAGAGTAAGATATAAATTTGAAATGTAACAAGTGTGTTTTGAACAAAAGGAGAGATACAATATGAGTGAAATGCGATATGAGATAAATTCTTTCATTGATAGCAAGAATGATGAATAATCTATTTGTACCTTGTATGTTTCAATTTTAGGAATGTTTAATCTACATGATTAAAATGAGAAGAATAAGTAGCAAAAAGTAAGTAGTAGTGAATGAGGAGAGAGATAAGATAAAACAATGGCTTTTAGTAATATGTGAATTTGTTTTTATAAGTATAATTTGTTGAAGGTATATTAAGGGATGTAAATTGGTTCTACGTATGATTTCAGTGTACATGTGCAAGCAATATGTTAATTAAAGGTGTTTGATAGTTGTAGTCATTCATACCAGTAATCCATCTTAGTATTGTACAATTGTGGTATGGTGATATGGGTTGAATAATGATGGAACAAATGGAGGGTTACCCTGAATAAGGTAGTCTTACCTATTCACTCATATGAATAGAAGGGATAATAACCATATTGTATTGATATGTAACCCTAATGATGTATAGCTTGTTATACCTAGATTTAATATAATTAAGTGACGGTAATTGGGTATGAATAGTCCTTGAATGACTAATACAATCATGGAGTACTTTGTTACTATTTTTTAAACCCTAGTATGCTATAACCCGATGGTTACACCTTGAATTATGTGTGGGTTCATACTTGAGAATAATATGGAATGTGATGGTAATGCTTCACCTTATGCATCCATGATGCAATGGAGATGTCGTGAGTAGTATTGTACAATTGTTGTTGAATATAGTCTTCCAACTCAAGACTATTTTGCTATTTGAGTAGCACAATAGTAAAATTCAAAAAAACATGGTGAACTCTCTTTTGTGACTTAGAGGTAATATATAACAATAGTACATATTGAGCCGTATGAATTGAGATAGTTGGATCAGATTGTCAATGTTGACGTAACACCTCAAGAGTATAAAAATATTGAAATGGTTGTTTCTCTCTCTCTACTATGATTGATTATGGCATAGAGAATTTGTTTGTTATCATTGAGAACTGTTTTAACATGTTGTGATTAGAAAAGAAATAAAGAACTTAACGTTGAAAGCTACATTCAAGTATAAAATACAAGAATGTAATGACATGCAAGATTTCAAAAGCTTAAAATAAACTTTGAATATACTTTGTTTGCGTATTTATGTTTTGGGGACGAAACTTTTTAAGGGGGTGAGAATTGTAATGACCACATTTGTGTTTAATTGGTAAACTAGGGTTTACCTGAATGATTACATGCTTAATTAGATTGAACATCGTTTAGACTTGATTAATGATAGTAGATCAATTATGATGTTTCAAACCTAAGAAGAAACTCTAACTATGATTTTAGTTTGAAGAATTAGGGTTTGAGAAATGTAAACCCTAATCGACAAAAATTAGGGTTTTGATAGTACATGAATATGGAATTTGATCAGGATAGCAGTGTGGTAAATGATTTTTCATATTTTCTACAAATTTTGTATTTAATTTAATTTTGGATATGATATGTATAACTCAATTATGCATATTGTAGAAAATTTTCAGAATATTTGAGTGTTCTTTGAATGTGGTTCTTGGTCAAACTATACTTCAACCAAAATGCTGACAGAGTGCTTTTCAATAGTGTAGTGTTTTATTTTTAATTATTTATTGGTAACTCCAAATGATCTGAAATTTTAACTGGAGTTCTAAAACTCAATCATAAGAAAAATGTAAAATTATAATAATTTTTGGATGCATTTAGACCTTATCAGTAGATGAATTACAGTAATATTTTTATGACAGAAAATTCAGCTGAAATAAGAGAAAGTATAGTGAGGGGTCAATGTGCAATTGACCCAAGCAGTTCAATTGCTCTATATGGTCAACCTAGCACACAAGGATATCTTATAATTTGTGATTCAATCTAGAGAAATAAAATCCTAGAGAGCGTGGGAGAGTTAGGGTTTGAGAGGAGAAAGTGATGGAGATGCTGACCTAGGGTTTTGCGGTCCGAGGAATGATGAAATCATGTAAGTTTAGCTTCTTTGGATATAGTTTCATGGTGAATCATCTCTCAGATTTCAAGATTCTGTTCCTCCCCTGATTGGATTCAAAATCATATCAAATCAAGTCCTTTTCTCACTCTTTCTATCCTAATCTTCAATTCTAGGGTTTCCGAGTTAAAAGGAAGAAGAAAGTGGCAATTGCTAGGGTTTTGATATGGATTCGAGATTTTCAGATATGGGATACGTTTTTAAGCTGTTTTACATCTTAGGGTGAGTGGGTAAAAGAATATTTCAGTCAATTGTACTCAATTAGATGGTTTTAATTTATATTCTCAATTTCTCCCTAGATGACAATAAATGAAAAGAACTGTTCTTAAATTCAGTTTATAGAATACTTCAATTCATGTTCCAACTATGATATGAAAACATTTATATGATGACATGGATATAGATATCCATGTATCTTATATACTATAGAATTAATAAGTTTATTGAGAATCTTCTGAAGATCTGAATTTTCAAGTTATTTGGGTGCTTGAACAACATTATAGCTGAAATTCAGATTTATGCTTATATGATCTTACTTATGTTCCTAGTACATATAATTCTACATGTTTGATCTCTTTGATTTGATGTATGGACAAATAAAGTTTCTGATTTTCACAATACATATCCTGTAAATAGCAAGTAATCAAGGATGGAAACCCAATCTAGTATGCTTTTACAAGTATACATATCTAATTTAGTAGTAAATGGCTGATTGAAATGATTCATGTGATATTGTGGGATTTTATATGAATATTTTCTTATATGCATACATGCTTTGTTTATGAGATTCAGATTTTCTAACTCAAATATTTGTCATGAAATGCATATGTTGTTATGCTATTGCAAGTGGAGATATGACATGCCCTAGATAGGTATGTTGTCGATGTCATGCATAAATGTGAGAAAGGTTGAATGATAATATTTATATTAGTAGACATGATATATGTTTGAATACATGAGAAGTGATATATGTGCATGAGTAAGGAGAAACCCTAAGAAAGGGGTAAACAATATGTTAAGCATTCAGTTCAGTATCATCAGTGACTTCAATTCAATAGTCTGAGTAGTCATTAATATACAGAGTTAAAAGAGATCAGTCTAAGAGAAAGATATAATCAAAGTTACAGTAACAATAGTAGCCCTGAACGTCGTAGATTCTGTATGAGAGGTCTGCGCTGTAGGGATGAAATGACCTAACCCTGACATTGACCAGTATACGGGGGTCGATCGTACTAATAGGTGGTACGGGGGACGAAGCCCTAGTGGAAGTCTCCTTAAAAATATAGTATGTAGTGTCCAACATCAACCCGAGATCCTGATGGCACTAGAGTACAGAAAAGCCAATAGGTGGCTTGACTCTCCGCCTGTGTACTCAGGTTAGAGGAGGAGTCTAGTTTTATGGCCCATAGGTGTGTCGAGGCTAGAGAGCCATTTTCCTGTTGCAGACCAGCGATGTAGTCAGGCTTAGCATCTTGGGTGTGTCACCTAAGTCTTGTACAGTGAGATCGTATTTCGTTATGGTTCTTCATATGTAGAGTACACTGCATATGATCAGGGAATAAGCTAAAATATGATAATATAAGTTTTAAAGAGTTTCTTATAAGTAAGAAAGGCTAAGAAAGATTCGATTACAGTTTCACAGCAGTTGTTCTTTAAATGTAATATTGAATATAGTGAGGATTATATTTTCATACTTGTTTATTTCTAATAATGTAGGCTTCAATGTTATTAGTAAGTTTTTGAATATCTAGTCTTATAATTTGAAATTTACTATCTTGTTTTACTTCAATTATCCAAGAATGATAAATGTCTGATTTAGTACTTTAGACTGCATTATTGTTTTACTCATTCACTGAGCGAGTAGGCTTACCCCTCTACTCAAACACTTTAGGGATATCACATGGACTTTGTGATACACCGTTCGAACAAAATGTTATTAACTAAACTAACTAATGTGGAAGCGTTTTGTTAGCAGCGGAATTACTGAAAATCACTAAAAATTAAAACTTTTTGCACTGAGAACCACAAACTGCACAACTCTTTCATAAAGAACCAAAATAAGTTATTTACATTCTGATACATCAGTTCATCTCTGTGTCATCCCATCTCGAGAGTCATAAACATTGACTGCCCTGTTAAACTTTACATGAGTAGTATACAAAAATCTTGAGGCATCAAGCCAAAAATCTCAGACCTATATCAAACTATCTACTGACTCCTAGGACCTGAGAGTACAGAGACGACACATAGGACTCTCTATATACAGATCCTAACAGACAGTGTCTCCACCTGAAGATCACTATTGTCCTTGTTGTTGCTGCTGCTGCTGTGGCTGCTGTTGATGCTGCTCATCCACTGAAGGGTTTTTTCTTCCTCGGCGTCTACCTAAAAAGTTGAATCCCACGGGAGTGAGATAATTGAAAATTGTCCCAGCGAGAGATATAACTCTCTGCTAGAAGCATTGTTATTGCTGATAATAAAATAGCACTGAGCAGTAAAATTATAAATATTCAACAGCAGATAATTCATTGAATAAAATATGCATAACAGTATTCTCTATGCAATCATTTCAATTATAACTTGATTAAGCAGTAGGTCATTCATTTATTAAGGAATATGAAGAACATGTATATTAATTATCCAACTAGGACATATTAAACCATGTATCATCAAACATTGATTCTCGTAGTTCAACCCTAAGCAAATATGCTACACGGCTGATTACATTTTACAAATATACTTATGCCCTGAGGAGATGAGGTATACTGCTCATACTCCAACCAACCATTGTGAAATCGAAATCGGTACCAAACATAGGTCATCAGAAGAGTCAGATTTCTATGACCTCATCATCCTCAGTCAGTGTGAGGAACAACATGCAGGACATCTTGTGTCTCTGCTAAAATAGCTTTCCAGGGTATTTTGGCAACTTCGCTATTAGAGTTACAGTGGCATGATGTACTCTCTTCGCCATCGAGGGATTTCTTGTTTATCTGACATCGATGCGGCATTAACATCATCATTGGGAGATTAATGATACATCATACCATCATGTACATATAATGAAGGATTGAGAAATTTAATGTTTATCTCGCATCAATTCCTGCATTAGGACGTAAGGATATTCGCGTCCATAACCCCCACATACTCAAAAGTATGCTCTCCAGGAGTTCCCTTAGGAAAACCTATTTCACCATCATCCAACTTCTGACGATGATGGATCTATGGTCAGGGCTCTACATGATATCATTTCACTTGATTATTTAAGTACATTATAGCATTCTTTTAGCATCAGGCATGTTTTCAAGCATAAACCATTATAACATATGCCATAAAGAAAGAGTACTATTTTATCAAGTTCATTTCACAGCTTTATAAACATTGGGATCTCAATCCCTTATCAATTCATCATCATGATTCAAGAATATGGGTGTACAAACCCTTAGATCATCAAATCACTTGTTACCACCTTAACAGGTAACACAATGCCATCAGGTTATTTGACAGTGTAAATATAATAGTAGCAATGCAGGTATTTCACTTGGCTCATACAGCATGTCAGTCTCTTTTGTTACCTTTTTGCTAGGCAACATAGCATATCATTGCTTACAAAACTTATAAAGTACTTTCATTAAACAAAGCATCATAGCTCTCACATGGCTATGTTCAATATCTCATAAAACCTGCATGATTAGTACAGATGATAACATATACATTTATTTCATATCAGCACGATGCAAAATAATGATAACATCACTATTCAAGGGTTGCACCACTATGCCCTTATTAGGGTTATGGTTTTCCCTTTACATTTCAATTAGGGTTAATCATCCCCTAAACTCAATTATGATTAATGACTTGTCATTTCATTATCCAATCATGGAGCTTCATGCTATAAAGCATAACCTAGAATTAGGGTTTCACACTTTCATTTACTTATTTGGAATTAGGGTTTACTATTCACATTGCATCACCCTTGATTATGGTTCATGTTCAACATACCCTGAATTAGGGTTTATTATTCATGTCACATTACCCTAGGTTAGGGTTTACTATTCACATCACATCACCCTAGGTTAGGGTTTACTATTCACATCACATCACCCTAGGTTAGGATTTACTATTCACATCACATCACCCTAGGTTAGGGTTTACTATTCACCCCAAGTAGGAGTGATCATCAAATTACCTTGAATTAAGGTTTATCATGTCATCACTATGAATTGAGATCATACCATCACCATGTATTAAGATTACTTCCAATAATACCCTCAGTTAGGGTTATGATTCATTAACCTTCATAATTAGGGTTTCATGATTTCACTATCATGGATCATACCCTAATTAGACATCTATTCATAATAAGAGTCCATTACATAATTAACATTTATGTAGTTTATCCTTTCTCTCTCATCCTTTATAGGATGATGTTTATTTTAGCCTTGATTAGGCTAAGTCAACTCAACATGAAAGAGAATTGACATCATGGGTTATGTCATTATCATTATGATCATTAAGGCTTAACTACTTATTGGAGATTAATCACACTATCCCATTAAGATACAAGTACCATAATCATCTTTAATCACATCTTGTATTAAACAATTAACCAACTTAACCATTAACCACTTTAAGTATCCATGCGGTTTTGGATAATTATTCACCAAACGATCTTGGCTACAAAGACCCCAAACATCCAAATGGTCTAAGACCATTTAGACCTCCATGCGGTCTTGCACAACCACTGAGACAGTTTGCTAAAGCTAGGTTTGAAACCGTTTAGTAAAGTAGGGGGGTGAAGATCGTTTGCCAAAGTTGACTTTTGAAACTGCATGAACTTGATCGATTTGAAAACCGCATGAACCTAAACAGTTTGGGATCGTTTGGTCCCAAACGGTCTTGAGACCGTTTGGTCCAAACCTTCTCAAAACCGCAAGAACCAAAAAGGGTCTCAACCACTTCAATCAATTTAGGGTTTCCAAGATCGATTCCTTCAATGATTGTAATCATGTTATCACTCATCAATTGGACTTGTCACCACACTTCAATTAAGTTAATTAGGTCAACCTTCAACTGATTTGACCCTCAATTGACCCTAAATTAATCATCAATTAGGGTTTGAATCGATTGAATTAGGGTTTGGGAACGTTGATCCTTCAATGTTGATTATTGTTGAACCAATTACTTGAAACTATTGGATTACCATCCAAATTGGGCATGACCTGACCCCAAACGGTCTTGAGGTCGTTTGGATGACCTCCAAACGGTCTTGAGACCATTTTCCCAAGTCAACATCAAAATCCAAGTCAACCATTTAGGGTTTGGTGCATTGGACTGATCATCATATCAACATTTGATTGCTCTTCAACATAGCATCATTAGATCTTCAATCACCTAACCATAGTCAACCCTAGACCTCCAAACGGTCTTGGGTGACCCCCAAACGGTCTTGGGATCGTTTGGATGACCTCCAAACGGTTTGAGACCATTTTCCCCTCACATCATCACTAACCATGTCATTCAATTAGGGTTTGGATCCTAGGATTGGTCACCAAATCAGCAATTGATTATACTTCAACTTAATATATTTGGACCTTCAATTGCTCAACCATACTTAACCCTAACCCCCAAATGGTCTTGGGTGATCACCAAACGGTCTTGAGACCGTTTGGGTGATCCCCAAATGGTTTTGAAACCATTTGGGTCATCCAACCCAAGTTTCAAACTTATTCAATTATCAAATCAGCACCTAACCCGATTAGGGTTTTGGTGATTCTTGGACCTTCAACTAGTGAACCAATTGAAGTTAATTAATAATTATTGATGGAGAATTAACCTACATTATTCTCAACAGGTCTCCAAATGGTCAACACTTGGTCAAAGCCACCAAACGGTCTTGGACCATTTGCTTCTATGCGGTTTAGTGAAACCGTTTGCATTCAAATGGTTTGAAACTGTTTGCTCCCAAACGGTTTGGGAAACCGTTTGAGAAACAAAAGCAAACCGTTTGGTAAAGTAACTTTTTGGATATTTATCTAGGATGATGTCACATTCGTCTTCCTCTGTTCTACCAAGAACTGTTGTTGTTCTTCACGGAAGTTATAGCAAGAACTCACAAGCGTATCAAAGGAAGAAAAGTGACCAACGGTTCTTATAGAAAAGAGTGCAATACTAAAGCTTAGGAGTTAGAGTTATAAAACCCGCTTCTAGAACTGATCCAAAGCTCCAAGATCCATGGCTTTAATGGTGGATGGAGTTTCAGTAGTTGTCCAAGGTCCGTCCTTCAACTTTTGGATGAACAAGATGGCTAGAATTGGAAATTGTGTGAAGAAAACCAACAATTAACCATTGTTTTATGGTTTCCACCATGAATCTGAGGTAGATGATAATCCAAACTTACCAACAGGTTTGGTCACCCTTTCTCTGCTCTAGAGCTCTTCCTTGGTCGGCCAAAGCAAGGTGAAAAGATAAAGAAACTAAGGAAATGATCCTTTTGGTGTTTTTGGAAAAAAGAATACATATATACATATATGGGTTTTCAAGGAGAATAGAAAAAGAGGATTATCTTCTTTAATTCCAAATAATTTCCACTAAATCCTCCTCCATTCCTTGTCCACGAAGCCACCCTCTATTTCCTTGCAAAATTTTCCCATTATCCAAGAAATAATGGAAAAGGAACTAAGCAACTTAATTAGTTTTTATATTAATATCCATCCTTTTATTGAATATTGTTTTATATTATATTAATGTGAATGGATTCAACTCAACCAAGATATTTTTGTGCCCAAGCATGGAACAAGATCGTACAACACTATTTCAAACACATCCTTCAACTTTTGGTTGAAGGGCTCTTTAATTAATATATTTCTTTTTGCATTAAGTTATATTAAAGAGCCATTCGTGCTTAAATCTTAATTATTTTAATGTCAAGATTCTCTCTCCACCATGATAATACAAATGAGGTTCCCTTCTCATTTTCTTTGCTCTACTTGATGCCAAGAAACATGAGAGACCCTCAACATGTGGTATTATGCATGTTGAACCCTAGGTTTTGGGTAAATTGCACATTACACCAAAACTAGGTTTTAATGCACAAGGATTGCTCTACAAGCTTTATCTTGGTGCCCAAGCTTGTAGAATCCATACCACTACATCATATTCATTATTATGATGTCTCAACATCATAGGAACATCTTATCATGTGGAATTTGCAATTTAACCCCTCAACTTGGGTAATTTGCACTTTAGTCCAAAATTAACAAAATAATGCTTCTACATTATTCAAAAAGGACTGAGATTAAAATATAAGTTCCTAAAAAGCCTTAATTACTTTTCAAAGTATAAGAGAAAGCATCTAATCAAATTAATTAGGCAAAACACCTAGGGTTAGTACATAACCCAGGTCAGGGATGTTACAAATTATCCACCCCTTATAAGGATTTCGTCCCCGAAATCATCAACAAAACATTTTAAGAGAAAAGAGTAGGGTATTTCCTTCTCATATCTTCCTCTAGTTCCCATGTAGCTTCTTCAACTCCACGGTGATTCCAGAGGACTTTCACAAGACTAATGTCTTTCTTCTTCAGCTTCTTGATTCTCCTATCGAGAATCAACACAGGTCCTTCAATATAAGATATATCATCGTTCAATTCTACTTCCATAGGTTGTAGAATTGTCTCTGTGTCAGGATGGCATTTCCTTAGCATGGAAATGTGGAACACTCGGTGTAACTTTTACAGCTCAGGTGGTAATTCCAGCTTATAAGCTACCTTTCCAATCCGTTCAATGATTGGATAAGGCCCCATAAATCTAGGAGCTAACTTTCCTTTTCTTCCAAATCTAAGAACTCCCTTCCAGAGTGAGACCTTGAGGTACACTCTGTCTCCAACCTGGAATTCTAAAGGTCTATGACGCTTATCAGCATAAGATTTCTGCCTATCCTATGCAGTTTTTAACTGATGTTGTATTATTTTAATCTTCTCGGTGGTCTACTGCACAAGATCAGGACCCAAAAGTTGATATTCACCAGTTTCATACCAACATAGAGGAGATCTACAACGTCTACCATACAAAGCTTCATAAGGTGCCATGTCAATGTTGTGTTGATAGCTATTGTTGTAGGCAAACTCTATCAAACTTAGATGCAGATCCCAACTTCCTATAAACTGGAGGACACATGCCCTAAGCAAGTCCTCCAAGGTTTGTATAGTCCTTTCTGACTGTCCATCAGTCTGAGGATGAAAGGATGTACTAAACCTTAACTGTGTGCCTAAGGATTTATGAAGTCGCTCCCAAAAATGACTCGTATACTGGGGACCTCTGTCAGAAACAATGGTAATTGGGACCCCATGTAGCCGCACTATCTCATCTACATATAATTGTGCCAACTTTTCAGCAGAATAGGTTGTTTTGACAAGTAAGAAATGTGTTGTCTTTGTCAACCTATCAATTATTACCCAGATGGAATCATGACCTTTGGTTGTTCTAGGTAAACCAACCACAAAATCCATGGTTACATGATCCCACTTCCACTGTGGTATGGGTAAAGGTTGCAGTGTTCCTGCGGGCTTCTAGTGTTCAGCTTTAACTTGCTGACACACTGGATGCCACATAACAAACTCAGCAACATCCCTCTTCAATCCAGGCCACCAATACATATCTTTCAAGTTATGATACATCTTGGTGCTTCCTAGATGCATAGCATACATTAAAGAATGAGCTTCTTCCAGGACTAATTTCCTCAAATTATCAACATCTGGTACTATCATTCTACCATGATAACAGGCTACCTGATCATCTGAATCATGGAAACCTTCTCGTTTCTCACTACCATATTCTGACCTAATCTACTAAACTACAACATCAGCTTGTTGTGCTTCCTTGATCTACTATCTCAGAGTAGGTTTTATGTGCATCTCAGCTAACAACCTAGATAACAACGATACTTTTAACTGTATATTGTCTTGCCTTAAAGAGATAAACATATCCCTCCTAGAGCACACTAAAGAATTCAACTGTGCTCTGTCTAAGGCTGGTGTTGCTGATTTCCTACTTAAATCATCAACAACCACATTGGCCTTCCCTGGATGATAATCAATTGTACAATTGTAGTCCTTAATTAATTCCATCCAGCGGCGTTGCCTCATGTTAAGCTCATGTTGAGAAAAGATATACTTAAGGTTTTTATGGTCTGTGAAAATCTGGAATGTCTCTCCATAAAGATAATGTCTCCAGATCTTCAAGGCATGGACTACAGCAGTTAGTTCTAGGTCGTGTGTCAGATAATTCTCCTCGTGTTTCTTAAGTTGTCGAGAAGCAAAAGAAATCACTTGTTTATTCTGCATTAACACACATCCTAGTCCATTCTTAGAGGCATCACAGAAAACTATATACCCTTTCCCTTGTTCAGGTAATACTAGCACAGGTGCACTTGTCAGCCTTTCCTTTAATAACTGGAATGATTGCTGACACTTTTCATTCCAGGCAAAAGGAACATCTTTCCTAGTCAACTTAGTCAAGGGTAAAGCTATGGAACTGAAGTTCTTAATGAACCTCCTGTAATATCCTGCCAACCCTAGAAAATTGCAGATCTCCGTCGGTGTTTTCGGCTGCTTCCACTGCAAGACAGATTCTACCTTTTTAGGGTCAACACGAATACCTGAAGTAGATATTATGTGTCCAAGAAAAGAAACTTCAGGTAACCAAAACTCACACTTGCTAAATTTAGCATATAACTTATGCTCTCTTAGCAAAGTTAGAGCCTGAAAAAGATGTTGCTTATGCTGCTGAGATCTCTACTATAGATCAGAATGTCATCTATGAAGACTATAACATATTGATTTTAGAAAAGGTCGAAAGATTATGTTCATGAGTTCCATAAATGCAGCTGGTGCATTAGTTAGTCCAAATGACATAACTGTGAACTCATAGTGACCATACCTTATCCTAAAGGCAGACTTAGGTATGTCACCCTCCTTAATACGCAGTTGATGATATCCTGACCTCAAATCTATCTTTGAGAAGACTGTTGCACCACGCAACTGGTCAAAGAGATCATCAATCCTCGGCAAAGGATACTTATTCTTTATTGTTACTTTATTTAATTATCTGTAATCAATGCACAACCGCATTGACCCATCCTTCTTTTTAGCAAAGAGGACCAGAGCACCCCAAGGTGAAGTACTCAGTCGGATGAAACCTTTCTCAAGCAACTCTTGCAGCTACTTCTTGAGTTCTGCCATCTCAGCAGGCGCCATCCTATACAGTGTTTGTGCCATTGGTTGCGTGCCCGGGATTAGATTAATTTCAAAATCAATCTCTCGGGGCGGAGATACACCTAGAAGTTCTTCAGAAATACATCTTCAAATTCCCTGACTACAGGAACTTCAGCAGGATTAGGACTCTCCATAGTGGTATCTACCACATGGGCTAAGAATGCATAACATCCTCACCTCATCAACTTCTCTGCAACCATAGCTGACACAAGACAGATCGGAAGAATCTTTCTATCTCCTTGAAAGATCCATGTGTCACTATCATCTGTGAACACAGCTTGCTTGGACTCACAATCTAAGACAACCTTATACCTTTCTAGGGTATCCATCCCAAGGATTATATCAAACCCATGCATCTCAAGTGGTATAAGATCCACTTGAATGCGATGTTCAGAAAAGAAAAGAATGCAGGGAGAACACACCTCCTGCAACACGACAGATCCCATTAAAGGAGTTTCCAACTTCAAACTCTCTTCCCTATGACATGTAGTCATATTGCAGTCAAGAATCACTCTTCGAGTGATAAAGGAATGCGTAGCACCCAGATCAATTAAAACATATGTGATGCAGGATGTAGACATATCAGAATAAAATAGCTTCATCTGACCTGTCACAACCCGAGGGTTGATCACTGCATCAAGTGGATTCATCGCATAGAATCTCACTGTCGCTTGTGGTTAATTCGATGCTTGATGACTGGGTGCTGATGATCCATCTTGGGACACTTGTCCACGTCCTCTAGCTCCACCTGGAAATTGTCTCCTTTGGGAACCTTGCTGACTCTGCCTTTGAGGTTGAGTCACACTCGCCTCTCTGGCTCTGCAATCCTTCATCAAATGTCCCACCTTTCCACATATGAAACAACTTCTGATCCCTTGCTATGGTCTAGATGGTCTTGTAACTGACACGAATGCTGAGATGTGGGCTCCTTCTGGTGGTAAACTTCATCCTCTACCCCTATTTGACGTCCACTGTGTCTGGGTACTGAATCTAGGTGGTGGTGTAGGCACAGAAAACCTTGATTTCTTGAAACCTTTGGATGAGGATCCTTGGAACTGGGGATACATCTTCTTGTTTTTGGTCTGTCGCTTCTCCGTCATAGACCTCTCTATCCTTCTGACAGACTCCACAAAAGTATCAAATCTTTCCCTATTCTCTAGAGCAGATATAGGGGTGGTCAACTCAGCGTTTAACCCCTTCTCAAAACACCTAATTCTTTCTTCATCTGTGGTTGCCATATGCAGACATAACCGCAAAAGCTCCATGAACTTAGCCTCGTACTCGCTAATGTTCATTGGTCCTTGTCTTAACCTCTCAAACTGAGAGATTTTCTCATCCATGAACATCTTAGGAAAATATATGTTGACAAATTCTCGTCGAAATACTTCCCATTCAATCTCCACACCTGGCCTTTTCCCTTCCTTTATGGTCCACCAGTGACCAGCACTCCCCTTAAGAAGGTACACAGCATGTCTAACCTTCTCAGCTTCTGGGATGTTTAGGATTCTAAAGGCCTTCTCTAACTCTGTTAGCCACATGTCAGCATCTGCTGGGTCAGCTGTCCCAGCATATTCTGTGGCTCCAATACGGCGTAGTCGTTCAAACGTCTTACCGGCTCCTTGTCTTTCTTGAGGGGTGGGTGCCCTAGGTGCAGGTATAGGCATCCTATCAGTCATGTGTGTCATGGCAGTCATGAACTGCCCAAACATGGCTTGGAAGGCTGGGTTCCCCATGTCAGCTGGATTAAACTGGGGTGGTTAAGGCACAGGTTGTTCCTCCCTTCTTTGGTCTCTTATACCTCCTCCGGGTGCAACGAAACTACTCTCTGCAACATGTTCCTCGTGTGATCCAGACATCTTTAGTTTTCTCTTCTCCTCCTATATGAGCAGAAGACACTATCAGATATACTGGAAGACACTAGAACATGCTCAACAACCCTAGTCCTATGTCTCTGTAGACTCAGCGAACCTAGAGCTCTAATACCACTTAATTGTGATACACCGTTCGAACAAAACGTTATTAACTAAACTAACTGATGGCAGCGAAATTACTAAAAATCACTAAAAATTAAAACTTTTTGCACTGAGAACCACAAATTGCACAAATCTTTCATAAAGAACCAAAATAAGTTATTTACATTCTGATACATCAGTTCATCTCTGTATCATCCCATCTTGAGAGTCATAAACATTGACTGTCTTGTTAAACTGTACATGAGCAGTATACAAAAATCTTGAGGCATCAAGCCAAAAATCTCAGACCTATATCAAACTATCTACTGACTCCTAGGACCTAAGAGTACAGAGACGACACATAGGACTCTCTATATACAGATCCTAACAGACAGTGTCTCCACCTGAAGATCACTGTTGTCCTTATTGTTGCTGTTGCTATTGTGGCTGCTGTTGATGCTGCTCACCCACTGAAGGGTTTCTTCTTCCTCGGCTTCTACCTAAAAAGTTGAATCCCACGGGGGTGAGACAATTGAAAATTGTCCCAGCGAGAGATATAACTCTCCGCCATAAGCATTATTATTGCTGATAATAAAATAGCATTGAGCAGTAAAATTATAAATATTCAACAACAGATAATTCATTGAATAAAATATGCAGAGCAGTATTCTCTATGCAATCATTTCAATTATATCTAGATTAAGCAGCAGGTCATTCATTTATAAAGTAATATGAAGAACATGTATATTAATTATCCAACTAGGACATATTAAACAATGTATCATCAAACATTAATTCTCGTAGTTCAACCCTAAGCAAATATGCTACACGGCTGGTTACATTTTGCAAACATACTTAAGCCCTGAGGAGATGAGGTATACCGCTCATACTCCAACCGACCATTGCAAAATCAAATTCGGTACCATACATAGGTCATCAGAAGAGCCGGATTTCTATGACCTCATCATCCTCAGTCAGTGTGAGGAACAACATGCAGGACATCTTTTGTCTCTGCTAAAATAGCTTTCCAAGGTATTCTGGCAACTTCGCTATTAGAGTTACAGTGGCATGTTGTACTCTCTTCGTCATCGAGGGATTTCTTATTTATCTCACATCAATGCGGCATTAACATCATCATCAGGAGATTAATGATACATCATCCCGACATATACATATAATGAAGGATTGAGGGATTTAATGTTTATCTCGCATCAATTCCTCCATTAGGACGTAAGGATATTTGCGTCCATAACCCCCACACACTCAAAAGTATGCTCTCCAGGAGTTCCCTTAGGAAAACCTATTTCACCATCATCCAACTTCTGGCGATGATGGATCTATGGTCAGGGCTCTACATGATATCATTTCACTTGATTATTTAAGTACATTACAACATTCTTTTAGCATCAGGCGTGTTTTCAAGCATAAACCATTATAACATATGCCATAAAGAAAGAGTACTATTTTATCAAGTTCATTTCATAGCTTTATAAACATTGGGATCTCAATCCCTTATCAATTCATCATCATGATTCAAGAATATGGGTGTACAAACCCTTAGATCATCAAATCACTTGTTACCACCTTAACAGGTAACACAATGCCATCAGGTTATTTGACAGTGTAAACATAATAGTAGCAATGCAGGTATTTCACTTGGCTCATACAGCATGTCAGTCTCTTTTGTTACCTTTTTGCTAGGCAACATAGCATATCATTGCTTACAAAAATTATAAAGTACTTTCATTAAACAAAGCATCATAACTCTCACCTGGCTATGTTCAATATCTCATAAAACTTGTATGATTAGTACATATGATAGCATATACATTTATTTCATATCAGCGCAATGCAAAATAATGATAACATCACTATTCAAGGGTTGCACCACTATGCCCTTATTAGGGTTAGGGTTTTCCCTTTACATTTCAATTAGGGTTAATCATCCCCTAAACTCAATTAGGATTAATGACTTATCTTTTCATTATCCAATCATGGAGCTTCATGCTATAAAGCATAACCTAGAATTAGGGTTTCACACTTTCATTTACTTATTTGGAATTAGGGTTTACTATTCACATTGCATCACCCTTGATTATGGTTCATGTTCAACATACCCTGAATTAGGGTTTACTATTCATGTCACATTACCCTAGGTTAGGGTTTACTATTCACATCACATCACCCTAGGTTAGGGTTTACTATTCACATCACATCACCCTAGGTTAGGATTTACTATTCACATCACATCACCCTAGGTTAGGGTTTACTATTCACCCCAAGTAGGAGTGATCATCAAATTACCTTGAATTAAGGTTTATCATGTCATCACTATGAATTGAGATCATACCATCACCATGTATTAAGATTACTTCCAATAATACCCTCAGTTAGGGTTATGATTCATTAACCTTCATAATTAGGGTTTCATGATCTCACTATCATGGATCATACCCTAATTAGACATCTATTCATAATAAGAGTCCATTACATAATTAACATTTATGTAGGTAATCCTTTCTCTCTCATCCTTTATAGGATGATGTTTACTTCAGCCTTGATTAGGCTAAGTCAACTCAACATGAAAGAGAATTGACATCATGGGTTATGTCATTATCATTATGATCATTAAGGCTTAACTACTTATTGGATATTAATCACACTATCCCATTAAGATACAAGTACCATAATCATCTTTAATCACATCTTGTATCAAACAATTAACCAACATAACCTTTAACCACTTTAAGTATCCATGCGGGTTTGGATAATTATTCACCAAACGATCTTGGCTACAAAGACCCCAAATGATCTTGACCCCAAACATCCAAACGGTCTAAGACCGTTTAGACCTCCATGCGGTCTTGCACAACCACTGAGACCATTTGTTAAAGCTAGGTTTGAAACCGTTTAGTAAAGTAGGGGGGTGAAGACCGTTTGCTAAAGTTGACTTTTGAAACCGCATGAACTTGATCGATTTGGAAACCGCATGAACCTAAACGGTTTGGGATCATTTGGTCCCGAATGGTCTTGAGACTGTTTGGTCCCAAACCCCTCAAAACCGCAAGAACCAAAAAAGGTCTCAAGCACTTCAATCAATTTAGGGTTTCCAAGATCGATTCCTTCAATGATTGTAATCATGTTATCACTCATCAATTGGACTTGTCACCACACTTCAATTAAGTTAATTAGGTCAACCTTCAACTGATTTGACCCTCAATTGACCCTCAATTAATCATCAATTAGGGTTTGAATCAATTGAATTAGGGTTTGGGAACGTTGATCCTTGAATATTGATTATTGTTGAACCAATTACTTGAAACTATTGGATTACAATCCAAATTGGGCATGACCTGACCCCAAACTGTCTTGAGGTCGTTTGGATGACCTCCAAATGGTCTTGAGACCATTTTCCCAAGTCAACATCAAAATCCAAGTCAACCATTTAGGGTTTGGTGCATTATATTGATCATCATATCAACATTTGATTCCTCTTCAACATAGCATCATTAGATCTTCAATCACCTAACAATAGTCAACCCTAGACCTCCAAACGGTCTTGGGTGACCCCCAAACGGTCTTGGGATCTTTTGGATGACCTACAAATGGTCTTGAGACCGTTTTCCCACCACATCATCACTAACCATGTCATTCAATTAGGGTTTGGATCCTAGGATTGGTCACCAAATCAACAATTGATTATACTTCAACTTAATATCTTTGGACCTTCAATTGCTCAACCATACTTAACCCTAAACCCCCAAATGGTATTGGGTGATCACCAAACAGTCTTGAGACCGTTTGGGTGATCCCCAAATGGTTTTGAAACTATTTGGGTCATCCAACCCAAGTTTCAAACTTATTTAATTATCAAATCAACACCTAACCCGATTAGGGTTTTGGTGATTGTTGGACCTTCAACTAGTGAACCAATTGAAGTTAATTAATAATTATTGATGGATAATTGACCTACATTATTATCTAAAGGTCTCCAAATTGTCAACGCTTGCTCAAAGCCACCAAACGGTCTTGGACCGTTTGCTTCTATTCAGTTTAGTGAAACTGTTTGCATTCAAACGGTTTGAAACTGTTTGCTCCCAAACGATTTGGGAAACCGTTTGAGCAACAAAAGCAAACCGTTTGGTAAAGTAACATTTTGGATATTTATCTAGGATGATGTCACCTTCGTCTTCCTCTGTTCTACCAAGAACTGTTGTTGTTCTTCATGGAAGTTATAGCAAGAACTCACAAGAGTATCAAAGGAAGAAAAGTGACCAACGATTCTTATAGAAAAGAGTGCAATACTAAAGCTTAGGAGTTAGAGTTATAAAACCTGCTTCTAGAACTGATCCAAAGCTCCAAGCTCCACGGCTTTAATGGTGGATGGAGTTCCAGTAATTGTCCAAGGTTCGTCCTTCAACTTTTGGATGAACAAGATGGCTAGAATTGGAAATCGTGTGAAGAAAACCAACAATTAACCATTGTTTTATGGTTTCCACCATGAATCCGAGGTAGATGATAATCCAAACTTACCAACAGGTTTGGTCACCCTTTCTCTACTCCAGATCTCTTCCTTGGTCAGCCAAAGCAAGGTGAAAAGAGAAAGAAACTAAGGAAACGATCCTTTTGGTGTTTTTGGAAAAAGGAATACATATATACATATATGGGTTTTCAAGGAGAATAGAAAAAGAGGATTATCTTCTTTAATTCCAAATAATTTCCACTAAAGCCTCCTCCATTCCTTGTCCACGAATCCACCCTCTATTTCCTTGAAAAACTTTCCCATTATCCAAGAAATAATGGAAAAGGAACTAAGCACCTTAATTAGTTTTTATATTAATATCCATCCTTTTACTGAATATTGGTTTATATTATATTAATGTGAATGGATTCAACTCAACCAAGATATTTTTGTGTGCAAGCATGGAACAAGCTCGTACAACACTATTTCAAACACATACTTCAACTTTTGGTTGAAGGGATCTTTCATTAATATATTTCTTTTTGCATTAAGTTATATTAAAGAGCCATTCATGCTTAAATCTTAATTATTTTAATGTCAAGATTCTCTCTCCTCCATGATAATCCAAATGAGGTGACCTTCTCATTTTCTTTGCTCTACTTGATGCCAAGAAACATGGGAGACCCTCAACAGGTGGTATTCTGCATGTTGAACCCTAGGTTTTGGGTAAATTGCACATTACACCAAAACTAGGTTTTAATGCACAAGGATTGCTCTACAAGCTTTATCTTGGTGCCCAAGCTTGTAGAATCCATACCACTACATCATATTCATTCTTATGATGTCTCAACATTAGAGTAACATTTTATCATGTGGAATTTGCAAGTTAACCCCTCAACTTGGGTAATTTGCACTTTAGTCCAAAATTAACAAAATAATGCTTCTACATTATTCAAAAAGGACTGAGATTAAAATATAAATACCTCAAAAGCCTTAATTACTTTTCAAAGTATAAGATCAAGCATCTAATCAACTTAATTAGGCAAAACACCTAGGGTTAGTACATAACCCAGGTCAGGGATGTTACAAATTATCCACCCCTTCCAAGGATTTCGTCCCCGAAATCATCAACAAAACGTTTTAAGAGAAAAGAGTAGGGTATTTCCTTCTCATCTCTTCCTCTAGTTCCCATGTAGCTTCTTCAACTCCATGGTGATTCCAGAGGACTTTCACAAGACTAATGTCTTTCTTCTTCAGCTTCTTGATTCTCCTATCGAGAATCAACACATGTCCTTCAATATAAGATATATCATCGTTCAATTCTACTTCCATAGGCTGCAAAATTGTCTCTGTGTCAGGATGACATTTCCTTAGCATGGAAATGTGGAACACTGGGTGTAACTTTTGCAGCTCAGGTGGTAATTCTAGCTAATAAGCTAACTTTCCAATCCGTTCAATGATTGGATAAGGCCCCATAAATCTAGGAGCTAACTTTCCTTTTCTTCCAAATCTAAGAACTCCCTTCCAGGGTGAGACCTTGAGGTACACTCTGTCTCCAACTTGGAATTCTAAAGGTCTACGACGCTTATCAGCATAAGATTTCTTCCTATCCTGTGCAGTTTTTAACTGCTGTTGTAATATTTTAATCTTCTCGGTGGTCAGCTGCACAAGATCAGGACCCAAAAGTTGATATTCACCAGTTTCATACCAACATAGGGGAGATCTACAATGTCTACCATACAAATCTTCATAAGGTGCCATGTCAATGCTGTGTTGATAGCTATTGTTGTAGGCAAACTCTATCAAACTTAGATGCAGATCCCAACTTCCTATAAACTGGAGGACACATGCCCTAAGCAAGTCCTCTAAGGTTTGTATAGTCCTTTCTGACTGTCCATCAGTCTGAGGATGAAAGAATGTACTAAACCTTAACTGTGTGCCTAAGGATTTATGAAGTCGCTCCCAAAAATGACTCGTATACTGGGGACCTATGTCAGAAACAATGGTAATTGGGACCCCATGTAGCCGCACTATCTCATCTACATATAACTGTGCCAACTTTTCAGCAGAATAGGTTGTTTTGATAGGTAAGAAATGTGTTGTCTTTGTCAACCTATCAATTATTACCCAGATGGAATCATGACCTTTGGTTGTTCTGGGTAAACCAACCACAAAATTCATGGTTACATGATCCCACTTCCACTGTGGTATGGGTAAAGATTGCAGTGTTCCTGCGGGCTTCTGGTGTTCAGCTTTAACTTGCTGACACACTGGACACCGCATAACAAACTCAGCAACATCCCTCTTCAATCCAGGCCACCAATACATATCTTTCAAGTTATGATACATCTTGGTGCTTCCAGGATGCATAGCATACATTGAAGAATGAGCTTCTTCCAGGACTAATTTCCTCAAATTATCAACATCTGGTACTTGCATTCTACCATGATAACAGGCTACCTGATCATCTGAATCATGGAAACTTTCTCTCGCTACCATATTCTGACCTAATCTGCTGAACTACAACATCAGCTTGTTGTGCTTCCTTGATCTTCTATCTCAGAGTAGGTTTTATGTACATCTCAGCTAACAACCCAGATAACAATGATACTTTTAACTGTACATTGTCTTGCCTTAAAGAGATAAACATATCCCTCCTAGAGCACACTAAAGAATTCAACTGTGCTCTGTTTAAGGTTGGTGTTGCTGATTTCCTACTTAAAGCATAAGCAACCACGTTGGCCTTCCCTGGATGATAATCAATTGTACAATCGTAGTCCTTAATTAATTCCATCCAGCGGCGCTGCCTCATGTTAAGCTCATGTTGAGAAAAGATATACTTAAGGTTTTTATGGTCTGTGAAAATCTGGAATGTCTCTTCATAAAGATAATGTCTCCAGATCTTCAAGGCATGGACTACAACAATTAGTTCTAGGTCGTGTGTCGGATAATTCTCCTCGTGTTTCTTAAGCTGTTGAGAAGCAAAAGAAATCACTTGTTTATTCTGCATTAACACACCTCCTAGTCCATTCTTAGAGGCATCACAGAAAACTATATACCCTTTCCCTTGTTCAGGTAATACTAACACAGGTGCACTTGTCAGCCTTTCCTTTAATAACTGGAATGATTGCTGACACTTGTCATTCCAGGCAAAAGGAACATCTTTCCTGGTCAACTTAGTCAAGGGTAAAGCTATGGAACTGAAGTTCTTAATGAACCTCCTGTAATATCCTGCCAACCGTAGAAAACTACAGATCTCCGTCGGTGTTTTCAGCTGCTCCCACTGCAAGACAGATTCTACCTTTTTAGGGTCAACAGGAATACCTGAAGAAGATATTACGTGTCCAAGAAAAGAAACTTCAGGTAACCAAAACTCACACTTGCTAAATTTAGCATATAACTTATGCTCTCTTAGCAAAGTTAGAGCCTGACAAAGATGTTGCTTATGCTGCTGAGCATCTCTACTGTAGATCAGAATGTCATCTATGAAGACGACAACATATTGATCTAGAAAAGGTAGAAAAATTTTGTTCATGAGTTCCATAAATGCAGCTGGTGCATTAGTTAGTCCAAACGACATAACTGTGAACTCATAGTGACCATACCTTGTCCTAAAGGTAGACTTAGGTATGTCACCCTCCTTAATACGTAGCTGATGATATCCTGACCTCAAATCTATCTTTGAGAAGACTGTTGCACCACGCAACTGGCCAAAGATATCATCAATCCTCGGCAAAGGATACTTATTCTTTATTGTTACTTTATTTAATTGTTTGTAATCAATGCACAACCGCATTGACCCATCCTTTTTTTTAACAAAGAGGACCGGAGCACCCCAAGGTGAAGTACTCAGTCGGATGAAATCTTTCGCAAGCAACTCTTGTAGCTGCTTCTTGAGTTCTGCCATCTCAGCAGGCGCCATCCTATACATTGTTTGTGCCCTTGGTTGCGTGCCCGGGATTAGATTAATTTCAAAATCAATCTCTCGGGGCGGAGGTACACCTAGAAGTTTTTCAGGAAATACATCTTCAAATTCCCTTACTACAGGAACTTCAGCAGGATTAGGACTCTCCATAGTGGTATCTACCACATTGGCTAAGAATACATAACATCCTTACCTCATCAACTTCTCTGCAACCATAGCTAACACAAGACAGGTCGGAAGAATCTTTCTATCTCCTTGAAAGATCCATGTGTCACTATCATATGTGAACACAGCTTGCTTGGACTCACAATCCAAGACAACCTTATATCTTTCTAGGGTATCCATTCCAAGGATTATATCAAACCCATGCATCTCAAGTGGTATAACATCCACTTGAATGCGATGTTCAGAAAAGACAAGAATGCAGGGAGAACACACCTCCCGCAACACGGCAGATCCCATTAAAGGAGTTTCCAACTTCAAACTCTCTGCCCTATGACTTGTAGTCATATTGCAGTCAAGAATCACTCTTCGAGTGATAAAGGAATGTGTATCACCCAGATCAATTAAAACAGATACGACGTAGGATGTAGACATATCAAAATAAAATAGCTTCATCTGACCTGTCACAACCCGAGGGTTGATCATTGCATCAGTTGGATTCATCGCATAGAATCTCACTGTCGCTTGTGGTTGATTCGATGCTCGATGACTGGGTGCCGATGATCCAACTTGGGACGCTTGTCCACGTCCTCTAGCTCCACCTGGAAACTGTCTCCTTTGGGAACCTTGTTGACTCTGCCTTTGAGGTTGAGTCACACTTGCCTCTCTGGCTCTGCAATCCTTCATCAAATGTCCCACCTTTCCACATATGAAACAACTTCTGATCCCTTACTATGGTCTAGATGGTCCTGTAACTGACATGAATGTTGAGTTGTGTGCTCCTTCTGGTGGTAAACTTTGTCCTCTAGTCCTATTTGACATCCACTGCGTCTAGGTACTGAATCTAGGTGGTGGTGTAGGCACGGAAAACCTCGGTTTCTTGAAACCTTTGGATGAGGATCCTTGGAACTGGGGATACATCTTCTTGTTTTTGGTCTGTTGCTTCTCCGTCATAGACCTCTCTATCCTTCTGACAGACTCCACAAAAGTAGCAAATCTTTCCCTGTTCTCCAGAGCAGATATAGGGGTGGTCAACTCAGCGTTTAACCCCTTCTCAAAACACCTAATTCTTTCTTCATCTGTGGTTGCCATATGCGGACAGAACCACAAAAGCTCCATGAACTTAGCCTTGTACTCGCTAATGTTCATTGGTCCTTGTCTTAACCTCTCAAACTTAGAGATTTTCTCATCTAGGAACGTCTTAGGAAAATATCTGTTGACAAATTCTCGTCGAAATACTTCCCATTCAATCTCCACAACTAGCCTTTTCCCTTCCTCTATGGTCCACCAGTGACCAACACTCCCCTTAAGAAGGTACACAACATGTCTAACCTTCTCAACTTCTGGGATGTTCAGGATTCTAAAGGCCTTCTCTAACTCTATTAGCCACATGTCAACATCTGTTGGGTCAGCTATCCCAGCATATTCTGTGGCTCCAACACGGCGTAGTCATTCAAACGTCTTACCGGCTCCTTGTCTTTCTTGAGGGGTGGGTGCCCTAGGTGCAGGTATAGGCATCCTATCAGTCATGTGTGTCATGGCAGTCATGAACTGCCCAAAAATGGCTTGGAAGGATGGGTTCCCCATGTCAGCTGGATTAAACTGGGGTGATTCAGGCACAGGTTGTTCCTCCCTTCTTTGGTCTCTTGCACCTCCTCTGGGTGCAACGACACTACTCTCTGCAACATGTTCCTCGTGTGATCCAGACATCTTTAGTTTTCTCTTCTCCTCCTATATGAGCAGAAGACACTATCAGAAATACTGGAAGACACTAGAACAGGCTCAACAACCCTAGTCCTATGTCTCTGTAGACTCAGCGAACCTAGAGCTCTGATACCACTTAATTGTGATACACCGTTCGAACAAAACGTTATTAACTAAACTAACTGATGCGGAAGCATTTCGTTAGCAGCAAAATTACTGAAAATCACTAAAAATTAAACTTTTTGCACTGAGAACCACAAATTGCACAACTCTTTCATAAATAACCAAAATAAGTTATTTACATTCTGATACATCAGTTCATCTCTGTATCATCCCATCTCGAGAGTCATCAACATTGACTGCCCCGTTAAACTGTACATGAGCAGTATACAAAAATCTCGAGGCATCAAGCCAAAAATCTCATACCTATATCAAACTATCTACTGACTCCTAGGACCTGAGAGTATAGAGACGACACATAGGACTCTCTATATACAGATCCTAACAGACAATGTCTCCACCTGAAGATCACTGTTGTCCTTGTTGTTGTTGTTGTTGTTGCTGCTGTTGATGCTGCTCACCCACTTAAGGGTTTCTTCTTCCTCGGCGTCTACCTAAAAAGTTGAATCCCACGGGGGTGAGACAATTGAAAATTGTCCCAGTGAGAGATATAACTCTCCGCCAGAAGCATTGTTATTGCTGGTAATAAAATAGCACTGAGCAGTAAAATTATAAATATTCAACAGCAGATAATTCATTGAATAAAATATGCAAAGCAGTATTCTCTATGCAATCATTCAATTATAACTTGATTAAGCAGCAAGTCATTCATTTATTAAGGAATATGAAGAACATGTATATTAATTATCCAACTAGGACATATTAAACAATGTATCATCAAACATTGATTCTCATAGTTCAACCCTAAGCAAATATGCTACACGGCTGATTACATTTTACAAACATACTTATGCCCTGAGGAGATGAGGTATACCGCTCATACTCCAACCGACCATTGTGAAATCAAAATCGGTACCATACATAGGTCATCAGAAGAGCCGGATTTCTATGACGTCATCATCCTCAGTCAATGTGAGGAACAACATGCAGGACATCTTGTGTCTCTGCTAAAATAGCTTTTCAGGGTATTCTGGAAACTTCGCTATTAGAGTTACAGTGGAATGCTGTACTCTCTTCGCCATCGAGGGATTTCTTGTTTATCTCACATCGATGCGACATTAACATCATCATCGGGAGATTAATGATACATCATCCTGGCATATACATATAATGAAGGATTGAGGGATTTAATGTTTATCTCGCATCAATTCCTCCATTAGGACATAAGGATATTTGCATCCATAACCCCCACATACTCAAAAGTATGCTCTCCAGGAGTTCCCTTAGGAAAACCTATTTCACCATCATCCAACTTTTGACGATGATGGATCTATGGTCAAGGATCTACATGATATCATTTCACTTGATTATTTAAGTACATTACAACATTCTTTTAGCATCAGGCATGTTTTCAAGCATAAACCATTATAACAGATGCCATATAGAAAGAGTACTATTTTATCAAGTTCATTTCACAGCTTTATAAACATTGGGATCTCAATCCCTTATCAATTCATCATCATGATGCAAGAATATGGGTGTACAAACCCTTAGATCATCAAATCACTTGTTACCACCTTAATAGGTAACACAATACCATCAGGTTATTTGACAGTGTAAACATAACAGTAGCAATGTAGGTATTTCACTTGTCTCATACAGCCTGTCAGTCTCTTTTGTTACCTTTTTGCTAGGCAACATAGCATATCATTGCTTACAAAACTTATAAAGTACTTTCATTAAACAAAGCATCATATCTCTCACCTGGCTATGTTCAATATCTCATAAAACCTGCATGATTAGTACAGATGATAACAAATACATTTATTTCATATTAGCACAATGCAAAATAATGATAACATCACTATTCAAGGGTTGCACCACTATGCCCTTATTAGGGTTAGGGTTTTCCCTTTACATTTCAATTAGGGTTAATCATACCCCAAACTCAATTAGGATTAATGACTTATAATTTCATTATCCAATCATGGAGCTTCATGCTATAAAGCATAACCTAGAATTAGGGTTTCACACTTTCATTTACTTATTTGGAATTAGGGTTTACTATTCACATTACATCACCCTTGATTATGGTTCATGTTCAACATACCCTGAATTAGGGTTTACTATTCATGTCACATTACCCTAGGTTAGGGTTTACTATTCACATCACATCACCCTAGGTTAGGGTTTACTATTCACATCACATCACCCTAGGTTAGGATTTACTATTCACATCACATCACCCTAGGTTAGGATTTACTATTCACATCACATCACCCTAGGTTAGGGTTTACTATTCACCCCAAGTAGGAGTGATCATCAAATTACCTTGAATTAAGGTTTTATCATGTCATCACTATGAATTGAGATCATACCATCACCATGTATTAAGATTACTTCCAATAATACCCTCAGTTAGGGTTATGATTCATTAACCTTCATAATTAGGGTTTCATGATCTCACTATCATGGATCATACCCTAATTAGACATCTATTAATAATAAGAGTCCATTACATAATTAACATTTATGTAGGTAATCCTTTCTCTCTCATCCTTTATAGGATGATGTTTACTTCAACCTTGATTAGGCTAAGTCAACTCAACATGAAAGAGAATTGACATCATGGGTTATGTCATTATCATTATGATCATTAAGGCTTAACTACTTATTGGATATTAATCACACTATCCCATTAAGATACAAGTACCATAATCATCTTTAATCACATCTTGTATTAAACAATTAACCAACTTAGCCTTTAACCACTTTAAGTATCCATGCGGTTTTGGATAATTATTCACCAAACGATCTTGGCTACAAAGACCCCAAATGATCTTGACCCCAAACATCCAAACGGTCTAAGACCGTTTAGACCTCCATGCGGTCTTGCACAACCACTGAGATAGTTTGCTAAATATAGGTTTGAAACCGTTTAGTAAAGTAGGGGGGTGAAGACCGTTTGCCAAAGTTGACTTTTGAAACCGCATGAACTTGATTGATTTGGAAACCGCATGAACCTAAACGGTTTGGGATCATTTGGTCCCAAATAGTCTTGAGACCGTTTGGACTCAAACGGTCTTGAGACCGTTTGGTCCAAACCCCCTCAAAACTGCAAGAACCAAAAAGGGTCTCAACCACTTCAATCAATTTAGGGTTTCCAAGATCGATTCCTTCAATGATTGTAATCATGTTATCACTCATCAATTGGACTTGTCACCACACTTCAATTAAGTTAATTAGGTCAACCTTCAACTTATTTGACCCTCAATTTACCCTCAATTAATCATCAATTAGGGTTTGAATCAATTGAATTAGGGTTTGGGAACGTTGATCCTTCAATGTTGATTATTGTTGAACCAATTACTTGAAACTATTGGATTACCATCCAAATTAGGCATGACCTGACCCCAAACAGTATTGAGGTCGTTTGGATGACCTCCAAACGGTCTTGAGACCATTTGCCCAAGTCAACATAAAAATCCAAGTCAACCATTTAGGGTTTGGTGCATTGGATTGATCATCATATCAACATTTAATTGCTCTTCAACATAGCATCATTAGATCTTCAATCACCTAACCATAGTCGACCCTAGACCTCCAAACGGTCTTGGGTGACCCCCAAACGGTCTTGGGATCTTTTGGATGACCTCCAAATGGTCTTGAGACCGTTTTCCCACCACATCATCACTAACCATGTCATTCAATTAGGGTTTGGATCCTAGGATTGGTCACTAAATCAACAATTGATTATACTTCAACTTAATATCTTTGGACCTTCAATTGCTCAACCATACTTAACCCTAAACCCCCAAACGGTATTGGGTGATCACCAAACGGTCTTGAGACCGTTTGGGTGATCCCCAAATGGTTTTGAAACTATCTGGGTCATCCAACCCAAGTTTCAAACTTATTTAATTATCAAATCAGCACCTAACCCGATTAGGGTTTTGGTGATTGTTGGACCTTCAACTAGTGAACCAATTGAATTTAATTAATAATTATTGATGGAGAATTGACCTACATTATTCTAAACAGGTCTCCAAATGGTCAATGCTTGGTCAAAGCCACCAAACGGTCTTGGACCGTTTGCTACTATGCGGTTTAGTGAAACTGTTTGCATTCAAACGGTTTGAAACCGTTTGCTCCCAAACAATTTGGGAAACCGTTTGAGCAACAAAAGCAAACCGTTTGGTAAAGTAACTTTTTGGATATTTATCTAGGATGATGTCACCTTCGTCTTCCTCTGTTCTACCAAGATTTGTTGTTGTTCTTCATGGAAGTTATAGCAAGAACTCACAAGAGTATCAAAGGAAGAAAAGTGACCAACGATTCTTATAGAAAAGAGTGCAATACTAAAGCTTAGGAGTTAGAGTTATAAAACCTGCTTCTAGAACTGATCCAAAGCTCCAAGCTCCATGGCTTTAATGGTGGATGGAGTTCCAGTAGTTGTTCAAGGTCCGTCCTTCAACTTTTGGATGAACAAGATGGCTAGAATTGGAAATCGTGTGAAGAAAACCAACAATTAACCATTGTTTTATGGTTTCCACCATGAAGCTGAGGTAGATGATAATCCAAACTTACCAACAGGTTTGGTCACCCTTCCTCTGCTCCAGAGCTCTTCCTTGGTCGGCCAAAGTAAGGTGAACAGAGAAAGAAACTAAGGAAACAATCCTTTTGGTGTTTTTGGAAAAAGGAATACATATATACATATATGGGTTTTCAAGGAGAATAGAAAAAGAGGATTATCTTCTTTAATTCCAACTAATTTCCACTAAATCCTCCTCCATTCCTTGGCCACGAAGCCACCCTCTATTTCCTTGCAAAACTTTCCCATTATCCAAGAAATAATGGAAAAGGAACTAAGCACCTTAATTAGTTTTTATATTAATATCCATCCTTTTAATGAAAATTGTTTTATATTATATTAATGTGAATGGATTCAACTCAACCAAGATCTTTTTGTGCCCAAGAATGGCACAAGCTCATCCAACACTATTGCAAACACATCCTTCAACTTTTGGTTGAATTGCTATTTAATTAATATATATTTTTGCATTAAGTTATATTAAAGAGCCATTCGTGCTTAAATCTTAATTATTTTAATGTCAAGATTCTCTCTCCTCCATGATAATACAAATGAGGCAACCTTCTCATTTTCTTTGCTCTAATTGATGCCAAGAAACATGAGAGACCCTCAAGAGGTGGTATTTTGCACGTTGAACCCTAGGTTTTGGGTAAATTGCACATTACACCAAAACTAGGTTTTAATGCACAAGGATTGCTCTACAAGCTTTATCTTGGTGCCCAAGCTTGTATAATCCATACCACTACATCATATTCATTCTTATGATGTCTCAACATCATAGGAACATCTTATCATGTTGAATTTTCAAGTTAACCCCTCAACTTGGGTAATTTGCACTTTAGTCCAAAATTAACAAAACAATGCTTCTACATTATTCAAAAAGGACTGAGATTAAAATATAAGTTACTCAAAAGCCTTAATTACTTTTAAAAGTATAAGAGCAAGCATCTAATCAACTTAATTAGGCAAAACACCTAGGGTTAGTACATAACCCAGGTCAGGGATGTTACAGACTTGAAGAAGGTCATTGCATCAGAGTAGATCTGCCACAAGAGTTAAGTCTGAGTATAGTTAAGTTCTGTCGGTCCTTGTAAAGAAATAATAGAGAGTTGTAAATGATGATGTATGACATTATTCCTCTTTTAGCAATATATGCGAATCAACAAGTCTTATGTGCTTAAAAGTATGAGAAACATAATGAATGTTCATACATGCATTTTTTTTACAGTTGAAATAAGATTAGAGAAATCAATGTTTAGATTCCCTTGTAAAGTTAATTTATGTGGTTCAATGTGAGAAAACAAAGAGTTTGAAAAATAAGAAAATGTCAAGGGCGATCTTTGTATTACGATAAATCCTCAATTTTATGCCCTAATCTCATGATTAATGGTAATTGTGAGATCGAGGTGTAACAGCTTAAGTCATGGTTATGAGTTATTTATACAAGTATTAGAGATTACCAAAGTTAAGATAAAAACACAAGGTCCCATATTCTTAATAAAAACACAACAAGCATTAAGGTTATCTTAAATCCCTAGAATTACTAGCAGAGCTAGAAAAAAGTTGTAACCAAAAACCATAAAGGAAAACATCTACTTATTTGGCACATATTGGATATATAATCATTAGTCTATAAGGAAAATACTTTATGACTTGGGGTCTAGATCATTCTTCCTCTCTCTCTTTGTTATATCCCAAAAATGAATTATCCTCATTTCATGGGAATTCACTAATATCTTCTCTAATGCGTGGGATTTATCAGAATATCTTTCATTATATAAGTCTTGCTCTTTAAGCATTTATTTTAAACAATTTCCATTATCCCATGGAATGTCCTTTTTCTCCCAATTTCTAGAATTCTCTTATTTGTTATTATTTTCAAGTATACCAAAAGGCAAGAAGAGATCTTCTTATTTGATTCCTCAATACTTGTGTTGCCATTCATAGTTAGATAATTACTCCCTCAATTATCTAAAATACCATATATCTTATTTTCTTTTGGAAACTGGCTTATTATCTCATATTTATATTATCCAATAATTCATAAAGCCAATAATATTTATTAATAGAAAGTAGAATGATTCATTAATAAGTTTTGGTGTCAACATAGCAAAATGGGCAACCTTCCACTACTTTTTTGTGTCAAACACAATGTAATATCTATTTTGATGTTTTGAAATAAATTGTAAGATACAACAAGAAAACAACCATTTATGCAATGTATAATAAAAAAATTAAATGATATAGGGTTACAAATAGCATAATATATCACCATAATGATACTATATTTTATCATCTTATGTTAAAAGTGCTTGATATATAATGTTTTTATGATTGTCTAATACATAAAGTGAACAAAAAGAGAATATAATTGTTATGATTGAATATAAAACATACATTACAGTATATCTTCATTCATATACACAATAATAAATAAGATAACTACTTTATTTCCATTAGTTTAAACAATTGAAAAAGGATATAAATCAAGAATTAGACTTTAACTCTTTGTATTGTATACATTACACATCATCAATTTAGCAGTTTGATAAATGTAAGGGTGTGACATGTCTTAAGAATCGTATATGCATTATATTTGTTTAATATATTATTTAGTTAAATGGATACCTATAGCTCACTCGTGAAACCCATTGAATAAATAGGTGGGTATGGGTTTGAGTAATTTCTAGTGGGTGACATTTTTCATCACCCGAACCCAACTTAAACGGGTCGACCCGTGGGTGCCCGCAGATTTTGACCCAGTTTGACAGGTCTACATGTGCCCCGAGGACTTATTTATAATACAAATAGTCTCATGGGCCTCATTTGGACCATGGGTTGCACCCATACCACAAAGAGAGTGACATAACTATTCCTTCAATAATACCATTAGGCAATTTACTTATTGATCCATGGCTTTATATTTATACAATTCAATTTCACCAGAATTGAGGATATTACACCTCACATCTTTTGATCAAATGGTTAGAGGTGTCTAAATATCCCCATAAATAGTAAGTATAGTTTTTATGCATCACAAAAAACTGAACATTAGACTTGTTTTATGATATAAAGTATATTATGAGAAACGATAACCTATTTTTTCATAAAATAAAGAGTTATTTAATCTTTGCAAATTTTTTATCTATACAAATGATCTTATTGTTTAGTATAATACACGTGTTTTGCATTCAAATTCATAGATCAGTCGGGACACAAGTCTGTAAATAATCTCCTAATGAGTAAGTAGAATATCTATTAGACAAGAAACATGGGCACTGACTCGAACATAAAATACTTTTTATAAGACCATTATAGCAAACATATAAAGGAGGGTAGAACATCACTAGAAAATAGGAATTCTTTTAGGAAGGATGTCTGGTTAGGGATTGGGAGTAGGGATTCGATTCAAAGATATTTAAAAGTTAAAAATAAAATAGGAACGAATATACCATCTTACAAGAGCACAAGGGTTGAGCTTTTTATGATGTATGTAATATCTTTTGCAATAGAGTTAGCTTGATAAATCTTTTATGGGAGGGAGCACTTTGTCATGATGAACCCCTTCATTATGAAAAAACTTAAAACGAAGTGAGATTATAACATGATCAAGCAAGACATCAACAAAGTAGATGTTAGGAGCTAGTGTCCGGGGAGTGGTAGCTGGAGAGCTTATGGAAGTGGCATGGCATGAAAACCTTAGGAATACTTTGTCTCGAGACTTGACAATGAAGATGTAGTTGACAGAATGCACACCACTATCCAATTGATGATAAGTCAAATTAAGATTTATATTCCATCTCTTATTTAGTTAGTATTTTCGGGGAAATGTGTAAGTATTTCTGAAGAGGCTTCAAGTCAAAAGGACACGAGACTAGTTGAGGAGCCAAAGGGGACTATTTTAGCTTGTTGGTGATGTGTAAGCAAGGACGTAGTGGGGAGGGGGGAGATTTCGGGGCTTTAGCCCCCCTCCACCTAATCTAAATAATTAGTTATATAGTTAGAGGTATATAGTTCTACAATACAATATATACAATAAGTTTCATAATCTAGTTTAACTAGCTAGGTGGTTTGTTTGCTTAATGTCCTTCTAGTTGCATGGGTTTGATTCCCCTCTACAATTCTTTTAAGAAAGTAAAATTAGCGCAAGTAGTAGCACTGTAGAAAGACTGGATATATATAATATTGTTTAATTAAGTGATATCTGTAAGATTAGTTTGGCTGGTAAATCATTGTGATTTGTATCTAGTCATCTCGAGTTCAATCCTCCACCAATACAATTTTTTTGGTCATGTATCTTTGTAATGATTTAGCAGATTTTTATCTCTCAAGCACATGGCTAGGATGTAAATTAATAATGTTTTACTTTTGCTATTTTTATGTGATAAGAAGATAATCCATAAAATAAGGAGAAAAAAAGAAAGAAAGATAATGTTTGAAATTATTATTGTCTTCATTGATCTTATTAAATCCATGAGTAAAAGTTTTAATATGAATTTAATTTGACATAATATGTCAAAGTTTTCTCACTATTTTGTATTCTCAATATCTTTCTACGTATGTAATTTATGTGAAACTCAGATCACACACTTGTTATGAACATCAATATCATTCTTTCTACAAAATAAGAAATGACGAACTATGTTAAAAAACACAATGAGCCATTTATGGACAAACATGCATCAACATTGTGAGAAAATGTGGCAATCAAATATATTTGAAAATTTTAAAATATTGATACAATTTGATTTTTTGGAATAAAAATTCAGGTGATGTACAAATCCAAATTCGAGTATAAGTTAGGCATCAACAATGTTGGATTGCACATATCATCCCCACCTTGATGATAATTCATCGAAGTACCACATACTACAAGTTTTCAGATCCATAATTTTGATAATGCCTTAACTAACTCAACTCCCCTTACTATAAATTTCTGGATCCCCCAATGTGTGTAAGGATTAACTTCATAAATGATCGAGCACAAAAGAGTATTTTCGTACAATTTTGACACATCGTGGCATACATTACTGCATATTTTCAAAAGTTGGTTAGGGCACAAGTCCCCAAACTCTCAATTGTCAGATGGTTGAGATGTGGAGGTGTGATGTTTGAGGATGACCATATATGTGTGAGGCAAATGTGCATGGAAAGAAGACATGGAATGTTATTTCTATGTGATCTCAACATATAATGAAAGGGGTGTTTGTTTGCCTTTTGTGTATCTTGGGGCCTAAAAAGTAGCTGGAGTAAATATACAAGCCACATGAATTTCTTGATATTTGTCAAGTTTAACAAGTCCAAATGGTCATGTTGAATGAGGCAGTTATACATGGAAGTTTGTAGGCTCTGTTTATTGAGAAGGATGAAAGAAAATAATGCAAGAAACACTATTTTAATAATAAAAAAATATAAATGTTATATCTATACTATATAAGACGGACTGTTGGAAATTAATTGTGCAATTTTTTTCGCATAGGGCTTTGCCTCTTTACGAATTTGATAAGCATTTATACAAATTTCGGATGTATCTCTTTTTTATATGGTCGAGGGGTCCTGTGTAAAATTCGCCACGCTATTAAGTGTTAATTCCCAAAGGAGTCCATACTTTTACATCCTCTCCGGGTGGTAGGGACATAGGGTCAGCAACAACCACCGCTATTGCCGAACAAATCAGAGACTTTATGGTAAGGGGGCAAAAATCTCTAACTAGACCTGACTTGGCCCGACCCCACCCCATATGTCTCGAGGATTTGGGTTTTTTCGGACTTGGTCAGCTTTTCGGTCGGGTAGGTTTGGATCCATTTTGCTAAAGGTGGTCGAGTTTTATTTAGTTTAGATCAGGTCTGGCCGTGTCCGATTCGGGCTTTGTAAATTTTATTTACAATAGTAGGGTATATTTTGTTATTTTCAGGCCCAATTAGGTCTCGAGACAGTTCGGGTGGGCCGTTCAGGGTCTATTTCGTGTTTGATTAGTATGAGTTTGGGTCTAGCAAAACGGACCCGTTGCATTTGCCGGGCTTACTTTGTGGAGGTCATTCCGTCTAATTTGGGTCGGGTTGTTTAGAAAGTAGCCGCCTGGTAGCGTCAGCCGCTGCTTTGCAATTTTTTGATCGACGCTTCAGCCGGCTCCGCTGTCGCTTGCAATTTCTTCCACACTGTACTCATATTCTATTACGTTACATACAGTTCAGTGCTTTATTTATTTCTGGTGTGTGGCTGTGTCCGGATACGGTTCCAGATAGGTGCACCAAACTTGCTCTTTAGCGGTCGCTCGCTAGTTGCAGGAGTGCCCGCCAGGCCGCACTATAGCTCGCCACTTAAGAACTCCACCTCCACGCACCCGTGTCCTAGTGTCCTACCATTATAGGAGCTGCCTTTTCCCTTCTCCTCCTGACTCTGCTCCAGCTCTTCACAACCGTGTACGCATATTCTGCCCCCACGCTTTCACGATACCGACAAGGGCAAGCACCGCCGCCACCTCGCACTCCTTTTACCTCTTCTCGTCCTATTTTATCTCTTACATTGACGATCGGGGCGACGGCAGCGTTAGGCTCACTCATCACATGTCCTCCCTGACTGTGCCGGGAAGTAGACGGATGTTTTCGCCGCCCCGGAATTGATCTGGAATAGCCAAAGCTCCGCCTTCTTCCGCCTGCGCGCCACCTGCTCACCGTCGTCGGTAGCTATAAATAGCTGTGCCCACTATTCATTCCTTTCATCTCCAGTGCCCTTACGGGTTCCTCCATCTGTCTCAGGTACACAGGAAAACCCCGAAGGCGTGGTTGCATAAAACATCCAAAGCAACCTCGGGGGCGAGACCTAGGCATCTCGTGTCTCGATCCGAAGGACGCGTTAATCGGTTTCTCCCAAACGAAGGTGTGAACGCCGGATCCCTGAACATAGAAGGAATGACCTTTCCATCTTAAATATATGAATTGCCCTGTGCTTAACACTCTAGTTATCTGCTGGTTTCTGTACGAGGTTCTTACTTTTAAAATTATTTCTTTTTAATAAAAATCCAAGCGTATATAAACGGAAAAATAGTCGTACCTGGCCACATCAAATGCTACGAGATATTTTTTACGCACCACCAGCGGCACCTTTTGCTGACTGCTTGTCCCTTGTAATTTTAAGTGTAAATAAAGTATATAATACACAGTAGAGATATTAGCCATCCGCAATATTGTCCGTGTACTTCACCTGCTTAGTTGACTGTAAGTGAAAGGCTAAAGAAAGCCGATATGTTCTAATTAGATCCTAATGATATTACAACAATCAGAGCTCCTTCTAAGTTTACGAGATTGTAAGCCACACGATCTGTTTCTTGAGTATGCAAATTGTTAAGATATAGCCTGTAGCTTCATGGCCGTTGCAGACATTTTAGAGGCCACAGGGCGAAGATAAAAAATGGGCCCTCTATATACTCTTATTTAACAAATTTAAATAAACACAAGTTTACTCATAGTTGTCAAAACTGTCATATAAAAAAATAGAACATGTTCTTACAAATCAAACTAAAAAGAACGTAAAAATTAAATATAGATATCTCCTTATCAAGCTTCACTCATCATATAAAATTACTTCTTCGAGCCTTTCTAGATGCAAAATCTCGAATAACAGTGTCAACATCAATATTTCCCAACATATCCTTCTCAATGCATAACATTGCCAAACCGTTCAATCTTTCTTGAGACATTGATGATCTAAGGTAGTTTTTCAACAACTTTAGCTTGGAAAACTCCTTTCTGCATACGCTAATCTGCATCTTTCACAAATTCAAAAACTTCAATAGCTGACTTTTGCTCTTCTGACAAACTCACTTAGTCACTTAGTTTATGTCAGATGAACTTTCATGAGAAAAAGTAGCATGAAACTTAGTGCAACATGCCTTAAGGGTAGCTTCATCCAATGATTTTAAAATTTTTGAGTTATATAAGAATCCAAAAGTATCTTCAAATATCTTCACTTGCTCAAATCTCTCTTTCAAAGAAGAGATTGCCATATTCACAACCACTAGAAAGTAATTCACTTGAAAAGACTCTTTTCTTTGATTTAATAATATCATCATCATCATCATCATTCTCATCAAATTTTCTTTTCCTAACAATGCGATGCTTAACTTGAAAAGTTGGCTCAACATTCATCTCAGAGGCAATCTCAGTAGCAACAATAATACTAGAAGCAAATGCTTCATCTATGTATTTCTCAAGAAAAGACACCATATCTTTTAATAACTTAACAGTAGCATCAATGCAAACATATTTGGATTGCAACTTCTTACTTACTGTATTAACAATATATAAAATATCATGTCAAATAACAATACCCAACAAAAACTCAAAACTCTCGATCGAGTAAACCACACTGTTTGCTTCACTTTGTATCTTAACATCATCACGAGACTTGGATAATTCCAATAGAGCCAACCTGATTTGAGGAGCTTGAAATCTAATAGCTTTGCCACTTTTAATACTACTCTCCCAACGAGTATTAGACAATGATTTAACAGTCAAACCTGAGACATTGTCAAGCAAATACTTCTACCTTTTTGGAGAACTTGCAAATAATGTATATATGCGTTGCATAATTCCAAAAAAAGAAATAGCCGAAACACAAGAATGAGCCATATCACTAATAGTGAGATGAAGACTATGACAAGCACAAGGCATATATAATGCTCCGAGATTTACCTCGAGTAACCGCTTTTACACACCTTGGTGTTTTCCCTTCATATTAAAACCGTTGTTATAACCTTGACCTCTCACGTCCTCCACATTAAGATCAAGAGACTCAAGAGCATTTACAAGTTCATTAAAAAGCCCAAATCCATTCGTATCATCAACTTTCAGAAACTCTAAAAAGAACTCTATTTTTATTTTTCTGACCAGACATGTTCACGCATCGTACAATGAGAGTCATTTGTTCTTGGTGGCTCACATCAAGAGTACAATCAAGAATTATGGAGAAATATTTAGCCCCTCTAATGATGTTTAATATAGAACTCTTAATACTGTGGGCTAAAGAGATATCAACTCATTTTGAATTGAATGGCTAAGATAATGATGGTGAATCTCATGATCCTGAATGCGTCGAACATGATCTTGCATTACCAAATCAAATTCTGCAAGTATTTCAATTATCCCCAGAAAGTTTCCATTGCTATCTTGGAAAAGTTTGTCATTTGATCCTTGAAAAGCCAAATTACATTTAGCAAGACACTTAACGATGGACACTATTCTTAATAAAACTTGTCTCCAACGCTCTTTTCTCCTTTGAAAATCTTTCTGCAATTCTTTATCTACAGTTTGCTCATTGCTAAATCTTGCTTTTAGTTCATGCCAAGTGCTCATATTAGTGAGATGCTCGATGCTATTCTCATCCTCTTTGAGTCTCTCACTAACATGTTTCCAGTCTTTGAGCCCATTATGAGCTAGTGTACTTTTATTGTTCTCAGACTTGAACAACTTACAACAAAAATAATAAATTTTATCAACATGTTTTGAGTAAACTAGACACTTCCTATCACGAGTCTCTCCAT
The DNA here is from genome assembly GCA_963693085.1 of Alisma plantago-aquatica. Taxonomy (NCBI): domain Eukaryota; kingdom Viridiplantae; phylum Streptophyta; class Magnoliopsida; order Alismatales; family Alismataceae; genus Alisma; species Alisma plantago-aquatica. The sequence goes on from OY856413.1 coordinate 785,281,554, forward strand.
TGCTCAATTTTCGAGAATAATAAGCATGAGAAGTGCCTCTTATTGTCATCTAAAGGAAACACAAGATTCAGTTCTCTTTTAGGGCCCTTTTCAACTAAAATATCCCTAACTTTGTTGTCAATATTATCCCAATTTAAGGGATCATAAATATCAAAAGGAGGGAGAAGTTGTTCAACACCGTCTAAGTTGCCAACATTTAAATCAGTGATGTCAGTATCATTCTCAACCTCATCAACATTTTCATTCCCAATTACATTTTTGACTTCTATAGTAACATGATCATCATCATTCACTTTTTCATTAGATTGATCAGGATTATCAACATCTTCATAAGTTCGTGGGATAATGGAAATAAATTTATCAAGCGCACCTTTCTGATCAGTGTTCTCATATGCCCCGCATGAGGCCGCTTATGCGGCCGCATATGCGTATGCGGTCCTCAGCCGCTCCGCATATAGCTATGCAGTGCTATTTTTGGGCATGGACCGAATATGCGGCCGCTTAGGCCCCGCATTTCATTTGGCGACTTAAGTAAAAAAACACCTCAAATAAAATCAACCAAATTAAATGACAACTTCTTCTATATAGTTGGTTTAAGATCAGATGTTGAAATTTTGCTACCTCGGAAATAATTCTATTTTGAATGAGTGGTGCAAAATATTTTATTACATTTTATAATTGTTAATGTTTCATTATGCTCTTTCCTTTGCTCTTTTTTTCTCTTCTATTTTTCTCTAAGATTAGAAAATGTTGCACTTGCAACAATTCTAATTTTGTCTTGTATAAAAGGGGAACCTATTGCAGATATTAATTGGATATGATATTTTCTTTTACAAAGTATCAAATTTGAGTGCTGCCTAGGGAGTAATTTATATTCCCTATGACTTTTTCTTCTCTATTTATTAGTGACTTGATTTCTTCATATCATTTTGATGTTTTGATTTTGTTTTTGATGTTCTTTTTCTATTTCTACTTTGAAGTACCATGTGTTGTGTTACTGTGGTTTTTCTTATAGTGTTCATTCAAATACCTACGAACTGCATGTGTTAGTGTGTTTTGTTACTTGTATATTCTAGTACATTATATAAACTTAGGCATTTGTTGATAGGTTTTTCTTATCGATGATTGGAAAATGTGTTTCTTCTTCCATGATGCAATGATCCATTGGTACATTTTGGGCTATTAGGTTACAAAACTAGATAGTATGAAATTTATGATTATGATTATATATTTTTTATTAAATATATGTATAAAATACATAATTTATTTAAAAAAATCCAAAAACGCATATGCCCCGCTTATGCTCCCGCATTCCGCTTATACTCTATGCGGTACCCTGACCGAACGCATACCGCATAACACATTTCAGAACATTGTTTCTGATTAGTTAAAAATTACTCATCTTCCTTCTTCTTTCTTCTTTTCTCACTTCTGGATAGATATTTTTTCAGAGGCATGTTGAGTAAACCACTGCCAAACATAGAAGACAACCAAAGTAAAAGATTAGTGATGGGTTTATTGTGTCATTTTAAAAATTCATATAATATCGTTGCAACATCATTGTTTAAGAAAGCAAACACGTGACAAGAATAGCAACTAAAATATACTTTTTAGTTAGTTTGGACGTTTCCAAACACAAAACAGAAATACGTTGATGTGAATATGAGAACAAAACCTTTGTTTTCTAACAGTAGCACGTTCCGATTAATTAATTTCAATACACACGGCGGCAAGAGATGGACTAGTAGAATGTGATATTTAAAACCAAATCACAACATAGTGATCAAGTACGCTGCAATCATTAATCAATAATTTTGTATATTGTGGCTCCTATTGGTTTGTTGTAACTAGAGTTTTTAAGGAAGTTATTTTTTTTGAACTGAAGTCCAGTTCTTGGGAATCGAGTTTAAACAACCGGTTTAATAATTGAGTTTTTAACAAAAGTTGCTCTATCTGGTTCAGTCTCCATGTTCTTGTTTCTTATATATATTTCTATCTTGTTTTCTAGAAGAAACACATTCAATGGAACAAACGTAGAGTATTATTTTGCCTCTAGACCTGCACAGTCGTGTACATATAGATTGTTCAATGCCAGTAGATGTTCGATAACAGTCGTATTAATTTAATCCATCTAACAACTACTCCTAGTCACCTGGATGCATATGCAATAGATTTTAAAAATGTGAAGGAGTCTTTCTCAGTTATACATTCAAAAGAAGACTGACAGAATAATTCATATACAACGACAACAAGTTATGAAAGACAATAGCAATCTCCCGTCGAGTAAGAACGCATGCGAATCGACAACTAGGGTGAGGATGAGCGAAGAGATTTTCAGTCCACTTATAGCAAACTAATTGGGGCCTTAGCCAACGAAGTCTGCAGTGCAATACGCCAAGATCAAGTCAGAATTATATATAACACCTGAACCTCCGCTGCCAATTCTGCATTTTCCGGTATGGATGGTCTTTCAGGGGGAAGAGCAGGGATCCTTCTCGGTTCTCGCCCCGCGCCTGCGGTTGCCGGCAAAAAGTTTGACGATGGTTGCACCAGCACGACAACAAGAGGCATCGTGGTCCTCGTGGACGTCTGCGGAGTAGGAGCAGCGGAGTCTGTGGACAAGGAGAACAGGAGGCGCCGAACGTGCACGACGGCAAGAGGCGCCGTGGACTTCTGTGGAGGAGCAGCGCTGCCGCTGTAGCTGCAGCAGAGTCCGCCGAACGTAAACAAGCGGAACGAACGGGAGCGGGAGTATAACTGCCGAAGGGTTAGCAAAAATCACAAACGACACAAATTAAGATTTCGGAATAGCAAGAGATGTTTAGAAAAATAAAATTATGGGCCCCCTCTTTGTTGGGCCCCTGGCCGTCACCCAAGTTAGCCCCTCTAATGGGCCGATCCTGTGTAGCTTGCCATGTGCAAATCATGAAATTACTAGTTCCTGTATCTGGACGTAAATTGGAACTTGCTTGTCAATGTTAGCTTATCTTTGTTTTTTTGGTTTTGACGCTTTAACATAACTTCTCACCGCTGAACACATCATTAATGCTTTTCGACAAAGGAGCGAGTATGTGAATATTTTAGTATCTACGTTGTTTTACTTAAGTCTCTACAATCTACATAGATAGGCCTGCTTGATGTTAACATTATACTGTTTTCCTTTAGTCCCATCATGATAGTATTTACTGGGAAATGTGCCTAAAGTTGGAATGTAACCAAGTGGTAAAAGGATATGATCAAATGCATTCTAAAAGATGAACATCCTTGATAAACATGCATATTTTATTGAAACAAAATCTAATATATTAAGTGTGTAAGAACTTCAGCACCCCAATGGAACTGAATTCTTCTGGGTATAAGACCCTTTCTTTGAGACAAGGTGGATACAAGCCCTTGCTTTGTGCAAGCTTTGTATAAAGCCTTTTGGGATATAGTGGTGATGGGAGACCCGAACAACAAGACCCGACGAGCTTGTTGCGGAGATGCAGAAGCGTGAGATTGAATGGGGGTTAATTGAATACATACGACAAGTAGCAAAGTATAACAACAAGCAAGCAGCCACAAAAGCATAATGTAAAATAGTTCAACGAATTCTCAATGGGGGAGCCTACATCAATTGGTGGAGATGATATCATTGATTGAGTTCAGATTTACAAAGAATATGATTATAAAAGAGATCAAAGAACCCGATACCCCATGACACCTGAAAGCCAACCGTGGAAGAAGAATGTTGTTTGAAAAAGAGCTCGTGAAGGCTTGAAATCCCAAGAGAAGCCCTAGGTCTGTCCCTGGCTTTTGGTTTCCAAAATATGACATCTCTTTACGTCTCTTCATGTTTAGAACAAGATTAGGAGGGGCCTATTTATAAGAATAGGATCTGTAACCAATATTCCAAAATTACTGGGACTCGTCCAATCCGTGATTTTAATATATAGCATGTAGCTTGCCATGTGCAAATCATGAAATCACTAGTTCCTGTATCTGGACGTAAATTGGAACTTGCTTGTCAATGTTAGCTTATCTTTGTTTTTTTGGTTTTGACGCTTTAACATAACTTCTCACCGCTGGACACATCATTAATGCTTTTCGACAAAGGAGAGAGTATGTGAATATTTTAGTATCTACGTTGTTTTACTTAAGTCTCTACAATCTACATAGATAGGCCTGCTTGATGTTAACATTATACTGTTTTCCTTTAGTCCCATCATGATAGTATTTACTGGGAAATGTGCCTAAAGTTGGAATGTAACCAAGTGGTAAAAGGATATGATCAAATGCATTCTAAAAGATGAACATCCTTGATAAACATGCATATTTTATTGAAACAGAATCTAATATATTAAGTGTGTAAGAACTTCAGCACCCCAATGGAACTGAATTCTTCTGGGTATAAGACCCCTTCTTTGAGACAAGGTGGATACAAGCCCTTGCTTTGTGCAAGCTTTGTATAAAGCCTTTTGGGATATAGTGGTGATGGGAGACCCGAACAACAAGACCCGACGAGCTTGTTGCGGAGATGCAGAAGCGTGAGATTGAATGGGGGTTAATTGAATACATACGACAAGTAGCAAAGTATAACAACAAGCAAGCAGCCACAAAAGCATAATGTAAAATAGTTCAACGAATTCTCAATGGGGGAGCCTACATCAATTGGTGGAGATGATATCATTGATTGAGTTCAGATTTACAAAGAATATGATTATAAAAGAGATCAAAGAACCCGATACCCCATGACACCTGAAAGCCAACCGTGGAAGAAGAATGTTGTTTGAAAAAGAGCTCGTGAAGGCTTGAAATCCCAAGAGAAGCCCTAGGTCTGTCCATGGCTTTTGGTTTCCAAAATATGACATCTCTTTACGTCTCTTCATGTTTAGAACAAGATTAGGAGGGGCCTATTTATAAGAATAGGATCTGTAACCAATATTCCAAAATTACTGGGACTCGTCCAATCTGTGATTTTAATATATAGCATGTAGCTTGCCATGTGCAAATCATGAAATCACTAGTTCCTGTATCTGGACGTAAATTGGAACTTGCTTGTCAATGTTAGCTTATCTTTGTTTTTTTTGGTTTTGACGCTTTAACATAACTTCTCACCGCTGAACACATCATTAATGCTTTTCGACAAAGGAGAGAGAGAGCATGGAACTAAACTTCGGTGAAGTTGGGCGAAGTTTCGTCGAAACTTCGAACTTCAAGCCTAGGCGAAGTCGAATCCTCAATACTTCGGCTTCGTCTAAACTTCGGGGCGAAGTTTGCCTGATTTCGTCGAAGTTGGTTTTTTTGTGTGTATTCTCGTTTCAACTTCTCCGAAGTTGTCGAAGTTTCCTCGAAGTTGGCGAAGTTGGGGCGAAATTGAGACAACACAAAACATTAATTCTAACTAGTGTACTAACGGCCATATAATACATAAGTGTCGCCTCCAACCCTCTTCACGACTTCTAATATCAACTCCTATGTTTGTTGCTGCCACTCTTTCCTAGAGAGGGTCTTGTAACTACTATTTGGTTGTATGCTTGTATATAATACATATGTTCAACACTTGAACTGTATTAGTATGTGTATTGCATGTTTGACCATTGTAGGTGCACATCATATTAACAACCTACTTAGGGCTAAAGACTCATGAATCATGTATTTTTATTAAATTAGTAATTATAAGAGAGAGGTATAACATAATTAGAAGTTTTCAATCGAAGTTTCCTTCAAATTCACATCATTTTCTTCAAAAATCGGCATCGAAGTTTGTCGAAGTTTGCGTCTAAATTTCCTCCAAACTTCCTCGAAGTTTCCACAAACTTCCACTTCCACACCTGGCGAAGTCGACACAAAGTCGAACTCCTGCACCATGGGAGAGAGTATGTGAATATTTTAGTATCTACGTTGTTTTACTTAGTCTCTACATAGATAGGCCTGCTTGATGTTAACATTATACTGTTTTCCTTTAGTCCCATCATGATAGTATTTACTGGGAAATGTGCCTAAAGTTGGAATGTAACCAAGTGGTAAAAGGATATGATCAAATGCATTCTAAAAGATGAACATCCTTGATAAACATGCATATTTTATTGAAAACAGAATCTAATATATTGTGTGTAAGAACTTTAGCATCCTAATGGAACTGAATTCTTCTGGGTATAAGACCCCTTCTTTGAGACAAGGCGGATACAAGCCCTTGCTTTGTGCAAGCTTCGTATGAAGCCTTTTGGGATATAGTGGTGATGGGAGACCCGAACAACAAGACCCGACGAGCTTGTTGCGGAGATGCAGAAGCGTGAGATTGAACAAGGGTCAATTGAATACATACAACAAGTAGCAAAGGATAACAACAAGCAAGCAACCACAAAAGCATAATGTAAAATAGTTCAACGAATTCCCAATGGGGGAGCCTACATCAATTGGTGGAGATGATATCATTGATTGAGTTCAAATTTACAAAGAATATGATTATAAAAGAGATCAAAGAACCCAATACCCCATGACACCTGAAAGCCAACCGTGGAAGAAGAATGTTGTTTGAAAAAGAGCTCGTGAAGGCTTGAAATCCCAAGAGAAGCCCTAGGTCTGTCCCTGGCTGTTGGTTTCCAAAATATGACATCTCTTGACGTCTCTTCATGTCTCTTCATGTTTAGAACAAGATTAGGAGGGGCCTATTTATAAGAATAGGATATGTAACCAATATTCCAAAATTACTGGGACTCGTCCAACCCGTGATTTACGGTCTGCATGAACTGTATACGGTCACTAGCCAAAGCATAATTTGGGCTGCAGACCTAATTATGATCTAGCTGGGTCATGTACAGTCTAGTTTGCACCGTAAAAGTTATTGATGTTAATTTTGTCCAGGTGTGGTCCATGGGTGCCATATATGGTCAGATGGCTGACTGTAATTCTTCTGAAGGTGCTTAAAACGCACCCTGAAGACGACAATGCTCAGTTTTAGATGTCTGATCGTCAATGAAGCTTTTCGTGAGAGTTTAAGACGCTTTCTCAACAAATTCCGCTTTGTCTTCAACGATTCGAAGACGACGAAAGTAGAAAAGTTCTTGTAATCTTTTTGGTAAATTGGTTTTTTTGGTTGGAAAACCCCAATGTATATAAGGAGAAAAATAGTTGTACCTGGCCACATCAAATGGTACAAGGTTCTTATGAACCTTGTTTGAATTAAAGAACGAGACAAAACAATTTACTCCCGGTAGTCGTGTTAGTATCTACATTGTTTTATCTCTACATAGATAGACCTGCTTGGTGTTAATATTATATTGCTTTTCTTAAGTTCCATCATGATAGTATTGACTGGGAAATGTACCTAGGGTTTGAATGTAACCAATTGGTAGAAGCATGTGATTAAATGCATTCGAAAAGATGGACATCCTTGATAAATGTGCATATTTTTTTTTGAAAACGGAATCGAATATATTAAGTGTGTAAGAACTTCAACACCCCAATGGAATCAAATTCTTTTGGGTATAAAATCCTTTGTTTGAGACAAGGTGGGTATGGCCTCTTACTTTGTGCAAACTTAGTATGAACCCTTTTGGGATATGGTGGTGATGGGAGACCCTAACAAAAAGACCCAACGAGCTTGTTGCGGAGATGCAGAAACGTGAGATTGAACGACTTAATTGAATACATACCACAGGCAATAACAAGTAACAACAAGTAAGCAAGCACAACAGTAAGATTTAGAATGGTTCAACAAATTCCTAATGAGGGTGCCTACATCCATCAACTAGATGATATTATTGATTGAGAGAGTTACGATTTACGAAGAATATGATTATAAAAGAGATTAAGAACCCAATCCCCCGTGACTCCTGAAAGCCAACTATGGAAGAAGAATGTTGCTTAGAAAGGAGCTCGTGAAGGCTTGAAATCCAAAGAAAGCCATATGTCTGTCCGTGGCTTTTGGTTTTCAAAATATGACATCTCTTGATATCTCTTCCATGATTCTTATAAATAGACCCCCCAATCTCAATTTCAAATATGAAGTGACATGAAGAACATCCTTGATAAACGTGCATATTTTATTAAAAACACAATCTAATATATTAAATGTGTAAGAACTTCAGCACGCCAATGGAACTGAATTCTTCAGGGTATAATATCCCTTGTTTGAGACAAGGTGGGTATGATCTCTTGCTTTGTGCAAGCTTAGTATGAAGCCTTTTGGGATATGGTGGTGATGGGAGACCCTAACAAAAAGATCCAACGAGCTTGTTGCGGAGATGCATATTCGTGAGATCGAACGAGTGAATTGAATACGTACGACAAGTAGTAACGAGTAACAACAAGCAAGCAACCACAAAAGCAAGATTTAGATTGGTTCAACAAATTCCCAATGAGGGTGCCTACATCCATCGACTAGATGATAGTATTGATTGAGAGAGTTACGATTTACAAAGAATATTATTATAAAAGAGATCAAGAACCTATTTCCCCGTGTCTCCTCAAAGCCAACTGTGGAAGAAGAATGTTGCTTGAAAAGGAGCTCGTGAAGACTTGAAATCCAAAGAGAAGCCATAGGTCTGTCCTCGGCTTTTGGTTTTCAAAATATGACATCTCTTGATGTCTCTTCTATGATTCTTATAAATAGACTCCTTCAATCTCATTTTAAATATGAAGTGACATGAAGGACATCCTTGATCATCATCATCATCATCAACTAAGCCTTAGTCCCAACTATGTTGGGGTCGGCTACATGGATCCTTCTTTTTCATTCAGCTCTATCATGGGTCATATTCTGGTTGAGATGTAGAGATTCAAAATCTCTCTTTATTAGCTCTTCCCATGTTAATTTAGGCTTTCCTCTTCTTCTATTAATTGTTGTTTGCCTCAATAGTATTGCTTCGTATAAGCGCATTAGTGGGTCTGCGTTGCACATGTCCATACCATCTAAGTCGGCCCTCGCACAACTTGTCCCCAATGCTCGCCACCCCTACTTTATTCCTGATATAGTCATTTCTCAAGCAGTCTTTTATTGTATTCCCATACATCCATCTCAACATACGCATTTCAGCCACGTTCATCTTGTTAAGTCCTTGTTTCTTCACCGCCCAACATTCACTCCCATAGAGCATGGCTGGCCGTATAGCAGTTTTACAAAACTTGCTTTTTAGTCTGAGAGGGATCTTCCGATCACATAATACTCCAATTGCACTCCTCCATTTCAACCATCCTACAATGATCCTTTGACAAACATCATTTTAGACATCCCCATATGTTTGAATGATAGAGCCCAATTAACGAAATTTATCACATTTTGGTATATCTACTTCGTCCAACTTGGTTCCACCATTCACACTACGAGATTTGCTGAAATTGCAATGCATATACTCTGTTTTGCTCCTACTAATCATCAATCCATTTGATTCCAATGCTTTTCTCCAAAGCTCAACTTTATCATTCAAACCATCTTTAGTTTCGTCAATCAAAACAATATCATCAGCAAATAACATACACCAAGGAACATCATCCTGAACATTCTTTGTCAACTCATCCATAACAAGAACGAACAGATATGGGCTAAGTGTGGATCCTTGGTGCACCCCAACTGTGATGGGAAAAGTTGGTGTCTCTCCTCCAGGAGTCTTCACACTTGCAGTAGAGCTACCATACATGTCTTTAATCAAGTCAATGTATTGGATTGGCACACCCTTTTTCTCAAAACCATCCATAACACTTCTCTGGGTACTCTATCATAAGCCTTTTCCAAATCGATAAAAACCATGTGAATATCTCTTTTTCTTTCCCTATACTTCTCCATAAGCCTCCTTATCAGAAAAATAACATCTGTTGTTGATCTACCAGGCATGAAACCAAATTGGTTGTTTGATATATGCATTATAGATCTTAGCCTCTGCTCATTAATCCTCTCCCAAAGCTTCATTGTGTGACTCCTCAACTTGATACCTATGTAGTTTACGCAGCTCTGAACATCACCTTTGTTCTTGTAGATGGGGACTATAGTACTATTTCTCCACTCATCCGACATCTTCTTTGTCTTCATGATCTTGTTAATTAAATTTGTTAACCACATAACTCCTTCATCCCCCATACTCTTCCATACATCAATGGGAGTATTGTCTGGTCCACATGCCTTTCTCATTTTCATCTTTTTCAAGGCATTCTTGACCTCAAAATGTGAAACTCGTTGTGTGTAAATGATATCTCTTGTATCCTTGTCACACGAGTCTCTAACATTATTTAGAGTATCTCCATTGAAAAGCTTATGGAAGTAATTTCTCCATTTGTTCTTGATATCATCGTCTTTTACCAACACTCTACCATCTTCATTCTTGATGCATTTTACTTGAATCAAGTCTCTTCCTTTCCTTTCTCTTATACGAGCCCTTTTATATATATCTTTTTCCCCTTCTCTGGTGTCCAGCTTCTTATAAATATCATCAAAGTATCTAGACCTTGCCTCGTGAACAACCTTTTTCGCTTCTTTCTTTGCTTGCTTGTATCTCTGGAACGTTGCATCATCTCTAGATTTGGGCAAGCTCCTATAGATCTCCCTTTTCAGTTTAACAACCTTCTGTACATCATCATTCCACCATCAAGTCTCTTTTTGTGGAGGCCCACAACCTTTGGACTGCCCCAAAACCTCTCCAAAAATTTTTGTTATGCAGGAGCTCATGTTATGCCACATAGTGTTGACATCAGCCTCTAAGTTCCAAGTTCCCTCCTTGATGAGTTTATCATGAAAGGTTAATTTCTTTTCTCCTTTAAGATTCTACCACTTGATCCTGCTATCTTGATTTTTATTATCCTTGCCTTTATTGATCTTCATGTTAATATCCAAAACCACCAACCTATGTTGGGTTGTGAGTTCTTTGCCAGGAAATACTTTACAATCCTTGCATACTTTACGATCCTCCCGCTTTGTAAGGAAGTAATCAATTTGGCTACAATTGTACCCACTCTTGAAAGTAATCTTATGAGATTCTCTTTTCTTGAAATGGGTGTTTGCCAAAATCATATCATATGCAACTGCAAAATCTAATATCTTCTCTCCTTCTCCGTTTCTCCAGCCATATCCAAAACCACTATGAACTCTCTCATATCCATCATTGCTACTCCCCACATGGCCATTTAAATCACTCCCAATAATGATCTTCTCCTCTGTCGGTATTCCTTGCATCAATTCATCCATGTTATCCCAAAAATCCTTCTTAGCCTCCTCGCTAAGGACAACTTGGGGGGCATAAGCCCTAATAATGTTAAAAATCTTTCCCCCAAGAACGACCTTGATAGCTATGATTCTATCACCCATCCTAGTGATCTTGACAACATCATCCTTCAACATCTTATCAATAATAATACCTACGCTATTTCTATGTTTATCAATGCCTGTATACCAGATTTTGTATCCTGTGTCTCCAATCTCTCTACAACGTTCCCCTGTCCACTTAGTTTCCTGCAAGCAAGCTATATTCACTTTTCTTCTAATCATGGTATCTACTATCTCCAAAGATTTTCCTGTCAAAGAGCCAATATTCCAAGATCCAACTCTAATCCTTTTTTTTTGGACTTGCTTCTTTTCCTGCCTTCGTCGAAAATGTTGCCCTTGCACATTTTTCGCTACATCCGGGCAGTGATGCGGCGGGACTAGCTTCTTTACCCACACCCATCCAAGATGTGGAAGCACTTGTACATTTTTCACTACATCCGGGCGATGATGCAGCAGGACTAGCTTCTTTACCCACACCCGTCCAAGATGTGGAAATCCTTGCTTATCCTTCAACACAACCGAGCGTCGTTGTGTCGAAACCCCTTGCATATTTATCACTGCACCCGGGTGCCGATGCAGCGCGTCGCTGGGTAGGGACGCTCCAACCAAATTTTTATAAGGATCCATGTCATAGAAAGAGTGACAGTTTTTATGGCTGGCTGTCAACCTACCACCAACCCTCCTCCTTTACTCGGGCTTGGGGCCGACTACATTTGCACAAAATATGAAAATATAGGCGGAGTTAAGGACATCCTTGATAAACGTGCATATTTTATTAAAAACACAATCTAGTATATTAAGTGTGTAAGAACTTCAGCACGCCAATGGAACTAAATTCTTCAGGGTATAATATCCCTTGTTTGAGACAAGGTGGGTATGATCTCTTGCTTTGTGCAAGCTTGGTATGAAACCTTTTGGGATATGGTGGTGATGGGAGACCCTAACAAAAAGGCCCAACGAGCTTGTTGCGGAGATGCAGAAGCGTGAGACTGAACGAGTTAATTGAATACATACGACAAGTAGTAACAAGTAACAACAAGCAAGCAACCACAAAACAAGATTTAGATTTGGTTCAACAAATTCCCAATGAGGGTGCCTACATCCATCGACTAGATGATATTATTGATTGAGAGAGTTACGGTTTACAAAGAATATGATTATAAAAGAGATCAAGAATCTAATTCCTTGTGTCTCCTCAAAGCCAACTATGGAAGAAGAATGTTGCTTGAAAAGGAGCTCGTGAAAACTTGAAATTCAAAGAGAAGCCGTAGGTCTGTCCTTGGCTTTTGGTTTTCAAAATATGACATCTCTTGATGTCTCTTCCATGATTCTTATAAATATACCCCCTCAGTCTCATTTTAAATATGAAGTGACATGAAGGACATCCTTGATAAACGTGCATATTTTTATTAAAAACACAATCTAGTTATTAAGTGTGTAAGAACTTCAGCACGCCAATGGAACTGAATTCTTCAGGGTATAATATCCCTTGTTTGAGACAAGGTGGGTATGATCTCTTGCTTTGTGCAAGCTTGGTATGAAGCCTTTTGGGATATGGTGGTGATGGGAGACCCTAACAAAAAGACCCAACGAGCTTGTTGCGGAGATGCAGAAGCATGAGACCGAACGAGTTAATTGAATACGTACGACAAGTAGTAACGAGTAACAACAAGCAAGAAACCACAAAAGCAAGATTTAGATTGGTTCAACAAATTCCCAACGAGGGTGCCTACATCCATCGACTAGATGATATTATTGATTGAGAGAGTTACGATTAACAAAGAATATGATTATAAAAGAGATCAAGAACCTAATCCCCCGTAACTCCTGAAAGCCAACTGTGGAAGAAAAATGTTGCTTGAAAAGGAGCTCGTAAAGGCTTGAAATCCAAAGAGGAGCCGTAGGCTTGTCCTTGGCTTTTGGTTTTCAAAATATCCCTTCATGTCTCTTCATATTTAAAACGAGATTGGGGGAGTCTATTTATAAGAACAGGACTTGTACCAATGTTTTGAAGTTACGATCTATATGGACCGTATAGGGTCACTAGCCGGACCATAATTCAAGCTCCAAACCTAATCATGGTCTAGCTGGATCATGTATAATCTGGTTGGACCTTAAAAGCTACCGCTATTAGTTTTGCGCAGATGCAGTCCATGAGACTGTACATGGTCAGATGGCTGACTGTAAATCGTTCTAGAGGTGCTTAAAATGCATTCTGTTGGCAAGGCTCCGGTTTCGACGTCCCAATCATCAACAAAGCTTTTTGTCAGAGTTTAAGACATTTTCTCAACAGATTACACCTTTTCTTCAACTCAAAAACTATGGAAGTAGAGAAGTTCTTGCAATCTTCTCTGATATCAAAAACTGAAATAAGAATACAATCTCCTCCACATGCCCGACATAGACAAAACTTTGGTAGAAAGAAGATCAACTTATTTTGAGCAAAGCTCAAACTTAGCTAACAAAAGAGTCCTCATCATTATGTCGGTTGGATTCTTAGACATATCAATCTTGTTTATTTGAATCTTGCCTTCAACTGTGACTTTTTTTATTGAAGTATTACTTGACGTAACTGTGCTTCTTTCTCTCGTGGAATGTTTGATCTTTATTTAGATGTATGGCACTTTGACTGCTCCAATGAACAAAGACTTGTTGTTGATCCATTCTCAAATGATTCATCAAACCCTTGAACCATAAAGCATCCTTTACGACTTCAATTGCTACCATGTAATCCGTTTTAGTAGTGGATTGAGCAATGTTACTTTGTAGAGTGGCTTTTCAACTAGTGTGGATGCTACTTTGAACATGTAATTAGTCAGAGACCTCTTGTCGAGGTCGTTGCATAATCTGAGTTCACGTACCTGATAGTGATGACTTGAACCTCCACAAAAAACTAAGCAAGTATTTGAAGTGCCTTTCAAATGCCTCGGAATCCACTTAACTGCTTTCCAATGTGCCTTGTTAGGATGAGCTATGTAGCGGATAACCACACTAACTGCATAAGTGATACCTAGTCTAGTGCAAGCCATAGCATACATGATGCTACGAATGGCATTGGATTAAGGTACATGCGTCATCTCTTTCTCTTCTTCATCAAGCCGTGGAGACTACAATGCCTATAACCTGAAAGTGAGCGGAAAATGGAGCTGAAACATGCTTCACATCTAACATGTGGAACCTGTGAAGAACCTTTTCGATATAATTCTTAGGATAAGCCTTCTTATCTTTTCAGTCTCTTGTAATCTCTATGCCAAGAATCTTCTTAGCTTCACCTATGCCTTTCATCTCAAATTCTCCCACCTAGAAGAGATTTTCTCCTTGGCATTCTCAGATGTGTGTCTAGAAGTGATCATTATATCATGCACATAATAATAGGTAAATCACAAAATTGTCATTCAACCCTTTGTAGTAGACAGAAGTGTCATGTCTACTCCTGGCCATTGTGAGTCACAAAAAGTGAAATTTGCTATGCCACTGTCTAGGAGACTGCGTCAGCCCATAAAGACATCTTAAGAAAGCACACACGGGTCTCTTCGTCTTCAAAACCATGGAAATAAATATTGCTGAATTTGGGCAAAAGTTCGCTAAAATTTTGAACTTCGAGTCCAGACGATGTCGAGCCAGTACTATTTCAACTTGGCTCCAACTTCAGACGGAAGTTTCCCCCTTGTCGACGAGTTGGATTTTATAGTGTGTTTTCATCCCATCATTGTCGAAGTTGTCGATATTTTCCCGGAGTTAGTGATGTTGGGGCGAAGTTGATACGACCTAACCCATTAATGTTGGCTAGTACCCTAGAGGCCATATAAGGCATATGTAGTGCCTCCAACCCTCTTCATAACTTCTCATACGTTTATTGGCTGCCACTGTTTGCTGGAAAAGGTGTTGTAGCTGCTGTTGGACTACATATTGTATGAAGGACGTATGGTGAATTGTATTTGTATATTTATATTGCACATTTGATCCTTGCAACTACAGTGCACATTGTATTATCAACCTATCTAGGGCTAGAGAGCCGTGAATCATGATTTCATGTTAAATTGACATATATAGGATAGAGTTATAGCATAATCTGAAGTTCTCAAATGAATTTTCTTCATAATTTTAAAAAAATGAATGTTCTTCAAATTCACATCATTTTCTTCACAAAAATGGCATTGAAATGTACCAATGTTTGCGTCTAAACTTCCCCGGAACATCCTTGAAGTTTCCAAAAACTTCCAATTCCACACCTAGCGAAATCGACACGGAAGTCAAAATCCTGCACCATGCTCAAAAACTTTCTGCATGTTGCATGTAGATGTTTTCTTCTAGTTCACCGTGTAGAAAGGCTTCCTGTACATCTAGATACTGCAAGTCTAGGTCTTCAATCGCTAAAAGAAAGAAGTGCCCATATGTAACTGCGCTTAACGACGTGCTTGCCGATGGTTTTTATAATAAATTATTTGTGGTGCAGTTTTTATCCATGAATTTTCCTACAACTATAACCACATCACACCGCAGCGGTTTTAAAAATTTAAAACCATATCCATTTTAATATCTTCACTTATATATTGTTGCGTTATCTGCTATATTTTGTTGTGTTATGTCATTTCTTTAGTTCCATATTGCTAGGTTATCTATTATCTAACATCTCTCAATTTCTATGTAAGGAAATGTATTATGTATCTTTTCATCATCTCAATATATCCTATTATTAATTTATTATACTTGGTATCAGAGCAGTTTGATCCCTCATAGCTTCCCCAACCATGCTTCCCCTAGCCACAGCCCACCGCCTCTTCTCCTCTAACCCGTTGCCTTCCTTCTCCAGCTCATGCCCGCCTCTCTCCTCGAAGATCTCTGAGCAGACCTCCGCCAACACCCATTGTCAACTGGCACTCTCCTCCAGCCTCCCGTCCTTCGCCGATCCTCCTACAGCTCCCCATTCCCCCCACTCCCCAAGGGCCCCAACAGCCCATAGCAGCTGCTGACCCTCCCAGATCTTCTACTCCTACTGTAGATTCTCTCCACAATAAAGGTTATACTGTCTCTACTCCAGTTTCTGAAATATACACCTAACTAGAAGAATAACATATATAAAACAATAAGTGCCTATGCACTCAGGCTGTAAGCGTCTAGCCTTGGTGCCTAATAATTAGATTTGAAAGAAATAGAATAGCTCCTTTTGTCATTGTTGCTCTATTCTGCCCTCGAAAGCTTGTCTGATTGGCAGTAGATTCTTCTTTTGTCAAAAATGTTTTAAATGCTGAACAAATTTTCATTTGGTTGATAAGTTTGGAGTTGATAGAAATACAAAATTGCATGCTATCGCTGACCGTCCACTTGTTGTCATTTGTTTTCTTGTGGAAAAATAACTGTATGCTAATATTTATATGCTGTTATCATGAAGGTGTGTGATGGCACTGTTTTCTTGCACGGCTCCATCATCCTACATTAATGAGTTTGAGGCCACAGCTTGTAATACTTCGGATAAAATATCATCATATGGCGTGGCACTGACTACTATTTACAATTGTAACAACGCAAAATTCTCTTCGTTGGCATGGAATCCTAAGAAACGAGTTCAAGTATCATGTTCACAAACTGTGAAACACAAGCGAGGCCATAAATCGGTTGTAGCTGCAAGCCCTCCTACAGAAGATGCCGTTGTTGCAACAGAACCACTAACAAAGGAGGATCTTATTGGATACCTTGCCTCTGGTTGCAAGACAAGAGAACAATGGAGGTGCTTTTTGTAATTATTGACTTCCTTTTGCTTTGACTACTGAACTTTTGTTGCAACAGTTTTAGGTCTTGTATGTCTTGCAGGATAGGCACTGAACATGAGAAATTTGGTTTTGATGTTGCTACCCTGCGACCAATGAAATATGAGCAAATTTCCGAGCTTTTAAATAGCATTGCTGAAAGATTTGAGTGGGATAAAATAATGGAAGGTGACAATATCATTGGGCTGAAACAGGTAAATGTTGCCTGCCTTTTTTGTTACGGTTTTTAATCCACATCTCTGCTCTAATTATCTTCAACTAATATTGCGTGCCAGCATCTATATTAGTCTTTTGTTGTTTTATGTACTGTTTTTTAGCTTGTGATTTTAAAACTTTGGTATCTCTAAAAAAGAAACTAATGCATATGGACAGGGAAAGCAAAACATCTCATTAGAGCCTGGCGGCCAATTTGAACTTAGTGGGGCTCCTCTTGAAACACTACACCAAACATGTGCTGAAGTGAATTCACATCTCTATCAGGTAAAACCAAGTCGTTTTTTGTTTACAGACATTCACATGGCAATCAATTTAAGTATTGTATCCAAAGTGTCTCAAAACGTTCTAACTGCGTTCTTCCCACTTAAGCAAAATACATATATTTTTTAATTATTGTCTTTGACTTGATAGTGTATCCAATTTTCTAATGACACCCGGATGGTGAATTGAGAGGCAAGACAAATTATAGAGATGAGTCAAAACTTACATGGAAAAAGATGTTTTTTTCCATCTTAAGCATTATTCTTTTACCTGTGATCGTGTTGTTGGTAAGGTATGCCCGTAGAGCCAATCATATGATGATTGACATGTCCTAATTACCTAAAAGGATTTGATAATAACATATATAAAGGCAAGCTTCCAATTCATCTGTTTCACTCAGTTATGAGATAATGAGGATACATAGTGAATGTCTAGAGAATTATATTACTTAATGCCGCATGTTGTCAAGTTCCTATCCTTGTGATGACATCATACGGATGTTAAGAGTACATATACATATTCTCATTATGTCCACGATCGGTTGTTATTGTAGAAGGTTGATAGACAACTATAACACATAAGATCAGAGTGTGAGTTGGTTGATGACTAAATCTCATTAGTCATGATATGGCAATATCAAATTAAGCGCACAAATACATGTTAGAGAACAGTGTATCGGACAGACCCACCTTGAGAGTGACACATGGTTTTGTGGTCACAATCATCTCTCATAGTGAAGGTGGTGATTGTGATTCATAGACCTGAAATCACTCCACTCTTCACATGCCGTTGGGTACGCTTTGACATCATCAAACGCAGTCCTGGAATATAGGTTGTTATAACGGTGATGATTGGATGACTTTGACACATGGGGATAGACTGTGAGTGATAGATATGAGATTTGTCCCTCCTACGGGAGTATGATATTCTAGCCACTTGATTAGGGAGACTGAGAAACGCATGCGCATGCACATGTGAATCAATATATGATATTGATGTCACATTATCTCAGACAGTCTGCTCTTGGTTTAAGAAACATGGATTGAAGTTTGAGAGGATGACCAACTATGCCTCGAGTTCATCATGGATATCAGAGACAAATGAATTATATAATCGCTGCAACACCTTACATAGAATGTAGGTTGAAGTTGTTCTCCAACTTTCCATTTCACTTGGGTAGCACTATTGTGCGACTAGGCACCACTCTTTGCTTGTGATGTCATAAGCTAGTTATGGATATTCACTGCCAACGTGACATGGGACCTATAGGGTCACACACATATGAACTCATCTAGAAGAGGAGTTTGATCTTGAATGACAATTGAATTGATTACTAAAGTGTTTAGATATTCAATTCACGCAACAGATTGCTTGATGGCTGACCAGGACTGCCAAACGACCATCTCACTGAGTGAGACGGCCGTTTGGGTAGCCAGACGGGCGTCTCAAGTAGGTGAGACGGCCGTTTGGGGGTCAGGTTGATCGGAGATCGATTTGGCTAAGTTCAGCCCTTGAACCAATCAGTTCAATATGATTGAACCGATTGGCTCATCTCAACTCACCGGACGGTCGTCTGGGTGAGTGAGACGGGCATCTCGCTTGGGTGAGACGGCCCGGTTGGGTCGAACGAAGGTTCGGGATATTTCCCTAATAGTTTTTGTTGTTCTTTACTTGAGGAACAAGGAAATTAATATGAGATATTAATTGGATTCGAAATAACCAAATTTGATTCAGATTGGAAATTGCCAAACGACTGTTTGATAGTGCGAGACGACCGTCTCGTGCACCAGACGACCGTCTGGGTGTGCAAAACGGCCGTTTCGGCTGTCGCATGTTGCATATTGTTGCGAAAAATCAAGATCTCTTAGCCCTTTCCTCTACCACTTTTAGTCCCGCATTGGCTGGGGACTGAGAACCCGAACCCTAACCCCTCCTATATATAGAGGGGTACTGGGGGCTTCCCAAGACACAAAAACTACACAGACAACAGAGAATCAGTTACTCTGAAAAGTGTTGTCTTCTCTGGTTGTGGAAACCAGGAGAGCCCAAGCAAGTCCTACACGACTAGGGAGGGATAGCCACGTGAGAGAACAACTGAGGGTTGTCGTAGTGGGAGAGTAGGTTGGTGACTAGTACACCAACGGGGAGGACAACTCCCTCCTGTCCGTTCTTGGTGAACGACAAGAGTTCTAGTTGGTCCGTGTGGACTACTCTAGAGGCAGGAGTCCTTTGGCTGCTGCTCGGAGAGCAAAGTCAACCTGCAGTCCATGGTGAGACTGCAGGAGTCGCTGCAAAGGTTGTATAGACGTTGTTCGTGGTGAAGACCAGGAGCGGCACAACCACCGTCCAAGAGCAACTTGTCAACAGTTGCAAAGAAGCAAGTTTTGTCGCTGGACTTGCTCCAGGACCATGTATAATTTGCTAAAACCATCCTTCCTATTTCATAGTAGTTGACGAATACAAATAGATAAAATTTTGTTTCCGTTGCTATACTCTGTGCCTGTATTTCCCTACACGTGCCACATAAGTAAATTTGTGCCTCTTTGCTACATCGAGTCACCCACTTTCTGTGTTCATGCCATAATGCGTCGTAGACTGCCTGTACAGGTAGTGCATCTTCAATTTCTTTGTTAATGTACCGGGAGCAGGGACTTTTGAGTCTAAACTCAAGAGTGATGTAGCAATTAACATAGTGAGTGATATTGGTGCACTCATGGATCTAAAATTGTTGAAGTTGGGAATTTCGCCGAATCTTGAAATTTTGACCTTTGGCAAAGTCGAACCTCTAATGCTTCGACTTGGTATAGACTTCCTGGTGAAATTTTGGCAGTTAATCGAACTTAGATTTAGACAATACGGTTTCTCACAACTTCCACGAAGTTGTAGTGAAGTCATCGAAGTTGGCAACAACATGGAGAAGTTTATCCCTAAGTCCATTATCTGTAAATTGTCAAGAACACTACTGTCATTCATTTTCTTGGCATCATACTTGTGATTTTGCTCATGTTTTCCATTTAGAACGGAGAATAGAAGAAATGATGTAGGTCTGTGTGA
Organism: Alisma plantago-aquatica; assembly: GCA_963693085.1. Taxonomy (NCBI): domain Eukaryota; kingdom Viridiplantae; phylum Streptophyta; class Magnoliopsida; order Alismatales; family Alismataceae; genus Alisma; species Alisma plantago-aquatica. The sequence goes on from OY856413.1 coordinate 785,302,089, forward strand.
CTTCCATAAAAATTTTCTTTCGATCTTAACAAAAGCAACGACCACATATATTTGACTGTTGTTACTCTAGATCTAAGCCAGATCTCAGTTCCATATATTCTAGAAATATACATCTAGCTTGTATTTACCATCCCCACATGTAGCTCATATGGTTTATGCCTATTTGTATGGAGAAACATACTTTATAATCATGTGATTTAAAGTGGTATTACATCTTGTAGGATTCTTTTTGGTCAACATCTTATAGGATTTTAATTCAAGTATCGTTTTTATTCCTGTGTATCTTGTATATGTAGTCTATAACTTGTTAATCACATGAAATAAGGTTTAGGAGTCTTGTATTTGTGATATTGTGTTATGATACAATACAAGATAGATGTCTATAACATATTGAAAAAAACTCATCAAATTTCATCATTTTCTTACAAAAATGACATTGAAGTTCAATTGAAGTTTGCGTTTAACATCTCGGAAACTTCCTTGAAGTTTCCTCAAACTTCTACCACATTTGGCGAAGTGGAAACGGAGTTGATGTCCTGTATTCGCAACTACGCTGCCTCAGATTGCTTGCTACTATATCTGTTGCTTGAGATTATTTGTATTAGTCATCTGTCATCCACACACGCTTGGAATATTTATTTCAAGTGGAAGCTGTGCTTTGTGTTAATTATACTTCAGGAGAAATGATTGCAGTTTAATGGTCTTGTTTGCATCTGTTTCATTTGAGTCTGTGTGTTCAAGCTGAATTAGAGGTTCTCCTGTACTTTAACTTGGGGGAGCGCCAGAGATCAAGACCACGTTTGATTAGGAAAGCTCTTTCCTAGTTTATTTTGTGTTTTTAGAATTATTTTAAGGGGCCATCTTTTATCCTCAAAGCTCAGCCAAAGGTTCCAGCCGGATAACTAACAAAATTGATGTAATTTCAAATTAAGATCAATGCTCAACAGCAACTCCTGTATTTCCTTTTAACTCCCTCATCCTACTAAAAGTAGGGTGTTGAGCCTTGATGGTGAACATATGAAAATACATTTCTGAATTTTTTTTTTCTGTTTGAGTTTGTATAGGAACTTTCCTGTGCAAACTACTGTATAAAACGACTTAAGGTGAATTGAAGAAATGAATCAGCTTTTTTGAGTTTTCAGAAGCACATTATCCCTATCTTTCCCTTCCCCTTTATCCCATAGCTAATTGGTACTAGAACCCATGTAGGATCCATATCCTTCCACTATATCTCACTGTATTTCTCCTCATATATTGTATTTTGCTATTAAAAACCTCTCTGTGATATAATTCTCCACTTAAAAAAGAATATGAGCTTCTTTAGTTCCTCTTTTCCCTTCCTTTTCTTTATAGTTGACCTCTCTCTTTGTATACGTAGGCCTTTTTTCCTTTTTGTCCAGGTGAATGTGATGCATATTCACATGATGCCCGAGCTTTGATTGTGTTAGTGTCTTCTTGGCTTTAGCTGGCACTCTTCTTCATCCTCCAATGCATGTGTTTGGCCCACAGCTTTGAAAGATAAATTTTGTGATTTAGATCTCTTTTGACCTTATTTGTTGTGAGTTGAAGATTGGAGTCTTACATGTCTACTCCAACTTAACTTTCCCAAACCACACCTCGTTTACTAATTGCTCTTAGTTTTGCTATTCCAACTCTTAGGCCACAGTTTTTGTCTCTCTTATTTGGTTGTTCTCCCTCTTACACACATGCTATTTTTATTCTCTCTATTTTTTTTGCCTTCTTATTATTGTATTCTTATTTAATGAGTTGCAGGTCAAAGCTGTTGCAGAGGAAATGAATATAGGTTTCTTGGGAATTGGATTCCAACCAAAATGGGGGATAAAGGACATCCCAATAATGCCTAAGGTGTAATTTCTTTCACTGATTCACTCTCTTATATCTTCTGCCTTTTGATTTGAAAATGTACTAGCTACTGTATTCTGTACCACATGTCCTTGTAAATCTTATGAGCTGCTTTGGTGTCTACCTCCACATAGCCATGACACATTGAAACCCCTCATTAGGCTTGTTTCTGGCTACGGAGATGTGCTTGTAATTGAAACAATTTTCGGATGGTATATTGCTGACCAGCACAATCGGGATTGAGGCTTAGATGGCGATGATAATGATCCATGTTAACTGGCTGGTTGGAGTATCACAACTCACAAATATGTTAGTCAACCTAGACCATCTCGTACTTGATGTGCAATTTAGGCACGGTAATGGGTTGGGTTTTTACCAACTCAACCCTAGCCAACCCAAAATCATATGACCAGCCCGACTGGACACAAATTATCATGGGTTTACAATTGAATGCCCATCAGCCCATAAACCAACCTGAGCATTGTAAGCCTGAGGATCAAAACAACCCACTTCAAAAGCTCATAAAAGTATATTGAGATGACTCAATCTGAAATTTAGCACCTCATCTTAGGTGATTGCAAAAAAGATAAATGAAGTACAACTCAAAGTTCACATACTATTAATCTTTATAAACAATGATGATCAATAAGAAAAAAATGCTCTAGCATTATTAAGACATGGTTTTTTGGCAATTTTAAAATTCAGTACATATTATGTAAGCGTAGATGATTCCAAGACTGGGTAAAGGAGGATGGTGGTTGGTAGGTTGATAGAAAAACCCATAAAGTTTTGTCATTGTTTGTGACATGGATCCTTATATGGGCTTCATTATAGAGTCCCTACCTAGCGACATGTTGCATTAGAACTTGGGTGCAGCTATAAATAAGGATTTTTGAGTTTTGACACAATAGCGCGTGGTTGTGTCAAATGACAAGCAGCTGCAGTGTTTTTAAAAAGGTCCATGCGGCCACTTATAAGGTTCGAAGCACTGGCTAAACTGCATGTGGCAAATCGGAGCCTAAAGCAGACCATGGCGCATAAACGTCCGCACAACCACATATAAGACCGATTAATCTACGATTAATGAATGGTCAAACTGCTAAGCAGGTTATTTTTTAACGTCACCTCCTATTCTTCATGTAACTAAAACCACCACCTACAATCAACTTACATTTTGCTTTCATTTCCTCTTTTTTTTCCATTTACATTCATCTATGATTGTTTTACATCTAGGTCGAAATTGCATATTTCTATATATTTATGTTGTGTTTGATTGCATATTTGCATGATTGCGTCTATTATTCCTGTATGGTTAAATAACTTTGATGTCCCTATTGTGTGTTAATATGTATGCGGTGTATTCTACTAATTTTTATTGTTATCTACTTGTGCTAAACCATTTTGTGATTGTTTTATTGGATTGTATTCTTAATCGATTCTAGAACGCATACTAGATAAAAAATGCATTCTGGATTTGTACTTTTCATTGAAAATTTATTCATAAATCAATAATAATTTTAAGGTTCCAATTTAGACAAATATGTAATTGTACAAATGAAATATGCAATTGTACAAATCAAATATGTAATTTGAAAAATTATATATGTAATTATATGATTAATGCATATATATAATTAAATAATTTAAAAAATCCAAAACCGCATATACTCTCACAAATACTTCCACATACCGTATATACTTCCTCTCTAGGATACAATTTTTTAAAACACCGAGCAACTGTTTCTACAACGTGGCTGGGTATGGGTAAAGAAGCCAATCCTGCTGCATTGTTGCCCATATATAGTGAAAAATGTTGGGACAAAGACAGATAACAAAGCAAGTTCAAGACAAAAGAATTAGAGTGGGAACTTTAAATATTGGCTCTTTGTCAGAAAAGTCTTCGGGATAGTGAATACCATGATCAAAAGAAAAGTCAATATATCTTGAAATTAAGCGGACAAGGGAGCGATGTAGAGAGATTGAAGACACATGGAACCAGTGTTTTAAAAAGCGTGTCAGGCGCCCGCCTGAGCGGATCACATGCCCAACTGCCTGGTTAAGGCTTTGAGCGGGTTGGCAGGCGGCAGGCCATTAAGCGCCCGCCTAAGACCTGCTTGGCCCGCCTATGCGTCCGCCTGAAACCCTGCTTCGGGCGCCCGCTTATGGCTGCCTATTTTTTGGGTGCTAGATTTAGCCCATCTGCTGTAACATAATACAAAAATATAAGTCTATAGTAGTATAATAAGTTAGTATGATATGTAACATTACTGTATAATCTAGGAAGCACGGACACTTCTAGACAGCCCCCGTGTCCGTGTCGGACACGTTTTGGACACGGACACTTCCCGGACACGGCCCAAAACGTTTTGGACACGGCTGGGACGTGTTCAGTTCATTTCGGTCTTTTTTTGCACCCCGGACACAGCTGGACACTACTGCCCAGACACTTCCCGGACACATTACGGCTGCTGCTGCTGCTGCATAGCCTATTTCAGAGTGCAAATGTTTAATATACAGCTGATGCTTATGCCTTATTACTGAGAAAATCTAATATAGAGCTGAGATCTAATCACAATCACGAACAATTCTGTTAGAAAAGAACCAATATGCAAATTCTAGGCTGAATCAGAGATTACAAGTCAAATTATAGTAGACAAGTTGGTTAAATGAGTAATGCAAACTCATGTATATTTACATGAAACATACATTTAGGTTTCTACTTCGTATTTTTTTACCATAAACATAAAGACACATCTATTTGCATATAAGATTATACATACATAGATACATTAATATGGACAAATTTTAAGATAAATTCCAGTTCATACGTCATACACCCACATATATGTATATATTAAAAAACATTCCCCTCATCCAATGCCGTGTCCGTGTCCTACATTTTAAAATTTTGTCGTGTCCCGTGTCCGTATCCGTGTCAGTGTCCGTGTCTAGAAACATGTCCATGCTTCCTTTGTGTATAATACATTCTATACTATAGTATATTAATATATACACTATGTATCCAGTTATCCGTTGCATATTATATTTCTGTAACTTTGTACCTTATATATAATAATACATTAGTACATATTATATTCTACTGTTTATATTAATACATTCTATAGTTTACTGCATAATGTAAACTAATACATTATATATCTTCTACTGTTTGCTGCCTTATAAATAATAATACATTAGTACATTATACAAACATGGTGTATTCTACTGTTTACTGAATATTAATACATTCTATATATTCTATTGTTTACTGCATAATATAAATTAGTACATTACATATCTTCTACTGTTTGCTGCATATTAGTATATAAAGTTGTAATTCTATAAATTTACTACAGTAAGAGTAAGAGACTAAAAAGTGTATTTCTTATGTCTTAAACTTGTGCAATTGAACCGTATTTGCTTATTCATTGTTTTTTAGTTGTGGTATCAACTTTAGGTGTTTTATTTTTGTGTAGGATGTTTAGATAAGTATAATTTTTTTGAAAATGTGTTTATTATATACTAATATGTATAATTTTCTACAAAATTACCTAAAAATTTCCAGGCCCGCTTTTTCAAAAGGCGCCCGCCTGGCGCTCAAGCGGCCACAAGGTGCTGTTCTCACGCCTCCTTCTTCCCGCTTAAAACATTGCATGGCACAAAACTTTGATATGCATGTATTAACAAACGTAGATATGGTGTGTGAGTAATTGTCGATAAGATGTTGAATGATGTTGTCAAGATCACAAGGACGGGTGATAGGGTCATAGTTAATAATCATGTTCATCAGGGAAAGTAATTAATATAACTAATTCACTAATTCTTATGCCCCCAAGTTGGCCTTAGCGAGGAGGCTAAGAATATTTTTGGGATACCATGAACGAGTTGATGCAAGTTGTGGAAAGCAATAGTCATTATACTGTTGGAGGGGTAGAAGAGAAGGAATGTGGTGGATCCACATAAAAACATGTAAATTAATGGTCGTTCTAACAGAGAGGGGGTAGATCTACTAGCTTAAAATAAAAAACCCATAAAAACTACTTTCCCCAAGCTCCCCTACTTGTTTTCCCCCTCTCCAAAATACCTCACAACAACAATAGAAGTCGATGACTTCATCGATGTTAACTTGGGCTGAATAATGGTCCGACATCGTCGACATGGGCCAATAAGTTGATGATGTTTCTGAATGTGGATGTTCTCCTGGATACGACGTTGCGCCGTTGATTCCGACAACATCATCCACTTTTAGCCCAATGTCATCGACTTTTATTCCGTTGATATGTACATATGTTTCTTATTGCAACGTTGTGCCTTTGGGTGTGGCAGACATGGTGTTGGGACGCTCATGGCGACACGATTGTGAAGTACAACTAGATAGGTACCCTTCACACCTATTGTTTTCAAATTCAAGGCCATTCCATCAGATGGTTTTAAATACAACAATCACAACGTTTGTGTGTGCTTCAAGAGATTCACTAGCAACTAAAGTTATGAGCTATCCCCAGATTGGCCAGAGGCCCTTCTTTGGAAGGCACAAAGAGATAATTGAACATGCAAGATGAACTCAATCCCACCCCACTTATGGGCCCGATTAGATCTAAAGGAGCCCACTTAGTCATTATAGTGATGTTTAGTTATCTATTATGCTTTTTTAGTTACAAGTCTTTTTAAGAGATCTAAGTATTGGATCTCTTAAAAAGACTTGTAACTAAATTGGATTAGGGTTTCTTTCTTTAGATAGCTTGTTGTAGGTATTTCTTAGCAGTTTGAATTTTGATGACAAACTTTTAGTTTAGCCTGATTTCGTGTTTCCCTTCTCACTCGTTGAGACGTGTGCCACATCATATGGAATTACTTACAAACTAGAAGACTAGAAGTGCTGAAGTTTACATTGGAGTTTTGGCTTATGCCAGGTTTGTGATTTAGGATATGCTGTAGACCTTAGTTATCAAGGTGCCCGCCTAGGCTTAAAACAACCCGCCCCAAATTGGGCGCCCTACCCCTGATCGAAGTGGCTACTTAAGGCCTTTTGGGCTCAAATTAAGCCACTAATTAGGTTTGTATTTGATCAAGTTGAGTCATTTTATGGTTGAAATGGATCTGATGTATCCCAAATGAGGTCAAATTAGGGTAAATTAGGTCTGATTTGGGGAAAACATGCCTGGTTTGGGGGAAGCATGTTTAGTTTGGGAGAATTAGGTCTAATTTGGCCATGCAAGGTCTCATTTAGATCAATATAGGGAAAACTAGGAGTAGTTAGGTTTGATTAAGTCATGTATGAAAAATTAGGTTTGATTTTAGGCCAAATTACCTCAAACTAAACAAACTAGGTCTGATTTGGTAAAACAAGTCTGATTTGGGGGAAATGGGTATGATTTGGTGAGATTAGGCCTAATTTGACCAACGTAGATCTTGTTTAGGTCAACATACGGAAAATTTGGGGGAGTTAGGTTTGATTTGTTCTTAATATGCAAAATTAGGTTTGATTTAGGTCAAATCAGGTCAAATTTGGGCACATTAGGTCTAATTTGAGGAATCACATGAATTGGGGGAAATAGCTTTAACTTGGGAAGATTAGGTCTGATTTGGCCAAATTTGGTCTCATTTAGGTCAATATATGAAAATTTTAGGGAAATTGGGTTTGATTAGGTCATGTTATACAAAATAAGGCCTGGTTTAGGCCAAATGATAGTAGACTAGGTCAAATATGGATCAAATGAGTTCAAATTAGGGCCAATCAGTTCTACTTTAGGTCATGTTAGGTGTGATTTAGCCTATATTCTATGTTATGCTATGTAATTATAGAGAAATAAGTCTTTTGTATTAAGTGAGTAAAACTGAGTACAATGCATGCTCTTTTATAGGACGAGAATAAAACAATAACCACAATCAAGCAATATGGGATAAATAACACAAGTAACATGTAAAGTAGAGCACAGGTAAATATAAAATATAAGCATATCTCTATACTCCCCCTCATGCTGGAGCATAGATGTCAAACATGCCCAGCTTGTCCACTAGAGTCTTGAATCGAGTTTTAGGTAGAAACTTGGTAAAGATGTCTGCCACTTGATTTTCAGTACTAAGAGGAGGGGTACAATTGCGGCTAGAAAGGAGAAATTCTTGAACAAAGTAACAATCTACCTCTATGCTTTGTGTTCATGAAAAGTAGGGTTTCTCGCAATAAACATAGAATCCTTGTTGTCGGGAATAGGTCTAGTACCAAATATATCAAATTCTTTGGGAAGACTTTGAACCCACGTAGTTCACATGCAGTATGAGCCATAGCTCAATATTCTACTTCTGCACTTGATCTAGCTACCACCGTCTGCTTTTTGCTATGCCAAGTAACTAGATTGCCTCCAACAAAGGTGCAGTATCCGGAGGTAGATTTCCTATCACATCTACTCCTTGCATAATTAGGGTCTGAGTAACCAGAAAGATTATAATATCCATGTCTTTTGTACAATAGAGCTTTCCCTAGAGAGCCTTTAGATATTTCAGAATGTGACAAACATCATCACAGTGACACTGTCGTGGTTTATCTAGGTACCTACTTACAAACCCTACAACAACAATAATACCAACTCTTGTGACAATAAGATAAATGAGCTTACCAACCAATCTTCTGTATTGGTGGTTATCATAATAAGGTGGATAAGATTCATCATTCAATCAGTGTTGGGATCTAGAGGGGTGCTGGTCGGCTTGCAACCAAGCATGCCTATTTCCTGCAAGAGATCTAGATCATATTTGCATTGTGAGAGACATACACCCACAGATGACCTGGACACTTAAGAAATACCGCAGTTTGCCAAGGTCCTTGGTGACAAAGTACCGTTCTAGATAGGTTTTGGTTGCTCGAATGCCTGGGGTGTTACTGCTAGATAAGATAATGTCATTTACATAGACAATAAGAATGACAGACCCACTGCAGCTTTCTTGATAAACATAGTGATCTCAATGAGAATGACGAAGGCCAAATTTTATGAGAATTTGACTCAGCTTGTCGAACCAGGTGCGAGGACTTTGTTTTAGTCCATAAACAACTTTGCTCAATTTGCAGACTTGCGAAGGATACCCCCCCCCCCCCCGGAGCAACAAAATCGGGCGGTTGCTCCATGTAAACCTCTTCATGCAGATATCCATAAAGAAAAGCCTTGAGAACCATAACAGAATTGAGTCTAGCTGCAGGAGAAAAAGTCTCAAAACAGTCTACTCCATAAGTTTGAGTATACCCTTTTGCCACCAGACGTGCTTTCAGACACTCAATCGTGGCATTAGGCTGATATTTAATAGTGAAAATCCATCGACATCCAACAATAGGACATGCAGAAGGGCGATCCACAATCCCATGTCTTGCAGTCAGAGAGGGCTTGCATTTCAGCTTCCATCGCATGATGCCAGGCAAGATTTTTAGTGCTTCTGTAGCATTTTTCGGGATAGACACTTCAGAAATGGCAGCAGTGAAGCAAGCGAAACTAGCACCCAGATTAGTAGAGGAACAAAAATGACTAATCAGATGTCGAGTACAGGAGCAGACACCTTTCCAAAGGTTAATAGGAAGGTGTAAGTCAGAGTGTACCTGAGTTGTGCTGTGATCATCCGTTGAAGGATGATTTGGTTTTTGAGGGGCCATGGAGTGGGTAGTAGGCTTTGGTCTATTCTTATAGATTTTCAACGATCGATCTTCAGGTATCAACTCAGAGGGTGGATCAATATCTACAATGTCTGGTAATAGAGTGGGTGCCAAGAGCTCACAGGATGAGGTGGTCTCTTGTCAGAATAGTATGGCAGATGTTCGAAGAACACTACATCCACACTAACATACCACTGTCACATGATAGGTTCGTAACAACAATGCCCTTTTTGTGTTCTAGAATAACCCAAAAAAATGCATTTTGTGGAGCGAGGGTCAAGTTTCGTCATCCCCTGACGAAGGTTTTTAACAAAACAAGTGCACTCAAAGATGCGCGGCGGAACAGAGAAGCTGCGCATCAGGAAAGAGAATGGCTTACAAAATCTGGTTTTGTAGAATAGAGGAAGGCATGCGATTGATAAGGTAGCAAGCAATAGCAACAACTTCAGGCCAAAAACGCTGTGGAACATGATAGTGAAGTAGTATGGTACGAGTAACTTCTAGAAGATGGCGATTTTTTTTGTTTAGCTACCCCATTTTGTTGTGGGGTATAGGAGCATGAAGTTTGATGAATCGCAGTAAATATATCAGACTTGTCAGGCTGTTGGAAAAGAATAATTGCTTCCCACGAGAGGAGCAAAAGTAAGGACATATTTTTGCGTGAATTTAAGAGCATTGTCGGTGCGAAAGATTCTAATAGGTTTAGCGTAGAGCATAGGTAAATAGGAAATATAAACATATCTCTATAGTAATAATGTCATTATTTAATATTACATATATGAAAATATGTATGTAAATATAAAAAAATCTACATTATTAAAAAAAATGTCTTGAAACGCATGGGCGCCCCCTCAGTAACGCCTAGCGCCTGGCCGCCTCAACAACCATGCTATAGACGTAGCCATGTTGATTGACGTGGATACTTGATAGAGAGTTAGTTAAGCTTGATGTCATTAAGGAAAAAATCTCAAATTTTAACTTGATCTTTAATTTGATATTCATAATATATTACAGATTGTATATATAACTACATAACAAAACAGAAACGAAGTCTCCACAGTTGCTCAAACATGGTAGGGATTAGTGCTTTAAGGCTTATGTCGTGTGTTCTTTATAAGCAACACATTTTGATTGGTGCTTGTTGCAATGAGTAACTATTATCATTAGAATCTACTACAAACTATATTCTTAGAAATCTGCTGAGCTCTTCTAGACGCGTTTATGCTTGTCTATGGAATTTGAGTGTGGTCTGGTCGCTGTTGTTGTTCTGACTTATTCTTGCACTTTAACATCATGTAGAAAAGAACAATTTCTGCAGTCATTACTGGCTATATACGAAGAAAACAAGTTGTAACAGCCCTCTTCCTAAGCAAAGAAGCACAAATATAACATCATCGAAATTGATATGTGGGGTCGTGGGAGAAAGAGATGTGTTGACCATGATGTGCTCAGTTTTTCCTAAAGTGATTGGGTTATTACAGATAAAAACAGTGATTTAGGATAGATCATTAATCAATATATATTATATTATTTTCAGGATTATATTTATACTTACTACTGTATTTATCATGTGCATTCATGTGACTTGGTCTCATCAATTAATCCAGCCATATAGACCAAGAAGGACAAGTAGGAATGGCCTGGACATTTTTAGATCAGATCACAGTACCCTCAGACCAAAAGATTCAGTTGTGGTTTAGTTTGATTCTGTATGGTGATTTTGTTCAGATTTTTCCTCAGATAAACAAAGAAATGGAAAAGAAGAATCCACATCTTTACTAAAAAATGGTTGGGATTGGCCTTTACATGTTGCTGTTGTATTCTCTTTATAAACAAGATATTCGTGATTAATTGTAAGGAGCGAATAGTATCAATAAAATTTAGTCTAAATTTTTATTAAAATCCACCAAATTTGCTAATGCATGACTGTTGGTGATGGAAGCCATGGATTTTGGAAAGTAAACAGATGTCTTTTCAATACCTTCTTCAGCATATGGCTTCACCGGCTTTGTGACCTTTGACTTAAAGATGATGGATATATTATTCTTGTTGTCCTCTGCTGTTTCGCCTTTTCATGAGACGAGCAACTTGCTACAGGCTTCTCCAAATAAAAAAAAACTACACATATAACAGCATATAGATCAATGTGTGGCAGTGGTGGATAAAGAGCTAGGTTGATCATTTTGGGGTAACCCTCCTAATCTGGATTTAATTGGGTTCTTTCTTGCATGGAAGTGTGTATATTAGACTTTGGTTTGGAACGTAATTTTAACATGCATGGAAGTGTGTATATATCATCATCATCACATTATCATCATCTAAGCCTCAATGGATAAGGAGCTAGGTTGATCATTATGGGGTAACCTTCCTAATCTGGATTTAATTGGGTTCTTTCTTACATGGAAGTGTGTATATTAGACTTTGGTTCGGAATGTAATTTTAACATGCATGGAAGTGTATATATCATCATCATCACATTATCATCATCTAAGCCTCAATCCTAACCATGTTGCGGTCGGCTGCATCGATCCTTCTTGTTCCAATCAACTATGTAAGTTTGTATTTTAAGGAAGATTTTAATTGTAAGAAAATAGAGTGAATTTAAGGAATGAACAATACAAAGATTGAATTTTGTCATGAATCTCAATCTCACTGGTGTTATATAAGTTATGTATCAGAAATACACACATCTATTGGTAGAATTGACAAACCCTAATAACCCCAGTTACCATGATTGAGCACAAGTTACAACTGACACTTAGAAGTTAGAGGACATATCAAGCAATAACAAAGTGCAATTACAAAGTAATTACTACCTATTATTACCACATCAATCATCATAATCAAGTACTTGTTGGGTCTATTGCACTATTTTTAGTAAGAAATCTAAAATACATATTACTTTGAAGGAATTGGTTTTATAGATTAGAAACAGAGTTTATTTGATGACCCAAACACAATACAATAGACTCTCTTTTATAGGATAAGAGAGTAAGCCAATAGTCTGAGATAGGCAATTTGGGATAAAAGAAAAAGGCTAGAGACAAGACAAGTCTAAAGCCCATAAGAAAGGAAAATAACAAAAACATAAAGCAATAAAGCACATAAATACTCCCTCAAGCTGGAACATAGATATTGATCATTGCCAACTTGTCATCCATGCTATTGAATCTGGCCTTGGGAAAAGGTTTAGTGAAGATATCAACAACTTGATCAGACGTGTGAGTATATGGAGTAGAGATAGCACCAGACAAGACAGCCTCTTTGACGAAATGACAATCCACCTCAATATGTTTAGTCTGCTCATGAAAGGTTGGATTGCTAGCAAGAAATATGGCAGCCTTATTATCACAATGCATAGGAATAGGATAAGAGTCAAATTTATCAAATTCTTTCAGAAAATCGTGAACCCATAACAGTTTACAAGTAGTATGAGCCATAGCTCTATACTCAGCTTCCGTACTGGAGCGGGCGACAATAGTTTGTTTCTTACTGCGCCAGGTAAGAAACAAACTGCTGCCTGTATAGTCAGAATCAGAGTACCTTGTGATTTTATAGATGCCATGATTTCTGTAAAATAAACCTTTGCATGGAGATTTTTTTCAAATATTTCAAAATGTGACACACAACATCCCAGTGACATTGTCTAGGTTTATCCAGATATCTACTGACTAAGCCTATCACAGAAGTGATATCAGCGCCTGTCACTGTCATATATATAAGCTTACCCACCAACTGATGATATTGAGCATGGTCGGGATATGGAGGAGAAGTATTATCATCCCAATTTGTATTAGGATCCAAGGGAGTAGCAGTGAGTTTTGCAGCAAGTAGTCTCATTTTCGACAACAAATTCAAAACATATTTCCTCTGAGATAAGCAAATACCTGAGGAAGAGTGAGAAACTTCAATACCTAGAAAACATCTTAATTTACCCAGATCTTTAGTGACAAAGTGTTTTTCCAGATATTCCTTAGTAGCCCGAATGCCTGCTTGATCACTTCCAGATAAAATAATATCATCAACATACACAATCAAGATGACAAGGCTAGAGACAATTTTCTTAATAAACACAGAGTGATTAGAATGAGAAAGACGAAAGCTTAACTGCTGAAGGATCGTGCTGAGTTTGTCAAACCAAGAATGGGGACTCTGTTTTAGTCTATAGATTGCTTTGTGCAACCTGCACACTTTGGAGCACTCCCCCTTAGTGACAAATCCAGGTGGTTGTTCCATGTAAATCACCATATCGAAAGACATTTTTGACTTCTAACTGAAACAGAGGCATTCATAATTAACCGTTACAAATATAAGAACCTGAACATAATTGAGACGTGCAACAATAGAAAAAGTCTCAAAATAGATAATGCCATATGTTTGAGTATTTCCTTTGGCAACAAGACGAGCTTTCAGGCATTCAACTGTGCCATCGGGTTGATACTTTACACTAAAGACCCAATGACACCCGACAGGGGAGCAAGAAGCAGGTGCATTAACTAAGTCTCACGTATGGCGATCGGTAAGTGCCTGCATTTCAGTTTGCATGGCATGATGCCACGCAAGATGCTGTAAAGCCTGAGCAACATTCTTGGGAACAGAAATAGTAGATAAAGTAGAGGTAAAATTTGCAAAATTCATCCCCAGGTTAGCAGTAGAACAAAACTTGCCAATAGGATGCTGAGTACAAGACTTGGTCCCTTTTCTTAGGCTAATAGGAACATCGAAATCAGAAAATACCTGAGGTGGAGGCAGACATGTCAACGAGGAATGAGGAACTGAAGATGGAGGGGCCACAGAGGGAGTTGTATTTCTCGGGCATCGTTGATACACTTTTGGAGGGTGGATGGAGCTACATCCGGAGAAGTCAGTGTCAATTGACACAGATAGAGGTGTATCAAGTAACAAATCAGATGTCAATGTTGAACTTGCTGGAGAATAGTATGGAGACTCCTCAAAGAATACCACATCAACACTAACAAACCATTTGTTTGCAGTAGGATCATAGCATCTGTAACCTTTCTATGTCCGAGAATATCCCAAAAACACACATTTGGTAGATCGAGGGTCAAGTTTAGTTAAACCATGACGAAGGTTTTTGACAAAGCAGGTGCTTCCAAAGATTCGAGGAGCCACATGAAAAAGAGGACCATCAGGATAAAGAATTTGATAAGGTATTTGATTTCCAAGAACATACGAGGGAATGCGATTAATCAGGTAGCTGGTAGTTGAGATAGCTTCAGGACAAAATGTTTGGGGTACATGATAATGAAAAGGCTGGCAGAGTGCATGCAACTTCTAAGAGATGCCGATTTTCGCGCTCGACAACCCCATTTTGCTGTGGAGTATATGAACATGAAGTGTGTTGAACAATACCCTATTTGCGGCAAAACTGGCTGACAGATGTTTGCACAAACTCTAAAGCATTGTCAGTGTGATTTTTTTTGATAGGTTTATCAAACTGGGTATGAATCTCAGCAAAAAAGGTCATGATAGTGTCAAGCATGTGGAAGCGATCTTTTAATAAAAACAACCATGTAGTTCTAGAGAAATCATCAATAATGCTCAGAAAGTAACGAAAATCGGAAGTACTTGGAACAGAACAAGGACCCCACACATCAACATGTGCAATATCAAAAGGTGCTTTGGACTTAATACATTTTTTCTTAGAAAAGGTAGCATGGGTTTGTTTACCCCAAGTACAAGTTTCACAGTGAAAAACGGAATTAGAAATGACATCAATTAAATGCTTCAATTTTGCAGCAGATGGATGTCCCAGTCTGTAATGCCATTACCCATTAGAGCCCAGTAATACAAGCACTCAGTAGAGCAGTCGGCTTCGACAAATCCAAGTAATACAACTCTACTGACTGCTTCTGTTACTGGGCTCCGATGCCATTACAGACTGGGACATCATGAGGGGACATCATGATGGAGGTTCTGCTCTTGTTGCATCTTCAACACCTTCTGGTTCGGGCCGTGAGGTGCAGAAGATGCAAGAAAAGCAGAACCTCCATCAGTAGAGGCATCAACAATGGAGGGAGCAAGGTGGGCCTGGAGTAGCTTCTCGAACTTGGCGCGAATCCAATCCGCAGAGGGCTGAGATGAAGAGGATGGTGTATAATCGGCTGATCAGTAGTGCCTGACTTGCCCATGCAGGCTTACCATGCTTTATCCAACAACGATCCTCAGTATGATTGGTCCTTTTACAAAAGTTACAATAATGCGATTCAGAAGAGTCGGGGCCAGAAGAAGATGAATCGGGGCCAGAAGAAGATGAACAACAACCAGGCCCAACAGTAGAACGACCACGACCACGACCACGACCACGACTACGACCGCAGCCTCGAAAAGAATCTCCTAAACGAGCAACATCTGAGTGGTCAGGTGGCAACGGGGAGACAGAGGGTAGTCGTTGAACCCGTTTGAGGACGTCGTGCAGAGTAGGTAAAGGATCGCTGGATAATATCTGATTGACGACCCTAGAAAATGAGTGGAGTAAGTCGGCAAGAAATTGCACCAGTTATAATTCATTGCGCTATCTCTGTACCTTGGTAATATCAACAGAGAGAGGATGATAAACTTCAAACTTGTCCCAGAGAGCAGAACATTGATTATAATAATCCTCCACAGAATTGGTCATACAATACTCCTAGGCCAGTTGTTTGAAAATTTCAAACACCTTCTTTCGATTTTGCTGATGAGAGTAAACATGTGATCTGGTCCCACATTACTTTGGCAGTCTTTAGGTGCATAAGAGATTGACTAATTTTAGGTTCAAAACTGTTGACTAGCCAAGTCATGACACCATACCTAAGATCGTAGGCCTGCTTGGTTTTAGTGCTAGCTCTTCAACAAGTATAGCTGGGCCTTCATATATAAGATGCGAATAAAGTCCTTGAGCTTTGATTTAGAGCTCAAAGGCCGCAAACCATGTGCGAAAGTTGGAGCCATCCAACTTGATAGTTGTGACCCAAAGTGTCCGAAGAGGGTCAGTAGAGGCCATGAGGCAGATAGATGTCGCAGAAGCAGACATAATCGATCGAATGCAGGATAAACGGTAGCAGGGTGCAGGCAATAGCAGTGAGCAAGCGACTAATAGCAACAGTAGTCAGTTGGAAGAAATAAGAACCCAACATATGGGCAACAGAAGACCTAGTTCAATAGAACAACATAAACCCTCAATGGGGCACCAAGAAGCAATAGAAGATCTGACACATCATATCAGAGAAACCCTCAAACGGGGCAGTAGATGTCAGAAGAAAATCTACACCACCATGGAGAGAAGATTTACTCAATCATGGGGCGCACAGGCAAATAGCAAATATAGAACGGTTAAACCGTCAACGTGTTATTTTCGAAACTACCCGGAGACAGAGACAAAGAAGAAAGAGGGAAGGGATATGGATGGGGAGGATAGACTATGTGGAGAGAATGGTGGGGAATGAGTGGGTGAAGGAGGGAGGGCAACAATGGAGGGAGGGAGGTGGCGGCAGGTGAAGGGATGGGGGGGACTACGACGGCTAAAAGGGAGGGGTGGGGTCAGCGGTGACGGGTGGGGGCGTGAGGGCGGGGGCAGCGGCGGGATTGAGGGGAGGGCCTGGGAGAGGCTTGTGGGAGGGGAGAAGAGGGGGCGAAGGCAAGGGAAGGAGGAGGCGACAACAAGGGAGAGGGAGGCTGCGACAACAGGGGGAAGAGATGGTGGGTGGTGGCTAGGGGAATGGAGAGGGTAGATGGCGGCTAGGGTTAGAAGGACTAGGGTGGATCATGTTGCTCTGATACCATATAGATTAAAAAAAGAGTTTATTCGATGATCCAAACACAATACAATAGATTCTCTTTTATGGGATAAGAGAGTAAGCCAATAGTCAGAGATAGGCTATATGGGATACAAACAAAAGGCTAGAGACAAGACGAGTCTAAAGCCCATAACAAAGGAAAATAACAAAAACATAAAGCAATAAAGCACATCTGCACATATACTAATAACTTTAATAAGTGAAATAATCATACAGTTTTGATATTAAATATATCATTCTATGTTGCTTCACAATATGAAGTGCTTCTACAAAAAAATGTAATTTAGATTTAAGTTATCATACAATGTTTCAACTAAATGAAAAAGTACTTGAAAATTCAGTGATGTTCAGTTGTGTATATTGCAAGGAATTCAATGACCGATACCGATGCCGTTTCGACAACTTGGATATAGATATTTACCGGTATATCGACTGAAATATCGACAGATGCAATCCTGGCCATATTGACGCCAAAATGAATGAATTAAATCATGAAATTTTACAGGTGTAATCTCTACACCTAAATGCATCGTTTTATGCAATAAAATTCTATAAGGGGTATGTGGGGGGGGGGTTGTCCATCATGTGGGAGGTAGGGAACCTGTCTTGTTTTCTGCGAATTTCGATAAAAAGATTTCGATGACAACATATTGGAATTAAGATCTGGAATTTTACTAGCACAATCCATAAACATAAATACACACACTTATGCAAGAATATCCAATTTACAACACATGCATAGCATAGTAACTTACTAACTCATATCAGTTGTATGTCGAGTTACACACTGATTCTCCATACAATATTGAGTTGATATGGTTGACATATTTCTCCCATGACATGTACATTATGTAAGGTTGGTGGTATGAAGTTGTGCTGCTCATGCACGTCATGTACAATACTACATAAGTGTATAATACTCGTTCGTATTATATAATTAAACACGATATGTTTTAGAATTTTACAATACTATGTCTCCACATGCATCATATTAGATTCTGAAAGAAAATATACACTAGGGCTTTCGATTGCTCTTCTTCAATGTGTGATTTTGACAATTAACTTCATGACTATCAAGGAAGTTAGGCACCATCACTATTGTGACACCTTTTCTCTGCCGTTGTTTATTACCACATGATCTTTATATGCGGTAGTGAGTTTCTCCATGGATTATGCACAATAGCGGGATAAGTATAAAAGCCATTATTACCATGCCCACTATATGCATGTCGTGGGGATGCGATAATATAAAAGTGTAGTTACCATGTCAACCATGTCCATGTTGTGGGATATATGTAGCAAGTGCCATATATAAACAAATATAAGACTAGAAAATTACAAAATCTATACTTTTTTACAATATTTGTTTGTTGTGTTGCGAAGTAGTACATTTTCTTCCTTTGTATGATAAAAATACTAGTAAGAAGAACATATGTATACTAATTAGCTTACTAATAAAAATGATAGCAAATTATACTTATATTTCGTGGATTATTTTTAGGTATATTATATGATTATAATGTAGATTATGAGAAAGTGTTGTAGATCTAAGAACACATACAATTAGGAAGACATAAAAAAGCAGATGGCGGGATCTTTGATAAGGCAATTTGGGATGAATTTACATTTTAATTGAGATAGGTGAAGTGTAAATGAGAGAAATGGTAGAAAACATAAAGGCATACCTTAGATTAGACTTATCTGAGCCCTAGTTGTCGAGATCCCTTTGCTCCGCCATTTCCTCCTCTCAAACAACAGAAACAGACTCAAGTACGAAAAAAATCGGTATTTCTGTCGGTATACCAGTACATTTTGTCGATATTTGGTGGTATTTGGCGATATTTGGTGGTATACCATCGGTTTACCGATATTTGCAATCCCAACGACAGGTTTATGTGAACCGATGACCGATGTCGTTGATATCGGTATACCGACGGTATCGTCGATATCTCTTTCATTGGTATATTGCACCATAATGTGAAAATTATGGTACATTTTACCCCAAAATTGTGCTTTTCCTCATCAGTTTAGTTGGCAGGAGCACTATATTAGCCCCAATATGTGGTAGTTCTTTACAAATTGGGTGTGGTTTTATTTTGTAGATCTTATGTTGAAACTAATCTTAAATAGTGTTGTCCATGAGTGACATAGGGACAAGTGGCCATCACTTTGTGTTTTCATTTGTACCATCCTTTCTTTTGGCCACTACTAGTAGAATATCACATGTTGGATGGTTGTATTACAGAAAACAGGAAAAAGTGTAAGATCTACAAAAAGTGAGATTATGGTCTAGATCATAGATCTAAGTTAGATTTGACGAGATCTTACTATCTTACTTAGATATTAAATTATAGTAATCATTATATTTTATTTTGCAGGGAAGATATGACATCATGAGAAACTACATGCCCAAAGTGGGTTCTCTTGGACTGGATATGATGTTCCGTACTTGTACTGTTCAGGTGAGATCTATTTTTTGGAACCATGGATAGCGGTGCTAGCATTAATTTTCATCACCGATTTTTTGTCTTCTAGTTTCCTTTATAACATCTATCAGAATTTATCTGCTTTTCGTATTGACAAAACCAGTGAATTTAAGCAATCTCCGGTTGCAGGTCAATCTTGACTTCAGTTCGGAATTGGATATGATCAGAAAGTTTCGTGCTAGTCTTGCCTTGCAGCCTGTAAGGGCTATATAATTATGCATGCAACTTTATTGTTCATTCTTTTTCTCTTTCCTTATTGACTATTGTACACAGATTGCAACAGCACTGTTTGCAAATTCTCCGTTCACTGAGGGAAAGCCAAATGGTTTTCTCAGCATGAGGAGGTTTGTGTGCTTAACATTCGATTATCATTCTGATTTTGTTAGAAAATAGTCTTACCTAATCATCTCTTATATTCCAGTCATATATGGACGGATACTGACAACAACAGGACTGGCATGCTTCCTTTTGTTTTTGATGATTCTTTTGGGTTAGTCTCTATTTTGTGCTTCAATAGTAATTTGCATTGTAATTTCAGGATGAGGATTGAATATAAGAACTGCATTGGGTGATACTGCATGATGGAAAAATTAGCTGCTAAAAGTGTTGGTTCTGCATTCATAGAGTATCTTAGAGAATAAGAGATATTATCACAAGTGCTTTCATTTGTTGGGTTGTCTTTTTCGTCGATAAATATATTCAGCTGACTTTCGAAAACCAATGGCTAAAAAAGTTGTGACATAGATTGATATTTGCTTCAATAGAGAGTTTAGTATGACTTCTTGACCCCACAACATCTACCAAGGAGTGGAGTTTAGTTGCAGTTCTGGATAAGTAAATGCTATGTGCTCACATATATTGCTGATAACCTAAGAATTTTATTCGGTGCAACTTCTGTATGCGCTACATGAGCAAATTATTTGCCATTTAACATTATTTTTGTAGAAGTTAGAAAACTTTCTTATTCATCCCACCTTCTCTTAAAACAAATCAAGAAAGTTTCATTCACTAATAGACTGACACGAGTGACAAGTGACGACTCACTATTAGCGATAACAAAAGCTAATGGACTCAAACAAATTAGTAAAATGGACCTGTAATTACATTTTTGAGAACGAACCTCACTAGCACGCCGTCTAACTGGTGCTTATGTTGGATAAGTCATTCATGTTTAAGTAGAAGATGTATGCTAGTACATATTATTCAGCGCCTTGCGGTAATGAACTTTGTGTAGTTTATATAATTGCTTGCTAGTTTAGAGTCCATCTTTACTCTAGGTTATGATGTCCCTTTGTGCTTGCCTAGGTGTTATTATCCCACATCATCCCCTGGTGCAGGACAAGTCCCACTTCCAGATCCAAATGCCAGATAGCATAAAAGGCTAATTAGTTCTTTTATTATGTTTTCATGTTTTAAGTTTTATTATGAAATTGTTTTAGTTTTAGGACCTACATGTAATGTTAGGGACTTGTAACTTCTTAATCAATTAGGTTTTAATTCTTGTTTTAGTTGGGTTTTAAGCAGAAATTAGTAGTTAGGGCTTCCCACGAGTTATCAATAAATACTTATGCCCGGGAGTTTTGTCTGGCAGAGTTTATGAATTAGTTTTGCAAAAAGCCTGCAGAGTATCCCAAGCTTTTCCTGTGATCCACATGCCTTCACTATTAGATGGTCCCACAAAAAAGAGATTAAAGTTGAACCACCTCTCATCGTTTTTCCTGCCCTTTAGCTCATTCAAGCATATGTTTTACATCATTTTTATAAGATTCAACAAAGGATTGATATAGTTTGTGTTCTGGCTTACTATAATGCCCTTTAGTTAAAAAGTTAGAAAGAAAAGTGTACCATGAAGAATGTACTATTCCCGCTCCTGTAGGAAATCCATGCGGCATCGACAAACTAGGTGACTAGTGATTCTTTGTTCCTTGGGTGTAATGATAATAAGTATTCCAAGTATTAGTTTCATTTGCATCAAAAAAATATGTTAGGATAGTGGGGATGATTCTGTTGCATGGCTTCTTGCATACGAGAAGTCATGTAAAGCATGCATATTCGTTCTTCACTTGAGAGCATCTGACACATGTATGCATTTCGTTGAAGTGTCCTCGTACTTAGTTTTTCATCAACTCTCATTAGCAGCCAAAGGAACACCTTCAGTCTATGAGCAGCTGCAACTAGCCCATAGTTATGCGGGCGCTTGCCTAGGCGACCACCTTGGCTCCAGATCCTGGGTGCCTAGCCTCGTTAGGCTCGTGGCGGTTTGGGCGGACGCCTGGGCTGCACTAGGCGCACCCAGGCGGCTGCTGGACTTTTTTCTTTTCATTTTTGCTCTATCAAGCAACAAACTTGCTTCTATGTGACTGATTTATGGCTGCTCCCCACTATTACCGGTTAACATCTGCTCTGCTGCTACCATTTTACCGAATGCTTCAGGATTATTTGTCCTTTGCCAAGCAACAACTTTTTTGCTTGGATTTTTGAATCTCTTTTTCTTCTTCTTCTGGTCTCCTCCAGTTTTCCCACGTTTATATTATATTTCTTTTGGTTGTTTCATGTGTTTCTCATCTTCCCTACCTCCTAAATATTTTCATTTTTCTTCTTCCTGAACCAATCTTCTTTATTTGCATTTTTCTCCATGGTTTTACCATACATAAGGTTCCTACCGAATGCTGCATTTTGAATTTTTTTCTTTATCATTTTAATTTTTTTTTCTTCCTCAACCATTCTTTTTATTCTTTTCTCCTCTTCCTAAATCCTACTCATTCATATATCGCTCACATGTTAATGTATATAGTTATATACATAAATATATTAATGAAAAAATATATAAGAAAATGATTAGGTCCCGTGGGCGCCCCTGGGGAACGTCTGACCGCCTAGGCAACCTAGACTAACCATATATCTTTGTAGCAGCCCCCCCCCCCCCCCCCCCCCCCCCCCCCAAAAAAAAAAAAAAAACCCGCAAAAAAGGACCAGTTATCTTAAAGTAATGGGCAATGACTCATAGCAGGATCTTGTTTTAAACAAAAATGGAACTTATAGTAGGCAGTTATTATATTACCTATCCCCTCTGCGGTTGCTGCATTAAATCATTGCTCTAGAAACTATATATCCCAGTCTCTTGTTGATCTGTCCATGCTACTGACCCTTTAGGTTAGTTAACACTTAGGATAGTTACATCCAGTATTGATGATTAGTTCCCACCTTCATTCAGCCAACTGTCATGCCACATTGAACAATTGTTCATTATTACTATTAGTCAATGTTCAAAATTTCAGCGAAATGGTCGAAATTTCGACCGAAATTTATGTTTCCATGGCAATCGGACATCGCAATTGACTGACAAAACTCTCGAAACAGGCAGATTATCATTTTTTTTCTACTTTTTCATATACTATGTACTACCTAGAGCATATTTTTTGCACAGTTTTGTGTCTTTAAGTCTATATATTGTGCTTGCAAACTATAATGACTTAATTCATTGATTTCACCATTGAAAATTGACATCAAAAATCCCCATCTAAATGCCCATCAAAACAGTTCAGGGTCATTTACTCAAAAATGACGAGACCCCACCCCCACGTATCCGATATGAAATATTATTACATATTTGAGTAGATCTACACTAGTAGATCATTCTGGTAAAATTTCATAAATTAATTCGTTTATTTTGCCATCAAAACGCCAGGAACACATTTATCAAAATTTCTGTCGAAATTTGTCGAAATTTCTGTCGAAATTTGTCGAAATTTCTGTCGAAATTTGTCGAAATTTCTGTCGAAATTTGTCGAAATTTCTGTCGAAATTTGTCGAAATTTCTGTTTCTGTGGCCACCGAAACGACATTGAAATCGGACATTTTCTTCCTTGCTATTAGTATATATGCTTTATGCTTATGTTTATTCTGTGCTTTAGACTTGTTTGGTCTTTAGCTTTTTCTTTTATCCCATATTGCCTAATTCTATTTCTCACTTACTCTCTTATCCTATAAAAGAAAGTGCATTGTATCTGTTTTTGACACATCAAATGAAGGTTTTCTCATTCTATATGGTATCAGACAGCTACAATCATCCTTAATCTCTCCCACCAACCCTGATGCTTCCCGAACCTGCTTCTAACCCCCTCCACCCCCTTCCCCTTCTCCAGCCCCCTGCCGCCAACCTTTTTTCTCTATCCACTGCCACCGCCACCGCCCCTCCTCCCTTCTTCCCCACTCCATCTTCCCCTCCTGCCGCCGCCACCAGCCCCACCTCCCAGTCCTGTCATCACCCCCACCTACCCCTGTTGCCGCCGGCCTGCCCAGGCTCTACTGCTACTGCCCCACCAATCAACCTCTCCACCAACCAACCTCCCTCTCCTCGACCAACCAGTCTCCCTACCTTCCCTCTCCTCTACTAACCAACCTCCCTACCTTCCCTCTTCCTCCGTCTCCCGACACTTCCTAAAATAGCACGTTGAAGATCTAAAAGGACCATCTTTGTTGCCAGCCTACGCCACATGGTGGATTAACTCTCACACTATGGTGGTGTAGGTCCTTCTGCTCTCTAGTGCCCCTATGACGGTGTCTCAGATATGCTGATCCAGATTTGCTATTGCTCTCTACTTCCCCTATGCGGGTTTCTCAGATCTGCTACTGTTCTCTATTGCCCCTATGCAAGTTTCTCAGATCTGCTACTACTGCTGCTGCTACTTCTTCTTATCTGTGCGCGCCATCACTCTGACTCCTATGGCGACTACAAATCCTCCTCGGTCTTTGTGTGTTACGATCGTGAAGCTAGACAGATCGAACTATCATCTTTGGTCGGCGTCTCTTGAACTCTGTCAAAGCCCAAGGGTGTTATTCCCGTATCTCTGGCAAGAGATGAGATTTCGTCGGTATCGGCGGTATACCGCTCGAAATACCGATACCGACGGGTACCGGTACAGATACGTGCAATTCTGCCGTTAGGATCACATTTTTCGGCATACCGGTGGGTATACCGCCAATACCACCAAATTTCGAGGGTACCGGTGCAAAATGCACCACTAACACCTCGGTACAGGGCGGCATAGGCGGCATTCCGCCCCGACAAATTGATATTTGCGAGCCGTCTTCTGCTGCTGCTGTTTGAAGAGGAAAAACTTGGAGAATTTGGGCGATTTTCAAGATTGGAGCTCAAATCAGCCCCAATTAAGGTATGTTTACTTAATTTCTTGCATTTCCCATCATTTCCAACCTCTCCCCTCTCTCTTCTCTTCTTATAATTCTATTCTCACCTAAAAAATTCACCAAATACCCCTAAAATCCTAGATCTACTCCAAAATACTTATGATTGATGCTATTTATCACTAGATCTATGATTATATTATATAGATCTACTGATTTATTACTAATTACCTCACTAATAATTAACATTAACATGTTATTTCATTAATTAATAGTAATAATACAATTAGTACCATTAATAATAGGTATTTAATTTAGGTTTAGTAGAAAAAGTTCCATCAAAGACTAACATGAACATATATAAACAAAAATATACCCAAAATATCTAAATAATTCGTATTATTTATTTATAAAAATGCTGAAAATAAAAAAAAACGTTTTTTTTATTTTTTTCTTTCTTTAGAATTGTGTGTGTTAATGTTGTATAAGATGAAACTAGCATGTGGAAAGCATATCACTTGTCTTTTTAATTAGTAAATATCATGTTTTATAATTTTAAAAACAATTTCAGACTTTATTTATATTTAAAAAATAATTATCTTCAAAAGAAAAATCTTAAAAAATCTTGTGTTTGATTCTATAATTACAAGCAAGTATCAAACATTATAAAATATCGATTTTGATTCTACATTACATAAAAGAAACCAATTTTGTTCACTTAATGGCTTATTTTTATTTGATATTAGTATTGTGAATAGAGAATAGACTTAATAGTTAATACGACAATGTACATTTCTTACTAGTACTTTTTTATTAAATGCTAAGTTACTAATATCATTTGCTTTGCTTGTTTGTCTTTGTCTTTTTCAGTGTTGACTTTTGAGTTTTGAGAAGATGTCTTCTTCGTCTTCAAGTAACGCTGAGGGTGCGGCTGGTCATGCATCAAAGGATGTGGATTTTGCATGGAGTCACTGCAAGCCTGTACCTGGGTCTGGGAATAGGGCAAAGATTGTCTGCAACTATTGTAAGAAAACACTTGGTGGTGGAGGAATTACTAGATTCCAGCGTCACATTACTGGTGGTGACAAGAATGTGACAATGTGCCAGAAGTGCCCTCCAAGTGTTAGGGATGACTTTAAGAAACTGATGGGTGCAAAGAGGCTAAAACAACAAAAGTTGAAGCAGGTTGAAAAGGCTTACACAGATACACTCTTTGATGTTAGGGCCACATGTTCTTCTGCTGAATCAGATGATGATATTGCATATCCTCCAGGGTGTGATACTGCTTATACACGTCATATGTATAGGCGTGCTCTCAGAGACTCCCGCAAAAGTGAGTGGGATAGGGAGGAGGCAGCTCGACTTACGAGGAGATATGGATCATCTGGTGCAGGTGGAGGCAGTGGGGCTGTACGTGTCCCGGTTGTTGACTTAGATGATGATGATGAAAATCAGGATGCTCAATATAAAAGAAAGAAAGGCTCCGTTGATACACTCTTCCGTTCTGCTAGTGCAAGATTGAAGCATTTTGATGAGCCAGGGGTTAGGAAGCCTGATACTAGGCAAAAAACCCTAAAAGCAATGTTTACTGGTGCGAAAGAGAAGGTGGGCAAGGCAGTGGGTAAGTTCTTCTTTGCTCATGGTATACCCGCACATGTTGCAACCGAACCATATCTACAACACATGGTGGATGTCATAGGGGAGTCGGGTAGGGGTATCAAAGCCCCCACTGCATATGAGTTGATGAACAAGTATCTTCCCAAAGAGAAGAAAGATCTACAGGTATGGATTGAAAGCCAGAAACAATTGTGGTCTGAGTATGGCGTCACACTCATGTGTGATGGGTGGACATCTGGAAATAGAAAGCAAATTATTAACTTTCTTGTACATTGCCGTGGATCTACTGTTTTTCTAGACTCTGTTGATGCTTCTGGTGCAGTCAGGAGTTACAGTTACATCAAGAATTTAATGAAGAAATACATCAAGCAGGTAGGGGTTGGGAATGTAGTGCAAATAGTGACTGACAATGGCTCTAACTTCAAGAAGGTCGGTGAAAGTACAATGAAGAAATATCCGGTCTATTGGACACCATGTGCTGCCCATTGCATAGATCTGATCCTCAAGGACATGGGCTCAATTGATTACATCAAAAGTGTGACAATTGATGGTAGGTTGATCACAGGTTTCATCTACAACCATTCCTTCTTGTTAAATGCTATGAGGCGATCTGAGTACTGTGGAGGTGATCTAGTTAGACCAGGGGTGACTAGATTTGCAACGAATTACTTGGCCTTGAACTCATTAAAGTCCAAAAAAGATGGACTTAGGAGGCTTTTCAATGGTGTGGAGTGGACCTCCATGAAGGAGCACAACACCCCAGTTGACAGAAGGATTGAAGAACTAATTGCCAGTCGGGCTTTCTGGGATAAGGTTACAAAGATGCTGCGGATAATGGAACCTGTTGTCAAAGTGTTGAGGCTGGTAGATGGTGACAAAGCCGCAACAATGCCTTACTTGTATGATGCAATGCAAGTAATGGTGGAAGGTATTAAACAAGCAGCTCCTAGGTCCCATTCACAATACTTGTCAATTGTAGACAAGCGTTGGACATATATGCTTTTGCATCCACTGCATAAAGCATGTATATAATTTATTTCTTCTAAATTCAGATTTATGTTCTAAGTTTCTAACTCTATAACTTGCTATAAGTTAACTAAATCTAAATCTTATTTCCTTATTTGAAATTGGTGACAACTTACTATCTGAACCCGAGGTTCCAATACTCGCGAAAACTGGGCTTAGATGTGACTCTAATGTTTACTGTGAGAGATATAACTAACAAATTCTTTACCTCTACTGAAGAGCGCACCATAGTGATGGATGAGGTATATAACTTATATATATTACATAACAAATTCTTTACCTCTACTGAAGTTTGTTCTTAAATATTTTTGCAGTTGCGACAGTTTCGTGAAGGCCTCGGTTGTTTTGGTCATCCAAATGCAGTTGCCGACCGTGATCAGGGTGATCCTTGTGAGTGGTGGGTATAGAATGGAACGGGTGCCCCCCATCTAAGAAAAGTGGCTGTTCGTATTCTTTCTCAAACAACATCTGCAGGAGGTTGTGAAAGAAATTGGAGCACTTTCAATTTAATTCACTCAAAGAGAAGGAACAGGTTGGGGGCAGACAGGCTAAGAGATCTGGTATATGTTCACTACAACATGCGGTTGAGGGCTAGAGCAATACGAGATGCCAACTACAAAGAAGTGGATTTTGCTGTCGTCCACGATCCCATTGACACCGCATACACATTCAACCCATCCAGGCGTAGAGGCATAGAAGAAGTTGATGATTCAGAAGATCCTTTAGAGGAATGGATGAATGAGATAGGTCGTCCCATTCTTGATAATCTAGATGGTCGTCCAGATCCATACATAGAAGAGCACTTTGAAGGAGATTCTGATACTAATGTTGACCAAACTCCACCTGAAAGACTTGAGCCTGAGCCTGAGCATGAAAATGTTGATATGGAGATCAATAGAGCAGTAGAAGAAGCATTGGTAAGCACACAGTCGCCTTCTTCAAAAAGTACATCTGGGTCAAAATCAAAATCTGATAATGATGGTGGCAATGATGGCGGCGGCAGTGAGCGCTCTCCTGAATATCCTCCTGCTGTTGATCCTCAGTATGATGATCGTCCTTATGTTACGGCAGCTGCACCTCCTCCTCCTCCAGCAGAAAAAGAATATCCCATGCGTGAAAAAACTTTTCAAAGGAGGAAAACTCGAACCGACAAAGACTACAGTGGTGCTGCACCACCTCAGGCTACAGGCTCCTACGGCTACAACAATGATCATTATTCTGATATTGCTGATTCACTTAGCAACATGAGTATTTCAGGTTCTGATTCTCAATCTCAACATGATTCAACATTGGGATTTGCCGATATGCTATTTGGGCAACCATACCCATCTCACTCTCAATATGGGTATTCTGGATATCAAAATCAGCCACCACCACCACCGCCACAACCAGAACCAGAAGTAGAACATCATGTTGGATATACCCATACATCAAATGTCTCAGGCCCACATGGAAGTTATCAGTACAACTCCCTTGCATTTTCTGAGGATGGTGGGCAAACATGGAGTGGTGGTCATTTAGTTCTTCCTGTTTCTCCAGTCCCAATACTTCCTATGGCTGTGCCTGTAGCTATTCAACATATTCCTCAAGGAAGTGAACGTCCACTCACTCGAGCTCCTCGACCTACATCTCCAAGAAAGGCACAATATCTCAGAGATTTAGAACATTTTCCAAAGATTGGGATGATGCAATTTGTCAACGATACTGTCTATGAGGAGCATGTGACTACATATAACCAACTTTATAGGATGCACATGTCATGGGCGGAATATCTCAATAGTATCAACTCATTACAGTATGGACAACCTACGCGCCACTCAACATACAACTGATGTGAGTTGGTAAGTAAATATGTTATTGATATGTTGTAAATTGTATATTGTTGCATAATTGTGTATATTTAAGTTTGTGGATTGTGCTAGTAAAATTTCATATCTGAATTCCTACGTTTTGTCATCGAAATCCTTCATCGAAATCCCAACGAATCAGGACAGGCTCCTTACCTCCCACATGATGGACCCCCCTACCCCACATCCAATATAGAATTTTATTGTATAAAACGATGCATTTAGGTGTGGAGATTACACCTGTAAAATTTCATATCTGAATTCCTATGTTTTGTCATCGAAATCCCAACGAAACAGGACAGGTTCCTTACCTCCTACATGATGGACCCCCCCTACCCCACATCCAATATAGAATTTTATTGCATAAAACGATGCATTTAGGTGTGGAGATTATACCTGTAAAATTTCATGAATTAATTCGTTCATTTTGGCGTCGATACGGCCATGATTGCATCTGTTAGTATTTCCGTCGGTATACCGGTAAATACCTATTTCCAAGCTGTCGAAACAGCATCAGTATCGGTCACCTTATTCCTTATGCTGATGCTAAAATTCCTCCTATTGTTGTGGCTGATGAAAAAGCCAAGCAAGCCAACGCTCAGTGGTCCGAAGATGATTCTGGAGTTATGACGTGGATGGTGAATAGTACCGAACCAAAGATCCGTCAGTCTCTCCTCGCCTTCAGAATGCCAAAGCTATGTGGGATCAATGATCTCATGTGTACTCTCACCAACAAAATCCAAAGGATTTCGAGAGCTTCAAGAATCTGGCTGAAAAGGAGTATCCGACTGATGGATCTGTCGAAAACTATTACAACCAATGCTCGACGATTTGGGATGAATACGAAGTATATCATCCTCTTACTTCTAACATCAAAGAAGTTCAGCGGCAACACAACAAACTTTAGTTGGTTCAGTTTTTGGATGGACTTTCTCATCCTTTCTCTAGTGTTGTTGATCAAATCTTATCTAGTGATCCCTCCTTACCCACACTCAAGGATGTTCTCAAGTGCGTTCAACGCCTTCCTTGTATGTCTTCCCTGCCTACTACCTCTTCTGATGACTCGGTCCTTGCGATCCGCTCGCATGACTCTAGTCGTGGATGTGGACGTGGCCGCGGTCACGGTGGTCGTATTCTGGTACTCCTGGACGTGATCCTCCTCTTGGCCTTGGACGAGGACAACCTCAACCTCCTACTACCAACCGCTTCTGCAACTTCTGTGGGTGCATGAACCACAATGAAGACTGCTATTGGGAAAAACATGGTGCAATTGCCTTGGCGAACCATGTCTCTGATGCCTCTGAAGACTTCAATTCAGCCCACAGTTGAGTGGATTCGGTCGGAGTTTGAAGAACTTCTCAAAGATTGTCTATCCTTACAAACACTGGCTCTATACGGAGGTTCTTCTGCTTTAATTCATCTCCAACTACTTACAATAAAAATAAATGGGTCATCGACTCAGGAGCATCAACTCATATCTTTGGCTATTCTGTACTTTTTACTGCCTTATATAAAACGACTTGGGTCCCTCCTGTGACTGTGGCTGATGGGACCCAATTTGCAGTTTATGGAATTAGAATTGCGTCTCTATCTAAAAGTCTACCATTAGAATCTGTCTTATATGTTCTTTTAATCTGTTATCTGTGAGCAAAATTGTTAAGAGCCTTTAGTGCTCAGTCACTTTTGATCTTGAGGGTTGTGTGTTTCGAGATCTACGCACGAAGACGAGCTGTATTACCTGGATGTGCTGCAATCTGCTATTGCTCTACTATCATCTTCTATGACTGGTCTATAATGGCACTACCGTCTGGGACACCGATCTGTTGCTAAACTAAGATGTCTATTTTTTGAAATTTTTGATAAACAATTTTTGTGTGAATCTTGTCAATTTGACAAACAGACTCGGGCGGTATTTCGTAAGAAAAAAGAAATTAGTTCAAAAAGTGTGTTTGATATTGTTCATGCTGAGATCTAGGGACCTTGTTAAGTTACTAGCTTGTCCGGATTTCGCTACTTTATGACTTTTATTAGTGACTATTACAATGCAACTTGGTTGTTTCTCTTAAAGGGCCACAATAATATTTTGAACACAATCACCATCTTTTTCACTGAGATCCAAACCCAATTCAATTCAACTGTTAAAATCTTTAGAACTGATAATGCCTTAAAATTTATTCAAAAATCAGTGGATCAATTTTGTACTGCTCGGGGCACCATTCATCAAACTTCCTGCTCTTACACATCACAACAAAATGGTGTGGCAAAGGGGAAGAATAACCATTTTCTTGAAGTAGCACATATTCTTCTTCACTATCATGTTCCTACAAAATTTTAGCCTGAAACTGTTTCTATTGCGTGCTACTTAATTAACCGCATGCCTTCTTCTGTATTGCAGAATCAATCCATGTCTCGCTTCTGTATCCTAATACACTTTGTACCGCCTCGCATCTTTAACATCACTTGTTTTGTTAAGAATCTTTGCCCGGTGATATCTAAACTTGACCTCTGCTCCACTAAGTGTGTTTTTCTGGGAATCACGAACTCAAAAAGATCTAAATGTTATGATCATGTTACAAGACACTAGTTTTTTAGTGCATGTCTTTTTTGAACACATGCTATACTACTATGAAAATAGGTCTTCTTTTTCGAGTGATCTGTTGGATTTCACTCCCCCGACTCAAGCGGTAGATATGATCCTACTGACACAACTAAAGTTCTTCCTCCTATAAAGGTGTACAAGGGAAGGCCCAAGGCTACACTCCCTTCCATGGACCCTCAAAAGTCAACTCCTCCTTCGTCGGCATATCACAACACGTTCTAGGTAACTTTTGACCTACATCTTCCTATTAGTCAAAGAAAAGGTGTTTGTTCCTACACTCAAATGGGTGCTAGCTTTACCTGTTTTACTATTGCTATCTCTGTTGTTTCTGTACCAAAGACTACTACACAACCTCTTAAGCATCCTACCTGGCATCAAGCTATGGAAATTGAAATGGCTGCTCCTCACGATCGTCGGTCGTGGGATTTGATTGATCGCCCTAAAAATTGCCCTACTGTTGGCTGTCGTTGTCTTTTAACTATCAAATACCAGCCAGATGGTTCGATCGAACGACTGAAGGCTCGTTTTGTAGCAAAAGGTTATACTCAAACCTATGTGGTTGGCTATTTTGAAACATTTTCCCCTGTTGCCGACTTAATTCTGTATGGGTACTTATATCTGTTGGTGTAAATTATGATTGGCTTCTTTTTCAACTTGATGTTAAGAACGCCTTCCTGTATGGTGACTTGCATGAGGAAGTCTACATGTAGCAACCACCTAGTTTACTCAGGGGGAGTGTTTCAAAATCTACAAACTCTACAAAGCAATCTATGGCCTAAAACAAAACCCACAAGTATGGCTTGATAAATTGAGTCGGATTCTTCTAAAGTTTCAATTTCGGCGCTCACATTTAGATCACTCTGTTTTCATTAAAAAAATAGTTCCGGGCTTGTTATTCTTATTGTCTATGTGGATGATATAATTTTGTCTGGTAATTATACTAATGGTATTTCAACTACTATTAGATATCTAGAACAACACTTTGTTACTAAAGATCTTGGCAAACTCAGGTACTTCTTGGGAATTGAAGTTTCCAGATCTTCGTATGGCGTTTGTCTTTCACATCGCATATATGTTCTATATCTTTTGACAGAAACATGCATGCTTGGAACTAAACCTGCTAGCACTCCTCTGAATCCCAATACTAATGGGGATGATGAATCTTTACCACCCTATCTTGATAACCACCAATACAAAAGAGTGGGAAGTAAACTTATATATCTTATTGTGACTAGAGCTAACATTATTGCTGCTATTAGACTTGTCAGTAGGCTCGACGATGTCACTGGGATGATGTCTGTCATATCCTTAAATATCTAAAAAATTCTCCAAGGAAATGATTACTCTTATCGTAGACATGGGCACTACAAACTCATTGGATATTGTGACTCTGATTATGCTGGTAGTAGATGTAACATGAAATCTACCTCTGGCTATTACACTTTTGTTGGAGGGAATCTTGTTACATGGTGCAGTAAGAAGCTGACCATGGTTGCTCGGTTTAGTGCTGAAGCAGAATGTAGAGCTATGGCTCATACTGCTTGCAAATTAATATGGGTCTAAGGACTCCTCAAGGAATTTGATATCTCTGATTATGATCCTATTCCCATGCACCACAACAATAAAACCTCCATTTTTATTGCTAGCAATCCCACCTTTCATGAGCGCACCAAGCATATCGAGGTGAATTGCCGCTTTTTTCACGATTCTATTATCTCTGGTTGCATATGCACTCCTTAACTCCAAATAGAAGATCAGGTTGCTGACATCTTTACCAAGATACTTCCCAAGAATCACTTTGCTACACTGGTGGACAAGCTGGGCATGTTTGACATCTATGCTCCCGCTTGAGGGAGAGTATTAGTATATATGTTCTGGATAATGCGGAAAAAGGTCTTGTATTATTCGATGATAAAAGAATATACAAGAGTCTCTATATAATACACAAAAGAACCACAGGGTCTAGAGATAACCCATGTGGGATAAAACATAAGTGTAAAGGAAAAGAATAATAGAAAATAGACTAAGTGTAAAAGAGAAAAACACAGCAAAGTCTATCTACTAATACTCCCCCTCAAGCTGGAGCATAGATGTCAATCATGCCCAGCTTGGATGTCATATCAGTGAAGCGCTTCTTCGGAAGAATCTTTGTGAAGATATCAGCAATCTGCTCATCAGTATGAATGTAAGGGGTAGAAATCTGACCAGATAGAACCGCCTCACGAACAAAGTGACAGTCCACTTCAATATGCTTCGTGTGCTCATGGAAGGTAGGGTTGCTAGCAATGAAAGTGGCTGCTTTATTATCACAGAACATAGGAATGGGCGACAAGTCTGAAAAACCAAAATCTGTCAGAAGGCTTCGAATCCAGAAGAGCTCGCAGGTAGTATGTGCCATGGCACGATATTCAGCTTCAGCACTAGAGCGGGCAACCACAGCCTGTTTTTTGCTCCTCCATGTGACTAAATTGCCCCCAACAAAAGTACAGTATCCAGAAGTGGAGCGGCGATCAACCTTGCTCCCAGCATAATCAGAATCTGAGTAGCCCAGTATCTTACAGTGCCCATGTTTTTTGTAGAGAAGCCCTTTTCCAGGAGAGTTCTTCAAATAGCGCAGAATATGGCAAACAACATCCCAATGACATTGTCGGGGTTTGTCAAGGTAGCGACTAACCAATCCGACAGCAGCAGTAATGTCAGCTCGTGTGACTGTGAGGTAGATAAGCTTCCCGACCATTCGTTTGTACTGATGAGTGTCAGGATATGCAGGAGAGGCTTGATCATCCCAATCAGTGTTAGGATCAAGAGGGGTGCTAGCAGGCTTAGCACCTAGGAGTCCAGTCTCAGATAACAAGTCCAAAACATACTTCCGCTGAGAAAGACACAGTCCTGCAGAAGAGCGAGAGACCTCTATCCCAAGAAAGTAGCGTAAAGAACCGAGGTCTTTAGTAACAAAGTGCTTTTCAAGATACCGCTTAGTTGCCTAAATACCTGCTGCATCACTCCCAGAGAGTATAATATCATCAACATACACAATAAGAATAATAATGCCAGCTGTGGATTGTTTAACAAAAACAGAGTGGTCCGACTGAGAGTGGCGAAAAGAATAATCCTGGAGAATAGTGCTAAGTTTGTCAAACCACGCACGTGGACTCTGTTTGAGGCCATAGATAGCTTTTTTTAAACGACAGACTTTAGATGGCTCCCCCTCACAGATAAAGCCGGGGGGCTGAGACATGTAGACTTCTTCATGTAGATCGCCATAGAGAAAGGCATTTTTCACATCGAGCTGGTATAACGGCCAATCAGAATTAACAGCAACAAAGATCAGAATCCTGACAGAATTAAGTCGTGCCACAGGAGAGAAGGTTTCAAAATAGTCAACCCCATAGGTCTGAGTGTATCCTTTAGCAACCAGTCTGGCTTTCAGGCGCTCGACCGTACCATCAGGCTGATATTTCACTGTGAAGACCCAGCGACACCCAACTGGCGAGCAATCAGTAGGAGGATCAACAAGAGTCCAAGTATGACGATCAGTAAGAGCCTTCATTTCTTCTTCCATTGCCTGACGCCATGCTGGGATTTTAAGAGCCTGAGCAGCAGTCTTAGGGACAGAAATAGCAGACAAAGCAGCAGTAAAGTTGGCAAAATTAGAATTCAAATGAGCAGACGTACAAAAATTCCCAATTGGATGTTTCGTACAAGCACGTGTCCCCTTTCTCAGACTAATGGGAACATCAAGGTCAGAAAATACCTGCGGAGGTGGCTGATCTGGCGTAGAGGACGTGGACGATGGAGAGGCCATAGAGGGAGCTGTTGGCTTTGGTCTTCTGTGATAAACCTGCAGAGGGGGCTTCTCACTTGTAGATACAGGAGCAGGGCTATCATACTCATCATCCACCATAGGTAAGGGCGTATCAGTCAACAAATCAGACGTAAGAGCAGAACCCTCCGAAGAGAAAAATGGCATGTGTTCAAAGAATACCACATCCGCAGATACAAGCCATTTATGTGAAGCAGGATCATAACACCGATATCCTTTCTGAGTGCGGGAATAGCCCAAAAAAACACACTTGGTGGCCTTGGGATCTAATTTAGTAAGACCAGGTCTAAGGTTCTTCACAAAGCATGTGCTCCCAAAAATACGCGGTGGTACAGAAAACAGTGGTAGATCAGGGAAAAGAATTTGAAAAGGGATTTTATTGTGAAGTACAGAGGAAGGCATGCGGTTTATGAGATAGCAAGCAGTGGAGATTGCCTCAGGCCAGAATTTGTGAGGAACATGGTAGTGAAAGAGAAGTGTGCGGGCGACCTCAAGGAGATGGCGATTCTTACGCTCAGCGACACCGTTTTGTTGTGGGGTATAAGCACAGGAAGTCTGGTGAATGGTGCCCTGACGTTTACAAAAAGACTGAACAGAAAGTTGCACGAATTCCAAGGCATTGTCTGTGCGAAAAATCTTGATGGGCTTAGCAAATTGAGTCCGAATTTCCGCAAAAAACTCAGAAATTTTTTCAACTACAGTAGATCTGTCTGTCAGTAAAAATAACCATGTGAATTCTGGAAAAATCATCAATAAAACTTAAGAAATATTTGAATCCAGAAACGCTAGGCACAGAACACGGTCCCCAAATGTCAGCATGCACAATGTCAAAAGGGGCTTTAGAGCCAATACAAAATTTTGCAGAAAAAGTAGAACGGTGTTGTTTGCCCAATTGACATGTTTCACAATAAAATCTAGTGCTAGCAACAGTCGGTAATAAAGCCTTCAACTTCTCAGCAGACGGGTGGCCCAGACGGTAATGCCACTGAATATCAGGAACTGTAGATGTCAGGAAAGCAGCTGGCTTCGGCTCGTCCAAATAGTATAATCCATCCGGTCCCTCATGGCCTGAACCAATCGTCGTCCTCGTACGCAGATCCTGAAACAGAACACCATCCAGGTCAAATGTAATAGCACAACGAAGACTTTTTACCAGTTTACTGACAGATAGTAAATTCAGAGGAAAGTTGGGCACATATAGCACAGACTGCAGAGGTAGAGTACTAGTAGAAGTGATATCTCCAATGTCACAAACAGGAGATTTGGAACCATCAACAACCGTCACAGGTGGTATAAGAGAAGTCTTGCGCAAAGTAGAAAATAAACTAGCAGTACCAGAGATATGTGCAGTCGCACCAGAGTCGATCACCCAAGGGCTTTTACCAGTCGTCGTCAGGAGAGCAGCGCCATTCTCAGGAGAGTCCGCAGAAGTAGAGGCAAGGCGGGCTTGAAGCAGTTTCTCAAACTCGGAGCGAATCCAATCAGCAGTAGGGGCAGAGGCAGCAGAGGTAGATGCAGGTTGTTCAGTGGTAACCTGGTTCGCCCAGTCAGGTTTACCATATTTTATCCAGCAGCGGTCTTCATTGTGATTAGTACGCTTGCAGTGAGTTCAGTAGAGGGGCTCCCCTGACTCCGAGCCAGAACCACGTCCAGGTGCAGAAGAGCGGCCACCACGACCACGGCCACGACCTCGGCCGCGACCACGAAAGGAATCCGCAGAACGGACAGCAAGGGCTGCTCCATCAGAAGTAGAGAGCGTCAAAGAAGGAAGACGCTGGACCCGCTTGAGGACGTCCCGAAGAGTAGGTAACGGGTCACTGGAGAGGATCTGATCCACGACCCAAGCAAACGAAGTAGGAAGGCCAGCCAGGAACTGAACAAGCATGAGCTCATTCCGCTGACGATGTAGTTCTTCAAGATTCGCAGTCAGAGGATGATAAACCTGAAACTCGTCCCACAGAGCACAGCACGAGTTGAAGTAGTCTTCCACAGAGTCAGATGTCGAGAAGTCTTGTTTTGCAAGCTTCTTGAAAATTTCAAACACCTTCTTGGGGTTCTGTTGATGAGAGTAAACATGGGATAGTTGATCCCACATTTCCTTAGCAGTCTGAAGGCGAAGCAGAGAGTGGCTGATCTTAGCATCAACGCTGTTGACCAGCCAGGCCATAACCCCATAATCCTCCTTGGACCAGAGATCATAAGCTTGCTTAGTCTTGTCATCATCAGTAGCAGCAGGTACAGCAGGACCCTTGGTAGTCAGGTGCGAGTGGCGCCCGTGTGCTTTCACGTAGAGTTCGAATGAAACAGCCCATAGGTGATAGTTGGAGCCATCCAACTTAACAGAAGCAACACACAAAGACCGTGGTAAATCTGAAGTCGCCATGAGAGTAGAAGCAGACAGTCAGCAGCACGAGCGCAGGGCAGACAGTAGAATCAGTAGGCAGCAGGAAGTGTCCAACACATGGACCAGCAGCAGCAGATAGGAGATCCGATCATGAACCTCAGAAACCCTCACGGGGCAGAGATAAAGAAGCAGAACCTACGCCAACATGGAGAAACAATTACTCCACCATGTGGCGCAGGCAGGCAGATCTGGATGTAGCTTTTAGACCCTCAACGTGCCAGAACTGGAAAGTGTCGGGGCTGTACGTAACGGATTTAGAAAATGAACGGAGACCGAAAAAGGAACTTGTGGTTGTCTAGGCCACAAGGATAGAGATGGTGAGGATGTGGGGGTGTGGTGGAGGGTTGTGGGTGATGTAGGGGCCGGGAAAAAGGTGGTGGTGGTGGCTGTTGGTGGTGGACAACAAGTATTGTAGCGCCGCGGTACTGTAGCAGCCGCGGTACTGTAGCAGCGGGAAGAAAGGAGATGGGGCGGTGGGCAGGGAAAGAGAAGAGAAGGGCTGCGGTGGTGGTAGGGTAAGGAAGGAAGGGAGGAGGAGGAAGAAGGACGGCGGCGACAGGGAGAAAACCGCAGGGGGGGCGGCGGCGGTGTGGTGGTTGACGGCGCAGGGGTAGGTTAGGGTAAGGAGGGGGGGGAAGAATTAGGGTGGATCTTG
The DNA here is from genome assembly GCA_963693085.1 of Alisma plantago-aquatica. NCBI lineage: Eukaryota > Viridiplantae > Streptophyta > Magnoliopsida > Alismatales > Alismataceae > Alisma > Alisma plantago-aquatica. The sequence continues at coordinate 785,340,989 of OY856413.1, forward strand.
TTGCTCTGATACCATCTGGATAATGCGGAAAAAGGTCTTGTATTATTCGATGATAAAAGAATATACAAGAGTCTCTATATAATACACAAAAGAACCACAGGGTCTAGAGATAACCCATGTGGGATAAAACATAAGTGTAAAGGAAAAGAATAATAGAAAATAGACTAAGTGTAAAAGAGAAAAACACAGCAAAGTCTATCTACTAATATATGTTTTATGCTTTATGTTTTATTGTGTGCTTTAGACTTGTCTTTTCTTTAGCTTTTTCTTTTATCCCATATTGCCTAATTCTATTTCTCACTTACTCTCTTATCCTACAAAAGAGAGTGCATTGTATATGTTTTTGACACTTCAAATGAAGGTTTTCTCATTCTATAATTACATGCAATTAGTTATCAACTAGCAAGCTCCATAGGGTCACTGTAGTACATTTCTGCCTGCCATTTCCGGATTTACTATCCATGAGTATTCTTCAGTGATTGTTTCTTCTACTGGAAAAAATATCAACTGGTTTTCTTGAATTGTCTCACCCATTTTTTGTTAGCCTTGGATCCGAACCCTTGTTTGTTAGTGCCAAGATGCCTCCCAAATTGTTTTCATGTCTATTAATACTTGTTAGTTCTTACTAAGGCTTCTCCAAATAAGATAAAGTTGTCAGTAAATTAGATATTTGAGAAAATAGTGATGTTTATGGATACATAGATCAACTTCCATCGTCTTCCTTAGATCTCTGCTTTATTGTGTTGGTTCGTCATTCCAGACACAACATATAGGTGAGAGCATGGAGCAAGATGCGGACTTCGTGTCGACTTTGACATGTGTGGAAGTGGAAGTTTATGAAAACTTTGAGGAAACTTCAAGGCAATTTTTGAGTAAAATTTTGATGTAATATAAGCTATAAAGTAGTGATATTGTAAGGCAATTCAATCATAAAAATATCAAATTTCATTGAAAAATTATAATCCATGCAGGTTCATCAATACGAAATGCTTAAGACTCACATTTGTCAAGTATGTATAAGTCCTATATTTACATAATCACAGTATGAATAATGTTAGATAACTTAGATTAACAAAAGCACAAGTTTATTGTAGGAAAGAAATGGTATGAGGCATACACTAAATCTTGTGGTAGATCTATAGAGGGATAGATCATAGATTTTTGGATACAAACCCATGAAAATTGTTATGTCAAGGTCAAGAGTGGTTTCCGATCAAGATTCTCTAAGCCTTCACTATGTGTGCAACAACAACGGCCAAGTATCATCGACAAGATGGATTTTTTTGAGCTAGATTGAGCTGTTGTCTTCAGTGACTAGGCTGAGTTTATCGACAAATGTTGACAAGTAGGTGACATGGACCTTGGAAGTTTTCCAGGTTTTGACGTTGACAACCGTAGATATGGACAACATTGAGGATTAATTGTCAGATGTCGAGGATGTTTAGTACTTTGGGTGAGAGCGACTGTTAGACACCCCTTGGTGTTCTGAGAAAATCTTGTGCCTCTCGAAGGATAAGTTGCATAAACTTTACACCTAGATTTGCAACAACTTGTGAGGTACGACGTGTTGTCAATGAGAAATCCAATCATATGCTTTTCTCGGTCGATTTTGATTGCAAACATTATCTTCTTGTACATATTTAGTTTTATTAAGTGCGTAGTTGTCTAGCTGACTAGGCGGTGACCTCTAGGATTCAGGAGCCTAGTTGTCTAGGTGGCTAGGCGCCACTGCCTAGGCAGCCCATGCGTTCTATTATTTTTTTAATTTTATTATTAATTTTCATGGTAAATTGTATATGTCTATATGCATATCTGACTGAGTGTACTATACTGGTATCCTAAGCTTAATCAATCCTAAATTTACCAGTATTGACACTTAACATGACCAAAATTTGATCCAACTTACTCAAATTTAACCTAAACCAAATCTGATTTAGTAATATGGCCAAATCAAACCCATGTTAACCTTAATCAAACAGTGGAATAACCTAATTTAGCCCTAAGATGACCTTACATGACCTAATTTGGCAACTTGATATGACTAAATATTGTGCCAAAATGACCTAAATTGGGCCTAAAAGTCCTTAGGAGCCCAGCTAGTCCATTGCTGGTCTAGGCGCTCAGACTCGGAGACCTCCAGAGCCTAGCCCGCCTCAGCGGGGCCTAGACGAGGACTGGATAACTAGGACCGAGTGCGTGATTTCCTTTAGTATTAGTGATTCTCCTCGGTATGTAGTTTTTTTGCTTGGGTGCTGTCCAATATGACAAGAAAACACAACACTATAGTGCTTGAAGTCTCTAACATAGGTTACATGCCATCCAACCATCTAACATCTTCCATTGTATGACTAGCGACATGATTAATGAACATTTCCATCTATATATGTTCTTAAAATAATTTACATAACATATTTCATGAATAGGTTATATGTCATTTATTTATACTTGAATTACTCACTTTACCCATACCCTCCTCATTTATTTAGTAAGAGGGTGAGGGTAGGTAAGGTGAGGGATGAGGTGGGCAATTATCTTTACCCTTACCCATTACAATGAGGGCAATGATATCTCGACAAAGATAATCCTTCGCTCTACCCTTACCCTCCCCAGTGACAAGTGACAACCCTAGCGGTAGGGTCTCTACTCTGTAGTGGATAGGGGTGACATGGTTCTCTTTGGCTAGGTGCTAAGCCCTAAAGTGAGCATCAAACACTGTAGGGAATTAGCGAAGACCCGGAAGCCCAATGAGTGGGAGGTAGGAGCCAAGTCGCAAGTGTCGCTCCTTTCACCCCTCTTTTTTGTGTTCTCCTTCGAACTTCAAATATGTCTCACGCTAATTGGGAAGAACATGAGTAACATAATAGGCAGCCACTCGTACACAACAACAATAACTATGACCTAATAACTAAACTCTTTAACTTAATTAGGACAATATATCAATGGATGAAAATAAAGAATCATCTCAATTATCAAGTCTGCCATATATGGAGGCTTACAAAGCCTATATATTGGCACAAAAAATGAGGCGTACAATGTTATGAAAAGCTATATGCGTTCGGCTTGTCTGCTACATAGATATATGCAAAATACGGGTGTATATGTTGGACATGTTTATTTTTAATTAATTATATGAGCATAAAATGATAGATTTACGGTGGAAGTTATTTCAATTATATATAATAATATCTAAACATATAAACATATACGTATATGTGCGTCTGTATGTATATGCAACATACATATATAAAATATCAATTCCCAGTGAAATCAATATGCATGGCCACATATACCTCAACTTATGGCTGTGCAGTTTTGGAAACACATATTGCTAATTTGTCTACTAAGAGATCATAGTCCTTATATGCCTGTGGAAATCGATGTGAGTGGGGAAGATTCCCTTACGTGTAGGTGTCTTATTGCTTGATAGAAGTGGCATCCACCCTTTCCTATAAATAGGAGGAGGAAGCATACAGACATAGACCAAACCCTAATGGAACAAGTACAAACTTGAGCTCCCGTAAAAATCCAATTAGGCTAAAAAATGGATTTGATTAGCACAAATATGTAGCACAAAATGGGTCCGATTAGTAGAAGAACAAAAGGAAGACTACCGGAATATAAACTTCGGTAGAAAGAGAATATACACTACCAAAATGTTACTCGGTAGGATGGATAGGTTCAAAAAAGGGGGTTGGAACCATGGAACAAGACTTCGACTTTGAGCCGACTTCGATAGGTGTGGACATAGAAGTTTGTGGAAATGTCGAGGATTTTTACAACCAAACTTCGACGCAACTTCGACAAAAATTAAGCTAAAAATAGCATTTTGTGATGCAAATCTAACTAAAAAACACAATATATGTTTACATATAGCCATCCATATAGGTTTACATATGTAGATAAATACACGATTACATACAGTCGTCTCCGAACTACATAATTCTTCCATATATAAAGTTTGTGACACTAAACAAACTACATAAAAATGGTGTAAATCTATGGTAGATTTAGCAGAGGGGGTCGGTCTATTACTATTAGCTTAGAATAGTAAAAAATAACATCGAAATTATCTTACCTCAAGCTCCCAACACTTTTTTCCCCTCACACAGCAAACTGCACAAAACGCCAGAAGAATATCGCCAACTTCGATGACTTCGACAGATGTCGAGGACATTGTGGAATTTTTGACTGGACTTGGGTCAACTTCGTCGACATATGGGGAAATGTCGACAACTTTGACGAAATGTCGAGGATATTGTGGAATAAGGATGTTTACGTGGATTCGACGTTGTCAGCCGTCGACATAGACATTTTCGGTGAAATTTCGCCCCATGTCGAGGACATTTAGTACCATGGTTGGAACAAGTATTGAGGATGTTGGCAAAAGGTTATGTAGGGTTGGAAGACCGGGAGGGTGTAAACAAAATTATAAAAAAAATGTTGAAAATGGGAAGATAATTGTTGTTGGTAGGAGAAAGAAGGGACACACCATGTATAGATACCTCCGACATATGATAAAATCATTGTAGCACGCCAAGATGTAGCAACTGGTAGCAGGGAACACGCCGTGTCGATGAAGAGACACGCCATGTCAGGTTGACAGTAGCAGCAGTCAGCGCCAACAAAAATCAGCAACACGCCGTGTCGTTGAAAGGACATGTCGTGTCAGTTAACAGAAGCTCGGGGCAGAAGCAGGCGACACGCCGTGTCAAAAAGATGACACGCCGTGTCTGAAAGCGACACACCGTGTCTAAAACCGGCAAACGCAGAACACTACCTACACGCCGGGTCGATGAAAAGACACGTTGTGTCGGTGGCGAACAACAGCAGAAAAGGCCCCGAAACAGCAGCAAAAGTAGGGAATCCTTCCGAATCTGCACCAAAGCAATAGAGGATGATGGATCCTCAATATTAGCGGAAACAAAGAGATCTTTTCCTTGATTTATGATTAGATCTCGCATGGGTGGATGTATGGATGAGCGGCGGTAGCATACATGGAGGTAGCATGGAAGGCAGCGGTGGCAACATGGATGGTGGTGAATAGGATAGCGGCGACTTCATTAGCAAGCAAGGTCGACGGAGGCATGTCGGTCCTTTTAGATCTGGATCCAACAACTTCATAGGATGATTGTTGTTGTTGATGATGAAGATGGAGACGGCTCCATGGAGACGCTCCAGAAAGAGGCAGGGAAAGGAAAATCCCTGCGGGTACCCATCAACAACGCCTAGCGGCGACGACCGCCCCTAAGGGGAGGAAACTATGTGCTCTCTCTTAGGGTTGGGGGCGGCTCAGGAACGACTGCTCTGATATCATGTGGAAATCAATATGAGTGGGGAAGATCCCCTTATGTGTAAGTTTTCTTATTGCTTGATAGAAAAGTGGCATCCACCCTTTCCTATAAATAGGAGAAGGGAGGAAGCATACAGACATAGACCAAACCCTAATGGGCCAAGGACAGACTTGGGCCCATATTACGAATAGACTAAAAGCAACTTGAGTAAAAGACTAAACACTTACGTAAATAGACACTCTAATAATGCCCATGCTTCCCGCTTGGCCGATTAAACGACCGATTAGATTTTGCTTTTTGAAAAGCCCGCTACTTAGTACTTACATGCTTACATATATTACATTTCATTATATTTAAAATTTATCGTCACATATTTATATCTATACCGGTTTGCCTTGAGACGAGGCTACTCTATTTGCGCCTTGAGGCCTACGCGGTCACGCCTTGATGTGGTTGACTGAGGCTTACTCACTTGGATGTTCATTTAGTAGATAGCGAGTTGGGTGTAGCAGAATTCCTTTCAGTAGGGCGAGGCCTTCGCCTACAAGCTCATCAATCAAGCATGGAACGAGCCTTGTCTACCTCTACAAGTCTCATATTGCTTTTGATGAAGCACGATGTTTGTAGACATCCTGGAATGATAAATAGACTTCGTCGGGAGGCCGACCACTACCTGGGAGCCAGGGAGAAGCCAAGCCATCAAAAAGGCGAGCAACCCTCTTCAAAATGTTTGAGTCTAGCCTTAGAGCATCGGGGCTTAGCTGAGGTGCAAGCCTCAGTTTTGGAACATAATGTCTAATGTTAGTCACCAATTTGTTCTTTTGCTTTTTAAGGCAATAATTACATTCAAAAGTTTTCTATTCAGAGTTGCTGTATTGACCATCATTTTCTCATTAGTGAATATATATAACTTTATATGGTAAGCTCTGAGGCTTAGTTAAGGTGCAAGCCTCGGTTTTGGATGATAATGTCTGATGTTAATCACCAAGTTTTTTCTTTTCTTTTTGAGGCAATTACATACACTTTTTTCAAATGTTTTCTATTCAGAGTTGTAATTGATCATCATTCTCTCGTTAGTGAATATATATAACTTTGTATGGTTTAATTTAAAACTGTAGTTACTTAGGATTTGCATTTATTGATCTTCATTGCAAATATATTTTTGTGATGCGTTTTTTTAATTTAATATATTAGTGATTTTCATATCGCATTTTATCTATCTCGATTTCTGCTTATTCCAAATTATGTATGCTCTAATTATCCTCATCATGTTACAAAATTGGATTTCAATAATTCAAAGCAATGAGATCTCATTTTGCTATCATTTTATTTCCTATATTATGGCCTCTATTATAAATATTGCTCTTGATCCCTATTTCTCCTTGTTAACTTAGGTAAAAACATTCTATTCAGTTTTACTTATTCTTATACACACATATATAATACATATACACGCATGTACATACATATAAATATGTATATGTTATCAATTTATGAACACCTCATACATATTCTGAGGCTTATGCCTTGTCTCATTGAGACAAAAAACACCTTGTTACGCCTCTCACATTTTGAAACCTTGTGTTTACATTTCAATATATATATATATATATATATATATATATATATAGAGAGAGAGAGAGAGAGAGAGAGAGAGAGGCTAGAATACACTTGAGTGTACAGATCGCACGGATACACTCAAGTGTGTTTGCATATCAAGACTATTTTTTGCAAGATGTAAACCATTGATCTTCATTGTCATACTATAATTAGGCTACACAAATTTTGAGCCCATTTGGATGAGTGTAAGTCACTCATCCGAGGGCAACAAAATTGACGCACGAAACAAATTTGAAATGCATAATTTTTGCGGTCTTTATAACATGACCTATAAATGTCCAAATGTGCTCAAATTTTTTATATGAGTTATTCACAAGATGATTAAGAAGATCAACGGATTAGATTTTTGAAAAAAATATAGCCCGACTCTCTCTCTCTCTCTCTCTCTATATATATATATATATATATATATAATTTTATGTATTTGTACGTGTATGTGTATAGTTGTATACATTTTGATACATATATGTGTGTGTGTGTGTGTATGTATGTATGTATGTATTTATTTATGTATAGAGTAACGATTTTATGCGAGGTATGTACCTGTGCGAGCATGCCAGGAGTAAAGTTCCACCGTTCGTTTTGAGATGGCAGTAGTGTCTCATCGTTTCTGCTCTTGACAAGACAACCGACAACTAACAATCATGTCAACTCATAAACCATCGTCCGCCCTTCGTTCCCTCTCATCTAGTCCTCTAATAAAATATTCCCACACCTCTTCTAGCACTCGGGACTTTGTGTTCTTCTATGTTGTATTCTCACCTCTTCACAATCCATATCCTCACAGTATGATAAGGTAAAATATCATAGTGTAGTTATTTGTGTAGTTTATCGTCTTGCAATAAAGACAAAATAAATTTCCGTCAACAACCATTTAGCTTATATGATGTGAGACAACATGAAAAGATGTATAAATGATGCCTTTGCTCTTTTCTTGACCCTTACATCATGTGCTCATCGATTTTCAAATCAACGATTAGAGTTATGTTGGAGCTCATAGATGCAACTCTTCTCGATTTAAATGGAAACAATAATGAAAGTATTCCACAAGTCCATTTAAATAAGTACAACAATAGCGGTCACATACTACCGTCATATATGTGGGTACGCTATGTGTAAGGAGACTTTTTGGTCGCATATTGCCTACTCTGGGATAAGACTAGTTCTTAGGGGCCGTTTGGATGCAGTAGTTGAAGATAGGATTGTATTTGATACTGGTATTCTGAATGTGGTATTGATAAAGCTTTTGTTTGGACGCTTGGTGGTGGTAGTTAGTAATTACCTGTATTTCCGTTTCGGTATTTGTCCATTCAAATTTGCGGCCTTCTAAATCACGCCGATAACGGCGTGATTTGAGAAACCACGCAACATGCGTTCCCAGAGAACCCGCCTTCGCCCTCTCGCGTCTCGTAAAAATCCCAAATTTATTCTTCGTCGTTTCCTACATTTCTTCCTCGACGGCTCGACCCCTTGTCTGATCTTCCTGTTCTTCGCCTTTTCCTTTGTTCCATGACACCTCCATCTTCTGCTGGACATCTTCCTCCGCCCCTGTCGCCATCTCCTTGACTGTCCCTATTGCCATCTCCTTCACTGTCGGCGGTGCGGAGGTCGCAGTGCCGACACTCCATAAGGACCATAGCTGCGGTGGTGTCCGGTTGAATACAAGCAGCAATATCGATGATACAGCTTGCCATCTGGAGGGACAAGGATGGCTGATAACAAAACCTCGTCTTCTCAACCAATTTTGTACTTTGCTTTGTCTCATCTTCCCCTCGGCAAGCCATGGATATTGGTCCATTCATGGCAGGTAGAACGGCAGCGGCCAAGACCACGTGTGGAAATTGAAAACAATACATCGACTGCAGATGCGTGTTGTGCTTCTTAAGCGAATGATCTGTGAGCTGAAGACACTCCAACAATGGAACAGATCTATCATCACCCAGGGCCGTAGCATAAGACATCATTGTGGAGTTTACCCGTAAGTATGGAACGAAAAAGGAAGAAAACTTGATAAATGCTACGTGCTAATCCAAACGACATCTATCAAATAAACGCTACTTCTAAGTACTTGGATTCCAAGTGCTGTTATTTAAACTTTGTCTGCATTGTTAAAAGATGTACCCAAACGGCCCCTTATAGTGCAAAAAAAAATGAAGACTGAAGACCATTCCATAAATCCCGACATCTGGCGTAGCTTGGTGCATGCTTGTGCAACCTACCATTCACTCCTGTAGTCTTTACGAACAAGTACTTCAAACTTTCTCATGTATACCGATTAGTCCCAAAACACAGGTAGGCAATTTCCCCTTACCACATTGCACTCCTCATGCACAATGTGTTTGTTACTATTATGCTTATTTATATGGCCATAGTTTGAGATTCCCGTTACTATTTTCCATTTCAAAATCGAGTCGAGCTGGATTCATGAGCCCGAACACAACTTTAATAGTCCAAATTAAAAGCTAATGGGCGTAAGTTGTCAAGAAAAGGACAAAGTCATAATCATGGAACACAACATCGTCGAAGTTTGGCGAAGTTTCGCCGAAGTTTCGAAATTCGACCATCGGCGAAGTCGAATACCATATACTTCGACCTCGTCTAAACTTCGGGGTGAAGTTTCATGGATGTTGGCAAAGTTGACTTTTTTGTGTGTATTTTCGTCTCAACTTCTCCGAAGTTGTCAAAGTTTTCTCGAAGTTGGCGAAGTTGGGGCGAAGTTAAGACCACCCAGAACCATAATCCCAACTAGTGCCCCAATGGCCATATAAGGCATAAATATCACTCCAACCCTCTTCATGACTTCTAATATCAACTCCTATGTTTTTTGTTGCCACTCATTCCTAGAGAGGGTGTTGTAACTACTATTTGATTGTATATTGTATATAATACATATGGTGAACTGTATCTATATATGTGTATTGCACAATTGACCATTTCAAGCAACACATTGTATAGTTAACCTACATAGGGCTAGAGAGTCACAAATCATGTTCTTTTTTTAAATTCACATATATAAGATAGAGGTATAACATAATTAGAAGTTTTCCATCAAAGTTTTCTAAAAATTCACATCATTTCTTCAAAAAATGGCATCGAAGTTTGTCAAAGTTTGCGTCTAAACTTCCTCGAAGTTTCCACAAACTTCCACTTCCACACCTGGCGAAGTCGACACGAAGTCGAAGTCCTGCACCATGGTCATAATCTATTATATCTTTTCATGCTATCTCATGTAACACAAACTAAATGAGTGTCGATGCAAATTTATCTTATCCTACTTCCATTGCAAGACATATCACACATATAACATTCTACTTTTTTCTATTACACTACTAGAATATTTACCTGATCATTCAGCCAAGCATACACCGTGAGAATAAAAATTGCATGGAAGACGTTTAGACAGAGGATAGAAGAGGAAAAAATCTGACGACAGGAGTAGGTATGGAAATATTTATTGAAGGATTACAGGAGAGGACAGCAAAAGACGGATGATAGAAGTATTTAATGAGCTACTAATTGTCTTGTCAAAAGCAGACTCTGTTGGCATTTCAAAACAAGTGGTAGAATTCTGCTTTTCGCATGCTCGCACAGGTATGCGCCTCACATAGAATCGATACTCTGTATGTACAATTGTACATATGTGTGTATATATACATATAAAATACACTACATATACACATATTCCACACACACGCACGCACACACGCACGCATGGTACCAAAGGCACTATAGACCTTAGTCATTTTCCATCATGGAGCAATTATTTTGGAAATCTAAACCGTTGATCTTCTTAAATATCTTAGGAGCATACTACATAATAAATTTCAGCTCATTTGGACACTTATAGGTCATGCATCTAAATGAGGCAAAAATCATGCATTTCAAATTAGTTTTGTGCGTCGATTTTGTTGTCCTTGGATGAGTGACTTACACTCATCCAAATTGGCTCAAATTTTGTATGTGGTCTATTATTATTGTAACTATGAAGATCAATGGATAAGATTTTGCAAAAGCATGGTCTACATAGGCAAACACCACTGGGGTGTACAACATAATCTACACTGACTCTCTCTCTATATATACACACACACACACAAAATTATCTGTACATTTTTGATTTATTCACATACGTGCACACGTATCTAGATATATGTCTCTAAATATTTGTACATATCTTACACACATTCTATATAATCAAGAGAACTACACTTGATGCTTTGATACCATGTAACTGAGAACTTAGTGGAGTATAATATCTTATTGTATTATGACATGGATAACCTTTACATAGGAATAAGGGTGGCTGCCAATATTCCAGATGCACGGTGTGAGACTAATCTAGTATATAAATAATATAGAAAAAATTATCTGTTTGACGGTAAAAAGTTTGAGAGGTACAGGCAGTAGAATCACCATAGATTGAACGAAGTAAGCAATTGAAACAATGGATGACAAGGCTTGTTGGATGCTTTAAACTGAAGAAAATGACTATACTCTTCATCAATTACTTATATACTAGGAAGCACGGACACGGACACGGATACGGACACGGACACGGACACGGGACACGGCAATTTTTAAAAATGTAGGACACGGACACGGGGCCGGACACGGCAAATTGTTTTTTCCACATATATATGTATGCATTATTGATGTATAAACACAATTCTATTATAGAAATTTAATTGTGGAGTTTGCATTTCATTTACTTAAAAGACATACAATCATCCATCAAACACATTCATCCAAATAGGAAAAACCCATCAGATACAACAAGCATGGCCTAGTGATATTTATAAATTTATGTAAACGCATTCATGTCCATGCTTCCAATCAATTAAATCAAATTGTCAATTTAAATCATAACGCAATGACTTTTGAACAGTAAATAAACAATAATTAGACCAATTCAACAATAAAGAAATCCAACTCAGAATGATGTATGATTAAATACAGTAAATACCACAGATTTGTATAACATAACTGAACCAACAACAGCAATTATTGTTAACATTATAAAAAAACAGAAGAAAAAGACTTATTAGAAAAATTGGGCATAGATTGATAGAGGGGCAGGATTACAGTAAGAAAACAACGAAAATTTGGAGTGAAATTGAGGAGAAGGGGAGCAAATATCGGTGGGTTAGGGAACATGGATGGGTTTAGTCTTTTTTCCTAACATAACTGGACCTGGATGTGGCTGGGCTGGGTCAGCCGTGTCCAAGCCGTGTCCCAGCCGTGTCCTAGCCGTGTCCAAGTAAAAAACTCTTCAAAAAAAAGTTGGACACTCCGGGGCCGTGTCCACGACGTGTCCAGCCGTGTCCACGGCGTGTCCGCGTCCGACACGCGGCAGACACGGCCACGACACCTCCCGGGAAGTGTCCGTGCTTCCTAGCTTATATATGATGGGTGGTGCCTTCTAGGGCTTCTTCAGTAGGTGCAACATTTGTAGTAGTTGATCTAGGTGGAAACCCATTAAGATTATATCAGATTTATTTGTAATGACCTTTCTTCCCACAGTGACCAGATGGCCTCATTTATTAGTAGATCGACCTCTGCGACCTCGTCCTTCATGTCCCTATCCACGAATGAGGGAACTGATGTATCAGTATTCATGGTACCATGGCTGATTCATCATAGGTATGTGTAGTTTTTTCTAGAAACACATAGGAGACTTGTTTATATGCTTCGGTAAGAGAAAGTTCAAATTTAAAGAGAACTTGACTACATACTCCTTCAAACCCACATCAAAGGGCAACGAGCATTTTGATAATTGCCACATGATCCCTTTGATTTTAGAATTCCTTGAGATCTATAAATAAAGGAAGTAATGCGTACAAGATCATCAGTCATGCACATGACCACCAAAATATTGGGTCAAATCATGTTGTAGAAGTTACATACCTACAGTTATGTCATACATGCGCACAATGTTTGATGACTACATTAGTTGAAGGTGTTTCCAAACATCTTTGCATTTCTTTTAGTGAGTAGTGATATTATCCATGTGAGCCTCCATAGAATTCCTCATGGACACAGAAGATTCACATCCGTTGTATTCACATGTTTTTAGAATGTCACCTATAGGAGAATCTTCTTTAAGATGTTCGTACTTGCCATTTCAACATGATCTTGACGTTGCATCTCCATCGGGTGAAGTTGTTTTTGTTGAGTTTCCAGTTAGTAATGGACTTCAACATGAACAATGAGAGACAACTGTAGAGTGGGAACCACTTTTTCTTTCTTCTCAAATATTATGGAGAAAGGGTTTGACTGCACTAGATATAGGAATTAGATTGGGCGTGTGATTGGAGCATCAACTCAGGAAGAAGGCGTGTCCTGAAGGTATTCACTAGTGTTGATGTTACTAAACATGTCTAAATAACACATGACATGTTTGAAATTGGTCGTGGATGGACAAATATTTGCTTAGGCAACATCTTTGAACTTGCACATGATCTCTTGCCCACATGACATGTTGGATTGAGACAAACACGATCAGACTCTTAAGCACACGACATGTTAGAATGCAACACACGCCGCATCTTTATCACATGCCACGTGCAATACCTACATGGTGTGTAGAATTTTGGGACAACAACCTCCACTCCAAATGAATGTACATGACATATGAAGAAATACTTGCAACATAACTCTACATGCGAATGAAAAATGCCGCCTCGATTGACGCTGTATGACGTGTAAGATTGTTATACGCTGTGTAACGCTCCGCTTGGGTGACCTTGACTCGTAGATCTGACCAACAACAACATGCAAGAGCTAGGGAAGTTCCACCCTATCTCCAGGATGAATCAAGAGGTAGGAGTGGACCTTGGAGATAGACAAGAAAAACACCATCCGAACATGACAAGTCTCCTTGCTTATGCGAATAGAGATGTTGTTGATGATATAGATCAACACTGGTGCATGTGGAGATGGACGTCAAGATGATGAGGATGACTTACACCGCGGAGATGATGGAGATGACCGCTGAAATGATGGAGATAACTTTCACTGAGGAGATGGGAGACTACTGCCAGAGACGATGGAGATGATTTCCACCGTGGAGATGACGCCAGAGAGAACCGTTGAGGATGATGATGACACAAGTGGTGGTAACGGCTGCAATAGCTGGGAGCAGGCTACTGCTTGACTTCTCTTCTAGGGTTAGAGTAAGGACCGCTTTGGTGTTGTACCATGTGGACTAAAAGGTCTAGGGGGCCTAGCAGCTTGTGTATATTACGAACGGGGCACACCTATTTACATGGACTTGGGTGGTGGCCAACAACCCATTGTCACAATATGGGATTAAAGCCATATATATTACGAAATTAGAAGTAATAAATAGTTATTCACACATATATTCAAACATGTACATTGTAACCACAAATACATAGTAAGTTAAGCTATACTAGCCGGCCCATATAGGCTCAATAATATCCATTCCTTAACATCATTACTGTATGATTCTGGGTTAGAATGCCATTAGCTAATATTTCAAATCCTCTTATTCTATCTATATTAGTGCTTGCATGTTAAGACATGCTGTTTGAGTCTCTCCCTCTCTTGTTTTTTCAAAGTAGCAGGCTAGATATAAGTGACTTCAAAGTAGAAATTTACCCAAAAGAAAATTTAGTGTTTGCTACCATGGAATTGCATCTGCATAGTAAGACGTTGCTCTAGCATGGCAGCAAAGCTTCTGTTTGGCGAGCCGTCTCATATTTCTTACCTATATAATGTAGGTAGCAGTTACCTTATTTACCATGTAGGCTTGTATTCTAGATTTCTTCTTGGTACAATAGCGTTTTTTGTGATGCTTCATCCTGATAGGAATTTTTACACGAAGACTTTCTGAAGAATTTATTTAAGAAGATTGTTTTACTTGTGCTCATAGAGGTGCATTTTACAATCCGATTCACATGTTACATCATATGTTTGTTGCAGGTTTGAGCAGTATGTTGACTATGCCTTGGATGTCCCTATGTACTTTGTTTACAGAAGTAAGAAGTATGTTGACTGTACTGGGATGTCTTTTCGGGTATCTTTCTTTACTTGATAGTCCAATCTTATGTTTACAGACAGCTGTGGAAAGACAATCCAACCCTTCACATAAGAGTAAATAATTGCACCCCTTTTCTGCAGGATTTCTTAGCTGGAAAACTTCCCTCATTACCAGGCGAGCTGCCTACTCTGAATGACTGGGAGAACCACTTAACTACCATTTTCCCTGAGGTGCATGAGATTGTGTATGATCATGTCATTTTTGATAATGAGAATCCCTGTATTTTCTTCTACAGTGCTAATACTATCCAATAATCTTTCAGGTTAGGTTAAAGCGGTACTTAGAGATGAGAGGTGCTGATGGTGGGCCTTGGAGAAGATTATGTGCTTTACCAGCATTTTGGGTAGTTCAGATGGAATAAAAATATCTATATATGGTTTTATAGTTCAAACGATTGAATCCCTGATGTCTGTTAACTGTTAATGGCTGCAGGTGGGGTTATTGTATGATGACGTTTCCTTACAAAACGTGCTTGACATGACTGCTGACTGGACCAAGGAAGAGAGGCAGATGTTGAGGACAAAGGTATATACTATCTAGGAAGATATCTATTTCAGTGCCGAGGTTTTGTATGTTTTTCGAAAGTGTTTGTGTGTTCCCTTTTAACGATGGAACATCTGCTCACATTAGATACACCTGCCGATCTACTCTCATTGATAGCACTTAACGTGGCCCTAATTTGCACTCACGGTGCTTTCGGTGCATTTACTAGAATACAATTTTACTGGTGTTTTATGTTCATCTGAAGACTTGATTTCTTAGCTACCATGCATCACTCCTTTTTTGAGCAAAACCTTTTGACTTTAACTGTGATGTCCAACGAGGCAAAAATATTACTTCAATATCTGTTTGATTTCCTATTATCCTCTATTCTTTTCATATATCTCTTCTGTATTTCCTTTATCACACATGGAATATGCCGATTATAAGTTATTTCTTTTTAAATTGCAAATTTAGGAATCAACCTGAAACCAGGATGATTTCTAGTCATAGTTGTCATAGAATTGGTTTGACAGCTGATCTCAATGACGTCCATGTGGTGAGATGCTTGGAACTCTTGCTTTGAGGGGTGAACTGACAACCATGGACCGGGGATCATTATATAATCAGCAAGGGTGCTGGCATGGTCACTATTTTATCTGATTCTAGTTACATTTACATAGAACTGGCAGAAAAACTGTTAAGACTGGTAAGACTGGTATCACGAATAATTTAAAATTGAACCAGGGCTTTTGTACAGTGCAAACCATATCTTCCCCTAACTTCAAACATATTGGGCTACCTTTACAAGCCAAATTTTGGTTTCCGTAAAAGTGGGGACAAGTAAAAGACAGATGATCAAAAATAGTAGCATGCCTAGGAGTGCTTTTATTTGTAATACCACCTAAATGATATCCATGAATGCTTGAAGCTTCCCTGTTTCGTTGACTATGTACTTTTGAAACTTTATGTTATCCGTTGCAATTTGCCAGCCTATTTTCTGGTGCTTAGTGCTATTTTAGATTGCTTGATGTAGACTGTTAAACCATAGCTTCCTAAAGCTTGTTAGCTTTACTTATTTTGCGACTGTGACAGAACCCAAGCAAAAAGCTGGTCTTTAATTTTATTACATTAATCAATGGATATCCGATACTTATAATTTTACATAATTCCAACTTCACATAATTGTGGGATTATTGAAATGATGTCAGGTTACTGTGACTGGTCTAAAGACACCGTTCAGGGATGGTTTTGTCAGAGATGTTGCTGAGGACGTCTTAAAGTTGGCTATGGTTAGCACTATAATATTCCATGTATCATAATCAGTTAGCGTATCATGAATGATGCACACTATTCATGCACACTGCAGGACGGTTTGGAGAGAAGAGGCTACAAAGAAGGCGGCTTTCTGAGGGAGGTGGCTGAAGTTGTTAGGACAGGTAGCTCCGCACTGAAACAAGTATTACTTTGTTAACTTTTCAGTTCCGTCTTAAATGAGAATTTGTTTATGTTGATAACTCAGGAATGTGCCCAGCCGAAAAACTTCTTGAGCTGTACCATGACAAGTGGGGATCTAATGTTGACCCAGTTTTTGAGGAGCTGCTTTACTGAGGTGCATTTTCGCTTTGTGGAGTAGACTTACTTCAATATCACAGTATGCAGCTAATCTTTTCCTTCTAGCTTAGTAGCTAGGTTTAGTCAGTTCCAGGATGAGTGATGTATATGATGAGACGGCCTTGTGAGAATTCGTTGCAAAGCTGATCCATGTTTTGTATGGCAGTTCTCTGACTCCACAGGGGAATATTCGTATCTGGAAGGACAGCACTTTTTTCTGAAGATGTAATGTAGAATAGATCTTCAAAATGCCACAAAGGAAGTGGCAGTTTCATACTGATCAGGCTTCACCTGTAATCACCTTTGCAACAAAATATTTTTAGCAAGGGCTTCTCATAAAGATGGAAGCAGACATTTATTTCATGCGACAGACTTTCGTATAGTGTGAGATGCCTCACGGTTCAGGTCTGTCCAGGTATCCGGTCAACTTGTCCTTGACCTGTCATCAGAAACGATCTCGTAGATTATTTATATCGGGTTGGAATGTTGTTTGATGTTTTCTCCCGAAACTGTGTAATCTTTGTGAAGCTTAAGGGTATTTTACCGCTGTAACTATTCATGTTTCATGCATCATGAGTGAAGGGAGCGGTGCTTATTGTGTTTTTGCAAAATTCTGTCACTGGTTTTACCATAAGCTACTGGGTCAGCTCATACAAGAAGCTTGAGTTGGTTGGTACGCTTCATACCGTTGTCATATGCTGTATGCTTAACATGGCTTTGGTTATATGCTCTATGCTTTACATGGCTTTGGTCATGTGCGCGCACGCACACATGCAATTGATATGAAACCCCTTTCGACATACGCATATGGATAATTCAAAACCCGCATGGCTTTTGCATGGTGCGAGAAGTTAAAAAGTGTTTTATGGGTCCTGCGCCTCTGCACTTGGAGATAGATATGGGAGACAAAGAGGGAGAGGAGGGTGGGGGATTAAGGGTGGGAGAGAGAGAGAGAGAGAGAGAGAGAGAGAGAGAGGATTAAATGCAACACTACAAATAACAATTCAAAGAGAGAATAAGATGCAATATTGTTATAGATTATCTATTTTTTGCTTGTAGAAAGAATGATGTAATGATTTAAAATCTCATATTCATTGTATATTACTTGCTATATATTCTCTTATGGTATGCAATTTATTGTGCGATTCAAATATTATGTGTATTTTGTTCTCTCTCTCTATATATATATTTATATTCGTATTTTATTGCATATATTGAAATGAAAAAAATCATATTCACATAGTACTACAGTGCTACTTAAGTGTGAAACCATGTGTGCATTATATATTTAGAAGCACTACAATAGGTCTTTAAGGATGAATTACCATATGTATGATAAACTCATACACAATATATCAAGTATTTTTAATTAGATAATGCATATTTTAGTGAGTATTGTGTATATATAAAAAAAGTAGTGCACAATTCGTTGATTTTATTATATTTTTATCTATTACAAATTTTATCCATCTATTATCCTCTTCATGTGTATCAAATTCTGTCACCCTCTACTATCCTCTCTATTTATTTCAATCTGTTCGTTCACCATCTTGTTGACATTATATGTTTCGTGAACATCACAACAAAGGACATAATTCTATATAAGGTTGAAGGTATGACCCCAAAAATCTTGGGCTCTAACCACGAGAAGAGCGTGCTACCAATCCCGTGGCAGTTTGTTGTCATTATGAAATTGGTTGGTCAGGAAGTAGGTGTAGGTTACGCTCTTCTGCGAAGTAGGATCAAGGCTATGTGGTGTCCAAGTGGTCTGTTCAACATAGTAGATTTGGAGGGGGGCTACTTTGTTGTCCAATTATCTAATAATGTTGATTACATGTGTGCTCTCACTATAGGTCCTTGGACCATTTTTGGATTGTACCTTACTGTCAGGCCCTGTATTTTTGGATTTGATTCTAATGACCATAAACACAACTCAGCTGTTGTCTGGATTAGAATCCCGAATCTCCCCATAGACCTTACTTAGGATAATTGGAAATGTTGTGGGAAGAACGATGAAAGTGGACATAAACACCAAGGAGCAATAGAGGGGGAAATTTGCTAGGATTGCAGCGGAAATCAACCTTAATAACCCACTTCTAGCAAGAATTATAGTGATAGGAAATGAATACAATCTGTTATATGAAAATCTTCCAAGAGTTTGTAGCATATGTGGAAGAATCTCTCATCGCTCTGACCACTGTCCATATAAAGAAGGGGAAGTTTGATAGGAGAAGGAACCATCAAGGAAGGACAATGGGGAAAAGAAAGAGGGTTTTGGGGATTGGATGCATGTACCACCAAGGAAACTGTTCACAAGGAAGAATATCGACATAGTTAATCAAGGAGGCACAATGAATACCAATCAATTTGAAATCCAAAATGAGATAGCTAGGAGGAACAAAGTATGGGTGAAAGTGACTCTAACAGAAGACCTACTCAAGCTAAAAACATTAGAAGACACAAGGGAGAAACAATATGGGAGGGACATCAAGGATGCCACTCAAAGATGTTTCCAATAGAAACAACCGCCCAAATGATACACAACAAGAAGCTCAAAAAGAGAGTGACTTCTATAATCCATCTAAACCAAACAAAACAACCCAGAAGTCATAGGAGGATACATCCCAAACTACGCCAATTTTGAAAGGGGACCAAATCAAAGTGAACCAGGATAGTTTTTGGGAGGAACCTTATGAGCAAAGAACAAGCTCTAACAAGACTCCTTGGGAGGCATGGACTAAGGAACCATCCAACTTTTCTTTTTCAGCTTGTGACCCCATGGATGCTAATATAAGTCCGAGTCTTAAGAGAAGGCAGGTTAATTTAATGAAGGATGGAGAAGATAACTAAAGGAAGAGAGTTTGTGAGGATAAAATTCCTAGCATTCTTTTGTAGGAGGAAGGTAGGATGGAAGTCCTTGGGGATTCTAGCTAATTATTTTTTTTCCTTTATTGATACGACGTGCCTAGTTTTGAATTGTAGGGGGATTGGTAGTCTTAAGAAGAGACAACTTCTGAATGAGGGTTGTATGAAGTATAAGCCTTTGATCTGGGGAATTGTGGAACCCCAAATCAGTGGGAGCAAGGCCAACATAATTATTAAGAGTTTGAGGTTGAACAACTCTCGTAGAGTTGAGGTGATTGGGAAATCTGGTGGCATTTGGATCCTATGTAATAAACATTTAGGGTCTATTGAGATCATGTGTGAGCATCGTTAATTCATTCACTACAATATTACTTGTAGCTGGGGTATCTGGCAGCTAAATCTGGTTTATAGCAGCCCGAATCCTGTGGTTAGATGCATCCTATGGCAAAAACTGAAGCAGCTGGGTAGAAATGTCACATAACCTTGGATCCTTATGGAGGACTTTAACATGGTTCTTTCAGAAAAGGAAAGAAAGGGTGGCAAGACTTTTTCAAGAGATGATACAAAGAGATTTCAAGACATGATAGATGCTAACCAACTCCTCAATCTTTTTCATGAGGGATATGAATTCACTTGGAATAAAGGTAATGCTTGGGCCCATCTTGACAAGGGGTTATGTAATAATGCTTGGAATTTGTGCCACCCTGAAAGCTCCATCAAGCATCTGTTTCGAATGAAATCTGATCACAATCCCCTCCTACTTTGCATATCAAAGGAGCAAAAAAGAAGAAACTCTCATTTCCTTTTTTAGGCTACTTGGCTTCACCGTAAGTCCTTCCTGTCCTTCCTGGCCAACTGTTGGAAGAACGACAAATCTCTTCCCCAAGATCTGGAAGATTTAAATCTCAATCTTAAGGATTGGAGGAAATGTACCTTTGGAAGCATTGTTCAAAAGAAAAATAACCTTATGAAGAGAATTAGCAACATCCAAGCTTCACAAGAGAAGTGTTTCAATCCCCTCCAGGAAGAGCTGGAATCCAACCTCCAGGTTGAGCTTGAGGATATCTTATCACAGGAAGAGATCTTTTGGGCCTAGAAATCTAAGTGTGATTGGATTTCTCTGGGAGATCGTAATACATCATATTTTCATGCCATTTCATCAGTTAGAAGAAGGGAGAAGATCAAAATGCTTAAAGATGAACATGGTGTTTGGAAAGAAGATCCTAGTGAAGTTAAAAGACTCATTGTCACTCACTTTGAAAATATTTTCTATGGGCCTAGTTTCTCCTTTCCTTATCCCATTCGAGGTAAGTTTCATAAGTTAAATGATGAGGAAGTCATATGTTTAAATCAAACGCCTTCAACCCTAGAGGTTAAGAAGGCTCTTTTTGAGATGGGGAAGTTAAAGGCTCCAGGTCCTAATGGTTTCCTGGCTTGCTTGTGCCAGGATCATTAGAATATAATGGATAACTCCATTTTCAACTATATAAAGAGGTGCTTTGAGAAGGCTTTGGTGGATGAACATATGGCCAGGTGCTTAGTGTCTTGATTCCCAAGGTGGAGAACATCAAATCTTGCAACCAACTTCAACCAATCAGCCTTTGTAATGTCATATGCAAGCTCATTACTAAAATCATTTCTAATAGACTCTCTCTCTCTCTCTCTCTCTCTCGAGACTTGTGTCTGAGACCCAATCTGCTTTCATTAAAGGATGAGGCATATCTGCTAACATCATTGTTACACAAGAAGCAATTGATACAATGAGAAAAAGGAAAAGAGGAAAGAAACCGATGGTCATTAAAATTGACCTAGAGAAAGCTTACAACAAACTGAACTGGGAGTTTCTCATTGATACCTTAAGAGATATTGGCCTTCCATACAACATTATTAAATTGATCGAATCCACCTTGAAAAAAGGCTCCTTTAATTTACTTTGGAATGACGAATCTATTGGTCCTTTCAAGCCCACATGGGGAGTGAGACAGGGGGACCCGTTAGCTCCATATATCTTTGTTTTAAGTAAGGAAAGGTTGACTCAACTTATTAGTAAATGGGTTGAGGATGGTAAGTGTAAACCCATAAGATTGTCACGTGAAGGCCCCACTATTTTTCATATTTTATTTGTGGATGATATGATCCTCTTTGCTGAAGCTTCACTTGAACAAATTGAGAACATCATGGATTGTATGAAGGTATTTTCCAAGTGTTCAGGCCAGACCATCTCCTGCCAGAAGTCGAAGATTTTTTTTTCTTTGCTAATGTCATCTATAGTTTAAAGGAGATCATAACCAGAAAATCAAACATGTTCTACACTAATGATCTGGGAAAACACTTAGGGATTCCTCTTCTACACAATATGGTTTCCGAAAGTACTTATGCCTACATCTTAGATAAGATGAAAAAAAAGTTGAGCTCCTGGAAGATGAAGTACCTATCTCTTGTAGGAAGAATCACCTTGGCTAAGCGTACTACTATAATACTATAAATACTATTCCCATTTATGCCATGTAGACTGCAAAACTTCCTATAGACACTTTTGAGAAAATTGATAAGCTGGTTAGAAACTTTATATGGGGAAAGAAGGTAGAGAAGAGGGGGGGGGTCCATTTGATTAGATGGAAAACTCTTTGTCTCTGAAAAGATAAGGGGGATATTATTTTGAGATTTGCAAGGGATATGAATATATCATTACTAATGAAAATGGGTTGGTATGTCATTACCACCGTGTTGGATCCTAGATGGGTGATAAGATGCTCTAGAGGGGGGGTGAATAGAGCTGAATGCACTTAAACAAAATTTATTAGACCTTCAAGATATATCACAAGATGAGGTTGCTAAATAGGAAATTTCTGTGCAACTAAAACATGCATAGCAAGGGAGAGAGAGATTGAACATACACCAATTCACAAGCTGTTTAGAGTGGTTCCACACTTCAAACTAGAAGTGAGTCAGTCCACTACCTAGAGAGGTCAACCTATAGGATTTCGTAACCTTGCACCTTCATTATATTCATTATGAGAGATACAATACATGACCACCAAAGGACTTACCTATCCAATACAAAGAGTCTTCAACCTTACCAAGGACTTACCCACTTTGCAAGAGTCTTCTGCCTTCTTCCAAGGACTTACCTACTCTTACACAAGTCTTCAGCCTTCAAGTAATTACCCACTCTTCTTGGATCTTCTGCCTTTGACTTCACCTTCACTCAGAGAAGCTTCCACCAAGGACTTACCCACTTGAGCAAGGAGTCTTCTGCCTTCATCAAGGTCTTACCCACTCTTGATCCAAGTCTTCAGTCTTGATGTTCACCAAGGGACGCCTTCTCTTGTTCTTCTTCACCTCTCTTAGCCAAGAGAGAGATCCTTCATCTTCATGGTTGAAAAGAGAGATAGGGAGGTGGTAGAAGTGAGAGCCTCACAAGATATACATGTAGGACTAGCTCTCTTACAAATTTCCTACTTACTCTAACGAATGTAGCAAGTGATTAAGCTTAGAGAGAGAGAGGAGGCTATAGGAACACTCAACTATAGAATAGGGACCTTCATAGTGCTTGGCTTGAATGCTCAACCTTGGAATGAAGCCCAAGGGGTCCTATTTATATCTGGGGATGCCTCTTAGCCTTTGGGAACACTTGAGAATGAAAACTAGCCGTTTTGTGGCTTGCAACAGATATATTTTCACTTGTTGCAACTCCACAACAGCTAGAAACACTTTTTTGCACTTTTTCGTACAGTGCAATCGGTCGAGTTTCTATAAGGGTAACTCGACTGATAGAGTAAAATACAAAGCCGATATTTAGACCATCGGTCGAGTTTATCCTGGGGAAACTCGACCGACCAATGAAAATCAAATTGGTCAGGTACTCCATCGGTCGAGTTCTGTGAAGTGTAAACTCGAGTGACCAAAAGTCATTTTCAAGATCCAATCAGGATCGGTCGAGTTTGCAACTCACAGAATTTGACCGATGAACAACCTGATGTGAATTTTGAAAAATGGCTTTTGAGTGCTTAAACATTCGATCTAAGTGCTCCTGATTTTTTTAAGCTTAATTACAAGTCATACAATCATTAAAAGTGATTTACAACATGATTCTAATGGATTTACATCATATTACAAAAATGTGCACTTGTATTGACTTTGACTTGTCTTTTCTCCAATTTGGAGTGTGTCTATACCTAATCTGAAATCACTCAAGTAGAGACATTAGATACCAATATGTGGAATGGTTAGTCATCATCAAAACACGGGTTTAGTCAATTTAGACGTGAGTCAACATTGACCTAATTGACCTTGAGTCAACACACCGAAGATAAATTATGGGCCAGAGTGGTTAGAAATATCTTAACAAGAAAACTAAGTCAGTCAATCATAAAGAAAGGAAAGGTTCTCCTCGTTGGAATGCTCTATGCTCTTGTAAGAAGTACATTAACAGAGGTTATAAGTGGACCATTGGGAATGGAAGAAGCATTGCTTTCTAGTTAGACCCATGGGTAGAAGAAGGTAAAACCCTGTTGAATAGTAGTATTACTAATTTGAGTGAAGAAGAATTGTCTTTACCCGTAAGCAACTTTACTAATGATAACTATGAATGGGATTGGGATAAATTCAGTTGTAAACTCCCTAATTTGGAAAATTTGAAGATTGTTGGCTCGTTCCCTCCAAGGCCTTACTGGGAAGATGATGTTCTGTGTTGGGCTAAATCTGAATGAGGCAAGTTCCCTACTGCCTCAAACTACCATCAGATTATCAATCCTATGGATAGGAGTGATGGTAGAAACTCATGGTGGAAAATCATGCAAGTTCACTACTACTCTATGTGCTCGATATTTGTTTTCTATCAATTCATATATTCAGTAGTGACTTCTTGATAGTTAAGTAGTATCAAGAGAAGGGAAGTTGGTGTGAAAACTTAGGTGTTTCATATTGTCATTTTAATCTATGTAATAATCTAATCCCCCTAATAATCTCAATAATGCACTTAAACCTAATGAAGCCTATCATAAGTTGAATAATTTTTTTGACTGTTGTTGACATTATGGATATGAATTAACTAGTGGGACATATGGATGCTACATTTCTAAATCCTACATAGATGATGTACAAATTATCTAAGTTGGGTATAATCGGCCGTTAGTAAGCCATAATCCAATAGATAACTCATGTATAAAAAATGAGAAGCTGGAAGTGTTGGGTGACAATCTTAAATGCTCAGAAACACGGTGTGACTTAGAAACCATTAGATCTCTGCTACATGTATATAAATTTGGTATTTATAAGTTTTTCATATCAACAATTATATTACCATTTTTGTGAACAATTACCAAGATCTAAAATGGGCTTACCCAAACTTGACCTAAGTGTTATGGAAGGCTTAATGGTTGGTCACTCAAAAGAGTAAGATACATACTTACATAAACCACTTTTAGAGGAAAAGTACATACTTAGCTCCAAGTCACAAATAATAAACTTAAAAATGAGAGCTTAGTGAGTTCATAGATATGAAGGTCTTCAAAGTACATATTTTATCTTAATACAGATATAATTAGCTCAAAATTAGCAACTTGATGCTCTATTAAGAATTTGAAAGGAAAATGACACATGAAAGAAACCAATCTCGCTCATTCACATAGAAAGTGGAGCTTATGTTTGAAGAACCTATACCCCATTGAAGAATATGTATTCAAGAAGAGGACATTCATGTGGGAACAATTGCTATTAGTTTTCATTTTTTTATCCAATTTTAAATTAAACCTTTCGGATAATGCACTTCATGTCAATAAAAGCAACAAAAAATGGATTCATTGCATTGATAAGAAAAATACCAATTGCTTGATTAACATAATATGACCCCTATTCATTGCAAGGTTTAAGGGTGGTTGGGTGAACATGACTAGAACTAGGAAGTTAAAACAATACATGTGAATTCCTTGAATAATAACAACTTCTAAATTTTTGGATAAACGAAATGAACATGACACAAGGAATTAGTGTTATTTTTGAACCAATTCTTTATTTGACTACAAACTGACCTAACCATTGAGATTTCAAACAAGAATTGTAATTGTTTATTGGGAGTAAGGTACACAAACTAGACTCCCTTTTCTATGTTCACAAGGAATGCAAATATAAAACCCCTCTCATTATTGAGATGTACCAAAGAACCTTTATTCCTCTCATTTATGTTTTTTTGTGAGAACCCTTAGGTTTGATAAGATCATCGACTTCTCCTCCACAATCCAACTTCCATCATCTTGCAATAAGAACAAAGAAAACCTCAAAAATGTAAAGGGTACACAGAAGAAGGAGGAACTTATAGTCACTAAATGAACATTAGAATTAAAGCAACTTGCCTTAATTATTATACATGAGAAAGGTACCTTAGGGCAATCTAGGGCGGTAGCTGGTGGCTGCTAGGTTGATCTTGATGATCATGAAGAAGGTGACGATGAACCAAAACTGAGGCAAAGCACCATCTCCCTAGGTTCCACAAGATTTCATCTAATGTACATAGATAGTAGGAACTCTCCTAGTCAACAAACTGTACAAGAAAATGCCTCTAACAATCATGCCATGGAAGTTGATATGGGGGATACCAGTAGATATCCATTCCCACACTTGTAAGGATCTAAGAAAAACCCTAATACCATGGAGATTTCAACTCTGAAGCAGGCCCTAAGAAATCTTATAGAGACAAAGTTGGAGTGGTTAATTGTGATATCCATGGTTACATCAAGGTAGAAGTAGAAGACTGCTATATATTTCTACACCCAAAAGATATTATGGTGTCATTAGAGAATGGTTACCCAACCTTCAATATTAGAATATAGGAATTAGACTAACTCCTTAAACCCCCCAATACACTATGGTATTTGAACTAATCTCTAGAGAGATCAAATTTTCGACTCTCTAAGATGGAATTCTTTTACTCTAGAAACTAATAGGGGGCTTCAATCTCATCAACATTTCCAATGACTACTATATTGTCCAACTATAGAAATGGGAGGAAAACCTCAATGCTCTTGTAGGAGGCCCTTGGGCAATCATCAGATTGTATCTTATAGTTCAACTTTGGGATCCCAGCTTCTCACTACTCAACAAGTCATCTCAAATTGGTTACGTGGGTGTAAATTGCAAACTTATCAATACATCAATATTAATACGTTCTTCTAGAAGAAACAAGGGACATGTCAGGGAAGACGATCACATTTGATCTCAACATGAAGCTACAAATAAGGGTAAGGTCGGCAGGAATTGTAGTTGAACTGGACATGGAATCACCCTTGATTCTTGTTAACATCATCTCAGGGATCTGATATAGAGCTGAATACAAAAATATTCCATTCATTTGAATGCACTAGGAAAGAGATAGACATCTTGAAAAAGACTGTGGGAAACGAATCACAGATAAATCAAGTCACAAAAGCAAGTCCACAAGAAAGAAGAATAATCACAAAACAAGCACATAGTCTCAGAATCTATTCATGCTCATCCAATTCTAAGGAAACAAAGGAAAAACACATTAGGAAATTGATATAAGAAAATCCCACAACACTAAAATAGAATTCAAGAACTAGAAGACTCGAGGAAGAATAAGAAACTCTAGAATCATCAAAGTAGAAAGTGGTGTAGATTGAGTCACTAGAGGAATCGAATGGAGTGAACACAAGAAAGATAGCAAGAACTTTGACTCAAGTAGAGATGTCAATGATAACAATCACAACATGAAACAAAAGAAGTCCCTATGTCTAAACCTAAAAATGTGAACTCACACGATAATATCCCCCCTAAACAGACCAAGCACACTACAATACATCCAATCAGAGATACAATTGTATTCAAGAGACATGTCTAATCACCTATTCTTAACCTCTACTTTTGATATAGGATCCACTAATGTAGGAGGGAATTAAATAGCCATACACACATGCAGTGGGAATAACTCAGTTGGTATTCATCTACACAATTAAAAAGCGATCCATATGGGAGATTCTAGTAGATCTTCTAATAGGAAGAGGGAAAACCTCCCTTATGCATGACCTTGAAGATGAAACACATGCAATGGGATCATCAACTCTTCTTGACCCAATTTCATGATTGTCATGCGCTAGAACATACGTGTGTTTGTGATAAAGATACCCAAAACATTTTTCTATAATTTGGTAGATAAATATCGTGTCTCTATTCTAGTTCTTTAAAAATCGGGATGTAGTGGTTCTAATGTAAATAACATCATTAAAAATATTGTCTTCAATTAGTCCCATTGAGTAAAATTCATGGGGTTTTTCGATGGTATCTGGGTGTTGTGAAAAGGAAAAACCACCCCATAAATCTTAGATTATCATAAGCAGGTCATCCATTTTCAGTTTAATTAGAAACACATATACACCTTCATTTATGCTAGCACAACAAAGGGAGGAAGACACTTACCATGGTATCATTTACACAATATGGCAAAATTGATACATACTCCTTGGGTTGTTTTAGGTGATTTTAACTTGGTCATGTTCCCTTCAAAGAAACTTGGCAACAACATCTTTGATGGAGCCAATACTAGATAATTTGTTGAAGCTCTTGACAAGTTGTAGACTAGTTGATGTTGGTGTTAATGGGTTGCATATGACCTTCATATGAAGCCTACTTCATGGAAGATTAGACATAGCCTTGGGAAACTAGACATACTACATCCGTAAACTCTATTCATGTGGTTGAACACATACATTTAGATCATGCCCCAGTGGTAATTACAGAGGCAACCCAACACGATTACACTCAAAAGTATGCCCACATGTGTGCAACAAAAGATTCTGTACCAACATATAAAACCTTCCTCCAACATCATCTAAACACATCACTGCCATTCAAACATGCTTCTTCCAACTTTCTGAAAGATGCAATGTCATGGGAACAATGTACAAGAAAGAAGGAACACATAAACAAAGAGTACCTGATGAATAAGATCAAACACTACCAATTATAACTCTCTCTCTCTCTCTCTCACACACACACAAGAATGATATTGAACCTGACATGATTGATTTACAACCACAACTTGATAAAATTCTAACGAAAGAAGAATTTGAGTAGCAACAACATGCACATTGTAACTAGCTCAAACTAGGGGACTGCAACACAAAATACTTCCACTCTTCTCTGAGGACCAAATGCTGGAGGAATAAGATTATGAGACTCAAACACACAAATGAAGTCTAGATGGAGGAAGATAATAAAAATAGGGATTTAATCCTTTCTTTTGTACTAATCTTTACCAGAAGATGGATTTTGTAAGTAAACAAGTATCAAGTCAATCCTTCATTGAATAATTCCCAACTATAGATGCCTCAAAGACTGCACATCTCTCCCGTGTACCCAATAAATCAGAAATTAGGGTCTCACTCAAATCTATGTCCCCTATGAAAGAACCTAGACCTAATGGTGTAGATGCATCCTCCATGCATAAGAACTAATCAACTTTGAAGTCTCAACTTTGCAGTTTCAATTAACCACCCTTTTAGGGAGTTCCTATCGAAACAGATACTTGCAACTCCACTCTCATCCTCATTCCAAAGACTCATATCCTAGAAAAATGATTACAACTTCATCCCATCTCTCTCAATGATGTCTTTACAAAACTTCTCTACAAATTAATTACATCACCCATCAAACCCATCTTCAACACTAGATCTCTCCATTGCAATCTAGTTTCATCTTGGGGAGAAGATTGGATATAACACATCAAATCATGCAAAAGGAAGTACATGTAAATAAAGCTTGATCTTATGAAAGACATCAAAAAAATGAGTTGGTGGTTCATCCTTGATATGCTTAAAAGGAAATCAATACCTAGTTACTTAGTATCTATTATCATGGAGATAGTTACATTAGGAAATAACTTCATCTTGTGTAATTGTGAGATATTGGAAACTTCAAACCTATATGTAGTGTGAAACAACAAGACCCTTTATCCCCTATCTTTTTTCTTATATGCCTAGAGAGATCCAGTATACAAATCTTTCAAGTAGCAAGATGCATAAATTGGGAGCATACTACTAAATTTAAGCTCAAATTCACTCATGTTAGATTCATAGATGACATTATCCTTATTGGCAAGGCTTCGAGATGTCAAATGTCTAGATTCTCAACAACCTATGGAAATTTATATTTACATCATGAAAATTACTTTCTAAAGAGAAGTCACATATTTTTGTCATAACACTGCAAGACCAATTCAGAATCAAATATGTATATTGTTTGACAACATTGAAATAAACAAACTTGGGTGTCATCTGGGAGTTACTATCATACACAAAAGAAAAGTAAAGGAACACTTTTGATATCTCACAACAAAGGTACAAAAGCAAATATAAGGTTGACAAAACCCCACACTATCCCTAGATGGAAATATAACTCTAGAAAAATTAGTACTCCTGTCATAGACCACTTATACAATGCAATCAATACAACTCCTTATGTCTATATGTGACAAAATTGATCAACTTCTCAGAAACTTCATTTGAAACAATGACAATCTAAATCATCACATCAATCTAGTTGCTTGGAAACATCTTATAGAACCCGTGAATCAAGGTGGACTGGGGATTAGACTCACTAGAGAATTTAACAACGTACTAACTATGAAAATGGGAGTGGGAGTTTCTACAAGATAAACACGTGTCTTGGGTCAAGATTATGAAGGAAAAGTACATGAAAGGGATTTCAAAATTTAGGATCCCGTACTTAGAGGAACCTCATGCATTCCTTTCCAACCTTGAAGGCACATTCCATAAGAACTATAATCTTGGTAAGAGACACTCTTGCATGGTATGATGAGTGGTTGGAGAGGGGAACAAATCTATCCCAAAACCTTAAAAATTGCTTCATGTGAATCTCCTAGACTTGGGAGTAGCTAGTTTGTTGTTAGATAATGGCACGTGAGAGTCAGTTTCCTAGATTTTTGGTTATCATACCATACTGTTAAAACCATTGTATGAATGGGAACTCCTTAAAACATCTATGGCAATAATGTATTGGTGTGTCAGGAGACTAACGATGGGTCATTCACAACTAACTTGGCCTACAGACTCCTCACAATATCTTTTGATAATGTTGATGTAGGGAAGTTTGCTGAAATATGGAGTGCTTCACTCCCTCAAAGATATGAAAGCCACCTCTGTACCATTCATCATGACATATTAATGACCAATAGTTCACATTTCATCATGAAAATGACCACTTACAAACAATGTCCTAGATGTATGGAGTTATAAGAGTCAACTCTCCATGCTTTAAGGGATTGCAAATTCAATAAACCTCTATGGTTTCGTATTTTTCATGCTAAAGCTTTTGATTTCTTCACACACTCCAATCCCTTAGATTGGCTCATACACAATCTAAAGAAGTTGAAGAAGCTAAAGGGATGACAACTGTTATTTGTTACTACATGTTGGTTGAAATGAAAAAAAATAGTAACTCTTTAGTTTTTAGTAAATGACTCAGTTCGAAAAATCAAATGTCATACACATGTAGATTTAAAGCAGTTTCAATGTATAGAGATTTCACCCCAACCACAACACATCCTTCAAGTAACACTAATAAATGTGATACATTTTGGTCAGCCCTATATACTATTTTCCAAACCCTTTTAAGAAGAACATGGATACATGTTGGTTTCCAGAACCCAATTTCTGTTATATCTTCAAAGTCAGACCACAATTTACCAATAATATAGTCCATTTCCTTCATTATTTCATAATAAAAGAGAAAAACATCTACTCACATTATTGAGTAATACTATGATAAAAATGTAATTATCTCTTCTTAAAAACAAATATTTTGAATTTATTTCATACTAGTGTATATCTTGGATAATATACTCAACAAACTATGCATAGAATAACTTATTAACTATTGCATTTTTAATGTCTTTGACGTGCATGACATGCATGTATGATATATTTAATTTCCCATAGTAATGTAATAATAATACATTCATACTGATTCTCGATACCCATGTCTATTCAATAATATATGAATCCAAGTATCTTCTTGTAATTTTTATTTCTCTATAAGAATGTTCATTTCCTTTCCCAACTTACAAAGACTTGGGAAACTTTACGATCCATGTGTCACACACTACATGTTTATGATTTCAACCATTACCTTGCCCAATTACTCACTTTAGGATCATTTCTTAAATGGAAACTTAATATTTCTTAGTGCTACTCAATTAGAGATCTTCAGTGTATCATTGTCATATACATACAATATAAGAAAAAGAGCAATATTATCTAGTAAATGATATGAATATGTAACAAAATGATCCAAATGTTATAGATATGCAATAACATGTTTTAGTCCATTGCATTAAATTCTTTATCTATAAGATACATGCTTTTATTCATAAGTATGCTCACTTTAAGCTGTGTCAAGGGCCTAACGTTTGGGCCATATGCCCCTTTAAGTGAAAGATGCTTCAATGTTACCTTTAATAAAGGAATCATTCTAATATTACTTGATCTATCTTCCATACTCATAGACTCAGGTCAGGAGAACACAGGTAGTGAGAACACAAGATATCATTATTTTTACATGTTTATAAGTTATCATCAATTATCACTTTAAGAAAGGCATAATATCTTAGAAGGATAACATTTCCATAACAATCATAAGAAACTAATATGGGTTTACTATAATGTAAATCTCTTACGAATCATTAATCACCAGAGAAACTAAAAATGTTACATATTGTTTCTCAAGGCCCTACTAGTGATGATGTGATGCATCACAACATGTTCAAAATTTTAGAGTTCCTAATGTATATAAGAGAATTTCGATTATTAAGCCCCAACCATTTATTTAATTACTCAATCTTCCCTCATATTTTGTTACATAGTAATGAATAAGTCAAATCTTCATAGCAAAAAACTATGGCTTCTGCCACAAGGAATCAACCAAAGGTATTAACCACATGGGCTTGACCCATGCGTTAACCCTTAACCAAAAATTGACTCTATGAATTAATTGAATAATTGTTCCTAACCTAGTTCATTTAAGATAACAATGATCAAGAAGGGAAGATTAACTATATATTTCTTTATATTAGGAAATTCCTAGTTGAGAAATTTCTATTTAGATAAAAGTCCTTTCATATTAGATTAATTACTCTATGCATAACCCTTGTTATGCCTCCTTGTTGTTTGAATGTTTCATTTGCATGCCTTATCAAATATTCCTAGACCCACTAGTCAATATTAAGCACAATCATCCCATTCTAAGAAACTATGTATTACACATAACATTTGCATTTTGAAAGAAACAATAGCCTTTTCATCCTATCAAGTATGTGAATAACAATAATTCCAATCGGAGAAGGGGTGAAACCCCATTCAATCATTCATTCATAAATCCTCTCGTTTAAGAAAAAACCTTCTATTTAAGGTACCTTTTAGCCAGATAAAGAACAATGAAGTAATGTCGTTAAAAATCTATTACATAGAGTTTCATAAATTTTAGAACAAGCATGGGAATAAATAATGCACGTATGTGAGATCACATTTTTTTTTTAATTTTTGGGAAGTCTATTAATTTCATCCCAAAAACTAAAGTTATTAACATAAAATAATGAATAAATTTTTAATGATTTCTATTTTCACCCTTAAAATGCATAGATATTTAAAAAATCCTAGCTCCAACGCTCAACTAAACAACCTCAAAATGTATAGTTTTACATAT
This sequence comes from Alisma plantago-aquatica, assembly GCA_963693085.1. Lineage (NCBI taxonomy): Eukaryota > Viridiplantae > Streptophyta > Magnoliopsida > Alismatales > Alismataceae > Alisma > Alisma plantago-aquatica. The sequence continues at coordinate 785,374,652 of OY856413.1, forward strand.
GAAATCTTCAACTAGGAAAAAGTAGAAGAAAAGGAGAAAATTTAGGCAATAAAGAGGGGTTTACATTATGGAGCATGAAAAATTCTATCCAAGAAGGTAGTGAGAAGAAGAAACAACAAAAATATGAGAAGAAGAGATAACACTTACTTAAATTTGACCTCTACTAGGTTAGGAAGATAATACTAGTTTGAATCTTGCAAAATTTTGATAAATTACAAAATCATAAGTGATTTTCTTTTATAAATTCCATTCACCAACTTAAGAACACCTTGTATATATCCAAGATGACCAAATAGATGTTGCAAGGTCAAGGCATTCCATATATATGGCTAGATTTCAAGGAATTTGCTAAACAATCCAACATGGACATTTTCTACACTTAAATAGTCTTATTTGACCTATGGTGGGCCACTTTGACCTAAAAAAGGTTTCTTTGATCCAAAATCCTGGTCAAAGTGTCACTAACACTATACTTCAACCACACTTCACATGATCAACCTATACCGACCACACTTCAACTAAAAATGACAACATCGACCAGCCACTGGCCATTTGACCCGACTTGGATCCGTATCGGGAGCCCCAAGGGGGTGGAATTTCCCATATGTAGTCGCACTCTCAATATAACTAAGGATAAGCACACTTCGATCAAAATGATTGATTCAACACATGCAATTTTTTCTCTAAAGTAAAAAAATTTAGAATTTCATTGATCATGATATTTGATATTTAAATATGTAAGTTTAAAATAAATCACATACTTAGGAAACTAAAATATGATCAAACAAAGGCATGTAATTTTTTGTCCCACTAAATTTGTCATAAAGGTGCATAATTATATGTATAAGAGGTAGTATGACACTTATTATGGGATCTGGACGTGCTCCAGTCTTATAAGCCCCTAAACTTGTTTAATGAGTTGAACAAGATTAATTATCATAATTTAATTCTCATAACCCTAATATAACCTTTTTATATACTTTGAAATCAGAATACAAGCTTAAGTTTCAAATTTGGTCCAATTTGGACACTGTTTGAGCAAGTTATGCAATTTTATGCACATTTTGGACTTTTATGCAATTTACCAAATTGAGGGGTTTTATTTGAAATTTAACATTTTAATTATGTTCCTTGGATATTCTCTCATCATTATTGACATTTTTTATCCATGAGACACCTATTTAAACCTTGGTTTGAAGGTATTTTCCTCAAGGGTATTTTAGGGTTTACCCCTTCATGGATGAGCTACCTTTAGTAGCTATCATCATCATCATCATCATCATCATCATCATCATCATCATCATCTAAGCCTCAATCCCAACTATGTTGGGGTCGGATACATGGATCCTTCGTTTCCATTCAGCTCTATCATGGGTCATATTCTGATTGAGATGTAGAGATTCAAAATCTCTCTTTATAAGCTCATCCCATGTTAATTTAGGCCTTCCTCTTCTTCTATTTATAGTGCTTGGCTCAATAGCATTGCTTCGTATAGGCGCACTAGTAGGTCTGCATTGCACATGTCCGTACCATCTGAGTTGGCCCTCACGCAACTTGTCCTCAATGCTCGCCACCCCCACTTTATTCCTGATATAGTCATTTCTCAAACGATCTTTTCTTGTCTTCCCACACATCCATCTCAGCATACGCATTTCGGCCACGTTCATCTTGTTGAGACCTTGTTTCTTCACCGCCCAACATTCACTCCCATAGAGCATGGATGGTCGTATAGCTGTTCTATAAAACTTACTTTTTAACCTGAGAGGGATCTTCTGATCGCATAAAACTCCAGTTGCACTCCTCCATTTCAACCATCCTGCAGTGATCCGGTGACAAACATCATTTTGGGCATCCCCGTCTATTTGAATAATAGAACCTAAGTAACAAAATTTGTCACATTTTGGTATATCTACTCCGTCCAACTTGGCTCCATCATTCACACTGCGAGATTGGCTGAAATTGCAATGCATATACTCAGTTTTGCTCCTGCTAATCATCAATCCATTTGATTCCAATGCCTTTCTCCAACATTCAACTTTATCATTCAATCTATCTTTTGTTTCGTCAATCAAAACAATATCATCAGCAAATAACATACACCAAGGAATATCATCCTGAACATTCTTTGTTAACTCATCCATAACCAGAACGAATAGATATGGGCTGAGTGTGGATCCTTGGTGTACCCCAACTGTAATAGGAAAAGTTGGTGTCTCTCCTCCAGGAGTCTTGACACTTGCAGTAGAGCTATCATACATGTCTTTGATCAAGTCAATGTATTGGATAGGCACACCCTTTTTCTCCAAAACCATCCATAACACTTCTCTGGGTACTCGATCATAAGCCTTCTCTAGATCGATAAACACCATATGAAGATCTCTTTTGCTTTGTCTATACTTCTCCATAAGCCTCCTTATCAGAAAAATAGCCTCTGTTGTTGATCTTCCAGGCATGAAACCAAATTGGTTGTTTGATACCTGTGTTATAGATCTTAACCTTTGCTCAATAATCCTCTCCCAAAGCTTCATCGTGTGACTCATCAGCTTGATACCTCTATAGTTTGTACAACTCTGAACGTCACCTTTGTTCTTGTAGATTGGGACTATAATACTATTTCTCCACTCATCCGACATCTTCTTGGTCTTCATAATCTTGTTAAAGAAATTTGTTAACCATGTAACTCCCTCATCACCCATACTCTTCCATACATCAATGGGAATATTGTCTGGTCCGCATGCCTTTCTCATTTTCATCTTTTTCAAAGCATGCTTGACCTCAAATGGTGAAACTCGTAGTGTGTAAATGATATCTCTCGTATTCATGTCACACGAGTCACTAACATTATATGCAGTATCTCCATTGAAAAGCTTATGGAAGTAATTTCTCCACTGGTTTTTGATATCATCGTCCTTCACCAATACTCTACCATCTTCATTCTTTATGCATTTTACTTGACTCAAGTCTCTTCCTTTCCTTTCTCTTATACGAGCCATTTTATATATATCTTTTTCCCCTTCTCTAGTGTCCAGCTTCTTATACATATCATCAAAGTATCTATACCTTGCCTCCCGAACCACCTTTTTAGCTTCTTTCTTTGCTTGCTTGTATCGTTGGAACGTTGCATCATCTCCAGATTTGGGCAAGCTCCTATAGATCTCCCTTTTCAGTTTAATAGCCTTTTGTACTTCATCATTCCACCACCAAGTCTCCTTCTGTGGAGGTCCACAACCTTTAGACTCTCCCAAAACCTCTTTGGAAATTTTTGTTATGCAGGAGCTCATGTTATGCCACATAGTGTTAACATCAGACTCCAAGTTCCAAGTTACCTCCTTGATGAGTTTATCATGAAAAGTCAATTTCTTTTCTCCTTTAAGATTCCACCACTTGATCCTGCTATCTTGGTTTCCGTTATGTTTGCCTTTATTGATCTTCATGTTAATATCCAAAACTACCAACCTATGTTGGGTCGTGAGTTCTTCGCCAGGAATCACTTTACAATCCTTGCATATGTTACGATCCACCCGCCTTGTAAGGAGGTAATCAATTTGGCTACAGTTGTGCCCACTCTTGAAAGTAATCTTATGAGATTCTCTTTTCTTGAAATGGGTGTTTGCCAAAATCATATCATATGCAACTGCAAAATCTAATATCCTCTCTCCTTCTCCGTTCCTGTTGCCATATCCAAAACCACCATGAACTCTCTCAAATCCAGCATTACCACTCCCCACATGGCCATTTAAATCACTCCCAATAATAATCTTCTCCTCGGTCGGTATTCCTTGCATCAATTCATCCATGTCATCCCAAAAATCCTTCTTCGCATCCTCGCTAAGGCCAACTTGGGGGGCATAAGCGCTAATAATGTTAAAAATATTTCCCCCAAGAACAACCTTGATAGCTATGATTCTATCACCCATCCTTGTAATCTTGACGACGTCATCCTTCAACATCTTATCAACGATAATACCTACGCCATTTCTATGTTTATCAATACATGTATACCAGATTTTGTATCCTGTGTCTCCAATCTCTCTACAGCGTTCTCCTATCCACTTGGTTTCCTGCAAGCAAGCTATATTGACTTTTCTTCTCATCATGGTATCCACTATCTCCAAAGATTTCCCTGTCAAAGAGCCAATATTCCAAGATCCAACTCTAAACCTTTTTTTTTTAACTTGCTTCTTTACTTGCCTTCGTCGAAAATGTTGCCCCTGCACATTTTTCACTGCATCTGGGCAATGATGCGGCGGGACTAGCTTCTTTACCCACACCCGTCCAAGATGTGGAAACCCTTGCACATTTTTCACTACATCCGGGCGATGATGCAGCGGGACTAGCTTCTTTACCCACACTCGTCCAAGATGTGGAAACCCTTGTTTATCCTTCAACACAACCGGGCGTCGTTGTGTCGAAACCCCTTGCATATTTATCACTGCACCCGGGTGCCGGTGCAGCGCGTCGCTAGGTAGGGATGCTCCAACGATATTCTTATAAGGATCCATGTCATAGAAAGAGTGACAGTTTTATAGGCTAGCTGTCAACCTACCACCAACCCTCCTCCTTTACCCGGGCTTGGGACCGGCTACATTTACACACAAAAATGAAAACATAGGCGGAGTTTGATGTTGGGTCTGTCAGACAACCTCACGGCCTCCCCAGGGGAAGCTCGAGAGCCAGCCGGGAAATTCAAAAAACAAGGGATAAGCATGTCCCTATGGACGGTGGGGGATATTCTTGCGTGTGTGCTTGTATATTCTTAATAGTTTAAGGCCATGGACACTTGGAAAGATACTAGAACTTCAACTTTTTCTTTTTCTTTATCTTAAAGTTTCATATACTTATCCCTAATCACCAAAACGAGCTATTTTCTCTCCACCACTTCCCTCCTTCTATGAACCTCTTTCTTCCTCTGTGTTTCTGCGAATTACTTGTCCAAGGAATAATAAAGAGGGGATCTTCTTAGAAAAAGAATCTAGGGTTGCAATTGACTTCCTTTTAGGGTTTGAAAATCTTCCTTCTAGTGATCTTGAACTAAAAGAGAAAGAATCCCCTTCTTTCCTCCATTTATTTCTTTTTTATTCTTCTTCCTACCTTTCTCCAGGTCGGAACCTTGCTGTTCCATGGTAGAAATTGCTCTAAAGGTCTAAAAACCTACCCCTCTTGCTCCTTATGCTTAGGATTTGCTCATTTGATGAAGAAATGTGCTAGATGGACAAGTTCACAACTTATACTTGAATTTTCTACCCTACCTGCTCGAGTTTTCTTATGTTTGGGATTTCATATTCTCATTAGAGGAAAGTTTTATAACTTTCTCCATGTTTATTACTTATCATAAGCTTTCTAGCTCATGTTCTTGCTTTTAAATGATGATCCATGCGCTAAAAAGCTATGCATGACTTGGATTTCAATTTTTATAATATTCCCTGTTCTGATTTCAGTTCTAGATGAACCTTTGATCATGTGTACATTATTCTTAACATATAATATGACTTGTATCAGATTGGTTTGACAACCTATGGTGCTAAGTACGTATCAACAAATGGTCAATTTTAGGGTTTAAAGTTGATTTCTTCTATAAATACATGACTCAATGGTGGTACCATTGCAACAACCGATGGTGTTGTCTTCATGAAAACTAATGGTGGTGACCAAGGGTGTCAACTGACTTTAACCCCCTTAGGTCAGGTTTTGGATCAATTAGAAGTTTAATGATCAACCATTAAGTACCCTACTGGTGTTATCAATCAATGACGACATTAGCTTAATATTTAATGTTGATTAATGAATATAGTAATGATCTAACAACCTATGGTGACTTAATGGTCACTAATTATGGTGGATCATGTATCCACAACCTATGGTGAGTTAATCATATAGTTGTAGCATCATTTAAGCCTTAGACCATTGGTTTCTTGGGTCACTTGATGTAATGGTCGGACCTATACTATAATTGATGGTTTTAGCATCTGAACTTGACCCAATGGTCAAGATCTAATGTTTATTCCTCCAATAAAGTAGAATGATGGCTAATGTAATATGTTGGTCCTAATAATGTGATTTAGATGGTTTCCTTCATACGATCAACTTAAAGAGCTTACTTGTTGACAATGGATGGCTTGTTTTGAATGAACAATCGATTGTGGGTTTTACCCTACTCTCAATGGAACTTTTTGTGTTGTTAATCAAGGGATGTCTAGGGTTATATGGTGACTCTTTCTAGAGCACAAATAAAGGGCTTCATAGGTGGTTTATCCAAGTTGTTTACTTATGTAAACAACCAATGGTCTTACCTTTTAAGCAACCAATGGTTCTGGGTGACATTGCGGTATAGTGATATGAGTTGAATGATGATGTAACAAATGGAGGGTTACCCTTAATAAGGTAGTATTACCTATTAACTCATATGAATGGAAGGGATGATAACCATATTGTGTTGATATGTAACCCTAATGAGGTATAGCTTGTTATACCTAGCTTTAATATAACTAAATGATGGTAATTGGGTATGAATAGTCCTTGAATGACTAATACAATGATGGAGTACTCTATTACTGTTGTTGAAACCCTAGTATGCTATAACCTGATGGTTACACCTTGATTCATGTGTGGGTTCATACTTGAGAATTATATGGAATGTAATGGTGATGCTTCACCTTATGCATCCATGATCCAACGTGGATGCCGCGAGTTAGGGTTTGGGTATAAGTGGTGATTAGTAACATTAGTATAATTTATCTTGTTGAACCTAACTCTAATACAAATAGATAAAGATGAGTATTCATGTTTAACATTATTATATGATGGAATGATGGTGAAATAACCTCCTTAACATGATCATAACATTAATGTGTTAATTGGTGGCTATCATAGCCATATGGTTGATACTTTCTTATGCTAAACATGTGCACTATGAATATGCTGAGGGTTAATCATATCTAGATTCCTTGCATGTTGATGTAATAAAGGAATGTTCTTAATGTTAATTTAACCTTGCTATGATTGTTTATGAATATCTTCTAGCTCATTAATGCAATATTGTGCTGATCTGGTGTATTATATGTAAGTGAAGTTGTTGAGCCTTGTTATAAGGCATGTAAAGATAATGATGATCTTGCAGGGAATAATATGATGGTCTTAATGACCTTTGGGCATGGTTGAGCCCTGAATGAGGTGTGATCCTCTTGTGTTGATAAGGGTTGATACCCTGTGATATTGTGAAAATGATTTATATCATGTGATAGTATGATGGTATTAATGACCTTTGGTCATGTTGAGCCCTGAATGGGGTGTAATCCTCTTGCGTTGATAAGGGTTGATACCCTATGATATTGTGAAAAGGATTTATATATTGTTATAGTATGATGACTAGTGTAGCCTCATGAATGGAAAGTGAATAGTACCATGTGATGATGAGATGAAAAATTATGTTTCACATGTTTTATATCTTTTCAAGTTATGATATTTAAATTCTTGTTAGAAGTGAATTAGGGTTTGTATGTCCACTTCTTTGATGTAACCTTAACTCACCCAATTTCCATACCTAATCAAGTGAAACTCTAATCATGTAGTATCCTATGCCATATATTCATCTGAGTGTCAGAACTTGCCAGATGGTGAAACGAGTATTCCTAAGGGAAACTCAGAGCGCATACTTTTGAGTATGTGGGGGTGGCATGTTGAGGATATATCCTTGTCATCCAAAATGAAGGTTGTGGAGGATGGCTATGGTCATGCCTCATTCATCTGATGTGATTATATATGTGATGAGATTGGAGGACAGCTGCAGTTGTACCTCGGATGGTAGGGTATGCGTACCCACCTCCTTTCACTAGTGCCGTGACCTGTACCAATGATAGACTAGGCTGTTAGCATCTTGACCTAATGCGTTACTGTGGCAGACCCGTATTGACTGGGAGTGGAGAAGATCTTAGGAGTTCGGCTCTTCCTAGATCTTGTATGACACTAATTTCGACTTAGCAGTGGTCAGTCGGATTTTGAGTGGTATCCTCAAATTCCTCAGGGAATAATAAAAGATGTAAGACAACTGTGTAACATATCTATTTAGGGTTATACACAACGCTTCACATTGGATGATAACCCTTATTTGCTTTCTTTTCATTGAGATCGTGTTTAGTACAATAAGTGATAATATATATGCTTATGTTGTAGTTATGCTCATGTTGTAAACATGCTTATGTTGTCAAATATACTGACACTGATGGTTAAGATGCTGCTGCTAGCTATGTTTAATATTGTTAGCCATGCCTATGTAATTATAGATGCTTAAACTGTTAATCATGCCTATGCAGTTAAATGTGCTATGATGTTAGTTCTACTTATGATATAGATATGTTCCCTTTATTTGAGATGCCAATATTGTTATCCATGTTATGTTACTATGCATATTCATGATGTCAGGGATGCTTATGCTACTACATTGCTTGTGCTGTTAGCATGGAGTATGATGATAGTTAGATTAATGATAATGATTGTTATTAGATGCAATTTGATGATAGTTGAGTAGATATCTATCCAAAGAAATGGATTTATTTGTTATCTATATATGCATTGATGATCATACTTGTTGCTAAGATTAATAATCTATTTAGAATACTTGAACTATTCAATCTATTCAATTGATTATTAAATACTCCAATTGCTTAGTTATCTACTATTTAAAATGTTGTAATCAATAAGCATTGTTGGAGGTTATATCTCTTGCTGGGACATGGGTCTCACCCTTTTGGTTTGTCACATCTTTTTAGGTAATCTGAAGTGACGAAAACAAACATGTGGTAGCAAAGAGGATATATAGTAATGAATCTTTGAGAAAGTTGATTAGATGTCTAGTGTGTCCTAGAGTCATCCCTATACTCTCAGGTCAGGGCAGGAAAAGTTTGTATATGGTGTTTCAAATGAATCATAATTTTGTTAGCATGTTAATGTTTGTTGTGTGACATATACAAATATTGTTCTCCTGTGTATATATGTTGTAGCTAAGGTGATAAAACAACTTGTATCAAATTCTTGACATTGTATGGATATAAGAAAGATATTGGGCTCTTATGCAAATGTTTCTGAGCGGGTGTTGATGTTGAAATCGCTTTTAATTTCCCATATTTTTGGATATGTGGTTAATTGATGATTGACTGTGTTTTATATTTTGAGTAATTTCGTTTAGTGTAACGACTTCTTACAAGTCTGCCCAACTTGACATGACCTTACTATCTTTCTCACCTTCTATCTCTTTTCTGACTCTCACATAACTCCCTGTACTTGATGGTGAAATCGTCTCACTAAAGGCCTCCATGCCTTGCATAAGAGCCCCTATGGGCTTTGAAAAGAATTTCACCAGATCTACATGATGATGGCCACTATAGATCCGACATGGGTGGAAAATCCCCATAATCAAATCATAGCATGCTACTGGTCCTTCTCATTTCTATCTCTTCTCGTTGCATTCTCAACATTTCCCTAAATCCTTTCTTCCAATGTTAGGACTTCATACTTCTACATTTCCAACATCAGTAGTGATCATATTCTATACAAACTATGTTTTAATCCCTTTTTAGGATAACATGGATACATGATAGTTTCCATAGCCCATATCTATTATTTTTGCCAAACTCTGACCTAAGATTGCCAACATTATCTCCCATCTCCTTTATTGTATAATATTTAAACAATAAAATAGCCAATCGATTAATGTCTATTCATCATATTTTTAGTTACATTTTATATTTAGTTTGTGCATGTTCTATTGTATTTTTCTGCATATCACTTGTTTTAGGTGTTTAGTAGTTTATGCAATTTATTTGGCATTGAATGTATTTTTTTTGCTTTAATTGTAGGGTTGATGTAAGATTGAGAGAGACACATATATCCCTCCAATAAAATCCCAATGAAACAATCAAATATTGTATATCCTCACTCCCTAACTCTAACAATTTGATTGAGGATTATTATAGTATACATGGTCACTTAAACGGCCATAACGGTCACATACAAACTCAAAATTGGATGATTTAAAAGTCATTGGTTGCACAATTTAAATAACTAAAATATATATATTTATATTGGTATAGTACAATGGTAGAATGTCCATTGAGTTGGCCTCCTGGGAACTCTAACATAAATATAATAACCCATGCAATTCATGCATTTGACCGAATCACACTATGAGTCGACCGCCTAAAAAATATACCCCGACACTAAAATAGGTATATATTCTATATCCAATGTCAGAATCAAGATATTCAAGTTGGGTTGGAATTGTAATTTGATTATCCATGCAAATAAAATATTTAAAAGACACTTCTAGTTGGTTTATTAGCCTATAAGTCACTCATTTTGGTGTCACATGAAATTATAACAAAATGCCAACTACCATTGGATTATTATGGTTGGATGATATTTTTCTAGCTAATATTAGAACACTTGGAGGACATGTGAGGCAAGATTTCACAATCAATGTAGTCCCTATACACAACTCTAGCTGTCACGAAGGAATGTCAGGTACAAAAGACATGGCATGATATGAAGATGTGCTCCATCATAGATCATGACCAGAGACTACAACTATTGTTTATGGAGTGGTGATGAGATGATTTATCTTCTCCACTACACTACTAATTTCCTCATGAGATTTTTTTACTTACTTTTTCTTGCATCTTGAATATGATTATAAGGTAGTTCACCTATTTGGGTTTGAGGATTAGCCCTATTGTCTATATCTTATATTCTTGTATTATAAGTTGTTGTTCTAATAGATATATAGATTTATTATTGATGGAATCATGTGTTCTCTATAGATTAGCTACCTATATCGTATGATTGATATTATTCTAGATGTAAATACATTGAAATGTAAAATTAGATTACAAATCAACATCATTGAACCCCGTAGGAGCTCACAAAATGGGTTCTCTAAGGTGATAGTTTAAGGATATGTAGGTAATGAAACCTCGAGCCTAGGTAAAAAATTGTCTTTTTGAATTTCGTACTCCAAAAGGATATAAAATTCCTTGGATCCATTATAAATAGATGTATGAATGCGTTATATAATTTGATAGAGTGGATACATAAGTAGTGGTGGTGAAATCCCATGTCTAATTATTCTATCATAAATTTGTCTAAGTTTAGTTCTTAGATATTTATTCATTGCTTAGTTAGATTAAAATTTCTGAAACAAATAGTCAAATTTGGGTTCGGTCCCAGCTTTGCCTGGTACTTTTTCTCAATTAGATTAAATAACCTAATTTTTTCTTAAAATGTTGTCCTTTGAGTTTGATCCTTAAGTGTACTACGAAAGACATGACCACTTGCGGGTTCTATTTTTTGTGCTATGTTTTAGTAAAAATTATAATTTAATATCCTAGTGAATTTGAGGGTTACAAAAATATCACATAAAATTTGTGATAATATATTTTTAGAGGCAAATAGAGTTTTTAATTTTTGGACAATTAAGATGAAGTTAGGTTTTCCTTTTTACTAATTATTTTGGTAATTTCACTTTCTATTCATAGTTTTAAGTTTTGTTTTATAAATTTTTCAATTGTTTAGGTAATTTTTTTTTTGTTAACTCCTTAGTTATTTCTATATTAGTTTGATTCCATAATCCTTTTATCTTAGATGCTTTTTCTATTTTAAGTTATTTAATCTATTATTTATATTCTATTTTAAAGAAAAAAATTATATCTTCGCTCATTGGATAATTTTTATCTTGAGCCTGATACTCAAATCCCTCTATTTTATAGGCAGTATATTAAAATTGAGTGGTTGGGACATCAAATCAAGATATACTAAGTGTGTATTTATTACAACCATAGCCCAGTAAACTACCCCTTTTCTCCTCTATAGTTTAAGGCAACATTAGTCATTGAGAGCATTTTTTTGTATTATCAAGGTGGATTCATCAACAATTCCAACCCAACATATTGTATAGGCTACCATGAGGAACCATGCCATGTAGATGATTATTCTGAAGAGGAAAACTACAATCAACAATTTTTTTAGAGTTACAAGGAAGGTCCTCACAATGAAGATTAATATCCACCTGATCTAAATGAGCGGTTGGATGCTTTGGAGTAGATGTGGATTGATAATGAAAGTATGCTAGTTGAACAAGAAGCCCAAAAAGAGAGAATATCCATGCAAAAGGCTCAAATTGTAGAAAATCTCTCCCAACCAGCCAAAATGTTTGATAAGGTACCACGCCGGTAGAAGGTTTACATGCCACCATAGATTGATTTCTCTATCTCCTTTATAGTTCTAGATCTAGCTGGATTCATGGATGAGTTGGGTGTGTTCCATGTGGATGAACCAGAGACACATGTTGAGATGATAGAAGAACCCACTCCCTCTATTAATTTTGACGTTGATTGGGAAAAATACTAGGAGGATGAACAACTGCCTAAAAATATTAACCAGACTAATTTTATAGATGAGTCACTTCCTCCCATGCCAGCACCACATATGCTATATGTAGATCTAGGTGATGAGAATAAGCCTAAGCAAGATCCTCCAACTGATTTAGCACAGTTGGAAACACTAGATATTGGCTTTTCACATACTACCTTAGCCATAAGATGTAGTCCACCTTGTGGCCTTACAAACAAGTTGGTCCAGAAGACGCCAGATAAACACCACTCCTATATTCTGCCTTTTCCTATAGATCCATATAGAAATTACACTACCTCTATTGATGGAGGAATACTTTTAGATCTTGTTGGATGGATTATAGGGTGAAAAGAAACATAAATTCAAGCATCATCAATGTACCTTTGAGCTACCACAACAACCTGATCACATTTTGCACCATGGAGATCACATATTCAAGGTGCCACCCCTTGTACATATTCCTTACAACTAGGCCTTCTTTGAGATCACATCTTGCACCAACACCTATCTATTTTTATTTTCTTATTTAATTCCAGCAGATTAAATTTGCATGTAGATTGCTTACATTGCTTGTATCTTAACTCTATCTCCAGTTCAGTTCTTATTTCTTACAATGTTAGTTGAAGCCATTATCTAGTCATCTTAGTTTATAGTCTTATTTGTAGTACACAAAAAAATTGTCATACAACCTCTCTTATTGAAAGTAAATCCTCAATGCTACTTATCCTTCTATAAACATGCCATTTATAAATCACCCTAGTAGGTAATGAATATAAGCATCATGTTCCCTATAAAGGAAGGAAGGTGATAGAGGAACCAATAGGGATCAAAAGGGATGTTCCTCCTACTGATTAGTGGAACATAGATATATAATTTCCATGCATCCTCTGATCATATCATCATTTGGATGAAGTAAACTAGAGAAATAACTCTAAGTATTAAATCATAAACATAAGTTTTGCACATAATCCAAACCCTCTTCTACACTTCTTCTTCCAACTTATTACATTCCAACCACCAAAATGTGAAGAAACAAATAGTAGTGAAGTGTGCCGAACCCTAATCTTGGGGTATCACACCACCCTTCCCTCTAACTTACTTCTTCCATACCCCTCTCTATGTAATAAGGGTTTATAACCAAAAATAAAGAAAGGCTTCCAATGTGCATAGGAAAAAAAGGTACCATATATGTATTTGCATAAATAAAATGCAATCTCACCTCGAATAGAGAAGAGTTGCACATTCTTCCTTCCATACTCCCATTCCTTTGATTTTCCACCTAGGGGCTCATTACATGCTCCATTTATACCCCTTTTTACACCCCCAGTGTTGGATTATGTGCACACTTATGATTTTGTGAGATTCCTCCCATTTCATGAAATCCTTAGACCTGTGTGGTATTGGGAGTGGTGGTGAGAAAGTGGTGCTATGAAGCAAAGTTTCGAATGAAGATATGAGAGGTTGTGTTCCATGATTTCATGAGGTTGGGTGTCATGGCCATAGTGTTGGTTGGAAATCAACTATGATGATAGTATAATGAATGCAAATAGGTTGAAAGTATTTATTTGGATTGTGTTACTTGAGAACGAGCAACATTCAAGCTCATAGTAGTTTGAAGAATGTCTATTCATCATGTTTTTGGTTGAATTTTAAATTTAGTATGTGCATGTTTTATTAGATTCACTTCATATTTTAATCCTTTTGGTGTTTAGTATTTTTTTGGGTTAAAAGCATGAGATCTTATTTATACCAAACTTCAGGTACAACTATTGTTGGCCCCCCTTGCAATAATGATGCATGACTGGCAAAGTCTAACCCCAACACCATAAGGATCAAACCAAAAACTAGAGAGGACATCTACACCTATTAAATCATAGTCCTCACAGGGAAAAACACTACTAGGAAGTAACCCATATTAAAAGAAAAAAAAGGATCTTTGAACAAACATGCAAATCCACATAGGGAGCATGCCACCATAGAGAAAAAGACCAAGACCCAACCAACAGACTGACCATGATTTTATAGGCACAAACTCCTTGAATGAAGTATATAAGAAACATCTAATCGTAAGTTGATCAACATTCAAATAGATCTAAAAACAAGATAGAGAAGAGTAGAAGGAGAATCAAAGAAGACAAGTAGTAAGAAGCCCCATACTTTTTAGATGGCAAGAATGATTCCATCAAAGTCAAGTCTAGAGATCTCAAACAACTTGTTTTTCTTCAATTTTTTTTTCTTTTTCTTTGATGTTGTGAGATCCTTATTAATCTTGAATGTGTCCCACAAATCAGGCTATTGGCACTAATCAACTCCTAAGATACTAGAAAGGAACTTGAGATAGATAAAAACCTCGCAGGGAACACCCAAAACAACAACCAAACTCAGAGTGAGCTAATCAGGATATTTGAATAGATGCAAGTCTAAAAGCAAACAACCATAAGTAGAAATCCACAACACCTAGAAATAAAATACCCAACTAGAAGATACATTCAAAGAAGAAGAAAGTAGAAGTACAACTCCATCCATTTCATATAGCATCTATAATGCTATAAAATTTGGGTGTACATATAGCTTCCAACATGATCTTCTCTAATTTCTTCTTCTTTTTCTTTGACCTAGAGACAACTTCTTGAATCCTAAATTTATTCCATAGATTATGTTTAGAGTCAAGGAGATTACAAGAAACTCCATAATCATACAGATCATAGACTATCTTTTTTTGTTGGTAACTAAACTAGAGACCACAAATTTTTATCACTTGATTTGCACAAGGCAACTCCTCAACAATTTTCAAGCCAGGTCATGCATTCAAGTCCCAATCTAAATTCAAGACAAATTCATTCACCAATTGATTGGAGCAGAGCATGTCTAGTTCTTCTAATGGTGAAGAGATATAAGGAAGATGATGGGAGTTATAAACCATGCCAATCACCATATCTCCCCTTAGACAATAACTTATCTTTGAGCAACAACAACAATTAAAACCTTATTGGCTACACTTTCTTCAATTTAGCTCAACCTTGATATTGATCAACAACTGAAGAAGAATGGAGTTAACTCAGTGCTTCTGGTACCGACCCTTTATAAGTCTCTAGTTGATATAGCTTCAGAAGAACTTCCTCTTTTATCGTCACTAGCATTTCCAAGAACACTTCATATTCGTTACCATATCAGAACAGGAGGTCACTTCTTAGAGCATCTTTCAACTTTAACTTAGAAAAAGAGGCCAATCTATGCCCATATCATTTACAACTAGTACACAGAAACTGTATGGCCATGTATTACACCTTCAATATCACATAATCACCATTGAGCTCTATGAATATTGACTTTGATATTAGCTCTAATGCTATAAACTCCACATAAATCATAGCATCCTTAAGATAACTTGTCATCAACACCCTATCATCGTAGTTGAGGGGTCTGCCCAATGTACTGAAGATCCTCATGACTCTATCCAGAGTCTAGGGAACCCCAGGGTAATCAACACAGACCCGATATGGAACCATCGAGAAATAGAGAGGGAGGAAAGGAGAACCCATGGACCATGCACATATAATCACTATGTATCCATTCATCTCCCAAAGTGCAACGTTGATGGAATGATATATTTGCTTCATTGTTCGAAGCCTGATCTTAAAGGCCATTTTCTTTTCTGTAATAGCTCAAAATTTCCATTAGGCCTCCACTATTGACAAACCCGACCAACTAGTTGATTGCAGCAAGGCTTTGGGCCAGTAAATCAAATCAAGACATGATATGACCAATAGGGGGTTTCATCCTTCTGGATGACCAATTTTGCAACCTTGACTCCATTCCTCACATGTGGCTCAACAAAATTGGTCGAAGAGATGTTGACACCACCTAGACTTAGGAGATTACTCTTGTTCCAATCCATTGTTGCCACTGAGCAAGTAATCAAAGTCTATTGGGAAATACATTTTACTATTTTACGCAATTTTATGGTATTTAGTATGTTTTGCAATTTATTTGTAGCATTGATGCAATATTTGGAATAAATCATATATCCATCCAATAGAAGTCAAGAAAATGATCAAGGATTGTATTTCCTCACTCCTCAAGTCTAGGAATTAGAGGTAGGATCATTGACCATAACTTTTGCATCGAAACTCAAAATTAGAGGATTTAAAAGCAATTACATGTATAGTTGGCTAGTCCAAAGACTCACCTTTGAGTCGACCGATTCATAACTATGGCAGAAATCATAGTAACTAGGCCATTCATCTAGTCACCTCACAGGCAATATGGGTTGGCTGATTTAAAACTATACCCTCACACTAAAATAGCTCTATATTCCACATCTGATTTGAAACTTTAGGGACTATGGTTGGGTTGGAAGAGTAATTTAATCTTCACAAGAAACATATTACTGATCACTTCCAATTGGTAAAATGGGCCTCCTAGTTGGCCCCAAAATTACAACAAAACCCTGACTACTATTAGATTATTTTGGATATGTCTAATACTTTATAGGGTTATTTAAATGCACTTGAGGGACATATAGGACAATGATTTATGACCTATCTAGCCACCATACATAACCCTAGCAGTCACCAAGGAATGTCAGAGATCAAAGCTAGTGGCTTGATATGGAGATGCGCTTCATCGGAGATCATGTCCAAAGACTGCAACTATTGTTTGGGGAGCGGTGACGAGACCACTGATCTTCTCCTCTACACTAATACTTTCTCCATGAACTTTTTTTTGCTTTTTTTTCTTGAATCATGAACACGATTGAAGAGTAATTCAACCATAAAAGTGTAGGGATTAGCCCCATAGCCCATAACTTGTACTCTCTTATTATAAGCTAATGTTCTTATGGATATTTAGATTGATTATTGATTGATTATTGTGAGGTCTATAGATTCAATACCTATCTTGCATGGCGATTATAATTATAGACGTGGAGACCTTGAAATATGGGATCAAAAATCCAATTGATATCATGAAACCCCAAATGAGATCAACTGAGTGTGTTCACCAAGGAGGAACAGATCTATAGGTAATGAGACCTCGACCTTACATGGACATTTGTACTTGTGAATTTATACTCCAAAAGGATATAAATTTTCTTAGCTTTAGTCTAAATAATTGTATGAACGAGTGATGTAATGTGAGATGGTGGATACACAGATAGTGGTGTTCAAACCCCATTCCCTGGTTATTTTATCATATATTAATCTCAGTTAAATGTTTTCTTTATTATTCATTTTTAGTTAGATTACAGTTTCCATAAAATACAATCAATCTTCTATCCTTGTTAGGTACTTGTTCTCAAATTAGATTAAATGTCTAATTTATTCTTAGAACATTTTCCTTTAGATTTAGCCCTTAAATGTATTATGTTATGACCTGTCTGCTTATGGGCGGCGTTGTTCGTTCTATTGTTTGGTAAAAATTAGGACTTTATTCCTTGTAAAATTAATCAGTACAAAAATATCAAATTAAATAATCACACTAAAAAATTCACCTAGGGAAGAGTTCCCAGATTTTATCTAAACTACGTACACAATAATCATGATGAAGTGAAATCCAATAAGACTTGCACAAATTAAATAGAAAATGTAACTAAACATTATAAAATAGACATTCATCAAACTACCCCAAGCTTGAACATTGCTCGTCCTTGAGTAAAACAAAATCTAAAGCACTCTTTAAATAAATACTTAGTACCATCACATTATTGTGTAATATTAGGATAAAAATATTAACCTTTCCTTCTTAAAATACTTGTTTGAATTGTTATTTTGGTATAGTCTATAAATATATCTGTGAGAATATTTTTAACATGCTTCTATGTAGTATATCTTATTCAATATTAAATTATTAATCTTTTTGATGTGCATGACATACATATCTAATATATTTAATTTCCTATTCTAAGGTAATAATAATACAATCAAATGGATTCTCAATAGCCATATGTGTTCAATGATATATGACTCCACATACCTTCTTTCAATCCCTTGAATACTGCATGAATACCAAATTCTGTATATGACTCTCCAAATACCTTCTTATGAATACCATGTAAGTTTTATGATGCACATGGCATACACTACATGTTTAGCATTTCACTCAATACCTAGCCTAATTACTCATTCTTAGGATCATTTCATAAAAGGAAACTTAATCATTCTTAGTATGACTAAATTAGAGATCTTTGACTATCATTGTTATGTATATAAATTACAAGAAAAAGGTCAAAACTAAGTAGTAACATTATGAGTATGTAATATAATGATCCACATATCATAGACACACAATCTCATGTGTTATTCCATGACCTTAAATTCTTTATCAATTGGTCACACGCCTTTATTCATAACCATTCTTACTTGGAGTTTCCCCAAGAGATTATTATATGGGCCATATGTTCCTCTATGCCAAAGATACTCAACTATTACTGTTAAGGAAGGAATCATTATAATATTACTCAAACCATCTTCAACATTCATAAACACATGTAAAGAAAATGCAAGATAGTATTTTTCCATGTTTTGAAGTTTTCATCAATTATCACTTTAATAAAGGCATAAGATGCTGGAAGGATAACCTTTTCTATCACACACATAAGAGATTACTAAGGGGGCTATTATATTGTAGATATCTCATGAATCATTAATCATCAAAATAGCTAAAAAACTTACGTCTCATTTCTCAAGGTCTTCATAATGATTATATAATGCATGGAAACATATTTAAATATTTACAGTAATGAATTTTTATAGGAGAAATTCCGTTGTTAAGATAACAAAGATTAGGAAGAGAAGAGTAATTATATATTTAACTATAGGAGGGAGATTTCAATTTGAATAATTTCTATTTAGAGACTGATCCTTTTTTAAGAAACTAGCCATATTACTCTATGAATAACACTTCTTCACAATTTATAGTTGTTAAAATGTTTTATTTTCATGCATCTATTAAGTTTTATACCCACTTTAATTCAATATTAAGCATAGTCATCAAATTATAAGACATTTTAGATTACATAGAAAAAATCTATTTTGAAAGAAGAAATAACCTTTAAATCTTCCCTAGTATGTTTATAACTTTTAATTTAAATAAGAGAAAGGGTGATAGCCCACTCATTCATGAATCCTTTAGTTTAGTGAAAAAAGTTGAGTTTAGGGTACCTTTCATCCAGATATAAGTACAGACTAAGTGTTATCGTCAAAAATATATTTTACAGAGTTAGAAATTTTAGAATATGCAGGAAGACGGAGAATATACATACACTTAGGGCTATAAATGGGTACAGGTAGACCCGCGGACCCGCAAATCCGGACCCTTAAAAAACCCGTCACGGGTCTAATTTTTTATACCCGCATACCCTTGGACCTGTATACCCTTGGACCCGCATATAAGCGGGTCCAATAATGGGTATGCTTGGACCCAGACCCGCTAGACCCGTGTACCCGCTATACATAAGTAACTACTAAAATAATATGTTATATATATCATACTTTACTAGTATAATTAATATAATTACTGAGATTATATCCTACTCTAAGGTTGAGACTAGTCATATAACTAAGAATTAACTATTCTAGTTACAATAACGAACATCATATGTAAACTTAAAATCAAAATGTCTACTAATCTACATTACTTTTTACATAAATTAAATGTTATGATCATGACTACAAATATGTAAATAATTACTCAATTAATTTTATTATATAGAATATAGCATTATCTAATATAACTATTACATGCTAATATACTATATGATAACAATATCTTGTTGTGTTAAATATATATAACATAGTCATTTCTTTTACATAAACAATATGATGTTTTATAGAACCGCTTACCCGCATACCCGCTATTATTGCAGGTACGGGTATGGTGTGGGTCCAGGTTTTGTATTATACGGGTCTAGAACCGGAACCAGACCCGCTAAATTAGATGGGTATGGCCAGACCCGCACCATACCCACACCGTTTACACCCCTACATACACTACTACAAACTGGCTTACTACAATAGTTTTTTCTTCTTGTACAACATGTCCCAACTGTTTTATTAGATCATGTGGGCATACAAGTGGTATTTTATACAAATGTGTTGTATATATTACAATATATGTGTTTTCTACAACTATTGATGCATGTTATAGTTCATTGAACATGCCCATTGTAGTAGGGACATTTTATACAACAAGTATTGCATCTTTTATACTATATGTATTGTTATACAATATTTGATGCATATCGTAAATCACTAAACACACTCTTTATAATAGGATTTCTTTATAAAACATGTGTTGCTGATGTTGTAATATATAAGCTTTATACAGCAATTGATGCATGTTGTAGTTCACTAAACACATCTATTATAATACGAGTGATTTATACAATAGGTGTTGCAGTTGTTGTAATATATATATTTTATACAACAATCGATCCATGTTGTACGTTCCAAGGCACACCCATTATAATAGAGGTGGACACATCCCTTATAGTAAAGGTACTTTATGAAACATGTGTTGTCTATTGTCGTATCGCACATATATAAAAGTATAGTTTAAATTGTCATAACAATCAGAAAATTGAACATAATTTGGATAAAACCTTGCAAAAAGCTCACAATGAATTTTATTATAATATTTTAAATAATTTTCCAATCATACAAATAACAATCGTGTAATTACACAATATATTGAGTACACACTCTAAAGTCGGATGAAAAATTAAACTACAAACATTTCAGGCATTCATCATATACAAAAGTCTTTCATATACTTCACCATATAACACCCACAATCTGTATTGTTTGGATTCTTTGTGCACTATACAAAATGAAGATAACATAAATAGAAATAAATGAGTGACAATTCATGAAAAGTACAAAGGAAAAGGAAATAACAATAAATTATTCCTATTTTTAGAATGTTTTATTCCTATAACTGGTCTTCTTTGCAAAATACGTACCTCTCCAGACAAAAATGGCTATATTGAGAAGTTGTGGTATTTATAGAACAATTCACCTAGGAAAATAACTAGGATATTCTCTTCTTGATCACAAGGGGTGAGAAAACTAACTTATATTGAAACCTTATGAAAAGTGGAAAGCAAGGTAAATCTCCACTTAGTACATTTTCTTTCTCTATTAGAAGAGTATGTTTAGAAAATTTTATCCTAACACTATAAATTAATACGTCATGCAAGTGTCTCAATTACCACTAACTCTATGTGACCATATTGATGCCATTCTCCATAAATTCCTTTGAGATGTAAGTCACAACAAGAGAACTATGTACCTTCTGCCTTGGAACATAATCAACAAAAACATTGAGTTTGGAGGTCTAGGGATTAAATGTATGCAAGGAACCTTGCCCTAGGCATGAAGGGCAATTGGGAACCTTGTACTGAGTATGGAGAGCACCTATCATTGATATTCATTTTGTATGATTGGCACTGGTTGTCATTGAGTACTATTGTTATTTTCATGGACTAAATGAGGAACTTTTGTATGGTGGTGTGTGGAAGTGAATGGACCAACAAAATGTTACCAACAAGCTTGTTGTTTCTATTAATACACATGTAAGATACCTCAACATTTTGGCATCCAATTTCAAGATGTTTAATTCAGCCTAAGGAATCTCAAAGTCACTATATCAACAATAGTATATCATGCAAAGATGTAAAATTTCAATAAATAATAGGAAGTGTACCATGTTAGGGATCTTTAATTTGAAAATCTCCTATGGCACAGTAGAATCTGTGAGATGTAAGCATGCAAAAGTTCTAGCCTTCTATTATGCAACAAATTCTAACTATAAATTTTGGAAATCTCATTTGAACTTTACCCACATAGCTCTATCTTTAGGTTATTATTATGATAGATAGTATAGATTTAGTATAACTACTACTATTAGACATGTATATCATTTAGTATGCTTTTAAAGACAAGGGTACCCATCCATGGATAAATAAGGTATGCTCATCCATTGGCATAGTTGATCAGTAATGGCATGCGATCTTCTAGATTTATAAGAATACCACTACTATTACAACTTTTGATTATGGCTAAGGCTATGAAGAGACCTTTACTAACCAACTAAATGGGAATTCAAGAGAAGGGATTCACCATAGAAAGTTCTGGTTGGGTTCATTGATAACATTGTTGTACAAAACTTTTCATGTGAATCATGGTATATTAACAGATAAAAACAAAACAATATATTTATCATGCTCACAATAGTTTTAACAAAGAAATCTATGTAAATCATGAGAATATGTAACTTGACATTAGGTGCATATTGCCTCCAAGTAGCTGCAAATAAGATAATTTTCTTTCTATCAGAAAAATTAATGTCCCCTTCTATGAACATTGGAATATTTATCCATATTTTTACCAGAAGAAGTCAAACTTTCTAACTCATTCATGTGATTCATAAATTCTGGAAAGTTCATAAATACACAATAGTTACACACAATATATGTTATGAGATAGTACATTTTGGTTATATGGTACAAACTAGTTATAGCACTGGACAATATACACTCAAAATAGATGGAAATACATAAGTGACGAGCAAGAGTAAAATCATTATTGCTTCATTTTACATAAAATCAATTAAAATAAATCACATCAAAACACCAAAATGGATATTATATTTAAGCACGTCTAAACTAATTTATAGCATGTTACTTCTGTATGGTAGGAAGCAATAGGATTCTTTCATGTGACAATTGTAGTTTACAATCATATACAAGATGAAAAAGGAAACTTTCAATTTGAAGTAATGACATAAAAGTGATCTCTTAGGCTGAACCTATTTGTACACCTATAGTAAAAATCATGTCATATTGAATAAGATAGGAGACAAAATCATCAAAATCCTACCATCTGTAAGTTCCAATATTGTATAAGTTTTTTCATATTCTTGAACAATTTTCACTATTGCAAATTATCAGGTTGTGGTTGAACAAACTCATGACATGGAGAAATAAATATAAGTCTAGACATAGAGTTATTTGCAACACAATACATTATACAAACTATATGAGGTGTCAGTAAACTAACCCAAGTCGTATATAATGACAACCATTTAAATGTGAACATAGGGAGAGGAGAAATAATCACAAGAAAGTTGGACAAAAACTAACATCCCATTAGACCCAAGGATAGCCAACACAACACAATTACCGTAATAACTTCAAAAATAAAATGTGACAACAAGCAATGTCTAAGTCAACAACACAATCGAGCAAAAGAGTTCACATCATTTTCTAGATCTAGGGAAAGGAGCATACATTCCCCTTAAAAGATGGTGGATATCCATGTGCTTCTTGGTGTTTCCCAAACATGATCGGTCTAGAAATGATACACATTCAATACACCATGTTTTTTGTGTTCCTCCATCAGTAAGAGCAGTATATTTAACATATGTTGCTAATTACATGTAGAAATGTCATCACATACATAAAAACACAAAATTGTAAGACAAATAGTGAGTGTGACATGATGTACCGATGAGTATATCAGATAATGGTCTAACAAGAATTTTAAAAATATAATATGTGATAGTAGAAATCATTTTTTTAGTAATTGCACCATAAAAAAGATATTATGGAATTATCATAAAACTTATATCTTATTTCATATGGAGTTATTCAGCTACACTTGAGTTATTTTGTATATACATGAAATGATTATAACAATAAGATTGTATATTTTCTGGGGCGTTCCAAGTTGTATGTTCAAATTAACTTTGATCACATGACATGTCATGAAGAGTCTGAGTTAAGCACTTAGGCCCAAATGATACTAGACATCAAACGAAATAATTCCACATTATTCCAAATTTAAATTCACACAAATTTGATGGATTCATATTATAGTTTGGGAAAATGTTATATCCAGTTGAGTCATTCACATAGGACATGATAGTGTATACACTTTTTTACCATATGATCATTTAGTAAGAAATATAAATTATAGAAGATGAACTTGTGAGGCTATTTTAGGCTTTACTTGGATGGAAAGGATGATTACGAAAATCTTTATTGTCTCACTTGGACTTCTCCCATGGGGAACATGTAGTTCACACCATTCCCTCAAGTTTATCCAAACATGAAAAGGGTCTTGTTAGTTCACTCATGTGGTGCCTTAGTCCTCTTGGAAGGAATAAGGAAATTACTACCAAACGATGAAAATTTGAGTATACTTTCAAATAAATACAATTTAGAACCTTTAACTACTATGTTTCTATACATATTCGGTAGTCAAAATGGAAAAACTATGATGCATGGTCTTTAGTAATATCAGACTAATGTAGGACTCCGAAAATGACAATAAATTTATATAATATTTATACAAGTTTATAGCTATTTGGTTTCTCGGGATTAACATTCATTTATATAATATTTATACAAGTTTATAGCTATTTGGTTTCCCGGGATTAACATTCATTTTGATGGCTAAATTTGTTTCTATTTAGTGGGTTTTCAAATGTGGCTTTACTAAATTGTGTTGTTCTATGATTGATTTGTAAAAAGGCCTAAGGATTATTTCTCCCAACACTCAATATGATTGTAACCAAAACTCCAAGCGACATATTTAAGGATGGACATCCTTTATTACATTTGGGTAAGGGAACCTTATATCTAATTCCTAGATTATTTGATTACTCATGATTTCCATTCAATTAGTTGTTTGCAATGTGCTAGATATTACATTCAAAAGTATTTGATGACATACACATATTTTCTTCTTGACTGAACGAAGAACAAGTGCCATATTAATATTAAAGCAAAATTACCGATTAGGAATTCTACTACTTCATATAATGGTTCACTTTATTAATATTGTTCTAACATCGATCATGAATTTTTCAATAACTTATAGTTGTACATAGCCAAAATATTTTAAAACAAATACATGATGATTTTACTATAATGCATGGTTCCTTTCTCACCTTCCTGTGTTGCAACAATCACTAATCTTGTCATTTCCAATTTATTAGTCTAGAATAACTAATCTATTTAAGGGTAAATGTTACACTCATGACCAATGTGCAAAACAAAACTTTCTAGAAAGAAAGGCATGTAGACAATCATGAATCAAATAATTCTCAAAGAGAAGATGTTCAACTTGTAGATTAACACATTGTACTCAGTCTAGATGAACATATACTTCCATATTGAGAGCATTTATCCAAGTACATGTGATATATTGCCTTCCACTTTTGGCCTAATATAAGTCAACTAGAAGATGCAAAGCAATATGGATTTCATGGCTTGTGGTTGAGTAACACTTCCACCATACTACAGATTTCCCTAGGCCAAGGTCGATAAAATGAGAATAGATCAAGTAAGAGAGGAGAACCATACTGTAATGTGACTCATTGTCTATTACTCAAGTCTATTATGGAGAAGAGCATGTAATGTTACAATAGATTAAAGTATGTTGTGTGATTATAGTCTATTACAATAGTTCAACACATATTGTGGTATCACATTTATTATAATGGGTCAGACTTGTTATTTATAACTATAGACTATCACAATTGATAGATAATGTTGTGTGACTACGGTCTATTATAATTGGTTCGAGCATGTTGTATGATTATGTTCTATTATGATAGTTTAGCACATGTTGTACTGACAAATTTATTAAAATGGGTTGGACCTATTGTATGTAACTCATGTCTATAATACCAAATACAAAATGTTGTGTGATTACAATCTATTACAATATGTTAGAGTAATATGTGTGGATATGGTCTATGACAACAATTTTAGCACATATTGTAGATTCACATATGTTACGATGATTTTGGTTCATCATCTATAATTTGAGTTGTAGTAAATGGTTAATAAAAAACCCGTAAACAAACTTTTTGTGCTAAACATGCTTCTTAAAACATGAGTAACATACTTGTTATATTGTTTCAATTGTAATTTTTCATTTATGTAGTAATACATGACATCACACTTGTGTATGTGTGAGGAATCTATTGATTTTAGTCCAAAATTTAAGGTTATTAACATATGTGAGTTATTAAAATAGAAATTACTTTTGTTTTAATCTTGACAAGTGTAGATATTTAAGGGGAATAAAATTTGTTTAGAGAACATGATCCTAGTAATAAGAAGCAAACAATGCTAGCTTTAAAGCTCATGTAAATAACCTCAAAATGTACAATTATGCATAAACCAACTCCAACTAAGAAAAATTGGAAAAAAGGAGAAAGTTTAGGTAAAGAAGAGGGGTTTATATTATAGAACATGGAGAGAAGAGGAGAGGAAAAAACAACAAATATGAGAAGAAGAGATAACACTTATATGGATTTTACCTCCAATAGGTTAGGAAGGTGATTTCTAGTTTGAATCATGCAAAACTTTCTAAATCACCAAAATACATGAGATTTTCTTTTACGGTCTTCTCTAGCTCAAGAACACATGATCTATCTCCATTATGACCAAATAGATTTTGTATCATCAATAGGATGCTTTCTGACAAGGAGTGGCTTAAGTGGTCAAGCACGGTGTCCCCTAACTGTAAGGACCCTGACCTTCATTTAGGGCTTACCCTATTTATTTTGCTTAACCTTGGTTCTTTGATGCTTGCTAATCGCCTTTAGTGGTGATTAGGGTTTGGTTGTACTTTGTTGAGAGTTGGAGGGGCTACTCGCAAATAACCCAAGTCTGGGGTTTTGTGGGCAAGTTTGCCACCTTGTGAGGTGTTCCTCTCTCTCTTTGCTTCCTCTAGGGTTGAGAGGAAGCCTTGGGCTCGTTGCTTGAGTTCTTTTGGGCCTGGTTGAGCTTGTTTGGGCCTTGAGGTGCCTTGTTTTGGCTTGGTTGAGCTTTGTGTCACCCAAGAGATGTTTGTGTCGCCCAAGATGGAGAATGTATCGGCCTAGGAGTGTTTGTGTCGGCCAACATGGAGTGTGTCGCCCGAGGAGCGACATGTTGTGTCGCCCATGATGCTTGCCCTAGCCTTGATCTTGTTTAGTGGACACTTGGAGCACATCTTGGACATGTGTATGGATCTTGCTAGAGTAGTGGCTCGTGCACTAGGACAAGTGTCCCTAGGCAAGTGACACCTTGCTTGAACCAACCTTGTTTTCTTCTCCCTTTCTTTCTATATAGGCAGTTCTTTCCTTAGCTTAAGGTCCCTTTGGTTCCTCTCCACCTTGTTGCACGACACAACCCCTCTACCTTGCTAGTGGTGGCCGATATCCCCTTGAAGAAGAAGAGTGGTGGCCGATACACCCTTGGAGGAGCAAGCTTGTCGGCTGACACACCTTGGAGGAGAAAGTGGTGGTCGACATCCCTTGAAGCTTGGAGCTCTTCTTCTTCTTTGGAGCTTGGAGCTTAAGGCGGATTGCATAACTTCTAACCCTAACTCCATTATCCCTTGCTATGATCTTGTTTACATGTTAATAGCTTGGTTTCTTGCTTAGCTTTCTTGTTGGCCGATCCTTGTGATCTAGGGTTTGTATGTGAGCAATACTCCTTTCTCCCCTTGGTCTAGAGGAGTGAGCTTGGGTTTCTAGTAGCATGAGCAACACCCCTCTTTCTTGGCCGATTGAGGTGAGCTTGTGTTCTAATTGCTTGAGCAATATTCTCCTCTCACCATGGGCTAGAAGGTGAGCTCGGTTAGTGGTGACTCTTTTCTAGGGTTTCTCCTTGTGACCCATTTGGTGATAGAAGAAGTGCAAGACCCCTCCTTTTTAGTTGATTGAGGTGTCCTTGTGTGAGGTGGAAGAGGATCTTGTAAGTTAACACCTTAGACGATATAAGCTTTGGGGAGGTGTTGCCCGACAACCCTCTTGACCTAAACTCTTGGGCGATATGCTATGCTGGTTTGGACGATATTTTGATTCTTGTATCTGTTTGTAACAGATGACACCTTCCTTTGGTTTGGTCTTGGATGACACACTTGAAGTTGTGACGGGCGTCACACCATTACTATGCTTTGTGTCGGCCGATAGGCCATAAGTTAATAGGTTGGATGATAGATCCGTTTGTTGGTTGCTTGAGTTTAGAACACCAGACTTATACATAGCTGGTGGGCATGGCTGGTAGTCCTGTGACGGGCGTCACATTAGCCTAGTGTGTCGCCCGACATGCTCAGTGTGAGGGCGTTGTAGCTGGTATGCCCGATGTAGCGTCGTGGGTATGGCTGAGTGTGTCGGCCGTCATAAGATGAGCTTTATGTTTGAGACTTAGGTGAGGGCATGATGCCCGACACAACCTTTTAGTAAGGGCTTAAGTCACCTCTAGTGAGGGTCCCGTCAGACATAGAAACCGAGGTGTTAATCTGATACCACGTTTACCATGATGATGGTCTGTGCTATGCTTAATAATGATGATGGCAACGTTAGTCCCTTTTATCTTAATCATCATAATCATCGGTATAATACCCAAGAATAATAATGAGCATGTAACGTAGAATGTTATGAGGCATGATTAAGAAAAGGATATAATCCCTACTGTCACTTTGTGTTGATAATGCACTTAATCCTAAATGTTACCCTGTGTTAATAATATAAGTCTCTAAGTTATTCATGTTGATTATTGAATGATGCTAACCATGCATGTAATGCATAGCCAAATGAAAGGCTATGAGGAATGATTATATGTGAACAATGAGATGATAGATACATTACGAATGATGTTCCATGATGACGATGTAAGCCTTGAGAGGCAGTGGAAATACATGATGAGGGATTGAGATCCCATGGTATGTGATGATCCTTGAGATATATCTGGATGGTTGGCAAGAGGCCAAATGATAACATGTGACGTTGGATCCTTGAGATGGATCAGGTTGATGTGATTACAATAAAAGCATAATGTTGAGTTTTATGTTATTTATTCTGTTATAGTTTGCATGTTATACAACTTGGTTGAACCTTGCAATCCATCTAAAAGACACTAAATAATCACAGTGAAATACATCATGTAGTTGCCCTGACCATAGATCCATCATCGTCAGGAATTTGGTGATGGTGAAATGGGTTCTCCTACGGGTTAACTCGGAGCGTATATTGTTGAATATGCGAGGTTGCTCCTAGCCTAAACTGAGGAGGTAAGAGTGCAACTTCAGTTGTAGACTCCAAGGTGCGGATTCAGGCCCGTAGCCCATATGTGTGAAGAGCATGGTGAACAGGCCCATGGCTCAGGATATGTGATTTAAGGAGCATGAATGCGTTCATGGCTCAGAGCACGGTGAATAGGCTCGTGGCTCAGTTTCACTAGCACTGATGCCTGTACCGAGGTGGGCTAGGTAGTGGGTAGCCTGACCCTGTGGCTAAGACCACTTCAGCATGAGACTGCGATCCTACTTGTGTTGTACTCGTGCACTGACCACGAGGTGGGAGGTCATGGAGTCCGGCTCTTCCATGTGACCTTGTATGGCACCGGCTCCGGATTTCGCAGCCGTCGGTTGGATTTGAACGGTACGGTTCACTTCCTCAGGGCATAAAAATATGTAATCCAGCCGTATAGTATATATTGTTTAAGGCAAAACACGGAACATTGGTTGAGGCCTTGGTTGTGTAGTTACATCTTGTAGTTGCTTATATGTCTCTCAGGATATGTGGCGATATATCTTATATGTTCCTCATGCAACATAACAATATATCTTATCTTGTCAATCATGTTCCATTGAGAGATACTTGGTTATATGCCTTTTGTACAACTGGTAAGCTTGTCGGTAAGAATAGCTTTGCTTTTCATAGACTGCTCTTGTTATACCTATTATCAGTTATCTGCTGTTATAGCTTTATCTTTCTGAGGTTCTGTAGTTGCGGTGGGGAGTTATGTTTCCCGCTGGGACAATGTTCAATTGTCTCACTCCGCTGGTTTACACCCTTTTTAGGTGGTCGAGCTAGACGTGGTGGTGGTCGTGGTGTTGCGGCCGAGCAGTAGAAGGCAAGCGATGGATATGCTGCTGTTTTGGATGTTTTGTAGTAGAGTCTAGAGTCATCCCTGTACTCTCAGGTCCTTGACGGTGTTTTGACGATGTATGATCGTTGATGTTTTGTATATCCTGCTGTTGGCCGGATGTGGGCCTTCATGCATATGAACAGGTGGAGAACTCATGTGATGGATGAACAGCTGTACCTTTAAGCTGTGGACACGTATCAGATCTTGTATATGTATATATGACCTATTTTTGTGCAGGATGAGGACTTGAATGTAATAGTTTTCAGTTTATTAGCTTTCCACAAACGGTTTTAATTAACCCGTGTTTTCGATAATCTATGGTTATGGTGATTTCCGCACGTTTTCGCGTAACACCTCGCTGTCTGTGTGATAGTGGGATGTGTTGCCACAAGTTTTGGTATCAGAGCATTAGGTTCGCTGAGTCTACAGGGATTTAGGACTAGGTCGTCTGTTCTTGTGTGTTGTCCAAATTTTCTGACAATCGTCTTCTGCCCTCAGCGGAAGAAAAGTCAAGATGTCTGGAAACCATGAAGAACACTCAGCTGAATACAACGATGCTGCTTCAGCTGAAGGATAGGCACATGGAGATTGGGTGCCTGAGGTCCCCCAACCTGACCCAACCATTCTTGAACACCCTGCCTATCAACAACTTATGGGGAAGCTGACGGCTACGATGAATCTCATGGTTGAGCGATTGCCAGTGCCTCCTCCGAGAGCACATGTTCCCCATGAAGAAGCATCAGGTATTGGGAAGACCTTCGAGCGGCTTTGCCGAGTCGGAGCTTCGGAGTATGCTGGAACGGCTGATCCAGCGGATGCAGATCTATGGCTGAAAAGTCTTGAGAAGGCTTTTCGGATCCTTGACATCCCCAAAACAGACAAAGTAAAGCATGCTGTCTACATTCTGAAGGGTAGTGCTGGTCATTGGTGGACCATCGAAGAAGAGAAGCAGCCTGGTGATGTGATCTGTTGGGAAGTGTTTTGATGTGAGTTCGTCAGCAGATACTTTCCGAAGACGTATCTGGATGAAAAGATCAGTCAGTTTGAGAGCCTGCGATAAGGAACGATGAACATCACCGAGTATGAAGCCAAGTTCATGGATCTGTTGAGGTTTTGTCCTCACATGGCGGCAACAGATGAGGAGCAGATCAGACGTTTCGAGAAGGGTCTGAGTTCTGAGTTGACAACACCTGTGTCTGTGTTGGAGAACCGAGAATGGTTTGCTACGTTCGTGGAATCTGTTCGAAGGATTGAGAGGTCAGTAAGGGAGAAAAGAGAGTCCATGTCTCATAAAAGACCTGCTCAGTTTCAGGGACAGAGGTTTGGTGGCTTTAAGAAGCCCAGGTTTTCATCACCGTCAGTGATGAGAGGTTCTGGTGTACCGTCCCAGTGGTCTCCAAGTAAGGGGAGAGGTTATGTTTCTTTGCCATCCAAGGTGCATAGTACAGCTTCTGTGGCAGTGACATGGCCAGCAAGGCCACGATTTGAGGACAGGACATGTCATCTTTGTGGACAAGTCGGGCATTTCAGGCTCAATTTCCCGAATAGAGGTGTTGAAGTAACACAGCAGCCGAGACAGAATCATCAAGGGTCAGAAAGACAACAACCCAGTGGTAGCAGAGGGCGAGGATGCGGTCAGGCGTCGCAAGCAGGATCGTCTGCTCAAGGAAGCAGAGGACGTGGACAACAAGCAACGACTCGATTCTATGCTATGAGTCATCCGGAGGCGATAGTCAACCCGCGAGTAGTGACAGGTCAGATGGAATTATTTTATTCTGATATGTCTTCTTCTTGCTTTATATCTGTTCTGGTTGACCCGGGTGCTACGCACTCTTTTATCGCCTATAGTATGCTTGAAAACTGTCGTTTACCTGTTAGTCGTAAGAAGGATAGTTTGTTGTTAGAAACCCCTCTTGATGGTTCCGCGTTGCTTCAAAAAGAGTGTCCATCTTGTGTCTTGTCTTTCTCGGGACACTGCATCCAAGTGGATCTTATATCGCTCGATATGCAAGGTTTCGATGTCATCCTCGGGATGGATACCTTAGAGAAGTATAAGGTTGTCTTGGACTGTGGTTCCAAGCAGGCGGTGTTTGATGATGCTGGAGAGAAGTGGATCTTCCAGGGAGATAGGAAGATTCTTCCGACGTGTCTGATATCAGTTATGGTGGCGGATAGGTTGTTATGACAAGGATGTGAGGCGTTCTTAGCTCATGTGGTAGATATCGTTGTGGATACCAAGGCGAAAGGTCCTAGTCTCGAGGAGGTGACTATTGTTCAGGAGTTTGCAGATGTGTTTCCTGAGGAGTTCCCTGGTGTTCCCCCTCCCCGAGAGATTGATTTTGAGATCAATCTGGTCCCAGGGATGCAGCCAGTTGCACAAACACCGTACAAGATGGCTCCAGTTGAGATGGCAGAGTTGAAGAAGCAGTTACAAGAGTTGCTGGACAAAGGCTTCATCCGACCGAGCACGTCGCCTTGGGGTGCTCCTGTGTTGTTTGTCAGAAAGAAGGATGGTTCGATGCGGTTGTGTATAGATTACCGGTAGTTGAACAAGGTCACAATCAAGAACAAGTACCCATTTCTGAGGATAGATGATCTGTTCGATCAGTTGCATGATGCTACAGTGTTTTCGAAGATCGATCTACGGTCCGGATATCATCAACTGAGGATTAAAGTGGATGACATACCAAAGTCTGCTTTCAGGATGAGGTATGGTCACTTCGAGTTTGTGGTTATGCCGTTTGGGCTAACCAATGCACCTGCTACTTTCATGGATCTGATGAACAGAGTGTTCCGTCTGTTCTTAGATCAGTTTGTCGTAGTCTTTATAGATGACATTTTGATCTATAGTCGGGACAAGCAAGAGCATGAGCGACATCTTCGTCAAGCGTTAACTCTTCTTCGCCAACATCAGTTGTATGCCAAGTTTAGTAAGTGTGAGTTCTGGTTGGAGGAAGTGACTTTCTTGGGTCATGTGATATCTGCTGAAGGGGTCAAAGTAGATCCGAAGAAGGTGGAATCCGTTGCGGATTGGGAGCAACCGAAGACGCCGACAGAAGTCCATAGTTTCCTTGGTTTAGCAGGATACTACCAGAGGTTTATCAAGGACTTCAGTACAATTGCGTTGCCGATGGCGAAGTTGACCAGAAAGGATGTACCTTTTGTTTGGGATGATCGATGTCAGCAAGCTTTCCAGAGTTTGAAGGAGAAGCTGACTAGTGCTCCAGTGTTAATCCTGCCAAAGCCTGGGAAGGGCTATGTTGTTTTCTATGATGCTTCCAAGAAAGGTTTAGGTTGTGTGCTGATGCAGGAAGATCATGTGGTTTCTTTTGCCTCGCGACAGCTCAAGAAACATGAGGAGAACTATCCGACTCATGACTTGGAGTTGGCGGCTGTGGTTCATGCATTAAAGATTTGGAGACACTATCTGTATGGAGAAGTGTGTCAAATCTTTACGGATCATAAGAATCTGAAGTATATCTTTTCGCAACATGAGTTGAACATGCGACAACGTCGATGGATGGAGTTGATCAATGATTACGACTGCACTATCAAGTATCATCCTAGCAAGGCAAACGTGGTAGTTGATGCGCTGAGTAGAAAGTCTTCTTCTCTTTCTTCAAAGAAGGCACGGTTGAGTTCTCTGGTATGCCATAGGAGAGATATGTTTGTTTTGCTGCGACAGATGAATGTACAGATGGAAGTTTCCTTGTTGCCTGGTCTTTTCGCACAGATGCAAGTCAAGCCTACGTTGAGACAGCAAATCAAAGATGCACAACAGACAGATGATGCGGTACAGTTGATCAGATCAGAGTTCGGCAGTGAAAAGCGTGAAGGGTTCCATGAGTCCGAGGATGGGCTAGTTTGCTATCGTGAGAGGATGGTGGTTCTAGATGTTGATGATCTGAGGAAGTTGGTGCTCGAGGAAGCACATATGTCGATGTATGCTATGCATCCAGGTGTCACCAAGATGTATCATAGTCTGAAGGACTTGTATTGGTGGCCTGGTTTGAAGAAAGATGTAGCTGAGTTCGTAGCGAGATGTGCAGTTTGCCAGCAAGTGAAGGCTGAACATCAGAAGACGTCATGTACGTTGCAACCTTTACCGATACCGCAGTGGAAATGGGATCATATAACCATGGATTTCGTAGTTGGTCTACCCCAGACAACTAGGAATCATGATTCCATTTAGGTGATAGTGGACAGATTGACGAAGTCTGCCCATTTCCTACCAGTGAAGACAACATATACATGTGAGAAACTCGCTCGAGTGTATGTTGATGAGATAGTACGTTTGCACGGTGTGCCAGCAACGATAGTTTCTGACAGAGGTCCTCAGTTTACGAGTCGTTTCTGGGAACAGTTACACAAAGTGTTGGGAACGCAGTTGAGGTTCAGTACATCTTTTCACCCACAGACAGATGGACAGTCTGAAAGGACTATTCAGACTTTGGAAGATCTCCTTCGAGCTTGTGTTTTACAGTTTCTAGGCAACTGGGATGTACATCTTAGTTTGATAGAGTTTGCCTACAACAACAGTTATCAGCGGAGCATTGACATGGCTCCTTACGAGGATTTGTATGGAAGGAAGTGCAGTTTCCTTTGTGTTGGTATGAGTCTGGTGAGTATCAGCTTTTGGGTCCTGAGTTAGTACAACAGACAACAGAAAAGATCAAAGTGATACAACAACAGTTGAAAGTGGCACAGGACAGGAAGAAGTCTTATGCAGACAATCGCCGACGACCTTTGGAGTTCCAAGTAGGAGACAAAGTGTATCTTAAGGTCTCTCCATGGAAAGGTGTGCTAAGGTTTGGTCAGAAGGGTAAGTTAGCACCCATGTATATGGGGCCTTATCCAGTCATAGCACGTGTTGGCAAGGTAGCTTACGAGTTAGAGTTTCCTCCAGATTTGCACAGGTTACATCCAGTGTTCCATGTCAGTATGCTGAAGAAAAGTCATCCAGATTCAGGTACAATGATATAGCCAGTTGAGGTTGAGCTTGATGAAGATGTGACCTATGAGGAAGGTCCTGTGGCGATCCTTGACAGAAGGGTCAAGAAGTTGAAGAGGAAAGACCTGGTTCTTGTGAAGGTTCTTTGGCAGCGTCGTGGCGTTGAGGAAGCCACGTGGGAGCTTGCGGAAGAGATGAGGAGGAAGTATCCCTCACTTTTCTCTTCGGATTTCGGGGACGAAATCCCTTGAAGGGGGTTAGCTTGTAAGGACCCTGACCTTCGTTTAGGGCTTACCCTGTTTGTTTTGCTTAACCTTGGTGCTTTGATGCTTGCTAATCACCTTTAGTGGTGATTAGGGTTTGGTTGTGCTTTGTTGAGAGTTGGAGGGGATACTCGCAAATAACCCAAGTCTGGGGTTTTGTGGGCAAGTTTGCCACCTTGTGAGGTGTTCCTCTCTCTCTTTGCTTCCTCTAGGGTTGAGAGGAAGGCTTGGGCTCATTGCTTGAGTTCTTTTGGGCCTGGTTGAGCTTGTTTGGGCCTTGAGGTGCCTTGTTTTGGCTTGGTTGAGCTTTGTGTCGCCCAAGAGATGTTTGTGTCACCCAAGATGGAGAATGTATCGGCCTAGGAGTGTTTGTGTCGGCCAACATGGAGTGTGTCGCCCGAGGAGCAACATGTTGTGTCGCCCATGATGCTTGCCCTAGCCTTGATCTTGTTTAGTGGACACTTGGAGCACATCTTGGACATGTGTATGGAGCTTGCTAGAGTAGTGGCTCGTGCACTAGGACAAGTGTCCCTAGGCAAGTGACACCTTGCTTGAACCAACCTTGTTTTCTTCTCCCTTTCTTTCTATATAGGAAGTTCTTTCCTTAGCTTAAGGTCCCTTTGGTTCCTCTCCACCTTGTTGCACGACACAACCCCTCTACCTTGCTAGTGGTGGCTGATATCCCCTTGAAGAAGAAGAGTGGTGGCCGATACACCCTTGGAGGAGAAAGCTTGTTGGCCGACACACCTTGGAGGAGCAAATGGTGGTTGACATCCCTTGAAGCTTGG
Organism: Alisma plantago-aquatica; assembly: GCA_963693085.1. Taxonomy (NCBI): domain Eukaryota; kingdom Viridiplantae; phylum Streptophyta; class Magnoliopsida; order Alismatales; family Alismataceae; genus Alisma; species Alisma plantago-aquatica. Next base: position 785,410,985 of record OY856413.1, read on the forward strand.
AGCTCTTCTTCTTCTTTGGAGCTTGGAGCTTAAGGGGGTTGCATAACTTCTAACCCTAACTCCATTATCCCTTGCTATGATCTTGTTTACATGTTAATAGCTTGGTTTCTTGCTTAGCTTTCTTGTTGTCCGATCCTTGTGATCTAGGGTTTGTAGGTGAGCAATACTCCTTTCTCCCCTTGGTCTAGAGGAGTGAGCTTGGGTTTCTAGTAGCATGAGAAACACCCCTTTTTCTTAGCCGATTGAGGTGAGCTTGTGTTCTAATTGCTTGAGCAATATTCTCCTCTCACCATGGGCTAAAAGGTGAGCTCGGTTAGTGGTGACTCTTTTCTAGGGTTTCTCCTTGTGACCCGTTTGGTGATAGAAGAAGTGCAAGACCCCTCCTTCTTAGTTGATTGAGGTGAGCCTCTTCTTGACCCACTAGGGTTCGGGTGTCCTTGTGTGAGGTGGAAGAGGATCTTGTAAGTTAACACCTTAGACGATATAAGCTTTGGGGAGGTGTTGCCCGACAACCCTCTTGACCTAAACTCTTGGGCGATATGCTATGCTGGTTTGGACGATATCTTGATTCTTGTATCTGTTTGTAATGGACGACACCTTCCTTTGGTTTGGTCTTGGATGACACACTTGAAGTTGTGACGGGCGTCACACCATTACTATGCTTTGTGTCGGCCGATAGGCCATAAGTTAATAGGCTGGATGATAGATCCGTTTGTTGGTTGCTTGAGTTTAGAACACCAGACTTATACATAGCTGGTGGGCATGGCTGATAGTCTTGTGACGGGCGTCACATTAGCCTAGTGTGTCGCCCGACATGCTCAGTGTGACGGGCGTTGCAGCTGGTATGCCCGATGTAGCGTCGTGGGTATGGCTGAGTGTGTCAGCCGTCATAAGATGAGCTTTATGTTTGAGACTTAGGTGAGGGCATGATGCCCGACACAACCTTTTAGTAAGGGCTTAAGTCACCTCTAGTGAGGGTCCCGTCAGTCATAGAAACTGAGGTGTTAATCTCATACCACGTTTACCATGATGATGGTATGTGCTATGCTTAATAATGATGATGGCAACATTAGTCCCTTTTATCTTAATCATCATAATCATCGGTATAATACCCAAGAATAATAATGAGCATGTAATGCAGAATGTTATGAGGCATGATTAAGAAAAGGATATAATCCCTACTGTCACTTTGTGTTGATAATGCGCTTAATCCTAAATGTCACCCTGTGTTAATAATATAAGTCTCTAAGTTATTCATGTTGATTATTGAATGATGCTAACCATGCAGGTAATGCATAGCCAAATGAAAGGCTATGAGGAATGATTATATGTGAACAATGAGATGATAGATACATTATGAATGATGTTCCATGATGACGATGTAAGCCTTGAGAGGCAGTGGCAATACATGATGAGGGATTGAGATCCCATGGTATGTGATGATCCTTGAGATAGATCTGGATGGTTGGCAAGAGGCCAAGTGATAACATGTGACGTTGGATCCTTGAGATGGATCAGGTTGATGTGATTACAATAAAAGCATAATGTTGAGTTTTATGTTGTTTATTCTGTTATAGTTTGCATGTTATACAACTTGGTTGAACCTTGCAATCCATCTAAAAGACACTAAATAATCACAGTGAAATACATCATGTAGTTGCCCTAGCCATAGATCCATCATCGTCAGGAATTTGGTGATGGTAAAACGAGTTCTCCTACGGGTTAACCCGGAGCGCATATTGTTGAATATGCGAGGTTGCTCCTAGCCTAAATGGAGGAGGTAAGAGTGCAACTTCGGTTGTAGACTCCATGGTGCGGATTCATCCCCATAGCCCATATGTGTGAAGAGCATGGTGAACAGGCCCATGGCTCAGGATATGTGATATAAGGAGCATGAATGCATTCATGGCTCAGAGCACGGTGAACATGCCCGTGACTCAGTTTCACTAGCGCCGATACCTGTACCGAGGTGGGCTAGGCAGAGGGTAGCCTGACCCTGTGGCTAAGACCACTTCAGCATGAGACTGCGGTCCTGCTTGTGTTGTACTCGTGCACTGACCACGAGGTGGGCGGTCGTGGAGTCCGACTCTTCCATGTGACCTTGTATGGCACCGGCTCCGGGTTTTGCAGCCGTCGGTTGGATTTGAACGGTACAGTTCACTTCCTCAGGGCATAAAAATACGTAATCCAGCCGTATAGTATATATTGCTTAAGGCAAAACACGGAACATTGGTTGAGGCCTTGCTTGTGTAGTTACATCTTATATTTGCTTATATGTCTCTCATGATATGTGGCGATATACCTTATATGTTCCTCATGCAACATAACAATATATCTTATCTTGTCAATCATGTTCCATTGAGAGATACTTGGTTATATGCCTTTTGTACAGCTGGTAAGCTTGTCGGTAAGAATAGTTTTGCTTTTCATAGACTGCTCTTGTTATACCTGTTATCAGTTATCTGCTGTTATAGCTTTATCTTTCTGAGGTTCTGTAGTTGCGGTGGGGAGTTATGTTTCCCGCTGGGACAATGTTCAATTGTCTCACTCCACTGGTTTACACCCTTTTTAGGTGGTCGAGCTAGACGTGGTGGTGGTCATGGTGTTGTGGCCGAGCATCTAGACGAGCAGTAGAAGGCAAGCGATGGATATGCTGCTGTTTTGGATGTTTTGTAGTAGAGTCTAGAGTCATCCCTGTACTCTCAGGTCCTTGACGGTGTTTTAACGATGTATGATCGTTGATGTTTTGTATTTCCTGCTGTTGGCCGGATGTGGGCCTTCATGCATATGAACAGGTGGCGAACTCATGTGATGGATGAACAGTTGTACCTTTAAGCTGTGGACACGTATCAGATCTTGTATATGTATATATGACTTGTTTCTGTGCAGGATGAGGACTTGAATGTAATAGTTTTCAGTTTATCAGCTTTCCGCAAACGGTTTTAATTAACCCGTGTTTTCGATAATCTGTGGTTATGGTGATTTCCGCACGTTTTCGCGTAACACCTCGCTGTCTGTGTGATAGTGGGATGTGTTGCCACACTAACAAAGAGACCCAAGTTAGCATCCCAGTTTCTAACTTGATTTACCACCCTCTTGGGCGTTCAGCATCCGCCACAGGAGTGGGTGAGGGGGAGAGATTGTCTCTCTTAATTCCATCATTGGGATATTTATATATAGGACGATTTGTGAGAAAATAGCAAAACAATCCAAAATGGGCATTTTCTACATTTAATTAGTCTTCTTCAACCTCTATTGTGTCACTTTTAACTAAATGGCCTGCTTGACCCAAAATCATGGTAAAAGCATCTCTTAACCCTACTTCAACCACTCGCTGCATGCATCAACCTATACCAACCATACTTCAACTTAGAATTATACACATCAACCATGCACCGGTCACTTGATTGGCCTAGATATGCATTAACAACTTGAAGGGGGTCAAGTGCATATGCATCATCTCTCTTGATCTAGATAAAGAAAACACACATGTCGATCCAACCAATTGATGAAAAACATAAGGAACTTTTCTTTAAGTTGGAAACTTTTAGAGTTTAATTGAACCACATTTTAAGCATGGCTTCTTCACATCATTTAATACACATCTGAATTCTAACACCACATGATTTTTAATATTTTAATAAGTAAACTTAAAATAAATAACATAATTAAGAAAAAATAAAATACGATCAAATAAAGGCATGTGATATTCTCTCACACTAACTTTGCCATAGAGGTGCATAGTTCTATATATATAAGAGGTGGGATTTCACACCTTGTATAGGATCTGGCCATGCTCCAGTCTGCCCAACCCAACTTGAACCCCTTTTTTTGACATTTTTGTCAATTATGTTTCTCACACAACTCCCTCTACTTTAGTGGTGAAACAACCACACCACATGCCTCCATGCTTCCTTAAGAGCCCTTGTAGGCTTTGGCCAGACTTGCGCTGCCTCTACACAGTGGTGGCCGCTATTGATTCGACATGAGTGGCAAATCCTCATAATCCAGGTTTGACATGCTGCTTGTCCTTCTCCTTTCTTGATCTTGTCCTGTTATTTTCTTGTTACATTCTCCACATGTGAACAAACCCTTTCTTCCAATATTTAGGTTTTTATACTCCTACCCCACCATTATCATCTGTGATCTCATCATTATATTCTAGTCACTTTCTAGGTAGAACATGGATACACGATGGTTTCTGGAACTAAATTTCTATTTTTTTTCTAGAGTCTGAGCCCAATTTGCCAATAATGTCTCCCATCTCCTTGATTGTATAGTATTAAGAGTGCAAAATGTCCTATCACATTATTGTATAATATTAGGATCACACATATTAACTCTCTATTCTTTGGAATATATATTTTTGAGTTTGTATTTCAGACCACTATAAAAATATATCCCTGAGAATATGTTCAACATGTTTTTGTTGTAGAATAGCTTATTAACTATTGAGCAGCTAATGTCTTTGATGTGCATGACACATATGTCTAGCAGATTCAACTTCTGACTGTAAGGTAATAATAATGCACTCCTTATTTTCCAAGTCATTTGACAAGGGATCTCTTATGCCAGATGTCAGAAAGATGAAGAAGTTTAAAACCTAATAACTCATGTTTGCTTTTTTATTATAATTATTACAAGGGTCATGAGGGAGAAGTCCACTCCTATCACATGGGCATTAAACATAGCCTTTAGAGGTTTCTATAAGCCCCCATTTTATTGGGATGCTCCAAGTGAACACTCAATCTAGATCACGTGGCTAACATAATCGATTGTACTTACTAGTCAAGCCAATTAACAACCAACAAGTATAAGACCTCACAGTTGCATTGATAGTTTACTTAAGATTTATATGCAGACCTTGATGTGTAATAGCTTTACCAAGTCAACCCCAAGTGCAACCCCTCAGGTTACAATCTGGATCCCTACTTTTCATCTGGCATAGAATTGTAACATGTTGTTATAATAATTATGTACCATTTGACAATGTGATTATCTCAACTAGTACTTTGATAGCTAATCATATTTAAATCCCGTGATTAACAGTGGCGATGATTCAATATTTTGCACAACGGTGAATAGGAGCTACCTAACACTAACCAGGACCGTGCACCTGTCAATTGTTTGAATGTGTGGTAGGGTATGTGTGTGTTGCTTCCACAACTCTTCCTTATATTACTCAACAACAAGTACAAATCTAAATAAGGGACATGGGGCTATGGGAGGCATGCCTCTCCTTAGAAGAAGTCTAGAAAATAAATTATACATTCACTCTGTTGTTTGTAACCATATTAACTTTACATCTAAATTTTGTTGACTAACTTAAATATATTGTTGTATAGAATGGGAGAATATCATGGCATCAAACACGCAATAAACATGACTTTTTCCCCTTCTTATTCTAGTATCATCATATGGAATGAAGCTCAGGTCAACGAACGATTAATGAAAATTAAATATTAATCCAGAAAGTACAGAGTAGGAAATTATCTAGACATGAATACATCTAAAACTCCATTTTACATCCTTTGGAATTTCAAATTTGCAACTTTACTAAACAAGAAAGATTCGACAATCATGGAAACTAAGTATGTCAATCTATCTCTCCAGCAATAATCATAAACGAATAGCACAAGTTAACTTTTGTGCTTGATCACATCAACGTACATGGATTTTGAAACTAGGCCTATAGATCCCAATGGCAACCATAACCCGTGTCACCCTACTTCCATGTCTGTATGCAGCTTCTAAACTAAAGACAACATATAGGGATCCGAGCTACAGGAAAGGAGAGGGGTGGGGGGGGGGATTGCAAATTATCTGAAGAAAACTAGGAGGGCTGTTGATGGTGGCTAGATTAGGTGGCAATAAAATGAAAAGTATATTTTATCAAGAGAGGTGAAGGTGATCAATGGGACCCAATATTGCTAAAACAAAGTCCTTGTTTTTCCTAAAAGCCTCATAAATTATCATTGTCTGAATGTGTCTTCGGTCATCTCAATGTTTGTTGTTAATATCCGCCACTGCTCAGCGCCCGACCACCTCAATAACCCAAAACCATGACAAGGCCCCCAGACCAGTGCTGTGCCATGTTTGATTTAGGTTGCGGAAATTAATTCAGCATCGGACAGATCCATATCACTCAACCAAAAGGGTTCACGTGCTGAACGAATTTATAAAATTTTTTAGAACGGAGCAATCATATCCGGATTTGCTTTTGCATAGCAGGTCAGGGTGCAATGACCGAGCTAGCCCAGCATTCGGATTTGGGGTCCATGTAGATACGGTTTTATCCACACGATTACTAATTGTGAATCCATCCCTGTTTCTGTGGTGGCCTGTATCCGTCAAGTCCTTTTCCCCGGAAAGAAGATGACCGGATAATGAGGGATTTCCCTGGACAAGTAGAAGAAAGTTAAAGAGAGAAGTTCCTGTGGTTGTGGGTATTTTTGGCCACTTGGTATTTTTTTCTTACGCGGCAACTCGTTGAGCAGTAATCCACCTCCAAGTCAGAGAGAGAGAGAAAGAGAACCACAAATTACACCTAGCAGTTGCTTCGGGGACAGTTGGTAGGGGACTGGTTCCATACGAATTAAAGCAGCGGTCGATTTCTGCAGGTTGGCGAGCCACCCAGCCAAGTAGCCAATGCTCCACATTCTCTGGCTACTGCCCGGATATGACCCCCTCCATCGCTTTCTGAGGATTCAGGATGCATGACCCTTCGATCGCAGTGGAGTAAACACAATCCATCTAATTACGGTGCATGTTTGTGGCATCTTGCACTCCACCTATCACAACGGAAAGGGAAGGAAGCCTCATCCTTCCGTAGTGTTTGGTAGGAGTATAGCTGTTACCCGCAAGTCTAGTGAACCCTTGCATCGCAATCTTTACTATCGCTCATCATTTATCCTAAAACGACTTGCCAACCTAAAGCGTAAGGAAAATTCTTCCCAAGCGCAAGTTGCACCTGTGTGCTGAGTCGAGCATTAGGAATTCGCACATCCAGCCAATGGCGGATCTAAATATCTTAACTAAGTGAGACCATGACATAACAAACCATTTCTCTTCTCCAATTTAAACAATAAATATAATATTGCAACCATTATTATGGTTGTACTGAGAAAAAAAAACACTTATATGGAAAAAACAAACATTATATACTTAGGAAATTACATGACTTGAAAAATTACATATAGAGAAACTACATGATTGCAAGATTCCAAGTTGTATCCAAGTTCCCTTGAGCAATACCAGTTCTTGACTAAATCTAAATATTCGGGACTGAACCTGAATATTTTTGAAGTTGGCTAAATGATGACCAATTAGTTATGCTTGTATTGATTTTATTCTCGACAATATTTTCCTTCCGGATTGAATGTTTCTTCACACTAAGCAGATGCGTGGTATTTAACTTCATGTGTCTCTATTTGCTTCTCTTGGTCGGCACCATCTGACAAAATGAAATAGTTGTATAGAAAATATATAATTCCATTATATATATTATATGAGATTGTCTTGCCTATGAGCCACGAGATGATGTATATGTAGATAGAAAAAGACAGAGTCAATTTAGGAGAATTTTTCTTATTTCTGTATGTGTTCTCTTGGGTATCCAAATGATAAAAAGTACCTTAAAGTAATTGACTTTTTTTATTATCATATTTTATTAAGAAAGGGAGATAAGTTAGCACATGTATCTCTCTCGCGTTAAACATGCCAAGAATAAAAATACAACAAGAGTCATCCCTCTCACTATTGGGTCGGGTTCAACCTGACCCAACCCTTGGAACCTGACCATAATCCAACCCATAACTTACTACATGTGGGCAAGGGTTTTTGACTTTAGGCCTGCGGTTTATTGGGTTAGGGTTTAGCTAAATCCAAACGAGGATCCAATGACCTCACGTAAAATATTTATCACATATTATACGTTATATAGACATTACTTTATTATATGCTACGATAAAAAAGTCAAAATGGCTATATGTAACTCCTTGTTTTATATTGAGAAGATAATATTTTAGTATTCGATAGGCCTTATAAATTTCTTTTACACCAACAAATCATTCTATACTTTATCAAACTATGTTCATGCCCATTACTGATTTTTCCCCCTTTTACATCAATTGCGTTACTTCAAATTTTTATTTTTAATTCGTAGAATGATGTTACCTAAGGTTATATATAATAATATTAATTTATCTTGATTATATTTAGAGATAAGAAGTCGAACTACCTATATATAATTATCGATTATCACTTTTAGAAGCCACCAACGCAGTGGGAGGTTGTTCTCGTCAATTGCTTTGATTGTCCTTTAGACAATCTATGTTGATTTGACACTACAGTCATGGCATTATTGTTTCCAAATTCACTTTTTCTCCTTGTCACTCGACCACATCACTCAATTAGGAATTTTCATCTTGTAATGGTGGGTAAATAATTTTATAAATGACTAATACTTAGTTATATGTTAACTAAAAGGCAATGTTCATACACAAATCCTTATTACCATTTTATCAACACAACAATTATATATAAAATTTACGTCGTCAATTGCTTGTGATGTTCAAAGGTCCTTGTACATTAATTTAACAATATATTTGTCTCACAACTGACCTAAATTTCTAGCACTCATAAATGAATTTGAAGTATGAACGTTAACAACTATGTATGTACATTTTGTGATGTAAATACACTCCAACATTGATTTATTTTGATGAAAGAAATTGAAAATCTAGGTATGTCATAATCTTTATATTGCCAAAAAATATCAGCATGGCATGGACCCGAACCCGACCCATAACCTGGGATATAACATGAGATGGATTTGGGCCTATAACGTGTAAAAGATTGTCAGTTGTGACCCGACTCATGACCTATTAGTTAAATCCGAGTCTGGTTTTGGAATTTAATAAATCCTTAATAACCTAAACAAATGCTCAACCATATTCTCCACCTCCATAATCACTCACTTCTCTCCCCCCTTCCTTATATTTTCTCTTTTGTTTCTCTCCATATATGTTATTTCCTTATTTTCTATCTCTCACTCCTCTTTTTGTTGTATCCTATATGCCTTCCACCATGATCTCTCTAACTTTCAAGATGAAAATAACTCTCTTTCATGTTCTCCCACCTTTCTATTCTTTTACCTAGTCAAACAAATCTATAATAACAGTTATGACTATAAAAAGGAAATGATATAAATAGTAAACAATCAATTATAAGGGCCACAATCGACATTTTATGGAATGTGAGTGAGGTCATGCTCGGTTTTGTCTTCGGACCAAGAGGGTATGTCGAGCGCCGCATGAGACTGTTGGTATGTATGCCCAGAGAGTCAATCATATGATGATTGTAATGGAACAACTTGTAAATGATTTGATTAATAATAAAGGCAATCTTCCAATTTATTCTATTTTATTCATTAATGAGATAATGATGTTACATAATAAATGTCTAAAGAATGATATTACTCAATGATATATGCCTCCAGGTTGAGGACCTGAATAATGAGATCATGCAAATGTTAAGAGTATATACATTCTTGTTATGTCCCTAGTAAGTTATTGTTGTGGAAGGCTAATAGACAAAAATAACACTTATGACTAGAGTGTGTGTTGGTTAATGACAAAATCTCATTAGTCATGCTATATGATATCAAGCCAAACACATAGATACTTGTTAGAGAACAGTGTATCAGACAGACACATCTTTAGAGTGATACGTGGAAACTATGATATGTAGTCAAAATTAGCTCTCATAGTGATGGTGGTGATTGTGGTTCTTAGACATGAAATCATTACACTCATCACATGTTGTTTGATGTACTTTATGATCATAAAACATGACCTTGAATAAGGGTTGCCATAAAGGTGATGTTCAAATACATTATAACACATGCGAATGACTGTGACATCCCAACTCGAACAAAACACGATTACATACTAACCAGCGGATTACCAAAAATCATAGGAAATTAAAACCAATTTACAACAAGCACCATAAGATGAGACATGTTGCTTCTGCTACCAAAATTTCTTTTCATAACATATTTTCAAAGTACTACAACATAATTTCCCATCATCGTGCTACATGAACGAACTGTTCCACATGCTGATTTATTACATCAAGGCATAGTCACAAATTCGGTATTTGGGATACGTTCGGTCGAGCTGAAAAATTCGGGATTCGGGAATTATGCGGGAAATTTGGGTAAAAAGCGGTCAACGTACGATAAAAATACGGTCAACGATTCGGGAAAAATTCGGCAAAAGATCGGAGGATTCATATATATATATATATATATATATATATATATATATATATATATCTTTGTGTATGTTTGTGTGTGTATTGCACATATATATAACACAATACATATAGTGCATGCTATATAAGTACATATCTATACATCTATTGCAACATATGTAACACATACATGATACATATATATATATATGTGTGTGTATTTACATATACAAACATGCATATATATATATATATATACACACACACACACACTCAAATTAAGTTAGTCTTAAATAGTAGAAAACGGGAAGAAAACATCAAATTCGTGAATAATACAGAAATAAAACGTAATATATTGTAACTATGCTCAAATTGGGAATTATTCGTTTGTTTGATACGTCTAGGGAAAAAATCGCATTTTAAACGCGACTTTTTCAAAAAGTCGGAGTATATTGTGACTATGCATCAAGGTACATAAGATGAAAACTGTACATCGATCATCATATGAGAAACATCAAAAACTCTCCCGAAGACCTGAGTGTTTAGGGACGACACATATGACTCTACTACTAGACACTATCTATCCACCATGTACGATACCTCTGCATATCATCTCAGCCACATGATCTTCATCTCACCAGACACGTCCACCTAAAAAGGTTATTAACCAGCGGCGTGAGACACACAGTCCCAGTGAGAAACATAACCCTCTACCAACTTTATTATTGTCACAAATAACTGAGCAGATAGATCAATTTAAACAACAAGTAATAACTAACCAGTTATGCAAGAAGGAATATGAAGAACATGTATATGAAAACTTATACAAAAGACCATTTAAAAGCATATGAGAAAGCTTACATCATACAAGGCCTCAACCAATGTTTCATATTTGCCCTAAATAAGGATACTTTATGACTTGATTACGAATTATTATGCCCTTCGGAAGTGAGTCATCCCACTCAAATCCAACCTTCGGCTGTGAAGCCCAAAATAGGTGCCATACAAGGTCATTGGGAGAGTCGGACTCCATGACCTCACCTCTTCGTGGTCAGTGCACGATAACCAAAGTAGGACCACAGTCTCTTGCTTGAGTGGTCTTAGCCACATGGTTAGCTCACATAGTCTACCCTTTTTATCTAGCCCGCCTTTGTATAGGTCACGGTGCTAGTATACTTGAGCCACATGCCAGTTCACCATGCTCCTGAGCCATGAACACATTCTTGCTCCATCACACTGAGCCATGGGCTTGTTCACCATGCTCTTATACACATCTTGAGTTTACAACCGCAGTTTCACTCTAATATTCCTATTTTCGGCTAGGAGAAACCCTGCATATTCAACAATATGCGCTCTGGGTTAACCCGCAGGAGAACCCATTTCACCATCACCAACTACTGACGATGATGGATCTATGGCTAGGGCAAACTACATGAAAGTTCATATGTATTTAGTTAATGCATTTTAAGTGGATTGTTGGGGAAACCAAGCTGTATTAAACAACCATATATAAAACATAAACAACATTAAATTCCATTATCATGTATCACACTGTTACTGTTACTCTCAATGCCCTCAAAAATCATCATATTTCCATGGGATATCAATCCCTCAGATCATCACATAATGTTACTGCCTCTCAAGGCTTCATCATCATACATCATCATGGGATAGAAATCCCTCATATGACAACTAGAGGATAACACCTCAATTAGGCACTCAGCCTTTATCAGGTCACCGGACCTTTCTCATCATATGGTGATACATGTTATCTCATCAACAAGGCACATCATCATTGCTCAGATATTGCACATATACCAAGTGCTACACAAAGCACACAATCATATAATAACCATAGCTCTTACGTGGCTATGAATTCAAATGATAATACATGCATGGTTAGGGAGCATATCAAGGAGATAACTTGATCACCAAATACAATCTTTAAAGAACATATCATGATTATCATATCATTAAGGTTAAGGTTTATAGGATTGGAACAATCATCTATTATTATGAACATATGAAGCATAAGTCATAGATAGTGTATGAAGAAATACACATTATTGTTACCATACCATGGGTATCCACCATACCCTATATCTTGTATCATCATGCCCACCATCCCTCAGGATTCATCTTTAGTGATCATACAATCATTATCAACCATCAAGCATTATCAAAGGTTCACCTACCATCAACCATAGGTAACTCCCATACTAATGTTCAAAACCTATTCACCATGTCTTATCATCATGATCAAAGATACATGCTCAAGGTAGCAAGATAACACACTATCATATAAGACTCAAGATAACTTTTAGGGTTATCGGGTTAGGGCACAACCCTCACTAGCAGTATTGCCTACCTTTACCAAAACCTGGCAACCAATGAACCCTCACTAAAGGGGTGTCGGGTAGGGTGCCAATCCTCACTCAAGGGTATCTGGCACCAACAACCCTAAGCACCATGCCTTCAGGCATACCGTGCAAGAACACCTCCAAAGGCCATATTGCCTAGACATACCTTAGGTTGTTACTAAGATATCAAACAACTCATGGATCTAAGCATGTCGGATTCCATGCTCAACCAACACATCTAATTCCTCTTGGGTTAAGCAAACTCACCATTGTTTTAGCCAAGAATCTCATAGCACCAAAAATACCAAGGTGCTCCCTAGGTCATCCCTACCAGGATTGACTTCCTCCTTACCACATCTAGGTTAATTTCTTTTAACAAGATATAGGTGTAACAACCTCTGTCATACTTGGTTCACCCAAGCCTCATTAGTCCTTATGTCAATCATGACACCATATCGTCCAACCCTCAACTGGTAATGTCTAAGATCTTATGCCACCCAGGCTCAACACATGTATCGGTCAAGCCTTCAAACCTAGAACCATACAAACTATCAAGCACATACCCATGTCGGGTATCCAACAAAGAGAAGGCATTTAACGGGCACGACATATCGGCCAGGGTAACATCTCTCCTTGTGGGGGTATCAGCCATGCACGTACCCTGGTGTTGCCCAAGCCATATACACATATGCACTTGTATCGGGTTAGGGTTGGGGATATCGGGCAGCATATCAAGGGACCATCCATAACGCCCAACTTCACATCTTTATCATCCATGGAGCACTATCTTGGGCAACACACCATGGCACCCAAGAGATCATCACAACAAGAGCACCCCTATCGGTCAATCTAGAGTTAGGGCAACCCTATCCCCCAAGACTCCATGTCGCCCAAGATGCCATGTCGGGCAACTAGGGTTAGGGTATCCATATCGCCCAAGGCACCACTTCTAGGGTTGTCGCCCACACCAACGATCATCCTATCAGGTTTCCTATACTAATAATGATACCTATCACCAAAGGCATCACCACCATATTACCCAAGATACCAACCAAGGGTTCAACACCAAGAACATGTCGTGCAACTAGAGTAGACCATCCATGTTTCCCGAGGAAACCCTATCACCCAAGCTAGGGTTAGAGATCCATATTGGCCAAGACACTACATTATCCAAGCTAAGGTTAGGGCTTCATATCGGCCAACCATCATATCTCCCATCAACATATAGGCCAAGAGCTAGAGTTCACCTCACAACTCAAGGAAGGAGGGGTGTTGCTCAAAACTCAACATCAATGCATGCCTACTCATGTCACCCAAGGTATCCAATAGGGTATATCGACCAACTATCATATCATCCAACCATCATATAAAGCATAGGCTCACCTCTCAAGACAATTAAGTGAGAGAGGGGTATTGCCTAAGAACTCACTGCCGTGCATCTTGGATCAAGGGATCCTAAGCTCACCTCTTAGCAAAAAAGTGAGAGAGGGGTATGTTGGTATGTATGCCCTGAGAGCCAATCATGTGATGATTGGTGGGATGCATTAAAATTGATTTGATAAACATCAAAGGCGAGCTTCCAATTCTTTCTGGTTCAGTCATATGAGATAGTGATAGAACAGATTGAATGTCTAGAGAATGACAGTACTCAATGACGTATGCCTTCAGGTTCATGACCTGAACGATGAGATCATATGGATGCTAAGAGTTTGTATATTCTTGTTATGTCCCTAGTCGGATGTCATTGTGGAAGGTAGATAGACAACAATGACACACAAGACTAGATTGTGGTGTTGGTTGATGACAGAATCTCATTAGTCATGATATAGAGATATCAAACCAAACACATAGGTACTTGTTAGAGAACAAGGTACCGGACAGACCCACCGTGAGTTTGACACATGGAAACATGAGATGGTAGTCACAGTCAGTACTCACAGTGATGGTGGTGAGTGTGATTCTTAGACCTGAAATCACTGCACTCAACACATGTCGTTGGGCACACTTTGACATCATCAAACGCAGTCCTGAAACATGGGTTGTTATAAAGGTGATGATTGGGTGGCTTTGACACATGGGGCTTTTGAGGGGTGAGTGATAGATATGGGATTTGTCCCTCCTGAGGGAGTTTGATATCCATGGCCACTTGATGAGTAGGATTGAGAAAGGCGTGCACGCATGTGTGAATCAGTATATGATACTGATGTCATACATATCTCTTCCAGTCTACTCTGAGATCAAGGAAGTGAATGAACGTTGACAGGATGACTGTTCCATGCCTCGAGTTCATTCGGGATATCAGTGACAAAGGAATTATACATTCGCTGTAACACCATTCACGGATTGTAGGATGAAAGTTGTTCTCCAACTTTCTACTTTCACTTGGGTAGCACTGATGTGTGACTAGGCACCGCTCTTTGCTTGTGAAGTCATAAGTGTTATGGACTTTCACTGCCAACGTGAAATGGACCTGCAGGGTCACACACATAGGATTTAACCTGGAAGAGGAGTTTTGTCCACAAAGCAACATTTAGATTGATTACTAAAGGAGTTTAGTAGTTCAATTAAACACTCAATCAGTCGATAGCTCAATATCGTATGGTTCAAGGTGTTGGACGCATTGATTGGAGTATCGGATTGATTGAAATCGCAATTGACTGATTTTGCCCAACCTGTGCTCCCAACCGATCGGTTCATGTGATGAACCGGTTGGATGAGGTTGCTGAACCGGTCGGCTGGAGTGTCCAGGCCGATCGGCTCATGCCCAGGTTGAAACGACCGGTTCAAGGGTTGAACCGATCGGCTCAACTGGTGCAACCGACCAGTTGGGAAAAGTCATGTCGGCAAGAATTTTCCTTTGATTTCAAATTGCCCAATTTGATTGGGAATAACATTGGTATTCGATACCAATTGGGAACGAAGCAAGGAAAGTCTTTTTGAGCCGGATTAGGACTATGAACCGATCGGTTCAGGGCACCAACCGATCGGTTGGAGTGCCCCAAACGATCGACTCAGGTGCAACCGATCGGCTCAATGGCCGAACCAATCGGTTCAGTTGTGAACCGATCATTTCAAGTTGCGAACCGGTTGCTTTTTGTGGAAAATTCTCGAACCCTTCTACTCCTGCTTTTAGTCCCGCATTGCCCGGGATGGAGAAACCTGTCCCATGACTCTCCTATATATATAGGGGTATTGGGGGCTTCTCATAGTACAGCTCAGTGCAACCAATTTCTCTGCAAGTTGTCGTTCTCTCTGGTTTTGGTAACCGTGAGAGAGCCCGAGCAAGTGCTTCCCGCAAAAGGGAGGTGCAGCAAGGGAAGGACAACTGCAGTTGCAACAGGAGGCAGGAGAGTGTGTTGGCGACTAGTACGTCAACAGGAGGGTGGGACTCCTTCCACTTCCTTGTGGAACAAGGAGAGTGGAGTTCCAGGTGGTCCGTGTGGACTACTACAGAGGCGGGAGGACACTGCCGCTTAGGAGGACAACTGTCATCCGACAGTCCGGTTCGAGTAGGAGTTGTCAGTCCCGGTGCGACCAGGAGCTGCACAGACACCGTCGAAGTCCGGAGTTGAAGACCGCGCATTGCGCGAGGTATTGTCGCCGAGCAAGCCTCGAGACAAGGTATGATTCCACAAACCATCCTTTCCTATTATATAGACGTTGACGCGTTTCCTCGGTATGGGTTGGGGAGAAAATTTTTGTTTCCGCTGCCTTCTCTGTCTCCCCTAAAACCCAACAGTGGTATCAAAGCCAGGTCAACTAGTCTATGTTTTAGGAATATCGATATGATCGATTTTGGTTTGTCGCCTTTAATTATTGCATACGATGCGAATAATATCGGCTTTATATATGTCCAATCCTAAATCCACAAATCCCTAATTACATATATGATATGTATTATTAATGCACTCGACACGTGTTGCCCTTAAACGAGTTTTGTGGTGGATGTGTGTAGCATGATTATGGCCGATAAACCCCTATCTGTGATTGGTTGTGTGTGGTTGCTTGCATCTCGGTCTGCGCACCGATCTTCCCTCTCTTTTTCCTGATGTAACTGAAATAATTTGAGATTCTTTCCTACCTTTACTCCCTCCGAATGTAACTCGGGGTTTCCTTTTTCAAGCAATGTAATAAATAGGATAGATTTTATTTCCTGTTATGTCAAAGACCGGCGGACATCAAGACGACTGCTCAGACGATTGGTTCAAGGTGTGAACCGATCGGTTGACCTTCCAGATGGTCGGTTCAAGGAGTGAACCGATCGGTTGATGACTGGTTCGAGGAGCGAGACGAGCGGGTGGCGGACATGACGAGATGCACGACGACCAGGCAAACCGATCGGTTGGAGGAGCCAACCGATCAGCTGGTGGCACCCAGACGACCGGTTGGAGAGTACAGATCATTCATGTGATGAGTTGATCTACTCGGAAGGCAAGGCACAGATGTTCATCTTGTACAGGTTGCATGTGATGTAGACCTAGATGACCCTGATTCCTCTTGGCTCGAGGAATCACATTAGGATGGCCATAATTATTGCTTTTTATCGTTTGTGCATGTTTTCTGTGGGATATAGCATGTATATGATACGTACTATGTATTGTGGTGATTGGATATGTATATGTATATAAAAACCAAATCCCTCATTAAAATATTAAGTCTTATATGCCTTCCATTAGCGACACACATGAAAAGCTCGATCGACCAAGCGTAGGTTACGCCAAAGCGTGGTGCGCCGTCTATCTTGTGGAAGTGTGAGGGGTAGACATGTAGGTTCTGCCAAAGCAGGGTGCATGTTTACCGTGTCGGCTTTTGGGTTAGACTTAACTGGTGATTCTTAGAGCGTCTAAGCCCAGAGGCAAGGAATGTTCATGGCAAAGTGTTGTGCATGTTCATTCAACAAGAGTTGCATATGATGCAATTGGCAAGAGTTGCCTACCTAAGAGATCTAAGTTTTGGGCGATCAGCCAAAGCTGACTCATGACTTAGAGGATTTTAGGATCTTGCCCACTAGAAGGTTGTACGCTGCAATCTTCCGAATTGATGGTGAGGGCTATCAATTTGAAGTAAAATAGTGGGAGCGATAATTAATTAAAGGCCTAATTATATAGTCAAACTTTCAAATCAATCAAATAAGTCAAAAATGAGTTTTGGACTAAAATTGCATATTTTCCTTTTTGTAGTTCAAATGGCAACAAACAACAACAACTTTTCTTTGCGATCAGTCCTTGACAAGGACAAGCTAAATGGGACAAACTTCCACGACTGGTATCGGACATTGAGAATTGTTCTCACTCAAGAGCGTAAGCTCTATGTCCTGGATACTCCAATTCCAGAGGAACCCGCTCCTAATGCACCAAAGACAGAAAGGGATGCTTACAAGAAGCATTCTGATGATGCCATTGATGCAAAGTGCTTGATGCTATGTTCAATGAACCATGAGTTGCAGAGGAAACATGAGAACATGGGTGTCATAGAGATGATTCTGCATCTCAGGAACATGTATGAAGATCAAGCACTGCAAGAGAGGTACAATGTTTCTAGGGCGTTGTTCAAGTGTGTCATGACAGAAGGAGATCCAGTTGGTCCTCACACACTCAAGATGATTGGGTATGTGGAGAACCTGCAGAGACTGGGATTTCCACTGAGCCAAGAGTTGGCTACTGACGTGATACTGCAATCGTTGCCAGAATCTTACAGTCAGTTTGTGATGAACTACAACATGAACAACTTTGATAGGCCACTGTCAGAGTTGTTGGGCATGTTGAGGACAGCCGAGTTACAGATGAAGAAGGACAAGCCTAATTCCATGATGGTGATCACAAGCAAGAAAGACAAGTCCAAGCGCAAGGGCAAGGGCAAAGCTAAGAAAGGTTTTGAAGCTAGCCAGGAGTCCAAGCCATCTTCAGCTCTCAAGGCCAAGGGAGGCGTGACAAAGAAAGGAAATTGCCACCATTGTCAAAATCCAGGACATTGGAAAAGGAATTGTCCTCTCTACCTGGAAGAACAAAAGAAGAAGGAGGCGACTAAAGCCTCTACTTGAAGGTGTCATGTAAATAAACTTGTAACACTTTTTGAGGTATATGATACCAAGATGTAAAGTGTAAAGCATTCTTACTTGGGGCAAGTGTTGCCTTTATAGATAGGAATACTTTAGTTTATTTTTCAGCCAATAAGGCATGTAATACAGTTATGAACTGCTATTTCATACTTTCCAATAGATAGAAACACTTTATTTTGCATATTGTATGACAATGATGGCAATTAATAAAGTTGTGTTTTCAATCTTAAAGATGTGATCTTTGTGGCAATGCCTTATTTTGTCTTGTGATATATGATATGCATAAGATAAGACGATACCTGAAAGTTATAGATAACTCAAACAATTTAATTAGCATTAATCATGAGAAATTCATTTCTAGTTTCCATATGATGGATAAAACTAGACTCTTTTGGTTAGAGAACCAGGAAGGGACATGAATATCTTGGACATGATTAATCAATCTTCACTAATGTAGTGGGAGAGTGATTATCCTATTAGGTATAATACATGTGATGTATTTACATACCTATTGGAATAAATGCTAATACTTCAAATGGTGTTTAGAGAAATACCAATATGAATATCTTGAAGTGTTCAAGATTATCATAAATGAAGTACAAATTTGGTAAAGTATTAATTCTTGATGAAATCAATGAATGAAATACTTGGACCAAATGTTTGAGATCCTTATGAGTGATTATGATAGTGTATCATAATAAACTCATGATTAAGGCATGGTGATGTCTGAATCAAGAAGGAATCATACTCTAAGGAGTTAGAGAATGATTATCAAATAACTGAATTCTTCTTAATAAATGAATACCCCACACTAATAAAAGAAATTAAGAATCACAAGGGTTGTGAGTTCTTATATTTTTTAACAGATACACCTCAATTATCTATGTGATGAGTTGTTCACATGATGAGTCAACTATCAAGATGAATATGAGGAACCGAATCTTGAGTTATGGTTTATGACCATTACATCCTAAATGACATCCATGTGAACCATAAGGTATGACCTTGATGGTAGCACTCATTGGATCATATCCATAAGTGCAAATGAGTCTTAAGTGTTAAGACACATGGATAACATTTTGAGAAGGATGATGCTTGTTGATTGCAACTTAATGACTAAGACATTTGGCATATGGATACTAAAACCGCATTCCTATGAGGAATAAAACCAGGATGTGTACGTGACACAGCCTATAAGGTTTATGAATCCACTAATGCAAATGAAGTCTATAAGTTACAATGAACTAATCAATGTGATTGATTGAGTACAAGCAACTCAAAATTGGATCTTTATTTTGATGATATAGTCAAAGGGTTTGACTGATATGTCAAAGATAAAGAAGGCATCTGTGATTTAGTGGGAGCGTATTCACATTCCACATGTTGATGTGAAATGGAAATGTTCTAGATTGGAAATCCAAAAGTGGAAATTATCTTTAAGGAAGATAGAGATGTTTCCTATATGATAGGAATAGAGATCTATAGATAGTTCTCGGAGAATCTCTTGACCTGGAAAGAGAAAGCATACATTGGCAATCTGTACTGAAGTGTTCAGTATGCACAAATTCAGTGGGAGAAAACTTGTCCATGTTACATGGATATTAGTATCCCAAGGCCAAGTGTCCAATTCTTATGAAGAATGGGAACACTAAGAATAGATATGGATCTATCATGTATGTAATCATCCCATTGTCTTGCATGTATGACATGGCAAGAATAAAATGCATTCATCATCTTGTATGTAGGACATGGCAATATGATGTGCTCATCCTGATAACTCGTATGTGGGACATGACGAGTGGATGTCTGTCTGCTTCCAGTAAGGGTTACTGGAATACCATGAGAACTTGATAAGTGCTTGTGAAGTACTAGTTCTATGGAGATAAGGAAGAGTTCGATGTAAAGAGTTACATTGATGCGAACTTCCGAAAGGACAGAAAATTAATCGCAAAATATACATAAGATGTATAAAAGTGAAAGTTTGTTGATAATTGGAAGTGTTCCAATAAAGCCATTTAAAAGGGGAAAGGCCGAGTATCTATGTGTTAGTAAACAACAGTGGATATTATATGGATCTGAAAGTTCATAGGATGAACTTATATTCCACTCATTGATGATAAGTATGGAATCCTTGATTATGCAATGTGGCTAAAGGTTAGCAAAGGAATACTAGATCGCATATTACGGCAACTCCATCTCATACGTATGACGTACAGCGAAGAGATGTGAGACATGCAATTTGTACAGACTTTGGAAAGGTGTTGCCATTACTCACTATGTTGGCACTAGAGCATAGTAACATGTGGGACATGTTTGAAGATCACTATGAATATGATTCAAGAGTGATTGTCTCGCAGTGCAAGTGGGAGTCTGTTGGTATGTATGCCCTGAGAGACAATCATGTGATGATTGGTGGGATACATTAAAATTGATTTGATAAACATCAAAGGTGAGCTTCCAATTCTTTCTGGTTCAGTCATATGAGATAGTGATAGAACAGATTGAATGTCTAGAGAATGACAATACTCAATGACGTATGCCTTCAGGTTCATGACCTGAACGATGAGATCATACGGATGCTAAGAGTTTGTATATTCTTGTTATGTCCCTAGTCGGATGTCATTGTGGAAGGTAGATAGACAACAATGACACACAAGACTAGATTGTGGTGTTGGTTGATGACAGAATCTCATTAGTCATGATATAGAGATATCAAACCAAACACATAGGTACTTGTTAGAGAACAAGGTACCGGACAGACCCACCGTGAGTTTGACACATGGAACCATGAGATGGTAGTCACAGTCAGTATTCACAGTGATGGTGGTGAGTGTGATTCTTAGACCTGAAATCACTGCACTCAACACATGTCGTTGGGCACACTTTGACATCATCAAACGCAGTCCTGAAACATGGGTTGTTATAAAGGTGATGATTGGGTGGCTTTGACACATGGGGCTTTTGAGGGGTGAGTGATAGATATGGGATTTGTCCCTCCTGAGGGAGTTTGATATCCATGGCCACTTGATGAGTAGGATTGAGAAAGGCATGCATGCATGTGTGAATCAGTATATGATACTGATGTCATACAT
Organism: Alisma plantago-aquatica; assembly: GCA_963693085.1. Lineage (NCBI taxonomy): Eukaryota > Viridiplantae > Streptophyta > Magnoliopsida > Alismatales > Alismataceae > Alisma > Alisma plantago-aquatica. The sequence goes on from OY856413.1 coordinate 785,432,749, forward strand.
ATCTCTTCCAGTCTACTCTGAGATCAAGGAAGTGAATGAACGTTGACAGGATGACTGTTCCATGCCTCGAGTTCATTCGGGATATCAGTGACAAAGGAATTATACATTCACCGTAACACCATTCACGGATTGTAGGATGAAAGTTGTTCTCCAACTTTCTACTTTCACTTGGGTAGCACTGATGTGTGACTAGGCACCTCTCTTTGCTTGTGAAGTCATAAGTGTTATGGACTTTCACTGCCAACGTGAAATGGACCTGCAGGGTCACACACATAGGATTTAACCTGGAAGAGGAGTTTTGTCCACAAAGCAACATTTAGATTGATTACTAAAGGAGTTTAGTAGTTCAATTAAACACTCAATCAGTCGATAGCTCAATATCGTATGGTTCAAGGTGTTGGACGCATTGATTGGAGTATCGAATTGATTGAAATCGCAATTGACTGATTTTGCCCAACCTGTGCTCCCAACCGATCGGTTCATGTGATGAACCGGTCGGCTGAGGTTGCTGAACCGGTCGGCTGGAGTGTCCAGGCCGATCGGCTCATGCCCAGGTTGAAACGACCGGTTCAAGGGTTGAACCGATCGGCTCAACTGGTGCAACCGACCAGTTGGGAAAAGTCATGTCGGCAAGAATTTTCCTTTGATTTCAAATTGCCCAATTCGATTGGGAATAACATTGGTATTCGATACCAATTGGGAACGAAGCAAGGAAAGTCTTTTTGAGCCGGATTAGGACTATGAACCGATCGGTTCAGGGCACCAACCGATCAGTTGGAGTGCCCGAAACGATCGGCTCAGGTGCAACCGATCGGCTCAATGGCCGAACCGATCAGTTCAGTTGTGAACCGATCATTTCAAGTTGCGAACCGGTTGCTTTTTGTGGAAAATTCTCGAACCCTTCTACTCCTGCTTTTAGTCCCGCATTGTCCGGGATGGAGAACCCTATCCCATGACTCTCCTATATATATAGGGGTATTGGGGGCTTCTCATAGTACAGCTCAGTGCAACCAGTTGCTCTGCAAGTTGTTGTTCTATCTGGTTTTGGTAACCGTGAGAGAGCCCGAGCAAGTGCTTCCCGCAAAAGGGAGGTGCAGCAAGGGAAGGACAACTGCAGTTGCAACAGGAGGTAGGAGAGCGTGTTGGCGACTAGTACGTCAACAGGAGGGTGCGACTCCTTCCACTTCCTTATGGGACAAGGAGAGTGGAGTTCCAGGTGGTCCGTGTGGACTACTACAGAGGCGGGAGGACACTGCCGCTTAGGAGGACAACTGTAATCCGACAGTCCGGTTCGAGTAGGAGTTGTCAGTCCCGGTGCGACCAGGAGCTGCACAGACACCGTCGAAGTCCGGAGTTGAAGACCGCGCATTGCGCGAGGTATTGTCGCCGAGCAAGCCTCGGGACAAGGTATGATTCCACAAACCATCCTTTCCTATTATATAGATGTTGACACGTTTCCTCGGTATGGGTTGGGGAGAAAATTTTTGTTTCCGCTGCCTTCTCTGTCTCCCCTAAAACCCAACAGGCTATTGCTCACAATCCATCAACCAAGGCATAGCCTAACAGGAAAGATACTATATCGGGCAAGGTTTTGTATCGGGCAAAGCCCCATATCGGGTAAGACACCATATCAGGTTAGTCATCTTCAACCTCAAGACACCCGTTACCATCTTGAACAAAGAAAACAAGATAAAGACAGTAATAAAATGTGACCATTTCCATTAGAATAGATCTCAAGTTCCACATACACAACTAACATAGAGAAGGGTATTGATTTAAAGACAAGAATCAATGTATGCACATATGGAGAGTGAACATAATAGAGATGGTTAAGAGTTATGTAACCCACCTTAAGAGGATCTCCATGAAAGAAATCAAGCTTCCTGATCCAAGCAGCAAACCCACATTCCTCACCATGAAGATCACCCATCCAAATCTCCAAACTTGCCTTCGGCACCATCGTCATCTCCTTATGAAACAAAAGAAGAAGAAGATGAAGCCATGGTTATGCTTAGATTAAGAAGAAAAGAGAGAGAGAGGACCACAAACTTGCCTACTCTTATCAAAGGACCATCCATGTCTGAGAGGGGAAGAAGGAGATGAAGAAGAAAGCACAAGAAAAAGCTAGCAAAGAAGCATGACTCACCAAGGTCGGATCTTGGGCAAGAGGTCTCTATGGGCAAGGAGCTCGCCCTCCCAAGCTCCATGGGAGTTTCCTTAAGCTCCCAAGCTAGTCCCATACAGGAAAGGGAAACAAGGTAGATGAAAGGGGTTACTTGGGTGAAGAGGAAAGGGGTTATATACACCAAGGAAGAGAGAGGTAGCAAAGGAAAGGTGTCATAACCACATAAGCTTAGATGCCACTTGCTCATGTTATTAACACCACTTGTTGCCACCCAAGCTTCTCATGCACGGCCTGGTGATACACTCTAGGCTATGTATCATGAAGCTGGTCATCTCCCATGGACAATACACCCTTTTTGGTGACACACACTCCAAGCCCTACCCGATACACTAAAGGATAAGATAACACATATATAACATATATGGTTTAAAGACCTTATAGAGATGTCACTTATCAAATATCATCCAAACAAGGTGCCCAAACCTTAATACACGTCCTAGATGATTCCAAGATGAAGCAATAACACTCTAGAGTAGGTAAGTTGCATATTGACCCTCAATTTTGGTTAATTTGCAATTTGTACAAAAACTATCACATAAAGCACAAGCATCATCCAACCAAGATCAAACTTGGAACATAGGCCCTCCACTAGGTGCCCCATAGCATAATTCTCTTTCTTAAGATTATAAAGAACTAAAGGTACACTCTACATGTGACATATTGCAATGTAACCCCTTTCTTTGGGTAAATTGCACGTTGGTCCAAAACAAGCAAACATTGCTCAAACAACATCCAAACGGGACCAAACTGGAAACATAAGCTTGTCACATGATATCAAAACATCTTGAGGGATTAGATTAAGGTTCTAAGCACCTTTATTAAGCAAAGAAATAGGGTTTGCCCCAAAACGTGGGTCAGGGTCCTTACAAGACATAAACCCCTAACAAGGATTTCGTCCCCAAAATCCCGAGCGAAAAGAAGACGAGTGTTACTCATGCATCACATAATACAACTCCACAAAAGCTCTTGGGTGTCATAGATCTATGACCAATGCACTTTCTCTTCTTCTAGAGCCATCACAAGGTTTCCTTGTACTGGTCACAGACTCAACCCTCCGTCTCATCATCCTTTGTCTGATAACACTCTTTATATACTGGAACATCACATGCAACTCATATCACTCAGGTATCAGTTCCTTTACTGATATATCGCCTTCCTCGTTAGGTTTTCGCTGCGCTAATCTGATCTCATAGGCTCGAAACTTAAGCTTCACATACTTGTATTACTATCCTTCTGCTATATACATTCCAACTGTTCCTTCTCCTTCCACATAGGATGTCTTAATCTAAGGGAGATCTATCTCAAAAGAGGTTATCATAAGATACATACTCTACAAAACACATGTATGTACATGAAAGGACTCACAAGGCACCTCACTATGTATCTCTTAAGGCTTAACACAAAAGGAGCTAAACATCTTGGGTAACAACAACCACATCATCTCGGTTTCAAGCCTGCCATGTCTTCATGTCAGCTCCCAAGGGCACAACACGTGTCAACATGGTTGTAACATGTATGCATTATCTCAACTGATCTGGATAGGAATCACAAAACTTGTTCATCCATCTCTTAATAGATGCACATCCTGCCTGGACCTTCTTTTACTCGAGACTTAGCTAGGAGTATTCCAAGGAATCAAGCTTAACTTGATGAACTTTTCCCAAGACTATCTTACAACAGTTCTTTTACTTGGGTGCATACCTTCCGTCGTCATGTTTATATGGAGCATAAACCCCTAACAGGTGATAGCCATACTATGAGCACTTAGCCAGGTTGAATCCAAAGCCAACCTCTCCATCTGAGACCACTTCAAACCTTTCCAAGGATATCCATTTCCGGGATTATCTCGATCCTCGATATGTCAAGTGGAAAGAGATTTGCTTGACTATCAAGTCCAGGAAAAGTAAGGATAGGAGAAGGATATACCTCATCCTGCACAACCAGGTCATCAACAAGGTGCTCGACAACAGGCTATCTCTCTCCTGATTAACAGGAAGGAAACATCTGCCAAACATACTACAAGTGCTCAAAGGAGGGTACATCCTGAACTAGATCAACTGGAGCAGATAAGAGGTAAGAAGAAGACAAAGAAGAATGGAGTGACTCCATTCAACCTGCCACCACACACGGGTCATCCTATCATTTCTAGCCAGCTCATGTCACAAGATCTAACTATTGCATGTTGCCCTTCGCTTCCTAGTCAAACCATCCGTTCCTCACTTGCTTATCCTCATCAGCAATCCCCTGGGATGCTGAACTGCTGTCTCAAGGGTCACCACATAGGTCCAAACTCCAAAACAAGCTTCAAGCTTATGGGTTCCAGGTCAAGGATGATCTCTCAAGATGGTTCACCACCATACCTTCACAATTCAGGTATCTTGGCTCTTAATTCCCCCTTAGAAGACATGTTCTCACCTGCTCATATTCTTGGATTCCTTACTTTGGTATCCATATCTTGAGCCAAAACATATCATTTCCGATATCACATCCATAGTCTACCGCCATTACCAGATCAAAATGCATCAAGAGGATCCTACCTTCATCATCTTCATAGGCATCTCCATCTTGGAAACTAAATTCCAAGATCAACTGATACTTTTTGAAGTATCCAACTAGAGATTGCTCCAAAAGCATACATATCAAGTGACACAAGGTCCACTTGACTGCCATTCCCTCGAAAGGAAGGAAAAAAAGGGAACAAACTCCTCCTATCACCCCGTCAACATCTATGGTTTCATATTAGGGGGGGGGGAGATTATCACTTTCTTTGATCCTTACATGAGTTTTCAACTGTTTACGCATCGTTAAACTTTGTTCCATTTGGTTTTATCTTGCTTCTTCTTGGTTTCCTTGCGATAAGCACATGAATCATCAAGACCATTACATGTCATTACACTTTTTCCCTTATTGTTGTTCTATCATTTTCATGATCCTTTCCTGATTATATCACATTTTTGTTTTCTTTTTGTGAAAAAGATCATTACTCTTCACTTATTCTTTATTGAATAGGGATCATCTCCCTTGTTCCCTTTTACTTATCATGAATTTGCAATTTATACTTTCTTATTCTGCTTGCATTCATTGGTTGGTCTGAGATTAACTCAGGTTCCATCTGATTTACTCATCATTTGTTCTTCTCTTCCCTTCAACCTTATCTTTGCTTTTAAGCATTTTCTTCATCTTGTGTAAGTTTTACGCTTTAACTTACCTTGTTGTCACAGGTTAATCTATCTCTTGCCATGTGTATCTCTTGAGATTACAGTTTCAAGAATTTATCTCATCATATTCTTACATGGATTTGGGTTTCATAGAACTGTTACTTCCTCTTTTAACTATCAAGCATCCATGTATTAAGGGGTTATGGTGCATTCATTTACCTCTTTTATAACATGATGAAGGTATTAATGTTGTATTTCCTAATTTGTTATGCTCTTTAGATTGCTCCAGAATGACTACTTGATCAGAGTAATCAAGGAGGAAACAATCTAATGCTCTATACTTACCTTTGTCTTCAATATTTGAATACCTGGCCTGGGCATCAAGTACTGAGATTAGGTAGTATGCACCATATTTATGTCACGGTCCAACCTTAGACACCATCCTAATCCTAGTCCTAGTGTTCCTGTAGACTCAGCAATCCTAGAGCTCTGATACCAACCACTTGTGACATCCCAACTCGAACAAAAAATGATTACATACTAACCAGCGGATTACCAAAAATCACAAGAAATTAAAACCGATTTACAACAAGCACCATAAGATGAGACATGTTGCTTCTGCTGCCAACACTTTCATTTCATAACATATTTTCAAAGTACTACAACATAATTTCCCATCATCGCACTACATGAAAGAACTGTTCTACATGCTGATTTATTACATCAAGGTACATAAGCCGAAAACCATACATCGATCATCATATGAGAAACATAGAAAACTCTACCGAAGACCTGAATGTACAAGGACGACACATAGGACTCTACTAATAGACACTATCTATCCACCAGGTATGATACCTCTGCATATCATCTCAGTCACATGATCTTCATCTCACTAGGCACGTCCACCTAAAAAGGTTATTAACCAGCGAAGTGAGACACACAGTCCCAATGAGAAAGATAACCCTCTACCAACTTTATTATTGTCAAAGATAACTGAGCAGATAGATCAATTTAAACAACAGGTAATAACTAACCAGTTATGCAAGAAGGAATATGAAGAACATGTATATGAAAACTTATACGAAAGACCATTTTAAAGCATATGAGAAAGCTTACATCATCTAAGGCCTCAAACAATGTTTCGTATTTGCCCTAAGCAAAGATACTTTATAGCTTTATTACAAATTATTATGCCCTAAGGAAGTGAGCCGTCCCACTCAAATCCAACCTTCGGATGCGAAGCCCAAAATCGGTGCCATACAAGGTCATTGGGAGAGTCGGACTCCATGACCTCACCTCTTCGTGGTCAGTGCATGATAACCAAAGTAGGACCACAATCTCTTGCTTGAGTGGCCTTAGCCACAGGGTTAGCTCATGTAGTCTACCCTTTTTATCTAGCCCACCTCAGTACAGGTCACGGTGCTAGTATACTTGAGCCACATGCCATTTCACCGTGCTCCTGAGCCATGAATGCATTCATGATCCATCACACTGAGCCATGGGCATGTTCACCATGCTCTTATACACATCTTGAGTTTACAACCGCAATTGCACTCTAATCTTCCTATTTTCGGCTAGGAGAAACCTTGCATATTCAACAATATGTGCTCTGAGTTAACTGGTAGGAGAACCTATTTCACCATCACCAACTACTGATGATGATGGATCTATGGCTAGGGTAAACTACATGAAAGTTCATATGTATTTAGTTAATGCATTTTAAGTGGATTATTGGGGCAACCAAGTTGTATTAAACAACCATATATAAAATATAAACAACATTAAATTCCATTATTGTGTATCACACTATTACTGTTACTCTCAATGCCATCAACAATCATCATATTGCCATCAATCCCTCAGATCATCACATAATGTTACTGCCTCTCAAGGCTTCATCATCATACATCATCATGGGATAGCAATCCTTCATATCACAACTAGAGGATAACACCTCAATCAGGCACTCCGCATTTATTAGGTCACCAAACCTTTCTCATCATATGGTGATACATGTTATCTCATCAACAAGGCACATCATCATTGCTCAGATATTGCACATATACCAAGTGCTACACGAAGCACACAATCATATAATCACCATAGCTCTTACCTGGCTATGAATTCAGTTGATAATACCTGCATGGTTAGGGAGCATATCAAGGAGATAAATTGATCACCAAATACAACCTTTAAAGAACGTATCATGATTATCATATCATTAAGGTTAAGGTTTATAGGATTGGAACAATAATCTATTATTATGAACACATGAAGAATAATTCATAGATAGTATATTAATAAATACACATTACTGTTACCATACCATGGGTATCCACCATACCCTATATCTTATATCATCATGCTCTCCATCCCTCAGGATTCATCTTTAGGGATCATATAGTCATGATCAACCATCAAGCATTATCAAAGGTTTACCTGTCATCAACCATAGGTAACCCCCATACTAACGTTTACAACCTATTCGTCATGTCTTATCATCATGATCAAAGATACAAGCTCAAGGTAGCAAGATAACAAACTATCATATAAGGCTCAAGATAACTTTTAGGGTTATCGGGTTAGGGAACAGCCCTCACTAGTAGTATCGCCTACCTATACCAAAACCTGGCAACCAACGAACCCTCACTAAAGGGGTGTCGGGTAGGGTACCAATCCTCACCCAAGGATATTGGGCACCAACAACCCTAAGCACATTGCCTTCAGGCATACTGTGCGAGAACACCTCCAAAGGCCATATCGCCTAGACATACCTTAGGTTATTACTAAGATATCAAACAACTCATGGATCTAAGCATGTCAGATTCCATGCTCAACCAACACATCTAATTCCTCTTGGGTTAAGCAACCTCACCATTGTGTCAACCAAGAACCTCATAGCACCAAAACCACCAAGGTGCTCTCTAGGTCATCCCTACTAGGATTGACTTCCTCCTTGCCACATCTAGGTTAATTTCTTTCAACAAGATATAGGTATAACAACCTCTATCATACTTGGTTCACCCAAGCCTCATTAGTCCTTATGTCACTCATGAAACCATATCGTCCAACCCTCAACTGGTAATGTCCAAGATCTTATACCGTCCAAGCTCAGTACATGTACTGGTCAAGTCTTCAACCCTAGAACCATCCAATTATCAAGCACATACACATGTCGTGTATCCAACTAAGAGAAGGCATGTATCGAGAAAGGCATATCGGCCAGGGTAACATCTCTCCTTGTGGGGGTATCGGCCATGCACGTAACCCTGGTGTCACCCAAGCCATATACAAATACACACTTGTATCAGGTTAGGGTTGGGGATATCATGAAGCATATCAAGGGACCATCCATAACACCCAACCTCACATCTTTATCATCCATGGAGCACTATCTTGGGCAACACACCATGACACCCAAGAGATCATGACAACAAGAGAACCCCTATTGGTCAATCTAGAGTTAGGGAAACCCTATCGCCCAAGACTCCATGTCACCCAAGATGCCCTGTTGCCCAAGATGCCATGTCGGGCAACTAGGGTTTGGGTATCCATATCGCCTAAGGCACCACTTCTAGGGCTGTCACCCACACCAAGGATCAGCCAATCGGGTTTCCTATACTAATAATGATACCTATCACCAAAGGCATTGCCACCATATTGCCCAAGATACCAACCAAGGGTTCAACCCCAAGAACATGTCGTGCAACTAGAGTAGAGCATCCATGTCACCCGAGGAAACCTTATCACCCAAGCTAGGGTTAGAGCTCCATATCGGCCAAGACACTATATTGTTCAAGATAAGGTTAGGGCTTCATATCAGCCAACTATCATATCACCCATCATCATATCGGCCAAGAGCTAGAGCTCACCTCACAACTCAAGGAAGGAGGGGTGTTGCTTAAAACTCAACATCAACACGTTCCTACTCATGTCGCCCAAGGTATCCAATAGGGTATATCAACCAACTATCATATCGTCCAACCATCATATAAAGCACATGCTCACCTCTCAAGACAATTACGTGAGAGAGGGGTATTGCCTAAGAACTCACTACCGTGCATCTTGGATCAAGGGATCCTAAGCTCACATCTCAACAACAAAGTGAGAGAGTGGTATTTCTCACAATCCATCAACCAAGGCATAGCCTAACGGGAAAGATACTATATCAGGCAAAGCCCCATATCGGGTAAGGCACCATATCAGGTTAATCATCTTCAACCTCAAGACACCCGTTACCATCTTGCATAAGAAAAATAGCATAAAGACAGTAATAAAACGTGACCATTTCTATTAGAATAGATCTCAAGTTCCACATACACAACTAACATAGAGAAGGGTATCGATTTAAAGACAAGAATCAATGTATGCACATATGGAGAGTGAACATAATAGATATGGTTAAGAGTTATGTAACCCGCCTTAAGAGGATCTCCATGAAAGACATCAATCTTCCTGATCAAATAAGAAAACCCACGTTCCTCACCATGAAGATCACCCATCCAAAGCTCCAAACTTGCCTTCGACACCATCATCATCTCCTTATGAAACAAAAGAAGAAGAAGAAGCCATGGTTATGCTAAGCTTAAGAATAAAAGAGAGAGAGAGAGGACCACAGCCTTTCCTACTCTCATCAAAGGCCCATCCATGGCCGAGAGGGGAAGAATGAGATGAAGAAGAAAGCATAAGAAAAAGCTAGCAAAGAAGCATGACTCACCAAGGTCAGATCTTGGGCAAGAAGTCTCCATGGGCAAGGAGCTCACCCTCCCAAGCTCCATGGGAGTTTCCTTAAGCTCTCAAGCTCATCCCATACAGGAAGGTGAAAGAAGGTAGACGAAAGGGGTTACTTGGGTGAAGAGGAAAGGGGTTATATAAACCAAGGAAGAGAGAGGTAGCATAGGAAAGGTGTCATAACCACATAAGCTTAGATGCCACTTGCTCATGTTCTTAATGCCACTTGTTGCCACCCAAGATTCTCATGCATGGCCTGGTGATACACTCTAGGCTGTGTATCATGTAATTGGTCATATCCCATGGACGATACACCCTCTTGGGTGACACACACTCCAAGCCCTACCCGATACACCAAAGGAGAAGATAACACATATATAACATATATGGTATAAAGACCTTATAGAGATGTCACTTCTCAACTATCATCCAAACAAGGATCCCAAGCCTTCATCCACATACTAGATGATGCCAAGCTAAAGAAAGAACACTCTAGAGTAGGTAAATTGCATATTGACCCTCCATTTTGGTTAATTTGCAATTTGTAACAAAACTAGCACATAAAGCACAAACATCATCCAACCAAGCTCAAACTTGGAACATAGGCCCTCCACCAGGCGCCCCACAACATCATATTATTTCTCAAGATTCGAAAGCACTAAAGGCACATTCTACATGTGACATATCGCAATATAACCCCTTTCTTTGGGTAAATTGCACTTTGGTCCAGAATAAGCAAACATTGCTCAAACAACATCCAAACGAGATCAAACTGGAAACATAAGCTTGGCACATGATATCAAAACATCTTGAGGGATTAGATTAAGGTTCTAAGCACCTTTCTTAAGCAAAGCAAATAGGGTTAGCCCAAAACGTGGGTCAGGGTCTTTACAATGACTGTGAGTGATGTAGATGGGATTTTTCACTCCTATATGTGTTTGATATCCCGACCACTTGATAAGCGAGACTAAGAAAAGCATGGCAATGCACATGTGAACCAATATATAATGTTTAGTTCACAGATATATGACACACTCTTCTCTAGTTCAAGGAACATGGATTGAATGTTGAAGAGGATGAAGATTCTATGCCTTGAGTTCAATCTAGATATCAGAGACAAAGAACTATACAATCACTATAACACCAATCATAGATTGTTGGTTGAAGTTTTTCTCCAACTTTCCAAATTACATGGATAGCAATGATGTCTTTCTATATACCAATCATTTCTTGTGATGTCATAAATTAGTTATGAACATTCACTGCCGACATAACTTGGTACCTATAGGGTCACACACATTAGAATGCACTTGGAATAGAATTTTATTCATGAATGATGCTTAAACTTGATTACTAAAGTGTTAGGTAATCAATTTAAACAACATTGGCAATGTGCACTTTGAAATGACCAGTTCAACAAGTGAGCCGATCGGGTCAGGTACATGAATGGATCGACTCGATTTGTGAATAGGACATTTAGTAGATCAATGAGATTGGATCAAGGATTGATGCTGACATCATGTTGTGCATTAACTTAATATTAATTACCAAAACAATTGTGAATAGGAACCATAGTGAAATGAACAATTCAAGTGTTGAATAGATCATCTCATGTGTGAACCAACCGGTTCACAGGTGAACTGACTGGTTCGATGTTCTCAGTTTCTAGAAAATTCATGAAATTTCATCTCTTCGACTCACAAACCAATTGGAAACTTTGGCCCTAAACATCTTATAAATGGAGGGGTATTGGGGGCTTCCCAGATATAAAAATAAGCTCAGACAATTGTTTTCTTCTCTGGTTGTGGCAACTAAGAGAGCTCGAGCAAGTTCTACCTATCAAAGGGAAGAACAACAAAGTAGAGACAATTGTAGGAGAGTAAGTTGACGCTAGGACGTTGACAAGAAGAAGAACTCCTTCCTATCCATTCATCTAGAACAATAGGAGTTCTTGGTGGTCTATGTGGACTATTCTATAGGTGAGAAGCACTTACCCCACTAGGAGGACAACGTCAACCACTATCATGGTGTTTGACTAGGATGTTAGAAACAATAACGGTCCAGGTGCAAATTGAAGAAAGGTGCATGCTACTACAAGAGATTTGTCATTGGACTTGCTCCAGGACCATATATAACCTTGCAACCCTATTTCCCATCTCATAGTTTTTGACACAATCTACTGTTCATGGGGAATATGACGAGTAAATTTTTTTTTTGCCACCATATCCGATGCCATATTTCCCAACAATGTGAATCATTAAAATGATTAATGTGCATATCTGACTAAATCACACATACAATCCCTATATATATATATATATATATATATATATGTAAAAATGAGTTGCCTAAAATTGTTTTGATAGTTATTGGAAGCATGGTTATGGCCTTTACCCTTAGACCTTTTGTACTTGGTTGGATGGTTGTGGTTCCTATTTATATCTCAGTTTACATACCGAGCCTCTCTCTTCCTTTCCACATGGAAAAGTATTAATTCTTTCCTTCTTAATCTCCCCTCTAATGTAACTCAAGGTTTCTCAATTACAATGTAATATGTTAAATAAGATTAGGATATATTTTATTTCATTTTATGGTAAAGAGGACGTTCTGCACCAGGGAAACTGACCGGTTCATGAGACAAACAGATCAGCTGGAGGATTGAGGAGGTCAATGATAGGTGGAGCCAACTGATCGTCTAGTGGCCCAACCAACCGACGGGAGGAGTACTTACGTCGCAAGGATTATAGGCTAGACTATCAATCTGCTAGACCAACCCACTGACCAGGAGGCCAGATGACCTCTTCAAGCATTATAACGATTGGACCGGACTGGATCCAACACAGATCGTCATCAACAATAGGTTGCTACATATGATGTGGACCTTAGGTGGTAGTAATTCCTTATGGCTTAAAGGAATGACAATTGGATGGCCATACCATTGCTTATGTTTATTATTTCATGTTTTCATTGTGGTTATAGAATGCATATGATACATACTACAAATATGTGGTGATTGGATATGTATATATATTTATATAAAATCCCTCAATATAACATCAAGTCTTAGACGCCTTCGACTAACTATAGGTTATGCCAAATTGTGGTGTGTTGTCCATCTCGTGGAAGTTTGATGATAAATATGCAGATATGCCAAAGCAGGGTGCATATTCTATCATGTTGGTTGTTAGGTCAGGCTTAACTAGGTGATCTTAATGTGATTAGGTACCTAGAAGCATAAAGGTGGATTGTGACAAAAAGTTGTGCACATCATCTACCTAAGAGTTACATTTAGATGCAATTGGCAAAAGTTGGCTACCTAAATAGTCAAGTTGTGGGCAGTCAGTCATAGCTAACTCATAATTTGATGAAATATGGATCTTGTCTCACTAGAAGATTATATGTTGCAATCTTCCAAATTGACAAGTGAGGGTTATCTATTTGATCAAAATAGTGGGAGAAATATTTAATTAAAAGCCTAATTTTACATCATCAAAGTTTATTTTAATCAAATCAAATCAAAAAAGTATTTTGACAAATCATAAAATTTCTCTTGTAGAATTAAATGATGACAAACAACACATTTTCATTGCGATCAGTCCTTGAGAAGGACAAGTAACATGATAATAATTTCCAAGATTGGATAAGGACATTGAGAACTATTCTCACATAAGAGAGCAAGCACTATGTCCTAGAAACATCAGAGCCAGATGAACCTACTTCCACTGTGCCTAAGGCTGACAAGGATGCGTATAAGAAGCACTTTGAGGATGTTGTAGATGTCAAATGCTTGATGTTGTGCTCAATGAACTATGAGATGCAGAGATAACATGAGAATGTGGATGTTATTGATATGGTCACACATCTTAAGTACATGTACCAAGATCAGAAAAAATAGGAGAGATATGATGTCTCTAAAGAATTGTTCAAATGCAACATGGAAGAATGAGATCCAGTAGGTCCCCATGTGATCAAGCTTATTGGGTATGTGAAGAACCTTGTGAGATTGGGGATATCCCTTGGGCCAAGAGTTGGCCACTAAGGTGATTCTGTAGTCTCTTCTAGAGTCATACAGTCAGTTTGTCATGAACTACAACATGTATAATTTTGACAATACATTGTCAGAATTACTTGGCATGTTGAGAACAACTGAAGTGCAAATGAAGAAAGACATGTCCAAGTCTTTGATGATGATCAACAGAGAAAAAAGGAAGTCTAAGGGAAAAGGTAAAGGTAAGAAGAGTTCTAAAGCTAGCCAGAAGCCCAACTCTTCTTCACTCAAAACAAAGGGAGGGATTACCAAGGGAGGCAATTGTCACCACTATCACCAGCATGGACATTGGAAGAGTAATTTCCCTCTATCTAGAGGAGATGAGGAAGGAGGGAATAGAGATTTGCACTTTAGGTATATACAATATTGATATAAATTGATCTACTTCTTCATCTTGGGTACTAGATACCACATGTGGATCTCACATGTGTTCGAATATGTAGGATCTGAAAGAATTAAGCCTTTATTAAAGGGTGAGGTCAAACTATATGTTGCAAATGGCATAAGAGTTGTTGTCACTGTAGTTGGAACATATAGTTTATCTTTGCCCACAGCGAGACACCCCTTTGTCACACAAGGCGATAATAATCGAAAACACAAGAAGTTAAAAACTGATTACAGTCAAGAGAAAACATTAAAGAACTTATTACATAAGGGTTCAAAAAGCTTTCATCTGAATCATATATCACAAGTGTCATTATTTACAACATTTCATAAGAACTACATGTCACATGTGATATCTGTTCCACTTATATATGCATGTACATCAACAAACTATTTCAACAAGGGTGCATAAACCAAAAACTCATCTCAATAGTACAACCACAAAATACACTGAACTGTCCCCAAGACCTGAGTGTATAGGGATGACCTTAAGACTCTAAAAACAAAAGAACCACCACCAACACTTCCAACCTTATCAACTACTACCTTCTGGATGTTGCTCAACCTCTACTGCATGATCTCTACCTCCTCTTGCACGTCCACCTAAAAAGATGTGGGGAACCCACAGGGTGAGATTCCAAATCATAGTAGGCGATATCTCTCTGCCAACACTATTATTAGCACAGACAAATAATTAAAGAACAACATTATAGTTACAAACATGATAAGAAGGTAATCATCACTAACAAAATAAGAAATTGCCATTATATTATGAAACATCTTATCATCATAAAAGGAATATGAAGAACATGTATATCCACTACCAACTATACTGTATAAAAACAAGAAAGGCCTCATCCAATGTTTCTATATTTGATCCTATACAAGTATGCTACATGGCTGATTACATATTTTATTATGCCATGAGGGCTTGAGTCGTACCACCCAAATCTAACAAACCACTACTAAGTCGAAAGTGGTGCCATACAAGGTCTATGGAAGAGCCAGAATCCATGACCTCACCTCCTCGATCAGTACTAGTAAACCTACAGTGACATCATTAGTCAAACTGCTACTAGTGACATATAGTCAACAGAAGGATCAACTCACGTATGGTTGTTCACATATATCAACACCTAGCCCACCTTGGTACAGATAACACCACTAGAAGAACAGGCTCACCCATGGTCATTATAACAAGAAGGAGTGACTCACGCATGGTCATCCATATCACAATGAGATTGGCTCATGCATGTCTGCCTCACACAACCTAAAATTAAGGATGCAAGGGAATACTTGACTTGCACCCCCCATATTAAAAAACATGTGCTCACAGTAAAACTCATTTCACCATTCAATAAGTGCTAACACTGAATGGATCTATGACACATGGCAAAGATACATGATTAAGTTCCACTTGATTAGTTAAGTCAATCAAGTGTCTTTTAGCATCAAAAAAGTTAAAACATATAAAATCATAACACATTCTACAAAGATAAGGGAAAAGTACTCTTCCAATAGATCTAACATATAGGGTGTGAACTTGTCTCACTATCACCACGTGATGCCTGTATTATTTCCATTCACATTAGAATTATCAAGTCACATGCCATGGGATACCAATCTCTCATTCTATTTAGGGGAAACATTATCTCACAATAGGCAACCACCATTGTTAGGTCATAGGACCCAACCACCACAATGTGTATCACATGTATAATCAACATGCCTCATAAGAGCATATTCAACCTGTCTCACATCATAGCCACCATATCACACACTAGCTATGGTCATCAAATTCATAACACCTGCATGGTTAGAAGATCATAATCAAGAGACATAATCACATAATATCATAACCATCCATGATAAGGAAATAAGCAAAACTTGTTCACTATTAGGGTTTAGGGTTCCTACTTTAGCCGGATAGGGTTTACTTGGTTATGGTCAACCAACCATCTTAGAACCACCACCCTCCATCATCATGGAGTCTGTCAAGATTAAGCATTATCATTAGGATAGATTATATAACACCCTTAACAACATTATACAAACACATAACTTGTCAGGACCCACTCTTTTAATCAGCACAAATACCAACCATTAGAGGTAATCCCAAAACCTAAACCCAGATTATGAAATAAAACAATGAATTCTTGACTAAGGTGATTAAACAATATACAAAAACACAGATAAATTTTTCCTTTTTCTTTTTTCACAAACCCATAAATAAATGTCACATCAAGGACATCACATTCAGATATCACAAATCATATTCAACTCCATTAAATCTAGAATCAAATCTTGTTCTCATATGCGGTTCAGTTTACATCAGATACATGTACATTGATGAGCAAACAAAATCTACAACCCATCCCGGGAAAGAGAGAGTACAGGGACATTCTAATCTATCTAGATTATATTATTTATATCTTCTTTGTCACGACCTCTACGCTGGATAGCATTATACCTAAAAACATTTGAAACAACCTCATGAGACTCATATAGAGCCCCAGTGAGTGGATACCTCCCACTCAAGCTAGGTACATGCATCAGCATCAGATTAAGTATAATAAACTTAACAGAAACATGCAGATATTGAAAAGTATAGAAGATAGTTCTATCACGAGTCAAATATATCATGCAATGGTAATCTAATCCAACATATAAGATAATCACTTAAACCAATTATAACTTTGAAACATTTGTTAAAGCATGTCTATGAACAAATTAGAAAATACTCCTAGTTCAGATTAAGAATCTTACTGCATGAGTAATAAGTCAAGTTCTAAGCATTTTAAACCAATACATAACAATAACATTATCTTTGTGACACTCCACCGGCCAGACCAGGAACACATCCTGCAGTCCTGAAGCTGAAGTACACATAATACATATCTACCAAGCAATACTATCAAATAGCAGGCAATCCAACTCATATTTAGGATAGATATAAATCCCAACATTTATAACTTGTCAGCATGACAGATCATAATATGAAATAGAAACTATCCATATAAACATGATTACTTTCCACAACATGAAGCTTAATCAATAATGACAATTCATCAACTAGCAGTACAAGAAATGTAATAATCATTCAAATCATGTCCTACACGGCTTATCATCTTTTATTCATTTGCCCTGAAACTACTTGGCTTGTACCTCACCAAGTAGAAGTTGCCACACCTGATTCTCGTGTCAATGACTCACCGTCACTATCTTAGGGTTTAGCCGGCCACCCTAAGATATCAACAACAGACCCTGGCCACCTCAGGGTTGCCTAAAGAGGCTCACGTCCTCATCTGAGGTATACGAGATAGGAACCAGCAAAACAATATATCACATATCACAGTATTTCACATATTTTTCATTTCACATTTCACATATTTCGTTTCAACAGAGTCTATTCCATCTGGACATAGACTTTCATAGCAAGGATTTAGGGCCAGAGCCACTCCAGATGACTCACTCCTAAATCTTGGTGGTCTAACCTTTAAGGTCTCGATCCACACTCCGGAAATCCTTCTCATAATTCATCGATTACTACAAGGACATCTGTTTTGTTTCCCGAGTGTGGTCCTCGGGGGAAACTCACGGTGTTCAGGGCACCTAACTAGATGTTCCATCATTTCACTTGTTATTAATCTCTTTTACTCATCTTACAAGAATTCAAAACATCATATATCATATTTGTGTATTCTCGCGTAACTATAATAACATGAAACAGATTAAGTTTATCAATAAGAGCAATGATCAAAGCAAGAAGCACAATAAGTCTATAGATTGCAACAAATATGATTGTTTCTATCTTCTTCATCAACTCATAGCAATCATCAATAGTGGGCCTTCAACCCAAGACATAATCTTATTGTCAATCATTTACCCCATCAGGGTTTTATCATCATCACTGGGCCTTCAGCCCTAGACATAATCTCATTATGCAACATTTACCCTTATCAGGGTTTCTCAATGTAAGGAGTGCATATTAAATTCCTTTTCAACATAAATCTTATCATCTCATTGTATATCACAGTTCTGAACAAATATTAGCAGAGGCATTAAAACTAGCAACAGTAAAAGCATATAGATATCATGTATCATTCCTCATACCCAGAATAGATTTATCATACAACATATGCATGTCCATCCAATATGAATAGATGCCAATAAATCTCATGCATATACATGCATACAAGACTTAGTTCTCTTCTTATTTTATTTCACATTCTTCATATGGGGTTACTAGTCATCACATGCTCACTATCAATTGAAGTTTGTACTATTAGTCCATTCTCAGAGTACAATTCACAATTCAAGAACACATTCTTATAAATCAATTCAAATACTTTACTTTCATCTTTTCGTTGAATTCAATTACAGTTATGTGCATCTCTTAATTCCCCATTTGATAATATCATTCACTAGCATCATCAAACTCATCATTTTAGGGTAAGAGTTACATTCTCAGAATCATCTATTAATTCCTATCTTTTTCCATCATTTTATACTCAGTAGTCTCAACTTCTTTCATTTCATGTTCATTACATTATCTGGACCAATCTTTCTTGATTCACTTTACATATAATGCTTCTCTTCTACATAACGTTTATCAAATTATAGTTCTTAGTATATTTCATTTAATTTGGGTTAAGCCACATGTAATTAAAATAAAAGATAAAATACTTCATCATACTATCTTCATTAGTTTCATCTTTATCTTGCAATCACCATTACGTACATCATGTTCATATTGTCTCTTATATTCAGATAAGTGTACCTTAATGTTAACTACTAATGTCATTTCCATAATCAACAATGATCATTCTTTATTATATTAAAACAATTACATTGGACTTAGGTGATATTCGTAAGACTCATCATATTCAATTGAAGTATTAATACTTTCAACTTCAGCATTTGATCACATTTCAAACATCATAAACAAGTTCTAGCTTTATCACTCATAATATTCTTAATAATAAACTTTTAGGGTTTTCAAGAAGTCATTCCTTAGTTCAACATATCATAAGAATCATATCATTCAGTAATCCAATCATGTCTCAAGGGTTCATTAGGGTTATTCACAAACATGGAAACCCTAGTTTCCATTTTCACACATTTCATTCATCAATCATAAGTATACATTGATTAATTGACGCATTTGATTCACTTCCTCAACACAAATCCTAATCAGGATATGTGGTCATTCAAATCCATTAACATTCAACAATACACTTGTATGATACAATCTAGCACAATTCAGATATGAATTTATACATGTCAATTCAATTCCAAGCATATCGGCCATTGGGCTGATTTTTAGGAAAATTTCACATGAAATACCATATTCATCTACCCATAAGAATACCCATGCATTTTCAACCAATATAACATGAACCAGTCAAGTTTCAATCAATGAGAAATAATCAAAATCAGTAAAATTGGATTCCCCAATATCTTTCCCAAATCAAATCCAATCACATGCATATATAAACACAGTTTCTGATTGTTTTAGCCGCATTGAATTAGGCTTTCAACATGGATACAAAGCTTACGAGGGAGAAAAAAACTCACCTCAGGTGTGAAACACCTGAAATTCGTAGCCCAGTTACTACTACTAATTCTTGAATCAAGTCCTTGCTTCAAGAAAATAGAATCTTCCGGCTCCTCTTCACTCAAGAACCTAGAAGAAGAAGAATTGAAGAAGAAAGAATGAAAGAAGAGATCAATTTGGATTATTTTGATCCAAATCAGGAAAGTGACGAGTTCTATACATAGGAGAGAATAGAAGCAAATAAACCTAGTAAAGATTTATAATCTATACATAATTTACCAACCTTGGAAAGAGAAAACCTAGAAATTTGAAATTTCCACTTTAGATTCTCCAAACCCTAAAATCCCCTCCTCTCTCAAGAATTACGAAGCTCTAAAGTGTGGGACAGAAATGAGAGGTTCTTGGGTCGTAATAGAGTCCTATATACTCATTAAGGTGCTTGGAATAATTAATTATAAACATTTTTCAGTCTTTTTTTATTTTTCCAGAAAAATCTGGTCGGTCGAGTTTGTCTCTCTCAGAACTCGACCGAAACTACATGTTTCAGAACTGAAACGTCATCCAAAAATTATGAAACTTTTAAACAATGTCTTAAATTGAGTCTATAAGATACAGTAAAATTTTTAGATCATTTGGAGTTACCAATAAATAATTAAAAATCAAATACCACACTGCTATATTGCAGTCAGCAGCATGGTCGGTCGAGTTTGTCCTGCACAGAACTCGACCGACACCCTCTATGCAGAGATAAAAAGTCATCCAAAAATTACTACAATTTAACTAGGTGTCTATAATTTAGTTGTACAAGTACAGTTAAAATTTTAGAGCAATTGGATATACCAATAAAAAGATAAAATTCAATTACCACAATGCTATCTTAATCTGAAAATATGATCGGTCGAGTTTGAAACTCGACCTATAAACATGTCAGAACATTCTTCAAAAATTCTGATATTTTCCAATATTGTTCAAATTCTATATATCCAAATAGTATCCAAATTTGATATAAATAAGAGTTACACATAAAATACTAAAAATCATTTAGTGAGACACTATACTTATCAAATTCTGTATTCATATATCACCAAAAACCCTAATTTGGGCCGATTAGGGTTTCTGAAATGTTAACCCTAATTATGTGAATCAAAGTATGATTAAAACTTTCTAATTATATTTAAAACATGAAAATTTAACTACCATCACTAATCAAGCTTTAAACAATGATCAACTTAATTAAGCATACAATTATCCAAGTAAACCCTAATCAGATGGCTAATTTGAAAACGGGTCATTACATAACTGATTAGCATTAGGTGTTCATATATGTTCCATAACCACCTACCATCACCACAAGTTAACCACTTAGGCACGTGGGTCGCGACCACTCTCCATAGTATGTCGTGACTGAAACATACACCATAGGTATCTTGACCTGCAACACCATCACCATGTCGTCACCCATCTCCCTCATGTCACGCCCATGGCATTAGGGGTAGGGTTAAGTCTTTATCTTGACCAACAACTATGTGTTGCGATCGTAGCTCCTCAATCACCACCATGTCACAACTGCAACACCTCTTGGGTCATGACCCAACGCACCAAGGCCATCACGTCTAGGTCAAGGAAAGGAACTAAGGGTCACTAGGTTGCTAAGCATTAAGGGTTCTAACCCATCATCACTAAGACAACTTCACCACAAGGAAGAGATCACTTCACCCCCCAAGCCAACTTGTTCGTGACCAACTACCATGGGCCATGTCGCGACTATGATGCCCATGTGTGTGTGTCATCCTCCAAGACACCTAAGTCGTGACCACATTAAGGGTGAACATCTAGGTCACCAAAAAAGAACCCATCTAAGGAAGAACCATGATCACACTAAAAGGAAGCCTCAAGCAAATCGATCTCCATGAACCCTAAGACAAAGGTTCAAGAAAATCATATCCAAGGGAAGTTAAACCATGTATAAGATAACTGAAACCAAGACTAACTTTTCCCCCACATCTAGGTGCACAAACACCAAACATGGAGGCTAGATCAAGGGTCAACTATGAAGAAGGGAACTCCATGAAACAATCTCCATCAAAATGGGTATAAGAAAGATTAGGGTTTCAAAGTACTTCCAAACCAAGCAAGGTACCTCCACCAAAAAAATGTTAGAAATTACTACTAAGTACAAGCATGATGAGGGAGCAATCTAGAGAGAGAGGATAGTAACAAAATTCATAGGGAAAGTGTAATAATAGAGTAGGTTTAGTATTATATAACCCACCTTAAGAAGATCACTACCAAAGCTTGAAGCATACAATCCAAGGGTTGGAAAAGCTCCACCAAAAGTCCACACTCAAACTCAAGAGCACATCAAGAAGAAGAATAAGACACCAAGGTCAAATCTAACCCAAGAAATGAAGCAAAGAAGCTCTTGGCCGAACCAAAGAGAAAAGGGAAAAGAGAGGAGAAACCCTCTTCACATTTCGGTCTATGTCCCTAGTGATGATGGGTATCTCTCCCAAAATGTCCATCATGGAAGAACCATGGTCTAGGGATGAGAAAAAAGGAAGATGAAGGTAGGAGTTCAAAGAAACATCAACTTAGAATACAAGCAATTACCAAGGATAGAAGAAGAGATCGAATCACCACCACCACCACCACCACCACATGCAAGAGAAGACTGATCACCAAAGCTTCCAAGGACGAACCTCCTTGCTCCACCAAGAACCATGGACAAGTAAGGAAGAAGGAAGAGGATAGGGGGCCAAAAAGGTTGCAAACAAGGAGAGATAATGGGTTATATAGATGAGGGATGAGAGAGAAAGCAAAGGGTGATGTGTCAACATGCTAAGGAACTCAAGGGACACTTGTCCCCACAAAAGACCAACATACAACCACTTAAGCATGACATGCAAGACATGGTGATACACTCTAGGTAGTATCTCGACCACCATGCATCTCCCCATGGTCGTGGTCGTGGTCATGCTAAGATGCACCATCCATGGTCGTGACACCATCAACCAACATCACTACTAGTTCAAGACATGACACCTCCACAAACCCTAGGTCATCCGTATCTACCCAAGACTACCCTAGACCTCCCAGGTCACAGCCCAAACATCTGGAGGAAGTGTCTCAAACATGACATCCTCCAAAACCATCCTTGGTCATGACCCAAGGTCGAGACAACACAACCAACTCACACATGGTCAAGGTACTCAACACTCACATCAACCCTAATCACCACCTAGGGTGATGATTCTCAACCAAGGCTCAAGAAAGGTGCCCTCCTCATTCTACCTCCTTTAGATGATGTAAGGATAACGCTCTAGAGGTGGTGAATTGCACATCACCCTCCTACATTGGGTAAATTGCAATTTGCGCTAAAACTACCACAGAAAGCACAAACAACCTCCAAACAAGCTCAAACTTGAAACTTAAGCCATACACAAGACCTAATTACATATAAAAAGATTAGAGAAAGGCTCTAAGCACAATATTAGGACAAAGAAAATAGGGTTACCTCAGAACCTGGGTCAGGGTCCTGACAAGCCATAAACCCCTAATAAGGATTTTGCCCCCGAAATCCAAAGCAAAAAGAGAGGGGTACTTCCTCCTCATCTCTTCCTCAAGCCCTAACCAAGGTTGACCCAAAATAGATATAGATGCATACATATCAGAATGAAACAACTTCATCTAACCTGTCTCAACTTGGGGGTTGACCTCTCCTCCTGACTGATCCAAAGCATAAAGTCATGCCACCCATCTCGATAGTACAACCAAAAAACACACTAAACTCTCCCCAAGACTTGAGTGTATAAGGATGACTCTAGGACTCTAACAACAAAAGAACCACCAACAACACTTCCAACCTTATCAGCTACTGTCCTTTTGGCTGCTGCTCAACCTCTATTGCACAATCTCCACCTCCTCGTGCACGTCCACCTAAAAAGATGTGGGTAACCCACAGGGTGAGATTCCAAATCTCATTGGGAGATATAACTCTCCACCAACACTGTTATTAGCACAGATAGATAATTAAAGAACAACAATAAAGTTACAACTATAATAAAAAGGTAATCATCACTAATAGAATAAGCAATTGTCATTAGATTATGAAACATCTTATCATCATAAAAGGAATATGAAGAACATGTATATCCACTACCAACTATACTATACAAAAACAAGAAAGGCCTCATCCAATTTTTCCATATTTGATCCTATATAAGTATTCTACAAGACTGATTACATATTTTATTATGCCCCGAGGATTTGAGTCATACCACCTAAATCCAACTAACCACTACTAAGTCGAAATTAGTACCATACAAGGTCTATGGAAGAGCCAAAATCCACGACCTCACCCCCTTAGTCAGTATGATTGAACCTATAGTGACATTATTAGTCAAATTGCTACCAACGACATATAATCAATAGAAGGATCATCTCACGCTTGGCCGTCCACTTCTATCAACACCTAGCCCACCTTGGTCAGGTTACAACGCTAGAAGAATAATCTCACACATGACCGTTCTAACAAGAAGGAGTGGCTCACGCATGGCCATCCATATCACAACATGACCGACTCACACATGGCCATCTCACAAAATCTAAAATTAAGGATGAAAGGGAATACTCAACTTGCACCCCACATATTAAAAAATATATGCTCAGAGTAAAACTCGTTTCATCATTCAACAAGTGCTGACACTGAATGGATGTATGGCACAAGGGAAAGCTACATGATTGAGTTCCACTTGGTTAGTTAAGTCAATTAAGTGTATTTTAGCATCAATCAAGTTACAACATATAAAATCATAACAAATTCTACAAAGATAAGGGCAAAGTACTCTTCCAACATATGTAACATATAGATAGTGAACTTGTCACACTATCACCAAATGATGCCTGTATTATTGCCATTCACATCATCATTATCAAGTCACATGCCATGGGATACCAATCCCTCATTATATTCATAACAAACATTATATCACAATAGGAAACCACCCTTGGTAGGTCATAGGACCCAACCACCACATTTTGTATCACATGTATAATAAACATGCCTCACAAGAGCATATTCAACCTATCTCACATCATAGCCACCATACCACACACAAGATATGTTTATCAAATTCATAACACCTTCATGGTTAGAATATCATAATCAAGAGAGATAATCACATAACATCATAACCATCCATGATAAGAAAATAAGCAAAACTTGTTCACTATTAGGGTTTAGGGTTCCTTCTTTAGCTGATTAGGGTTTTCAAAGTTAGGGTCAACCAACCATCTTAGAACCACCACCCTCCACCATCATGGAGTGTGTTAGGATTAAGAATCATTATTAGAATATATTAGATAACACCCTAAACAAAATTATACAAGCACATAACTGATTAACATTTGGTGTTCATATATGTTCCATAACCACCTACCATCATCACAAGTTAACCACTTAGGCACATGGGTTACAACCACCTTCCATAGTATGTCGTGACCATGACATACAACATGGGTACCTCAACCAACAACACCATCACCATGTCTCTACCCATCTTCTTCATGTCGTGCATGTGACATTAGGGTTAGGGTTAGGTCTTTATCTCGAATGCCGATTATGTGTTGCGACCGCAAAATCTCAACCACCACCATGTCGCGACCGCAACACCTCTTGGGTTGTGACCCAACGCACTAAGGCCATCACAGCTAGGTCAAGGAAAGGAACTAAGGGTCACTAGGTTGCTAAGTATTAAGGGTTCTAACCCATCTTCACTAAGCCAACTTCACCGCAAGGAAGATATCACTCGACCCCCAAGCCAACTTGGTCATAGCCAACAACCATGGGCCATGTCGTGACCGCGACACCCATTTTTGTGCATCGACCGCCAAGCCACCTAGTTCATGACCAAATTAAGGGTGAACATCTAGGTCACTAAAATAGAACCCAACTAAGGAAGAACCATGATCACCATGAAAGGAAGCCTCAAACAAACTGATCTCCATGAACCCTAAGGCAAAGGTCCAAGAAAAGCATATCCAAAGGAAGTTAATCAATGTATAAGATAATTGAAACTGAGACTAACTTTTCCCCCACCTCTAGGTGCACAAACACAAAGCATGAAGACTAGATCAAGGGTCAACTATGAAGAAAGGAACTCCATGAAACAACCTCTGTCAAAATGAGCATAAGAAAGATTAGGGTTTTGGAGTACTTCCAAACCAAGCAAGGTACCTCCACCAAAAAAAATCTACAAATTACTACTAAGTACAAGCATGATGAGGGAGAAATATATAGAGAGAGGATGTTAATAAAACACAAAAGGAAAGTGCAATAATATAGTTGGTTTAGTGTTATAAAACCCGCCTTAAGAAGATCACCACCAAAGCTTCAAGCATACGATCCAAGGGTTGGAAAAGATCCACTAAAATCTCCACACTCAGCTTTAAGAGAATCTCAAGAAGAAGAATAAGACACCAAGGTCAAAGATAATCCAAGAAAAGAAGCAAAGAAGCTCTTGGCCAAACCCAAGAGAAAAGGGAAAAGAGAGGACAAACCCTTTTCACACTTGGGTCAATGTTACTTGTGATGATGGGTATCTCTCCCAAAACGTCCATCATGGAAGAACCATGGTCTAAGGACGAGAACAGAGAGGAAGATGAAGGTAGGAGATCAAAGAAACATCAAATTTGAAGACAAACACTTACCAAGGATTATAGATGAGCTCGGATCACCACCACCACCACATGTAAGTTAAGACTGATCACCAAAGCTTGCAAGGATGAACCTCCTTGCTCCACAAAGCACCAAGGACAAGAAAGGAAGAAGGAAGAGGATAGATGGCTGAAAGGCTTGCAAACAAGGAGAGATAAGGGGTTATATAGATGATGGATGAGAGAGAAATCAAAGGGTGAGGTGTCAACATACTAATGAACCCAATGGACACTTGTCCACGCAAAAGAACAACATGCAAACACATGAAACCACTTAAGCATGACATGCAAGACATGGTGATACACTCTAGGTAGTGTCTCAAACATCATGTATATCCCCATGGTCACGGTCGTGACCATCCAGGATGCACCATCCATGGTCGTGACACCATCAACCAACATCACTACTAGGTTGAGACATGACACCTCCACAAACACTAGGTCATCCATCTCGACCCAATACCACCCTAGACCTTCTTGGTCATGGACGAAACACATGGAGGAAGTGCCTTGACCACGACATCCTCCAAAACTAGCCTTGCTCACAAACCAAGGTCGAGACAACACAACCAACTCACACATGGTCAAGGTACTCAACACTGACATCAACCCTAATCACCACCTAGGGTGATGATCCTCAACTAAGGCTCAAGCAAGGTGCCCTCCTATTTGTAAGAGAGAGAACACTCTAGAGGTGGAAAATTTCACATCACCCCACTACATTGGGTAAATTACAATTTGCACCCAAATTACCATAGTAAGCACAAACAACTTCCAAACAAGCTCAAACTTGAAACTTAATCCCTCTATAAGCCCTAATTACATCTCAAAAGATTAGAACAAAGTTCTAAGCACAAGATTAGGCCAAAGAAAATATGGTTAATCCAGAACCTGGGTCAGGGTCCTTACACATGGGGCTTGCAATGGAGTTAAAAACTGCTATTTTGTACCTATTACAAATAGAAACATTTTTTCTGTATCTTGTATGGATAAATATGGGTATGAATATCATATAAAGAATGGTGAATGTTATATTTCAAAAGATGACATATTTTATGACAATTCCCCAATGTCCTATGATATTTATTTGTTAGATCTTAAGACATATGTTTGTAACACAAATACTAAAAGATCAAAACTCAATAACTCAAATAAACATATCTTTGGCATTCTCATCTAGGGCACATCAATGAGAATCACATTTATAGACTCCATAAAGATGAATAGCTAGAATCTCTTGATTTTGAATCAATAGAGACATGTGAGTCTTGTTTTATGGGTAAGATGACAAAAACTCCCTTCACTGTTAACAGTGAGAGAACTAGTGATCTATCAAGACTCATACATATTAATGTATGCGACCCTTTTAGAACAAATGATAGAGGTGGGTATCAACATTTCATTGCCTTGATTGATGACTTCATTAGGTATGGTTATGTTTACTTGATGTAACATAAGTAAGAAACTCTTGAAAAGTTCAAGCATTTCATGAATGAAGTACATAACCAACTTGGCAAGGGTATCAAAACACTTCATTCTGATTGAGGTGGAGAATATTTAAGCCATGAGTTTGAGGAACTTCTGAGAGCCTGTGGTGTCATATCACAATGAAATCCACCTAGAACACCACAATACAATTGTGCATTAGAAATAAGGGATCACACATTGCTAGATATTGTGCAATCAATGATGAGTTTTTCCAACCTTCCAACTTCCTTCTGGGGTTATGCTCTTGAAACCACAATCTTTACACTAAATCATGACCCAAATAAATTAGTTCAAAAGACACCATATGAGATATGGACTGGGAAATGTCCCAAAATGTCTTTTATGAGGATTTTGGGGTGTGAAGCTTATGTCAAGAAAATGTTTCTTGATAAGAAAGGGATACTACTTGTATAACCCAACTGACAACAAAGTGTTTATTGCCATGGATGTTGCATTTCTAGAAAAGGAATTTATTTCCAAAGCAAACCATGGGAGAAAAGTAGATCTAGAAGAAGTGTGAGACCAATAAGAAAGCATTGAACCTATAGAGGTACAAGAGGAACATAGAGAGTCACAAACCATTGGGGAATCTCAAATTCCTCAAGTAACACATGAACCTAGCATATATAATAGGAGATGCCTTGATCTAGAAAGATTTGGTTATCTTGTGACTGAAGAAGGCAATGAATTGGTTATTGATGAGCCAATTACCTACCTAGAAGATGTTAAGGGTCCAAAATCTGAGAAGTGTCTAGAAGACATGAGATCTTAGATGGATTCCATGTGCACCAACAAGGTATGGACCTTGGTGGATCTACCTGAAGGGGTAAAACCTATAGGGTGTAAGTGGGTCTGCAAGAAGAAGACTAACATAGATGGTAATGTACAAACTTACAAGGTCAATTGGTTGCAAAGGGTTTCAAATAAGTTCAAGGTGTTGACTATGACAAAACCTTTTCTCCAATTTCCACGATTAAGTCCATCAGGATCATGCTTGCCATTACAACTTATTATGACTATGCGATCTCACAGATGGATGTTAAAACCACATTCATTAATGGGAATCTTCTCAGGGATGTGTATATGACACAAACTCGAGGGTTTTATATATCCAAAGGATGAAAATAAAGTTTGTAAGCTACAAAGGTCAATCTATGGATTGAAACAAGCATCTCAGAGTTGGAATCTTTGATTTGATGAAATAGTCAAAGAGTTTGGTTTTAGTCAAAATGAAGATGAATTGTGTGTCTACAAGAAGGTTAGTGGGATCATGATTGTATTCCTCATATTGTATGTGGATGGCATACTATTGATGGGGAATTATATACCTAGTTTACAGATGGTAAAGACTTGGATTGGAAATACATTCTCTATGAAGGACTTGGATGAAGCATCCTATATTTTAGGAATCAAGATCTATAGAGATAGATTTTGAAGGCTTCTTGGACTAAGTCACAACACATAGATTGAAAAAGTGTTGAAGAGGTCCAACATGAAACATTCAAAGAGAGGAAACCTACCCATGTCTCATGGAATTGTTATCTCTAGAGCTCAATATCCCAAATCTTGTGAAGAGTGAGAATACATGAATTAGACATATGCATCTACAACTGGATCTATCATGTACATAATGTTATGTACTCGCCCTGATGTCTCATATGCCTTGAGGATGACAAGCATATATTAGTCAGATCCTAGTGATGCCCACTGGGTTGCTGTGAAGAACATCCTTAAGTACTAGAGAAGAACTAACGATCTGTTCCTTGTCTACAATAGTGGGGAAAATTTGGTGGTAAAAGGTTACACCAATGTGATCTTTCAAATTGACAAAGGTCATTATCGATCGTAATCAGTATTTGTTCTTTGCCTCAACAATGGTGTTGTAAGTTGGAAGAGTTCCATGCAAGAGATAGTTGCAAATTCTACAACAGAGGTTGAATATATTATTGCATCTAATGTAGCATAGGAAGTTGTATGGATCAAGAAGTTCATTTCTGAACTTTGGGTGGTTCCAAGCATCACCGATGCAATTGAGGTATATTGTGACAACAATGGAGCTAATGAACAGACAAAAGAACCCAGACCACATCAAGATTCCAAGCACATACAAAGGCGGTTCCATCTCATACGTGAGATCATACAATGAGGAGATTTGAAGATTTGTAGAGTGCCAAGAAAAAGAAATATTGCTGCCCCCTTTACAAAAGAACTATCATAGCAGAAGCATGATGGTCATGTTAGATCACTTGGAATTAAGTTCAAGGTGCTTGGCTCTAAGTGTAAGTGGGAGTTTGTTGGTATGTATACCTAGAGAGACAATAATATGATGATTGTAATGGCATAACTTGTAAATTCTTTGATTAATAACAAAGGCAATCTTCCAATTTATTTTGTTTTATTCAGTGATGAGATAATGATGTTACGTAATAAATATCTAAAGAATGATATTATTCAATGATGTATGTCTCTGGGTTGAGGACCTAAACAATGAGATCATGCAAATGTTAAGAGTATATACATTCTTGCTATGTCCCTAGTCGGTTGTTGTTGTGGAAGGATAGTGGACTACAATAACACTTAATACTAGAGCGTGTTTTGGTTGATGAAAAAATCTCATTAATCATGAAATATAATATCAAACTAAACACTTAGATATTTCTAAGAGAACAATGTATCAGACTTACCTACCTTGAAAATGATACATGGAAGTAGTTAGAATAAGCTCCCATAGTAATGGAGGTGATTGTAGTTCTTAGACCTGAAATCACTACACTCATCACATGTTGATTAATGTAAATTGTCATTATCAACTGTAACCTTGAATAAGGTTTTCCATAAAGGTGACCTTGAAATACATTATAACACATGGGGATGACTGAGTGATGTAGATGGGATTTGTCCCTCCTATAGGATTTTGATATTTTGGTCACTTGATAAGAAAGACTGAGAAAAACATAGCCATGTGCATGTGAATTAATATATGATGCTAAATTCATATATATGTCAGACAATCTACTCTATTTCAAGGAAAATGGATTGAATGCCGAGAGGATTATGATTCCATGCCTCGAGTTCAATCTGGATATCAGAGATAAAGGAACTATACAATCACTGTAACATCAATCACAGATTTTAGGTTGAAGTTGTTCTAACAAACTTCCAAATTACTTGAATAGAAATGATGTCTTGCTAGATACCAATCTTTACTTGTGATGTCATAAGTTAGTTATGAACATTCACTGCCAATGTAACTTGGGAGCTATAGGGTCACACACATAGGAATGCACTTAGAATAGGAGATTGTTCATGAGTGATATTTAAACTTGATTACTAAAGTGTAAGGTATTAAATTTAAACAACATTGGTAATGTTCACTATGAAACAACCGACTTAGAAAGTGAATTGATCAGCTCAGGTTCACGAACTGATCGACATCTTGTTGTGAACCAGCCATTTGGTATATGAATGAGATTGAATCAAGGATTGATGTTGCCATCCCTTAGAAAACGGGTGAGCCATCGAGCTTTTCCTAGTGGGACATGTGGCCACCGCATTGGAGGTCAAGGATTGTTGTCCCACGGCCAACTCAGAAGTGGGCCTCTTACCTCATTCTTTTGTAAGTTTATTCATGTTGTCCACAAATTAAATATTAATTGCCAAAACAATTGTGAGTAGGAAACATAGTGAAATGACCAGTTCAAATGTTGAATCAATCATCTCATGTGTGAAGTGACCAGTTCACATGTGAACTGACTGGTTCGGCGTTCATAGTTTCTAGAAAATTCATGAAATTTTTTTGACTCCCAAACTGACTAGAAACCTTGACCCTGACCCTCCTATAAATAGAGGGGTATTGGGGGCTTCCCATACACAACAATAGGCTCTGACAATTGTTGTCTAATCTAGATGTGGTAACCAAGAGAGGTCGAATGAGTTCTACCCATCAAAGGAAGGAACAACAAGGGAGAGACAATTGTGGGAGAGCAAGTTGATACTAGTATATCAACTAGAAGGGATAACTCCTTCTTGGTCGTTCATCTAGAACAACATGAGTTCCCGATGATCCATGTGGACTAGGCGATGGGCACTTGCCCTACCAGGATGACATTGTCAACCATTATTTGTGGAGGCACTTGCCCTACTAGGAGGACACTGTCAACCATTGTTTGTGGTGTTATATAAATAGAGGAGTACTGGGGGCTTCCCAAACACATAATAAGCTCTGAGAATTTTTGTCTTCTCTATTTGTGGTAACAAAGAGAGACCAATAATTTTTTTATACCCATCCAAGGGAGGAACAACAAGGGAGAGACAATTGTGGGAGAGCAAGCTGATGCTATCAGATCAACTAGAAGGGATAATTAACTCCTTCCTATCCATTCATATAGAACAACAAGAGTTTTCGGCGATCCGCATGGACTACTCTAGAGGCGGGAGGCACTTGCCCTGCTAGGAGGACACTGTCAACTGCTATCTATGGTGTCATACCAGGAGGCCGACAATGACAACTATTCAAGTGTGACTTGAAGAAAGGCGCACACTACTATAAGGGAATTGTCATCAAACCTACTTTGGGATCAAGTATAACCTTGCAACCCACTTTCTCATCTCACAGTTGCTTACACAATCTAATGTTCATGGGGAATATGGCGAGTAAAGTTTTTTATTTCTATTTCCATATCTGATGCCATATTTCCCAACACAAACTATGGCATCATGTGGCCTCAATGTGCCTCCACTACTGCATACAACTTCTCTTACATGAAAAAGATAATTTTATTATAAAGAAACATAAAAAAGTATTCAATACTTAAAATTTATTTAACTCACCAATTCAAAAAAAGAGAAGAGGGAAGTAGAAAATATGAAATAAGTAAAAAAATAGAGGATTAAGGTAGAGAAAATATAAGAAGGAAGTACACAAAAGAGAGGAAAGAAGTGTTTTTAGTATTATTTGGATATAATTTGATAAATACTTTTAAAGTTTACATAACATTATCAAAAATAAAGAAAAAGTGCAAAACATATTTTAATATTATCAAAAATGTTTTGAACAATATTAAACTATATGCATACAATATCAGAAGAGTACTTCGATCCACTCTTCTATGAAATTATACTCAACGATATCAATTGATATTATCAATAGTATTAAATTATATTTTACTTCAAAACTATTTATATTCAAGTTTTTTAACTTGACAATGCCAATTTTTAGATTTAATAGTTTTACTATTTTTGAGAGTTTTGATATGACAGAGGGGGATTCTGCATATGATGATTTAACTTCAATTTTATTGAATTCAGACCCATCAACTTGTGTGACATGATCTACACAATTGTTTCAAAGGTGGTGTCTAATAGATTGAAACCAATACTGAACATAGTGATTTCTAAGAACCAGAATGCTTTTGTCCCTTGGTGGTTAATTACTGATAGTATGTTGGCTGCTTATGAGCTTTTAATGCTATGAAAATGAATGGATGATGTAAATCTAGATTGATGAGAGTCAAGTTAGATATGAGTAAAGAATATGACATAATTGAATGGCATTTTCTAGAGATGGTAATGAGGAAGACGGGGTTTGGAGAGAAGATTAGAAAGAAGGTTAGTGAACATTGTCTAGCATATCTCACTTGATCTTTCTAAATGAGACTTAAAGGAAACATCAAGCCCAATAGAGCACTACACCAAGGTGACCCTATATCCTCCTATCTTTTTCTTTCTTGTGTTGACGCTTTCTCTATGTTAATTACTAAATCAGCAATAGTGGCTCTACCCTCAGCTCAAAAGTGTGTCAAGAGGATCGGTTTTTTCTCACCTCTTCTTTACATATGACAATATAGTTTTTTCTAGAGAAACTCTGGAGGAGTTCTCATGTTTAATGATATTATCAGCAAGTATGGAGAGCTTCTAGGTAGAATATTAATGCAACTAAGTCAGAGATCTCTTTTAGCAAGAATGTGTAGGAGAAAAGAAGGGGGGTAGTCTAAAGTAAAGTCCAGATTGGTGAAGTTGACCGACATGAAAAATACTTTGGGCTTCCAACAGGGATAAATAGGTCAAAAAAGGTAGTTTTCTCTTAGGTGAAAGGGAGAATCTGGTAGAAAGTATAGGGTTGGAAAGAAAGACTATTGTCTAGACTGGGGAAAGAGGTGACGATAAAGGCAGTTTCATAGGATATACCAACATATATAATGAGCATCTTTAAACTTTCTGAGGGGCTGATTGATGAGATCCACAACACAATTGATAAATTTTAGTGGGGTTCAAGAGGTGAGCAGAGAAAGATACATTGGAAGGCATGGGATAAGTCATGCCTTCCAAAGTCACAAGAGGGAATGAGATTCAAGAATATCTAAGTATTCAACCAGGCCCTAGCTAAACAAGAGTGGAGGCTTCTCACTAACCCATACTCTCTATCTAATAAGGTACTAAAAGCAAAATACTTCCTGAGATCTTCCTTTCTGGAGGCTAGTAGGGGCTTCACATCCTGAAAAAATGAAGTAGTTGTATAGAAAATATATAGTTCTTGTATTTATGTTATATGAGATTATCTTGCCCATGAGCCATAGGATGATGTATATGTAGGTTGAAAAAGATAGATTCTTTTTAGGAAAAAAAATATAATTTCCTTATGTGTTCTCTTGGGTATCCAAATGATGAAAAGTATCATTCTAAAAGATATTGAATTTTCATTTATCATGTTTTATTAAGGAAGGGAGATAAGTTATCACATGTATATCCCTCATGTTAAACATAGTAAGAATAGAAATACAAGTAGAATCCCCCCTCTCACTAGGGGTTCTTGGGACTGGCAGTGAGATCTCCCATTTTTTCCCTGTTCCACTTAATAAGCCTTTATGAGTTTGAATTGATGGCCATTATTATATCCGTATTGGGACGAACTTCTTATTTAGTTACATTATGACCGAAGACGATTCTCAATTCCATTCTTTTCTTTGGGAGGGTCATAGATTGCTACAGACACATTTCATCCAAAGGTACTAACCGACCTAGGAGCACAGAGGTCTTAGGGGGGAAGGATGGAGGATCCAGGTCCAAATCTAAGTTTGATCAAAGAACTCGAGGGGCAGAGGAGAAAGGGGTATTGGGTCAGGTTCAACCTAACCTGACCATAACCCGACCCACAACTTAATATGTATGGGCTAGGATTTTGACTTTAACCCCATAATAAATTATGTGTCGGATTAGGTTCTATGTAAATCTAAACACGAGGACCCAATGGCCCTACCTAATATATTTTTATTATATAAAATTATGTATAATATTTTATTTAAATCACATATTACATGTGGTATAGTCCATTACTTTATTTATATGCTATGACAGAAAGTCAAAATTCATATATGTAACTTCTTATTTTATATTGATAAGATAATAATTTAGTATGCAATAGGCCTTGTAAATTTCTTTGACACCAATTAATCATTGTACACTTATTTCAAAATATGTTCATGCCCATTACCAATCCTTTTTTTTAATCTTCTTTTAATCAACCATTTTACTTGGTGTTCCTATTTTTAAACTGTAGAAATGGTATTACCTATTTTATATGTTATATAGTAATTTATCTTGGTCATATTTAGATATAATAAATCAAACTACCTATATATAATTAATTATTTCCACTTTTAGATGGCACCAACATAGTGGGATATTGTTCCCATCAATTTCTTGACTCTCCTTTAGATAATCTATGTAAATTTAATGATATATTCATGACATTATTTTTCCATAGTCTCTTTCTTTTCCATTTGATTCAACCACATCATTCAATTAAAATTTTCATTTTGTAATGGTAGGTAAAGGATTTTATCAATTGAAAATTCTTAATTATATGTTATATAAAAGGCAGTGTCCATGCACAATCCTTATTACCATATTAACAATACAACAATTCAATATAATTTACCTCATCAATTGCTTTGATGTCCAATGGTCATTGCATATTAATTTAACAATACATTTGTCTCACAATTGGCCAAACATTTCTAGCATTCATAAATGAATTTGAAGTATGAACACAGAAAAATATGTATGTACAATTGGATATGTAAATACACTCCAACATTGACTTATTTTGATGAAATAAATTGAAAATCTAGGTACATCACAATCTTTATATTGCAGGAAAATAACAGCACCGCTGGACCATAATTGTAAGGAGTGGGACCCGAGAGGGGATCCACTCCCTACTTAATTTGAAGAAGAAATCTATCTAATCCAAACACATTAACAAGTATGTCAAAATAGGCGTGTAATTTTTATTTCTCAAATAATGGTACACAAAAATGACCAAAGTATAGAAGTGAAATAATAAATCATGACTATATTTAATTTATCAAGATTATAAAAGAATCTCCCTTTAAGGGGCTTACATGAAAGTATAACTTCAGGATCTATGTAAATGGATACCCAAAGTATCTCAAATTTATCTCCTAAGAGTCTGCTCCTTAAGCCAAATCCATGTATGCATGCCATGTCCTCCATATCCTTCACCTAGGCAGTGAAAGTATACCCCACAAGAGAAGACAAAGATGGAAATTATCAACATAAAAGTTGATATGATCATATTAATTGGGGATTGAGTAACATTATAGAAAAAAGACATCATATATAATAAGCTTCCCATCCCAGAGGAAAGTAACATTAAAGTGGATATCAAAGAGAATATGAATTGCAATGAGATGATAATAAAAAATTATACTTTCTGTTAATCAAAGATAAGATGTGCCATAAAAGCAACATAAAGAATTTAGGGCACATAACCCATCAACAATAATATTCAACCTACATGCACATGAGATAAACATAGTACTAGTGAATTATAAATAAATAAGAAGACTAGTGCACATAACCCATAACTTGAAAGAGTAAGACACAACCAAACTTCCAATATATGAAGTGGGCACAAAACCTATGTATCAGGCACATAGACTCCATTGCAAAATAACATGGGCACATAACCTGGGTATGGGGCACATAACCCGGGTATGGGGAACATAATCTCCATCCCAAAATAAAATGGGCATATAACCCAAGCATGACACACATAACATCCACACCAAACATAAAGGACACAACCTCACAAAACCAATGCACTTATGCATCCCTAGGGATACAATATCACAAATCATACAAAATGTAGATGCAAGTGAAAGTTTAGTCATATGAATAGTATTAATGAGGTTTTCATCATATAAATGGATAATAAGAAGCATATACCACATAAAGGGGTAATTTAGGATTCCATCTCACAATAAGGAACTACATGGTTCAATTCTAAAATTAAGGTTTCATTAAAATGCTAATATAATTTTAGAGTCCCAGAATATAGATAGTTCAAAAAATCAGGGATTCAAATTCATTAAGAATATACCAAGATAGGTCATCAAATAAAGAGGGAGAATATCCACTAACAATTTACCTCAAAAAATCTCATGAGAAAGATAAACAGAATAAATTTCTCAATGTGGATATGAAGACGCATCATACCTCATGTCTAAACTACACATGTCCAAAATCAACCCTTGGTCCAGGCCAGGGTCTTCACAACACCTATTAAACATATTATATAGAATTGGGGTTAGGTTTAGATTAATTACATAAACCCTAAAATCACGTGCTTCTCATTATGGAATTAGATTATGAAAAACACTCCATTGTAGATTATATTTCATTGATTTTTTTTGTTCAGCTAAAAATCCTGTTGCTATTTAAACCAAAAAAACGTTAGGCTTATTTACAATGGATAAACCCCTAAGAGAAGAAACCTATTTTATGATTGCATAACCACACAAGGCTTGCATCATACTATGTAAGACTAGGAGCAAAGAAAATTAGGGTCTATAACGATCTACCAGAGACAGACACAAAACAACCATCCTCAAAGTTCTAGTTACAGTAGCAAGAAGAAGACACTGACAAAAAACCCTTCACAGAAAGTGTGCCTCCTTTGCAGCTGATGTAGAGCCCCTTAGATGATTGTTTGAGGACTGTTCTGATGAGAGACGACAAGTCTTCAATGTCCCATACTCGATTAGAGTACTACATAAATGCTAGGTCCTTCCATAAAGGATAGAAAGACCCAGTCGCAGGGAAGACATAAGTCTTGGCTTTGGCAGACTGAAGCAAATAGGAGAACAGGGGTCAAACTCTTAGCTTCTTAGGTGACATTTAGATATCCACTCTCACCAACCGACTAACGATAAATTCACTTCTGAAATTGTAGTGGAAAGAGCAACAACCAAGTGTATCCGTCGAGGCTGAAGGCAGTACTATCCTCAAATTAGTTACAACTAGCAAAAGAAAAGCAGGACAACTCAAGGCATAACTGTGTCAGACTAAGAAAATATAGAAGAGAGAATGTAAGAGGGTTAGATAGAGTCATCGATCCAAGGTATCTCATCATTTCTGACTCTCCTTATCTTCTTCTTTTTCTTTCTTACCTTCGGACTTTCACTGAGTTTGAACTCTAGGACCTCAGGGTCAGGTTCATATGAACTGGTGGACTCATCATCTGTCATGGGTTCATACCCTTTGCGATATTCAAACGCAATCCCGGATGCCTGAAGAATCGTGTTGCTTTGCGGAGTTATGTTTAGATTAGAGAGGGTGAGTTCCCATTCTAAAACTAAACCATCTATTGGGGAGCAGAATGGGTCGCAGTGCATATCCGGTTCTTCAACTGGTATCTGGATCTTGCTTGGAATCCCTGTGTTATCGTTGGTTCTTCTAGAAAGACTCTTGGAAGGAAATTGACGAACAGGTGGGAGGCCTCCAGGTTTCCCTGACTAGATCTACAAGTCACTGCCCATCATCTTCCGCCTGGGCTCCAGGGGACAAGACGTGACTCTATGCCCAAAGTGCTTGCACTTGGAGCAAAGGAGGGGACTGGAGATGAATTCAACACCAAGCTTCTTAGGGATCTCATCTACCTCGATCAAGACTTCCTTGGGGAAGCCAACACTAGATTCAAGCTCCACACACACCACAACCTCTTTGAGGCAATTAGCTGATAGTGCCATCTCATCGAAATCAACCGGGCGTCCAAGAAGGCTAGCTATACCTTCTAATCGGTCCAGCGTCCAGGGGATACCTGGATTTGCGATCCTTGACCACACCGGAAGTTTAACAAATGAGAGGGGTTGAAGGGGTTCACCGGGAGCCCAAAGATACACGATGACGAGGGTGCCATCAAGCATCCAGGGAGTTTTGTTGAGAATTCTCTCTCGCTCTGTATCAGTCGGGAGCTTGATGACGAATCCCTCGGGCTCCTCCGCCATGATCTGGAA
This sequence comes from Alisma plantago-aquatica, assembly GCA_963693085.1. Classification (NCBI taxonomy): domain Eukaryota; kingdom Viridiplantae; phylum Streptophyta; class Magnoliopsida; order Alismatales; family Alismataceae; genus Alisma; species Alisma plantago-aquatica. The sequence goes on from OY856413.1 coordinate 785,472,335, forward strand.
ATCCACACTCGGCCTCCAACACCGCTTGATCCACCTGAGGACTTGGCCCCTGAAGGGCTTTCTCCCTGTAAATTGGAGGGAGACAAACTCCTTCCAGCTAGGTTCAGGATCCTTCTGGCTTGAGAACGAGAAAACCTTCTTGCCTTCCTTGACGGTTGGCTCCACAAACTTGAGGATAGGGGTGTCATGGCTCACTCGACCCAATCGACTGGAATGAATCCAATCAGGACCGAGAGGAGGCATGGAGGAATCACCGCTCTTCTCTGGCGAGTGTGTTGATGAGGAGGGGGGTGGGGGCGAGTGCTTGCAGATGCCACCCCTTTTGGATCTGCAAGATTCTGAGAGGAAGAAGGCGTGCTCGCTCCATTAACCTCTCTTAAGCCAATCAGAGGAGTCAGAATTGACTCTGAATTGCCCTCTCTCCCAGCTTTTGTGCCACCTCTAGGGTGTCACCCTCTGCCTCACCTGCGTCCTCCTCTCCCTCACCTCACCATCGCCCCTTTCCCTTTCATTGAATTTATATCATATTTTATTATATTTTTCTGAGTTATAGGTGATTAGTTATAAATTGTAGAAAATATAACCCGTTGTATAAATCCATACAAAATCATATATTAATTAGACTAGAATTTGGTAATGAAAGTGATACCATTGAATAGAGAAAAACATCATGATTCCAAGACATATTTTATTTAATTTTTCTGAGATGTGAATAATTTGTTAAGAATTTTGAAAATTTTAATCAATCACAAAATCCCAAAAAGCCACATAGATAATGTTATATGTTTTAGAAACCAAGTTGACATGCCTTTGTAAGCTTAGATAAAGAGACATGGGCCCACAACTAGTAGGGCGCATTGCTAGATTCATGAAAAGACCAGAAAGCCCATAGGATACCTAAAAAATGAATTAAACACAGGGGAAAAATAGAGAAATCTTAATCATCCATTTTCCTCCTTCATTTCTGTGGTAAACCAACAAACTGGATACTGAATCTATGAAGACTCATGATCAAGAGCTTCTCAACATTAGGGAACAATCTCAAGGGTTCCTCACCCATATCTGATCTTAGCGAATCATGAGATAGGCTCAATGACTCACATGGAAAGAAACTCCATGCCATCGACATGATAGGAGGCTATAGAAGCACTGGATTCTAGGAACTCAACAATGTGAGCATAACTATGTCCCTAAATAACTTATTGATCTTTTATGAACCCACAGATAAAGAAGATCAGGATATCATGGTGAATAGATTGTGAGATTCATGCACATGCAGATAACCAAGAATGGAGCAAATTACTGATGAAATAGAATGATGAATCAGTTATGGGTAAAGAAATAGAAAAGGAAAGTCGAGATTTACCAAACTATATGCTAGTTCAACAATGTTGAAAGATCTATGAGATCTTCCACAATGAGTCACAACATCCTTGAGTTAGAGAAAAGCTTGGAGCTACCAACCATTGCAATTTTGACAACCTACATCACATGAGGCTGGGGAAGGAACAACCAAGAGTCACAAAGGAAAAAAAAAGAAAATGAATAGATTGGTTTAGGGTTTAGATATGGTCGAGAAGTGGGTATATATATAGGTGCTCTCCATGGAAGGGTTCCTAGAGGCATGGATGAGAAATATAGAATAGAGAAAATTAGGGGTTTCCCAGATTGACATGGAAATGACCCAAGCTTAGGGCCAATATATTCGGAATCAAACAAGGAAATCAAGGGAGAAGAAATATCTAGAAATAATGGAGAGGAGAGGGAGAGTGTAATGAAAGAAAATAAGGATTTAAACCCTATCACAGATTCTCACATAAGAAGAAAAAGGCGAGGATGGTACCAAAATTGTATGGTGAAGATCTGACAGGCTATAGTGAATCTATTATTTGGAAAGCATGTGTGACAAATATATTTCAAAGGATTTTATTTGAGAAAGAATTGGATTAGTGATGTTAAAATATATTCCTTTTTGTTTCCAAGTCAAATTGGTATGGAAATTAATGTCCAACTAAAATCAAATTTGGTACCTAGACTAGTTTAGACATATAAAGTCCGTATTTGGCATTGTTTCCATCTTTTGATACATGCAATGATTTATTAAATATTTTTGTATCTTAACTTAAATTTTCCTTCACTAATGAAATTAAGACATCTAGAATTACTTAATTAAACTCAAACTTGGCATCTTAACTTATTGGGATTCAAAGAACACGATTTTGAGATTAGATTTTGAGTTTTGAGATTCCCTTTTATGAGTCCTAATACAATTAGTGCTTTAGACCATTACTATTATATTTATTATAATATTACATCATTATCATCAACATTCATTTAATTGAATCATATTAACTTTACATTGTTACAAAAAGAGTCACCTTATATAATTACTATTTCCATATTATACTTGTTTAATCCATTAAGTCCAGTAATTCAATATTGATCAAATTAGTGGCACATTATTCATATTTGTGGACATGGAAATTGACATTGTTATTCCTAATCATATATGAAGCACATTGTGGCACTCATTAAACATGTCTTAACCATTATGTGTATATTGATTATTAAAGGAAACATATGTGACATATTTTATGAACTTACATATTTTATGAACTTACTTACATGTTAGCACACATACATGTTATTATGTTTATATGTAATGTTCATTATAGAACCTAAAGTCACTCAATGGGTTATATTTGTCTTCAAGCCAATATATGTTATGGGCAACCATTGAGTTATTCATGTTATATGCATTATCTATATCCATTAAGGTAAAACATTATCCTTGTTTGGTCAAATCTCAAGAACTAAGAATTCTAAACTCCTAATCTGTGAAACAAGATTCCTAGAGTTAAGATTCTAGATTTTCGTATGTAACACAAACCCAACCTATAACCTGAGAAATAACTTGTGATGGGTTTAGACATATAACATCTAAAATTTTTCCTGTTGTGATCTGGCTCACAACCTACTAGTTAAATCTGAGTCTGGTTTTGGACTTTGATAAACCCTCAACAACCTAACTGGATGCACAACTATATTCTCCACCTCCCTAATCTCTCACTTCTCTCCCACCCTTTATTATATTCTCTCTTTTATTTCTCTCCAAATATGTTGTTCCCTTATTTTCTATCTATGGATCCTTTTTGTGTTGTTTCCTATTTTCCTACCACCGTGATCTCTTTCTCAAACTATCTAGACGATAATATCTCTCTTGCATGCTCTCCTCCCTTTCTAATCTTTCTCTAATCAAACATACATGTGTAATAAAATTATGACTATAAATAGGAATACAAACTAGTAAATAATCAATCACAAGGACCACGCTCGAACACTTGATGGAACATGAGTGAGGTCACATCCATTTTTATCTTTGAACTTAGATGGTACGCCCAAGGCCGGTTGAGACTGTGGCATCATGTGGCCTCAATGCGACTTTACTACTGCATACAAGTTCTCTTCCATGCAAAACATTATTTTTTATAAGAAAAAAAAATAATTCAATATTAAAAACTTATTTAACTCACCAATTCAAGAAATGAGAAGAGAGAAGTAGAAAACATGAAAGAAGTAAAAGAATATAGGAATAAGGTAGAGAAAAGAGAAGATGGAAGTATAAAAAAGATAGGAAAGAAGTATTTTTTAGTATTATTTGTATATAGTTTGATAAATACTTTTAATGTTTGCATAAAATTATAAAAAATAAACAAAAAGTGCAAAACATATTCCAATATATTATCAAAAACATTTTGAATACTATTAAAATATATGCATACTATATTATAAGAGTACTTCCATCCTCTCTCTAAGAAGAATATGCTCAACAATATCAATTCATATTAGCTATAAATATAAATTCTATTTTACTTTAAAAGTATGTATATTCATTTTTGTAAAGTTTACAATACCAATTTTTATACTTTCTATCATTTTGTAGAGTTTTGATATGACAGAGGGGGATTCTATATATGACGATTTAGCTTCAATCTGCTTACTCTGAACTTGGAATGTATATCATGTTTGCTCAACAAAAGTAAGTGCTTTAATTGGCATCTAATGGGTTGTTTGGAGTAACCACAATCACAATGTACACATTTGGACTAGTTTCACTAGGCTACTTGATGGGCAAGGCCCCTGTAGGAATAACAACCACTACAAGAAACACATGCACACTTATATTGCACATGGGCCCTGCTAAGAAATCCCAAGGAGGAGCTTGATAGTTACGATAGATGACTTATGCCTGCTTGAATCACACACTGTGATTACTCAAATGAGGATGAATTCATGTGTTGCCCCGTTCTACCTCCAAATTGGACCATTGACCCGCGAGTACCCATGGTTGACCCATTTAATTTGGATTCGGGTAGAGGTGCCACCCGTTTAATTTTGGGTCAAACTCAAACTATCCTATTATAAGCTGGGTCTTACGGGTGACTCGTTGGTACCTACAGATGACCCATCTAAATAGAAAAGAAAAATAAACTATGAATTCAATAGATATATGCTTATAATTTGAGAATTTCTTTTGTACTTGGTGAGAATTTGAGTGTGTAGTGTATTGCATTAACAAGCAAGGTATATTTGAGATATTAGAACTTACATGTATATAAGTTTGTAAACATAATTTCAAAAAAAATATTAATACATATCTTTACAAGTTTTTCCAACATTTGTAATTGTAGTAATAATTTTTTTTTTATATTTTACTATATATGGAATTGATAAATTATTTTAGTTCACATTTACCTTTAAGTTACAACGGATTAATATGTTTTTGAACATGTATAAGTATGATGACAACAAGAATATGTTGTTTTATTGTGTTGGACATCTACTTGCACCTTCAACTTGTTTACTTTTTATACTCAACGTCAAAATCCATAAATATGAGTGTTTTTTGGTGATTTTTTTTTGGTATTTAAATACTCGTTACAATAACAAGCTGTCTTTTTTTCTATAATTATTGACATCAAATGTAAACAACTAGATGTTGTGGTTTGTGTTACAGGTAGAACATCGTAGCACATTAATATTAGATGTAGAATGATTTTTTTTTTTTGAATTTATTACGAGAACTTTGTGATTTACTGCAAAATTAATGGGTACTTACAGGTCGACACGTGAGACTTTATGTTGTGTTTGGACATATGTTGTACGATTTGTTTAAAACTGGGTCTTAATGACCCACACCAATAAGCCCACAATGATCCCAATCAAATACAACCCAAGTAATCCGTTTGACAAGTCTAAACGGATCCGACCCCTTTGTCTTTACAGTTCTCATGCTGCAAATTGGGCACCTTTGCGTCTAGTTTGCCGCTGAGTTAGAATGTTGTAATGAAAGGGCAACAAGTTCCACAAACATACAGAAAGGCACACAAAAAGTTTGTTGTTTAAGAATATATTAGCAGCCAAATAGTCGAAGCTCATTTTAAATATTCGACGATACTTGTAAATAACTCTAGTATCCGACGATACATGTAAATAGCTCTAGTTGTGTATATACCAATAGCAAATTACATTAACCTGATAGGAAGTCTCAACTGAAAAAATATGTAACTCAAAGTCACGTGGTTGTAAGTGTTGCAACGAGCCCATGACCATTTCTATATGAAAGACTTGAGAGACGGGTGAACACAATTCAAATTATTTTCATTGAAAATATGTGTATACATAGAGTTAGTACAATATTCTAAATTATAATATCTTTCTTCTCTAATAGATCTAAAGTTTATTTTCTTAATTACTTCATTTGAGTTATACTTCATGTTTGTGTCCTACATCATTTTATTGAAAATATGTGTATACATAGAGTTAGTACGATATTATAAATTATCATATCCTTCTTCTCCTATAGGTCTGAAGTTTGTTTTCTTAATTATTTCATCAGAGTCATGCTTTATGTTCGTGTCCTACATCACTTTAGTGCCCTAAAAGTATTGTGGCTCCTGAAAAGTTTCAAGTGCAAACTATTGTTGCAAAAAGTTGATAATGCCACAACCCTTTGACTATAATAAGATCATTGTATACAATTATATCATCTTTACATTTAGTATGTACAAACAAATATGCATTAGAACAATTTTTTGTCCAAAAGTCACAATCGTTATCAATAATGTCTAATTTGTTGATGACATAATTATTTTGATAAAGCTGCATGCTAAGAATGTTGACAACACCTTAAGAATTTTAAAACTTTTTCACAACTTCTTTGGTCTTAAAATATTTTTTTCTTCTAAAATTCATAAAGATGATCTAAACTTTACGAATTGAGTGTTTTGATAAACTATAAATATGGGTCTTTTCCCTTGAAATATGTGAACTTACCATTATATAAATAAAAACTTTCAAATATTATGTGGCAGCCAATTCTTGACAATGTGGGGTGACTTACAGTCATCAACACTTCCCTTTTTGGGTTATTCTCATATTATTTTAGTTGTCTTCATATGACATGAACAATAGAAGATAATTTAACACTTATTGTAGTTACTTCCTTTGGGGTTGTACAAACAAAAGTCACTTAACTATGATATTTTCTATACACCTGTTAAACATGGTGGGTGGATTGTCATCAACCTAAGTTTACACATTAAATACATGTTTAATTAAATGGTTGCCAATATCATTGAGAATAAAAGATGTATCTGGTTGGATTTTATAAATAGAAGGTATTATATAAAATAATCTTCTTGGCTCCCAAGAATTATGAATCTGACATATTCTCCTCTATGGAATTATGTAGCAAAATGTCAAACATTGAATGATTATGCCATCCAATTTCTCCTCATTACTAGAGTCCTTTTTTTGGCCTGACTTATGGTCCTCGTTGGGTCGCTTTACTTGCAACAAAACTAAATTCACCATCCCAAATTCAATCAAATTATTTTCCTTGACAAAGCTTACAAACTAATTTTATCTCCTTGAGGGACCCTTATAATAAGAATTCTAGAAAGACATTGCCTCATGGAGCTCATTTTCAACTTAAAGATTAAATTATTAGAGCCTTACACCAAGCTTTGCATCCATTGTCCATGGGGGATACTTATGATGTCAACAAATCATATAGGTTATTCATACATCTGCGACATAACTCCTATTATGGAAAATACTTTTGAAAAATAAGATGTCCTAGAAAAGTCAATATTGTTATTTGATTGATCGAAGATAATAATATACATTTGGGTAAGAATTTGAATCAAGTTGTTTTTATCGTCCATGTATTTGTTACCTATGCTCCGACCATGACAAAAAATTACTCATACTTTTTTTTATTGACCATTTTTTGTGAAAATATGGAATCCTTATTTTCTATAATCGCATGGATCATTAGAATTGCTTTTTTGATTGTGTCATAAAATACTCTATCCACAACAAACAAGTTTTCATTGAGCATGAATAAAAGAGAAAAGCTAACTTTTAGAAACATGTATATTGTGGAATATTCATATTGTTGGAAAGAAATTTTATTAAAATAAGCATCACATAGATCGCTTCAATATTGGAAAATATACAATGATTTACACTCTTGGTCTATATATCAATTATAGGAGATGCATCATCAACACAAAATCTCAAAGATACCTCATATGTATTCTCAATATTGAAATATGATGACTTCTTCTCTCTCACAAGCTTCCGCAACTTTGCAGCAATAGAGGATGAAGAGAGGAACACTCCTAACGGTCCATGGACATCTTTACATTTTATTTTAGTGATTTAGTCTTATGGGGAGCAGAACCACTCTTTTTGGACTTTTCATGGTTATCTCATGTCCATGTACACGGCCTTCGTTGGTTGTTAAATGGTAGAGTGTCCACGTCTACCTCTGTTGTGCTCTCACAGGACCTCTGGTGTTGTGTTCATTCTGTGGTTTCCAGTTCATGCACTAGCATTTATGAGTTTTATCATATTTTTTTAAATCAATGCATGTGTAATTTATTTTAAAAAAGGATGCTGTCCCACTATTCCTTTTAAGGCTATAATCAAGAACGGAGTATCGAGTTTAATATAACCATGCAATGGGTACCATTATAAGCTTAGTGATGCTTTCTATATCTTACACATATGAATAGGATACATTGGATCTATAGAGCTAGAGTATGCTCCTCATAAGCTTCCATAGAAACGATGACAATAATCTATTCGTGTAGATTGCCATTTGCTAAATGAAGAGAAGATTAATCAATTGCTTAATCCTTCACCACATAGCTTAAAGTCGAGAGAGTTTCCATCCCATTTTCGAGTTGCAGTTTGTACCAAATACTATATACACACATACATACATACATATATACATACATACATACATACATACAACTGACAAGCCAGCAAGGAAATAGCCCGGTTGACGAATTCTGCTGGTCCCCAATGAAGGGACCCGATTTCGAAACTACACGGATAATCATCTCTTGATTTATCACCCTCCCGGACGTCCGGCCTCCACCACGAGTTATGGGAGAGGGGGAGAGAAATCTTTCTCTCTTAATCCCATACATACAGCCGACAAGGAGTGGCTCAAGTGGTCAAGCACGGTGTCTCCTCATGAAAAGACCCGGGTTCGAATCCCAGTTACCACCTTGAGGAGAGGGGGGATAAATCTTTCTCTCTTAATCCCATACACTCATACATATATACATATATACATACATATAACTCTATCACACATCGGTTAGAAGAAGAGAGGAAAATAATATTATTTTTGAACTTATTAATGTTGAAGGGATGGTGGTCAATAAATAGGAGACCTTGAGGAACAAGCCATAAAATTCTACACGTCTTTGTATAACAAAAGCTTCTCTAATGACATTGATGAGGAGGAGGTTGAATGGAAGTATAAACTTTAAAGCACCCACAACAACATTCTTACAAGAAGAACCAATGAACAGGAGGTCAAGGAAGCGGTGTGGAGCATTGGCAGCAATAAGTCGCCTGAGTCTGACAGTTTCAATGTCTTCTTTTATAAGAAGGCTTGGGAGATTATTAAAGATGACTTGCTTGCTTATGTAAATTGGTTCCTGGAAGGCAGAAATATGGTGAGACATGTTAATCATTCTTTCTTTGTTATTATTCCAAAGAAGAAGGTCACCTCCTCTCTTGATGATTTTAGTCCTATTGCCTGCTGCTCGGTACAATATACGATTATTGCAAAAATTTTGACTGTCCGGTTGAAGATGGTCCTCCCTTATCTAATTTCTGCAAACTAAGGAGCTTTTGTAACAGGTAGAAGCATCAATGACTGTGCACTTCTGACTGGAGAATTTCTTCTGGACTATAATGTTATGAGAGGTAGTAGGAAGGCCTGCCTAAAACTAGATATTTCCAAAGCTTATGACAGTGTGAGGTGGGAGAAATTATGGTGGATCATGGAACAAATGAGATTCAATGAACAATGGATAGGCTGGATGAAGCAATGTGTTGGGACTACTAGCTACTCCATCTTGGTTAATGGCACATCTGTAGGTCTTTTTAGAGGGGTTAACAGGCTGCGCCAAGGCGACCCCTTGTCTCCTCTTCTTTTTGTGGTTGTCATGGAGTATTTCACAAGAAAGATGCAACAAGATGAAGAACAGAAGGAAATAAAGCCTTACACTATCTACAGTACGAAGGTCATGATACATTTGATCTTTTTGGATGATGTTTTGGTTTTTATTGAAGCCAAACATCAATATCTGGAAAATCTTAGAAGTCTTCTGGGGAAGTTTGGAAAGCAAACAGGACTGTGTGTTAATGAAAGTAAGCCTCATATTTTCTTGTCCAAAAACTACTACCAGATGGAAGATAGGCTCACTCAAGCTATGGGAGTGGAGGGGTGAATTCCCAACAAACAATCTGGGATTTCCTCTCGTCGGTGGCAACCTTCAAGTCAAAGACTTTACCGAGTGCAGTGATAAAGTGGAAGAGATGATTAATAGATGACCAACAAAGAAGACATCGATGGTGGGACGCAAGACTTTGATAAAAGCTACCATAGAGGAACTTCTCATTTTTTGGGTACAACAAGGTGAAATTCTTGGATCTCTTCTGGATAGAATTGAAATGAAGATGGCCAATTTTCTGTGGGAAAGTGAATATCATCCTATGAAGTACTCCAAATTAGCTTTTCCTACAGATGAGGGAGGGATGAATCTAAAGACCCCTAGAGACATTGCAAGATGGGGAACCATGATAAGACTCATTGTTTTTCAAAAAGGTATGTCTACTTGGGGAAAGTGGATGAGAGACAAATATCTAAGAGGGCTGGATTTTATGCCAAAGACAAGAAAATGATATGCAAGGAACATCGATGTCATGAGGGAAAGATGGCCACAAATCAAACACTTGTTTGTCCCTAATGATTCTGGTGGATGGCAGCTGAAAGACAAGAAGATATGCATATGGGAGGTGACCTAGTCAAGGGGCGCAAAGGACCTATTGGGCGATCAAATATGGGCTGGTAGGTATGTGCCAAAATGGAGCGTGTATGTTTATAAATTTCTGCATAATATTCTTACTACTCTGGATAGAATAAATGGGTGGAATTATGATATCTCTATGGTTTGCTTGCTATGCGGAGAAAAAGAAGAAAGCCACAACCACCTTTTGGGAGAATGTGAATTCACAAAGGAGATTTGGGAATATATATGCAGTGAATTCAGATTACATATTTAACTTTCTACTGATCTGAAAAGAATGCTTGCTAGGTGCAGCGGTCATGAAAAGAGAAATCTCTTGTTTGCTGGCTTATGCTACTATATTTGGGAAGAGAAGAATGCTAGAAGACACCAAGGAAGGTCCATGAATGCTATAAGCATTGTTGTAAAAATATGTAAATGTATTAAACATAGACTACACATTAGCTAGCTGAGTGAGTTGTAGCTTTGCTTTGGGTGTATGGCATTGGGCCTACATGTAATCTCAACCTCCTATATTTTTAGGGGGGAAGTCAGAATATACTTACCTGATTCCGATACACACACAGATATATATATATATATATGTATATATATATATATATACATATGTAAGAGACACATTAACCCTTCAGTTTATCTTCAAAGGTCAATCCAAATATTTTGTGGATGCATGGCTTTCTTTTGTACAATTGCTTCCCTCAGCTTCTCAAGTAACACAAATCCGTTGTATTGATCCCTCCTCCTTATGTTTTCCCCATTAAAGGTAGAGCAGAGAGGCAATGGTCTCTATCCAATATTTTTGGGATCCGAATTTATAATAAAAAAACCAATAATCACTTATAGTTCCAAATCAAAGTTTTCTTACAGGAGTAGGGAAGAAAATAACCTTTCTTAAAGGAGTTGCATATTTTCAGAAATGGGAAATAAATATATTTGGGGATGTAGTAGCTAGATCCTCTGTGTCTCAACAAATTCATATTTGGTGGATTATTCCCATAGCTTCATTATTAATATATACAACTAACATAAAATGTCAACAACTGAGATACAGGTCAACATAAAGCAACTATGTGAACATATGTGCAACCAAAAATGTTTTCATGCAAAATCAAAAGCATATGTAGTAGTATAAGATCAAAATAATTAATGAACTACTAAATTCCATCTAACATATTCAAACTAAAAGTATTTCCTATTGTTTGTTGTTCCACTCCTTATTCATACATTGGACTCTGTGGAGTTTGTCCCTGGAATGGGTTCCATGTTGATTATCACAACAAGTGATGGGCTTTCTTCAACTTGTCATATTGTCTTGGTCACTCTCTTAGTGACCAATTCTTATTCTAGGAGTGATTATATCCCTATTTTATTCTTATGGAAGTTGTTATCGATTTCAAGTATCATCTTAACTGTATAAGAAATGCACACATATCTAAAAATCCAAAACTTTTGTGTATGGAGTGAACTTTTAGTCAAATCTAAAAATCTTAAAAAACCAAACACAATTAATATATATTACTCATACATAACCCACATACCTTGTTCAGAGAGATGTTGGTTCCCAACCCACCCATGACATGTGTCTCAATGGGACTCAATCTGAAAACCAATAATCAACCCTAAGTTGTTAATAATGTCTCAAAAGTCAATGTCTAGGATTTTCATATTAAGCAAGGATCTTATGTTGTAAGGTTTGTTTGATCTAAGGTCTGGATTTATGATCACGAACTTACTTCATGAAACACTATTTATCATATTGAACCCAAAATTCCTTCGTTAACCTTTTTTACTAATTCCTCTCACTTAAATTAGGATAGAACACAATATCTTCAAGACTTCATTCCCAATGCACATGGTTTGTCCAAAATGGACAATATTGGATTTCACTACTAGATACAAGGTCCATGTCTATACTAGTCTCATGAAGTTATCAAAACTAGGGTAAAACAAATAATAATCCATAATATGTAATTGAACATGAGCTACATGTTTCTTCATGCTTCACATCATTTTTAGTGTCATCACAAATAAGTGGGAAGATCTGAATTATGGATTCAATATATGATACAATACATAGTGCTTACCAATGTTGTCAATATAGAGTCATTAAGTCAATAACATCAAGCTTAGGTTGTTAATCATACTGATAATCAAAACATGGATATTTGAGCAAGTTATGAAACTAAAATTAGAATTAGCCACCACTAGAATTTTATTGGATTCCACATGTTTTTATGATCAATTTCTACTACCTATGATTAACTTTTTGAGATAAAAATAATTTGTTATGATTAAAAAAGTTATTATGATTAAAACAATATCTACATTTTTATTATATTTTTTTTGGAAAAATACAGATATATATCTTTTCCTCAAAAAATGCGAGGGAAGTGGATGAGGGATCCACCATTATCGCATTTAATCAAATGGATGAGGGTTATCATTGCCACCAACTTCATAGAGAGGGATCATGTGGTTGGTGATCTGTCTATCTGGCCTTGGGTCAATATTGACCATGATTGATTGGATGTAATTTGTCCCCCTCTGTCAATCCTACTTAATGGGTGAAACAAGGGTCAAGGCGGCCTGCTCATCTCTGCGAGGAGGACTTGGGGAATCATGGATTGGGTAGGTTCCTTGGAGTGTCTGACCAACTACAGAATGGCTTTGCGAGGCTAGTGCAATCCATGGTTTGTGTCATGGTGTCTCAGGATGGAAACACCCAAGGGGTTGTCACAGAAGTGCCACCATATCATTGTGCATGACATAAAGAAAAAGTGGGGTGTTTCTGCCTTCAAATACAAGTGGAAGTCTTGGATAAGAGGGATCAAGGGACTATAAAGACATGGAAGGTACTTAAAAGGGATGATGAGGCCTATGTTAGGGTTTTTTGGGCTTGTTGAGAGGTTGTGGCTATCAAGTTTGCTAACTTGCTGGCCAAATTAGTGCCTACCTTCAATCTACCCATGATGGGTTTGAATTGAAGAGATGAAGATTATGGAAAGTGTTTTGGGGTGATAGGAAGATTAGTGAGAGAAGGACGATCAAAGAGATTTTAGAGTATTTTATGGTTCTTTCCATATTGGTGCAAAGGGGGAATATGACTTATGGGTCATTGATCCATGACCTATTAGTTATGAGCCTTTGTGACAGGGTGAGGGACCTCATTCTAAGTTTCTATCACATTAAATGTGATATATCACACTTAATGCTTACCATAATTGGTTTCCTAATTTAACTAAAAGGCAATAAACTTTAACAAATTCTATAGACTACTAGGATGTTCCAGTTGACTTGAAATTTTAGTATGACCTTTTTCATGTCAATCTTTTTCTATAACAAAAAGATTTTATTTAATTAGGCAACTATCATGACAATAAATTTCTGCTCAAGTTTTTTACTTGAATGAACTCATAAATAGGATAATTGTGTAGCAACTAAACTTTAAACTTAGTCAAATTTCTTGTGAAACTTATAAGGAAATAACTAGACCTATGAAACTTCTATTGACCAACACTTGTTTTAATGAGTCACTTAATTCAAATTAAACAATATTCACACGATTGGACCATAACTTCTTGGTTTATTGTCCCAGTGGACTTAATAGTAAAGATGCGACCAACTTGATTTATTTTGAAGGTTATATTTAATAATTTTTTAAATTACAACTTATACAAAGAGGAGGATATTCCAAGTTTTCACATTATTTCCACCTTAAATAATATTTTCTATAAGTTTTGGTTCAACTGAAAAAAAAGGTTGGAGTGGGCTTTTTCCATGTGAACTTTTAGCTCTCATGTGGCTTCATCCTCTCCATAGTGATTCCATTGAACCTTATTCAATTCTATCCTTTATTTCATAGCTCTCTAACCTTTGAATCCAAGATCCTCACATGTGCCTTTAGATAACTCAATCTACCTTGGAGCACCTAAAGGTTTGATGAACCACACATGATAAGGATCATTCATATGGTGCTTAAAGTTAGACACATGCAACATGCACATCATGTATTAGGGTATAATGAGACTGATAGGAAGGATTACCATCACTTTTATCATCCTTTACATGATTCCAAATGGACTCCCATGCATGGAATTAATTTTTGCATGATTCATGGAAATGGAATGATTCTGTTTTTTACGATTATATGATCTCCTACTGAGATGGGTAAATTAGGTGAGCTCTATATCATCATCATTATTCAAAATGAAAATAATCCTCCTTGAACATATATTATTTTATGGTTGACCTCACATGTAGCTTAGGATAAGATCTCAAGGTTAAGGTCACTCCAACTAGGATCTACCCATGTCAAGATATCATGTACATGTATCTACTCTTGACCATATATTACCCAAGTCTCTTTGGTTCAACAACTAGATTCTTGTATCAGGGACCACTAACTCAAGTATAAGGCTTTATCAACATACCTCTTCCAGGGTCTTGGGAATCTTCACTAACCCAAATGGAAGGTTCATCATATATAAATATTATAACCTCTCTATCAAAACATATATGGTAGCTAACTTCTTTCAGGACATATAGAGCTACCAACATCAAGTTGACTAATCATGAGGGGTCTAACTCTTATATTTAGGATTATTTTTTATTAGGAATTTCATCATGTATGACATTATAATTTGAGGTTAAGCTCTATGGCCACAATCTTCATCCTCCAGGCTTGTATTTTCCCTCAGTGTCAATTCCTATTTAGGGAACAACTAACAATTGGGTGCATCTCTATCCTAGGATGACTAACAACAAGAGATAAATTTAGCTAACTTCTTATAGAGATTCATTCCATGTTGTTCCTGTCATATCACTTTGATCAATATATGGTCAAGTACACATTTATTGATTGAGGAAAGACATGATACCACAAGGAAAAATCCTCAAGATGATATGACGCATGTTTCTCATTCATATAGGAGTATCCAAACTATCAAGTGATCCATCATGTAGTATTGAAGCTAACAACATCCTTGGAATTATTTTCTATAAATTATCATCAACCTTTATTAAAAAAGATCTATGAATGAGGATTATAACCAAGACTATTTTAGGTATGCTCCCACATTCTTATTTGTTACATTATTTTCATCACATGATAACATTTTCACTTAGGCCTTGGCTCAACACAAGAATTATCCTTTAGTTATAACCTTAAGATGGTGAGGCATAACTTCCATATATCATGATCATATCATTAATACAATATCAATATATTCATCATAAGTTTTGTGTATTATAGGTGGTTACCCAACCTGTTACACCTACACTTAATAAATAATGTTTATAGTCCAAATACAAAGTTCATTTTATTTGGTGTGTAGAGATGGTAAGTTCACAATTTTTTTTGTTTAGGTGGATTCATGATCAATGAGTTACTCGTCATGCATACATATTTTTCAAACTCTAAAAGTTCCCAAAAGTCACTGACCCAATGCAAATAGTGCTTTTCTCAAGGCCCTTGACTTTGTGCACAACTTCCCTTAGGGTTTCCTTATTACACACATATACACAATATATATATATATATATATATATATATATATATATATATATATATATATATATATATATATATATATATGGCTAAATATTCAATGTCTATGCGGGTGCAGTAAATTAGCTACCCACCCAAAGTGGTGTGGCGGCAAAATTTGTAAATATTGGGAACTAACTAATAGCTGAATCAAGCAGTAATAGTTGAATCAAGCGGTGGCATAAGTCATAATTGAAATGAAATCCAAAAAGAGAGGATTCTGCCTTCTTCCACCACTGGCCTGCTCCATTCCTCGATCTGTTAGGATGCACCCGCAGCCAGATCGCCCTTGAGTCCGCACCGCGATGGGTCTGTTGGGTCCGGCTCATCTACGCAGACATGGCTGAGTTCACCTGTGAATAGGAGAGGCCGATATCGTTGTCCCCATCATCATTCTACTACGTGGAAGGTTCTCTATTTTTGGGTCAGAGCCCCATCAACAGCTGGAGGTCATCATTCTTCTCCCAGTCTGACCTTTCACAGATCGACATCCTGTCTGCTTCTCAGTGTCGAAGGATGGGTTTGGCCATCTCTTTCTTCCAGCTGCAAGCCTACCTCACCTCCGGCCAGGCTATCCGTACCCCAACGGGTCCATTGGAGTGTACTTATGTTATCTAAACTCTGTCCATCCTTCCGCCGTGTGGACTGTTCGATCTACATTTGTAGTCTACCATCTAAATCTCCTGATTTGCTATTACAGACCTAAATAGCAAGAACAGATCTAGATATCCCAGTTGTTTGGAGGAGGACGAAGGTGATTGGACCAGGTATGGATCTCCTTTAATGTTCGTCAGAGAATGAGTAGCATGTATTGATCCTTACCAGGTCACATGAAAGTATTTGCGTTCCTCTTCTTCCATAAGTACGCTCTAGATCTCTGACTGAAACTCATGCCGTAGGGGGAGCATTTTTTGATCTTACTGCATTAGGAGCAACAGTTGTCCAAGTAACAACTCGGTAAATATCATTACTCTTCATCTCTTCCATCAATTCTCCCCGATCTTTCCTTTTCATCACATTGTACAATCATCTCTATTTTTATGTGGGAAATCCAACGTGTGTTTGGATTTCTTTTGAAGCAGCAACTATCATACATGCTCTATGTTTTATGTAGTTACGTTTTGTGATACATGTTTACTTGATGATTCACAGAGTTACTATTTTGTGTTTCAGGGTTACGTTTCTATCTACAGTGTTACTCTTGCATAGATGTTATGGATCCTAGTCTTGATATAGATGCTGGTAATGCCAATGTCGACTATGATGATGATAATCCTCATTCTTCTCCTTCTGTTGTTTTTGGCACTTTGTCCCCAATAGAAGTCCCTAGAATTGGACTTAAATTTGGAAGTTTAGATGAAGGTATATCCTTCTATTCTAGTTATACTGGCTTGATTGGATTTAATCTCAGGAAAGACAACAATAGGTATGAACGAGGAACTAAGAATCTGGTTGCTAAAGATTTGGTTTGTGACAAGCAGGGTAACATAAGTCATTCTAAGAGGTCCAAAGGACTTTTGAGCCCCGTTTGTGATGAAGTGGGTAATTTACATGATAATTTGTCCAAGAAGCACATCTGTGAAGAGGTGTGGGTGTAGAGCCATGATCCGGTTTACACTAGATAAGTCCTCATCCATGTGGGTTGTGACTGCTTTTATTGAGGAACACAACCATAATATTTTGATCGATGCTCACCTATGTTACTTGAAGTGTAACTCATCTCTTGATGAAACTCAAAAAGAGATGCTTTCTTCCATGAGTCAAGAAAACATACATGTTTCGAGACAACTTGCATTGATAGCAACTGAGTCTGGCAGCTATGAAAATTTGACATTTACAAGTAGACAAGCTCATGGACACCTTAGTAGCAAGAGGAAAGAGTCATCTAAATACGACGTTGACATGGTGTTGGATCATTTTGCTAGGTTGAAGGTTTTGGATTCGAAATTCTTTTATACTTATCAAAATGATCCTGATTGTTCCTTGACACATTTGTTTTGGTCTGATCTTGTCTCTATCGAAGATTGTGGGTTGTTTGGTGATGCGATTGTGTTTGACACCACTTACCGTACCAACAAGTATTCCATAGTTTTTGGAATGTTTGGTGGTGTGGATCACCATCGCAAGACAGTGTTGTTTGCCTCAGCTCTATTGGTGGATGAGAAGTATGACTCCTTTGTTTGGGTTTTCAAGTAATACTTAATTTGTTTTGGCAAAGAGCCAGTTTCCATCATAATCGATCAAGACCCAGCTATGAATGTTGCTATCATTACTATTTTTTCAAATTGTAAGCATCATTTCTGCAGCTGGCACATCCTATAGAAGCTTCCATCTAATCTTGGTGGCGTTCCTAACAAGGATCAGATCATAAGCTCTTTGAATGATTGTGTGTGGAACATAGATGATGTGGACATTTTTGAAGAGAGATGGAACTCTGTAGTTGAAGAGAATGATCTGTTTTCCATTAGTTGTCTTTCTAATATGTATGCGATGCATTGGGATTGGGGTCCATGTTATATGCAAGCTTCTTTCTTTGTTGGCATGAGGACAACTCAAAGAAGTGAGAGCTTGAATGCATTCACTAGAAGCCACATCAACAGTCGGAAGACTTTGTTTGAACTTGTATGTTGCTTAGAGACTGCTTACTCTCACATACGGGAGATTGAAAATTTCAAAGATTTTGATGACGAGTACAACAATCTTTCCTTGTCATCATTGTGGACTATGGAGGAGAAAATGAGAGGTATATACACCAAGTCCAATTTTAAGATCTTTCAGTCTGAGGTTCATCAAAGCATGGTGTACAATGTAAAGGAAACATCCGACGAAGGTGTCTTTGAGGTGTATCATCTTGGTGGTTTTGGATCTCCTTGTATCTTGAAGAAAGACTCATCTATTGATATGGTTTCATGCATTTGCTTCATGTTGGAATTCATAGGTGTTCAGTGTAGGCACATTCTGTCTTATCTGTAGAGCTGTGACTTCTACACTCTTCCCAAGCCATACATATTAAAGAGGTGGACTGAAAGATATAGAGAACACCCTTTGATTTTTGGCAAATCATCAATTATGCATCCATCCACTGGGAGGACACTTTAGCTTGTTTCTGCTTGCAATTCAATTGTCAACATAGCATATAGGAACAACACTATAGATTTTTGTCATGAAAAACTCTTAGCTTTGTGAAAGGAGCTTTTAGAATTAGATCATGCTGATACTAATACTGGTGTAACCTCTTCTAACACAACTTCTTCTTCTATTGTCAAGGTCCATATACTTAGTATTTGCAAAACTAAAGGGAGACCTAGATCGAATGATGTGAGGTTTAAATATGGAGTTGAAATTGTTCAGTCTAAAAGAGAGAGGCAGTGTAAGAATTGCTTAGAGTTTAGAGTCAATCATGATAGTAGAAACTACCCTTTGAAGTAGTAGTTAATTCTTTATAGATACTTTTTATGGACTTGTGTTGTTGTTGATTGATTTACTACTTGTGTTGTTTCTGATATGTAATCATGCTTCCTGCTGCTCAATGATTATGTTTGTAGCTACTCATGTTTCTGCTGATGTTGGACTTGTCTCTTCATGATCCTAACTTGCTACTGCTACTTCTGTTCTTGGAGCTGCTGCTACTACTAACCCTTCTTCTACTGCTGTTTGGTTGGAGCTTCTTGGTGCTGCTACTTGTGTTGTTCTTTTTTCTGATCTCATGCAGTAGGAGCTGCTACTGCTATTTCTCTTGATGGATGGTTGTCCTTAGTTTTGTTTACATGTTTTTAGTGGAGTTGTAGTTTATTAGTGTGTGAGTGAGGCATATTCAAAATTGAAGTAATTCTAATGGATGTTCATATGTAGTCTTTTTGAAGTAATTGTAATCCTCCTTATATTTAAATTGTGTTTGAATCTATATGTGTTATCCCTTGAGCTCCAGTAGTTGTATGTAGAAATTTAATATGTTATAAAGAATTATTTATGATAAAATGTTACTCTTTGAACAATATCATTTCTCTTTTTGTCCAATGGATACTTTTCTTCTGAAATAGTTACCTTTTGGATTAGAATAGTTACTTTCATGTTCGTACAGTTACTTACAAAATGTCCATTGTCACTCTATGATTCACATACACTGGTTTTGTATTTTTGATTCACCTTCCTATTCTAGAGTTACTTTATAATGTATAAAAGTTACTTTTTGGTTTCTAGGATTACTTTATGTTGTCATATTTACTTTAGTTTTTAGATAATTACTTTATTGATTACCTGATCACTCTTCCTTTTTAGTGAGTTTATTTTACATTCTTTTTTATTACATGTTGAACTATATAACAACAATTTCTACATGAAAGTGCATAATCTATCATCAAAATTTTCAATGACACCCCCTCACATTAAACCAACAGTGTCATGATTCCAAAATGTTTCTTTCTTGATTCAAAGCTAACAACAAGTCTATATCTTCATACAAGCACACAAAAGCTATTCATGCAAGAATACCGCATATAATGCATAAAACATTATCCATTAAACCCATAAATACTACTCTTATAAACTGATTTAGAATAAATGTAATTTCAGACTTCCAACACATCGGTTACATATATCATAATTCCATCACATCAGTTACATATATCAGACTTCCAGAAACTGATTTACAGTAAATGTATCTTATAGAAGTTACATATCATAATTCCAGCACCAAACTATTTTCATTACATTTCACTTAATAAAAGAGTATTCATTTAGACTTCATCCATCTGTCTATGCTTGAAACAACTTCTTCATACTTGTCTTTTTGTTCTTTCACATCTGCATATTGGGTTTGTTTCTGCCCTTCTTCTTGCTTGTTCTGTTCCTGATCTGCCTCTTCCTTATGTTGTTCCCCTGGACATTCTTTGGCATCATCATTGGTATTTTTTTCATCTTCCTAGACAGGATGTAGCTTTCCACCTCTCAGCCTTCTTTGGAAAATATCAGCCCTTATTGCTGGCATGTCTTTAGAAGTGAAGTCCATCTTCTTGTCATTGACTAGGCAGTCAAGATACTTCATCACGAAGACCCCATAGTGAACAGAGCCTTCTTCTTACTGTGAGCATTGTGGGTACTCCCATTCCCACTGTGACATTTGGCTTCCCTTGTCTGGTGCCCCCCTGAAGAATTCGAGGGCAATACCCACCTACAAAAAAACATAACTTCTATTAATTATCAATCAACCAACATTATTTCTTTCAACCCATTATTAATAGAGTTACTTTTTTCATTGCTTACCCATCTAATGAATTCTTTCTTTGATTCCACTCATTGAGTTATATGACCTGTGTACGCCATCCCTGAAGCTTGTTTCATGCAAGTGTCGGTGGTTGTCATTGTTTAGTATCGTGAACACAGAGTCCATCGTGTCCCACTCTTTCAAGGGAACGTTGAAGAGTGGAGAAAGCATGTCAATCTCCTTTAGGGTGATGTTCTCCACATCAATTGTCAGCTACTTCTACAAATATAGAATTTATAAATGCACATCTCTAAGTTTTAGTGTGTGTATCTTTAGTAATTTTTTGTAATTTTGTATAACAAGTTTTCCTGTCTTACCAGAGCATAAGTGCTCAAGCAGTGCCATGACAACCCCTTCTTCCTCCTCTTACTTGTGCTCTCCTTGAGCATTTGCACAAAGCAGTCCAGAACCTAAAAACATCCACAAGCTTATGTTAGCAAGCCAAATTATTGTTTCATACAGTTACACTACATTGGTTTATTACAGGTGATTGCATCATCTGATCCTTGTATAGGAGAGCAGCAAGGTCCTTCCCGGTGCACCAAGTATCCTTGATAAATCTCCACTCTCTATTTAACCTGCCAATCATTATAGATGTAATACTCATGATTTAGATATTGAATAAGTAATGTGCATTTGTACTCTTAACAAATGGAATATTAAAATAATCAATTCTTACAGCTCTTCTATGTTTCCATGAAGTGATGGATAATTTCCTTGGTGTCCTTGTTTTTTGAAATGTTCAAAACCTATGAAATTGGAGGGCTTGTGTTGTCAACAAAGTACAGTTCATGTTATAATTCATATTCATTAACAAGTTACACAATACTTTTATGTCCTACAGTTAGTTTATTAAGCACATCAATAATTTTTCATTTTATAAAATTACTCTATCAACCGTGTTGTTACTTTTATATTATTGTAGTTACTTTACTATTCTCATAGTTACTCTTATGTTCACACAAATACTTTAAGGACTGCTATGCTTAAAAGTAAATGTGACCTTACCTTTTCCTCCCTTCTTTTCTTTATTTTGTTTTCTATGATGCCCGTTACATGCTCTGTCCTCTACTTTCTTTTTGTAATCTTTTTCTTTGGATCTTCATATTTTCCTCCTTCTTTGCTTGCTTTGTTTGATTGTTTCCTTTTTTCCTGCCCTCTTTCTTCTCCATCTTGTGCATATTTTTCTTGGCCAAAACCATCAACACCTTCTTTGTCCTGTTTCTCTACAGCAATAATTTCTTTCTTAGACGTGTCTTCCTCTTCTCCTTGCTCTTCAACACATTTTTTCTTCAGTCACAGCTGGCATGGTGTCCTTGGTGTGTCTCCCTTCTCCACACCTCTTTTCTTTTCTTCTTCTTCCATTGCCATAAACTTCTTGTGCATCACCTCAGTCCTATCATTCATTTCATCGACATTAACCAAGGAAAGCCCCTCAGTAAAATTTGTGAACTCACTTGCAGGCGACTGTGCTTTTTCACATTCATCTCCCTCCTTCCTCCTCAAAATTCTATTCTTCTCCTCCAGTTCAGTTATTCTTCTCTCTAGCCTCTTCTTCTCCTGTTGGAGGTCAATAAATGCTTCCACAGCTATCCTTGTGTAGATTTCCTTCTGTATCTTCAACTCCTCCTCGAGGTGGTGGATTCTTCTTTCCAGGATGGAGTTCCCAGAAGATACTTCCTTGGTGATGATTGGCTTTGCTTCCACCTTCTCTTCCATTGGCTTGCTCTTTGCCCTATTTTCCGCAAGGTAATAGGGCAAGTCCTTTACTGCCTTTGCAGCTTGCCAATCATCGCCCTGGTCCAGCTTCATCCGTTTATAAACTTGTCCAAAAAAATTAAACAATGCGTGACAATGCTACATATATGATTATGTTGCATATTAGTTTTGTAACAAAGAACAAGGATTCTTACAACTTTAGGGTCCACACATCTTATATCCATCAATTTCTTCACAGGCACAAACCACTTATTTATCCTTGGCTTGGCGTCAGGGAATGTTGTCTTTGCCATTCTTGTCATCTCATATGCCCAAACCTACATTTGATAGAGAAAAATATAATTCATATGTAACTGTCCCTATGTAGGATTGTAACAATCTAGATGAAAATAAAGTATGAAATTATTTACTTACACAAAGGCACATGACACACCCTGTTGTGTAGAGTGTGGTTTTTCCTTTCTCTCCTCTTCTTCTCATCTAAACATTTTCCCTCAACACCTTCATTTTCTTCAAGATACTCCCATGCACCAACTTTACCCAATTTAACTTCCCTATGGAAGTTACATCATCCAAGTAGTGCATTATGTAAATCGGGGCACAGTAACTGGTATCAGGGAGTAGGAATGTTGCCAACAAGTGCAACATCCATGTAGGACACATGTTCTGGTAGTCGGCGGGGTTGTCACTCTTGGCATATTCTTGCCAAAGCTTTGATAAGTTGTCCTTGTTCAATACATCCTTCTCCTTTAACATCTTTGAGGTCTCACCCTCATTGCCATCTCTCCTTGTTTCCCTAGCAAACTCTTGCCATATGGAGCTCACTATTTTAGATTTCTTTCTAGGTATGATATCCATACCTTTGCTAGGGAGACCTAGAATGACCCCCACATCCTCCACTGTCATTATACGTTCTACCCCATGGACCAACAAGAACCTATCATCTCCCGCATATCTATCTATCAAATCTTCTAAAAGTCCTACATCTACTGTAAGATAGGGCATCTTGATCATGTTTGCAAATGTCATGGACCTCATCATTTTAATTTGATTCTTGGTAAACACCATGCTATTGCTGATGCTGTTGTAGCTTTTTATATAGCATTTGAGGTATAACATTTTAAGTCCACCTGCAAATATATCAAAACGTAACTCTTAGGTTTGTTTCTTTATTACTTTTCAGTCAGTTCAGTTACTCTTACATTTCTACAATTTACTTTACATAATAGGTTAATCACATTAAAATTTAACTGTAACTGTAAAAGCAACTTACTAAACTATATGTGTTATTAACTGTCCTCTGAAATTAACAACAAGTTTACTCAATTCTAAATGCATATAACCTTACCTTCATAGCCTTTCCCTTTCCCTTCTCTTTCCTTTTTCTTTTTTACTCTTCTCCTTCCTCCCCAACAACTTTATCTTCCTCATTCCCTTCCAAATTTTCTTTTGTCTGGTCATCAGACACTTTCCTATCCTCCTCTGCATACTAAGATACATGACTACTCGAAAATTTTATTTTTCAGTTTAACAAAAATTACTTTCCATTTTAACTGCTACATTTATAGTGTACGAGATACTTTTTGTTGTGACATAGTTACTTCAATGTTTCTATAGTTACTCTAGGCATCATTTAGTTACTCTATTGTTCTAACAGTTGCTTGTTTAGCAGACATTGTTATTTTTTACTCAAAAATATTTACTTATGTTCTTGTAATGTACATGCAAATAGAACTTACCTTGTCTTTCTTCATGCTCCACTTCATCACGTTGTTGTTCCTCATCCCCAATACCTTTATTGCCTTGCACACCACCAGCAGTCGCCTTTCTACTTTTTCCTTTCTTCATTGAAGGTGTTCTCCTCGGAGGAGTAAGAGTTTCTTTTTCTTTCCCCTTCAGAGCAGGTGCTTCATGCTCCACTTCATCATGTGGTTGTTCCTAATCCGCTTTACCTTCATTGCCTTACACACCAGCAACCATCACGTTACTGCTTTTTCCTTTCTTCTTTGAAGGTGTTCTTCTCAGAGCAGTTGGAGTTTCTTTTTTTTTGCCCTTCGAAGCAGATGCTTCTGCCGCTTCAACCGATTTCTTGGCCAGCAGCTCGACTGTAACGACCCGCACTTTTGAGTGTCTAAAAGACCTTAAAGTCGCAGATCGTTAATCATAATTTCCAGGATCAGATTCATGAAATAATACAAAATAGTAAACAATTTCCATTAATGATCAAATATTTACATGTTTAGATAAAAAGCTCCTCTAAGGAGTTACATAACTTTTTAACATAATTACCTTTTACATGTGTGAAGATAAACCATTAAGACTAAACCTTCATGATTAAATTGTAGTGTCTTCATCATCTTAAATGGTACCCTCATGACCACGAATCAAGTATATCTGATACCTAAAATTCCGACAAACAAATACGCGATCAGTATATTTCTATACTGGTACGTGGGTTCAAACAATAATCACAAGTAATATATGAGAAAACATCTTTATCTTGCACATAAGAAAATAAACTTGTTTTTCATATTCTAACCCATATCTGGTCAACCACCTCAGGTGTAATCACTGTCCCTCTAGGGCTCGTGTGCATTACCCTTAAGATCAGTCTAACCCAGGTTTCATAATACTATTATTTACTTTACATGATACTCATATGGACTTTATAGTTTGCAAGAACTAAATAAACAAGCAAGCAATTTATTTGTCGTTCAATCTCATCGAGAAACATCGACAATCTTGGAATTCAATATGCATATTCATAAGCGTAACCACGTACCTTATGCCATCACAGAAACCATGCAGATCTAACATGTACTTAAAGAGTGCATCCAAATATCCAATCAACATGTATCTGAAACAAAGCATACTACATATGTGTCACCATGTGTTCATATTACATTACTCATATCTAGATGCGCTCCTAAGCTAGGGTTTAGGTGATCTCATGTTTGGACTAAGGATTAGGATTACAAACCCCAATTCCATCATATTGTGGTTTCTAAGATTATAACTTTAGTTATGCATATTAGGTTAAATCCTAATTATCAACTTAAGCGTATTAAACTACTCATTACATCTAGTTCACATTATCAGTATTAAGATTATCTCAAGATGTCCATTTTGGTTGTAAAACCCTAAACATGAATAAGATTACTAATTTGGAATCATCCATTATCCATCAATATTAGGGATTTCTTCATTATACATAGCAAGATCAGGTATGATCTTAAAATGAACGAATATATTCAATTAAGCAGCAGGCTAAGGAAAATCTAGATCCTCCTTTCAATTGAACACATTAGGACATGTATTGTACATACTTTTAGAACAGGAAGCCTAATCAGGTTCTTCTATTATTTTATTTGGATTCCTCTCATTTTTCTGATCAATTTTATATATAATTTCCCTATTTTCGGACCATCCTATCATTTGTTATGAATTAAACAAAATAACCTATTTACCTTGGATCTGGGCCACGTGGCAGCACGTCATTGGTCGGTGCATCAGCAAAACATGTGCCACATTGGATGAGTGGGGGTACAGCTGGACCGGGTATTACTTGGTTTAGTTGGTTGAACCAACGGTTAACCAGGGATCGACCCATCCTTCTCCTACCTTGTGCCATACAAACGTGTGAATAGCAGAACACCTGCCTTCCGCATCTTTGTCTTTGCGAGGAACAACTCGCTACCCTTCCTGGTGGTGCCCCACCGTCCCCTGGCGTCAGGCCTCTCAACCGAGGGCGCCGCCCCCAAGGCTTCCCCTCGCTTCCATTCCACTAGTCTAAGGCCTCTCCCTCTCCCTGTTCCCGCATGAGACACCGCCCACCGTCTGCAGACGTGGGCTCATTCCACTACTGGCGCCATGGCCATGGCTTCGCACTCGGTCTTTGCTCCACACGAAGGCGGTGCTCGGCCTTGCGTGCCTCCGCCTGCCCCTGTAGAAGACCACCACGACCATCCCATCTGCCCTCAGGCACCCCGCCTCCTTGTACCGGCTCCAACTACCTCTTCCCCCTATGCGGTAGCACCCTCCTCGACGGCCAACCGACAAGCCGGTTCTCTTCTTCTTTCCTTCTATCTTTCTTGCATGCTGCTACTACCACCAAGCAATCAGCCGTGCTGCAGCGTCGGCTGCCGGCATCGAACCCAAGGGTCGTCAAGGCTTCTGGTGGCTAACCTTGGCCCCATGTGGTTTTGTTCCTGCGAGTCGCAGGTCTACGTCTGCGCTCAACCCGGAAGTATGTCGGGGAGTGGTTGATGGCGTCGGCCGCCAGAGTCACGCCCTTCACCCCGCCAACCCATAATCCTCTACTCAATCTTATTCTCTCTGCATATGGGGATCCCATGTCCTTCATGCGAGGACAACCTGACCACGCGACTCCGAACTTGAAGGATGAGGTACGTGATAGGGGAGGAGATCATCTACAACCATCTTTATATACATCACCATCGTTAAGAAACCTCCAAGGGTTACGATAGAGAAATATATGGGCTATGAGTTTGATTTAGTTTCCTTTCTTTGGGTCTCATGAGAATTGGAGTTTCACGTTGCCCAAAAGAGTAGGAAGATAAAGATGTGGGCAACGAGTCATGTCCCCCCTACAGACCGTAAACATTGGGACTCTACTAAAGGAAAGAGTACCATCTTTCCTCCTTTATATATATTGATCCCTAGGTCACATAGGAAACTACCACATTCATTTGAATTCGGCAACCACAAAGCCATTAAGGAAGGTGCATCCTTGTATGGAGCATATCGATTTATTGATCATTAATCTTTTAAGAAAACCTTCAAGATTTTCCTATCAATGTATTTACTTATAATTATCTTATTTCAAGGAAATTCCTAGAGTTATATCCAATGTCGGTGATCTAATGGAAAATATTTCCCACATAAAACTTGCCCCTTTTTGACATTATTTAAGACAATACTATTATACATGGAATATTTATTATTTTCCAATACACGAAAAGTCATATCACAAGTCATTATCATTTATCCATGTATAAATTCCTTTTACTTAACTTGTGTCATAAGCACCCATGCCACAAGGTTGATCACCATTATTATTCCACCAATAATACCATTGGGGAATTCACAAAATGATTCATTGATATAATCCATTTTTTTAATTACCAAAATTGAGGATATTACATTCACCCCTCCTTAAAAGGAATTTTTCCCTCAAAATTCAGGCCTACTAAGCCTAGATGAATGATAACTCGTTTTATTTTCAAAACTTAGGGTTAAAACCCTACTTAATCAATTTTCATTTTATTACTAAGATTGGCACTTGGATTGAAATTCAATTATATCCACATCTATAGTATACACATCTTATCATCACTTGATGATTTCATTCTCTTTGGTGATTTCATTATTACTTGGTGATTTCTCTTTTCACCTAGGTTTCCAACCTATTGTTCATTATTTTCACACAAGGGTGAGGAAACACCTCTAACCCTAGTTCATGTCATTACTCATTCAAAGTAGTATATTCATCCTCTTTATCTTAATTTTAAGCATAATGTATGTCTATCCAATCTCCCTCCCTCATAATGAGATGAAATAAGCATTTGACTGCAGACCAAACACAAAGTTCATTCCATTCCAAGAGCGGAGATAGTACATCCACACATCACCTTCCAATTTCACATATTAAGTTAAATCATACTCGATATGACTCTAAACTTACTTGTTCTTAGTTTTATAGCATTCTTATGTTCCATGAAGTCAAGTGTCCCTTTTCTTACTCTTAAGTTAAGACACAACTCCTCTAAGTTTTTCATGACTTCTTTTATATCTACACCTCATGTATCATTATGAGCCTTAGCCAAATCCTCAAGGTCTCTAGGGGTATAGGTACTTTTGGAGTGATCTCATCCTTATGCATCAAGAGAGTGCCTTTCACGTTCACCCATTAGGATACATGATCCTCATAGAGGTAGCTAATCTCCTGAGTCATGTACCTTGGATAAACCTAGCTGTTGCCTCCCGACCACATGGTCATGTTCATTCAAGATTTACCAACTCCCAACCCATCGGTCCTATGTACCTCTAATACACCCTATTTGACCCTAGGATTGCATTAGGACTCTACCCTCCCTAAGGGTTTCTTTTGAGATGTCAACATTATTCTCTTATTTAATTCTTTAACCAGAATTGCCTTCATATCTCTCTTTTGAGTACACATAATGCAGTGTCGTCCCATCATTGGGCTCGGGCCACCTTCCCTCCAGGGCTTGGTGCCATGTCGGTCTTCCCTCCTGGGCTTGACCTCTATGATCTTCCCCTCCAGGGGCTTCATCCTAAACAACTGCATTGTGGACTTAGGCCACCTTCCCTCCTGGGCTTGGTGCCTGCCTGGTCTTCCCTCCTGGGCTTGACCATTTCATGACCTTCCCTCCTGGGCTTGGTCGTCCACTTAGGCCACCTTCCCTCCTGGGCTTGGTGCCTTACTGGTCTTTCCTCCTGGGCTTGACCAGCTGTGTCACTCAGAGTTGGCATCCTTGGGTTCAAAGAATTTAAGTGATTTTAATTATTATATCTTTAACTCTTTACCCCTCTAGGTGAGGATTAAGGTTATATCAATACTTAATTACATTTATTCACTTACCTTTTAAGGGAAAGTCCTAACCTAGGGTGCCTTCTTGGCTCATAGGAGGGGGTTAGGCTCTCTAGCCACAACCTGATCCCAAGATCTAAGGTTTTGCCTCCCTCATAGGTCATCTTCCCACTCTTTGGGTTGACCCACCCCAGGTTGGCTCACTAACCCTAAAGGTTTCTTAGACATCCTCCATGTTTTCATTAAGATTAACTTTTATCATTATAACATATCAACCCATGTTTTCTCAACCTCTGGAATACCCCCTCATGGTCTCTGTCCATTCAATGAACTTGGGTCACCTTCCCTCCAGGGCTTGGTGCTACCTCGACCTTCCCCTCCAGGGGTCTTGGCCACCATCATTAAACTCCTAGAGACAACATGAGGAGTTTGAGCAAGTTATAATCAACCTTTCATTTTCATGTATATATATAACTATTGGTTTTTTTTATGTCTCTTAATATTTATCACATAAGTTTTATGCTCCTCATGCCCATATGCATGGGAGATTAGGTTACCTAAACCATCCCTTATCTTTCTTATTCATGATTTCAAAATTTACATGGGTAGTGTCCCATACCACCACACCATGTTGATTACTGATTTTAAATTTTCACATGGGCAGTGTCCCATACCACCACACCATGTTGATTACTGATTTTAAATTTTCACATGGGTAGTGTCCCATACCACCACACCATGTTGATTACCGATTTTACATTTCACATTTTACTTCTCTTATTAACATTTTCTTTTCAAAGTTTTTTTTAAGAAAGAAGTGAGAAGTAGATGAAAATGTGAGATGAGAAACCTAATTTTTCTCTTAACATTTCTAAGGATAAATTGAAATTATAAACTATTAAGTATTAGTTGATGAATCTGGGCTCTGATACCAAATGTAACGACCTGCACTTTTGAGTGTCTAAAAGACCTTAAAGTCGCAGATCGTTAATCATAATTTCCAGGATCAGATTCATGAAATAATACAAAATAGTAAACAATTTCCATTAATGATCAAATATTTACATGTTTAGATAAAAAGCTCCTCTAAGGAGTTACATAACTTTTTAACAGAATTAACTTTTACATGTGTGAAGATAAACCATTAAGACTAAACCTTCATGATTAAACTGTAGTGTCTTCATCATCTTAAATGGTACCCTCATGTCCACGAATCAAGTATATCTGATACCTAATACGCTGACAAACAAATACACGATCAGTATATTTCTATACTGGTACGTGGGTTCAAACAATAATCACAAGTAATATATGAGAAAACATCTTTATCTTACACATAAGAAAATAAACTTGTTTTTCATATTCTAACCCATATCTGGTCAACCATCTCAGGTGTAATCACTGTCCCTCCAGGGCTCGTGTGCATTACCCTTAAGATCAGTCTAACCCAGGGTTTAGAATACTATTATTTACTCTACATGATACTCATATGGACTTTATAGTTTGCAAGAACTAAATAAACAAGCAAGCAGTTTATTTGTCGTTCAATCTCATCGAGAAACATCAGCAATCTCGGAATTCGATATGCATATTCATAAGCATAACCACGTACCTTATGCCATCGCAGAAACCATGCAGATCTAACATGTACTTAAAGAGTGCATCCAAACATCCAATCAACATGTATCTGAAACAAAGCATACTACATATGTGTCACCATGTGTTCATATTACATTACTCATATCTAGATGCGCTCCTAAGCTAGGGTTTAGGTGATCTCATGTTTGGACTAAGGATTAGGATTACAAACCCTAATTCCATCATATTGTGGTTTCTAAGATTATAACTTTAGTTATGCATATTAGGTTAAACCCTAATTATCAACTTAAGCATATTAAACTACTCATTACATCTAGTTCACATTATAAGTATTAAGATTATCTCAAGATGTCCATTTTGGTTGTAAAACCCTAAACAACATGAATAAGATTACTAATTTGGAATCATCCATTATCCATCAATATTAGGGATTTCTTCATTATACATAGCAAGATCAGGTATGATCTTAAAATGAACGAATATATTCAATTAAGCAGAAGGCTAAGGCAAATCTAGATCCTCCTTTCAATTGAACACATTAGGACATGTATTGTACATACTTTTGGAACAGGAAGCCTAATCAGGTTCTTCTATTATTTTATATGGATTCCTCTCATTTTTTTGATCAATTTTATATATAATTTCCCTATTTTCGGACCATCCTATCATTTGTTATGAATTAAACAAAATAACCTATTTACCTTGGATCTGGGCCACGTGGCAGCGCGTCATTGGTCGGTGCATCAGCAAAACATGTGCCACATTGGATGAGTGGGGGTACAGCTGGACCGGGTATTACTTGGTTTAGTTGGTTGAACCACCGGTTAACCAGGGATTGGCCCATCCTTCTCCTACCTTGCGCCATACGAACGTGTGAATAGCAGAACAGCTGCCTTCCGCATCTTCGTCTTTGCGAGGAACAACTCGCTACCCTTCCTGGTGGTGCCCCACCGTCCCCTGGCGTCAGGCCTCTCAACCGAGGGTGCCGCCCCCAAGGCTTCCCCTCGCTTCCATTCCACTAGTCTAAGGCCTCTCCCTCTCCCTGTTCCCGCATGAGACACCGCCCACCGTCTGCAGACGCGGGCTCATTCGACTGCTGGCGCCATGGTCGTGGCTTCGCACCTGGCCTTTGCTCCACGTGAAGGCGGTTCTCGGCCTTGCGTGACTCCGCCTGCCCCTGTGGAAGACCACCACGACCATCCCATCTGCCCTCAGGCACCCCGCCTCCTTGTACCAGCTCCAACTACCTCTTCCCCCTCCGCGGTAGCACCCTCCTCGACGGCCAACCGACAAGCCGGTTCTCTTCTTCTTTCCTTCTGTCTTTCTCGCATGCTGCTACTACCACCAAGCGATCAGCCGTCTTGCAGCGTCGGCTGCCGGCATCGAACCCAAGGGTCGTCAAGGCTTCTGGTAGCTAACATTGGCCCCACGCGGTTTTGTTCCTGCGAGTCGCAGGTCTACGTCTGTTCTCAACCCGGAAGTATGTCGAGGAGTGGTTGATGGCGTCGGCCGCCAGAGTCATGCCCTTCACCCCCGCCAACCCATACTCCTCTACTCAATCTTATTCTCTCTGCATATGGGGATCCCGTGTCCTTCATGCGAGGACAACCTGACCACGCGACTCCGAACTTGAAGGATGAGGTACGTGATAGGGGAGGAGATCATCTACAACCGTCTTTATATATATCTCCATCGTTAAGAAACCTCCAAGGGTTACGATAGAGAAATATATGGGCTATGAGTTTGATTTAGTTTCCTTTCTTCGGGTCTCATGAGAATAGGAGTTTCACGTTGCCCAAAAGAGTAGGAAGATAAAGATGTGGGCAACGAGTCATGTTCCCCCTACAGACCGTAAACATTGGGACTCTACTAAAGGAAAGAGTACCATCTTTCCTCCTTTATATATATTGATCCCTAGGTCACATAGGAAACTACCACATTCATTTGAATTCGGCAACCACAAAGCCATTAAGGAAGGTGCATCCTTGTATGGAGCATATCAGTTTATTGATCATTAATCTTTTAAGGAAACCTTCAAGATTTTCCTATCCCTGTATTTACTTATAATTATCTTTTTTCAAGGAAATTCCTAGAGTTATATCCAATGTCGGTGATCTAATGGAAAATATTTTCCACATAAAACTTCCCCCTTTTTTACATTATTTAAGACAATACTATTATACATGGAATATTTATTATTTTCCAATACACGAAAAGTCATATCACAAGTCATTATCATTTATCCATGTATAAATTCCTTTTACTTAACTTGTGTCATAAGCACCCATGCCACAAGGTTGATCACCATTATTATTCCACCAATAATACCATTGGGGAATTCACAAAACGATTCATTGATATAATCCATTTTTTTTTATTACCAAAATTGAGGATATTACATCGACGACTTCGTAGCGCCTCAACACCAAGTCCTCCTCATCATCACTTACAATTTTAATGAACCTTCTCCATGTCAACATTACACTGGTCTTCCTCGATGATTTCTCTGTCCTCACCATGTCTGAAGAGCTGAAGACTTGCATGAGAGAAGAGAGAGGCAGTAGAAGACCTAACTGGGAGAATACAGGTTGGAGAAGCAGACGGAAGCTGAAAATCCATCGATCAAATGCAGTAGAGCAAATGTAGGGAAGAATCTCAGTGGAACAACTCAGCAGAGCAACTCAACAGAGTAACTGCAGAGGAGGATGGTGGATTTGAGGGAAAGCAGAGTAACCACACAGAACACAACTGAGGGTTTGAACTCTCAATTTGGGGTTTTTCTTTCCGCTTTTCGCGTGTTGCTCTTTTTCTCATGAATTTCCACTTTTTACTGGTTTGTGCCACTACATCTTTGAGATGGGTAGTAGAAGTTTATATACCCATGTGGGAAACAAAGACGTTCTCTCTCTCTCTCTATATATATATATATGTATATATATATCTGTGTGTGTGTGTGTGGTGTGTGTGAGTGTATACCCTCATGCATGGTTAGCCTTAGTCTTAAAAAAAACTAATTACTAGCCTTAGTCATTCTCTAAGGATCTCTAGAGTGTAAGTACTTATAGAGTGATCTTCTCCTACCCCTTGGGCCTCTTCTACTGATGGAGTGAAAATTTTCTCCTGACCCATTAGACCTTATGTAAATATAAAGTGAGACTTTCTCCAAATCCCTAGGGCCTCATGTATCTCTATATTTTCCCTATTTGACCTTAGAGGTGACTTATTTCTCTACCCTGCATAGGTTTATCTGAGGTATTACAAGCTTGATTTTGCATTTGTAATTATCCATGCTTTATAATAAGTAAGGGTTTCTCAAATTTTCAAGAATTACATGTCTTATTGATTTCTCTTGAACAAAGCTTCCCTTAAGCTCACATGCACTAAAAAATAACTTCTTTTAATCTATTAAATCTGCATAATAGATTTGTTTACCAAACTCACCCGTCAAAGACTCTTAAATATGTTCTAAAATTACTTATTCAATTATCAAAACACATTTTGTTTTATAATATGCATACATGAAAGTTTTACAAACTTACATATCGCACATCATATACCACCGGATCATATCTCATTCTTTAGGTTTAGGTCCATCTAAGACATTTGGAGATATCTTTGTAAACTAAAAAAAACAAGGTGGTTGAACTCATACTTTGATATGGATGGTTCTCTTATATCTTTTGAGGAATCTAGATTTTCTAGTTGCATATCCTAGCCCCACTTGCTTCAGAGTATCTTACTACATAAGTTACTTCCTTTATATGGTATGTCTTTTCAAAAATTTGACACCACTCCTTAAATGAGAGTTTGAGTTTCACATAACTATATGTATAACAACTTGTCTCTTGTATGTTGTGTACCCGTGTAACTGGTATATGTACCTTGCATACTTACATGATGGCATGTACCTTACATACATGTACTTGCATGGCTACTTGTACCTCACGTGTTTGCATGCATGCAAAACTATCGATAAGTAGAATTGGTGACTATGCCAGGTCATCAAACTCATTCAAGTTTTCATAATCGAAACGTTTTCATGTGATTCACTTACAACTAGAATCATTATGTGCTAGCATGGATTTATCTAGACAAGCTGGGAGGATCAGGTACATGTTTAGTTCTCACCAGTAGTTTTTCCAAGTCCTTCCCTGTGTCGACCCTCATTAGGATCTAGGTATCCACGACCTAGAAACAACCTATCTCTGCCATAAAACATCAAAGATTGTTCTAAAAACTTCCATATATACACCCTACAAAGTATAATTCCAAGTTAAGGGAAGGAATTTGATTTTATCTTATTTTTAGGGTGGATTCCTTCCCTTTGGGTTTCTTAAAAACTTTTGGAGTTTTCCATTATATTCCCTTCCTCTGAGTGGAAGCACATTGTATTGTAAAATTAAGTGATGTGATTGTATCCATGGTCTTAAAATTCTAGTATTCTCTATCATTCCTTCCATTCTTAATTTCCTTCGTATGGTTCCCTTAATCTTAGCTTGACCATGAACGTAATTGGTCTCTTTAAACTTGACATTCGTGACATCAATTAACCAAAGTATCTCATTATATTTATTTTATAGTCCTTAATGTGTGTATTCTACTAAGGTCTCAAGCTATCAACCTTTTTACATGTGTGATGTGAAGCAGTATCAACTAGAACTTAAGGGTCATAGAGGGATGCTCTAGGATATTCTACCCTCATGATCTAGGGTATAAGAACTTCCCCATAAGTTAGTACTTATGTACTCAACCTTGTAGCTTAGTTAAATCAACTATCTCTTGTTTTTTCTATTTTGTTTAATGAATATGTATGTATGCATGGTTATGACGTTAACTTCATAAACGGTAGGATAAGAACAAAGTTCTTGTCAACTTAATTGTTTTCTCACCATAGTCTAATTACTCTTTCACTATGTAGGTGACACAATTCACTTTCTTCTTCTCCAATGTACCATGGAACATAAGGACATTTATAGGGGTATAATACCACCATTGGGAGGTATTAGTCTAGGATTTATCAGATTGAATGGTTTTGGGTTCCTCCCCTGGACATAATATGGCATACTTATATATTACAACTACCCACACCTATTGTTAGTTTTTGTATGTGCTTATGTATCATCTTTCATTATTTATTCTCTTTTACCTTATTCATGTTCTTTGATAAGGGATCAAATCTAATTTACATATTATTGTTCTTATCTTTCTCCAAATATTACTAGAGTAGCTAATATATGGGTGCTTTCCTTTATTAAACATGTATAACCATGATCATTCTTTTTTAAAGATGATTCACTTAACATCAACTTTTCTCTATTATGTTCATATACCTAGTTTGTATTCGTTTATCCTAGTTCCTATAAGTGTCTAGGTTTTCTACTTATATGAGAAGCATACATTTCATAAAACATAATTCACACATATATTTTTAAATCAAATTTGCAATTCACATGCCTTAGTTGGCAGATGATTCACTAACCTTAATTTCTTGAAATTTTAACCTAAGTGAGTAATTTCCTGGGTTTATATAAAGGTACATTTAGGGTTTAAAAGAACATAAATGATGAGGAGATGAAGTTTTGATGAGAATATCTAGAAGTATTTTATTTTGGATAAATCCTCAGGCTTTGTCTAGGTCAGGTATTCAACATCCGAGAGTCCTCACAGGCCAACTAGTGGTCTAGAGGAATGTATTTCCAACCCAGAAAACATCACCTCTAAAAAATGTCCTAATAATAACCATACAATTCTATAGAGTTCTTGAGGCTATTAATAACTAAAATTTATCTATGTAAATATGGGATCAAATATCAATTGTAACGACTCCCCTCCCATTGTTATCCCCACTAAAGGTGGACTAGAGAGGCAAGGGTATCAATATTTACCAATATGATTTGATCTAGATTTATAATAAAAAATCAATAATAATTAATTAACCTAAACCAAAGTATTGATTATAGGAGTAGTGAATAAAGGATAAATGTATGGAATTGCATTATTTCAAAAAGGAGAAACATAATATATTTGAGGATAGACTAGATAAATACTCTGTGTATAATCAACTTCACATCTTGTGGGTTGTTCCTCTTGGACTCCATACCTTCATTCTTTCAATATTAGGTTAACCTAAAATATATAAAAATAAAATGTGGGTCAACATAAAATCATATTGTCAACGTGGGTGCAAGTAGATATGTGTGCATGTAAAATTAACAACATATCTATTAGTACAAGATCAAATAATTTCAAGAAATGAACTACTCAATTCCATCTTATGACCTAGGATAATTCCATCACATTTGGTGTTCTATTCCTTACTCCAACATTGGACTCTATGTGGTTTGCCCCATCAATGGTCTCCATGTTGATTGTCCCTACATTAGGATTTCTTCACCTTATTATATGACTTGGTCACTCTCTTAGTGACCACCTCTTATATTCTAAGATTGGTTCTTTTCCCCATATTATAATATTTGATGTTGGGTCCAAGTATGATCTTGACTATATAAGCAATGTATATATGTCTATATGAATTCCAAGTATTATATCCACCAAGGAAATTTTGCATGAAGAATGAGCATTGAGTGAACTCAAAGAATATTCAAAAAAGAAGCATGGGTAAAAGTTATTACTCATAATTAACCCACTTAACTTGTTCTAAGAGTGTATCATACCCAATAAAATCAAGACATGTATCTCAATGAGATTCAAAATGAAGATTAGCAGTCAATAATAAGGTGTTAATAACTTCTCAAAAGTCCATATCTAGTATTTTGAGGTTATGCAAGGATCTTAGGTTTAGGGTTGGTTTGATCTAGGGTCTAGATTTGAAATTTGGATTACCCTTTATGAAACCCTATTTATTATATTGAACCTGTAATTCCTTAATCAACCTTTTTGTACTAATTCCTCTTATTTACATTAGGAAAAAACATATTATCATCAAGGATTTCATTATTAGTCCACATCATTACTCCTAATGGACTACACTAAACTTCATTACTAGAACCGATGTCCAAGGGCATATTAGACTCATTAAGAGAGAAAAAGTAGGGTTTAACACATACTAGTCTATGCTAGGAAATCAAAACTAAGTTACATTAGTCATTATGATTCAAAACATTCTTAGTGTCATCATAAGAAAGTGGCTAGATCTAAATCAAGTCTTCAACAGTTGATACCATACATTAAGGTTGCTTGTATTATAAAATTTGGGCTCATCAATTCATAACTCCCAATATTAGCTTATTAACCATACTCTAATAATAAATATGGATATTTTAGCAAGTCAAGGAAATAACATTAGAATGCATATATAAGCATTTTTATTGTATTTCTCATGTTGCTTTTATCATTTTTACTACATACACTTAATTTTTGGATCTAAGAAGAAATTTATATGCTTAGAACAAGATCTACCTATGTTTTATAATTTATAATCATAGGTAGTTATATACATTTTCTTCGAAATATATGAGGGTCATGAATGAGGAATCCACCATGATATGAATTAATTTATTGGCTAAGGGTAATCCTTCCCACCAACTCGGTAGTGATGGGTTGAAGGAGTGGTGAGTCATCTATATAGTCTTTGGTCAACATTGACAACAATCAATTGACTATAGTATTGTCCCCCTTTGGCAAGCCTAGATCATGCATGCAACCAAGGTCTACAATGGCCGGTTAACCAGAGCCCGGAGGACATGGGGCATCAGGGCCTAGGGAGGTCCCTTGGAGGTGTTGACTGGATGTGGAAGAGATTAATGAGGCTGGTGGAAACCTTGGTTCACACCATAGTGGATCATGGTGGAAATACCCAAGGTGGTTGTCATGGTGGTGCTGCCACATTATAGTGCATGACAAAAAGAGAAAGTGAGGCATTTCTTCCCTCAATTACTGGCGATTTGACTTGTAGAAGAGGTATCGAGGGAGTACAAAGTTGTGGGATGTATTTAAAAGGGATAAAGACGCTTGTGTTACTGATTTTAGGGTTTGTTGTGAGGCTATGGATGTTGGGTTTCTAGGTTAGTATCCAAGGCAATACCTAGCTTCAGTACACTCATGAATGGTGTTGGATTGAAGATACAAAGGTTATGGTAGGTTAAGAGGAAGATTGGAGAGAGAGAGGGAGGGATGGTTGGAAGAAAGAGACCACTATAGGGTTCTTTCTGTGTCAATATGTATGTGGAAGATGACATGTGTGTTGATGATCTATGATCCAATGGATCTGAGGTTGTTTGTTAGGCCAGGTGGCTAAGTCCTAAGTTCCTGTCACATTAGATGAGAAAAATAACATTTAACATTTATCACAGTTAGTCCCTTTATTTAAATAAAAGGAAATAAACTATAAAAAATTCTCATGACCACTAGGATGATCTGATTGACTTCAAAGTTTTAAATGACATTCCTACCATAAATTTCTTACTATAATAAAAACATGGGATTTAGTTAGTCAAGTATTATACCCATAAATTTCTACTCTAGTTTATACTTCAATAATAAATATGATAGTTATACATCAAACAAACTTTGAACCCAATCAAAATTCTTGTGCAACTTTATGAGGAAATAACTTGATCAATGCTTATTTTAATGAAATAATTGATTCACAGTCAAATGGTACTCACACTATTGTATATAATTTCTTGAATTCTTATCTGAAAGGACCTCCCATTAAATATGCATAATTGATATTTATATTTATGGAAGATAGATAATAGCACTTGTATAACTCTATTACAATCTCGTTGTACAATTATAAATAGCAAGTTCCTACTATTTTGGAAACAACCCTTAATTTATTAGCAAGGCACGTTTACTTCTTTTTAGATCCAACATTTTTTAACATTCCACTACCCAAGATGAAGAATTTGATAAGTTTAGCTCTACAAAATATAAACATGAAGTGGATATTTTATTCTTGGATTCTTCTTTTTTAGTTCCTTTGAGTGGAGAGGGAAATTTATTTTCCTATGTCCAACCTAGTGAAATGGTGATAATTGCTTTTCTTTTCTACTGTAAAGTGAAAAAGATTTAGGTTTATAGCTAGATTTAGAAATTTTCTTAGATTTTTTTTGAACATTTCATTTCCTTTGTTGACCATCAACATATACTTTTTATTGTCATATTTCATATGATTCCCATTTGTTCTCAGAAATCCAAGCAACTATGACAGTGGTCAATCAAAATTGTTCATGATGTAATTTATGAAAAATTAATAGTATGATTCAGGCAGTGACTCCATGATTACATCTGTGGCCAATTCTTTACCTAAGGTATATACCAATTTTTGTAGTTCTCCACATACATGATCAACTTAAGTACATGGCCCCAACTAGATCACTTTTGGTCATGTTGCACTTAAACATGACCTTGGAGCCATGATAGTATTCTTATATTGCTTTTTATTAGAAAATATTCCTTCTATGGTTACCCGTCTCTTAAGAACCAAACTTCTCATGTTGATTCTAAAGATCATGATTCATGGACAATACAAGGCACTATATAACTATGGCACCATCAATATTCTTACGATAAACATCCCTTTCTACACTAGGCACATTATTTTCACAAAACAATTTACTACCCATATTGCAATTCCAAATGACTAAAATGCCAATGTTGAAAGGACTCGAGTCATAAATGGTTCTATGATAGTTAGTATGAAAGAAATCACGTATACTATGTGTACGATTAAAAGTCAAGTACTCATATGAACCCAGGGAAAACCTATATCCATAATGGTGAAACTTCAATATCTAGGATCAATGATAATTTGGGGTGACTAGCTTACCTCCTATCCTCCTAGAAGAGGTGTATGAGATCTCCTATATACACCTATTTGAACAAGGTGGAACCAAAACTAGATTCAGGACCTTTCTCTACAATCATAGAGATTTTTGTGGAATCACATCTCTTCTTTAAGGACTACCAAAGACACCCATGTGATGATGATTAGTTAGTCTCCTAATGTGATCTTACCCTAACAAAAATTGATTACATGATGACTTGATTATGATTAGTCTACGTATGGGAAAAAATAAAATTAGAATCAATTAGTAAAAGTTGATTATGATAATTATTATGTATTCCAATTGTAAATTTGAAATTCAATTATAAATAATCAAATTAATCTTGAATTTAAGTGCTCTTGTGCAATCCCTCAAATCATGCGAACTCAACTTTACCAAATAGACTGATGTGATTCCTATATTTGAGGTTAATGATAATGATCTTTATATGATGAAATAAGGATGACACATGCTTTATACCTCATTTTTGATGAGGTACCTATTGATTACTCTCATGTTACCTGTATATTTTGATCAAACCTCAAACGTTACTAAGGAAAACATTTCCTATTGATATGGATCATGCTTCATGCTTTGATATGACTATGTCATTGGACACTCAAATCATGATGGAAAGACTATAGAAGAGGTAAATTACCTATTGAATGTAATACCTCTATCTAAAACTCAGTTTGGAATAATGTGACATATAAGAGATCTCAATCATACCCTATGATTCTGTAATCTTTGAAAGAGCCTACTTTACTTATCAAATTCTAAGTATACCCCTTACTCTCATCTATGAAGCAAAGGGAACGACATTATGACCTTGAATATGCAAAATATTGGGCCATGGTTTCTTTATAATGATAATTGATCGTTGATCTCATGTCAGTATGAAGTCCAAGTCGATAAGTGTTACTCTCCCTATTTGGTATGCCCAAGTTTTCATGACTAATGAAGACAAATGTGCTTGATTATGGTGGACTCTTATCCTTTGCATCGGAAAAGTGCAATGAATATGATCGAAGTGTGACACCAGTATTTTAGACTACATTATTATCATCTTGATGAATTTTGTAACACAAAAATCCAATTATGTTGCACCTCTCAATTGATATAACATCCATTTTTGGTTGAAAGGCGAGTAGTTTGAAATACTTCAAAACACTATTTAGTGTTTGAGATAGTAGATGGAAGACTTCATCTTCAAATCACCTAATAAATGTCTGATTATGCTCTCAAGCAAGCCAAAATGTACTATCTTGAGGATATTTTATCTGGATAAAATTGGTGCATTCAACGATATAAATACCCACTTGCCAATGTAACATACAAGTGTTCTTGTTCCTATGGAAAATGAGTAATTGCTTTCAACCGTGCTCCTAAATTCCCTTTTCCAGAATAAGTATCAATGTGCCTATAGGATTAGCATGAGTTTCATTTCAATTTAGAAAATCATTGTAATAATCTATTACCTCCTTATCCACATAACTCATCAATGATACTCCCTTCAACCCGATAATGATTTCAAACATCACCTTTAAAAATACTCATGCACCGATAAAAAGAAAACATCCAATGTAAGAAAAATGGACCAAACATCTTCACTTCCCTAGTAAAATGGGCAATAAGATGTACCATGATATCAAAGAATGAAGAACAAAAATACATCTCAAGCTGGCACAAGGAGACGACCGTTTCTCTCTGCAACTTATCAAGATTGTCAAGATCTATAACTTTTCTTGATATGTCAGTATAGAAGAAACAAAGTATGGTGATTGCAAACATCACATGCAATATATACTGACTAGACACATGCAATATGTGTTGCATTAGGTTTTGACAATCATGAAATTTAAGACCTATCAATTTCATATCCTTCATTTATACCAATCTACTGATATTGGAATAATATTCTTGTGTTACCATAACATTTAAAAAACACCTACCAAAAGTTTTTCCATCTCATATAGACAAAGTATAACAAGTAGCAGTTAAGTATGTGTGGTGACCGTTGGTGATCTCTACTATAAATTCTTTCCTTATACTCATTGTACATAGGTCCAACCTGGATTTAGTGGCATCTGTAGTATTTCCTAGTATGTTTAATAGAGTACCAATGATATTGTAGAAGACATTATTCCCAACATGAATGCCATCAATACATTACCTATTTGTCTAAGAAATCCAGTAAAGAATATCCCAGAATATTGACCTCTTCATGAATAAAGTTTTATAAATACAATGCCTTTTACTCTTTCATAAACACCATTCCATGATATAGTTTAGGGGCTCTATGTTCCTTATTTGGGCCATTATGTGATTTGCATTTTCTAGAAAAATATACGATGACCAAGATCTATGGTTTTTCCATCATATTTGGGATCTTTGTTCCGTCAATGTTTTCCTCACATATAGGGCCTTCTTTGGATCCTTTTTCACTATATCCAAACAAATTCTTGTATGTTGGGAAGTCTTTAATAGTGCAAAGCAACATAGAATGAAAATTGAAGATCTCTTCGTATAAAGCATCATAAGTCATAATTTCTTCTCATAGTTTCTTTAAGTTGTTAAATAGCGGTTCAAGGTAAATATCCATATATTTTTCAAGTTTTATAGGCCCTGATATCGACATTTACAAGGTGACATACTTATTTTTCATAAACAACCTAGGAAGTAGATGTATATAGCAATCATGATAGGCCAAATGCTATATTTATTTATTAATGTACCTACGGATTCATCTCATCAGTACAAAGTCCAATTACTAGATTCCTCTCTTCTTCAACAAATTGAGGGAACAATAAATTAATTTCCTTCCATTTTGGTGAAAGAGATGCGTGTCATATGATCCTATTGTTGTTTGCCTTCACTTCACATGCCAAGATAAATTATGTGCATCCTGAAAATTAGAAAATTAGCATTGAAAACCATGGTATTATTCGTAGATACCACATCACCTTGGAAGGAGAGCCATTCTTGGTCTTACCCAAATTCATCATTTTGTACCTTGATGTCCCACAATTTAGACAATCTTTCAAATTAACATAGGCCTTTTGAAATAACACATCATCATTTGAGAATGCATGTATCTTTTTATCCTCCTTTCCTATTGAGCACAACATGTTCTTTGCTCTATATATTGAGATTGGACGATCGTTTCCTTTAGGAAGAAATTCTTTCTACAAAGACAATAGAGACATGGAACTTTTTTTTGCTCCACCTAATATTAGCCTATAGAGTATTAAATTTTGAAACAACACTCATCCTCATAAACTTAGTATAATATAAATAAAATCGTTTCTTAGAATCATGTACAATGCTTTTAAATAAGTAAAGTGGATCAATATGATTTACCCAACAAACATCTAGAATCACATCAACTAAATCCTTCTAAATTGGTTCGTTTAAATCATTGTCATTCACCATTTCTTTTTCCATACATGTATCACTATGAAAATTTACTAATATGAACGTGGGGATAATTCTTTTGAAGTACATTTTCTATATCCCTATATAATCTGGTAGCACATGACATGACTTTTGATTACCTCAATAGTGTCCACTTTTAGGTTGTTACCGTAATTCCTACAACAAAAATAGAACCTATCTCCAAGTCATCTCCTATGTTCCTCTAAAAATTTTACAAACTCAGCCAGACCACATGTAAACTCTTTAACGAATCAATTAATAATGAATATCCAATATCGATCC
Organism: Alisma plantago-aquatica; assembly: GCA_963693085.1. Classification (NCBI taxonomy): domain Eukaryota; kingdom Viridiplantae; phylum Streptophyta; class Magnoliopsida; order Alismatales; family Alismataceae; genus Alisma; species Alisma plantago-aquatica. The sequence goes on from OY856413.1 coordinate 785,516,946, forward strand.
ATATAGAATCATAGGGTAGGTAACTAAGTATTGAATGGATCTGGCATTCAATAAGATAGTTTTAAAATAAATATGTTTGAATAGAGACCAAACATATTCGATTTTGTTGTAGTATTTAGGATGCATATTGATGAATGTGTACCACCAATCCTATTCTTAAACACTTAATCTCACTAGTAAGTCTATAATGCGGTTTAGTTTAAAAAAATATTTGGGCAGCATTTTCTTGTAGTTCTCCAAGTACATTGTTGTAGACAAGCAAATATCAACCTACATATGTACTCAAAGAATAAATGAAGAAAACACTATCAAAATGTTACTAAAAACCAAACACACATTATATTATCACATCTTAAGTGAGATTAAGTGTCCAAGAATAGTCTCAAATTGGGGACTATCCAATATTTACTCCTAATGGGTGAATTTTGGATGGAATCATAGGTCAACTGATTACATGTATTTTTTTTATTCATATCAATGAATGGTACCACCTATCCTATTCTTGAGCATTTAATTTGACTAGTAAGTGTATAATATGCATCTGGATTCAAGAATATTTTGACATCATTTTTCCATAGTTCTCCAAGTACACTGATGTAGATGGAATAATATCTACCTACATAGTTACTTGTAAAAAAATTTAAATGACTATCAAAATATTCTTAGAAACCAAACACATATTATACACTCACATCCTAAGCGAGATTAAGTTTTTAAGAACAAGCCCAAACTGGGGATCATCCGATAATTTCTCCAAAATTTTAGAAAAGTTTGTAGGCTAAAAAATAGATGTATAACTATAAAATACATAAATAATTAAGGTTGAATTCCAATGATTTAAGTCTAAATTTAGTTAATATGACTTCTTTCATACGAGCTAATTGATTCATGCATGTAACCCTAGATAAGTTTTGTTGTTCGATAACCTAACTGGGTTAGTTCATTAGTTCATCATGGGTTAATGCATTCATTTATATACTGTCAATAAAAATGGTTCATTCATGCATGTCTGTTCCAATTAAACATCTGTAAATCAATTATAATTAAATAGGTGTGCATATACTAAAGATCAATAAATAAAAAAACATACAATTTATGTCCTCTTATATAGAACAAGCAGGAGACTCGACACACGTTGAGAGAAATAAAGGAGAAGAAGGTGACCCTCAAGCTGATGGTGAACTTCTTAATTAGATAGCACCAATGACAACATGCATAATAGCAAAAACAACATCTCTTGTTGGCGATGGTGAAAAAAGAGGAGAAGATATATGAGTAACAAGCAGAGAAGGAGAGATAAGAAATAGTAGTGGCGGGATGAGAGAGATGAGCTACAACAACAGTGGCAACAACAAGCCTCACAATAGGCACAACTAACAGCAACACCAATATGATGAGGATAAGAGAGTGGATCAATGACTTGAGATGGGAGAAGAGAGAGGAGCAACTATCGATAGCAAGGGTGAATAGAAGAGTAGGTGGTGACGACAAGGGAGAAAGGAAGAGTAGGCGGTGGCGAAGGAGAGAAGAATAAAAGCAACGGGTGGTGTTGATTATAGGCACAAGAACAACAAGGAGAGGGCTTCATGGCATAGAGAATTTAAGAAAGGAAATTTTGTAGGATATATAAGTTAGGATATAGTGTAAGTTGTAGGAGAGAAAATAATGTTACCATGAAAGTGGTACCCATATTTTTGTTTTGACATCGATTTCTGACCAAAGTCGACTCTACTTGGTGATCTTTGTGCATCAGTCTTGGAAAACAAACCAATGACATGTTTCATTTAAACCCTGGTTGTGGTCATACATAGAGATTTAGTTTCTCAACAAAAGTCATTGTTGTAAGATTTTTCGGTGGACTATTTATTTCATTGGGGCAATGCGGGAAGCTATTTTATGTTGGTTTTGAAAAAAAAGATGCCATAATTCAACTCACCGTTTGTATGGGGTCTATTTTACAATGTCAGTTTCCTAGCCAAAAACTTTCACAATAATTTATTTTTTACGGGAATATTTATTTTATGCGCATGATCATGAGAAGCCTACTCCATCAATTTTATCCAAATTGATGCTATTTTTCGTGTCACAAAATTTATTGAGATGTTAAATTTCTTAGGTTACTTTTGATGTTATTTTTGTCTTAAAGAAATCGACATCATAATAAAAGCAGTACCTAAACAATTTTAGTCCAGGGCAAATGTTAGACAACTGCAAAACTTACTTATAGGTAACAAACACTATAGGCTATTGGGTCAGTTTTTTATAACCGACAATATACTAAATAATATTACATGCTAAAACTATACTAGTGAACCAAAATAGGTGAACCAGTAAGAGTGAGCGACGCTAGAACATCGACAAGTCCAAGATCCACTTCCTCTAGGCAACCAAGGTGGTGTGCTAAGAGTTCCAACATTTGCATTGATGACATAGAGGACGGGGATCTTGGGAGGAGATTTGAGGCCAAGAAACTTCTCCAAGGAGAAGACAATGTCATTTTGTGATGAGAAGGTAGAAACAACAACAACCACTTTGGCTCTGGATCTGAAAGTGCAAGTTCTATACCTATATATATGATGTATCTAGTTGTTGGACAACTAACGTGCATCACAATATATTATATGTCACTCTATATCTTAAATATATTGGCATTTTATGGTTATGACAGATCCATATTCTAAGAGTTTTGTTGGATATATTTTTGCATTTTCATTTTTGCCCCCGATGAATACATGTTCATACAGTTTACTGCACCTTTTTAGATCATTCCTTACAAACCTTTTTTTTGTTATTTTCTAGTTTAGGAATTAATTTCCTTGGTCTTTCTTTGTCTCTTTAATTAGATTTTTAATTGGTTTTGATCATTTGTTGTAGAGAAACAACTCAATTACACCCATCCACTTCAAGGATTAAGAACCCTTAAAAAATACTCCATAAATGTATGATCAAGGAAGTTTTGTAGACTGCCAAGCAATCTACCGTTATCCCAGTTGGTCGACTCACTATCTAGTGGTAGTCAGAATCAGAATCTCCAATTGTTCGACTGGTCACCTAGTCGATCGAATGAATCAGAATTAAAAGGCTCATTATCACAAATGAACTAACCAGACTCACCTCAAAGTGGTTGATTGACTTGCCTTCATGCCAAAGCATCAATCCAATACAATTGGATAGTTGGGTGGAGCACTGGATACAGACCTTGCATCCGCCACTAAGAGCATTTTTAGGGTTTGGTAGCACATTCCCTACCTATAAAAGGAGGGGGATATGCGACATACAAGCTATCTCATACTTAGTTGTCTTAAAGCCCCGCTCAGGTGTACGGAACAAGGAAGGAACACTACTACAGAACCTACCTTTAGTGTCGGTTATTTATGGCCTTTAGTGTCGATTTCCGAGCGACGCCTATGTGGGCGACACTAAAAGGTCACCCATTACGCGTCGGTTCCAGAACCGACACCCAAACTCTTCACGCGCGACCGAAAACACGCCATCAGGGGACTATAGGAGTCAGTTATTAGATAAGAAACCGACGCCCAAACCCTTCGCGCCACAGAAAGGGTGCCATCTTGGGCGCTATCAGTGTCGGTTATAAGCCAACAATCGACGAAATATGTCTTCGCGCCAAAAGAATATGTGTCGGTTACATTTAAATAACCGACACTGTAAAGTTATGTGTCGGTTGTTTACAATTACCGACGCATGTTATTGGCGCCAGCTTGGGCACTATCAGTGTCGGTTTGTATTAAGAAACCGACACCATATATGTTCGCGCCACAGGAAATAGGCTTCGGTTATATCTAAATAACCGACGCCTATTGATTTTTTTTTTACAGACCTGCAGACCTGCTGTGGCCGGTCGCAGGATGAGAAACCTGCAGTTCAGTTAACTGAACTGCAGGTTTTACGACATCCATTGATATCAGCCAACAACAGGCCACAAACCTGCAAATTTAACAACAAAAATATTCACACATGCATTTAGCAATACAACTTGCAGTTCTATTTTATTTTCACACATTTTGAAACATTCATGTAGCTAGCAATCTGTAGTTCCATTCATTCACATTCACACATGTAGAAACATTCATATAGTAACCAACACTTTCATTCATTTTCACTCAGACACATGTAGAAACATCTAGACATGTAGAAACATTCACACATATTATAATTCAGAAATTCATTTACAAAATCCCCACTATTTGTATGGTTGTTGCCCATTCTTCTCTTACTTCATTTAATTCTCCCATCGTATAGGGGGCATGTACATCTGGTAAGTTCATTCCTGTAGTGGGGTCAGCTTTAAACACCTGTAAAGAGAATGATGTATATATATAATTAATGAGCTATAAATAAGATTGATATATTTCATATTATCTAATGAGACTATAATATACCTGAGCAATACAATCGATGTCCATACAACATGACAGACTAACACATATATAGTACATAACAAGAGCAGCGTCGAATTTACTACAACACTAGCTTAGTACATATATAGTGGGACTTATAAGGTGACGATCCCACCTGGTAAAACAGGTTACCGACAACTACATGTTACGACTGGGAGGTCGTGATTCAACAACAGTATGCATTAGCAGGAGGACAAACAGATCACCATATGTTTGTCCTCATATGGTGATCTCTTGTCCTCCTGCTAATGCATATGTTGCTGAATCACGACCTCCCAGTCGTAACATGTAGTCGGTAACCTGTTTTAGCAGGTGGTATCGTCACCTTAGTCCACTATATATGTACTAAGTTAGTGTTGTATATAAATTTGGAGCTGCTGTTGTTATGCACTATATATGTGTTAGTCTGTCATGTTGTTATATGAATATGAATCTGAACCACTTGTGTGTGCTGCACTTTATGTATTGTATCTGTATCATGCTTCTCTTCATTGGGGCTTCTTCCTGCATATCCTGCATAGCTATGTCATGTCCGTTCTGCATAGCCTTCTTCCTATATTTATTTTTGAAAGAGAATACAAACAAAAATTATTAGTGTAGAGTTAGTGAAATACTTATCAATGTCTAGAATTGGAATAGATCAAGAACCTACTCTCAGCATCGCGTATGTAATCTCGGGTGAGATTGGTCCTATAGTTCTTTAGCACCCTCCCACAATGTTTAGCATTTGTATTAACTAGAAGATAATGAAACATCAAATCAGAAAATGATATTGATATTAAAAAAGTAAACATTTAGCTTCAATAAAAAAATATAAACATGCATGCCTCTAAAATTGTGATCTTTTATCAATTAACAATCCTTCATTGTGATCTCCGCGCACATATAAGTCATCATTAGCTTCAATATTTTCTGGAGTTGGCAACCCAACTGAGAATGGACTGGAGTCATCATATTTATCATAGTACTCTTCTTCATCTATAGGATCTTCAATGAACTGTCTTTTACCATGAAGAACAACCGACCATTTATCATTTGCAGGATCATCGATATAAAATACTTGTTTCGCCTGTGATGCCAATATGAATGGTTCAGCCTTCTCGCCAATCTTTTCAAAGTTCTCTAAAGTGAAACCCAATTCATCCACTATAACTCCTTTGGTGTTATCAACCCAATTACATTTGAAGAGCGGAATTCTGAAATCTATGTAGTCAAATTCCCATATCTCTTCAATGACACCGTAATATGACATTTTAGCTTCACGTGGACTCTTATCCTTTGCACTTGCAAAAAACATAGTCGGTGCTTGAAGGGTGACCCCACTGTTTTGGACGACACTCTTATCATCTTGGCGTTTTGTGTAATATGTGAATCCATTAGTGTCATACCCTTCATAAGACATAACAGTCAACTTTGGTTTAAAGGCGAGGCATTTGATAGTTTCAGTAATATCATCTGGTGTTTGAGATAGTTGATGTAAGACTTTATCTTCAAACCACTTAATAAAAGTCTTGTTATGCTCTCTAGCAAGCCACATTGTATTGGCTCGAGGATATTGTCTTTTGATGAAATTGGTATGTTCCTCGATATAAACGTTCACTTCATCCATGTTGTGTAAAATATACAAATGACCTTGTTCCAACTGCTCACGGCTGATTACGTTCACACGTGATCCCAAAATTCCTTTACCAAATAGCTCGTCAATATTCTTGTCATTATCAGGAGTGTCATTACCACTGAGAAAGTCATTACAGAAATCCATAACCTCTCTTGCCACATAACCTTCAATAATACTCCCTTCAGGCCGATAACAGTTTCGAACATCACCTTTAAAAACGCTCATGTATCGTTCAAAGGGATACATCCAATGCAAGAAAACCGGGCCCAAGATTTTCACTTCCCTAGTCAAGTGGACAACAAGATGTACCATGATATCAAAGAACGAAGGAGGGAAATACATCTCAAGCTGACATAGGGTAACAACTACTTCTCTTTGCAAATTATCGAGAGTCTCAGGGTCAATAACTTTGCTGCAGAGACTGTTGAAAAAGAAACAAAGTCTGGTGATTGCAAACCTTACATGCTTCGGCAATATAGATCGAATTGCCACGGGCAATATTTGTTGCATTAGAGTGTGACAATCATGAGATTTAAGTCCTATCAACTTCATATCTTTCATTGATACCAATCTACGGATGTTGGATGAGTAACCATTTGGCACCTTAACATTTATCAAGCATTCACAAAAAGCTTTCTTCTCTTTTCTAGACAACGTGTAACATGCGGGAGGTAAGTATGTTCTTTTACTACCCATTTCACGTATTTCTGTTAATTCTGACCTTATTCCCATTTCACGTAGGTCCAGTCTGGATTTTATCCCATCTTTAGTCTTACCTGGTATATTTAACAGAGTACCAATGATGCTATCGCAGACATTTTTCTCAACGTGCATTACATCGATACAATGTCTGACTGTCAAAGAACTCCAATAAGGAAGATCCCAAAATATTGACTTCTTCTTGAATGAAGAATTGTCACTCTGTGTAGTACCTTGTGATCTCTTACCAAATTCATTGACAAAGTCTTTTATTCTTTCATAAACAACCTCCCCTGGTATAGGTTTAGGTGCATTGCGTTCCTCATTCAATCCATTGAATGCTTTGCGCTTCCTACGATACGGATGGAATTTTGGAAGAAACCTTCGATGACCAAGATATACATTCTTACCGCCATGTTTTAGTCTTGTTGAATCAGTGTTCTCTTCACATATAGGACACGCTTTAGCTCCTTTGACACTATATCCAGACAAATTCCCATATGTTGGAAAGTCATTAATAGTGCAAAACAACATAGCATGCAAATGAAATGTCTCTCTTTGTGAAGCATCATAGGTCATCACACCTTCACCCCAGAGTTTCTTTAAGTCATCAATCAGAGGTTCAAGATAAACATCGATGCCATTTCCAGGTTGTTTAGGGCCCGATATCAACAACGACAATATTACGTACTTATTTTTCATACACAGCCAGGGAGGAAGATTGTATATAACAAGCATGACTGGCCAAGTGCTATGTTGGCTGCTCAATGTCCCGTACGGATTCATCCCATCTGTACAAAGCCCAAGTCTTAGATTCCTGACTTCTTCACCAAATTCAGGGTACAATACATCAATCTTCTTCCACTGTGGGGAATCAGACGCATGTCGTAGGATCCCATCATTAATTTTCTTAACATCTGCATGCCACCTCAAATTCTTTGCATCTATTGGATTGGCAAACAAGCGTTGAAACCGTGATATTATAGGTAGATACCACATCACCTTGGCAGGAGAACCAGTTTTGGACTCCCCCGAAGTCGTCAATTTATACCGTGACACACCACATTTTGGACAATCTTTCAAATCTGCATAGTCCTTTTGAAATAATACACAATCATTAGGGCATGCGTGTATATTCTTGGCATCCATTCCCATTGGGCACAACAATTTCTTTACCTGGTATGTTGAGATTGGCAGCTCGTTTCCTTCAGGAAGCATTTCTTTCAACAAAGACAACAATGACGTGAAGCTTTTGTCGCTTCATCTATTGTTAGCTTTCAACTTATACAATCTCAACAAAGCGTTAAGCTTCGTAAACTTAGTACAACCTGTGTATAACGGCATCTCAGCATCATGCACAATGTTTCTAAAAATGGGAGGTGGATCGGTGTGCTCTACCCCACAACTATCCAGCATCGCATCAACGATGTCTACTGGAACTGGTTCATTCACATCTACGTCATCATAGGCAATTTCTTCTTCCATACAAGCACTGCTATCGACATCCACTGGTTTCGGGTTTGAAATCTCTCCATGCCAGTGCCATTATGTATATCCTTGTATAATCCCGTTGCACATGACATGAGTCATGATTTCGTCAATAGTGTTGACTTTCAAGTTGTTACCGCAATGTCTACATGGACAATAGAACCTATCTCCAGGTTGTTTCCTATGTTCCTCGGCAAATTTAATGAACTGGTGAAGACCAGAAATAAACTCTGGGGTGCAGCGATTGCGAATGGACATCCATGATCTATCCATTCTATGATCAAAGAGAAAACAAGTATATATTAGGACAAGATTAGGGTCTAGGGTTAACAAATACATGTGATGTCATTATTATATATAATAAATGTGTACCACCTATCCATTCTTGAACACCTAATCTCACTAGTAAGTGTATAATGTGTATTGGGTTTTCAAGAAAATTTTGGCAGCATTTCCCCGTTGTTTTCCAAGTACATATGTACTTAGAGAACAAACGGGGAAATGCTGCCAAAATTTTCTTGAAAACCCAATACACATTATACACTTACATCCTAAGCGAGATTAGGTGTTCAAGAACAGTCCCAAACTGGGGACTATCCAAGATTTACTCCTAATGAGTAAATCTTGGACGGGTTTCTAGGCCAACAAATAATGTATTGTCATTCTTATACCTAAAATCCTAGTTCTTCAATTTAGGGTGATTATTGATGTCTTTAAAAGCATGATTGGAAATTTAGGGAAAAGTTCATCATTTACATTCCAAGCATGTCACATGTGTGCATTACAGTTCATCATTAAGCAAGATATAAGCAAGTATGTCATATTAAAATAGACTAAACAATATGAGAAAATAGTAGTGTAATCATGCAAATGGGAACATTCATGGGAACACACACTTCAGTTATAAGCATTCATGTAGCAACTTTCAGTTCCATTCATGGGAACACAGACTTCAGTTATAACAATAACTAAACAAAGGGGTTGGTGTACCCCTAAACATGCGCATAATTAAAAAAACTATTACTACAGACAAGTCTAGATAGATAGACAACTAAATACTACACCAACATGGTCCCGCATGCATCAGTAACTTCTTTTTGATGATGAAGCTGTGTCACGAAGCTCCTCACTGTATTTAGACGAATATTAACTGACAGGGGCCTAAGATTCAGATTTGTCCGAGCTGATATGCGACGCCGTGCGCTCATACCGCAGAAGATGATCGGGGGTCTCGCAGTTGCTGTTGGTTATCCAAACTTTGATGGAATTATCGCCAACTGGACGGAGAAAAAGCCTGTTCCAACGGACCACATGCAGCTCTCCAATCCAATCACGCCAACTAGATTTTGATACAAGATTTCCCGCCAAATCATACTCAACCTCGATAACATGTGAATAATTACCAAAAGTTAGGGTCACTTTACCAGGCATGTAGTGTCTTCCTTTTAGAAAACGCCAATGTTCGGGTATGACCAATTGGTTTAAGGAACGATCATCTAGGATGATGTCCAATTTTTCTTCAATAGGGAACGTTAACATTGACATAGAGGCCCAGTTCATAGTGACTGTTATGGGTGGACAGAGACTGCACAATATTAGTATTAACAAAGTGTAAGTACATATAACGATGTTATATATTTTCAGAAAAAGTTGTATAACATCAGTTTACCTTTTATTGCTTGTCATAACCAACTTTATTGTGGTAGACATGATAGCTTGAAAAGAAGTCTAAAAATGTACTTAGAGAACAAATGAGGAAATGCTCCTAATGAGTAAATCTTGGACGGGTTTCTAGGTGCTTACTAAAATAGAACCATTATATGGAACTAATCCTACATTATACACATACTTTTCCTGAGTAAGATAATGTGCACTTCATGGAATTATTAAGATCTGAATATATATAAGTTGTTTCTACCTACTTTGATGGGATTTTATAACATTCGAGTCTTCTATTTAAGGCATTAGATGCATATATTGCAGTCCATTGTGTTGAGATAAGAATCCCATATGATACACATGATTGAGAATCTTTCACGATACTAGGAAAATACACAACTAGATATTCATTTAGGTGTTAGACATTCATTTAGGTGTTCCTGATAACTCGCAGGTATGCACAACTATAAAACAATAGACTTGTCACACATAAAACACCCTATACAACTATAAAACAAAAAAGTATTAAGATATGCATGATACAATAACTATTTTGCATCACATTACAACAGACTTATCATTGATACCTTACTAACTTATTTCCACATTTACATATCATCACTTGATCAAAATTACATGTATTGTATAGACAATAGAGGATTCAACTCAGTAGAAGCACAAAATCAGTACCTAAACCCTAAACACAAATAAGTAAATAACTTAAAAAAAAATAAAAAAACGCACAACATCTGCTTGGGCGTGCCTTGGCACCGCCCAAGCAGCCGCCAGAGCAGAGGAAGAAGGAAGAAGGTAGGGCGGGCGGACATACCTTGAGGGAAGACGAGAGAAGTGGCTGGAGCACAACAACCACCGGCGGAGGCGGCGACAAAGAGAGGAGAAGCGCCGGCGAGGACACGGAGCAGCGGCGGCGAGGGCACGGAGCAGCGGCGAGGGCACGGAGAAGGAGCACGGACGGCCTCCGGTGAGCACAGAGGGCAGGAGAAGGAGCACGACCATCGGTGAGCATGGAGCAACGGCGAGGGTAAGAGCACGAGCACGGCAGCGGCGGCGGAGGAGCAACGATCGGCGGGGGCGAGCAAGAAATTGCCAGACCTAACTGAAATCGAGAATGAAATTGGGAAAGGGGGAAGAGTCGCTCGCGCTGGTGAGATATTAAGTTGACAATAAGCGTCGATTATTCAAAATCACCGACAACTAAACCAAAAGTGTCGGTTCCTTTCCAACAACCGACGCCTATACTTGATTATAGTCGTCGGTTTTTAACTAAAAGACAACCGACAACTATTCCTGTCTCGCGAATAATCTTTGGTCGTCGGTTATTCATTTATAAACCGACGCCATATGTGAAATTTTGGAGGTAATTTTTTCGCTGGAATTTTGGTTTTGGCGGTTGATTTTAGGTGTCGGTTGTTTATTAATTAACCGACACTTAATAAAAGCGGTACCCGTGTCTGGTCGACCTTCACAGATTGTATGTCAGTTTATGTTATAAACCGACACCGTAGAGTTTAGGTGTCCGTTTATGTATACAACCGACACCTGGAAAAGTGACTTTATAAGCCATTTCTGTAGTAGTGGGAGAAAAGGAGACATGATCATCCTCATGGATATTGATTTATTGTTACTAGATTATCACAATGTGACTCTTTCTACATCATTAATCTTGTGTTTATTTCTATAATGAGCGACTAAAATCTTCATATTGGGTCATGAGGAATATCCCCATGGCCTGTATCTTATTTTAATTGTATTTGACTTGAAGATTTCTATTGGTTAGATGTATTTTGTTCTGATTTATGTACTTGTCATATGTTTATATAAATTATATCTTTATTGGGTGAAGATATCTTGGATCTCAGTGATTTATGAACCCATATACTCCTGACGAGATCCCTGATGGATCTCTATGATTTATCTATCCATGTTTCTTGTTGGTTCTAACTCTTGGTGATGAGATCTTGGATACATGAGTTGAAAAACGGGTTGAAAATCGAACAACTCTGGAAGAAATCTCAGAAATATTTTTGTTGGACGATTCAGTAATGATCCACAATTGTTGAGATCCTAGTTTTGTGAGAAGGTTGACCCTTGTGTGATTTATTTGATTTAAGGACACAATTCTACTTGGTCCTGATACAATAAGTAAAAATTAAAGAGTTGAATTGATTAAATTAAATACATGGTCTGTGGTGTTAAACCTCTAGACTCCCAATATCTCTTAATTATTGAATTAAATTAGTTTTAATTTTGCAGCTTCTATTTCCTATTATACTTATAATCTATTTCCAAAATTTGATTTTAAATATTACTCTTAGCAATTTCAGATAAAATTCTTATTGATATTGTTCCATGGGATTGACCTTTTTCTATACTACAATTAACTTATTCGCTTGTGGGGGAGTTGATTACTTCTAGGCTAAACTCTAGATAATCATGTACCCTAGTGAATTTTTGTGCAAACAATACACATTAAATTTTGATGCCATTACCGGGGATAATGGAGTTGCTTTCAAACCTCATTTCTTTGAATAATTATGATTGTTTCTTTCAATTTATAATCTCTCTTATCTGCTTGAACTTACCATTACTAAAAACTTAAACGTTGCCTATTCTCTATTTCAGGTACTAATAGTTTATGTGACATTCTCAAAGTGTTGATTCTACATTGATTGTGATCGAAACTTTCATTGTCTGAACCAGATCCATCTATATAAGATGGATGAAGAGGAAGTCAACCATCAGATAGAACAACCTCTTGCTTCACAAATGTATGCCATTCTAGAGGATTCAAGGGCAACCATAGCTACCAAACTAGAAACCCCAAGATGTCACGATACAATAAGTAGAGTAGTAAAAGCAACTTTTAGGACTTCTTAGTCCCTAAATTTTTTGATGCACTACATCTTGTCTTGCCTCCCTCTATCACCAATACACAATTTGAGATTTACACACAATGCAACACCATGATTTAGAGAAGCGCATTCACCTGTAAAATAGGAGAACATTGTCAAGACCATCACCAATGCTTCACCAACCTTTATGCCTTGCGCATGATACCAGATGTATCTGACAACGCCATCAAACTGCAAATTTTCAAATATACCCTAATAGATCTAGCCAACAGTTGGTACAATGCTATGTGAGGAGATCACATCACCACCTGAGAGGCTCTCCAGGCCAAGTTCCTTGAATTATACTATCCCCCACTCCTCACTTATTAGATTATGGGACAAACCATGCAGTTTTCTATGGTTCCATGTGAAACCTTGGTCAAATCTTGGGAGCAATTGAAAGAGCTCCTTCATCATTGCACACATCACAACATCTCACAAGTCCAGTTGATTGAGATCTTTTATTGCAGCGTTGATAACGATACCAAGACCTTCCTTGACACATCATTTAGAGGTAACATTATGTTCTAAAACTTTAACAATGCTTGGGAAGTTGTTAAAAGAAGTGATGAGACACATGCATGATCAAATCAAGCACATGGTGGAGTCTACGAGGTGTCCAAATCCATGCATAGTTCCAAGCTTAAATCCATTTCTGAAGCACTCAAGATGCTTGGTTTGAAGTAAGACAACATGGAGTTCTCTTTCAACTCTTATGAAAGAAGAGGACAACTGCAATATCTGCAACAACAAGTAAAATATGTAGATCCCCTCTATGAGGTCTGTAAGGTACATGACCATTCCACTTTACAAGGCTAAGATCTTCCTTACATAGTGAATAATGGTCATGTGCAAATGGAAGATGTCAACTCCATCCACACATCATACCTGACCAATATTACTAAAATATGAACCAGAATAGAAACCATCCTGGTTTCCAATATGGAAATCCAGTCGGTGTAGAGAATGTGTCACAAAAAAGACCCCTCAAGTGAACAATCACGTCCCTATTCCCCCAGGTTTCCAACATAATAGCCAAAAGAAATTCCGGAACCAAGGCAATAGCCAAGGTAATTTCTAGAATCATGTAAACTACCAAGGGAAACAATTCTAGATCCTTAATCTAGTGCCACAGATACAACACACCACCCCTTCCCTTCTAAAGATGTAGAATCAATACTCTAGAACATATAATTCTATCTCAGCAAGCCCATCAAAAAGTGACGGATGTCACTTAGCCTAGCTCATGGCATCCCAACGTCTCCCTGTAGGTTCTTTTGCTAGACAACCAGAACCTAATTTGAAGCACATAGAACAACTCAAAGAAGTTAAAACGTGCTACGAATTTACCCTTTTGGAGAAGGTAATACCTTCTACCAAAAAGAAGAATAAGGATGATGAAGATGACGTAGGCATCACCCAGAGTAAGTTGACCACTCGACCAGAAATTTTCACAATTTCATCAGATGTTCTCATATACAAGAAACATGTGCCATACCCAAGTCAATTGAGTTAAACCCTATTCAATTCCAGGTTCAATATATTTGAAGATACCTTGAAAAAGTTGTATGTTAATATCTCATTACTCAATTTCATGGCCTAAATGCATCATTGGACTAAATTCTATGAGCTCTTTCTTACTTAAAAATACATAATTGAAGAATGTGAAATGGTAAAATTGGAAAGAACATTATCAGACAACATTCATGGTATGATGTCTTGCAAGCATAAGGATCACTCTTTTGGGATTTGATGCTCTATAGGGATTCAACCCGCCAAATGGACCTGGCGAATCTTGGAGCTAGCATTTCTATCATATCTCTTAGCTTATGGAGGAGACTTGGCCTTACTGATGCAAGACCCACTACGATGACTATCCAGTTTGTTGATTCTTCCATGACCAAATCGATTGCCATTATTGAGGATATACTGATAAAAGTTGTGGAGTTCTACATTACTTTTGATTTTGTAATCTTAGACATAAACAAAGGTTGTCTACCCCTTATCTTTACGAGTCCATTCCTTGCGACAACCAAGGTTTTAATCGATGTCAAAGCAGGAATTCTGACCCTATGAGTAGGAAATTGGTATTTTGACTTTCAAGCACATGGATCTTCATGAAGTACACCAAAGAAGAAGAAGCACACTTTGTTGACTGCATTAACCAATTTACTCTGATTCGACAACAACTTTTCCCCTCAGAAGCCCCATCAATGTGTGAAGGTAGGATATCCTTAGAGGATGATCACAATGCAAGATATATTGAGAGTGTAACTATCTACTCCATGCTAAGAGAGACACCCCTCCCCCTTGAGTCCACTCCTACAAAGCACAACCCAAGTGCTCAAGAGACATCCCTTCTGCAAACACTAGTTTATCTATAGACCCAAGGTGTATTCTAAATGGTCCCCACTCACGTTACGCTTTCCCCTCACCAAATTATAATATATGATGACTACCATATACCTCATGATTTTCCTGTACCATATATCAATCAAGAAGAATCAATTAGAGACATAGGTGTTCAATACCCTAAGTACTAAGCTCCATGTCAATCCCCCACAGATGCCAACTACCAATATGATGGATGACCATGCATCAAATGAACCTCACTCTTCCACCCCCTCAACATCATCTTATTGATGCATCTAAGATCCCTCATGACCATTTATCTTTATACATTTGAGTAGTGGGAACCAATTAAGTACAACTCCAACAATTTCCCTTGGTATTCTAACATATATCACATTATTTGTGGTAGATTAACGGAAGTAAGAATCCAAGAAAGTATAAGTGAGTGGAAGAAAGGAAAACCACCAAGACAATATTGGAGTCAAACACAAGCTCTAGTTGTTTCTCATACATAGTGGACAACATAGGCATCGGGCCTTTGATGTTAAACATGGTGCTTGTTGGGAGACAACACAGTGTGTTTTATCCCCCCATTTTGAATTTAGGATTTGTTTGGGATGAGAAAATTTCTAAGTACAGAGTGGAGGTGGATTATATGTATCTATTCCACACACTCTATATTTACCTTTTATCATGATTTTATCATGTTATGTAGTTTATGTTTAAAAAATGTAAAATTTTCCTTTATTACATATGTTTTGGCCTTCATCGAGTTGGCATGTTATGCATTTTTAATCAATGAACCCACGAATGAAAGTAACCTCTCTTGTAACAATTTCATAAACTACCTTTGCTAGAACTCACCCTGTCATTTGTGACCTTAAGTAGCACTACTCCTTATAAATGATGGCAAGCCATAATGGATAAAGAAAATGAAATGCAATGTGTACCTATCTGAATTGTGTGAAAAGATTGTGAAATTTATTCATCGTTAGATGGTGCATAAAGATTTGAAGTGATGTTATGATACTCCCAAGGCACTATATTCAAAACATTATATGCAAAACTCTGACCTCTTCTACATTTCTTCCATCACCTTCTTACCCCCCCCCATTCACAAAAAGAAACAAAAGACAAAATTAATGACAAACTCCAAGTTTGGGGTGGCACAATCTCCCCCCTCTACTAGTTCTTCCATACCACTCATATTTAATAAGAGTTTACCACCAAGAAAAGATGCCAAAGTGAACATAAAAAGATTAAATCAATCAATGTAATTGCAATAAATAATAATAAAAATCTCGAATCAAGTTGAGGTGAGATTCTCTTCCTTTATACCTCCTTTCATTCAATTTTCTACCCAGGGGAATGAACATACCCCAATCCATTCAACCAATAAATTCTTTTCTTATGTAGATCTCATAACAATACTTAATCCATTCAACCAATAAATTCTTTTCTTATGCATATCTCATAACAATATTTAGAAGTACCAAATATAGATGAGATATGAAATTTACTTCATTTGTAGGCTTTGAAATGGAAACAAGTCATAAAACAAATTTGGGTAGGGAATTAGACAATTGTGACTTGTGATTTAAAGAAATTAGGGTCATTTGACCATGAAAGGTAGTAAAGATGCAAGTAGTATGAAGCAAGAGAGGAGGACACGATGAAATTAATATATAGTAATTTTTTGTGATTATGTGTTTCTTGAGGATGAACAATGTTCATGTTTGAGGTAATTTGATGAATGTACATTCATCCAGTTGTATTGCACCATTTTAGATCATTCCTTAGGAACCTTTTGTTGTTATTTTCCAATTTTAGGAATTAATTGACTTAGTCTTTCTTTTATCTCTTAAATTAGAGTTTTAATTGGTTTTGGTCATTTATTGGAGAGAAACAGCTCAATTGCACCCATTCACTCCAAGGATCACGAACCCTTCAGAAATACTCCTTGAATTAAAGATCAAGGGAGGTTCCTAGAAGTCTATTCGATCAACTGACATCCTAGTAGATAGACTCGCTAGCAAGAAGTAGTTAGAATTAGAATTTCCAATCGAACCAGTTGTTTCATTAAACCTGAATAAGGAATGATCATTATCACAAACAAACTGACCGACTCACCTCGAATTGGTAGAAAAATGTTCCTTCAAGTTGAAGCATCAACCCAATCCAATCGACCAGTTAGGCCACCAACTGACCGATTGGAGTACTGGATCCATACCTTCTAGCCACCTCCAAGAACATTTTTAGGGTTTGGGGGCACATTACCATCCTATAAAAGGAGGGGGATAAGCCACATACAAGCCATATCATACTTGGTCGTATTAGAGCCACATGTTAGTGCACGGAGCAAGGAAGGGAGAAAAGGAGTTGAGGTCATCCTCACAGAGATTACCTTATTGTTGCTAGATTCTGGCAACGTGACTCTTTCTATCCCATCTGTACTCTTGTTTTTTTCTATCATGAGTGACTGAAACCTTTATACTGGGGTGTGGGGAATATCCTCATGGATCATATTTTATTTTAATTATATTTGACTCCAATATTTCTATCGGTTAGATGTGCTTTCTGCTGATTTGTGTACATTTCTATGTTTAGATCAATCATATCTTTGTTGGGTGAATAGATCATGGATCCTAATGTTATATGTACCCATACACCCTTGACAAGATCCCTGATGGAGCTTTATGATCGAAATATCTTGATCTTGTTAGTTATAACTCTCAGTTATGAGATCTGAAATCCATGAGTTAGAACACCAATTGAAACTCATAGAACTCTAAAAGAAATCCCAGATAGAGTTTTACTAGATTGTTGAACAATGATTCATAAAATGATGAGATCCCATATTTGTGAGAACTTGACTCTTTTGTGATTTTCATTTTGTAAGGATGCAATTCCACTTTGTCCTGATATAATTAATAAACATTAAGGAGTTGAATCAATTAAAGTAAATATGTGGTCTATGGTGGAAAATCTTTAAATATCCAATATCTTTTAATTATTTAATTAAACTAGTTTTACATATGCAAATTTTATTTCCTATTTTAGTTATAATATCTTTCCAAAGTTAGACTTCAATATTACTCTCATAAAATGGTTCACATAAAATTGTTAATCATGTTGTTCCATGGGATCGAACCTTTTCTGTACAATAGTTAACTTTTTAATTGTAGGAAAGTTGATTACCTCTTTAAAGGCCAAACTCTAGGGAATCTGTTCCCTAGTGAATTTTTTGTGTAAACAAAACACATCAGCCACCTCCCACCAAAACTTAACAATATCACCATTGCATAAAATTCGACTTGTATAGTAAGTTAAACTAACAAAGAAGCTATAAATATTTCAAGAAACTAAAATATGTTTATGAGCTAGGGTTGCCCACTCACATAGAACCTCGATGATCTCTTTTTAGTTGCAGAAACAACCAATATACTTTAGGTAATGTTACCAATCATATCTAGAATTATGTAATACACTATATTTTGAAGTTTGAACAAACCAGAGGTATATCAAAACCTAGCTTACATCTTTAGAAATATTTGTTTTTCTCATCCCTAGTCTTTCAAGTACTTCATCATGTAATACTCTCGATCCATATTGATTTGTTACTTTAGACATTAAATAACTAGTGTTGCTGATAAATGAAGTGAAAATGATTGAATATTTTAGTACTATGGTGTTTCTAAAACATATTCAATCATTGAACAACATTGAACATAATCCAGAGAACAAACATCCACATTGGACATCTAGGTTGTAAGTATAAGACATCCTTCTTTCATTCTAAAGATGGAACACATTTGTAATTTATTTTTAAGTAGAAGGAAATGAAAAGGATAAATCAAAGATTTTTACCACCATCAACGAAGACAAAACACATATGAGAATAATTGCAGTGCCAATTTTTTTCTTCTGATCCATGTTTTCAAGATGATAGAAATGCTAGATAAAAAAATCAAGAAAAAATAGAAAACATATATTCTTAATATTATAGAAAATAATTGTAGAATTCATTGTAGAATACATTAGAAATAATTCTTATAAACAATATAAGACTATACCTTATACTAGATGTGTGTTAGTATTAATGAACAACAATATACACAAACCAATGTTTGTCCCACACAATGTCCATATACATTAAAGAATACACTGCAAAATAAGTCTTAATATCAATATTCTTATGCTTTCCTATGAATGTCAAATATGATCCTGGATGAGATATTGTGTAACTTGGCAGTCCATCATATCTCAATTATTGATGAAAAACTTGACTTATTTCCATGAAAATTTAGAATATGATGATGAAGACTTTGTTACATTAAGTATTATTCTTTTTGATGCAATAGAAAACATGAAGTGAGTGCTAGAAGTTAAAATAAAACTATATAATCACAAATGGATTATAAAACTAGTTGACTAGCCAATCCAACTACTCATGGTTTGTGTCATCTACAATAATTAACAGTTGAGATATGAGAAAATGAACAAGTTAGGAACTTTGTGAAGGATCACCCTTGGTGATCTACAAAATTCAATAAAGGACTATGAAAATAAGGAAGAATACACTGAAAGTATTCCAACAAGGTTCAGTCAACATACTCTCAAATAGACAAGCATAGAACTAAGAGAAAAATGAAGGAAGGGACTGATGACACTAGAGTTCTCATGGACCAACTCTTCTCTCAAATACAAGTGTTAATTTTAAAACTCAATGTACTTTTTTGAGGCACTGAGCACATTCCATCATTGCATCCTTGCAACATAGTTACATTTATTCTCCAAATGGTCAAGCATGCTTAGGCATGCACTCTTGCACTACTCATAGTTGTAGTGTCCCCTTTTCTAAATCATAGTCATTGAGAATCATGTTGTGTTGCCTTTGGACTCATCCAATGTAGTAGCATTACCCAGTAATGGTGCTCTCTGTTGTCTCTTCTCAACTACTCCAATAGTAGTCAGTAGTGCTCCTTGAAATGTCTTCTTGGTGTATCTTGTGTTGGATCTCTCGAACCCACTCCATAAAAAAAACTGGTGTCTATTAACCACTCCTTCAATCCATAGGTCTAGTCATTCTCATACAAGTTCATGATCCTTTCCCTTTATAGGTGTGACTCACCTCATGAAGTTAAGATGAAATCTTGGGTAAGTTCCACCAAGTGACACATCCCTTGCGGCCATGAGTAGCTTCGTGCATCTCCCAAAAATTTGAGAGTTTCATTCTCTCCATAACTATATGGGAACATTCACACATCCACCTGACATGGCACCTCATTGCGAGGAACAATTGCACAAGGTGTGGAAGAAACAACAATTTCCTACCTACCTGATAGATACTTTCTCTATGAGTGAATTACTCCAGTGGCATGTTTCCTCATTCAAGATATGTGTGACTTCACATGTGCATGGAAGATAACTCCCAATTTCTCTTGTATCTCTATGCAAAGCACGGGTCCTTGTCTGACATGGTCTACAACCTTCCTTTGACCCACTGGTCAATGCTCTTGAGTCTATATCAGTTTCAACTCCTCAGTAACAATTGAAAACTATTTTCCTACTCAACTTAGACTTTGTTAAGATTCATACAACTTCATATAGTTTGGTCTTAGATTAGTACATCTTCTTTTTTCTCTATCCCAGATCATGCACTTGGTCGCTACTCATTTTATAAAACCAAGGTCTTTAGATAATTAGGGTAACTTGCACACATCATCATCTACTCATTTTGTATTCCTTACTCATCTTGGAACTTAACCTTGCGACACCAAGTCCCTCTCTTGGACCCTTATACTCCTTGGGGGTAATGT
Organism: Alisma plantago-aquatica; assembly: GCA_963693085.1. Classification (NCBI taxonomy): domain Eukaryota; kingdom Viridiplantae; phylum Streptophyta; class Magnoliopsida; order Alismatales; family Alismataceae; genus Alisma; species Alisma plantago-aquatica. The sequence continues at coordinate 785,537,911 of OY856413.1, forward strand.
TTTGTAAAAAGCCCTCTTCCCACTTGACAAATGACATCACCCTCAATGTCTATCTTTTAAGCTTGGATCAACCTCCTTCATGATGACATATTTTGAGTGTTGGCTCCACAATTATCATTAAAAGACATAGACTTTTATAGGGCCAAAGTAACACCAGATGACTCATTCCTAAATACTAGTGGCCTAACCATTAAGATTGCTATACACAGTATATAAATCCTTCTCATAATTCTCTAATTACTACAAGGAGATCCATTTCATTTCCACAGTATCAACCTTAGGGAAAACTCATGATGTTTAGGGTACCTGATTAATAGTATCATCATTCAATAGTTATGAATCCTTTTTACTCATCTTAAAGAAAAATTCAAATCATCATTTATCAAGTATGTGTATTCTCACACAACTATAATGATATAAAGAAAATTAGGGTTAACAAGAAAGAAATAGATTGTAAGAAGAAGCACAACAAATTTGTAATTTGCAACATATTTGTTTTTTTTTCATTTCTACATCATCTCATAGCAGCCATCATCAATGTGTATTAGCCTAAAACATAATCCCATTAATCATTTACTCTAAACATGGTTTCTAAAATGTAATGAATTCATATTAGTTCAATCTCAACATATTTCTTATCAATTCATTCCATATCATAGTTTTCGTCAAATATTGATATAGATTGTAGGACTAGAAACAATATAAGCATATAGACGCCTTGTGTGATTCATCATTTCAGAGCAAGTTTATCATACAAGATTTATTTATTCAATCAATTTTTAGTAGATGTAACTAAATCTCAAAAAATAAATGTGTATAATGCACTTAATGCTTATCATTTATTTGAGACATAGAACAAATGTCAGAACTCAAAAAAAGTGCAAAGTATTTGAAAGAAAGAGTGAAAAAAAGAGTCAAACTTACCCCTTTGGGGGTTCCAATCTGAGGTGACATTTGAGTCTCTTCCCCATAGTTAGGGTTAATATTCAACAAATATATTATCTTATTTGAAATCAATCAGGATATAGCATTCTCAAAACACAAGTATTCTACAGTCAATTACAATCCAAGAACACATTCTCATGAATCAATCCACATTATTGAACTTCATCTAGTAATTGAATTAAACTATGCTTAACTACATTCCTTTATCACTCATTCAAGACTATTATTAATTATTATCACATATCTCACCACATTAGGCTTAGGGTTGGGTTCTTACATCCACCTAGATACTACTTGGTTTTTATCTATGTTGGTTTTTTTCACTTTGAACTTCTTTCATTTCATGTTCATTACATTTTTTGGAATCAACCGTTCTTACTTCACATAACATACAATGCTTCCCTCCCATTGACATCTATCAATGTCTGATTTTAGTGTATTTTGTTCAATTAAGGGCAACCCACATATATTTAAAGGCAATATATGAAAGGATCCTCATACTCATTTCAATAATATATCACTCATTACTTATCACTACAACTTATTTAATCCTTGTTTAATTCTTTTCTTGCATTTGGATACATGTACCATGTCCTTTAACTTCTAGTGGCATTTTGGTAATTATAAAATAATACTTCTATTCTTTTTAGAACTCTCAATTTAGGAAAATATCACAGATTAGGGTTACTTATTCTTATCTCCTAATCTCTAGTCATCTTCTCAACTCATTATTATGTGACTAGTATAAAACCCTTGTATCCATGTGAGAAATACTTATTATTCTATAAGTTATACTAGAATAGATGGATTAAGACTAGATCATCTTAGATATGGCTCTCCTTTTTATATCTTTTCTCATTTTGAGAATTGATAAGCATTATATTTATCCCTTACAAAAAAAATGAAAAAAAGCCCCATGAGTTTTTGCTTACCAAAAAAAGACTAGATCACCTTAATAAGACATGTCACCTCAATATAAGTAATGTATCTAAAATTGAATATATATACTCACATTTACAAGATTATATACAATTTCTAGCTTTATCCCTCATACTGGTCTTAATATTGAATTCCTAGGGTTTTGAAGAGGATGTCTTAGCTCAATACATCATAAGAATCTTATCACTCTCTGATCTCATCATGTTGTACATGGGTTCATTAGGGTTATTCACACAATGGAAAGCCTGGTTTCCATTTCAACACAATTCATCCATCAATTATAAGTATGCATCGATCCATTTTCTTATTCGAGTCAATACAAAAACACTAGACCTAGACATGGAATTCTCCATTCCATACCTTCAAATTTATCGCCTTATGTAATTCAGAAATCATTCTTATCAAGTTCAAATATGATCATATACTTGTCAGCTCAATTTTCAAGCATATTAATCATTAGCCAAATTTTAGGCAATATTCATATACAATAATATAGTTGTCTGTCCATAGGATTTTCCATAGAAAGTCAATCAATAGATCAAGAACTAAAGAAATACAATTCAATAGAATGAATCTGACTAGTAGCATTTGATTCCCTAATATATTTCCAAATGAATTCCCAACTGTATACAAATACAACAAATGATCATGATTAGTTTAGCCATATAGAATTAGTCTTTCAACATGAATGCATAGCTTAATAAGGAAAGAACCACTCAACTCGGGTTCCAAGAACCTTATGAAACATCCATTGTAATATGAACTTCTAGAAATCCATCAAGGTTCTAGCCATCGACTTCCTCCTTTCTATTATAAAACCCTAGAAATGGAGAATACGAGAGAAAGAAAGAGAACATATGGTAATTTGCTATATCTTTTAATTCAAACCATAGAGAGGATAAACTAGACATAGGAGAGAAGATTCACCATGAAAAGCTATCTAAAGAAGACCAACGTACCTGATTTCATCAACTCAAGGAAGATAAAACCCTATATCATCAATTTCTCCTTTTTCTCCTTTCAAACCCTAACTCTCCCTCTCTCACAAGAATTTCATCTCTCAAATATGGATGTTAGATTATGGGAGATACTGGGGTGTTAGGGCCATGATATAGATCAATTGAAGTGCTTGTAACAATTGCAAATAAGCCCTTCATTGCATTTTTATTTAGGCAGACTTTATCATTAGTAGAGATTGTTCCTAATAAATATCTCAGTTGATGAAGGGATCTAAGTCAGTCAAACATACTCCACAAATTATGGAAATTTAATACATTATATAAAATTGAACTTCTAATGTACAATTAAAATTTCAAGTCAAAAGGATGAACCAATAAACAAATAAAAATTGAACATCAGACTGCTATATTTTTTTCCCAAATGCATGGTCGGACAAGTTTGTCCTGAGTAGAATCTCGACAGGTGAATAGATCCAACCAACACTTAAAAATTCTAATTTTTTAAAAGAATATTTGCATTTGATTTATCCAAAATAAATCAAAATTTCAAAGAAATTAGAATTATACTATAAAGCATTTATTACACCACTATATTTATCAAATTTGTATTCATATGCTCCCACAATCTAACTTTGACCAACTAGGGTTTACACTTTTGAAACCCTAATTATCCAAAATTAAATCATGAAAATATTTTTTTATTAAATTTAAAACATCATAATTAGACTATCATTGATTAAACATAAATAATATTTTTATAACTAAGAATGTAATTATCCAAGTAAACCATAATTAGATGACTAAAATACAAATATGTCGTTACAATAATTACATTTTTTTTTCATTTTTTAGGTTTTTGGATAAATACAATCTAATAAAGTAAAATACATTGTAATTTTATTATTTGTTACCTTTAAAATCATATTCGTTATATTCTTCATTTCAATTGTTTATTATTATTGTTCTTTTATATTTTATTATATATATCATTATTTTGTGTGTATTTTTTGACATCACATTTATTGTTTCGAGAAAGTATTGCACATTTTGATTTAGCATATGTTATCCATTTTATATTTAGTATTGTATATATTAATAGTATACATTACTATGTATGTTTGTAAGTATTTACATATTAATGAACTTTGTATTGAATTAAATTTTATATTATTTTAAATTATAATAAATCTCTGTCTCTCTACAAATATATACATTACTAGTTTAGTTTTAAAGATAAATAAATACGGTGTAATTTTATTATATGTTTCAATTCAAAATAATATTGATCATATATGTATTTTACATATGTATTATTATTTTCCTTATATATTGTATTTTATATGTGTATTTATCATGTTTTTGTTTTCTTAATATTATATATTTTTATATAAATTATGATATATTTTGTACATCTTCATTTAATATTTAAAAAACTGTTTTAGTATTGTATCAATTAAGTTTTATGCTACTATATGAAATTTTAGATATTATGTATTAGTAACTATTACATGCTTTAGCTTATTATAATAAATCTATATTTTTTAACTAATGTATTTATGAAAAGACTATATAAGTACGATACAAAAATAGTTAAATAGTATCATAAGTATAAAAAAACTTAAAATCAAGGACATGCATTGACGTTAGGGGCTATGCGTTCTCACTGCGGAAGCATAACTTCATTATAGTAGCAATATGTCTCCCGTTGATGCATTGACCCACCGGAAGCAGTATGCCTCTTTTGAAGACATATTTGTTTAGAAGCTTGCTGTTTTGAAAATTAAGTTACAAAGCCTGTCATATTGGTAATAAAAATAGCAAAAGACACCATTTAGGTTCTTAAGCCTATCTTGTTTGTTGTTACACCGTCATGTTGTTCATTTTAGCCCGAGTCCGTGCGGTGCAGGAAATGGAGGCATGTGTACCATCTTAGTTTTTAAACGAACGTTGGTATCAATTAGAAAGATAATCTATATGCAATGCATACTCTCACGCCCACCTGATTGTGGGCATATCTTAACTATTGGCGGGTATACCAAGTAGTGCCCACCGTTCTTGTATTTGCTGGCTACGCAACTAATTCTACATGTACGTCCTTGTTTTGCCCATTTGTTAACATGACTGCACGGCCACTATTGTCTATTCGAGGAAACGAACCAGCGAACGTACACTTGTTGGTTCTGAAAAATCATATGGTGTGCTTTAACGATAGATGAACCGATGTCATGTTATAAGCTACATCTAACCAAATGAGTAAATGAAAAATAAATGAATTAGAACTGCATCAAATTAAAAAAAAACACAAATAACTTATACGCCACACCTTTCAATGCATAACTATTAGAATCACACAATCACCCCCGTCATACCGAACCAAAGTGGCGCTTAGATATATGACACGAATCTATTGTTGCCGAAGTTGCCAGTGACGCTCCTTCCCTCCACTGCTGCCTACAGCAAGGCAACATATTTGTTGCTGAGCACCCAGTTTTTTAACTAGTTAACAATAAGACCGACTTATAGTATGTACTTCCAGTTTCTCAACATTGAAAACACGATAAAGTTAACAAAAAGTCGGATCCCAAACTAAAGAACAGGAATAAGAATTGAAATCAAAATCGTTTCTCTCAACTCAGGCACTGACGCAAGCCCACAGGGTGTTATGGGATTCTAGGTACGGCTCTTCTGCTACATGACATGACCCATCTTCATCATGTGCTCCGTCGCGGTCTCGTCTGAAGTGGTCAGCTCTTATTCGTCTTTTCCAGTATCAGCTATGTACACAAATCTCTTTCCTCTTGGTATGTAAGACAGTTAGACAACTAATAAACTAAGATGATCGTGTTTAGACTACTTGACGTATTTGCAGGGAAGTTCTACGCGGCTGACTAAACTATGACGGACGTAATTTGAGCTTTGCTATATAGACCCAACCCAGACAATCAACTCGGACGAACTTTTGTTATTTGTTACGTATTTTCCAGGAAAGCCAGCCTCCAAACCGCCACCATGTGGCAGATGTTGATTGGGTGGTTTTTTTGAAATTATACAATAGACAAATATATTTGTTTTTCTTATAACTTTTGAACCGTAATGAATTTTTTCATAAAACAAAAATTGTTGACTTTGTTAAAAAAATGCAATCTAACAAGACTAATATTGACATATTTTTGAGAAAAAAATATATAAAAATGATATATATATGTTAATTGACAACCAACTATGGGGCCCATAAATAGTTATTGACATCTAAAAATGGTTAGTTGACGCCTAAAATAGTTCGTTGACACCCAAAAGTATAAAGATGACACCCAAATAAGGTAATTGACACCTTAAATGGTTCATTGACACCCAGAAGTTTAAAATGACGCCCAAATAAGGTAATTGACGCCCAAAATGGTTCATTGACACCCAGAAGTTTAAAACGACGCACAAATAAGGCATTTTGGATACTATGATGCCCATAAATAGTTATTGACACCCACAAATAGTTAATTGACGCCAAAAATGGCACATTGACACCCAAAAATATAAAGATGTTACTCAAATAAGGTAATTGATGCCCAAAATGGTTCATTGACACCCAGAAGTTTAAAAATGACACCCAAATAAGACATTTTGAATGTTATGACGCCCATAAATAGTTATTTACACTAAAAAACAGTTGATTGACGCCCAAAATGGTTCATTGACACCCAAAATTATAAAGATAGTGCCAAATAAGATAATTGACGTCTAAAATGCTTAATTGACACCCATAAGTTTAAAATGACGCCCAAATAACTTATTGACACCCATAAATGGCTAATGCCACCCAAAGATGATTTATTGACGTCTAAAATGATTCATTGGCATTCAGAATAATCGATTCATATTATTTTTATATTTTTTTGTTAAAAATATATCAATATTAGTCTTGTTGGAATGTATTTTTATAGCGAATTCAATAGTTTTTGTTTCGTCAAAAAATTCATCACGGATAAAAAATTATAGCAAAAACAAATTTATTTATTAAATACATGACCTCTACCTATCCATCCAATTAAACCTCGCCACGTCACCCCCTGCCCACCTACCAAAACCACCTTAAAAAAAGGTAAAACTTCTCAATTTTTCTCAAAAACCACCGTTGGATTTGCACTTAACTTGTATTGCGTGTTATCAAATCATTTTTGTTTTGCAAGTAACACAAGGGAGAGAGAGGGAAGAGAAAGAGAGAGAGTGGGGTAGTGGAGAGAGAGGGAGAAGAAAGAAAAAGTAATTATAGGAGAAAGAAACAAAAGACAATCTTTATTTATCAATAACTTTTAAGAGTCTTCTTTAAAATATGAAACAACCACTTGACCAATGCCATTATAGAAATTGAAGCAGATGATACCATTTGCTAGTCCACTGAACGGCGCAGCATCGCGGCTAACACTGAAGAAAACAGACTTCCCTCACTTGGTCCGTCGGGCATGTGGGTTCCCTAAACATCGGGCTCTCGTTATTCGTCAGAGTCCTAAGCAACCCATTTTAAGCACAGAACAAAGAGGACGCCGCGAACGTGCACATTACCACCGCCCACAACAGGCGCTTCTCATTAATTAATCCCTGCACGGATCGATGCTTATTTTGCAAAGACGAGACAGATACAGTGGCGTGGGGGGGATTGCTGAAAACTTATCAAATATCAGTTATTAAAAGATGGGATGATGTTATATATCTGAGAGTTAAACTTTTGTCAAGCTCACGCGCAGTTGAAATCAGTTCTCAAACCGTCTCCACGTGACAAAGGATGATTGGGTGGTTTTTTTTAAATTATGCAATAGAAAAATAAATTTGTTTCACTTATAACTTTTAAACCGTAATGAATTTTTAATTAAACATAAACCGCTGGATTTGTTATGAAAAATACAATCTAATAAGCCTAATGTTGACATATTTTTGAGAAAAAAATATAAAAATAATATATATAGGTTAATTGACACTTAAAGATAGTTCATTGATACCTAGAAATAATTCATTGTCACCTAATATATAAAAATGATGCTCAAATAAATATTGTACGTGTTATATAACATCTAAGGTAATTGACAACTAAATACTTAAGTTAATTCACATTCAAAAACAATATAAGGGCGCCTAAAAATGACTATTAACACACAACGATGGTTAATTAACACCCAAAATATTTCATTGACACCCAAAAGTATAAAGATGGCACCCAAATAAGGTATTAACAACTAAAAATAATGTAATGACACCTAAATAGGTTTGTATGACATTCAAGAATTTTAGCAATTTTTAGACGCAATTTAGCATTTTTGGGCGCTATTTAGCCATTTTTAGATGTTATGACGCTCATAAATAGATATTGGCACCCAAAAATAATTAATTGACGTCTAAAATAGTTCATTGACACCCAGAAGTATAAAGATGACGCCCAAATAATGTATTGACAACCAAAATAACATAACGACGCCCAAATAGGTCTGTTTGACACCTAAGAACCACTTAATGGCGCATAAAATGGTTCATTGACACGCAAAATGGTTCATTGACACCATGAAGTATAACGACGCCCAGAAATAATTATTGACAACTAAAATGATTAATTGACGCCCAAACGAGTTCATTGACACCTAAAAGTATAAAAATATTGTCCAAATAGGTTTGTTTGACACCTAAGAACAACTTAATGGCGCCCAAATATGGTTGTATGCATTAAATAGGACATAATGGTATTTCACGCCCAATAATAACTTATTGGCGCCCATAAATGGCTAATGACATCGAAAGATGATTAATTGACGTCCAAAATGGTTCATTTGCATCCAGAATCACCTATTCATATCATTTTTATATTTCTTTTTTGTTAAAAATATATCAATATTAGTTTTGTTGGAATACATTTTTCATAACGAATTTAATGGTTTTTGTTTCGTCAAAAAATTCATCACGGTTCAAAAGTTATAAGCAAAACAAATTTATTTATTAATTACACAACCTCCACCTACCCATCCAATTAAAATCCGCCACGTCACCCCCACCCATCTGGCCGCGTGTAACACCCGCGCGTGAGGGTGTTGCGTGTGACCAGATCATTTTTTATATATCTAATAATACAAAATGCTCCATTGCCTCAAGTGCAAGAATGTCTTTGTCCGAATGGTTGTTTCCTAACCTGTCATGGTGTTGGCCGGCGGTATCTCTTAGCCAAATTCAATGGTCCGTTGATGTCATCCATACTTAACTTGAGCATCAACAATGAGGATGGCATCCACGGAATGAAGAAACCGCCTAGCAAATACTGATTCTTGCAATTTTATCGTTCATAGTCAGCCTCAAGAAGTCAATGTAAAGCACACAAGGGTAGCCTCATCTCATCATCTAAGTCTTTATCCGTGCATACATATTTTAAATTTATAACTCAATCACTACAGAAAATCTAAAAATTTTGTATATGAATATATTGATTGTATGATTATTGATAAAGAAAGTAGCTCGTCCGACCATAGTAGCCCGGGTGGTAAGAGCTCGGTAAGTCCCAATGACGGATCCGGGTTCGAACCTCACCGAAGGTACTTTACGAACGGCAATCCACGCTGATTAGACGCGAGAGGGGGTGACCGGACCATACCCTCTCATGCATATTTACCATGTCAGGCTCGTCCGGGGTGGATTCTCTCGGTCACCAAAAAAAAGAAAGTAGCTGGCTGGACCATACCCTCTCATGCCTATTTACCATGTCGGGCTCGTCCGGGGTGGATTCTCTCGGTCACCAAAAAAAAAAAGTAGCTGGCTGGAGTGCTAGATGACTTGTTTGCAAGAAATAGTAGTGCGGCTTCAACTTTCAATGTCAATTTCTTTAAGCTCAACCTTTCCTAGTATAATTTTCTTGATCATCCAATGTAAGCAAGTATACGAGAGCGTAGTATATTTGAGATCGTCTGAGGAGCAAGATTGTTAAACACTAGCGTGTTGATATTTCAACAATCTAATTCAAATTTTAATAGATGAGATTCATTTGATTAAACTCTAAGGTATGATTGAAACAAATTAAGCTAAAGATTATATAGTTTACTTTATTACCAAGGATGAAGTTTCCAAGACAACAGTTTCACTCCTAACTAGCCACCACTTAGAATTCAATTCACAAATGTAATCATGCAATTCTCTTATGCTTATGTGCCTTCTAATTGTTCCTTTCAGAAAGAAATCAAGAGATTCTACCAATCATTTTTATTTATTCTTGTCAAATAGATATTCAATATAAAATAAGCCATGTACATTAAGCAAGCACAAGTACTACTAGTTCAGAAAATGACACTTTCCTCATAAAATGAAATTAGAAAAACTAATAATTTTGCACTTTTGAATCATCCTCTCAGCATAACTTAAAAGCATACCATTTACATTCATGGGTGATCATTTCACAAAGTAGACAGTTAACTCAAACAATTTTTACAAGATATAATATGTATATAATAAGATGGAAATTGATTTCTACGTGGTGAAACAAATTAGGGGTTACTCCTCAAGTCTTAGAAACAAAATATATAAGCAAATACACTAAATTCTATGAGTTCATCACTACAAACACTTGATTTACTTATCATATTTTGAAATAGAAAGGAAACAAGAAGAAGCAAAGGTGAGAAATAACCCCCAAAATCTTCAAGTAGGAACACTTTTGTACTCCTCCAACCTCCCTCTATGTATCCTTATTACTATAGATATGAGAAGAACTTGGATATGTAGAAAGTTTTGCTTCTCTCGGTGTAGAAAACCGTAAAACTGAGTGGAAATGGTGTGGAATTTTCCAATTTCGACAAAGTTGATGGTGAGTGCTTGGAGTTGTCTAACTAGGCTCCCTACTGTGTGTTATGTTGTTGATAACTATCCTCCAAAAAAAATTGTGACACCCCCCAAGAAATGAGTAGTTGTACTTTCAAATCTCATAATAAGTGTAATTGCAAATCCAATTTACAATCCATTGGACTGTATATCAACCAGTGAGCTGCTTGAGAAAAATGTGATTGATGGCTCCAATAATATTAAGCAGTGGACCGTATATGGTCATTATGTGGACTGTAATAAGAGTTGACGAGAGTTCTTTAAGCTATTTGATATTGTTTTTCATACTTGATAATATGTGGATGATTCTTGAGGATTCTCAATAAAGGAACTTGTGTTTTTTCACCAATTCTAAACACAGAAACAACAAACAAAGTTAAAAAGATGGATGACATAAATAAGAATAAAATACAAGAAAAAGTAGCATGATATGCATGACATGGCAGAGTTTAGGTACAATCATAGTGAAAAAAATGGTAAGAAAGCTATATATATGAAAAGCAATTACCAAAACCCTCCCAACTCTTGTGTCTTTCCCTCAAGCAATTAGAAAATTGGATTAGAGAAAGCACTATTTTTTTTTTGGAAAATCTAGGTAAATATATTTCTCAACCCCAAAGGAGACAAAGTTTGAAAGTACACACTAGCATGTAGCTTACAAGATTGATGACTAGATCACCATAGGAGCATAAGGGTTGTTTTGTACCCTTAAGTTACAATTGGGCCCTATATATCCCTACATGCAATAGTTAAGACACCCTTCAACCCATGCTTATAGCTATCATATAGAAACTTCATCTCTCTTTCAAGTTTTTTGAAGATGGAAAGAACATCACTAGTGCCTCTTCCATGTAGTCTCTTATTTCTTTCTAACCAGATGAGATGAATGCATCCAATTATTGCCCAAATTTCTAGGATTTTTTTTATTCAATCATCGATATTATATTGACATGTATGAAGTGAATAGGAGCTTCTGATGTTGAATTTTAGTTGTTCTCGCCCCCATAGATACCTCTATATCTTGCATGTATCAAAGATATAGTCAGCAAAATCTTCATCTTGTTGGAATAAGCAGCAGATCGGGATCATCATATTGCTCTATCTACTCATTCTCTCGATGATAGGAAGATAATTCTTAAGTGCTCTATAAGTAGTAAGGCTACATCTCAGTTGATACATTGGTAACCACAAATTCTCATAGGGTTTATCAACTCATTGAACTTGGCAACATCTTTCCCAAATGATTTTATCTTCAAGATTACTAAACATGGGCAAGGTGTCAGACATCCATCTCCAACAAGTTGTGAAACCACACATATGGTTAGGGATTTAGTCTAAACTTGTACCAAAGCTAACACTTATCCAAGAACTCTAGGTAGACTGATCATGTATAAGCTTATGTATCCTCTTCATGGTGTAGTAGTCAGCTATATCCACCAAGCTTCTCAGACTAAGCCTACCTTCTTGACTTGGGTAAGCCTACTTCAACCAACTTGTTAGGTGGATAGCACTACCCTAAATGAAATCAGAGCTGAGGATTTCCATTTGTGTTAAGGAAGACCTGGGAATCTCACCCTGTCTCATCCAGTACTTTAAAAGTCCCATAGAACAATGTTTCACAAGCACGACTCTACCCACCATAGAAATCTTGATCCAGGTCAACTGCTAATCATGTCCTCCAAATGATAAAGACATTCATGAAAATGTTTCTTCTTGAGATCGCCACTAGCCATGGGAAACTCAATATATTTGGTTGGCCATTTTCCCTTTTGTATACCAAAATGTCAATCAAAGTTACTTTGTTTTTGCATGATGATAAAAGGGAAATGTCTTTCTTTGAAGGATTGTATTTTATACATGAGACTCTAGCAGAATCTTGAAGAAGTAACCTAAGGAGTTTGAGGCTTTGTGATTGACCTTCCATAGATATTAAAACATCATTAGCAAACAATAAGTGGCTAAGGAATTTGCATCTTGTGATAGCAAAAGGTATGATCAACTTCTTGTCATAAGTGTCTTCAATTTTTTTCTTAGATCTTCCATGATAATAGTAAAGAGAAAGGGTGACATAGGGACACCTTGTCGTCGTTCGTTGGAGTTCTTGAAGAAACCAAACAAAGAAACATTGAGCAAGAGAGAGAATGAAGGTGTTTTGACACACTGCTTGACCATGTTTATCTATTTACCATAAAAACCATTGCTCTATAGATAGCGAACTGAATCAAAGACCTTCATGATATCCATCTTGAGATAGGCAGAGAGAGCTATTTTTAGGTTGAAGTTTATTGTAAATTCAACAGATAACATCGATCACTCTTCAATACTCCTACCCTAGATAAAAGCATCTTGATTGTGTGAAGTCAATTTGTGAAGTATTAAGGAAACTCTTCTCACAATTTTTTTGGTGATGATTTTGTAGAGCATTGGGAAATAGGAGATGGGAATGAAATTAGAGGGATATGCAACCATTTTTTTAGTAGGTAAAAAACTTCTCATTGCTCAAAAAATGTGAAAGTATAGGGTAGAGACTCCCATACACTATAAAATCAGGAACTCAAATACCCCACATAAGAAGGATCTTGATATCAATTCCAACCCCCAACTTGGCATTAGCTTTAACAACCCAAGTCACCCTATTTAGAATAAGATAAAAAATGATAAGGGGGTCACACTCCCCTTTCCCATGAAGGATGATATTTCTTTACCCCCATACCTGAAAGATAATGAAGGAGAGGATAAGCACACAAAATCTCCTATGACCTAGGTTGGATCTTATATGATCAAGAAGCCAACAAATAGTAGTTTGGAGTTCACATGGAGGGTAGCCTCCCAAACCACACTTCAGCATACCTCTCTTCCAACAGTACTTGCTAAAGTCACACTCCAATAATAGGCGATTATTGAACTCGTTAGCCCTTTTACAAAGACAATAAGTCGGTTTGACCCCAATCCCCCATTTGATTAGCCTACCACTCATAAGTGAAGGATCTACATAGGTTGAATAGAGTTTTATAAAATATTTAAATAAAATTAAAATACAATGGAAATAAAAGAGGCAACCAAAAGAGAGAGATATGAGATTTAGAATGGTTCCGTCTATGACGTTAGTCCACTATCCATTTATTGACAACTGGGATTTGCAACAAACATTTTTATTAATTTATCAGTGAGGACAAATTACAAGATGATTGTTGCAAATAAATCCCTCTTCTTTACTGGCCATGGAAGCGCACCACCAAATCTCTTCTTTTACAGACGCATCGATGGATGAGGAAGAGCACCACCACACCTCTTCTTTTACGAAGTCACTGAGGGTAGAGGAAGAGAATCACCACACCTCTTCTTTTACGGATGAACCAAGAGCCAAGTAAGAAAACTTCCACACCTCTTCTTTGATGGATGCACCAAGAGCCGAGGAAAAGAACCACAAGTTACAAAAATAAGAAAGGAAGAAGAAAGACATCGAGTAAGTTCTCCAATGTCCTTATGTATCAAGCTTATGAACCACATCACTTGAGGAGGTATCAAGGTTGAAGGATGGTGGTAGGCTAAGCTAATGGTAAGGACACGAAAGGATTTTTCTATGAATGATTTGCAAAAGGATAGATACAAATCTTATTACTCAAGATATAATGTATGCGAGTATGGAAATGTGTATTGTGATGCCTCTAGACCACTACTATATATAGGAATGGAGTATGGGTGGCTAGGGCATCTTTGGGGAGAGTCTAGAGGGTTCTATAGGGTCAAATAGCTATTTGAACAAAATTAATTTAGATACAATGGCTAGTTTGAATGAACTAAAAAATATGTTCCAGAACCTTCCCCGATCGACCATTTTCTTGACCAGACTAGAACTCGGTCGACAATTTTCTCGACCGAGCCAAGGCTGGATGTGCCACAACTCCAACGACTATAAGTTGGTCAAAATATCTTAGTCAAAGTTACAACGGGTAAGTCTCAGAGTCAAAATTCTTAGTAAAAAGTTACAATGGGTATATCTTAGTCGATAATGTTTTTGACCAAATATGTGTTGGTCAACAATTTGTTTTGACTCACAAAATATGAAATTTGATTTCTTGAGTCCTCGACCAAGCAGTGTCTCAGTCAAAAAATTCTTCAATCGACTTGAGACTCTGTCCACAAAGACTTTGATCGAAAAGCTGTAAAAGATGGATAAACTTTGGAATCACTTATCTAATGATTTATCTAGTGTGACCTACCTATCCAAGAAATTTGATATTGACGTGTGAAAGGTTTGGGGTAGGTGGACTTGGTCCAAACCTTGATATTACAATCTTGAGTTTGCCAAGAGGTTCTTGAAACACTTAAAGTAGCATGTTAAATTCACAAGTAAGAAATGTTTGTCATCATCAAAAGAGAAGATAAGCTAATGTCCAATTTAGTCAACAATCTCCCCCTTTTTGAAGATGGCAAACATTTCAAATTATAAGAAAAAAATCAAAAAGAAATATTCATACCTTAGTGAAGTTTTCCTTGAGTATCTTCAAAATTTGTGCATATTCACATTTGAGAAGTATAGAATATATCATCCAACTCTCAAAGTGAAGTGCAACAATTAATATATGGCAGTGTGTCTCGTAAAAATGTGAAACCTCAAATGACGTGAAAGCTCAAATGACATGCTCAAGGATATAAGTTTTTGCATAGAAAATACTTCTCCCCCTTTGTCATCTCAAAAAGGGAACCATGCGATGAGAAGATGACTCCCCCTGAGTGAGATACTCCCCATTAATATGATCTGCATAAAACAAATGTCAAATTTAGGCGTATGATCATGAGATAAGATTTTCTAATTGCCAATGAAAGAAATGTTAAGTCCTTCATGACAAAAAGAATACCATAAAGCAAAATTTTTTTTTAAAAAAATACACTAAACCAATGGTCAGGAATGTTAAGTCCACCATGATGTAGAGATGCCATAAAGCATAGAGAGAATCTTGATAAGATATCAAATAAAATCATCAATTTGCAAAGAGATCAAAATGAACATCCTCAAGAGGAACAATGTACAATTTATCTTGTATAACTCAAAATTGTTCCAAAGCAAGAGGTTTTGTAAAATATCGTCCAATTGATTTTTAGTATCCACGTGATGAAGACAAATCTTACATTTAGCAATGTGATCACAGAGAAAATGATGACAATTTTCAATGTGTTTTTCTCGACTATGAAAAATAGGATTATGTGCTAAATTTATGACACTAGTATTATCACAAAAAATCAGAGTAGATGATAGAGAAAAACCATAGTCGTTTAGCACTTGTTTCATCCATAATACTTGTACACAACAAGAACCAGCTGCCATGTATTCGACCTCAGTGGTGGATAAAGCAATGGTATTTTGTTTCTTACTAAACCAAGAGACAAGTGATTTCTCGAGCAAGAAACAACCACCACTCATACTTTTGTGATCAAGATGGCAACCAACGTAATCAGCGTCAGTATAGGCTTTAAGGTCAAAAGGTTGATCTCTTAGATACTAGGTGTCATAGTCAATTGTACCAGCTAGACATCTCAAATTTTTTTTAACATCAACTATATGAGAGTTCATAGGATTGGATTGAAAATGAGAACATAAACCAATAGCAAACATAGTATCAGCTCTACAAGTAGTTAGATATAACAAGATACCAATCATGCCTCTATTTAAAGAATTGTTAGTTGGTTCACCATTTTCAGCCTTATCTATTTTAGCTGAAGTACCCATAGGACTAGATGCATGATTACAATTTTTCATATTAAAGTGTTTGATAAGTTCTTTTGTACATTTTTATTGGTTAAGAAAGATACCAAGAAGATTTTGTTTTAGTAGAAAATATAAGAAAAATGTTAACTCACTCACGAGACTCATTTCAAATTCCTTTTACATGATATCACTAAATTGTGTGCATAGATATTCATTTGAAGAACCAAAAATTATATCATCGACATAAATTTGAACAATAAGAAAATCTAAATCATACCTTTTAAAAAATAAAGTAGGATCCAATTTGCCCATGGAAAAAATATTTTCAAATAGGTAATTTTTAAATCATTCATACCAATGGGCTTATTTTAAAACATATAGATCTTTCTTTAACTTGTTGACATGATCGATATGTGTTGGATCCTCGAAACTGGGAGGTTGAGCAATATAAAACTTTCTCTTGAATTATTCCAGTTAGAAATACACTTTTAACATCCATTTGAAAGAGCTTAATGTTTTTATGTGCATCTAGAGCTAATAGCATTTGAATTTATTCAAGTCTAGCTACCAGAGCATATGTTTCATCAAAATCAATTCCCACTTGTTGGTTATAGCCTTGGGCAA
Source organism: Alisma plantago-aquatica (assembly GCA_963693085.1). Lineage (NCBI taxonomy): Eukaryota > Viridiplantae > Streptophyta > Magnoliopsida > Alismatales > Alismataceae > Alisma > Alisma plantago-aquatica. Next base: position 785,554,927 of record OY856413.1, read on the forward strand.
CTAATCCAGCTTTTTTTCTTACTACTTCCCCAGTTTCATTTAACTTGTTACAAAAAAACCCATTTAGTTCCAATAATGGATTTGTCTTTAGGTCTAGGAACTAAATTACATACATCAATTTTAGTGAATTGGTTTAATTATTCTTGCATGTCAATTATCCAATAATCATCTTTCATAGCTTCATCAACCTTTTTGGGTTCAATCATGGATACAAAGACGATGTTAGCCATATCTCTGAAAGATGATCTAGTTTTCATTTTATTAAAAGGATTTACAATAATAAGATCTTGTGGATGGTCTTTGGTTATTCTTGGAATAGGTTCATGTAAATCTTCATTTTGATCTTTACTTGACTCATTTTCAACATTTTCGATGTCTTTAGGTGATATAGTTAAATCTTCAATTACTAGAGGGAGATCATTTTCTATTTCATTACTTGTTGGATTTTCATGAAAGGATACAAGTATTGACTCTTCCACTTTCTTAGAGATTGTATTATAGATTCTATAGGCCTTACTCAAGCTTGAGTATCCTAAGAAAAATCCTTTTTGTGATTTAGGGTCAAATTTGTCTCTATCTTCTTTGGTGTCTAAAATATAGCAAGGTGTTCCAAAGATATGAAAATAATCTACTATTGTTTCTTAGAAAAAAGAGTTTCATATGGAGTTTTTTAAGTTGAGGATGGATTGATATTTTATTTTGAACATAACATGCAGAATTAACAGCTTCAGCCCAAAAGGTCTTAGGTGTATTATGTTCTAAAAGCACAGTTCTTGCCATTTCTTGTAAAGAATGATTTTTCCCTTCAACTATACCATTTTTTTGTGGTGCGAGGAGCAGAGAAATTATGAGTGTATCCCTTAGATGAGCATAATTCTTCAAAAACATGAATTTCAAATTCCTCCCATGATCACTCCTAATGGTGCAAATTTTATTTTGAATTTGATTTTTAATTTTTGAGCAGAACTTAATGAGGATTTCAATAGTATCATTTTTACCAGAAAGAAAATGTACCCAATAAAATCTACTATAGTCATCAATAATAACAAAATAATACTTATTTTCACCTATGGATTGTGTTCTCATAGGTCTAAGAAAATCCAATTGTATAAGTTCAAGAGGTCTAGAAGTAATAAGGATTTGTTTTGTTTTAAAAGAAGTTTTAGCTTCTTTTCCTAAGGAGCAATGTTCACAATTTTCAAAAGTATCAAAAATATTTTGGGCAGACCACGAACAAGATCATATTTAATTAGTTTCTTAATAATATGAGTGCTAGCATGTCCTAATTTTCTATGCCATAGATTTTTATCATCATTTGCAATAAGACATTTTCCAATGATTTATTTCATAGAGTTAGGTTTAAGAATATATAGATTTCCTATCCTTTTTCCTTCATATACTACCTTATTAGTGTCTTCTTCAAACCATTTGCAACAAGTTTTGTTAAAGAGCACATCATACCCACCATCACACAATTAACTAACACTTAGCCGGTTATGGTGCAATCCATCTACTAATAATACATATTTAATAGTAAGATTAGTTCCAACACTACCTATTCCAATGTTGGTTCCTTTTCCATTGTCTCCAAATGTGATTGATCCTCCCTCTTTCTTTTGAAGTGTTTTGAAAGCATGTTTGTTTCTAGTCATATGTTTTGGAGAATCCACTATCAAGTAATGATGTGCACAAATCATATCATCTTTTGGATCATGTTTGGTTGTATAACCATGTTGTTGTGACTCAATTATCACTCTCATTCATGCTAGATTCTATATTTTTAGCTATTCTTACTTGTCTCATGGTTTGGATTGTAGGTACTAAATTTTATAATAAAATGATGAGTAATATATCACATAATCTCTTATTGGATCACTCCTCAAGTATCTGCATATTTTGGGGTTCAAAACTACGCAAATACTACTTTTTACGGCATGTAAATCTGACGTACACGCCGAAAGTTATGAGAAGAATACACAGTAGTGCAGAACAGCCCAAAACAGCAATTGACACACCGTGTCTTATTATAGACATGTCGTGTCTCAATTCAGAAATTGAATGCAAAACTCCAGATTTGAAAAAGACACACTGTATCTTATTAAAGACATGTTGTGTAACTTTCCAGAAATTGAATGTAGAACTCCAGATTTGCAGCCAAACGCCGTGTTTTATTAAACACACATCGTGTTTTATTAAAGACACGTCGTGTCTTATTAAAAACACGCCATGTAACTTTCTAGAACTCAACTGAAGCTTCAGTTATTGCATAAGACACACCGTATCTTATAAAAGACACACCGTGCACCTGTTAGTTTTAGCAATTTTCAAATACAACTTCTTTCATTTTAAAAGACGAAATCACTTTATGGAGCGGTTATCACTTGTCATAATTCAAATGTCTTTCATCCCAGAGGAGGTCTAGAGCAAGGGAGGGCAATTTTGGGTGGAAGAAGGTGGTTTCTTGCCAAAGAACCTCCATTCTTCTTCTCTTCTTCTCCAAGGTGCATCAGAGCTTCTTCACTCCACCAAGCTTCTTGGGAGAGAGGTTTGTCCGGTTTGGAGCAGCTGTAGAAGTGGGATTTCGTCCTCAAGTCAGAATTCTACCTTTCTTTGGTTACACATTGAGATTACTTAGCTTTTCCTTCTCTAAATCATGTTGAATTCTAAAAATTCTACACATTTTCTGCTGTACACTATCATGGACGAGTAGTTTCCTTTTCTTGGACATGGGAGAGTAGCTCCCATGTCATAACATGTATGGAATATGTCAATTTCATAGTAAATACTGTGTTGCTTATTTTTCCACCTTGTGAGTACCGATTTCTTCTTTTCTGCATGTATGGCTGGCCACCTTATGTGCATGGTTTATGCTTTCTTGCTTGATCTGAGAAGATAGGTAGGAGAGTAAGGAAGTACTCTCTTGGCAAGTCCTTCTTTATCACAAGAGTGGAATTTATGGAGTTGAGGAGTAGGATTGTGATCCAAAATGAAATTCATACATGAGAATGTTGTATTGAGTTAGGATCGTTGTACTTTCACTGAGAGGTGAATTGCAACATACAACTCTCCTTTAAAACAAGTGCTTAGTAAGTTTAAATTTCATTCTCCTATTTTATGCTATGATATGTTTGTGAAATCCTAGGTCCAAGATACTTCCAAATTTGAATCTTAACCTTTCTTAAGTGATAATTTACTGTTTTATTTTAAATCTATAATTGAGTTATTCTAATACAATCATCTTGTGTACAATGATCTAGATTATTGAAAATCATAACTCATGTGCCTAACTAACCAACGCTCTTTGTGTTTGACCTCGACTACAACTACTCTCGTATACTTGCGGGAAATAGCTAGTTGAGTGAAAGATAATTATTAATGATTGAAACTCATTAGTGTAAACAACCAACAAGTACCCAATCTTGCAATAACATATTTTTGGTACCCAAGTGGAGTTCATGATGGTTAGAGTAAATATGTATATAACTTGTGTTTATTTATCCATACATTTTATATAGGAATAAATCTAAAATATTTGCAAATGAGTATTAAATTCGTGTTGAGATAAGACAAAAAGAATTTATCATATCAAGAATAGATCAAATCTCATCATTTTCCTTTAATTCTAAGTTCAGTTTTAGGACCCCAAATCATGCCAATTGTTCCCTTCTTCCTATATTCACATGCAAAAAAGTAATGAACAAAATGTTGGCAATAATGACATGATGTACAATATATTTCATTTCTCTTTTCCACAATATGACTTTTAGGCATATATATAGTTCTAGATTTTGGAGAATAATTCTTTTGGGTTCTAGGCATATGTGAGTGTTGATTCTTAGGCACATATCCTAAACATCTTCTTCCTATTTTCTTGGAAGTATTTACTAAGATATTATCAAGATTTCTACGTCCTTCTAATAATCTAGAAACTCATTTTTGCAAATCAACATTTTTGGCAATCTTCTTATTTAGATCTAAGTTCAACATAGCAAGATTTTAGATTAAATCATGTTTTTCTTATACTAAAGAGTCATCGTCGACCTGATTGCACAAAATAGGTTGATTTTGATAATCATTAAGTTTAGCAAGCATGAACACTTTTTTCTTGAGATAAAAGACTATTGTTATTTTCAAGAGCAAGAAATTTAGTCTATAACTCTCAACAGATTCTTTTAAAGCATTATTTGACTATCTTAAAGTATCATTTTCAGAACTAATATTATCCAAATCAACATAAAGTTCATCAATATTTTTTGAGAGTTTCTTCTTTTGTTTCTTACGATCAATGTACATAGAATGAATTTCTTAAAGACTATTTACTAATTAATCCTTAGATAATTCAAAAATATATACCTCATTTGTTTCTTATTCATCTTGTTTTTCCATGAGACATTTTATCTCTTCTTCTTCACTTGCTCCCATTTTCATCGCTTGATTGGTCTCAAGCGGCCTTGTAGGATTTTTATCCCCTGTCCTTCTTCTTTGATGAGGATTTCTTTTTCTTGATTTTTGGACACTCAATCTTTAGGTGGCCCTTCTTTTTGCACTCAAAACACCTAGAAGAACAAATACGTTTATATTTCTAACCATTAACAATTAAAGCATCTTCCTCATTTTCTCTATTTGTATTGCCATTTTCTTGAGTGACTTTTGATGATGACTTGGAGGTGGCTTTGACAGTAATGTCTCTCTTTTTATCCTTTTATTATTCATCCTCGATCTTTTCTTCTTCTTCTAGAGTCACTTCATGTGTTTCTACATTTCCAATGAGTTTCTCTATTTTGAGTTTTGTAAGTTCATTGGCTTCTTCAATGGCAGTGACCTTGGAGTTGTACTTTATGAGTAGTGATCTAAGTATCTTTAATACTTGATCTTCTTCACTTATGTTCTTTCCTAAAGCTCTTAGGCTGTTTACAATGTTAAAAAATCTAGCATACATCTCTACAATACTTTCTTTAGGTTGCATATGAAATAATTCAAATTTATGTTTTAGCATACCAATATTAGTGTTCTCCACTTGTGTGGTCCCCTCATGAGTTATGGAGAGCTTGTTCCATATTTCATAACTGGTATCACAGGTGGATATATGATTAAACTCACTTGTAGATAATGAACAGTAGAGTCTACTTACAACCTTTGCATTCAATGTAGCTTGTTTTACCGTTTCTGCATCCCATTTCTCGAGTTTAGTTGTTGGAAGCTTGTAAGATTTGGCAATCATTGTCCATGAGTCAAAGCTCAATCCTTGGAAATTGAATTGCATCCTGCTGTTCCAGTAAGTATAGTTTGTTCCATCAAACATAGGTGGTTTGTTCATGTGTGTGCCTTCCATGTTGAGGTTGCCACGTATGCCCTCCCCCATTCTTCAAGACCAGTGACAACTCTTTGAAGACTTGCTCTGATACCAAATGAAGGATCTTGAGAGGAGGGTGAATAGAGTTTTATAAAAAATTTAAAGAAATTTAAAATGCAATGGAAATAAAGGAGGCAACCAAAAGAGAGAGATAAGATTTAGAGTGGTTCCATCTGTGACGTCAGTCCACTACCTAGTTGTTTCCAACTGAGATTTGCAAAAAACACTTTTATTAAATTATTAGTGAGGACACATTACAAGATGATTGCTACAAATAAATCCCTCTTTTTTTACTGACCACAGAAGAGCACCACCAAACCTCTTCTTTTATAGACGCACTGACAGACGAGGAAGAGCACCACCACACCTGTACTTTTACGGAGTCACCGAGGACCGAGGAAGAAAACCACCACACCTCTACTCTTACGGATGAACTGAGTGTCGAGGAAGAGAACCTCCACACCTCTTCTTTTACGGATGTACAGAGGGCCGAGGAAGAGAACCACAAGTTATAGAAATAAGAAAGGAAGAAGAAATACATCAAGTAAGTTATGCAATATCCTTATGTATCAAGCTTGTGAACCAAATCACTTGAGGATGACTCAAGGTTGAAGGATGGTGGTAGGCTAAGCTAATGGTAAGTATGTGAAAGAATTTTTCTATGAATGATTTGCTAAAGGATAGCTACAACTCTTATTTCTCAAGATGTAATGTATGCAAGTATGCAAGTGTGTGTTGGGATGCCTCTAGACCACTATTATTTATAGGAATGGTGGGGAGAGTCTAGAGGGTTCTAGAGGGTCAAATAGCCATTTCAATGAAATTAATTTAGATACAATAGCTAGTTTGAACGAATCAAAAAATTGTTCCAGACACTTGTTCGGTCGACCATTTTCTCGATCGAACTGGAACTCGGATGAAAATTTTCTCGACCAAGACAAGGTTGGACGCGCCACAACTCCAACGGCTATAAGCTGGTCAAAATATCTAAGTCAAAGTTAGAATGGGTAAGTCTCAGATTCAAAATCCTTAGTCAAAAGTTACAACGGCTATATCTCAGTCGATAGTGTTTTTGACCGAATATGTGTTGGTCAACAATTTTTTTTTACTCATAAGATATGAAATTTGATTTCTTGTGTCCTCGACCAAGAAGTTTCTCGGTCAACAAATTCTTTGACTAACTTGAGGCTCAATCCACAAAGACTTCGATATATAAAGTTGTATAAGATGGATATACATCAAAAACACTTATCTAATGATTTATCTAGTGTGACCTACCTATCCTAGACATTTTATGTTGACATGTGAAAGGTTTTGGGATAGGTGGGCTTGGTCCAAATCCTGAATTTACATGAGTTCTAAGCATGAAATACAAATAAGCATATAAATACTTTATTTAAAGAATTGATATTCCAAAATTGAGTTTGCCAAGAGGTTCCTGAAACACTTAAAGTAGCATATTGAATTCACAAGTAAGAAATGTTTTTCATCATGAAAAGATAAGATAAGCTAATGTCCAAATTAGTCAACAGTAGGTAGCTTACCCAATTGGTTTTTGTAGGCGTTGAAGCTCCAATTGGGTTGGTGACTATTGTTCCACAGCAAAGCATGCCATGAAACTTGTGGGAATGGAACAAACACTCCCACGTTCGGGCATCCTGTCTCACCACCTACCACTGATTACCTACAACATGATACTCATGTGTAAAAACATTCCACATTCTGATAATGGCTCTCAAGCATCTAGATAAATCACCACATTTTGGGTCCAACTCTAGACAATCTTCCCCATATCGTCATTGCATCCACCTGCTCCAAGGGGCCAGCGCCTGGCATATCAGCATGTCCACTCTCAAGGTAGTGTCATAGGAAGCAATGTCTCTAGCTAGGGTTCTTAATATCCTGCCTGCCCACATGGTAAGGCTTAGAAATGTGGTCCCAAGCAATAGTCTGGCCTTTGACACCCCATAGGAATCCAAACATCACCCATTTGCATTTGTCAACTACGAACCACAGGAGCTCGGTTTTTCGGCACCGGAAATGGACCTTAGTCACCAAGACACTCCTGATCAAGACAACCCTCCCCGCCATGGATATATTCAACCTACTCCACCTATTAACCGTAGCACAGAGTGCATCCACCACTTCAAAGTTGTCCGCCCCCCTGCCCCTTCTTCCTGAGATTGGAATACCCATATACTTAGTTGGGAAAGTACCCTCCTGTATCCCCATCTTGTCTTTCAACCTACCTCTTCTTCCATAATAAGACCTGGAGAAGAAAGCCCTCGACTTCAACGCACTGATGAACAAGCTAGTTAGATCACCAAAGCTTTTTAGAACGGCTCTAGTTCCCTTTATATAGTTCACATATCTTGCCACAGAGAATAATACATCATCTATGAAGATCATATGTGATAGTAACTTCACTCCATTCACTTTATAGGGCTTGATGAGCCCTTGTTCCACTGCCATGTTTGTCATCACGGTCAGCCCTCCATAGCAACGGTAAAAAGCATAGGTGATAGGGATCACCCTGCCTCAGCCCATTGCACACCCTAAACAAACCCATAGGTATACCATTGACCAGGACTGAAAGGATGTGGTCTCCACACATTGATGCATGATGATAATCCATCTGTCACCAAACCCAAGTGCTCTCATGATTTCCCATAATGTAGGACAACGAAGGTGATCATACATTTTGGATATATCTAACTTGATGCAGTCCTTCTTAGAAGACCTTTTCACATTGAAGTCTGTAAGAAATTATATAGTGAGGAGAGTGTTGTCAGAAATTGACCTTCCAATCACAAACACACCTTGTGATTCAAACACAATTCTAGGAGGAAACCTTCAGCCTTCTCAACAATAGCTTGGATATAATTTTATAAAAGACCGAGTAGTAGGTGATTTGCCTAAAATCCTCCATGGTAGTGGTTGAGTTTGATTTAGGAATGAGTCTCATGAAAGGTTGGTTGGCTTGGCACACCATATGACCACCCACCAAGAACCACCTCATCACCCACACAATGTCCTCTTCGATGATGTACCAATAGTGTGGAAGAACTTCCCATTGAATTATCTGGCCCCAGGGCTCTGGAAGAGCCAATGGAAAAGGTTTCTGATCGAATCTCCTCATCCATGGATGGCTTCAACAATGCCCTATTCATCTCTTTTATCACCTTTTTCATAGGAAGTTGTGACACTCTCTGATCTGGAAGGGGATCCTAGTTGTACAGCTTCTTGAAGGACTCCACCGCATGCTCAACCACTCTGCTCGATTCATCAATCACAAGCCCACCTATGTCAATAAGAACATGAATGTGATCTCTCATCTCATTCCTCTTGATCACCGCATCGTGTCTTTGTGTTGCAGTCCCCATCTTGCACCCACTTGATCATGCTTCTTTTCTAAAGACAATACTCTTCAACCTTCTCTAGTTGAAGTAGATAGTCATCATCTGCAATTTCTTTCTCCATCATAACAGGGCAGGTTGGGTTTAGTCTAAGTTCACGAGCCACAACCTCAAAGCCTTCCTTCACCTCCATGATCAAGTTGAGTAAATCAGTCAAACCTCTCAACCATTATTTCAATTTAGGATTAATTCTCTTCAGCTTCTCTATAACTCCAAAGATTGGGTTGCCCTCGACTCTGACATTCCATGCCTCAGAAACAACGCCCTTGAAAGAAGTCCATTTGATCCAATGAAGGAATCTAAAAGGGCAAGGCTATTTAGACATAGACCCAAGATCCAATAACATCCATGCATGGTCACTATTAGGATGGGCACCTAATTGAATGGTCACCATTTCCTTCTTAGGTATAAGAGCAAGATTGTGCTAATTTGAATTAATCATAGCGACAAGTGTATGGTAAATGATACAATAATTTCATGATATTATTATAACAAAGAAATCATTCAAGCTAGGTCATTTATTCCACTTTCTATAGTAAAATAATCCGAATAAAATTTGAGCTTTTCCATACACCCTAACATGGATAGGGAATTCAATACGTAGGAAGGTTCTACTCCATGATTGGTAAGATTTAGTTGTCTTTAAAATAAAAACTAGATAATGTGTGAATCTAAGTTTATATGAAGAGCAAATATCATGGTTGTTCATTGTCATGAGGTCTCATGCTAGGTCAAACTTACCAGGTAGGGTGTATTTTACAGTATTGTAGACATAACACCCAACCTTCACAACTAAATCATATTTTACGTTAGGTTGGCACACTAAGTAGGAGGTTTAGCCTCTTTTGATTTGTAATAGATTGAATTACATGTTTTTTTCAACCCATGTGTATAAACATCCTGATATGCACTTCTTTTGATTTGTTGGTAATTCCACTAAAAAAATAAGCTCAATCAAACCAATCATACAATATGAATGTTCTATCTACAAAGAATTTCACAAACAAAGCTAGTAAATAAGCGCAAATCGGTTCTATCTTACTAGCAATCTAAACATTGATAATGCTAGCAAAATCTAAATTTTTGTCTTATTTTAGAAAATAAATAAGGCAACCTACTTCACGGAAATAGTAACTAAAATTATCATTTGCAACCTATAATTTAGGAAAGAAAAATTGAAGCTATTAGTGTAGAATTATTTGATCAAATTCTTTCTTTCTTAGAAAAAGTGCAACATCTTTTAACATAGTCTCCATGGATGAGAAAGGAAATAATATGCAATTCATGATGACAATAAACTATATACAAACCACGTACCTTGTCTTCCCACAAAAACCAATCGTATCCAAGATTAGCTCCAACATTGTCCTCAATGTTGTTACTAATAGTGAGGTTGTGGGAAGGGTTACCTCTATTGTCATTTTGTGGGGGCAATGGTGACTGAGGAAAAATCCAACCATAGGGCAGAGGGAAGTACTAAATTTTAGAAGGAGGATATGGGTAGTGATTTTTCCTATATGCCTAGAGTGCATAGTCGTCATGATTCCATTATGGTTTTGGTGATAGTCTAGTAGAAGTTGTTGTGTGGCTTGAAGCCCGACTTGGTGTGATTGAAGTGCTAGTAGGTTAGCGTCAAGTCTACACATCACTTGGCAATGTTCAAACTGGGTGGCATGGATCTGAATGAGTGTTTCATGAATAAGAGTCATGTCAAATGGCTCTAGGTTTTCCTATCTATGTGGATGCTTGATGAATCGACTTAACATTTTGGTTGGTTTGGGATTGTGGTATCCATTGTTATAGGTTGCACTGGTTTGATCCATTTGTTAGAATTTTGGTCATCATTATCAGGGGTTGGAAGTAAAAACTTTTCTCATACTTAAGAGTGGTATGAAATACATCTGGTAATTTGTGGATCTCCTTTATATCACGGAACATTTACGTAAATTGCAATCTATTCATTTTAATAAAGTTCATGGATGTACAGACTTAGATATCAATTAGCACTTGTCTTTAAAATTCACAGGGTTAATGATGGTATATTGAACAATATCGATGTTTTCATAATGTAATCCAACTAAGAAATACAATATGCCTCAAGCTTAAAAACTAGTTAGCGTCTAGCAATCTTCTAAATCTTTTATTCAGAAAATAAAGCCATGTTTAAACAATCTATATTCCATTCAAAAGTTCAACTATTAGAGAAAAATATAACCTTGTTGGGCTCATTATTATAATTTACGAGATCAAGGCAACTTAGAAATTCTAAAGTCAAGTTTTCATAACTTGGAAACTTTTTGTTCACAAAATATGTCATTCCAAAGTTTTAAACACGTTGTCTATATCTTGTTTAAGTCCTAATTGGGAAAGAGTGTTTGAATCAGAGTAGCTTTTGTGAGTAATCTTCATCTTGTCAAGCTATTCATACCTCTCTTCTCATTCCTCATTGATAAAGCATATCCCTTGTGGATTTGATGATGAACTTGCAATTGCACCACATCGACGGCTCGAGACCCATTTCTAGGTGAAGTACCTCATTTGGATTGATTTGATTGTTAATCGTTAAGTGTGTGAGTAGTTCCTTTAGATAAGTCCGCACTATTGTTCTTGGTAATTTTTTCTCTTCATGGTGCCTACAAAAAATAACATAATTTATTAATGTCCACAGTTGTTAGAAGAACAAAATGCACATTGTATGTCACAACAGTCCATTTGTTGAACATGTTTTAGGCACAACTAAGGTGGATGTTGGAAAAAGGTTGGTGGGAGCGGAAAACATGAAAAAAATCCAAAGAATAGAAAGAGAGTGATGGGTGTAGGGAGAAAAATTTTAGATTGGAAGAAAAACCATGGCAATGATTCCCTTCACATAAGCTCTTCTTAACTAAGTTCATAATATAGGGGGGGGACTTAACCAATTTCTACTCAATTGCAAATAAAGCATAGAAAAAAAATCAAATGATAATAATTGACCACTAGTTGACCTTCCATCAAAGAAGAAACTGATTGAGCTCTTACAAGAGAGAATCAAGGAAATGCATTAGTTGGGTTTGAAGCACCACAGAGTGTGAAGCATGAGGAGTTATATGAGCAAGGTATTTCTCTTGAGTGGAGAAATAAGGTTGGGGGTCATAATTTAGTAACTTTAGCCCGATACTAGTTACACTATTCCTAACCGGAAACGACCATATTGTGGTTCGTACATGGAACTGACGGATATGCTAATTCAATCATTGAATTCCCGAATATGGTCACGGACCATAAACGGCAATAAATTATGACCATAAAACTCACTACGGAAAAAGATAAAAAATCAAGCACACACTAGATACGGTCCAAGGACCATATACAGTCCATGAACCGACTGGAAAATGACCAAAATCTAGATACAACCTAGGACTGTATAAACTTTACTTCCTGGAGTGTATTTCACGAAATAGACCACTGTTGTATTCTTCCTAGTTTTTGCACTCAAAACCTACAATAAAACCACCCCCATTTAAATGAAAAAAATTGGAAATTCAAAGTCAAAGTACATGCTATTTATCTAGTTTCATTAACGAAAATGAGTAATAAAGATTAAGAAAAAAGTGTGTTGCCTCCCACAAGAGTTGTATTTAAGGTCTAAGAGCTAGACCATCCATCTTCAATTTTCATCTGAGCTTGCAAGGGATTGTGTGATTTCCTTTTCAATGGGCTCAATGGCGTTATAAAATTTTAAACTTTTTTCATAGACCTTGAATGTTCCCAATTTTTCATTATGGATTTCAACTACACCATGTTCATACGTTTTCACTACTTTTAATGGACCAGACCATATAGTCTTCAGTTTGTCTAGAAATAACTCAAATGTAAGTTGAATAGAAAGGCTTGATCTACTTCTTTGAAATATTTACTTATGATTCTCTTATCAAGTCATATTTTGTCTTTTTATTATACATCTTGACATTTTCATAAGCATCTAATTGGGGCTCTTCTATATCCTAAATTTATAGCAACCATATATCTCCTATTTTGTTTAGGAAATAGTTCAGGAATATGATTTCCTAAAGAGAGATGTGTTCAAGTTCTACATGTAATTGACAAGATTTTCCATAAATAACTCTGAACTGAGGCCCACAATGCATCATCAAATTTTTCTTGAGCTTGAGACCATCTTCTCCAATATTTCTTTCAATTGTCTGCTAGAATTGTAACTTGTCCTGAAGTTTGAAGATGTGTGGAGTTGAGATTTTGTGTTAAACTTCATTCTTGATCACTAAGTTGTTTAAGTGTCTTTTATCGAAATGACTATCTCCACTGAATATGACTGCCCTTATGACGTGGGATTTTATCGCACTAACAAACTCACTTGGGGTTGAAGTCTCCGAGCTTTTATCAAAACCAATGTGCAATAATACCACCTGCAAGAAGACGAGTCTTATCACAGTATAGTTAAGGATCGAACCCAAAGGACAACGTGTTTAAGAATCTTGTCAGTCGAATCTAGTTCAAGTAAGACTAATATTTAGAACAATTGCTTGATTTGTGTTTGGTTAAACTAATTGCAAGAAAGTAAAAGCCGAATTAAAGTTAGATTTAGATCAATGATATTGAATCACTGAGGTGGTCTTAGGTTTCATCACCGCTACACATGCAAACACATTCAAACGTCAAACATCCAGGCAAGATATAACTATCCAAATAGAGTTTCTGCAAAACCCCCCATACGAGCGTTAGGTTTGCATAAGCATCACCTTAGGCATCAGATGTCTCGTCACCATCTGGATCACTTATTTACGGCTTCGAAAATACAGAAATTCAACGAAGGTTGTGGCCCCCCCTATACAGGCGTTAGGCACACGGAAGCGCCACCGAAGGCTAGATTGCTCGTCTCCTCGCGGATCATACACTTACGACCTCGAAGAAATCCCATTCTATTTCTAGTTTGGGAGTCAATCACATTAATCGATAAGCTAGCAGGAGATTAATATACCAGCCAACATCAATGATTAACAAGAAGATACAAAATCCAACTAAGGCTGTGAAACCCCTATACAGGCGTTAGGTACACAGAAGCGTCACCGAAGGATAGATGGCTCGTCCCCTCGCGGATCATACACTTACGACCTCAAGGAATCCAATTCTATTTCTAGTTTAGGAGTCAACCTGTTAAACAACATTCAATCCTACATATAGAAGTTCTCACAACGTAGGAAGAACAAAGATGAAAGCAAGCAATTAATCTAACTACGAACATAACGATTAACAATAAAATGAAAAGTTATATACATTGCCATGGAAAGTTTAACAAAAGAACATGATTGCATGGGCAGCGGGGCTAGTCCCCGCACCCGAGCAAAAGTGGACTACTCACTCATGATGCAAGCAACAAGACGAATAAGAAAGAGAGAGAAATTCGCCATGAGCACGGTGCAGAAGGTAGTCACAACTCGGTGAAGATGATGCAGTCTTCTACGTCGTGTCGGAGCAGATCGGGACGCAAAACGGGAGATGTCAAGACAGACTGGACAGTCTCTCTCGCTCCGTCTTCCTTCCCTTCTCGGTCTCCTTGATTGCAGCACGGGTAGTAGGTGGAGTGAAACTGGCGTGGATGGAGCTGGATCCTGATCAGACCTATGTATAGGCATCCTGTCGGCGTCTCGGAACTGATGCCCCCAAAATGAGGGCCCTTGGAGTCCTATTTATAGGCACGGGACTAGTCCTCACATTTTTGGTGTGATTCCAGTCCGAACGGTCTTGGAGATATTTTTTCTTCAAACGGTTTGCTAAGTAATGTACCCAAACGATTTACTGAAATATGACCAAACGGTCTTGCTTGGTATGTCCATACGGTCTTGGTTGCTAAATATCTTATCCAAACGGTTTGGTAATTCTAGTACTGTATCAAACGGTCTCGGTTTAGCAACTTTTCCAAACGGTTTGCTATTGGTTGCATGCTTAAACGGTCTTTGCATTTCACGTGAGTGATTCATACGATCTTCATATGCTGCTGGAGCAAACGGTCTCACTACATGCCAATACTCCAAAGGGTTTGCAATTAGTATTGTCTAAACGGTCTTCATGCTTTAAACAGTTTGCATGCAAACTATAGCATACGGTCTTGAAATCCAGCAGCAGCACACGGTCTCGCGCTGGGTTCCATTCGGTTTGGTAATCTATACAGCAAACGGTCTTGCATTCAGCTCAAATGGTCTTCACACTGATCTTATCTTCAAACAGTCTTCGCCAACGTGCCTTCATTCAGTTTGCTGTTGGCCATTCTAAACGGTCTTGTGTATAGTGCGGCCATTCGGTCTCGCAGCTTCAGCAACGTCAAACAGTCTTCACGTAAGAAAGCCTTGCATGAAGCAAACGGTTCTGTCCTGCTCGCAACTTCAAACAGTTTCAGTTTGATAATAACCCAAATGGTCTTGCTGCTTTGCCTTTTCCATTCGGTCCTGCATTATCTACTCTTGCAAATGGTTTGGAAAATTATGCTGTAAACGGTCTTGCATGCGGCATTCGGTCTTCATGCATGGGCTTTCTCAAATGATCTCAAGGCATTCGGTCATGCAGTGATTGGCAAACGATGTTTGCTTTTGCCCATTCGGTCTTCGTGCTCTCAGCAGCAATCAGTCTTGCGATCGGTTTGAGAAAACTGTCTCATTCTTCAGTAATTAGCAAACGGTCATGCAGTCCTTCATGCATGCATTCGGTCTTCACATGCATTGCGTTCAAACGGTTTTTCTGCATGCGGTCCTCATGCACGTGGCTTTTCCAAACGATTTGGTGTTGCATTCTCCAATCGATTTCGAACGCTGGACGATCAAATGGTTTCGCAGCTGCATCAAACGGTCTCGCAGACCGGTATTACTCAAACGTTCTCGCAGACCGGTATTACTCAAATGGTCTCGCAGACTGGTATTACTCAAATGGTCTCGATATTCCCAACTCCAAATAGTTTTGAGGTGAGCGTGTCCATTCGGTCTTGAGACCGTATGGACGAAACTGAATGGTGAGACCGAATGGATGAAACCGAATGGTGAGACCGAATGGATGAAACCGAATGGATGAAACGGAATGGTGAGGAAGGTGGGTCCCACTCAAAATGGTTCGATTGTTCAACCTTGTCAGGACCTGTATCAAATTAACATAAATTTAGTTAAAATCATGATAGTTGGACCAGTTAAGTAATTTTGCACATATTGATATTTAGTAAATGAAATTGAATGCATTGAGTCGAATTTGACCCAAGATGGTAATTGAAGTTCCTGATGAATATGGATTCATCAAAATACCCCGAACTTAAACATTTCTCATCCTTGAGTAACACAAAATCTGAAACAGTTGCCAAATGAGTACTTTCAATTTGTGTGATTGCCTCATCTTCACATCACGATTGTTTTCCTTCTACTCAATATGACTCAGTATCTCAACCTCCTGAGACCATTGAACACATCTTACCATATCTTCGTTCCTGAGTTTGCTTTCCAATATCACTTCCTCCTCACTTTTTCCAACAACAAGCAAGTCAAAGAGTTTTGTAAGAATCCAGAGTCACCCGCAGAACAACAAGTGTGCATCTGATCTGACACTGGTATATTTCAGGGTAGTGGAGGCTTTTATTGTACCTTTAGGTAGAAAAGGGAGTGAAGAGTGGTACAGAAGGAAGAAGTAAATCTCTCCTCTATTCGACTCGAGATTTTTATTATTTTTGCAATTTCGTTTATTACATTTTTTGTGCGAATCTCTCCTCTATTCGACTCGAGATTGCATTTCTTTTTATGTGTGCTTTGGCATCTTTTTGTGTGCAAATATCTCCTCTATTCAACTCGAGATTGCATTTTTGGCGGTACGCCCCTATTAATTTGTGAGGGGAATGGAAGAAGCGGATATAGAGGGAAGTGGCATGCCACCCTGAACTTAGGGTTTGACACCGTTTGGCTATTTTTGTTTCTTTTTTATAGATGGAGGGTTACGAAGATGATAGAAGAAGTGTAGAAGAGAGTTCATATCAGAATGCAACTTGATTTACAATTCCGTGCATCGAGTCATTCTCTTTATCGTTCTCTGCTCAGATAATGATTTTACGAGGATCTAGTGGGGATTCCATGTTATTGTTCCACTAATCAGTTAGGAAGCACGACGTGTTTGATCCCTATCAGTCTGACAGACACTTGTCATTTTTGCATAAGTATCATGATGTTAGGATTCATAAGCTTCACAATATGATTTCAATCAAAAGGCTAGTTTTCAGAATAAGGTCCTTTTAAGGATCTGCTTCAGATAAGGAGGGTATAATGATTCAAAATACAAAGAGAAATAAAAAGGTCAACAATTGATCCAGTATTTGTTCACATTTCTTTTAAAATTGTGAAAAATTTTATTTGAAATTTTTAAAAATTTAGGTCAAAAATGCGACGATGAAATCTTAAGTTTGATTTAGATGGGTGAAGGTGGAAAGTAAGATACGTACCACCCACCCTCCACCCTGAACATAGAAATTTGCTCGTCCCGAGCAAACTCTAAATCTGAGATGGAGGGGGAAGTTCATGCCATTTAGACCACGGGATGTGGTTGCGTTCCAATCAGTGCATTTCTTCCATCTGAAAATCTCAAACATAAAGACCATTCGGAACTCAAAATAGCATATTGCGACATAATTTTTATTAAATGAAAAATTATCTTAAAGGTAAAAAACAAAATTAAGGAAACATTCTAATTTTAAATTAAAGGTAAAAATCAGTTTATTTATCGGGTTGCCTCCCAACAAGTGTCTTTGTTTTATGTCGATGGCTCGACTTGATATCTTCAACTTCATGGTGGTCCCTTTAAATTGGATAGATATGTTATTTCTTCAGTGCTTATGTTGGCTGTGGTGAAATATCTTTTCAAATGTTGACCATTCGCCATGAATCCTCTTGACTTTGCGCTCCATAGGACGAAAGCACCATGTGGGAGATGCTTGTGACTATGTACGGTTCAGACCAACGAGAGTGGAGCTTCCCTGGGAATAAATTCAATCTTGAGTTGAATAGAAGAACATGGTCTCCCACTTGTATGTCTTTTCTTTTTAAATGACCATCATGCCAAAGTTTGGTGTGTTCTTTGTAGATTTGTGCATTCTCATAAGTTGTCGTCTTGAGTTCGTCTAGCTCTTGGAGTTGCAGAATAATGGCTTGGCCTGCTTCTTTCATATCAAAGTTCAGTTGTTTAATTTCCCACCATGTCTTGTGTTCCAGTTCAACTGGCAGGTGGCAAGCCTTTCCATATATTAATCGAAAAGGTGTAGTCCCGAGGGGAGTTTTATAAGCAGTTCGATAGGCCCATAATGTGTCGTTGATTTTCACTGACCAATCCTTTTGATTGCGGCCTACAGTTTTTTCCAGAATAGCCTTGAGTTGGCGGTTAGAAACCTCTACTTGTCCACTCGTTTGTGGATGGTAAGGTGAGGCTACCTTGTGAGTAACACCATACTTTCTTAGCAATGCTTCAAAGCTTCTTTCAAGAAAATGGGAACCTCCATCGGATATCACAGTGTGTGGGACACCGAATTGGGGGAAAATAATATATTTGAATAATTTGATGATGGGTTTGGAATCACTAGTGACGGTTGTTATGGCTTCAACCCATTTTGAGATGCAGTCCACCGCCACTAGGATGTATGAAAATCCATGAGAAGATGGGAATGGACCCATGTAGTCCACCCCCAAACGTTGAATATCTCTACTTCTTGCCATAGTTTTAGCGGCATCTCATCTCTCTTTGTTATATTGCCTGATATTTGACATTTGTCACATGATAAGACAAAGTCATGGGAATATTTGGATATGGTGGGCCAAAAGAATCCACATTGCAAAAATTTTAAAGCAGTCTTTTTGGCACCGTTTGGCTATTTTTATTTCTTTTTTATGGATGGAGGGGTACAAAGATGATAGAAGAAGTATAGAAGAGAGTTCAGACCAGAATGCAACTTGATTTACAATTCCATGCATCTGGTCATTCTCTTAATTGTACTCTGTCTAAATAATGATTTAATGAGGATCCAGTGGGGATTCCATGTTATTGTTCAACTAATCAGTTAGGAAGCACGACGTGCTTGATCCCTATCAGTCTGATAGACACTTGTCTTTTTTTCTTAAGTATCATGATGTTAGGATTCATAAGCTTCACAAGATGATTTCAATCAAAAGGCTAGTTTTCAGAATAAGGTCCTTTTAAGGATCTGCTTCAGATAAGGAGGGTATAATGATTCAAAATGCAAAGAGAAATAAAAAGTTCAAAATTCATCCAGTATCTGTTCACATTTCTTTTAAAATTGTGAAAATTTTATTTGAAAATTTAGGTCAAAAATGCGACGATGAAATCTTAAGTTTGATTTAGATGGGTGAAGGTGGAAAGTAAGATACATACACGCAACCCTCCATCCCAAACTTAGAAATCTACTCATCCCAAACAAACTCTAAATCTGAGATGGAGGGGGAAGTTCATGCCATTTGGACCACTGGATGTGGTTGCATTCCAATCAGCACATTTCTTCCATATGAAAATCTCAAACATAAAGACCATTCAGAACTCAAAATAGCATCTTGCGACACAATTTTTATTAAATGAAAAATTATCTTAAAGGTAAAAAACAAAATTAAGGAAACATTCTAATTTGAAATTAAAGGTAAAAATGAGTTTATTTATCGGGTTGCCTCCCGACAAGCGCCTTTATTTTATGTCGATGGCTCGACTTGATATCTTCAACTTCATGGTGGTTCCTTTGGATTGGAGAGATCTATTATTTCTTCAGTGCTTATGTCAGCTGTGGTGAAATATCTTTTCAAGCGTTGACCATTCACCACAAATTCTCCCAACTTTACGCTCCATAGGACGAAAGCACCATGTGGGGAGATGCTTTTGACTATGTACGGTCCAGAGCAGCGAGAGCGGAGCTTCCCTGGGAATAACTTCAATCTTGAGTTGAATAGCAGAACATGGTCTCCCACTTGTATGTCTTTTCTTTTCAAATGACCATCATGCCAAAGTTTGGTGTGTTCTTTGTAGATTTGTGCATTCTCATAAGATGTCATCCTGAGTTTGTCCAACTCTTGGAGTTGCAGAATCCTGACTTGGCCTGCTTCTTTCATATCAAAGTTCAGTTGTTTAATTGCCCACCATGCCTTGTGTTCCAGTTCGACTGTAAGGTGGCAAGCCTTTCCATATATTAATCAAAAAGGTGTAGTCTCGAGGGGAGTTTTATAAGTAGTTCGATAGGCCCATAATGTGTCGTTGATTTTCACTGACCAATCCTTTCGATTGCGGCCTACAGTTTTTTCCAGAATAGCCTTGAGTTGGCGGTTAGAAACCTCTACTTGTCCACTCATTTGTGGATGGTAAGGTGAGGCTACCTTGTGAGTAACATCATACTTTCTTAGCAATGCTTCAAAGCTTCTTTCAAGAAAATGGGAACCTCCGTCAGATATCACAGTGCGTGGGACACCGAATTGGGGGAAAATAATATCTTTGAATAATTTGATGATAGGTTTAGAATCACTAGTGACAGTTGGTATGGCTTAAACCCATTTTGAGATGTAGTCCACCACTACTAGGATGTATGAAAATCCATGAGAAGATGGGATTGGACCCATTTAGTCCACCCTCCAAACGTCGAATATCTCTACATCTTGCCATAGTTTCAGCGACATCTCATCTCTCTTTGTTATATTGCCTGATCTTTGAAATTTGTCACATGATAAGACAAAGTCATGGGAATATTTGGATATGGTGGGCCAAAAGAATCCACATTGCAAAATTTTTAAAGCAGTCTTTTTAGAGCTCATATGTCCTCCAACTGTTCCTGAGTGACATTGCTCCAAAATAAGTTGAGCTTCTTCTTCAGCGATACATCGTCTATATAGACCATCAACACATAGTTTGAAAAGGTACGGCTCATCCCAATAGTACTGTTTCACATCATGCATAAATTTCTTCAGTGCATTTCCGGTGCATTGAGGATGGATAACCCCAGCGGCAAGATAGTTCACATAATCCGAGTACCATGGTGTAGCTTCTGAGACCTTCATTAGTTGATCATCTGGAAGGGAATCATTGATCGGAATCTTCTCGGTATCCAAAGTGTGGATGCGATTGAGGTGGTCTGCTACAACACTCTTTATACCCTTTTTATCTCTGATCTCTAGATCAAATTCTTGCAATAGGAGAATCCATCTAATTAACCTAGGTTTTGCATCTTTCTTTGTTAGAAGGTAACGAATGACACCGTGATTGGTGTAGATAATGACCTTTAAACCAATAAGGTAGGATCTGAACTTGTCAAAGGCATACACGACTGCCAGAAGTTCTTTCTCAGTAGTAGCATAATTCCTTTGAGCTTCATCGAGGGTCTTCAATGCATAATAGATCACATAATGTTTCTTTTCTATACATTGGCCCAAGACAGCACCCACCGCATAATCACTCACATCACACATAATTTTAAAAGGGTGGTCCCAATCGGGAGCTCTAATGATGGGTGTGGTTGTAAGGGCATGCTTAAGTGTGTTGAAACTTTTAACACATTCTTCATCAAAATTTAATTCAACATCCTTTAGTAACAAATTTGTCATCGACTTGGTTATCTTTGAGAAGTCCTTTATAAACCATCTATAGAAACTTGCATGACCCAGGAATGCTTGAACTTCCTTTACATTAAGAGGGATAGAGAGCTTGGAAATCACTTCAATCTTGGCTTTATCTACTTCAATTCCTTTGTTGCTGACCCTATGACCGAGGACAATGCCTTCCTTTACCATGAAATGACACTTCTCCCAATTCAGCACAAGATTTGCTTCTTCACATCATTTGAGGACCAAGGAGAGGTGTTTTAGACATGAATCAAATGAATCTCCCTATACAGAAAAATCATCCATGAAAACTTCCATAATGGTTTCAGTGAGATCGGCAAATATGGCAGCCATGCAACGCTGAAAAGTTGTAGGTGCATTGTAGAGGCCGAACGACATTCTTCTGAATGTGTATGTTCTGAATGGGCAGGTGAAAGTAGTTTTCTCCTGGTCATCTAGATGTATAGGTATTTGATAGAATCCAGAGTAACCATCGAGATAATAGAAATATTCTTGATGGGCTAGCCGCTCTAATACTTGATCAAGAAAAGGCATTGGAAAATGATCTTTTCGAGTTTCCTTGTTCAACTTCCTATAATCAATGCACATCCTCCACCCTGTGACTGTTCGGGTGGGGATGAGTTCATCATTTTCATTTCATATTACAGCTGTTCCACCTTTCTTCGGGACTACATACACTGGGCTCACCCATGGTGAGTCTAATATTGGATAGATAATTCCAGCGGTGAGCAGTTTAATGACCTCTTTACAGACTACCGCCTTCATATTTGGATTCAGTTTCCATTGATGTTCAATAGTTGGCTTGTGATCTTCCATCATAGGGATCTTGTGCATACACTACGCTTGACTAACCCCAGTGAGGTCACTCATTTTATAGACGATGGCTTTCTTTCTTTCCTTTAATTCTTTTAGGAGTTTGTCTTCTTGTTCGGTCGTTAGATCTGAATTTATAATAATTGGACAAACATTGAGGTCATCCAAAAATACATACTTCAGTCCCTCGGGTAGGGGCTTCATTTCGGAAGCCTCTGGTTTTTTGCATGGTTCTTCAGTAACTTCCACAGTCTTGAGTCCTTCAAACGTAGCTTCAGGATCTTCTTAGGCAGTGTCAAGGTCAAGAACACACTCTTTAACTTGCTTACTGATGGAGTTATCGGTAGAGGGGTTTGTTAGAGTCACTTCTAAAGGATCATCTTGTTCATATCCCTCTTGTGTGAGGAGTGATATTTTTTTAATGCAGTCAATCAGATAGACTTCTTCTTGCATACATGGTCTTCTCATGCTTTCAAAAACTTTGAATTCGAGGGTTTCTTTACCAAGTCTGAGAAGCAATGTTCCTACTTCAACATCAATTAGAACTCTTGCAGTGGAGAGGAATAGACGTCCAAAGATGAGAGGATATCTAGCATCCTCTTTTATGTCCATGATGACAAAGTCACACAGAACATAGGAATCTTTCCCTACCTTGATAGGTACATCCTCAATAATTCCTAATGGGCGTTTTATCAAATTGTCTGCGAGTTGTATGGTCATGTCAGTTGGAAGAAGTTCAGCAAACCCTAGCCTGTTGTAAAGGCTGAGTGGCATGATGGAGATGCTAGCACCAAGATCCGCCAGTCCTTTCTTGCATGAATAATCACCAATATGGCAGGAAATCCCAAAAGATCATGGATCTTTCTGCTTCTTTGGCATCTTACTCTGGATGATATATGAAGTGGTTTTAGCTAACTTGACTGTCTCATATTCTTCAGTTATATATTTCCTGGTGAGGAGTGACTTTAAGTATTTTATCCAAGCTGGTATCTCAGCCAGTGCATCCAAAAAGGGTATATCAACATGAAGTTTCTTCATAGATTCTTTAAACTTATTGAACCAAGTATCAAGCTTGGTTTGCCTTAAACGAGCGGGGAAAGGAATATGAGGCTTGTATATAGGGATATCAGGTTCTGGTGTTTCAGTTTCTTCATCAATTGGTTTCTCAGAACTTTCCTTATCTATCTTATCAGCAGTTGTTGGTTCTTTCGGTTGAGACTTTGGTTTTGTTGAGTCTTAGACAATCACATGTTCATCCTCATCTGTAACAACCATAGATGTCATGATAGGAGGATCAGAATAGTCTTTTCCTGACCTGGTGGTGACTGCCTTCAATTGTTCAGGATGCTTAGGATTATTCTCAGGTTGGCCAGCAAAAACCCCAGTTGGTGGCTTGATGCTAGCTGCAAGTTGAGCTAGTTGAGATTCAATAGCCTTATGCTGAGCTTGTTGGTTAGCTATCATAGTTTTCTGAGTTTGCAACATCTTTTCAATGGCTGATAGCTTGTCATCAGGTGATACATGACTTGCTTGTTGTCCTTGTCGTTTATAAGGAACTTGGTTAAGACTCTGGTACTGGGAATTGTTTTGATAATTATTGAAATTTCTATTCTGGAAGTTTCCCTTGAAGTTTCCTTGATTTCCAAAATTATGTTGTTGATTGTACTGAAATCCTAGTGGGCCTCGGGTTTGTTTGTTCAAACAAAATTGATGCGAGTTCACTGCTCCAGAGGGGTTCCCATATTGAAAACCTAGATGGTTCCTATTCTGATTCATATTGTAATAACCTTGACTAGGGATGGTGTTAACGACATTCAGGTTCTCCATTTGACCATTATCTCCTTGTCCACATACGTTGCTTAGGACAACGTCGTAAAGGACATTGCATGCTAAAGTGGAATGATCACTTCCTTTACATGCTTCACAGAACAATGAGGCAGACCTGACCTGTTCTTGTTGTCGAGTGGGCGAACGTCCTCTTCCAATTGCAGCAAGAGATGATTCAATATGGTCTTGCTTGGCAACTAATATTTTTAGGGTTTCGACGATAGACTTGTACTCAGGAGTAGCTTCAGCCATAGCCACTTTCAATACTCCCTTACCTATAGATCTACCCCAATTAGCTTGATTTTCAGCTCCAAGGGTGACAACCCTCCATGCGCTGTTATAACTTTGACGCATGAAGTTTCCTCCAGATGAGGAATCTAAGAATCTCTTTATATCGTCATCCACACCCCTATAGAAATTTCGATGAGTTGGTTCTTAGGTATTCCATGGTGTGGACACTTGCGTAGAAGCTCTTTGTATCTATCCCAGGCTTCAGCAAGGGTTTCTCTAGGGACTTGAGTGAAATTTGTTATTGGACCTCTAATTTCATAGGTGAGATATGGAGGGTAGAACTTTTCCAGAAATACATTTTGGAGTTGTTCCCAAGTGATGATGGGTATTTCACTTTGCAATGAATTGTACCAACTTATAGCTCCATCAGAAAGGGAATACTTGAAGAGACGGAGTCGAATGGCATCATCGGATACTCCATTTTGCTTTGTCATAGCGCATAGATCAATAAACCTCAAAATATGCTCCTGACTATCCTCTCCTTGTTTGCCATAGAAAGGGTTGTTTTGAAGCAACGTGATCTAATGTGCCCTAATCTCAAAATTGGCATCTTTGATGGGAGGAGGTTGTACTGGATGATGAACATTTGCTGCCTTCGGGATTGAGAATTCTCTAAGATCTTTTTGTAGTTCAGCTACTTGTGCTGCTGTCTGTGCTGTTAGGATTTCTTCTTGAACTACGACTCTGGCTTCTTGCATGATCCTTTCTCTCTTTGCATTGATGGCTTGATCCACCCTTCGGGATATTTCCTCTTCCTGGGCCATCCTTGCTTGATTTTCTCTGATCTGACGATGAAAAGTTTTTTCTATCTCGGGATCAAAGCTCGCTGTTAGTCTGGGGATGTCCGAACGGTGCATGCACTATGCTTTGGGTTGTACCTGAAATAGAAAGATTTCAAAAGTGAGAGCCATGAAGTAGAGTCAAATTCAAGTAGATGGTCGATTGTTTCAAAATGAAAAAGCAAAATACTAGATTAGTCTTAAAAAGAACTAGATTTAACTAACTGATTCTGTTGTCCTCGACAATGGCGCCATAATTTGACGTGGAATTTTATCGCCCTAACAAACTCACTCAGGGTTGAAATCCCCGAGCTTTTACCAAAACCAATGTGCAATAATACCACCCACAAACGGACGAGTCTTATCACAATATAGTTAAGGATCAAACCCAAAGGACAACATTTTTAAGAATCTTGTCAGTCGAATTTAGTTCAAGTAAGACTAATATTTAAAACAATTGGTTGATTTGTGTTTGGTTAAACTAATTGCAAGAAAGTAAAAGCCAAATTAAAGTTGGATTTAGATCAATGATATGGAATCGCTGGGATGGTCTTGAGTTTCACCACCTCTACACATGCAAACACATTCAAACATCAAACATCCAGGCAAGATATAACTATCCAAATAGAGCTACTGCAAAACCTCTCATACGGGCGTTAGGTTTGCGTAAGCATCACCTTAGGCATCAGATGTCTCGTCACCATCTGGATCACTTATTTATGGATCCGAAGATACAAAAATCCAACGAAGGTTGTGGGCCCCCTATATAGGCTTTAGGCACACAGAAGCGTCACCGAAGGCTAGATTGCTCGTCCCCTCACGGATCATAAACTTACAACCTCGAAGAAATCCCATTCTATTTCTAATTTGGGAGTCAACCTGTTAAACGACATTCAATCCTACATATAGAAGTTCTCACAACATAGGAAGAACACATATGAAAGCAAGCAATTAATCTAACTACGAACATAATGATTAACAATGAAATGAAAAGTTATATACATTGACATGGAAAGTTTAACAAAAGAACATGATTGCATGGGCAGCGGGGCTAGTCCCCACACCCCAGCGAAAGTGGACTACTCACTCATGATGCGAGCAACAAGAAGAATAAGAAAGAGGGAGAAATCTGCCATGAGCATGGTGCATAAGGTAGTCGCAGCTCGGTGAAGATGATGTAGTCTTCTACGTCATGTCGGAACAGATCGGGAAACAAAACGGGAGATGCCAAGACCGACCGGACAGTCTCTCTCGCTCCATCTTCCTTCCCTTCTCGGTCTCCTTGATTGCAGCACGGGCAGTAGGTGGATTGAAACTGCCGTGGATGGAGCTGGATCTGGATCAGATCCGTGTACAGGCAGCCTGTTGACGTCCCAGAACCGATGCCCCCAAAATGAGGGCCCTTGGAGTCCTATTTATAGGTACTGGACTGGTCCTCACATTTTTGATGTGAATCCAGTCCGAATGGTCTTGGAGATATTTTTTCTTCAAATGGTTTTCTAGATAATGTGCCCAAACCATTTACTTTAATATGACCAAACATTCTTGCTTTGTATGTCCATACGGTCTTGGTTGCTAAATATCTTATCCAAATGATTTGGTAATTCTAGTACTTTATCAAACGATCTCAGTTTAGCAACTTTTCCAAACGGTTTGCTGTTGGTTGCATGCTTAAATGGTCTTTGCATTTCACGTGAGTGATTCATACGGTCTTCATATGCTACTGGAGCAAACGGTCTCGCTACATGCCAATACTCCAAACTGTTTGAGAATAGTATTGTCTAAACGGTCTTCATGCTTTAAATGGTTTTCATGCAAACTATAGCATACGGTCTTGAAATCCACCAACAACACACGGTCTCATACTGGGTTCCATTCGGTTTGGTAATCTATGCAACAAACGGCCATGCATTCAGCTCAAACGGTCTTCACGATGATCTTATCTTCAAACGGTCTTCGCCAACGTGCCTTCATTCGGTTTGCTGCTGGCCATTCCAAATGGTCTTGTGTATAGTGCGGCCATTCGGTCTCGCAGCTTCAGCAGCGTCAAACGGTCTTCACGTAAGAAAGCCTTGCATGCAGCAAACTATTTTGTCCTGCTCGCAACTTCAAACAGTTTCAGTTTGATAATAACCCAAACGGTCTTGCTGCTTTGCCTTTTCCATTCGGTCCTGCATTATCTACTATTGTAAATGGCTTGGAAAATTCTGTCGTAAACGGTCTTGCATGCGACATTCGGTCTTCATGCATGGGCTTTATCAAATGATCTCAAGGCATTCAGTCATGCAGTGATTGGCAAACGGTGTTTGCTTTTTCCCATTCGGTCTTCGTTCTCTCAGCAGCAAACGGTCTTGTGACCGGTTTGAGCAAACGGTCTCATTCTTCAGTAATTAGTAAACGGTCATACAGTCCTTCATGCATGCATTCGGTATTCGCATGCATTGCGTTCAAACAGTTTTGTTGCATGTAGTCCTAATGCGTGTGGCTTTTCCAAATGATTTGGTGTTGCATTCTCCAATCGATTTCGGACGGTGGACGATCAAACGGTTTTGCAGCTGTGTCAAATGGTCTCGTAGACCGATATTACTAAAACGGTCTCGCAGACCGGTATTACTCAAACAGTCTCGCTGATCAGTATTACTCAAACGGTCTCGCAGACCGGTATTACTCAAACGGTCTCGCAGACCGATATAAATTAAATAATCTCGATATTCCCAGCTCCAAATGGTTTTGAGGTTAGCGTGTCCATTTGGACTTGAGACCGTATGGAAGAAACTGAATGGTGAGACCAAATGGATGAAACCGAATGGTGAGGATCGAATGGATGAAACCGAATGGTGAGACCGAATGGATGAAACTGAATGGTGTGACCAAATGGATGAAACCAAATGGTGAGACCGAATGGATGAAACCGAATGGTGAGACCGAATGGATGAAACCGAATGGTGAGGAAGGTGGGTCCCACTCAAAATGGTTCGATTGTTCAACCTTGTCAGGACCTGCATCAAATTAACATAAATTTAGTTAAAATCATGATAGTTGGACCAGTTAAGTAATTTTTCACATATTGATATTTAGTAAATGAAATTGAATACATTGAGCCAAATTTGACCCAAGATGGTAATTGAAATTCCTAATGAATATGCATTCATCACCTCAAAGTCTGAATATTGGAAAAATAATCCTTGGAAACTACATGGTTACTGACTTTGCATCTAGATATCGTGTATGAATTGTCTCTACCCATTTTGATACATAGTCAAAAGTGACTAGGATGAACTTGTAACCACATGAAAAGGGAAAGGGGCCCGTGTAGTCAACACCCCATGCATCAAAAACTTCAATTTATAGAATTGAATTGAGTGCTCATCTTTGTTTGAAATTCCTCCTAATCTTTGGCATGTATCACATGTTTTAACAAATTCATGGACATATCAATATAACGTTGGGCAATAGAGGTATTCATGAAGAATCTAGGTTGTTGTCTTGTCTCCTCCAAAATGTCCTCCATAGGAAGAAGAGTGACATTCACAAATCATAGTTGGGATAGCTTCATTTGGAATGCATCTTAAGATCAACCCATCTATGCATTGCTTAATACAAAAGTGGGTCATCCCAATAATAAAACTTGGCATCATGAAGGAGCTTCTTTTCTTGTTGGTAAGTAAAATTTTGAGGAAGGCATCATATGGCTAGATAATTTAAGAAATCAGAAAACCAGGTTATCAAAAGTGAGTTCACAACATGGAGATTCCCAATTGGAAAATAACCATCAACGGGAATGGTGTCTTTTGTAGAAATGTTGAGAAGAGATAGGTGGTCAGCAACATTGTTCTTTATTTTCTTTTAATCTTTGATTTCCAAATTAAATTCTTAGAGTACAAATATCCAACAAATAAGATGAGGTTTGCATCCTTTCTATTTAGGAGATTTTTGAACATATTTGTGTAAACAAAAAATTTGGATCCCTCCAAATACTAACAAAATTTGTCAAATGTGTACAATATTTCTAACATAACCTTTCTTATATTTGCATAATTTATTTGTAAATCATCTGAAGTCTTGCCCAAAGTGTATTTCATGAAGTTTGTTGTCCTTTCTCTTTCCTACCACAACACCAACTACAAAATTGTTGGCACACATATTATTTCAAATGGCAAACTCTAGTCAGGTGGTTGAATGTTAGATGTATAGATAAGATCCTCTTTGAGTTTCTGAAAATTCATTAGGGTTTTCCATAAATAACCACTTGGATTATTAAGATCATATTATTAATGATCAGCCCTATTCCATTGTTTATCACATCTAGATGCCAAAATAGATATCATAAGTATTCAAACATACTTATATATCTTCATCATTCATCATTGAATGTATTATCAACACAAAGTATAAGTTTCTCTCTCATCCTTATCAGAATATGATTGTATTATAGTCTATTGATTTGGATTAACCTTTTCATAAGGCATGTTAGCCTACATTCATCAAGGTGCATTACATCTCAATGTAACAATTGACATTACACATTTCATGTGTCATCATTTCCAATTATAATGGACTTATAACATATCAAGGTATATCAGAACTGGGGTGTTGGATGTGATATCTATCATGTCTTGATTTATCACTTCCCTCAACACCTTCATCTTACTTGAGTTCATCCACTTAGCTTGTATTAGGGTATTCCCCATCCTAATACTTTATGTACTAGATCATCACATTCATCATGCAATGTATTGGTCATAGTTCATCTATTTAGAAAATTACAACCATTACCAATGATGTGGAGTCACCCTTGAGTCAGGAACTATTAATGTAAGGATATCCATTATCAACCCCTCTAGGTGTTACATTTGTCAATACATGAATCACTATTCCATTAATAGGAATAGGATTTCCACAATTATAATTTGAGGTTTACTTAGCATCTCACATATATATATATGGATTTCACCTAGGCTCACTCTTCATTAGAGTTTCACATAACATCCTTCTATATCAGGGTTTCACCTAGTATTATGTGAAGTTAGGATTTCACAACACATCACCCAGTGATATGACTTCACCTAGAATTAGTAGCACTACCCTATATTAGGGTTTCATGCACCTTTACCCCATTTTAGGGATTAAGGTTTACTATTCACATCCAAGTAGGATTTCTCTTACCTCATACCCAAATTAGGGTTAGGATGTACAAATCCCATTAAATTAGGGCTTCTCACATTGTTACACTAAGTTAGGGTTACATCATCACCCTAGATTATGATTTCACTGAGCTTTTCCCTTAAATTAGGGTTTCACATAACCTTGCCCTAAATAAGGATCAAGGTACATCAATCTTTTCAATGAAGATTTCATGATCTCATAATATGGATCAAACCCTGATTACATGTTTATTCATAATGAGAGAATTAGGGCTTATTAAATAAGCCATCATCTCTCCCATTCTCTCTCCATCTCATCCTCTCTAGGATGCTAAATATTACAAGGTTAATCTAGGTCAACTCTTTACTTAAGTACACATAGCTAGGGTTAACCTTCATAATCATCATTGGTCTACATCATTAATAATAAATTATCTAATTGACCTTTGATCATATTGGGTGTCCAAATGGTTTAACCAATTTGAACTTCAAAATGTCTTAGTCACTTAGACCTCAAACGGTCTTGGTCACTTAGACCTCAAACGGTCTTGACCAATTAAGTTCAAACGATTTGAAACTGTTTCCCAAAGTTAGTTCTTGAAACCGTTTAGACAACACATCTTGAAACTGAATTAACTTGAGGCTCCAAACGGTTTGAGACCGTTTGGTCTCAAACGGTCTTGAGACTGTTTGGTCCCAAATGGTCTTGAGACCATTTGGACTCAAACGGTCTTAAGACCGTTTGGTCCAAACCCTCTCAAAACTGAATGGACCAAAAAGGGACATCAACACTTAATCGATTCAAGGTTCCAATCCATGAACCAACTATCAATTGGACAACTAAAGTATTCATCAATTGAACCACTGAATCACCATTCAATTAGACCTTCAATTTAGGGTTTTGAATCCAATTGAACTAGGGTTGATAATCAAGAAACCATCAGTTAGGGTTTTGAAACTAAGGAACCATCAATGGTTGACATTGTGGAACCAATTCAATTGAAATCAATGAACCATCATCATTATATGATATGACCTGACCTAAAACGGTCTTGAATGACCCCCAAACGGTCTTGAGGTCATTTGGATGATCTCCAAACGGTCTTGAGACCGTTTTCCCATCTCATCATAAAAATCCATAACATCCAATTAGGGTTTGGATCATTGGATTGATTATCAAATCAGCAATTGATTGCAATTCAATTTGGTATATTTGGATCTTTAAATACCCAACTATACTCAACCCTAGACCTCCAAACGGTCTTGAGACCATTTGGGTGATTCCCAAATGGTTTTGAAACCGTTTGGGTCAATCAACCCAAAACATCAACTTATTTAATTGCAAAATCAGCACTTAGCTGATTAGGGTTTGCATTTAAGGAATCATTCACAATTGAAACCTTCAAGATAAAACCAATTGAAACCATTGGATAAATATCCAAGTGACACAGAATATTTCCTCAAACGGTCAACCATCTCAAACGGTCAGCCATCTCAAATAGTTCGGAACCCAAACCTCCAAACGGTTTGCAAACTGTTTGGTCACCAAACGGTTTGGTGAAACCATTTGGACTCAAACATTGAAACCATTTTCCCTAGATATTTGGGGAGGTGTGTGCTTATGATGATTTTATCATCATCGAGCTCCAAACCCATGAATTTTTCTATGATTTCCATGGTGGTTGCATCCCTCAACCAAAATAAATTTCGGAAATGAAGAAAGCATCAACAAATGATAAGGAATTGAATGCAATAATAATATTAAGGGTTCAAGTTCTAAAACCCGCCTCCAATTGAGCTCCAAAGCTTCAAGATCACGTAAAAAATGGTGGATGCAACTCCTTTCACTATTCCAAGGGTCGTCCTCAAGCTTTGAGTGAAAAGGAATGGTTAGAATTGAAGAGGGAATCGAGATATGAAGTATTCATACATTGATTTTTGATTTTCACCATGGATTCAAGGTGAAAGAAGGTCAAGAAGCTTACCAACAGGTTGGGAGTCGTCCTCCTGATCCTCCAAAGCTCCTTGGTCATTTTACAAGCAAGGGAAAAGAAATGGAAATGAAAAAGCCCTTGGTTTGGCTTGTAAAGGGTACTTTTATAAGAAATTCAAGGAGAGAGAAAATGCCTTATAAAAATTCATTTAATCCCAAAAATTGTGCCGCCTCTTCCCCTCAACTCCTTGGATCCGAGGATATCTTGTTTGCCTCTTATTCCTCTCAATTATCCATTATTTAAAGGAAAGCAATTTAAGCACCTCAAATCATATTATACTAATATCCATAAGTGAGTGGATATTTCTTTTCCTTATAATAAGGTGAGTGAGTTATCCACTTCCCTTGGATATTTTTGCGGCCTAGAAAAGGCACAAAGGTGTTCACACTTGAGCAAATTCAACCATCTCGTTTTTGGTTGAAGGACCTTCAATTATTATATTTGTTTTTGCACTAAATTGAATTAGGGTTTCAATTAGGATTAAATATTGATTATTTTAATATCAAGATTCTCTCTCCTCCAACTTAATTCAAATGAGGCGCCCCTCTCATTTTATTTTCTCTACATGATGCCAAGGAACACTAGGAACCTTATTTAAGTGGTAATTTGCATATTGAACCCTAGGTTTTGGGTAAATTGCACATTACACCAAAACTGGTTTTAATGCACAAACATTGCTTTATCAGCTCTTTCTTGGTACTCAGGCTACCACAAGCCATACCTCTGCATTATGTTCACTCTCATGATGCTCCAACACATGAGGAACATATTTCATGCACAATTTGCAATTTAAACCCTCAACTTGGGTAATTTTCACTTTAGTCCAGATCAAGTAAAACATTATTTCAACATTATTCAAAAGGACTAAAATTGAAATATAAGTTCCTCTTGAGCCCTAATTACTTTTCACATGATAAGATTAAGCATCTAATCAACCTTATTAGGCAAATCATCTAGGGTTAACACATAACCCAGGTCAGAGATGTTACAATCATATACCTGTGGCATACAAATCTCAAAAACATGATCCACTTAAGCGGAAGCGTTCGTTAGCAACGGTTTACTGAAAATCACTAAAAATTAAAACCATTTTCAAGGAGATTCATACACAAGAAAACTCTTTTGAAAAGAACTAAAGTAAGTTAATTACATTCTTGTTCACTAGTACATATTCTGTACTATCTCTTCTCGAGGATTACATACATCAATTGCCCTGTTAAAACTGTACATAGGCAACATAAGAACCTCGAGGCATCAAGCCAAAACCTCATGTCAGTTCATTAAACTAACTACTGACTACTACTTCGAGGACCTGAGAGTACATAGACAACAAATAGGACTCTCTATACAAAACATGATAGCCAGTGTCTCCACCTGGAATATCACTATTGTCCCTGTTGCTGCTTCTACTGCTCTTCCCCTGCAGTAGAGTGTCTGCCTCTTCTACTGCATCCACCTAAAATGTTAGATTCCACGGGGGTGAGACAATTAAAATTGCCCCAGCGAGAGATATAACTCTCCGCCAGAAATATTATTATTGCCATTTGATGGAATAAAATTGAGCAGAGGAATTATAAGTATTCAACAACAGATAAATCCATTATCTAAGCATATTAGAGCAATGTTCTTCTTCAAAGTATTTCAGCTCATAACTTGATAAAGCAGTATGTCATTTATCTAATAAGGAATGTGAAGAACATGTATAACATTTATTCATCTAAGATTTACTAAGCAAGATATCATCAACCAATGATTCTCGTATTTCAGCCTTAAGTGAATACGCTACACGGTTGATTACATTTTACAATCATACTTAAGCCCTGAGGAAATGAGGTATACCTCTCATACTCCAACTAATCACTACGAAGTCAAAATCGGTTCCATACATAGGTCAATGGAAGAGCTGGACTCTATGACCTCATACTCCCCAGTCAATATGAGTACAACATGCAGGACATCTCATGTCTCTTCTATATAGCTTTCCAGGGTATACTGGCAACTTTGCTATAGAGCTACAGCGGTGGCTGCACTCTCTTCAAAATTGAGAGATTTCATGTTTTCTCACATCGATCCGATATTAATCATCATCGAGAGATTCGTGATACATCCATCCTGACACATATAATGAAGGATTGAGAGATTTAATGTTTATCTTCCATCAATCCCACATTAGGGCGTAAGGATATTCGCGCCCATAACCCCTACATACTCAACAGTATGCACTCCAGAAGATCCCGTAGGAAAACCTATTTCACCATCACCAACTACTGACGATGATGGATTCTATGGTCAGGGCTCTACATGATAAGATTTCACTTGATTAATTAAGTACATTACCATATTCTTTTAGCATCAATCAGGTTTTCAAAAATTTATTATAATGATTGCTACAAAGAATGTTTTATACCTTCATCAAGTATTGTTCCAAACTTTAATAAAACACTGAGATCTCAATCCCTTACGTCATCAGGTGCATTCTCATTTCTCAACAAGTCATCATCCTGATTATGAAATATGGGTATTCAAACCCTCAGTTCATCATAGAACACTTGTTACCACATATTAGGTAACTAATACCTTCAGGTCATCTTGACCAAGGTAAATATGATACTTGTTACATAAGCATCTCACATGGCACACCATGCCCATTATATCTCTTGTTACCTATTACTTGGCAACAAGGCATGTTATGGATCACAAGGCCCATAAAACAATTTCAATAATAAAGCATCATATCTCATACTTGGCTATGCTCACCATCTCATGATACCTGCATGGTTAGTAATTATGATAGCAGCTATATCAATTACATGTCTGCACTATACAATACAAGGATAATACCACTATTCCCTTATTAGGGTTAGGGTTTCCCAATTCATGTCAATTAGGGATACTCATCCCATTTTCCATCATTAGGGCTATGGTTAATCATCTCATTGCCCAAAATTAGGGTTTCATGTACTATAACCCAAAATTGGGGTTTCTCATACCTTTGCCCTGTATTAGAGTTTTACACATCATTACCCTGAATTAGGGTTTCTTACAACATTTCCCCAAATTAGGATTTCATGAAGCTTTACCCGAATTTAGGGTTTCATGAAACATCCTCTTTTTAATTAGGGTTTACCAATAAAATACCTTGAATTGGGGTTTATCATATGATTACCCTAAATTAGGGTTACACCATCATCCTGGATTAGGGTTTCACTTAGCATTGCCCTAAATTAGGGTTAGGGTTCATTAACCTTCTCGATTAGGGTTTTATGATCTCATCATCCTGGATCATACCCTAATTACATATTTCATTTTGAAAGTGTTGAAGATTAATCACTACATGATTATCACTCACGTATGAGTTCCTCTCTCTCATCTTTTCTAGGATTTTAATTACTTCAATCTTGATTAGGTTGAATCAATTTGAATGAAGGGTTGGCATAGTGTATTGAGTCATTGCTTCCATAAGAATCAAATGTCAATTATTCTAAGCATACTTATTCACTAAGTACCTTAGTGATACTTTTATTGTAATCAACCTTGAGATACTTTATGATCACTCATTTAGGTTTGAGGTTAATTGATCCTTCAAATGATCTTGGACTAATGAACCTTCAAATGGTTTTGAGTTAATTGTGCCTTTAAACTGTTTGGATTGAAATCTCCAAACGATCTTGAATCAGTACCTTCAAACGGTTTGAAACTTTTTAGACCTCCAAACGGTCAACTTTCCCAAATGGTCAACATGACCAAACGGTTTTGAATCAGCACCTCAAATAGTTTTGAAACTGTTTAGACCTCCAAACGGTCAACTCTTCCATACGGTCAATGTGACCAAACGGTCTTGAATCAACACCTTAAACAGTTTTGAAACTGTTTAGACCTCCAAACGGTCAACTCTCCCAAACTGTCATCTTTTCCATACGATCAACTCTTCCATACAGTCAACATGACCAAACGGTTTGATGAAACCATTTGAACCATCAATTAGAGTTTTGAAATCAATAAACCATGTATTAGGGTTTTGAAATCAAGAAACCATCAATTGTAGACGTTATTGGAACTAATTCAATTGAAACCATTGAATCACCATTCAACCATGACATGACCTGACCTCAAACGGTCTTGAGGTCATTTGACCCCAAACGGTCTTGAGACCGTTTGGTGTCAAATGGTCTTGAGACTGTTTGACCCATCCAATCACTGAAATTGGTTGAATTCAATTAGGGTTTCTTCAATAACCCGATTTAGGGTTTGTACTCAAGGAAACTTAAAGTGTTGAACCCTTTGGAATTAATTCAATTAAGTACTATTGGATCATCATAAATCTATAACATCATATGACCTTAAATGGTGTTGAGGTCATTTGACCTCAAACGGTCTTGAGACCGTTTGCTCACCAAACGATCTTGAGATTGTTTAGTCTCAAGAGTGAAACTATTTGCCCAAGATATTCATTGAGGTATGTGCTTATGTTGATGTCATCATCATCAAGCTTCGATCCTTCAAAATCTACTTCCATTCTTATGGAAATTTAATCAATTATTCAAAGGAATTTCAAGAAGAACAAAATGATCAACAAGTGATGAAGAATTGAATGTAATAATAACATTTAAGGGTTTAAGTCATATAACCCGCCTTCAAAGTTGAAACCAAGCTTCAAGAATCATGTATCTAATGGATAATGAAGCTTTCTCAACTGTCCAAGGCCCATCCTCAAGTCTTTGAGTGAAAAGAAATGGCTAGGATTGAAGATTGAATGGAGAAAAGAAGAAATCAAGCATTGATTTTCAATTTTCACCATGAAATCAAGGTTGAAGATGATTAAGGAGGTTACCTATAGGTTGGTGTTCGTCCTCCTATTGATCCTAAGCTCCCTTGTTCTCGTCCAAAGCAAGGAGAGAAAGAAAATCCAAAAAAGAGTCCTTATGTGGGTGGAAAATGTGGTATATATAAGGGAATTTCAAGAGAGAGAAAGTCTTATAATAATCCTTCAACTCCACAAATTGGTGCCACTTAACCCCCCCTACTTCCTTTCATACTAAACTATCAACTCCACCTTCGAATTTCTCTTCATTATCCATGAATTAAAGGAAAAGCAATTAAGCACCTTAATTCATATAATACTAATATCCCATATTTAGTGGATATTACTTTTTAGTTTGCTAATGTGAGTGGGCTCTCCACTCACTTAAGATATTTTCGGTGCCATAGCAAGGCACAAGGAAGTCCACAATTATCCAAATTCA
Organism: Alisma plantago-aquatica; assembly: GCA_963693085.1. Taxonomy (NCBI): domain Eukaryota; kingdom Viridiplantae; phylum Streptophyta; class Magnoliopsida; order Alismatales; family Alismataceae; genus Alisma; species Alisma plantago-aquatica. Next base: position 785,592,401 of record OY856413.1, read on the forward strand.
ACCTTTACATATTTGGTTGAAGGGCACTCCCATTAATATATTTATTTTTGCATTAAATTGAATTATGTTTCCAATTATGCTTAAATCTTGATTATTTTAATATCAAGATTCTCTCGTATAAAATTATTCAAATGAGAAGCCCCTCTCATTTTATTTTCTCTACATGATTCCAAGAAACATGAGGGACTCTAAAGAAGTGGTATTTTGCATATTGAACCCTAGGTTTTGGGTAAATTGCTCCTTACACAAAAACTAGGTTTTAATGCACAAACATTGCTCAATAAGCTCTTTCTTGGTGCTCAGGGTACCAAAAGCCATAAATCTGCATCATTTTCATTCTTATGATGCTCTAACACTTGAGGAACATTTTATCATGTAATATTTGCAAGTTAAGCCCTCAACTTGGGTAATTTGCACTTTAGTCCAACATAGGTAAAACATTGTTTCAACAATATTATTAAAAAAGGACTAAAATTGAAACATAAGTTCCTATTGAGCCTTAATTACTTTTCAAAAGATAAGAGCAAGCATCTAATCAACTTTATTAAGAAATACATCTAGGGTTAGAACATAACCCAGGTCAGGGATGTTACAATACCTATTTAACTTATTATATTGTAAAAGTGAAACCTCGAGTTACATTCGAGGGGAGCATAGGAAGGAAATCATTAAATTACATATGGAAAAAGAGAGAGAGGCTCTATATGCAAATTGAATTTAAAAAGGTAGGAATAAAACCATTCAACAAAGCACACATATCTGTGGGGTATTGGTCATAACCATGCTTACATCCACCATAAAAAAAGTTTCATAGCGACACATAAAATTGCATATATATATATATTGTGATTGTATGTGGTATTTAATCGAATATGCACATTGATCATTTTAAATGTTTGCATCATGTGCAACTAAATAAATGATAAAATAAAAACATGATCATATCAATTAAATCCCAAAACATAGTAAATTGATGTGGCTCTATACCACTGTAGGGAAATATGGCAACCAAGATGGTAGTGGAAATTAATTTTTCTTTCCATATTCCCTTGAACTAGCAGATCATGATAATAACTATGGATTGGAAAGGAAGGTTGTAAGGCATATACCTGGTCCTAGTGCTAGTCTAATGACTATCCTTACAATAACGTGCTTCTTTTGCAAGAAACACCTGAACAGTTGTCGGTGGTGGCCTCCTTGGTGTAGAACCATGAATGGTGGTTGACGACATCTTCCTAGTAGGTGGAAACAACATCCACACCTCTACGTACTCTATGTGAACCACTGGGAAGTCACGTCATTCTTTTGGAACTAACAGGAAGGATGTTTCCCTTCGATGCCAACACTCAACGTGCTAAATTTGACTGCTCTCCCTTGTTGTCTCTTCCTTTTACAGGTATGACTTGCTCAGGCTCTCACATTAATACAACTCTGAGAGGACAACAATTTTCAGAGATTATTGGTGTGTCTTCTGAAAGTCTTGACTACCCTTCTATTTATAGGATGGCTAGGGTTAGGGTTTCTAGATCAACTGGTAGTCAAAGAGACATAATTGCAAGAATTTTCTAGAAGTTGCGAGCCAAGAACTGCTTGGTTCCCTTTTGAACTGGTCGGTTCATATCTGAAATGATTGATTCAACACTTGAACTAGTCAGTTTACATTATTTCCTATTCACAATCATATTGTTTTTAATGCGATGACTAATGCATAACACAATGTCGACATCAATCCTTGATCGAATTGTATTGATCAGTGAACCGGGCGAGTCACAATATGAATCGATCGTTTCACATCTTTGAACTGATCAGTTCATTTTTGAAGCGGTTCAAATTCTAGGTCAGCCAATGTACAACCAATATTGTTTAAATTGAATACCTAAACACTTTATTAATGTAGTTAAACATATTCATGAGTAAACTCCTATTTTAGTTATATTAATGTGTGTGACCCTATAGGTTCCAAATTACATATGAAGTGAATGCCCATAGCTAACTTATGACATCACAAGCAATGAGTAGTATCTAGCAACACATCATTGCTACCCAAGTAATTGGAAAGTTGAAGAACAACAATCTACAATCTGTGATTAGTGTTATAGTGATTGAACTTGAGGCAAGAAATCGTCATCCACTCAACATTTCATCCATGTTCCTTGAACTAGAGAAGATTGTCTGCGATGCATGTGATTGCACATATCATATACTGATTCACATGAGAATAGCAATATGTTTCTCAGTTTCACTTATCAAGTGGTCATGATATCACTCCAGTAAGAGGGACAAATCCCATCTACATGACTCACAGTTAATCCCCATGTGTCACAATGTATCTGAGCATCACACTTATGGTAACCCGTATTCAAGGTCACATTGGATGATGTCAAAGTACATCAAACAATTTGTAATGAGTGTAGTGATGTTAGGTCCAGAACCACAATCACCACTACCACTATGATAGCTTACTATAACTACCATTCAATGGTTTCCATGCATCACTCTCAAGGAGGGTCTATCTGGTACATTGTTCTTTAACAAGTACCTATGTGTTTGGTTTGATATCACATATAATGGCTGTAACGTCCCCGGATTTCTTCCGTCTTGAGACTTAGAAGGCCCGAGAGGACGAATAAAAAAATGTTAGGCAATTGTTTCAAAGAGTGATGCGGAAGCATAATACACATAGATGAACCTTTAAATTTGATGCATACACCATAACATTCTCAACATTCAACATGTATATTAATTACAACATGAACTATTACAGATTACATTTACACATTGAATAGAAAATTACATAGTCTAAACATGTATGCTAACTAGGATACTAGACAATAGGTAACCCGAACAACTTTCTCACACCATGTTCTTTTATCCCATTCTATCTTTGGACCTAGAAAAATATGAGAAACAAAATCATCAACAAAAGTTGGTACGTGGAATTAAAAGATATACTATGTTGGCATATAATATACTCAAAATTGAAGAAAGAGAAAGAAAACGTTACATAAAGGTGGAAAATCAGGTAATCCAAATTTATTAGCCACATTTAGAATGAATATGCATTACTATGGTGGACTTAGCACAAACATAAATGGTGGGCCCTTCCCCGGGTACCTTGTACTCTAGGGATCTCCCCGTATACCGTGTACTCTAGGGAGGTGCTAGTCAACATTCAAGTTTTCCCTCTCTAATAGGGAGTTTAATGAGCACCACTAGTAACTACATTTCATTTATCCTCATTTATGTTCTTTTATGTTCAAGGCGGAAAATTGCCAATATACATACATCTACATCCAACAGTGTATTTCAAATACAAGCAAGTAAGTACATATATTTAACATCTAGCAAATCTAGTCATATAATTATATCCATGTACCTGAGTTCAGATATTCCTCACATATCCATGATCATCTAGATAATCTGGTCATCACCTGATTAATAACAATTAATCATCATTAATACAATGTTCACCATTATTAATGATATTTTAGGTCCAAATTAGGGTTTTTCCCAAATCTAGGTGTTACTGATCTAAAATGTGTCTCTGGTATTTTTTATAGTGATCCAGATGTCATTCTAAGGGTCTGGTTCAATTTTCATAATTTTTTGATGATTAGTCTATTTTCTGGAATTAAAATGAGGTTAAAAGCATATAAATAGTCATTAATACAAAATGACCTACTATTTAGAAATATTATTCAGATCATAGTTTATATTTATCATACACATGATGTTAGAGTCTAACAATATTTTTCTAAGTTTTATATCCATCCTTTACTATTTATTCTAGTAAATTGACCCCAAAAAGGAGCATTACTCTCCAAATTAGATACCACCAGTAATAAAGCCCCAAAAAGTATGGTTTAAGATTTCATAATAAAGAGGACAATTTTCTAAATCTATTGGTATTTTTGGGGAGTTAATTGGGCACTGGAGGTATTTTCTATGTTTTATACAAGATAAAGACACATTCTGGGATTTTAGATTGTATTTACCTTTTTGGGATTTTCTTAGCCGTTGGATTCCCTGACCTGCGCTCCTAGATGATGCCACATAGCCCACTAGGAAGCATGCGGTCCTTGCTTGGCTGAGATCTGAGTCGGTAGGCTGCTGGATTGAACTGCTTGGTTCATTGACTAATGACCCGGCCGACCTCCCTCTCTTCGTGTGCGATCTGCATCGCAGAAGAGTCCCCTTCTAAGCTGGCTCCGCCGCACTACAAGGAAGAGGTGAGGGTCACGTTGCCCCCTTTCCATCCTAAGATGGCGTCGCCGACCTCCTGGCACTCGTACGGAAATCTCCGGCAACTCATCTATAGAAATGGCTTTGATGATCACTGAAACACCACCAACGACGTTGCAGCCTCTTGTTGACTCACGCCAGTCTGCTTCCCTTCTCGCACTACAGCAGGTTGGCTAGGGTGTACCGGTAAACACGGGGTCAAACTGGCCCTCTTTTATGAGCACTATAGGTGTTGCCAACAACTTGGGCTAGCCTCGTTGCCTCCGGCCTCCTTGCTCCTGAAGACTCATGACAATGTGGGGTTTCTTCCTCAGAGCCTAGATTCGAGTGACATAGGGAAGAAAGAACCTGCTTTCATGTTGTGGTCATCTCCCCTCATCCAGACCTTTGTAGAACTGCATGTAGAACCTAGGAGTAATGATCACCAAGGCTATAAGACAGCCGATGTTGGATATGGAATGAGGTGAAGGGCCTGTAAAAGATGAAGGAGAAGGTGGGGATGCGGATCACAGTCTCTCGGTGACGTGTGAAGACTAGGTTGGGGAGTATGAATGAAAAGAGGGCCTGGTCTCCTTCATCACACCTCAGAATCCAACAAATTGGGGGGTCATTCAACTGCTCTTTCACCTAATCCTTCTTCTTCCTTTCACCCTCTGCGATCTTCCTCTACAAGCTGCTACTGACGATGAGAAGTATGAGCGGGGAACTCCTCTAAAGACGGTAGATCAAACCAGTCGCTCTGGATCTAGTAAAACAAACTTAAGCACGTGGACACTATCAAATAGGTTTGTTTCCATCAGCTCCATAGGCCTCAGATCTTGAAGACCAGTCTGTGCTTTTGACCACTTCCCAGCCACTTCACGTTCAAAAACCACATGAACAAAACTTCCTTATAATAATAGTGGGCCATTGTCTCATGCTAACATTTGATTAATTTTCTTTTTTATTTTAAACCTCAATAGAGTTTCATAGGAAATAGCTTTGATCGTATAATTTTAATCAGTGATTCCACGTGGTGTAGTTCAACTTTTATACAAATGAGGCACCCAAACTCTATTGTTGATCCTTCAAATTCTTTAGTCCAAAACGTACGTATCTAAAGATATTTAACTTAAATATACATGAATCGACCTCTAACCTCATCGACACATGCTTAATTTGACCATATACATATCATGATACGTAAATAAACTATTTTGGTCCATGCTCGTCTTCAAGAAATAATTTGGGTTTAAATCCTAAAATCAGAGTCATCACATTCACCCCAGCTTATATAGAATTTCATCCTCAAAATTCAACATTCTCAAACTGAAGGTGATCTTAAGGAGTCTCTACTATCTTTAGGCCACATGTTTAGGTGACAATCATTTCATAGTTTTTAATGCACCCTAAGTTGCAATCTTAGGATTTGTATCCTCTACGGGTACCCACACCACCTTCTATAGGTTGAAGAGTCATTTCATGTCTTAGTCATAACATCACATTCTTATATTTTAGAATTTGCATCCACATAGCCCCTTAAGGATAAGGGTTTTATTCATACATATGAAGCTAAGAAGGTATCACTCAAGGTTTCATATTTCACCCTACTAATCATACAGTGATGTCAATGTTTCCTTCCATCATTTATTCAAATTATCAGACTTAACATCTTTAATGTGGTTTATGATCAACAACATGCTTGGATTTCAGCATTACAGGGTTTGATCTTCGTTTATATATATTAGGGTTTTCATTCTATTTGTGAGAGTTATCCTCAAACTTAGAAGAATAGATATAGAAGGATTGAGGTAACACTATATTTTGTGATCATATAATCTATGATCCAAGGATATATTTATTTAAAGATCATGATTTTAGAGTTATATTTTTCATATATGATAAGTAGGGAAGAGAATATATTTAGTTAACATTCCATTCTTTCAAACTTATATATTTCATGTATGGTATAGACGGAAAGATAATATACTAATTCAATTTTATCATGATTTCAAACTTGGATAGTACATGTATGACATAGGAAGGGAATATAGAATAGGTCAAACTTATATGATTGACTCCTTATAAATAAATCATCTATATAGCTCAAGTGAGGTTTCTAGTATAATATATCAAGAAAGAGAAGTGGGAGGAATCATGTTTATGAGTATCTTATGCCCAAGGCATTTTACTCTTAGAACCAGAGTTCATATATCACCTCACTTGCAACTAATGATGGGATTCACAAAGATATGTCACTCAAGATAGGACCTAACTCAATCAAACGAATTGACTTTCTCATTACGAGTCACATATCCATCATTTTGTTTTACCCAACTCTCACATCTAGAATTTAGACCAAATGTCTGAATCATACATAAGGACTCAACTCGTCTACTCAAGAGTAACCCAGCTTAGGACACATCATTCACGTACATCTTATAATTTTCATATATTGTGGGGTAGGTCCTATGACCCTCTCCCTATGGGTCTCACTCTCTGTAGAGTTCACCACATATATTGTCCTAACACTGGAGGTCATCCTTTTTAAAAGAGCTTGAGGATCATGCATATTCAACCTTATCTTAACCTAACTCATCGTAAGTAAAAGAGAGTATGTACTTCCATTATCTAGACTTATCTTAGAATATCTAAAATTGGATTCAGCTCATATACAACTTAATTCTTTATAAGCAAATTATACCATTAAGATCAAACTTAGATAAGATTACACATGCTTATTTCATGCATAAATCAATCATCTACTCTAATCGTCACATATTCAATAAGGCTCTAGACATCTAATCTAGATCTACTCTCTCTTCTAGACTGATGTCACACCCTTTCACTCAGGTTACATGTACACTAACTACTGTCCAGTATGAGGGACACATTTTTATATTTACATATATATAATAAAATATTATATATTTTTTTCTCTGAGAAATAAGATGTCAGAGAAAACTGTAGAGGCTCGAGCCGATTGGAAAAACAAAACCAAATCAGTAAAATGAGTGTCCCACGCACAGTAGATAGTCTAGTGTCATGTAACCTAGTAAAATGGTGAGAACATGGTGTAGACTAGTGTAGCTACCCAATACATATGAGCTATATATGGAAAGGGTTTCACACACTTGTCTAAACCTAGTTCTCGAACATCTAGGTTCTAACCTAGAGGCTAAGTCAAACCTTATTCCTATAGAATAACTTACTAAGTTTCTAAGATTTAAGGTGAACGGTGAGGTTTAGATTATATTTCATGGTGAGCAATTGTTAGGTGTAGCTATTGTTCATGCTCTGATACCAACTGTAACGTCCCCGGATTTCCTCCGTCTCGAGACTTAGAAGGCCCGAGAGGATGAATCCAAGAATGTTAGGCAATTGTTTCAGAGAGCGATGTGGACGCATAATACGCATACATGAACCTTTAAATTTGATGCATACACCATAACATTCTCAACATTCAACATGTATATTAATTACAAAATGAACTATTACAGATTACATTTACACATTGAATAGAAAATTACACAGTCTAAACATGTATGCTAACCAGGATACCAGACAATAGGTAACATGAACAACTTGCTCACACCCTGTTCTTTTATCCCATTCTAGCTCTGGACCTAGAAAAATATGAGAAAAAAAATCATCAACAAAAGTTGGTACGTGGAATTAAAAGCTATACTATGTTGGCATATAATATACTCAAAATTGAAGAGAAAGAAAACGTTACTTAAAGGTGGAAAAGTAGGTAATCCAAAGTTATTATCCACATTTAGAATGAATATGCATTACTATGGTGGACTTAGCACAAACATAAATGGTGGGCCCTTCCCCGTGTACCTTGTACTCTAGGGATCTCCCCGTATACCGTGTACACTAGGGAGGTGCTAGTCAACATTAAAGCTTTCCCTCTCTAATAGGGACTTTAATGAGCACCACTAGTAACTACATTTCATTTATCCTCATTTATGTTCTTTTATGTTCAAGGTGGAAAATTGTCAATATACATACATCTACATCCAACAGTGTATTTCAAATACAAGAAAGCAAGTACATATATTTAACATCCTACAAATCTAGTCATATAATTATATCCACATACCTGAGTTTAGATATTCCTCACATATCCATGATCATCTAGATAATCTAGTCATCACCTGATTAATAACAATTAATCATCATTAATACAATGTTCACCATTATTAATGATATTTTAGGTCCAAATTAGGGTTTTTCCCAAATCTAGGTGTCGCTGATCTAAAATGTGTCTTTGGTATTTTTATAGTGATCCAGATGTCATTCTAAGGGTCTGGTTCAATTTTCATAATTTTCTGATGATTAGTCTATTTTCTAGAATTAAAATGAGGTTAAAAGCATCTAAATAGTCATTAATACAAAATGACCTACTATTTAGAAATGTTATTCAGATCAGAGTTTATATTTAGCATACACATGATGTTAGAGTCTAACAATATTTTTCTAAGTTTTATATCCATCCTTTACTAATTATTCTAGTAAATTAACCCCAAAAAGGAGCATTACTCTCCAAATTAGATACCACCAGTAATAAAGCCCCAAAAAGTCTGATTTAAGATTTCATAATAAAGTGGACAATTTTCTGAATCTATTGGTATTTTTGGGGAGTTAATTGGGCACTGGATCTATTTTCTATCTTTTATAAAAGATAAAGACACATTTTGGGATTTTAGATTGTATTTACATTTTTGGGATTTTCTTAGCCGTTGGATTCCCTGACCTGATCTCCTAGATGACGCCACATAGCCCACTAGGAAGCACGCGGTCCTTGCTTGGCTGAGATTTGAGTCGGTAGACTGTTGGATTGAACCGCTTGGTTCATTGACTAATGACCCGACCGATCTCCCTCTCTTCGCGTGCGATCTGCATCGCATAGGAGTCCCCTTCTAAGCCGGCGCCGCCACACTACAAGGAAGCGTTCAGAGTCTCGTTGTCCCCTTTCCATCCAAAGATGGCGCTGCCGACCTCCTAGAACTCCTACGTAAAGCTTCGGCAACTCATCTGTAGAAATGGCTTCGATGATCACTGAAACACCACCAACGGCGTTGCAGCCTCTCGCTGACTCGTACCAGTCTGCTTCCCTTCTCGCACTGTTGTAGGTTGGCTAGGGTGTACCGGTAAACGCGGGGCCGAATTGACCTTCTTTTATGAGCACTATAGGTGTTGCCAACAACCTGGGCTAGCCTCGTTGCCTCCGGCCTCCTTGCTCCTAAAGACTCATGACAACGTGGGGTTTCTTCCTCGAAGCCTAGATCTGAGTGACGTAGGGAAGAAAGAACTTGCTCTCATGCTATGGTCATCTCCCCTCATCCAGACCTCTGCAGAACTGTGTGTAGAACCTAGGAGTAATGATCTCCAAGGCTATAAGACAACCGATGTTGGATATGGTAGGAGGTGAAGGGCCTATAAAAGATGAAGGAGAAGGTGGGGATGTGGATCATAGTCTCTCGGTGACGTGTGAAGACTAGGTTGGGGAGGATGAACGAAAAGAGGGCCTGGTCTCCTTCATCACGCCTCATAATCCAACAAATTGGGGGGTCATTCAACTGCTCCTCCACCTAATGCTTCTTCTTCCTTTCACCCTCTGTGATCTCCCTCTGCAAGCTGCTACTGACAATGAGAAGTATGAGCGGGGAACTCCTCTAAAGACGGTAGATCAAACTGGTCGCTCTGGATCTAGTAAAACAAACAAAAGCACGTGGACACTATCAAATAGGTTTGTTTCCATCAGCTTCATTGGTCTCGGAGCTTGAAGACCAGTCTGTGCTTTTGACCACTTCCCAACCACTTCACGTTCAAAAACCACATGAACAAAACTTCCTTATAATAATAGTGGGCCATTGCCTCATGCTAACATTTGATTAATTTTCTTTTTTATTTTAAACCTCAATAGAGTTTCATAGGAAATAGCTTTAACCGTATAATTTTAATCAGTGATTCCACGTGGTGTAGTTCAACTTTTATACAAATGAGGCACCCAAACTCTATTGTTGATCCTTCAAATTCGTTAGTCCAAAGGTATGTATCTAAATATATTTAACTTAAATATACATGAATCAACCTCTAACCTCATCGACACATGCTTAATTTGACCATATACAAATCATGATACATAAATAAACCATTTTGGTCCATGCTCATCTTCAAGAAATAATTTGGGTTTAAATCCTAAAATCAGGGTCATCACAATGACTAATGAGATTTTATCATCAACCAACACATGCTCTAGTCTTATGTATTATTGGTGTCTATTACCTTCCACAGTAACCTTCGACTAGGGACATAACAAGAATGCAAGTACTCTTATCATACATATGATCTAACTATTCAGGTCCTAGACGTAAAGACATACGACATCGAGTAACATCATTCTTCAGACATCTATCATGTTATACCATTATCTCATAATTGAATAAACATATAGACGAAGATTGCCTTTAATAGTAATCAAATTTCTTACAAGATATGACACTACAATAATCATATGATTAACTTTCTGGGCATACATACCAATACGACATACTCGACAACTAGGGTAAAATGGGAAGGAAAAATTTTCCATTCCACTACACTACCTTCTTGAAAATCTTATATGATTCTCACTCCACCTATGTATGAACATCCTCTAGACTCCCATAAATTGACCCTCAGGACTTGATCTTCTCTAAGGATTCATCATTTAGACTTCACCCTACATGAGATAGACCCATTTTACCATCCCATTGTGGGTCGCAAGGATGTTTCTCAATGCACAAAGATCCTATATAAAATATTAGGTTTGTCCATTTTCATTAAGTATCTTATCTCAATTTAAATCTTATGCAATGTCAACAATATAATAATAGTAAATAAGTAAAACTCAAGGAAGAGTATGAAAATATGCTTAACAGTTAACCATCAATAATCATTCAATCTTAATTCAAGCCTCAACATGCCATGATATTGTAACATTCACATTAGCTTTTTCTCAAGACCCAAATTCAATACTTGACCCCATCTCAAGGCCACATAATCCAAATTCTTCCATAGTACAATAATAATAGTCACAACAAAATCACCCAACAATTTTGTAGATCTAGATGAAATTCTTTCAGTCTTTACTTTAAGACCTAAAAAGGATAGTGCATCTTTTAGAAAAGCGGTTATTATAGTAGTGACAGTAGGTTGTTTTACCAAGTTCTTCTTGTGCATATGATCTGAAGGTTCTTACAAAAGACTGATTTAGTCTAAAAAGGGAGAGAAAATCAAGGTTCTACTTGTTTTAGGATAATTCCACCAATTTGAGACATACATTCAGCCAAGATATTATGAACCAAGTTTTTTTCTTATAGAACTTACACTTATAATGAGATAAATGAAAAATAGCAACCTATATTAGGTCTAATTTTGTATCTCCCTTGCAGACTTAGCCTCACATGATGAAAGCAACATATTTCATAAGTAAAAGGTAAGAAAAATTAGAAGGAAGAATATGCAAAATATGTTCTACTCACTTGTTTAGGAGGTGCAAACAAGGAGAGAACTTTAATGTTTATGAATTTCTCATTGTAGAACATGATCTGACTTTTATCCAGCAAGATCTTGTTCCAATGTCAGATTTCTTTATCTCAAAAATCACCCATTGAGTTAAGAAGAAAAGAGGGTAAACCATGCTCAACTTTTTTCACTCAAATTGAACAAAAAAGAGAGGAATGAGAAGTGAAATTTAAGGAGATACAAAGATCCAAGAAAAATCAACCTTTAATCATGGAAAAGTGGAGGAAACTCAAAGTTTTAGTCTGAAATCCACAATAAAACACCTCCTCTATCTCCTTCACCAATGTTCACTCCTTGGTCATCGCTCTGGAGCTAAAGACAGTGGAAACCAATGGTGGAAATGGAGAAAAGTGAGAAACATAGTGTATCCACTTTCTTTTATATCTAACCCTCATTTGTTTGCTGAGAGTAAGACTGGTCAATGGAAATGTCCAAAAGAAAATTGGCAGACTGATGATAAGTGAGAAAATGACAAAACCAAGTTGTTCATTTTTTTTAACTTGATAGTTTGCACATGATCATCCTCAGTTCATTAAATTACAAAATCATCTTATCACTCAAGTTACTTCAATCAGATCGAACTCAAGTAATGAGTTAGCATGATTTCTAAAACTTGTTTAACTCGTGTACTTGATCGGGCATCTTCCTGGCCTCAATCAAGTTTAAGACTAACAGTGAATTACACTCATCAATGAAAAAAGTTATATATAAATTAGTTAGACCAAAAATATCTATAACTTTAATATTGTGTTATGCTGATCTTGACCGTGCTCATTGCTAAACTTGAGAGTTTTTGGACTATGAATCCTTCATAAAACTCTTCCATGGACATAGATAGATACATATTAACTTGGATAAAAACCTTCTTGAACTTGAACATGAACATGATTATGGTCTTGTCGAGTAGTGAATATCACTCAATATATACAAAAACACACTAAAATCATGCAAAAACACAATCTAGTTGAGTTTTTTTTAAATCACTATGGTCTTGAACTCATACAAGTTTAAGCTACCTTGCCTATGTTCAGGACCAAATATCCCATATTCAAGGACCTAACTCACATTAAGTTAAAACTTCTTATTTAGTAAAAAAGGAACCATTTACTTAATTAAAAGTGCAACCATGCAAATCAATGTTTCTAAACATGCTAAGTTACTTAGAGTTTGAGCATATAAGTCTATCTCATTGTGAAGCATTCAGCTAATTAATTAATTTATTATAGATTCTTTATTTTCTATAAAGATTATCATTTCATTTCTAAGATTCTCCCCAACTTAGGATGCTTCATATTCCTTTAACCTGAACCATACATTGGTAATTTGTCAAGGTCATAACTTACAGTTTCATATTACCTTAAAATAAATAAGATTTAGATTAATTTGGGGCCCATCTAGGGTTTAAGTATAACCTAGATTTGGGTTATTACAAATTCACTTCCTCTTAGAAAGTTTTGTCATCTAGACTCAAAATAACTCAGGATGACTTCTAATCATCTCACTCTCCAGTTCCTATGTTGCTTATTTACCATTAAGATACTTCCAAAGCACTTGAAGGAAAGGTATTTTGTGATTCCTAAGTTGCTAAACCTTTTTATCCATGATTTTTACTGGTCCTTATTTATAAGTGCCATTATCTACCAATTGTACATCAATTTTTGTAAAAATCTATGTGGTCTCTTGGTGACACTTGCTTAGCATAGATAGTGAAAGGCATCATTTACCTATTGCAAATCTAGTAGTAACTCATAACTTGTAGGCAACTCTTCCTACTTTATCTATAATAGTATAACCACCAACATATCTAGGGGTCAACTTAATATTCCTTCAAAGTCTAAGAAAATCCTTTTAGGGTGAAACTTTCAAAAATACTTTATTTCTAACCTTAACTCCAAAGTCCTTTTCCATATATCAACATAACTCTTCTTTGTGTATTATGCATATTTGAATGGTTTCATTATTGCTTCAAATCTTATTTGTAGACTATTGAACCAGAATAGGACCAATTAATTGCTTCTTTCCTATTTCATACCAACATATTGGCAATGAATAGTTCAATAATTCATAAGGTGCCATTCGTATATTATATTGGTAAATATTGTTGTATGCAAACTCTATTAGACTCACATGCACACCTAAACTTCTGAAACTATAAAATACATTCCCTAAACATGGATTTTAGCACTTGAATCATACTTTCCTCACTGTATATTAGTCTAAGGATGAAAAATTGGACCAAAGTTAAGCTTCTAACCATGGATGCATGTAGTTTATCTTTGAGCCTAGAAGTAAATTGTGGTCTAAATCTGGTATTGTTATTATAGTAACCCCATGCAATCTGATTATCTCATTTATAAAAATATGTGCTAACCAGTGAATTACATAGGTAGTCTTTGGTTGTACAAAAGTAGTTGATCTTCTCAATCTACCAACAAAAACCTATAAGGAGTAAGAACATCTTGGTGTATGTGATAGCCCTACTAAAAAGTCTATTTTCATGTGATTGCATTCTCATTTTGGCATAGGTGCATATTACAAAATCCCTTATGGTTTCTTGTGTTTTGCTTTTACCTATTGGCATACTACACAATGTGCCATGAACTATGTGAAATTCCTTTCCATGCCCATCCACCAATACAATTCTTTGAAATCATGATATATCTTTGTACTTCTTAAATACATATCGTACAAAGAAGTGTGTGACTTTCTAAACTATCTCCCTTAATCTTGATTGATCTGACACGCACAACCTTCCCTAAAATCATACGAGGTTGTTGTCTAAAAAGTGGAATCGTTCTTGCTTCCCTCTTGTATATCCCTTATAATCCTTTGAATCTCAAGGTCTACTCGTTTTTGTTGTACTTATGCCCTAGGGTTGGATCAATCTGTATTTGTATGAAAAGCACTCCCCCACTTGCTATATTCAACTATGTATTCATGTCCATGAGGTTTAAGAACACCTCTTTTATTTTACAAGTGAAAACTGACACTCCTTTTGTATAGAAATATGATGAATTACAGCTCAATGCCTCTACAATCACATTGGCCTTACCACATTCCTAGTAAATTACACACTCATAGTCTTTAATTATATCAAATAATATGTATTATCAAGGCCAAATTCTTATGAGTAGTAATATAATTCAAGATCTTATGATTAATATACTCAAGAAGGTTCCCCATAGAGTAGTTGTACCAAGTGTTAAGGGATAATAGAAGTACACCTAGATCTATGTCCTGAGTCAAGTAAAAAGGGAAATTACCATTCAAACATACATAAGTACACACCCTGACTCTTTTCTTGAAGCATGATGGTATACTATGAAGTCCTTACCATTCTTAGGTAATTATAAAATTGGTGATGCAATCAATCTATTTCTCAAAACAAAAATGATATTCTCACACTACTCCTTCCACACAAAAGTTGCCTCTTTCCTTGTGCATAACATTGTTATAATATTTGAGTATTGAATTTTGTGTCTATAATCTCCTACTAATCTTAAGAAATGAAGACATAGTTGGAGTCTTAGGTTTCTCACATTCTATCCCTAACTCAACCTTCTTGGGATATACATAATCTGTAATGACCCCGCCTCCTGGTAACCCCCAATTAAGGGAGACCAAGAGATCAGAGCCATTATCCCCATTAACAGGATCAAAGGTTCGACAAATAATCAATAATTATCAAATTTTACCAACTAAACTAAAATCTAGTATAAAATAAAACCTTGCATACCTTTTTAAAACTTTGGTAAGCTACTCTATCCACAACCTGGATTCATTCTATCTAATCCTCCTTGTACTTTATTTCTTATTTCCAAAATGTGTCACTTTACTGTTTGTTCTTTCAATTGTTGTACCTAAAACACCGACAAACAAAACGTCGGTCAGCATATAGGAATATGCTGGTATGTGGAAACAACCAAAATTTCACAAGTATGGCTAACAATTTAATTATCACAATCAGGGTAATTAGCAAACCAATTTACATTTTCAATAGGTCATTCTCCACTGCTTTTGCCCTAACCCTGGAATACCCCTCTAGGGTTTCTCTTTTGCCATTGACTTAAGGCCACCTTCTCAATCCTGAGCTTTGTGCCTGGGGGTCACCTCTCATGGTGCCCCATAGTCATGCAACATAGACCACCTTCTCATTCCCGAGCTTGGTGTCTGGGGTCACCTCTCATGGTGACCATTGGCCTACCCTCTTGGGCCTGACCTTTATGGCATCATACATCAGGGTGGCATGTAGGTGCGAGAATACACATATATTTATAATTGTGATAACCATAGTGACTTTATAATTACAGTACGAACATCCAAACTATTTAGTTTCATTCAATGTGATTAACCATCCGGGAAACCTTCGAGAAAACTAATGTGATTAATCATAATTAACCACATACCTATTAGGATGAATCGAGATAGAATAGTCCAATCAATCAAGACATCCAATCAAGCAAGTACAAGATTCCTGAAATTACATCCAATTCCTTTTTATCAAAATCTATTCAAGCCATCTTGCTACTCAAGGTTTCTATTCCTTTTTGGATTTCTACCTCTTTTAGGGTTTACTTTGTAATTAGGGTTTTTTCTTCATTTTACTCTTTTAAACCCTAATTTCTCATCCATTCTTCGTGAAAGTTATTAAGGTTACCTTTTAATAACGTATAACCTTAATTTTAGAAAAAGCAAAATTAACCATCAATTAAGTCCATTAAGCCTCTTTTGCATTAAAGCTACCATTTTTATCCTTTTAATCCATGACAATATCATTATGCTTATTTATCATCAATTCGTAGTTCATTATGGTCTAATTCACATATGAACTGTATTTGTCATTAATTCTACCTTTTATTCATTAGAAAATCCTAATTACTACATTAAGGATATTTATCCACAATTAGAAACCTTTATTGGTACGACCCCACCTTTCGGTAACCCCAAATTAAGGGAGACCAAGAGGTTGAAGCCGCACCCATAAATTCTGGATCAAAGGTTCGACATATAACCAAAAACAATTATTAAATTCTAACAGACTATACTGAAAATTGGTAATAAAATTTTTGCATACCTTAGAAAAGTTTGGAATAAACTAAACTTCTAACCATAGCTGAACTATTCTAACTAATTCCTCCTTATTCTTTAATTCTTGATTACACAATGTGTCGCTTTACTGTTTGTACTTTTGAGATTTGTACCTAAATCGCCGACAAACAAAATGACAGTCAGCCGAAGCTGGTATGTGGAGGAAATAGATAATGTTCAACTATGTTAACAATATAATCATTCAATTAATCATTTAACAATCAAGACTACATTTTAAGACATACAACTCAATCCATACATATTCTCGAACTCTAGGTTGTCCCTGCAGTGGACATGGATATCACCTCTCTTTTAGGTAATAGAGTCGCATGGCACTACCCGAAGATAGCCCAATATCTAACTCAATGTGACTTGATGGTCCTACCTCATTGGTAGCCATGTACTAAGTCATCCATAGACCTGATGGACCTACCCAATAGGTAGCCATGCACTAGGTCATCCATAGACCTGATGGACCTACCCAATAGGTAGCCATGTACTAGGTCTTTCTCTAACCTGATGGACCTACCCATAGGCAGCCATGTACTAGGTCAGCTATAATGCCACAGAGAGAACCAGGATTTGAGTTTGTAGGCATATACATTATGTGATAGTCATAGTCACTTTATAATTGCAATATGAACATCCAAACAGTTTAATTGCATTCAATGCGATTAAACATCCAGGAATCCATCGGGAAACTAGAGCGGTTATTCATAATTAACCACATACCTTTGGTTGCAAATTTCAAGATAGAATCAAATATGTAGAGAAACCCAATCAACAAGCAATGAGGAAGAGAAATCCTGAAATAAAAGTACAATTTTCCTTTATTAATATTCATCCAATTTTCATCACATTACTTAGGATTTCAATTCCTATTTTAGGGTTCCTTTGGAAATTAGGGTTTTTACTTCTTCTGTCCTTATTATCATCCTTAATTTATCAAAACTACATAAAACCCCTAATTTATCATTGAATTTCCATTATTAAGCATCTGATTATCTTATCCCACAAAAATATGATTTTTATCTCCTTTTATCCCAAATTAGGGTTTCCATGTAAATTAACCTTCTTTTAGATATTACAACTCTAAATTAAGCACTTTTGCATTCAAATAGATAGTCAAACCACTTTTATCATCAATCAAGGTTAAACTTATCAATTTGACCTATTGATTTACCAAATTACACTCCTAATAATCAATTAGGGTTTCTTATCAATTTTTAATACACTTTATTAACAAATTAGGGTACTTTTGCAAAACAAAACAGAACTATGTTCTCAAATTATTTTTATCGGATTCCTCGTATTTTTCTATACAACTTTCATATACAAAGTTTTCCCATTAGACAATCCTAGTAATTTCTATCATTTTGGCAAGAAAAACCCTTTTTCTGGTTTATTTAGGAGAGAAACGAAATTACCATTTTTCCATAGCCATTTGATCGGTGCGCCTATGGTCCGCGCTCTGATACAACACTCACAGGCGATCGTCTCCACTAACGTGCTAGTGCGCGGGTTCTTTGGCAGCTGATCGTCAGATGCTCTGGGTCCACGGTGGATTCTGGATCAAACGTCCCGCGTCGAGGCGCCCCACTCAGCGCGCGATCTTCCTGAGATCGTTCGATCTCGCGCCGGCCCACCATGTCCCACGATCCTACGACTCCTGTAAGTCATCTCCTTCTTCCCTTGTTCTTCTTAACGTGACGGTGCCGCGACGACGCTCTCTTTGAAGCTCAGCTAATCGAGAGATGAAGAGGGATACGAACTTCCGAAAGCAGCCGTTCGAGTTCGTAGCGAGTCGAGGGACCGAAGGGTGCCCTTATATAGGCAGTGGGAGGTCCCTATTAGGGTTCCCAATCCCAGCCGCAACCCCAGTCCTATCCCAATTGGGCGTTTCGCGAGATTTGCTCAAAACCTGGTAAAACCAGGGTCTAGATCCTTCGTCAGGATATCCCGAATCTATTGGGACAAGAATCGGAAGTGCAGATGCACTTGATCGTGAGAAAAAGCGTGGGAAAGATTCCCCCTATAACGCAGAGTCTGCGTCTAACTGGGATTCTAACCGATGAGCAGTGCCCGTTGGATCTAAATCCAAGGGCTCTCTTCACTTGCGCTTGATCAAAGGGAAACAAATTCCCAATTAATATTGAATTATATTCCTAATTCAAAGGCAACTTGGAAAATTCATAACTCCCAAATGGTAACTCCTTTTTACTTCAAATTTTGAGGGAAACTCAATTATAGTTTTATCTTCCATACTACAAAATTTGAAGTCATTATCTTAAAAGTAACATCCCTTTTCTTGGTTTGCAAGTTATCCCTCAATTACTCATATTTTCCATGTCTTTTCTATTTCTTTTATTATTATTTTCCAATTCTGAGTTCCTTGAACCCTAAGGAATCTATTAACTAGAAATCCTATTTTTTGGGAAATCATTCCTTATCCTTTTGTTCTTATTTCTTTTATTTCTTTATGTATTCTTTAAATCCTTTTCTTTTTCTCCTTCAATTGGGCTCAATGGCCAAAAAGGCCCCATAAGAAAACATACAAGCTATCAAACACAAAATCCATTCAAATTAACTCATCACATCAACCATGGATTTCATTTATCTTTAAAAAGGAGATTCACAATTTCATTATATATTTTTGGAAAACTGGGGTTATAACATCCTCCCCTCCTTATAGGAATTTTGCCCTCAAAATTCAACAATCAAACAAACAAATCAGGATATGCTTTTTCCATGTCCGTCTTTAGATCCCATGTGGACTCATCCTCTCCATGGTGTTTCCAAAGAACCTTTATCATCTCTATATTCTTATTCCTTATCTCTTTTATCTTAGTATCTATAATACGGAAAGGTAACTCAGGATAAGATAGCTTTCCTTGAAGCTCAATAGGTTCAATGCTCAACACATGGATCAGATCTTGCACATATCGCTTCAGATTGGACACCTGAAACACATCATGCATCATACTTTATTGAGGGGGTAACGCCAAACGATAAGCCACCTCACCAATCCGTTCTAATACCTCAAACAGACCCACATATCGGGGACTCAACTTTCCTCTGTTCTTAGCTATAGCTCGGAGCAGTCGGATTTTCAGAAAAACATGCTCTCCCACAGTGAAATGCACATCAGTCCTCTTCGCATCAGCATACGACTTTTGTCGATCCTGGGCTCTCTTTAGCCTTTGCCTGATCAAAGTGACTTTATCAGCATACACTTGGAGTTCATCTGACCTCAACAAGGTTCTCTCACCAACATCATCCCAGTGAAGTGGTGACCGACACGGTCTCCCGTATAGAGCTTCATATGGAGGCATCCTGATACTGGCTTGGTAACTGTTGTTGTAAGCAAAATCTGCTAAAGGTAAGTATTGCTCCCATGATCCACCCCAATCGAGTACACAAGCTCTCAATAGATCCTCTAATGTCTGGATTGTCCTTTCTGACTGTCCATCTATCTGGGCGTGATAAGCGGTACTGAACTTTAACCTTGTACCAAGCTCCTCTTGAACCTGCTTCCACAGTTTGGAAGTAAACTTCAGATCTCTATCAGATATGATGGAACTGGGTACGCCATGTAAACACACTATCTCTCAAATGTACAACTCAGCTAAATCTGACACCTTGGCAGTGGTTTTCAGTGCAAGGAAGTGGGCTGACTTGGTAAGGCGGTCCACCACAACCCATATCGCATCATGACCTCTCTTGGTCCGGGGTAAACCCACCACAAAATCCATAGTGATCTGATCCCATTTCCATTCTGGAATCTCTATAGACTGTAAAAGTCCACCGGGTCGTTGATGTTTAGCCTTCACCATTTGGCACGTAAGACAACTGGCCACATAAGCTGCAATGTCTCTCTTCATTCCTGGCCACCAGAAAAACCTCTGCATGTCCTTAAACATCTTGGTAGTCCCTGGGTGTACTGTGTACTTGGAACCATGAGCCTCTCATAAGATGCGTTCTTTCAGTGGTGAGTCTTCAAGAATCCATATATGATTCTCGAATCTGATCCCTCCATCTACTCCCAAAGAAAGGTGGGTTTGAGGCTTCTTCATCAAGCCCCTCATCTTGTCAAGTTCCCCACTGGCCAACTGTGCTGCCACAATTTCACTCAACAATTCAGACTATATCTGGATGTTGGCCAATCGAACTCGATCATCTAACGGTTGAGGAGACCATTTCACCAGCTCTTCTAAGCTCTTCCACTGACTGGACAAAACAGCTGCACACCTGAGCTATTTTCGACTTAAAGCATCTGCTACAACATTCGCTTTCCCCAGATGATAGGCAATGGTAAAGTCATAGTCCTTCATGTACTCCATCCATCTTCATTGTCACAGGTTTAAGTCTTTCTGTGTCAGAAGGTACTTTAGGCTCTTATGGTCAGTGAAGATCTCAAAAGTAGCAACATATAGGTAATGCCGCCAAATCTTCAAGGCATGAATGATAGCATCCAACTCTAAGTCATGCGTTGGGTAATTCACCTCATTAGGATTGAGTTATCGGGAAGCATATGCGACCACATGTCGATTCTGCTCCAACACACAGCCAAGACCCATTTTGGATGCATTGGTGAAGATCATGAAACCCTCATTGCCTGATGGTAGAGTCAAAACTGGTGCAGTGGTCAACTTTTCTTTCAGTTCCCGAAAACGAGTCTCACAAACATCAGACCACACAAACTTCACATCCTTTCGAGTCAACATGGTCAAGGGCAAGGCAGTCTTTGAGAAATCTGCAATGAAACGCCGATAGTATCCTGCTAACCCCAAGAAGCTTCAGATATCGGAGGGGTTCTTCGATGTAGGCCAGTCTCGAACTGCTGACACCTTGGCGGGATCCACTGCGATTGTTCCTCCTGAGATGATATGTCCAAGGAACATGACTCGATCTATACAAAACTCACATTTTGAGAATTTCCAATAGAACTTCTACTTTCTTAGGATATCAAGGACTTTACTTAGGTGGTCTCGGTGTTGTTCTAAGTCATTGGAATACACTAATATGTCATCTATGAACACTATGACAAACGAGTCAAGGAAGGGTTGGAACACACTATTCATAAGGTTCATGAACACACTAGGTGCATTGGACAACCCAAAAGGCATAACCACAAACTCATAATGGCCATATCGTGTTCGAAAAGCTAT
Organism: Alisma plantago-aquatica; assembly: GCA_963693085.1. Lineage (NCBI taxonomy): Eukaryota > Viridiplantae > Streptophyta > Magnoliopsida > Alismatales > Alismataceae > Alisma > Alisma plantago-aquatica. Next base: position 785,614,456 of record OY856413.1, read on the forward strand.
TTTTGGAATGTCCTCACTCTTGACTCTCAACTGATGGTAACCCGATCTTAAGTCAATTTTGGAAAAGATTCGAGTAGACTTCAACTGGTCAAATAGGTCATCTATTCGGGGTAAAGGGTATCTGTTCTTAATGGTAGCTTGGTTGATCATCCGATAGTCTATACACATACGGAGTGAGCCATCCTTTTTCTTTACAAAAAGGACTGGAGCTCCCCATGGTGATGTGCTATGGCAGATAAAACCCTTGTCTAGCAATTCCTGCAATTGTTTCTTCAACTCGAGCAACTCTACAGGGACCATTCTATAAGGTTCATGTGAAATAGGGCTTATTCCTGGAGCTAGCTCTATGGAAAAATCCACCTCTCTCTCGGGAGGAATCCCAGGTAGATCATACGGAAAAACATCTGCATAGATCTTGACTACCTCTATTTCCTCTAAGGGTTGCACCTTGGGTTCGGGCTCGGTAACAACTGCTAGGAAAGCTTGACAACCTTTACTCATCATCTTTTCTGCCTTCAAGGATGACACATACAAGCTGGTGGTGGCATCTTTCCTACCTCTAATGACAAAAGGTGGGTGACCTGGTTCCTTAATGACCACTTTCTTTTCCCTACAGTCAATATGGGCCCTATAGGTATAAAGCCTATCCATTCCAATGATCACATCAAAATCATTCATGTCAAGAAGGATAAATTTTGTAGGAAACTCATGATCTCGATATTTCATAGGTATCACCGTAGTTTTCAAAAGAGAGGTAAAGATTCGACCACTCGGGGTTGTAACATCTAAGACATATCCTAAATCCTTGATATCCAAACAAAGCATAGATGCAAGATTCCTCGAAATGAAAGTATTAGTAGATCCAGAGTCAAATAATGCTTTTACATTATGTCCCATGACTTCAAGCATGCCTACATCATTTGTCATCATACATTAGACCATTACATGCTTAACTTTTAAAACATAAAGAGAAACTCTAAGGGTTATTACCCTCAATCAACCGATTAGCATTAGCTTGAGCTTCTTCATTGTCAATAGCGAACACTCGAGCTTGTCTTCTTTCTCTATCAGGTGGGGCCACAGCTACAGGTGGGGCTGCTACTGGTGGGGCTTCCACTGGACCTGGTCCTTTTGGTGCTGGTAGGGGACAAGCAGCCAGGATATGCCCCTCTTGCTGACAACGAAAGCATACCTTCTTCTTGTGGCGAAACTCACCAGGATGCCATTTCCCACAAGAGTGGCATCGCAGTCGGTTGTTTTCTGGATGGGGTTTTCCTTTTCCTTCATGTCTTCCTTTGGCTTGATGACGTCTTGGACCCTTCTTATGATGATTCTTTTGACCTCGGGTTCCCTCAGTGAAACCCAAATACCCCTTGGGTGGAAGCTGAGCAGGCATCATAGTCCTTTCCATGTCTAAGGCAGTGTTGTAAGCTTCTACGAAGGTTTTAGGTTTGCTTGCCATCACATGATGCTTGAGGGTAGGGTGAAGACGCTCTATGAAGTTATCCACCCTCCTTTCCTCATCCATCTTGTACCCAAAATGTTCCAGGATTCGAAACTTGCGCCCAAAGTCTGCCAAAGAGGAATTTACTTGAGTAATGTTAGTGAATTCCCTTTCCTTTTCCTTCTTAGCTGCAACAGGGACAAATCTGGAAGTGAAGATAGTCTCGAAATCAGCCCATGCCATTGGTTCCTCAGTCAGATCTCGGCCCGTGATGTGAGTCTCCCACCATATCTTAGTTGCTCCTTCCAGAAGGTGAGCAGCAAAGAGGACCTTCTTGCTTGGCTGTACTTCAAGCATGCGGAAACCATTCTCTATTGCAAGTATCCAGGCTTCTGCTTTATTAACCACCTCAGTCTTATCTTCTCCCCAGAACTTTTCTATGTTCAGCTTGACAAAGTCTAGGATGGTGGCTCCCACACGTGGACGAACATGGTATGGCTCACCATTCTCAGCTCTAGCTATGTCTCGAAGGGCCAAAGCATTAATAGCCTCTGTCAACTTCCTCTGTTGCTCCATCCACAAGGTATCAGGGGTATGGATCATCATGGTCGGTTCTGGATTATCGGCTTGGTCCTCATCCATCTTGGCTTCTTCCTCATATTGCTCTTCATATCCTTTCTCTTCTTCTTGGTTCAGGTTACTAAATGGTACCGGGTTAGGGTTAGGGACCTCATGAGTGACTTCTTCAGGCCTCTTCCTCTTCTTAGAGGATCCACCATCATGGTTCCTATTTCTCTTTTCAGAAGACTCCTTTCCTTTACGGGGAGGCCAAACACTCCTAGCCGGATTCCCAGAGCCCTCAGGAATAGAAACAGTCTTTGTTCGTGCCATCTACATAAGCATAACAAACAAACCTTTAGTTTATCATTTAAATTAGATATACTTATGTTCAGTGATATCTCATTACATATCTTTTATTAATTTAATGGAGGATTCTTAAACCCTTATCTTACTTTCCCATACCACATGAGTGTGGATGAGAGAGAGAATCCTACTCTTAAAGCCTTAATAGAATATGTGATGAGAAGGGACGAATAAGATGAGAGAGTCCTAAAGGTATCTTATTTCGAATCATACCCTAAGACTTTGGCTAGGCAGTCACACGGATCCGGGAGTCCTCGTATTCCGACTAGCGGTGCGGAGGAAAATTTTGCCAGCCCCCGGTCATGATCCTTTTCTAGACACCTCCGTCTTTCGGATAATCCTCTAATAACTCCCTTGGGTTCTATGGAGTTTATAAAATTTAATAATTATTAATGGTTACATGAGGAAACTAGGCTCTGATACCAAATGTTACGATCCCACCTTTCGGTAACCCCCAATTAAGGGAGACCAAGAGGTTGAATCCGCACCCATAAATTCCGGATCAAAGGTTCGACATATAACCAAAAACAATTATTAAATTCTAACAGACTATACTGAAAATTGGTAATAAAATTTTTGCATACCTTCGAAAAGTTTGGAATAAACTAAACTTCTAACCATAGTTGAACTATTCTAACTAATTCCTCCTTGTTCTTTAATTCTTGAATTCACAATGTGTCGCTTTACTGTTTGTACTTTTGAGATTTGTACCTAAATTGCCGAAAAATAAAACGACGGTCAGCCAATGCTGGTATGTGGAGGAAACAGATAATGTTCAACTATGTTAACAATATAATCATTCAATTAATCATTTAACAATCAAGACTACATTTTAAGCCATACAACTCAATCCATACATATTCTCGAACTCTGGGTTGCCCCTGCAGTGGACATGGATATCACCTCTCTTTTAGGTAATAGAGTCGCATGGCACTACCCGAAGATAGCCCAATATCTAACTCAATGTGACTTGATGGTCCTACCTCATTGGTAACCATGTACTAAGTCATCCATAGACCTGATGGACCTACCCAATAGGTAGCCATGTACTAGGTCATCCATAGACCTGATGGACCTACCCAATAGGTAGCCATGTACTAGATCTTTCTCTAACCTGATGGACCTACCCATAGGCAGCCATGTACTAGGTCAGCTATAATGCCACAGAGAGAACTAGGATCTGAGTTTGTATGCATATACATTATTTGATAGTCATAGTCACTTTATAATTGCAATATGAACATCCAAGCAGTTTAATTGCATTCAATGCGATTAAACATCCGGGAATACATCGGGAAACTAGAGCGGTTATTCATAATTAACCACATACCTTTGGTTGTAGATTTCAAGATAGAATCAAATATGTAGAGAAACCTAATCAACAAGCAATGAGGAAGAGAAATCTTGAAATAAAAGTACAATTTTCCTTTTATTAATATTCATCCAATTTTCATCACATTACTTAGGATTTCAATTCCTATTTTAGGGTTCCTTTGGAAATTAGGGTTTTTACTTCTTCTTTCCTTATTATCATCCTTAATTTATCAAAACTACATAAAACCCCTAATTTCTCATTGAATTTCCTTTATTAAGCATTTGAATATCTTATCCCACAAAAATATGATTTTTATCTCCTTTTATCCCAAATTAGGGTTTCCATGTAAATTAACCTTCTTTTAGATATTACAACTCTAAATTAAGCACTTTTGCATTCAAACAGATAGTCAAACCACTTTTATCATCAATCAAGGTTAAACTTATCGATTTGACCTATTGATTTACCAAATTACACTCCTAATAATCAATTACGGTTTCTCATCAATTTTTAATACACTTTATTAACAAATTAGGGTAATTTTGCAAAATAGAGCAGAACTAGGTTCTCAAATTATTTTTATCGGATTCCTTGTATTTTTCTATACAACTTTTGTATACAAAGTTTTCCCATTAGACAATCCTAGTAATTTCTATCATTGTTGCAAGAAAAACCCTTTTTCTGGTTTATTTAGGAGAGAAACAAAATTACCCTTTTTCCGTAGCCGTTTGATATGTGCGCCTATGGTCCGCGCTCTGATCCAACGCTCACATGCGATCGTCTCCACTAACTTACTAGCACGCGGGTTCTTTGGCAGCTGATCGTCAGATGCTCCGGGTCCACGGTGGATTCTTGATCCAACGTCCCGCGTCGAGGCGCCCCACTCAGCGCACGATCTTCCTGAGATCGTTCGATCTCGCGTCGGCCCACCGTGTCCCACGATCCTACGACTCCTGTAAGTCGTCTCCTTCTTCCCTTGTTCTTCTTAACGCGGCGGTGCCACGGTGGTGCTCTCGCCGGAGCTCAGCTAATCGAGAGATGAAGAGGGATACAGACTTCCGAAAGCAGTCATTCGAGTTCGTAGCGAGTCGAGGGACCAAAGGGTGCCCTTATATAGGAAGTGGGAGGTCCCTATTAGGGTTCCCAATCCCAGCTGCAACCCCAGTCCTAGCCCAATTGGGCGTTTCACGAGATTTGCTCAAAACCTGGTAAAACCAGGGTCTAGATCCTTCGTTAGGATATCCCGAATTTATTGGGACAAGAACCGGAAGTGTAGATGCACTTGATCGCGAGAAAAAGCGTGGGAAAGATCCCCCCTATAATGCAGAGTCTGCATCCAATTGGGATTCTAACCGATGAGCAGTGCCCATTGGATCTAAATCCAAGGGCTCTCTTCACTTGCGCTTGATCAAAGGGAAACAAATTCCCAATTAATATTGAATTATATTCCTAATTCAAAGGCAACTTGGAAAATTCATAACTCCCAAACGGTTACTCCTTTTTACTTCAAATTTTGAGGGAAACTCAATTATATTTTTATCTTCCATCCTACAAAATTTGAAGTCATTATCTTAAAAGTAAGTTTCCTTTTCTTGGTTTGCAAGTTATCCCTCAATTACTCATATTTTCCATGTCTTTTCTATTTCTTTTATTATTATTTTCCAATTCTGAGTTCCTTGAACCCTAAGGAATCTATTAACTTGAAATCCTATTTGTTTGGAAAATCATTCCTTATCCTTTTGTTCTTATTTCTTTTATTTCTTTATGTATTCTTTTAATCCTTTTCTTTTTCTCCTTCAATTGGGCTCAATGGCCAAAAAGGCCCAATAAGAAAACATACAAGCTATCAAACACAAAATCCATTCAAATTAACTCATCACATCAACCAAGGATTTCATTTATCTTTAAAAAGGAGATTCACATTTTCATTATATATTTTGGAAAACTGGGGTTATAACATTTATACTCAAATTACCTTAGAATCATCAAATCTTAACTTTATTCATGATTTTGAATAATTAAAGCCATTAAGAGTCGCATTTACCAATATTAAGGTTTCAAGGCCCATTAAAGCATATTTATGCATAAGAAACACTAAATTAAACTAATTATGTGCAAGGTACATCCTTCTTGTGTTTAATGTACCTTTTTACTATTAACAGGTTAATATCAACTTTAATCATCCATTAAACCCTACTAATCACATTAATCATCCCAAAATAGGGTTTCTTAATCATTAAAGTACTAAAGTTGATAACTTCAATTACTTTTCTAATTGCAATTAGAATCAGGCTTCAATTATATTTTTAATGGATTCTCCTCATTTTTCTGAGCAACTTTCATATTTTATGCATATCCACCCGAGCTACTATTAAGGAGATATGATTTTTGTAATAAAACCTTACTTGGGCCAATAGGGAGGTGCCACGTAGCCTTTATCATGCAACATTGCTTTGTAGCTAGTTTGGAAACATTTCAAAATGACGTTCATGTCCTTGGTTAAGTTTCCAGATATGTATACCCAGAGGGGTAGATCCATCTAAAACCTCCCCGTCGTCTTCCAGCTCGGGAACCCTACGCGGCCGTCAGCAGTAGTTGGTCGCAGGGTAGTTTACCCTCTCTCCAAGGCTAGAAACTCCCCAGAACTCGGTGCCCTAGCTCCGCCATTCCTCTGTGCACAGGGAGATACCCGTTGGGTCGCAGGTAGGGTGGTTGTTCAGGCCTTCTTGGTTCTACAACTCATGGCCAACCTGCATCCATACAATGGTCGTGTGTAAGATCCAGAGCACGGGGAAGATGACTACACTCCTCCATGGTGTCGTGGAAGTGTCGGGTCTCCATCATAATCTCTTCATGATGCCTGGTTGCTCTGGGGTAGCATTCTTCCCTTGATTAGGGTTTATATGCCAAAAACAAGAAGAAGAATAAGAAAAAGAAAAGGAGGGTATGAGGGATCTCTCTCCTGGACTCGGCCCAGGGCCCTCTCTTCTTTTATAGATGAGGGTAACAACACCCTACGATGCTTGCTCACGAAGAAATAAGGTTCTTTCTAACTAGGAATCCGATTCCTTCATGAAAAAGCAAGCTTCTCTCTCTTAATTATCCTTTTGATATTCTTTATTATTCAGATATTTAGGAATTTGAAAATCCTCTCCCTTGTTCTCTTTATTCTTGGCTTTTAATCCATTGGCCTCGAAATTATATTTCCTTAAACAAAACCACATAATCCATTAATAATGTATTCACATTATCTTCTTATTTTCTATTATTGGTATTTTCTCTTTCTTTTTCTTTATTGGGACTCCTTGGATCCCAAGAAACTCAAATATTTTGAAATAATTTTTAGTGGACACTCATTATCCTTCTAGATGCATCTATTTCCATTATTTCCCATTATCTTGTTTATTTCTTATTAAAATATCTCTTTTCTAGGATTTCTCTTTATTTTTCTTTTATTTCCCTCATCGGAATTCCTTTTAACATAATAAACGTCATGGATATGAAAATCCATCAAAAATAACTAAATTATGCCTCTTTCCACTTATTTTCTACATTTTATCATTGTTTTCAATTTCTTTCTTAATAAAGAAATATTTAATTGATCTTTTCTTTTCTTTTTGCATTATCTTTGCAACGTTGGACTCCTCGGACCCCAAGGAACCCAAGAGGCACGAAATCCACCTTTGGATTACATACTTTTGCCTTCTAGAGGTTTCCACATTTTTCTTTTCTCCATTTCTTATTAATAATGGAGTTCCTTATGTCTTTTCCTTGTTATTGGGCCCAATAGCCAATAAAGCCCACAAAACAATCATCAAGGCTATTGTAAATGAAATCCATTTATTCAAAACAAATTATATCTTTATTTGTTTGAATATCTTTAATATGAGAAATCATATTTCTCCCCAGGTGAACCCGAAAATTGGGGTTGTAACATCCTTCCCCTCTTATAGGAATTTTGTCCTTAAAATTCCACCAGGCACACAAACAAACAGGATAAGCCTTTCTTATGTCCATCGGGGCTCCCATGTGGCTTCACCCTTTCCATGGTGCTTCCCAAGAACCTTCATTATTTCATATTCTTCCATCTGAGTTCTTTCTTACCTTGGTATATCATACCCTCATAGGTGACTCAAGACATTTCAGCCTCTCAAAAGCTTAATAGGTTCAGGGCTCAGCACATGGCTTGGGTACCTCACATAGTGCTCTAGATTGGACTCACGGAACACATTATATGTCATGTTATCCTTAGGGGTAAGGCTAAACACAACCATCTCCACCAATCCATCTCAAATGGACCCATATATCGGGGACTCAGCTTTCTCAATTGTAGCTTAGAGGGGTCAGATTTTCACATCACATACTCTCCCACAATGAACTGCATGTCAGTCTGCTTTGCATCAGCTCATGACTCATGTCGTCTCTGGCTCCCTCTCAGCCATTGCATGATGAAAGTGACTTCATCTGCACACATTGTGGTTCTTTTCTGACCTTCGCAAGGCCTCCTTCACCAACATCATCTTAATGAAGTGGTGACCGACACAACCTCCTTATAGAACTTCTTGCATCCCGATAAAGGATATGGTGGTTAACATCACATCTTAAGAACTATCTCTATGTATCACCCCGAATGAGCACACATGCTCTCATTAGACCCTCTAGTCTGGATCATACTGACCATTAGTATGGGGTGATAAACTGTACTGACATCGAGTTCTTCATGTATCTACTTCCACCTAATGGAAGTGAACCTTTAGGTCCTACTCAAGAACTTTTGAACTCACATCATGGTGTAGTTGAACCATCTCTCTCATATGTAGTTCAACTGGATCTTTCCCTTGACAATACTCTTTCTTTCTCATGTCATATAGGTAAGGCGATCTATCATAACCCACATTGTATCTTGACCTTCCTTGGTCAAGGGGAAACTTACCACAACATCCATAGCGGTGAACTCCCATTCCCTCTCAGGGACTCTTTAACCTCTATGCCAAAGCACTAGGTTATTGGTGTTCATCCTTCACCCCCGGCTTTCATGGCCACATGCCACATGCAACTGCATATCAAGCATCCAAAGTGCTACTATCACTTACTATCTTTGTAGTATCATGGTGTATGGCGATCTTAAAACCATGATCTCCTGTATGTCATGATTCCTCAAGATTGATTCCTCAGAATCCCTAAACCACTCTCATCAGGGTTTTATTATCTTCCTATCCAAAGACGTGTATCTGAGGTTCTACCACCATCCTTTCATTGCATCAAAAACTAGGCCGGCTAACCAAACAACCATTAACTTGATCAATCGGTATCGTTGCATCTGAGGGTTAGCCAAACCTATCTTATCTTCAAACTTAGGGTTAGCCTAACAACCTCTTCTAGTCTCTGGCCAAACTAGGCAGCTATATCTCAACCAGAGCATCCATTACCACTTCACATCCTTAGGTATTAGGTAGTGTTGAAGACATACACTTCCATGTATTCCACTTATCATCTCATCTCAAACTCTAAGTCTATCTTCATCAGAACACTCTGAGCTCATCCTCTTGGTTATCAAACTCAACTTTGTATCACTTGCAAATTCCACATAGCTCATGATAAAACATTCTCACAAGATGATTACCTTAATACACTTATCATTTGTACCTATCGTTCACTTTGCAAGGGTATGTTATCATCTCTCTCCTCATACCTCATAGTATTGTTCCAATGCACATCATCTTTATCCTTGGTGTAAGGCATGCATACTGTCCTATCTCTCACTCCCATAACAAGAGGAAATAAGCATTTGGCGTCCGTCCAAATATAGAGTTCTTCCTGTTCCAAGAGTAGAGATGGTACATTCCATCTTGCCAGTACACATTCAAATCTAATTTGAAACGTGCAACTTATGTCTCTACATCATGATATCAACAATTACTTCCATGGAAAACTGGTCTCGAACCTACTTGGGTTTACACAAAATCCTTGGTCATCTCCTCTGGGTCTATAGGGTGCCGACACTTTTGGGGTCATCCCTCTTCCCTCATGCATCCAGAGAGTGCCCTACTCATCTGCCCTTTGGGTCCCATGAGTTCATGAAGGTGATCAATCTCCTAACCCATGACCCTCAGACAATGATAGTTGTTACCTCCCGACTGATCATGTGCAACTAGGGAATTAGGCAACTCCTACTTCCATCGATCTTATCCCTACCTAGTCCTAGGATAGACTTAGGATTCTAGCATAGTACATGTTCAACTTAGAAGCTTACCCAAGTCTTCATCATCTCTCTTTCTGCATTCATGGCTGCTCCCATCCTTTCATAGGGGTCATGGCAACCTTCCTACCTTGTTCAGGCCCCATACCAGTTACCTCCATGGTAACAGATCCACATGCACTTAGAGATGGTTAACTATGGGTCTACAGGTTCATTCTATTACCATGTACTCTTCAGTTAGCTTCTCAAGATCCTATGAAACCTCTTTAGGTTACCTCAAAACCAAAAAAACCGGTATACACCCTACAAAAGGGTCCCTCTCCCAGGATGGGAGGAAACTACACCTTGATAACAAAGGTCACAACCATCCTTATGTTTAGGGTCTGTATCCACATGAGCATGCTTAGCCCTAGCAAGCTACTAAGGTACAAGCAGACACCTACAAAACCATGCTAGGTCACACTTGTTATCATCCTCAACATTGGATCAAGATCATACCTTCCCATGTCATCAACTTAGCTGTGTGGGGTTCATCAAACCTGCCTTAAACTTAAGGGGTTTATCTTTCCTTTAAACATGAGAAGTACCATGCTCGAAACTATAGAGATTCAAATCTCATGATGAGCATCAGGTACACTACTTCCCCTCTTAGGCCTAGGAACCCTAGGTTCACCTTTGGGTGTCTAACTGCATGCTCAAACTCTTAACCACGAATCAAGCATGTCCAAGGTATGTCATGTACTCCCATGATCCTTTTATATGAGCAACACCTCAGATTTGAGTCCTCCTCAAGGACAACCAACTAGGTATAAAGCCTCACAACTGGTTACTTAAACCTCCTCAGGGTCTAAGGCACTCTTTATCACATCTCAGTAGGTAAACACTTATACCATAGGCACATAGGTACCAGAAGCATCATCCTCTCTCTAGGGTTTGGTTCCTCTAAAGGCAACCAAGATATCATTAGCCTCCAAGGGTCAAGCATGAGGCAAACACTATCATCCACTTAGTTCGCATCATTCTCAACCCTCCGTTGTTCCTCATGTCTCAAAATCTAAGCTTCCAACCTTTTTTCTTGGGTCCTTCTTTCTCTCTCTAGATATAACTCCACATCCAACCTTACTACTAGAGGTTCTCTCTCCATGAAGGATCAAGCTCACAAGCATACCTCTATGTGGGTGAAGCCTATGTTCAAACTTACATTTGCTCGAGGTTATTCATAGCTCTTTATGCTTATCTCATAAGTTATCCATCATACTTACTGGCCAGGGTTTTAACCTACTGCCATACCACTGACGTACTCTGGGTGCATGTTATCCCCTACTTGCATAAGCTCATAGGGTTTCTATAGGTTCTTCACTAACCTCATCAATGAAGGATCTATCCTTCACTCAACATGCACGATCCTTTCCAGGGTTGGGTCACCAAAGGTACTAGGTTATCCAACTTCTCATGGCTCATATGGCATCCAAGGCATGTCTATCCAAACACCTGGTCTACCATGACATCTAACTCATCATGTCATCTCTCTCTCTAACCTTCACTTAGGGTTAGGGTTAACATCATCCTCAGAGGATGTGCCAGGTCTCTACTTGTAATGGAGATCTCTATCTCCCTGACTAACTCTCTATTTACTTATCCTCCTGACAAAAAGGTCTAGCCTCAGGTCTCTCCTGAGGGCATGACAACTTATGTCATACGACCTAAGCATGTATCTATTCCTTTACGCTTAATCTATGAAGATTATGTCCATGACATCTTATTTACATACTTTTTTATTAATTTGGTGGAGGATTCCTTAAACCTTATCAACCTTACCCACACCTCAAGAGGGTGAGGAAAAGAGAGAAAACCCTAATCCTTATAATCCTTAACAACATTTGAGGTGAGAAGGGATGAACAAGATGAGAGAGTCCTAAAGGTATCTTATTTCAAGTCAAATCCTGAGACATTGGCCAGGCAGTCATACTAATCTGGGAGTCCTCATATTCTGACTAGCAGTGCAGAGGAAAATCTTACCAGCCTCTGGATGTGATCCTTTTCTAGACACCTCTGTCTTTTGGAAATTCCTCTAATAACTCCCTTGGGTTCTATAGAGTTTGTAAAATTTAATAATTATTAAATATTAAATGAGGAACCTAGGCTCTGATACCAAATGTAACGACCTCGCCTCCCGGTAACCCCCAATTAAGGGAGACAAAGAGATCAGAGCCATTATCCCCATTAACAGGATCAAAGGTTCGACAAATAATCAATAATAATTATCAAATTTTACCAACTAAACTGAAATTTGGTATAAAATAAAACCTTGCATACCTTTTTAAAACTTTGGTAAGCTACTCTATCCACAGCCTGGATTCATCCTATCTAATCCTCCATGTACATTATTTCTTATTTCCACAATGTGTCACTTTACTTTTTGTTCTTTCAATTGTTGTACCTAAAATGCCGACAAACAAAACATCGGTCAGCATATAGGAATATGCTGGTGTGTGGGAACAACCAAAATTTCAAAAATATGGATAACAATTTAATTATCACAATCAGGGTAATTAGCAAACCAATTTACATTTTCAATATGTTATTCTCCACTACTTTTTCCCTAACCCTTGAATACCCCTCTAGGGTTTCTCTTTTGCCATTGACTTAAGGCCACCTTCTCAATCCCGAGCTTGGTGCCCCATAGTCATGCAACATAGACCACCTTCTCATTCCCGAGCTTGGTGTATGGGGTCACCTCTCATGGTGCCCATTGGCCTACTCTCTTGGGCCTGACCTTTATGGCATCATCCATCAGGGTGGCATGTAGGTGCGAGAATACACACGTATTTATAATTGTGATAACCATAGTGACTTTATAATTGTAGTATGAACATCTAAACTATTTAGTTTCATTCCATGTGATTAACCATCTAGGAAACCTTCAGGAAAATGAATGTGATTAATCATAATTAACCACATACATTTTAGGCTGAATTGAGATAGAATAGTCCAATCAATCAAGACATCCAATCAACCAAGTACAAGAGTCCTAAAATTACATCTAATTCCTTTTTATCAAAATCTATTCAAACCATCTTGCTACTTAAGGTTTCTATTCCTTTTTAGGATTTCTACCTCTTTTAGGGATTACTTAGCAATTCGGGTTTTTACTTCATTTTACTCTTTTAAACCCTAATTTCTCATCTATCCTTCATGAAAGTTATTAAGGTTACCTTTTAACAACGTATAACCTTAATTTTAGAAAAAGCATAATTAACCATCAATTAAGTCCATTAAGCCTCTTTTGCATTAAAGCTACCATTTTTATCCTTTTAATCCATGACAAGATCATTATGCTTATTTATCATCAATTCATAGTTCATTATGGTCTAATTCACATATGAACTCTATTTGTAATTAATTCTACCTTTTATTCATTAGAAAACCCTAATTACTACATTAAGGGTATTTATCCAGAATTAGAAACCCTTTATACTCAAATTATCTTAGAATCATCAAATCTTAACTTTATTCACGATTTTGAATAATTAAAGCCATTAAGAGTAGCATTTACCAATATTAAGGTTTCAAGGCCCATTAAAGCATATTTATGCACAAGAAACTCTAAATTAAACTAATTATGTGCAAGGTTCACCCTTCTTGTGCTTAATGTACCTTTTTACAATTAACATGTTAATATAAACTGTAATCATCCATTAAACCTTACTAATCACATTAATCATCTCAAAATAGGGTTTCTTAATCATTAAAGTACTAAAGTTGATAACTTCAATTACTTTCGGAATTGCAATTAGAATCTGGCTTCAACTATATTTTTAATGAATTCCCCTCATTTTTCTGAGCAACTTTCATATTTTATGCATATCCATCCGAGCTAGTATTAAGGAGATATGATTTTTGTAATAAAACCTTACTTGGGCCAATAGGGAGACGCCATGTAGCCTTTATCATGCAACATTTCTTTGCATCTAGTTTAGAAACATTTTGAAATGACGTTCATGCCCTGGTTAAGTTTCTAGATCTATATACCCCATAGGGGTAGATCCGTCCAAAACCTCCTCGTCGTCTTCCAGCTCGGGAACCCTAGGTGGCCGTCAGCAGCAGTTGGTCGCGGGGTTGCTTCCCCTCTCTCCAAGGCCGGAAACTCCCCAGAACTCAGTGCCCTAGCTCCACCATTCCTCTGGGCACAGGGAGGTACCCCTTGGGTCATAGGTAGGGCGGTTGTTCGGGCCTACTTGGTTTCGCAACTCATGGACAACCTGTAGCCATACAATGTCCGTGCGCAAGCTCTAGAGCACGGGGAAGACAACTGCACTCCTCTGTGGTGTCGTGGAAGCATCAGGTCTCCATCGTAACCTCTTCACGACGCCTGGTTGCTCTGGGGTAGCAGTCTTTCCCTTGGTTAGGGTTTATATGCCAAAAATAAGAAGAAGAAGAAGAAGAAGAAGAAGAAGAAGAAGAAAAGGAAGGGTATGTAGGATCTCTCTCCTGGACTCGGCCCAGGGCCCTCTCTCCGTTTATAGATGAGGGTAACAACTCCCTACGATGCTTGCTCACAAAGAAATAAGGTTCTTTCCTACTAGGAATCTGATTCCTTCATGAAAAAGCAAGCTTCTCTCTCTTAATTATCCTTTTGATATTCTTTATTATTCAGATATTTAGGAATTCGAAAATCCTCTCCCGTGTTCTCTTTATTCTTGGCTTTTAATCCATTGGCCTCAAAATTATATTTCCTTAAACAAAACCACATAATCCATTAATAATGTATTCACAGTATCTTCTTATTTTCTATTATTGGTATTTTCTCTTTCTTTTTCTTCATTGGGACTCCTTGGATCCCAAGAAACTCAAATATTTCGAAACCCTTTTTAGTGGACACTCATTATCCTTCTAGATTCATCTATTTCCATTATTTCCCATTATCTTATTTATTTCTTATTAAAATATCTCTTTTTGAGGATTTCTCTTTATTTTTCTTTTTATTTTCCTCATTGGCATTCCTTTTAACATTAGAAACCTCATGGATACGAAAATCCATCAAAGATAACTCAATTATGCCTCTTTCCACTTATTTTCCACATTTTATCATTATTTTCAATTTCTTTCTTAATAAAGAAATATTTAATTGATCTTTTCTTTTCTTTGTGCATTATCTTTGCAACTTTGGACTCCTCGGACCCCAAGGAACCCAAGAGGCACGAAATCCACCTTTGGATTACATACTTTTGCCTTCTAGAGGTTTCTACATTTTTCTTTTCTCCATTTCTTATTAATAATGGAGTTCCTTATGTCTTTTCCTTGATATTGGGCCCAATAGCCAATAAAGCCCACAAAACAATCATCAAGGCTATTGTAAACGAAATCCATTTATTCAAAATAAATTATATCTTTATTTGTTCAAATATCTTTAATATGAGAAATCACATTTCTCACCAGGTGAACCCAAAAATTGGGGTTGTAACATAATCCCTTGTCAATGAATGGCATGGCCTATAAAGGTAACTTCATATAAGAAAAACTCACATTTATTGAATTTTGCATATAGGTAGTTTTTTTCTTTAGTTGCAAAGAGACTGTAGATGATATTCATATTTCTTATCATTCTTATAATTTATTAAACTATCATCTATGAATATGTCCATAAACCTATCCAAGAACTTTGTGAACACTCTTTTTATTAAATCCATGAATGATGCAGGAGCATTGGTTATTCAAATGACATAACCAAAAATTCTAAATGTTCATATCTTGTGTGAAATGTTATATTTGGCATATCCTCAAACTTAATCCTTAAACGAGCCTCAAGTATATCTTATAAAAGATTGTGACTCCTCTAATCTTATAAAAGAGTTATCAATCCCTAGAAAGGGATATCTATTTTTCATTCCAACTTTATTCAACTACCTATAGTCAATGCATAATATCATAGTGCCATCTTACTTCATTATAACTAGAATGAGTGCTCCCCATGGTGGCATACGTGTCTAAATAAAACCCTATTCTAGTAGTTCTTGCAATTATGTCTTGTGCTCTTTAAGATCTACATGTTCCACGTGACAAGGTGGTAAAGATATGGGCATGGTTCCATGTTCTATGTTGATTTGAAAATCAACCTTTCTAGGGGTGGTAATCTTGGAAGTTCTTCAATGAACACATCAACAAACTCCTAAACTATTTGTACTTTTGAAAAACTAAGATTCTCAACATGAGTATCCACCACATGTCTATATATCAGTTGCATCCCTTTCTTGAAATCCTTTCTATGGTGATCATAAAAATCATACATGTTGGCAGACTTTTCTATCTCCCAATGAAATCATACATGTTACAGACTTTTCTATCTCCCATGAAGGTCCAAGATATATCATTATCATCGAATTCTACTTCCATAGTAACACAATCTAACCTCACTTTATATTTCTCTAAGAAGTTCATACCCATGATTCCATTGAAACCATGCCTTTTAACCAAAATAATATCCACTTGAATTTTGGGAGTCTTATAATAGAAACAAAACTTAGTACATAGCTCATCTATATAATTAAGACTATAGGAACTTTTAGAACAAAATCACAAAGTAAAGGTTTTACTAGAATATGAGTTTTGGTTCTCAATACCCTAGTCATAAATTGTTGAATGATTGAATTATATATTAAACATATACATGAGCAATGACATCATGTATATGACTAAAACTAACCCATCACTAGTGGTGACGTCACTCTTTCTTGCTAATTCATAGCATAAGTCAAATAGTAGTAGGAACCATTCCTTTTCCTCTATGGATACCACCCAATGATGCATCTTGTTGCACATTGGGGCTTGTCTGTGATATTGCACCTTTGTTACCCCTATGTTGTGGATATTGGGTTTGTTGATACTGACCCCTTAGTCTCTTTACATATATATATATATATATATATATATATATATATATATATATATATATATCTGTGTGTGTGTATATATATGTACATATAAACATATATATATATATATATATATATGTACACATTTATATGTATATATATATATATGTATATATGTATATATAACATGATTGTTTCCATTGTTCTCTTGTGTAAAATCTCTAGAATATGCCCTAGTTACCAACACGTATTTCCAATGGGTGAATTGGACACCAACACCAGCCCCTATGTATGCATCCATATATAGTCTATTGTTGTGGTGTTGAAGCATAACTATGTGCTTCATACTCTTGCAGTCTTGTAACTATAGAAAACTATGTATTGCTAGCCTTCTAATGTTGTTATCCTCTACTAAAACCCCTTTTACTTCTGCCTCTACCTCTAGTTCCCTTGGTGTCACACAAATGAATATAATGATCTTCTACATGGAGGTAGTCTACATGTCCTTTCTAACTACTAGAGCTTGGTCTAAACATCTTTGAGATCACTCTCTTTCACCCCTCATATTTCCTCCCAACTTGAGTAGATCTTTCCACCGTTCAGGTGGCATCCACAAAGGCATGTAAATTAGAATGATTCTCCTTGATAACCACCCTTTTTTGCATCCAAGGGGATTAAACCCACCTTCAAACCTTCTAATTTAAGCTTGATTAGTGTCACTGATATGAGGAAAAAATCTTTAGAGATAGGAGCTCATATTCTATCACTAACATTGTCCCTTGCTTCAATGTCAAACTTCGTGGTCTTGTCCTGCACCTATGTCTCAGGATAATAATGTGACTCAAATGTCTTTTAAACTCAGCCATGTAATATGGTTTATAGCCCCTTATATTTTCTCTAGCCCCTACTAGTAGCTAATGATTCCCTTCAACATATGAACATTAGTCAACCTTTTGATCCCCAGGTTCATGAGAAAATTTAAACATCTTTTCGGATCCAAACAGCCATGCATCAGCTTCATCTAGGTATGAACTACCCAAGAAATCATATGCCCCAATATTTCATTTTTATTTGATATGCTTATCTCTCTAAATAGGTATGTCTATGGTGTGTGTGTGTGTGTTGTACTACCCCTATGGATGAATTAATACCAGTCATAAATTTTTGTGCCATGGCTAGCATCTCAGGTGAAAACTATAGGGAAGCATCTTAAGGTTTCTTTGGAGGCCTCACTACTTTCCTTACATTAGGTACATCTTATTCCCATGGACTGACTCTTCTTCAAATGAGGGATCACGGTGGGTTGATTTTCTATGTGATCCTCTAGGGCTATCTGGGCTCCACCTAAGCCAAGAGTTAGGTCCAAAGCTTAATCTCCTCTTTTTGAGTCGATATATGTAAAAGACACACTTAGCACAACTGATGGTAGAAAAAGACTTGACACATCCTATGTTCTAGTACAAGCTCAAGGCCTTAATTTCTAATACCAAATTGCCAAGACATGATCCCAAAAATCAACCATACTCTAATTATATAGAAAGAACCCAAGGATTATGTCAACACTAACCTCAAACATTAAGAATATATGACAAATGATAAGTGTAAGTCTCAAAATGAAAAAAAGTATTAATATTTCTTGTTAAATTCAAAAGTTGCGATATCATGATTCATAGATTTATCACTAATCATATTTATAATATTTCATTCAGATTATCATTTCAACATACAAACAAGTTTTTGTGCATGCAAAATGTCATGCTATGTACAAAACACAAAATAAGACGCAAGTATGTCCATTGACATAAGTACATGAACTTATAATATCAAAGCATTAGGTTAAACCTTTACCTAGAAGTGGTAAGGTCACTCATGTAGAAGAGAAGAGATTGTTGGTTAGTGTCTCACCTTTAGGACCTACAATTTTTGTTCATTGTTTACCCAATGTTTAAGTCAGTAGAAACATATACAAAAGAAATGTCACAATCTTGTTATTCTTAAGTAGATTAAAATATAATAATTGTCAATATGAATATAATATCAATTAGGCAAGTTACTATATAATAGAAATGATCATCAAAGTATATTTTCATCCTTTCTTTAATGGCACCCTGGATATACCTAATGTGTACCTAATTAGGTAAAACATTATCAAAGTATGGTCTCCTACATAATTCACTATCAATACAGTTGGGTTTAGTCAGATACCCTAAGGCAAACAAAAAGTCCAGGTCTACCTCTAGACATATAGGGCCTATGGACTCTCTACCTTCTCCCTCCTTGGTACCAAGGTGGGCTCCGTAATAACCATGAGTCAAGTGTATCTTTTCCTCATTATTTACACTTCTAGTACTTCACCCCTAATCGCATATCTCGAGACATCAAGAATGTTGGGTTCTCACTTCTACCTCTATATAACTTCTCCTAACCTCCCACAGATTAACCCTCTAGACTTATCCACTCCAGGACTCCATCACTTGATCTTCACCCTAGGTGAGACTGACCCATTTCAGTGTCACAGTATGAATTGCGAGTATGGTGCACATTTTCCATGGCTTCTATATAGATTATTAGCTTCTTACTTGCATGTTACTTATCTCATCTTAGTGTAAGATACATTATGCAACACAAATAGTACAACAATTGTAAATAAGAAAAGTTCAAGGAAAAGTCTAAAGATGCATTTAGCATTTAACCATCAATAGTCATTCAATTTTAGTTGAAGCCTCAACATGCCATAACATTTTCATGATCATGTTTAGCCTTTTATCAAGACCCAAAGAAAGTATTTGGTCCCTAACTCAAGGAAACAAATCCGGAATCTTTCATAAGCAATATCCATGTACAATATTCATTCTAATCTCTAGAAAATGCAAAAAAAAATTGTACTAGATCTAGATGACATTCCATCATCTTTAACATTAAAAACTCACAAGCATAGAACGTCATTTAACTTATAAACTATTGTAGTAGTTACAACATGCCATTTTATTAAGATATTCATGTGCATATGATCTAAAGGTTCATATAGAAAGTTGTTGTAATAAGAAAAATGGGAGAAAAGTCAGATTTCTACTCCTTTTAGCTATCTCCACCAATTTTAGACATGCATGCAACCAAGAACGTATGAATCAAATTTGTTCTTATAGAATCAATACTTAAAATGAGGAAAATGAAGAAAATTATCCCATATCAGGTCTGATGTAGTATCTCCCTTGAAGCCCTTTGCCACGTGTGATGCAAGCAACATATTTTCTAAGAAAAGCAAAGTAAAAGGAAAATGGAAGCATATGAATGCATGAAATAAGTATCTACTTAAATTTTTGGGAGATTGGGACGAGGTAAAACTCCTATATTTATGAATTTCATTATGGTAAACACAATCATATAGTCACCCAAAAAATCTTGTTCCAAAATCTTCTTTCTTTTGCTCAAAACTCACATACAGAAGCAAAAAAAGAGATGGAATACCATGATTGACATTTTTCCTCTCAAAATCACCAAAAAGGAGAGGAAGAGGAGAAATTGAAGGAGGAACAAAGATACAAGCATAACCAACCTTAGATTGTGGATGAACAGAGGAAATACAAAGCTCCTATTCTAAAATATGTGAAGAAATGCCCTGTATTCCCTCAGAAAGGTTCGCTCCTAGGTCACTGCTCTGGAGCTCAAGCATGTGGGAATTGGCAATGGAAATGAAGAAAAGTGAGAAATAGAGTGCATCCACTTTCTTCTACAGTGGAGCATCATCATATAAAATAATATTCTTGATGAAAACCTATCAACAAATGATAATTTATAAAATGCAAAATTAAGTCAGCAAATTTGATTGTTTTAGCTCTATGAGCTTCCAGCTAACCTGCTTGAGTTCTATAATTTGATAATCATCATAACTCCATCGAGTTCTTTTAATGTGACGAAGTTTATGTCATGACTTAGCATTATCTCAAAAACTACCTTAACTCCTTAACTCATTCATGCCTCTTCCAAAACTCGATCGAAGTCTGGCCTATGAATGTACTAAAGTCATCAAAGATGACAGGTAAATATAAATTGTTCTAAGAAAAAATCTCTAGCACTTTGATCATGCATTATGCTTGAACTCAGATGTGTTCATTTCATAACATGGTTGAATTGTGTAAGATTCATTCATAAACCACATCCAATCCCATAGACAAATAAATAATAAAATTGCCTAGAAACCTTCTTGAACTCTATCATGAGCTCGGTCATGGCCTTGAGTTGAGGATAAAACTCAATATTGTAAACAAACATAATCAAAACTGTACAAAACCACAATCGTGTCCAGTTTCTTTAAGCTCGGTCACTAAGTTCTTGAACTTGGTCAAGTTCAAGATACCTAGCCTAAGATCTTGTCCAAAGAGCCCAACTGCAAGCCCCATACTTGCATTAAGTCAAAAAATTATTATTAATGAAACCTTAAATGTTTACCTCAGGGAAATTACAACCATAAAAATCAAAATTTCTAAGCAAGCTAAACTACTTATAGTTTGAGCGTATAAGTTTATCTCATCACGAAACATTCCATTGATTGAATATTATTCTTTATTTTCTATTCGGATTACCATTTCTAATTTTGAGATTGTATCCAACTTAGGGTGTTTCATAATCCTTCAAATAGAACAATTCATCATTAATTTTTAGATTAGCATAAAATAGATAAGATTTAGATTGTGTATAGGGATAATCTAGGGTTTAAGACTAACCTACATTTGGATTATTATAGATATTGTAAAGGGAATACGTTTACAAAATAAAATATATATTAGATTATTTAATTCTTTTACAAAAAAAGATAAGAAAGGAACAAACAAATATGAGAATATTTAATCCTTAGCATTATATGATAAATTTTCATAAGTAGTGGGAGTAATATGCATGAAAGTTTAATGGGTCACTTACATTTCTATAGATTACTGAAAGACTATAAAATTAGAGGAGGAAAGTGTATGGTAGACAAGTATCGATGTGTTTCTGTTAAGGCTCCAATTCATTTGTTGTGACTAATGTGAAAAACTTATGATATTGAGTTTCTTATATTATTGCTTCTATGTAAGTGCAGAATTTGAGTATTAGTGACTCTTAAGAGTTATAGACATACATATAAAATACATATCCTAAGCTCCACCATAGAAAGAGAATAGAACAAGTTTCAATCTAACTAACAATATTTCTTATATAATCATATACAATATCCTATGTGATGGAAAAATATAAAATTCTGTCACGGGTTGGAAGTAGTCCAGATAGGATTTGTTGCAATAACCATAACCAACTATAGTAAATTATAAAATATCATAACTTGAATAAGGTAGGAAATTATACACCACAGCTAGATATATCACTATGGTATTTAAAATTAACATTTTTTTGCATAGTGATAAAATAATCATATCGCACCATGTTATAAAAAAGATATATTGTAAGTTACATAAAGGAAAAACATTAACTTTTAGTATATCATTGCATAAAGAATATATGAAAAATTAATGTGAACATTTTACCATAAAATGAGTCAACATTAATATATGTATAGAAATATGTGAATATAGATATCATTCAAATATTTTGCACATATTGAATGAAAAATATATATCATGATGTCATTTTAGCCACAATATTTTGATGAAAGGCATAATCATACCACACTGCTATGGTTGTTTAGATGAAGAAATATATGTACCATGACAACTTGGTGATGTTATTTCTATAAAAAAATATTCTTCTTTTCTTTATATCTTTGCCATCCATAATTTTATTATACCATACAGTAAAGATGTACAAACTTTGTAAGGATTGGCAAAGATAAAAAGCCAATCAAATGTAAGTCAATGAAACTCAATCTCTAAAAAATAGAAGTTAGTTCCCAAAAGATGAGTTCCATACAATTTATGACTTACATTAACTTAGTACATATATTGAAGGATACTGACAAAAAAAATGTTTTCCCAAGCGATAGTAAACAATAAACTTTTAGAAGCATAAGAGTGTATTGATACGCCCTAAAAATGCATTGAAAATGTGGATCTTGAAAGAATAATCAGACTTTAAATTTATAACCCAAAACCTTTGGGATGCTTTTAACTTAATACGGGGCCGAAACAGTCATACAGAGTTATACACAACAACTTGGGGATGTTTAGTCACCTAAGATTTGATTCTTAGTTAGTTAATAAAAACCAAAGGGGATATAGGTTTAGAGCTAGAACGAGAATATCATAATAGAATAAGGTAAACCAAAGTAAAATAAAGAAAATAGATTTAAATCCTACTAATCATGTTAAGGATTTCTAGGCTATATATCCACTCAATGAGGTGTTTTATGTACCTAGTTATTGGGAATAGAAAACCCTCAGACACCCCAACAAGCATATAACATTCCAACCCATCATGTATCATGGTATGTACTCCTACGAGAACCATCCAACTTGCTCTTATGCATTGTGATAAAAACCCCATTAACAATACATACCTCTCTCAAGGATCATAAACAAAGGCCCCTAAAAATCTCAGAGCACCTCTTTGGTCCTGAACGATTAAGAATGTTAGGAGTAGTAGAGGATCGACCATGAGCCCAAGCCATGACAAAACTGCCTCTGATCTTATAATCTCAGTAGATTCTCCCTTGGACCTCATCCTCTCATATCTTGGTCTATGTTACCTTCTCTACCCATTTTTACCACTAATCTATCGAGGTTAGCAAAAATATAGGTTCATGTAAGAAAGAGATTAATTGAACCAACAATCACAACCAAACAGAGAAGATAGAATGAGAACATGCTAGACCCCAATATTAATTACTTTCTTAGAATCAAAGTATACAAACATGCCCAAGATGGTGTACATATCCTAGAAAGACCCCAACTGGCCATACACAAGCATAGTTGATACCAAACAAAGATGAAAATACATTGTTTGCACTAAAATCCAGGAGAACAATAGAAAAAAAAAGAGGAAGAAGAAGAGATCTATCTTCTGGAGTAGGGGTTTCTCTCACTCCTTTACCTCCATATGGGTTGGATCTTGTCCTTGGGGTCATAATCCTTGATCTTATGGACTCCTTGGCCTCCTTTCTCCTTGATTCCACCCCCAAACAGTAGCTGGCATGGAAGGACGGATGTGGAAGAAAATGGAAATTATGGAAGGAGAATATGATCGATGGAGAGTGGTGGAGGTTGATGGCTGATGGAAGTTCGACCGATGGAATCGATGTAGGGTGAAATCATGAGCCCTTTCAGGCCTTCAGACTCTAAGATGAAGGTTTGTGAATCAAAAAAGCAAAAACCCCTATCATGGTGGCCAAGGATGGGTAATTATAATAATAGGCATGATATATCTATAAGTGGTAGTGAAATTGACTCAGTTTTGATGTAATCAACTTGATTTTAAAAAAATCCTAAAAATAAAGTTGATTTTATATGTTTAGTTGGCAGTACAGGGATTTTAATGGAAGTGGATATTAAAAGGCACCAGTGGGTCGAACCCTAAGTTGTCCTTTGGTTGAGACCATGGCAGAAAACCTTTAGTTTTGGCCTTCGATTCAAACCTTCAAACGCCTTCCAAAGGAAAAATGTTGGTTAACAATGGACAAAAACTGAGTTGATTACAAAAAAAATGAGTTAGTTTCTCTTCCATCAGAAGGCGGTCGATGACACATTTTGTAACATACCAAAATTTGGGTATTAAATCTATTTTCAGCTATGATTTGTAATTTCCTTGGAATTTGAGACCATTTGTAAATTATTCCCTCACTCTAAATCTCATTTTATGGTTTGGTAAATTAATTTGTATCTTTTTGAGTTTCTTGTGTTTATATGAGTCCATCCTCTTTTCTTGAGATATAATTGCAAATAGGTCCTTTGATTCAAATACCTTACCATATTTTGCTTCATTGTGAACCTTACGATATCACTTTAATACAAGTTGACATTTTGAGCCTAAAATTGTTGACCCCACCTTGTACCATTAGGAATTCTCTATTATTCAAATAATGTCTTTTAAATAAAATATAAGCAATAAATGTGCTAAATATACCAAATTCTAATATGCTGTGAGAATAATTAATTTTTCCAACTTTGAGGTGTTATAATTTTAGCAAATAGTTCCTAGACTATAAATGAGTGGTCAATTTTTCAATACTTTTGATTGTAAAATTCCGAAGTTATGAGAATTTGAAATAATTAAGATAGGTCATAGCTTACTAATGGAATGTACTATTTCTAGAAAACATGTAAATTAGAAGCAACATCTTTGGAGAAAAATCCATATAAAATGAAACTTTAACATGTTAAAAACTAATTGATATAATAACTAATTATCTAGAGGGACACCAGATAGTCTTGTTCCCAAAAATCATAAGCATAGTGTTACACCATGACCTCACAATTTCCACTAATCATGAGATTAGGGCATAAATTGAAGATTTAACGTAATACAAAGATCACCCTAAACTTTTTCTTCTCTTTCAAAACGCTTTGTTTTCTCACATTGAACCACATAAACCAACTTTACAAGGGAATCTAAACATTTATTTCTCGAATCTGATTTCAATAGTAAAAATACATGTATGAACATTCATTATGTTCCTCATACTTTTAAGCACATAAGACTTGTTGATACGCACATATTGCTAAGAGAGGAATAAGGTTATACATCATCATTTACAACTCTCTCTTATTTTTTTACAAGGACTTAGAGTGACAAGGACCGACTGAACTTAACTACACTTAGAAATAACTCTTGTGGTAGATCTACTCTGATGTAATGATATCTTCTTCAAGTCCATGTGATTTCCCTAAAAATTGTGAGTAGAGGGGTGAGCCTACTCACTCAGTGAATGAGTACTTCAAAGAAATAGTGTAAAGCACTGATATAATTACAGATATACTTTAGAGAAATTGATATAAATTTTAATAGCAGTAAGCTTTAAAGAGTCTAATAATTGACAATCATAAATATGGCAAGATACTCTAAATATCTATAAGAGTGAATCAATATATGAAATGCTTGATTGATCATAAAGAGAACTAATAATTCAGAAACATACAAAGAATAATTGAATAATTGTACACACTTGTTTGACCTCTCATTCATTTTATTTATGCCATGATCATATGCAGTGTACTCTACATATAAAGACTTGTAGTGCACTATGATCACACCATACAAAACTTAGCGAACACACCCGGGAAATGCTAAGTCTGACTACTCTCCTGGTCTGCAATAGGGAAATTGCTCTCTGGCCTAAAATGGACTCCTCCTCTAACCTGAGCACATAGGCGGAGAGTCAAGCCACCTCTTGGCTTTTCTATACTCTAGTTCCACCAGGGCTTCTGGTTGATGTTGCACACTGCAAACTATAGTTTAAGGGGACTTCCACTAGGGCTTCATCCCCCGTGCCACCAGATAGCACATTCTGACCCTCGTATACTAGATGTTTCCAGGGTTAGGTCGTTTTACCCCTAAGGCACAGACCTCACATAGGGGTTCTACTGTGTTCAGGGCTCCTAAGTTTATTATTTTATTATTCCTAGAAAGCTCTTTTCTACATTGTATCCTTCTCTTACTTATACTTGACTCTATTATCTCTACGGTGTCGTGTCTACTTATTTTAAGTTATAATACAACATGTATATCATTCTAAACTTGGTAGAGCAGTATATTCAAAACACTTTAATATACTGAGTAATCAACATACTATACATGTAGGCAGACTAAAATTCTTAAATAAATTAATTACATCTCCACTTGGCACATACACACTAGAGTCATGCAATTTATCATCTTATTACATTGATAAGAGTTAATTACTTGACATATGAGTAATCGTCAATAGCACGTACAACTTATCTGTAATTTCTCAAAGAATGTGCATATCAACCCAAATCTTGAGTTGTGCATCTCATAACTCAATTAATAGTTAATTACTTATCATGAAAAGAATTATTAATAATAAATGAGAACATTAATATCACAATACTTGATTCATTGAACACCCTACCCTTAGGGTTTCATTTAATCACAACAAATGCTACAAAGCAAGGTGTAATACATCTATCACGTACTTTTCATATCTTTACAACACATGATACCTGGGATCTCAATCCCTTATCACATTATTGAGAATTCTCATCCCTTCACATCATTATCATAAATAATGGATCTGGGTATTCAAACCCTTAGATCATCACATAACATTGTTACCTATGTAATAGGTAACCATTACCTCTAGGTCCTTAGAACAAGGTATTTGTTTCACTAGTTGTATAAGTATTCTCATGGCTCACAATGCCATCACACATCTTGTCACCTCTCACTAGGCAACAACTTATTCCCAGGGCTCCCATAAAGATTTCATGCGACATAAACATTCACTGAATAAAGACTACTATCAACAAATCATATAAAATCAATA
The DNA here is from genome assembly GCA_963693085.1 of Alisma plantago-aquatica. Lineage (NCBI taxonomy): Eukaryota > Viridiplantae > Streptophyta > Magnoliopsida > Alismatales > Alismataceae > Alisma > Alisma plantago-aquatica. The sequence continues at coordinate 785,641,642 of OY856413.1, forward strand.
TATGTTTGAAACCTTGGAACTGAGCTGAATTTGGGTTTCCATGCCATTCACTGGGATATCATGGATCAACAATAACATTAAATGAATAAAGTCTATCATGTCAAGAAAATCCCTTCAAATGGATTTCATGATATATATTCGCAAATATCCAACTTTCCTCGCATCTAGAGTTTCACCCTCTTCACTGAGATACCAAACAAACACTACTCACTTTAAATTAAATCCAAGATAGTATCTGACATATATGTACTATGAATTTAGATAAACAATCATTCAAAACCAAGGGGATCTAGATAAGAAACTTTCTATATTTACTTATACATCAAATTCCAGTCATAGACAAATTCCCTATATTTTAGTTTACTCTTATAACCTCTATGAATACTTAGGGAATTCCAATTAGAATGCATTGTATACATTTCTAATATGGTTTTATCATCTGAAATTCATTCAAACAAAGGAAGAATCCATTTCATATCATTTTGCAACAACTTAGAACAAATAGACAATTCAGGGTTTGTAGTCGCATACTAAGCAATTATATGGTTGATTTAACCAATTTTCATGCAATATACTATTTAAAGGAAGTTTCCACTCACTCTAAGGTGTGAAAACACCTTAAAAACGTATCCCACATCTGAAAATCTCGAATCCATATCAAATCCCTAGCGATCCACCCAATTCTTCTTCCTTTCAACTCAGAAAACCTAAAAATGAGGGATTATGAAGAAAGAGTGAGAAAAGGGGAAGTTTTGATACCATTTTAGATCAAATCAGAGGAGGGACGGAATTTTGACATGTGAAAGATTATCCACCATAAACTATATCTAAAGAAGCTAAACTTACATGATTTAATCATTCCTCAGACCGCAAAACCCTAGGTCAGCATCTCCATCAATTTCTCCTTTCAAACCCTAACTCTATCCCTCTCTAGGATTTCGTTTTTCTAGATTGAAGCACGAATTATGAGAGATACTTTTTTAGGTTGACCATATACAGAAATTGAGCTTCTTGGGTTAATTGCACATTGACCCTTCACTAAACTTTTTCTTATTTCAGCAGATTTTTCTGTCATAAAAAGGTTTCTACGAATTCGTGTATTTCAGAGATCAAACCTTCTCCAAATATTATGATAATTTATCATATTGTGTATAATTGAGTTTAAAAGCTTTAGTTAAACTTTTAGATCATTCAAAGCTTCCATTAAATAAATAAAAATCGAATATTTCACTGCTATCTAGAATTCTACAGAAATGTTAGTTACTGTAATTCATCTAATAATAAGGTCTAAATGCATTACAAATTTATGAACATTTCACATGTTGTTTATGATTGAGTTTCAGATCACTAGTTAAAATTTTAGATCATTTCGAGTTACCAATAAATAATTAAAAATAAAACACTACACTACTAAAAAGCACTCTGTCAACATTTTGGTTAAAGTATAGTTTGACCGAGAACCACATTCAAAGAACACTCAAATATTCTGAAATTTTTCCCCAATATGCATGATTTAGTTATCCTTATCATATCCAAAATTCAATAAAATAAAAAAATTAGAAAATATGAAAAATCATTTACCACACTGCTATCCTGATCAAATTCCATACTCATGCACCATCAAAACCCTAATTTTAGCCAACTAGGGTTTATATTTCTCAAACCCTAATTTCTCTAACAATAGAACACTTAACGTTCATATTAGGTTTAAAACATCATAATTGAAATATCATCATTAATTATATTTAATCAATGATCGGTCCAATTAAGCATATAATCATCCAGGTAAACCCTAGTTTATCAATTAAGCTCATATGCGGTCATAACAATTCTCCCCTCTTAAAAAGGTTTCATCCCCGAAACATAAATATGCAAGTAAAGCACATTCAAGGTTTATTTTAAGCTTCTGAAATCTTACAGGTCATTGTATTCTTGTATTTCATGCTTGAATGTAGTTTTCAACATTAAGTCCTTTATTCCTTTACTAAATCACAACATGTTTGAAATAGTTCTCAATGATAATAAACAAATTCTCTATGCCACAATCAATCATAGAATAGAGAGAGAAAAAATCATTTCAATATTTTCATACTCTTGAGGTGTTACCTCAACATCGATAATTTGATCCAACTATCTCAATTCATATTACTAAATATTTACTATTGTTATGTATTACCTCTAAATCACGAAAGAGAGTTCACCATGTTCTTTTGAATTTTACTATTATACCTACTCAAATAGCAAAACGGTCTTAAGTTAAAAGACTGGATTCAACAAGAATTGTACATTACTACTCACGACATCCCCATTGGATCATGGATGCATAAGTTGAAGCATTACCATCACATTCCACACTATTCTCAACTATGAACCCACACATAATTCAAGGTGTAACCATCGAGTTATAGCATACTTGGGTTTCAACAACAGTAACAGAGTACTCCATAATTGTATTACTCATTCAAGGACTATTCATACCCAATTACCATCACTTAGTTATATTAAAGCTAGGTATAACAAGCTTCACCTCATTAGGGTTACATATCAATACAATATGGTTATCATCCCTTCTATTCATATGAGTGAATAGGTAAGACTACCTTATTCAGGGTAACCCTCCATTTGTTCCATCATCATTCAACCCATATCACCATACCACAATTGTACAATACTAAGATGGATTACTGGTATGAATGACTTAAACTATCAGACACCCTTAATTAACATATTTCTTGCACATGTACACTTAAATCATACATAGAACCAATTTACATCCCTTAATATACATTCAACAAATTATACTTCTAAAAACAAATTCACATATTACTAAAAGCCATTGTTTTCTCTTATCTCTCTCCTCATTCATTACTACTTACTTTTTGCTACTTATCCTTCTCATTTTAATCATGTAGATTAAACATCCCTAAAATTGAAACATACAAGGTATGAATAGATTATTCATCATTCTTTCTATTACTACATGAATTTATTTCATATCACACCACTCATATTCTATTTCTCCTTTTTTTCTAAACACACCTCTTATAATTCAAATCTATTTCTTATCCTTTGCTATAAATCATTTCCATATTGTTTATCTACCTTTTAGATTAGCTAGGATTACTATCAGTGCTAGTTTATTTCTCATAGTGCAAATTTCATGATCTTGTTTTATAGAGATGCTAGTATTCAAGGTCAAATCACTAGTGACAACCCTTGAACTACTACAACTCTAAACATTCTAGGGTTTGGCCCTTATCAGTAAAATGATGTTATTGTGGTGTGACTTTGCTCCCTTAATTTGATATTTAAACTTTGGATCTCACAAGTTTTTACTAAAGTATTCCTTATTTTATCAATTGAATTTCCTTCATCTTAATTGGCCATTCAAATAGATTACATTCTCAATTTACCCTTCTAGGGTTTCATCATCATATTGTGTGTCATTATTACATTCACTAGATGCCTCTACCATGGTGGTTATGCATAAGATATGATTCATTTTCTTATCACTTAATTCCCACATTTCTCTCATTAAGTAATATATGGAAGAGAAGACGATTCTTAGACTTAGAATTCTTATCTTCAAACAACCCATTAATACATTTTTCATATGTAGGTTTAATTAGTTATCAACAAGGATACTTGACTAACTAGCACTTGATTGAATCTCCTAACCTCTTTCTTTTATAATATATATTACTCTACCATGTTTCAAACCCTTCCTTACTTTCCATAATCCTCTTACCATATACTACTATTCCACCTGTTATCTTTAACTTCTACTTTTCTCTTATGATCATGTTGCTTATTCATGTGTATGATCATGTATACCATGCTGCACATATTTCTTTTTATCCTTCTACTAATGTGAAGTTGAAATTCTAAATCAATAATCTCTCTACGAGTTTCAACTCATGTTTAATACGTTACATATACTTCATTTTAAATCAAACGGCTCATGCATGGGTGAAACATAGTTTCTCTTATATCAAGTTTTTCCTTCCTGAGTATAGTATACCTTTGTATAACTTATTCATTTTGTTAAGCTACACTTTTGTTCTTTTTTTAGAAACTAGTTTGTTGTTCTATAGAGACTTGTAATCCAAAGGTAGTAAGGATGAATGTATTAAACTTATTAATAAAGGTATACATTACATGCTCTCAATTATATCATAACCCTAATTCCTTAATCAAGTTCATCATTTCCAACATTTATCTTTGTTTTAACTTAGTTTCTTGTCCTAGTCTTATTATTTACATATTTATCTAATTCTCTTTACTTTAACTCTTCTAAAGACTCTTCACTTATATTTACTTATCGTATACTTAACTCTTTTCTTCTATTTTTCCTTTGCTTTGGAGTACATAAAAACATTGTACTCGATTATATAATCCATTTCGCATGATTGATTCTTACTACCTTGGCTCTTACATACTTTTTTCATATCTTTTCCATATTTCATATTTAGAGTTCATATAATATTAATCATTAAACTTAATATGAACCTTACGTCGTGTTCCTTTATTCCCAATTAAGTATTTCTCATATGAGGCCCCAAAGTTGGGTCTCAAATATCAGTTCCAACTGATTCTTAGCTATTCTAATCTTTCCCATATGTTTCAACATCTTAGTGTATGTACATTCTCACTATGATGTGGGTCTAATTTATCCAGAGTCTACTCTTATCATATTGTTAATAGGAGTCATTAGATCCTAGTAATGCATCCTGCCAGCCAGACTAGGCTGAACCTACATCCCTAAAGCCAAGAGCTACTTAAGATTAACCAACTCTTATTAATCTCAAACATGTGGAAAGAATATCCACTTAGGAAAGTTCATTCAAAGATCATTTCTATTCTACTTGATACAAAGAATGTAATCAATAAATGCTACAACTACATAGTATACAACAAATCTTAAAGACCCATATATATTTCAAAATATTGAATATCTGAATTCAAACATATAAGAGCATTTCTATTCATCTCCAATAAAACAACAATATGAAATGAAAGTTCTATCTCATTTTATATTTATCCTCTTAATTCATGTTACTTAACTTGGTACTAACCCTAATATTTCTAGGGTTCCTCTCTAGCCCATCCTTCCACTGTATACCTGGACAGGGTATACATGAAAGAATAGATAGAGTAGCTTGATACTGGTTGATCCAAGTACTCAGATACCGGGCCAGGATATCCAAATACTCAAATCCCCAGAGCTAACATCATAACATCTCCTATCTACCACACTTATGACTCTAACTTACTAACTTAATGGTCCCTGACAACTCATCCTAAGCTCTGATACCAAGTTGTTACTCCCCGATCTCACAATTTCCACTAATCATGAGATTAGGGCATAAATTGAAGATTTAACATAATACAAAGATCACCCTTAACTTTTTCTTCTCTTTCAAAACTCTTTGTTTTCTCACATTGAACCACATAAACCAACTTTACAAGGTAATCTAAACATTTATTTCTCTAATCTGATTTCGATAGTAAAAATGCATGTATGAACATTCATTATGTTTCTCATACTTTCAAGCACATAAGACTTGTTGATTCGCACATAGAGATAAAAGAGGAACAATGTTATACATCATCATTTCCAACTCTCTCTTATTTCTTTACAAGGACCTAGAGTGACAAGGACTGACTAAACTTAACTATACTCAGACTTAACTTTTGTGGCAAATCTACTCTGATGCAATGATATCTTCTTCAAGTCCATGTGATTTTGCTAAAAATTGTGAGTAGAGGGGTGTGCCTAATCACTAAGTGAATGAGTACCTCAAAGAAACAGTCTAAAGAACTGATATAATTACATATATAATTTTGAGCAATTGATATCAATTATAACAGTAGTAAGCTTTAAAGAGTCTAATAATTAACAATCATAAATATGGCAGGATACTCTAAATATCTATAAGAGTGAATCAATATATGAAATGCTTGATTGATCATAAAGAGAACTAATAATTTAGAAACTTACAAAGAATAATGGAATAATTTTACACACTTGTTTGACCTCTCATTCATTTTATTATGCTCTGATCATATGAATTGTACTCTACATATGAAGACTCGTAGTGCACTACGATCACACCGTACAAGACATAGCGGACACACCTGGGAAATGCTAAGTTTGACTACTCTCCTGGTCTCCAATAGGGAAATGGATCCCTAGCCTAAACTAGACTCCTCCTCTAACCTGAGCACACTGGCGGACAGTCAAGCCACCTCTTGGCTTTTCTGTACTCTAGTGCCACCAGGATTTCCGGTTGATGTTGGACACTACTAACTATAGTTTAAGGAGACTTCTACTAGGGCTTTGTCCCCCGTGCCACCTGATAGCATGTTCTGACCCCCATATACTGGATGCTTCCAGGGTTAGGTCATTTCACCCCTAAGGCGCAGACCTCACATAGGGGTTCTACGGTGTTCAGGGCTCCTAAGTTTATTATTTTATTATTCCTAGAAATCTCTTTTCTACATTGTACCCTTATCTTACTTATACTTGACTCTGGTATCTCTATGGTGTCGCGTCTACTTATTTGAAGTTATAATACAACATGTATATCATTCTAAACTTGGCAGAGTAGTATATTCAAAACACTGTAATATACTAAGTAATCAACATGCTATACATACAGGCAGACTAAAATTCTTAAAGAAACAGATTACATGTCCACTTGGCACATACACACTAGAATCATGCAATTTATCATCTTATTACACTGATAAGAGTTAATTACTTGACATATGAGTAATCGTCAATAGCACCTACAACTTATCTATAATTTCTCAAAGAACGTGCATATCAACCCAAATCTTGAGTTGTGCATCTCATAACTCAATTAAGAGTTAATTACTTATCATGACAAGAATTATTAATAACAACTGAGAACATTAATATCACAATACTTGATTCATTGAACACCATACCCTTAGGGTTTCATTTAATCACAACAGATGCTACAAAGCAAGGTGTAATACATCTACCACGTACTTTTCATATCTTTACAACACATGATACCTGGGATCTCAATCCCTTATCACATTATTGGTAATTCTCATCCCTTCACATCATTATCATAATTACTAGATTTGGGTATTCAAACCCTTAGATCATCACATAGCATTATTAAATCTGTAATAGGTAACCATTACCTCTAGGTCCTTGGACCAAGGTATTCATTTCACTAGTTGCACAAGTATTCTCATGGCTCACAAGGCCATCACACATCTTGTCACCTCTCACTAGGCAACAACTTATTCCCATTGATCCCATAAAGATTTCATGCGACATAAACATTCACTGAATAAAGACTACTATCAACAAATCATATAAAATCAATATATGTATGAAACCTTGGAATTGAGCTGAATTTGGGTTTCCATGCCATTCACTAGGATATCATGGATCAATAATAACATTGAATGAATAAAGTCTATCATGTCAGGAAAATCCCTTCAAATGGATTTCATGATATATATTCACAAATATCCAACTTTCCTCGCATCTAGAGTTTCACCCTCTTCACTGAGATACCAAACAAACACTACTCACTTTAAATGAAAGCCAAGATAGTATCTAACATATATGTACTATGAATTTAGATAAACAATCATTCAAAACCAAGGGGATCTAGATAAGCAACTTTCTTTATTTACTTATACAACAAATTTCAGTCATAGACAAATTCCCTATATTTTAGTTTACTCTTATAACCTCTGTGAATACTTAGGGAATTTTCATTAGAATGCATTGTATACATTTATAATATGATTTTATCATCTGAAATTCATTCAAACAAAGGAAGAATCCATTTCATATCATTTTGCAACAACTTAGAACAAATAGACAATTCATGTTCTATAGTCGCATACTAAGCAATTAAAGATTATGGTTGATTTAACCAATTTTCGAGCAATATACTATTCAAAAGAAGTTCCCACTCACCCTAAGGTGTGAAAACACCTTAGAAACATATCCCATATCTGAAAATCTCGAATTCATATCAAATCCCTAGCAATTCACCCAATTCTTCTTCCTTTCAACTCTGAAACCCTAAAAATGAGGGTTTATGAAGAAAGAGTGACAAAAGGGGAAGTTTTGATACCATTTTGGATCAAATCATAGGAGGGATGGAATATTGACATGTGAGAGAAGATTCACCATGAAACTATATCCAAAGAAGCTAAACTTACATGATTTCATCATTCATCGGACCGCAAAACCCTAGGTCAGCATCTTCATCAATTTCTCCTCTCAAACCCTAACTCTCTCTCTATAGGATTTCGTTTCTATGGATTTAATCACAAATTATGAGAGCTCCTTGTGTGTTATGTTGGCCGTATAGAGCAATTGAGATGCTTGGGTTAATTGCACATTGACCCAATCACTAAACTTTTTCTTAGTTCGGCAGATTTTTCTATCCTAAAACAGTTTTTGTGAATTCGTGTATTTTAGAGATCAAACCTTCTCTAAAAATATGAGAATTTATATTTAATGTATAATTGAGTTAAAAATCTTTTGTTGAAATTTGAGATCATTACAAACTTCCATTAAATAATTAAAATTCGAATAGTCCACTGCTATCTAGAATTCTACAAAAATGTTAGTTACTATAATTTGTGTACTGATAAGATCTAAATGCATCTAAAAATTATGAAAATTACACATGTTGTTTAAGATTATATTTCAGATCTCTAGTTAAAATTTCATTTCATTTGGATTTACTAATAAATAATTAAAAATAAAACACTACACTATAGTAAAGCACTCTGTCAGCATTTTGGTCGAAGTATAGTTCGATTGAGAACCACATTCAAAGAACACTCAAATATTCTGAAATTTTTCTCAAAAATACATGATTGAGTTATCCATATTATATACAAAATTCAATTAAATAAAAAATTTGTAGAAAATATGAAAAATCATTTGCCATACTGCTATCCTGATCAAATTCCATACTCATGTACCATCAAAACCCTAATTTCAGCCAACTATGGTTTATATTTCTCAAACCCTAATTTCTCAAATAATAGAACACTTAACATTATTATTAGGTTTAAAACATCATGATTGAATTATCTTCATTAATTAGATTTAAGCAATGATCAATACAATTAAGCATATAATCATTCAGGTAAACCCTAGTTTACCAATTAAGCATATAATCATTCGAGAGTTTGCAGATGTGTTTCCTGATGAGTTCTCTAGTGTTCCTCCACCCTGAGAGATTGATTTCGAGATCAATCTGGTTCCAGGAATGCAACCATTTGCAAAGACACCGTATAGGATGGCTCCAGTAGAGATGGCATAGCTTAAGAAGCAGTTACAAGAATTATTGGAGAAAGGTTTCATCCGACTGAGTACGTCGCCTTGGGGTGCTCCAGTGTTGTTCGTTAAGAAGAAGTACGGATCGATGTGGTTATGTATAGATTACTGATAATTGAACAAAGTCATGATCAAGAACAAGTACACGTTACTGAGGATAGATGATCTATTTGATCAGTTGCGTGGCGCTACAGTGTTTTCAAAGATCGATCTACAGTCCGAATATCATCAGTTGAAGATTAAGGCGGATGACATACCAAAGTCGGCTTTTAGGAAGAGGTATGGTCACTTTGAGTTTGTGGTTATGCTGTTCGGACTAACCAATGCACCTGCTGCTTTCATGGATTTGATGAACAGAGTGTTCCGTCCGTTCCTAGATCAGTTTGTTGTAGTCTTTATAGATGACATCTTGATCTACAGTCGGGACAAGCAAGAGCATGAGCGACATCTTCGACTAGCATTGACTCTTCTTCGCCAACATCAGTTGTATGCCAAGTTCAGTAAGTGTGAGTTCTGGTTAGAAGAAGTAACCTTTTTGGGTCATGTGATATCTGCAGAAGGAGTCAAAGTAGACCCGAAGAAGGTGGAGTCTGTTGTGGAATGGGAAGAGTCGAAGACGCCGACAGAAGTTTGTAGTTTCCTGGGTTTAGTAGGATACTACCGGAGATTTATTAAGGACTTCAGTGCAATTGCATTGCCGATGACAGTTGACCAGAAAGGATGTACCTTTCGTGTGGGATGATCGTTGTCAGCAAGCTTTCCAAAGTTTGAAAGAGAAGCTGACTAGTGCTCCAGTGCTAGTGCTGCCAGAGCCTGGGAAGGGCTATGTTTTTTTCTGTGATGCTTCCAAGAAAGGTTTAGGTTGTGTGCTGATGCAGGAAGATCATGTGGTTTATTTTTCTTCACGACAGCTTAAGAAACACGAGGAGAACTATCGGACTCATGATTTGGAGTTGGCAGCAGTGGTTTATGCATTAAAGATTTGGAGACACTATCTTTACGGGGAGGTATGCCAGATCTTTACGAATAATAAGAATCTGAAGTACATCTTTTTGCAGCATGAGTTAAACATGCGACAACGTCAATGGATAGAGTTAATCAATGATTACGATTGCACCATTGAGTATCATCCTGGTAAGGCGAATGTGGTGGCTGATGCGCTTAGCCGAAAGTCTTCTTCTCTTTCCTCAAAGAAGGCACAGTTGAGTTCCATGGTATGCTATAGACGTGATATGCTTGTTTCCTTGAGACAGATGAATGTACAGATGGAAGTTTCCTTGGTAGCTGGACTTTTAGCACAGATGCAAGTCAAGCCTACGCTGAGACAACAGATCAAAGATGCACAACAAACATATGATACAGTACAACTGATCAGGTCAGAGTTCGGCAGCAAAAAGCGTGATGGGTTCCATGAGTCTGAGGATGGACTAGTTTTCTATCGTGATAGGATGGTGGTCCCCGATGCTGACGATTTGAGGAAGTTAGTGCTCGAGGAAGAACACGCTTCGATGTATGCTATGCATCCAGGTGTCACCAAGATGTATCATAGTCTGAAGGACTTGTATTGGTGGCCCGGCTTGAAGAAAGATGTAGCCGAGTACGTGGCTAGGTGTGCGGTTTGTCAGCAAGTCAAGGCTGAGCATCAGAAGCCGGCAGGTACATTGCAACCCCTGCCGATACCGCAGTGGAAATGAGATCACATAACCATGGATTTCGTAGTTGGTCTACCCAGGACAACTAGGAATCATGATTCCATTTGGGTAATAGTGGAAAGATTAACAAAGACTGCCCATTTCATACCAGTAAAGACAACATATACAGTTGAGAAGCTCGCTCAGGTATATGTAGATGAGATACTACAGTTGCACGGTGTGCCAGCGATGATAGTTTCTGACAGAGGTCCTCAGTTCACGAGTCGTTTCTGGGAACAGTTGCACAAAGCGTTGGGAACGCAGTTGAGGTTTAGTACCGCCTTCCACCCACAGACAGATGGACAGTCTGAGAGAACTATTCAGACTTTGGAAGATCTCCTTCGGGCTTGTGTTTTGTAGTTCCTAGATAGTAGGGACATACATCTCAGTTTGATAGAGTTTGCCTACAACAACAGTTATCAGCGGAGCATTGACATGGCTCCTTATGAGGCCGTATATGGAAGGAAGTGCAGATCTTCTTTGTGTTGGTATGAGTCTGGGGAATATCAGCTGTTGGGTCCTGAGTTAGTACAACAGACAACAGAAAAGATCAAAGTGATACAACAACAGTTGAAAATGGCACAGGACAGGCAGAAGTCTTATGCAGACAATCGCCGACAACCTTTGGAGTTCCAGGTAGGAGACAAAGTGTATCTTAAAGTCTCTCCGTGGAAAGGTGTGCTAAGGTTTGGCCGGAAGGGTAAGCTAGCACCCAGGTATATGGGGCCATACTTGGTCATAGCACGTGTTGGCAAGGTATCTTACGAGTTAGAGCTGCCGCCATAGTTGCACAGGTTACATCCAGTGTTCCATGTAAGTATGCTGAAGAAAAGTCATCCAGATACAGGAACAGTGATACAGCCAGTTGAAGTTGAGCTTGATGAAGATGTGACCTACGAGGAAGGTCCTGTGGCGATCCTTGACAGAAGAGTTAAGAAGCTGAAGAGGAAGGACATGGTTCTTGTGAAGGTTCTTTGGCATCATCGTGGCATTGAGGAAGCCACGTGGGAGCTTGAGGAAGAGATGAGGAGGAAGTATCCCTCACTTTTCCCTTCAGATTTCGGGGACAAAATCCCTTTGTAGGGGGTTGGCTTGTAAGGACCTTGACCTCCGTTTAAGGTTTACCCTGTTTGCTTTGCTTAACCCTGATGCTTAGTTGCTTGCTAATCACCTTTGGTGGTGATTAGGGTTTGTTTGTGATTTGTTGAGAGTTGGAGGTGCTACTTGCAATTAACCCAAATCTAGGGTTTGTGGGCATGTTTTCCACCTTGTGAGGTGTTCCTCCCTCTCCTTACTTCCTCTAGTGTTGAGAGGAAGGTTTGGGCTCATTGCTTGAGTTCCTTTGGGCTTGGTTGAGCTTGTTGGGCCTTGTGGTGTGTTGCCCTTGCTTCTTTGGACCTTGTGTTGGGCAAGAGCATGCTTGTGTCATCCTATGTGTGTTGCCCTGGTGGTGTGTCGCCTAGGGTTGTGTCGGACATGGTGGGGGTGTGTCAGCCATGGTGTGGGGGTGTGTCGCCCATGGACCCCTTTGACCTTCTTTGACCTCATTTGTGTCTCCACTAGTGGACACTTGGTGCTTGATGCTTGCATGTGGCAATGGCCTTGGACATGTGTTTAGGGCATGTTAGAGTGGTGGCATTGCTCATGGACAAGTGTCCCTAGGTGGGTGACACCTTGCCTTGTCTTACCTTGGTTTCTCCTCCATCCCCTTCTATATATGTGTTTCCTTTCCCTTGCTAAGGATCCCTTTAGTTCCTTAGTCTCCCTCTCCCTTGGAGCACGACACCCTCTCTTCTTTTGCAAGCTTGGTGGCCGATCCTTGCCGTGGAGTCTCCTTCTTCCTCTAGTGGTGGCCGAACCCTAGAGTGCCTTGCTCTTTTTCCTTGGTGGTGCTTGGAGTGTGGAGCTAGGAGCTTGGAGCTTGCTTAAGGTGGGTTACATAACTCCTAACCCTAACTACACTACCTTCTTCTATGTTCTTGTTTATATGTTGCTCATGATCGGCTAAGTATGTTGTTAGTTTAGTTTCTTGCTTAGTTGCACCTTGTTGGACGAACCTATGTTCTAGTGTTTCTTGGTGAGCAACACTCCTTTCTCTCCTTGGTCTAGAGGAGTGATCTTGAGTTCTAGTAATATGGGCAATACCCCTCTCTCGTTTAAGTTGAGAGGTGAGCTTGTGTTCTAGTTGCTTGAGCAACACCCTCCTCTCACCATGGATTTGAAAGGTGAGCTTTGTGGTGGTTGTTCCTTGTGTTGCCCGATTGGTGATAAGAGATGTGCAAGACCCCTCTCTCTTAGTTGTTGAGAGGTGAGCCATATTCTTTATCCATTAGGGTTTTTTGCCCTTGTGCTTGGGGTTGATGACGACCTTGTGGAGTTGCATCTTGACCGTTATGACCTTGAGGTCTGTGCTGCCCGATATCCCTCTTGACCTTGAGCTTTGGATGACACATGTTGTGGTTGTGTCGGGCGATGCTTCCTGGTCCTTGCCTTGTTGTGTCGGGCGTCCCACTTAGCTGAGTACCCTGCCCGACACATACAACCTAGAAGGTGGGTTAGTATCATTATGCTTTGTTGTAGTGGAAACGTTGCTAGCTAGTCTGTGGTGGGCGTCACCCTTTGGCCTTAGCTCTATGTGTGTCGGCCGACAACATAACACTCGATGGGCGTTGCACGACACCATAGTGCCCGATACATGTGGATGCCCGATATGCGTGGGCGCACGATACATGATGCACCGTTGCACGACGCTGCATTGTCCGACATGCCCTTGAGCCCAGCTGCACGATATTATGTTGCCCGTTATGTCTTGGATGCCTGACTCCCTAGGGCTTGGCCGATATATGTTTGTCTGCCTAACCGGCATGAGTTGAGGGTTGGGCGATAGGGGAGAGTGCCCTACCCGTCACACTTCTTGTGAGGGTAGTGGGCACTTCCAGTGAGGGTCTTGATCCTTCTGTAAAACGTCTACGCTAGATCTTGTCTATGTAGTCACGTTTGGGTTATTTTGATCTATGAGATGCTTGTTGATAACTAGGCCGGTATCTCACATCTATGTAATTTGACATGATGCTACATCTTCTTATGATCATCTTGAATCATTTGTATAATGTTGAGTAAATGATAAGCATGTAATATGCTTTTCTTAATGATGTGACCTATGTTTATGATCCCAAGTTGAGACATGATTGATAAAGCATATAATCATCAATGTCACCCTATGTTGATAGTATGATCTTTCTGTTAGTCTATGATGATTGTGCATACTAACCATGCAAGTGTTCCATTCAGATGCATAGCCAGGTAAAGGTCTATGAGATATATGTAATCGAGTAACCCTTCTTCAATAATTACTCTTGATGATGAGATATCATATATGATGTGATTGGTCTGAAGACCCGAGTTTGGCTAAAGTGTCTAAGTTGATGAGAATGCCTTGAGAGGCAGTGACACTATGTGATTAAGGGATTGAGATCCCATGGCAATGTGATGATCCTTGAGATGGATCTAGATGATTGACAAGAGGCCAAGTGATAACATGTAATGTTGAATCATGGTGATGGATCAGGATGATGTTGATTATAGTAAAAGCATAATATTGAGTTTCATACTGTTTATTCTTGTTATAGTTTGCAGGTTATACAACTTGGTTGAATCTTGCAATCCATATAAAAGGTACTAATTAATCACAGTGGAATATATCATGTAGTTTGCCCTGGCCATAGATCCATCATCGTCAGGAGCTGGTGATGGTGAAACGGGTTAACCCGGAGCGCATATTGTTGAATATGCAAGGTTTCTCCTAGCCTAAAATAGAGAGGGAATCGAGTACAGCTGCGGTTGCAGACTCGGATATATATATATATATATATATATATATATATATATATATATATATATATATATATATATATATATATATATATACATACATATATATATATATATATATATATATATATATATCATGGTGAACATGCCCATGGCTCAGAGTGGTAGAGCATGAATGCGTTCATGGCTCAGAGCACGGTGAATAGGCTTGTGGCTCAGATATACTAGAACTGAGACTTGTACCAAGGCAGGCTAGAGGAAGGGTAGCCTATGGAGCTGACCCTGTGGCTGAGGCCACTTAAGCACGAGACTACGGTCTTGCTGTGGTTCTCGTGCACTGACCAGGAGGTGGGAGGTCGTGGAGTCCTGCTCTTCCATTGACCTTGTATGGCACCGGCTTGGGTTTCACAGCCGTCAGTTGGATTTGAGCGGTACGGCTCACTTCCTCAGGGCATAATAATATGTAATTCATCCGTATAGTATTTACTGCTTAAGGCAAAACACGGAACATTGGTTGAGGCCTTGCTTGTGTAATTCATCTGGATATACCGTGCAGCTACTTATACGTTCTGGTGTTATGTGATCAGACCTTATACATCTTATATTGTTAATCATGTTCCATAAAGGATTACTTGGGTATATGCCTTCCGTGCATCTGGTAAACTTGATGGTATGAATAGCTTTACTTTATAAACTGCTCTTGTTATACCTCTTATTAGTTAATTACTGTTGTTGCTGTATCTTTCTATGGTTTTGTGGTTTCGGTGGGGAGTTATGTTTCTCACTGGGACTGTGTGTCTCACCCCGCTGGTTTACACCCTTTTTAGGTGTTCAAGCTAGACGTGGTGGTGGTGGCGGAGTTGCGGCCGAGCAGTAAGACGAGAAGTAGAAGGCAAGCAAGGGATATGTTGCTATTTTGGTTGCTTTGTAGCAGAGTCTTAGAGTCATCCCTGTACTCTCAGGTCCTTGGAGGTGTTTTGACGTTGTTTCACGATGTATAGTCGTTGATGTTTTATATACCCTGCTGCTGGACGGATGTGGGCCTTTATGTATGTATAACTGATGATGAACTTGTGTGATGACAGGACAACTGATCTCCTAAGCTGTGGGCACGTGTCAAGATCTTGTAATGTTTATATAACTTGTTTCCTTGTAGGATGAGGGCCCAAATGTAATAGTTCCTCAGTTATTCTGCTTTCTGCAATCGGTTTTATTTAACCCGTGTTTTTGGTAATCTGTGGTTTATGGTGATTTCTGCACGTTTTCACGTAACACCTCGCTGTCTGTGTGATAGTGGGATGTGTTGCCACAGACTTAAACTATCAGACACCTTTAATTAACATATTGCTTACACATGTACACTAAAATCATACGTAGAACCAATTTACATCCCTTAATATACCTTCAACAAATTATACTTCTAAAAAAAATTCACATATTACTAAAAGCCATTGTTTTCTCTTATCTCTCTCCTCATTCATTACTACTTACTTTTTGCTACTTATCCTTCTCATTTTAATCATGTAGATTAAACATTCCTAAAATTGAAACATACAAGGTATGAATAGATTATTCATCATTCTGCTATTACTGCAAGAATTTATTTCATATCACACTTAACTCATATTGTATTTCTCCTTTTGTTCAAAACAAACCTCTTATATTTCAAATCTATTTATTATCCTTTGCTATAAATCATTTCCATATTGTTTAGCTACCTTTCATATTATCTAGGATTACTATCAATGCTAGTTTACTTCTCATAGTGCAAATTTATGATCTAGTTTTATAGAAATGCTAGTATTCAAGGTCAAATCACTAGTGACAACCCTTGAACTACTACAACTCTAAACATTCTAGCGTTTGGCCTTTATCAGTAGCATGACGTTATTGTGGTGTGACTTTACTCCCTTAATTTGAAATTCAAACTTTGGATCTCACAAGTTTTTACTAAAGTCTTCCTTATCTTATCAATTGAACTTCCTTCATCTTAATTGGCCATTCAGATAGATTACATTCTCAATTTACCCTTCTAGGGTTTCATCATCATATTGTGTGTCATTATTATATTCACTAGATGCCTCTACCATGGTGGTTATGCATCATATATGATTCATTTTCTTATCACTTCATTCCAACATTTCTCTCATTAAGTAATATATGGAAGAGAAGACAGTTCTGAGACTTAGAATTCGTATCTTCAAACATCCCATTAATACATTTATCATATGTAGGTTTAATTAGTTATCAACAAGGATACTTCACTAACTAGCACTTGATTGAATCTCCTAACCTCTTTTTTTTATAATCTATATTACTCCACCATGTTTCATACCCTTCCTTACTTTCCATAATCCTCTTACCATATACTACTCTTCCACCTGTTATCTTTAACTTCTGCTTTTCTCTTGATCATGTTGCTTATTCATGTGTATGATCATGTATACCATGGTGCACATATTTCTTTTTATCCTTCTACTAATGTGAAGTTGAAATTCTAAATCAATAATCTCTCTACTAGTTTCAACTCATGTTTAATACATTACATATCCTTCATTTTAAATCAAACGGCTCATGCATGGGTGAAACATAGTTTCTCTAATATCAAGTTTTTCCTTCCTGAGTATAGTCTACCTTTGTATAACTTATTCATTTTGTTAAGCTACACTTTTGTTCTTTTTTTTAGAAACTAGTTTGTTGTTCTATAGAGATTAGGAATCCAAAGGTAGTAAGGATGAATATATTAAACTTATTAATAAAGGTATACATTACATGCTCTGAATTATATCATAACCCACTTTGTAGCATTTGTTGTGATTAAATGAAACCCTAAGGGTAGGGTGTTCAATGAATCAAGTATTGTGATATTAATGTTCTCAGTTATTATTAATAATTCTTTTCATGATAAGTAATTAACTCTTAATTGAGTTATGAGACGCACGACCCAAGATTTGGGTTGATATGCACGTTCTTTGAGAAATTACAGATAAGTTGCAGGTACTATTGATGATTACTCATATGTCAAGTAATTAAATCTTATCAGTGTAATAATATGATAAATTGCATGATTCTAGTGTGTATGTTCCAAGTGGACATGTAATCTGTTTATTTAAGAATTTTAGTCTGCCTACATGTATAGTATGCTGATTACTCAGTATATTATATATAGTGTTTTGAATATACTACTCTACCAAGTTTAGAATGATATACATGTTGTATTATAACTTAAAATAAGTAGACACGACACCGTAGAGATAATAGAGTCAAGTATAAGTAAGAGAAGGATACAATGTAGAAAAGAGATTTCTAGGAATAATAAAATAATAAACTTAGGAGCCCTGAACACCATAGAACCCCTATGTGAGGTTTGTGCCTTAGGGGTGAAATGACCTAACCCTGGAAGCATCCAGTAAATGGGGGTCAGAACGTGCTATCAGGTGGCACGAGGGATGAAGCCCTAGTGGAAGTCTCCTTAAACTATAGTTTGCAGTGTCCAACATCAACCAGAAGTCCTGGTGGCACTAGAGTATAGAAAATCCAAGAGGTGGCTTGACTCTCTGCCTGTGTGCTCAGGTTAGAGGAGGAGTCCAGTTTAGGCCAGAGAGCCATTTCCCTATTACAGACCAGGAGAGTAGTCATACTTAGCATTTCCCGGGTGTGTCCGCTAATCTTGTACGGTGTGATCGTAGTGCACTAAGAGTCTTCATATGTAGAGTACACTACATATGATTAGGGCATAATAAAATGAATGAGAGGTCAAATAAGTGTGTACATTTATTCAATTATTCTTTGTCTGTTTCTAAATTATTAGTTCTCTTTATGATCAATCAAGTATTTCATATATTGATTCACTCTTATAGATATTTAGAGTATCCTACCATATTTATGATTGTCAATTATTAGACACTTTAAAGCTTACTACTGTTATAATTGATATCAATTCCACAAAAGTATATCTATAATTATATCAGTTCTTTAGATAGTTTCTTTGAAGTACTCATTAACTGAGCGAGTAGGCTCACCCCTCTACTCACAATTTTTAGGGAAATCACATGGACTTGAAGAAGATATCATTGCATTAGAGTAGATCTGCCATAAGAGTTAAGTCCGAGTATAGTTAAGTTCAGTCGCTCCTTGTCACTCTAGGTCCTTGTAAAGAAATAAGAGAGAGTTGTAAATGATGATGTATAACATTATTCATCTTTTAGCAATATGTGTGAATCAGCAAGTCTTATGTGCTTAAAAGTATGATGAACATAATGAATGTTCATACATGCATTTTTACTGTTGAAATCAGATTAGAGAAATAAATGTTTAGATTCCCTTGTAAAGTTGGTTTATGTGGTTCAATGTGAGAAAACAAAGAGTTTTGAAAGAGAAGAAAAAGATAAGGGTGATCTTTGTATTACATTAAATCTTCAATTTATGCGCTAATCTCATGATTAGTGGAAATTGTGAGATCAGGGTGTAACAACTTGGTATCAAAGCTTAGGCTGAGTTGTCAGGGACCGTTAAGTTAGTAAGTTAGAGTCATAAGTGTGGCAGATATGAGGTGTTATAATGTTATCTCTGGGGATTTGCGTATTTGGATATCCTGGCTCGGTATCTGAGTACTTGGATCAACCACTATCAAACTACTATGTCTATTCTTTCATGTATACCCCGGCCAGGTATACAGTGGAAGGATGGGCTAGAAAGGAACCCTAGAAATATTAGGGTTAGAAACAAGATAAGTAACATGAATTAAGAGCATAAATATAAAATGAGATAGAACTTTCATTTCATATTTTTGTTTTATTGGAGATGAATAGAAATGCTCTTATATGTTTGAATTCAGATATCCAGTATTTTGAAATATATATGGGTCTTTAAGATTTGTTGTATACTATGTAGTTGTAGAATTTATTGATTACATTCTTTGTATCAAGTAGACTAGAAATGATCTTTGAATGAACTTTCCTAAGTGGATATTCTTTCCACATGTTTGAGATTAATAGGAGTTGGTTAATCTAAAGTAGCTCTTGGCTTCAGGACTGCAGGTTCGGCCTGGTCCGGCTGGCAGGATGCATTACTGGGATCTAATGACTCATATTAACAATATGATAAGAGTAGACTCTGGATAAATTAGACCAACATCATAGTGAGAATGTACATACACTAAGATGTTGAAACATATGGGAAAGATTAGAATGGCTAAGAATCAGTTGGAACTGATATCTGAGACCCAACTTTGGGGCCTCATATGAGAAATCCTTAATTGGGAATAAAGGAACACGACGTAAGGTTTAGATTAAGTTTAATGATTAATATTATATGAACTCTAAATATGAAATATGGAAAAGATATGAGATAAGTATGTAAGGGCCAAGGTAGTAAGAATCAATCATGAGGAATGGATTATATAACCGAGTACAATATTTTTATGTACTCCAAAGCAAAGGAAAAGAGAATTAGATAAATATGTAAAGAACTGAGCTGAATTTGGGTGTCCATGCCATTCACTTGGATGTCATGCATCAATAATAACATTGAATAAATAAATTCTATCATGTCAAGAAAATCCCTTCAAATGGATTTCACGATATCTATTCGCAAATATCTAACTTTCCTCACATCTAGGGTTTCACCCTCTTCACTGAGATACCAAACAAACACTACTCACTTTAAACAAAATCCAAGATAGTATCTGACATATATGTACTACGAATTTAAATAAACAATCATTCAAAACCAAGGGGATCTAGATAAGCAACTTTCTCTATTTACTTATACAGCAAATTCCAGTCATAGGCAAATTCCCTATATTTCAGTTTACTCTTATAACCCCTGTGAATACTTAGGGAATTCTCATTAGAATGCTTTGTATACATTTATAATATGATTTTATCATCTGAAATCCATTCAAACAAAGGAATAATCCATTTCATATCATTTTGCAACAACTTAGAACAAATAGACAATTCAGGGTTTGTCGTCGCATACTAAGCAATTAAATATTATGGTTGATTTAACCAATTTTCGTGCAATATATTGTTCAAAGGAAGTTCCCACTCACCCTAAGGTGTAAAAACACCTTAGAAATGTATCCCATGTCTGAAAATCTCGAATCCATATCAAATCCCTAGCAATTCACCTAATTCTTCTTCCTTTCAACTCAGAAAGCCTAAAAATGAGGGATTATGAAGAAAGAGTGAGAAAAGGGGAAGTTTTGATACCATTTTGGATAAAATCAGAGTAGGGACGGAATTTTGACATGTGAGAGAAGATTCACCATGAAACTATATCCAAAGAAGCTAAACTTACATGATTTCATCATTCCTCCGACCGCAAAACCCTCGGTCAACATCTCCATCAATTTCTCCTTTGAAACCCTAACTCTCTCTCTCTCTCTAGGATTTTATTTCTCTAGATTGAATCACGAATTATGAGAGCTCCTTTTGTGTTAGGTTGATCATATAGAGCAATCGAGATGCTTGGGTTAATTGCAAATTGACCCCTCACTAAACTTTTTCTTATTTTAGCAGATTTCTATGTCATAAAAAGGTTCTGTGAATTCTTTTATTTTAGAGATCAAACATTCTCCAAAAATTATGATAATTTATAATATTATGTATAATTGAGTTACAAAGATTTATTTAAAATTTTATATCATTCCAAACTTCCATTAAATAAATAAAAATCAAATAGTGCACTGCTATCCAGAATTCTACAGAAATGTTAGTTACTATAATTCGTCTACTGATAAGGTCTAAACATATCCAAACATTATGAAAATTTTATATCTTATTTATGATTTAGTTTCAGATCTCCAGTTAAAATTTTGGATTATTTAGAGTTACTAATAAATAATTAAAAATGAAACACTACACTATTGAAAAGCACTCTGTCAGAATTTTGGTCGAAGTATAGTTCGACTGAGAACCATATTCAAAGAACACTCAAATATTCTGAAATTGTTCTCCAATATGCATGATTGAGTTATCCATATCATATCCAAAATTCAATTAAATAAAAAAAAATTAGAAAATATGAAAAATCATTTACCACACTGCTATTCTGATCAAATTCCATACTCATGTACCATCAAAACACTAATTTCAGCCAACTAGGGTTTACATTTCTCAAACTCTAATTTCTCAAACAATAGAACACTTAACATTCTTATAAGGTTTAAAACATCATAATTTAATTATCATCATTAATTAGATTTAAGCAATGATCAATCCAATTAAGCATATAATCATCCAGGTAAACCCTAGTTTACCAATTAAGCTCAGATGCGGTCATAACATATAGGGTTGGACATTACCTTCCTCCTTTTCCTAATAGCAAACAGACCTGGTAGCATCAACCCTAGTCAGAAAATGTCAAGGATGCTTGTTACTTTCTAGTTGTTCCTCCTGACCCCAATAGCTCATCAAAACCCTACTAGAGACTAGCCTATATAACATCCGTAAACATGTCAGCGCCTTACACACAGTATAGACCTACAATAAAGGCAACCTACAACACCAACAACAGGTACAGATCTGCCTCGGCAACCCTACCAGCCCTCAATGGAGGCCCACAACACAGACTAGTCCATGATCCTATTAACTGCAAATGCACCATGATGCAACCACCTTGTCGTCATTCATCGACCTTTGGGTGCTTACTAGAAGCCACTATCTTCTCCTCGAATCCACCGGCTCTTTCTCTCCACTATCAAAATCTACCTTGGCCTAGTTGTCAAATACCATATCATACCCCGACCGTCCTCTTCACTATACATTAGATCCCACACCTATCATCAACTTTTCCCATTCAGCACGACCAACACCATTAACCCCTCATTGCTACCTCCTGAATAAGTACACCTTCTTGATCTCAATCCTCACCACACCACCACTAATGGCCCTACATCAGCCTCTATGGAACCTTGACAAGGATGTGAACCTACTGGATCTCATCAAGGCAGATGATTGCCTTTAAACACCATTATTCCTTCCAACTGGCCTCCATAGACTTATAAGAACAAGCATGGGGTATGTTGTGATCATCCTTATTCAACTACTCCTCATCTGAATTCTAGAGACTTGATAGCTTCATATTTCCAACCTACCTCTGCAAGGACCTTCAACAACCCTCTCCTCATGGTGTCTACTATTTAGACCTGGTGCCAAACATTTGGCCACCCACCTGAGCAGATATGCAACCACCTATCTGATGCTTGTAGACCAAGAACCTTTCTCCCAGTGATACCTACTCCATTAGAAGTTAGATAGGATTGCACAGGTTGTTAATAATGATAATGATCTGTTAGGAGTCAAAACAATGATTGCAAACCTCCTCGAGCTTCCTATTAATGTCTTCAAACCAAACTCCAACCATCGCCATGAACTAAACCATCGAGGATCCAGGGAGTCCTTGGGACACATCAAAATAGTGAATGAAAGGGGAAGACCTCCCTTTCATCATCTCAGACTAAGAAAACACTAATAACATTTAGCTACCAATTGATTCATCTACTAAACTTCCATCATAGAGGAACAAATCACAAAAACTTAAGTGCCCTGCAATAGGTAATTAGATTTCTTGTAGTTTCTTTCTTAGTAATTATTTGTGTTAGCATCTCTTGTATCCTATACATACTAGTAAGCTTGAAAACTATTCAATCACATATCTTGACATAGATCCATTAAATAATAGAGAAGATGATAGTTAGGGTAATACTTACAGAAGGGAGTGTTAAAAATTGATGATAAATCTAGATAATGTGTGAATTATAATCTAAGAAATACAATAGTGAATGAACATATTTATATACTAATAGGCATATACCTATCTGTATATTAGTTTTGGCAATACTAATGTTCTATAATTAGTTAATGGTAATATGGTATATGAAACTTAATCATAATCAAGATGTCTACAACACGAGACATATTCATTAGACAATTTAGAAGATAGAAACCATTACAACCCAGTGTACCATTGTGATGTATATATACATATGTTCATACATCAACAAATGGGAAGTTCCAAAGAAATAATTTAATAATTAGGAGGTATATATTGAATACCACCATTATTCTTATTATGCACGAAAACCCTAGGGATGCATGCATGTACTAATTGATATATTATGAATGTAAGTGATATACAATTAGTCTACTCTTTTGGAGAAAAAATGGATAAGAGAGAAACAATATGAAAAGAAAGCTGATTTTATGAGCATATGTATGGACGGTCTTATTTTCCAACAAGTTACCAAGATAACTTAATCCACACCTATATCTAAGTATATATTCAAAAAAATGATAAATAATATTTGTATATATTAATATTTGTTTTAATATGTAATATACATGGCTAAAAGATACTAAAATAATGAACCTGAGAATATTGTGTTTATACCCTAGATATACCTAGTAAGAGTATATCATTATATAAAATATTTGAGCCAGTGACTAATATAATAATCTAACATAGAAGAAACTATATAGAACAATCGAGTGTGTAATATCAAACCCTACAAATGACAATAATGGAAAATAGAAATAGTATTCCTAGAAGGAAGACCCCAATCACCTGTAATACTCCATAATTAAATATAAATAAAATGACACAATTATTCCAAGGCATATGAAAAATATTCCTCTAGATTTGTAGATCTCTCTATTTTGATTAAATTCTTAGAGTTGAATACTTGGAACTCACAATTTTGCATACTTTGATCCAAAGGTACAAAGTTACTATCTCTATTTTGAAAGTCATTTCCCTCATTTGCATGCATGATTAACTACATTTGTTAGCTTAAAATTTTCTATAAACCCCAGACCTCTTGTTTGAAAAGCCACCAACAATGAATCCTAAAAATAATAGCACATTATTTGAAAGTCAAAAAGGGTAGGCTAGTGCCCCTAGTTTAGTGGAATTATGCTTCCATGACTCTGCACATAGGGAAGGACATGAGGTCCCTCAGTATACTGAGAAACATAGTTGGTGTGTTTTCATTCTCCATAGAGAGAATATATGGCTTCCCACATAGACATTGACATGTGTTGTCTAATTGAAAATCTGAATAACTAGTCAAAAAATGGATATTAAATCTTATTGAATTTGAAAACCGCATTGCTCCCTTTTTATACTTACCTATATTGTTTATTCTTTTGCATTTTTTCATAAAAAATCATGTGTATATAGGTTCATAATTTTACTTCCCGAATATAAATTTTATACTGATCATCTGACTGGCCTATGTTTCCCTTATTGGGGTCCATGTATGGTTTTGTTCCCCCGGGAACTCATAAACAAGTGATCAATAAAGACCTATATGAGATGTGCAACAGTTGTTCCATGTTGAAGAGTAGATAGGAATTAATGCCTGAATTTTTTATTTTATGTAAAGCTTCCAACTATGATGTAAAGCACGATTGTAAAAATATTTTTTATATTTTTTGATGCAATTTTATAAATAGTTGATCATAAGAATCAATTATTTTGATGCTCCATTGGTCTCAACCGTCAAAGGTCATCGTTGGAGTTTAGCATCGGTCTTCATCGTCATATTTGACCATCGGTCTTGACCTTCTGTTGTCTTCAGATAAAAATAAGGTTGAAGGACCATCGAAGTGCTTTGCTACTTTTAGGTGATGGAACCGAACTAGTTTTAGTGAAACAAACTCGATTTCTTGAGGCGATACCGGAGGTGTCGATGTCTTTCTTCAGTTTGGTGTGTGCAAATCCAAAACTTGGCTGGTTAAGAAGCTATAAATGAGATAAGTTATAAAAAGCTAAGTATCTAGAGTTATTTTGGGCATACCAAGGCTACTACATGCATGAAACTACATGTAATTGCTTAGCATTGATGAAAAAAATTGGGTGCTATCAACCACCCCAAGCCTAATCTTTTTCTTGACCTCAAGCAAGATTGAACTCAAAGAATAAAAGGTAACATCCAAATTAAGCTTGGTGATAAATGCTACTGTTAGGAAAAATGGTTTGAAACTACTAGTCTCCAGATCCATGTTATTTCAGACCCAAAACCCCCATCAAAAGAGAAGTTCCTACTAAAATCAGATCATAAAATGTATGTAAAAATTTAAGTGATTTGTTGTAACTGAACATTACTTAGAGGATCTTGAGCCATTATATTGAGAATTCATGCATTTTCACTGAAGGACCAGTCGAGTGATGAAGGCAGGTCATGAGTGTTCATAGTGTATTGATGTAAACCGATTACGATTAGGTAAAACATGCATCCTACTTATACATGTCCTAAATAGAAAAGGAAAAAAATAGACTCTAATAACTTTTGAGGATTACAATCTATGTTTGAATGGTCCATATAATCAGAAACATTCTCTAATGTCCATGCTCGTTGGCACAAAATAGTGAGACAGACTCGTTGTACTATGCTTGAACCAACCCTACTACTAGGACTTGTAGGTCTCCTATGGTTTCCTAAAGACATTGTAATGATCTTTTGTGTGGCATTACTAGGAACATCATACCCGCACAAGTGAGTGCAGTCATACACCCATTGGGCACCATCCTAAACTCTCCTTAAAGAGAAAACAAACACTCATGTTTTTTTCACACTCAAGCTTTTATTCTCTACATTCCAATTTATAGGCCTGGAAGTTGAGCTATGATGATATTTTTGGGATTTTTGGGTGGCCAATCCTCTTTTGCATATCTCTGGTTTTCATCTTTTTGACTCTATATAATGTGAGGAGGTGTGCAGACCATCAAAGGAAAACAATCCAACTTAAAAGGTCATCATCATTCGTTTGATACCTCGGTGAAAACTTTTAATATGGGTCGACGATCCTTAGACCATAGTCAAATGTGTGAAAATGTGGTTCGAAATCATTTTGATCAAATTCTATCTCCAACCAATGATCTTGAATCATGGTTTCATTATTCATAATGTATATCAAGGAGACAAACATTTTTAAACTTTGAAGAAGCACATAACCTTAGATTGATTCAAACTTAAGAAAAAAGTCAATGAGCTAGGCAAAGAAAGAGATCAAGCAATTAAGATAAAGATTAGGTGATTAGAAGCATGGATAAGTATTTAACTATTGTATTCGCACCACATAGCCTTGATTGTAGAAACTACAAATTACAAAAAAGTCTTACTAACCAGTAAATTTCGACTAGAGAAATTTGTATCCTAGATGTAGGAACAAGGAAGTAAACATGCATGCATGAAAAATGAAGAGATAAGATGAATATACCTACCACCCTAAGCTTAAAATTTTAATTGTCCTCGAGCAAGACCTAAAATTAAGATAGTAGGAAAGGAGTTCATGGATGTAAGAGAAAGAAAATTATCAATGTGTTAGAATGATGCATGTATGTAAAGATATATTTAAGTAGTTATAGGAAAGAAACTATCTAAGCGAGGATGTAAAAATTTAATTTTATTTTAGTAGAAAAGTTATAGAATAATAATATAAGGAGGGGGTGGTTGCCCCACGATACCGATAATGGGATCCCAAATCATATGTTTTAGAACTAGTGTCATCTTTTTCTTACCACAAAATATGTCATGTAATAGGAGCAGAATAGGTGGTGAGGTGGGCTTTCCTGAGTCTGAAGCAGGGAAATAAACTCTGGTGATTCAATGAATTCATCTTTTTGCTAGAATTGACTACCTTAACAAAGCATCCTCTAGATACCCTCTAAGGTGTGAATCTGAATAGGCAGGCCTAGGATTTCGACATAGGATGAGATGGAGGGAAGAGATTACAAGTTTTCTAGAGGACTTCTCTCTTCGCTCTCCACTTCTAAATTTGGGATCGGATGCCTTGAAGGGTCATCGATGAAAATATGAATCATCCAATAATCTTCTATACATGGCAAAAACCAAGGTGAATCTAGTTGCAAACTCTTCACCCCAAGCTTATTTGAAGTATAGGGGATGGGTTGTCCTCATGTTCTTTAACAATGTTGTCAAAATTTCTCCAATATGCACCTTTCAATATGTCATTTCTTTGTAAGGGGGTGAAGTTGAAGTAGAGTCATGCAAATTCTACTTATATCTATCATCAATAGAATCACTCCCCCATGGTGTGCAGCTGTCATCATAGTCATATATAACAAACTATCCCAGTCCAAGGTAAATGCAATATCTATAGCAAAATTACATGACTCAACTTGTGTTGTGTCATTATGAGTCAGTACAGTAAACAAGGTGGACCAATCAAGAAACCCCTCTAACTTATCTATAGACGATGTAGAGGTTGCTTGGATGTCATGTGGTGCATGAAAATCTTCATCATCTATCCTAGCATAAGGATATTGTAGCTCCTCCACTAGTCTTGTAACAAGATCGACTCAGTGGGTGGAGGGCTTTACTGAGTAGCTGAGTCTTCACTACAAAAATCCAGGTGAATTGAATTGGCAGTCCAAATAGGATGGTGAGATGAGTTCCTCTGTGGGTCTAGTGGAGTGGGCTTGATGACGAAAGTCTTCATGGGTGTACGTCAACACTTATAAGTGTGAAACAATTGAACTGACGAGGTCTTGAAGTCTCCTTCTATGATCAATGGCCTCACTTCTGAGTTATTGGACTGGAGCTAAAATATCTTCAAGATTTCCCATTTTTTCCATGTACATCGTTTGAGGATCCTCTATGTCAATTTGTTGTTTGTGGAAGAAACTCTATTCAATAGCTTGAAGTGTATCTCTAGTGTGGGCAACAATCTCTATCACCTTTTGTAGTTGGCAATCTCACCTTTCAAGAATGACTTGAAGTGGATCCGTCTGATCTTGGAGGTGGGCCAGCAAGGAGGAAAGAAGTACATCAACTCTTTCCCTTCCAAGAGCTACTACTCTATTCAGCTCTTGGCTTTTTAGAGAAATGATAGATGTGACATGATCGACATTCTCTATTTCATGGGCATTGTTATTGTGTATCCTTGTGTGGAATAGTAGGTATGTGATGTAGATGTGATGACCGAATGCATCTATCTAATTATATGATGGAAGTGTAGGTGAATGTAGTTTTACTAGTTGAAGTGCATGACTTTTGATTATTTGCCAATAGTTGGAACTATGGAAAACTTCAGGTGGGTAGGTGGGCAATATGATCTTCCTTGTTGATCCTAGGTTCATGGTTGAAGAAAAAGTATACTAGAGTGTATGGACAATAATGCAAAAAACAAATGAAAGATTGTGCATATAGTTACAAGCTTAAGCTAACTGAACAAAAGCCTTGGGTGTGTCAACATGAAAAAAACATATCCCCAACCACGGCACCAAAAGTTGATATGCCATCAGGATGCATAAAAAATGTAGTTCCTAAAAGAGTAATGTGACTATAAACTTATAACCCACAACCCTTGTGATGCCCACAACTCAATAGCAGTTATAGAGGTTCTAACACAGGGATGTGGGGATATTCAGTCAGGTAAGATTTGATTCTTAGTTAGTTAAGAAAACTAAAGGTCGATAGATGTTCAGAGGTAGAATGAAACTAGTAAAAAAATAAGGCAAAAAAATTAAAATAAATAAAAAAGATTCCATCGAATCATACAAATCAGGAGAACGAGTTCTAGGATATGTTTGTACAAATCGATAGTTTTTGTACCTTGTTCTCGGTCTTAGATAACCCTCAAACATCCCAACAAGCATTTAACATTCTGGCTCAGCATGTACCATAATAGCTACTCATGTGGGGATCATCCAACTTGGTCTTGGTAGTGTGACTAAAACCCCATCAACAGTCCAACACGTCTCTCGAGGATCATGGATAAATACCCCTAACTGTGTTGGAGCACCTCTTAGTTCATGAACGACTAGGAACTTAGGAGTAGAAGTGGATCGACTAGGATCCCAATCCATGACAAAACCACATTGGTTTGGATGAAGAGTTAGTTTCATAGTGTAGAGTCAAATCTCTCTGACCTTGGAAATCTTGTTGGATCC
The DNA here is from genome assembly GCA_963693085.1 of Alisma plantago-aquatica. Classification (NCBI taxonomy): domain Eukaryota; kingdom Viridiplantae; phylum Streptophyta; class Magnoliopsida; order Alismatales; family Alismataceae; genus Alisma; species Alisma plantago-aquatica. The sequence goes on from OY856413.1 coordinate 785,671,438, forward strand.
TCCCTTGGACCTCATCCTCTTAGATCTTGGTCCAAACTACCTTATGTACCCATTTTTACCACTAATATCTTGAGATTACCAAAAATAGAGGTTCATGTAAGAAGGAGATCAACCAAACCAACAACCACAACCAAATAGAGAAAGACAGAATGAGAAAATGCTAGATCTGAGGATTAATTACTTGCTTAGATTCAAAGTACAGAAACATGTCCAAGATGGGCTACACAGCCTAGAACGAGCTCGACTAGCCATAGACAAGTATATTTTTTGGAAATATCTACTTTTCTATTTATTCATTACGAGCCCATAATACAGAGTTCAAAAGCCTTGAGCCCCCATTTCATACATTATGTTCCTCTCTAAGAATATCGAGCACTGCATTAGGTGGTACGCTATAGCTATGAAACCATCTTCCTCCTTTTAGATGAATCTTCATCCAGCATAGCTTGGGTAAATATGCTCATCTTCATCATGCATGGCGTCGCCTTATGAAAACCGAACTCAATTACCACTCTAGGCCATCCCTGTGATTTGGCTTGCTTCACAGCTAAGAGGATCCCAGCCAACTCAACTTCCGTAGCATTTGTGGTACCTACTAGTTTCCCCCAACCTCTCAGTCATTCCCCGTCATCATTTTGAGCTACTACTGCAGTTGTTGCCCCTATCTTATTCGTAGTTGCATCTACATTCATCTTGATTTCCCCAGAATAGGGCAGACTCCACCTTTCTGATCTATCATCTCTATCCTCCGCAAAAGCCTCCTCCCTGGTGAGTTCATTCATTCACATGTCTCTCCTCAGGCAAGCGATAAGGTGCGCACTCCTTGTAGCCTAGCCCTCAAAGATTTCCATATTTCTGCTCTGCCAAATGCAATGACGTACTATCCAGAAGTCTTCCTCAAAGATACCCGCATTTCTGGTGGCGGAGGAGAGCTAGTTCTCCAAAACTAGATTCTTTGAAGAACGTGTGTAGTCCACCTGGTTGAATAAGAGATTCCCAGGCCTCTTTCACCACGTTACAATTGCATAGAGCATGTAAGATTGACTTTGTCTCATTATGACATCTTCCTGGGTCATGTGTTTGTTTCTTGTTTTTTAATTGGTGAGTAAAGCTTGATCTAAGGCAAGCCATGCAAACTACTTCACACGAGAGAACACCTTCAACTTCCACACCCTATCCCATTTTCCTGGTACCACAATCTCCTTATCATCCCTCAACACTTGATAAGCTGAGCTAGTCATGAACCTTCTATATGAGGAGTGGGCCCAAGCGCATAGGTTTACATAGCTACCCTTCAGCGGAGTCGACATTTTCAGAATAAGATCCATTATCGTACTGTCAAACCAATATCTCAAGAAATCTATATCCCATTCTAGGGAATCCAGAACTAATGAGCTTGATTTCAATTCATCCAATTTAGATGTATCTGGTGTTTTACTATTGGTCTCAACCTTAACCGAGGTTTGATCCACTCATCATCCCACACATTCACTGATTCCCCATTGATCAGTTTTACTACAGAATTATTCAAAATGAATTATTTGTTGGCCAAAGCTTCCTATCCTAGTCTCTAGATCGACATCTTCTTAGACTATGTGTACTTATTCAACTGGTTTCTCAGCACCTTACACCACATTGAGTTTCTATTTGTGGATAAGTCCCACACTTGTTTCTCTAGCAATGATAAATTCCACTCCTTCGTTGATTTTCTACCAAAACCTCCATGTTGTTTTGAGTTTATAGCCTTTCCCCAAGCAACCAGTAAAATCAGTCTCTCCTTACAGTTACCTCCCCAGATGAAATTTCTAATAGTGCCATCTATTCTATGTCATAGACCCAACAATAGGATGGTTGTTTGCATAGCATACGTAGGTATTGTTAAGAGTGTTGATTTTGTGAGATAGATCCATCTAGCAAAAGACAGACTTCTAGCAGCCCATGCATTCACCTTGTTCTCAATCATGACTATAATGTTTGAATAAGTTGCCTTGGTGACCTGTGAATGTATTATTGGGACCCCTAAGTAATGACCAAGGTCACTGGTAACCTGAAAATGGCACAACGATTGTATGCATCTTCTTGTATGTATTGGAACACTTCTAGAAAATAATATATGAGTTTTGGCCGCTAAAATAGCCTGGCCAAAAGCATTCTCAAACTTCTTAAAGCAATCTAGGATACACCTCGTTTGTTTCCTGGTTGCATGAGCAAATAATTAGATCATCCGCAAAGCGCACACATGCTACCTCCAAACCATATCTACCCAATTTGATTGGTTTCCATTGTTTGAGATGGACTTTCTTGTGGATCATCTGGCTTAATCTTTCAAGACACAAGACAAATAGATAGGGAGATAATAGATCTCCTTGTCGCAAACCTCTGCTGGCTTTGAAATTCCTCGACTGCTTACCATTCCACACGATTGAAGTGTGCCCTCCTGTGATAGACAAGTATAGTTGGTAGCGAACAAAGATGGAAATACATCATTTGCACTAAAACTAAGGAGAGTAATAGAAAAAGGAGGAAGAAGAGATTTATCCTATCTAGGAGAGGTGGTTCTCGTTCCTTTGCCTCTGGTCGATGGGATGGATTTCATCCTTGGGGTCATCCTCCTTGATCTTTTGGACTCATTGGCCTTCTTTCTCCTTGATTACGCCCTAAATAGTAGCTTGTGTGGATGGATGGAGGGGAAGATGGTGGAAATGAATGAAACATGGAGATGGTGGATGGAGAGAGGTGTAGGTTGGTAGATGATGAAAAGCCTACAAATTGGGTGGACGTAGAGTGATATCTTGAGCCCTTTTAGACCTTCAATTTCTAAGATGGAGGTCTAGGGACAAAAAATGTGGAACCCTTCCATGCTGGCCAAAGAGGGATATTTATAGTAGTATGTGAGATATATCTGTAAGTGGGAACGAAAGTGAATCGATTTCGTGGAACCAACTCAACTTCCCTAAAACTGGGTTGGCTTTATATATTCAGTATGCAGGATAAGGCTTCCATCTTAAGTGGACATCAGAAGGCATCATCGAGTCAAACCATCAAGGTTGTCCTTCAGTTATGACCATCGAAATAAACCTTTAGTTGTGGCCTACAATTCAGACTTTCAGACACCTTCCAAAGGAAAAATGTCACTGGATTATGGACACAAAATCAAGTCAGTTTTTCTTCCATCGGAAGGTGATCCATGATCTGCTCCATCACTCTTGATCATCGGAGGTGGCAGTCGAAGTTGACCATCAGTCTAGACCATCAGAAGGCATTGTTAGAGTCAACCATCGGTTTTGACTTTCGGATGCCTTTTAATAGAAAATTTGGACTTCAATTCGGTGCCTACAAGTCCTAAAATTGGCTTCTTGAGTAACTATATCTTCAAAATAAGTAAACTACGAAAAGTTAAGTATCGAGAATTGTTTTGGACATCATCAAAGCTACGACATGAATGAAACCATAGCTAATTACTTAGCATTAACTTGTAAATTTGGGTGTTATCACGTTGGGTAGATTAGGATTTAAGTTTGAATAAAACCTTGTGTTGATACTCATAATTTATTTGTTTTTATGATTTTACATGAAAGGATATGTTTTACATGAATGTTGGGGGTAGGAAAAGATTTGGAGGGGGTATGGTGCAAAAATAGGAGTTAGTGCCCAATAGATGTGTTTAATTGGATCTTGTTTTAAAGAGGAGAGAGAAATCACATAAAAATAGTAAAGGATGGATAAAAATGGGATCACAAATATCTAAGGAGAGTCCAACCACTCTACATCCTTGTATGTTATTAGTTAGTGGTAAATGTAATGATAAGAACTCATTCATCTAACTCTTTATATATTTGGTAACAAATTTGTGGGAGGGGACAGTGGTGGAGGCAGAACTTAGCTAAAGGGTGGACAACTTGTTGCTGCATGTGAATGGGTAGGGCACAAAACACAATATTTCATGTATATTCTCCAAAATCTATAATAAAATTGCATTGATCAATCTACATTTTGATAAACATAGGTGGGGCACGTGCCCACCTGTGCCGCCATGTGGCTATGCCACTGGGAGGGGATATGTTTTCAGTGAAGTTTATTAGGAAGAGAAAAAGAGTTCTAGGGGAGAATTTCTATCTATAATTTGTTGGGACTAGTGGGAAAATGTAATGAAACTAATTTTAAAGAGGCTTGATATATGAGATAAAAAGAGAATAAAAGTGAAACATGTTAGGAGAAAGAGTGATGAATAAAGAAAGAATTTTGAATCTTTGGGATCTAATTGGCTAGTGGAAAAGTGCAATAATGATAATTTATCCACCTTTTATTAATAATAGATTATCATGTAATTCATTCTAGGCTGAAATTATTCTTTTTCTTGTTTTAGGAAAATGTCTTTTTTGGGTCCAACTATCTGATTGTCAAATTCATCACAAGAAAGAATACCTTACATGATTATGTGTAAGTTTACAATATTATATGCAAATGTTCTTCATGTATGAAAATTCATCAATGATTATATAGCACATGGAAAAAATAGAAGATAACAACAAAAAGATTGGAGGGGTGATGATAAACATGGTTGATCAGAGAAACTTGAAGAAGAAAGAGAAATTAATGAATATATAAGGGTTTTCATTTTGTACACAAAGACAAAGTATTTATAGACAACAATTCAACACATAATTAACATTTTTTTCTCATTTGACACACTTGCGAACATAACATACCCATTTATTAGAAAAATATTGTCAAATTACTAAATACAAAAACATCTTATGCATGTAAAAACATAATCCGCTTATAATTATATATGGAACTAATTTTTTTCATCAAAATGTTATGCCATGTACTTAATTGGAAAATTGTACAAGTATAGATATCATTCACACACTAAGAAAAGGTTTTTTAGTTTGATAAATGTGTCCAATTATGTAAAATGACATTAATGAGAAAGAAAATACATATTGTCCAATTCGTCCAAGGAGTGGGGAAGTTGAATTTTAGCATTGCATATTTTTAGAAGAAGAAGGAAACAAGATTAAAAACAAAAATTAGAGAAAATAGAAATTTATAATAATTACCTTGGACCCAAAAATTACAGCATGAACAAAACCGTATTGGCTTTCTGTGCCCCTTTAGACGTAATTATAAAAGATCCTACAATCTTTGTACAATGATTTTTGGAAAATAGGAATAGTCCAAATATGATTTTCTTAAATAAAATAATATGATGGTAATTATGAAAATGTTTTGTTGATAGTACTACGAATGTTCATCATAATCCACACATCAAACTCCGACAAAAGACAAAAAGATTTGGTATTTAAAAAGTGATGCTCTTTGTTTCAATTTACGAGATCGGCGAATGCACTTCACCTCCTGTATATATAGTAGGTAATTAATAGGAGTTACACTACATGCACCCGTCCTCACCTCGGGCTCCCACTCGATTCTTGAGAATTGCTGATTGTTGATGTGGCAGAGAAAGCAGAAAAAACAGAAACGAAGAGAGAGAAATGTATTTTATGCATAACTTTTGATCTACAATGTATTTTTGAATGTAATAAAAAGAAGTAGATTCATCACAAAAAATATTTTCTAACAAGACCAATGTTGACATACTTTGGAGAAAAATTTAATATGAAAGAAGTATAAAAAATAGATGAGATAAGTATCAAAAGTAAAAAACTTCAAAATAAGGGTATCGTACAACAAAATATTGTATTTCTATATTTTAGGATACATTACGTATATTGTTACGTATATTATTTAAATTTTGAGATACTTTTAGATATTGAGATGTACTACTTCTATTTTAGAGGTACTCTACAGAAGTTTACTTATTGACGTATCGTACCTCATCACACATGTATTGTATCCCAAAACAGAATATTATATATATTGAGATATATATTACTTCTATTTTGTAGGAAATATATGAAAGTTTACTTACTGATATATTGTACCTCAAAGTACTAGTATTGTACCCCAAAATAAGATATTATATGTATTGAGATGTACTGTTAGGATACCATGCTCATGTTCTGGGTATAGTACTCGTGAGTATAGTACATCATGTACGTGTTTCCCACAAATCATGTACAATAATTTCTTGTTCATCTATTGATTCGGTTGAGCTAACACTACCAATAAGTTTAGTATTGTACTTTTGAATGAAGGGTATAGTACTTATAGATTTATGACATAATATAGAATGTGAACAAATAAGGAGGCAATAAGTATTGTACCCAAATGATCAATCTGAGTAAACTATGTACAGTACCCTTAAACGTACTATACTTTTGTATACTTCTCTCCTCTTTTATTATACTTGTAATATTATTTTTTTCTAGTGTTAGCTTAGTCGAATCAATAGATGAACAAATATCTATTGTACATGATTTGGAGGAAACACGTATGTAATGTACTATACTTGCAAGTATTCTATCCAAAATATGTGTATGGTAGCCTAAAATACATATATTATATTTCTCTCATATTATCATTATTTCAAAGTATGTCAACACTAGTCTTGTTAGAAAGTATTTTTTACAGGGATTCTAACGCTTCCATTTTGGAGGTACTGTACAGAAGTTTACTTGTTGACGTATCGTACCTCATGACACATGTATTGTACCCCAAAACAGAATATTGTATATATTGAGATATATTATTTCTATTTTGCATGAAATGTATGAAAGTTTACTTACTGATATATTGTACCTCAAAGTACTAGTATTGTACCCCAAAATAAGATATTATATGTATTGAGGTGTACTGCTAGGATACCATACACATGTTCTGGGTATAGTACTCATGAGTACAGTACATCACATACGTGTTTCCCACAAATCATGTACAATAATATCTTGTTCATCTATTGATTCGATTGAGCTAACACTAGCTATTGTAATATTATTTTTTTGCTAGTGTTAGCTCAGTCGAATCAATAGATGAACAAATAGCTATTGTACATGATTTGGAGGAAATATGTATGTAATGTACTGTACTTGCAAGTATTGTACCCAAAATATGTGTATGGTAGCCTAAAATACGGATATTATATTTCTCTCATATTATCATTATTTCAAAGTATGTCAACACTAATCTTGTTAGAAAGTATTTTTATAGAGATTCTAACGCAATTTATTTCATCAAAAAATACACTCCATATTGAAAGTTATAAACAAAAACATTTTGTCTCTCTTCTACTTTTTCATCTTGTATTGCATTAATTACTGCAGACTTTATGGGAGCAGCTGACCACTCTCATTTCCGAAAACCAGGTGGGTGGGCGGGTGTGCAGCTGACTAAGTGTATAATTTTTCATTAATAGAAATCAATGTCACCCGACCTCGTACTCAATCGTGTTCATTACTACCACTGCATGCACCCCCATAAACATGGGGAGCAACATGCACAATGTTTTAAGCAGCCTCTCGGACGGGTCTTGTAGCTCCAATAGTCCGCTGCATGCCACATGGACAATCTCCCGGAACCTGTCCTCAGGAACATCCTTCTTCGGCTGTCAATGCAAACACTAGCTACGGTGGCGAGACATGTGTGCCGGTCATGGTGCTTTCTCATACAAGAAAGGTTCTTCTCTATCACCCGCCCTTCTCCCTCTCCTGGCATCCTTCTACAAATCCTGGCCTCCTCAAGTCATTATGTCTTCGAAAAGTTAGGTGGATGCTGCTGTGATGATAGTGTAAGAGATAGTGACGGATACTACTGTGGTTTCATTTTAAACGAGTGACGGATATAAAATAACATGTGTTATAAACCAAAGGACCTTTTTTATGAAATCTTATTGAAAAAAGAAACAACAAACTTTTTGCCAGAAAAAGACATGTTTTTTAATAATTAGAAAAACACACATGCAACATGTATGATATTATTATTAGACATTGTTCACCTCTTATTCATCTATCAGAGAGAAATCCTCAAATGTTAATATTACATATTAGTAAAAAGCAATATATTCCGTTGTTAACATTTTGTAAATTAGGCTTGTTTTCATATGTAGAATTTAAAGCTTTTCAAGGAAAAAGTGAATATTATGGAAACAACTAAAATCAGATTCAAAAGGAAAAATGAATACAAACACCTTATTCATTTCTTTTGGAAAGTGCACACCTTATACATAAATGTATATACCCACATAATATGACGATTAAATATGACAATTCTTAAAGGTTATTTTTTAATGCAAAAAACTCAAAAGTTAAGAAAATGAATAGTTTTATATATTGTAATTCAATATTTCTTGTGCATGTTTATACGAAGATAAAAACAAACCACTTGAAATTCAAAAGAAAAAATGAAACTTTTAGTAAATGCTCTTATACATGCATAAAATACGAACTTCCTAAATAAATAAGAGTATGGGACACGTAGTATTGAATGGGACTGACTAAAATGCCAAGATAGAGTAAATTCGTTCCCATCCTCTATTGTCTTAGCAAGCTATCTTCCATAATGATGACGTTTGCCACCATATAAAAATGATAACATCATACCAAATAAGAAAAAAATTATATCATTTGAAGAGCTAGAAGCATAGATAGTCGTGCAATGTTAAATATCCAACACTATAGTATAGGATATAACAATTTCATTATAGAATAAGATTTCAGACGTGTGCACGCAATGTGCTGAGTGTAGGAATGGAACACTGAATATATGATTATATCTTTGTTTTCTGTTACACGTGTGGTTGGTTCGGTGTTGTCTATGAAGAAAGCCAATGCATTTGTGAAGAATATACAAAAATGTTGGCATTTGTTTATCTTCTTACCTGATATCATACGGTGTAATTAGTCTTTTAGAAACAGACTCACGTTCAATAGTTAGAATAAGAAATATATAGGCAAAGGAATCAGAATCTACAACTGTTAAAATTATAAAAAATATTTTTATAAACTAGTAAAAATAATAACTAAATATTATGTAGAGATACGATAAATCACAATTAATTGTAAATGCATACTTGTCTAGTAATTCAATATTGTTTGTGCAAGTTGGTACAAAGATTAAAAAAGTCACATTAGATTCAAAAGAAAACCCCATGTATCTACATTAATATTTATATTTTAAGGAACAATAATCTATCAATAATATTTCATGGATTAGATATTTTTTATATAACTTCAAGAAAAAAGTTATTGTTGTGGAGATGTTAAAATTGTGAGTTAAATAGTTAGGTTAAAGGTTGACATGTCATACATACATTTGAAGATTGGTAAAGACTCCCTCACACATATATAAGCATAGGAATACACACACGCTATTTATTTTTATCCATATTTAAAAATGATATTAACTAAATGACTTTATTTTTTTCATATTTATTGAGTATTGAAATAGGTCTTTTTAGCTATATATTTATGTGCATAATTTATTTATAAATTAAAAGAGTCATGGTCTTATGAAAAAATTTACGGATTGAAGAAAAATTACTTGATGCCCTAACAATGTAAAATCATCTTTTACAAGGATATGAAAAATTGACATTCGTAGAGGAGTTAATAGATCTACATTTTTCAACACATTATAAATGATATTTTTCATAAACATGCTTTGTGTAAAAGTTAGCAATGATAAATATACGACATGTTTCTAACCATATTTATACCATTATCAACAATATGCATTATAAAATAGCATTCCAGGCCTACAATCCATTTGCTTTTTTAACGCACTTCATTTAAGATGTCAATATAACATCATCTTTACTTTGACACACATGGAGTACAAAGAAAGTATATATGATCTATATCTCAGTCTAATAGCTATGAACATAGTACATGCTTAGATGATGCAATCATTTACTCTACAAACAACGACATCCTCTGTGGTTGCACCTTGATCACATAGTAGCAAAGATATCTTCCAGTTGCAACCTGGAATACTAAGAAAGTAGTACAATTAGTATCATTAATAACAGATGGTTGTAATTCACAATTGAGAACTGTTGTTGCGGGTTGTTGTTGCATCCGTTGTTGTACTAAATCTGAACCTTACATTTATTCCAAAACCCCACCCCTAAAAAAGATAATGGGTTGTTTTCACAGCCACGATTAAATGCAACAGCATCATAACAGCGTCTCGGAACAGCAAATTCAGACTATGTAATTCAGCCTCCACTGCTGGAAGAAATTTTATATGGCAACAACTCAACGACATGCATAAGATAAAGAAATCTACACATAAAGAGGAAATAGTTTCTGGCATGAAGAAATCCACACATAATTATGAAGATATAAACATGTATAAATATGACCCCAACACCATGCGGTAAAGGTAATCAGGAGGGTCTAGGAAGTAGTTGTCGTACTTGCAGGTCCCTTGCATGTCGATGATAAGATGGAATCCACATCAATTTTTCACAAAGAATTTCACTCATCAGACCGGAACCCGTTACTTATTACCTTATTCTTTGACCACAATGCAACGGGTTGGCATCATACCTCTTCTTCTGGAGGAACCCCATCACCTCTATCATAGGCGTCGGCTTGCACTTCAATCTTTATTGAGCGACGCTCTCAGGTTCCTGTATGGTAAATGCTACACACCTTATGATGAGGATACCAAGTTGTAACCTCGTCCTCCGACAGTGTCTCAACCCTTGTCACACAAGGGTCTTTTGTAGTTCTATGACATGACATTCATTTTGAACATCGGAAAAACACCCCCTGGAGGTCGATGATGGGTACACGTCTTCTCTCTGATCAGTAGTACAGTTAGAAATTGAGATTATGCATGTGGGTACGACCGCCTCTTACTTATATGCTTCTCTAGATATGCACTGAGTTTTTGATTCTGCCTCGATCACAAGAGCCAAGAATACTGGCTAGTACACGTGCTAAATAGTACAAACCTTGGCAATGTCAGCCCAAAGCGATGAGACCACCGACTTTCTTTTACCAGTTGGCGGCATGATCTTGTTGACCTCTTTCATGTGTTCGTAGGGGGGCCTCAATCATTGCTACGATCACGTGGCTTACAGAGAAAGTATATATCTGACCAAAACCAACATAACATGTTATAGAAAAATGATAGGCATGCAGACCCACAACAACATATTGAAGAGGAAAGAGAGAGGAAGTTAAGATAGATAGAACTATATCCAACATATTGGAATGAATAATAGCACACTCAAGACAGTTGGTATGGTTATCATTTAATCGACATCAACAAATTAGAACCAGCTACCAGAAATATCAACAATCAAGCCGCACGGTTGTTTGCAGAGTAGCCTACATGATTCATTTTAAAATCTGATCAAGAAACTTACCACCCTGTGAGGATACCATTTCCTTTAGGTCTCCAGGATACATCAACACTACATGCACCACGACCATGATATTAGTCTTTTGGTTTGGATCGTCGAGTAATACACATGCCCCATTGAATCTTGGAGCCGTGATCTCATGTGAGATGCCGGTTAGCTTCTAAAATATATTGCTACGGGCTATACAAAATGGGAGAGAGGCACCATCGATGACAAAGACATGTTGGTAGGAGTTTAAATAATGAATGATTACCTTTTTGTCAAAGTTCTTGTGCGCGCCCAGCTGCCAAGAACAACAGTGGCATGCTGTCTGCATATATTTTCTGCATTCTGCAGTTGCATCTTCAAGAAACCTTCCTTGCGGCCACTCCAAGCCAAAGTAAACACACACAAGTAAGGGAGGTGGATGAAAAGTAAAAGCTTAAATCATCGTTGCCATATGGCATGGGAGAATAATGTGTGGCCGAAGATATTAAACATGGAACAGGGAAAAGGTGGATCACAGTGACGGCGGTGTGCGTCAAGGTCTGGGGGAGGTGGGAAGGGAATATAACTAATTGATTAGGCCCACGTTTTCAGCCTGAGGAGAGAGGCATGGCACGTTCTACGACAGTTGTTGAAGACTATCTCCACGCAAAAGCATGGAAATAACTACTTCGCAACCCACCTTTTTTAGATTTTATGTTGGCGGAAATTGTGTTTGACCGATGGGTATGGGTGAGAGAGAAAAGGGCACGGGAAATTCAAATTCATTGCTACGATCACGTGGCTTACAGAGAAAGTATATATCTGACCAAAACCAACATAACATATTATAGAAAAATGATAGGCATGCAGACCCACAACAACATATTGAAGAGGAAAGAGAGAGGAAGTTAAGATAGATAGAACTATATCCAACATATTGGAATGAATAATAGCACACTCAGGACAGTTGGTATGGTTATCATTTAATCGACATCAACAAATTAGAACCAGCTACCAGAAATATCAACAATCAAGCCACACGGTTGTTTGCAGAGTAGCCTACATGATTCATTTTAAAATCTGATCAAGAAACTTACCACCCTGTGAGGATACCATTTCCTTTAGGTCTCCATGATACATCAACACTGCATGCACCACGACCATGATATTAGTCTTTTGGTTTGGATCGTCGAGTAATACACATGCCCCATTGAATCTTGGAGCCGTGATCTCATGTGAGATGCCAGTTAGCTTCCAAAATATATTGCTACGGGCTATACAAAATGGGAGAGAGGCACCATCGATGACAAAGACATGTTGGTAGGAGTTTAAATAATGAATGATTACCTTTTTGTCAAAGTTCTTGTGCGCACCCAGCTGCCAAGAACAACAGTGGCATGCTGTCTGCATATATTTTCTGCATTCTGCAGTTGCATCTTCAGGAAACCTTCCTTGCGGCCACTCCAAGCCAAAGTAAACACACACAAGTAAGGGAGGTGGATGAAAAGTAAAAGCTTAAATCATCGTTGCCATATGGCATGGGAGAATAATGTGTGGCCGGAGATATTAAACATGGAACAGGGAAAAGGTGGATCACAGTGACGGCGGTGTGCGTCAAGGTCTGGGGGAGGTGGGAAGGGAATATACTAATTGATTAGGCCCACGTTTTCAGCCTGAGGAGAGGGGCATGGCACGTTCTACGGCAGTTGTTGAAGACTATCTCAACGCAAAAGCATGGAGATAACTACTTCGCAACCCACCTTTTTTAAATTTTATGTTGGCGGAAATTGTGTTTGACCGATGGGTATGGGTGAGAGAGAAAAGGGCGCGGGAAATTCAAATTCAAATGTGAGACAGTTCAAAAAGAGCAAGCTCGGGAAATTCAAATTAAATCATTTTTAAAGTAAAAAAATGCTGAAAAAATGTGAGAACAGATTGAGTGAAGGAGAGTGCAACGTTTTGACACGTTGGCAAAATGGTGTTGTGTGATTGGTCACGATGAGTTTGAGCGGGTGTATTTGAAATGTTGAAGATGTCGCTCTTTTTATAATAGTATAGATAAGCAACCAAACTTTAGTGTCTTGTGCGAGGACTTCTTCCCGCCGGAAGAACTCTTAGTCGCAAACTCATGCGATGGACTCCTACTTCTTTGCCGTGACGGTCACCCAGCCTTTGTTTGTAACCCTGTGCTTCCTTGTAGGGCAACCCTTCCAGTCCATCCCCTGGAGTTGCCAATCTCTGAGAAACGAAGAACATTGGGCGGCATGGGTCTAGGATATGATCCCGTAGAAGAAGTCTACATGGTGTTCAATCTTGTCTTCTCGTCCGAGCAGCCAGATCAATATAAAGTCCGCGTGTGTAAGCTGCACACAGAGGGGTGGGAGTGGAAGGCTTCCACATTAGGGGATTTAGAGAAGGTAGTTTATGGCCCGTCTGCCTTATGTGAGGATAAATCACACTGGGTGACTAGCGAGAAGAAGTCTCTCCCCATAGAAGACTTCCATTTGTTGCGTTTGCTAATTGTCAGCGATGAGTTCCAAGTGGGGACATCAGGAATAGAAGAGCCACTAATCCTGTTGTTGAAGACATTTGGCATTGAAACTTTATCCATAGGAAAAGAGGTATGGGAAGTGAAGAAGTTTGCCCTGCAAGAATTTAGGGGAACGAAGACTGTATGCCGCAGTAAATAAACTTTGGACTGTTGGTGGTGGCCGCAAGAGCATTGGCGGAAGCTATATTCTTAAATAAGTACACATACTTATTCATTCCGCCAGGACATGGCGCTTCAGTTCAATATGTCCCTACCTTGATTTGGCCTAATTTTTGGAACAGTGAATTTTTTTGAATATGTGAGCTCAAATCTACAAGGTTAGCAAGTATTAGTATTGCTCTATAATATACTAACATTGGTTTTATTTTATTTACTTCATATGCACAAATGCTGAAATACATATCTTTCTATACCATTTAGGTAATCGTCTATCCTATGCACTTTGCTCCATGTATATCACTGCCCTATGCAAATTGCGAAGACAGCAACATCCTTCGTAATGTTTTTTACTATCCTATGAGTAGGGGCAAAGACTAGAATTTATTTTCTACAAATGTGACTGGATTTAGAGACGTTTCTGGTGCTCATGACTGATTTGATATGGAAAGAGGATAACAAGCTCGGATGAAATTCCAATGAAGAAATATTCTTTTGTATTTAACCTTCAAAGTCAGTGTATCGTTGTTCTTATAGGTGTGGCGAACATCTTTTTGGGATATATCAAAAATGCCATGTCAACTAAGATATTTGTCAACCTAATATGTCATCATGTGATCGCCCTTTTTATGTTAATATGGCAGAAAAATGCAATCGTGTTCAGGTTGCTTCTGCTATTGCTTGTTTGCGTGAGCAAGAATATCTAGAATACCTGCACTTTGAGTGATTTACAACTCAAATTTTAAAAATGATCCGAAATAGAGACAGCACACTAAAAGAATAACCATCAGTACTCTACAAAAACGGTTTCTATACATCTACTTGCATGATAATATATAATACCAGTACCAGCCAAAACCATGATTCAATCATGAGAACATAGAAGCCACATTATAATTTTTTACGCATGGACTTTCGTCAATTTTCGGCTGGACAACTAAAATTTCCAAGCTTTGTATAAAAAGATTTAAAAGTATAAATGGCATGGCAGTTATCCAATGACAAGTGATTATGAGAGCACAAGGCACTAGAATAAGAGTTTTCGTAACCCCTGGCATTTGACATTTTTTTAAGAATCAGCAGTCCTATACAAATTTGAGGATAAATAAAATCAATATTTGTTTAAATAATAACAAAAATAATACATCTTTATAAACAATTCTCAAAGTAACATCATATATCTATGAATGTGCCCAATTTTTAGTTCATTATGAGTGAACAAGCTCAGATGTTTAGTGCATTTACCCCAGACATATGGATGTATTCAATATGTGGGCGTACCAAGGAAAATAAATTATTACACCATAGATGTAAATTACATATCAAGATATTCTTGAAACGGTGTAAGAGTGATTGAGGTGTCCGTGTTTGGTCATACAAAACGTTATCATC
The DNA here is from genome assembly GCA_963693085.1 of Alisma plantago-aquatica. Lineage (NCBI taxonomy): Eukaryota > Viridiplantae > Streptophyta > Magnoliopsida > Alismatales > Alismataceae > Alisma > Alisma plantago-aquatica. Next base: position 785,686,779 of record OY856413.1, read on the forward strand.
ATTATTTTTAGTTTATGTATCATTTCTAATATTATAGTGTGTGTGTGTGTGTCTTTTTTTTAATCCGGTGCTTTTATTAATGAGCTACTACAAAGTAGGGAACATCGTTACATAGGAACTCTAAGTAGGGAACCCTCTAAATAACAATAAGCACCCAACATTTGAGTTGAATGACATGTAGCTAAATTATGTGTTATTGTATTACAAGTATGATGAACCTTGGTAATAACCACCTCCCAATTCTTTTTAGAAATAAATTAACTTGTTCTCTCCACAAAGCTAGGATGGGATAAGTAGAGCATGGGATGTGAATCATATCTACTATCCGTTGGGAATCAAATTCTATTATTATTTGCATCCATTCCAACGACCAAGCTGAGTATAGACCAAGTAGTATAGTTGCAGCTTCTACTATCAGAACTAAAGAAGGAAGAACTAAATGTATCCATGCCATCAATCAACTATCATTATGATCCTTTGCTACCACCACAATAGAAGCATGTGCCTGCTAACCGGCCATAGCATCAACATTCAGATTGATCCAGGAGACAAAAAGTGGAATATAACCAAGAAGTGGGATAGTAGTATCTACCCTAGTGCCCGGGGTTCTGGTTCTTAAATAAGTAGATTTTTTTTACCGATGTCTCTAGAGGATATCTTTAAGAACATTGATAGTGTTGTCATTGCCAATGCCTCGAATAATCCTGATGAGTGTGTTGATCATTAATTAAAATATAATGAATTATCAGTCCTCCTGATCGTTAAAAGATGCCTCTTCGGCAAGCTTTTGAGCCACATCGGGTCATGTAAGGTATTCCTTTCATCTTTTCACTACTACTTACTCCCACCACATTTTCCTTGTGGTTAGGATATTAGGTGGAGAAGGAATTTCAGAATCAGTGTTAGATGTATTCTCCTCATGTTGCAGAACAATATGAGAATTAGCTCCATCAGTTGAGTGTGGAGAAACATATGCTTCTGGTTGGTGTATGATGATAATATCGTCCTTAGGTTACACCGCATAATGGTCGAGGGGTGGATCAATTGTTGTCATATGCATGTCAGCATATGTATCCATGGCCATTTCCAGCATCACCATACTATCGTCAAAATTATTGTCTAATAATTATGCGGCAAGCAGTGTACTTCCTTTTTTACTCTTCCTTATCCGGGCTTGAGGCCCTTGAGAGATGACATGGTGACCAGTATAGCCAATGTTGCTACCTAAAACTTTGACAATAACTTTGAATTTCTAAGGTTTTTGTAGAGTAGTGTGAGCATAAGGATGGATCCTCAATTCTAATGAGCCTCAATTTGTTACAAGTACAATATCATGAGGATTAATTGCTTCTATGTCACCATCAAGAATGAAATGACTCAAAGAATGTGTAGTAGATCCTCAAGTTACATCTCTAACTGATACATGAGGAATTGTTATAATTATCAGCCTTGTTCACTCTAACGGAGAAGAGCATAAAGACCATAGACTTTGTGCCTCAAACCCCAACCGCTGGGGATAACCACACCGCTAGTTGTCCTAGCTTCTCCAGCCGTCGGAGGGCAAGGGGCGACTTCCCTTGTTGATGCTCTATTCTCACGGAGGAGAAATAGGGATCGCCATAAGTGGAATCGTGAGAGAGAACCAGCCACGCGGGCCAAGGTTGTTCAGGCGTGAGGCCCAGTAAGCTGCCGCCAAGGCCAAATCCAATTGCAAGGTGAATGAATGACCTCCTAGTTCTTCCTAAGATTCAATACATGTGGTGTAATGATGATAACTTTACCTTCCTTTGGCCAAATCTCACATATAATATATGAAAAATGATTAGCTCGACGAGACCTACCAATTGGGCATGGTTCCAGGTCCTAAATCTAATGTTTACTCCCCTGATTTCTTGAAAATGATAACTTTATCCATGTTGAGTTCATTCAATGCATCTAGGTGATAAAACTTGAACCTTTAATGATCATCTATCTGCCTAATCATGAAATCAGAATCTTTAGTACATCTTTGATCTATAAGAGGGTCCTTATCACCCCTATTGCTTAAGAATTACTCCCGTTTGCACTATGTGACTTGTCCTTGGACTTTAATGTATGATCTTGATCAAATATGTTATGTTTGCTGAATATGATTCATGTATCAATGTCTTGATGATCTAATCTTGCATCTTGTCTAAATATCAATGTCTTGATGATACCTAGACCCTAAGGGACATCTACCCAACCTTGTTTATGCCTCTTATGTCCTATTCTTGCTGATCTAAACCATCCCCTATGCTTGGTTCTATTTCATTGATGACCTTTGTCCTTGGTTACTCTATTATGAGTCTCGTGACCTAATTTGAGCATAAGTGTCCTAAATCTTATCATGTCCAGATGAAACCTCGAAAGGATATGGAACTTGAACCACACTCTTATGATGGACCCTAAATCAATATGAGATCATCTAATGTACTATAACCAACCTTGAACCCAACTTGGCCAAAACCCTAAAATACATCTAATTGGGGTTAATGACGAGAATCTAATGTATATATGTAATCTTGTGGTTAAGCAGGTTTGGCATGTGTCTAGATGGTGAAGGATATGTTAGGTTATGAAATCTCTAAATCAGGTATGAGCCTTATCTAGTTATATGTCTACTGCTTTCTTGCTTGAAAAGACATATATTGTATGCTTATTTGACTATTTTCTCAAATATTGCCATGTAGTATTGCTATGTGTTACTCGATGTTTGCCTCATCAGTTTTATAACTTGAACACATATATAGATAGAACTCCATTATAATATTGATTGATAAATGGTTAGCTCTTGGCTACGGCCTTGAGGTCCCTCTCATATAAAAGGGTTAGCTAAGCTTGAGCACCCTTACGGACCCTTCCGACGGGAAGTTGGTCAAAGGCCTTAAACATGCTTGATATTGTTGATATAATGGAGTGAAATGACATAAAATATGGTTTCACATTTGTTAAATAATTAACTTGTTCATGTAGTCTTGAAATCTTTTCAAAATAATGCAAAGCTTATATATGTGTGTATCTTTCGGCCCCATACTCAACACCTCGTGTGTTGACCCATTTCTCGTATGTTGTTTTTAGGTTCAGAGATGGCTAGAAGGTTGATGGGCTTGGTGAGCTATGCTAGGTGTACTTGTTGTAATATCCAGATATAGTATACATGAGCAGACTTGTACAAAGTGATTCCGGAAATATGTAACTAAATTCATGAATATAATGCATTTTGTATAATTTATATTTGTTGAATGTTGAGACTGTGTTGGTGCCTTTATCTTGTTATATGTTCATGTGTGCTAAGCTTTATGCTTCCGCATTTCACCTTTGGTATATGTTTGTTTCATGGGACTGGGATTTCGGTTTCATGACAGATGGTATCAGAGCATGAACAATAACTACACCAAACATTGCTCACATGAAACACAAACTAAACTCACTTTACATCTCAACCCTAGAAACCAAATAAGATGTCCTTTGTGGACTAGGTTGACTTAGCCTCTAGGTTAGAACCTAGATGTTCTAGAACTAGGTGTAGACTTGTGTAAGTTACCTCCCTAGATATGATTCGCGACATGTACTTAGGATGTCTACACAAGTGTGAACCATGTTCTTGCTAGTTCTCTATGTGTCATGATACTAGACGGCCTCATGAGTGTGGTAACTCATTTTGGTTTTGGTTTTATTTGAATGGAGTATGGTGGTTTCATCGAATGTTTCAACGTTGGAGAAAATCTATTTCAAATAGTAGTATATGTACCTATAAAAATGTTACCACACCCAGAAAGGCAGTGAGTATCTATGTAACCTAAGAGAAAGAGATGTAACATCAAGTATAGATGAGAGTTTAGATGATAGAGTTGTCTAGTGCCATGATAAAGGTTAGGCTAGAGAGTAGTGTGGATAACCTAAGATAGTGATGATAGTGATGATAATAATGTTAATGTTGATCTCAATGTTGATATTGATGTTGATGATGATGTTGATATTGATAAGACCCAAGTTTTTCCTTGAGGAATTCACATAGGTTGATGATATGGAATGAGTTGGACCATGCAACCCTATCTAAACCTAGCACCTTGTATGATACATATGGATTGGTTGATGTGCTAAACATAGCTAGTGGGTTGGCATGCTTGCTGGTACCTAGTTTTGTATGTGCTAAGATATGATATGTGATATATATGGTTCGAGACCAACACGGGCCTCAATATCTTTACAAAGGAAGACCTCTAACATGTAACATATGAATAGAGTGACCTTTTGATATGAGTTGACCCGTATTGGGAAAAGGTTAGAGTACCTAAACTCCAAAATATTTGAATTGTTGAATAATATGAATGATGAAATACTTGATGATGAGTCCCTAGCTAGAATACTTCTAAGTATATGAGTTGAGTGACCTAGTGGATGGTTTCCTTGAAAATGTTGAACCCTAGATGTCCTATGAAAATATCTAACCCTAGACGAAAGAGGCAATTGAATATTTGATGCTTGATATATATGTGAGGGAGATGTCCCAAGACCCAAGATGATGTGTGATATCCATGATGAGCCTCATACTCGGGTTAGTAGTTACATATAAAGGAATCTAGTGGTTGCCCTTATTTCTCGAAAGGTGGGTAGAAAATTTTGTTATGGGTAGATGGTTGTGGTTAACATGTCTTGTTGGACACATATATGTCTTAGCTTGACTGGCTTGAAGCTCTTTTGATACAAATGAGAAAGTTACAAAACCTCGATATTGATGATAATGTTGTTCCTGGAATGCTGCTTGATACATGAAGTATATCACTTATGTTTAAAAACTTGAATATGCACGATAAGCCACTCTCATAAGCTAGACCTAATATGAAATCATACTATACATAAAAGATGTAGCCTTGAAATCATGAAAATAATATGATGATGTCATGAAAACTTAGCTTGAATAATCAGGGGTAACGTGCCTAATGTCATACTCAAATGATCATCTTGATATCACAATACTCCTAAAGTCTTAACTCAGATGAACATGATAAATAAATTGTTTAATTTTCGATTTAAAAGGAAAAATAATGAACATAATTAGTTCGAGTTGGTAGAAATTTTGGGGAAAGCAAAACATACATGAAATCTAGAGTAAAGATGAGATACACCCTTGATGATAGTCTCGTTTGAAGTCATGACCATGAACATGTTCACTTGAGAATTGATAAACATGGATTCTGATAATACACCTTGGTCTCATGTGAATATGTGAAAAAAAAAACCTAATGTATGAATACAAAGGGTCGGGTAAACCCTAATGCCATGATGATTCCACATTATGAGGGAATACTAAGTAATATGTACATTATCGAGATAGTTACACCCTAAACGATGATAGCCTACATCTGCATCCCATGGTGGGGAATGCCTTGACAACCATGGTTCAATAGCTAGACCCGATGGATCCTGACTTGACTTTTAACTTAAATCATGAATGAATTTTGAGGATGAAATTCCTTGTAAGGAGGGAAGGATGTGACAACCTCGATTTTCTCTCTCCTCTATTGTACTTCTCCTCTCTAATCAAGTGTCTTTTACTCTTTTTGATATTAATTTCATAATTGGATAGTTGTGATGTTCCAATTTGGCAACTACCATGGTCAATTATGCAATGTGCGACTTTAATTTGTACTTTTAACAAAGAATCTTGCTATATCGTGTCACCTTCTTGTATCTAATTTTGAAACTCATCATCATAATATTTTGGCTTTGTAATATGTATCATATTGTAGAGGACTCAATTACGAATCTAGCAGAACAAAAATCACCTCAATTGGACCATTAGACTCCTTGAAATTTGGCTTTTGTTTTACATTATTTTAGCTCAATTCTATGCCTTTATCTCTATTGGGCCGCCCACATGGGCCCAATACAACACTGCAGTCCAATCGTGTGTTCCTGCTCCCCTTCCTCTTCAGGAAACGCGTGAGGAAGATGGAAAAAAAAGCTTCCCCGCCTCCACCAGTTTGGGTAACAGAAGGGGGGGTGACCTCATACCCTAGCCTTCATTGTTGCTTATAAACCCCCTCCCATCTAAACCTAGGCTCCCCTTCCTTACCTCTCCTTGATTTGCTTTCCCTTCAAGTCGCCACACTCTTCTTCTCCCCATCCTGTACAGACTGGTGTCGTGCCAAGATGTTGCTCGAATTGTCCATTCTTACTATCATCGTAGGTACAAGGGTTGACGGAGAAGAGCACAAAGACCATAGGATTTGTGCCTCAAACCCCAACCACTGGGGATAACCGCACCGCTAGTTGTCCTAGCTTCTCTAGCCGTTAGAGGGCAAGGGGCGACTTCCCCTGTTGATGTTATGTTCTCACGGAGGAGAAACAGGGATCGCAATAAGTGGAATCATGAGAGAGAATCAGCCACGCGGGCCAGGCTGTTCAGGCATGAGGCCCAGTAAGTTGCCGCCAAGGCCAAATCCAATTGCAAGGTGAATGAATGACCTCCTAGTTCTTCCTAAGTTTCAATACATGTGGTGTAATGATGATAACTTTACCTTCCTTTGGCCAAATCTCACATATAATATATGAAAATTGATCAGCTCGATGAGACCTACCAATTGGGAATGGTTCCAGGTCCTAAATCTAATGTTTACTCCCCTGATTTCTTGAAAATGATAACTTTATCCATGTTGAGTTCATTCATTGCATCTAGGTGATAAAACTTGAACCTTTAATGATCATCTATCTACCTAATCATGAAATCAGAATCTTTAGTACATATTTGATCTACAAGAGGGTCCTTATCACCCCTATTGCTTAATAATTACTCCTGTTTGCACTATGTGACTTGTCCTTGGACTTTAATGTATGATCTTGATCAAAGTTGTTATGTTTCTTGAATATGATTCATGTATCAATGTCTTGATGATCTAATCTTACATCTTGTCTAAATATCAATGTCTTGATGATACCTAGACCCTAAGGGACATCTACCCAACCTTGTTTATGCCTCTTATGTCCTATTCTTACTTATCTAAACCATCCCCTATGCTTGGTTCTATTTCATTGATGACCTTTGTCCTTGGTTACTCTATTATGAGTCTCGTGACCTAATTTGAGCATAAGTGTCCTAAATCTTATCATGTCCAGATGAAACCTCAAAAGGATATGGAACTTGAACCACACTCTTATGATGGACCCTAAATCAATATGAGATCATCTAATGTACTATAACCAACCTTGAACCCAACTTGGCCAAAACCCTAAAATACATGTAATTGGGGTTAATGACGAGAATCTAATGTATATATGTAATCTTGTGGTTAAGCAGGTTTGGCATGTGGCTAGATGGTGAAGGATATGTTAGGTTATGAAATCTCTGAATCAGGTATGGGCCTTATCTAGTTATATGACTGCCGCTTTCTTGCTTGAAAAGACATATATTGTATGCTTGTTTGACTATTTTCTCAAATATTACCATGTAGTATTGCTATGCGTTACTCGATGTTTGCCTCGTCAGTTTTATAACTTGAACACATATATAGATAGAACTCCATTATAATATTGCTTGATAAAGGGTTAGATCTTGGCTATGGCCTTGAGGTCCCTCTTGTATAAAAGGGTTAGCTAAGCTTGAGCACCCTTACGGACCCTTCCGACGGGAAATTGGTCAAAGGCCTTATACATGCTTGATATTGTTGATATAATGGAGTGAAATGACATAAAATATGGTTTCACAATTGTTAAACAATTAACATGTTCATTCTTGTTCATTTAGTCTTGAAATCTTTTTAAAATTATGCAAAGCTTATATATATGTGTATCTTTCGGCCCCATACTCAACACCTCGTGTGTTGACCCATTTCTCGTATGTTGTTTTTAGGTTCAGAGATGGCTAGAAGGTTGATGGGCTTGGTGAGATATGCTAGGTGTACTTGTTGTAAGATCCAGATATAGTATACATGAGAAGACTTGTACAAAGTGACTCCGGAAATATGTAACTGAATTCATGAATATAATGCATTTTGTATAATTTATATTTGTTGAATGTTGAGACTGTGTTGGTGCCTTTATCTTGTTATATGTTCATGTGTGCTAAGCTTTACGCTTCTGCATTTCACCTTTGGAATACGTTTGGTTCATGGTACTGGGATTTCGGTTTCGTGACAGATGGTATCAGAGCATGAACAATAACTACACCAAACATTGCTCACATGAAACACAAACTAAACTCACTTTACATCTAAACCCTAGAAACCAAATAAGATGTCCTTTGTGGACTAGGTTGACTTAGCCTCTAGGTTAGAACCTAGATGTTCTAGAACTAGGTGTAGACTTGTGTAAGTTACCTCCCTAGACATGATTCGTGACATGTACTTAGGATGTCTACACAAGTGTGCTCCATGTTCTTGCTAGTTCTCTAGGTGTCATGATACTAGACTGCCTCATGAGTGTGGTAACTCATTTTGGTTTTGGTTTTATTCGAATGGAGTATGGTGGTTTCATCGAATGTTTCAACATTGAAGAAAATCTATTTCAAATACTAGTATATGTACCTATAAAAATGTTACCACACCCAGAATGGCAGTGAGTATCTATGTAACCTAAGAGAAAGAGATGTAACATCAAGTCTAGATGAGAGTTTAGATGATAGTGTTGTCTAGTGCCATGATAAAGGTTAGGCTAGAGAGTAGTGTGGATAACCTAAGATAGTGATGATAGTGATGATAATAATGTTAATGTTGATCTCAATGTTGATATTGATGTTGATGTTAATGACGATGTTGATATTGATAAGACCCAAGTTTGTCCTTGAGGAATTCACATAGGTTGATGATATGGAATGAGTTGGACCATGCAACCCTATCTAAACCTAGTACCTTGTATGATACATATGGATTGGTTGATGTGCTAAACATAGCTAGTGGGTTGGCATGCTTGCTGGTACCTAGTTTTGTACGTGCTAAGATATGATATGTGATATATATGGTTCGAGACCAACACGGGCCTCAATCTCTTTACAAAGGAAGACCTCTAGCATGGGACATATGAATAGGGTGACATGTTGATATGAGTTGACCCATATCGGGAAAAGGTTAGAGTACCTAAACTCAAAATATTTGAAATGTTGAATAATATGAATGATGAAATACTTGATGATGAGTCCCTAGCTAGAATACTTCTAAGTATATGAGTTGAGTGACCTAGTGGATGGTTTCCTTGAAAATGTTGAACCCTAGATGTCCTATGAAAATATCTAACCCTAGAGGAAAGAGGCAATTGAATATTTGTTGCTTGATATATATGTGAGGGAGATGTCCCAAGACCCAAGATGATGTGTGATATCCATGACGAGCCTCATACTCGGGTTAGTAGTTACATATAAAGGAATCTAGTGGTTTCCCTTGTTTCTTGAAAGGTGGGTAGAAAATTTTGTTATGGGTAGATGGTTGTGGTTAACATGTCTTGTTGGACACATATATGTCTTAGCTTGACTGGCTTGAAGCTCTTTTGATACAAATGAGAAAGTTATGAAACCTCGATATTGATGATAATGTTGTTCCTGGAATGATGCTTGATACATGAAGTATATCACTTATGTTTAAAAACTTGAATATGCACGATAAGCCACTCTCATAAGCTAGACCTAATATGAAATCATACTATACATAAAAGATGTAGCCTTGAAATCATGAAAATAATATGATGATGTCATGAAAACTTAGCTTGAATAATCAGGGGTAACGTGCCTAATCTCATACTCAAATGATCAGCTTGATATGACAATACTCCTAGAGTCTTAACTCAGATGAACATGATGAATAAATTGTTTAATTTTTGATTTAAAAGGAAAAATAATGAACATAATTAGTTCGAGTTGGTAGAAATTTTGGGGAAAGCAAAACATGCATGAAATCTAGAGTAAAGATGAGATACACCCTCAATGATAGTCTCGTTTGAAGCCATGACCATGAACATGTTCGCTTGAGAATTGATAAACATGGATTCTGATAATACACCTTGGTCTCATGTGAATATGTGAAAAAAAAACCTAATGTATGAATACAAAGGGTCGGGTAAACCCTAATGCCATGATGATTGCACATTATGAGGGAATACTAAGTAATATGTACATTATCGAGATAGTTACACCGTGAACGATGATAGCCTACATCTGCATCCCATGGTGGGGAATGCCTTGACAACCATGGTTCAATAGCTAGACCCGATGGATCCTGACTTGACTTTTAACTTAAATCATGAATGAATTTCGAGGACGAAATTCCTTGTAAGGAGGGAAGGATGTGACAACCTCGATTTTCTCTCTCCTCTATTGTACTCCTCCTCTCTAATCAAGTGTCTTTTACTCTTTTTGATATTAATTTCATAATTGGATAGTTGTGATGTTCCAATTTGGCAACTAACATGGTCAATTATGCAATGTGCAACTTTAATTTGTACTTTTAACTAAGTATCTTGCTATATCATGTCACCTTCTTGTATCTAATTTTGAAACTCATCATCATAATCTTTTGGCTTTGTAATATGTATCATATTGTAGAGGACTCAATTATGAATCCAGTGGAACAAAAATCACCGCAATTGGACCATCGGACTCCTTGAAATTTGGCTTTTGTTTTACCTTATTTTAGCTCAATTCTATGCATTTATCTCTATTTGGCCGCCCACATGGGCCCAATACAACACGACAGTCCAATCGCGTGTTCCTGCTCCCCTTCCTCATCAGGAAACGCGTGAGGCGGCTGGAAAAAAAAGCTTCCCCGCCTCCACCAGTTTGGGCAACGGAAAGGGGGGGGGGATGACATCAAACCCTAGCCTTCATTGTTGCTTATAAACCCCCTCCCATCTAACCCTAGGCTCCCCTTCCATACCTCTCCTTGATTTGCTTTCCCTTCAAGTCGCCGCACTCTTCTTCTCCCCATCCTATATAGACTGGCACCGTGCCAAGATGTTACTCGAGCCGTCCGTTCTTACTATCATCGTAGGTATAAGGGTCGAAGGAGAATAGCAAAAAGACCATAGGCTTTGTGCCTCAAACCCCAACCGTTGGGGATAACTGCACCGCTGGTTGTCCTAGCTTCTCCAACCGTTGGAGAGCAAGGGGCGACTTCCCCTGTTGATGTTATGTTCTCATGGAGGAGAAACAGGGATCGCAATAAGTGGAATCGTGAGACAGAACCAGCCACGCGGGCCAAGGTTGTTCAGGTGTGAGGCCCAGTAAGCTTCCGCCAAGGCCAAATCCAATTGCAAGGTGAATGAATGACCTCCTAGTTCTTTCTAAGTTTCAATACATGTGGTGTAATGATGATAACTTTACCTTCCTTTGGCCAAATCTCACATATAATATATGAAAATTGATCAGCTCGATGAGACCTACCAATTGGGCATGGTTCCAGGTCCTAAATCTAATGTTTACTCCCCTTATTTCTTGAAAATGATAACTTTATCCATGTTAAGTTCATTCAATGCATCTAGGTGATAAAACTTGAACCTTAAATGATCATCTATCTCCCTAATCATGAAATCAGAATCTTTAGTACATCTTTGATCTACAAGAGGGTCCTTATCACCCCTATTGCTTAAGAATTACTCCTGTTTGCACTATGTGACTTGTCCTTGGACTTTAATGTATGATCTTGATCAAAGTTGTTATGTTTCTTGAATATGATTCATGTATCAATGTCTTGATGATCTAATCTTGCATATTGTCTAAATATCAATGTCTTGATGATACCTAGACCCTAAGGGACATCTACCCAACCTTGTTTATGCCTCTTATGTCCTATTCTTGCTGATCTAAACCATCCCCTATGCTTGGTTCTATTTCATTGATGACCTTTGTCCTTGGTTACTCTATTATGAGTCTCGTGACCTAATTTGAGCATAAGTGTCCTAAATCTTATCATGTCCAGATGAAACCTCGAAAGGATATGGAACTTGAACCACACTCTTATGATGGACCCTAAATCAATATGAGATCATCTAATGTACTATAACCAACTTTGAACCCAACTTGGCCAAAACCCTAAAATACATCTAATTGGGGTTAATGACAAGAATCTAATGTATATATGTAATCTTGTGGTTAAGAAAGTTTGGCATGTGGTTAGATGGTGAAGGATATGTTAGGTTATGAAATCTCTGAATCAGGTATGGGCCTTATCTAGTTATATGACTACCACTTTCTTGCTTGAAAAGACATATATTGTATGCTTGTTTGACTATTTTCTCAAATATTGCCATGTAGTATTGCTATGTGTTACTCGATGTTTGCCTCGTAAGTTTTATAACTTGAACACATATATAGATAGAACTCCATTATAATATTGATTGATAAAGGGTTAGCTCTTGGCTACGGCCTTGAGGTCCCTCTCGTATAAAAGGGTTAGCTAAGCTTGAGCACCCTTACGGACCCTTCCGACGGGAAGTTGGTCAAAGGCCTTAAACATGCTTGATATTGTTGATATAATGGAGTGAAATGACATAAAATATGGTTTCACATTTGTTAAACAATTAACTTGTTCATTTAGTCTTGAAATCTTTTCAAAATTATGCAAATCTTATATATATGTGTATCTTTCGGCCCCATACTCAACACCTCGTGTATTGACCCATTTCTCGTATGTTGTTTTTAGGTTTAGAGATGGCTAGAAGTTTGATGGGTTTGGTGAGCTATGCTCGGTGTACTTGTTGTAAGATCGAGATATAGTATACATGAGCAGACTTGTACAAAGTGACTCCAGAAATATGTAACTGAATTCATGAATATAATGCATTTTGTATAATTTATATTTGTTGAATGTTGAGACTGTGTTGGTGCCTTTATCTTGTTATATGTTCATGTGTGCTCAGATTTACGCTTCCGCATTTCGCCTTTGGTATACGTTTTGTTCATGGGACTGGGATTTCGGTTTCGTGACAAATACTTTTCAATATCTCAACGTCATCATGAAATTATCTTGAATGGTCATTTGGCCCTTAGCTCACATCCTCATTGAGCACTTGGAATTTCTATCCTTTTGTAGAAGTTGTAATTGAAAACTTTGTACTAATGCCATACTCTGAACAAATGTTGTGGTGGTTTATATTTTCTCTTGAGCCCTAGGACACCAATTCAAGAATTGGTGATTCAATTGAGTAAATACTATTACGTGTGATCATTTTTATCTATTACACTTCTTTACAAAATTATATTCTAGTTTACACTCTAAAATCGTGTCATTGTCTTGCTCTATAAGGAGCTCCTGTTCATCTATACCCCTCTCAACGTTACCTTAGTCACCACCCCCACTCCATGGTGGGTGGGGCTAGCAACCACCATACCCATGGAGTCAGTCCCTCCTTGCAGCATACCTTACCTCCACCCATTACAAAACATATCCCACCCTCAACCTCTATCCTAGTTCTACTAGATCTACCTCCACCACCTTCTTCTTCCACATCCTAGGTGGCTACCTCATTGTCATGGTCTGACCCCCAGGTTAGGTCCTGGGTGGACACGAGACATGGTGAACATATTCTCTAAAAGGGTGTGATATCTGTGAGGTTGTACTTGATCTGAAGGCCCCCTTCTACAAGGAAGGGGATGACAAAACATGGACGTTCTTCATGTCAGTAGTCTCTGAGATGGATGACTATCACAAGTACATTGTTGAAGAGTAGGTACTCATATATAAATGCAAATATGAGCAATTTTATGGCTAGATCTTGAGAACCTGGAGACTAAAATGTAAAGTGCTCCTTTTTCACGATGAGCGTTGGGTTTTTTAGGTGAGGTTTTCCAATGAAGTAAACATGAACACCTCACTGGAAAAGGGTTATTGTTCTTTGATAGAAAATTGGCCATTACCCTAAAATGGTGCCTCCAATCTAATATTAGACTAGATGCTCTCACATCTGAATTGGTGTGGTTAACTTGCTTGAGGTAGGGCAGCACTAGACTAAGAGTGCTCAGAATATCATTGCCTATGCCATAGGTGTCTCAATAGATTTTGGTTCAGCCATGTTGGGCAGGCATCTGGGGTTGGTAAGCACCTATGTGGAGATTAAGGAAAACAAGATTAGATCTAAGGTAGTGATGGTGGAAATTCCTGATGGAAAATGCTCTAAAGGTGAAGGTCATATATGAAGCCCACTCTAATAGATGTGAGGTGTGTAAGGTGTTCACCATTGTTGTGGACATTGTCTGGGTGATATAGAGGTGTTATCCTACAAAACTGTGAGAGGAATATTGGTGATTCATAGAACATGGATGAAGAAGAATAATAGGCATAACATAATCATAATATATCCCTACATATACAAATAAAAAATAGTACTCATGCCTAACTACACATAGAAGTATGGTGGGAAAGAGATTATATTTATATTACTTGATTTTGCTAATATGTGACTATGAATTAATAGTATGAACATATAATCTATTGAATCAAGTTAATATAGTATAATTACATGCTAGATTACCCATGTGTACAATATGGGATAGTTATGCATTTCCAAATGGATGTAGATGGAATTCGAACCCCAGATATTTGCATATATGTGGGTGTGAATGCAATATCGATTTTGGCAATATCTTACCTACACTGAGAAATTGAAATAAAATGTTAAAGGTTTATAATATGACTTATTCTAGTTTCTTAAGGTGATATTAGATATACATATTGATTTACCCATAAGTACAATAAGAAGCATTTAAGTATTCACATATGCTTGTATGTATAATTGATATGCTATAGATTCCTAGTAAGGGTATATTAGTAAGCGAACACCTTCAAGCCTAATAACTAAATAAAATTATTCATTAATCTAGGATCTAATCTAGAGGAAAAGTAATATAACAATTGTGTGTGTAATATTGATTTTATACAAATAACTAGAAACCTTAGAAATGAGTATAATGTAAAATATGAATAACACTCCTAAATGAAAAACCCTAGTCAAAAATAAAAAAATAACAAAATAACAATTTAAATAACAATTGATTCCCAACCAATAATAACTAGTATCATTCTACACTTGTAGATCATCTGCTTGATTGAAATTTAGAACTTTAAACCTAGAATGTCTAGATTTTATACGATTTTATCCAAGGTACAAATTCCCATTATATTTGAAAAGCTTATCATATTTTCAAATAATGCATAGTAGATAGGTTGGTTGGCCTAAAATTATTTTAAAAAAATTTTCTTACTCCTTGAAGTGCCACCAACAAAAAAGATTTTGAAAATAGTAGCACATTGTTTAAACGTCAAAAAAGGATAGGTTGGTTCCATTAGTTTAATTGGAATTACACTTCCACACCTTAGCGTAGAGCCAAAGGATATAGGATCCTTCAATATATTGGGAATCTTAGTAGGTGTGTTGTCATTCTCTGTTGGAGAGAACACAAGATTTCCCCAAAAACAGACATTGACATGTGTTATCTATTTGAAACTTTGAATCACTAGTCTAAAAATTTGATATTGCATCCTATTGAATTTGGAAACCCATTTTTCATTTAATATTTTCTAACATTATTTAACTATATGTATTTTGTTATAAAACTCCTTTGTTGTTGGGTTGATACTTTTACTTTTCCAATATTAATTTTATATCAGTCATTTGAGTGACGTGTTTCCTTCTTGGAGTCCATGTGTGGTTTTGTTTCCTCTAGTAATTCATCAACAAGTGAACAAAACAACACCTAGAGGAGACGTGCAAGAGTTGTCCAATAATAGATAAGAATCGATGTCTATTCTTAATTTTATAATCATGTGTATAAGCATTCAGGACTCTGATCTAAAACAAAAATGTAAAAATATATGTTTTTTTTGGTACAATTTTTTAAAATATTTGATTCAGGTCTTTACATTATATGTTAGCCTAACTAGATGTTTTCATTAGTTCCAATAATTTTAAAAAGAAAGAAAAATTAAGACTAATTTTAGTTACACTACTACAGAAATGGCTTATAACGTCACTTTTAAAGGCGTCTGTTGTATAAATACACCGACACCTAAACCCCTAAAGCCTTGGTTTAATAAAAAAATCGGCATCTATATGTGAAGGGCGACCAGACATGTGTATCACTTTTATTCAGTGTCGGTTCCCTAATAATAAACCAACGCCTAAAATTAACCGCCAAATCCAAAATTTCCAGTGAAAAAAATTACCTCCAAAATTTAACATATGGCATCGGTTATTAACTACGAAACTGACGACGAAAGGTTATTCGCAAAACAGAAATTGGGCACATTTTGGTAGTCAATTTTGCTACAATAACCGACATTTATGGGTTTTCTCGTGTTGTTCGTGGGAAATTTTTACACCCTTTGAGCATTGGATTTTTAAAAACATTGACGACTATGGTCATTAATCAAGAACAAATTTTTTAATCGGCATATGTAGATAGACATCGGTTTTTTTCTAGTTAAAACCGATGACTATTATTGATAACAGGTGTCGGTTTTTGTGTAGAACCGACACCTTTAGTTTTATGTGTCGGTTTTATTTAATAATTGACATTGAATGTTAACTTAATAGCACCCGCGCGAGCCCGACTCTTCCCCTTTCTCTGTTTCATTACAATCGAAGCCGATTTTAGGGTCTGGCGATTTTGGTGAGCAAGCAGACTCCCTCCTTGTGCGTAGCTACCCACCGCCGTCGCTCTCCTTGCTCGCCACCACCGCCGCCGGTCTCCTTACTTGCCGCCGCCACAGTTATTCCATCTATGCTCACTGGCTGACTGCTCACCGCCGCCCTTCTCCCTCCTCCTTGCTCGCTCGTCGGCTACCTGCCTGCTTCCTGCTCGCTGGCTGCCCGCTCGACTACCTGTCGGCTCCCTGCTCGCCTGGTTGTTGACCGCCGCCTGCCTGCTCGCCCCCTGCCTACTTGCCTGCCCTCCATCTCGCCCTCTCTCTCTGATTACGCCCGGATGGGCTCAAATAGAGGTAAACATCCCCCAAAAACCCTGTTCTATTACACTGTTTGGTCTTAAATCATATAGACTTAATCAACTTTGTTACTTGTATGATCTTAGTGATTAAAATCACTCTTTTTTGGTACCTCAGTAACTAATGTTCCCTTGAGATGAGTGTTAATTGAGCTAGCTTGCTTACTTTCCTTGTAATGTATCTTTTATGTGCTATGACCCACTAGTCACCTTTAGAGTATTAAAATGATGCAACTTGTACACTTGTTAAGTTTGAATCTGTAAATCCCATGAAATGATATCACCCCACAAAATCAGTAGTCACTATTATGTCTTGTATACTCTAGAATCAAGATCTAATACTTTTATGCTATTTTAACACCATGAGATCTTTTTTGCTCATTCTAGTGGATTATTATGACCTATGATGACCTAACATGAAACCATGCTCTTAATGATATGATTTTGTTGGCCTAGAAACCCGTCCAAGATTTACTCATTAGGAGTAAATCTTGGATAGTCCCCGGTTTGGGACTGTTCTTGAACACCTAATCTCACTTAGGATGTAAGTGTATAATGTGTATTGGATTTTTGAGAAAATTTTGGTAGCATTTCCCCGTTTGTTCTCTAAGTACATATGTACTTGGAGAACAACAGGGAAATGCTACCAAAAATTTATTGAAAACCCAATACACATGATACACTTACTAGTGAGATTAGGTGTTCAAGAATGGGATAGGTGGTACACATTTATTATATATAAGAATGACAACACATGTATTTATTGTCCTAGAAACCCGTCCAAGATTTACTCATTAGGAGTAAATCTTGGATAGTTCCCGATTTGGGACTATTCTTGAACACCTAATATCACTTAGGATGTAAGTGTATAATGTTTATTGAGTTTTCGAGAAAATTTTGGTAACATTTCCTCGTTTGTTCTCTAAGTACATATGTACTTGGTGAACAACGGGGAAATGCTGCCGAAATTTTCTTGAAAATCCAATACACATTATACACATACTAGTGAGATTAGGTGTTCAAGAATGGGATAGGTGGTACAAATTTATTATATATAAGAATGACATCACATGTATAAAACCCTAAAGTTTTAACCATAAACTCTAATCTGTTTACCCTAGACCCTAATCTTGTTGTAATATATACTTATTTTCTCTTTGATCATAGAATGGATAGATCATGGATGTCCATTCGCAATCGCTGCACCCCAGAGTTTATTTCTGGTCTTGATCAATTTATTAGATTTGCCGAGGAACATAGGAAACAACCTAGAAATAGGTTCTACTGTCCATGTAGGCATTGCGGTAACAACTTGAAAGTCAGTATTGGTGACAAAATCAGAAGTCATGTCAAATGCAACGGGATTGTACAAGGCTATACAGAATGGCACTGGCATGGAGAGATTTCAAACCCGAAACCAGTGGATGTCGATAGCAGTGCTTGTGTAGAAGAAGAAATCGCCTTCGATGACGTAGATGTGAATGAATCAGTTCCAATAGACATCGTTGATGTGATGCTGGATAGTTGTGGGGTAGAGCACACCAAAACTGATCCACCTCCCATGTTTAGAAACATTGTGCATGATGTTGAGATACCGTTATACGCGGGTTGTAAGTTTATGAAGCTTAGCGATGTGTTGAGATTGTATAGACTGAAAGCTAACAATCGATGGAGCGATAAAATCTTCACGTCATTGTTGTCTTTTTTGAAAGAAATTCTTCCTGAAGGAAATGAGATGTCGATCTCAACATACCGGTTAAAGAAATTGTTGTGCCCAATGGGAATGGAGGCCAAGAAGATACACACATGCAAGAATGATTGTGTATTATTTCAAAAGGACTATGTGGATTTGAAAGATTGTTCGAAATGTGGTGCGTCAAGGTATAAATTGACGACTTCAGGGGAGTCCAAAACTAGTTCTCCCACCAAGGTGATGTGGTATCTACCTATAATACCACGGTTTCAATGCTTGTTTTCCAATCCTATAAATGCGAAGAATTTGAGGTGGCATGCAGATGTTAAGAAAAATAATGATGGGATCCTACGACATGCGTCTGATTCCCCACAGTGGAAGAATATTGATTTATTGTACCCTAAATTCGGTGAAGAGGACAAGAATCTAAGACTTGGGATTTGTACAGATGGGATGAATCCGTATGGGACATTGAGCAACCAACATAACACTTGGCCAGTTATGCTTGTTATATGCAATCTTCCTCCCTGATTGTGTATGAAAAATAAGTATGTTATGTTGTCGTCTTTGATATCGGGCCCTAAACAACCAGGAAATGATATCGACATTTATCTTGAACCTATGATTGATGACTTGAAGAAGCTCTAGGGTGAAGGTGTGATGACCTATGATGCTTCACGAAGAGAGACATTTTGTTTGCACGCTATGTTGTTTTGCACTGTGAATGACTTTCCAGTATATGGGAATTTGTGTGTATATAGTGTCAAAGGATCTAAAGTGTGTCCTATATGTGAAGAGAACACTGATTCAATACGACTAAAATACGGCAGCAAGACTGTATTTCTTGCTAATCGAAGGTTTCTTCCAAAATTTCATCTGTATCGTAGGTTGCGCAAAGCATTCAATGGACGGAATGAGGAACGTAGTGCACCTAAACCTATATCAGGGGAGGATGTTTATGAAAGAGTGAAAGACATCACCAATGAATTTGGTAAGAGATAACAATGTACGATGGCCACAAGGAGTGACAAGTCTTTATTCAAGAAGAAGTCATTATTTTGGGATCTTCCTTATTGGAGTTCTTTGACAGTCAGGAATTGTATCGATGTCATGCACGTTGAGAAAAATGTATGTGATAGCGTCATCGGTACTCTGTTGAATATACCAGGTAAGACTAAAGATGGGATAAAATCCAGAATGGACCTACGTGAAATGGGAATAAGGACACAATTAACAGAAGTAGTTAGTAGCGATCAGAGAACATACTTACCTCCCGCTTGTTACACATTGTCTAGAAAGGAGAAGAAAGCATTTTGTGAATGCTTGGTAAATGTTAAGGTGCCACAGGGTTACTCATCCAACATCCGTACATTGGTATCAATGAAAGATCTGAAGTTGATAGGTCTTAAATCTCATGATTGTCACACTCTAATGCAACAAATATTGCATGTGGCAATTAGATCTATATTTCTGAAGCATGTAAGGTTTGCAATCACCAGACTTTGTTTCTTTTTCAATAGTCTGTGCAGTAAAGTTATTGACCATGATACTCTCGATAATTTGCAAAGAGAAGTGGTTGTTACCCTATGTCAGCTTGAGATGTATTTAATTTCCTCCGTTGTTCTTTGATATCATGGTACATCTTGTTGTCCACTTGACTAGGGAAGTGAAAATGTTGGGACCAGTTTTCTTGCATTGGATGTATCCCTTTGAACGATACATGAGTGTTTTTAAAGGTGATGTTCGAAACCGTTATCGGCCTGAAGGGAGTATTATTGAGGGTTATGTGGCGAGAGAGGTTATGGATTTTTGCAATGATTTTCTGAGTGGTAATGACGCTCCCATGAATGACAAGAATATTGAGGACCATTTTGGAAAAGGAGTTTTGGGATCACGGGTGAAAGTAATCAGTCGTGAGCAGTTGGAGCAAGGTCACTTGTATATTTTACACAACATGGATGAAGTGAGTGTTTATATCGAGGAACATACCAATTTCATCAAGAGACAATA
Source organism: Alisma plantago-aquatica (assembly GCA_963693085.1). Classification (NCBI taxonomy): domain Eukaryota; kingdom Viridiplantae; phylum Streptophyta; class Magnoliopsida; order Alismatales; family Alismataceae; genus Alisma; species Alisma plantago-aquatica. Next base: position 785,707,427 of record OY856413.1, read on the forward strand.
TCCTCGAGCCAATACAATGTGGCTTGCTAGAGAGCATAACAAGACATTTATTAAGTGGTTTGAAGATAATCTTACTGAAACCATCAAATGCCTCACCTTTAAACCAAAATTGAATGTTATGTCTTATGAAGGGTTTGACATAAATGGTTTCTCATATTACACAAAGCATCAAGATGATAAGAGTGTCGTCTAAAATAGTGGGGTCACCCTTCAAGCGTCTTCATTGTTTTTTGCAAGTGCAAAGGATAAAAGTCCACGTGAAGCTAAAATGTCATATTACGGTTTCATTGAAGACATATGGGAGTTTCACTATGTAGTTTTCATAATTACGCTCTTTAAATGTAATTGGGTTGACAACAACAAAGGAGTTATAGTGGATGAATTGGGTTTCATGTTAGTGAACTTTGAAAAGATTGGAGAGAAGAGTGAACCATTCATATTGGCATTATAGGCGAAACAAGTATTTTATATCGATGATCCTACAAATAATAAATGGTCAGTTGTTCTTCATAGTAAAAGATAGTTCATTGAAGATCCTATAGCTGAAGAAGAGTACTATTATAAGTATGATGACTCCAGTCCATTCTCAGTTGGGTTGCCAACACCACCAAACATTGAAGTTGGGGATCACAATGACTTGTATGTTCACGGGGATCATAATGAAGGATTGTTAATTGATAAAAGATCACAATATTAGAGGCATGGATGTTTATATTTTTATTATGTTTTATTTTTCTGAATGTGAACTTTACAATGTGAATGTGGACTTTACAATGTGAATTACTTTACAATGTGAATGTGAACTTTACAATGTGAATGTGAACTTTACAATGTGAATATGAACTTTACAATGTGAATTACTTTATAATGTGAATGTGTACTTTACAATGTGAACTTTACAATTAGTGTTACTTTACAATGTGAAATTTATAATTTGAATGTGAACTTTCAGATGGCTGAGCATTGCCATGATGACCGTTCTGATGATCACCGTGAGGGTGAGGATGTGCTTGCACCGCCTGACAATGTAAGTTTTAAGAATATATCCCTGAGTTTTCATCTATATGTTCATTTATAATTATATTATGTAAGTGTGTTTTTATCAAATTTTAGGTTGGTGATGTACCCCCTGAAGAAATTACAGCACTTGATGAGCAGTAAAAGAAAATTGAGAAAGTGAGGGGCATCACAATGATGAACAAGTTAATACATCAAAGGGGCAATGGACCCAAATTGGATGTGGATTTCGATCAGGCAGGAAATCCATATGGAGTGAACCGCAACTCATTTGTTTCATATCTTGGGGTTCTTACTCGCAGCCATTGCAGTCCTATCCTAGAATCATGGCATAAAGTTTCTAAGGGGAAGAAAGACCACATATGGAAGGAACTATGTGTGAGTTATTATTATTTGTAATTCTATTTGTGTAGATTACTAATTTTTAGGATACTAGTTAATAGCAATTCTATTTACTTTGCAGAGCAGATTTGATCTGGATGAAAAGTTGCATCGTAAATGTGTGATGCAACGTTGTGGGAGGGTCCTAAGGAACCATAGGACCAATCTCACCCGAGATTACATACGCGATGCTGAGAATAGGTTCTTGATTGATTCTAATTCTAGACATTGATCAGTATTTCACTAACTCTACACTAATAATTTTTGTTTGTATTCTCTTTGAAAAATAAATATAGGAAGAAGGAAGCCACACAGCAATGGAACTACTTGGACCCCAAAGAATGGGAGGAGTTTGTTACCCAAAGAAAAATAGATGAATTCAAGGTATTAAGAGGCTCTCCCAATTTAATTAATATACATTTTTATGTATTCACCTATTTAAGATTAACCTTTAGTGTTACTAACCAAATCAATGTGTTAACTAACTAGGCTATCAACGATGCTCAACGAGCAAGGCGTGCACTGAATGTGCACGACCACACAATGGGTCTAAGAGAATATGCAGGCGTTTGCCAAAGACTACAGGCCGAGTCTAATCAGCCTACTGCTACTCAGGAGACTACAGAGTCCTCTACTACTGCTCCTGCACCTCTGCCTCATCATGTTATGTGGATAGCTGGGAGGCAAAACAAGAAGGGAGAGATACTGAAGCCCGCAACCGCTGAGGTGGCTGCAAAAATAGTAAAAATCAACTCTTAGAGAAATCTATCGATATTGATTATTGTTATGTTTACTTACAATTTTTTGTTGATGGTGATTAGCGGGAGCTGCACGAGCAGAGGAAGGAAGGCAAGTTCATCCCTCAGGGCACAAGGGATGAACTGACAGTTGCTCTGGGTAACCTAGAGCATCCTTATAACATCCCTGACCTGGGTTATGTTTTAACCCTAGGTGTTTTGATTAAGAAATATGATTATATGCTTAATTTCATCTTGTGAAAAGTAATTAGGGCTCATGAGGAACTTATGTTTCAATTTTGGCCCTGTTTGGACAATGTTGAAGCAATGATTGCTTGTTTTGGACTAAAGTGCAAATTACCCAAGTTGAGGGGTCAACTTGCAAATGTTGCATGATAAGATGTTCCTATGATGTTGAGACATCATAAGAATGAATATGATGTAGTAGTATGGTTTCCACAAGCTTGGACACCAAGATTAAGCTTGTAAAGTAATCCTTATGCATTAAAACCTAGTTTTGGTGTACTGTGCAATTTACCAAAAATCTAGGGTTCAATATGCAAATTACCACTTCAATAAGGTCCCTAATGTTTCTTGGCATCATGTAGAGCAAATAAAATGAGAGGGGCGCCTCATTTGAATTAAGTTGGAGGAGAGAGAATCTTGATATTAAAATAATCAAGATTTAATCCTAATTGAAACCCTAACTCAATTTAGGGCAAAAATGAATGTATTAAATAAAGGGCCTTCAAACAAAATTAAAATGGTTAGATTCAGATGTATGTGTGAACTTCCTCGAGCTTAGCAAGGACCGAAAATATCTTAAGAAGGTGAAATTCCACTCACCTTATTATAAAGAAAAGAATTCCCACTCAAAAAGATATAATGATATTATAATGGATTAAGGTTCTTATTTTATTTTCCCTTAATCCATGGATAATGGAACGGAGTTAGGTGGCTTTGAGTTGCCTTTGTATGCAATCAAACCAAGGAGGAAGGGGTGGTACCATTTTTGGAATTAATTGATTTTAAATAAAACATTTTCTCTTTCATCAATTTCCTTATAAAAGAGCCTTTTCTAACCCACCTAAGGACTTTTTCGGATTTCCTTTCTTCCCCTTGCTTGCAAAACCGACCAAGAAGGCTAAGGACATCAGGGAGAACGTCCCCAACCTGTTGTTAAGCCTTTGATCTTCGTTCTTCATGATTTCATGGTGAAAATCATAAAACAATGTGTAATTCCTTCATTTCTTCACTCCATCTTCAACCCTAGTTGATCCTTTCACTCCAAAAGCTTGAGAAACGACCTTGTGAGGTTTCTAGAGCTTAAAACACCATTGGATCCTTGAAGCTTGGAGCTTGGGATCAGATTTGAAGGCGGGTTTTATAACTTGAACCCTTTTACATTGTTATTCAACCATTAATCTTATAATTTCAATGATTCCTTCATTATCTTGATTAATTGCTGGTTGAAATTTATTAATTCATGAAATCAGAAGTTGTTAGAACTTCAGGGACTAAGATTTATTATTATTACATCATCATAAGCACACACCTCCCCAAATATCTTGGGCAAACGGTTTGGAAGTTGGGACCAAACGGTTTCACCAAACCATTTGGTGACCAAACGGTTTGCAAACCGTTTAGGAGAAAACGGTTTCAAAACCATTTGAGGGAGTTGACCAAGGATTGACCATTTGAGATTACTATTCCTAATTATGTTGGTTGATAACTAACCAAATTTTATGGAGTATTCCCAAAGGAATCGTGAGTTGAAGGCTAATCAATGAGGTAAACCTAATTGGATTAAGTGCTGATTTTCAATCTGATTAACTTGACCTTTTTGGGAAAACGGTTTCAAAACCGTTTGAGTGAGTTGACCAAGGGTTGACCGTTTGAGATTACTGTTCCTAATTATGTTGGTTAATGACTCACCAAAGTTTAGGGGTTAATTACCAAGGAATCATGAGTTGAAGGCTAATCAATTAGGCAAACCCTAATTGAAATTAGTGCTGAAATTCCAATGAGTTAATTTGATGTTTTGGGCTGATTGGCCCAAACGGTTTCAAAACCGTTTGGGGATCACCCAAGACCGTTAGGAGGTCTGGGGTTAAGTATGGTTTTCTATTTGAAGGCCCAAAGTTACCAAGTTACAAAGCAATCAATTGTTGATTTGTTGATCAACTCAATAGACCAAACCTTGGTGAAATTTCACTAGAATCCAAGGCTTGGATGAGCCAAACGGTCTCAAGACCATTTGGAGCTCATCCAAATGGTCTCAAGACTGTTTGGAGGTCACCAAAGACCGTTTGGAGGTCCAGGGGTGAGTATGGTTAAGCAATTGATGATCCAATGTTACTAAGTTAAAGTGTATTCAATTGTTGATTGGGTGATCAATCCAATGATCCAAACCTTAATTGGTTGACTTGGATTTTGATGATATGATGGGAAAACGGTCTGAAGACCATTTTGTGGTCATCCAAATGACCTCAAGACCGTATTGGGTCAGGTCATGTTCAATTTGGATGATGATTCAGGGGTTTCAAAGTAACTAATCCTGCATTGATTAGTGTTGATGGTTCATCGATTCCAAACCCTAATTCAATCGAATCAAACCCTAATTGAAGACCAATTGAGGGTCAATTGATGGTCAAATCAGTTGAAGGTTGACCAATTTAACTCAATTAAAGTATGAGGATAGGTCCAATTGATGATTGGTTCCATGAATTCAATGATTGAAGGAATCAACATTGGAAACCGTAATTCAATTGGATACCTTATGTAATGAAGGTTCAATGTGATTGAATCTCTTGAGAATTAAGATGATGAATGTTCTATTGATTCAATGATGATTAGTAATGATAATCAATGAAGGTACAAAGGTTGAAACCCTAATAGTACCTAAGTGATTAGTGCCAATTAAGGGGTAAATCCCTAATTGCTTATAGGATCAATAACTTGATACACTATGTTAATCATAATTGTATGAACTTGATTGAAGGGTTGATGTGACCTAATCAAGTTGAAAGGATAAAAGAATAAAATTCATACATGAATATGATTCATGTGATGATCTTCTGTAGCACGACCGTGTAAGGTAGCACGGCCGTGGTGGATTCACTTTGCACGACCGTGCAAGGTAGCACGGCCGTGGTGACTTCCTTTGCACGGTCGTTCCTGGTTGCACGGCCGTGGTGCTCTATGCTTGACATAGAGATGATTTGAAAGTGACCTATCATGGTCGTTTTGTTGATTCCCAACTTAAGGATGAGAGAGAAACTCATACCTTGTGTTGATGATCACACTACTACAGAAACAGCCTTTGGCGTCGGTTGTTTAACCCCCTTTGGCGACAGTTTTCAAGCGACGCCTATGTGGGCGCCGCTAAAGGTCGAACTCTTCGGAGTCAGTTTTCTAACCGACGCCTATATGACATATAGGCGTCGGTTATATATAGTTGGCCGACATCTATAAGGTTCGCGCCACAAAAAAGAGCACCACCTAGGACACTTTCTGTGTCGGTTAACAACTTAACAACTGACGCCATACACCCAGACGACACAGTGAAGCACGGCCGTGCTTCACTACACGGTTGTGTTTAGTACTATAGGCGTCGGTTTTATACTAATAAGAGACGCCTTTTCCACCACGGTCGTGCTTTCCTGCACGGTCGGGTTGTTTGTCCTATTAGGTGTCGGTTTTTATCAAATAACTGACGTTGTAGGCCTTTGATGACGGTGTTCTATAGATAACTGACGCCTATACTTTTTTTTTCCTTATTAGTTTGCAGGCCTGCTGTGGCTGGTCAGCAGGATGAGAACCTGCAGTTCAGTTTTCTGAACTGCAGGTTTACGACATCCATGGATATCAGCCTACAAATAGGCCACAAACCTGCAAAATCAACACATATTTTTTCACACAAGTAGATACATTCAGACATCAATTCAATTCTCACATTCACACATGTAGAAACATTCAAATACATGTAGAAACATTTAGACATGTATAAACATTCAGAAATATTCATTTACAAAATATCATTCAGCATCGCTATCAGCATCCCAATTATATCTTACAATCACCACTGCTTGTATGGATTTTGCCCATTCTTCTCTTATTTCATTTAATGCTTCCATCGTATATGGAGCATGTACATTTTTTAAGCATTTACCTATAGTGTGGTCAGTTTTAAACACCTGCAAAGAGAATGATGTATATATAAGTAATAATATAAAAATAAGATTGATATATTTCATACTAATTAATGAGACTATATATAATACCTCATGTATGGTATTAATATCCAATGCGGCATGTCGGATAATCATCTGCATAAATCGCATCACATAGTAAGTGCATGCCCAGCTGTTGTCTTATATAGCGCACTATAAATTGAAACATACAAAATATTAAAAAATACAACTAAGCACAGTTCACATAAATAATATATACATTGGAATCGGGAACTTACTTTTACGTTCTCCCAAATTATTGGTTGGTTCTTTCTCCTTGGGACATTTCCTCCAGCATTTTTGAATGCATCTAAACCCTTACATGTTAATGTAACACAGTAAATTGCATAATTAAATAGTAATGTAATAACATATGTTAACGGATATAAAAATGAAATATTTCTCACCAGAATAATGGCATTCTCAATATGTGTCCAATTTTAGTGTTCAATGTACTTCCCATAGGATCTAGATAATAAACAGTGAACGTACCGGGGACAATAATTAGTAACTCCCAATGTCTACCGCTAGAGGTAAAAAAGTTAAAAATTAATAACTCAAAATGCACAATAAAAATGGAATTTTCTTAAGTCCAAATTATAAATAAAGTAAACTTACTTGACATTGAATGGAGCTATTATTATCGTCTTCTTTTGCTGACCGAAAACTGTAAAAGCATCTATACAGTATTGTTGAACACTATCAGGTTCTTTAGCTACCATACTAATCAATGATGGAATCAAAAATCCCACATGATCAAATGCAAATTGTTTGCATTGATCTTTGACTAAGTAGCTGCAAAACATGTATTACGTATGCATTAATATATAAGAAACCAGATCACCGGATCTTACACAAGGTATATGGATGTATAAATAAGATCTCACCTTATCCATGTCTCTATCATTGATGTATTCAGCCAATCATACATAAACAGCTCAATAATATCTTGTATAAATAAAGAGCTATCGTATGATTGACCTGCATCATCTGCTTCTAAAGAAACAATTATAGGGCAATGTATATTATGTTCCCGTAGCCAACATGCCATTCCCCTACAAGCAGGACCTAACGGGTATTTTAGGTCAGTTGGAACCCAACTTGGTAATGTAGGAAGTGGAGGTGGAGGCCTAGGTGCTCCGGGTGTCTTCTTTTTAACCTGTATATATAATTTCAGATCAGTTGACCTCATATATACACATTAACAATCTAAAGTAATGTAAATTTATCTTACAATTTCAGTAGTATAGACGACATCTGCTTTGGGCCACAATATCACCCCGCCTTCTACCTCACCAAGTGTATCAATATCTGGGTGGGCATATGGCAATGCAACTTCCCTCCAATTGGGTAATACACATATCGGGCTCACACGAACGTAGCCCTGCGGCATTGGAGTCCCATGAAACGTTGCCCCAGGAAGGGACTGGTAAGCATGCGCCTCTGCAACAACATAGTCTTGCATTCTTAAGCGGCATGGCTTCAATGCCTACAAATTTACGTAAAGAATGTTATACATATATACATATCACCTTTCAAACATATCATCTTGAAAAGACTAGCTACAATGTCATAAACAATACTTACAGCAGACGTGCTAGGCGATGGGTCTCCAGGATTACTCGTAGTATGTGCATCAGGAGAAGAGTGGGTCGCCATAGGCTGATTGGAAGCCTGAGATGCCTGCCACCGCACTATTTCTTCCTTGACCTTCTCAGCAACTATATCATTGACCTTCTTAGCAACTATATCCTTGACTCTCTTATTCTCCTATACATGGATAAAAGAAACATTAGCTTCTTATTATTGAATTCCTTTTTGTAGTAATAATCTAAAAAAAGAATAGGTTACCTCTTCTTGTGAAAGTCCCGCTCTGGGTTTGCACTGGGATTGCCCAAAGAATGCTTTGATGCCGACACCAGCGCCTGCACCCCTAACACGTCCAGGATGCTCTGGGTTACCCAGAGCAACTGTTAATTGATCCCTTGTGCCCTGAGGGATGAACGTGCCTTGTTTCCTCTGCTCGTGCAGCTCCCGCTAATCACCATCAACAGAAATTGGTAAGTTAACACCACAAATAATCAATATTCAAACGATTGCTCTAAGAGTTGTATTTTACCATTTTCGCAGCCACCTCAGCAGTTACGGGCTTCTTTATTTCACCCTTCTTGTTTTGCCTCCCAGCTATCCAGATATCATGGTGAGGCATGGGTGTGGCAGACTCCTGAGTAGGAGCAGACTCCTGAGTAGCCGCAGACTCCGCCTGTAGTCTTTGGTGAACACTTGCATAGCCCTTTGGACCCATAGTGTGGTCATGCACATTCAGTGCACACCTTGCTTTTTGCACGTCACTGAGGGCCTAGTTAGTATGCACATTAATGATTTGGTTAGTAGCACTAAATGTTAATCTTGAATAGGTGAATATAACATATATTAATTAAATTGGGAGTGACGCCTAATACCTTTAATTCTTCAGATTTTCTTGAAATAACAAAATTGTCCCAATCTTCTTTGTCCTAGAAGTTCCGCTGCTCAAGGGCTGACTTCTTCTTCTTATCACCATCTTTTATGTATTCTCTATTCAGATTTGTCCTATAGTTCCTAAGCATCTTTCTAGCACGTTGCATGATGCTTTTACGATGCAGCTTCTCATCCAATGCAAACAGATTCTGTAAAATAGAATTCTTATTAACTAGTATCCAAAAATAGAATTGTAAATAATATAATTTGTAATCTACAAAATAGAATTGCAAATAATAATAACTCACGCATAAATCCTTCCATATCAAGTATTTCTTCCCCTAAGGAACTTTATGCCAATTATCATACTTAACACCACAATGGCTTCGAGTGACACACCCAAGATAGTTTACAAAATTATTGCGGTTCACTCCAATTGCATTTCCTCCATTATCAAACTCCATAACCAATTTGGATCCACTACCACTCAGCGCTATTAACTTCTTCAACAGAGTGATGCCCCTTTTCTTGTTAAGTGTTTGGTGATGCGCATCAAGTTGCTCCAGTGCTTCAGTGGGTACATGTGCATCATCAACCTAAAATTTGACAAAAATAAACCCACTGAATTAGCGCAATATAGAAATATGGGATATATGACATAACTAGAAGATAATGAATTTTATAGAAATATAGGATATGGTTTTAGAACTTACATTGGTATCCTCGCCATGCTCGTCATGGACAGCATGCTCATCATAGACTTCATGCTCATCATGGACATCATGCTCATCATGGTCAGCCATCTGAAAATGTCATTAAAAAGGCAAACATTTAGCATTTGTATTAACTAGAAATAGGCAAACATTTAGCATTTGTATTAACCAGAAAAAGGCAAACATTTAGCATTTGTATTAACTAGAAAAAGGTAAACATTTAGCATTTGTATTAACCAGAAGAAGGCAAACATTTAGCATTTATATTAACTAGCATTTGTAAAAAAAATATAAACATACATGTCTCTAAAATTGTGATCTTTTATCAATTAACAATCCTTCATTGTGATCTCCACGCACATATAAGTCATCATTAGCTTCAATATTTTGTGGAGTTGGCAACCCAACTGAGAATGGACTGGAGTCATCATACTTATCATAGTACTCTTCTTCATCTATAGGATCTTCAATGAACTGTCTTTTACCATGAAGAACAACCGACCATTTATCATTTGCAGGATCATCGATATAGAATATTTGTTTCGCCTGTGATGCCAATATGAATGGTTCACCCTTCTCGCCAATCGTTTCAAAGTTCACCAAAGTGAAACCCAATTCATCCACTATAACTCCTTTGGTGTTATCAACCCAATTACATTTAAAGAGCGGAATTCTAAAATCTATGTAGTCAAACTCCCATATGTCTTCAATGAAACCGTAATATGACATTTTAGCTTCACGTGGACTCTTATCCTTTGCACTTGCAAAATACATAGTCGACGCTTGAAGAGTGAACCCACTGTTTTGGATGACACTCTTATCATCTTGGCGCTTTATGTAATATGTGAACGCATTAATGTCAAACCCTTCATAAGACATAACATTCGGTTTTGGTTTAAAGGTGAGGCATTTGATAGTTTCTGTAATATCATTTGGTGTTTGAGATAGTTGATGTAAGACTTTATCTTCAAACCACTTAGTAAAAGTCTTATTATGCTCTCTAGCAAGCCACATTGAACTTGCTCAAGGATGTTGTCTCTTGATGAAATTGGTATGTTCCTCGATATAAACACTCACTTCGTCCATGTTGTGTAAAATATACAAGTGAGCTTGTTCCAACTGCTCACGGCTGATTACTTTCACCCGTGATCCCAAAATTCCTTTTCCCTCCTCAATATTCTTGTCATTAATAGGAGTGTTATTACCACTCAGAAAGTCATTGCAAAAATCCATAACCTCTCTCGCCACATAACCTTCAATAATACTCCCTTTAGGCCGATAACGGTTTCAAACATCACCTTTAAAAACGCTCATGTGTCGTTCAAAGGGATACATCCAATGGAAGAAAACTCGTCCCAACATTTTAACTTCCCTAGTCAAGTGGACAACAAGATGTACCATGATATCAAAGAATGAAGGAGGGAAATACATCTCAAGCTGACATAGGGTAACAACCACTTCTCTTTGCAAATTATCGAGAGTACCAGGGTCAATAACTTTGCTGCATAGACTGTTGAAAAAGAAACAAAGTCTGGTGATTGCAAACCTTACATGCTTCGGCAATATAGATCGAATTGCCATGGGCAATATTTGTTGCATTAGAGTGTGACAATCATGAGATTTAAGACCTATCAACTTCAGATCTTTCATTGATACCAATCTACGGATGTTGGATGAGTAACCATGTGGCACCTTAACATTTACCAAGCATTCACAAAAAGCTTTCTTCTCCTTTCTAGACAACGTGTAACAAGCGGGAGGTAAGTATGTTCTTTTATTACCCATTTCATGTAATTCTGTTAATTCTGACCTTATTCCCATTTCACGTAGGTCCAGTCTGGATTTTATCCCATCTTTAGTCTTACCTGGTATATTTAACAGAGTACCAATGATGCTATCACAGACATTTATCTCAACGTGCATTACATCGATACAATGCCTGACTGTCAAAGAACTCCAATAAGGAAGATCCCAAAATATTGACTTCTTCTTGAATGAAGAATTGTCACTCCGTGTGTCCATACTACATTGTGATTTCTTACCAAATTCATTGACAATGTCTTTTACTCTTTCATAAACAACATCCCCTGGTATAGGTTTAGGTGCACTCCGTTCATCATTCCATCCATTGAATGCTTTGCGCTTCCTATGATACGGATGGAATTTTGAAAGAAACCTTCGATGACCAAGATATACAGTCTTTCCGCCATGTTTTAGTCCTATTGAATCAGTGTTTTCTTCACATATAGGACACGCTTTAGCTTCTTTGACACTATATCCAAACAAATTATCATATACTGGAAAGTCATTTATAGTGCAAAACAACATAGCATGCAAACGAAATGTCTCTCTTCCTGAAGCATCATAGGTCATCACACCTTCAGCCCAAAGTTTCTTTAATTCATCAATCAGAGGTTGAAGATAAACATCGATATCATTTCTGGGTTGTTTAGGGCCCGATATCAACAACGATAGCATAACGTATTTATTTTTCATACACAACCAGGGAGGAAGATTGTATATAACAAGCATGACTGGCCAAGTGCTATGTTGGCTGCTCAATGTCCCGTACGGATTCATCCCATCTGTACAAAGCCCAAGTCTTAGATTCCTATCTTCTTCACCAAATTTGGGGTACAATAGATCAATCTTCTTCCACTGTGGGGAATCATACGCATGTCGTAGGATCCCATCATTGTTTTTCTTAACATCTGCATGCCACCTCAAATTCTTCGCATCTTTCGGATTTGCAAACAAGCGTTGAAACCGTGATTTTATAGGTAGATACCACAACACCTTGGCAGGAGAACTAGTTTTGGACTCCCCCAAAGTCATCAATTTATACCGTGACGCACCACATTTTGGACAATCATTCAAATCTACATAGTCCTTTTGAAATAATACACAATCATTCGGGCATGTGTGTATCTTCTTGGCCTCTATTCCCATTGGGCACAACATTTTCTTTACCCGGTATGTTGATATTGGCAGCTCGTTTCCTTCAGGAAGCATTTCTTTCAACAAAGGAAACAATTCAGTGAAGCTTTTGTCGCTCCATCTATTGTTAGCTTTCAACTTATACAATCTCAACACAGCGCTAAGCTTCGTAAACTTAGCACAGCCTGTGTATAACGGTATCTCAGCATCATGCACAATGTTTCTAAAGATAGGAGGTGGATCGGTGTGCTCTACCCTACAACTATCCAGCATCGCATCAATGATGTCTACTGGAACTGGTTCGTTCACATCTACGTCATCGGAGGTAATTTCTTCTTCCACCCAAGCAATGCCATCGACATCTACTGGTTTCAAGTTTGAAATCTCTCCATGCCAGTGCCATTCTGAATAGCCTTGTACAATCCCGTTGCACATGACATGACTTTTGATTTCCTCACCAGTGTTGACTTTCAAATTGTTACCGCAATGCCTACATGGACAGTAGAACCTATCTGTAGGTTTTTTCCTATGTTCCTCGGCAAATCTAATAAACTGATCAAGACCAGATATAAACTCTGGGGTGCAGCGATTGCGAATGGACATCCATGATCTATCCATTCTATGATCAAAGAGAAAACAAGTATATATTAGGACAATATTAGGGTATATACTTAAATCCTATCCAAGATTTACTCCTATTATCTACAATGAAGTCGGACTCCATACAAATAGTATATAATTTAGTGATTGTTCATTCTAATTTATACCAATGTACAAGTAATATAAAGAACAATGATTGTTCACTTTCTAGGCCAACAAACACATGTGATGTCATTCTTATATATAATAAATGTGTACCACCTATCCCATCCTTGAACACCTAATCTCACTAGTAAGTGTATAATGTGTATTGGGTTTTCAAGAAAATTTTGGCAGCATTTCCTCGCTGTTCTCTAAGTACATATGTACTTAGAGAACAAACGGGGAAATTCTACTGAAATTTTCTCAAAAACCCAATACACATTATACACTTACATCCTAAGTGAGATTAGGTGTTCAAGAACAGTCCCAAACTGGGGACTATCCAAGATTTACTCCTAATGAGTAAATCTTGGACGGGTTTCTAGGCCAACAAATACATGTGATGTCATTCTTATATATAATAAATGTGTACCACCTATCCCATCCTTGAACACCTAATCTCACTAGTAAGTGTATAATGTGTATTGGGTTTTCAAGAAAATTTCGGCAGCATTTCCCCGCTGTTCTCTAAGTATATATGTACTTAGAGAACAAACGGGGAAATGCTGCCGAAATTTTCTTGAAAACCCAATACACATTATACACTTACATCCTAAGTGAGATTAGGTGTTCAAGAACAGTCTCAAACCGGGGACTATCCAAGATTTACTCCTAATGAGTAAATCTTGGACGGGTTTCTAGGCCAAAAAACACAATAATAGATATGTACATGTTAGGGTTTCATCACAATTAATGTTAGGGTTTCATCACAATTGATGTTAGTGTTTCATCAATGTTAGGTTTAATCAAATCAAATTAGGATGCTAGAATTGAAAAAGTTTAAATCTTATTTCAACATGCATCAAAATTTACTGAATTAAGTCAAACATTAGGATTAGAAGCAAAAATATATGCAAGCAAAACATTTGTTCATATCCTATGATTTACATAAAGCATTACATAAAAATTTGTTCATATCCTTACCAACAGTAAGCACGGCCGTGGTTGTGTTGGCCTACCACGGCTGTGCTGGATAGCACGGCCGTGGCTGTGTTGGCCTACCATGGCCTTGTTGTCCAGCACAGCCGTGGTAGGCCAACACAGCCATGGTCATGCTTGCATGTTGGTAAATAGCTAGGGAGAAGGAAGCAAAGAGGTAGTGCTACTTGGAGCTAGCGTGGAAAGCGTGGCGGCAAGCGGCGGCAGTAGTGGCGGCAGAAGAAGAGAGAGCAGAGCGATGGGCGATGAACCAGCAGTAGCGGTGATGGGAATGAGTTGAGCAGAGCAGAGCAGCAGCGGCAGCAGCAACAGCGAGTAGAGGTGCACCAGCAGCAGCGGCGCACCTGTAGTAGTGGCGGCAGCGAGCGGAGAAGCACCCGTAGTAGCGGCGGCGAGCAGCAGCGGCGTCGTCGGGTGATTTCAGGAGAGTGACGGCAACAACACAGCAATATCGCGATGAAACAGGAAGAAAGGGGGAAGAGTCGGGTGATCGGGATTATTAAGTTGGTCAACAGCGTCGGTTATCTATAAAACCAACACCTATTAAGATTTAGCGTCGATTGATAGTAAAACATCGACGCCCAACTAGACAACCTTTACCCTAAATTATTTGGCGGGAACCATTATCAACGACGTCGGTTATCAAAGGATAACTGACACTGAAAGTGGGACTTTTCGTGCAAATTTTCATTTTAAATAGGCGTCGGTGAATTGTTAAAAGACCGACGCTGAAGGTAACCTAAAATGTTTTCGCTCGAAAATTGGATTTCACGGGCTATTTTAGGCATCGGTCTGTTATAACCAGCCGACGTTGAATACAAAGTGGTACCCGTGTCTGGTTGGTCTTTGAATATAGACGTCGGTTTGCATAAATAACTGACGTCTAATATTATAGGCGTCGGTTTTCCTAAATAACCGACGCCCAGAAAAGCGTCACTGAACGCTGTTTCTATAGTAGTGTCATTTAATGGTAAATGATGAGAATAAATAAGTATGATTGAATACTTATGGTATAAATATTGGTTCCTAGATGTGTGGAGCAATGAATTAGAGTTTGATCATTGATAATATGATCTTGAAAACCTAAATGGTTAATAGTGGAAAACCATAACTCTAATGAAGGGTACTGATATGTGATGGAAACCCTAATCCTGGTAAAGGAATAAGGGTGATACTTAAATTAATGATACATTTGTTTCTGCATGGTGTTGATAGATAATTGATGTGCTGCTATCATATGTGCTAACCATGCAGGTATCATGATATGATGGGCATAGCCAGGTATGATCTATGATGTGTTATTAATTTGAATTTGTTTATTGGGCCTTGTGTGCCATAATATACCTTGTTGCCTGGTAAGTGGTAGCAAGAGTGTTAATGGGCCTCAAGTGCTATGATGGATGCTTGTGTAGCAAGTATCATACTTATCTTGGTCAGATGACCTAAAGGTGTTAGTTACCTGAGAAAGTGGTAACAATGCTCAGGTGATGAGCTAAGGGTTTGAATACCCAAGATCACATGGTTATGGTATTGAAATTGTGAAGGGATGAGAATTCCCAGTGTTGAAATGAGGGACTGAGCTCCCAACGTCTTATAACGACTGAGAAGTGATTAATGGAAATAGTAGATGTTTTCTTTATAGCATTTGTCTTATTAAGTTATGTTTGGAAACTTGACTGATGCTAAAAGAATATGACAATGTACTTAATTAATCAAGTAATACCATATAATGTAGTTTCCCTGACCACAGATCCATCAGCGTCAGAATTAGCTGAATGGTGAAACGAGTTTACTCAGAACACATATTTTTGAATATGTGGGGGTAATTGGGAAATTATATCCTTATGCACCATAGGCATGGCTACGGGCTATGTCCTATGAACGAGATTGGTTACGGACCATACCCCAATAAGAGCATGGCTACGGGCCATGACTCCACAAATAATACCAGGCATTGGCTACGGGCCATATCCTAAAGAGAGTATATGCTACGGGCTATAACTCTAATAGAGATGTTGGCAGTATACCCTGGAAAGCTATCTAGCAGAGACACAAGATGTCCTGCATGTTATCTCGTACTGATCGAGAAAGTTGAGGTCATGGGAATCCGGCTCTTCCATTGGCCTATGTGTGGTACCGATGCTTTACATAACCGTGGTCGGTTGGAGTATGAGCGGTATACCTCATCTCCTCAGGGCATAAGTATGATTGTAAAACGTAATCAGTCGTGTAGCATATTTGCTTAGGATTGAATTGCGAGAATCAATGGTTGATGATACATGGACTATTATATCATAGTTGGATAAATGATATACATGTTCTTCATATTCCTTATTAAATGAATGACTTGCCGCTTAATCAAGTTATAATTGAAATGATTGCATAGAGAATACTGCTCTGCATATCTTATTCAATGATTTACCTACTGTTGAGTAAATATAATTCTACTACTCAGTGTTATTCTATTATCAGCAATAACAATGTTTCTGGCAGAGAGTTATATCTCTCACTGGGGCAATTTTTATAATTGGCTCACCCCCGTGGGATTAAATTTTTAGGTAATCGTCGAAGAAGAGGAAGAAACCTTTCAGTGGGTGAGCAATAGCAGCAGCAGTCACAGGGACAGCAGTGATCCAACAGGTGGAGGCATTGGCTGTCTAGTTTTGTGTAGATAGTCCTATGTGTCGTCTCTGTACTCTCGGGTCCTAGGAGATAGTGTTTTGATTATTCGATCTAAGATTTTGTGTAATGAGGCATGATATGTATATATATGAACCAGGATGTAATGCTTTACCTTGGTTCTAAATGAAAGAGTTTTCTTGAGAATGGATCTTTTGATAAATGGTTTTAATTTTTAGTGATTTTCAGTAATTCCGCTACTAACGATCGCTTCCGCATGTTTTATTATTGTTAATGACACTTGTTATCTCAATTTATGGTGGGTGTCGTCACAATCCTGGACATGTAAGGGGTGCAGGCGCTGGTGTGGGCATCAAAGCGTTCTTTGGGCCATCCCAGCGCAAACCTGTCCCAAAAGCGGGACTTTCACAAGCTGAGGTAACTTATTCTTATTTTAGAACGTTATTACGAAAGGGAATTCAATAATCAGAAACTAGCATTTCTTTTATCCATGTATAGGTAGATTCCTTAATTGATAGGAGAGTCGAGGAAGTACTTGATAAAAGAATCCATGAAGCAATTAACAAGTGGCAGGCATCTCAGACTGCCACTCAGACAGTACATGTGGCGAACCTCTCTTCTCCTACTACTCGTACTGCAGAGGTTGGGAGTAATCCTATAGACTCACAACCTAGCACGTCCTCTGTAAGTAGTTTTATGGCATATATAATAGCTAGTTTGTTCAAGATGATATGTTTGTGTATATATGCATATAACATTCTTTACGTAAATTTGTAGGGGTTGAAACCATGCCGACTACAAAGTGAAGGATATATCGTTGCAGAGGCATCGGCTTACCCACCCCTTAAAGGGTGCATGTTTCATGGGAGTCCAGTACCAGATGGCATCGTACGTGTGAGCTCGATACATATACTCACTGGTTGGATGAATCTTACACTGCCTCATGCACACCCAGATGCTGAAACACTTAGTGAGGCAGTAGGCGGAGTGATACTGTGGCCCGAAGCGGATGTCCTCTATACTGATATTGCATGATAAATTTTCATTACTTTAATTTGTTAGTGTGTATATATATATGAGTCAATTGATATGAAATTATATATACAGGTCAAAAAGACAAGACCCGCTACATCTCGGCCTCCACCTCCTTGACTACCAAGTTGGCTTCCAGGGGACCTACACGCCTCGATAGGTCATAATTGTAGGAGTGTGGTAGTATGGATCGGCGAACATAATCCAAATTGCCCTATAAATGTTACTATTCCAGAGAATGTTGTAGGTAAATCATACGATAACAATCTATTTATACAAGTTTAACACACATATTAATGGATACGTAATAGAAGTTTTGGATACGTATTAATACAGGTCAAACATTCAGAAACAACATATTTATACAAGATATTTTGGAGTTGTTTAGTTATGAATGGTTGAACACATCTATGATAGAGCTGTGAATATGGTGAGATTAATGCATATGGCAATCTGGTTTATACATCCATATACCTTGTTTTATATATGGCAATCTGGTTTCTTATATATTAATGCATACATAATACATGTTTTGCAGCCACTTACACAAGACATGTACAGATTTTGGGTTTTCCCATGTGGGATTTTTGGTTCCATATTTGATTAGTCTTGTAGATACAGACCCGTATTCAGTTATTTCATACTGTTGTGATGCTTTTGAATATTTTGGTAAAAATAATAAGACGGTGATAATAGCTCTATTCAATGTCGAGTAAGTTTACTTTGCTTATAATTTGGACTTAAGAAAACTACATTTTTATCACAGATATTGAGTTATTAATTTTCTACTTTCTTACCTGTAGTGCTAAGCATTGGGAGTTATTAGTTATTGTCCCCAAGACATTCACTGTCATTTATGTAGATCATGCGGGGAGTGAGTTGGATGTATTATATGGACATGCAATTAAAAGGCCATTATTCTCATGAGATATATTTTATGTTTTTATATCTGTTAACATTTGTTACTGCATTACTATTTAATTATGCAATTTAATGTGTTACATTAACATATATAGGGATTTACAAGAGTACAAAAAACCTGGAGGAAAGGTCCCCAGGAAAAAAAATCTGACACTCATTTGGGAGAATGTGAAAGTAATTTCCTGACTCCAAGGTATATATTATTTATGTGAACTGTGCTAATTTGTATTTTTGAATATTTTGTATGTTTCAATTTATAGTGTGCTACACAAGACAAAGGTTGGGCATGTGCCTACTATGTGATGTAATTTATGGACCTAATCATCAAACATGTCGTATTGGAAATCGATAACATACAACAGGTATTATACATAGTCTCGTTAGATAATATGAAATATATGAATCTTATTATATATTATTATAATTATGTATATACATCCTTCTCTTTGTAGGTCTTTAAAACTGAGGACTTCAACACAGGTGCAAAGCATTTCGATGTACATTCTCCCTATACAAGAGATGAATTAGATGTTGTAAGAGAAGATTGGGCAAAAGCCATGCAAAGAGTGGGAATTTTTCAATATGATTTTGCTGACAATGATGACAATTATGACAAAGATGAATAAAGAATAATTTTTTTCTCATAATTAATTTTGTGTGAATGTGAATGAATTTTTATGAATTGTCATGTGTGTGAAAATCATCAATACATGAATGTTTCTACATGTGTCTGAATGTGAAAAGAGATGAAATAAATGGAACTGTAGGTTGCTACTGGTTTCTACATGCGTGTGATGAAAAAATAACATGAATTAAATATTATTATACATGAGTGTGAATCACATATATATAATATTGTCCATCATGTTAATTTTGCAGGTTTGTGGCCTGTTGTTGGCTGATATCAATGGATGTCGTAAAACCTGTAGTTCATAACTAAAATGTAGGTTTCTCATCCTGCGACCAGCCACAGTAGGTCTGTAGACTGATAGAAAAAAAAATCAAAACATAGGCGTCGGTTATTTGAACAAAACCGACACCTTTGTTATACGGCGATGGTTTTTCACCTAAAACCGACGTCTATGTGACCAGGTACCACGGCCGTGCTGGGAAGCACGGCCGTGGTGGCAGGCAGGGGATATGGCATCGGTTATTATCACAAAATTGACGTCAGTTCAGATGATGTGACGTCAGTTTCTTTTAGCAAACTGACACCTCTAATCCCTTTGTTGGCGTGTTTTTGGTGGCGGGAAGAGTTTTGGCGGCGGTTGTTTAGTAAATAACTGATGCCTATAGTCCCTTTACTATTGTGTTTTCGGTGGCGGGAAGAGTTTGGGCGTCGGTTTTTACTTAACAACCGACGCATATAGTCCCTTTGTTGGCACGTTTTTGGTGGCGAAAAACATTTTGGCATCGGTGGGGATCCGACGTCGAAGGTGTCCCCCTTTAGCGGCGCCCACTTGGGTGTCGCTTTGAAACCGACACTAAAGAGCATAAATAACTGACGCTAAAATGCTTTTATGTAGTAGTGTTAATGACTAAAAGTGGATGGTTAGTCATATCTCTTTGGTAGGTTAGTCCAATCTCTCTTTGGTAGGCTTAAACCATGTTTAGTGGGTTTGAGTAGTATCAAAGGGCCTCTAGGTCTAGTGAAATAAGAAATTGCTTATTAAACTATCATATCTTGATCTTCATTTGACATGATGAAACATCTGTAAGCAGTTGGAATATTAGGTTCATGCAACTAATTAATCTTATTAAGGATCTAACTAGGTAAGTCAGAATCACGTCTTATAGTGATGGTGGTGGTTGTGGTTCTTATGATTTGAAATCACTACACTCATCACATGTTGTTTGGTACACTTTGACATCATCAAACGCAGTCTCGAAGCATGGGTTGTTATAAAGGTGATGATTGGGCGACCGTGACATATGGGGATTGATTGTGGTGATAGATATGTGATTTTTTCCTCCTTAGGGGAGTATGATATCCTAGGCCTCTTGATTAGCGAGACAGAGAAATGCATGCATGTACATGTAAGTCATTGTGTGATATTGAGCTTACATATATCTCAGATAGTCTGCTTTGGTTCAAGGAACAAGATTGAATAATAATGAGGATGAATGTTCCATGCCTCTAGTTCAATCTAGATATTAGTGATAAAGGAACTATACAAACACAGTAACACCATACATAGATTGTTGGTTGAAGTTGTTCTCCAACTTTCCATTTATTTGGGTAGAAATGATGTGTGACTAGGCACTGCTCATTGCTTGTGATGTCATAAGTTGTTATGGGCATTCACTGCGAATGTAATATGGGACACACACATAGGAACTCATCTAGAAGAGGAGTTGCATCTTGAATGACAGATGAATTGATTACTAAAGCATTTAGGTATTCATTTCACATAACACATAGGCCAACTGCACTGCCAAATTCCCATCTCACATAGTGAGATGGTTGTCTGGAGTGCCAAACGGTCATCTCAAGGGTTGAGATGGGCGTTTTGGATGTCAGGCAAATTCGAGTTGAAATTGGCTAATTTCTGCCTTGTGAACTGGCTAATTCAATCTGTTGAACTAATCAGCTCGGATCAGCTCACCAGACAAAATCTCGCATGTGTGAGACGGCTTAGCTGGGTTGAACAAACATTCGGGAAGTTTTGTGAATTTTTTTGGATTTCACATTACTTGCAGTGTAGGGAATTAATATTCTACATTAATGAGAAATGAATTATCAATTTTGTGTGCGATTAGGAAACTGCCATATGGCCATCTGGAGGTACGAGATGACCATATCACATGACCATACGACCGTCTGGGTCACCAAATGATCATTTTGAAGGTCGTAGGTTGTGAAAATTCAAGATATTTCGGTCCCTTCCATTATCACTCAGATCTCGTACTGACTGGGAACCCTAGCCCAAACAATGCCTATAAATAGAGGGGTACTGGGAGCTTCCTAGAACACAAGACAGACAATTGAGAATCAATTACTCTAACAATTATTCTCTTCTATGGTTGTGGTAACTATAACATAATGAATCTCAGATTCATTTGCAATTTTACCCATTTTCAATCCTTTCATTTCCTTCTTATCCTTTTGGAATTTTGCCTAATTTTTCCTATCTTTTCTACCATCTTTGTCCTCAATATTACAATTGAGGAATACTTGATGGCTTTGAATTATATTTGCCCACATTCATTTCAATGAATGGGTTATTGCACAAATATCTCAAATAATGTGTTAATTAGAGTTTAATAATGCAAAATGGTCATTTATGAGAGACAATTAGTAGATTTTATTAATTTAGAGATTTTATGGCTTTGTGGGACAATAAATGAGAAATAATAAATTTTATATCAAACTTTATCAAGAAAGGTGCTAAATATATTTATTAGGCACTTAGCATACAATTAAATATAAAAATGCATTCAAGGGGAGAAGTTAATGTAAATTTATACTCCTCACACTCTAATTTAAAAACCCATGAATTTTCAGTGAAATTTCTCTCCCCTCTTAATTAATTAAATGAATAAGCAACTCTAATGTATATAAATGCCTATTTCATGGAAAAAGGAAACCCCCTTGACTCCTATTTAGTCTGCCCTTTAATTTGTTTGACCATCGAATAGCAATTGCTTTCCTAATTAAATTGGTATCTAAAAACCTAATTACCATAGGTTTTAATAATGGTATTTGTTTAAAGAAAATATATTAAATATGAAAATAAATGCCACAAATAACTACCAAAAAGCAATTGGTACATTAAGTGAATACTTAACAAAATAACGTATAAATGATTTATGAAGGGATGTATTGAATGATTAATCAAGACACCGGATATATTAATGGAGTAATAAACATACAAGCAACCAAATAAAATATCAAATGTTTCCCAAAAATAAAACTCATATAAAAATCTGATTCCTTGTGTCGTAATCAGTCTACCTAGTTATTTAGAAAGTAAGTCAAACATTAAATACTCTCCTAATTAAATTAGGAAAGAAGTATATCAAAATGTACTAGTTTAATATGTAATTTGACCACAATGATAAATATTTCATTTATTTTATGGAGGTAACGTCAGGCGTTACCATCTCTTTCCCCTAGTCTTGCGATCCTCGCCCTCAAGGCACAAAGCATTCTACAAAATACCGACTATTTATCCTCCCCCATTCCTTCCTTTTGCCCACACATCAAACCCTAGCCACCCTCCTCCTCTTCTCCTTCAGCCACGACACTACAACGCTGATAAACCACCAAGAAACATTTTCAACCTCCACTTCTTCCCAAGTTGGGCCACGACGTTGTGTCGGCATCGCTAACACTTGCCCAGCATGGGCCACGACATTGTGTCAACATCGCTAACACCTACCCATCCGACCCTCGACGCGCATCAACCCCTCTGCGTCGATCACAATGATGTGATGTCGTCGACTTCTGCACACCATCCTCCTCCTTTTCTCCTATAGCAACACCACGACGCTACGACGCCCCGACGCCCTGATCTCCTCTTGTTGTCGACGTCCATTCAAGCATGTCGCGAGTTGCAACTGTTGCCTACCTGCACTACAACGCTAGAGGATAACACCAACTTCGGCAGCTTCTAGGGAGTCTAGATGATCATCCACCAAAGCACAAAAGGTCTGGGAGCTCCAACTTCACCTGTTGTGGTCATCGTCGAGACCCACTCACAGGTTGGTTCCATGTTGTCCTCTCCTCTATATTTCAAACTAATCGAATAGTGTATAAATTATTTGAAACTATGGTTCATGTGAAAAATAAAATCAACATTTAAAATAATAGAGTATCAATATGATGACCAAAATACAATATTAAACCAAGGGAAATAAGATCAAGAACTTAGGTCTATGATACCTATAGTCCTTTTCTTTACATTGGGTATCAAGAGAAATCATGTACTAATCCAAAACGTTATTAGATAGTATTTTAATGTGGAAAACCTAATAGAGTATAGTGATGATCAATAACATGGGATGGGTACACATGTGACATATATCATCAATTCATATAAGTAACACCAATAATTTCTAATTATAATGTTAAATGCTTAGAACTCCTTTATTTAACCAATATGTTTGGAAGATGGAACATCTAATTACAATCTAGGAAAAACATGAAGTTATTCGTACAATATATTGTACATAAAATATTTAACCCTTTTTACTTGTTTAGTCATGTCTTGGACCTAAGTACATAATAATAGTAAGTGACTAAATTTTAGAGATAAGAATAATTATAGCAATGGACCTTATTTTGTATGCATGATTTACCCATTGTGAAACATACAAGCATAGCCTTACGAATCTTCACCCCATTAATGACACTTGGACTTGAGGGATCATTTGTAGATGCATATATGAATTTATGCATTATATGGATACATATATCTATAATTGGGTAATGACTATTATATCATATTGATTTACTTGTATACATCCTATTAGTTTATACATGTATCAATGTAGTACTACATATCAAATGATGGATGTAAGATGAGAATATTGCTTTATTGTAATCTTGATTGTCATGGCTCAATTAATAATGAAAGATTATATATATGATGAGTTACATTTTATACTTCACATAGATTACCAAGAATTATGATAACCATGTTTCAACAAAACCTAGATACACAAATACATATTTATACAATTGATGGTAATTATAAATACAAATATAATTCTGGAATGCATCTAACTATATTGTCTTCTTATGAATTAAATGGTAAAAAATATAATAATGTGTAAAAGGATATACCTTTAGAAACATATATCTAAATGACATGTTAGTTGGATCAAAGCATGTGTATATTAGTGAATCTAATAGATATTCATGTGGAATATACTTACACCAATATACATGGTAAGCATGATATTAGGAATAATATGGATTCACATTACAGAGAAGAAAATGACATCATTAAACCTAAATTGGAAGAAAATATATTACTATTATCCACATATATATGAGTTACATAGACTTTCATGACTAAAGATGGATAACTAGAACTAAGATAGATATATATAAAGAATCACATATTCTATCAACAAAGATTAAAATCATAAATCCTAACATGACATTAAATGGTCAAAATTGGGTAAGAATAATATAACAATAATAATAGGAATGGATATGATCACTTTGACTTGGCTAACATACATAATGTGTTTATAGGATGAAATGTTGATTTTGTGGACCAAAGTATATTATTCAAGTTAACCTTTATGTGTGAAAAGAGGTATGTGCATCTAACACCTTAGTTGGGAAATTTTATGCCTTAACCTACTCTTTCCCTAATGAGGCTTAATTAAACCTGATTCTCTATTCTCGCAACCTAATGTTCTTATCCCTCAAATCAGATTATTGTTTCATATTGTTTGGGTCTTATACCCCACTTCCATGCTTATTAAATATTTTGATTACTCTTTCCATCACTACTTTTCTATCATGTATATTTATGTTCTATTTAATTTAAAGTAGCGATACTTATGTACAACCACCCACAGAGGGCATGTATTTAATCGCCTTGGGGAATGTTTTATTCTCCCCATATAATTATGTAGGTGATTGGGAATGTCTTATTCTCTCCTCACCTATAGGTTAGAGGTCCGGTAGGTGCCTCAACCCTACTTAATTAGGTAGACATAATTATCTTACATGCAAATCCTTTTTGATATATTTTTTAATGGCAAGCTTCTTATATATATAGCCTCATTCTCTTGTTATCTTCATCATATGATGAACCCTAGCCTGTTTTTACTTGCTTTACTTATCTTGTTATCCTGGATTGGTTTTGTGACACATATTTTTTGTTTCCTTTTCCTTTTGTTGGGTGCCTTCCCAACCACCCAGGTGTTGAGCAAGATGATGGATTAGACAAGGAGAACTTTGCTTTTGGCTTGGACCTAGCTCTTGGAGTTTTTGCTTTGGAGACAAGATTGTATTAGTCTAGACTTCTCTCTACTTAGATCCTTTCTTTATATAAAGTATGTACACCCATATTGGGGAAATTTTTATGAACACTTTATTGAAATTGAATATAGTCAAAATTTAACTTCCACTGCTATCCAATTGGATTTTTCTTACCATTGTTATTAGTAAAGAGGTGGTGATTTCACTTCTGTACAACATAGTATCAGATCCAATGGTAGTCAGATCTTGACTATTTTAATTTGTCTCCGTAGTTATAAACCCCTATCTCACATAGTTTCCCTTTAGTTGACCTTAGAATTGACCTATGGTGAAAGGTTGATTTAGGACCATAATAGTTTCATATTAGATACATCTTTAATCAAATTTTAGGTGAATTGCCTATTAGGTAGCTACTAAGGCACGAAGTTGAAAGTGATGGTGTCTAGAAAGGGTCAGAACTTGGGGGCTGGCAATATTTTCCTCCACACCACTAGCTTGGTTTACGGGGACTCCCGAGTTCATATGACATCGACCTGGCTTGATCTGATACAGAATGCTCAATACAGCATTCCTTTAGGCATATTACCTCAATGTTGAGTACCCTTAGAAAACCTAATATGATGATTTGATTACCCAAATAAAATTATTGTGTACCTTATATGAGTGTTATATTTCCATGTTTAGGGTTAGTGTACCCTATACTAGACTTTGAAGTTTGGTAATAGTGATTAGTAAGACAATTAAGTGTTGGGTCCTATACATGTTTAGACTCTCACTTTTACCTATAAATTAGTTTGACTTAGTTGTTCAACCCTTAAAAGCGGAGAAGTAGTAGTAGAAGTACCTTAATAGATTTTAGAATTTCTTATTTCAAGGACAAAATCCTTTTAAAGGAATGGAGTCCTACAATACATTGAAATCTAGCTACTCTAAAATTGGAAACCCTAACTCCATTTACAAGAGATTAGCGAGCTTATATGATTAGAATTGACCAAAAAAATTATAATTATAATTTAACTTGTTTTTTTATATACTAATGGATGTATAATAAGTCATATAATAAATAGTTCATATGCTTGAACCCCAAAAAATACTTAAGGACATAATATGAGAATTTTACTAATTGTGAATACACATAATGTTGACCATGTCACACTAATGATATGATAAATAGAACTAATTCATACTAAGAATGCATAACATATAATGGTAATGTTGACCTAAACCCTAAGATGTAATTATATAACCTTAACATATATGCATAAATATATTATTAATGCCTTCATAATACGTTAGTGACATTAGGTGTCATAACTTTATAATATACTTGATACACCAAAATGGAATATAATCACCTAATAATAATTTATTCAAGTTATCAATATATGTAAGGCATATCACCTTGTTCTCTAAATACACACCTCATTAATCACCTTATCTTAATTTGGTATATGCATCAATTAAAAGTATTTCACCTTATTCAACTCAAATGCATATAATGACTCAAATGGAATAAGGAGTAATTGGTTTCACATAATCATGATTCTTAAGTCTATAATAATTCCAAATGCCTAATGTAATGTTAAATGTATAATTTATAATATGAGTGTAACTAGGAGAAAATGATTAATGATGAAATTAATATGAGTATGAAAGGTGAGGTTACAATGTGAAATATAGGTGTAAGAAATTAATGTGACATTATTTAGACTTAATAACTAGTTGTAAAATATTACCTATTCCTTACAAATTAATTTGTAATAAAATATGGTAATATAAGAATAATGGAGAATAATTGAATTTATTAATGATTTGTGATCTATCATATTAATAAATATTAAGATGACTTAGTAAGCCCTATTTGTGCTTAAAATGCTTAATTAGTAAATGAGAAATGCATATGATTGAGATATAATTCTTCTTACAAACAAAACAAATATAACATGACACAAGTGATTGAATATTAAAGATGATGTAATTTCATGATAAAGACAATGGTAATAACCCAAAATGTCTATTGTGTTATATTTGATAAAAATTAATGTGAATAGTGGAAACCTTAGTGAATCATGAAAACATGACTTATTTGTAGAGTATGTAAAGTACCCTAGATTAGGGGTTATCACCTAGTTGCATAAGGTTGGGTTGTTACGTACTCACCCTTACCGCTTGTTCTGATTTTGGGGATGAAATCCTCTTTAAGGGGTGGAGTGTTGTAACATACTGAATCTCAGATTCATTTGCCATTTTACCCATTTTCAATCCTTTCATTTCCTTCTTATCCTTTTGGACTTTTCCCTAATTTTTCCTATCTTTTCTACCCTCTTTGTCCTCAATAGTATAATTGAGGAATACTTGATGGCTTTGAATTATATTTGCCCACATTCATTTCAATGAATGGGTTATTGCACAAATATCTCAAATAATGTGTTAATTAGATGTGAATAATGCAAAATGGCCATTTATGAGAGACAATTAGTAGATTTATTAATTTAGAGATTTTATGCCTTTGTGGGACGAGAAATGAGAAATAATAAATTTTATATCAAAATTTATTTAGAAAGGTGCTAAATATATTTATTAGGCACTTAGCATACAATTAAATATAAAAATGCATTCAAGTGGAGAAGTTAATGTAAATTTATACTCCTCACACTTTAATTAGCAAACCCATGAATTTTCATTGAAATTTCTCTACCCTCTTAATTATCGAAATGAATAAGAAACTCTAATGTATATAAATGCCAATTGCATGGAAAAAGGAAACCCCCTTGACTCCTATTTAGTCTACCCTTTAATTTTTTTTACCATAGGTTTTAATAATGGTATTTGATTAAATAAAATGTATTAAATATGAAAATAAATGCCACAAATAACTACCAAAAAGAAATTGGTACATTAAGTGAATACTTAACAAAATAACGTATAAACGATTTATGAAGGGATGTATTGAATGATTAATCAAGACACCAAATATATTAATGGAGTAATAAACATACAAGCAACCAACTAAAATATCAAGCATTTCCCAAAAATAAAACTCATATCAAAATCGGATTCCTTGTGTCGTAATCAATCTACCTAGCTATTTAGAAAGTAAATCAAACATTAAAAACTCTCCTAATTGAATTAGGAAAGAAGTGTATCAAAATGTACAAGTTTAATATGTAGTTTGGCCACAACAATAAATATTTCATTTATTTTATGGAGGTAATGTCAGGCGTCACCATCTCTTTCCCCTAGTCTTGCAACTGTCGCCCTCAACTCACAAAGCATTCCGCAAAATACCGACTATTTATCCTCCCTTGTTCCTTCCTTTTCCCCACACAGCAAACCCTATCTACCCTCCTCCTTCTCTTCTCCTTCAGCCACAACACTGAAACACCAACAAACCACTAATAAACACCTTCAACCTCCACGTCTGTCCAGCCTAGGCCATGACACTATGTCGGCATCACTAACACCTGCCCAGCATGGGCCATGACTCTACATCTACGTCGCTAACACCTGCCTAGCATGGGCCACGATGCTGCGTCGACATCGCTAACACATGTCCATCTGACCCTCGACACCCAGCAACCCATCTGCTTCAGTCACAATGTTGTGACACCGTCAAGTTCATCATGCCATCCTCCTCCTTTTCTCCTACAGCAACACTACAATGCTAGGATGCCCCGACGCCCCGATCTCCTCTTGTTGTCAACATCCATCTGAGCCTGCTGTCAGTTGCAACTGTTGCCTAACTACACTATGACACTAGAGGAGAACACCAACTTTGGCAGCTTCTAGGGAGTCTAGATGATCAGCCACCAAAGAACAAAAGGTCTGGGAGCTCCAACCTCACCTGTTGTGGTCACCGTCGAGACCCACTAACAGGTTGGTTCCACATTGTCCTCTCCTCTATATTTCAAACTAATCAAATAGTGTATAAATTATTTGAAACTATGGTTCATGTGAAAAATAAATTCAACACTTAAAATAATAGAGTATTAATATGGTGACCAAAATATAATATTAAACTAAGGGAAATAAGATCAAGAACTTAGGTCTATGATACCTCTAGTCCTTTTCTTTACATTGGGTATCAAGAGAAATCATGTACTAATCCAATACCTTATTAGATAGTATTTTAATGTGGAAAACCTAACAGAGTATAGTGATGATCAATAACATGGGATGGGTACACTTGTGACATATAATCATCAATTCATATAAGTAACATCAATAATTTCTAATCATAATGTTAAATGCTTACAACTCCTGTATTTAACCAATATGTTTGGAAGATGAAACATCTAATTACAAGCTAGAAAAACATGAAGTTATTCATACAAGATATTGTACATAAAATATTTAACCCTTTTTACTTAATTAGTCATGTCCTGGACCTAAGTACATAATAATAGTAAGTGACTAAAGTTTAGAGCTAAGAATAACTATAACAATGGACCTTATTTTGTATGCATATTTTGATTGCATGATTTACCCATTGTGAAACATACTACTGTAGCCTTATGAATCTTCACCTCATTAATGACACTTGGACCTGAGGGATCATATGTAGATGCATATATGATATTATGCATTATATGGATACATATATCTATATTTGGGTAACAACTATTATGTAGCATCCAATTCACAAAAACATGATTAACTAATGCGGAAGCATTCACTAAGCAACGGATTATCGAAAATCACTAAAAATAAAATTCTTTTTATCAAAAGATCCATCAAAGGAAAACTTTCTCACATATAACCAAAGTAACACATTTACATTCTGGTTTAAAGGCACATGTCCTGTATCATCTCTTTTTGAGAATTACAAGCATCAACTGCTCTGGTAAACTAAACACAGGCAGTATAAAATCTCAAGGCACTGAGACAAAATCTCGAAAGCACTAACTACTAGTCTGAGGACCTGAGAGTACAGAGATGACATATAGGACTCTATATACATCTATACAAGGCATAACATCCAGTGTCTCCACCTGAGACTTCACTGTTGTCCCTGTTGTTGCTGCTGTTATCCTTCACCTACTGAAGGATTCCTACCTCCTCGTCCGCGTCCACCTAAAAATGTGGTTCCCACGGGGGTGAGACAATTTTAAATTTCCCTAGCAAGAGATATAACTCTCTGCCAGGAACATTATTATTGTAGTTTAATAAGATAAAATTGAACAGAGGAATCATAATTGTTTGATATTAGTTAATTCAATGTCTAACATATTAGAACATTATTTTTATCAAAATCATTGTAGATATAACTTGATAGAGAAACATGTAACTTATCCATTAAGGAATATGAAGAACATGTATAACATTTATTCATTGTAGAGTCATTACCACAGCATAAACTCTCTTCAAGCTTAGATCATATATTTAATGTCTGGCATTGTCATTGTGGAGTCATGGCCAATAGCCATACTCTTTTCACAAAGTATTGGGATCTTAATCCCTCATCTCATCAAGTACATTTCCATTTTCTAACAATTTCATCATCATGATTATAGGTTATGGGTATTTGAACCCTTAACTCATCATAGAACACTTGTTACCACTTATTAGGTAACTTCATACCTTTAGGTTATCTGACCAAGGACATTATGAATCTTGCTACACAAAGTAATCCACATAGTTCACAAAGCTCATATCACCTCTTATTACCCCTTAATAGGAAATAAGGCATATTATGGCTTATAAATCCCATAAACAGTTTCAATATACAGAGCATCATAATCCATACCTGGCTATGCTCATCATCTCAATATTCCTGCATGATTAATACTCATGATAACAATCATATATCAGTACCCTGCAATTCAAGGGTTTTCTTATTAATTTTATAACTCATCAATATGTATTTGAACTTCACATAGGATTACTCTGTGTTAAGACTTAACATAGCATCATCCTGTATTAGGGTTTCACATAGCATTACCCTATTTTAGGGTTTCACATAGCATTACCCTATTTTAGGGTTTCACATAGCATTACCCTATATTAGGGTTTCACATTAATAACCATATAGGTTCTCAAGATCATTTTATTAATGATCAAGTCCTATTTCATTGCTTCACATAGCTAGGAATCAATATGGGTAACATAAGTATTCTATCATACTTATTTATCTTCATCATTCATCATTAGATGAAGTATCAATAACAAAGTATGTGTTTCTCTCTCATCTTTACCAGAATATGATTGTATCATAGTTTATTAGTTTGGATTAACCTTTTCATAAGGCATGTTAGCCTACACTTATTAAAGTTCATTACATCTCAATGTAACAATTGACATGACACATCTTATGGGTCACTCATCCAATTATATTGGACTTATAACAAATCAAGGTATATTAGTATTGGGGTGTTGGAAGTGATATCTATCATATCTTAATGTATCACTTCCATCAACACCTTCATCTTACTTGAGTTCATCCACTTAGCTTGTATTAGGGTATTTCCCATCCTAATACTTTATGTACCAGTTCATCTCATTCATCATGTAATGTGTTGGTCATGAGTCATTTATTTAGAATATACAACCATTACCAATGAAATGGACTCATCCTTGAGTCAGGAACTATGGTTGTAAGGATATTCATTATCAACCCCTCTAGGCATTACATTTGTCAATATATTAATCACTATTCCATTATTAGGAATATGATTCTCCATATTTATAATTTTAGGTTTCACATAGCATATTCCATACATTATATGGATTTCACATAGTATTGCTCTTCATTAGAGATTCACATAATCATCCTTTTTGTATCAGGGTTTCATCTAGTATTATGTGAAATTAAGATTTCACAATACATCACCCAGTGATAGGGCTTCACATAGCATTAGTAGCACTACCCTATATTAGGGTTTCATGCACCTTTACCCCATTTTAGGGATTAAGGTTTACCATTCACATCCAAGTAAGGTTTCTCATACCTCATACCCAAATTAGGGTTAGGATGTACAATTCCAATTAAATTAGGGTTTCTTACATTGTTACACTAAGTTAGGGTTACATCATCACCCTATATTACGATTGCACTGAGCTTTGCCCTAAATTAGGGTTTCACATAACCTTACCCTAAATTAGGGTCAAGGTACATCAATCTTATCAATGAGGATTTCATGATCTCATTATTATGGATCAAACCCTGATTACATATTTATTCATAATGAGAGAATTAGGGCTTATTAAGTAATACATCATCTCTCCCATTCTCTCTCCCTCTCATCCTTTCTAGGATGTTAAATACTCCAAGATTGATCTAGGTCAACTCTTCACTTGAGTACACATAGTTAGGGTTAACCTTCATGATCATCATTGGTCTACATCATTAATAATCAAATAGCTAATTGACCTTTGATCATATTAGATGTCCAAATGGTTTAACCAATTTGAATCTCAAAAGGTCTTGGTCACTTAGACCTCAAACAGTCTTGGTCACTTAGA
The DNA here is from genome assembly GCA_963693085.1 of Alisma plantago-aquatica. NCBI lineage: Eukaryota > Viridiplantae > Streptophyta > Magnoliopsida > Alismatales > Alismataceae > Alisma > Alisma plantago-aquatica. Next base: position 785,740,641 of record OY856413.1, read on the forward strand.
CCTCAAACGGTCTAGACCAATTAGGTTCAAACGGTTTGAAAACCGTTTAGCAAAGTAGGTGCTTGAAACCGTTTAGACCAAACAACTTGAAACTGAATGACTTGAGTCTCCAAACGGTTTGAGACCGTTTGGACTCAAACGGTCTTCTCTTGAGACCATTTGGTCCAAACCCTCTCAAAACCGAATGGACCAAAAAGGATCTTCAAAATTTAATCGATTCAAGTTCCAATCCATGAACCAACTATCAATTGGACCACTAATTTATTCTTCAATTGAACCACTGAATCACCCTTCAGTTGGACCTTCAATTAGGGTGTTGAACCCAATTGAACTAGAGTTGATAATCAAGAACCATCACTTAGGGTTTTGGAATCGAGGATCCATCAATGATTAACATTGTGGAACCAATTCAATTGAAATCAGTGAACCATCATCATTACATGATATGAACTGACCTCAAATGGTCTTGAGGTCATTTGTATGACCTCTAAATGGTATTGAGACCGTTTTCCAAATCCATCATTGAAATCTATGGAAATGAATTAGGGTTTGCATCATTGAATCAATCATCACTTGAGTTATTGATTGTAATTCAATTTGATATCTTTGGGTCTTCAAATACTCAACCATACTCAACCTTAGACCTCCAAACGGTCTTTGTTGACCTCCAAACGGTCTTGAGACTGTTTGGGTGATTCCCAAATGGTTTTGAAACCGTTTGGGTCAATCAACCCAAATCATAAACTTAATCAATTGCAAAATCAGCACTTAGCCAATTAGGGTTTCTATTTGATAGTTTTTCCATAAGTTGAATCAATCATTTCGAGCCATTGGATCATCATCCAAGACATACTAGGGTTCATACCTCAAATGTTCAACTCCTCTAAACGGTTTGGGGTGCAAGTCTCCAAACGGTTTGGAAACCGTTTGGTCTCCAAACGGTTTGGTGAAACTGTTTGGGCCAAACCATTGAAACTGTTGGCCATAGATATTCGTAGAGGTGTGTTCTTATGATGATGTCATCATCATCAATCTCCAAACCCATGAAAACTTGCTGTGATTTCATGGTTATTGCATCAATCAACCAAGATAAATTTCGGAAATGAAGAAAGCATCAACAATTGATAAGGAATTGAATGCAATAATAATTTCAAGGGTTCAAGTTATAAAACCCGCCTCCAATTGAGCTCCAAAGCTTCAAGCTCACGTCAACAATGGTGGATGCAACTCCTTTCACTATCCCAAGGATCGTTCTCAAGCTTTGAGTGAAAAGGAATGGTTAGAATTGAAGAGGGGATTGAGATATGAAGAATTCATGCATTGATTTTCGATTTCCACCATGGAATCAAGGTGAATGAAGGTCAAGAAGCTTACCAACAGGTTGGGGGTCATCCTACTATTTCTCCAAGCTCCTTTGGTCGTTTTCCAAGCAAGGGAAAGAAGTGGAAACGGAAAAGCCTTTGTTTTGGCTTGTAAAGGGTCTTTTTATAAGAAATTCAAGGAGAGAGAAAATTCCTTATACAAATTCATTTAATCCCAAAAATAGTGTTACCTATTCCCCCTCAACTCCTTGGATCAGAGGATATCTTGTTTGCCTCTTATTCCTCTCAATTATCCATGATTTAAAGAAAAGCAAATTAAGCACCTCAAATCATATTATACTAATATTCATAAGTGAGTGGATATTTCTTTTCCTTATAATAAGGTGAGTGAGTTATCCACTTCCCTTGGATATTTTCGTGGTCTAGCAAAGGAACAAAGGTGTTCACACTTGAGAAAATTCAACCATCTCATTTTTGGTCGAAGGCCCTTCAATTATTTTATTTATTTATTGCATCAAATGGAAGTAAAGTTCCAATTATGCTTAAATCTTGATTATTTTAATATCAAGATTCCCTCTCCTCCAAAATGATTCTAATGAGGTGCCCCTCTCATTTTATTGCCTCAAAATGATTCCAATATACATTAGGGACCTTATTTAATTGGTAATTTGCATATTGAACCCTGGGTTTTGGGTAAATTGCACATTACACCAAAACTAGGTTTTAATGCACAATATTGCTTTATCAGCTCTTTCTTGGTACTCAGGCTACCACAAGCCGTACATCTGCATCATATTCATTCTCATGATGCCTCAACACATGACGAACATCTTATCATGTAACATTTACAATTTAACCCCTTAACTTGGGTAATTTGCACTTTAGTCCAAATCAAGTAAAACATTATTTCAACATTATTCAAAAAGGACTAAAATTGAAATATAAGTTCCTCTTTAGCCTTAATTACTTTCCACAAAATAAGATTAAGCATACAATTATCTTTATTAATCAAAACACCTAGGGTTAAAGCATAACATAGGTCAGGGATGTTACAAGTTATAAACCCCTAACAAGGATTTCGTCCCCGAAATCACAGGAAAAAGGAGGGACAAATTTATTCATTTATCATACCCTCAAGTCTCCACATAACTTCTTAATGTCATGGAGATACCATAGATCTATAATCCACACAAAGTTCCTTTCACTAATTCAACCTTATCAATGTTTTATGTTTATGCAGAGCATAAACCCCTACCATATGATGTCCATATTATTTGAAAGGAAGAAGTATAAAAGAACATACTCCTGTCATCACCCAAGAGTGTTTATCACAAAAGAAACATATATATTTAACAGAGATAATCCACTTAGCAATCCTTTATTTGTTTTGGAAATTTCACTTAGCAAACTCTATGTAATTGGGAATGTTCACTTAGTTATTCCTATTTAATTGGGAAAATTCACTTAGCAATTCTTATTTAATTGGGAATGTTCACTTAGCTATTCCTTTTTAGTTGGGAATGTTCACTTAGCTCTTCCTTATTAGTTGGGAATGTTCACTTAGCTCTTCCTTATTAGTTGGGAATGTTCACTTAGCTTTTCCTTATTGTTCACTTAGCTTTTCCTACTTAATTGGGAATGTTCACTTAGCTTTTCCTATTTAATTGGGAATGTTCACTTAGCTCTTCCTTATTAGTTGGGAATGTTCACTTATCTTTTCCTATTTAATTGGGAATGTTCACTTAGTTTTTCCTTATTAATTGGGAATGTTCACTTAGCTTTTCCTAATTAGTTGGGAATGTTCACTTAGCTTTTCCTTATTAGTTGGGAATGTTCACTTAGCTTTTCCTACTTAATTGGGAATGTTCACTTCGCTCTTCCTTATTAGTTGGGAATGTTCACTTAGCTTTTCCTATTTAATTGGGAATATTCACTTAGCTTTTCCTTATTAGTTGGGAATGTTCACTTAGCTTTTCCTAATTAGTTGGGAATGTTCACTTAGCTTTTCCTTATTAGTTGGGAATGTTCACTTAGCTTTTCCTACTTAATTGGGAATTTTCACTTAGCTTTTCCTATTTAATTGGGAATGTTCACTTAGCTCTTCCTTATTAATTTCATTATACTCACTAGATTGTTTCAAAATGACTACTTGATCAGAGTAATAAAAAAGATAACAATCTAAGAGTTTCATACTTGCTTTACCTTCAATAATCATATACATGGCCAGGGTATACAAGTATTGAGATTAGGTAGTATGCCCTTTATTTACTATCATGTTCTTCACTTTTCATATCATTATACACACAGGATTTTTCATTTCTGAATTTTTCTTCAGACATTACCTCTATATCTCATCTTTTATCACACAGCTAAGAGAGATTATAAAGCATTTTAAGGAATATTGAGTAAAATGTAAATTCTCATCTCCCTCATATCCTGATAGGACTAGTCAAGGAAAACTCAAAACAACTACTTTATTATTTTTAACACATAGAATCATGAAATGAAATATTAAAACAACACTATTTCATCTGACCTGTCTGGGACGTCTGTCCACATCCTCTATTGTTACTAGAAAACTACCTCCTTTGTGAGCGTTGCTGACTCTGCCCCTGGGGTTGAGTCATCATTGAATTCCCATCTAGACAATCCTTTCCTAGATGTCCCGGTTGTCTACATTGGTAATAGATCTTGGGTGCAATATAGGGTCTATGAGACCCAGTCACCGATGTTGATTCTATGTCAGAGGCTCTACTTGGAACATTACTACGATCCCTACCCCTACTTGACGTCCATTGTGTCTGGGTATGGAATCTCGATGGTGTTGCCGATGCAAAAAATCTTAGCTTCTTAAAACTTTCAGATCTTTGTCCTTGAGACTGAGTGTACACCCTCTTGACACTAGTCTATCGTTTATCGATTTCAGACCTCTCTATCCTCCTTACCGACTCCACAAAGGTGGCAAACCTTTCCATGTTCTCTAAAGTAGACACATGAGTGGTCAATTCAGCGTTCATTCCCTTCTCAAAATGTCGAATTCTTTCCTCATTATTAACTACCATTTGCAGACAAAACTGCAATAGCTCCATGAACTTAGCTTCATACTCGCTAACGTTCATCTGTCCTTGTTTGATCCTCTCAAATTGAGAGATCTTCTCATCTAGATATGTTTTAGGGAAGTATCTACTGACGAATTCTCGTCTGAATACCTCCCATCCAATTTCTTCACCTGGTCTCTTATCTTCCTCTATCATCCACCAATGACCAGCACTCCCTTTTAGGAGGTACACAACATGTCTTACCTTTTCAACTTTAGGAATATCAAGGATCCTGAAAGCCTTTTCCAGATCTGTCAGCCACAAATCACCATCCGCTGGATCAGATGTACCAGCATAATCTATAGCTCCAACCTGGCGAAGTCTCTCAAAAGTCTTGTCGGCTCCATAACCCTCATGGTGAGTTGGTGCCCTAGGTGCAGGTGGTGGCATCCTGTCTACCATATGTGTCATGGTTGTCAGGAATTTCTCAAATAGAGCATGGAGGGTTGGGTTTCCTATCACAGCTGGGTCAATCTGGGGCTATTCAGATACAGACCCTTCCCTATTCTAATCTCTTGCACCTCCTCCTGGTGCAGTAGCGCTGCTCTTAGCAGTATGTTCTTCATGTGGTCCAGACATCTTCAAGTTCTTCTTCTCCTGTGTGAGCAGAAGATACTATCACATAAACTGGAAGACACTTAGAACAGACTCAACAACCTTAGTCCTATGTCTCTGTAAACTCAACGAACCTAGAGCTTTGATACCACTAAATTGTAGCATCCAACTCACAAAAACATGATTAACTAATGCAGAAGTGTTCACTAAGCAACGTATTATCGAAAAGCACTAAAAATTAAAACTTTTTTATCAAAAGATCCATCAAAGGAAAACTTTCTCACATAAAACCAAAGTAACACATTTACATTCTGGTTTAAAGGTACATGTCTTGTGTCATCTCTTTCTGAGAATTATAAGCATCAACTGCTCTGGTAAACTAAACACAGGCAGTATAAAATCTCGAGGCACGGAGCCAAAATCTCAAAAGCACTAACTACTACTCCGAGGACCTGAGAGTACAGAGATGACACATAGGACTCTATATACATCTATACAAGGCATAACAGCCAGTGTCTCCACCTGAGACTTCACTGCTGTCCCTGCTGCTGCTTTTGTCCTTCACCTACTGAAGGATTCTTGCCTCCTCATCTGCGTCCACCTAAAAATGTGGTTCCCACGGGGGTGAGACAATTGTAAATTTCCCCAGCGAGAGATATAACTCTCCGCAAGGAACATTATTATTGTAGTTTAATAAGATAAAACTGAACAGAGGAATCATAATTGTTTGACAGTAGTTAATTCAATGTCTAACAGATTAGAACATTATTTTTATCAAAAGCATTGCATCTATAACTTGATAGAGCAACATGTCACTTATCCATTAAGGAATATGAAGAACATGTATAACATTTATTCATTGTAGAGTCATTACCAAAGCATAAACTCTCTTTAGGCTTAGATCATATATCTAATGCTTGGCATTGTCATTGTGGAGTCATGGCATGTAGCCATACTCTTTTCACAAAGTATTGGGATCTTAATCCCTTGTCTCATCAAGTACATTTCCATTTTCTAACAAGTTCATCATCATGATTATAGGTTATGGGTATTTGAACCCTTAACTCATCATAGAACACTTGTTACCACTTATTAGGTAACTTCATACCTTCAGGTTATCTGACCAAGGACATTATGAATTTTTCTACACAAAGTATTCCACATAGTTCACAAAGCTCATATCACCTCTTATTACCCCGTAATAGGCAATAAGGAATATTATGGCTTATAAAGCCCATAAACAGTTTCAATATACAAAGCATCATAATCCATACCTGGCTATGCTCATCATCTCAATATTCATGCATGATTAATACTCATGATAACAAGCATATATCAGTACCATGCAATTCAAGGGTTTTCTTATTAATTTTATAACTCATCAATATCTATTTGAACTTCACATAGGATTACTCTGTGTTAATACTTCACATAGCATCATCCTGTATTAGGGTTTCACATAGCATTACCCTATTTTAGGCTTTCACATAGCATTACCCTATTTTAGGGTTTCACATAGCATTACCCTATATTAGGGTTTCACATTAATAACCATATAGGTTCTCAAGATCATTTTATTAATGATCAAGTATTATTTCATTGCTTCACATAGCTAGGAATCAATATGGATAACATAAGTATTCTATCATACTTATTTTTCTTCATCATTCATCATTAAATGAAGTATCAATCACAAAGTATGAGTTTCACTCTCATCTTCACCAGAATATGATTGTATCATAGTTTGTTGGTTTGGATTAACCTTTTCATAAGGCATGTTATCCTACACTTATTAAAGTTCATTACATCTCAATGTAACAATTGACATGACACAGCTTATGGGTCACTCATCCAATTATATTGGACTTATAACACATCAAGGTATATTAGTATTGGGGTGTTGGATGTGATATCTATCATATCTTGATGTATCACTTCCCTCAACACCTTCATCTTACTTGAGTTCATCCACTTAGCTTGTATTAGGGTATTTCCCATCCTACTACTTTATGTACCAGTTCATATGTAACATACTAGAAATAGAATCCTACCCTAATAGTTTTACCCTTTTGACTTAGCCAAACAAGGATAAGTTAATACATGTAATTAAGAGAATCTAAAATACTTTGTACTTAATAATGACTTGCTTGGATGATAATAATAAATTAAAGAGCTTAATCGGATAAATATTTCCCATATAGGGTTATATGCACAAATACTTCAAGTGGGTTTTTAATAATGGGCTTGAAGTGCAAATTGTACACTAAGTAATAAAAACAATAAAATATTTCGTCCTAGAACTTTGTAGTGCTTTTTAGAATATGAAAATGAAAGGAAATCTCTAAATATACATAAAGAAGATGATAAATGTAATAATTGGAGATAATATGAGATATATTGGATAATAGGAGATAATGTGGAATATATTGTTCCAAAATTACAAATAGGAAACCATGAGATAATTTGATATGCAAATTCTATTTCTTGACCAAAAAGTAACTTAAGGGCCAAGTATCATCTAATTTGGAAGATAAATGCATATATTAAAATCTTTATTAAAAGAAAATAGGAATTAGGCCAATAAAGTGAAATAAAATAGTTAATACCCTCAAATTGGAAAACTAACTTCAAATTCATAATTTAAACATAAAAATAAGCCTTTGGGCAAATTTGCAACACATTTGGATAATGTTTGATGGATAGGTAAATATAGGAGAGAGAAAATGCCTAAAAGGTGTAATTAATAAATAAATGTAATTCATAACCCCAAAAGTTGGAAATAAAGGAAAATTCATATTTAACACACTTAAGTTAACTTGTGGGTCAAGTTTCATCAAATTTGTATAATTCTAAAGTCATAAATGAAGAAGGAAAGAGAAAATGATATTTGATTTATTTAACCCATTAAAGGTTTCCAAAAGGCAAAACTAAGAGTATATATGTAATCTACACATTTAACTTAAATTATGTGTAAATTTTGGTTTAATTTGGATATTTTTAGAACCCCTAAATGAGTAAAGATAAAAGGCATGCATAACTGGATTTCACTTTGTTTAATTCGATTTATTTTCCAATTTTCTCGCCTAAGTCACTGTCACGCGCCCTTTGAATTTTTTTGGTGATTTTTGACCATCGAATGCTCGATCTGATGGTTGTGGGTCGTCTCCTACCTTGGGTAGGAGTCTGCCCGACGTGGGACAGTAGCGCAAAGCTTCCCGATCCCGTTCTCTCTCGTTTCTCGACGAAAGTTTCTGATTCCTTTCCCAAATGATTCCTTTCTCAATTCTGATCCCAATGATACTTAGTTTGACCCTTAAAACCTTATAAGTAGGGAACTCCCAATTTCCTCTTCTCCAGTGATTTCTGCAGCCGCCCTCTTTGAGCACATTCTACCCGTGCAATCGCCCAGAAAGAACCCCCTACCGTCCTTCTCTTCACCTCTGACCTCAATTGGACCACGAAGTGCAAGGTGCATCCTGGCCTACTCGGTTTCTCCTCCGGTGACCTCAGTGACGTCCCATCCAACTCTGCCACCTTTGATTCAATTTGTTCACCAGTGAGCATCCCTGGACCTCCCTCTGCCTTTTCCTTCTTACTCTTTCATCTACGGATGTCTCTACCTTCTGGTCGACAAGCTTGGTTTGAGCTTGGTTTTTGGTCATTTTCGGTGAGGTCCCTTCTCACCCTCCTCACACTTTTGGCCTCATTTTGGTTTGAGCACCTTAATCCAAGCATTCTCTCCAATTTCCTGGCCTCGAATTGCCACCATATCTTCCCGGCTTCGTTCTCGTTTCCCCTTGACCATCTGGTGATGGCGGAAGATGGTTTTGGCGCTTCTGGCTGCCGTTCAAGCTGTAGTTTAGGTTGTTAGCTTCATTTTGGGCTTGCAAACTCACTGGTGTGGTCACTTTCTCGAAACCTCCTCCTTTGATCAGAGTTTGATCGGGGTCTTCAGCTTCTGCTGGCTGGCTTCGTGCTGGTTCAGCGAAGAACAAAGGTACATGCACTTTGTCATCGTTACCCCCGAGTGTTCTCGTTTTGTTTTGATGTTCAGTTGTGGGCAAAATCATCTTTTTGCCTCTTGTCTCTTGTTTTGGATCGAGTCAAATGAGAACTTGACCTTCTGACTTGGTCGACATTCATTGGGCCAACTCATGGGGGCCCGGCCTATTTTTGAGGATTTTCTCGCCTGCACAGCATTAACTAATTATCTGATTGGACAGTAATTAAAAATGTATAACTAATTATCGGATTATCAGAAAATTTTGGAAAAATACTCGTTGGAATCATAAAAATAAGGGCTTTCTAATGGTATGGGTTTTGTCACCTGAATCTGATGTTTTAAAAGGGTGATTTAATGGATCTAATTAAATAAGATAATAACTTATAAAAATCATAACTAATTATATATAAGTCAGAAAAATATAATAAAATGTGTGTTAGACTTGTAATAACATAACCTAAAATATTACATAGTTTTCATAAACTAATTCACACATATACTAAAAGGTAGTTTTTAGGGTTTGGTCTATATATATGAAATTGACATAAAATCGGTATATGTGTTTAATAGGCTCTTTGGTGACCTAGTTTTGGATCCAGAAGTGCTTTGGACCTATTGGACTTTTATTTTGAGGTATGTTGTATTCCCTATTCATCCATATTGAGCAATTCACCTACTTTATCATTCTTTTGACTTTTGCCTACACATATGTCTATTTTCTTGATATCATGGTTCGTGTGAACTATCTTGCTTGTTTTGGACTTGGATATTTTCTTGATATCTTATCTTGTGCCTTGGTGCATGTTGGTCTCTTATAATAATGTGCCACTTTGAAGTGGATGTTATATGTTTGTGTTGTCCATTGTGTGATGGCAACATTTGTTTCATCTTCTGGCTAAACTATTTACGTGCCTCTATATTTACATGCAATGTGAATCAGTAGCACTAGAATAATGTAAATTACTTTGGTTTTTGGGTGTGTGCCCTTTTTTTATGGGATGGTGGTGGTGGTTCCCCATACTTGAGTTTCAAGGATGTGAAGCCTTGGCTCAACTTTTATATATATTGGGAGTTTGACGGTGAGTCATTCTCTATCAGGTTTTCAAGGATGTGAAGCCTTGGCCGCCTTTGTATTTTATATTTTTCTAGGACTATGTTTATCTCACATGCATGCAGGTTGATGATTGGTTGTGGGGTGTGTGCCCTACTACCTATCTATGTGCTTTTGTTGCACAAATTTATTTATTTGTTTATGGCAAGTATCCTCTTTTATCTCTTTTGTTATGATCTTATTCTTTTATGCCCATTTGGGTAGTCCTTATCTCTTGTATGGGAAGCATTCTACATTTGTTGTCCTTATTTCTTAAATTTCTCAAGGTTTCTTTTAGTATACACATACCAGCTTTTTGCTGATGTATTTCTTTTCTTCTTCTCTTTTGTGGGGTATGCTTCCAACCCCAAGTTTGATCGAGGAGGGTGAACTTCAACATCAACCTTGTACCTGATCTTGGGAGGCTTGAAGAGGTGGTTAGATGACCCTCAGCTTGGTCTTTGGTTTTTATGGTTAGTTTTCCTTTAGATACCTTATGTGGTGAAGTGTTGTATCAAGCTTTGTAAATTGTTAGATAATATTTCTTTTCCGCTGCTACTCATTGTGTAATGATACATACATGTTGAAGGAATTGATCTCCATCCCTTTGGAGAAAAATTTTACGTGGTGTTTGGTTTAAGGGATGTGGTCTGTTCTTTCTAATAGAGGAGTGGTTTCACTTCTTTACAACATGGTATCAGAGCCACTAGCAGTCGGTTATCTAACTATTTCAAACTCATCTCCCTTAGGATGTTTACCTTTGTCTTAGGTTGCTTATACCTTGTACCTTGCCTTGTGCAGGAAAAACCCTAATGGCTGGAGATAACTCAATAGTTGACAACCAGTATGGTTATGAGATGCCTTAAAATGCTTGGTTTGGTCAGGGAACCTCTGATACTGTTGGTTCGGGAGGAGCTTTGACTCCAGAGCAAGAGTTGGCCATGTTTTGAAAACTCTTTGCATCTTCCATGGTGGGGTAGATGAAAGACCCGTCGGTGCCTGAGAAGACTAAGGAGTTCTCGATCATGGATTTCATGAAGATGCAACCACCTTCCTTCAAGGGTGAAGGTGAGATAGAGATGGTCGGCAAAGGAGATGATTGGGTTTTGGCCTTGGAGAGGACTTTTGATGGTACGGCATGTCCTCCGCACTAAAAGGTTAGGTTTGCTTCATATGTTTTGGATGGAACTGCAAGAGTTTGGTGGAATGGAATAGCAAGGACTAGAGATATCTCAACCATGTCTTGGGCAGAGTTTTTGACTCTCTTCCATGGGAAGTATATCTACACTACTTCCCTAAAGAAGAAAGAAGTATAATTCTATAGTTTGAAGCAAAGTTCCTTATTTGTTTTTGCTTATGTGCAAAGGTTTCTATTGTTGGAGCGTTATGCAGTTGTCTTGGGTGAGGAACGTAGAGATGAACTTTTCCTCCAAGGGCTCAATTACAATGTGGGTCGTGCTCTTATCCAACAACTGCCTTTGACCTTCCAATAGATGATTGACAAAGCTTTGGTTGTGGAGTCTTACCCAGGGTTTCAACCAAGGGAGTTCGACAAGAAAAGGAAGTCCTCAGGTGATCAACAGAGAAGGGACAAGTGTGCTAAGTGCAATGGTTACCATCCTCCAGGAAAGTGTTCTCAGGTTAAACCTCATCATAATACCCCATTGGTATGTCACTATTGTAATGAAACCTGGACACATCCGACCTGATTGCCCTAAGCGTCGTAATGGTCAAGCTCCAGTACAGTAACAACAAGCACCTCCTCAGAATCAGGGCAACAATCATGGTAACAATAATAGAGGAAGACCTGTGGAAAGAAGAGTTGGTATAGTTTTTGCCTTGGATGGCGAAGAAGTTAATGATGTTGAGCAAGAGCAAGTTAACCCATAGTTCCTTAGACTATTTTTACAAGTTTTGTTTCCTTTTGCATGTTGCTTATGTAGTGCATGTAAGAAGTATAGTTGAAACTTTTATAACTAAAGTTAAGTTTGATTTTATGAGATGAACCCTCTTTAAGGGGTGGTGGATAACGTTTTCTTATGAATGTTTTGATTTCGAGGACGAAATCTCTTTAAGGGGTGGTGTGTTGTAACATACTATAAATAGAATCCTACCCTAATAGTTTTACCCTTTTGACTTAGCCAAACAAGGATAAGATAATACATGTAATTAAGAGAATCTAAAATACTTTGTACTTAATAATGACTTGTTTGGATGATAATAAGAAATTAAAGAGCTTAATCGGATAAATATTTCCCATTTAGGGTTATATGCACAAATACTTCAAGTGGGTTTTTAATAATGGGCTTGAAGTGCAAATTGTACACTAAGTAATAAAAACAATAAAATATTTCGTCATAGATCTTTCTAGTGCTCTTTAGAATATGAAAATGAAAGGAAATCTCGAAATATACATAAAGGAGATGATAAATGTAATAATTGGAGATAATATGAGATATATTGGATAATAGGAGATAATGTGGAATATATTGTTCCAAAATCACAAATAGGAAACCATGAGATAATTTGATATGCAAATTCATTTTCTTGACCAAAAAGTAACTTAAGGGCCAAGTATCATCTAATTTGGAAGATAAATGCATATATCAAAATCTTTATTAAAAGAAAATAGGAATTAGGCCAATAAAGTGAAATAAAATAGTTAATGCCCTCAAATTGGAAAAACAACTTCAAATTCGTAATTTAAACATACAAATAAGCCTATGGGCAAATTTGCAACTCATTTGGATAATGTTTGATGGATAGGTAAATATAGGAGAGAGAAAATGCCTAAAAGATGTAATTAATAAATAAATGTAATTCATAACCCCAAATGTTGGAAATAAAGGCAAATTCATATTCAACACACTTAAGTTAACTTGTGGGTCAATGTTCATCAAATTTGGATAATCCTAAAGCCATAAATGAAGAAGGAAAGAGAAAATGATATTTGATTTATTTAACCCATTAAAGGTTTCCAAAAGGAAAAACTAAGAGTGTATTTGGAATCTACACATTTAACTTAAATTATGTGTAGGTTTAATTTGGATATTTTTAGAACCCCTAAATGAGGAAAGAGAAAAGGCATGCATAATTGGATTTCACTTTGTTTAATTCGATTTATTTTCCAATTTTCTCGCCTAAGTCACTGTCACGTGCCCTTTGAACTTTTTTGGCGATTTCTGACCATCAGATGCTCGATCTGATGGTTGTGGGTCGTCTCCTACCTTGGGTAGGAGTCCTCCCGATGTGGGACAGTAGCGCAAAGCTTCCCGATCCCGTTCTCTCTCGTTTCTCGATGAAAGTTTCTGATTCCTTTCCCAAATTATTCCTTTCTCAATTCCGATCCCAATGATACTTAGTTTGACCCCTAAAACCCTATAAGTAGGGAACCCCCAATTTCCTCTTCTCCAACGATTTCCGCAGCCGCCCTCTTTGAGCACATCCTACCCACAAAATTGCCCGGAAAGAACCCCCTACTGTCCTTCTCTTCACCTCTGACCTCAATTGGACCACGAAGTGCAAGGTGCAGTCGGGCCTACTCGGTTTCTCCTCTGACGACCTCAGCGACGCCCCGTCCAACTCTACCACCTTTGATTCAATTTGTTCACTGGTGAGCATCCCTGGACCTCCCTCTACATTTTCCTTCTTACTCTTTCATCTACGGATGTCTCTACCTTCCGGCCGACAAGCTTCGTTTGAGCTTGGTTTTTGGTCGTTTCCGACGAGGTCCCTGCTCGCCCTCCTCGCACTTTTGGCCTCGTTTTGTTTTGAGCACCTTTGTCCGAGCATTATCTTCAATTTCGTGGCCTCGAATTGCCACCAGATCTTCCCAACTTCATTCTCATTTCCCCTTGACCATCTGGTGATGGCGGAAGATGGTTTTGGTGCTTCTGGCTGCCGTTCAAGTTGTAGTCTAGGTTGTTAGCTTCGTTTTGGGCTTGTGAAGTCACTGGTGTGGTCACTTTCTCGAAACCTCCTCCTTTGATCGGATTTTGATCAGGGCCTTAAGCTTCTACTGGCTGGCTTCGTGCTGGTTCTGCGAAGAACAAATGTACCTGCACTTTGTCATCGTTACCCCCGAGTGTTCTCGTTTTGTTTTGATGTTCAGTTGTGGCCAAATCATCTTTTCACCACTTGTCTCTTGTTTTGGATCGAGTCAAACGAGACCTTGACCTGCTGACTTGGCCTACGTTCATTGGGCCAAGTCATGCGGACCCGGCCTATTTTTGAGGATTTTCTTGCCTGCATAGCATTAACTAATTATCTGATTGGACAGTAATTAAAAATGTATAACTAATTATCAGATTATCAGAAAATTTTGGAAAAATACTCGTTGGAATCAGAACAATAAGGGCTTTCTAATGGTATCAGTTTTGTCACTTGAATCTGATGTTTTAAAAGGGTTATTTAATGGATCTAATTAAATAAGATAATAACTTGTAAAAATCATAACTAATTATATATAAGTCAGAAAAATATAATAAAATGTGTTTTAGACTCATAATAACATAACCTAAAATATGGAATAGTTTTCATAACCTAATTCACAAATATATAAAAAGGTAGTTTTTATGGTTTGGTCTATATATATGAAATTGACATAAAATCGGTATGTGTTTAATAGGCTCTTTGGTGACCTAGTTTTGGATCCAAAAGTGCTTTGGACCTGTTGGACTTTTATTTTGAGGTATGTTGTATTCCCTATTCATCCATATTGAGAAATTCACCTAATTTATCATTCTTTTGACTTTTGCCTACACATATGTCTATTTTCTTGATATCATGGTTCGTGTGAACTATCTTGCTTGTTTTGGACTTGGATATTTTCTTAATATCTTATCTTATGCCTTGGTGCATGTTGGTCTCTTATAATAATATGTGCCACTTTGAAGTGGATGTTATATGTTTGTGTTGTCCATTGTGTGATGGCAACATTTGTTTCATCTTCTGACTAAACTATTTACTTGCCTCTATATTTACATGCAATGTGAATCAGTAGCACTAGAATAATGTAAATTACTTTAGTTTTTGGGTGTGTGCCATTTTTGTTTGTGGGATGGTGGTGATGTTGCCCCATACCCAAGTTTAAAGGATGTGAAGCCTTGGCTCAACTTTTATATATATTGGGAGTTTGACGGTGAGTCATTCTCTATCAGGTTTTCAAGGATGTGAAGCCTTGGCCGCCTTTGTATTTTATATTTTTCTAGAACTATGTTTATCTCACATGCATTTAGGTTGATGATTGGTTGTGGGGTGTGTGCCCTACTACCTATCTATGTGCTTTTGTTGCACAAATTTATTTATTTGGTTATGGAAAGTATCCTCTTTTATCTCTTTTGTTATGATCTTATTCTTTTATGCCCATGTGGGTAGTCCTTATCTCTTGTATGGGAAGCATTCTACATTTGTTGTCCTTATTTCTTAAATTTCTCAAGGTTTCTTTTAGCACACACATACCAGCTTTTTGCTGATGTATTTCTTTTCTTCTTCTCTTTTGTGGGGTATGCTTCCAACCCCAGGTTTGATCGAGGAGGGTGAACTTCAACATCAACCTTGTAGCTGATCTTGGGAGGCTTGAAGAGGTGGTTAGATGACCCTTGGCTTGGTCTTTGGTTTTTATGCTTAGTTTTCCTGTAGATACCTTATGTGGTGAAGTGTTGTATCAAGCTTTGCAAATTGTTAGATAATATTTCTTTTCCGCTGCTACTCATTGTGTAATGATACATACATGTTGAAGGAATTGATCTCCATCCCTTTGGCGAAAAATTTTACGTGGTGTTTGGTTCAAGGGATGTGGTCTTTTCTTTCTAGTGGAGGAGTGATTTCACTTCTATACATCATCTCATTCATCATGTAATGTGTTGGTCATGAGTCACTTATTTAGAATATACAACAATTACCAATGAAATGGACTCATCCTTGAGTCAGGAACTATTGGTGTAAGGATATTCATTATCAACCCCTCAAGGCATTACATTTGTCAATATATTAATCACTATTCCATTATTAGGAATATGATTCTCCATATCTATAATTTGAGGTTTCACATAGCATTTTCCATACATTATATGGATTTCACATAGTATTGATCTTCATTAGAGATTCACATAATCATCCTTCTATATCAGGGTGTCATCTAGTATTATGTGAAATTAAGATTTCACAATACATCACCCAGTGATAGGGCTTCACATAGCATTAGTAGCACTACCCTATATTAGGGTTTCATGCACCTTTACCCCATTTTAGGGATTAAGGTTTACCATTCACATCCAAGTAAGGTTTCTCATACCTCATACCCAAATTAGGGTTAGGATGTACAATTCCCATTAAATTAGGGTTTCTTACATTGTTACACTAAGTTAGGGTTACATCATCACCCTAGATTATGCTTTCACTGAGCTTTGCCCTAAATTAGGGTTTCACATAACCTTACCCTAAATTAGGGTCAAGGTACATCAATCTTATCAATGAGGATTTCATGATCTCATTATTATGGATCAAACCCTGATTACATATTTATTCATAATGAGAGAATTAGGGATTATTAAGTAAGACATCATCTCTCCCATTCTCTATCCCTCTCATCCTTCCTAGGATGTTAAATACTCCAAGATTGATCTAGGTCAACTCTTCACTTGAGTACACATAGTTAGGGTTAACCTTCATGATCATCATTGGTCTACATCATTAATAATCAAATAGCTAATTGACCTTTGATCATATTAGATGTCCAAATGGTTTAACCAATTTGAATCTCAAAAGGTCTTGGTTACTTAGACCTCAAACGGTCTTGGTCACTTAGACCTCAAACGGTCTTGACCAATTAGGTTCAAACAGTTTGAAAACCGTTTAGCAAAGTAGGTGCTTGAAACCGTTTAGACCAAACAACTTGAAACCGAATGACTTGAGTCTCCAAACGGTTTGAGACTATTTGGACTCAAATGGTCTTGAGACCATTTGGTCCCAAACGGTCTTAAGACTGTTTGGTCGAAACCCTCTCAAAACCGAATGGACTAAAAAGGGTCTTCAACATTTAATCGATTCAAGGTTCCAATCCATGAACCAACTATCAATTGGACCCCTAATTTATTCTTAAATTGAACCACTGAATCACCCTTCAATTGGACCTTCAATTAGGGTTTTGAACCCAATTGAACTAGGGTTGATAATCAAGAACCATCACTTAGGGTTTTGGAATCGAGGATCCATCAATGATTAACATTGTGGAACCAATTCAATTGAAATCAGTGAACCATCATAACTACATGATATGACCTGACCTCAAATGGTCTTGTGGTCGTTTGGATGACCTCCAAACAGTCTGGAGACCGTTTTCCCAATCCATCATTGAAATCTATGGAAATCAATTAGGATTTGCATCATTGAATCAATCATCACTTGAGTTATTGATTGTAATTCAATTTGATATCTTTGGGTCTTCAAATACTCAACCATACTCAACCCTAGACCTCCAAACGGTCTTGGTTGACCTCAAAATGGTCTTGAGACCGTTTGGGTGATTCACAAACTATTTTGAAACCGTTTGGGTCAATCAATCCAAAACATAAACTTAATCAATTGCAAAATTAGCACTTAGCCGATTAGGGTTTCTATTTGATAGTTTATCCATAAGTTGAATCAATCATTTGGAGACATTGGATCATCATCCAACACATACTAGGGTTCATACCTCAAATGGTCAACCCATCCAAATAGTCAACCCCTCTAAATGGTTTGGGGTGCAAGTCTCCAAACGTTTTGGAAACTGTTTGGTCTCCAAACAGTTTGGTGAAACCTTTTGGGCCAAACCGTTGAAACCGTTTGCCATAGATATTTGTAGAGTTGTGTGCTTATGATGATGTCATCATCATCAAGATCCAAACCCATGAAAACTTGCTATGATTTCATGGTTATTGCAACAATCAACCAAGATATATTTCGGAAATGAAGAAAGCATCAACAATTGATAAGGAATTGAATGCAATAATAATTTCAAAGTTTCAAGTTATAAAACCCGCCTCCAATTGAGCTACAATGCTTCAATCTCACGTCAAAAATGGTGGATGCAACTCCTTTCACTATCCCAAGGCTCGTCCTCAAGCTTTGAGTGAAAAAGAATGGTTAGAATTGAAGAGGGGATCGAGATATGAAGAATTCATGCATTGATTTTCGATTTCCACCATGGAATCAAGGTGAATGATGGTCAAGAAGATTACCAACAGGTTGGGGGTCGTCCTCTTGTTGCTCCAAGATTCTTTTGTCATTTTACAAGCAAGGTAAGGAAGTGGAAACGGAAAATCCTTTGTTTTAGCTTGTAAAGGGTCTTTTTATAAGAAATTCAAGGAGAGAGAAAATGCCTTATACAAATTCATTTAATCCCAAAAATAGTGTCGCCTCTTCCCCCTCAACTCCTTGAATCTGAGGCTATCTTGTTTGTCTCTTATTCATCTCAATTATCCATTATTTAAAGAAAAGCAAATTAAGCACGTCAAATCATATTATACTAATATCCATAAGTGAGTGGATATTTCTTTTCCTTATAATAAGGTGAGTGAGTTATCCACTTCCCTTGGATATTTTCGTGGTCTAGAAAAGGCACAAAGGTGTTCACACTTGAGAAAATTCAACCATCTCATTTTTGGTTGAAGGCCCTTCAATTATTTTATTTATTTATTGCATTAAATGGAAGTAAAGTTCCAATTATTCTTAAATCTGGATTATTTTAATATCAAGATTCTCTCTCCTCCAAAATGATTCTAATGAGGCGCCCCTCTTATTTTCTTTCCTCAACATGATTCCAAGATACATTAGGGACCTTATTGAATTGGTAATTTTCATATTGAACCCTGGGTTTTGTGTAAATTGCACATTACACCAAAACTAGGTTTTAATGCACAATATTGCTTTATCATCTCTTTCTTGGTACTCAGACTACCACAAGCCATACCTCTGCATCATATTCATTCTCATGATGCCTCAACACATGAGTAACATCTTATCATGTAACATTTACAATTTAACCCCTTAACTTGGGTAATTTGCACTTTAGTCCACATCAAGTAAAACATTATCTCAACATTATTCAAAAAGGACTAAAATTGAAATATAAGTTCCTCTTGAGCCTTAATTACTTTCCACAAAATAAGATTAAGCATATAATTATCTTTATTAATCAAAACACCTAGGGTTAAAGCATAACCCAGGTCAGGGATGTTACATATTATATCATATTGATTTACTTGTATGCATCCTATTAGTTTATACATGTATCAATGTAGTACTACATATCAAACGATGGAAGTAAGATGAGCATATTGCTTTATTGTAAACTTGATTGTTATGGCTCAATTAATAATGAAAGACTATATATGTGATGAGTTACATTTTATTCTTCACATAGATTACTAAGAATTATGATAACCATGTTTCAACAAAAACTAGATACACAAATACATATTTATACAATAGATGGTAATTCTAAATACAAATATAATTCTAGAATGCATCTAACTATATTGTCTTCTTATGAATTAAATGGTAAAAAAGATACTACTGTGTAAAAGTATATACCTTTATAAACATATATATAAATGACATGTTAGTTGGATCAAAGCATGTGTATATTAGTGAACATAATAGATATTCATGTGGAATATACTTTCACCAATATACATGGTAAGCATGATATTAGGAATAATATGGATTCACATTATAGAGAAGAAAATGACATCATTAAACCTAAATTAGAAGAAAATATATTGTTATTATCCACATATATATGAGTTACATAGACTTTCATGACTAAAGATGGATAACTAGAATTAAGATAGATATATATAAAGCATCACATATTCTATCAACAAAGATTAAAATCATAACCCCTAACATGACATTAAATGATTGAAATTGGGTAAGAATAATATAAAAATATAATAGGAATGGATATGTTCACTTTGACTTGGCAACGTACATAATGTGTTTATAGGATGAAATGTTGACTTTGTGGACTAAAGTATATTATTCAATTTAACCTTCATGTGTGAAAAGAGGTATGTGCATCTAACACCTTAGTTGGGAAATTTTATGCCTTAACCTACTCTTTCCCTAATGAGGCTTAATTGAACCTAATTCTCTATTCTTGCAACCTAATGTTCTTATGCCTCAAATCATATTATTGTTTCATATTGTTTGGGTCTTATACCCCACGGCCATGCTTATTGGATAGTTTGATTAATATTGCCATGATTACTTTTCTAGCATGTAGATTTATGTTCTATTTAATTTAAAGTAGTGGTACTTATGTACAACCACCCACAGAGGGCATGTATTTAATCGCCCTGGGGAATGCTTTATTCTCCCCATATTATTGTGTAGGTGATTGGGAATGTCTTATTCTCCCCTCACCTATAGGTTAGTGGTCTAGTAGGTGTCTCAACCCAACTTAGTTAGGTAGACATAATTATCTTACATGCAAATCCTTTTTGATATATTTGTTAATGGCAAGCTTCTTGTATATATAGCCTCATTCTCTTGTTATCTTGATCATATGATGAACTCTAGCCTGTTTTTACTTGATTTACTTATCTTGTTATCCTAGACTGGTTTTGTGACACATACTTTTTGTTTCCTTTTCCTTTACTGGGTGCCTTCCCAACCACCCATGTGTTGAGAAAGATGATGTATTAGATAAGGAGAACTTCACTTTTGTCTTGGACCTAGCTCTTGGAGGTTTTGTTTTGGAGACAAGATTTAGTAGTCTAGACTTCCCTCTACTTAGATCATTTATTTGTATAAAGCATGTACACCCATTTTGGGGAAATTTTTATGTACGCTTTATTGAAATTG
Organism: Alisma plantago-aquatica; assembly: GCA_963693085.1. Taxonomy (NCBI): domain Eukaryota; kingdom Viridiplantae; phylum Streptophyta; class Magnoliopsida; order Alismatales; family Alismataceae; genus Alisma; species Alisma plantago-aquatica. Next base: position 785,761,560 of record OY856413.1, read on the forward strand.
AATATAGTCCAAAATTTAAACTTCTACTGCTATACAATTGAATTTTTCTTACCATTATTATTAGTAAAGAGGTGGTGATTTCACTTCTTTACAGTAACTAAGAGAGTCCAAGCAAGTCCTACCTGACTAGGGACGAATAGCTACGAATGAGAAAAACTGAGGATCATTGTTGTGGGAGAGCATGTGGTGACTAGTACACCAATGACAGAGACAACTCCTTCCTCTGTGTTCTAGTAGGACAAGTGGAGTTCTAGTTGGTTCATGTGGACTTCACTAGGAGCGAGGTGGTCTTTACTCATAGCTAAGGAGGAGGACATCAGTCAGCAGTCCGTAATAAGAGGGGCTACTACAGACGGTGGCATTTGAGTTTGTTATCTTTGGAGGAGAAGTCATATGAGTCCCAGTACAACCATAAGTTGCACACACACCTTCCAAGACAGAGTAGTCATATACATCGACGTGGATTGTCATTGGACTTGTTCCAGGACTAGATGTATTGTGAGACCCCTAACCTTGCTTAAAGTGTTGAACAAGCTTAATTATCATAATTTAATTCTGATAACTCTAATCTAACCTTGATATGCTTTGAAATCATAATACAAGCTTAAGTTTCAAATTTGGTTCAATTTGGACATTGTTTGAGAAAGTTACGCAATTTTATGCACATTTTGGATTTTTCTACAATTTACCCAATTGAGAGGTTTCCTTTGCAATTTATCACTTGAATTATGTTCCTTGGATATTATCTCATCATTCTTGAGCTTTTTGATACATGGGGTACCTATTTAAACCTTGGTTTGAAGGTGTTTTCCTCAAGGTTATTTTAGGGTTTACCCCTTCATGGATGAGCTACCTTTAGTAGCTATCAACTAATGAATTATTTGTTTTGCTTGGAAATTCAAGAAAAAAGGGATAATCATGTCTCTATGGATGGTGGTGGAGCATCTTGTGTGTGCGCTTGTATATTCTTAATAGTTTAAGGCCATGGACACTTGGAAATATACTAGAACTTCAACTTTTTCTTTTTCTTTATCTTAAAGTTTCCTATACTTATCCTTAAGCACTCAAACGAGCCATTTTATCTCCACCACTTCCCTCCTTCAATGAACCTCGTTCTCCCTCTATTTTGCTACAAATTTCCTATCCAAGGAAGAAGAAAAAGGGAATATTCTTAGAAAAAGAATCTTGGGTTGCAATTGACTTCCTTTTTGGATTCTAAAAGAGTAAGAATCCCCTTATTTACTCCATTTGTTTCTTTTTTATCCTTCCCCCTACCTTTCTCCATGTTGGAACCTTGTTGTTCCATGGTTGAAATTGCTCTAAAGCTCTAAAACCCTACCTTTCTTGCTCCTTATGCTTAGGGTTTTCTCATTTGATGAAGAAAGGTGCTAGATGGACAAGTTCACAGCATATGCTTGGATTTCCTACCCTACCTACTCATGTTTTCTTCTTTTTGGGAGTTTATCTTCTAATTATAGGTAAGTTTTATAACTTTCTCCATGTTTATTGCTTACCATAAGCTTTCTAGCTCACGTTCTTGCTTGAAAATGATGATCCATTCACTAAAAAGCTATCCTTGACTTGGATTTCAATTTTTATAATGTTCCCTATTCTGATTTCAGTTCTAGATGAACCTGTATTCATGTGTACGTTATTTCTAAGGTATAATATGACTTGTATCAGGTTGGTTTGACAACCAATGGTGCTAAACACCTATCAACCAATGGTCAATTTTAGGGTTTAAAGTTGATTTCTTCTATAAACACATGACTCAATGGTGGTACCATTGCAACAATTGATGGTGTTGTATTAATGAAAATTGATGGTGGTGACCAAGGGTGTCAACTAATGTTCACCCTTTAGGTCAGGTGTTGGCCTAATTACAAGCTTAGTGATTGATAACACCCATTTTATGGCTACTAGAGCTTATATTCTACTATCAAAATAGCCTCCAAACCTAACTTTCTCTTCGTTTTATCATATATATTGTAAACAAATAATGCCCACTATGCCCCTGATAATATTTCCCATCTTTTGTAGAGTTTCTCTTGTCTTTCCACAAAAAGAGCATTAATGGGCCCTTCACGCCCATTTGCAATGAAGTACACGTCCCAACCCAGTAGCACGCGAGGCGACACACCCCCTTACCCATCACGGTCGCTACCCGTTAGGACAACAACCCAACGTGAGTGTGTCACACGGGAGCCTTGACCGTTGTAGCTCTTTACCCGATAGGGTGCCTTACTCATCACGATTTGCCCAATCGACGGCGTTGATTACACGATATGGCTATCGCTGAGTGCAGCAGTCTGCCAAGATTCCTGCCTGGCACGAATGATCGCCCGACATGTGTGTCAGGAAACAAATGTATCAGCCCCTTCGAAGCCACATGAATGGTTCCAGACAAACGACACGTGGCCCAATAAGAGCCACAACTCCCACCAGCCGACTGCCTATAAATAGCAGCTATAAGCCTACGATGGGACGGGTTGAACCCTACAAGAGCTAACTCTTAGAGAACATGAGCTAGTACGTCGAGTTCTAGAGTCTGTCGGGCAATACTAGGTGAGCACACCCCCAACCTGAGAGGAATGGGAGGAGTTCACTTACAACCCGACCTGGTAGCAGCAAGCAGCGCGACATGACCCTCAAGGCTACTTCAACATGTTCGGTCCCTACCTGGGCTTCAACTCAAGATGGCTCGCCCATCTATACCTAACACGAGGAACTTGAGAGCCCTAAGATAATGCTAACCCGATATGTGTCTTAACACTACACGGTACCCAACCCAATATGGTCAATATTGGTCACAGCTGCAGCCCAACACGACCATATCGGGTAGGGAGTCCTTTCCCAATACGCCTCTTACCTATCACGGTTCACAACCCGACACGATCAAGAACCTGACACAGTCGTATCCCGATAGGGCTCCTACCTAGTATTGGGGTAACGTTATCCTAGGTGTCTGCTGCTATGTATATCGATCTCCTAAATCAAGGAAACTGATACTTATCTTCCCTTTTACAGCACTTTACTTTCATTTTACTACTGCATTGTAACTAAACCCTTTTATCCCTTTATGATTATTGGAATCTGTGGAGTTTATTTCATATTGTTCTTTGTATGGCTCTTTTTATTGGATGATTTCTTTATAGCGTCTGAGCTCTAGTCTCTTCTGTCTGGAACACGCTTTTGACTAGCTATCGAATCATGTTTCTCATTTTGACTCCTTTGAGAGAGGGATGTCATAAACGCTAGAGCTTGGTCTGATTTAGGTGTATGAGAGTACCCAGAATCAGGGTTGCCCCAGCCTATCTTTTCACTCGAGTCTATGCCTAGTACCCTTGAGAGAGGGAATTTAGTGCATGGCTAGTGGCACCTTCTTTGAGAAAAGAGGGTGCAGGATGTACGTTACTGCCGCTTGTTAGGATTAAGTTTTCTTCCTTCATGTTGTACGCCGAGAATAGTTGTATCTCCTCGTCTTTCCTTTATTTAAAAACTTCCATAAAAACTGCTAAATCCCCCCCACATCTTAATCCTTTTGGTAACTCCCCTTGGAGATAGGTTTTAGTTTGATTCTTTATCATTCTTTCTCAAACTTTGTCCTTCGACTTTTCGATGAGCTTAGATAAGTAAAACTTGAGTTCTGAAGCACTATTCTTCCCATCCATATGTTTGACCCCAAACTACTTCGACCATGTGTGAGTTGCATGAGTCTTAAACATTTAGGTATTATAAATCTTCTAAAGTCTGATGACCTAGATGTGTCTCCATTTTTGAACCCACATTTAAGGCTTGTCAACTTTTTGGCACCGCTTTCGGGGATCGGCAATGAATACCATTCTACGAACTCGAGCTTTACTTGCACTTTGCCAAAAACCTTGTATATATGTATATAATACTACAAATATTTATTGCATACGATTTACACAACACACTCACACTTTCACACTTCTCCTTTCCAAGTTCTTCTTCACCTTTTCGAGCCATCCCTATGTCTAACAGGCCATGTCTGAGTAGGCTCCTGAAGCTTAGTCTCTGCACTTGTTTGTCCAAGTCAGGGCAGATGAAGAAAGGAATATGGTAGTTGAGCAACCACTCAATGTTGCCAACTTCGAGTTGAAGCCTACTTTCCTATAGTTGTTGCAGCACAACTGGTTTGGAGGGAATACCATTGAAGAGAACCCGTACAACCACCTTACAACGTTCAAGAGAACTTGTAAGACTTTTAAGATCAATAGGGTCCCAATATCTGACATCTATACCCAGTGCTTCCCCTTCTCTCTAAGAGACAAAGCCTTGGAGTGGTATGCAAGTCTACAGGATGGAAGCCTTCCCGATTGGTAACATCTAGCCAATGCATTTATCGTCAAGTTCTTCCCTATAGAGAGAACGATCAAATGCCAAAACAAGATAATGTGGTACTCGTAGAAAGTCTCAGAGAACCTGCATGAGACGTGGGAGAGGTTCCAAGGCTATCAGAGGGAGTGCCCCCACCATGGATTTTCTGAGCCTAAGCTGATCACTACTTTCTATAATGGGTTGTGTGTCGGAGAAAGGAAATTCTTGAATGTTGCAGTTGGCAGTGATTTCTTGGGACTAAATGCTCAAAGGGCCAGAGAGATTATAGACAATATGGCCATGAACCAGCAAGATAGTGAGTATGAAAGAGAGTCAATGAGCCACACCACTCCTAAAGAATCAAAGGTGATGGAGGCATTAGCGGCTAAGTTGGACAAGATAGTAACTGACGTCCAAACCTTGAAAGAGCAGGGATATAAGGGAAAAGTCCGGCAAGAGGTAGTGAGAAGCTGTGTCACTTGTGGGGAGCCAGACCACCTATTTGACTTCTATCCACACACGGCTACTCAAGGTGAACCTAATGAAGACAGTACAAAGAATGTAAGCTATGTCTAGTATCGGCACCCCGATCACCCTAGTTTTTCATATGGGAACACCAGCGCGGCTAAAAATTCTCATCAGCTAGTGGGTGAAACTTCCTCGGGAGTTCTGCCGAATCAGCAACGCCAAGCAGGGTTCCCGCAGCAGATAAGTTTCCAGCAAAACCAATCACAGCGACCATCGCTGATGACAGAGTTGATGTCTTTTTCTAAGAAGCAGAACGATCTGAATGAAAAACTGCATAAACGCTCTGTGGACAGTACGGCCTTGCTCAAATTGATGCAACAACAGATGGGAGGGTTTTCTACTCAGATAGGAGAGCTCCAACAAACAATAAGTAGATGGGCCAGCAGTTGGCAAGCCTAGCCCTGAGTGTCAACCACCAAGTAGGGTGTTTCCCCTCCAGTACCAAGGCAAATCTGCATGGGAATGAAACCACAAAGATGGCCATTTTAAGGTCAGGAACAGTGGTGCAGCCAGCTATTGAAAAGAGAGCAACAACGTCGACAACACCAGTTGAGGATGTTAACCCTGAGGAATTAGGAGAAATACCCACAAATTTGAAGAAAGTGACTAAAGAAAAAGTCGACGACATCCCTTTCGAGGATCGTCCGGACAAATATGCACCTCGCATACCTTTCCCACACAAGTTGGTAAAGGCACAATTGAATAAGAGGTACGAGAAGTTCATGGATGTAGTAAAGAAGTTGCACCTCGACATCCTGTTCTTGGAAGCTATCAAGGAGATGCCCACATATGCAAAGTTCCTAAAAGACCTGTTCTCAAGAAAGAAAAGAGGTAAAGACGTTGAAAATGTGAAACTAGCTCAAATGTCCAGTTCTTTTATCAAGGCAAGTATGCCTTTGAAGAAGAAAGATCATGGGGCTTTTTTCATCCCCTTTCAGGTTGGGGATAACATAACCCGCAAAGGTCTGGCGGACCTGGGAGAAAGTATCATCTTAATGCCCTTTTCCCTTGCAAAGAGGTTAGGACTCATCGATATGGTGAGAACCAATATTAGAATTCAGCTTGCGGATCACACCTTCACCAGACCAGTTGGAGTGGTCGAAGATGTGTCCATTAGAGTTGGGCAGTTCTTTATACCCTGTTATATCATTTTTTATCGACACCATGGAATATCCTAGCTGCCCCATTATCTTTGGGCAACCCTTCCTTGCAACTGGCAGAGCACTCATTGACGTGGAATCAGGTATGATAACAATCAGAGTTGGAAGAGAGCACGTCCACTTCAACATCTATGATTGTATGAAAGCCCCCTCGTTCTTTGAGCCATCTTATTTCATCGAAAGCTATCAGCAGCTCTGCAATGAGGTAAGGGAAGAAAAGACTATGGTATACCCACTAATGTGCGCCTTAGCTGGCGAAGCACAGGTGGTCGAGGACCCGGAAGTAAAGGAACTATTGGCGTTTCTGGAAGTAGAAGATTTGTCTGAAGCAGAAGATCCAGTGGAGACAGTAATGTATGCTGCCCTACCAAGTGATCCTGCCGAAGAACAAAAAGAAAAGACCCCACCCGAGTTGAAGGTTCTTCTGAGAGGTTTGGAGTACCACTTTCTGGATGAAGAAAGGATGAATCCATTCATCATCAACTCAGAGCTGACTGACAGTCAGATAGAATAATTGCTTGAGGAACTGAAGCTATAGAGAAAATCCCTAGGTTACTCGATTGGAGACCTAAGGGGGATCAGTCCTTCTGTGTGTATGCACAAGATCCACTTGGAAGAAAATTTCAACCCTTACGCCCATCCACAATGGAAGTTGAACGAGAAGCTGAGAGAGGTGGTCAGCAAGGAGATTGTGAAGCTCTATGACGCAGGAATCATTTACGCAATTAGTGACAGCACATGGGTGAGTCTCATTCATGTAGTCCCAAAGAAGGGAGGGATAATGTTAATTAAGGGAGATAATGGAGTCAAGGTGGCCACTAAGACCGTCACCGGTTGGCGGATGTGTATAGATTACCGAATGCTCAACACTGCCACTCGTAAGGACCACTTCCCTCTCCCCTTTATCGACCAAATGCTTGAGTGCCTGGCTCACCACTCTTACTTTTGCTGGTTGGATGGTTATTCGAGGTTCTATCAGATCCCCATTCATCCGGATGACCAGGAGAAGACTACCTTCATATGAATCTATGGAACATTTGCTTTTAGAAGAATGCCCTTTGGGCTCTGCAATGCACCCATAACTTTTCAGCAGTGCGTGAATGCCATTTTCGCAGACTTCCTGGAAGATAAGATGGAAGTCTTTATGGATGACTTTAGTGTTTGTGGCAGCTCTTTTGACAATTGCCTAAATAACCTGTCTTTGGTAACGAAGAGATGTGAAGAATAGAGCCTCATCCTTAATTGGGAGAAGTGCCATTTTATGGTATAGGAAGGGATAGTTTTGGGACATAAGGTGTCCAGTAAAGGCATTGAAGTTGACCAATCTAAGGTGGAGGTGATATCAAAGCTCATCCACCCTCATCTGTAATAGGAGTCAGAAGTTTCTTGGGACATGTCGGTTACTACCAGAGTTTTATCAAGGACTTCTCAAAGATTGTGAAGCCCCTACCAAATCTGTTGATGAAGGATGTGAAATTTAATTTCATAGATGAGTGTCTGACAATGTTCTCCACCTTGAAGGATGCTTTGGTCTCTGCACCCATTCTCTAGTCCCCCAACAAGAATCTTCCCTTCAAGCTAATGTGTGATACTAGTGATTTTGCCATAGGTGCAGTCCTTGGGCAAAAGAAAGATAAGAAGCATCGTTTGATCATCTATGCCAGTAAGACACTAGATGAAGTGCAAATGAATTACACCACCACTGAGAAAGTAATGCTAGCAATTTTCTATGCATTTGATAAGTTTCAATATTACATTGTGGGTTCTAAAGTGATTGTTCACACCTACCACGGAGCAATCAAATACTTAATGCAAAAGAAAGACGCTAAGCCTAGGCTATTACATTGGGAATTGCTGCTATTAGAGTTTGATCATGAGATAATAGACAAGAAAGGTTCTGAGAACGTGGTCGCAGACCACCTTTCCAGGATTAGGGTGGTGGATGACCACCTGCTGCCAATCAATGAAAGTTATGCGGATGAAGCAATCTATGTGGCCCAGATGGCCAATCCTGAAGGGCCATGGTATGCTAATTTCTGTAACTATCTAGCATGTAAACAACTACCCCCAAAAATGTCTTACAATCAAAAGAAGTTTTTCTCTGATATGAAGAACTATTACTGGGATGACCCCCTGTTGTTCAGACATTGCGTCGATAGCCTATACAGGAGGTGCATACCCAAGGACGAAGCCCCAAAGATCTTGTTTGAGCGTCATTCCTCCTCCTATAGAGGGCACTTGGGTGCTGAAAGAACCGTGACCAAGGTTCTCTAGTCCGGCTTTTATTGGCCTAGTCTTTTTAGAGATGTTGATGCCTTTGTCAAAGCCTACAACGAGTGTCAAGGAACTGAGAATATCTCCCATATGAATGAGATGCCCATTTCAGAATGGACTGAAGTGGAAATCTTTTACGTATGGGGGATAGACTACATGAGACCTTTCCCTTCATCGTACAGTTTCAAGTGCATTCTTGTTGCGGTAGATTACGTCTTCAAGTGGGTAGAAGACATACCCACCCCCACATGTGATGCTAAGTTAGTGATAAAGCTCTTTACTAAGATCATCTTCCCGAGGTTTGGAGTTCCAAGAACAGTTTTCAGTGATGGTGGATCTCAATTTGCTGAGAGGAAATTTGAGTCACTTCTGCGTAGATATGGCGTTTGACACAAAGTTGTCACACCATACCATCCACAGACGTCTGGTCAAGTTGAAGTTTCTAACCAGAAAATCAAGCAAATCCTAGAGAAAACAATCGGGAAGTCATGGAAAGACTGGTCATCCAAGCTAGACGATGCTCTCTGGGCATATAGAATAGCATACAAGACGTCGCTCGGTACCACATCTTATCATCTGATATACAGGAAAGCATGTCATCTACCTTTTGAGTTGGAGCACAAGGCATTCTGGGCCATTAAATGTCTCAACATGGATTTGTCACTATCCAGAAAGAAGAGGTTCCTCCAGCTCCAAGAACTTGAAGAACTTAGGCTTCACGCCTACGAGAATGTGAGAATCTACAAGTTGAGGATAAAAGTCTGGCATGATTCGCACCTGTAGAAGAAAGACATCAAGGAAGGTGACAAAGTTCTATTGTTTAAATCTTCTATTCGACTTTTACCAGGGAAATTGCAGACTAGGCAGTCCGGACCATTCGTAGTAGCGAAGATATACCCGTCAGGAATGATGGAGCTATATGACAAAGATGATCTAGTGAAGGTCTTCCCAGTCAATAGACATCGAGTAAAGAGGTTCTACGAAGATGAATCTTTCGTAACGAGATCTGAGTTTCCCCTGGACGATTTCGAAGCTGCACCTATCGAAGAAGCATAGCGAGATTCAAAGATATCGAGCTAATGACAGAAACCATAGCGCTCCTTGGGAGGTAGCCCAAGTTTTACTTCCCTAGAATAGGATGTTATTTAATTTTTCTGGCAAAGAACATTATGGACACTCTCATTGTAATAAGGCCTGAGTCTGTGCCTGCACCATGCGTACAAACTCCTTCATTTTCTGGGCTACCAACTTAGTTTTATCACCTCAGTGTGTAATACTAGCTGAGGCCAAGGTTCGTACCTAAGCCAGTGATGTTTTACATACCGAGTGCCTTTTAATTTTTGATTTTTCATCCTTGTTAAGTTCTCTTTAAGTTATTTGCTAACATATTGGACATGCATGATATCTTATCCTTTTTTGCTCAGCATACCAGGGTTCTTTGATAATGTGTTGTCCAAACCATGTTGACGTGTATCATGCAACTACTTCTTTCATGTTTACTCAGTTTTGCAAGGGCTTGATGGACAAGTAACATGCCCAGCCATATCATCCTTAAAAAGCATGTCAGGTTGTTGTGTCGCCCAACTTGTATCATCCAGATGTATCGTGTGCCCACATCTTTGAAGATAGCCAGCTTCCCAGAGATGTGTCAGGCAAGTATGTCACCCAGCGCGCGTCGATCGGATTGCACCCGTATCGTGTGACGTGTGTATCACGCACATCCATGTCACACGATACGGGCAATGCATATCAGGCAATGCATATCGGACAATACGCTCTTACCGCCCAACACGTCTACCGCACGATGCACCGCCTTCTTAAAAGCATCATGATGCGATGTGATTAGACGGAATTTACCTTGCTTTGGAAGACAATTCACGTGCATCTGCGACATGTGTCCTTGTTTTCACCCTCTTAACCCCACTCGTGGACGGCTATATATAGCATCTCAAGAGTAACCATGTCAGGTTACCAAAGTTACTACAGCTTTTTCTCCCATATCGTGCATCCTCTTGATAGCTTAAGCTCCTGTGCCGGTTTCCAGTCTATTGACCTTCATGTCGTGTTCCCAATCTTCCTTCTCGACAAGGTAAAAACTCATGACACCCTACGTGTCACATAATAATGAGTCATGAAGATCGTATCGACCATCCTTATTGCGCACCAACCGTATCGTGTTCTTGCCCATGTCGAGAAGAACCTCTAACATGTATCAAGTTGTTTGGGTATCGTATCAAGCGTATCGGCTTTCCTATCATTTTGTTTTGCATCAATTTTTTCTTCTTGTGTCGTGCGACACAAAGTATCACGCACTTCTGACGGGCATGACGTCTATTGTGTGTCAGTTATCTTATCACTTAGAGATCTTATTGTGCTTTCACCCGAGTCATGCGACACGCATATCGCATGACACATTTATCGTGCAGACTCAATCAAGTGGAGTTACCTGATACTCCACAAGCAACGTGTGTATTGCTTAGACCTTGTCGTTTCTTCGATACCGACTGTACCAGTGCATCGCTTCCCCTTCTACCCGATATTAGTTTATTCTGAGTATCTTTTAAAGAGCATATCAATTTTCTCGATATCAGACATGTGTGTGTCATTATCCAATCATTACAAAAAAATGGCATGCAACAAGAAAACCATTGTTCAAGTCGACGAACAAGGTCGGAGGATCAACCCTGAGGCCATAGCTGAAGCTACCACCAGGCAGAAATGCCCTAACCTAGAGATGGTTGGGCCCTCTGAGGCCGAGAAGTGACCCAGAGTAGAAGCAACCCCAGCCCTGACCACAACGGTAGAACCAAAGGTCCTGGCCCACTCACTTGGCCGGTTCGTACCGAGAGATGAAGAGCACCAAAGGTGCTTTACTGAGTTGGTGGCAAAAGTCTACCGCCCAACCCGGTTCTTCCACCAAGCATCTTTCCAGAAGATAGGCATCTTTGACATGCTAGAAAACATCCTAGAAGTTGCCGGACTCTGGAAGATCTACTTCAGCTTCTCTGCCTCCTACACCGAGATGATGAAGGAGTTCATCTCTTCCCTCCGCTGAGTCTTGAATACACCAGAAGAAAGCAAAAGGTACGGTGGAGGATACAGATTGTAGGGCGCCTCTACAATGCAGAACATGACATAATGGAGAGGTTGCTCAATGAGATCTTCTCCTCCAGTGAGGCTTAGAAAGAATTGCTCAACAACGGGGCCCGAATCAGCAACTGCAACAGCTTTGACCTGGTCAGGCTTTGGAAGAAGCTGACGGGAAAATCCTCCTTCAAGACAGGGAGCAAGGTGGTGGCGGTCCACTCCTACTTCTGGAGGATAGTCCACAAGATCGTGGCGAGCCTACTCTTCAGTAAGTATGAGACGAGAAACCTCTACACTAAAGAGATGCACCTTATATGGTACTTAATGGAAGGCGATCCGATCAACCTGGGCGGTTCATGCTGAATTGTCTTCATCATATAAAGGACGCCACCAAGGAATACAACATGGGAGGAGTCGTCAACCTCATAGTGGTCGGGCTTGGGTACCCGAGGGAGCCACTCAACCTGTCGCGAACCAGGGGTGACGATAAAATAGATATCAAGTTCCTCACCAGGGTGAACTTAATCAAGAAGGAGAGTCGCCGCCTCTTCTATAAGTTTTTTAGGACCAATATCCTCATGCCCCTCCAAATCTGTGTCAACTACGAGGCGGAGAAGCTGGTCTTTACGATGGCAGAAGTCCAAAATCTGATCGTAGACGCAGCTTACACTACCACAATAGCCATCCAAGAAAGGATGGCCACAACAAGGAGGCCCGCACCCCTCGACGCTCGACGGGACAAATCATCGGCAGTCATTCTAGAAGACTCACTAGTCGCCACTGCCATCGAGCCAACCGCAACAACTACCAAACCAATAGCTGCTACTTCAGTGGTTGCTACTGCCACCACTGAACCAGCCACGGCAACCACAACGACACCCATTATGGCTACAGAATAAGTGTCGACCATCGGGGAGGTCGTCGACACCATTGAGGCCGCCACAACGGTCATTGCCTCAGAAGCCACTACCACAAAAATAGTAGTCACAGCACCCTAAGCTTCAGCTCTACCAGCAACGGTAGATGCCACAACCACACCCTTGGTGCAGCTGGATGCCTCTCGCAACAGCGATGAGGTGTTCATTGAGCTCTTAGAGGCAGAGCTCAGGTCTGTCCAGTAGATCCCGACATCACCACCCTCAATGCCAGCGGTCACTATTGAGGAGGAAGCAGAGATCCAGATGGTCAATCAGCATCCACCCACTCCACCACCTTCTTCATGACCCCACACTGAGGACACAAAGACAACCACAAAGGTGCCAAAACCTTGCTTGGAGGCCACTCCTTCACATACTATCATGGTGGACTCAGCCCCAATAGATGATGCATATTCAACGGGCTACGCCGCCAACGTGAGGAGCGCTATGAAGAGCCAAAGTCGATCGACGGCAGTCCCTTCCTCGCTAGGGCAAGCCTTCGACTTCAAGTTTGACAACTTGCGGGAGGTAACAAGAAACCACATCGCTTCTTTTACTTCCTTAACCCACAAGTTTTAGGTCTTCCAACAGAGGCTGGGCAAACATGAGTGTCAACTACTAACTCTAGTTTGTCTCCACGGCCAACTTGAGGTGATGAACAACACAATGCAGGCGGCGCTCCAATGCTTAGATGCCATCGAGCAGAGGCTCGATGAGAGGGACGCCTGTCGCCAATCAAGGAATTCCCAGAGATCTCCTTTACCACCGGAACCCTCCTCTCTGCCATCGTCATCATCACCTTCTTCCACCATCTCATCATCCTCATCCAACTCCAGTGGGCCCTCAACAACGCCCGAGGAGGATACGACAAATAGAACCATCGAAGAGGCCCCCACATGACAAGGGAGTACTCGTGGTGTCAAGTATCTGCCACCCCTAACCCGCTACAGCCAACCGATGCCGCAGAAGAAATGTTTGAAGGCCTAGAGGAGGATTCATCTGAGGGAGAAGGGGGTGATCTGTATAGCTCATTTTATAGCAACCCCCAAGAGAGAAGACTTCGGTGGCTGACGCGTTCTCTTCACCGTCCGAGATCCCAGTCTTTAGATGGCCAACTTTGATAGGTGTGCCATCGGCTACCTGACGATATGGGACCAACAATTGTTGAATATGGCCCTGAGACCACAGGGAGAAGAAGAAGTTATCATCTTGAGCAATGGGTAATTCTCCATTTGACGGTGAGCACTCAAAGCAATGTTTCACTCAGAAGTCGTCATGGGGAAGGTTATGTTCAGAGTCCTTGAAGGATCCATGATCGAGAATATCTTGCTCAGGACAGGTCAGCAGCCGATCTACAACGTCACCCTGACCTTAGCCAGGTGACTGATAGCAGGGGCAGATAACACACAGCCAGTGGTTCATATGTTGAAGAATATAGAAGAGCACAACCCAGACCTGATACTAGCCCCCAACAAACATAGGGCGTACCGTTTCCTCTGTGTGGTTGACCTCTGCTCCCACGACGTTACCTTGCTGAGTTGCTACAGCATGAGGGTCCAGCATCTGGAACACATCTTCCTTCACCCTGAATACATCAACCTCAGGCTCCTACCTCTATGTCTCCACTGGGTCATCAAACAAGGCATCCGACGCCACAACGGTGTCTGGAACTTCTACAGGATTAAGGAATTCCCAGTTCAACAAGACCTGGGGAGTGGAAATAGCACCTTCATCATCTTGCACACGATAGAGCTGCTAAACATCTTCAGATATATACGGTAGCTCTAGGACATAGATTTATATCATCTAAGGAGCATATACGCATTGTTGCTGATAAAAAACAAGCACTATTTCCAAGACACATAGCTCCTAGAGGATCTGCTAGAGATAGATGTTGATTCTTATTTTGATTCCCATTCTTCTCCATCCAGCAATCCTCCAAGAAATGAAGTCGAGGGCTCCTCTGACGTATTCAGGACAGGCAAGCAGATAGAGCATTTGTGATCCTTACTCGCCGCTAAAGGAACTCCTACTTTGCCTGTTGTCTCTGACTCCTTCATCAGCAACTTTAACTGTTCTGCATGCAGTTCTCTATCGTAAGAATAGGTCAACCAAATACTTTTACAACTAGCTTATTCTAACACTGCAGATGTCATCTATGAGAAAGATATTGTAGTAATACCCCTCGACGATCTAGGGGACCTAGTGAAGGTTGGATGGTGTTTATCTATGACGGTGGCATCAGCTTGCATCCCTATCTTACAAAAGAAGATTGGACAGCCATACATCGCCCATCTGATGTTGTTCAATAATTTATGCCTAGCTGATGAAATAGGAGCACACCAGTTGTTCCAGCTTGAAGTAAAAAAGTGTTTGTCGTGCATTATATTTCTTCCTATGTTGCATGACAATCACTGGACACTCCTCATGATATACACCCATGCCCGCGCTGGTTTCTTTTACAACAGTTCAGACGCCAATAGTGACTGGCCGACGGAGTGTGCATCTATGCTAGCAACATCTCTCAAATGACTGGCAAGAAAATACTATATCAAGTTGGCATCCTTGATACAGCCTTATCTCGAAGATCCGGCAGCAACCTGGCACGATCTCCAATTCTGCCACCGCATTCCACAACAGGTCCCCCTATCGAATGACTGTGGAGTTTACGTGCTACACTGGATATACAGCGTAGCAGCCCTGATGAAAGCACCACAGAAGCTCCATAACCTCGACTACCACAACCAATGAGGATAATATGTGATGGAGCTCTTATCTTCCAATGACGCACGCACCCACTGAACCCTCACTGATCTATGCCTACCCTTTCCTATTTATCTCACTACTCTAGGACAGAGTGTGGGGTAAGTTTGGGGGGTGCTCCATAGCATCAGTGAGGGAGGTACTCTAAAATTTTCTCATTATTTCCCTTTTCTCTCCCCACCATACTATGTGTATACATGTATATAAATGTTTGATAGAAAACAACACATACACAATATATACACAACTGCATGTTTCTCAAAAATTGTAAAAATTACTTTATCGTAAATATTTGGTACAACTTCTTCCAGCTTGTTCTCTCCTTACCTAAGGCGGTGGACATTTCTGCCATTTTCTCTTGAAAATTTAGCCTTAAACGACAAAGGATATAACTTTTCTAGGCCAACTTTGAAAAATAATCTCGTTCAGCTAAGAGACGTGCATGTGAAGGAAAAAGTTGCCCAAACAGCAAACTCCCTTTTCCCTACCCATCAAAATCCCAAAAAGAGAGGAAAGCCTTATGAGAGCGAATAAAAGCATGAGAGTTGTGCCCCAAAACACACACACACACACTTGTCTTCCCAGAAGTACCCATCTTTAGGCATGGTAGATCCGGGGCAGTGGTACGTAGGATGTGAAGCCACTGCTCTAAAGCCAACTAACTTGGACTGTAGGGACCACTTGCCCGCTAACGAACCCGTACCTGGATGGACCAATGGGAAGAAAGAAAAACCCAAAAATCCTTAAACCTTCCCAAAAACTCCACCTTCCACTTCTAAGACTCAAGCAGTTTGGTGTGAAAGCTAACTTCAAAATCATGCACCAAAGTCTCACAAATTTTGGGGAGAAATTTTTTGTTTAAACAAGGCAAGAAAACAAAGCCCATTGTTTGTGGTGAGATGTAATTTTCCTCAGGACATCCCAAAAATCCACTAAACCCCTTTTGTTCAAAGATTGTGCCTGGTTTTGAAAGGTATCACAAACAAAGTTTTAAAATAAGTATAGATTGATTAAGGACAATCAAAATGCTAAGTTTGGGGGAGTTGATAACACCCGTTTTATGTCTACTAGAGCTTATATTCTACTATCAAAATAGCCTCCAAACCTAACTTCCTCTTCGTTTTATCATATATATTGTAAAGAAACAATGCCCACTATGCCCCTGATAATATTTCCCATCTTTTGCAGAGTCTCTATTATCTTTCCACAAAAAGAGCATTAATGGGCCCTTCAGGCCGATCAACAATGAAGTACCCATCCCGGCCCAATAGCACGCGAGGCGACACACCCCCTTACCTGTCACGGTCGTTGCCCGATACAACAGCAACCCAACGCGAGTGTGTCGTGCGGGAACCTTGGCCACTGCAACTCTTTACCCAACAGGGTGCCTTACTCATCACAGTTCACCCAGTCGATGATGTCGATTACACGATATGGCTACCCCTCGATGCAGCAACCCGCCAAGATTCCTGTCAGGCATGACTGATGGCCCGACATGCTTGCCAGGTGACAGACGTATCGACCCCTTTGAAGCCACGTGAATGGTGCCAGATGGAGGACATGTAGCCCAATAAGAGCCACAACTCCCACCAGTCTGCTGCCTATGAATAGCAGCTACAAGCCTACGATGGTATCGGTCGAACCCTATGAGAGCTAACTCTTAGAGCACAGGATCTAGTGCGTCGAGTTCTAGATTTTGTCGAGCGATACTAGGTGAGCACACCCCAACCCAAGTGGGATGGGAGGAGTTCACTTAGAACCTGACATGATAGCAGCAAGCAGTGCGACATGACACTCAAGGCTACTTCAACATGTCGGGACCCTACCTGGGCTTCAACCCGACATGGCTCGCCCATCTATACCCGACACGGGGAACCCGAGAACCCTAAGATAATGCTAACCCAATATGTGTCTTAACCCGACACGGTACCCAACCTAATATGGTCTATACCCGTCACGACTGCATCCCGACATGACCATATCGGGTAGGGAGTCCTTTCTCGATATGCCTCTTACCCTTCACGGTTCACGACTCAACACGGTGAAGAGCCCGACACAGTCGTATCCTGATAGGGCTCCTACCCGGTACCGGGGTAATGTTATCTTAGGTTTCTACTTCTATGTATATCGATCTCCTAAATCAAGGAGACCGATACATATCTTCCCTTTTACATCACTTTACTTTCATTTTACTACTACATTGTAACTAAACCCTTTTATCTAGTTATGATTATTGGAATCTGTGGAGTTTATTTCATGTTGTTCTGTGTATGGTTCCTTTTTGTTGTTTGATTTCTTTATAGCATTTGAGCTCTAGTCTCTTCTGTATAGATCATGATTTTGACTAGCTATCGAATTGTGTTTCTCGATTTAACTCCTTTGAGAGAGGGATGTCATAAACTCTAGAACTTGGTCTAATTTAGGTGTATGAGAGTACCCAGAATCAGGGCTGCCCCGGCCTATCTTTCCACTCCAGTCTATACCTGGTACCCTTGCGAGAGGGAATTTAGTGCATGGCTAGTGGCACCTTCTTTGAGAAAAGAGGGCACAGGATGTATGCCGCTTCCGCTTATTACGATTAAGTTTTCTTCCTTCGTGTTGTATGCCGAGAACAATTTTATCTCCTTGTCTTTCCTTTATTTAAAAACCTCCATAAAAATTGCTAACCCCCCCCCCAATCTTAATCCTTCTGGTAACTCCCCTTAGAGATAGGTTTTAGTTTGATTCTTTATCATTCTTTCTCAAACTTTGTCCTTCGACTTTTTGATGAGCTTAGACAAGTAAAACTAGAGTTCTGAAGCGCTATTCTTCCAATCCCTGTGTTTGACCCCGAACTACTTCGACCCTATGTGAGTTGCATGAGTCTTAAACATTCAGGTATTATAAATCTTCTAAAGTCTGATGACCTAGACATGTCTCCATTTTTGGACCCACATTTAAGGCTTGTCAGTGATTAAAAAATAAAGTACCCTAATGATGCTATCAATGAATGGTGATATTAGTTTGATATTTGAGGGTGATTAATGAATATAGTGTTGATCTAACAAGCTATGGTGACTTAATGGTCACTAATGATGGTGGATCAGGTCTCAAAAACCTATGGTGAGTTAATCATATAGTTGTGGCATCAATTAAGCCTTAGACCAATGGTTTCTTCGATCACTTCATGCAATGGTTGGACCTATACTATAGTTGATGGTTTTAACATATGAACTTGACCCAATGGTCAAGATTTAATGTTTATTCCTCCAATAAAGTGAAATGATGGCGAATGTAATATGTTGGTCCTAATAATGTGATTTAGATGGTTTCCTTTATATGATCAAGTTAAGGAGCTTACTTGTTGACAATTGATGGATTGTTTTAAATGAACAGTCAATTTTGGGTTTTAACCTACTCTCAACAGAACCCTTATTATTGTTAATCAAAGGGTGTCTAGGGTTAAATGGTGACTTTTATAGATCACAACTCAATAACATTATATATGATTCATTCATGGTGTTTACATATGTAAACAACCAATGGTCTTACCTTTTAAACATCTGATGGTTCTGGATGACATAGTGGTATGGAGATATAGGTTGAAAGATGATGGAACAAATGGAGGGTTGCCCTTAATAAGGTAGTCTTACCTATTCACTCATATGAATAGAAGGGATGATAATCAAATTGTGTTGATATGTAACCCTAATGAGGTATAGCTTGTTATACCTAGCTTTAATATAACTAAATGATGGTAATTGGGTATGAATAGTCCTTGAATGACTAATAATGTAGCATCCAACTCACAAAAACATGATTAACTAATGCGGAAGCGTTCACTAAGCAATGGATTATCGAAAATCACTAAAAATTAAAACCTTTTTATCAAAAGATCCATCAAAGGAAAACTTTCTCACATAGAACCAAAGTAACACATTTACATTTTGGTTTAAAGGTACATGTTTTGTATCATCTCTTTCTGAGAATTACAAGCACCAACTGCTCTGGTAAACTAAACACAGGTAGTATAAAATCTCGAGGCACTGAGCCAAAATCTCAAAAGCACTAACTACTACTCCGAGGACCTGAGAGTACAGAGACGACACATAGGACTCTATATACATATATACAAGGCATAACAGCTAGTGTCTCCACCTGGGACTTCACTGCTGTCCCTGCTACTGCTGTTGTTGCTGTCCTTCACCTACTGAAGGATTCCTGTCTCCTCGTCTGCGTCCACCTAAAAATGTGGTTCCCACGGGGATGAGACAATTGTAAATTGCCCCAGCGAGAGATATAACTCTCCTCCATGAACATTATTATTGTAGTTTAATAAGATAAAACTGAACAGAGGAATCATAATTGTTTGATAGTAGTTAATTTAATGTCTAACAGATTAGAACATTATTTTTATCAAAATCATTGCAGCTATAACTTGATAGAGCAACATGTCACTTATCCATTAAGGAATATGAAGAACATGTATAGCATTTATTCATTGTAGAGTCATTACCACAGCATAAACTCTCTTTAGGCTTAGATCATATATCTAATGCATGGCATTGTCATTGTGGAGTCATGGCATGTAGCCATACTCTTTTCAAAAATTATTGGGATCTTAATCCCTCGTCTCAACAAGTACATTTCCATTTTCTAACAAGTTCATCATCATGATTATAGGTTATGGGTATTTCAACCCTTAACTCAACATAGAACACTTGTTACCACTTATTAGGTAACTTCATACCTTTAGGCTATCTGACCAAGGACATTATGAATCTTGCTACACAAAGTATTCCACATAGTTCGCAAAGCTCATATCACCTCTTATTACCCCTTAATAGGCAATAAGGCATATTATGGCTTATAAAGCCTATAAATAGTTTCAATATACAGAGCATCATAATCCATACCTGGCTATTCTCATCATCTCAATATTCCCGCATGATTAGTACTCATGATAACAATCATATATATCAGTACCATGCAATTCAAGGGTTTTCTTATTAATTTTATAACTCATCAATATGTATTTGAACTTCACATAGGATTACTCTGTGTTAAGACTTCACATAGCATCATCCGGTATTAGGGTTTCACATAGCATTACCCTATTTTAGGGTTTCACATAGCATTACCCTATTTTAGGGTTTCACATAGCATTACCCTATATTAGGGTTTCACATTAATAACCATATAGGTTCTCAAGATCATTTTATTAATGATCAAGTCCTATTTCCTTGCTTCACATAGCTAGGAATCAATATGGATAACATAAGTATTCTATCATACTTATTTATCTTCATCATTCATCATTAAATGAAGTATCAATCACAAAGTATGAGTTTCTCTCTCATCTTTACCAGAATATGATTGTATCATAGTTTATTGGTTTGGATTAACCTTTTCATAAGTCATGTTAGCCTACACTTATTAAAGTTCATTACATCTCAATGTAACAATTGGCATGACACATCTTATGGGTCACTCATCCAATTATATTGGACTTATAACACATCAAGGTATATTAGTATTGGGGTGTTGAATGTGATATCTATCATATCTTGATGTATCACTTCCCTCAACACCTTCATCTTACTTGAGTTCATCCACTTAGCTTGTATTAGGGTATTTCCCATCCTAATTCTTTATGTACCAGTTCATCTCATTCATCATGTAATGTGTTGGTCATGAGTCACTTATTTAGAATATACAACCATTACCAATGAAATGGACTCATCCTTGAGTCAGGAACTATTGGTGTAAGGATATTCATTATCAACCCCTCTAGGCATTACATTTGCCAATATATTAATCACTATTCCATTATTAGGAATAGGAATATCCATATTTATAATTTGAGGTGTCACATAGCATATTCCATACATTATATGGATTTCACATAGTATTGCTCTTCATTAGAGATTTACATAATCATCCTTCTATATCAGGGTTTCATCTAGTATTATGTGTAATTAAGATTTCACAATACATCACCCAGTGATAGGGCTACACATTGCATTAGTAGCACTACCCTATATTAGGGTTTCATGCACCTTTACCCCATTTTAGGGATTAAGGTTTACCATTCACATCCAAGTAAGGTTTCTCATACCTCATACCCAAATTAGGGTTAGGATGTACAATTCCCATTAAATTAGGGTTTCTTACATTGTTACACTAAGTTAGGGTTACATCATCACCCTATATTATGATTTCATTGAGCTTTTCCCTAAATTAGGGTTTCACATAACCTTACCCTAAATTAGGGTCAAGGTATATCAATCTTATCAATGAGGATTTCATGATCTCATTATTATGGATCAAACCCTGATTACATATTTATTCATAATGAGATAATTATGGCTTATTAAGCAAGACATCATCTCTCCCATTCTCTCTCCCTCTCATCCTTTCTAGGATGTTAAATACTCCAAGATTGATCTAGGTCAACTCTTCACTTGAGTACACATAGTTAGGGTTAACCTTCATGATCATCATTGGTCTACATCATTAATAATCAAATAGCTAATTGACCTTTGATCATATTAGATGTCCAAATGGTTTAACCAATTTGAATCTCAAAAGGTCTTGGTCACTTAGACCTAAAACGGTCTTGCTCACTTAGACCTCAAACGGTCTTGACCAGTTCGGTTCAAACAGCTTGAAAACCGTTTAGCAAAGTAGGTGCTTGAAACCGTTTAGACCAAACAACTTGAAACCGAATGACTTGAGTCTCCAAATGGTTTGAGACCGTTTGGACTCAAACGGTCTTAAGACCGTTTGGTCCAAACCCTCTCAAAACTAAATGGACCAAAAAGGGTCTTCAACATTTAAGACCATTTGAGTCCAAACCCTCTCAAAACTGAATGGACCAAAAAGGGTCTTCAACATTTAATTGATTCATGGTTCCAATGCATGAACCAACTATCAATTGGACCAATAATGTATACTTCAATTGAACCACTTAATCACCCTTCAATTGGACCTTCAATTAGGGTTTTGAACCCAATTGAACTAGGGTTGATAATCAAGAACCATCACTTAGGGTTTTGGAATCGAGGATCCATCAATGATTAACATTATGGAATCAATTCAATTGAAATCAGTGAACCATCATCATTACATGATATGACCTGACCTCAAACGGTCTTGAGGTCTTTTAGATAACCTCCAAACGGTCTTGAGACTGT
The DNA here is from genome assembly GCA_963693085.1 of Alisma plantago-aquatica. Taxonomy (NCBI): domain Eukaryota; kingdom Viridiplantae; phylum Streptophyta; class Magnoliopsida; order Alismatales; family Alismataceae; genus Alisma; species Alisma plantago-aquatica. The sequence goes on from OY856413.1 coordinate 785,783,805, forward strand.
TTGCCCAATCCATCATTGAAATCTATGGAAATCAATTAGGGTTTGCATCATTGAATCAATCATCACTTGAGCTATTGATTGTAATTCAATTTGATATCTTTGGGTCTTCAAATACTCAACCATACTCAACCCTAGACCTCCAAACGGTCTTGGTTGACCTCCAAACGGTCTTGAGACCATTTGGGTGATTCCCAAATGGTTTTGAAACCGTTTGGGTCAATCAACCAAAAACATAAACTTAATCAATTACAAAATCAGCACTTAGCCGATTAGGGTTTCTATTTGATAGTTTGTCCATAAGTTGAATCAATCATTTGGAGCCATTGGATCATCATCCAACATATACTTGGGTTCAGACCTCAAATGGTCAGCCCATCCAAACGGTCAACCCCTCTAAATAGTTTGGGGTGCTAGTCTCTAAACGGTTTGGAAACTATTTGATCTCCAAACGGTTTGGTGAAAATGTTTGGACCAAACCATTGAAACTGTTTGCCATAGATATTTGTAGAGGTGTGTGCTTATAATGATTTCATCATCATCAAGATCCAAACCCACGAAAACTTGTTGTGATTTCATGGTTATTGCATCAATCAACCAAGATAAATTTCGGAAATGAAGAAAGCATCAACAATTGATAAGGAATTGAATGCAATAATAATTTCAAGGGTTCAAGTTATAAAACCCACCTCCAATTGAGCTCCAAAGCTTCAAGCTCACGTCAACAATGGTGTATGAAACTACTTTCACTATCCCAAGGCTCGTCCTCAAGCTTTGAGTGAAAGGGAATGGTTAGAATTGAAGAGGGGATCGAGATATGAAGAATTCATGCATTGATTTTTGATTTCCACCATGGAATCAAGGTGAATGAAGGTCAAGAAGCTTACCAACAGTTTAGGGGTCGTCCTCCTATTTCTCCAAGCTCCTTTGGTCATTTCCAAGCAAGGGAAAGAAGTGGAAATGGAATAGCCTTTGTTTTGGCTTGTAAAGGGTCTTTTTATAAGAAATTCAAGGAGAGAGAAAATGCCTTGTACAAATTCATTTAATCCCAAAAATAGTACCACCTCTTCCCCCTCAACTCCTTGGATACGAGGCTATCTTGTTTGCCTCTTATTCCTCTCAATTATCCATGATTTAAAGAAAAGCAAATGAAGCACCTCAAATCATATTATACTAATATCCATAAGTGAGTGGATATTTCTTTTCCTTATAATAAGGTGAGTGAGTTATCCACTTCCCTTGGATATTTTCGTGGTATAGAAAAGGCAAAAAGGTGTTCACACTTGAGAAAATTCAACCATCTCATTTTTGGTTGATGGCCCTTCAATTATTTTATTTATTTATTGCATTAAATGGAAGTAAAGTTCCAATTATGCTTAAATCATGATTATTTTAATATCAAGATTCTCTCTCCTCCAAAATGATTCTAATCAGGCGCCCCTCTCATTTTATTGCCTCAACATTATGCCAAGATACATTAGGGACCTTATTTAATTGGTAATTTGCATATTGAACCCTGGGTTTTGGGTAAATTGCACATTACACCAAAACTAGGTTTTAATGCACAATATTGCTTTATCAGCTCTTTCTTGGTACTCAGGCTACCACAAGCCATACCTCTGCATCATATTCATTATCATGATGCCTCAACACATGAGGAACATCTTATCATGTAACATTTACAATTTAACCCCTTAACTTGGGTAATTTGCACTTTAGTCCAAATCAAGTAAAACATTATTTCAACATTATTCAAAAAGGACTAAAATAGAAATATAAGTTCATCTTGAGCCTTAATTACTTTCCACAAAATAATATTAAGCATATAATTACCTTTCTTAATCAAAACACCTAGGGTTAAAGCATAACCTAGGTCAGGGATGTTAGAAGTTATAAACCCCTAACAAGGAGTTCGTCCCCAAAATCCCAGGAAAAATGAGGGACAAATTTATTCATTTATCATACCCTCAAGTCTCCACGTAACTTCTTAATGTCATGTAGATACCATAGATCTGTAATCCACACAAAGTTTCTTTCACTAATTCAACCTTATCAATATTTTATGTTTATGCAGAGCATAAACCCCTAACATATGATGTCCATATTATTTGAAAGGAAGAAGTATAAAAGAACATATTCCTGTCATCACCCAAGAGTGTTTATCACAAAAGAAACATATATATTTAACAGAGATAATCCACTCAGCAATCCTTTATTTGTTTGGGAAACTTCACTTAGCAAACTCTATGTAATTGGGAATGTTCACTTAGCTATTCCTATTTAATTGGGAAAATTCATTTAGAAGTTCTTATTTAATTGGGAATGTTCACTTAACTATTCCTTTTTAGTTGGGAATGTTCACTTAGCTCTTCCTTATTAGTTGGGAATGTTCACTTAGCTTTTCCTTATTAGTTGGGAATGTTCACTTAGCTTTTCCTACTTAATTGGGAATGTTCACTTAGCTTTTCCTATTTAATTGGGAATGTTCACTTAGCTCTTCCTTATTAGTTGGGAATGTTCACTTAGCTTTTCCTATTTAATTGGGAATGTTCACTTAGCTTTTCCTTATTAGTTGGGAATGTTCACTTAGCTTTTCCTAATAAGTTGGGAATGTTCACTTAGCTTTTCCTTATTAGTTGGGAATGTTCACTTAGCTTTTCCTACTTAATTGGGAATGTTCACTTAGCTCTTCCTTATTAGTTGGGAATGTTCACTTAGCTTTTCCTATTTAATTGGGAATGTTCACTTCGCTTTTCCTTATTAGTTGGGAATGTTCACTTAGCTTTTCCTAATTAGTTGGGAATGTTCATTTAGCTTTTCCTTATTAGTTGGTAATGTTCACTTAGCTTTTCCGACTTAATTGGGAATGTTCACTTAGCTTTTCATATTTAATTGGCTATGTTCATTTAGCTCTTCCTTATTAATTTCATTATACTCACTAGATTGTTTCAGAATGACTACTTGATCAGAGTAATCAAAAATATAACAATCTAAGAGTTTCATACTTGCCTTACCTTCAATAATCATATACCTGGCTAGGGTATACAAGTATTGAGATTAGGTAGTATGCACTTTATTTACTATCATGTTCCTCACTTTTCATATCATTATACACACATGATTTTTCATTTCTAAATTTTTCTTCTGACATTACTTCTATATCTCATCTTTTATCACACAGCTAAGAGAGATTATAAAGCATTTTAGGGAATATTGAGTAAAATGTAAATTCTCATCTCCCTCATATCCTGATAGGACTAGTCAGGGAAAACTCAAAACAACTACTTTCTTATTTTTAACACATAGAATCATGAAATGAAATATTAAAACGACACTATTTCATCTGACCTGCCTGGGACGTCTGTCCACATCCTCTATTATTACTAGAAAACTGCCTCCTTTATGAGCCTTGTTGACTCTGCCCCTGGGGTTGAATCATCATCAAATTCCCGTATGGAGAATCCTTTGCTAGATGTCTCGGTTGTCTACATTGGTAATAGATCCTGGGTGCAATATAGGGTCTATGAGACCCAGTCACCGATGTTGATGCTATGTCGAAGGCTCTACTTGGAACATTACTACGATCCCTACCCCTACTTGACGTCCATTGCGTCTGGGTATGGAATCTCGATGGTGCTGCCGATGCAGAAAATCTCAGCTTCTTAAAACTTTCGGATCTTTGTCCTTGAGACTGAGTGTACACCCTCTTGCCACTAGTCTATTGTTTCTCACTTTTATACCTACCTATCCTCCTTACCGAATCCACAAAGGTGGCAAACCTTTCCCTGTTCTCTAAAGCAAACACAGGAGTGGTCAATTCAGTGTTCAATCCCTTCTCAAAATGTTGAATTCTTTCCTCATCATTAACTGCCATTTGCAGACAAAACCGCAACAGCTCCATGAACTTAGCTTCATACTCACTAATGTTCATATTTCCTTGTTTGATCCTCTCAAATTGAGAGATCTTCTCGTCTAGATACATTTTAGAGAAGTATCTACTAACGAATTCCCGTCGGAATACCTCCCATCCAATTTCTTCACCTGGTCTCTTATCTTCCTCTATCATCCACCAATGACCAGCACTCCCTTTTAGGAGGTACACAACATGTCTTACCTTTTCAGCTTCAGGAATATGAAGGATCCTGAAAGCCTTTTCCAGCTCTGTCAGCCACAAATAAGCATCTGGTGGATCAGATGTACCAACATAATCTATAGCTCCAACCCGGCAAAGTCTCTCAAAAGTCTTGCCTGCTCCATAACCCTCATGGTGAGATGGTGCCCTAGGTGCAGGTGGTGGCATCCTGTCTACCATATGTGTCATGGTTGTCAGGAATTTCTCAAATAGAGCATGGAGGGATGGGTTTTCTATCACAGTTGGGTCAATCTGGGGCTGTTCAGGTACAGGCCCTTCCCTATTTTGATCTTTTGCACCTCCTCCTGGTGCAGCAGCACTACTCTTAGCAGCATGTTCTTCATGTGGTCTAGACATCTTCAAGTTCTTCTTATCCTATGTGAGCAGAAGATACTATCAGATAAACTAGAAGACACTTAGAACAGACTCAACAACCTTAGTCCTATGTCTCTGTAAACTCAGCGAACCTAGAGCTCTGATACCACTAAATTGTAGCATCAAACTCACAAAAACATGATTAACTAATACGGAAACGTTCACTAAGCAACGGATTATCAAAATTCACTAAAAATTAAAACCTTTTTATCAAAAGATCCATCAAAGGAAAATTTCTCACATAGAACCAAAGTAACACATTTACATTCTAGTTTAAAGGTACATGTCCTGTATCATCTCTTTCTAAGAATTACAAGCATCAATTGCTCTGGTAAACTAAACACATGCAGTATAAAATCTCGAGGCACTGAGCCAAAATCTCGAAAGCACTAACTACTACTCCGAGGACCTGAGAGTAGAGAGACGACACATAGGACTATATATACATCTATATAAGGCATAACAGCCAGTGTCTCCACCTAAGACTTCACTGTTGTCCCTGCTGCTAGTGTTTTCCTTCACCTACTGAAGGATTCCTGCCTCCTCATCGGCGTCCACCTAAAAATGTGGTTCCCACGGGGGTGAGACAATTGTAAATTGCCCCAGTGAGAGATATAACTCTCTGCCAAGAACATTATTATTGCAGTTTAATAAGATAAAACTGAACAGAGGAATCATAATAGTTTAATAGTAGTTAATTCAATGTCTAACAGATTAGAACATTATTTTTATCAATAGCATTGCATCTATAACTTAATAGAGCAACATGTCACTTATCCATTAAGGAATATGAAGAACATGTATAACATTTATTCATTGTAGAGTCATTACCATAGCATAAACTCTATTCAGGCTTAGATCATATATCTAATGTCTGGCATTGTCATTGTGGAGTCATGGCCTGTAGCCATACTCTTTTCACACGGTATTGGGATCTTAATCCCTCATCTCATCAAGTACATTTCCATTTTCTAACAAGTTCATCATCATGATTATAGGTTATGGGTATTTGAACCCTTAACTCATCATAGAACACTTGTTACCACTTATTTGGTAACTTCAAACCTTCATTTTATCTGACCAAGGACATTATGAATCTTGCTACACAAAGTATTCCACATAGTTCACAAAGCTCATATCACCTCTTATTACCCCTTAATAGGAAATAAGGCATATTATGGCTTATAAAGCCCATAAAAAGTTTCAATATACAGAGCATCATAATCCATACATGGCTATGCTCATCATCTCAATATTCATGCATGATTAATACTCATGATAACAATCATATATCAGTACCATGCAATTCATGGGTTCTCTTATTAATTTTGTAACTCATCAATATGTATTTGAACTTCACATAGGATTACTCTGTGTTAAGATTTCACATAGCATCATCATGTATTAGGGTTTCACATATCATTACCCTATTTTAGGGTTTCACATAGCATTACCCTATTTTAGGGTTTCACATAGAATTACCCTGTATTAGGGTTTCACATTAATAACCATATAGGTTCTCAAGATCATTTTATTAATGATCAAGTCCTATTTCATTGCTTCACATAGCTAGGAATCAATATGGATAACATAAGTATTCTATCATACTTATTATTTCATCATTCATCATTAAATGAAGTATCAATCACAAAGTATGAGTTTCTCTCTCATCTTTACCAGAATATGATTGGATCATAGTTTATTAGTTTGGATTAACCTTTTCATAAGGCATGTTAGCCTACACTTATTAAAGTTCATTACATCTCAATGTAACAATTGACATGACACATCTTATGGGTCACCCATCAAATTATATTGGACTTATAACACATCAAGGTATATTAATATTGGGGTGTTGGATGTGATATCTATCATATCTTGATGTATCACTTCCCTCAACACCTTCATCTTACTTGAGTTCATCCACTTAGCTTGTATTAGGGTATTTCCCATCCTAATACTTTATGTACCAATTCATCTCATTCATCATGTAATGTGTTGGTCATGAGTCACTTATTTAGAATATACAATCATTACCAATGAAATGGACTCATCCTTGAGTCAGGAACTATTGGTGTAAGGATATTCATTATCAACCCCTCTAGGCATTACATTTGTCAATATATTAATCACTATTCCATTATTAGGAATAGGATTCTCCATATTTATAATTTGAGGTTTCACATAGAATTTTCCATACATTATATGGATTTCACATAGTATTGCTCTTCATTAGAGATTCACATAATCATCCTTCTATATCAGGGTTTCATCTAGTATTATGTGAAATTAAGATTTCACAATACATCACCCAGTGATAGGGCCTCACATAGCATTAGTAGCACTACCCTATATTAGGGTTTCATGCACCTTCACCCCATTTTAGGGATTAAGGTCTACCATTCACATCCAAGTAAGGTTTCTCATACCTCATACCCAAATTAGGGTTAGGATGTAAAATTCCCATTAAATTAGGGTTTCTTACATTGTTACACTAAGTTAGGGTTACATCATCACCCTAAATTATGAATTCACTGAGCTTTGCCCTAAATTAGGGTTTCACATAACCTTACCCTAAATTAGGGTCAAGGTACATCAATCTTATCAATGAAGATTTCATGATCTCATTATTATGGATCAAACCATGATTACATATTTATTCATAATGAGAGAATTAGGGCTTATTAAGTAATACATCATCTCTCCCATTCTCTCTCCCTCTCATCCTTTCAAGGATTTTAAATACTCCAAGATTGATCTAGGTCAACTCTTCACTTGAGTACACATAGTTAGGGCTAACCTTCATGATCATCATTGGTCTACATCATTAATAATCAAATAGCGAATTGACCTTTGATCATATTAGATTTCCAAATGGTTTAACCAATTTGAATCTCAAAAGGTCTTGGTCACTTAGACCTCAAACGGTCTTGGTCACTTAGACCTCAAACGGTCTTAACCAATTAGGTTCAAACGGTTTGAAAACTGTTTCGCAAAGTAGGTGCTTGAAACCATTTAGACCAAACAACTTGAAACTGAATGACTTTAGTCTCCAAATAGTTTGAGACCGTTTGGACTCAAACGATCTTGAGACCATTTGGTCCCAAACGGTCTTGATACCATTTGGTCCCAAACGGTCTTGAGACTGTTTGGTCCAAACCCTCTCAAAACCGAATGGACCAACAAGGGTCTTCAACATTTAATCGATTCAAGGTTCCAATCCATGAAACAACTATCAATTGGATGACTAATTTATTCTTCAATTGAACCACTTAATCACCCTTCAATTGGACCTTCAATTAGGGTTTTGAACCCAATTGAACTAGGGTTGATAATCAAGAACCATCACTTAGGGTTTTGGAATCGAGGATCCATCAATGATTAACATTGTGGAACCAATTCAATTGAAATCAGTGAACCATCATCATTACATGATATGACCTGACCTCAAAAAGTCTTGAGGTCATTTGGATGACCTCCAAATGGTCTTGAGACCGTTTGCCCAATCCATCATTGAAATCTATGGAAATCAATTAGGGTTTGCATCATTGAATCAATCATCACTTGAGCTATTGATTGTAATTCAATTTGATATCTTTGGGTCTTCAAATACTCAACCATACTCAACACTAGACCTCCAAACGGTCTTGGTTGACCTCCAAAAGGTCTTGAGACCGTTTGGGTGATTCCCAAATGGTTTTGAAACTGGGTCAATCAACCTAAAACATAAACTTAATCAATTGCAAAATCAGCACTTAGCTGATTAGGGTTTCTATTTGATAGTTTGTCCATAAGTTGAATCAATCATTTGGAGCCATTGTATCATCATCCAACACATACTAGGGTTTAGACCTCAAACGGTCAACCCATCCAAATGGTCAACCCCTCTAAACGGTTTGGGGTGGAAGTCTCCAAACGGTTTGGAAACTGTTTGGTCTCCAAACGGTTTCATGAAATCGTTTGGGCCAAACCATTGAAACTGTTTGCCATAGATATTTGTAGAGGTGTGTTCTTATGATGATGTCATCATCATAAATCTCCAAACCCATGAAAACTTTCTGTGATTTCATGGTTATTGCATCAATCAACCAAGATAAATTTCAAAAATGAAGAAAATATCAATAATTGATAAGGAATTGAATGCAATAATAATTTCAAGGGTTCAAGTTATAAAACCCGCCTCCAATTGAGCTCGAAAGCTTCAATCTCACGTCAACAATGGTGGATGCAACTCCTTTCACTATCTCAAGGCTTGTCCTCAAGCTTTGAGTGGAAAGGAATGGTTAGAATTGAAGAGGGGATCGAGATATGAAGAATTCATGCACTGATTTTCGATTTCCACCATGGAATCAAGGTGAATGAAGGTCAAGAAGATTAACAACAGGTTGGGGGTCGTCCTACTGTTGCTCCAAGATTCTTTGGTCGTTTTCCAAGCAAGGTAAAGAAGTGGAAACGGAAAAGCCTTTGTTTTGGCTTGTAAAGGGTCTTTTTATAAGAAATTCAAGGAGAGAGAAAATGCCTTATACAAGTTCATTTAATCCCAAAAATAGTGCCACCTCTTCCCCCTCAACTCCTTAGATCCGAGGCTATATTTTTTGTCTCTTATTCCTCTCAATTATCCATGATTTAAAGAAAAGCAAATTAAGCATGTCAAATCATATTATACTAATATCCATAAGTGAGTGGATATTTCTTTTCCTTATAATAAGGTGAGTGATTTATCCACTTCCCTTGGATATTTTCGTGGTCTAGCAAAGGCACAAAGGTGTTCACATTTGAGAAAATTCAACCATCTCATTTTTGGTTGAAGTCCCTTCAATTATTTTATTTATTTATTGCATTAAATGGAAGTAAAGTTCCAATTATGCTTAAATCTTGATTATTTTAATATCAAGATTCTCTCTCCTCCAAAATGATTCTAACGAGGCGCCCCTCTCATTTTGTTGCCCCAAAATGATGCCAAGATACATTAGGGACCTTATTGAATTGGTAATTTTCATATTGAACCCTGGGTTTTGGGTAAATTGCACATTACACCAAAACTAGGTTTTAATGCACAATATTGCATTATCATCTCTTTCTTGGTACTCAGGCTACCACAAGCCATACCTCTACATCATATTCATTCTCATGATGCCTCAACACATGAGGAACATCTTATAATGTAACATTTACAATTTAACCCCTTAACTTGGGTAATTTGCACTTTAGTCCAAATCAAGTAAAACATTATTTCAACATTATTCAAAAAGGACTAAAATTGAAATATAAGTTCCTCTTGAGCGTTAATTACTTTTCACAAAATAAGATTAAGCATATAATTATCTTTCTTAATCAAAAAACCTAGGGTTAAAGCATAACCCAGGTCAGGGATGTTACATATTATATCATATTGATTTACTTGTATACATCCTATTAGTTTATACATGTATCAATGTAGTACTACATATCAAACGATGGATGTAAGATGAGCATATTGCTTTATTGTAATCTTGATTGTCATGGCTCAATTAATAATGAAAGATTATATATGTGATGAGTTACATTTTATACTTCACATAGATTACTAAGAATTATGATAACCATGTTTCAACAAAAACTAGATACACAAATACATATTTATACAATAGATGGTAATTATAAATACAAATATAATTTTGGAATGCATCTAACTGTATTGTCTTCTTATGAATTAAATGGTAAAAAAGATACTAATGTGTAAAAGGATATACCTTTATAAACATATATAAATGACATGTTAGTTGGATCAAAGCATGTGTATATTAGTAAACATAATAGATATTCATGTGGAATATACTTACACCAATATACATGGTAAGCATGATATTAGGAATAATATGGATTCACATTATAGATAAGAAAATGACATCATTAAACCTAAATTAGAAGAAAATATATTGTTATTATCCACATATATATGAGTTACATAGACTTTCATGACTAAAGATGGATAACTAGAATTAAGATAGATATATATAAAGCATCACATATTCTATCAACAAAGATTAAAATCATAAACCCTAACATGACATTAAATTATCGAAATTGGGTAAGAATAATATAAAAATATAATAGGAATGGATATGTTCACTTTGACTTGGCTAACATACATAATGTGTTTATTGGATGAAATGTTGACTTTGTGGACTAAAGTATTATTCAATTTAACCTTCATGTGTGAAAAGAGGTATGTGCATCTAACACCTTAGTTGGGAAATTTTATGCCTTAACCTACTCTTTCCCTAATGAGGCTTAATTGAACCTAATTCTCTATTCTTGCAACCTAATGTTCTTGTGCCTCAAATCATATTATTGTTTCATATTGTTTGGGTCTTATACCCCACGGCCATGCTTATTGGATAGTTTGATTACTCTTGCCATTATTACTTTTCTAGTATGTAGATTTATGTTCTATTTAATTTAAAGTAGTGGTACTTATATACAACCACCCACAGAGGGCATGTATTTCATCACCCTGGGGAATGCTTTATTCTCCCCATATTATTGTGTAGGTGACTGGGAATGTCTTATTCTCCCCTCACCTATAGGTTAGTGGTCCAGTAAGTGCCTCTACCCTACTTAGTTAGGTAGACATAATTATCTTACATGCAAATCCTTTTTGATATATTTGTTAATGGCAAGCTTCTTGTATATATAGCCTCATTCTCTTGTTATCTTGATCGTATGATGAACTCTAGCCTGTTTTTACTTGCTTTACTTATCTTGTTATCCTAGACTGGTTTTGTGACACATACTTTCTGTTTCCTTTTCCTTTACTGGGTGCCTTCCCAACCACCCAGGTGTTGAGAAAGATGATGGATTAGATAAGGAGAACTTCACTTTTGGCTTGGACCTAACTCTTGGAGGTTTTGTTTTGGAGACAAGATTGTAGTAGTATAGACTTCCCTCTACATAGATCCTTTCTTTGTATAAAGCATTTACACCCATATTGGGGAAATTTTTATGTACGCTTTATTGAAATTGAATATAGTTAAAATTTTAAACTTCTACTGCTATACAATTGGATTTTTCTTACCATTATTATTAGTAAAGAGGTGGTGATTTCACTTCTTTACAGTAACTAAGAGAGTCCAAGCAAGTCCTACCCGACTAGGGACGAATAGCTATGAATGAGAACAACTGAGGATCATTGTTGTGGGAGAGCGCGTGGTGACCAGTACACCAATGACAGAGACAACTCCTTCCTCTGCATTCTAGTAGGACAAGTGGAGTTCTAGTTGGCTCATGTGGACTTCACTAGGGGTGAAGTGGTCTTTCCTAATCGCTAAGGAGGAGGACATCAGTCTGCAGTCCGTAATAAGAGGGGCTACTACAGACGGTGGCGTTTGAGTTTGTTGTCTTTGGAGGAGAAGTCAGATGAGTCCCAGTACAACCATGAGTTGCACACACACCTTCCAAGATAGAGTAGTTGTGGGCTCTGATCTCCAAACCATGACATAAACACGATTAAAACTTAGCAGAAGCGAATCAGTAATCAGCGGAAGACAAAAATCACGGGAAATTAAAACTTTTCGAGATAAGAACTTGGATCCATAAGAACTTATTTCATAAAGAGAGATAAACTTTTTACATCTCAGGATAATTACTTCTTGAGTAATTATATACATCAAGATACAAAATCTCAAGATCACTAAACAAAAGACTCCAAGACCTGAGAGTACAGAGGGCACATAGGACTGACTCTAACTACACCACATGGCAGGACAATCTCCACCTGAGATCACTGATGCCCCTGGTGCTGCTGCTGCGGAGACTGATCACCTGTAGGCTGGTTCCTTCGTCTCCGACGTCCACCTAAAAAGTTGAAGTCTACGGGGTGAGAGAATTATACATAATTGTCCCAGCGAGAGTTATAACTCTTCGCCAGAAGCTTTATTATAACATCAAAGAATATCTTAAGTAGTAAAGCCTTCAAAGTATTCTATAACAGTTGCAGGTATAACCAGATCTCTACAATTTAGGAGATATGGAGAATATAAACACTATTGCAATGTAACATCAATCAACTAACTTGGAGTCATCTCTAACAAGTTATACTACATGGTTGATTATGTTTTACAAACAACATTATGCCATGTGGAGATGAGGCATACCACTCATACTCCAACTGATCGCTGAGAAGTCACATCAGTATCATACATAGGTCATTAAGAGAGCCGGATTCTCATGACCTTCACCTTCCTCAGTCAGTAAGAGGATCATTTGTAGGACATCTCGTGACCCTACTACTATATCTCACCAGGGTAAACTGGTCCTTCGCTATTCTAGAGTCACAGTGGAGTTCTGTACTCTCTTCGTCATCAGGAGGTTTCATATTTACCTACCACTGATACGGATATCTGTGCTTTCTTCGTCATCAGGAGGTTTCATGTTTACCTACCACTGATACGGTATGGAATTATAGTGAAGGATGGATGGATTACACATCTACATCACTTTCCTACACTAGGATGTAAGGTTCTACACATCCATGTACCCCACATACTCAAAAGTATGTGCTCCAGGAGTTCCTTGAGGAAAACTTGTTTCACCATCACTTAATCTCTGACAATGATGGATCTATGATCAGGGCTCTACATTATACTTGATTAGTTAGGTACATTCAGTATTCTTTAACATCATACATTGTTCTCCAAACAATAACAGTAGCATAGCAGCTATAAAAGAAGAATACTAAATGTAACAGGCCTAACTCATATCAATCATCATTTCTCATTATCCTCATCACAAGTCATCTCCTTGATGGCATTCGTGGCTCTCACAGCCCATTATCAGCATAGGATGCCACTGACAAGGCATCATATTACCTTACTTATTCATAAGGCTAACAACATGCCTTTAATGAATATAACATCAACATCCATACCTGGATATGATTACCTTTATATCAGAATCTGCATGGTTAATACAACTGATAAAGGTAATACAAAAATAAGGAATATACTTCCTACTCATGTTATAAGAGTTAAATCTCTAATTCACATCAAATAGAGTTTAATACTCAAAAGCATGCCATTACCCTTGAATTAGGGTTTACTATTCACATTACATGTCATCGCCCTTGAATTAGGGTTTACTATTCACATTAAGGTGAATTGAACTCATAACATCATCATGTATGAGTAACATCTTCATTGATGCTCTTAGATTAGTTAAAGTTTCATCATTTATCATAATTATGGTTTCTATGATCTCACACAGGTGGATCATACCCTAATTATGCTCATTCCTGTGCATTGGAGATGCTTTAATTGAGTTTTCACCTGAAAAGGGTACTTTCTCTCTCTAGAAGTACTTTCTCTCTCTAGAAGTACTTTCTCTCTCATCATAAAGTTAGGTGATGTCAACATCACTCTAAATCAGGTTGGATTAAGTCATCATAGGCTAACATAGCCCAAAACATCACCATCGTATGATTAGGGTTTGATTTGATCAAGGTATTTACTTAATTTACCCTTCAGGGGTATTTTGGTAATTCACCCCATTGATCATCATCATGGTCAAAACCTTAGTCAATTAGCCACTTAATATCCTAGGTTATCATTAGGGTTTGATTAAGGCAACATTGAACCATTTATATCATCAATTGATTGAATGAAGTCAACCTTGAATTACATTGATTGATCTCAACCATCAATCTCCAATTGGTTTGAGATCGTTTGAAAGTGTTGACCATTTAGCTAATTTGACTTTCCAAGACCGCGAGCCCTCCTCTAACTCCAAGACCGCGAGCCTCCTTAAACTCCAAGACCGCGAGCCTCTTCAATTGGTTCAAGACTGCGAAGCTCAAATTGATGTTAAGACCGCGAGGGTCAAATTGATGTCAAGACCGCGAGCCCTCCTTTGACCTCAGGACCGCGAGGCCCCTCGTGGTCTTGAGACCGTGAGCCCCCTCTTGGTCTTCAGACCATGAGCCCCCTCACGGCCTTGAGACCGCGAGCCCTCTCACGGTCTTGAGACCGCGAGGCTCACATGGTCTCAGCCGCTTGGAACTTCAACAAGATTCAATGGTTACAACCTATAATGTCAACCGATGTTGAAGCCCTCAAAAGGTCAAAACCATGATGACCACTTATGAATTGGGTCAATTAAGATTATGATTAACCAATTGGTCATTCAATTGACCCTCAGTTGTTGACCAATTAGGATTGAAATCGATTCAATTAGGGTCTATCAATGTTCACCCATCAACACTCAACAATGTGACTCAACACAAGGTTGAACCCTTCAATTGAGCTCCAATTGGGCCCACACTTGGCCCAAACGGTCTTGAGGTCATGTGGGTGGACCCCACATGGTCTTGAGACCGTTTTCCCAAGATTTCATCAAAGTCTAAGGTGATTTGATAGGGGTTGAACCATGATTGAACCACAAAACAGAATTTTTATTAAATTGATAAGTTATTTGCAATTAGGTCCTCAATTGGTTAAATTACTTAACCCTAGACCTTCAAACGGTCTTGGGTGATTCTCCTCTCGGTCTTGAGACCGTTTGGATGAGTTCCAAATGGTCTTGAGACCGTTTGCCCATCCAATTTTGGATTCTAGTGAAATTTCTTCAAGGTTGGATCAATTGAGTTGAGGGTTATATCTATATTTAATTGCAATGTAATTTGGTGTAAATGTACCCTCAATTGGTCAACTATTCTTGACCTCAGACCTCCAAACGGTCATGGTTGATTTCCCTCGCGGTCTTGAGACCATTTGGGTGACCCCTAAACGGTCTTGAGACCGTTTAGGTCAATCAACCCTAAAAACCCTAATTAGGTCACCATAATTTCAGTATTGATTTCATCTAGGGTTAGCCCTAGTATTCACCCTTCAACTCTTAGCCCGTTTGGAATTAGACCATCAAACTTGGTGAGTTGTTAATTAACATTATTTGGAACAGTAATCTCATACGGTCAACGCCTGGTCAACGACCTTACACGGTCTTGAGACCGTTTTCCCAAAAAGGCAATTTCAGACCGTTTGAGAATCAGGAGTAAATTCATTTAACGTTGTTACTTAAAAAGGTCATATCTCCCGATTCCTTTGGAGTTAGCCTCCCAAATTTTTAGGGTAATTAACCAATATAATTAGGAACAGAGTTCTTATACGGTCCACGCTCGGTCAACGGGGTAAAACGGTCTTGAAGACCGTTTTCCCTGTCTCGGTCTCAAGACCGTTTGCTCACCTCGCGGTCTTGAGACCGAGAGAGCAAACTGGTGAGACCGTTTAAGAAAGTGAAAAGCGGTGGGTTTTTCTTGGAAATCACGCCTTCATCTCCTAGCTCAAGAACAGTACGGATATCCCATGGATTTTCTTGCAAAAATAGCAGGGAAAGTAGGGAAACATGAAGAACTATCATCTAACCGCATATAACAGATGTATATAGTAAAGCATGGGTTTAGAGTTATAAAACCCGCCTAAAGCTTGCTCCTTGAGCTCCAAGCTCTAATGGCGTCCTTGACTTCCCACAGGTTGGACAAGGTGAAAACTCCAAGGAAAGACGAAAAGAGATGGCTAGAAAGATAGGGTTTCGAGAGTTAGCCACCAAATTGACCTTGAATTCGAGTTCTAACCATGGAATTAGGCAAAAGAAGGGTCCCAAACCTACCTTGTTTCCCTTGGTCATCCTCCTTAGCTCCAAGGAAGTCCTTGGTCGTCTTTGGTGAAATGGAACAGTGAAGGGAACGAAGGGCAAGTTCCCTTGCTTAGAGAAGTTGAGGGTATATATACTAGGGGTAGGATTTTCAACATTAGTTCATAAGTTGTCCATAATTCCAACTAGGTCCCTCCTTCTTTACTTGATCGCCCCTTCCTATTTATTTTAAGGACAAACCTTCTCTTAAGGTCTTAGAAAAAGAAGTCAAAGGAGAGCAATCTAATAATAAGGTACGTACATAAAGAACTATTGCACATATACCCTGATTATTCAATCACAAGGTATATTTCATAATTTGATAATTCAATTGAGGTGACTCCCTCATCATTTCTCCTCTTAATGATGGCAAGAGTCTAAAAAGATACATTACATGACATATTTCACAATTTGCATCCCTTAATTTGGGTAATTTGCATTTTACCCCAAATTAGGGTTTCAAGCACCGGGATTGCTTCCACAGCTGCACCTTGGTGCCCTAGCTTGGGAAATCCCTCAAACTTTGCCAAAAAGATTCTCATGATGTCTCAACATCAGAGGAACATCTCATCATGTGCAAATTGCAAGCTAACCCTTTTAACTGGGTAAATTGCACATAGGTCCATGTATATCAAAACAATGCTACAATCTTTAAATAAAAAGGAGCAAATACTGAAGTATATGTTTCTGAGAAACTTAATTACATGCTCAGAGATAATCACAAAGATTTAATTACATATTTAGGTAAAACACCTAGGGTTAACTCATAACCCCGGTCAGGGATGTTACAAATTATCCACCCCTTACAAGGATTTCGTCCCCGGAATCGATAAAACATACTAATAGAAAAGGGCAGGATACTTCTTTCTCATCTCACCCCCTAACTCCCAAGTGGCTTCTTCAATACCACGATGGTTCCAGAGGACTTTCACAAGACTTATATCTTTCTTCTTTAACTTTTTAATTCGTTTATCAAGGATTGACACTGGTCCCTCCTCATAGGATATGTCATCATTCAATTCTACCTCCATAGGTTGTAGAACTGACTCGGTGTCTGGGTGACATTTCTTCAACATAGAAATGTGAAACACAGGATGTAACCGCTATAACTCAGGTGGTAGCTCTAGTCTATATGCTACCTTTCCAATCCGTTCGATGATTGGATAAGGCCCCTTATATCTAGGAGCTAACTTCCCTTTCCTTCCAAAACGAAGGACCCCTTTCCAAGGTGAGACCTTGAGATACACTCTGTATCCAACCTGGAACTCTAAGGGTCTACGACGTTTGTCAGCATAAGATTTCTGCCTATCCTGAGCAGTCTTAATCTTTTGTTGTATTACTTTAATCTTTTCTGTGGTCTGCTGCACAAGGTCAGGACCTAACAACTGATGTTCACCAGTCTCAAACCAACACAAAGGTGATCTACAACATCTACCATACAAGGCTTCATAAGGTGCCATATCAATACTATGCTGATAGCTATTGTTATAGGCAAACTCTATCAAGCTTAGGTGTAGATCCCAACTTCTGATGAAATGGAGAACACATGCTCGCAACAGGTCTTCTAAGGTTTGTATGGTCCTTTCCGAATGTTCATCAGTCTTTGGATGAAAGGCCGTACTAAACCTCAGCTTAGTGCCTAAGGCTCTGTGCAACTGTTCCCAAAAATGACTTGTAAACTGAGGACCTCTGTCAGAAACTATTGTGACAGGAACTCCGTGCAAACGCACTATCTCTTGAACATACAACTCTGATAACCTTTCAGCAGAATAGGTTGTTTTGACAGGTAAGAAATGTGTTGTCTTAGTCAACCTATCAACAATTACCCAAATGGAATCATGTCCTTTACTTGTCCTGGGTAGGCCAACAACAAAGTCCATGGTCACATGGTCCCACTTCCACTGTGGTATGGGTAAAGGTTGCATTGTCCCTGCAGGCTTCTGGTGTTCAGCTTTAACTTGCTGACACACGGGACACCTCAGAACAAACTCTGCAACGTCCTTCTTCATCCCAGGCCACCAATACAGATCTTTCAAATCCCAATACATCTTGGTGCTCCCTGGATGCATAGCATACATGGAAGAATGGGCCTCTTCCAGGACTAACTTTCTTAAGTTGTCCACATCCGGCACTATCATTCTCCCATTATAACAAGCTACTTGGTCCTCTGAGTCATGAAAACCATCTTGCTTCTCATTTTCATACTCAGATCTAATCTGCTGAACTGCATCAGCACCTAGCTGTGCTTCTTTAATCTGCTCCCTTAGGGTAGGTTTAATATGCATCTCAGCCAACAATCCAGCTAACAATGACACCTTCAACTGTACATTGTCTTGCCTTAAAGAGATAAGCATATCTCTCCTAGAGCATACTAAAGAGTTTAGTTGTGCTCTATTCATGGTTGATGTTGCTGATTTCCTACTCAAGGCATCTGCAACAACATTGGCCTTGCCTGGATGGTAATCAATTGTACAGTCGTAGTCCTTGATTAACTCCATCCAGCGACGTTGCCTCATGATGAGCTCATGCTGAGAGAAGATATACTTAAGGTTTTTGTGGTCTGTGAAAATCTGGAATGTCTCTCCGTAGAGATAATGCCTCCAGATCTTCAAAGCATGAACCACAGCAGCTAACTCCAGATCGTGTGTTGGATAATTCTCCTCGTGTTTCTTAAGCTGTCGGAAAGCAAAAGAAATCACTTGTTTATCCTGCATCAACACACATCCTAGTCCATTTTTGGAAGCATCACAGAAGACTACATATCCTTTTCCTTGTTCAGGTAGCACTAGCACAGGTGCACTTGTCAATCTCTCCTTCAGCAACTGGAAAGACTGTTGACACTTGTCACTCCAAGAAAAAGGAACATCTTTCCGGGTCAACTTGGTCAAAGGTAGGGCTATAGAACTAAAGTTCTTAATGAACCTTCGATAATAGCCAGCTAACCCCAAGAAACTTCGAATCTCCGTCGGTGTCTTCGGTTGTTCCCATTGTAGAACAGATTCTACCTTTGTAAGGTCAACACGAATTCCCGAGGCGGATATCACATGTCCAAGAAAAGATACCTCCGGCAGCCAGAACTCACACTTGCTAAACTTAGCGTACAGCTTATGTTCTCTTAGCAAGGTCAAAGCTTGGCGAAGATGCTTCTCATGCTGCTGAGCATCCTTACTATAAATCAGAATGTCATCTATGAAGACGACAACACACTGATCAAGGAAAGGTTGAAAAACTCTATTCATGAGTTCCATAAATGCAACTGGTGCATTGGTTAGTCCAAACGGCATAACCGTGAACTCATAGTGACCATATCTTGTCCTAAAGGCGGACTTGGATATGTCACTATCCTTAATACGGAGTTGATGATATCCAGACCTCAAGTCTATTTTTGAAAAGACTGTTGCACCACGCAACTGGTCAAAGAGATCATCAATCCTCGGCAGAGGGTACTTATTCTTTATTGTTACTTTATTGAGTTGTCTGTAGTCGATGCACAACCGCATTGACCCATCTTTCTTTTTAACAAACAAGACCGGAGCACCCCAAGGTGAAGTACTCGGTCGGATAAAACCTCTCTCAAGTAACTCTTGAAGTTGTTTCTTGAGTTCTGCCATCTCGGCAGGCGCCATCCTATACACAGTTTGAGCTATGGGTTTCGTATCTGGGATCAGATTGATTTCAAAATCAATCTCCCGAGGTGGTGGTATACCACGAAGTTCTTCAGGAAACACATCTTCGAATTCCCTGACTATAGGAACTTCAGCAGGATTGGAACTTTCCTTGGTAACATCTACTACATGGGCTAAGAATGCATAACATCCTTGCCTCAACAGCTTATCAGCAACCATAGCTGATACAAGATAGGTGGGTAGAATCTTTCTTTCTCCTTGAAAGATCCATGTGTTGCTTTCATCAGCAAACACAACCAACTTGGACTCACAATCCAAGACAACTCTATACCTTTCTAATGTATCCATCCCGAGGATTATATCAAATCCCTGCATATCAAGTGGTATAAGATCCACTTGAATGTGATGGTCAGAAAAGAAGAGGATGCAGGGAGAACATACCTCCTGCAAAACGGCAGACCCACTCAACGGAGTCTCTAACAACAAACTATCTGCTCTATGACTAACAGTCACATTGCAGTTACGAATCACTTCACGAGTGATGAAAGAGTGCGTAGCACCCGGATCAATCAGAACGGATACAACACAGGATGTAGACATATCAGAATATAAAAGTTTCATCTGACCTGCCACTACCCGTGGATTGACCACTGCCTCAGGTGGGTTCATAGCATAGAACCTTGCAGTCGCCTGGTGTTGAGGTGGTGCTGATGATCCAGCTTGAGACGCTTGTCCACGTCCTCGAGCTGCTCCTTGATGTTGTCTATTCTGAGATCCCTGTTGATTCTGTCTCGGGGGTTGTTGTGTCACACCGACAGGCCTAGAACGGCAATCCTTCATCAAGTGTCCCACCTTACCACAGTTGTAGCATTTCTTCTCCTGTTGCTATGGTCTGGGTGGTCCAGTAACTGACACTGATGCAAAACTGTGTGTCCCTTGAAGTGGCTGACTCCGTCCTCTACCTCTGCTTGGTGTCCATTGAGTTTGAAAACTCGATCTGGGTGGTGGAGGGTTAGGTGCAGAGAATCTAGGTTTCTTGGAATCCCTAGATGAAGAACCCTGGAACTGTGGATATCTTTTATGGGTTTGTCTTTTCTCAACCACAGATCTCTCTATCCTTCGGACTGACTCAACGAAGGTAGAGAATCTCTCTCGGTTCTCTAAGGTAGATACAAGGGTTGACATATCAGAATTCAAACCATTCTCGAATCTTCTGATTCTTTCCTCATCCGTAGCAGCCATGTGCGGACAGAACCGTAGCAACTCCATGAACTTAGCTTCATATTTGCTAATGTTCATCATACCCTGCCTTAGTTTCTCGAACTGAGAGATCTTCTCATCTAGGAAGGTCTTTAGAAAATATTTTTTGCTAAATTCCCGACGAAACTCTTCCCATGAGAACTCTACTCCAGGCCTCTTCTGCTCTTCCATGTTCCACCAGTGACCAGCACTGCCTTTGAGAAGATAGACAACATGTCTAACCTTCTCAGCTTCCAGAATCATAAGAATCCTGAAAGCCTTCTCCAACTCTGTCAACCATAAGTCAGCATCTGCAGGGTTGGCAGTTCCGAAGTACTCGGTAGCTCCGACACGACGAAGTCGTTCGAATGTCTTACCGATACCTTGTGTTTCAGGCTGGACAGGTGCCCTAGGTGCAGGAATGGGCATCCTATCAGTTATGTGTGTCATGGCAGTCATGAACTGCCTGAACATCGTCTGTACAGATGGATTACTCATGTCAGCTGGGTCGAACTGGGGTGGCTCTCTTGGTAACTCCGGTGCAGGTTGTTCTATTCTCGGAACTCTTGCATCGCCTCGAGGTGCACTAGCACTACTCTCTGCCACGTACTCATCGTGATGTTCTGACATTCTTATGTATCTTCTTCTCCTGAGGAGCAGAAGATTCTATTAGATAAGGAAGGAGTACTAAAGGTAGACTCGACATCCTAAGTCCTATGCCTCTGTAGACTCAACTGACCTAGAGCTCTGATACCACTATTTGTGGGCTCTGATCTCCAAACCATGACATAAACACGATTAAAACTTAGCGGAAGAGAATCAGTAATCAGCGGAAGACAAAAATCACGGGAAATTAAAACTTTTCGAGATAAGAACTTGGATCCATAAGAACTTCTTTCATAAAGAGAGATAAACTTTTTACATCTCATGATAATTACTTCTTGAGTAATTATATACATCAAGATACAAAATCTCAAGATCACTAAACAAAAGACTCCAAGACCTGAGAGTACAGAGGGCACATAGGACTGACTCTAACTACACCACATGGCAGGACAATCTCCACCTGAGATCACTGATGCCCCTGGTGCTGCTGCTGTGGAGACTGATCACCTGTAGGCTGGTTCCTTCGTCTCCGACGTCCACCTAAAAAGTTGAAGTCTACGGGGTGAGAGAATTATACATAATTGTCCCAGCGAGAGTTATAACTCTTTGCCAGAAGCTTTATTATAACATCAAAGAATATCTTAAGCAGTAAAGCCTTCAAAGTATTCTATAACAGTTGCAGGTATAACCAGATCTCTACAATTTAGGAGATATGGACAATATAAACACTATTGCAATGTAACATCAATCAACTAACTTGGAGTCATCTCTAACAAGTTATACTACATGGTTGATTATGTTTTACAAACAACATTATGCCCTGTGGAGATGAGGCATACCACTCATACTCCAACTGATCGCTGAGAAGTCACATCAGTATCATACATAGGTCATTAAGAGAGCTGGATTCTCATGACCTTCACCTTCCTCAGTCAGTAAGAGGATCATTTGTAGGACATCTCGTGACCCTACTACTATAGCTCACCAGGGTAAACTGGTCCTTCGCTATTCTAGAGTCACAGTGGCGTTCTGTACTCTCTTCGTCATCAGGAGGTTTCATATTTACCTACCACTGATACGGATATATGTGCTTTCTTCGTCATCAGGAGGTTTCATGTTTACCTACCACTGATACGGTATGGAATTATAGTGAAGGATGGATGGATTACACATCTACATCACTTTCATACACTAGGATGTAAGGTTCTACACATCCATGTACCCCACATACTCAAAAGTATGTGCTCCAGGAGTTCCCTGAGGAAAACTTGTTTCACCATCACTTAATCTCTGACAATGATGGATCTATGATCAGGGCTCTACATTATACTTGATTAGTTAGGTACATTCAGTATTCTTTAACAACATACATTGTTCTCCAAACAATAACAGTAGCATAGAAGCTATAAAAGAAGAATACTAAATGTAACAGGCCTAACTCATATCAATCATCATTTCTCATTATCCTCATCACAAGTCATCTCCTTGATGGTATTCGTGGCTCTCACAGCCCATTATCAGCATAGGATGCCACTGACAAGGCATCAGATTACCTTACTTATTCATAAGGCTAACAACATGCCTTTAATGAATATAACATCAACATCCATACCTGGATATGATTACCTTTATATCAGAACCTGCATGGTTAATACAACTGATAAAGGTAATACAAAAATAAGGAATATATTTCCTACTCATGTTATAAGAGTTAAATCTCTAATTCACATCAAATAGAGTTTAATACTCAAAAGCATGCCATTACCCTTGAATTAGGGTTTACTATTCACATTACATGTCATCACCCTTGAATTAGGGTTTACTATTCACATTAAGGTGAATTGAACTCATAACATCATCATGTATGAGTAACATCTTCATTGATGCTCTTAGATTAGTTAAAGGTTCATCATTTATCATAATTAGGGTTTCTATGATCTCACACAGGTGGATCATACCCTAATTATGCTCATTCATGTGCATTGGAGATGCTTTAATTGAGTTTTCACCTAAAAAGGGTACTTTCTCTCTCTAGAAGTACTTTCTCTCTCTAGAAGTACTTTCTCTCTCATCATAAAGTTAGGTGATGTCAACATCACTCTAAATCAGGTTGGATTAAGTCATCATAGGCTAACATAGCCCAAAACATCACCATCATATGATTAGGGTTTGATTTGATCAAGGTATTTACTTAATTTACCCTTCAGGGGTATTTTGGTAATTCACCCCATTGATCATCATCATGGTCAAAACCTTAGTCAATTAGCCACTTAATATCCTAGGTTATCATTAGGGTTTGATTAAGGCAACATTGAACCATTTATATCATCAATTGATTGAATGAAGTCAACCTTGAATTACATTGATTGATCTCAACCATCAATCTCCAATTGGTTTGAGATCGTTTGAAAGTGTTGACCATATAGCTAATTTGACTTTCCAAGACCGCGAGCCCTCCTCTAAATCCATGACCGCGAGCCTCCTTAAACTCCAAGACCGCGAGCCTCTTCAATTGGTTCAAGACTGCGAAGCTCAAATTGATGTTAAGACCGCGAGGGTCAAATTGATGTCAAGACCGCGAGCCCTCCTTTGACCTCAGGACCGCAAGGCCCCTCGCAGTCTTGAGACCGTGAGCCCCCTCTCGGTCTTGAGACCGTGACCCCCCTCACGGTCTTGAGACCACGAGCCCTCTCACGGTCTTGAGACCGCGAGGCTCACATGGTCTCAGCCGCTTGGAACTTCAACAAGATTCAATGGTTACAACCTATAATGTCAACCGATGTTGAAGCCCTCAAAAGGTCAAAACCATGATGACCACTTATGAATTGGGTCAATTAAGATTATGCTTAACCAATTGGTCATTCAATTGACCCTCAATTTTTGACCAATTAGGATTGAAATCGATTCAATTAGGGTCTATCAATGTTCACCCATCAACACTCAACAATGTGACTCAACACAAGGTTGAACCCTTCAATTGAGCTCCAATTGGGCCCACACTTGGCCCAAACGGTCTTGAGGTCATGTGGGTGGACCCCAAATGGTCTTGAGACCGTTTTCCCAAGATTTCATCAAAGTCTAAGGTGATTTGATAGGGGTTGAACCATGATTGAACCACAAAACAGAATTTTGATTAAATTGATAAGTTATTTGCAATTAGGTCCTCAATTGGTCAAATTACTTAACCCTAGACCTTCAAACGGTCTTGGGTGATTGTCATCTCGGTCTTGAGACCGTTTGGATGAGTTCCAAACGGTCTTGAGACCGTTTTCCAATCCAATTTTGGATTCTAGTGAAATTTCTTCAAGGTTGGATCAATTGAGTTGAGGGTTATATCAATATTTAATTGCAATGTAATTTGGTGTAAATGTACCCTCAATTGGTCAACTATTCTTGACCTCAGACCTCCAAACGGTCATGGTTGATTGCCCTCGCGGTCTTGAGACCGTTTGGGTGACCCCTAAACGGTCTTGAGACCGTTTAGGTCAATCAACCCTAAAAACCCTAATTAGGTCACCATAATTTCAGTACTGATTTCATCTAGATTTAGCCCTAGTATTCACCCTTCAACTCTTAGCCCGTTTGGAATTAGACCATAAAACTTGGTGAGTTGTTAATTAACATTATTTTGAACAGTAATCTCATACGTTCAATGCCTGGTCAACGACCTTACACGGTCTTGAGACCGTTTGCCCAAAAAGGCAATTTCATACCGTTTGAGAATCAGGAGTAAATTCATAAAGTTGTTACTTAAAAAGGTCATATCTCCCGATTCCTTTGGAGTTAGCCTCCCAAATTTTGAGGGTAATTAACCTATATAATTAGGAACAGATTTCTTATACGTTCCACGCTCGTTCAACGGTGCCAAACGGTCTTGAAGACCGTTTGCCATGTCACGGTCTCAAGACCGTTTGCTCACCTCGCGGTCTTGAGACCGAGAGAGCAAACTGGTGAGACCGTTTAAGAAAGTGAAAAGCGGTGGGTTTTTCTTGGAAATCACGCCTTCATCTCCTAGCTCAAGAACAGTACGGATATCCCATGGATTTTCTTGCAAAAATAGCAGGGAAAGTAGGGACACATGAAGAACTATCATCTAACCGCATATAAGAGATGTATATAGTAAAGAATGGGTTTAGAGCTATAAAACCCGCCTAAAGCTTGCTCCTTGAGCTCCAAGCTTTCAAGCTCCAAGCTCTAATGGCTTCCTTGAGTTCTCACAGGTTGTCCAAGGTGAAAACTCCAAGGAAAGACGAAAAGAGATGGCTAGAAAGATAGGGTTTCGAGAGTTAGCCACCAAATTGACCTTGAATTCGAGTTCTAACCATGGAATTAGGCAAAAGAAGGGTCCCAAACCTACCTTGTTTCCCTTGGGCGTCCTACTTAGCTCCAAGGCAGTCCTTGGTCGTCTTTGGTGAAATGGAATAGTGAAGGGAACGAAGGGCAAGTTCCCTTGCTTAGAAAATTTGAGGGTATATATACTAGGGGTAGGATTTTCAACATTAGTTCATAAGTTGTCCATAATTCCAACTAGGTCCCTCCTTCTTTACTTGATCGTCCCTTCCTCTTTATTCTAAGGACAAACCTTCTCTTAAGGTCTTAGAAAAAGAAGGCAAAGGAGAGCAATCTAATAATAACGTACGTACATAAAGAACTATTGCACATATACCCTGATTATTCAATCACAAGGTATATTTCATAATTTGATAATTCAATTGAGGTGACTCCCTCATCATTTCTCCTCTTAATGATGGAAAGAGTCTAAAAATATACATTAGATGACATATTTCACAATTTGCATCCCTTAATTTGGGTAATTTGCATTTTACCCCAAATTAGGGTTTCAAGCACCGGGATTGCTTCCACAGCTGCACCTTGGTGCCCTAGCTTGGGAAATCCCTCAAACTTTGCCAAAAAGATTCTCATGATGTCTCAACATCAGAGGAACATCTCATCATGTGCAAATTGCAAGCTAACCCTTTTAACTGGGTAAATTGCACATAGGTCCCTATATATCAAAACAATGCTACAATCTTTAAATAAAAAGGAGCAAATACTGAAGTATATGTTTCTGAGAAACTTAATTACATGCTCAGAGATAATCACAAAGATTTAATTACATATTTAGGCAAAACACCTAGGGTTAACTCATAACCCCGGTCAGGGATGTTACAATAGTCATATACATCGACGTGGATTGTCATTTGACTTGTTCCAGGACCAGATGATTTGTGAGACCCCTAACCTTGCTTAAAGTATTGAACAAGCTTAATTATCATAATTTAATTCTTATAACTCTAATCTAACCTTGATATGCTTTGAAATCATAATACAAGCTTAAGTTTCAAATTTGGTTCAATTTGGACATTGTTTGAGAAAGTTATGCAATTTTATGCACATTTTGGATTTTTCTACAATTTACCCAATTGAGAGGTTTTTTTTGCAATTTATCACTTTAATTATTTTCCTTGGATATTATCTCATCATTCTTGAGCTTTTTGATACACGAGGCGCCTATTTAAACCTTGGTGTGAAGGTGTTTTCCTCAAGGGTATTTTAGGGTTTACCCCTTCATGGATGAGCTACCTTTAGTAGCTATCAACTAATGAATTATTTGTTTTTCTTGGAAATTCAAGAAAAAAGGGATAATCATGTCTCTATGGATGGTGGTTGAGCTTCTTTTGTGTTTTCTTGTATATTCTTAATAGTTTAAGGCCCTGGACACTTGCAAATATACTAGAACTTCAACTTTTTCTTTTTCTTTATCTTAAAGTTTCCTATACTTATCCTTAAGCACTCAAACGAGCCATTTTCTCTCCACCACTTCCCTCCTTCTATGAACCTCGTTCTCTCTCTATGCTTCTACAAATTTCCTATCCAAGGAAGAAGAAAAAGGGAATCTTCTTAGAAAAAGAATCTAGGGTTGTAATTGACTTGCTTTTTGGGTTTGAAAATCTTTCTTCTAGTGATCTTGACCTAAAAGAGTAAGAATCCACTTATTTCCTCCATTTATTTCTTTTTTATCCTTCCTCCTACCTTTCTCCATGTTGGAACCTTGTTGTTCCATGGTTGAAATTTCTCCAAAGCTCTAAAACCCTACATTTCTTGCTCCTTATGCTTAGGGTTTGCTCATTTCTTGCTCACTTGCTCCATGTTTATTGCTTACCATAAGCTTTCTAGCTCACGTTCTTGCTTGAAAATGATGATCCTTGCACTAAAAAGCTATGCTTGACTTGGATTTTAATTTTTATAATGTTCCCTATTCTGATTTCAGTTCTAGATGAACCTGTATTCATGTGTACGTTATTTCTAAGGTATAATATGACTTGGATCGGGTTGGTTTGACAACCAATGGTGCTAAACACCTATCAACCAATGGTCAATTTTAGGGTTTAAAGTTGATTTCTTCTATAAACACATGACTCAATGGTGGTACCACTGCAACAACTGATGGTGTTGTCTTAATGACAATTGATGGTGGTGACCAAGGTTTTCAACTAATGTTCACTCTTTAGGTCAGGTTTTGGCCTAGTTAGAAGCTTAGTGATTGATAACACCCATTTTATGGCTGCTAGAGCTTATATTCTACTATCAAAATAGCCTCCAAACCTAACTTTCTCTTCATTTTATCATATATATTGTAAAGAAACAATGCCCACTATGCCCCTGATAATATTTCCCATATTTTTTAGAGTTTCTCTTATCTTTCCACAAAAAGAGCATTAATGGGCCCTTCAGGCCCATTTGCAATGAAGTACTCGTCCCAACCCAGTAGCACGCGAGGCGACACACCCCCTTACCCGACACGGTCGCTGCCTGATACGACAGCAACCCAACATGAGTGTGCCGCACAGGAGCCTTGGTCGTTGTAGCTCTTTACCCGATAGGGTGCCTTACTCATCACGATTTTCCCAATCGACGACACTGATTATACGATATGGCTATCCCTCAGTGCAGCAGCCTGCCAAGATTCCTGCCCAGCATGACTGATGGCCCGACATGTGTATCGGGTGACAAATGTATCAGCCCCTTCAAAGCCACATGAATGGTTCCAAACAGACGACATGTGGCCCAATAAGAGACGCAACTCCCACCAGCCCACTGCCTATAAATAGTAGCTACAAGCCTACGATGGGGTGGGATGAACCCTACAAGAGCTAACTCTTAGAGCACAGGAGCTAGTACGTCGAGTTCTGGAGTCTTTCGGGCAATACTAGGTGAGCACACCCCCAACCCGAGAGGAATGGGAGGAGTTCACTTAGAACCTGACCTGGTAGCAGCAAGCAGTGTGACATGACCCTCAAGGCTACTTCAACATGTTGGGTCCCTACCTGGGCTTCAACTCGAGATGGCTCGCCCATCTATACCTGACACGAGGAACCTGAGAACCCTAAGATAATGATTACCCGATATGTGTCTTAACCTGACACGGTACCCAACCCAATATGTTCTATACCCATCACGGTTGCAGCCCGACATGACCATATCGGGTAGGGAGTCCTTTCCCAACATGCCTCTTACCCATCACGGTTCATGACCCGACACGATCAAGAACCCGACACGGTCGTATCCCGATAGGGCTCCTACCCAGTATCGGGGTAATGTTATCTTAGGTGTCTGCTGCTATGTATATCGATCTCCTAAATCAAGGAGACTGATACCTATCTTCCCTTTTACAACACTTTACTTTCATTTTACTACTGCATTGTAACTAAACCCTTTTATCTCTTTATGATTATTGGAATCTGTGGAGTTTATTTCATATTGTTCTGTGTATGGCTCCTTTTTGTTGGATGATTTCTTTAAAGCATCTGAGCTCTAGTCTCTTATGTCTGGAACACGTTTTGACTAGCTATCGAATCATGTTTCTCATTTTGACTCCTTTGAGAGAGGGATGTTGTAAAT
The DNA here is from genome assembly GCA_963693085.1 of Alisma plantago-aquatica. NCBI lineage: Eukaryota > Viridiplantae > Streptophyta > Magnoliopsida > Alismatales > Alismataceae > Alisma > Alisma plantago-aquatica. Next base: position 785,813,346 of record OY856413.1, read on the forward strand.
GCTAGAGCTTGGTCTGATTTAGATGTATGAGAGTACCCAGAATCAGGGTTGCCCCAGCCTATCTTTCTGCTCTAGTCTATGCCTGGTACCCTTGAGAGAGGGAATTTAGTGCATGGATAGTGGCACCTTCTTTGAGAAAAGAGGGTGCATGATGTACGCCACTACCGCTTGTTAGGATTAAGTTTTCCTCCTTCATGTTGTACGCCGAGAATAGTTTTATCTCCTCATCTTTCCTTTTGTTAAAAACTTCCATAAAAACTGCTATATCCCCCCAAATCTTAATCCTTCTGGTAACTCCCCTTGGAGATAGGTTTTAGCTTGATTCTTTATCATTCATTCTCAAACTTTGTCCTTCGACTTTTCGACGAGCTTAGATAAGTAAAACTTGAGTTCCGAAGCACTATTCTTCCAATCCCTATGTTTGACCCCGAACTACTTCGACCATGTGCTAGTTGTAGGAGTCTTAAACATTCGGGTATTATAAATCTTCTAAATTATGATGACCTAGGCATGTCTACATTTTTGGACCCACGTTTAAGGCTTGTCAACGTTTTGGCACCACTATCGGGGATCAGCAATGAATACCATTCTACGAACTCGAGCTTTACTTGCACTTTGCCAAAAACCTTGTATATATGTATATAATACTACAAATATTTACTGCACATGATTTACACAACACACTCATGCTTTCATACTTCTCCTTTCCAAGTTCTTCTTCACCTTTTTGAGCCATCCCTATGTCTAACCAGCCATGTCTGAGTAGGCTCCTGAATCTCAGTCCATGCGCTTGTTTTTTGAAGTTAGGGCAAATGAAGAAAGGAATCTGGTAGTTGAGAAACCACTCAATGTTGCCAACTTCAAGTTGAAGCTTGCTTTCCTCCAGTTGCTGCAACACAACTGGTTTGGAGGGAATAACATTGAAGAGAACCCGTACAACCACCTTACAACGTTCAAGAGAACTTGTAAGACTTTTAAGATCAGTAGGGTCCCAATATCTGACATCTATACCAAGTGCTTCCCCTTCTCTCTAAGAGACAAAGCCTTGGAGTGGTATGCCAGTATACAGGATGGAAGCCTTCCTGATTGGGGACATCTAGCCAATACATTTATCACCAAGTTCTTCCCTATAGAGAGAACGATCAAATGCCAGAACAAGATAATGTGGTACTCATAGAAAGTCTCAGAGAACCTACATGAGACATGGGAGAGGTTCCAAGGCTATCAGAGGGAGTGCCCCCACCATGGTTTTCCTGAGCCCAAGCTGATCACTACTTTCTATAATGGGTTGTATGTTGGAGAAAGGAAATTCATGAATGTTGCAGTTGGCAGCGATTTCTTGGGACTAAATGCTCAAAGGGCCAGAGAGATTATAGACAATATGGCCATGAACTAGCAAGTTAGTGAGTATGACATAGAGTCAATGAGCCACACCACTCCTGGAGAATCAAAGGTGATGGAGGCATTAGCGGCTAAGTTGGACAAGATAGTAACTGACGTCCAAACCTTGAAAGAGCAGGGATATAAGGGAAAAGTCTGGCAAGAGGTAGTGAGAAGCTGTGTCACTTATGGGGAACCAGACCACCTGTTTGAATTCTATCCACACATGGCTACTCAAGGTGAACCTGATGAAGACAGTACAAAGAATGTAAGCTATGTCCAGTATCGTCTCCCCGATCACCCTGGTTTTTCATACGGGAACACCAGCGCGGCTGACAATTCTCATCAGCTGGTGGGAGAAACTTCCTCGAGAGTTCTGCCGAATCAGCAACGCCAAGCAGGGTTCCTGCAGTAGAGAAGTTTCTAGCAAAACCAGTCACAGTGACCATCGCTGATGACAGAGTTGATGTCTTTTGCTAAGAAGCAGAACGATCTGAATGAAAAACTACATAAAAGCTTTGTGGACAGTACGGCCTTGCTCAAATTGATGCAACAATAGATGGGAGGGTTTTCTGCTCAGATAGGAGAGCGCTAGCAAACAACAAGTAGATTGACCAATAGCTGGAAATCCTAGCCATGAGTGTCAACCACCAAGTAGGGTGTTTCCCCTCTAGTACCAAGGCAAATCTACGTGGGAACAAAACCACAAAGATGGCCATTTTAAGGTCAGGAACAGTGGTGCAGCCAGCTATTGAAAAGAGAGCAACAACGTCGACAACACCAGCTGAGGATGTTAACCCTGAGGAATCAAGAGAAATACCCACAAAGTCGAAGAAAGTGATGAAAGAAAAAGTCGACGATGTCCCTTTCGAGGAGCGTCCGGACAAATATGCACCTCGCATACCTTTCCCACACATGTTGGTAAAGGAACAATTGAAGAAGAGGTATGAGAAGTTCATGGTTGTAGTAAAGAAGTTGCACCTCGACATCCTATTCTTGGAAGCTATCGAGGAGATTACCACATACACAAAGTTCCTAAAAGACCTGATCTCGAGAAAGAAAAGAGGTGAAGACGTTGAAACTGTGAAACTAGCTCAAATGTCCAGTTCTTTTATCAAGGCAAGTATGCCTTTGAAGAAGAAAGATCGTGGCGCTTTTTTCATCCCCTTTTAGGTTGGGGATAACATAACCCACAAAGGTATGGTGGACCTGGGAGCAAGTATCATCTTAATTCCCTTGTCCCTTGCAAAGAGGTTAGGACTCATCGATATGGTGAGCACCAATATGACAATTCAGCTTGCGGATCAAACCTTCACCAGACTAGTTGGAGTGGTCAAAGACGTGTCCATTAGAGTTGGGTGGTTCTTTATACCCTGTTATATCATTTTTTATCAACACCATGGAAGATCCTAGCTGCCCCATTATCTTCGGGCGACCCTTCCTTGCAACTGGTAGAGCACTCATTGACGTGGAAGTGGGTATGATAACAATCAGAGTTGGAAGAGAGCACGTCGACTTCAACATCTATGATTGTATGAAATCCCCCTCATTCTGTGAGTCATCTTATTTCATCGAAAGCTATCAGTAGCTTTGCAATGAGGTAAGGCAAGAAAAGACTATGGTATACCCACTAATGTGCACCTTAGCTGGAGAAGCACAGGTGGTCGAGGACATGGAAGTAAAGGAACTGTTGGCATTTCTGGAAGTTGAAGATTTGTCTGAAGCAGAAGACCCAGTGGAGACAGTAATGTATGCTGCCCTACAAAGTGATCCTTCCGAAGAACAAAAAGAAAAGACCCCACCCGAGTTGAAGGTTCTTCTGAGAGGTTTGGAGTACCACTTTCTAGATGAAGAAAGGATGAATCCAATCGTCATTAACTCAGAGCTGACTGACAGTCAGAAAGAATAGTTGCTTGAGGAACTGAATCTATAGAGAAAATCCCTAGGTTACTCGATTGGAGACCTAAGGGGGATCATCCCTTCTGTGTGTATGCATAAGATCCACTTGGAAGAAAATTTCAAGCCTTACGCCCATCCACAATGGAAGTTGAACAAAAAGCTTAGAGAGGTGGTCAGCAAGGAGATTGTGAAGCTCTTTGACGCAAGAATCATTTACGCCATTAGTGACAGCACATGGGTGAGTCTCATTCAGGTAGTCCCAAAGAAGGGAGGGATAATGTTAATTAAGGGAGATAATGGAATCGAGGTGGCCACTAAGACCGTCACCGGTTGGCGGATGTGTATAGATTACCGAATGCTCAACACCGCCACTCGTAAGGACCACTTCCCTCTCCCCTTTATTGATCAGATGCTTGAGCGCCTAGCCACCACTCTTACTTTTGCTGGTTGGATGGTTATTCGAGGTTCTATCAGATCCCCATTCATTCGGACGACCAGGAGAAGACTACCTTCATATGCATCTATGGAATGTTTATTTTTATAAGAATGCCCTTTGGGCTCTGCAATGCACCCACAACTTTTCAGCAATGCATGAATGCCATTTTTGCAGACTTCATGGAAGATAAGATGGAAGTCTTTATGGATGACTTTAGTGTTTGTGGAAGCACTTTTGATGATTACCTAAATAACTTGTCTTTGGTAACGAAGAGATGTGAAGAACAGAGCCTCACCCTTAATTGGGAGAAGTGCCATTTTATGGTATAGGAAGGGATAGTTTTGGGACATAAGGTGTCTAGTAAAGTCATTTAAGTTGACCAATCTAAGGTGGAGGTGATATCAAAGCTTCCTCCACCCTCATCTGTAACCGGAGTCAGACGTTTCTTGGGACATGTCGTTTACTACCAGGGGTTTATCAAGGACTTCTTGGATATTGTGAAGCCCCTGTCAAAACTGCTGATGAAGGATGTGAAATTTAATTTCACAAATGAGTGTCTGACAACTTTCTCCACCTTGAAGGATGCTTTGGTCTCTACACCCATTCTCCAGTCCCCCGACTAGAATCTTCCCTTCGAGCTAATGTGTGATACTAGTGATTTTGCCATAGGCGCAGTCCTTGGGAAAAAGAAAGATAAGAAGCATCGTTTGATCATCTATGCCAGTAAGACACTAGATGAAGTGCAGATGAATTACACCACCACCGAGAAAGTAATGCTAGAAATTGTCTATGCATTTGATAAGTTTTGATCTTACCTTGTGGGTTCTAAAGTGATTGTTCACACCTACCACGGAGTAATCAAATACTTAATGTAAAAGAAAGACGCTAAGCCTAGGCAGTTACGTTGGGCATTGCTGCTATAAGAGTTTGATCATGAGATAATAGACAAGAAAGGTTCTGAGAACATGGTCGCTGACCACCTTTCCAGGATTAGGGTGGTGGATGACCACCCGCTGCCAATCAATGAAAGTTATGCAGATAAGCAATCTATGTGGCCCAGATGGGCAATCATGAAGGGCCATGGTATGCCGATTTATGTAACTATCTAGCCTGCAAAAAACTACCGCCAAAAATGTCTTACAATCAAAAGAAGTTTTTCTCTGATATGAAGAACTATTACTGGGATGACCCCCTGTTGTTCAAACGTTGCATCAATAGCCTATACAGGAGGTGCATACCCGAGGACAAAGCCCCAAAGATATTGTTTGAGTGGCATTCCTCCTCCTATGGAGGGAACTTGGGTGTTGAAAGAACCGCAACCAAGGTTCTCTAGTCTGGTTTTTATCGGCCCACTCTTTTCAGAGATGCTCATGCCTTTGTCAAAGCCTACAACGAGTGTCAAAGAACTGAGAATATCTCCCGTAGGAATGAGATGCCCATGTCAGAATGGATTGAAGTGGAAATCTTTGACGTATGGGGGATAGACTACATGAGACCTTTCCCTTCATCGTACAGTTTCAAGTGCATTCTTGTTGTGGTGGATTACGTCTCCAAGTGGGTTGAAGACATACCCACCCCCACATGTGATGCTAAGTTAGTGATAAAGCTCTTTACTAAGATCATCTTCCCGAGGTTTGGAGTTCCAAGAACAGTTTTCAGTGATGGTGGATCTCAATTTGCTGAGAGGCAATTTGAGTCACTTCTGCACAGATATGGCATTTGACACAAAGTTGTCACACCATACCATCCATAGATGTCTGGTCAAGTTGAAGTTTCTAACCAGAAAATCCTAGAGAAAACAATCGGGAAGTCACGGAAAGACTGGTCATCCAAGCTAGACGATGCTCTCTGGGCATACAGAATAGTGTATAAGACGTCGCTCGGTACCACACCTTATCATCTGATATACAGGAAAGCATTTCATATACCTGTTGAGTTGGAGCACAAGGCATTGTGGTCCATTAAACGTCTCAACATGGATTCGTCGCTAGCCGGAAATAAGAGGTTCCTCCAGCTCCAAGAACTTGAAGAACTTAGGCTTCACGCCAACGAGAATGTGAGAATCTACAAGCTGAGGATAAAAGTCTGGCATGATTCCCACGTGTAGAAGAAAGACGTCAAGGAAGGTGACAAAGTTCTATTGTTTAAATCTTCTATTCAACTTTTACCAGGGAAATTGCAGACTAGGCGGTCTGGACCATTCATAGTAGTGAAGATATACCTATCAGGAATGATGGAGCTATATGACAAAGATGATCCAGTGAAGGTCTTCCCGGTCAACTGACACCAAGTAAAGAGGTTCTACGAAGATGAATCTTTCATAACGAGATCCGAGTTTCCCCTAGACAATGTCGAAGCTGCACCTACCAAAGAAGCATAGCGAGATTTGAAGATGTCGAGCTAACGACAGAAACCATAGCGCTCCTTGGGAGGCAGCCCAAGTTTTACTTCCCTAGAATAGGATGTAATTTAATTTTTCCAGAAAAGAACATTATGGACACTCTCATTGTAATAAGGCCCAAGTCTGTTCCTGCACCATGCGTACAGACTCCTTCGTTTTCTGGGCCACCAACTTAGTTTTATCACCTCAGTGTGTAATACTAGCTGAGGCCGAGGTTCGCACCTAAGCCAGTGATGTTTTACCGAGTGTCTTTTAATTTTTCATTTTTCATCCTTGTTAAGTTCTCTTTAAGTTCTTTGATAACATGTTGGACATGCATGATATATTATCCTTTTTTGCTCAGCATACCGGGGTTCTTTGATAATGTGTTGTCCAAACCATGTTGACATGTATCATGCAACTGCTTCTTACTCAGTTTTGCAAGGGCTTGATGGACAAGTAACGTGCCCAGCTATATCATCCTTAAAAAGTGTGTCAGTTTGCGGTGTCGCCCAACCCGTATCATCCAGATGTATCGTGTGCCCACATCTTTGAAGATAGCCAGCTTCCCATAGATGTGTCAGGCAAGTATGTCGCCCAGCACGCGTCGGTCGGATTGCACCCGTATCGTGTGACGCGTGTATCACACACATCCATGTCACATAAGGAGTGTGTCGGGAAATGCATATCGGGCAATACGCTCTTACCGCCCAACACGTCTACCGCGCGATGCACTTCCTTCTTAAAAGCATCCTGATGCGATGTGATTAGACGGAATTTACCTTGCTTTGAAAGACAATTCGCGTGCATCTGTGACATGTGTCCTTGTTTTCACCCTCTTAACCCCACTCGCGGACGGATATTGTGACGATCTACTTGCGAAAACAAGATTAACTAATGAGGAAGTGAATTTTTAGCAACGGAATTACTGAAAATCACTAAAAATTAAAACTTTTTGCAATGAGATCCACAAACTATATAACTCTTTCATACATAACCAAAGTAAGTTATTTACATTCTGATTCATCAGTACATCTCTGTATCTTCTCATCTCAAGAGTCATAAAGATTGACTGCCCTGTTAAACGGTACATGAGCAGTATACAAAAATCTCGATGCATCAAGCCGAAAATCTCAGATCTATATCAAACCATCTACTGACTACTAGGACCTGAGAGTACAGAGACGACACATAGGACTCTCTATATACAGAACCTAACAGACAATGTCTCCACCTAAAGATCACTGATGTCCTTATTGTTGATGTTGTTGTTGTTGCTCACCTACTAAAAGGTTTCTTCTTCCTCGACGTCTACCTAAAAAGTTGAATCCCACGGGGGTGAGACAATTGAAAACTATCCTAGCGAGAGATATAACCCTCCGCCAGAAACAAATTTATTGCTGATAATAGAATAACACTGAGCAGTAGAATCATAATGTTCAGTAGTAGGTAAATCATTGATTAAACTATGTAGAGCAGTATTATCTATGCAGTTCATTACAATTATAACTTGAATAAGCAGCAAGTCATTTATTCAATAAGGAATATGAAGAACATGTATAGTATTTACCCAACTAGGGCATAACAAGCAATATATCATCAACCATTGATTCTCATAACTCAACCCTAAGCAAATATGCTACACGGCTTATTACACTTTACAAACATACTTATGGCCTGAGGAGATGAGGTATATTGCTCATACTCCAACCGACCATTGTGAAATCAAAATCGGTACCATACATAGGTCATTAGAAGAGCCGGATTTCTATGACCTCATCCTCCTCAGTCAGTGTGAGGAACACTTGCAGGGCATCTCGTGTCTCTACCAAAAATAGCTTTCCAGGGTAAACTAGAAACTTCGCTATTAGAGTTACAGTGGCATGATGTTCTCTTCGCAATCGGGAGATTTCATGTTTATCTCACATCGATTCGGTATTAACATCATCATCGGGAGATTAGTGATACATCATCCCAGCATATACATATAATGAAGGATTGAGAGATTTAATGTTTATCTCACATCAATTCCTCCATTAGGACGTAAGGATATTCGCACCCATAACCCCCACATACTCAAAAGTATGCTCTCTAGGAGTTCCCTTAGGAAAACTTGTTTCACCATCACTAAACTACTGACGATGATGGATCTATGGTCAAGGCTCTACATGATATTATTTCACTTGATTGTTTAAGTACATTACAACATTCTTTTAGCATCAGGCATGTTTTCAAACATAAATCATTAGAACAATTGCTATAAAGAAAGAGTACTATTTTTATCAAGTTCATTTCACAGCTTTATTAACATTGGGATCTCAATCCCTTATCATCTCATCATCATGATTCAAGAATATGGGTGTTCAAACCCTTAGGTCATAAAAACACTTGTTACCACTTTAGCAGGTAATTTAATGCCATCAAGTCATCTGACAGTGTAAACATGATAATTGCAATGCATGTATTTCATATGGCTCTTACAGCCTATCAATCTCTTTTGTTACCTTTGACTAGGCAACATAGCATATCATTGCTTACAAAGATCATAAAGTACTTTCAATAAACAAAGCATCATAGCTCATACCTGGCTATGTTTAATATCTCATAAAATCTGCATGATTAGTACAGATGATAACAGATACATCAATTTCATACCAGCATAATGCAAAACAATTATAACATCACTATTCAAGGGTTACACCATTATACCCTTGCTAGGGTTAGGGTTTCCCTTTTAAATTAAATTAGGGTTAATTTTCCCCTTAGCTCAATTAGGATTAATGACTCATTATTTCATTATCCAACCTTAGAGCTTCATGTTATAAGGTATAACCCAGTGTTGTATGATACTGATATGAAAGCATTATAATTGTTACCAAGAATACTAATCATGCAGGAATGATGAGATGAGAGGCATAGCCAGGTATGGGCTATGATGCTTGTTTATTGAGAATGTCTTATAGGCTTTATAAGCCTTCATATGCTTTGTGTAGTAAGAATCATTGAGCTTTGTGTACTATGTAAAATACATTGTATAGCAAGAACTATGAGGTCTTTGGTCAGATGATCTGAAGGTAATAAGTTACCTAACAAGTGGTAATAAGTATCCTATGGTGAGTTATGGGTTCAATTACCCAAATTCTATAATCATGATAATGAACTTGTTAAGAAGTGGAAATGTACTTGGTGAGTTGAGGGACTAAGATCCCAAAACTTTGTGAAAAGAGTATGGCTACAGGCCATGACTCCACAATGACAAAGCTTGGCTATAGATATATGATCTAAGCCTGAAGAGAGTTAATGTTGTGGTAATGATTCTATAGTGAATAAATGTTGTACATGTTCTTCATATTCCTTAATGGATAAGTGATATGTTAATCTTTCAAGTTATAGCTACAATGTTTTAGATAAGAATGATATTCTAATCTGCTAGACATTGAATTAGCTGCTGCCAAATAAATATGATTCCTTTATGCATATTTATCTTATTAAGCTGCAATAATAATGTTACTGGCGAAGAGTTATATCTCTCGCTGGGGCAATTTACAATTGTCTCACCCCCATGGGAACTACATTTTTGGTGGATGTAGACGAGGAGATAGGAATCCTTCAGTAGGAGAAGGACAATAGCAACAGCAACAGGGACAGCAGTGAAGTATCAGGTGGAGACACTAGTTGTTATGCCTTGTATAGATGTAGATAGAGTCCTATGTGTCATCTCTGTACTCACATGTCCTCGGAGTAGTAGTTAGTGCTTTCGATATTTTGGCTCAGTGCCTCGAGATTTTATACTACCTGTGTTTAGCTTGACAGGATAGTTAATGCTTGTAATTCACAGGAAGAGATGATACAGGTTATGTACTTTTGTAAAATAGAATTTAAATGTATTACTTTTGTTCTACGTGAGAAATTTTTCATTTGATGGATCTCTTGACAAAAAGGTTTTAAGTTTTCATGATTTTTGGTAATCCGCTGCTTAGTGAATGCTTCCGCATTAGTTAATTATGTTTTTATGAGTTGTATGCCACAATTAAGTGGTATCAGAGCTCTAGGTTCGCTGAGTCTACAGAGACATAGGACTAAGGTTGTAGAGTATATTCTAAGTGTCTACCAGTTTATCTGATAGTATCTTCTGCTCACATAGGAGAAGAAGAACTTGAAGATGTCTGGACAACATGAAGAACATGCTGCTGAGGGCAGTACTGCTGCACCAGGAGGAGGTGCAAGAAACCAGAATAGGGAAGGGCATGTACCTGAACATCCCCAGATTGACCCAGCTGTGATAGAAAATCCAGTTCTCCATGCTCTATTTGAGAAATTCTTGACAGTCATGACACATATGGCAGACAGGATGCCACCACCTACACCTAGGGTACCAGCCCATCATGAGTGTTATGGAGCCGGCAAGACTTTCAAGAGACTTCGCCGGGTTGGAGCCATAGACTATGCTGGTACATATGATCCAACATATGTTGATATGTGGCTGACAGAGCTGGAAAAGGATTTCAGGATCCTTGATATTCCTGAAGCTGAGAAGGTAAGACATGTTGTATACCTCCTAAAAGGGAGTGCTGGTCACTGGTGGATGATAGAGGAAGATAAGAGACCAAGTGAAGAAATTGGATGGGAGGTTTTTCGATGAGAATTCGTCAGTAGATACTTCCCTAAGACTTATCTAGATGAGAAGATATCTCAATTTGAGAGGATCAAACAAGGACAGATGAACGTTAGCGAATATGAAGCTAAGTTCATGGAGTTGTTGCAGTTTTGTCCGCAAATGGCAGTTAGTGATGAGGAAAGAATTCGACGTTTTGAGAAGGGGTTGAACACTGAACTAACCACTCCTGTGTCTGCTTTAGAGAACATGGAGAGGTTTTCCACCTTTGTGGAGTCGGTAAGAAGGATAGAGAGGTCTAAAATCGAGAAACGACAGACTAGTGGTAAGAAGGTGTACACCCAGCCTCAAGAACAAAGGTCTGAAAGTTTTAAGAAATTGAGATTTTCTGTGTCGGCAGCATCATCAAGATTCCATACTCAGACACAATCGATGTCAAGTAGGGGTAGGGATCATAGTAATGCTCCAAGTAGAGCCTCTGACATAGAATCAACATCGGTGACTAGATCTCGTAGACATTTTGCGCCCAAGATCTGTTACCAATGTAGACAACCGGGACATCTGGCAAAGGATTGTCCATGCCGGAATATGATGATGACTCAACCTCAGGGGCAGAGTCAACAAGGCTCACAAAGGAGGCAATTTTCTGGTAACAATAGAGGACGTGGACAGACATCCCAGACAGGTCAGATGAAATAATTTTTTTTTGATACTTCATATCATGATCCTATGTGTTAAAGATATGAAAGTAGTTGTTTTTGAACTTCCTTTGACTAGTCCTATAAGGACACAAGGGAGATGAGAACTTATATCTTACTCAGTGTTCCTTAAAATGTTTTATAATCTCCCTTATCTGTGTGTTGAAAGATGAGATATAGAAGTGATGCCTGAAGAAAATTCAAGAATGGAAAATCCTATGTGTATAATGATATGAAAAGTGAGGAATATGATAGTAAATAAAGTGCATACCACCTAATCTCAATACTTGTATACCATGGCCAGGTATATGATTATTGTAGATAAGGCAAGTACGAAACTCTTAGATTGTTATCTTTTTTATTACTCTGATCAAGTAGTCATTCTGAAACAATCTAGACAGTATAATGAAATTAAATAGGAAGAGCTAAGTGAAAATTTCCAAATATATTACTTAGTGAACATTCTTAGTGAACATACTTAGTGAACACACTCAGTGAACTTTCTCAGTGAATATTTTCAAAACAACATACTTAGTGAACATACTCAGTGAACCTTCTCAGTGAATTTTTCCAAAACAAACTACTTAGTGAACATACTTAGTGAATATTCTCAGTGAACTTCCTTAGTAAATACTTTCAAAACAATATACTTAGTGAACATACTCAGTGAACTTGCTTAGTGAATATTTTCAAAACAACATTCTTAGTGAACATACTCAGTGAATTTGCTCAGTGAATATCTTCAAAAAAAATACTTAGTAAACATACTCAGTGAACTTTCTTAGTGAATATTTTCAAAACAACATTCTTAGTGAACATACTCAGTGAATTTTCTCAGTGAATATCTTCAAAACAAAATACTTAGTGAACATACTCAGTGAACTTGCTTAGTGAATATTTTTAAAACAACATTCTTAGTGAACATACTCAGTGAATTTGCTCAGTGAATATCTTCAAAACAATGTACTTAGTGAACATACTCAGTGAACTTGCTTAGTGAATATTTTCAAAACAACATTCTTAGTGAACATACTCAGTGAATTTTCTCAGTGAATATATTCAAAATGAAATACTTAGTGAACATACTCAGTGAACTTGCTTAGTGAATATTTTCAAAACAATATTCTTAGTGACCATACTTAGTGAACTTGCTTAGTGAATATTTTCCAAAACAAATTACTTAGTAAACATACTTAGTGAACTTACTTAGTGAATTCTTCTAAGACAAACTACTTAGTGAACCTTCTCAGTGAATATTTCTAAATTAATTGCTTAGTGAGCTTTCTTAGTGAACTTTCCCAAACAAATAAAGGGTTTCTGAGTGAATTATCTATGTTAGATATGTATATTTCTCTTTTGGTAAATATTCTTGGGTCATGATAGAAGTATGTTCTTTTATGCTTCTTCCTTTCAATAACATGGACATCATATGTTAGGGGTTTATGCTCTGCATAAACATAAAAAGTGATATGGTGGAATTAATAAAAGGAACTTTGTGTGAATTACAGATCCATGGTATCTCCATAATATTAAGATGGTATGTGGAGACTTGAGGGCATGATTAATAAATAATATCTCCTTCCCTTTTTCCTGGGATTTCAGGGACAAAATCCTTATTAGGGGTTTATAATTTGTAACATCCCTGGCCTGGGTTATGTGTTAACGCTAGATGTTTTGCCTAATAATGTTGATCAGATTTTTAATCTTATCTTGGGAAAAGTAATTAGGGCTCATGATAAACTTATGTTTCAATTTTGGTCCTGTTTGAACAATGTTGAAGCAATGTTTGCTTAATTTGGACTAAAGTGCAAATTACCCAAGTTGAGGGGTTAACTTGAAAATTGCATATGATAAAATGTTCCTCTGATGTTGAGACATCATAAGAATTAATATGATGTATTGGTATGGTTTTCATAAGCTTGGGCATGAAGATTAAGCTTGTGAAGCAATCCTTGTGCATTAAAACCTAGTTTTGGTGTAATGTGTAATTTACCCAAAACCTAGGGTTCAACATGCAATTTACCACTTCAATAGGGTCCCTAATGTTTCTTGGAATCATTTATATCAAATAAAATTAGAGGGGCGCCTCATTTGAATTAAGTTGGAGGAGAGAGAATCTTAATATTAAAATAATCAAGATTTAATCCTAATTGAAACCTTAATTCAATTTAGGGCAAAAATGAATGTATTAATTAAAGGGTCTTCAACCAAAATTAAAATGGTTGAATTAATATGTGTGTGTATGATCTTAAAGCCTTGCAAAGGTACGAGCATATCCTAAGGAGGTGAAATTCCACTCACCATTATTATAAGGAAAAGAATTTCCACTCAAATATGGATATTCATATTATAAGGGTTAAGGTGCTTAATTTTTTCCCTTAATTCTTGGATAATGGAAGGGATCTCGGTGGGATAGAGATGCCTTTGCATGTAAGAAACAAAGGGGGGAGTTGTGGCAACAATTTTGGAATTAAAAGACTTTTATAAAAGATTTTCTCTCTCATCAATTTTCTTATAAAGGTACCCTTTCCAAGCCAAAACAAAGGCTTTTTCGGATCCCTTTCTTTCCCCTTACTTGGAAAACAACCAAGGATCTAGGAAGGAGCAGGAGGACGACCCCCAACCTGTTGGTAAGGTTCTTGACCTCTTTTCACCTTGAATCCATGGTGAAAATCGAAAATCAATGCATGAATTCTTCATAACTCGATCCCCTCTTCAATTCTAACCAATTCTTTTCACTCAAAGCTTGAGGATGACCCTTGGAATAGTGAAAGGAGTTGTATCGACCATTTTTTCCGTGATCTTGGAGCTTTGGAGCTCAATTGGAGGCAGGTTTTATAACTTGAACCCTTAATTTTATTATTGCAATCAATTCCTTATCAATTGGTGATCATTTCTACATTTCCGAAATTAAGTTTGGTTGATTGACGCAATCTGCATGGAAATCACAGTATATTTCGTGAGTTTGGATCTTGATGATGATGAAATCATCATAAGAACACACCTCCACAAATATCTAGGGCAAACGGTTTCAATGTTGGGACCAAACGGTTTCACCAAACCATTTTGTGGTTTGGGTTCCAAACCGTTTGGAATGGTTGACCATTTGAAGATATATGCTGTGGTACTTGGATCTTGATCCAATGGTTTCAATTGGTTGATCTTGAAGGGTTAAATTGTGAATGATTCCTTAATAGCAAACCCTAATCGTCTAAGTGTTGATTTTGAAATTGATTGAGATGATGTTTTGGGTAGTTTGACCCAAACGGTTTCAAAACCATTTGGGGATCGCACAAATGGTATAAAGACCATTTGGGGGTCACCCAAGACCGTTTGGAGGTCTAGGGTTAAGTATGTCTAAGTTTTTGAAGGTCCAAAGGTACCAAATTGAATTGCAACTAAGTGTTGATTTGATAATCAATCCAATGGTCCAAAACCCTAATTGGATGTCATGGATTTTGACGATGGAATGGGAAAACGGTCTCAAGACCATTTGGAGATCAACCAAATGGTCTCAAGACCTTTTGGTGGTCATCCAAGACCGTTTGAGGTCAGGTCATATCATGTGATGATGATAGTTCATTGATTTCAATTGATTTGGTTCCACAATGTCAACCATTGATGGATCCTCGATTTCAAACCCTAAGTGATGGTTTCTTTATTATCAAACCTAGTTCAATTGGGTTCAAAACCCTAAATTGAAGGTTTAATTGAATGGTGATTCATTGGTCCAATTTATGAATACCTTAGTGGTTCAAATTATAATTGGACCATGGATTGAAACATTGAGTCGATTGAGTGTTGAAGTATCTTTTTGGTCCATGCGGTTTTGAGAAGGTTTGGACCAAACAGTCTCAAGACCGTTTGGGACCAAACGGTCTCAAGACCATTTGGGACCAAACAATCTCAAACCGTTTGGAGACCCAAAGTACAAACGGTTTCAATACCTACCTTGTCTAATTGGTTTCAAGTATAACTTGTTCAAATGGTTTTCAACCAATTTATTTATGAGAACTAAGATCATTTATGGTCTAAGTAATTAACATTGTGAAGATAAACATGGTTAATCTATTTGAGTATCTCATGTAATTGAAAGTCCAATATGGTGAATCCATTTGGCTACTTAATGCAATTAAAGATTTCAACGGTTAACTCAATTGATCACTTTGTGGAATTGAAAGTTTAATTGGTCAATTCTTTTGAATTCCTTATATAATTGATAGTTTAATTGATTAGACCATTTGGACATCTAATATGATCAAAGGTCAATTAGCTATGTGATTATTAATGATGTAGACCCATGACGATTATGAAGGTTAACCCTAGCTTTGTGTACTCAAGTAAAGAGTTGACCTAGATTAATCTTAGAATAAGTTAACATCCTAGAGAGGATGAGAGGGAGAGTGAATGGGAGATATGATTGCATACTTAATAAGCCCTAATTCTCTCATTGTGAATAAATGTGTAATCAGGGTTTGATCCATAATATGAGATCATGAAATCTTCATTGAAAAGATTGATGTACCTTGATCCTAAATTAGAGTAAGGCTATGTGAAACCCTAATCTAGGGCTAAGCTCAGTGAAACCATAACCCAAGGTGATGATGTAACCCTAACTTAGTGTAACAAGGAAGGAAACCCTAATCCAATGGGAATTGTATATCCTATCCCTTATTTGGGTATGAGGAAAGAGAAACCCCACTTGGATGTGAATGGTAAACCCTAATCCCTAAAATGGGATAAAGGTATATGAAACCCTAATATAGGGTAGTGCCATTAATACTAATGTGAAGCCTTAACACTGGGTGATGTATTGTGAAATCTTAATTTCACATAATACTAGGTGAAACCCTGATATAGAAGGATGTTATGTGAAACTCTAATGAAGAGTGATTCTAGGTGAAATCTATATATGTTTATGAGATGCTAAGTGAACCTCAAATTCTAATTATGGAAATCCTATTCCTATTGATGGAATAGTGATTAATGTATTGACAAATGAAATACCTAGAGGAGTTGATTATGTATATCCTTATATTATTAGTCCCTGACTAAAGGGGTGACTCCATATCATTGACAATGGTTGTATTTTCTAAATAGATGAATCATGATCAATACATTGCATAATGAATGTTATGATCTAGTGCATAAGTATTATGATGGGAAATACCCTAATACAAGCTAAGTGAATAAACTCAAGTAAGATGAAGGTGTTGAGGGAAGTGATACATCAAGATATGATAGATATCACATCCAACACCCTAATGTTGAAATACCTTGATGTGGTTTTAAATCCAATACAATTGGAAAAGTGACATATGAAATGTGTCATGTCAATTGTTACATTGAGATGTAATGCACTTTGTTAAGTGTAGGCTAACATGCCTTATGAAAAGGTTAATCCAAATCAATATACTATGATTCAATCATAGTCTGATAAAGATGAGAAAGAAACTCATACTTTGTGTTGATAATACGTTCAATGATGAATGATGAGGATATATAAGTATGTTTGAATACTTATGATATCTATTTTTGGTTTTTAACTTTGAGAAGTAGTGGAATAGGGCTGATCATTAATAATATGATCTTAAGAACCCAAGTGGTTATTTATGGAAAACCCTAATAAAGGGTGCTGATATAAAAGAGAAACCATGAACCCTAAAGATGGAACAATGGTATTACTTAGTGTTGTATGGTACTGATGTGAAAGAGGAATCATGAACCCTAAAAAGGGATGATACTACTTAGTGTTGTATGATACTGAAATGAAAGCATTATAATTGTTACCAAGAATATTAATCATGCAGGAATGATGAGATGAGAGGCATAGCCAGGTATGGGCTATGATGCTTGTTTATTGAGAATGTCTTATAGGCTTTATATGCCTTCATATGATTTGTGTAGTAAGAATCATTGAGCTTTGTGTACTATGTAAAATACATTGTATAGCAAGAACTATGAGGTCTTTGGTCAGATGATCTGAAGGTAATAAGTTACCTAACAAGTGGTAATAAGTATCCTATGGTGAGTTATGGGTTCAATTACCCAGATTCTATAATCATGATAATGAACTTGTTAAGAAGTGGAAATGTACTTGGTGAGTTGAAGGATTAAGATCCCAACACTTTGTGAAAAGAGTATGGCTACAGGCCATGACTCCACAATGAAAAAGCTTGGCTATAGATATATGATCTAAGCCTGAAGAGAGTTAATGTTGTGGTAATTATTCTATAGTGAATAAATGTTGTACATGTTCTTCATATTCCTTAATGGATAAGTGATATGTAAATCTTTCAAGTTATAACTGTAATGTTTTAGATAAGAATGATATTCTAATCTGCTAGACATTGAATTAGCTGCTGCCAAATAAATATGATTCCTTTGTGCATATTTATCTTCTTAAGCTACAATAATAATGTTACTGGCAAAGAGTTATATCTATTGCTGGGGCAATTTACAATTGTCTCACCCCCGTGAGAACTACATTTTTAGGTGGATGTGGATGAGGAGACAGGAATCCTTCAGTAGGAGAAGGATAGCAGCAACAATAGTAGGGACAACAGTGAAGTCTCAGGTGGAGACACTGGCTGTTATGCCTTGTATAGATGTAGATAGAGTCCTATGTGTCATCTCTGTACTCTCAGGTCCTCGGAGTAGTAGTTAGTGCTTTTGAGATTTTGGCTCAATGCCTTGAGATTTTATACTACCTGTGTTTAGCTTGACAGGACAGTAAATGCTTGTAATTCACAGGAAGAGATGATACAGGTTATGTACTTTTGTAAAATAGAATGTAAATGTGTTACTTTTGTTCTATGTGAGAAATTTTTCATTTGATGGACCTCTTAACAAAAAGGTTTTAAGTTTTAGTGATTTTTGGTAATCCGCTGCTTAGTGAACGCTTTCGCATTAGTTAATTATGTTTTTATGAGTTGTATGCCACACAGGGCGTCACGGGTTTCTACCTTGTCAGTCAGGAAGATTGGGAACATGACATGAAGATCAATAGACTGGAAACCGGCACGGGAGCTTAAGCTAGCAAGAGGATGCGCGATATGGGAGCAAAAGCTGTAGTAACTTTGGTAACCCGACACGGTTACTCTTGAGCTGCTATATATAGTTGTAACATCCCTGACTTGGGTTATGTACTAACCCTAGGTGTTTTTCCTAATAAAGTTGATTATATTCTTTATCTTATATTTTGAAAAGTAATTAAGGCTCTTGAGGAACTTATATTTCATTTGCAGTCCTTTTTGAATAATGTTGGAACATTGTTTTGTTAATTTTGGACTAAAGTGCAAATTACCCAAGTTGAGGGGTTAACTTGCAAATTGCACATGATATGATGTTCCTATGATGTTGAGACATCATAATAATGAATATTATTTAGTGTTATGGTTTCCACAAGCTTGGGCATCAAGATAAAGCTTGTAGAGAAATCCTTCTACATTAAAACCTAGTTTTGGTGTAATGTGCAATTTACCCAAAACCTAGGGTTCAATATGCAAAATACCACCTCTAGAGCGTCTCTCATGTTTGTTGGCATCAAGTAGAGCAAAGAAAATGAGAGGGGCACCTCATTTGAATTATCTTGGAGGAGAGAGAATCTTGACATTAAAATAATCAAGATTTAAGCATAAATGGAATTTTAATTTAATTTAATGCAAAAAGAAATAAATTAATTGAGGAGCCCTTCAACCAAAAGTTGAAGGATGTGTTTGAAATAGTGTTGGATGATCTTGTGCCTTGCTATGGCACAAAAAGATCTTGGTTGAGTGGAAGCCACTCACATTAATATAATAAAAAGTAATATCCACTAAAAGGTTGGAGATTAATATAAAACTCTTTAAGGTGCTTAATTCCTTTTCCATTAACTCTTGTATAATGAAGAGTTTTTGTAAGATAATGAATGTGGATTCGTGGCCAATAAATGGAGGGGAATTTGGTGGAAATAATTTCGGAATTTAAGGAAAATAATTCATTTTTCTCTTTCCTTGAAAATCCTTATACATATCCTTTTTCCAATACACTTAAGGATCTTTTCCTTAGTTTTCTTTTCTCACTTTGCTTTGGCCGACCAAGGGAGAGCTCAGGATCAGGAGAAGGATGATCATAACCTGTTGGTAAGTTTTTGTCATCTTCTACCTCGGATTCATGGTGAAAACCCTAAATCAATGCTTGATTATTGGTTTTCTTCACTCGATTTCCAATCCTAGCCAACTTGTTCATCCAAAAGCTCAAGAACGGACCTTGGGCAGTTTCTGGAACTCCATCCACCATTAGAGACGTGGATATTGGAGCTTGGAATCAGATTTTGAGGCGGGTTTTATAACTCAAACCCTTAAACATTAGTATTGCATTCCATTCTTCAATAATCATTGGTTATTTTCTTCTATTTGGTATTCTTTTGGTTCATTGATGAAGTTCCATGAAGAACGGAAACAGTGCTTGGTTGAATGGAGGAATATGATGATGAAATCATCATATATTCTTATCCAAAGAAAATTCCAGGTCAAATGGTTTCCATGGTTGCTCAAACGGTTTCCCAAACCGTTTGGGAGCAAACGGTTTCAAACCGTTTGAGGGGAAACAGTTTCACCAAACCGCATGAGGGCAAACAGTTTCAGACCGTTTGGAGGTGTTGACCAGGGTTGACCATTTGGAAATTTGTTGCTAATAATGTTGGTTAATGATCCACCAATTATAATTGATTAGTTCCAATTGGTTCATGAGTTGAAGGTCAATCAATCACCAAAACCCTAATCGGGTTAAGTGCTGATTTCTAATTTGATTAAGTTGGAAACTTGGGTTGATTGACCCAAACGGTTTCAAAACCGTTTGGGGATCACCCAAACGGTCTCAAGACCATTTGGAGGTCACCCATGACCGTTTGGATGTCTAGGGTTGAGTATGGTTAGGTGTTTGAAGATCTAAAGATACCAAGTTGATTTGCAATCAAATGTTGATTTGGTGATCAATCCAATGATCCAAACTCTAATTGGATGACATGGATTTGGGTGATGAGATGGGCAAACGGTCTCAATACCATTTGGAGGTCATCCAAACGACCTCAAGACCGTTTGGGGTCAGGTCATGTACACTTTGGATGGTGATCCAATAGTTTCAAAGTAATTAGTTTCACAATGATCAACATTGAAGGATCATCGATTCCAAACCCTAATCCAATTGAATCAAACCCTAATTGATGATCAATTGAGGGTCAAATCAGTTGAAGGATGACCTATTTAACTCAATTTAAGTATGATGTTAGGACCAATTGATGAGTGATAACATGATTTCAATTAATGAAGGAATCAATCTTGGAAACCCTATTTCAATTTGAGTGGTTGAGACCATATTTGGTCCATGCAGTTTTGTGGAGGTTTGAGTCCAAACGGTCTCAAGACCGTTTGGGACCAAACGATCCCAAACCGGTTGAGTTCATGCGTTTTCAAAATTGTACTTTAGCAAATGATCTCAAGGGTCACCTTTAGTAAACGGTTTCAAGTGTACACCTTTAGCAAATAGTTTCAAAGACTACCTTTGGCAAACGATTTCAACCTCAACTTTACTAAACAGTTTTGAGTATTCAACCAAGACCGTTTGAGGTCTGATTGGTCAAGACCGTTGAGGTCTAAGAGACCAAGATCGTTTGGAAGTTAATTAACTAAACCGTATGAATTCTTAAAGTGGTTGAAGGTCAATTGTTTAAGTGAACAATTACATGATGTAAACCAATGGTGATCATAATAATGGTACCCTTAATGAGATAGGGTGATTAGTACCCTTTGAATAATTAAGCTTTAGTGATCATGGTGTTAATAATATAAATCATGGTGTCAATTCTTCTTTCAAGTTGAGTTGACTTAGTCTAATCAAGGTTGATGCAAGCATCATCCTATAAAAGATGAAAGAGAAGATTTCCTACATGAATGATAACCATGTAATGGTTAAGTCTTAATACTTTCAACATGGATGAATGTATAATGAGAGTATGATTCATGATAGGGAGATTATAAACCCTAATCATGAGTACAAGCCCTAAATATGAAGGTTAATGAATCATAACTCTAATTGAGGGCATTGGTAGGTGAAATCTTAATACATGATAATGGTGTGATCCTAATTCAGGACAATGACATGAGAAACCCTAATTCAGGGTATGTTGATAGTAAACCCTAATTGTGAATTGTTGAATATAAACCCTAAAATAGGGTAATGTGTAGTGAGTAGTACACCCTAATTCCAAATAAGGTGAAGGAATATGTGAAACCCTAACTCTGGGTTATACCTTATAACATGAAGCTCTAAGGTTGGATAATGAAATAATGAGTCATTAATCCTAATTGAGCTAAGGGGAAGATTAACCCTAATTGAATTGAAAAGGGAAACCCTAACCCTAGCAAGGGTATAGTGGTGTAACCCTTGAATAGTGATGTTATAATTGTTTTGCATTATGCTGGTATGAAATTGATGTATCTGTTATCATATGTACTAATCATGTAGGTTTTATGAGATATTAAACATAGCCAGGTATGAGCTATGATGCTTTTTTTATTGAAAGTACTTTATGAGGTTTGTAAGCAATGATATGCTATGTTGCCTAGTGAAAGGTAACAAAAGAGATTGATAGGTTGTAAGAGCCATATGAAATACCTACATTGCAATTATCATGTTTACACTGTCAGATGACTTGATGGCATTAAGTTACCTGCTAAAGTGGTAACAAGAATTTTGATGATCTAAGGGTCTGAACACCCATATTCTTGAATCATGATGATGAGATAATAAGGGATTGAGATCCCAATGTTAATAAAGCTGTGAAATGAACTTGATAAAAATAGTACTCTTTCTTTATAGCAATTGTTCTAATGATTTATGTTTGAAAACATGCCTTGTCACACCCCGATCTCACACTGACCACTAATCCCGAGATTAGGGCGCGGAGGAGGGATTATTACATAAATAAATCACTGAGAACTTTTTTCTTTTTAAAACCTCGTAATGATATCCGGATTATAGCTGTAAACTAAACATAATAAACTATTGCGGAAGCATTTCAATTAAACTGGCTAGAGAACATAAACAGAGTTTACAACATGTAACATTGTTTAACAGAAAGTAAAACATAACAGTTAATTTACACCTTTTACACATTCGCCATACATTCTCTCTCTCACCCACACCATGTCCCAAGGATCGAGGGGAAAGGACTAAGAGACCTCTAATTTCTAACTACATATTCCTTCTACAGACTAAGCATTAGGATGAACAGATCCTTCAGATTCCTGCTGCTGATGATGACCTGAAAATGTTTTGAGTAGAGGTATGAGCCTACTCGCTCAATGAATAACATTTCACTTAGCTATCACTAAACAACTCATCAGGTTTATAAATTTAAATAAAACATAAGTACAGTACTAAGCAGGGCAGTTCTAATAACATAACAGATTTGCATAATATAATCACATTTCCATGCAATAACAGATAATTTGAACAGATAAACAGATATAAAGAAATAGCACAAAAGTTTGAATACTTTAATTTACTGTGATCCTATATGAGTACCAATTTATATTATTATTATGCCCTAATCATATGCACTGTACCCTGCATATAAAGATCCGTAGCGAACTACGATCCCACCGTACAAGACTTAGCGACACACCCGAGAAATGCTAAGTCTGACGCCAGCCCTGCTCTGCCACAGGACCCCAGGCTCTCCGGCCTGACTCATAGGCTCTACGGCCTCAAGGCACTACTCTGAGTGCTCTAGACTTCTCCTCTAACCTGAGTACACAAGTGGAGAGTCTCACCGGGTTACCTCCGTGACACAAGCACGGATGATGTTGAATAACCCCCATTTTTCCTCCAGTGCCATCGTGACACAAGCACGATTGTTGTTGGACACTGCCTCTCTTTCCTCGTGTGTCCATGACACAAGCACGGTTGATGTTGTAACACGAGTTTCACCCCTAAGAAGCAGATCTGTCAAAGGGGTTCTACGGTGTTAGGGCACTTAAGTCTATTAACTGACTAACATATAACCATTTAAATAGGAAAATCACATTTACTGATTTCATATCAGATCACAATACACTGTCATTCTAAACTGACAGAGCAATATATTTCAAATCATTGTAATTTCTGAGAAATTCTCATACCATGCATTCAGACAATTTAGAAATGCATAAATAACCCAACTTATTTCAATTTGCACATACATAGCGAATTTACGCAATTGAACATCTTATTGCACAAATTAAAGAAATTTACTTCACATATGAGAATCATACTCAACAATTATCAATTCTCTAAAATTCTCAAAAAACGTGCACATTAACCCAAATCTTGGTTTGTGCATCACTTAACTCAATTAAGAGTTAATTACATTTCACAACACAATTTAATAACAATACTTGAAAATTTCTGGTAATATTTCAGAGAAATGTGCCATTTCATGTAAATATCAATTTACACATATTAACGTCAAAAGATATATGCAATTAGGGTTTTTATGCATATTTTATTTATTCATATCAACTTTGAAATCGTACATCTGATAATTTATCAGAAATCTTCATTGTCTGGGTTCATACCAAAATTATACCATTTTGAGACATGAATTTCTAATTTCAACATTCAAATGAGCAATTTAGGTTCCAATGAACCATATAAATCTACTGATTCAATCCATACTGTTCAAATGCTAAATTTAATCATATAACAGTGTCTAGAAGCATTTTATGAACTAAAAAGGTCGGGCGACGCCAAAAGCTGCCCGACGCCTGATAACGCCTGTTATCAGCGTAATTCGCACACAAAACAGAAAATATTCAAACGCCTGAGTTTATTAATGATAAATAAATGAAATCCTACTCACAGCGATTTGGACTGTCCGGATTCGTCCGGAGATGCGTTCAGGGTCTAATTCCGGGCGATTTCGGATCGTCTTCTACCTTGGGACCACTTGGATTCGAGTCTGCTACACACAGCGGCTGCTCCCTCATGCACAAGTTGAAAGGGGAGCTGGACCAGCTACTAGCGGTAGCTATTGACCGTCAATTCGATCTCTAGGCTCTTGGCCGTGCCCACAGAATTTGAATCGTGCTACTCCTCACGCCCTAGGTGGCACAAAGCCATGGAAGAAGCTACTGCTGCTCAGACTGACTAGGGCGCTGCCCTTTGCTGCTTGGCGTCATGGCTAGGGCTAGGATGAAGGGGAGGACGGAGGCGTAATCATGGAGGTGTGAGGGTGCTGCGGAGCCGCCCCTCATCTTCCCTTGGCAGTTGGCTACGTGCAGCAGGTTGGGGCGCAGCGCAGCAGATCAGTTGCCGGTCGGTTGGCGCTAGGGCGCTCTACCAGTACTAGTTGAGATCGGGTTGGGCAAGGAAGAATGAAGAGGAAGGTAGGCGGAGGTAAATCACCGGTCAAGCTCACCCAAGAGCTTCCTTAGCTGGAGCTATGCAAGTGCTGCTGGCTGGCCTTGTTGCTGGGGCGCCGCCCTAGCAGATCAGTTGCAGGTGTGGCACGCGGAGGTGAGAGGAAGGGGAGGAGGAAGAAGAGAGGAAGGAAGGGGGAGGGTAGAGGGCACCATGGATCGGGCTAGAGCTCCAGAAATCGCCCATGACTCCTTCTTGCGGCTACTGGAAATCGGGAGCAGGTCGGCGCTTGCTCAAGTGGCCGACTCCTATTTTATCGAATCAGAGAAGAAGGAGATAAGGCAAAGGGGCCAATTAGAAATGGGTAATTTACAAAATTGACCCAAAGAACTTATAAATACCATAACTATGACCTCGGGAGTCCGATTGAAAAGATTTCTTTTGCAAATTCTCAAGCACAAAAACCACTACAACCTCGAAGCAAGAAATCACAATTATCATCTTGCCACCACTGGTCAAGGCACCAATTACATCTGGAGTACTTATTCAAGTTAATTAACTTAATGATCATCATTGCTATAATCATTAATTACCTCAGATGATTCAATCTCAACTATTGATTCATCATGTAGCTTATATTGATTATTAGCTAGTCACAACTGGTCAAATGCACAAATTGCATCTTGAGTACTTTATTTAATTTGATTAAATTAATGATGCACTAAGCGATGTGCTTACTGGTTAATCATGGAGTGGGTCATAACATGCCTAATGCTAAAAGAATGTTGTAATGTACTTAAATAATCAAGTGAAATAATATCATGTAGAGCCCTGACCATAGATCCATCATCGTCAGTAGTTTGGTGATGGTGAAACAGGTTTTCCTAAGGGAACTCCTGGAGAGCATACTTTTGAGTATGTGGGGGTTATGGGCACGAATATCCTTACATCCTGATGGAGGAATTTATGCGAGATAAAAAATTAAATCTCTCAATCCTTCATTATATGTAAATGTCGGGATGATGTATCACTAATCTCCTGATGATGATGTTAATACCGAATCGATGTGAGATAAACATGAAATCTCCCGATTGCGAAGAGAGTACAACATGCCACTATAACTCTAATAGCGAAGTTGCCAGTTTACCCTGGAAAGCTATTTTTGGTAGAGACACGAGATGTCCTGCAAGTGTTCCTCACACTGACTGAGGAGGATGAGGTCATAGAAATCTGGCTCTTCTAATGACCTATGTATGGTACCGATTTTGATTTCACAATGGTCGGTAGGAGTATGAGTGGTATACCTCATCTCCTCTGGGCATAAGTATGTTTGTAAAGTGTAATCAGCCGTGTAGCATATTTTCTTAGGGTTGAATTACGAGAATCAATGGTTGATGATATATTGCATGTTATGCCCTAGTTGGGTAAATACTATACATGTTCTTCATATTCCTTATTGAATAAATGACTAGTTGCGTATTCAAGTTATAATTGAAATGAACTGCATAGAGAATACTTCTCTACATAGTTTAATCAATGATTTACCTGCTGTTGAACATTATGATTCTACTGCTCAGTGTTATTCTATTATCAGCAATAACTTTATTTCTAGCGGAGAGTTATATCTCTCGCTGGGACAATTTTCAATTGTCTCACCCCCGTGGGATTCAACTTTTTAGGTAGATGTCGAGGAAGAAGAAACCTTTCAATGGATGAGCAGCGACAACAGCCACAGCAACAGCAGCAGCAACAACAAGGACAGCAGTGATCTTCAGGTGGAGACACTGTCTATTTGGTTCTGTATATAGAGAGTCCTATGTATCGTCTCTGTACTCTCAGGTCCTAGGAGTCAATAGATGGTTTGATATGGATCTAAGATTTTTGGCTTGATGCCTCGAGATTTTTGTATACTGCTCTTGTACCGTTTAACAGGGCAGTCAATGTTTATGACTCTCGAGATGAGAAGATACAGAGATGTAATGATGAATCAGAATGTAAATAACTTACTTTGGTTATGTATGAAAGAGTTCTACAGTTTGTGGATCTCATTGCAAAAAGTTTTAATTTTTAGTGATTTTCAGTAATTCAGTTGCTAATAATTCACTTCCGCATTAGTTAATCTTGTTTTTCTGAGTTGGATGCCACAATTTAGTGGTATCAGAGCTCTAGGTTTGCTGAGTCTACAGAGACATAGGACTAAGGTTGTTGAGTCTATTCTAGTGTCTTCCAGTCTATCTGATAGTGTCTTCTGCTCATATAGGAGGAGAAGAGAAAACTAAAGATGTATGGATCACATGATGAACATGTTGTTGAAAGTAGTGTCACTGCACCTGGAGGAGGTGCAAGAGACCAAAGAAGGGAGGAACCTGTTCCTGAACCACCGCAGTTCAATCAAGCTGACATGGGGAACCCAGCCTTCCAAGCCATGTTCGGGAAGTTTATAGCTTCCATGACCCACATGACTGACAGGATGACAATACTTGCACCTAGGAAACATGCCCATGATGAAATATGGGGAGCTAGCAAGATGTTTGAATGACTACGCCGGGTTGGAGCCACGGAATATGTTGGGACAGCTGACCCAGCAGATGCTGACATGTGGCTAATTGAACTAGAGAAGGCCTTTAGAATCCTGAACATCCCAGAAGCTAAGAAGGTTAGAAACATAGTGTATCTTCTTAAGGGGAGTGCTGGTCACTGGTGGACCATAGAGGAGGGAAAAAGGCCAGGTGTTGAGATTGAATTGGAAGTATTTCGACGAGAATTTGTCAATAGATACTTTCTTAAGATGTTCCTGGATGAGAAAATCTCTTAGTTTGAGAGATTAAGACAAGGAACAATGAACATTAGCGAGTATGAGGCTAAGTTCATGGAGCTTTTATAGTTCTGTCTGCATATGGCAACTACAGATGAAGAGCGGATTTGACGTTTTGAGAAGGGATTAAACGATGAGTTGACCACCCCTGTGTCTGCTCTGGAGAACAGGGAAAGATTTGTTACTTTTGTGGAGTTTGTTAGAAGGATAGAGAGGTCTGTGACTGAGAAGAGATAGACCAAGAACAAGAAGGTGTACCCCCAGTTTCAAGGATTCTCATCCAAAAGTTTCAAGAAACCGAGGTTTTCCGTGCCTACACCACCACCTAGATTCAATACCCAGATGCAGTGGATGTCAAATAGGGGTAGAGGACAAAGTTTACCACCAGAAGGAGCCCATAGCTCAGCATCTGTGTCAGTTACAGGACCATCCAGACCTCAGCCAGGGATTAGAAGTTGTTTCATATGTGGAAAGATGGGGCATCTGATGAAGGATTGTAGAGCCAGAGAGGCAAGTGTAACTCAACCCCAGAGGCAAAGTCAGCAAGGTTCTCAAAGGAGACAGTTTCCAGGTGGCTCTAGAGGACGTGGACAAACGTCCCAAGATGGATCATCGGCACCCAATCATCGAGCACCGAATCAACCACAAGCAACGGTGAGATTCTATGCAATGAATCCACCTGATGCAGTGATCAACCCTCGAGTTGTGACAGGTCAGATGAAACTATTTTATTCTGATATGTCTACATCCTGCATCGTATCTGTTTTAATTGATCCAGGTGCTACGCATTCCTTTATCACACGAAGAGTGATTCTTGACTGCAACATGACTACTAGTCATAGAGTAGATAGTCTGTTGTTAGAAACTCCTTTGATGGGATCTGCTGTGTTGTGGGAGGTGTGTTCTCCCTGCATTCTTTTCTTTTTTGAACATCGCATTCAAGTGGATCTTATACCACTTGAGATGCACGGGTTTGATATAATCCTTGGGATGGATACCTTAGAAAGGTATAAGGTTGTCTTGGATTGTGAGTCCAAGCAAGCTGTGTTCACTGATGAAAGTGACACATGGATCTTTCAAGGGGATAGAAAGATTATTCCAACCTGCCTTGTGTCAGCTATTGTAGCTGAGAAGTTGTTGAGACAAGGATGTTATGCATTCTTGGTCCATGTGGTAGATACCACCATGGAGAGTTCTAATCCTACTGAAGTTCCTGTAGTCAGGGAATTTGAAGATGTATTTCCTGAATAACTTTCAGGTGTACCTCCGCCCTGAGAGATTGACTTTGAGATTAATCTAATTCTGGGCACGCAGCCAATGGCACAAACACCGTATAGGATGACGCCTGTTGAGATGACAGAACTCATGAAACAACTGCAAGAATTTCTTGAGAAGGGTTTCATCCGACCAAGCACTTCACCCTGGGGTGCACCAGTCCTCTTTGTTAAGAAAAAGTATGGGTCTATGTGATTATGCATTGACTATAGACAATTAAATAAAGTAACAATAAAGAATAAGTATCCTTTTCCAAGGATTGATAATCTCTTTGACCAGTTGTGTAACATCCCTGACCTGGGTTATGTTCTAACCCCAGGAGTTTTGCTTAACAAAGTTGATTATATGCTTGTACTTATCCTGTGAAAAGTAATTAGGGCTCATGAGGCCACTTATGTTTCAATTTTGGTCCTGTTTGAACAATGTTAAAGCAATGATTGTTTGCTTTGGACTAAAGTGCAAATTACCCAAGTTGAGGGGTTAGCTTGCAAATTGCATATGATAAGATGTTCCTATGATGTTGAGACATCATAAGGATGAATATGATGTAGTAGTATGGTTTTCACAAGCCTGGACACCAAGATAGAGCTTGTTGGACAATGTTGTACATTAAAACCTAGTTTTGGAGTAAAGTGCAATTTACCCAAAATCTAGGGTTCAATATGAAAATTACCACTTCAAAAAGGTTCCTAATGTTTCTTGGCATCATGTAGAGCAAATAAAATGAGAGGGGTGCTACATTTGAATTAAGTTGGAGGAGAGAGAATCTTGATATTAAAATAATCAAGATTAATGCCTAATTGAAACCCTTATTCGATTTAGGGCAAAAATGAATAAAAATAATTGAAGGGTTTTTAACCAAAATGTTTTGGGTTGATTTTAAATAAGGATGAATGTTCCTTTTCCAAGATAAGGAACGAAAATATCCTAAGTAGGTGAAATTCCACTCACCATTATTATAAGGAAAAGAAAACCCACTCACATATGGATATTAATATAATAAGCATTAAGGTGCTTAATTTGATTTTCTTTAAATCATGGATAATGGAGAGGAATAAGAGGCAATGAAGATAGCCTCGTCCTTAAGGATTTTTAGGAGAATTTGAGGGGGAAGAGGCGGCACCAATTTTGGAATTAAATGCATTTTAATAATGCATTTTCTCTTTCATTGAATTTTTATAAAAAGGCCTTTTCCTAGCCAAATGAAAGGCTATTTCGACCCCACTTCTTCTCTTAGCTTGGAAACCGACCAAGGAATCTAGGGAGGACCAAGAGGACGAATCCCAACCTGTGGGTAAGCTCTTGACCTTCGTTCTCCTTGATTTCATGGTGGAAATCGAAAATAAATTATGGATTCCTTCTTATTTCGATCTCCTCTTCAACCCTAGCCAACTTTTGCAATCAAAAGCTTGAGGACCAGCCTAGGGGGAGTTGCAAGAGCTTCATCCACAATTAATGGCGTGAGCTTGGAGCTTTGGAGCTCAATTGGAGGTGGGTTTTATAAATCAAACCCTTAATCATTGCTATTGCATCAATTCTCTATGCTTTGTTGATTGATTTCTTCAATTTGATGCACTCTTGTTTCTTGCTGCAATTTCCATCAAGAAAGGTTTCTGTTCTTGGTTGTTCGAAGGAAGGGGATGATGACATCATCCTAGATTCTTATCCAAAGAAAATTACCAAGCCAAATGGTTATGATAGCTATTCCAAATCGTTTTAATTTGATTGGCTATGCGGTTTCAGCAAACCGTTTAAGGGCAAACGGTTTGAGACCATTTGGGAGCAAACGGTTTCAAGACCGTTTGAGATGGTTGACCAAGCGTTTACCGTTTAGGAATCTTGTTCCTAATTATGTATAATAATGACCCTCCAAATTTGAGGGGTTAACTCCAAAGGAATCGTGAGTTGAAGGCCAATCAATTAGGCAAATAGAATTGAATTAAATACTGATTTTCAACCTGATTAACTCGACCTGTTTGGGAAAACGGTTTCAAAACCGTTTGAGATGGTTGACCAAGCGTTGACCGTTTGAGATTCCTGTTCCTAATGATGTTGGTTAATAACCCTCCAAATTTGAGGGATTAACTCCAAAGGAATCGTGAGTTGAAGCCTAATCAATTAGGGAAACCTAATTGGATTAAGTGCTGATTTTCAATCTGATTTAATTGAACTTTTTAGGCAAACGGTCTCAAGACCGTTTGAGTGCGTTGACCAAGCGTTGACCGTTTGGGATTAATGTTTCTAATGATGTGATATAATGACTCACCGAATTTTAGGGATTAACGCCCAAGGAATCATGAGTTGAAGGCTATTCAATTAGGCAAACCCTAATTGAAAACAGTGCTGAAATTCCAATGAGTTAAGTTGAGATTTTGGGTTGATTATCCCAAACGGTTTCAAGACCGTTTGGGGATCACCCAAACGGTCTCAAGACCGTTTGGGAATCACCCCAAGACCGTTTGGAGGTCTGGGGTCAAGTATAGTTGACCAATTGAAGGTCCAAAGGTACTAATCATATTGCAATGTAGTGTTGATCTGTTGATCAACTCGATAGACCAATCCATGATGATTTTTCACTAGAATCCAAAGGTTGGATGGGCCAAACGGTCTCAAGACCGTTTGGAGCTCATCCAAATGGTCTCAAGACCGTTTGGTGGTCAATCAAGACCCTTTGGAGGTCTAGGGTTGAGTATGGTTAGGTGTTTGAAGGTCTAAAGGTACCAAGCTGTTATACAATGCAATGCTGATTTGGTGATCAATCCAATGATCCAAACCTTAATTGGATGGCCTGGATTTGAGTGATATGATGGGCAAACGGTCTAAAGACCGTTTGGAGGTCATCCAAATGATCTCAAGACCGTTTGGGGTCAGGTCATACCCAATTTGGATAATGGTTCAATAGTTTCAAAGTAACCAATCTTGCATTGATGAGTGTTGTTGGATCTTCGATTCCAAACCCTAATTCAATTGAATCAAGCCCTAATTGATGACCAATTGAGGGTAAATTGAGGGTCAAATTAGTTGAAGGTTGACCTATTAAACTCAATTGAAGTATGAGCATAGGTCCAATTGATGATTGGTTCCATGAATTCAATGGTTGAAGGTCCAAAGCAATCAATTGAAACAGAATTAGTAGCATGATTGATGATCAACTTCAAAGCTCTAATTGGTGTTTATAAACCCTAATCCCATTGAGATCAGACCATAATTGAAGTCCCAATTGAGGGGTGAGCCATGATTCAAATGATGATTGAGTTGATGATCCAATTGGTTGAAGTTCCATTGATTAGAATTGAGTGTGGTTCAATTTGGTTAATTCAATTGGATACCTCATGTTATTGAAGGTCTAATTGATCAAACCTTTTTGAAAACCTAATGTGATTAGGTGGGAGATACCTTTAATGGTACTAGTCATTAATGCATAACAAATGCATGGACCCAATACATGATGTAAACCCTAATTGAGGTTGATTCAATGTATAACCTTAATAAGAGGTTGTCTACATGTGAAATCACTAATTAGGATGTTAGTAAACCCTAGTTGAGGGTGTATCCTTGTGAAACCCTAGTGGAGGGTGTATCATTGTGAACCCTGGTTGAGGGTGTAACCTTGTGAAACCCTAGTGGAGGGTGTATCATTGTGAACCCTGGTTGAGGGTGTATCCTTGTGAAACCCTAGTTGAGGGTGTATCATTGCGATTGTTTATAGGCAACTTTATAATAAAGTTATGCCTTAAACTAAGATAAGTCCATATCATGTGAGATAGTTGGACAATTCTAATGTGTGGCCTATGCATTATATGCTAAGGGTGAGTATTCTGTGATGGAATGTATTAAGAGGGCAAATACCTTAATACAAGATAAAATTGGTTAACTCAAGAGGGTCTGAATTAATGAGAAATGGGAAACCCTAACCCTGGTAAGGGAATAGTGGTGTTACCCTTGAATAATGATGTTATATATTGTTTTGCATGGTGCTGATATGAAATTGATGTATTATCATCTGTACTAACCATGCAGGTATGATGTGATGATGAACATAGCCAGGTATGAGCTATGACATTTTATGTATTGACATTGTTTATTGGGCCTTATGTGACATGCTATACCTTATTGCCTAGTATGAGGTAATAAGAGAAGTAATGGGCCTTAAGTGCCATGAGAAGATGTTTATGTAATAAGCATCATATTTACCTTGGTCAGGTGACCTGAAGGTGATAACTACCTGAAAAAGTGGTAATAATGCTCAATGATGAGCTAAGGGTTTGAATACCCAGAACCATATGATTATGGCATTGAGTTGCAAAGGAATGAAAATTCCCAGTATTGAAATGAGGGACTGAGATCCCCATGTCTTATAAAGACTGAGAAGTGATTAATGGAAATAATACATGTTTTCTTTATAGCATTTGTCTTATTAAGTTATGTTTGGAAACTTGGCTGATGCTAAAAGAATATGATAATGTACTTAATTAATCAAGTGATACCATATAATGTAGTTGCCCTGATCACAGATCCATCAGCGTCAGAATTAGCTGAATGGTGAAACGAGTTTACTCGGAACGCATATTTTTGAATATGTGGGGGGTAATTGGGCAATTATATCCTTATGCCCCATAGGCATTGCTACAGGCTATGTCCTATGAATGGGATTGGTTACGGACCATACCCCAATAAGAGCATGGCTACGGGCCATGACTCCACAAAATAATACCGGGCATTGGCTACGGGCCATATCCTAAAGAGAGTATATGCTATGGGCTATAACTCTAATAGCGATGTTGCCAGTATACCCTGGAAAGCTATCTAGCAGAGACACAAGATGTCCTGTATGTTATCTCGTACTGACCGAGATAGTTGAGGTCATGGGAATCCGGCTCTTCCATTGACCTATGTGTGGTACTGATGCTTTACGTAACCGTGGTCGGTTGGAGTATGAGCGGTATACCTCATCTCCTCAGGGCATAAGTATGATTGTAAAACGTAATCAGCCGTGTAGCATATTTGCTTAGGGTTGAATTGCGAGAATCAATGGTTGATGATACATGGTCTATTATATCATAGTTGGATAAATGATATACATGTTATTCATATTCCTTCTTAAATGAATGACTTGCTGCTTAATCAAGTTATAATTGAAATGATTGCATAGAGAATACTGCTCTGCATATCTTATTCAATGATTTACCTGTTGTTGAGTAAATATAATTCTACTGCTCAGTGTTATTCTATTATCGGAAATAACAATGTTTCTGGCGGAGAGTTATATCTCTCGCTGGGACAATTTTTATAATTGTCTCACCCCCGTGGGATTAAATTTTTAGGTAACCACCGACGAAAAGGCAAGGAACCTATTACAGAGGAAGAGCAGCAGCAGCAGTAGCAGGGACAGCAGTGTATCCCAGGTGGGGATATGAGTTGTCAAGTTGTATATAGAAAGTCCTATGAGTCATCTATGTACTCTCGGGTCCTAGGAGTTAGTGTTTTGATTCTCCGATCTGAGATTTTGTGCAAAGAGGCATGATATGTATATATATGAACCAGTATGTAATGTTTTACTTTGGTTCTAAATGAAAGAGTTTTCCTATGAATGGATCTCTTGATAAATGGTTTTAATTTTTAGTGATTTTCAGTAATCCGCTGCTAACGATCGCTTCCGCATGTTTTATTATTTTTAATGACACTTGTTATCTTAAATGATGGCGGGTGTCGTCACAGTTTAGTGGTATCAGAGCTCTAGGTTCGCTGAGTCTACAGAGACATAGGATTAAGGTAGTTGAGTCTGTTCTAAGTGTCTTCCAGTTTATCTGATAGTGTCTTCTGCTCATATAGGAGAAGAAGAACTAAAGATGTCTGGATCACACGATGAACACGCTGCTGAGAGCAGTGTAGCTGCACCAGGAAGAGGTGCAAGAGACCAGGACAGGGAGGAACATGTACCTGATCAACCCCAGTTCAACCCAGCTGATATGGGGAACCCAGCCTTTCAGACTATGTTCGGGCAGTTTATGGCAGTTTATGGCAGATAAGATTTTCCTCTGATGTTGAGACATCATAAGGATGAATATGATGTAGTAGTATGGTTTCCACAAGCCTGGACACCAAGATAGAGCTTGTTGGACAATGTTGTGCATTAAAACCTAGTTTTGGAGTAAAGTGCAATTTACCCAAAATCTAGGGTTCAATATGCAAATTACCACTTCAACAAGGTCCCTAATGTTTCTTGGCATCATGTAGAGCAAATAAAATGAGAGGGGTGCTTCATTTGAATTAAGTTGGAGGAGAGAGAATCTTGATATTAAAATAATCAAGATTAATGCCTAATTGAAACCCTAATTCGATTTAGGGCAAAAATGAATAAAAATAATTGAAGGGCTTTTAACCAAAATGTTTTGGGTTTATTTTGAATAAGTATGAACGTTCCTTTTCCAAGATAAGGAACGAAAATATCCTAAGTAGGTGAAATTCCACTCACCATTATTATAAGGAAAAGAAAACCCACTCACATATGGATATTAATATAATAAGCATTAAGGTGCTTAATTTGATTTTCTTTAAATCATGGATAATGGAGAGGAATAAGAGGCAATGAATATAGCCTCGTCCTTAAGGATTTTGAGGAGAATTTGAGGGGGAAGAGGCGGCACCAATTTTGGAATTAAATGCATTTTAATAATGCATTTTCTCTTTCATTGAATTTTTATAAAAAGGCCTTTTCCTAGCCAAATGAAAGGCTATTTCGACCCCACTTCTTCTCTTTGGAAACCGACCAAGGAAGCTAGGGAGGACCAGGAGGACGAACCCCAACCTGTGGGTAAGCTCTTGACCTTCGTTCTCCTTGATTTCATGGTGGAAATCGAAAATAAATTATGGATTCCTTCTTATTTCGATCTCCTCTTCAACCCTAGCCAACTTTTGCAATCAAAAGCTTGAGGACCAGCCTAGGGGGAGTTGCAAGAGCTTCATCCACCATTAATGGCGTGAGATTGGAGCTTTGGAGCTCAATTGGAGGCGGGTTTTATAACTCGAACCCTTAATCATTGCTATTGCATCAATTCTCTATGCTTTGTTGATTGATTTCTTCAATTTGATGCACTCTTGTTTCTTGCTGCAATTTCCATCAAGAACGGTTGCTGTTCTTGGTTTTTCAAAGGAAGGGGATGATGACATCATCCTAGATTCTTATCCAAAGAAAATTACCAAGCCAAATGGTTTTGATAGCTATTCCAAATCGTTTTAATTTGATTGGCTATGCGGTTTCAGCAAACCGTTTAAGGGCAAACGGTTTGAGACCGTTTGGGAGCAAACGGTTTCAAGACCATTTGAGATGGTTGATCAAGCGTTGACCGTTTGGGAATCTTGTTCCTAATTATGTAGACTAATGACCCTCCACATTTGAGGGGTTACCTCCAAAGGAATCGTGAGTTGAAGGCCAATCAATTAGGCAAATCGAATTGAATTAAATACTGATTTTCAACCTGATTAACTCGACCTGTTTGGGAAAACGGTTTCAAAACCGTTTGAGATGGTTGACCAAGCGTTGACCATTTGGGATTCCTGTTCCTAATGTTGTTGGTTAATAACCCTCCAAATTTGAGGGATTAAATCCAAAGGAATCGTGAGTTGAAGCCTAATTAATTAGGGAAACCTAATTGGATTAAGTGCTGATTTTCAATCTGATTTAATTGAACTTTTTGGGCAAACGGTCTCAAGACCGTTTGAGTGCGTTGACAAAGCATTGACCGTTTGGGATTACTGTTCCTAATGATGTGATATAATGACTCACCGAATTTGAGGGATTAACTCCCAAGGAATCATGAGTTGAAGGCTATTCAATTAGGCAAACCCTAATTGAAAACAGTGCTGAAATTCCAATGAGTTAAGTTGAGATTTTGGGTTGATTAGCCCAAACGGTTTCAAGACCGTTTGGGGATCACCCCAAGACTGTTTGGAGGTCTGGGGTCAAGTATAGTTGACCAATTGAAGGTCCAAAGGTACTAATCATATTGCAATGTAGTGCTGATATGTTGATCAACTCGATAGACCAATCCATGATGATTTTTCACTAGAATCCAAAGGTTGGATGGGCCAAACGGTATCAAGACCGTTTGGAGCTCATCCAAACGGTCTCAAGACCGTTTGGTGGTCACCCAAGACCCTTTGGAGGTCTAGGGTTGAGTATGGTTAGGTGTTTGAAGGTCTAAAGGTACCAAGTTGTTATACAATGCAATGCTGATTTGGTGATCAATCCAATGATCCAAACCTTAATTGGATGGCTTGGATTTGAGTGATATGATGTGAAAATGGTCTAAAGACCGTTTGGAGGTCATACAAACGACCTCAAGACCGTTTGGGGTCAGGTCATACCCAATTTGGATAATGGTTCAATAGTTTCAAAGTAACCAATCTTGCATTGATGAGTGTTGTTGGATCTTCGATTCCAAACCCTAATTCAATTGAATCAAGCCCTAATTGATGACCAATTGAGGGTCAATTGAGGGTCAAATTAGTTGAAGGTTGACCTATTAAACTCAATTGAAGTATGATCATAGGTCCAATTGATGATTGGTTCCATGAATTCAATGGTTGAAGGTCCAATGCAATCAATTGAAACAGAATTAGTAGCATGATTGATGATCAACTTCAAAGCTCTAATTGGTGTTTATAAACCCTAGTCCCATTGAGATCAGACCATAATTGAAGTCCCAATTGAGGGGTGAGCCATGATTCAAATGATGATTGAGTTTATGATCCAATTGGTTGAAGTTCCATTGATTAGAATTGAGTGTGGTTCAATTTGGTTAATTCAATTGGAAACCTCATGTTATTGAAGGTCTAATTGATCAAACCTTTTTGAAAACCTAATGTGATTAGGTGGGAGATACCTTTAATGGTACTGCATGGACCTAATACATGATGTAAACCCTAATTGAGGTTGATTCAATGTATAACCTTAATAAGAGGTTGTCTACATGTGAAATCACTAATTAGGATGTTAGTAAACCCTAGTTGAGGGTGTATCCTTGTGAAACCCTAGTGGAGGGTGTATCATTGTGAACCCTAGTTGCGGGTGTAACCTTGTGAAACCCTAGTGGAGGGTGTATCATTGTGAACCCTGGTTGAGGGTGTATCCTTGTGAAACCCTAGTTGAGGGTGTATCATTGCGATTGTTTATAGGCAACTTTATAATAAAGTTATTCCTTAAACTAAGATAAGTCCATATCATGTGAGAGAGTTGGACAATTCTAATGTGTGGCCTATGCATTATATGCTAAGGGTGAGTATTCTGTGATGGAATGTATTAAGAGGGCAAATACCTTAATACAAGATAAAGTTGGTTAACTCAAGAGGGTCTGAATTAATGAGAAATGGGAAACCCTAACCCTGGTAAGGGAATAGTGGTGTGACCCTTGAATAATGATGTTATATATTGTTTTGCATGGTGCTGATATGAAATTGATGTATTATCATCTGTACTAACCATGCAGGTATGATGTGATGATGAACATAGCCAGGTATGAGCTATGACATTTTATGTATTGACATTATTTATTGGGCCTTATGTGCCATGCTATACCTTATTGCCTAGTATGAGGTAATAAGAGAAGTAATGGGCCTTAAGTGCCATGAGAAGATGTTTATGTAATAAGCATCATATTTACCTTGGTCAGGTGACCTGATGGTGATAATTACCTGAAAAAGTGGTAATAATGCTCAATGATGAGCTAAGGGTTTGAATACCCAGAACCATATGATTATGGCATTGAGTTGCAAAGGAATGAAAATTCCCAGTATTGAAATGAGGGACTGAGATCCCCATGTCTTATAAAGACTGAGAAGTGATTAATGGAAATAGTACATGTTTTCTGTATAGCATTTGTCTTATTAAGTTATGTTTGGAAACTTGGTTGATGCTAAAAGAATATGATAATGTACTTAATTAATCAAGTGATACCATATAATGTAGTTGCCCTGATCACAGATCCATCAGCGTCAGAATTAGCTGAATGGTGAAACGAGTTTACTCGGAACGCATATTTTTGAATATGTGGGGGTAATTGGGCAATTATATCCTTATTCCCCATAGGCATTGCTACGGGCTATGTCCTATGAATGGGATTGGTTACGGACCATACCCCAATAAGAGCATGGCTACGGGCCATGACTCCACAAAATAATACCGGCATTGGCTACGGGCCATATCCTAAAAAGAGTATATGCTATGGGCTATAACTCTAATAGCGATGTTGCCAGTATACCCTGGAAAGCTATCTAGCAGAGACACAAGATGTCCTGCATGTTATCTCGTACTGACCGAGATAGTTGAGGTCATGGGAATTCGGCTCTTCCATTGACCTATGTGTGGTACCGATGCTTTACGTAACCGTGGTCGGTTGGAGTATGAGCGGTATACCTCATCTCCTCAGGGCATAAGTATGATTGTAAAACGTAATCAGCCGTGTAGCATATTTGCTTAGGGTTGAATTGTGAAAATCAATGGTTGATGATACATGGTCTATTATATCATAGTTGGATAAATGATATACATGTTCTTCATATTCCTTCTTAAATGAATGACTTGCTGCTTAATCAAGTTATAATTGAAATGATTGCATAGAGAATACGGCTCTGCATATCTTATTCAATGATTTACCTGTTGTTGAGTAAATATAATTCTACTGCTCAGTGTTATTCTATTATTGGCAATAACAATGTTTCTGGCGGAGAGTTATATCTCTCGCTGGGACAATTTTTATAATTGTCTCACCCCCGTGGGATTAAATTTTTAGGTAACCGCCGACGAAAAGGCAAGGAACCTATTACAGAGGAAGAGCAGCAGCAGCAGTAGCAGGGACAGCAGTAAATCCCAGGTGGGGATATGAGCTGTCAAGTTGTATATAGAAAGTCCTATGAGTCGTCTTTGTACTCTCGGGTCCTAGGAGTTAGTGTTTTGATTCTCCGATATGAGATTTTGTGCAAAGAGGCATGATATGTATATATATGAACCAGGATGTAATGTTTTACTTTGGTTCTAAATGAAAGACTTTTCCTATGAATGGATCTCTTGATAAATGGTTTTAATTTTTAGTGATTTTCAGTAATCCGCTGCTAACGATCGCTTCCGCATGTTTTATTATTGTTAATGACACTTGTTATCTTAAATGATGGTGGGTGTCGTCACAAGTTGTGTGGTGCAACTATCTTCTCAAAGATAGATTTGAGGTCGGGATATCATCAACTGCGTATTAAGGAGGGTGACATACCTAAGTCTGCCTTTAGGACAAGGTATGGTCACTATGAGTTCACAGTTATTTCGTTTGGACTAACTAATGCACAAACTGTATTTATGGAACTCATGAATAGAATCTTTCGGCCTTTTCTTGATCAGTGTGTAGTTGTTTTCATAGATGACATCCTGATCTATAGTAGAGATTCTAAACAGCATGAACAACATCTTCGTCAGGCTCTAACTTTGCTAAGAGAGCATGAATTATATTCTAAGTTTAGCAAGTGTGAGTTCTGGTTACCAGAAGTTTCTTTTCTTGGACACGTAATATCTGCTTCAGGTATACGTATACGTGTTGACCCTAAAAGGTAGAATCTGTCCTACAATGGGAGCAGTCAAAGACACCGACGGAGATTCACAGTTTCTTAGGGTTGGAAGGCTATTACAGGAGGTTTATTAATAACTTCAGTTCTATAGCCCTACCCTTGACTAAGTTGACTAGGAAGGATGTTCCTTTTTCCTGGAATGACAAGTGTCAACAATCATTCCAGTTGTTAAAGAAAAGGTTGACAAGTGCACCAGTTCTAGTGTTACCTGAACAAGGGAAAGGGTATATAGTTTTATGTGATGCCTCTAAGAATGGACTAGGATGTTTGTTAATGCAGGATAAACAAGTGATCTCTTTTGCTTCCCGACAGCTTAAGAAACACGAGGAGAATTATCCGACACACGATCTGGAGTTAGCTGCAGTAGTCCATGCTTTGAAGATCTGGAGACATTATCTCTATGGAGAAACATTCCAGATTTTCACAGACCATAAGAACCTAAAGTACATCTTCTCTCAACATGAGCTAAACATGAGGCAATGCCGCTGGATGGAGTTAATCAAGGACTACGATTGTACAATTGATTATCATCCAGGGAAGGCCAATGTAGTTGCTGATGCTTTAAGTAGAAAATCAGCAACACCAGCCCTAGATAAAGCACAGCTGAATTCTTTAGTGTGCTCTAGGAGGGATATTCTTATCTCTTTAAGGGAAGACAATGTCCAATTAAAATTATCAATGTTATCCAGGTTGTTAGCTGAGATGCACATAAAACCTACTCTGAGACAGCAGATTAAGGAAGCACAACAAGTCAATGTTGTAGTTCAATAGATTAGATTAGAGTATGGTAGTGAGAAACGAGATGGTTTCCATGATTCAGATGATCAGGTAGCCTGTTATCATGGTAGGATGATAGTACCTGATGTTGATAACTTAAGGAAGTTAGTCCTGGAAGAAGCTCATTCTTCAAT
The DNA here is from genome assembly GCA_963693085.1 of Alisma plantago-aquatica. Taxonomy (NCBI): domain Eukaryota; kingdom Viridiplantae; phylum Streptophyta; class Magnoliopsida; order Alismatales; family Alismataceae; genus Alisma; species Alisma plantago-aquatica. The sequence goes on from OY856413.1 coordinate 785,854,751, forward strand.
GTATGCTATCCATCCAGGAAGCACCAAGATGTATCATAACTTGAAAGATATGTATTGGTAGCATGGTTTGAAGAAGGATGTTGTTGAGTTTGTTATGCGGTGTCCTATGTGTCAGCAAATTAAAGCTGAACACCAGAATCCCACAGGAACACTACAACCTTTGCCCATACCACATTGGAAGTGGGATCATGTAACCATGGATTTTGTGGTTGGTATGCCCAGAACAACCAAAGGTCATGATTCCATCTGGGTAATAGTTGATAGGTTGACAAAGACATCACATTTCTTACCTATCAAAACAACCTATTCTGCTGAGAAGTTGGCACAATTATATGTAGATGAGATAGTGCGATTGCATGGGGTCCCAGTTACCATTGTTTCTGACAGAATTCCCCATTTTACGAGTCATTTTTGGGAACGACTTCATAAGGCCTTAGGCACACAGTTAAGGTTCAGTACAGCCTTTCATCCTCAGACTGATGGACAATCAGAAAGGACTATACAAACCTTGGAGGACATGCTTAGGGCATGTGTCCTTCAGTTTATAGGAAGTTGAGATCTACATCTAAGTTTGATAGAGTTTGCCTACAACAACAACTATCAACACATCATTGACATGACACCTTACGAAGTTTTGTATGGCAGACATTGTAGATCTCCCCTATGTTGGTATGAAACTGGAGAATATCAACTTTTGGGTCCCGATCTTGTGCAGCAGACCACCGAGAAGATTAAATTAATACAACAACAGTTAAAGACTGCATAGGATAGGCAGAAATCTTACGCTGATAAGCGTCGTAGACCTTTAGAATTCCAGGTTGGAGACAGAGTGTACCTCAAGGTCTTGCCCTGGAAAGGGGTTCTTAGATTTGGAAGGAAAGGAAAGCTAGCTCCTAGATTTATGGGGCCTTATCCAATCATTGAATGGGTTGGAAAGGTATCTTATAAGCTGGAGTTACCACCTGAGCTGCAAAAGTTGCACCCAGTGTTCCACATTTCCATGCTAAGGAAATGTCATCCTGACACAGAATCAGTTCTGCAGCCTATGGAAGTAGAATTGAACGATGATATATCCTATGTTGAAGGACCTATGTTGATTCTCGATAGAAGAATCAAGAAGCTGAAGAAGAAAGACATTAGTCTTGTAAAAGTCCCCTGGAATCACCGTGGCATTGAAGAAGCTACATGGGAACTAGAGGAAGAAATGAGGAGGAAATACCCTACTCTTTTCTCTTAAAATGTTTTTGTTAATGATTTCGGGGACGAAATCCTTATAAGGGGTGGATAATTTGTAACATCCCTGACCTGGGTTATGTATTAACCCTAGGTGTTTTGCCTAATAAAGTTGATTAGATGCTTTCCATTATCTTTTGAAAAGTAATTAAGGCTCTTGAGGAACTTATATTTTATTTTCAGTCCTTTTTGAATAATGTTGGAACATTGTTTTGTTAATTTGGACTAAAGTGTAAATTACCCAAGTTGAGGGATTAACTTGAAAATTGCACATGATAAGATGTTCCTCTGATGTTGATACATCATAAGAATGAATATGATTTAGTGGTATGGTTTCCACAAGCTTGGGCATCAAGATAAAGCTTGTAGAGAAATCCTTGTACATTAAAACCTAGTTTTGGTGTAATGTGCAATTTACCCAAAACCTAGGGTTCAATATGAAAAATACCACATCTAGAGGGTCTCTCATGTTTCTTTTCATCAATTAGAGCAAAGAAAATGAGAGGAATGCCTCATTTGAATTATATTGGAGGAGAGAGAATCTTGACATTAAAATAATCAAGATTTAAGCATAAATGGAATTTTAATTTAATTTAATGCAAAAAGAAATAAATTAATTGAGGAGCCCTTCAACCAAAATTTGAAGGATTTGTTTGCAATAGTGTTGGACGAGCTTGTGCCTTGCTATGGCACAAAAAGATCTTGGTTGAGTGGAAGCCACTCACATTAATATAATAAAAAGTAATATCCACTAAAAGGTTGGATATTAATATAAAACTCTTTAAGGTGCTTAATTCCTTTTCTATTAATTCTTGGATAATGAAGAGGTTTTTCAAGATAATGAAGGTGGCTTCGTGGCCAAGAAATGGAGGGGAATTTGGTGGAAATAATTTCTAAATTTAAGGAAAATAATTCTTTTTTCTCTTTCCTTGAAAATCCTTATACATATCCTTTTTCCAATACACTTAAGGATCTTTTCCTTAGTTTTCTTTTCTCACTTTGCTTTGGCTGACCAAGGGAGAGATCAGGAGCAGGAGAAGGACGACCATAACCTTTTGTTAAGTTTTGATCATCTTCTACCTCGGATTCATGGTGAAAACCCTAAATCAATGCTTGATTATTGGTTTTCTTCACTCAATTTCCAATCCTAGCCAACTTGTTCATCCAAAAGCTCAAGAACGGACCTTGGGCAGTTGCTGGAACTCCATCCACCATTAGATACGTGGAGCTTGGAGCTTGGAATCAGATTTTGAGGTGGGTTTTATAACTCAAACCCTTAAACATTAGTATTGCATTCCATTCTTCAATAATCCTTGGTTATTTTCTTCTATTTGGTATTCTTTTGGTTCATTGTTGACGTTCCATGAAGAACGGCAGAAGTGCTTGGTTCAATGGAGGAAGATGATGATGACATCATCATAGATGCTTATCCAAAGAAAATTCCAGGTCAAATAGTTTCCATGGTTGCTCAAACGGATTCCCAAACCGTTTGGGAGCAAACGGTTTCAAACCGTTTGAGGGGAAACAGTTTCACCAAACCGCATGAGGGCAAACGGTTTCAGACCGTTTGGAGGTGTTGACCAGGGTTGACCGTTTGGAAATTTGTTTCTAATAATGTTGTTTAATGATCCACCAATTATAATTGATTAGTTCCAATTGGTTCATGAGTTGAAGGTCAATCAATCACCAAAACCCTAATCGGGTTAAGTGCTGATTTCTAATTTGATTAAGTTGGAAATTTGGGTTGATTGACCCAAACAGTTTCAAAACCATTTGGGGATCACCCAAACGGTCTCAAGACCATTTGGAGGTCACCCAAGACCGTTTAGAGGTCTAGGGTTTAGTATGGTTAGGTGTTTGAAGATCTAAAGATACCAAGTTGATTTGCAATCAAATGCTGATTTGGTGATCAATCCAATGATCCAAACTCTAATTGGATGACATGGATTTGGGTGATGAGATGGGAAAACGGTCTCAAGACCGTTTGGAGGTCATCCAAATGACCTCAAGACCCTTTGTGGTCAGTTCATGTACACTTTGTATGGTGGTCCAATAGTTTCAAAGTAATTAGTTTCACAATGATCAACATTGAAGGATCATCGATTCCAAACCCTAATCCAATTGAATCAAACCCTAATTGATGATCAATTGAGGGTCAAATCAGTTGAAGGATGACCTATTTAACTCAATTGAATTATGATGTTAGGACCAATTGATGAGTGATAACATGATTTCAATTAATGAAGGAATCAATCTTGGAAACCCTATTTCAATTTGAGTGGTTGAGGCCATATTTGGTCCATGCGGTTTTGTGGAGGTTTGAGTCCAAACGGTCTCAAGACCATTTGGGACCAAACGATCCCAAAACGGTTGAGTTCATGCATTTTCAAAATTGTACTTTAGCAAATGATCTCAAGGGTCACCTTTAGTAAACGGTTTCAAGTGTGCACCTTTAGCAAACGGTTTCAAAGACTACCTTTGGAAAATGGTTTCAACCTCAACTTTACTAAACGGTTTTGAGTATTCAACCAAGACCGTTTGAGGTCTGATTGGTCAAGACCATTGAGGTGTAAGAGACCAAGATCGTTTAGAAGTTAATCAACTAAACCGTATGAACTCTTAAAGTGGTTGAAGGTCAATTGTTTAAGTGAACAATTACATGATGTAAACCAATGGTGATCATAATAATGGTACCCTTAATGAGATAGGGTGATTAGTACCCTTTGAATAATTAAGCTTTAGTGATCATGGTGGTAATAATATAACTCATGGTGTCAATTCTTCTTTCATGTTGAGTTGACTTAGTCTAATCAAGGTTGATGCAAGCATCATCCTATAAAAGATGAAAGAGAAGATTTCCTACATGAATGATAACCATGTAATGGCTAAGTCTTAATACTTTCAACATGGATGAATGTCTAATGAGAGTATGATTCATGATAGGGAGATTATAAACCCTAATCATGAGTACAAGCCCTAATTATGAAGTTTAATGAATCATAACCCTAATCGAGGGCATTGGTAGGTGAAATCCTAATACATTATAATGGTGTGATCCTAATTCAAGACAATGACATGAGAAACCCTAATTCAGGGTATATTGATAGTAAACCCTAATTGTGAATTGTTGAATATAAACCCTAAAATAGGGTAATGTGTAGTGAGTAGTACACCCTAATTCCAAATAAGGTGAAGGAATATGTGAAACCCTCATCCCTTTTTAGGGTTCATGATTCCTCTTTCACATCAGTACCATAAAACACTAAGTAATACCACTGTTCCCTCTTTAGGGTTCATGGTTTCTCTTTTATATCAGCACCCTTTGTTAGGGTTTTCCATAAATAACCACTTGGGTTCTTAAGATCATATTATTAATGATCAGCCCTATTCCATTGCTTCTCAAAGTTAGAAACCAAAAATAGATATCATAAGTATTCAAACATACTTATATATCCTCACCATTCATCATTGATTGTATTATCAACACAAAGTATGAGTTTCTTTCTCATCTTTATCAGACTATGATTGAATCATGGTATATTGATTTGGATTAACCTTTTCATAAGGCATGTTAGCCTACACTTAACAAAGTGCATTACATCTCAATGTAACAATTGACATGCCACATTTCATATGTCACTTTTCCAATTGTATTGGATTTAAAACCACATCAAGGTATTTCAACATTAGGGTGTTGGATGTGATATCTATCATATCTTGATGTATCACTTCCCTCAACACCTTCATCTTACTTGAGTTTATTCACTTAGCTTGTATTAGGGTATTTCCCATCCTAATACTTATGCACTAGATCATTACATTCATTATGCAATGTATTGATCATGATTCATCTATTTAGAAAATACAACCATTGTCAATGATATTGAGTCACCCCTTTAGTCAGGGACTAATAATATAAGGATATCCATAATCAACTCCTCTAGGTATTTCATTTGTCAATACATTAATCACTATTACATCAATAGGAATAGGATTTCCATAATTATAATTTGAGGTTCACTTAGCATCTCATAAACATATGTAGATTTCACCTAGAATCACTCTTCATTAGAGTTTCACATAACATCCTTCTATATCAGGGTTTCACCTAGTATTATGTGAAATTAAGATTTCACAATACATCACCCAGTGTTAAGGCTTCACATTAGTATTAATGGTACTACCCTATATTAGGGTTTCATATACCTTTATCCCATTTTAGGGATTAGGGTTTCATATACCTTTATCCCATTTTAGGGATTAGGGTTTACCATTCACATCCAAGTGGGGTTTCTCTTTCCTCATACCCAAATTAGGGATAGGATATGCAATTCCAATTAGATTAGGGTTTCCTTCCTTATCACACTAAGTTAGGGTTACATCATCACCTTGGGTTATGGTTTCACTGAGCTTAGCCCTATATTAGGGTTTCACATAGCCTTGCTCTAATTTAGGATCAAGGTACATCAATCTTTTCAATGAAGATTTCATGATCTAATATTATGGATCAAACCCTGATTACACATTTATTCACATTGAAAGAATTAGGGCTTATTAAGTAAGCAATCATCTCTTCCATTCACTCTCCCTCTCATCCTCTCTAGGATGTTAACTTATTCCAAGATTAATCTAGGTCAACTCTTTACTTGAGTACACAAAGCTAGGGTTAACCTTCATAATCGTCATGGGTCTACATCATTAATAATCACATAGCTAATTGACCTTTGATCATATTAGATGCCCAAATGGTCTAATCAATTAAACCATCAATTATATAAGGAATTAAAAATAATTGACCAATTAAACTTTCAATTCCACAAAGTGATCAATTGAGTTAACCATTGAAATCTTCAATTGCATTAAGTAGCCAAATGGATTCACCATATTGGACTTTCAATTACATGAGATACTCAAATATATTAACCATGTTGATCTTCACAATGTTAATTACTTAGACCATCAATGATCTTAGTTCTCATAAATCAATTGGTTGAAACCCATTTGAACAAGTTATACTTGAAACCAATAAGACAAGGTAGGTATTGAAACCATTTGTACTTTGGGTCTCCAAATAGTTTGAGATCATTTGGTCCCAAATGGTCTTGAGACCGTTTGGACTCAAACGTTCTTGAGACCATTTGGACTCAAATGGTCTTGAGACCGTTTGGTCCAAACCTTCTCAAAACCGCATGGACCAAAAAGATACTTCAACACTCAATCGACTCAATGTTTCAATCCATGGACCAATTATAATTTGAACCACTAAGGTATTCATCAATTGGACCAATGAATCACCATTCAATTAAACCTTCAATTTAGGGTTTTGAACCCAATTGAACTAGGTTTGATAATAAAGAAACCATCACTTAGGGTTTGAAATTGAGGATCCATCAATGGTTGACATTGTGGAACCAAATCAATTGAAATCAATGAACTATCATCATCACATGATATGACCTGACCTCAAACGGTCTTGGATGACCACCAAACGGTCTTGAGACTGTTTGGTTGATCTCCAAATGGTCTTGAGACCGTTTGCCCATTCCATCATCAAAATCCATGACATCCAATTCGGGTTTTGGACCATTGGATTGATTATCAAATCAGCACTTAGTTGCAATTCAATTTGGTACCTTTGGACCTTCAAACACTTAGCCATACTTAACCCTAGACCTCCAAACGGTCTTGGGTGACCCCCAAACGGTCCTGAGACCGTTTGGGTGATCCCCAAATGGTTTTGAAACCGTTTGGTTCAATCACCCCAAAACATCATCTCAATCAATTTCAAAATCAGCACTTAGCCGATTAGGGTTTGCAATTAAGGAATCATTCACAATTGAACCCTTCAAGATCCACCAATTGAAACCATTGGATCAAGATCCAAGTACCACAGAATATATCTTCAAACGGTCAACCATTCGAAACGGTTTGGAACCCAAACCACCAAACGGTTTGGTGAAACCATTTGGTCCCAACATTGAAACCGTTTGCCCTAGATATTTGGGGAGGTGTGTGCTTATGATGATGTCATCATCATCAAGCTCCAAACTCATGAAATCTACTGTGATTTCCGTGGAGATTGCATCAATCAACCAAACTTAATTTCGGAAATGTAGAAATGATCACCAATTGATAAGGAATTGATTGCAATAATAAAATTAAGGGTTCAAGTCATAAAACCCACCTCCAATTGAGCTCCAAAGCTCCAAGCTCACGGCAGCAATGGTGGATACAACTCCTTTCACTATTCTAAGGGTCGTCCTCAAGCTTTGAGTGAAAAGAATTGGTTAAAATTGAAGAGGGGATCGAGTTATGAAGAATTCATGCATTGATTTTCACTTTTCGCCATGGATTCAAGGTGAAAAGAGGTCAAGAACCTTACCAACAGGTTGGGGGTCGTCCTCCTGCTCCTCCCTAGATCCGTGGTCATTTTCCAAGCAAGGGGAAATAAAGGGATTTGAAAAAGCCTTTGTTTTGGCTTGGAAAGGGTACTTTTATATTAAAAAAATTGATGAGAGAGAAAATCTTTTATAAAAGTCTTTTAATTCCAAAATTGTTGCCACAACTCCCCCCTTGGTTTCTTACATGCAAAGTAATCTATATCCCACCGATCTCCCTTCCATTATCCAAGAATTAAGGGAAAAGAAATTAAGCACCTTAACCCTTATAATAAGAATATCCATATTTGAGTGGAAATTCTTTTCCTTATAATAATGGTGAGTGGAATTTCACCTCCTTAGGATATGCTCGTGCCTTTGCAAGGCTTTAAGCTCATCAAACATATCTGAATTCAACCATTTTAATTTTTGTTGAAGGCCCTTTAATTAATACATTCATTTTTGCCCTAAATTGAATTAAGGTTTCGATTAGGATTAAATCTTGATTATTTTAATATCAAGATTCTCTCTCCTCCAACTTAATTCAAATGAGGCGCCCCTCTCATTTTCTTTGCTCTAATTGATGCCAAGAAACATTAGGGACCCTATTGAAGTGGCAAATTGCATTTTGAACCCTAGGTTTTGGGTAAATTGCACATTACACCAAAACTAGGTTTTAATGCACAAGGATTGCTTTACAAGCTTAATCTTGGTGCCCAAGCTTATGAAAACCATACCACTACATCATATTCATTCTTATGATGTCTCAACATTAGAGGAACATTTTATCATATGCAATTTGCAAGTTAACCCCTCAACTTGGGTAATTTGCAATTTAGTCCAAATTAAGCAAACATTGCTTCAACATTGTTCAAACAGGACCAAAAGTGAAACATAAGTTTCTCATGAGCCCTAATTACTTTTCCCAAGATAAGATTAAGCATCTACTCAACCTTATTAGGCAATACATCTAGGGTTAACACATAACCCAGGTCAGGGATGTTACACCCTGCGTGTCACGTAATCATGAGTCGCGAAGATCGTATCGACCATGCTTATTGTGCACCAACCGTATCGTGTTCTTGCACGTGTCAAACAGAACCTCTAACACATATCAAGTTTTCTGGGTATTGTGCCAAGCGTATCGGCTTTCCTATCATTTTGTTTTGCATCAATTTTGTCTGCATGTGTCGCGCGACACAAAGTATCGTGCATTTCTGATGGGCATGATCTCTATTGTGTGTCGGTTATCTTATCACTTAAAGATGTTATCATGCTTTCACCCGAGTCGTATGACACGCATATCGTGTGACATGTTTATCGTGCAAACTCAATCAAGCGGAGTTACCCTATACTCCACAAGCAACGTGTGTATCGCTTAGACCTTATCATTTCTTCAATACCGACTTTACCAGTGCATCGCTTCCCCTTCTACCCGATATTAGTTTATTCTGAGTACCTTTTAAAGAGCATATCGATTTTCTCGATATCAGACACTTGTGTGTCATTATCACATCATTGCAGAAAATGGCATGCACCAAGAAAATCATTGTTCAAGTCGACGAATAAGGCCGGAGGATCAACCCTGAGGCCATAGCTGAAGCTACCACTGGGCAGAAATGCCCTAACCTAAAGATGGTTGGGCCCTCTAAGGCCGAGAAGCGACCCAAAGTAGAAGCAACCCCAGCCCTGACCACAACGGTAGAACCAGAGGTCCTGGCCCACTCACCAAGCGGGTTCCTGCTGAGAGATGAAGAGCACCAAAGGTGCTTTACTGAGTTGGTGGCAAAAGTCTACCGCCCAACCCAGTTCTGCCACCAAGCATCTTTCTGGCAGATAGGCATCCTTGACAGGCTAGAAAACATCCTAGAAGCTACCAGACTCTGGAAGATCTACTTCAGCTTCTCTGCCTCCTACACCGAGCTAACGAAGGAGTTCATCTCTTCCCTCTGTTGAGTCCTAAATACACTAGAAGAAAGCAAAAGGTACAGTGGAGGATACATATTATAGGGCGCCTCTACAATGAATAACATGACATAATGGAGAGGCTTCTCAATGAGATCTTCTCCTCCAGTGAGGCTTAGCAAGAATTTCTCAACAATGGGGCCCGAATCAGCGACTGTGACGGCTTTGACCTGGTCAGGCTGTGGAAGAAGTTGACGGGCAAATCCTCCTTCAAGATAGGGAGCAAGGTGGTGGCGGTCCACTCCTGCTTCTGGAGGATAGTCCAAAAGATCATGGCGAGCCTACTCTTCAGCAAGTATGAGACGAGAAACCTCTACACTAAAGATATGCACCTTATATGGTACTTAATGGAAGGCAAGCCGATCAACCTGGGGCGGTTCCTGCTGAATTGTCTTCATCATATAAAGGACGCCACCAAGGAATACAAGATGGGAGGAGTCGTCAACCTCATAGCAGTCGGGCTTGGGTACCTGAGGGAACCACTCAACCTGTCGTGAACCAGGGGTGACGACAAGATAGATATAAAGTTCCTCACCATGGTGAACATAATAAAGAAGGAGGGTCACCGCCTCTTCTATAAGTTTTCGAGGACCAATATCCTCCTGCCCCTCCAAATCTACGTCAACTACGACGCAGAGAAGCTGGTCTTTATGACGGCATAAGTCCAAACTCTGATCGTAGACGCATCTTACGCTGCCACAACATCCATCCAAGAAAGGATGGCCACAATAGGGAGGCCCGCACCCCTCGACACTAGACGGGACAAATCATCGGCAGTCATTCTATAAGACTCGTCAGTCGCCACCGCCATCGAGCCAACCGCAACAACTACCAAACCAATAGCTGCTACTTTAGTGGTTGCAACTGCCACCACTGAACTAGCTGTGGCAACCACAACAACGCCCACTGCGGTTACAGAATAAGTGTCGACCATCGGGGAGGTTGTCGACACCACTTAGGCCGCCACAACGGTCATCACCTCAGAAGTCACTACCGCAGAAACAGTAGTCGCAGTGCCCTAAGCTTCAGCTCTGTCGGCAACGGTAGAAGCCGCAACCACGCCCTTGGTGTAGCTGGATGCCTCTCGCAACAGCGATGAGGTGTTAATTGAGCTCTTGGAGGTAGAGCTCAGGTATGTCTAGTAGACCCCGACACCTCCACCCTCAATGCTAGCGGTCGCTATTAAGGAGGAAGCAGAGAGCCGGATGGTCAATCAGCATCCGCCCACTCCACCACCTTCTTCATGACCCCACACTGAGGACACAGAGACATCCACAGAGGTGCCAACACCTTGCCCGGAGGACACTCCTTCATGTATTATCATGGTGGACTCAGCCCCGATAGACGATGCATATTCAACAAGTTGCGCCGCCAACACGAGGAGCACTATGAAGAGCCAAAGTCCATCGGCAGCAGTCCCTTCCTCGCTAGGGCAAGCATTCAGCTTCAAGTTTGACAACTTGTGGGAGGTAACAAGAAACCACATCGCTGCTTTTACTTCCTTAACCCACAAGTTTTAGGTCTTCCAACAGAGGTTGGGCGAACCGGAGCATCAGCTGCTAACTCTAGTTGGTCTCCCCGGCCAACTTGAGGTGATGAACAACACAATGCAGGCGGCGCTCCAATGCCTAGATGCCATCGAGCAGAGGCTCAATGAGAGGGATGCCTGTCGCCAATCAAGGCATTCCCGGAGATCTCCTTTACCACCGGCACCCTCCTCTCTACCATCGTCGTCATCACCTTCTTCCACCAGCTCATCATCCTCATCCAACGCCAGTGGGCCCTCAACAACGCCTGAGGAGGATATGACAAATAGAACCGTCGAAGAGGCCCCCGCAGGACAAGGGAGTACTCGTGGTGTCAAGTATCTTCCACCCCTCACCCGCTAGAGCCAATCGATGACGCAGAAGAAATGTTTGAAGGCCTAGAGGAGGATTCATCTGAGGGATAATGGGGTGATCTATATAGCTCATTTTATAGCAACCCCCAAGAGCGAAGACGTCGGTGGCTGACACATTCTCTTCACCGTCTGAGATCCCAGTCATTGAGATGGCCAACTTTGACAGACGCGCCATCGGCTACCTGACGATCCGGGACCAACTATTGTTGAATATGGCCCTGAGACCACAGGGAGAAGAAGAAGCTATCATCTTGAGCAACGGGTACTTCTCCATTTGACGGAGACCACTCAAAGAAATGTTCCGCTCAGAAGTCATCATGGGGAAGGTTCTGTTCAGAGTCCTTGAAGGCTCCATGATCGAGAATATCTTGCTCAAGATAGGTCGGCAGCCGATCTACAATGTCACCCCAGCCTTAGCTAGGTGACTACTAGCAGGGGCGGATAACACACGGCCAGTGGTTTATATGTTGAAGAATATAGAAGAGCACAACCCATACCTGATGCTAGCCCCCAACAAACATAGGGGGTATCGTTTCCTCTGTGTTGTTGACCTCCGCTCCCACGACGTTACCTTGCTGAGCTATTACAGCACAAGGGTCCCGCATCTGGAACACATATTCCTTCATGCCGAAGACATCAACCTCAAGCTCCTACCTCTGCGTCTCCACTGGGTCATCAAACAAGGCATCCGACACCACAGCGGTGTCTGGAACTTCTATAGGATCAAGGACTTCCCAGTTCAAAAAGACCTGGGGAGTGTAAATAGCATCTTCATCATCTTACGCATCATAGAGCTGCTAAACATCTTCAGATATATACAGTATCTCCGAGACATAGATTTATATCATCTAAGGAGCATATATGCATTGTTGCTGATAAAAAACAAGCATTGTTTCCAAGACACAGAGCTCCCAGAGGATCTGTTGGAGATAGATGTTGATTCTGATTTTGTTTCCCATTCTTCTCCATCCAGCAGTCCTCCAAGAAATGAAGTTGAGGGCTCCTCTGACATCTTTAGGACAGGCAAGCAGATAGAGCATTTGTGATCCGTACTCTCCGCTAAAGGCGCTCCTACTTTGCCTATCGTCTCTGACTCCTTCATCATCAACTTTTACCATTCTGCATGCAGTTCTCTATCGTAAGAATAGGTCAACCAAATACTTTAACAACTAGCTTATTCTAACACTGCATACGTCATCTATGAGAAAGATATTGTAGCAACCCCCCTCGACGATCTAGGGGACCTAGTGAAGGTTGGATGGTGTTTAGCTATGACGGTGGCATCATCTTGCATCCCTATCTTACAAAAGAAGATTGGACAACCCTACATCGCCCATTCGATGTTATTCAATCATTTATGCCTAGCTGATGAAATAGGAGCGTACCAGCTGTTCCAGCTTGAAGTAAAAAAGTGTTTGTCGTGCACTATATTTCTTCCTATGTTGCATGACAATCACTGGACACTCCTCATGATATACACCCATGCCCGCGCCGGTTTCTTTTACAACGGTTAAGATGCTAATAGTGACTGTCCGACGGAGTGTGCATCTACGCCAGCAACATCTCTCAAATGACTGGCAAGAAAATACTATATCGAGGTGGTGTCCTTGATACAACCTTATCTCGAAGATCCGGCAGCAACCTGGCACGATCTCCAATTCTGCCACCGCATTCCACAATAGGTCCCCCTATCGAATGACTGTGGAGTTTACGTGCTACACTAGATATATAGCGTAGCAGCCCTGACGAAAGCACCACAGAAGCTCCATAACCTCGACTACCACAACCAATTAGGAGAATATGTGATGGAGCTCTTATCTGCCAATGGCGCACGCACCCACTAAACCCTTACTGGTCTATGCCTACCCTTTCCTATTTATCTCACTACTCTAGGACAGAGTGTGGGGTAAGTTTGGGGGGTGCTCCATAGCATCAGTGAGGGAGGTACTCTAAAATTTTCTCATTCTTTCCCTTTCCTCTCCCCACCATACTCTGTGTATATATGTATATAAATGTTTGATAGAAAACAACAAATACACAATATATACACAAGTGCATGTTTCTCAAAAATTGTAAAAATTACTTTATCATAAATATTTGGTACAACTTCTTCCAGCTTGTTCTCTCTGTACCTAAGGTGGTGGACATTTTTGCCATGTTCTCTTGAAAATGTAGCCTTAAACGACAAAGGCTATAACTTTTCTACGCCAACTTTGAAAAATAATCTCGTTTAGCTACCAGACGTACATGTGAAGGAAAAAGCTGCCCAAACAACATACTCCCTTTTCCCTACCCATCAAAATCCCAAAAAGAGAGGAAAGCCTTATGAGAGTGAACAAAGAATGAGAGTTGTTCCAAAAAAAAAAACACACACACACACTTGTCTTCCTAGAAGTACCCATCTTTAGGCATGGTAGATCCGGGGCAGTGGTACGTAGGATGTGAAGTCACTGCTCTAAAGCCAACTGACTTGGATGGTAGGGACCACTTGCCTGCTAACGGACCCGTACCTAGATGGACCAATGGGAAGAAAGAAAAACCCAAAAATCCTTAAACCTTCCCAAAAACCCCACCTTCCACTTCCAAGACTCAAGCAGTTTGGTGTGAAAGCTAACTTCAAAATCATGCACCAAAGTCTCACAAAAGTTGGGGAGAAATTTTTTGTTTAAACAAGGCAAGAAAATAAAGCCCATTGTTCGTGGTGAGACGTAATTTTCCTTAGGACATCACAAAAATACACTTAACCCCTTTTGTTGAAAGACTGTGCCTGGTTTTGAAAGGTATCACAAATAAAGTTTTAAAATAAGTATAGATTGATTAAGGACAATCAAAATGCTAAGTTTGGGGGAGTTGATAACACCCATTTTATGGCTGCTAGAGCTTATATTCTACTATCAAATTAGCCTCCAAACCTAACTTCCTCTTTGTTTTATCATATATATTGTAAAGAAACAATGCCCACTATGCCCCTGATAATATTTCCCATCTTTTGCAGAGTTTCTATTATCTTTCCACAAAAAGAGCATTAATGGGCCCTTCAGGCCCATCAACAATGAAGTACCCATCCCGGCCCAGTAGCACGTGAGGCGACACACCCCCTTACATGTCACGGTCGTTGCCCGATACAACAGCAACCCAACGCAAGTGTGTCACGTGGGATCCTTGGCCGCTGCAACTCTTTACCTGACAGGGTGCCTTACTCGTCACAGTTCACCCAGTCGATGATGGCGATTACACGATATGGCTACCCCTCGAAGCAGCAACCCGCCAGGATTCCTGCCTAGCACGAATGATGGGCCAACATGCGTGCTAAGAGACAGACGTATCGACCCCTTTGAAGCCACATGAACGGTGCCATATGGAGGACACATGGCCCAATAAGAGTCGCAACTCCCACCAGTCTACTGCCTATAAATAGCAGCTACAAGCCTACGATGGGATGGGTTGAACCCTACGAGAGCTAACTCTTAGAGCACAGGAGCTAGTGCGTCGAGTTCCAGAGTTTGTCGGTCGATACTAGGTGAGCACACCCCAACCCAAGAGGGATGGGAGGAGTTCACTTAGAACCCGACCCGATAGTAGCAAGCAGCGCGACATGACCCTCAAGGATACTTCAACATGTCATGACCCTACCTCGGCTTCAACCCGAGATGGCTCGCCCATCTATACCCGACACGAGGAACCCGAGAACCATAAGATAATGCTAAGCCAATATGTGTCTTAACCCGATACGGTACCCAACCTAATATGGTCTATACCCGTCACAGTTGCAGCCTGACACGACCATATCGGGTAGGGAGTCCTTTCCCGATATGCCTCTTACCCGTCACGGTTCACGACTCGACACGGTGAAGAACCCGACACTGTTGTATCCTAATAGGGCTCCTACCCGGTACCGGGGTAACGTTATCTTAGGTGTCTACTGCTATGCATATCGATCTCCTAAATCAAGGAGACCGATACCTATCTTCCCTTTTACAGCACTTTACTTTCATTTTACTACTACATTGTAACCAAACCCTTTTATCTCGTTATGATTATTGGAACATGTGGAGTTTATTTCATGTTGTTCTGTGTATGGTTCCTTTTTGTTGGATGATTTCTTTATAGCATTTGAGCTCTAGTCTCTTCTGTCTAGATCACCCTTTTGACTAGGTATCGAATTGTGTTTCTCGTTTTAACTCCTTTGAGAGAGGGATGTCGTAAACTCTAGAACTTGGTCTGATTCAGGTGTATGAGAGTACCCAGGATCAGGGTTGCCCCGACCTATCTTTCCGCTCCAGTCTATGCCTAGTACCCTTGAGAGAGGGAATTTAGTGCATGGCTAGTGGCACCTTCTTTGAGAAAAGAGGGCGCATGATGTATGCCGCTTCTGCTTGTTACGATTAAGTTTTCTTCCTTTGGGTTGTACGCCGAGAACAATTTTATCTCATCATCTTTCCTTTATTTAAAAACCTCCATAAAAATTGCTAAACCCCCCTAAATCTTAATCCTTCTGGTAACTCCCCTTGGAGATAGGTTTTAGTTTTATTCTTTATCATTCTTTCTCAAACTTTGTCCTTTGACTTTTTGATGAGCTTAGACAAGTAAAACTAGAGTTCTGAAGCACTATTCTTCCAATCCCTGTGTTTGACCCCCAACTACTTCGACCATATGTGAGTTGCATGAGTCTTAAACATTCAGGTATTATAAATCTTCTAAAGTCTGATGACCTAGACATGTCTCCATTTTTGGACCCACATTTAAGGCTTGTTAGTGATTAACAACTAAGTACCCTAATGATGATATCAATCAATGGTGATATTAGTTTGATATTTGAGGGTGATTAATGAATATAGTGTTGATCTAACAACCTATGGTGACTTAATGGTCACTAATGATGGTGGATCAGGTCTCCAAAACCTATGGTGAGTTAATCATATAGTTGTGGCATCAATTAAGCCTTATACCAATGGTTTCTTGGGTCACTTCATGCAATGGTCGGACCTATACTATAGTTGATGGTTTTAACATATGAACTTGACCCAATGGTCAAGATCTAATGTTTATTCCTCCAATAAAGTGGAATGATGGCTAATGTAATATGTTGGTCCTAATAATGTGATTTAGATGGTTTCCTTTATATGATCAAGTTAAGGAGCTTACTTGATAACAATTGATGGCTTGTTTTAAATGAACAGTCGATTTTGGGTTTTAACCTACTCTCAACAGAACCCTTATTGTTGTTAATCAAAGGGTGTCTAGGGTTAAATGGTGACTTTTATAGATCACAACTCAATAACATTATATATGATTCATTCATGGTGTTTACTTATGTAAACAACCAATGGTCTTACCTTTTAAACATCTGATGGTTCCGAATGACATAGTGGTATGGAGATATAGGTTGAAAGATGATGGAACAAATGGAGGGTTGCCCTTAATAAGGTAGTCTTACCTATTCACTCATATGAATATAAGGGATGATAATCATATTGTGTTGATATGTAACCCTAATGAGTTATAGCTTGCTATACCTAGCTTTAATATAACTAAATGATGGTAATTGGGTATGAATAGTCCTTGAATGACTAATATTGTAGCATCCAACTCACAAAAACATGATTAACTAATGCGGAAGCGTTCACTAAGAAACGGATTAACGAAAGTCACTAAAAATTAAAACCTTTTTATCAAAAGATCCATCAAAGGAAAACTTTCTCACATAGAACCAAAGTAACACATTTACATTCTGGTTTAAAGGTACATGTCTTGTATCATCTCTTTCTAAGAATTACAAGCATCAACTGCTCTGGTAAACTAAACACAGGCAGTATAAAATATTGAGGCACTGAGCCAAAATCTCGAAAGCACTAACTACTACTCTGAGGACCTGAGAATACAGAGATGACACATAGGACTCTATATACATCTATAAAAGGCATAACAGTCAGTGACTCCACCTGAGACTTCACTGTTGTCTCTGCTGCTGCTGCTGTCCTTCACCTACTGAAGGATTCCTGCCTCCTCGTCTGCGTCCACCTAAAAATTTGGTTCCCATGGGGGTGAGACAATTGTAAATTGCCCCAGTAAGAGATATAACTCTCCTCCAGGAACATTATTATTGTATTTTAATAAGATAAAACTAAATAGAGGAATCATAATTGTTTGACAATAGTTAATTCAATGTCTAACATATTAGAACATTATTTTTATCAAAAGCATTGCATCTATAACTTGATAGAGCAACATGTCACTTATCCATTAAGGAATATGAAGAACATGTATACTATTTATTCATTGTAGAGTCATTACCACAGCATAAACTCTCTTCAGGCTTAAATCATATATATAATGCTTGGCATTGTCATTGTGGAGTCATGTCATGTAGCCATACTCTTTTCACAAAGTATTGGGATCTTAATCCCTCATCTCATCAAGTACATTTCCATTTTCTAACAAGTTCATCATCATGATTATAGGTTATGGGTATTTGAACCCTTAACTCATCATAGAACACTTGTTACCACTTATTAGGTAACTTCGTACCTTCATGTTATCTGACCAAGGACATTATGAATCTTGCTACACAAAGTATTCCACATAGTTCACAAAGCTCATATCACCTCTTATTACCCTTTAATAGGCAATAAGGTAGATTATGGCTTATAAAGCCCATAAACAGTTTCAATATATAGAGCATCATAATCCATACCTGGCTATGCTCATCATCTCAATATTCCTGCATGATTAATACTCATGATAACAATCATATATCAGTACCATGCAATTCAAGGGTTTTCTTATTAATTTAATAACTCATCAATATGTATTTGAACTTCACATAGGATTACTCTGTGTTAAGACTTCAGATAGCATCATCCTGTATTTGGGTTTCACATAGCATTACCCTATTTTAGGGTTTCACATAGCATTACCCTATTTTAGGGTTTCACATAGCATTACCCTGTATTAGGGTTTCACATTAATAACCATATAGGTTCTCAAGATCATTTTATTAATGATCAAGTCCTATTTCCTTGCTTCACATAGCTAGGAATCAATATGGATAACATAAGTATTATATCATACTTATTTATCTTCATCATTCATCATTAAATGAGTATCAATCACAGAGTATGAGTTTCTCTCTCATCTTTACCAGAATATGATTGTATCATAGTTTATTAGTTTGGATTAACCTTTTCATAAGGCATGTTAGCCTACACTTATTAAAGTTCATTACATCTCAATGTAACAATTGACATGACACATCTTATGGGTCACTCATCCAATTATATTGGACTTATAACACATCAAGGTATATTAGTATTGGGGTGTTGGATGTGATATCTATCATATCTTGAGGTATCACTTCCCTCAACACATTCATCTTACTTGAGTTCATCCACTTAGCTTGTATTAGGGTATTTCCCATCCTAATACTTTATGTACCAGTTCATCTCATTCATCATGTAATGTGTTGGTCATGAGTCACTTATTTAGAATATAAAACCATAACCAATGAAATGGACTCATCCTTGAGTCAGGAACTATTGGTGTAAGGATATTCATTATCAACCCCTCTAGGCATTACATTTGCCAATATATTAATCACTATTCCATTATTAGGAATAGGATTCTCCATATTTATAATTTGAGTTTTCACATAGCATTTTCCATACATTATATGGATTTCACATGGTATTGCTCTTCATTAGAGATTCACATAATCATCCTTCTATATTAGGGTTTCATCTAGTATTATGTGAAATTAAGATTTCACAATACATCACCCAGTGATAGGGCTTCACATAGCATTAGTAGCACTACCCTATATTAGGGTTTCATGCACCTTTACCCCCATTTTAGGGACTAAGGTTTACCATTCACATCCAAGTAAGGTTTCTCATACCTCATACCCAAATTAGGGTTAGGATGTACAATTCCCATTAAATTAGGGTTTCTTACATTGTTACACTAAGTTAGGGTTACATCATCACCCTCAATTATGATTTCACTAAGCTTTTCCCTAAATTAGGGTTTCACATAACCTTACCCTAAATTAGGGTCAAGGTACATCAATCTTATCAATGAGGATTTCATGATCTCATTATTATGGATCAAACCCTGATTACATATTTCTTCATAATGAGAAAATTAGGGCTTATTAAGTAAGCCATCATCTCTCCCATTCTCTCTCCCTCTCATCCTTTCTAGGATGTTAAATACTCCAAGATTGATCTAGGTCAACTCTTCACTTGAGTACACATAGTTAGGGTTAACCTTCATGATCATCATTGGTCTACATCATTAATAATCAAATAGATAATTGACCTTTGATCATATTAGATGTCCAAATGGTTTAACCAATTTGAATCTCAAAAGGTCTTGGTCACTTAGACCTCAAATGGTCTGGGTCACTTAGACCTCAAACAGTCTTGACCAATTAGGTTCAAACGGTTTGAAAACTATTTAGCAAAGTAGGTGCTTGAAACCGTTTAGACCAAATAACTTGAAACTGAATGACTTGAGTCTCCAAACGGTTTGAGACAGTTTGGTCCAACCCCTCTCAAAACCGAATGGACCAAAAAGGGTCTTCAACATTAATCGATTCAAGGTTCCAATCCATGAACCGACTATCAATTGGACCACTGATTTACTCTTCAATTGAACCACTGAATCACCCTTCAATTGGACCTTCAATTAGGGTTTTGAACCCAATTGAACCAGGGTTGATAATCAAGAACCATCACTTAGGGTTTTGGAATCGAGGATCCATCAATGATTAACATTGTGGAACCAATTCAATTGAAATCAGTGAACCATCATCATTACATGATATGACCTGACCGCAAACGGTCTTGAGGTCATTTGGATGACCTCCAAACGGTCTTGAGACCATTTTCCCAATCCATCATTGAAATCTATGGAAATCAATTAGGGTTTGCATCATTGAATCAATCATCACTTGAGATATTGATTGTAATTCAATTTGATATCTTTGGGTCTTCAAATACTCAACCATACTCAACCCTAGACCTCCAAACGGTCTTGTTTGACCTCCAAATGGTCTTGAGACCGTTTGGGTGATTCCCAAATGGTTTTGAAACCGTTTGGGTCAATCAACCCAAAACATAAACTTAATCAATTGCAAAATCAGCACTTAGCCAATTAGGGTTTCTATTTGATAGTTTGTCCATAAGTTGAATCAATCATTTGGAGCCATTGGATCATCATCCAAAACATACTAGGTTTTAGACCTCAAACGGTCAACCCATCCAAACGGTCAACCCACCAAATAGTTTCCAAACCGTTTGGACCAAACCATTGAAACCGTTTGCCATAGATATTTGTATAGGTGTGTACTTATGATGATGTCATCATCATCAAGATCCAAACCCACGAAAACTTGTTGTGATTTCATGGTTATTGCATCAATCAACCAAGATAAATTTCGGAAATGAAGAAAGCATCAAGAATTGATAAGGAATTGAATGCAATAATAATTTCAAGGGTTCAAGTTATAAAACCCGCCTCCAATTGAGCTCCAAAGCTTCAATCTCACATCAACAATGGTGGATGCAACTCCTTTCACTATCACAAGGATCGTCCTCAAGCTTTGAGTGAACGGTAATGGTTAGAATTGAAGAGGGGATCGAGATATGAAGAATTCATGCATTGATTTTCAATTTCCACCATGGAATCAAGGTGAATGAAGGTCAAGAAGCTTACCAACAGTTTGTGGGTCGTCCTCCTGTTGCTCAAATATCCTTTGGTCGTTTTCCAAGCAAGGTAAAGAAGTGGAAATGGAAAAGCCTTTGTTTTGGCTTGTAAATGGTCTTTTTATAAGAAATTCAAGGAGAGAGAAAATGCCTTATACAAATTCATTTGTTCCCAAAAATAGTGCCGCCTCTTCCCCCTAAACTCCTTGGATCCGAGGCTATCTTGTTTGCCTCTTATTCCTCTCAATTATCCATGATTTAAATAAAGCAAATTAAGCACCTCAAATCATATTATACTAATATCCATAAGTGAGTGGATATTTCTTTTCCTTATAATAAGGTGAGTGAGTTATCCACTTCCCTTGATATTTTCGTGGTCTAGCAAAGGCACAAAGGTGTTCAAACTTGAGAAAATTCAACCATCTCATTTTTGGTTGAAGGCCCTTCAATTATTTTATTTATTTATTGCATTAAATGGAAGTAAAGTTCCAATTATGCTTAAATCATGATTATTTTAATATCAAGATTCTCTCTCCTACAAAATGATTCTAATGAGGCTCACCTCTCATTTTATTTCCTCAAAATGATGCCAAGTTACATTAGGAACCTTATTGAATTGGTAATTTGCATATTGAACCCTAGGTTTTGGGAAAATTGCACATTACACCAAAACTAGGTTTTAATGCACAATATTGCTTTATCAGCTCTTTCTTGGTACTTAGGCTACCACAAGCCATACCTCTGCATCATATTCATTCTCATGATGCCTCAACACATGAGTAACATCTTATCATGTAACATTTACAATTTAACCCCTTAACTTGGGTAATTTGCACTTTAGTCCAAATCAAGTAAAACATTATTTCAACATTATTCAAAAAGGACTAAAATTGAAATATAAGTTCCTCTTGAGCCTTAATTACTTTCCACAAAATAAGATTAAGCATATAATTATCTTTCTTATTCAAAACACCTAGGGTTAAAGCATAACCCAGGTTAGGGATGTTACAAGTTATAAACCCCTAACAAGGATTTCGTCCCCGAAATCCCAGGAAAAAGGAGGGACAAATTTATTCATTTATCATACCCTCAAGTCTCCACATAACTTCTTAATGTCATGGAGATACCATAGATCTGTAATCCACACAAAGTTCCTTTCACTAATTCAACCTTATCAATGTTTTATGTTTATGCATAGCATAAACCCCTAACATATGATGTCCATATTATTTGAAAGGAAGAAGTATAAAAGAGCATACTCCTGTCATAACCCCAAGAGTGTTCATCACAAAAGAAACATATATATTTAACAGAGATAATTCACTCAACAATCCTTTATTTGTTTGGGAAAGTTCACTTAGCAAACTCTATGTAATTGGGAATGTTCACTTAGCTATTCCTATTTAATTGGGAAAATTCACTTAGCAATTCTTATTTAATTGGGAATGTTCACTTAGCTATTCCTTTTTAGTTGGGAATGTTCATTGAGCTCTTCCTTATTAGTTGGGAATGTTCACTTAGCTCTTCCTTATTAGTTGGGAATGTTTACTTAGCTTTTCCTTATTAGTTGGGAATGTTCACTTAGCTTTTCCTACTTAATTGGGAATGTTTACTTAGCTTTTCCTATTTAATTGGGAATGTTCACTTAGATCTTCCTTATTAGTTGGGAATGTTCACTTAGCTTTTCCTATTTAATTGGGAATGTTCACTTAGCTTTTCCTTATTAGTTGGGAATGTTCACTTAGCTTTTCCTAATTAGTTGGGAATGTTCACTTAGCTTTTCATTATTAGTTGGGAATGTTCACTTAGATTTTCCTACTTAATTGGGAATGTTCACTTATCTCTTCCTTATTAGTTGGGAATGTTCACTTAGTTTTTCCTATTTAATTGGGAATGTTCACTTAGCTTTTCCTTATTAGTTGGGAATGTTCACTTAGCTTTTCCTAATTAGTTGGGAATGTTCACTTAGCTTTTCCTTATTAGTTGGGAATGTTCACTTAGCTTTTCCTACTTAATTGGGAATGTTCACTTAGCTTTTCCTATTTAATTGGGAATGTTCACTTAGCTCTTCCTTATTAATTTCATTATACTCACTAGATTGTTTCAGAATGACTACTTGATCATAGTAATCAAAAAGATAACAATCTAAGAGTTTCATACTTGCCTTACCTTCAATAATCATATACCTAGCCAGGGTATACAAGTATTGAGATTAGGTAGTATGCACTTTATTTACTATCATGTTCCTCACTTTTCATATCATTATACACACAGGATTTTTCATTTCTGAATTTTTCTTCAGACATTACTTCTATATCTCATCTTTTATCACACAGCTAAGAGAGATTATAAAGCATTTTAAGGAATACTGAGTAAAATGTAAATTCTCATCTCCCTCATATCCTGATAGGACTAGTCAGGGAAAACTCAAAACAACTACTTTCTTATTTTTAACACATAGAATCATGAAATGAAATATTAAAACGACACTATTTCATCTTACCTGTCTGGGACGTCTGTCCACGTCCTCTATTGTTACTAGAAAACTGCCTCCTTTGTGAGCCTTGCTGAGTCTGCCCCTGGGGTTGAGTCATCATCGAATTCACATCTGGACAATCCTTTGCTAGATGTCCCGGTTGTCTACATTGGTAACAGATCTTGGGCATAATATAGGGTCTATGAGACCCAGTCACTGATGTTGATGCTATGTCAGAGGCTCTATTTGGAACATTACTATGATCCCTACCCCTACTTGACATCCATTGCATCTGGGTATGGAATCTCAATGGTGCTGCCGATGCAGAAAATTCCGGCTTCTTAAAACTTTCAGATCTTTGTCCTTGAGACTGAGTGTACACCTTCTTGCCACTAGTCTGTCGTTTCTCAATTTCAGACCTCTCTATCCTCCTTACTGACTCCACAAAGGTGGCAAACCTTTCCCTATTCTCTAAAGCAGGAGTGGTCAATTCAGCATTCAATCCCTTCTCAAAATGCTGAATTCTTTCCTCATCATTAACTGCCATTTGTGGACAAAACCGCAACAGCTCCATGAACTTAGCTTCATACTCGCTAACGTTCATTTGTCCTTGTTTGATCATCTCAAATTGAGAGATCTTCTCATCTAGATACGTTTTAGGGAAGTATCTACTGACAAATTCTCGTCAGAATACCTCCCATCCAATTTATTCACCTGGTCTCTTATCTTCCTCTATCATCCACCAATGACCAGCACTTCCTTTTATGAGGTACACAGCATGTCTTACCTTTTTATCTTTAGGAATATCAAGGATCCTGAAAGCCTTTTCCAGCTCTGTCAGCCACAAATTAGCATCCGCTGGATCAGATGTACCAGCATAATCTATAGCTCCAACCCGGCAAAGTCTCTCAAAAGTCTTGCCGGCTTCATAACCCTCATGGTGAGTTGGTGCCCTAGGTGCAGGTGGTGGCATCCTGTCTACCATATGTGTCATGGCTATCAGGAATTTCTCAAATAGAGCATGGAGGGTTGGGTTTTCTATCACAGCTGGGTCAATCTAGGGCTGTTCAGGTATAGGTCCTTCCCTATTCTGATCTCTTGCACCTCCTCCTGGTGCAGCAGCGCTGCTCTTAGCCGCATGTTCTTCATGTGGTCCAGACATCTTCAAGTTCTTCTTCTCCTATGTGAGCAGAAGATACTATCAGATAAACTGGAAGACACTTAGAACATACTCAACAACCTTAGTCCTATGTCTCTGTAGACTCAGTGAACCTCACTCTGATACCACTAAATTGTAGCATCCAACTCACAAAAACATGATTAACTAATGCGGAAGTGTTCACTAAGCAATAGATTATCGAAAATCACTAAAAATTAAAACTTTTTATCAAAAGATCCATCAAAGGAAAACTTTCTCACATAGAACCAAAGTAACACATTTACATTCTGGTTTAAAGGTACATGTCATGTATCATCTCTTTCTGAGAATTACAAGCATCAACTGCTCTGGTAAACTAAGCACAGGAAGTATAAAATCTCGAGGCACTGTGCCAAAATCTCGAAAGCACTAACTACTACTCTGAGGACCTGAGAGTAAAGAGACGACACATATGACTCTATATACATCTATACAAGGCATAACAGCTAGTGTCTCCACCTGAGACTTCACTGTTGTCCCTGCTACTGTTGTCGTTGTCCTTCACCTACTGAAGGATTCCTTCCTCCTCATCCGCGTCCACCTAAAAATGTGGTTCCCACGGGGTGAGACAATTGTAAATTTCCCCAGCGAGAGATATAACTCTCCGCCAGGAACATTATTATTGTAGTTTAATAAGATAAAACTGAATAGAGGAATTATAATTGTTTGACAGTATTTAATTCAATGTCTAACAGATTAGAACATTATTTTTATCAAAAGCATTGCAGCTATAACTTGATAGAGCAACATGTCACTTATCCATTAAGGAATATGAAGAACATGTATAACATTTATTCATTGTAGAGTCATTACCACAGCATAAACTCTCTTCAGGCTTAGATCATATATCTAATGCTTGGCATTGTCATTGTGGAGTCATGGCCTGTAGCCATACTCTTTTCACAAAGTATTGGGATCTTAATCCCTCATCTCATCAAGTACATTTCCATTTCCTAACAAGTTCATCATCATGATTATAGGTTATGGGTATTTGAACCCTTAACTCATCATAGAACACTTGTTACCACTTATTATGTAACTTCATACCTTCAGGTTATCTGACCAAGGACATTATGAATCTTGCTACACAAAGTATTCCACATAGTTCACAAAGCTCATATCACCTCTTATTACCCCTTAATAGGCAATAAGGCATATTATGGCTTATAAATCCCATAAACAGTTTCAATATACAGAGCATCATAATCCATACCTGGCTATGCTCATCATCTCAATATTTCTGCATGATTAATACTCATGATAACAATCATATATCAGTACCATGCAATTCAAGGGTTTTCTTATTAATTTTATAACTCATCAATATGTATTTGAACTTCACATAGGAATACTCTGTGTTAAGACTTCACATAGCATCATCATGTATTAGGGTTTCACATAGCATTACCCTATTTTAGGGTTTCACATAGCATTACCCTATTTTAGGGTTTCACATAGCATTACCCTATATTAGGGTTTCACATTAATAACCATATAGGTTCTCAAGATCATTTTATTAATGATCAAGTACTATTTCATTGCTTCAAATAGCTAGGAATCAATATGGATAACATAAGTATTCTAGCATACTTATTTATCTTCATCATTCATCATTAAATGAAGTATCAATCACAGAGTATGAGTTTCTCTCTCATCTTTACCAGAATATGATTGTATCATAGTTTATTGGTTTGGATTAACCTTTTCATAAGGCATGTTAGCCTACACTTATTAAAGTTCATTACATCTCAATGTAACAATTGACATGACACATCTTATGGGTCACTCATCCAATTATATTGGACTTATAACACATCAAGGTATATTAGTATTGGGGTGTTGGATGTGATATCTATCATATCTTGATGTATCACTTCCCTCAACACCTTCATCTTACTTGAGCTCATCCACTTAGCTTGTATTAGGGTATTTCCCATCCTAATACTTTATGTACCAGTTCATCTCATTCATCATGTAATGTGTTGGTCATGAGTCACTTATTTAGAATATACAACCATTACCAATGAAATGGACTCATCCTTGAGTCAGGAACTATTGGTCTAAGGATATTCATTATCAACCCCTCTAGGCATTACATTTGTCAATATATTAATCACTATTCCATTATTAGGAATAGGATTCTCCATATTTATAATTTGAGTTTTCACATAGCATTTTCCATACATTATATGGATTTCACATGGTATTGCTCTTCATTAGAGATTCACATAATCATCCTTCTATATCATGGTTTCATCTAGTATTATGTGAAATTAAGATTTCACAATACATCACCCAGTGATAGGGCTTCACATAGCATTAGTAGCACTACCCTATATTAGGGTTTCATGCACCTTTACCCCATTTTAGGGATTAAGGTTTACCATTCACACCAAGTAAGGTTTCTCATACCTCATACCCAAATTATGGTTAGGATGTACAATTTCCATTAAATTAGGGTTTCTTACATTGTTACACTAAGTTCGGGTTACATCATCACCCTAGATTATGATTTCACTGAGCTTTGCCCTAAATTATGGTTTCACATAACCTTACCCTAAATTAGGGTCAAGGTGCATCAATCTTATCAATGAGGATTTCATGATCTCATTATTATGGATCAAACCCTGATTACATATTTATTCATAATGAGAGAATTAGGGCTTATTAAGTAAGCCATCATCTCTCTCATTCTCTCTCCCTCTCATCCTTTCTAGGATGTTAAATACTCCAAGATTGATCTAGGTCAACTCTTCACTTGAGTACACATAGTTAGGGTTAACCTTCATGATCACCATTGGTCTACATCATTAATAATAAAATACCTAATTGACCTTTTATCATATTAAATGTCCAAATGGTTTAACCAATTTGAATCTCAAAAGGTCTTGGTCACTTAGACCTCAAACGGTCTTGACCAATTAGGTTCAAATGGTTTGAAAATCGTTTAGCAAAGTAGGTGCTTGAAACCGTTTAGACCAAACAACTTGAAACTGAATGACTTGAGTCTCCAAACGGTTTGAGACCGTTTGGACTCAAACGGTCTTAAGACCATTTGGTCCAAACCCTCTCAAAACTGAATGGACCAAAAAGGGTCTTCAACATTAATCGATTCAAGGTTCCAATCCATGAACCAACTATCAATTGGACCACTAATTTATTATTAAATTGAACCACTGAATCACCCTTCAATTGGACATTCAATTAGGGTTTTGAACCCAATTGAACTAGGGTTGATAATCAAGAACCATCACTTAGGGTTTTGGAATCGAGGATCCATCAAAGATTAACATTGTGGAACCAATTCAATTGAAATCAGTGAACCATCATCATTACATGATATGACCTGACCTCAAACGGTCTTGAGGTCATTTGGATGACCTCCAAATGGTCTTGAGACCGTTTGCCCAATCCATCATTGAAATCTATGGAAATCAATTAGGGTTTGCATCATTGAATCAATCATCACTTGAGCTATTGATTGTATTTCAATTTTATATCTTTGGGTCTTCAAATACTCAACTATACTCAACCCTAGACCTCCAAAAGGTCTTGGTTGACCTCCAAACGGTCTTGATACCATTTGGGTGATTCCCAAATGGTTTTGAAACCGTTTGGGTCAATCAACCCAAAACATAAACTTAATCAATTGCAAAATCAGCACTTAGTCGATTAGGGTTTCTATTTGATAGTTTGTCCATAAGTTGAATCAATCATTTGGAGCCATTGGATCATCATCCAACACATACCAGGGTTCAGACCTCAAACGGTCAACCCATCCAAATGGTCAACCCCTTTAAACGGTTTTGGGTGCAAGTCTCCAAACAGTTTGGAAACCGTTTGGTCTCCAAACGGTTTGGTGAAACCGTTTAGACCAAACCATTGAAACCATTTGCCATAGATATTTGTAGAGGTGTGTGCTTATGATGATGTCATCATCACCAAGCTCCAAACCCATGAAAACTTGCTGTGATTTCATAGTTATTGCATCAATCAACCAAGATAAATTTTGGAAATGAAGAAAGCATCAACAATTGATAAGGAATTGAATGCAATAATAATTTCAAGGGTTCAAGTTATAAAACCTTCCTCCAATTGAGATCCAAAGCTTCAATCTCACGTCAACAGTGGTGGATGCAACTCCTTTCACTATCCCAAGGCTCCTCCTCAAGCTTTGAGTGAAAGGGAATGGTTAGAATTGAAGAGGGGATCGAGATATGAAGAATTCATGCATTGATTTTTTATTTCCACCATGGAATCAAGGTGAATGAAGGTCAAGAAGCTTACCAACAGGTTGGGGGTCGTCCTCCTGTTGCTCCAAGATCATTTGGTCGTTTTCCAAGCAAGGGAAAGAAGTGGAAACGGAAAAGCCTTTGTTTTGGCTTGTAAAGGGTCTTTTTATAAGAAATTCAAGGAGAGAGAAAATGCCTTATACAAATTCATTTAATCCCAAAAATAGTGCCGCCTATTCCCCCTCAACTCCTTGGATCCGAGGCTATATTGTTTGCCTCTTATTCCTCTCAATTATCCATGATTTAAAGAAAATCAAATTAAGCACCTCAAATTATATTATACTAATATCCATAAGTGAGTGGATATTTCTTTTCCTTATAATAAGGTGAGTGAGTTATCCACTTCCCTTGGATATTTTCGTGGTATAGCAAAGGCTCAAAGGTGTTCACACTTGATAAAATTCAACCATATCATTTTTGGTTGAAGGCCCTTCAATTATTTTATTTATTTTTTTGCAGTAAATGGAAGTAAAGTTCCAATTATGCATAAATCTTGATTATTTTAATATCAAGATTCTCTCTCCTACAAAATGATTCTAATGAGGCACCCCTCTCATTTTATTGCCTCAACATGATTCCAAGATACATTAGGGACCTTATTGAATTGGTCATTTGCATATTGAACCCTGGGTTTTGGGTAAATTGCACATTACACCAAAACTAGGTTTTAATGCACAATATTGCTTTATCAGCTCTTTCTTGGTACTCAGACTACCACAAGCCATACCTCTGCATCATATTCATTCTCATGATGCCTCAACACATGAGGAACATCTTATCATGTAACATTTACAATTTAACCCCTTAACTTGGGTAATTTGCACTTTAGTCCAAATCAAGTAAAACATTATTTCAACATTATTCAAAAAGGACTAAAATTGAAATATAAGTTCCTCTTGAGCCTTAATTACTTTCCACAAAATAAGATTAAGCATATAATTATCTTTATTAATAAAAACACCTAGGGTTAAAGCATAACCCATGTCAGGGATGTTACAAATACAATCATGGAGTACTCTTCTACTATTGTTGAAACCCTAGCATGCTATAACCCGATGGTTACAACTTGATTTATGTGTGGGTTCATACTTGAGAATGGTATGGAATGTGATGGTGATGCTTCACCTTATGCATCCATGATCCAATGGGGATGTTGTGAGTTAGGGTTTGGGTATAAGTGTTGATTAGTAACATTAATATGATTTATCTTGTTGAACCTAACTCTAATGCAAATAGATAAAGATGAGTACTCATGTTTAACATTCTTATATGATGGAATGATGGTGGAATAACCTCCTTAATATGATCATAACCTTAATATGTTAATTGGTGTTTATTATATCCACATGGTTGATAGTTTTTTATGCTAAACATGTGCATTATTAATATGATGAGGGTTAATCATATCTAGATTCCTTGCATGTTAATGTAATAAAGGAATGTTCTTAATGTTAATATAGCCCTACTATGATTGTTTATGAATATCTCTTAGCTCATTAATGCAATATTGTGTTGATCTGGTGTATTATATGTAAGTGATGTTGTTGAGCCTTATTTAAGGCATGCAAAGATAATGATGATCTTACAGGGAATAGTAGGATGGTCTTAATGACCTTTGGGCATGGTTGAGCCCTGAATGAGGTGTAATCCTCTTATCTTGATAAAGGTTGATACCCTGTGATATTGTGAAAAAGGATTTATATCTTGTGATAGTATGCTGACTAGTGTAGCCTCATGAATGGTAAGTGAATAGTACCGTGTGATGATGAGATGAGAAATTATGTTTCACAAGTTTTATATCTTTTAAAGTTGTGATACTTATATGCTTGATAGAAGTGAATTAGGGTTTATATGTCCACTTTTTTGATGTAGACTTAATTCACCCAATTGGAGATAACTAATCAAGTGAAACTCTAATCATATAGTGCCCTATGCCGTAGAACCATCTTCAGTGTCAGAACTTGCTTGATGGTGAAATGAGTATTCCTAAGGGAAACTTAGAGCGCATACTATTGAGTATGCAGGGTGCTTGTCATCATGACACCAAGTGTTTGGGGAGGATGGTTGTGGCCATACCTAACCCGCTTTTTTAGAACGACTTTGGTAAGGTATCGGTGATTATAACATGATGTGATTAGAGGACAACTGTGGTTGTACCTCAGTGATTGGGTTTGAATACCCTAGATGCTAGCATTGTCACCTATACCAAGGTGGGATAGTTACAAGACTATATGTCATTGTTTTGTAGTTTGACTATATGTCACTATGGTGCAAACTCGTACTGACTGAGTATGAAGAAGATCTTAGAGTACGACTCTTCCTAGATCCTATATGGAACTGGTTGCGACCAAGCGATGGTTAGTTGGACTTTGAGTGGTACGACTCAAACTCACAGAGCTTAATAAAAGATGTAATACAATCGTGTAGCATATTTGGTTAGGGTTATACACGACGTTTCACATTGGATGATAACCCTTGTTTGTTATATTTACATAAAGATGATGCTTAGTGAAATAAAGAGATAGTAGATATACTTAGGTTGTGGATATGCTTAAGGTTTTAGATGTGTACATACAATATCTATGCTTGTGTTGATAACTATACTGTTATTGCTAATTATAATCATGATGCTATCTATCTCATGTTGTTAGTTATGTTTATCATGCTAGCCATGCCTTTGTAACGAGAGATGCATATACTGCTAATCATGCTTATCCAGATAATTTTTCTTATGTTGTTATCTCTTCTTATGATGTCGATATGTTCAACCTATTAGACATGATGTTGTTAGCTATGTATATGATACTAGATTTATTCATGATGTTAGAGATGCTCATGATGCAAGACTCCTTATATTGTTAATAGGGATATGAGAACAGTCTGGCTAATGAAGATAGTTATTATCTACTCCTTTATATATTTTGTTAATCATCAGTGTTGTTGAGCTTATTTGTTATATATAATTAAACTGCTTAAACTGTCTCATTACCTAAAAATCTTGAAATCAATAAATGTTGTTAGAGGTTATATCTCTTGTTGGAACATGGGTCTCACCCTTGTGGTTTGCCACATCTTTTTAGGTAATCGGAAGTGACGAAAACAAACTCATGGCAGCAAAGAGGAGCTATAGTAATGAATATTTGAGAAAGTTATTTATATGTCTAGTGTGTCCTAGAGTCATCCATGTACTCTCAGGTCCGGGTAGGAAAAGTTTGTATATGGTGTTTCAAACAAATCGGAATTTTGTTGGCATGTTAATGTTTGTTGAGTGGCATATACAAATATTGTTCTCCTATGTATATATGTTGTGGCTAAGGTGATAGAACAATTTGTATCAAATTCTTGGCATAGTATGGATATAAGAAAGATGTTTGGCTCTTACATAAATGTTTATGAGTGGGTGCTGACGTTGAAATTGATTTTAATATACCCATATTTTTGGGTATGTGGTTAATTGGTGATTGATTGTGTTTTATGTTTTCAGTAATATCGTTTAGTGTAACGGGTTCTCACAAGTTGGTATCAGAGCTTTAGGTTCACTGAGCCTATAAGGACATTAGGACTTAGGACTAGGATGATGTTAAAATTAGGAATATGACATAAAAATATGTTGCACACTGCCTAATCTCAGTATTTGGGTGCCCTGGCCAAGTATTCAATCATTGAAGAAAAAGTAAGTATGGAACTCTTAGATTGCTATCTTTCTGATTACTCTGATCAAGTAGTCATTTTGAGACAATCTAAATAGCACAATGAATAAGAAATCATAGTGTGAATATCTCAATCCTACCTTAAAGAAGATGAGAATTACATCATTATCTATCAAACTTGAATGTTTGGTAACTATAAGAGAAAGATACAACACCATGAAATCTAAATCTAAATACAAATAAGAAAAGGAGGGTTTCTTGAAGATGTGATTCAGGAAGATAATAAAGTAAAAGATAGATAAGTGTGTGCTTATAAAGTGAATCAAGGTATAAAATCCACATAAGATGGAGAGAACATCTATAATAAATATTAAATGAGAAGATGAATGGGAATAATGACAAAGGAATAAGGTGGAACCTGAGTTAATCTCAGACCAAC
Organism: Alisma plantago-aquatica; assembly: GCA_963693085.1. Classification (NCBI taxonomy): domain Eukaryota; kingdom Viridiplantae; phylum Streptophyta; class Magnoliopsida; order Alismatales; family Alismataceae; genus Alisma; species Alisma plantago-aquatica. The sequence goes on from OY856413.1 coordinate 785,887,985, forward strand.
CTATGTGTGTAAGAAAGTGTTAACATAAAATCAGCATGGCATGTGAAAGAAATTAAGGGAGATGATCCCTATTTAATGAAGAAAATGTGGAATATGATGATTTATCCATTGATAAGTGGTTGAAAAACATAATAAAACAAGAGAACATATCCAATTGTGATAACTAGTCATCAAGGAAGGAATAATGAGATATGTTAATCATGATGATTCCCATGCTAATGGCAAGGAACCTGAAATGAAAAAGGTAAAATGACACATAAGAATTTGTAACCTCCATAATGAAAAATAGAATTGGTTACCTTTCTGCTAGTGACCCTTAAAAAATACTACTATGGTATGGGAAGTGTGTTTCCCTTTGTGTCTTTCCTTTCTAGGGCACAACTTTTAAGTGGATCATTGCCACTTGGTGTGTGTGGATTCGCTGCAAACATGAGGGTGGGTAGCTTATTATAGAATAAGGTTGATTGGACTATGGTTCCAAGATCATAAAGTTTGTGATGAGTTTGCTTTTGATCCTTCCAATAATTTGGGAGACTCCTCTTATTTGTTTTGAAATGTATTATGTTGGTAAAAGTAGATGATATAAGGATGTGAGTTCCTTATAGCACATGAGGTGGATACCAAGGTAATGAATCCTAGTATCTAAGATGTATCAATGGTATGGGAAGTATGTGAAGGTTGGAGATGTTTATTAAATGAACATTCCAAGTTTTCCTCTCCCTTAGAGAGAGAGAGACTTGATGATGACCCTCTAAATGTTGTTTTGAAGGAAAAATAAAAGTGACTCTATAATGTTATGTATGGCTCAGTGATAGCTAAGCAAGACCACTATCAAGGATAGATGGGTTGTTGATCAACAGACATGTGTTTTCGTGTTCCTTTAAGATAAAATATTCTTAAGACATAAGAGTTAGAATGGATGACATAAGTTACATGACCGTGGTGAATTTAGGGTTATGTTTTTTAGACTAACCAATGTACCGATAGAATTTGTGAATAGGAGGAACAGAGTATTCAAGTCATGTCTTACAAGTTGTAGCAATCTTTGAATGATGACATCTCAAAGTATTCCAGAGATGGTCAGTAACATGGTCAATATCTTTGTTAAACCTTAAGAATGTTGAAGTAACTATACTTATGTGTGACAATTCTAGCAAGAGTGAGTTGGGGGTTGACTAGAGTATCCTCTTGGAGTTATGATACCTCTGTTAAGTATGTTATGTGAATCTTGACAAGATGAAGACAATGTCGTTGTTCTACTCCTAAAAAGGTAAATTAGGAAGTTATATTTGTTAATGGTTGTATACAAGTGTATGATTCTTCAACCAAATAGATGGTCAATCCACCATTGAGATGATTGGAGAATCCTCTAAAAACATATTCCTTATCATTCTTGAAAATTAGGGAATGCCTACATGGTTGATTGAGTTGTTAATTACAACAACCATTAAAGGAGCATAGAGATGAAACCTTGTAAAGTTACATATGATAAGAGATACATAATGTTCTATGTTTGATAAGAGCCAACGAGTATGACTTTTGAGTAATGTGTTGATACAATAGATATAATTTTAAGATGATAGATAGAATTTAAAGTTGAAAGTTACTATTAGATTTGAACAGGTGGCACAATAAGTTTCTATATTTCATATTTGCAAATGTCTTCTTATGCGTGGGGGGTTGTGCTGACCCAAGAAAAGATATGTATGAATTAAAAGAGAAGAATATGTATTCTATGAGAAAGATGTGATATAATCATGTGATGAGCATAACCATGTGTAATATTGAGGATTACGTGCATGAGAAGTGTCCATCTATGTGTACCTTGGATTTCGGGGGTGAAATCCCTGTTAGGGGTTTATGGTTGTGAGACCCCTAACCTTGCTTAAAGTGTTGAACAAACTTAATTATCATAATTAAATTCTTATAACTCTAATCTAACCTTGTGATATGCCTTGAAATCATAAGACAAGCTTAAGTTTCAAATTTGGTTCAATTTGGACACTGTTTAAGAAAGTTATGCAATTTTATGCACATTTTGTGCTTTTCTACAATTTACCCAATTGAGAGGTTTTATTTGCAATTTGTCACTTGAATTATGTTCCTTGGATATTCTATCATCATTATTTAGCTTTTTGAGCCATGGGGCGCCTATTTAAACCTTGGTTTGAAGGTGTTTTCCTCAAGGGTATTTTAGGGTTTACCCCTTCATGGATGAGCTACCTTTAGTAGCTCTCAACTAATGAGTTATTTGTTATTCTTGGAAATTAAATAAACAAGGGATAATCATGTCTCTATGGATGGTGGGGGAGCTTCTTGTGTGTGTGCTTGTATATTCTTAATAGTTTAAGGACATGGGCACTTGGAAAGATATTAGAACTTCAACTTTTTCTTTTTCTTTATCTTAAAGTTTCATATACTTATCCCTAAGCATCCAAATGAGCCATTTCCTCTCCACCACTTCCCTCCTTCTATGAACCTCTTTCTCCCTCTATGCTTCTGCGAATTTCCTATCCAAGGAAGAAGAAAAAGGGGATCTTCTTGGAAAAAGAATCTAGGGTTGCAATTGACTTCCTTTTTGGGTTTGAAAATCTTCCTTCTAGTGATCTTGACCTAAACAAGTAAGAATCTCATTCTTTGATTCGTTTTTTCTTTGTTATCCTTCCTCCTACCTTTCTCCAGGCCAGAACCTTATTGTTCCATGGTAAAACTTGCTCTAAAGCTCTAAAACCCTACCTTTCTTGCTCCTTATGCTTAGGGTTTGCTCATTTGATGAAGAAAGGTGCTAGATGGACGAGTTCACATCATATGCTTGGATTTCCTACCCTATCTACTCATGTTTTCTTCTGTTTGAGAGTTTATCTTCTAATTAGAGGCAAGTTTTATAACTTTCTCCACGTTTATTGCTTACCATAAGCTTTCTAGCTCATGTTCTTGCTTGAAAATGATGATCCATGCACTAAAAAGCTATGCTTGACTTGTATTTCGATTTTTATAATGTTCCCTTGTAACATCCCTGACCTGGGTTATGAATTAACCCTAGATTGTTTTGCTTAATAAGGTTAAGTAGATTCTTAATCTTATCTTGTGAAAAGTAATTAGGGCTCATGAGAAACTTATGTTTCAATTTTGGTCCTGTTTGAACAATGTTGAAGCAATGTTTGCTTATTTTGGACTAAAGTGTAAATTACCCAAGTTGAGGGGTTAATTTGAAAATGTTGCATGATAAGATGTTCCTATGATGTTGAGACAACATAATAATGAATATGATGTAGTGGTATTGTTTTCACAAGCTTGGGCACCAAGATTAAGCTTGTAAAGCAATCCTTGTGCATTAAAACCCAGTTTTGGTGTAATGTGCAATTTACCCAAAACCTAGGGTTCAATAAGCAAATTATCACTTCAATAAGGTCCCTAATGTTTCTTGGAATCATGTAGAGCAAATAAAATGAGATGGGTGCCTCATTTGAATTAAGTTGGAGGAGAGAGAATCTTGATATTAAAATAATCAAGATTAATGCCTAATTGAAACCCTAATTTGATTTAGGGCAAAAATGAATAAAAATAATTGAAGGGCTTTCAACCAAAATGTTTTGGGTTGATTTTGAATAAGGATGGACGTTCCTTTGCCAAGATAAGGAACTAAAATATCCTAAGTAGGTGAAATTCCACTCACCTTATTATAAGAAAAAGAAAACCCACTCACATATGGATATTAATATAATAAGCATTAAGGTGCTTAATTTTCTTTTCTTTAAATTGAGGATAATGAAGGAGAATTAAAGGCAAAAGAAGGTGCCTCGTCCTTAAGGGATTTTAGGGGGAAGAGGCGGCCATATTTTTGGAATTTAATGCATTTTAATAATGCATTTTCTCTCTCATCAATTTCCTTATAAAAGTGCCTTTTTCAAGCCAAATGAAAGGCTATTTCGAATTTTCTTCTTTCCCTTGCTTGAAAAACCGACCAAGGAGCTAGGGAGGAGAAGGAGGACGCCTCCCAACCTGTTGGTAAGCTCTTGACCTTCGTTCTCCTTGATTCCATGGTGGAAATCAAAAATAAATTATGGATTCCTTCTTATTTCGATCTCCTCTTCAACCCTAGCCAACTTTTGCAATCAAAAGCTTGAGGACGATCCTAGGGGGAGTTTCTAGAGCTTCATCCACCATTAATGGCGTGAGCTTGGAGCTTTGAAGCTCAATTGGAGGCGGTTTTTATAACTCAAACCCTTAAACATTGCTATTGCATCAATTCTCTATGCTTTGTTGATTGATTTCTTCAATTTGATACACTCTTGTTTCTTTGCTGCAATTTCCATCAAGAACGGTTTTTGTTCTTGGTTGTTCGAAGGGAGGGGATAATGACATCATCCTAGATGCTTATCCAAAGAAAATTACCAAGAAAAACCGTTTTGATAGCTACTCCAAATCATTTTAATTTGATTGGCTATGCGGTTTCAGCAAACCGTTTAAGGGCAAACGGTTTGAAACCGTTTGGGAGCAAACGGTTTCAAGACCGTTTGAGATGGTTGACCAAGCATTTACCGTTTGGGAATTTTGTTCCTAATTATGTAGGCTGATAACCCTCCAAATTTTAGGGATTAACTCCAAAGGAATCGAGAGTTGAAGGCCAATCAATTAGGCAATCGGATTGAATTATGTGCTGATTTTCAACCTGATTAACTTGACCTGGTTGAGAAAACGGTTTCAAGACCGTTTGAGATGGTTGACCAAGCGTTGAACGTTTTGGATTCCTGTTCATAATTATGTTTATTAATAACCCTCCAAATTTGAGGGATTAACTCCAAAGGAATCGTGAGTTGAAGCCTAATCAATTAGGGAAACCTAATTGGATTAAATGCTGATTTTCAATCTGATTTAATTGAATTTGTGGGAAAATGGTCTCAAGACCGTTTGGGATTACTGTTCCTTATGATGTGATCTAATGACCCACCAAATTTGATGGATTAATTCCAAAGGAGTCATGACTTGAAGGCTAATCAATTGGGCTAACCCTAATTGAAATCAGTGCTGAAATCACAATGAGCTAATTTGAGATTTTGGGTTGATTAGCCCAAACGGTCTCAAGACCGTTTGGGGGATCATTCAAACGGTCTCAAGACCGTTTGGGGTCACCTCAAGACCGTTTGGAGGTCTGGGGTCAAGTATAGTTGACCAATTGAAGGTCCAAAGGTACTAATCATATTGCAATGTAGTGCTGATTTGTTGATCAACTTGATAGACCAATCCATGATGATTTTTCACTAGAATCCAAAGGTTGGATGGGCCAAACGGTCTCAAGACCGTTTGTAGCTCATCCAAACGGTCTCAAGACCGTTTGGTGGTCACCCAAGACCGTTTGGAGGTCTAGGGTTGAGTATGGTTAGGTGTTTGAAGGTCTAAAGGTACCAACCTGTTATAAAATGCAATGCTGATTTGGTGATCAATCCAATGATCCAAACCTTAATTGGATGGCTTGGATTTGAGTGATATGATGGGCAAACGGTCTCAAGACCGTTTGGAGGTCATCCAAACGACCTCAAGACCGTTTGGGGTCAGGTCATACCCAATTTGGATAATGGTTCAATAGTTTCAAAGTAACCAATCTTGCATTGATGAGTGTTGTTGGATCTTCAATTCTAAACCCTAATTCAATTGAATCAAGCCCTAATTGATGACCAATTGAGGGTCAATTGAGGGTAAAATTAGTTGAAGGTTGACCTATTAAACTCAATTGAAGTATGAGAATAGGTCCAATTGATGATTGGTTCCATGAATTCTATGATTGAAGGAATCAACATTGGAAACCCAAATTCAATTGGATACCTCATGTTATTGAAGGTCCAATGGATCAAACCTTTTTGAAAACCTAATGTGATTAGGTGGGAGATACCTTTAATGGTACTAGTTATTAATGCATAACAAATGCATGGATCCAATACATGATTTAAACCCTAATTGAGGTTGATTCCATGTATAACCCTAATAAGAGGTTGACTACATGTGAAATCACTAATTAGGATGAATAGTAAACCCTAGCTGAGGGTGAATCCATGTGGAACCCTAATTGAGGGTGATTCCATGAGAAACCTTAATTGGGAATGAATCCCTAATTTCTTATAGGACCAATGACTTGGTACACTATGTTAATCATAGTTGTATGCATTTGATTGAAGGGTTGATGTGACCTAATCAAGTTGAAAGGATCAAATAATAGAATTCATATATATATAAATAAAAATATGATTCATGTGATGATCCTATGTAGCACGACCGTGCAAGGCAGCACGGCTGTGGCGACTTTACTCAGCACGACCGTGCAGGGTAGCACGGCCTTGGTAGCTTCACTTTGCATGACCGTGCAAGGTAGCACGGCCGTGGTGGTCTATGCTTGACTTAGAGCTGAATTGAAAGTGACCTAACATGGTCGTTTTGTTAATTCTCCACTTAAGGATGAGAGAGATACTCATACCTTGTGATGATAATCATTTAATGATAATTGATGAGAATAAATAAGTATGATTGAATACTTATGGTATAAATGTTGGCTCCTAGATGTGGGGAGCAATGAACTAGGGTTTGATCATTGGTAATATGATCTTGAAAACCTAAATGGTTAATAATGGAAAACCCTATTCTTAATGAAGGGTAATGATATGTGAGAGAAAGCCCTAATTGATGGTAAACCCTAACCCTGGTAAGGGAATAGTGGTGTTACCCTATATTGCATGATGTGTTGTGAACTTGATAAGTCTATTATCATGTGTGACAATCATGCAGGTCTCATGAGTTGATGATCATAGCCAGGTATGAGCTATGATGTTTATTTGATAAGAATTGATTGGCCATATGTGCCATTATGTTTTTGTTGTTTCCTAGTGAAAGGTGACAAGATGTACAGTGTTCTGATGAGCTATGTGTGATGGAAATCCAAATCCTGGTAAAGGATTAAGGGTAATACCCTTGAATTATTAATACATTGTTTTTGCATGGTATTGATAGATAATTGATGTACTGCTATTATATGTGCTAACCATGCAGGTATTATGAGATGATGAGAATAGCCAGGTATGAGCTATGATGTATTATTAGTTTGAATTGTTAATTGGGCCTTGTGTGCCATAATATACCTTGTGCCTGGTAAGAGGTGGCAAGAGAGTTAATCTGCATCAAGTGCCATGATGGATGCTTGTGTAGCAAGTATCATACTTACCTTGGTCAAATGACCTAAAGGTGTTAGTTACCTGACAAAGAGGTAACAGTGCTCAAGTGATGAACAAAGGGTTTGAATACCCAGGATTTCATGGTTATGGTATTGAAATTGTGAAAGGATGAGAAAAACCCAGTGATGAAGTGAGGGATTAAGATCCCAACACTTATGAAAAGAGTATGGCTACGGGCCATGACTCCACATTGAAAATGCCAGGCTTTAGATATATGATCTAAGCTTGAAGAAAGTTAATGCACTGGTAATGATTATGTTGTTTGAATAAATGTTATACATGTTCTTCCTATTCATTAAAGGATAAGTGACATGTTGATTCTATCAAGTTACAGTTGCAATGCTTTTGATATAGAATAATGATTTAATCTGTTAAACATTAAAATATCTGCTGTCAAATAAATATGATTTCCCTATTCATATTTATCTTATTAAGTTGCAATAATAATGTTTCTGGCGGAGAGTTATATCTCTCGCTGGGGCAATTTTTATAATTGTCTCACCCCCGTGGGAACCACATTTTTAGGTGGATGCGGACGAGGAGACAGGAATCCTTCAGGATGTGAAGGACAACAGCAGTAGCAGGGACAGCAGTAAAGTCTCAGGTGGAGACATTGACTGTCATGTCATGTTCAGATGTATATAGAAGTCCTATGTGTCGTCTCTGTACTCTTAGGTCCTTGGAGTAGTAGTTAATGATTTCGAGATTTTGGCTTAGTGCCTCGAGGGTTTTATACTACCTGTGTACAGTTAAGACAGAGTAGTTAATGTTTGTATTCCTCGAGAATCATAAGTACATGAGATGTATATATATGAACCAGGATGTAAAGTTTTACTTTGGTTCTGAATGAAAGAGTTTTCCTACGAATGGATCCCTTTGCAAAAAGTTTTAATTTTTAGTGATTTTTGCTAATCCGCTGCTTGATGAACGCTTCCGCATTAGTTAATCTTGTTTTCGCGAGACGGTCGTCAAAATTTAGTGGTATCAGAGCTCTAGGTTCGCTGAGTCTACAGAGACATAGGACTAAGGTTGTAGAGTTTGTTCTAAGCGTCTTCCAGTTTATTTGATAGTATCTTCTGCTCACATAGGAGAAGAAGAACTTGAAATTGACTGGAGAACACGGGGAACACAATGCTAAGGGCAATGTTGCTGCACCAGGAGAGGGTGCATGGGACCAGGAAAGAGGAGAACAAGTGCCTGAGAATCCCCATTAAAGACCTGATCAGGATAGAGAATCCTATGATCATGCTTTTATTGGAAAGATTAGGGCAACAGTAATGCATATAGTGGACTGGATACTAGCCTTACAACCTAGATTATCAGTCCTTAATATAGAAAGCTTGAGCTTTAAAAGAGTTCCTAAATGACTTAGTCATGTTGGAACAAGGGAAAATCATGTGTGTATAATGATATGAAAAGCAAGGAATATGATAGCATGTAAGTGCATACTACTTGATCTCAGTATTTATAAACCCTGGCCAGGTATACAACTATTGATGATAAAGTGAGTATGGAAACTCTTAGATTGGTATCTTTTTGATTGCCCTGATCAAGCAATCATTCTGAAACAATCTAGAGAGTATAATGAAAACAAAAGGGAAGAGCTATGTGAACATTCCCAACTAATAGAAAGAGCTATGTGAACATTCCTAATCAAAAGGGAAGAGCTATGTGAACATTCCCAACTAATAGGAAGAGCTATGTGAACATTCCTAATCAAAAGGGAAGAGCTATGTGAACATTCCCAACTAATAGGAAGAGCTATATGAACATTCCTAATCAAAAGGGAAGAGCTATGTGAACATTCCCAACTAAAAAGGAAAAGCTATGTGAACATTCCCAATTAAAAGGAAAAGCTATGTGAACATTCCCAATTAAAAGGAAGAGCTATGTGAACATTCCCAATTACATAGAGTTTTCTAAGTGAATTATTTATGTTAGATATATATGTTTTTCCTTTTGATAAGTATTCTTGAGTGATTATTGAAGTATGTTCTTTTATGCTTCTTCCTTTCAATTATATGGACATCATATGTTAGGGGTTTATGCTCTGCATAAACATTGATGAGGTTGAACTAATGAAAGGAGCTTTTTGTGGAATCACAGAGTTCATGATATCTCCATGATATTAAGATGATATGTGGAGACTTGAGGGCATGCTTAATGAACAATCTGTCCCTCCTTTTCTTGGGATTTCGAGGACGAAATCCTTGTTAGGGGTTTATAATTTGTAACATCCCTGACCTGGGTTATGAATTAACCCTAGATTGTTTTGCTTAATAAGGTTAAGTATATTCTTAATCTTATCTTGTGAAAAGTAATTAGGGCTCATGAGAAACTTATGTTTCAATTTTGGTCCTGTTTGAACAATGTTGAAGCAATGTTTGCTTATTTTGGACTAAAGTGCAAATTACCCAAGTTGAGGGGTTAATTTGCAAATGTTGCATGATAAGATGTTCCTATGATGTTGAGACAACATAAGAATGAATATGATGTAGTGGTATGGTTTTCACAAGCTTGGGCACCAAGATTAAGCTTGTAAAGCAATCCTTGTGCATTAAAACCCAGTTTTGGTGTAATGTGCAATTTACCCAAAACCTAGGGTTCAATAAGCAAATTACCACTTCAATAAGGTCCCTAATGTTTCTTGGAATCATGTATAGCAAATAAAATGAGATGGGTTCCTCATTTGAATTAAGTTGGAGGAGAGAGAATCTTGATATTAAAATAATCAAGATTAATGCCTAATTGAAATCCTAATTTGATTTAGGGCAAAAATGAATAAAAATAATTGAAGGGCTTTCAACCAAAATGTTTTGGGTTGATTTTGAATAAGGATGGACGTTCCTTTGCCAAGATAAGGAACGAAAATATCCTAAGTAGGTGAAATTCCACTCACCTTATTATAAGAAAAAGAAAACCCACTCACATATGGATATTAATATAATAAGCATTAAGGTGCTTAATTTTTTTCTCTTTAAATTGAGGATAATGAAGGAGAATTAAAGGCAAAATAAGGTGCCTCGTCCTTAAGGGATTTTAGGGGGAAGAGGCGGCCATATTTTTGGAATTTAATGCATTTTAATAATGCATTTTCTCTCTCATCAATTTCCTTATAAAAGTGCCTTTTTCAAGCCAAATGAAAGGCTATTTCGGATTTTCTTCTTTCCCTTGCTTGAAAAACAGACCAAGGAGCTAGGGAGGAGCAGGAGGACGCCTTCCAACCTGTTGGTAAGCTCTTGACCTACGTTCTCCTTGATTCCATGGTGGAAATCAAAAATAAATTATGGATTCCTTCTTATTTCGATCTCCTCTTCAACCCTAGCCAACTTTTGCAATCAAAAGCTTGAGGACGAGCCTAGGGGGAGTTGCTAGAGCTTCATCCACCATTAATGGCGTGAGCTTGGAGCTTTGAAGCTCAATTGGAGGCGGGTTTTATAACTCAAACCCTTAAACATTGCTATTGCATCAATTCTCTATGCTTTGTTGATTGATTTCTTCAATTTGATACACTCTTGTTTCTTTGCTGCAATTTCCATCAAGAACGGTTTCTTTTCTTGGTTGTTCGAAGTAAGGGGATGATGAAATCATCCTAGATTCTTATCCAAAGAAAATTACCAAGCAAAACCGTTTTGATAGCTACTCCAAATCGCTTTAATTTGATTGGCTATGCGGTTTCAGCAAACCGTTTAAGGGCAAACGGTTTGAAACCGTTTGGGAGAAAACGGTTTCAAGACCATTTGAGATGGTTGACCAAGCGTTGACCGTTTGGGAATTTTGTTCCTAATTATGTAGGCTGATAACCCTCCAAATTTGAGGGATTAACTCAAAAGGAATCGAGAGTTGAAGGCCAATCAATTAGGCAATCAGATTGAATTATGTGCTGATTTTCAACCTGATTAACTTGACCTGGTTGAGAAAACGGTTTCAAGACCGTTTGAGATGGTTGACCAAGCGTTGACCGTTTGGGATTCCTGTTCATAATTATGTTTATTAATAACCATACAAATTTGATGGATTAACTCCAAAGGAATCGTGAGTTGAAGCCTAATCAATTAGAGAAACCTAATTGGATTAAGTGCTGATTTGCAATCTGATTTAATTGAACTTTTTGGGCAAACGGTCTCAAGACCGTTTGAGTTCGTTGACCAAGCGTTGACCGTTTGGGATTACTGTTCCTTATGATGTGATCTAATGACTCACCAAATTTGATGGATTAATTCCAAACGAGTCATGAGTTGAAGGCTAATCAATTGGGCTAACCCTAATTGAAATCAGTGCTGAAATCACAATGAGCTAATTTGAGATTTTGGGTTGATTAGCCCAAAAGGTCTCAAGACCGTTTGGGGGATCATCCAAACGGTCTCAAGACCGTTTGGGGTCACCTCAAGACCGTTTGGAGGTCTGGGGTCAAGTATAGTTGACCAATTGAAGGTCCAGAGGTACTAATCATATTGCAATGTAGTGCTGATTTGTTGATCAACTTGATAGACCAATCCATGATGATTTTTCACTAGAATCCAAAGGTTGGATGGGCCAAACGGTCTCAAGACCGTTTGGAGCTCATCCAAACGGTCTCAAGACCGTTTGGTGGTCACCCAAGACCGTTTTGAGGTCTAGGGTTGAGTATGGTTAGGTGTTTGAAGGTCTAAAGGTACCAAGCTGTTATACAATGCAATGTTGATTTGGTGATCAATCCAATGATCCAAACCTTAATTGGATGGCTTGGATTTGAGTGATATGATGGGAAAACGGTCTCAAGACCGTTTGGAGGTCATCCAAACGACCTCAAGACCGTTTGGGGTCAGGTCATACCCAATTTGGATAATGGTTCAATAGTTTCAAAGTAACCAATCTTGCATTGATGAGTGTTGTTGGATCTTCAATTCTAAACCCTAATTCAATTGAATCAAGCCCTAATTGATGACCAATTGAGGGTCAAATTAGTTTAAGGTTGACCTATTAAACTCAATTGAAGTATGAGCATAGGTCCAATTGATGATTGGTTCCATGAGTTCAATGATTGAAGGAATCAACATTGGAAACCCAAATTCAATTGGATACCTCATGTTATTAAAGGTCCAATGGATCAAACCTTTTTGAAAACCTAATGTGATTAGGTGGGAGATACCTTTAATGGTACTATTTATTAATGCATAACAAATGCATGGATCCAATACATGATGTAAACCCTAATTGAGGCTGATTCCATGTATAACCCTAATAAGAGGTTGACTACATGTGAAATCACTAATTAGGATGAATAGTAAACCCTAGCTGAGGGTGAATCCATGTGGAACCCTAATTGAGGGTGATTCCATGAGAAACCTTAATTGGGAATGAATCCCTAATTGCTTATAGGACCAATGACTTGGTACACTATGTTAATCATAGTTGTATGCATTTGATTGAAGGGTTGATGTGACCTAATCAAGTTGAAAGGATCAAATAATAGAATTCATATATATATAAATATGATTCATGTGATGATCCTATGTAGCACGACCGTGCAAGGCAGCACGGCCGTGGCGACTTTACTCAGCATGACCGTGCAGGGTAGCACGACCGTGGTAGCTTCACTTTGCACGACCGTGCAAGGTAGCACGACCGTGGTGGTCTATGCTTGACTTAGAGCTGAATTGAAAGTGACCTAACATGGTCGTTTTGTTAATTCTCAACTTAAGGATGAGAGAGATACTCATACCTTGTGATGATAATCATTTAATGATAATTGATGAGAATAAATAAGTATGATTGAATACTTATGGTATAAATGTTGGCTCCTAGATGTGGGGAGCAATGAACTAGGGTTTGATCATTGATAATATGATCTTGAAAACCTAAATGGTTAATAATGGAAAACCCTATTCTTAATGAAGGGTAATGATATGTGAGAGAAAGCCCTAATTGATGGTAAACCCTAACCCTGGTAAGGGAATAGTGGTGTTACCCTGTATTGCATGATGTGTTGTGAACTTGATAAGTCTATTATCATGTGTGACAATCATGCAGGTCTCATGAGTTGATGATCATAGCCAGGTATGAGCTATGATGTTTATTTGATAAGAATTGATTGGCCATATGTGCCATTATGTTTTTGTTACTGAGAAAGAAGTAACAAGATGAGTTGGGCTTGTAAGCCTTTGTTTTAAGTTGTTGCCTAGTGAGAGGTGACAAGATGTGAATGGCCTTGTGCGCCATGTGAATAAAGTTGTTGCCTAGTGAGAGGTGACAAGATGTGAATGGTTTTGTGAGCCATGTGAATAAAGTTGTTGCCTAGTGAAAGGTGACAAGATGTACTATGTTCTGATGAGCTATGTGTGATGGAAATCCAAATCCTGGTAAAGGATTAAGGGTAATACCCTTGAATTATTAATACATTGTTTTTGCATGGTATTGATAGATAATTGATGTACTGCTATTATATGTGCTAACCATGTAGGTATTATGAGATGATGAGCATAGCCAGGTATGAGCTATGATGTATTATTAGTTTGAATTGTTAATTGGGCCTTGTGTGCCATAATATACCTTGTGCCTGGTAAGAGGTGGCAAGAGAGTTAATCTGCATCAAGTGCCATGATGGATGCTTGTGTAGCAAGTATCATACTTACCTTGGTCAAATGACCTAAAGGTGTTAGTTACCTGAGAAAGAGGTAACAGTGCTCAAGTGATGAACAAAGGGTTTGAATACCCAGGATTTCATGGTTATGGTATTGAAATTGTGAAAGGATGAGAAAAACCCAGTGATGAAGTGAGGGATTAAGATCCCAACACTTATGAAAAGAGTATGGCTACGGGCCATGACTCCACATTGAAAATGCCAGGCTTTAGATATATGATCTAAGCTTGAAGAAAGTTAATGCAGTGGTAATGATTATGTTGTTTGAATAAATGTTATACATGTTCTTCCTATTCATTAAAGGATAAGTGACATGTTGATTCTATCAAGTTACAGTTGCAATACTTTTGATATAGAATAATGATTTAATCTGTTAAACATTAAAATATCTGCTGTCAAATAAATATGATTTCCCTATTCATATTTATCTTATTAAGTTGTAATAATAATGTTTCTGGCGGAGAGTTATATCTCTCGCTGGGGCAATTTTTATAATTGTCTCACCCCCGTGGGAACCACATTTTTAGGTGGATGCGGACGAGGAGACAGGAATCCTTCAGGATGTGAAGGACAGCAGCAGTAGCAGGGACAGCAGTAAAGTCTCAGGTGGAGACATTGACTGTCATGTCATGTTCAGATGTATATAGAAGTCCTATGTGTCGTCTCTGTACTCTCAGGTCCTTGGAGTAGTAGTTAATGATTTTGAGATTTTGGCTTAGTGCCTCGAGGGTTTTATACTACCTGTGTACAGTTAAGACAGAGTAGTTAATGTTTGTATTCCTCGAGAAGCATAAGTACATGAGATGTATATATATGAACCAGGATGTAAAGTTTTACTTTGGTTCTGAATGAAAGAGTTTTCCTATGAATGGATCCCTTTGCAAAAAGTTTTAATTTTTAGTGATTTTTGCTAATCCGCTGCTTGATGAACGCTTCCGCATTAGTTAATCTTGTTTTCGCGAGACGGTCGTCACATCCCTATTCTGATTTCAGTTTTAGATGAACTTGTATTCATGTGTATGTTATTCCTAAGGTATAATATGATTTGGATCAGGTTGGTTTGACAACCAATGGTGTTAAACACCTATCAACCAATGGTCAATTTTAGGGTTTAAAGTTGATTTCTTCTATAAACACATGACTCAATGGTGGTACCATTGCAACAAATGATGGTGTTGTCTTAATGACAACTGATGGTGGTGACCAAGGGTGTCAACTAACGTTCACCCTTTAGGTCAGGTGTTGGCCTAATTATAAGCTTAGTGATTAACAACTAAGTACCCTAATGATGCTATCAATCAATGGTGATATTAGTGTGATATTTGAGGGTGATTAATTAATATAGTGATGATCTAACAACCTATGATGACTTAATGGTCACTCATGATGGTAGATCAGGTCTCCAAAACATATGGTGAGTTAATCATATAGTTTTAGCATCAATTAAACCTTAGACCAATGGTTTCTTGGGTCACTTCATGTAATGGTCAGACCTATACTATAATTGATGGTTTTAACATTTGAACTTGACCAATGGTCAAGATCTAATGTTTATTCCTCCAATAAAGTGGAATGATGGCTAATGTAATATGTTGGTCCTAATAATGTGATTTAGATGGTTTCCTTTATATGATCAACTTAAGGAGCTTACTTGATGACTTGTTTTAAATGAACAGTCGATTGTGGGTTTTATCCTACTCCTAACAGAACCCTTATTATTGTTAATCAAAGGATGTCTAGGGTTAAATGATGACTTTTATATATCACAACTCAATAACATTATAGATGATTCATTCAAGGTGTTTACTTATGTAAACAACCAATGGTCTTACCTTTTAAACATCCAATGGTTCTGGTTGACATAGTGGTATGGAGATGTGGGTTGAAAGATGATGGAACAAATGGCGGTTACTCTTAATAAGGTGGCATTACCTATTCATTCATATGAATAGAAGGGTTGATAATCATATTGTGTTGATATGTAACCCTAATGAGGTATAGCTTGTTATACCTAGCTATAATATAACTAAATGATGGTAATTGGGTATGAAGAGTCCTTGAATGGCTAATACAATCATGGAGTACTCTGTTACTATTGTTGAAACCCTAGTATGCTATAACATGATGGTTACACCTTGATTTATGTGTGGGTTCATACTTGAGAATGGTATGGAATGTGATGGTGATGCTTCACCTTATGCATCCATGATCCAATGGGGATGTTGTGAGTTGTGGTTTGGGTATAAGTGTTGATTAGTAACATTAATATGATTTATCTTGTTGAACCTAACTCTAATGCAAATAGATAAAGATGAGTATTCATATTTAACATTCTTATATGATGGAATGATGATGAAATAACCTCCTTAATATGATCATAACCTTAATATGTTAATTGGTGGTTATCATAGCCACATGGTTGATACTTTATTATGCTAAACATTTGCATTATAAATATGATGAGGGTTCATCATATCTAGATTCCTTGCATGTTCATGTAATAAAGGAATGTTCTGAATGTTAATATAATCTTGCTATGATTGTTTATGAATATCTCTTAGCTCATTAATGCAATATTGTGTTGATCTGGTGTATTATATGTAAGTGATGTTGTTGAGCCTTATTATAAGTCATGCAAAGATAATGATGATCTTGCAGGGAATAGTATGATGGTCTTAATGACCTTTGGGCATGGTTGAGCCCTGAATGAGGTTTAATCCTCTTGTATTGATAAGGGTTAATACCCTGTGAAATTGTGAAAAGGAATTATTTTTTATGATAGTATGATGACTAGTATAGCCTCATGAATGGTAAGTGAATAGTACCATGTGATGATGAGATGAGAAATTATGTTTCACAGGTTTTATATCTTTTGAAGTTGTGATACTTATATGCTTGCTAGAAGTGAATTAGGGTTTGTATGTCCACTTGTTTGATGTAACCTTAATTCACCCAATTGGAGATAACTAATCAAGTGAAACTCTAATGATGTAGTACCCTATTCCATAGAACCATCTTCAGTGTCATAACTTGTTGGATGGTGAAATGAGTATTTCTAAGGGAAACTCAGAGTGCATACTATTGAGTATGTAGGGTGCTTGTCCTCCTTACACCAAGTGTTTCGGGAAGATGGTTGATGTCATACCTAGCCTACTTTTTTAGGATGACTTTGGTCGGGTCTTAGTGATTATAACATCATGTGATTAGAGGACAACTGCGGTTGTACCTCAGTGATTGGGTTTGAATACCCTAGATGCTAGCGACGTGACCTGTACCAAGGTGGGCTAGTTACAGGTCTATATGTCATTGTTTTACAGTTTGACTATATGTCACTACGGTGCAGACTCGTACTGACTGAGTATAGAGAAGATCTTGGAGTCTGGCTCTTCCTAGATCCTATATAGAACTGATTGCGACCAAGCGGTGGTCAGTTGGACTGTGAGTGGTACAACTCAAACTCCCCAGGGCTTAATAAAATATGTAATACAACCGTGTAGTAAATTTGTTTTGGGTTATACATGACGTTTCACATTGGATGATAACCCTTGTTTGTTATCTTTACATAAAGAGGATGCTTAGTGCAATAAAGAGATAATAGATATACTTAGGTTGTGGATATGCTTAAGGTTGTAGATGCATACATACAGTAGCTATGCTTGTGTTGATAACTATACTTCTACTGTTGATTATAATCATGTTGCTAGCTATCTCATGTTGTTAGTTATATTTATCATACTAGCCATGGATTTGTAACTAGAGATGCATATACTTCTAATCATGCTTATCCAGATAGTTGTGCTTATTTTGTTATCTCTTATTATGATGTTGATATGTTCAACCTGTTAGACATGCTGATGTTGTTAGCTATGTATATGGTACTAGATTTATTCATGATGTTAGAGATGCTCATGCTGCTAGACTCCTTATATTGTTAATAGGGATATGGGAATAGCCTGGATAATGAAGATAGTTATTATATGCTCCTTTATGTATTTTGTTAATCATCAGTGTTGTTGAGCTTATTTGTTATATATGATTAAATTGCTTAAACTGACTCATTACCAAAAAATGTTGGAATCAATAAATGTTGTTGGAGGTTATATCTCTTACTAGGACATGGGTCTCACCCTTGTGGTTCGCCACATCTTTTTAGGTAATTGGAAGTGACAAAAATAAACTTGTGGCAGCAAAGAGGAACTATAGTAATGAATCTTTGAGAAAGTTGATTAGATGTCTTGTGTGTCTTAGAGTCATCCCTATACTCTCATGTCCGGGCAGGAAAAATTTGTATATGGTGTTTCAAGCGAATCGGAATTTTATTAGCATGTTAATGTTTGTTGTGTGGCATATATAAATATTGTTCTCTTATGTATATATGTTGTGGCTAAGGCGATAGAACCATTTGTATCAAATTCTTGGCATAGTATGGATATAAAAAAGATGTTGGGCTCTTATGCAAATGTTTCTGAGCGGGTGTTGACATTGAAATCGATTTTAATTTACCCATATTTTTTGGTATGTGGTTAATTGGTTTATGATTGTGTTTTATGTTTTGAATAATCTCATTTAGTGTAACGGGTTCTCACATGTATTTTTGTGAAACCATCCTTCTTATTGCATAGTTATTGACGTGATCAACTGGTTAATAAAAAATATGTCAGTAAAATTTGTGTTTCCTATTTCATATTTCCCTACAGTCATATCTTCACATACAATCTATTTAGATAATGAAGTTATTTAAGGTTGGAGATTTCCTGACACAATTGTGCTTACAAGAGATATCTAGAATTATATTTTAATGCAATTTATTAACATCATCCCTCCATTAAAATAATAATAATAATAATAATAATAATAATTAATATTAATCGTAATATTATTATTATTAGTATATTCCATCAGTGGGGTGTATCTGTTGAAGTATCTCGATCTATCATATATGTGGTTGCTACGATTTAAGTAGCTTCTTATCTTATAAGACACACACGTGTCTCAGTGTGAGTTGTTAACCACATTTCTTTAAATGGGTCATATAAATTTTTGTCCTTGAGCTTGAATTCAAGTTCTTATTAGCGGTCCTTACGATTAATGAATATCTGCACCATAATTACATTTGGATTATGACACGAACACATGCAGTTCATTACTTATTTTTGTTAATGAGACGTAAGTTATTTTTATTTATGGAACCACCCATTTTGTTTATCCAAATATGTCTCTACTATACAAGAAACTCCATCAAGGATTTCTTATGTATTTTTTTCTTCTTGTACAAAATAGTCTTTATACACTAACTTACGCTAAAGAAGGATTATGAGATATATTGTATGCAACTATTTTCATATTTTTAGTTACAATTTCTTCTACAATTTTCTTCTTCTATTTCTTTAATTAGAAAACAGTCCTTGTAAAACTAATCTATACTTTGTAAGAAAGGGTATGACGTAATTACTTTTACATTCTTAATTATTAATTAATATCTTCTTTTAATGAGATAGACGTGTGAGAGTATAGAAGGATTTACATGCTTTTTCTTTAATTTTCTTGAATGAAAGATCAACCGATATGTATTCTATTAAAGTTGTATGAAAAGACAATAAGAGGGGTTGAAAATAGAATTTTCTTTTACTTTTATAAATACCAGATTGACCCATGCCTTGCTATGTATGAAAGGAGGTTGAAAGAGTCGAAGGGTTACATTATATTCTGTTGTATTATTAATCCGACTTTGTATATCCTCACTTGCCACCGGGAAAATATCTACGCAATGGTGTTAATCAATGATCATTCTTTTGTGTCATGGGTTCTCTTTCTAATAATTTGGCGACGTTTTGTTAGGTCTAACGCAATGACGGAGCCACATTGTAACCTCTACAGTCGTGTGTCCTATGTCTTATCTCAGTCGTTGAATATGTGTGTTTGTAACTAAAAGAACACCTCAGTTTTGAAGAGAGAGAGGGAAAAAAATCAAATTAGTGCCCTACCTAGAATTTTGCATTAAAATTTTCTATTAATGGTGTCCCGTGCCTTCGGTCTTAATGCTTACACCACTGAGGTCTAACGTTACTTGAAACAAGTTTCAAGAAATGTGTATGTATTCAAATTCGTCTTACCGATAATAATTTATTGATCGTATTTCCATTTATTCTTTTTACGCATCGTCACATAAACTGTTTCTAAAATAATGTATATTTTTTCCAAAGTAATTACCACCCCTGCTTTCGTTGCGCTGCGTTCTTGTGGTCAGCACACTGGGGGATAAAAATATATTATTTGTGTCGCAAAGCAGAAGCGTGGGGAGAGGGGGCTCTAATTCGGATTAGTTGTTGTCTTTTTGTGATATGTACGCTCTAATCTCGACTAACTCATTCTAGTTTTGTTCGGCAGAAACTACACAGGGTTCATTTCAGATTTCGTAATCTTCTAATTCAGACCAAGTCAGTAAGGCCGGATTTGATAGTGTCTTTTGTGTTATTTTGTTTATATGCTAGACTGGAAAACACAAGTACAAGTACGAGACCAATCCAATCTAACGAGTGGTTGCAATGAAATGAGCTGTCAAATAGAAACATGACCTCATCCACATAAACTAATTCAGATCAATCCACTAATCCAATCCGGATTTATAATTTCGATCTCAAACCAAACAGGCGCTAAGGTGTTATTTGGTTCTAGATCTGATCCGAACTAAGCACTGCCTTTTTGTATCTAATTTTGACTAACACAGTTCAGTTCTAGTCTTCTTTTGTTTGACAAAAATCGGACTGATGAGTCCACTTCGGTTTCGTAATGCTCCAATGTAGACTAAATTAGTCATGTCTTAGCAGGATTCCATATCCCAAGTCTGATTTGACACTATTTTTTGTATTATTTTGTTTTATATGCTAGATTAAAAAAATGCAAGTTACGAGGATAATCCAATCTAACCAGTGCTATCAACCGGATGAGCTGCCAAATAGAGAACAATACTGAATCGAAATAAATTAATCTAAATCTATTGTGACTAACTCAATCCAAATTTCATAATTTCCATTGTGAACCATGGGCTATGGATGGTGACGCGTCCATGACTGGCCGGGGGTCGTGCCTACTGCCTAATGTGGTTGACGTGTAGTCGTGTAGACTGAACGCGACGCATAGAGAGATGTTAACTTTGTAATAAATAAATGGACTCGTAATAAATAATGCCGAGAGTGGGGTGTGGCCTCTCTCTCTCCACCTCTAGGCTGCCTGTCACTCTAATACGAGCCTCGACCCGCGCCCACTGGTGGACGAGCGAGCCCATGGGTATGGGCCCATACCAAACCCGGTTTGTGATAAAGAGGGTGGCCAGGAAGCATCGGAGCAACACATTTCTGGGCCGTGCTTCCGTCCTTTTAGTCACGGGTGGGGATGTGTGGTTGCCGCAGAGAGAGACCGTTATGAGAGAGAAAGCAGGATGCAACTTCGGTTTCGGACCGAGGGGGGGCAGGGGCACGAATTACAAGCCGTACAGGGCAGGTAGATGCGGCGAAGCCGATGCCGGTTGCGACTTGCGAGCGAGACTAGAGAGACGCCTGGAACCCCACGTGGCCACATTTCCACCACATAAACAAATGAAAAATTCTAAACATAGTCAGGTGTTTGGACCAAACGGTCTCAAGGGCCAAATGGTAAATTTACACCTGCTGTCATGTTATCAGCAGCAATTAAAATAATAAAAGATGAGAGAAGTACACGAGAGATAAAATATTTTTATCCATAACTTTAATCCAGAACGTATTTTTAGATAAAATAAATTAATTGTATTAAAATCTTTGTAAAAAAATATTTTTCAACAAGACTACTGTTGACATACTTTGAAATAATAATAATATGCAAGAAATATAATATCCGTATTTTAAGATACCATACACATATTCTGGGTACAGACGTACAATACTTGTGAGTACAAAACATCACCTTTGTGCTTCCCCAAATCATGTACAATAGCTACTTATTCATCTATGGATTCGATTGAGCTAACAAAAATAATAAGTTTAGTATTATACTTTTGAATGAAGGGCTCAAGGGTTAGTAGTTCTTAAATAATAGTTGAAAGTACTATTTAGTAAAATGTGTATGTTTTTAGTGAACTGTGAATTAGTTTATATAGGTATGGTATGTCGTTATGGATATTCTTTTATACATGGCATGTCACATAATGTACTAACAAGTCATCAAATCATGTGTTGTTGTTATGTCTCGTACGATATCTCTGATACTATACTTTGTACTACAAAATGTGGCTGTTAGTACTGTACTTGTAGAATGTGTGTGTATCCGTGTTTACAATTTTAGTCAAATGCTATATTCTAAATGTATGCAAAAATTAATATAAATAATAAAATGTACATACTTACGAATTTGTGAAAAAATATTGAGTGTGAAAAATAAGGAGACAATTAGTATTGTACATTTGTACATATTACGAATGTGAATACTTCAAAAAATAGAATGTGGTTGTTAGTACTGTATTTCTAGTAGTGTATTTTTTATTACAAAATTTGGTTGTTAGTACTGTACTTTTTGTAGAATGTGTGGATATCCTTATATATGATTTTTGTCAAATGCTATATTCTGACTGTATGCAAAAATTAATATAAACGATAAAATGTACAATACTTATAGATTGTGAATCATAGTGATAGGGAATGATGGTGAAATAAGAATGTTGCTTGTTTGCCATAGTGATAGGGAATGATGGTGAAATAAAAATGTTATTTGTTTGCCATGATGATAGGGAATCATGGTGAACCCGTGGTGAATTTTGATCTATTTTTGTTATTTGTTTGCCATGATGATAGGGAATCATGGTGAACCCGTGGTGAATTTTGATCTATTTTTGTCCCTATAAAAACATGGTGAATCGTGGTGAAAGGAAATTTCTTTCAAGACTCCACTACTTATTTAGACAAATGTGCAAAAAATATATTCTAATAAATGTGATTCTTAGTTGTGTAGGATGTTTTTTTATAAAAAAATCCCATCCCCATCACTATAGCCATGTAACAAATAATATTTTTTAAGTTTTTACCATCACCATCCCTATCACCATACACATGTTACCAAACAACACATTTTAATAATTTCCCTATCACCATAACCGTCCATATTACCATCACCATCCCATCATCATCATCACCATCAATTTTATCACACTTATCAAACTCAGCGAAAGTTCGGTGCAACATATTTAGAGATATTTGTTTGAGTTTCAAATTTACTATCCATGACTTGTTGTCCAGCGGATTGAACTTGGAGAGCAACATTCAAAATCTAAAACAAACTCAAATTAATAAAACGAGAGAGGGAACTAATTTTTCCTACTCCTTTTTTTTTTATAACAATTATCATTAATATGATCCCAGCCTTATTGCCAAATATGAATCCAAACCCTAAAATGTTATTATAAACCGGTCATACTTATTGGTTGAATTACCAATAAGTATGAAGTTTAGTAACGCGATTACATTCATGATTTGTGGTCCATCACAAATGACTCATCTCAACAATTTTTTACAGTAAGAAAATAAGCGGTCGGTAAAGTTTACCGATCAATGTAAAATGAAAACACAAATAACCTTGTGTTGGACAACGCCATTGAAGGATTAACTCGTTCGTTCGTGGTTGAGCAATTGCTACTACTTTGTCTAACGAAGCATCAATTAGGTGGGATTCACTGATTCGTACATAGCATCCGGCTGACGTGGTAGTGACGCCACAGTGTGCCAGGGGCCTAGTATTTCACCCCATCGGGATTTTTGGATTCATCGTCTCGGTTCTTACCCCAAGTTTCGGTCCACATCTGTCCCTCATCCCCCCCATCCACCCACCCACCGCCGCGGTGGTATCCGGGGAAGGCTACCCCTCCTTTAATTTTTCACTGTTCGTTAACGCGGTCACGCACGGCTCACTTCCCCCACACGCGCTCGACACTCGTCTTTTTCGCAAACGGGGGAGGACGGTGGGACTTGGGAGCTGCACGCTAGGCCAAGCCCACCGGTTCCTCCGTCCGCCTTACCACATCCGCTCCTCTTCTCATACCATATAAAAGGACTTCCTATCGCTCGCTTGATCATCTCCTCCCTACATCACCACCTCTTCTCTCGCTCCATTCCGTGACGGTGAGCTCGAAATCAATCGACACACTCGCACACTTCGAGAACCCGATCCCATCACAGAGGAGAGAGAGAGAGAAAGAAAGGGGCTTCCTTTCTCCGTCGGCACCGCTCCCTCACTACTGTCCTCTCCTCCTACCCCGCTTCCTGCCCTCTCTCTCACGAAAACAGCGCGCGCTGGTCTGAAGCAGGCAGGGAAAGATAGATAGATAGAGAGAGACAGAAGATCTCCTCCCATTGAAAACGAAAAAGAAGCAAGCAACTGTTCGTACCTGCCGGCTCTCGTTGGGCGGGGTGATTCCGTTTTCTCCCTCCTCTTTCTTACAAGCCAACTGAAGCGGAGCCGGAAGACTCTCTCTGCTCGATCCAGACCGACAGGCAGCCATGTTCTCCCTCCACGCGTTCCCCCGCGCCACGACCGCCTTCCTGGTAAGCAGCAATTCTCATCTCATTCCATCTCCTCCTCCCGCTCTTCTTCAAACTCTATTTGCCCCCTTCTTCATTTCCAAATCCCACCTCTGTTCGATCCCCATTGATGATCCGCCTGATGTTAATCTGCAACCCATCTAATTCCTCAGGTACGTAAGAAAAAATAAAACTTAACTTGCTCCCTCCCACCGCCACCAACACCGCCGCCGATCCAAGATTGCATTGCGCACACCCTCATCATTGAACATTAACTGCGCTTCATCCATTCCATTCCCCTAACCAACCAATCCACTGCCTGACGCAACAAACTTTTTCTTCCCCTTCCTCCCCAACAAAGAACAACCTAAGCTTCTCTTCCCTCTTTCCCTCCTCCCATCCTCTCGGCAATTTCACGCTTCTTTTATAAATTTGAAAAAGCTCGCGTCTTTACTCCCCCGCGCTGGTTTTTGTGTTTTTTCTTTTTTTCCCCTCTATTTTTTTAGAACGGCGGCTGCTGCAGCTGTCAAGAACAACTACAGAGGCACTCCCCATCTCCATCTTCTTCTTGCGTCTACCCATCGCAGAGGAAAGCGGCGACGTCGACGGGGCTGGTCCTCTGCTGCGCTAACACAAATAACGGGGCCGTGCCCAGTGCCGTCAACAGGCAATCATCATCATCATCATCATCGTCCTCGTCATCGTCCGCTGTAGCTGCTGGTGCTAAAGGGGCTGTAATGGAAGGTGCCGCCGAGGTCGCCGGAGCATCCGTCGTCGACGCCTCTTCCGCTGTCTCTGGAGGTGTCAGAGATACGTACGGAGAGGATCGAGCCACCGAGGACCAGCTGATTACGCCATGGACCGTATCTGTAGCTAGGTAATATTCAATTCTTTTTTTCTCTAGTTTATATGACACCAACGAGGCAGCCAGATCTCACGCATCTCTCGCGAATGTGGGGAGGTCACACACACGCATGTTCTCCTCCCTCTTCCCTACCACAACCTTCCTTTGGTTTAACAGCCTGGAACTCTTCATCCTTTTTCACAGGAGATCTGTTCTCCGCTTTGGTCTCGTCGTTGGCTTCACGTATCCGACTACTACTCTCGTCCCGTGTCTCAACAAAAGACCCGACTTTTCTGTGACTGTGATTGCTCATGCTAAGATATTGCCCAAACAAAAGGAAAACTTCTTCAAGTGATTACTACTTGAACGATGTATATATATATATTTCTTGTTGGCTCTTGTTTTTTTTTTTAATTTATTGTAAACATTCCCGATGCTGATATGTCCTGCCATGCTGAATTATATATTATCATAACAACAATGTGCACTCAACCCAAGGTATTTGTCCCACCATCCCACGTACGGTACCTTACAACTTGGGGAGCTGAATTCCCCTTACAATTACCATCAACTCTCATTTACTTGTCTTCCACACCGTGTCAAGACTTATCTACCAGTAGTTCCGTCCCCGTTTTCCCAAGGGAAGGTGGTGAGAAATGGGCCTGATGTTGCATTCCATCCGTCTGTCCGACTTACATCTTATTAAACAGACGATGATAATTTTTTTACTGATTTTCTTTTTGAACTTTCTTCGACTGTAATATTATAATACACTCCCTTTTTGACCATGTTTTTCCAACCTTTGGTTCTTTCTTGTATCTGGTAAAAGACGGCGGGCTAGCTGCGCTGTGCTGTGTTCTGGTTTTTAGTTTACTGTTTGCTGTCGGTGATGGGTCAATTTTATGCACTTCCCAAATGTGCCAATCCCGTTGTTTATTAAAACAGATTATACTTCATCTAGTCATGGTAGCTGTATAGTGAGAAACATGGTACACTAAGAGCAGGACAGGCATTTGATAACTATAAAACTGTAGCTTTAAAAAAAAAATCTGACTGTATGAATGGGAAAGGAAGTAATTAATTTACACCTTTACAGAAAAAACCATTGCAATCAGGCAGTTATTTACTTGTCTATCTATACAATATACATATATGCATCCAGTGGCATGCTTAGATTGAACTATTAATATTTCTTGTTGGCTCTCTGTATTTTTTTCAATATCAAAATACATTATAAACATTCCTGATGCTGATATGTCCTGCCATGCTGAATAATATAATCTACTACATGAAACGAATAACTACAATGTGCATTCAACTCAGGGTATTGTCCGGCAGCCGCCCCACCTAATGCCACTTGAGGGGCGCGAATTCTCCCCTCCGCTCACAATTACCATCAGCACTGATTGACCGTCTTCCCACCGTGTTATGGACTGCTTCTATGAATAGTTCCGTCTTTGTTTTACCCACCTTCTTGACTTGTCCGTTTCCAGCTGAGGGGAACGCATGTAAGAAATGGGCCAGTGTTGAATTCTTCTTACCAGTTGCTCTCTGCCTTACACCTATGTTCCATTGAGACAACTGTAGAATATTAACAGAGGATAGTTTTTTTTTCTACTGATGTCATCAATCTTCCTATGACTGTGGTATTATAATACTGTCCCTTATGGACCATGGTTTTAACACCTTGTTCTTTCTAGTAGTACCTGTTAAAAGATGGTGGGCTGTGCGTGTGAGGTTTTCCTCACCGGTTCCGGTTTTACTTTACAGTTTCCTGCCCATGTTGTCACCCCAAATTTTTAGGGACTTTCGATAGGATTCAATCGTTTTCTTTTATTTAAAACTTGTACGTCATATTTATACAACTTCCTTGTATGGTTTTAAGATAGTGTCTCTTTCTGCTGCCACCGTGTGGTTTCCCAGTGTCTTAAAATATTTTGTGCTACTGTCAGAAACTTTGTTAATGATGACCACGTTTTTGGGATGTCGGCCTTTTCTGTTCATCTTTTCTGGTTGATGATTCTTCAAAAAAATTATTGGTCAGTTCTTAGGCTAAAGTCGGTTCTTTTACTGTTATGAGATTGGGGCGAACATGGGGCAAATTTGGTTAATTGTATTTCTAAATGGCTGAGAGTCAACTATGCACAAAATTGTATGGTATCAACTCAACCTCCAAAAATGAATCGGTTGCTACCTCATCACCATATCCCTAACAGGCTCAGGCCTCCAAGAAAAGGAACCAAATGTCCCTACAACACAAACATACACTGTAAACTGTAAGACCCGGCTTTTCTGTGACCGTGATTGCTCATGCTAAGATATTGCTCACGGAAAAGGAGAATTTCAAGTGATTACTACTTGGAACGATATATATATATATATAGTCAGTTTAGTGTATATATATATATATATATATATATATATATATATATATATATATAGTCAGGCTAGTGTACACTCGAGTATACCGGAGGCACCGCACACCTCAGTCGTTTTTAAAGATGCTGTAACTTTTTGAAAAATCTAAACCGTTGATCTTCTTAAATACCTTAAGAACATATTATATAATAAATTTCAGCTCATTTGGACACTTATAGGTCGTGCATCTAAAGGAGACAACAATCATGCATTTCAAATTAGTTTTGTGCGTCGATTTTGTTGTCCTTAGATGAGTGACTTACACATCCAAATCAGCTCAAATTTTGTATATGGCCTATTATTATTGTAACCATGAAGATCAATGAATTATATTTTGGAAAAACATAGTCTAGATAGGCAAACACCATTGGGGTATACAACGTGATCTGTACACTCTGAGTGTTTCTAGCCTGACTGTCTCTCTCTCTATATATATTTCTTGATTGCTCTTGTTTTTTGAAAAAAGGAAAATATTATAAACATTCCTGGTGCTGATTTGTGCTGCCATGGTGAATAATACAATATAATAACAACAATGTGCATTCAACCCAGGGTATCGTCCCACCCACATACCTTCCAATTTGGAGGGCTAATTACCATCAACAACTGATTTACGTGTCTCCACACTGTGTTAGACTACTACTACCAGTAGTTCCGTCCCCATTTTCTACACCTTCCTAAGTTGTGTATACCATCTTCAAGGGAAGGTGGTGAGAAATGGGCAGATGTTGAACCATTCCTTCCCTCTATCTGCCTTATATCTTATCAAACAGATGGTGATAGTTTTTTTACTTGTGTTTTACAAACTTCCTTCGACTGTAATATTATAATAGTCTATTTTTGACCATGGTTTTTGACCCTTGGTGCTTTCTTGTATTTGGTAAAAGATGGTGCGCTGTGCGAGCGAGGTTTCTCCCACTGGTTCTTGTTTTATATTACAAATTGCTGCCGCAGATGGATCAATTTTATGCACTGGTCATGTGTCAATCTCATTCTTTGTTAAAATAGATTACACTTCATCTGGTGGTGTATATATGGCCTATGGGGGTAGTGGTCTAATGAGAAACATGGTACAGTGAGCATGTGAGGCATTTGAATAACTATTAATAGAGTTTTTTTCTTTCTAATTTGACCGTGTGGATGGGAAGAGAAGTAAGAAATTTTACCTTTACAGAGAAAATCATTGTAATCAGACATTTTTTATACTTATCTATCCATATAATATAGATTTATTTGCATCCAATGGAATGATCGGTTTGAGGAGAGTCTATGTATATCTAGCCAGCAGAGGGCTTCCTAGTGCTTGACAGATTCTGTGCCACTGTCACAAACCTTGGGAATGATCTGCACCTTTCCTAGATGATGACTTTTTCTGTTTTTTTCTCTATTTGAAAATTTTAATCATAATTATTGGATACAATTCTGGCCAATTCTTACGTTACAATCAGTTCCTTTGCTATTATGGCATTGAAGGGGGTTGGGGGTCATGGTGAAAATTTGGTTGATTGTATTTCTGACTATAACTGAAACTAAGACGATCCACTATGTACAAAATAAGATTGGTAACAATACAACCTCCAAAAGAGAATTGGGTAGCTAGCTCAACAGTCATCACCACAACCCAAACAGGCTCAGATGCTCCGAAGAAAGGGTAGAGAGAGAATCCTCCCTACAAAACAACAGTAAAACTAGTACTGAGCTAGCCCTCGTTGCTCAAGCACAGTGAGTACTGTATTTTTCACACATCATGATTTTTGCAATAGGTGGATTGTCTTAGTCTTTACTGATAAGTGAAACAAAGACCCCAGATCAGTGTAAATTCCGTGTGTTTTCTTCTTCTTTTTCCTCATCTTTTTTCTGTTTCTGTTGTGTGAGTTTCTTTGCTGTTTTACTTCGCTGATAAAATCTCATGTTGGGTGTACCAGTGGCTACACTTTGCTGAGGGATCCACGCCACAACAAAGGTCTTGCCTTCACCGAGAGCGAACGTGATGCTCACTATCTGCGTGGCCTCTTGCCCCCAGTGTGTGTGAGTCAGGAGTTGCAGGTTTGTGTACTGCTGTAACTATTTCTCAAGTGAAAAACCAATAACTGTGTATATGATGATGCGGTGCTGATTAGAAGACAGTTTTTCTCTTCTTTTTTATCAGGAGAAGAAACTGATGCACAGTCTCCGCCAGTATCAAGTTCCTCTCCAACGTTACATGGCAATGATGGACCTCCAGGTAAACCATTTTTTCCTTCCAAAATCATTCTCTCTTTTTCCCTCTAGAAATCATGTTTGTATTATTGGTGGCTTTTGACAACCTTGATATTGTGTTGATGATCTCAGGAAAGAAATGAGAGGCTGTTTTATAGGCTTCTCATCGACAATGTTGAAGAGCTTCTTCCAGTTGTCTACACGCCTACTGTTGGTGAGGCGTGCCAGAAGTATGGATCCATTTTCAGGAGGCCTCAGGGTCTCTACATCAGTCTCAAAGACAAGTATGCTCTATTTGTCACGTAGTAATTATGTTTTTTCCGCAATGACAGGTTATGAATCTAGTTTTTTGTTGGAACTCTTTGATTGAGGGAAAAATTTTCTATATTATTATAGGGGAAAGATTCTTGAGGTGTTGAAGAATTGGCCTGAGAAGAACATCCAGGTTATTGTAGTGACGGATGGCGAGCGAATCTTAGGCCTTGGGGACTTGGGGTGCCAGGTAATAATTAATCCTGTCGGCAACATGTCCTATGAATTGTGGATGTCGTTTAGGGATCCCATGTAAAATGTGGCATTTTTCTTCTTCTTCAGGGGATGGGTATTCCTGTTGGCAAGCTCTCTCTCTATACAGCACTTGGAGGTGTCCGTCCCTCTGCGGTATGATCTTTTTTGATTTCAATATTAATGTTCTTCCCGCCTCCTGTGGTTGATTTAAATGTAGTAGTAAACCTTGACAAAATGATAACATTGTTGGACTTGGACCTTGGCTGCAGTGCTTGCCTGTGACGATCGATGTTGGAACAAACAATGAGCAGTTACTTAACGATGAGTTCTACATTGGCCTCCGACAGAAGCGAGCCAGAGGCCAGGTACATACTGTTGTAATTTCTGAGATTTACCTGGCAAGTTGCTTTCTAATTGTAATAATCTTCTGTATAGCTGAACCGATTTATATCTGTTACAGGAATATGATGAACTTCTTGAAGAGTTCATGTCTGCTGTTAAGCAACATTATGGGGAGAGAGTTCTCATCCAGGTGATTGTCCTTTTGATTTTTTTTTTTCGCATTGCTTTCCATTTCTATTTTATCCCAATTATTTAAGATCCTCCTAATAAAGTCTTGATTTTTTTTGGCAGTTTGAAGATTTCGCCAATCATAATGCATTTGATTTGCTTGCCAGATATAAAAATTCTCACCTTGTCTTCAATGATGATATCCAGGTCAGTAAATCATCCGTCAGACCTACCTGACTTCTAATTAATGTCTTTTCTCTATTTTAAGATTGGTATATAATGGGATAGTTTGGCTTGATCTCTGAAATGCTTCAAACATCTGTTTGTTGTCTGCAGGGTACAGCTTCGGTTGTGCTCGCCGGAATTGTTGCGGCATTGAAGAAAGTTGGTGGGACGTTGGCTGAACATACCTTCTTGTTTCTTGGTGCTGGTGAGGTGGGTTTTATTTTCTTCCATGGTTCTCGGGGATTTCATATTGTTGCTCCTCTATGTGGAACTGAAGTGAGGCTTATGCCTTCTTCACCTGTAGCATGCATTTATGCTCAATATTTGCTGCTGATATTTTTGTATCTCGACTTTGGAGCCTGTCTACTGTCTTAATTTGTTTGGCTCATTCTCATTATTCATTATGGCTGTTGCAGGCTGGCACTGGCATTGCAGAATTGATAGCCCTCGAGATGTCAAAACAGGTAATATACTGGAGGATATTTCGTGGGAACAGCAATTTAGTTTGCTCACATCTGTGCACCAGCTTTAGTACTTCAAACTTGTTCTCATCGTCTCATGTTACAATATATATTTGCAGACAAAGGCCCCAGTTGAAGAGTGCCGCAAAAAGATCTGGCTTGTAGATTCCAAGGTTAGTCCTCTTAAAAACATAACCCAGATCGGTCTTTAGCAATTGTTTTGAATGTTGCACTAATTTGTTTTTCGTTTACTACCAGGGATTGATTGTTAGTTCCAGGGTGGACACTCTACAACACTTCAAGAAACCTTGGGCTCATGAGCATGAACCTGTGAAGCATCTCATAGATGCCGTGAAGGTGAGAAGCCGCTTCATGCTATATGCCTTTGGGTGAATTCCATTCAGTTGTGCTGGCCTGCTATAAACATCTTGATGCTTGTCAATACATGTTAAGCCTTCTGAACTGCAATGTTGTGCATATATCCTAATAGTTAACATTGCATTTTTCCTCTCTTTTTTAACCACTTCAGTCTATCAAGCCCACGGTGCTCATCGGCTCTTCTGGTGTGGGCCAGGCATTCACTCAGGAAATTGTTGAGTCTATGGCATCTTTCAATGAGGTATGCATGTGATTTGTAGACTTGTAGTGCTCCCCACTAGTTATCAGAATTCTAACCTGATACTGACTTTATATATTAATGTTATAGAAACCTATCATCCTTGCGCTATCAAATCCCACCTCGCAGTCTGAATGTACTGCTGAACAGGCATATACATGGAGTAAGGTAAATTAGCATTCTTCTACCATGTCAAGTCTCTTATGCTGCAACTCAAATTAGAAGCTCAGCAATTGGTATCATTTTGTATCTGTTAGGGCCGAGCAATCTTCGCGAGTGGCAGTCCTTTTGATCCTGTGGAATATGAGGGCAAAACATACTTCCCTGGTCAGGTAGATGAACGGTTAACATGTCCTTTGTCCTTCTGGCCTGTATATTTCCTCGTTTTTTATTTCTTCCAATAGAGGTCAGGTGTGTTAATAGTCATTAACCATCTCAAACCTTTCCAATTGTCAAAACAGGCAAACAATGCCTACGTTTTCCCTGGGTTTGGTCTCGGGTTGGTGATGTCCGGAGCAATCCGGGTGCATGAAGACATGTTGCTTGCTGCTTGTAAGTTTAATTTCATATTAAATCTATAGCTTAGCTTTCCAGTCGCTGAGCATTTTAGATACGGTGAATCATCTGCTTGTTCATATTGAGCGAAT
This sequence comes from Alisma plantago-aquatica, assembly GCA_963693085.1. Taxonomy (NCBI): domain Eukaryota; kingdom Viridiplantae; phylum Streptophyta; class Magnoliopsida; order Alismatales; family Alismataceae; genus Alisma; species Alisma plantago-aquatica. The sequence goes on from OY856413.1 coordinate 785,920,798, forward strand.
CTGTACTGACAAGAGTTTTTGTTTTCTGGCAAAACAGCGGAAGCTTTAGCTCAACAGGTGTCGGAGGAGAACTTCGAAAAGGGGTTGATCTATCCTCCATTCAAGAATATCAGGAAAATTTCAGCTCATATAGCAGCTAATGTTGCCGCCAAGGCATATGAACTTGGTGAGCCCATCCTCTTTGCACTTAATTTATTATTTGTACTTTGTTTGTTTATTATTCTCAATTTCTTTGCTTCAAATATTCGGTTACTGAGACGCCTATGCAATTTTACAGGGCTTGCTGGGCACCTCCCACGTCCAGAGAACCTGGTGGAATATGCGGAGAGCTGCATGTACAGCCCAGCTTACCGCAGCTACAGGTGAACTGAAATCCTCAGTTGTGTGGCCTCGACACCTGGTTGGTGGCTGTACTGTAGCTCGTGTACTAGTTATACTTAGATTAATGTTGTTCACTTATAAGGCATTCATTTTTTCACCCGTTCATTTCGTCCAAAATGTTGAAACTCCCGTGAGTTGAGCCTCTAATTATACGTAAATTGTTGGTCTTATAAACCCCATTCGTCATCACACATTTCTTTCAAACTGTTGTTCTTTCCGATTGAGCCTTTGGTCAGTAATATGGCGGCCTTAGGTTCTTTTGGATATGGTGCTGGCATGTAATGCCAATCGGCACCCTTTTCTTCAACAAAGCCACTGAAATCATGTAATGTTCATTGTTCTTGTTCCCGGGTCCGATGACTCGAATTCACACTACTGTAGTAACTTGTCCAGATATAAGGAATTAATTTTGTTGGGTGGATATCAGTTCTCTTATACGTGTTCGTTTCCCAAGTTTGGTGATGAGATTTGTGGTTGCTTGTGATGATGCTAAGCTATATTTTGCCCGCTGTGTCGGAAACTTGTGCAGCTTCAAAACCGGACTGCCTTGTTTTGTTTTTAGTGATTACTTTGGGGTCGGAGGTTCTGGGTGGCATAAAATACTAAAATGGTTGGGTGCTGGGGTGGTGTATGTACCTGCTCCTCGAGTAAAGTGTTATTACTGTTATGTGGGTTTGGTACTTTAATAACTAAGTGGTCGTAAGCTGAGGCACTTGGTTGAAATAGCGATTCAGTTTCAAAAGACGAAAGGCACTTGGTTGAAATAGCGATTCAGTTTTGATCAGATTACAATATCATCAAAATGAAAAGTGAAATGGTCAAACGGAAGCAATTTATGATTAAAAGGAGATGGGGCCAATACTAAACTAGCTAGCAATTTATGATTATAAGGAGATGGGGCCAATACTAAACTAGCTTTAAACCTGTGCGTTGCACGGGCTTGAAAATTACCAAAATAGTAGTGGGACCTCCATTACATAATCACACGAGACATCATCGTAGAAACTATCTAGCCATCGGTATTTATATATATATATTAAGATGGTCGAGCTATGTATTGAATACATCACGAGAGAACTCAAATGGTCGAACTATGTATGATTACATGACGAGAGAACTTAGATGTAAATACAACTGTTAAATTCTCATACACAAGATCATTCTTCTCTCATACACAAGATCATTCTTCCAATCGTATTGGGTACGTGGATAAATTTAACAACCATAAAATAACCTTACGATCAAACGGCTAAACGGCTACAAAAATGACTATGCCCCCTCAAATTGAATAAAGCCTTTAAGTTTGGTAGTTTCGAAGCACACTATGAAAATAGCGGTACCAAAGCAGTTGTACATATGCATCTTCTTCTCTACTTCCCATAAAGTACGCACGATGAGTAACAATTTGGATTTAATTCAAACTTTGTCTTCAATCCTCAAAAGGATAAATGATTCATGCAAAGAGCACAGAAAGACAATTCTGTTCAGCAAGCATTCTTTCTTCTCTCATACAATCCCAAATATTGTCATTAGTCCCCAAATCACTTAACAATTTTCTTTGGAACGAACCAAGTGGCATTATACATGGCGGCATGTTCCTCAACTTTGGAAACATCCTCACCAGGCTTCGACACGTGCCTTCTTTTCTTCTTCCTCCTTGGTTCTTCATTTCTTCAACATATATCACTTGCTTCTTTTTTTGATTTTTCCTGCATAGTGCATAGCTTATTGATTAGTTATTACACCAATGCGTGTGACATATAAAAGAAATGATATATAAGCCCAATAATTGGGTGCATAGCATTGCTTATTGATTAGTTATTACACCAATGCGAGTGACATATAAAAGAAATGATATATAAGCCCAAGAATTGGGTAGCAAATCTGCAACAATAATGCATCTTAATTTTTTAAACTGGCAATAGAAGTCACATTTAACTGTAATAACACACTGTGAAAAAGATCGTTAGCTGCAATGTATTTATGCAATTCAAAGAAGCGCAACAATGAACCCATCCACATTGTGCAAATTATCAAAGAAATATATTCACTTTTTCTACTTATGTGTATATAATGGAGAGACATATATCTCTTCAACAATATACATAATCATCAATCACGTATTGCAATCCCGGTGGATGATATTTGACCCATTTATATCTCCGTTTGGGATGTCGACGCCAGTCTGAGAACAACCAAACTCAGAAGAGAAGGAGACCCTATGGACCATGTCTTACGGTTCTAGCAAAGTCAGATTCACAGTGGTGGTGCCAGCCTCCACTAGAACTCTCAAAGGAATACATCGGACGAGAAAGTAACTGGCCGCATTAGAAAACCATTAAAACTTGCCTCCGGCAGTTATCAACTAAACCTGCTCTGACTTCCTCTATGCTGACCCTAGCACTCAACAAAAGGGAGAGGCAGTCTTAAGGAGACGGGGAGACAATTTTTTTGACTTCAATATTCTCAGATTTTGTAGCTAAAAATCAAATTGAGCAATAAAATAAACCCCAGTCTCGCGTTTGAGTCCAATATGCACTGTTGGAAGAGAAAGTCTGGGACAAATCATATCACAACAATCTCGTGAGCAGGTGCTTCCCAATTGGGGATAGGTGCCTCCTAATTGGAGACAAGTAGTGAGCCCTCAACCTTGCCGCTCGGCTGGCTTCCTAATCGTCGTAGGAGAGGTGTGGCACAGCCGTTGCGGCCAAAATCCAATGGGTCATGTGAGCCACAACAGTGCCAGTACTGCAACACCTAGTCCAGCCCCGGTGTGTCCCTCGTTCTCCCACAATGCATGCTTTTCAATTTCTACCTCGTCTCCCTTCCAAAGTGTGCAGTGTTGTTAGTGGCAGGCTATTGTGTGGTTGAAGGTGGTATTGTATGTTGCTTGTCATACTAGAGGTTCTGTTGAGGCCGGAGAAGGAGAAGCGTCATTGGGGCTCCCCTGACTGCACCGGATCGCGAGATACAGAGGTAGGCGTCCGACATGAGGAAAGGTGAGGGGAGGGATTGCCACACATGCGGATTGCTCGAACCTTCTCGCAGAAAATGGTATAAAATTTACAAAGAATCCCTCACACAGTTTACAATAGAAGACCGTGGATATTGATTTTAAAGAACCCCTCTTATCTATCAGGGCCAAGGGTTGGTTCGTAGTTTGTAAAAATGAGTGAAAAAATTGCAGAGTATAGATGTCCACTTGTGAGCATAGGATGAAAGAGCAGGTTTCTGATAAGGGAAGTAGGATTCGGGGATTTGGTGCAGGCTCACGCCGGCAGAATATTTCTGCAGAAACTTGGCTTGATAGATGTGGTTCGAGGAGTAATGTATGGTTTGCGACGGTGTGAGATTGAATGAGTAGGAAGAAGAATAATGTTAAAAAAAAAATTGTTAGGAGGTTTGAAAAGATATAAGTTGCTTTCAAATACAAAAACATTGTTGGGGCACGGCTGCTCATTAGCTTAAGGTGCAGGTAAAGTGGATTTGCTCCATGAAAAAAGTGGTCTGTTTATAGCACGCACTGTGATTAGGTTATAAATTTTGAAAATTCCAAATGACTATTGGCAGTAGAAGCTTGTTAAGTACTAGAATGGACAACGCAAATCAAATACCATATTTTCGGGAACAGGGACTTGCATAAAATAAGATTTATTAGATGATTGGTCTCTTAAATTTTGGAACTTCTCCTTGAACTTCCTGAGATGATTATTGCCAAATGAAACAACGTCCATAGTAGTGAAAGTGGAGATAAAGCGTTGTTGCGATGAAAATTTTGTGAAGTGGTTATTGCAACTATTATAACCTCATTTATAAGATCATAATTATAGCAAAGCATAACATTCAAAAAATTGCAGAAGACTTAACCACGTTTGAATGTATTTGTCAACATTTTGTGAAATTTAAGTGTTTTGTTATATAGTCATTGCCAAATGCAACGTCCATAGTTCTAAATGTGCAAGTAGAGGTTTTTATGGACGACCCCGTCGCAACTACTCTTTTATAAATTAAAAGAATGTTAAAACATATAGGAAGAACTGGTTATTTCTATAAATTTATATAAGTGAATGTAAATGAGACAAAACATTGTTGGTGGTAGGTATTTAGGGCTGTGTGCTGAATAACAAATGCCATCACAATTAGTAGCTTCACGGGGAAAAGTTTAATATACATTAAAGCAGTGTAGCTAGGATATTTTCTAAACTTAGAAAATCACATATGGTTGTTGTCAAGTAAAACTCATTGTCGAGAAAAATAATGTTGGAAAGTGGGATATAATAGAAACTATAACTCTTTGGGATCTAGGATATAAAAGAATAAAAGGTTGTTTTGACGTGCAAACTTTCCATAATTTGGTTTGCAATATGGAAAAGTAGTTGTTCAAAATTTGAAAATTTGAAAATTCCATAGGTGGAAACAAATGATAGTTAGTATGCTGTAAAATCAATTTTTAATATATTTTGTTCTTCAATAAGAAGTGAAAGGTAGATTTGAGAAGGCAAAGATAGATTAGAGAAGGCAAGGCATATGATGTAAGACATGCTCCACCTCTACATAATTAATCAACGCATACATCAGTGTTTTGTTAGTTGGACTCTATTACCTAGTTTATTTTATCATGCTTTTAGCCTTTTGCTGGATTTTTGTTGAGTCAAGTTGTTTACTCCCACATTGGCTACCGCCCGTCTAACCTTTATTTTTAGACTCCATATAAAATATCTGTTTAGTCATTATTGGACACAATTGATGAATTAGAATTATTCTCTTTTAGCATTTTGCATCGGTTTAGTTATTTACATAATAGTTTTACATCAAGTGATATCAGAACCTAACCATAATCTTGCTTATGGGTTTGCTCCTGGCCTCTACCCCAATGCCTAGCCGCCACCATATCCTATAAAATTAACCGCCACCCTCCCATGTGAAATCTAGCTGCCACCCTCCCGTGCCATAGCTTACCACCTCCAGCTGTCAACCACAATAGTCTTCAGTAGCTGCTACAACTTCATGCAGTCACTGTCTGTAGCAATAACCGCCAATAGCCACAGTCGTCACTGTTGTCAACCAACATCACCTGCCATTATCCGCCACACTCACCGTCGCCAATACTCATTGCAATTGCTGCCTCTAGCAACCATATATTCTAGTAAGCACCCCCTGGGATTTTTTTTAACAGACCAGAGGGAACACAATACTTTTAGGAGACATCCCCTTCAACTATATCTAATTTCAAGAGGCAATTGATTATCTACAATTTGGGTAAGATCCTCAAGTTATCACAGTTTTTGTTTGTCTGCAAACTTCATATACTTAGAACCAGTCCATAGGCTCTGTTTGGTTCCCATACCACAAAATTTCCATGTGCCATTTTTTGTGCAATGTGTATCTTTGATCTAGACGCTCATTTCTCCTGCCCGCTTTCATTCCTTGAAATGTAGTGTTGTACGTTACAAAAATTTTATGTAGACACATCATTCTTTCTTACCTTGTTGTGCAAATCACAATGTCTAGATCTAATAGCCAAGTTTTGGGACCCGATCCAAATGTTGTTCCTAAATCTTAGTAGCATGTATTAACCCTTGAAACACTTGGTCGTGCAGTAAATTCTATCATGATGGAGCTTCACATCATTTTTTAAGCAAATACCCTCCATGACAGTCAACCCACAACACCGTACACATGGTATGTCTTGCCACCAAATCACGAAATTGCACCAAAAACTCCCCTTAATCCCGTTCCTCTACAAATATTTGCACCACTGCTCCATGAAGTCCTCGAATTCTGTTACTTTGGCACCATTGATCCTTTTGTAGAACCCAATCCTTATTCCCCATACCCTTATGAGGAACCCCAACCCTACCAACCATCATATCACAACTCTAGCCATTACACATCCCAACCCATTGCTCCATACCATCCACCACCACATGCCTCATCACATGTTCCCAGTGCCCTACAATTTGTTCTTGCAACCCATTACCTAGCCATCACGGACCAATGGCTCTGCTTCATCCTCCCGTGGCCCCTCCTCTCGGACGTCCACGTCACCCTGACCATGATGCTTATCATGCCCCCTTATGCTACTTGCTTTCCCCAACAATGCTTACGGTCAATATCACCCCAGATCTTATTTGTCACCTCATGATGATATCACCGGACAAGTTAAGATAGATGTCCCAATTTTTGATGATAAACTTGATCCCAAAGGTTTTCTCAATTGTATTGCAGTTTGAAAGACATTTCAACTGGTATAACATGAAAAATTCCCAACAGATTACATTATCTAAGATGAAATTTGAAGGGTATGTCAAGCGATAGTGGAAAGGTGTTCAACATGACATGGAGCCTAGTGGTCAACCCCCCATCCTCTTTTGGGATGTGATGAAGACTAAGATACGTAGGCACTATGTACCCTCCTAATATCAAACATAACTTATTTCCAATTGGATAGCCCTTAGACAATGTCCATCATATATTGTAGAGTGCATGGGACAAATTGAGGAGGCAAAGAACCATTGGGCCCTCAATGATTCAGATTGGCAACTGGCCACTCATTTTGTGCAATGTTTTGCACCTTATACTAAGAAATAAATGGAATTACAATAATACAACCCTTTGGACAATGAATTCCATCGTGCCAAAAGGGTAGGAACTTATCGAAAACCTACTTCTGGCCTAAACGTGAAGGAAATTTGACATTATTTTGACCAATTTTGTCCGAGCTTGAAATTTCTTGCCTAAAATCATGGTTTAACCCAATTTTTTACATTTTAAATTGAAAATACTGACCTCTGACAAATGTATATTATTTTCTCATGGTATATTACTCAATGGTCTCAATCCTTGACTTCCTTCATGTAAATAACCTATTTTATACTTGTGAAATGCTTGGTTGAATTGTGATCTAAGAAAACCATAAACACTTAGGATATGTCAAATCTCATGATCAAAATGTGGTTTTTATATTACTTATATATATGGTTTGCCACTGCGTGATAATTGTTGGATTAATTTTTGTGTAGGAGATCTCATGGTGAGACTCACACTAGTGACTCATCTCTCTACTTAATTTTCTTTCACCACCTCTTACCTCTCTACCTCATGAAATGATGTCAAAGAGCACATATTATCTTAGATCACCTCCAAAAGTTTGAGGTGGCCATATCTACATCCTCTCCACTTCACTATGACCACCATGTTTCCTACCTATACCAAGGGTAAAGAAAAAGAAAATCTAAAATGAATATAAAATATGTTGCTATAGAATATCATCTAAATAAAGAAAAGAAGAATGTTCTTATGCAATATCACTCCTATCTCAAACTACAACCCATTCTTTTATTTGCATGCCCATCAAGTTAGAAATATCAAACCCAACTCATTTCACCCTTTTTCACAGCCATGTAGGTCACTTAGTGTGGTTTGATCTATGAGATTGATTTGATAAAGGTAAAATAACACTCCTAGTCATCTTTGATTGTCACCACCTTAAAAGGGTTTACCCAAATCTATATAAGGATCCTATGGATTGATTGTGTATTCTATGCCCTATATTTGGTGTTTGTATGCTTAGTGCCTTAGTCACATTTGGTTTACAAAAGAGGAGAGGAAAGAGGTGAAATGCATGTAGTTAATCATCATTGAGTCATCTAGTCAATGTGCATTTGTTACAATACAATTGTCATTTATTGCTTGTTGAAAGATTAAAGAGAGATTGAGTTTGAGCATACTTGAGGACAAATATATTTTAAGTTTGAGATGGTGATACAACCCTCATTTATGGATTTAAATTGTTCCTTCTTGTACTTCATTCACACGTAAACATGTTAGATGCACCCCTCATTAAGTTCAGATGCACTTGTGGACGTTCTTTATGTGTTTTTTAGATATTTGGACCACACCTTGGATGGATGGGAGAGGGGGATGATTAAATGGTTTCTCCACCCTTGTAGGAGTCCGAGTAGGCTTCTAGAGATCCCACAACCTACCCCTAGTATCCAGGAGTCAAGCCAAAGCAAGGAGTTCATGGAAATCCAAAGAGTGACCGTGCTAATCAAGTCAAATTCACAACAAATCCATAGAGTTGCAGCCATTGAAGATAAGCTCAACAACACAGACATGCAGGCCACCATGACCATGCCAAGAAGGACCCAACACGGTCATGTATCCAGCCAAAACCATGTTGACAAGCCATCATCAGGACCGTGTTGAAGAGAATGACCAACACTACCTTCCTCCCAGAATGAACATGTGATCCAGTATGCCCAAGGCACTACCTGCCCACCACAGCCGTGCTAACCCAATCATCCATCATCCCAATGCAGCCTAACATTTCCATCTTCACCACCTTGCCCGTTCCATCAAAGCATGACCATTTTGAACCCTAGCCATCATGGTCGTGGTGCCCAACACAGTCGTGGTGGCCATAAACACTAGCATATTTTTGCACTGAATTCCTATTTATGGCCCCACTTAACCTAGTGATTCCCTAGCACCTATATATACTGGGTGGCAGTTATAGTACGAGGTTAGCCACTTTGTTATCACTCTTATGCCCTTAATCATCTATACCTATCTACTACATTCCCTTACATTTCATCACCTTCCACTCTAAAACCCTTCCTTTTAGGGTTTTATCCACTTATCTAAACATTTTCATGTGATTCCACCTTAGATGAGGGAAGTGCTTGGAATTGCAGTTGTTGAAGGAGAGAATTTCATCCACTACTCAGAGATCCATGGCTACTTCTACCTCTTACTACTTTCTTTTTGTAGTTTCTATTTATAAAAGTAGCTAAGCCCCCTTAGGTGGGTTGTCTGGGGCTAAATGTGAGTTTTATACCATGTTCGGAAAAACTATAAGTGTGACGATCTGACAACAAATTAAAACGTCACTAGTAAATAATTGCAAAATAACCATAAGTAGCGGATTAACAAAAATCACTAAAAATTAAAACCATTTTCAAAGAGATCCATTTCTAGGAAACTCTGAAGAAGGGAACCAAAGTACGACACACATCATGGTTCAAATTGTACATACCATGTACCATCTCATCTCGAGGATAACATATAATAATTGCTTTGTCAAAACAATACATAAGCAACGTAAAACCTCAAGGCATACAAGCCAAAAATATCAGATCGATCATAAAACCACTAAGTACTGACTGCAAGGACCTGAGAGTAAAGAGATGACACATATGACTTATATCTACAAGACACGACATACATCACACTCAACCTGAGATGCTACTGTTGCTCCTGATGCTGTTATCCTCCCTCTACTGTATGGTCCCTACCTCCTCGTCCGTGTCCACCTAAAAATGTTGGTGATCAACGGAGTGAGACCCATGTCCCAGTGAGAGATATAACTCTCCGCCAACAATATTATTATTGTAAATAAATAGTAATAAAACTGAGCAAAGGATTCTTTTATATAAATAAGCAAGACTTAATCACTGTTTAAGCAAAATAGATCAATATCATCTTTCAGAACATTGCAGCTATATATGATAAAGTAGTAATTCATCTATTCATTTTATAAGGAATATGAAGAACATGTATAACATCTATCCATTTAAGATGTAATAAGAAATGCAACATCAAACAATGATTTCTATATTCCATCCTTATACAAATACACTATACGACTGATTACATTTTACAATCACACTTATGCCCTGAGGAGATGAGGTATACCGCTCATACTCCAACCGACCACTACGAAGTCAAAATCGGTACCATACAAGGTCAATGGAAGAGCCGACTGCCATGACCTCTACTGTAATGACCCCGCCTCCCGGTAATCCCCAATTAAGAGAGACCTGAAGGTCAGAGCTGTTATCCCAATTAACATGATCAAATGTTCGACAAATAATCAGTAATAATTATGAAATTCTACCAAACTAAACTGAAATCTGGTATAAAATAAAACTTTGCATACCTTTATAAAAAACTTGGATATCTACTTCTATCCACATCTGGAGTCTACTCTAACTAATCCTCCTTTGTACTTTAATTCTTATTTAATTCCATATATGCCACTTTATCATTTGTTCTTTTCAATCTTGTACCTAAAACACCGACAAACAAAACGTCGGTCAGCATAAATGAATATGATGATATGTGGAAACAATCAAAATTTCACAAATATGGCTAACAATCTAATTATCACAATCAAGGTAATTAACAAGCCAATTTACGTTTTCAATGTGTCATTCTCCACCGCTTTTGCCCTAACTCTGGAATACCCCTCTAGGGTTTCTCTTTTGCCATTGACTTAAGGCCACCTTCTCAATCCCGAGCTTGGTGCCTGGGGTCACCTATCATGGTGCCCATTAGTCATGCAACAAAGACCACCTTCTCAATCCCAAGCTTAGTGTCTGGGGTCACCGCTCATGGTACTTATGGGTCTTCCCTCTTGGGCTTGACCTTTTTGCATCATCCATCAGGGTGGCATGTAGGTGCAAGAATACACACTTCTATTATTATTGTGATAATCATAGTGACTTTAAGATTTTCAAGTATGAGCATCCAAACTGATAAGTTTCATTCAATGCGATGAATCATCTGGAAAACTCTTCGGGAAACCAATGCGATTAACCATAATTAACCACATACCTGTCAGGATGATTTGAGACAGAATTACTTCAATCATTACAAGAAATCCAATAGGCAAGCAAGCACACAAAGAGATCCTGAAATATGCATACAATTTCCTATCATTGATCATGCCATCAAGATCTATTAAACCTAGCTCGCTTCCTAGTGTTTCTAGTCCACTTTTAGGGTTTCTATTGCAATTAGGGTTCCTCTTCATTTTTACTCTTTTAAACCCTAATTTTATACAATTACTCACAAACCCTAATTATCTCATCTATTCTTCACGAAAGATATTAAGGTTACCTTTTAACAACATATAACCTTAATTTCAGATTAAAGGCACAATTAACCATCAATTAAGTCCAGTATGCCTCTTTTCATTAAAACTACCAATTTTATCCTTTTAATTCATGACAAGATCATTAGGCCCAATTATCATCTTTGGTTCCTTTCAAATTAATAACTTATCTTTCATGAACTCTATTTATCACTAATTCCACCTTTATCCATTAGAAAACTCTAATGACCATATTAAGGGTATTTATCCACAATTAGGAACCTTTATACTCAAAATAGCTTAGAACCATCATATCTCAGCTTTATACATGGATTCTAACAATTAAAGCCATTAAAAGTTATAATTACTAACATTAGGGTTTCAAGCCCATTAAAGCTCCTTTATGCACATGGAACTCTAAATTAATCCAATTACGTGCAAAGTTCATCCTTTTTGTTCTTGATGTACCTTTTTATAATTAACAGATTAATATCAACTTTAATCATCCATTAAACCCTAATAAATACATTAATCATCTCAAAATAGGGTTTCTTAAACATTAAAGCATTAAAGTTGATAACTTCCACTACTTTTCGAATTGCAAGAGGAATTAGCTTCTAAATATATTTTTAATGAATTTCTCTTTTTTTGAGCAACTTTCATATTTTATACGCATTCATCCGAGCTACCAATAAAGAGATATGATTTTTGCAAAATAAACTTACTTGGGCCAATCACTGAGTGCCACATCCAGTGGCGGCGGGAGGGGGGGGCAAGCAGGGGCAAGTGCCCCCCTCCAATTTTGATATTTTTTGAATATATATATTGTGTATACTTAACATGGTATCCAAGTTAATATTTATAATTACACTTTACATGCTTCACAAGCTTATTAACATATTTTAAAATTATCTAAAATTTTCTCTTAAATAACATTTTTACCAATACGATTTTAAGTAAGAATTACAAATATAAATATATTAGAATAGGGTAAATTTTATAAAAATAAATGACGTTTCTTTATTTTAACATCTCATTATTACATAATTAACAAGTTGTGTTTTTTATTAAACATATTAAAAATTATACCAAATACATACATTGATGTCAATTGTTTAACTATTAGTTTATACCAATTTTATAATGATTAAATAATAAACTAGTGTCTATTATTAATAATATACTTTATGATATATAATTAATAGTATACCTTATGAAATATCAAATATTTTTATATCATGTATAAATTAAAAATTAAATGTATAACAAACATAACAAGTACATAGTTGTATGGTTAATGAGAAAAAATAAACTATTATCTATAATTATTTTGTATATTATATGGAATACCAAATACTTTATATAATAATTAAGTGTGTAACAAATATTGCAAATAAATAGGAAATGTGAAAACAAAAAACCAATATATATAATTAACAATATACTCCATGGATATCAATTAGTGTTATATTATGTATAAATAACTAAATCTATAACAAATATAACAACAACATAGTCTATAGGTGTATATGTTACGTGTGCGGATATATGTTGATTCATTTCTAATATTAGTGTAATGTATGCTACGAAAGATAACACCAACTGAAACATGATATTATTATTAGTACATGGTTTCACGATAAATTTACTTTTAATATTTTTAAAATATGTGTACTATTTTGAATTTTAATACATCAATAGATATTTGTTAAAATAATATATTATCATGTATCTTATGAAATTAATTATTAAAATTATACTTGTATTCACAATTTGTGTAAATATTGTTCCTCTGAATTATATGTGTTATTTCATCATGATGTTAAAGATAACATAATTTTTATATTTATCAAATTTTAAACACAACATAGAAATAACAATCCCAATAATTTATTGAACAATATATTATCACAAATTTTATTGATTTATTAGGTAAAATTGATAAATATGTTTAACATAATCGTAACTATCTTTATTTAACATTAAATTTCTATAGTGTTGTTTATTATTTTTAATAATAATAATTGCCACGTGGTACTACTTATATATTCAATTTTTTTAACTTTTTAATTACTTGAGTTGTCAAACTCATCAAGTAAGAAACTACTTGTTTGATCTTAAAAAATTATATAATAATCCACTAAGTTTATGTTTTTTTTGCAACGACCTATATTTATGGAGAATTCATTCAATGGAATAGTTGGTCTTATTAAAAAAGATTAAATCTTTTCGATATCAGAAATTACCATTTGAATTCATCTTAAATGTAAAAAAATCTTAAATGTATGTAGAATGTTATAATAAAACATATATAATAATACATATACACAAATCTAAAATTAAATACTCTGCCAAGTGATGAGTTATGTCTTTAATTTTTTTCATTTATGAAAGATCTATCTATTTTCCTCTCTAGATCCAAGTCAATAGGTCAATTGAGACATGTTGACAATAAGAATCCACATATGTAGTTAACATCATTTTAAATTGTGCCCCCCTTCATAAGCGGACTGGCTCTGCCACTGGCCACATCATCCTTCCATGCAACGTAACTCACCTGATTTGGAAACATAACCAAAAGACCGTTCTGCCCCTCGTTGAATCAACCCATTGTGCGCCCGAGGCATTCTCGTCCAACGACTGCAAGCCGTCTTCAACCTCCCGTCCGCTCGGCCTGCCGCGGGCGAGCCTTCTCGACGATGCACCCAGCCCTACCCCTGGCCTCGGGGAGGCCAGAGGGAGTCGGAGCAATCTCCCACTACTGCCTACAAACCTAACTAGGCCCAGGGCTTTCACCTTGGTGACTAGAGTTCATGGATGCTGCATCTAGGGTTCGCTAGCGATTTGCAGGCGTACAACAACTAAACAAGGGGGAAGACGGGTCATACCTGGAATCCATATGCCCCCGAATGTGTGTGATAGTGTTGCTTCTTCTTCCTCAGACCGCCAGCGTCGAGGGCTCCCTAATGGGTGGATGTTTGGCTCAGACCATGTTGCCCATGTGCGGCCTTCCTTCCGCTTCTCTGGAGTTTGGTGTCTCCTGTCAGCACTAGGGGGAGCCGCGTGTGCCTCTGCACTGAGACTCCAAGTACATGAGAGGGAGGATGCTACAGTCATTAGACTCTATCAGTGGTCACGACGAGCTACCCATTGTAGTCGTTGTTGGTCAGGTCCATGACCATCACACACACCTCCTTCCCGTTGGTGCACTACCAACCCTATATGGAACGAGAGACAAACATGGGTCGAGTTGGATGTCAAAATGCGTAGAGGAAGAGCCACGAGAGAGTGGAAAGGTTTGCTTGTATGTGGATCTTCTGGTGTCTATATATATATCTATACATCATTCCTTATCGCTTCCTTTCCCTTCTTATCTCATCTTGGGGCTCAAGTAATCCAAAAGTGGCAAGACTCCCCGTAGACTCCCAACCCAAAAGAAAGTATTATTTTTATTTAAACTCTTGCTTTTATCCCAAAAAGGCTACAAGAGGCACCACCATAAGCTTTTCACATAATTCTTATCTATTCATCATTACCTCAACCTTCCTCCTTAATAATGCTTTATTTGATTTTATCTATTTTTGAGGATTTATCTTTATCTCTCTTTTTATTTTCCTTAATGGAATTCCTTTTAACATTAGGAATCTTATGGATATGACAATCCACCAAAAACAACTCAATTATACCTCTTTCCACTTATTTCCCACATTTTATCATTGTTTTCAATTTCTTTCTTAATAAAGAAATATTTAATTGATCTTTTCTTTTTCTTGTTGTAATATTTTTTGCAACTTTGGACTCCTTGGAACCCAAAAGGTACGAAATCCAACTTTGGATAACATTCCTTTGCCTTCTAGAGGTTTCTACATCTTTCTTTTCTCCATTTTCTTATTTACTTATTTAATAATGGAGTTTCCTTTGTCTTTTCCTTGTTATTGGGACCAATAGCCAATAAAGCCCACAAAACAACCAACAAGGCTATTGTAAATGAAATCCTTTTATTCAAAACAAATTATATAATTATTTGTTCAAATATCTTTAATAGGAGAAATTACATTTCTCACCAAAAGAACCCAAAAATTGGGGTTGTAACATCTACCGTCTCAGTCAGTGCGAGACCACAAGCATGACTATGTTAACTGCTTAAATAGCTTTCCAGGGTATACTGGAAACTTCACTATAGAGCTACATCGATAGCTGCACTCTCTTTGGAATCAAGAGATTTCATGTTTATCTCCACACGATCCTGACATTCATCATCATCGGGAGATTCATGATACATCCATCCCGACACATATAATGAAGGATTGAGAGATCTCATGTTTATCTCACGTCAATCCCACATTAGGGCATAAGGATATTCACACCCATCACCCCCCACATATTCAAGAATATGCACATCCAGGAGATCCCGTGGGAAAACTTATTTCACCATCACCAGCTGCTGACGATGATAGATCTATAGCCAGGGAACTACATGATAAGATTCCACTTGATTAATTAAGTGGATTATCGTATTTTTTTAGCATCAATCAAGTTTTCAAACATGAATTATTATGACAAATGCTACAAAGAAAGGTGTAATACATGTATCAAGAACTTTTCAAATCTTTAAAACACATAACATTTAGGATCTCAATCCCTTATCACATTTCTAGGAATTCTCATCCCTCAACATTATCATCATCATGATTACTAGATCTGGGTATTTAAACCCTTAGTTCATCATTGAACATTGTTACCACTTTTCAGGTAACTATTACCTCTAGGTCCTCAGACCAAAGTTTACATGATACTTGTTACACAAGCATCTCACATGGCTCACAAGGCCTATTTTAAATCTTTATCATATAAAACATCATAGCTCATACCTGGCTATGCTCATCATCTCATGATACCTGCATGGTTAGTATACATGATAACAACCATATCAAATACATATCAACACCATGCAATACAAGGGTAATACCACTATCCCCTCATTAGGGTTAGGGTTTCCCTTTCTTATCGATTAGGGTTTCAAAATCATACCATCACCCTACATTAGGGTTAGGGTTTCCCTTATTAACCATTTAGGGTTTCAAGATCACATTATCAAGAATCAAACCCTAATTCATACCCTACACATATTAGGAGTATTAATGTATGCCCATTGCATGTTGATCACAAAAGTAGGAGTTTCTCTCTCATCCTTACTAGGATGTTAATTACTCCATACTTTATTAAGTTGGCTCAAACTTTCCTTCAAGATACATTAGCCTACTTAATCATTATTCATTAAACTCCATACCTCTTAATGTATGATTTGATATAAAATACTTTATGTGTTACTCCATCAAGTTCATTGCATTTAAGGTGCTTTCACCATATCGGGTATGAGGTGTGTGTGTGCTTGCCACACCATATCGGTTTTAAGGTGTATGTGTGCTTGCCACACCATATCGGTTTTAAGATGTATATGTGCTTGCCACACCATATCGGGTTTAAGGTGTATGTGTGCTTTCCACACCCTATCGGTTTTAAGGTGTATGTGTGCTTGCCACACCATATTGGTTTTAAGGTGTATGTGTGCTTGCCACACCCTATCAGTTTTAAGGTGTATGTGTGCTTTTCACACCATATCGGGCAGACCCTTATGCTCATGGCTCTTCAACCCTTCATGGCTTCGACCTACCCTTCACCATGGGTTAAGTGACAGGATAGACAACTGGTTGAACCTTTGTCAACCCATTATAAAAATCAATAAAGGTGTGGGGTTACAAGGTATATCGGTTTTCCTATCATATAGGGTTACATCACCATATCGAGTTTGAGGTGTGTGCTTAACCCAATATCGTTTTTGAGGTGTGTGCTTAATCCAATATCATTTTTGAGGTGTATGGTTAACCTCCTATAGTGCAATAGGTGTATACTACACCACCATATCGTGAAAGAAGGTATAAAATCATATCCATATTGTTTTAGTGGAGTAGGTGCATCACCATATCGGGTTAGAGGTGCTTGCTTGTGTGCTTGAACCCGATATCATTTTACCTTTGATGATGTCATCACCATCAACCTCTAGACCTTTGTTCTTATTGTTATAAGTCATGTACAACAGTCCCATGAATATTTTAGAACTCAAAGGATCATCAAATATTCAAGAAAAATCGAAATTGCAAGTAGATTAACAAGTATGACAAAATTAAAGGTGCATAATAATATAATTGAGTTCAAGTTATATAACCCTCCTCAAGAACAACTTCAAAGCTCCAAGATCCAAAGATTCACGTTCCTAAGGTTGAAGACTAAATTCAAAACTCCTCTATATGAAAAGAATCACCATGGATAAGCAATTGGTGAAGAAGAAAAGAAAGGAAGATCATAACCCTAAAATCATGCTTCAATCCAAGGTTGAAGATGATCATGCCTCACCTTAGGGTTAAGTATGAGCTCCTTCCTGCTCCTTAGAACCTTTGCACGATACCCTACTACTCTTGCACGATATGCCTCCACCCATGCATGATATGCCACCACCCTTGGCCGGCATCCCCCTCACTTGTGATCAAAACACTTCACTATGGGCGATATCACCCTACTTGGCCAATACCACCTTACTTGGCCGATATGAACTTGCTATGGATGATACCAAAGGCCCTATGCATGATACCACTTCACTCCTAAACGATAAAAGGACCCTATGCACAATACCTTAGGGAAGGAGGGTGGTAATATTCGAAAAATGTCACTAAGGGGTGAAAGAAGGGGTATATATACTTGTTGTTCATGAAGAAGTGTGAAAATGAGGTGTCATCAATTTGAGCTACTAGGCGCCATGTGTCCATGCATGGTTGACACATGTACATGCATGTATTAACATTTATCTTGACATGAAAAACTCTTGAGGATAATCTAGGGATGAATTTTCGTCCATTATTTATCCCTTTGAATAAAATATATCAACTAAATCACCACTTTATTCACAACCCGATACAACTTTTCTAAGGAAGTTGTAACCCGATACAATTCACCTCCTTGAGGTGATTTGCACGTCATGAGATTTTCCAAGAGTTAAAAAAACTATATGGGACTCCTCCTATGGCTCCTTGGCCGATAGGCACTCATATATAAGCTTTTCAACTTGATACAACTCAAGTTAGGGTTTCATATTCAACCACTTTCTTGGTCATTTCATCACCAAAAGTACCATCACTCATAATTGATTCAAACATGGTGTCTCCTTATTTCTCTCTCCTCTAAATGATACTAGGAGGGAGTAGGGACACTCTAGAGGTGGTAATTTACATATCAACCCTACATTTTGGGTAAATTATACCAAAATTGGTGCACAATGCACTAACATTATTCAAATAGGTTGCAACTTGTAATTTAGGCTTTCCACAAGCCATCCTTTAACATAATTCTCTCTCTTATGATTTAAAAAAAATGAGGTACATTAAACATGTGACATTTTGCAATATAGCCCCTCATCTTGGGTAAATTGCACTTTATGCCCAAACTATCATATAATGCACAAACAGTTTGCAATTAAGCTCATACTTGAAAATTAAACTCTACAAGAGTCTTAATTACTTTTCAAAAGATTAAAACAAGTTTATGAACAACTTACTTAAGAAAAACTTCTAGGGTTAAGCCATAACCCATGTCAGGGATGTTATAGTAAGAAGTGGGATCCCATAAGGGAACCACTCCCTACTAAAAATTTGAACAATAAAACCTCCAATCCAAACTCATAAAAAAAGTATGATTGAGTGGGTGTAAAATTTTAAAATCTTATTAATGGTATTCGAAACAACCAAAGTTTAGTAGTGGAATATAAAACATGACTATTATCAACTTTCCAAATGAGTAAAAAAGCTCATTCATAATCTCCTATGCATGGTTTACATGTAAGGCACAACATATGGATCTAGGTAGAGGGAAATTTAAACCATATAAATACTGATTCCAAGCTTTAACTCCTTAAGCTAAGTGTAAGTCTTCATTCCATATCATCCAAGTCCTTCACCTAGGGTTGGAAGCATACCCCGGCAAGAAGAGAAAAATAGAAGACATCAACAAAGGCTGGTATGTGCATACTAAATAAGGAATTGAGCAATTTATAAAGGATAAAGGTCATCAAAATAAAAGACTTTCCATAGAAAAATAAAGTACTACCCAGTCAGGTATAAAAGAAAAGAACAATATTAAAAGGAATAAGTAAGAGAAAAGTAAATCATAAAGCATCAATGTGTTTCATCTGTGACAATACTAGACAATATAAATATGTAGGTAGGAAATAACACATCTACCAAAAATAATGATAGGTGAGTGGGAATCATATACATATGCTCTAAATATGGAGTGGATAGGAAATGTATACATCCACCTGAGTAGGACAAGATACACATATACTCAAATATATTTTCATATGCAAGAATTAAGACCTATGCACTCTTATGTGGGAATGTTCACATCCACATAAAATAACATGTAAAATTATATTAGCAGTCACCACATGATGCATAACAAAAAAAAGCAAGTATAAATAAAGAAGGAGGATGATAACATCCACCAAGTATAAAGTGGGATTAGAGGATCCATGCCAACACATAATGTGCTATACATATACATCCATCACAAAGGTGGGCAAAGAAACACATATCACAAAAGAATGTTCCACCATAAGTAAAGCATAAGAAAGAGACCAAAAGAAAGTCTAATTATGAGCACAAGATTAATAATATTGTAATGTACTTCACATGAAGCATATTTTCCAAAAGAATAAGTTATTGTGTGCGTTAATGTCCATAAGACCAAGAGAAAGAAGAAAATAGGTGAATTGGTCAAAAGAAATAATAGGGGATACAAACATACCTATAACAGAGTCTTAGAAGCACTCATCACCAATCTAGTTGTTTCCAATATCAACTTTACCTAATCTAGTTGTTTCCAATATCAACTTTACCTAATTATGATTATTCACATGTATTAGGGTTTGTCACATGCATTAATGTAAAAAAAATCATAGTTTTGGACTTTTCACACAAAATTCCGATTTAGACTCTGAAATCATCACCATTGAACTAGTTAGGTTCTCCCGATTAAGAAAACATATCATTTTGCATATTCTAGAGTTATGATGAATAAATTGTATTTTTGGTGATTTTAAACATTAAATTGTTTTTAAAAAACACCTCCTGGAAAAACTCAAAATCAAGTATCAAAACATTTTTATTAAAATGCTTATATTTTTATGATTCTAAATATATTTTACTTCAACATTTAGACAAAGGAGTAAAAAGATATGATATTTCCTTTTGTAACCAATTAGAGAGTGCCACGTCATCAAAGCCATCATAGAGAGGTGAAGAGAGAAAAAAAAGAGAAGGGTCGGGCCCACGTGACTTGGCCCTATCAAAGGCGACCAATTCACAGGTCAACACTTGCATGGCATCGTCAAACTAAAAGAAACATAACCAGTGAAAGGACTCTTTTGCCCTCAGACGAGAAAACAAAGAAACGAGTGAAGGAGGGGCAAATCTAGGAATCAATGAGGGAGATTCTTCTCCTCTCATGCCCAAACATGGAAGCAAGCAACGAAGTTGCTTCATGGTTGTGAATTTGGGCAAAACTACAATTGACGATCATCTGTCGAACCAAGACCACATGAAGAAAAAAGATCATGCAAACTCACCTATGTGATCAATTTGTTTTCTAGTGTTGTCTAGGTTGGAGGAGGAGAGCTGCAAGGCCAGGCTTGGGATCGAACCGGTGATGGTTGAAACGCAGATGAGCAATGGAATTGGAGGGGGGAGAACATATAAAAGTGTGGCAGAACTGAGGGTATGGTTTCTCATATATATAGTAGTGTTCTAGGGCTACATCATGTTAGCCATGAGAAGTTTGTAGCCTGAGCTTTGGATGTTTCTTAAATCTTTAATAACACCACAAAATAGGGGTCAAACAGTGCAAAAATCAATCATGAATCCATAGTAAGAAAAATTTCCAAAAACTATCAAGAAACGAGCGAATTATTCATGAAATACCAGTGCATATGCACTGTTCTCGACGACAGTTTCCTACCCAAGGTAGGAGATAGGTTGCTAGCCTTCCGATCAAAAATCTGACAGCTGAAAATGCACTCCTGAGATAAAAAAGGTGTGACAAATCAAATCAATTTCCCAAATAAATTCGAATATAGTGCGAATGAAATTATTTCTTATTTGCTTTCTCCTCTTTTGAGGATGCAAACGAGCCCCAAATTTAATAAAATTTGACAACCAACCTATTTTCGATATGAGGAATCCAAATATGCAATTAGATTTGCCTTTTGAGAACTTTTGATCTATTTAATAAATCAAATACTTTTTTCTCTTTCCTTCATCATTAATAGTTATAAGATTCTCCAAATTTGATGAAACTTCACCCACAAGTCACATTAAGTGCTTTGGATACGAATTTGCCATCAATTTTATATGTTGGAGTTATTTTTTAATTTATTTAATAATTTATTTAATAATTTGAAGATTCTACACACTTTCTCTCTTCTAACTTCTCATATATATATTAAAGATTATCCAAATTACATGAAAATTCATCCAAAAACATATTTTAATGTGTAGATTACGAATCTAAGATTACTTTCCACTTTTGGATTCATTTAATATTTTATTTTCTATTTGGATAGAAACTTATATTTCCTTTCCTAGAAATTACATGAATTATTATTATGATGCAAATAAGGTGAATCTTGACTCCCAAGTTAATTGGGACCCAAGGAACATGATTCCTAACTTAGATTCAGCTTTTAAGATTTCTTTTTAGGAGATATGTCACATATAGTATTATGGCCATTATTATATTATTTCACCACTAACCCAATTATCCATCCAATTATGTTCCTTATTTTCATATTAGCACTAAAGGAATTATTATGACATATTTTCTGTGTTCATTATTGACCTATGACTAATGTGAAAATATTAGGTTACATTAGGATGATTTATATATGTATTAGTTCATTAGTTTATACTAACCATCCTTTCAGTCTAAAACCTCAACCTTGTTTGGCTAAGTCCAAAAGGTCAAAATTCTAAGGTAGGGTCCAAGATCTGGTATTTTACAACACTCCACCCCTAAAAAATATTTCGTCCTTGAAATTTATTGATCCAAATGTCAACAACCAATTATTATGCACCCCTTAAAAGGTTTAACATATTAACTCAAACTAACCAACTTTTAGGGTTGATCACATATCTGTTAGTTATGAATCTTTTAGAGATTTATGTGGTTCATGTATCCAACTAATAAGTCAAAATCATCTAGGGTTGAGTTTTAGGTCCTTGTGTCTCTAACCTAACAACCCTACATAAACAACCAAAAAGTCATAGGGTACAAAGGGTAGGTCCACTACACCTTTATATTATGCATATATTCCAAGCCATTTTTTCATAGCAAAACTAGGGTTAAGATCCTATTCCAACTAATACTAGGGTTTCACTTTCCATACATCAAAAAATCTTCATTGTGACTTCGTTTAAGAAAACTTCGATAAAATTTAGAAAATTTTATACATATAGTAGTATAATTGAAAATAATTTTTTTCAATAAGAAACATTGGAGATAAAATAAAGATGGTACCAAAATCAATGCGATAAATCAAGTCACAATTTCCATTATAAGATCTCTTCATTCTACTAGTACCTCCTCCTCAAAACATGACTCCTTCCTCAAGCAAACACCTCTTAACTTTGTAGATTTCATCATTAACCTATATGGTAGGGTAAGATCACCTAAAAACTCTTCATATTAAGGTTTAAACAACTTAGGAAAAATCTATGGAAAACATCTTATCTAAAGAGTGATTGTGTATGACAAAGGTTCTAACTTGGGAGAAAAAATTGAAATAATCATATTTTGACTACCATGGGCTCTGATACCATGTTGTAAGGAGTGGGGAGTGGGATCCTAGAGGGAGACCACTCCCTAATAAAAAATTGAAGAATAAAACCTCCAATCCAAACACACCCAAAAAAGTATGATGGAGTGGGTGTAAAATTTTCAAATCTTATTAATGTTATTCAAAACAACTAAAGTTTAGCAGTGGAATATAAAACATGATTATGATCAACTTTCCAAATGATTACAAAAATTCATTCATAATCTCCCATGTCGGATTTACATGTAAGGCACAACATATGGATCTAGATAGAGGGAAATCTAAACCATATCAATATTGTCTCTAAGCTTTAAATCCTTAAGCTAAGTCCAAGTCTTCATGCCATATCATCTAAGTCCTTCACCTAGGATTGGAAGCATACCCTAGCAAGAAGAGAAAACTAAAAGACATCAGCAAAGGCTGGTATGTGCATACTAAATAAGGAATTGAGAAATTTATAAAGGATAAAGGTCATCAAAATAAAAGGCTTCCCATAGAAAAGTAAAGTACTACCCAATCAAGCATAAAAGAAAAGAACAACATTAAAAAAGAATAAGTAAGAGAAAAGTAAAGAATAAAACATCCATGTGTTTCATCTGTGACAATACTAGATAATATAAATATGTAGGTAGGAAATAACACATCTACCAAAAATAATGTGGGGTGAGAGGGAACTGTATACATCCACTCTAAATATGGAGTGGGTAGGAACTGTATACATCCACCCGAGCAGGACATTATACACATTTTCTCAAATATATTTTTTACACATTTGCACTCATATGTGGGAACGTTCACATCCACATAAAATAACATGTAAAATTATACTAGCTACCACATGATGCATAACAAAAGAATAAGCAAGTACAAACAAATAAGGAGGATAATAACATCCATCAAGTATAAAGTGGAATCAGAGGATCCATTCCAACACATAATGTGCCATACATATACATCCACTACAAAGGTGGACAAAGAAGCACATATCACAAAAGAATGTTCCACCATAAATAAAGCATAAGAACGATACCAAAAGAAAGTCTAATTATGATCATACAATTAATAATAATGTAAGGTACTTTACATGAAGCATATTTTCCAAAAGAATAAGATATTGTGTAGGCTAATGTCCATAGGACCAAGAGAAAGAAGAAAATAGGTGAATTGCTCAAAAGGAATAATAGGTGATGTAAACATACCTTATAATAGAGTCCTAGAAGCACTCATCACCAATCTAGTTGTTTCCAATATCAACTTTACCCAATTATGATTATTCACATGTATTTGGGTTTGTCATATGCATTAATGTAAAGAAAATCCTAGTTTTGGACTTTTCACACAAAATTCCGATTTAGACTCTGAAATCATCACCATTGATCTAGTTAGGATCTCCTAATTAAGAAAACATATAGTTTTTTATATTTTGGAGTTTTGTCGATTAAAATGTAATTTTTGTGATTTTTAAGAATTAAAATTATTTAAGAAAACTCCTCTCGGAAAAATGCAAAACTAAGTCTCAAAAATATTTTTATTAGAAAGATTACATTTTTCTGATTCTAAAACATATTTTACTTTAATTTTTGGACAAAGGAGTAAAAAGATATGATATTTCTTTTTCTAACCAATTAGAGAGTGCCACATCATCAAAGCCATCACAAAGAGGTGAAGAGTGAGCAAAAGAGAAGGGTCAGGCCCATGTGACTTGGCCCTATCAAAGGAGTCCAAGTCACAGGTCAACACCCGCATGGTATCATCAAACAAAAAGTAACATAACCGGCGAAAGGGCACTTTTTCCCTGAGCTGAGAAAGCAAAGAAACGAGTGAAGGAGGGGAAAATCTAGGAATCCATGAGGGAGATTCTTCTCCTCTCATGCCCAAACATGGAAGCAAGCAGTGAAGCTGCTTCAAGGCCACGAGTTTAGGCAAAATTGTAATCGTCGATCATTTGTCGAACTAAGACCACAGGAAGAAAGAAGAAGATCACGCGAAATCACCCGTGTGATCAATTTGTTCGCTGATGTTATCTAGGATGGAGTAGGAGAGATGCAAGGTCAATCTTAGGATCAGACCAACAATGGTTGAAATGTGGACGAGCAATGAAATTGGAGGGGGAAAGAACATATAAAAGAGTGGCGGAACCGAGGGTATGGTTTCCCATATATATAATAGTGCTCTAAGGTTACATTGTGTTAGCCATGAGAAGCTTGTTGCCTGAGCTTTGGGCATTTCTTAAACAAAACACCACAAAATAGGGATCAAACAGTTCAGAAATCAATCCTGAATCCATAGCAAGAAAAATGTCTAAAAACCATCAAGAAAGGAGCGAGTTATTCGTGAAATACCAATGCCTATGCACTTTTCTCGGCGGCAGTTTCCTACCTGAGGTAGGAGATAGGTTGCGAGCCATCTGATCAAAAATATGACGGTAGAAAATGCGCACCCGAGATAATAAAAGGTGTGACAAACCAAATCTATTTCCCAAATAAACTCGAATATAGTGTGAATGAAATTATTTCTTATTTTCTATCTCCTCTTTTGAGGGTGCAAACGAGTCCCATATTTAATGAAATTTGACACCCAACCTATTTTAGATATAAGGAATCCATATATGCAATTAGATTTGCCTTTTGAGAACTTTTGATGTATTAAATAAATCAAATCTTATTTTCTCTTTGCTCCATCATTAATGGTTATAAGATTCTCTAAATTTTGAAAAAACTTCACCCACGACTCACATTAAGCACCTTGGATACGAATTTGTTATAAATTTTACATGTTGGAGTTATTTGTTAATTTATTTAATAATTTGAAGGTTCTACATATTTTCTCTCTCCTAACTTCTCATATATATTAAAGATTATCCAAATTACATGAAAATTCACCCAACGACATATTTTAATGTGTAGATTACAAATATGAGATTATCTTCCACTTTTAGAGTCATTTAATATATTATTTGATATTTGGATAGAAACCTATATTTCCTTTCCTAGTAATTACATGGATTATTATTATTATGCAAATAAGGTGAAACTTGACCCTCAAGTTAATTGGGACCCAAGGAACACAATTCTTAACTTAGATTCTACTTTTGAGATTTCTTTTTAGGAGATATGTCACATATAGTATTATGGCCATTATTACATTATTTCACCATTAACCCAATTATCCATCCAATTATGTTCCTTATTTTCATATTAGCACTAAAGAAATTATTATGACATAGTTTATGTGTTCATTATTGACCTACGACTAGTGCGAAAACATTAGGTTACATTAGAGTTATTTATACATGCATTAGTTCATTAGTTTATACTAAACATCCTTTCGGTCTAAAACCTTAACCTTGTTTGGATAAGTCGAAAAGGTCAAAGCTCTAGGGCAGGGTCCAAGATCTGATATATTATAAAAACAATATATAAACTTTGTAATTTTATTTGATAATGATTAGGTTCTACTTTTATCTCATTTCCTATGGATTGTGTGTTGGTTTATGCTTGAAATCACGTAGGATTCTAAGGAATTGGCTTATATGTAGCTATTTTGGTGATAAGATCCCAGGTCCAAGTAGTGGATCCCTAGTTAGATACTCATCTTCCTACATGTTAATCAATTCTCCTACTCCTAGTTGAGAGATGGAAGTAGCTAGTTTAGAAGCATGTAATGCAATTGGTTTGGAGTTTCCTAAAGGCTAGATGGTAGGTGATGTGAGGTGTAAAACCCTCATTTCCCACTCCATTACTATCCTTGGCCTCTGATTTTCGTAAGAGCTTCAATCCTAGAAACCTAGACTTGATTATTTCCTATTATAATTCCATATGAACCCCAATCCAAATGAGCCTTGCAAGTGTGGATAGGTGGTGGTAGGGATTAGTTCCCCTATATACACTTCATCCCATCCATGATCAATTAATAATTTAGAACAATTCTCTAGCATCTAACTTGTTACTTGATTTGATGATCTAAATGAATGAACATGCCTTCATTATATCCTATCATAATTCCACCTGAACCCTAATCCAAAGCCTTGCAAGGGTGGATAGGAGGTAGTAGGGATTAGTTCCCCTATATACACTTCATCCCATCCATGGTCAATTAATAGTTTAGGATAATTCTCTAGCGTCTAACTTATATCTTGGTTTGATGATCTAAATGAATGAACATGCTTGTAGGTTATGACCCCCAACCTGCATTCTATTCAAATTTCCCCAAATGTCTAACAATACTATAAATTTATTAAAACAATATTTCTTCTTAGCTAGTTTCTTTACTTCTTAGTTAATTTCTTTCTTCTTGCTAGTTTAGGTCCTTAATTGCCTTTTTTGCGTAATCTACTAGCCTAGTGTGATTTCTTGCCTAATATAGCTAGTTTCTCTCTTCTAGGTTCTTAAATAGAATTTCTTTGGTTAGTTTAGTGTAGTGTTAGATTCTTGCTTGGTTGCTTTATTCTAAATTACTTCTTTCTTACTTAGTTCCTTTTACTTTCTATTTCAAATTACTTGTATAGGGTTAGAGTAGGTTTTATTCTTGCCTTCCTTTTATTTCTTGCTTGAACCATTAGTGTAATAAAACAAATACAAGTCTAACCCTCAACCCGAGACTCTCCGTTAAAAAATTAAACAAAACCGAAATAGATCTAGTGCCCCTTTTATTCCCTGGATTTGACCCCGACACACCACTCCTATACTACTCCTGAGCCCGTACACTTGTAGATTTGTTTAAAAGTGTGTCCATCGAGTCCTACAAATTTGAAATACCATGTGGTATTCCTAAGGTGTGTCTAGCCAAGTCACAATTGGTTTGGGGTGTTGTAGACACATCAAGCTTTCTGGTGCCCTTATCAGAGAGAAAGACGCTCAGTCTAGCTAGTTAGTTTATCTTTGACTTCCACTGCCCTCACCATTTCTATTTATTATTCTTTATTTTATTTTTTGCATATTTATTTTCTAACTTGTCCTCTTTTGATTGTTTGTACATTGTGCAAGTGATTCTCAACCCTTGGAAGACAAGAAGGGAAATTGAGATGCACATGAGCAACCACCTACACCCCCTCCATGTGCACAAGCCACTTCATGACTACTTCATACCCAAGAACTGCAATTTGCCAACTACAAGTAGAGTTGGTCAAATGTCAAGGAAACAATTCTCCATCCCACCCAATATTCTTGGACTTCTCACATTCTAAGAGAGAACCCCCTACAAGCACGTTGATTCTTTTCTCAAAACATGCTCCACCTTTAGAATGCTTGCAACTACTAATTGACTATATTTGGCTTATTATGTTCTCATTCTCCCTTAAAGATGAGATCAAAGATTGGTATGACTCAAAAATGGAAATCATGACTTGGGGAGAGATGAATAATATCTTCTTGAAGAAATTCTATTCTATTGCAAGAATGACACAAATACGGTATGTAATAGTGAATTTCATCCAAATGGATAATGAGAAGTTTCATGATGCTTGAGAAAGGTTCCTGAATATGTTGAGAGAGTGCCCTCACCATGAAATTTCATTGTAGTATCTTGTTCAATTCTTTTATTCCAATCTCTCTCAAATGAGTCAAGCTTCAACAAATTCTTCTTGTGCATGAGCTTTCATGGATAAACCGCCTAAAGAAACATGGCCTTTATTTGAGCACTTGGCAGAAAACTCAAGGCATTGAGCTTCTAGCATTGCCAATGATTGTGATTGTGCCATTGATGTGACTCCTCCAACTCAAAATGATTCAAGGCCACTAATGATGGAGATTCTTATTGACATGATGAATCAAATGGGGAGTTATCCTAGTCACTTGGTGAATTCTATTGAGTCCTTTGGTAAAGAAGTGAATGCCCTTCATTCTCATAACAATCGAGAAAGACAAGGTCAAAGGAATAGGCCAAGGTTTGAGGATGAAGTTATCTCTAAATTGAAAGGTTTTGTTGGAGTTCAAAAGAATGTGACAAGGATTGAGCAAAAACTGGAGCAACTCTCCTCAATACTTGCCCTCCAAGCAGAAGGGAAACCTCATTCCCAACCCATGATGAACTTTGATGAAGAAAGTAGACCAATGGGTGTTTCTCAAGGATCCTATAGTCCGCCCAATGCAAATTTAGCCTGTATATCAATTTCAAGGTCCTCCTAGATCTTATACGCCTTCACCACCTCCATCACCGCCACTGTCCTACCACTACACTTACCACCCTCAATATTCTTTTCTACTCCAATTCTAACACCAACTGCTACCTTCACCTCCTCCACAAGAATAACAAGATCCTCCTCTTCACCATGAGAAATTCAATGCCGTAATGGTTCTAAGGAGGGGAAGATCTCTTGAGCAACTCACAAGTCAAATGGGCAATATCATTTGACAAGTTGATGAAAAGACCAAAGAATCCAAGTGGTGATACTATGATTCATATAGCTAAAGATGATCCCGTGACACCTAATGTTGAGTTTTTAATACTGGGTGTTCCACCTTATACTCCTCTTGCAAGTTCTAAAATCCCTACTATTCCACCCGTAATTTTGGGAATTCCTCATGTCATGCCTCAAGAAAATCAATTTGATCCAATTAAAGCTAGTGTACATGAACCACCATTCCTAGATGCATTAAATGAGCCCCCATCATTAAAAAGGAGGCAAGAGAGCAATGTTGACATTCTAGAGATGTTTTGGCAAGTTAAGTTGAATATCCCTCTATTGGATGCTATCAAGAAAATTCCATCTTATGCCAAATTCCTAAAGGATATGTACATCTTCAAGAGGAAGTCAATGGGAAAAATGTTGAAGAAAGTCAAGTTGATAGAGAAATGATCTCTATTCTTCAACATGCAATTCCCATGAAGAACAAAAGGCCCATGAGCCCCACTCATACCTAGCTACATAGGGGGACATCACATTGACCAATTCCTTCTTGATTTGGAATCACATGAATTTGATGCCATTTAGTGTCTATGTGGAACTTGGTTTATGCAAGTTAAAACTATTCAATTGTACTCTCTAGTTGGTGAATCATTCAGTCAAAAGTTCCTAGAGGAAAGGTGAATGATGTCTTGGTCATGATAGACAAATACATGTACGTAGTGGCACAATGTTGGTCTCTTTCACTAAGATGAAGATAAAAACCAATATGTTCAAGACCCCACCCAACAAGAACAAGATGAAAATTTTGAACATGGTCACTTGAAGAATTCAGTTGATTAATTGAGAAATGGAGATCCAAATTGTACACCTCATTGTAACTTTCATGATCAATGAGATAAGGAATAGTTGTTGAATGCAAACGAGAGAGGCATCCATTTCAAGAGTGGACACACATGAATTTTAAATGGTTGATTAATTTATATAACTACAAGAAGCTCGACAAAAGTCATAAAACTTAGCACTAGTGGAAGACAATCCACCTAGGTTTAGAAACCTTTTCACCCAATATTCAATTTTTGACACTTTTTAGTTATTTATACAAATTTCCAAGAAAATACACACATAAAGACATACTTATTTTTCATAGTTGATGTTTAGTCTTTATATGTGCACATAATGAAAAGTGTTGGGATGAGACAAATACTCTTAAATGTGGAAAAGAGTTTATAAAAAAACATTTGGTTCAAGAATTTGATGACATGTGAAGATTTGAGTTGAAATGGCTTGCTACAATATCCACAACGACCATGTTACAATGGAACGATTGTGGTGGGATTTCTAGATTTATAGTTAAAATCAAAGAAGAGGCAACCACCACCACGAGCGTGTTCAACAGAATGGCCATGTGGAAAACTACTCACCACGATCGTCTAACACAGAAAGGTCATGGCACCAAAAGGATCACATGGCTATTGTGCCTAGAAATACCATGGCAACGGAGACCCCACCAATTTAAGTGAAAAAGGGGAAATGACCCAACACGACTTCTATTCATTTCTCATGATTCTAGAATGGTTGTCTGTGACCTACCACACGACCTATGCGACTGTGCATCGCTGCTCCAACCCATTGTAACCCCCCGTTCCTCCTTCTCAACCCCAAATCAACATCCAATCCTCCCCATCAAGTCATCTCCTACCTTCAACTACCATTTCTCATTAATTTCCACCACTAAATCTACCCTTATCTCTCCATTCTGACCCACCTATTTAGAACTCCAAAAACCTATCTTCCTCCAAGTTTCCCACCTGAAATCAGTTGCAAAAAGAAGGAAAACAACAACCAACTGAAGGAGGGAGTGATGCAAGCCCTATTTTAGAACTTCATCTTGTGTTCATTTGTACTTAAATCACATCTAGACATGTTCGAATGCATGTTATTTAACCTAATATGTGTATTACTATCAAATGAACTTATGGACGTTCTTTGCACTTCTTAGGTACTTGGACCATGCTTTGGATGGATGGGAGAGAGAGGATGATCTTAGGATGTATCTATTTGTAGAATAGTCTAAAGAAAGTACAAGAGCTACCAAACCTAGACCTAGTGGCCAAGAGCCAAACCAAGCAAATGTCAATGGAAATCCAAAGAACAGAGCAATGTGCCCTAGAAAACTCCAACACGACCATGGTATCGAGGATGAACCTTCTATACAAGGATCTAATGTCCTCTCTCTCCCTAAGGATCAACCCTTAACTTGCCACATTTCTATACTACAATACATACCTACCTGTGCTCTTGTGGGTGATTCTTTAAAGTATTATAAGTTTGTCCAATCATTAGGGTCTTTTATAAATTTGAAATTCCAAGTGTGTGCTTCCCGTGCGTGCACCAAACTTTTTTGGCATCATGTTGGTGAGAAAGGCACTCAACACAGATAGTTAGTTTAGCTTTGACTTTTGCTACTACCCTCATCGTTGCTATTCTTTATTCTTTGTATTATTTTTGTATATTAGTTTGCTAACTTGTCCTCTTTTGTTTGACTGTGCCTAGTGCAAGTGACAAGAAACCCATGGAAGACAAAATGGGAGACTGAAATGTAGAGAAACCTACACCTCACATGCCACTTCATGAATACTTCATACCTGGAAACTACAATTTGCCAATTGCAAGTAGAGTTGGTCAAATTCCAGGGGAGAAATTCTGTATCCCTCTCGATCTTATTGGGATCCTTCCCACCTTTTATGACTTGGAGAGTGAGAACCCCTATAAGAACTTGGATTCTTTTCTTGAAATGTGCTCTTCCTTCAAAACGTTGGTAGCTAATAATGACTTAATCGACCTTACCTTGTTTGTATTCTCCCTTAAAAACAAAAACCAAATATTTCTATGACTTGAGAACGAATGTTATGAGTTGGAGAGACAAGAAGAATACACTTTTGAAGAAATTCTACTCCATTGCAAGGTTGACACGAATTCATCGTGCTACAATGAGTTTTTGCCAAATGAGTAATGAGCGATTCTGTGATTCTCGGGAAAGATTCCAAAATATGTTGAGAGAGTGTCCACATCATGAAATATCTTTATGATATCTTGTTCAATCCTTATACTCTAATTTTTCTCAAATGGATCAAGATATAACAATTTTTTCTTATGGAGGGGTTTTCATGGCTAAACCACCCAAAGATTCATGGCCATTGTTTGATCACTTAGTGGAAAACTCAAGGAACTGATCTTCTAGCATGTATAATGATGGTGAACAATTTTTTGGTATGACAACTTCATCTCCTAATGATTCAAGCCCATAATCAATGAAGATTCTTGTTGAAATGATAAAACTCATGAAGAATCAAGTGGAAAGTGATCCTAGTCATTTGGTGAATTTTGTTGAGTCTTTTGGTAAAGAAGTGAAGGGAATCCATTCTCATGATAAATGAGAACTGATGAATGCATATCCATCCTAGTTTTAGTTACATTTTCAACTTAATTTTGCATCCATTTTCACCATTTCACTTCAAAACTAGTTTACATTTAGATTTTTATTAATTTTATTTTAATTTATAAGATTTTAATCTATTTCTCCTATTTCCATGGCAAACTTGAGCTTCACTACATGGTAGGAGTGTAGGAGGCAATGGTCCCACTAACTGACTAGTGGACCCAAGAAACTTTTGAGTAATTGTATCAATTTTTTTAATGATATGTTCATTCATCGGTTGTTGAAACCATCGAATCACATTGCCTCTGTGAAGCCATTGATTTTATTTATTCTTCCCTTCCCTCAGAAGGTGCACAATCAGCGTAGGCCATCGACCTGATGCCAATAGCCCACTTTGGGTGGGTTACCATCATTTTTCCAATCCATCAATTTTGTTCTTTCTGTCTTTCTTTTAGTTGACAACCGAAGGAAACCCTATGCGCCTACCAATGGTTGTCTTCTGATGGTTGTTCTATACTCACACCTTTCGATGGTCACCTAGTGTTTTTGCCTTATAATGGCTGAACTGCATCAACAAGCGAAGGAAATAATATACATGCCTTTCGATGGTTTTCCTGGCTCCACCTTTTGAAGGAACCGATGTGTTCTTCTTTCGAAGGAAGTCATGCACTCCCTTCCAATGGTCATTTTGCATCATCAACAAAAGGAATTTTCGTTCTGCCTTCTGATGATCCACCTGAATGTCACAAGACTCTCCATCCACTAAAGACATTACTGAATGACAACGGCCCATCTGCTTCCTCACAAAACCCACTGACTCTTCATATCCATGGAGGCTAAAACTAACTCCATGGATCCTAGGAGGATTGCAAACCCCACCCTATACCTATAAATAGAATACCAAGACCTATCAAGAAGGGATCCACAATTTTAAGATGCAAGGCTGCCACTGTCACTCCACACCTTTGACCTTCAATGCCTTCAACCTCCTTCCATCGGTTGTCAAATGTGAACCGAAGGTGCTCCCACTTCTGCCCTGCCAAGGACCCAAGGACCAGATAGTGACAAAAGTCTATTTTGAGGTACAATTGTCCATCTGTTGATGACTTCCACCATTTCTAGTCTATTGCTTTCTCCACACACCAATAGACACCAACACACAAGTGAAGAAGATCGACTACCCTAGTTTGCCCCTGACAAACATCCATGGGTGTTCTTGCTTGTGCATCGATGCCATC
The DNA here is from genome assembly GCA_963693085.1 of Alisma plantago-aquatica. NCBI lineage: Eukaryota > Viridiplantae > Streptophyta > Magnoliopsida > Alismatales > Alismataceae > Alisma > Alisma plantago-aquatica. Next base: position 785,955,001 of record OY856413.1, read on the forward strand.
ATTTTAGAGTTCAAAGAATTGCTTCTGCACACCACAACTATGACTCCTTCTTATGTGATCATGGTATTCTTCTTCTCTTCCATTGTTTTTTTTTTCTACCACTGCCATGAGTGATTAGTCCTCGTTGGGGTGGAGGGAGTAGCCTTGCTACCAGATTTCACTCTTGTATTTGCATCTACTTTTGTGTGAACCTTTGCATGTTTATACTCAATATTTTTATGCTTATATGCATGTGTGATCAACATGTTTATGTGTTTGTCATGCTTTTGGATGTAGATAACTTTGAACTCAATATCTAGAATATCGATTTGATTGTAGTTAAACCCTTAATGAAAATTTTGGATAGGTGTTTTTTGAGGAGATAGATTTCATGACCTTTAGGTAATGCGACAACAAGCTTAGAGTGATACTTGTTTATGTTTCTATCCTAACGTGAAAAGGGGGATTTCCAAACTCAACATATACATATTCATGCTTAATATGATGCAGTGAGAGACTAAATTATAGGTAGCGGTGGCGAAACCTGTTCCACCCTAGAGTTTCTATCCATTGATTTATCATCCCTTTGATTTAAGATGTACTACTTACAACCGTATTTTAATCAACCAAATCCAGTTCTTGTGCTAAATACTAGTTCTTGTCCATTATTTTGATTAGAATAGTTCCACAAAATGTTGTCCTTTGGGTTTGATTATGAACTATACTACAAAAAGATCTATCTACTTGAGGGTGGTGATGATTGTACTTGTTTAGGTAAACTGTAGGGATTTCAATCTTAGTGAATTTTCTGATGCAATAAAAGTCACGTCAATGATTGGCACCATTTCCAGGGATAATGATTTTTTTAATCTTTTTAACCAACTTGGATTAGTTAGGATTTTTCTTTTCAAATTGATACCATTACATATTTTCTTAAATTCAACTCCACGTCAGTCATCTTACCTGTGGCAATCTTTCTTCCTCAGGAACCACTTCTAGTGCATGTGACACTCTTCTAGCATCGGTTCAAGACTATGTTTCATTCCTAAGATTGGATGTACCTACCATAGGATCCTTCACACATACCAAACCAAGATGGACGAAGAGGAAATCAACTGTAGGGTTGAAGCAACACTTGCAACACAACAAGAAGGCTCTTGATAGAAGCCAGTGCAGAAGTGCAAGTAGAGCTACGAGTAGCAAAGGAAGCTGAACGATAAAGAGAACTATCAGAGCTCTCCATTCCTGAAGCTACTAATATATGCAACCCTATTGTCCAACCAACCATCGAAGCTCAAAACTTCAAAATCAAGATACAATGGATAACAATGATGCAAAATAATAGTCTTGTAGGACGAGTCAATGAGAACACACATGACTACTTGCAAAAATACATAGATCTCTATGGACTAAGTAAGCAAGTTGGCATGTTAAAGGAGGCTATGAATCTAAGATTATTTTATTACTCCCTCACTAACAAAGCTAGGGTGTGGTACAACTCCCTAGACGATCAAAGAATCATAACTTGGGAGGAAATTCAAAATAAGTTCCTTGAGAAGTTCTTTCCACCCTCACTCATTTATCAACTCAGTTCAAACATGATGCATCTAGACTCTCTTTGAGGCATGAGAACAATTCAGGGAGTTGTTGTGTAAATTCCCTCATTACGACATTCCCCCTTTACAACTTATTAAGCAGTTGTACATGAGAGTTTATGGTGACATCAAGCAATTCCTTGACCCCACTTCCAACATAGACTTCATGCACAAAAGCTTTAATGACACATGAGAAGTCATGAGCCAGCAAGCTGAGGACCAAGCCAATTGGGGCTCATCTCACAAAGAAGGCAGTCTCATTTTGGCAATGGAGGAAGATCAATCTGAGCTGAAGGCAATCACTGAATCCCTAAAGATGCTCACTCTCAAACAAGACAGCCTCGACTCAACCCTTTTAGAGAACGATCAGAGAGGCCAATCCTCTTTTCAACTTGTGCCAGCCCCCAAAAGTATGCCATGTTTGTTGTGCATAAGGCCACATGAGCTTAGAGTGTAACCATCTCTATTAGGCCACCTTGAAAATGCACCAACCTAAATTTGACAACAACATAGTCATTGAAGTCAATGTTGTCAACTCCATTCCAGTACAGTGTTACTACAACCTATAGGTCAAGAAACCATTCATCGTTCCATTATGAAAACCCAAATGGAGCAGAAAACTCTCACCGGATCCAACAAGGACCCATCCAGAATCAAGTTTGGGGTCCTCCTGGTTTTTGACAACTGTAGAACTATCTTCAAAACAACTACAATCCTAGAAAATATCACAATAATTACAATCCAAGACAACAACCCTATAATAAACAAGGCCAACTTCTATTAGGATAGGGACACCAACATACTACACCAACCTCCAATGATCAATGTTTCTTGGACACCATTGAGAAGATATTGGAAAGCTAATAGGCATTAAAAAAATCCATGGAGGCTCAACTCACGTAGATTGTTAAGGCCATTTATCCTCCAGAGGGCTTACTTGTAGGTCAACCTAAGGGCAACCCCTACCATAAAGAGGAGCAGTTAAAGGCAGTGACCACACATTCTGGGCGTGTGCTACCAGATGCTCTAGCCCTAGTCATCAAAAACTATAGACTGGTTCTTGAAGGCAATGAAGATGAAAAAATCACTCCAATGGATATACCAGTAACTATACTAGTGGAACTAGTTGTTGAACCTCCAACGACAAGCAACTTGTCCGAACTTAAGAAGGCACATAAAATTGTACGAACATCTCCTACTATGCTAGTGGTTCTTGTTTACAAACCCCAAGCCCTGTACCAGATCTTTCTAGCTCAGACACAACTAGACTTAATATTTATGCAGTTCAAGGAAGTTATGAAGAAGTTACATGTTGGTATTCCCTTCCTTGATGCTCTTGCAGAAATACCTTCATGGACCAAGTTCTTAAAGACTCTCCTCACTCACAAGTATGTAGCAGAGGAAGTTGAGATCGTTTAATTAGCCCAAACCGTGTCAAACACCATCCAAAGCAAGATGTCTAAAGGACACAAAGATTTACAATCTTTTGGCATCTCTTGCTTCATTGGGGACACGACATGCTGGAAAGGATTGGCTAAAATTAGGGAAGCATTTTCATCATGCCCTACAACCTATGTAGGATACTAGTCTTTACCCTTGACATCCTCCCTATTAACATTGTTATTCAACTAGATGACTCTTCTATGACCACCCTTATGGGTATCATGCATGGAATCCCTATGAGAGTAGATCCCAAATCTTATCGCCCTTATGAATTTATCATCATGGACATCACGAAGGATCTTAGATACCCTCTAGAAACTTCTAGATCCTTAATTTATGTTGAGGTTGGAATCTTGACATTGAGACTTGCGACAAATACTATTAATTTCAAAGTATTTGAGAGTCTCAAGGGGAAATCCTTCTAGGAACAATGCTATCGATTGACTGTGTTGACAAGCTGGTGCAGCTACAGAAGGAGGAACATACTTATAAAGACCCTCTGGAAACAACACTCATCAATGCCAATGCTCATAAGTTGAATGACGAATAGGTGAAAAAATTTCTCCTCCCTTAAACTCTACTAAGGAAGACCCTGAAGCCGAGTTTGAAGATCTAAAGTCTGCCTCCATCATTGAAGAAGACAAGGAGCCTACTGCACTAGAGATGAAGCCTCTACCTGAGGGGTTCAAATATGTCTTCTTAGACGAGAAGAAAGTCTACCTAGACATTGTCAATTCAGATCTCACAATTGAACAAGAGAACAAGTTGCTGACAGAACCAAGGAAGAGACAAAAGGCATTATGTTACAAAATGACTGACTTGACTCGAGTGAGACAAGCTATCTACATGAATAGAATTAACATGATCGACAACTACAACCCTCCATCCAGCCTCAATGCAAGATAAATCTGATTCTAAAGGAGGTTGTGCAAAAGGAGGTGATCAAGCTATTGACTTCTGGGATCATGTATCCCATCTCTGATTCACGATGGGTGAGTCACGTGCAAGTTGATCCAAACAAGGGAGGGACTACAATTTTTCTAAATGGGAAGAATGATATTATTCCCACCTACACTAGTATTGGTGGTGTATTTGCATATCCTATCGCAATATCAACAATGCAACCAAGAAGAACCACTTCCCCTTCCCTTCCTTGATCAAGTCCTGGAGCGACTTGGACACCATGAGTTCTTCTGCTACCTGGATGGGTACTGTGTGTATTATTAGATTAACATTCATCCACATGATCAAGAGAAGACTGTGTTCACATGTCCCTTTGGCATGCATGCATTCCATTGGATTCCATTCAGACTATGCAATGCACCTGTCACTTTCCAGCATTGCATGTCCACCATCTTCTTCGTCCTCACTAAAACCATTATTCAAATCTTCATGGATGATTTCTCAGTCTATGGAGATTCTTTTGAATCATGCTTGCACCACTTTTCTCTTGTCTTGGAACGTTGCAAAGAAGCACATTTGGCACTGAATTGAAAAAAAATGTCACTTCACATTGAAGGAGGGAATTGTCCTAGGACACCTTGCTAGCTCTAGTGGTATATTAGTCGAAAAAGAGAAGGTAGAAGTGATCACCAAGATGTCTCCTCCAACCACCATCAAAGAAATTTATACATTTCTCTGACATGCCGGATTCTTAGAGGAGGTTCATTTGCGACTTAAGCAAAATCACCAAGCCTTTGATGAACCTTCTCCAGAAGGATGCAAAATTGATCTTCAATTTGGAATGCATGAAGTGATTCAACTCTCTAAAGGAAGATCTTGTCTCTACTCCCATCCTTTGGGCCCCAGACTAGTCTCTTCCCTTCAAAATTATGTGTGATAAAAGTGACTATTACCGTAGGGGTAGTTCTGGGGCATCGTGTTGATAGGAAATAACACATTATTTACTATGTAAGCAAGATGCTTGACGATATGTAGAAAGACTATGCAACCAATGAGAAGAAGATCCTTACTATTGTCTATGCTTTTGACAAGTTTCTCTCCTACGTAATTGGCTTACAAGTGGTTATCTACACTGATCACGTTGCTATCAAATTCTAATCTCAAAGGACACCAAGCCTAGGCTAATCAAATGAAATTTTCTACTATAAAAGTTTGATTTAAAGATCATAGACCAGAAGAGGATTGAAAACATTCTTGCCAATCATCTTAGTAGGATGCATATCTAGGATAGTGACACAATCCCTATAAATGACTCCTTACCTGATGAGCACTTGCTAAAATATCTACATTCACATCGTGGTATGCAAATTTTGTCAACTATCTCGTTGTAGGAATCATCCATCTAGACTGCATAAGAAATGATTAGAAATGGTTCATGTCTGACATTATCCTACTATTGGGATGAGCCTTACCTTTTTTGATTATGCTAAGACGACCTTTATCATCAGTGTATCCTCAAATAAGCTCCTCTTATCCTGGAGCAATGTCACTCTGGTCCAACTGGGGGCCACATGAGCTTCAAAAAGACTGCTTTCAAGGTCCTTCAATGCGGGTTCTTCTGGCCCTCTATTTTTAGTGAAGACCAACTATATGTTAAGTCTTGCAATCAATGTCAGTGATCATGTAATGTCTCTAAGAGGTATGAGTTGCTCCTTAATATTTGGCAAGAAGTGGAGATCTTTGACATTCTCAGGTGTAGACTACATGGGCCCATTCCCCTCCTCTAATGGATTCTCTAACATCTTGGTAGCCGTTGATTGTGTTTCTCAATGGGTTTAAGCCATCCCCACAAAGTCTAGTGACTCTAAGACAGTGATCAAAATGTTCAAAGATATTATCTTCCCATGCTTTGGAGTCCCCCACACTATCAATTCTGATCGGGGATCTCATTTCCTTGAGTGTTTCTTTGAAGCCTTCCTCTGCAAGTATGGTGTCTCACATCATGTGGCTACACCATACCACTCTCAAATGAGTAGTTAAGTGGAGGTTTCTAATCATCAAATAAAAGTTATACTAGAGAAGATGGTTAGCAGGACAAGGCAAGGTTGGACCAACAAGATAAATGACACACTCTGGGCATACATGACTGCATACAAGACTCCCCCATACACTAAACCTTTCCACCTCATCTATGGGAAGTCTTGTCATATACTAATGGAGTTTGAACACAAAGATGAATGGGAATCAAGCAGCTTAATTTCGACCTCCATGAAGTAAAAGAGAACCGTTTACTTGAAGTACAAGAGCTCAAAGAGTTACGACTAACTACGTATGAAAATGCACACATCTACAAGGAGCTTACAAAGATGGGGCATGATGGACACTTGAAGAGGACATATCTGCAAGTTGGGGGCCAAGTATTATTGCATAACTCTCATCTTTGCCTGATGGTTTGGTCTGTTCATCATCAAACATATCTTTCGTCATAGAATAATTATTATTTGGAGCAAGAAGACTAGAGAATTTACAATCAATGGACCATGACTAAAATGTTACTTCACTAATGTTGATAAGCAGGCCAAGAAACCGCTCACTCTTCTCCCTCTAACATATCATGACTGATTTTCAAGCGTCAAGCCGACAATGTTGCACAAAGACACTTCTCAAGGGGCAACCTGAGTGCTACTTCCATTTCTATTTTCTTTTACATTTTAGTTCATATCACATTTAGTTTATGCACCTCATGACATGATCATATGTCTAACAATTTTTTATTGTAGGTGAATGACTTTTGTTGAACGGAGAGCAACCACGCCCGTGGACTAATTAATAAAGTTCTTCCCCTCCATATTGAATTTAGTCTTTACTCAGAGACAAATAAATATTTAAGTTCAAGGTGGAGGATGGGTGGTACATATTCTACTTTCTACCCACACCTAAGTGTTTGCAATCATGATCTTATCATTGCAATACTGCATTGCATCTAGTTCAATTCATGGTAGTCAGATGACTGAATGTAATCAAATCACATGTCCTCTAGGGCAGATTGGAGTGAGAGACTCAATACCAGTATTTTTTAGGGCTAAGGGTGAGAGTTGAGAGAAATAGAGAGGTGAATCAAGAAAGAAGGATAATTGTGCTACTTTTCCTACCATGCCCGACATTAAAGACAACCTTAGAAACTTTGATCTTAAATCTGAGGCTAAGAGAGCACACGATTGACAAAGACGGGTTGTGACTTGGTCTCTAAAGTTGCAAGTATAATCAATGTAACCTATTTGATTAAAGACTTACCAAATTTTGTTTTCTCATTGCATAAAAGTAAAAAATATGCAATTTTCCACAGGACACAAGGAGTATCCCTTTTCTCTAGAATTAGGAGGTAACACATTAATACCCTATCCTACTTAGAATAAAAATAGGGGATTTATTTATTGATCCACATATCCAAAACTTTCTCTTACAATCATACATCAATAAAAAGTTCATGGTATTAAAATTTGTTCAATTTTATTAATGGGCTTTGTTAGTCTAATACTTGACAAAAGGATTTGTTTTCTACCAAATCTTGAAACAAAAAGGCATTGATGAAGTGATCTACATGGAATTTTTTTATAAACAACCACATAAGCTATTTAAGTAGAGAAAGTTGTATTTCATAAAATTAGTTTTTTTAAATTAATAATATGACATGAGAATAAAAAGTACAAGGAGGGTCCATGGAGATGCAAAATTTGTGTAAGGAGGCATGTAGACAAGTGCCAAATCAACAAGACAATTTTCTATAGGTGCAAGCATAAGGGGAACTTCCAATCCAATTAGCCCCTCCAACCTCCATAGAGGTCTGGCCTTATCAAAACTCAACCATTGGCTACAACCCACACTGTAGAAACCCATCATGTTGGCAGTCATTGACATAACAAAGTTTTCACCATCAAGATGAAGAGGCACATGGTAATTCCAGCATAATTATAGAAGGTACCAACCTTTTAAAGTATACAAAATTCATTTTCTATACCTGTTGATAAGATAATTTTTCACTTTATTGTCATGTATAAAATGTAGGTATGCTTCATATAATGGGTCACTCGGTCAAAGCCTCATCTGACTATGGTTCCATGAAATGTTTGATTTCTAAACATTTCACAACTACATTCAATTTGTATTTCAAGGACTTAGGTTATATCTTAGACATCAACACCTCTAGTGGACAAATCTTCTTATATTTGCTAAAAACACCACTCATACATGTTAAATATTGTAGCTTTGACTCCCTACCTACTTCATTCTCCTATATATGAATGACTTTGATGTCATAACGGGAATGTATTGTCTCTATAAGTAGATAAGGGTAGAGAGGTCCAGATACCCACCTTTCACCATCTACGGTAGGAAAGACGACACCACCACTTATTATGTTTTGACCTTTAAAGAAAAAAGGATGAGAGCTAAGGGTTGTCTAGCATTTCAAGCTATAGTAACTAAGATAGATTTGAAGGTGAGCCTCCTTGAGGAAATAGAGGTAGTCAGGGACAATGTTGACATGTTCTCGAAAGATTTTGCAACATACCTTTAGAAAGAGAGGTTGCATTCTTCATTGGGATAGTTCTCGGGATGAACCAATTTTCTAGGGCCCCTTATAGGATGACCCCCAATGAGTTACTTAAGCTAAAAAACTCAAGAACTATTAGACAAAGGCTTCATTTGTCCTAAAACCTCCCCTTGGGAAGCCCCCGTCCTCTTTATGAAAAAGAAAGACGATTAACTTTGCATGTTCAATAATTATTAAATGTTGAACCAAGGCACTATAAAGAAAACATATCTTCCACCTAGGAACAAAAACCTCTTTGACAATTTAAAACTGACCGGGTCTTCTCAAAGATCGATCTATGATGTAGGTATCAAGAGTTGTGAGTTAGAGAAGGAGATATCCCAAAAACTATTTTCTAAAATCAATATGGCCATTTTGAATTCCTGGTAAAGCTTTTTGGTTTATCCAATGCACCAAGCATATTCATGAATCTTATGAATGCCATGTTCTAACTCTTATGGGTACCTTCACCATAGTCTTCATTGATGACATCCTACTCTTCTCAAACATCAAATTGACAACATCCTAATCACTTATCAGGGTCCTTGACATAATGAGAGAGCAAATGTTCTATGGGAAATTCTCAAAATGTGACTTTTGGATCGACTGAGTCATGTTCCTCAGACACATCATATTTTTAGGATTTATTTCCAGCGAAGGTAGCGATAGTATATGATTTTCAAGAGCCCAAGTTATTGATAAAGATCTAACATTTCTTGGGATAGTCGGTTACCATCAGAGATTCATCCCAAAATTCTCAAATATTTCTCTTCCTCTCATAAAGCACACCTAGAAGAATGAAAACTTTGTGTGGTACAATGTCTCTGAAGCTAAATTATAGGAACTTAAGGAGAATATAACATCTTCTCCACCGTATTCTTGCATGACAACATATTTTTTATTTCACGAACGCATCAAAGATGGACCTAAGATGCATCCTAAAACAAGATGATCATGTTTTTGCTTTTTACTCAACACAACTCAATCCCAATGAGTTGAATTATTCAATTCCATTACCTAGAGCTCGCAACAATCATCTATGCTATGAAAATATGGTGATCTCTAGGGGACCATTTTTTATATCCGCACCAAGTAAGAGCCTAAAGTACCTTTTCATCTAGAAGGACCTTAACTTGGATCATAAGTTGTGGATGGACTACCCGAAGGACCACACCTTTCTCAATAACATACTACCCTAATAAGGATAATGTGGTGGCCGACACCCTCAGTCATAAATGGCTTAGTTGTGCTTCTAGTTTAGCCACCCAATGGAGGAGACTTGAAAAGTTTTCTAAATGGACTAGAAGAACCCTACCTAATAGGTTTTTCTTAACTAGAAATGAGATCATCACCAACATGCTTTTTGAATTAATGAAATTTGGTTGGCTAGACCCAACCTTAAGAAGATGAACCCTTCTTGATAAGCCTCAAACCCACCTCTCTATGGGTGTCAATGGACAGATTCAATACAAACAACCTATTTGGGTGCCCTAAGATTGACCACTAGACTCACATCTTGAAAGAATTACATGAGTCTAAGTATGTTGTACATCCCATCACCACCAGAATGTTTAAAGACATGGAATGGTTCGTTCTTGTTACAGATTATGAAGAAAAACATGTGCTCATTTGTGACTGGTTGTCTCACATGGCATATGGTAAAAGAAGAGCACCAATGACCCTGTGGTTTACTACAATCCATCAATATTTCCAAATGGAAGTGGGGTCATACCATTATGGATTTTGGGTGGGTATTCCCATGACCAAGAAGGGATGCGATGTCGTATGGTTCGTAGTGGACTGTTTGATGAAATCAACACATTTATTAGAATGCAAAACCACAACCAAAGTTTTTGACTCATCTGATCTCTACCTCTAGAAGATTGTGTGACTTCATGGTGTTACAAGCTCCATCATCTCCAACCATGATCCCAAGTCCACCTCCAAATTGTTGTAGCAAGTCCATGGCACAAGATTGAAGTTTAATACCATCTATCACTCTCAAATTGAAGGATAAATATAGTGCATGATCCAAACTCTAAAAGAATTTCTAAGGGCTTGTGTCCTAGACTAGATAGGATCCTAGGGAAATATCTACCTTTAGATGAGTTTGCCTCTATAATAATAGCTACGAAGCCATTATCAGGATGTCCCTTATGAATTTCTTTATTGGAGGCCATGGCGATCATCACTTCACTGGGATGACATAGGAAAAAGGACCTATTCAAGTATGACAAAATGCAACTAGACACAAAAAATCTCACCTTCATCAAGCAGAGACTGGAGGAAACCCAAGACCAGAAAGTCCTAAGTGGATGATAAGTGAATGGATTTACACTTCTCTGTTAGAGATTATGTGTTTATGAAGATATAAATATCTAATGCCATAGATAAAATCATGGAAATATGAGTCCCTAATAATTTGGTCCATCTGATATTTTGGAGCAGATTGACGAGGCTGCTTATCGTCTTGCCCTACCGCCTCAGTACAATATGATGCATGATAAGTTCCATGTGTCCAGTCTAAAGTGCTATGTGAAGGATCATCTCCATGTGTTGATCATTGAACCCTTAGATATTCACGATAGGTTGACCTACCAAATGCACATGTAAAGATCTTGGATTTAAAGGTGAAACGACTAAAAAAAGAGATTTGAGATGGTTAAAGATCAATGGAAACAACACGGAGAGGATGAATCCTCATGGGAGCTAAAGATGGACACAGGGAAAGATCACCCATATCTTTTCTCTAGAGGCATGAATTTGAGGACAAAATTCATACAAGGAGAGAATGATGTAGCATCATGCAATTTCTAGACTTTGATAAGCCCTTGTATTGAAATCTATTCATTTAGTTGAAAATATTGTCTTCAAATAGATTGATTTGTAATACATTGATTTGCAATTGATAGCTTGATGTGAAAACATGTCAAATCATTATTTTGTGCCTTTGATAAATGCTAAGGATATTTTTTTATTGATAAATAACTTTATTTGAAACCACAATGAGATTTCAAGAGTCTAAGTTAATTAGTTACTTTGACAATTAAACATATCTCTTTCTTTATTTGAAAGTCAAGTTTTGTATACTAAACATAGTTAATTTGGTGTGACATTTTGTCTAAGTCCAGTTGATCACAAAATAAAGGATATCCTAGAACTTGTGATAAAACTAAGATATGACATCAATTGGGTAATTATTTCTTTGAAGAGGGGTTTTATCTAATAGAAAACAAAAAAATAATAGCGACATAGTCCACTTGAACCTAGACAACAGATCTGGGAAGAATTATGAACTGGGAGGCATCCTCTCTCTTGTTTTTTTGGTATCTCATAGATCTAGGAAATTCATCTACCTACTAGAACCTTATTCTCCTCTCTAGACCACCTCTTCAAACAATGCCTATAGATTCTTTGGAAAATTGTGAATTCAAACCACCCCTTTGTTGCTATAATATTTGATGATTGTGATAATTCCTAAATCATTATATGATCTACATAATTAGGGTTGTCCATTTAATGCCTCTACTCCCTACCTCGGGTCTATATAAAGACTCCTATAGTTCCATATTGACCCCAAAGCATGACACACTCCCTAATTGCCCATGAGAAGCCCTATAACCCCCAATCAACCTCTTCCATATTCTCTAGTGACCTCAACATCGCCCCCGTGAACTCAATGCACTTCAAGTCAATTGTATTGGTCTCGAGCACCATTAATGGTCCCTAAAGAGTTCACCATCACTTTCAATCCTTCAAATAAGGTACAATAACTTGAATTCATTTATATTTCTCATATTTTAACACTGCAGACCTAACCTAGATCCACCCCACCTCCAACCACATTGGCATGAGACAAAAGGCTCAATGGCTTTTAAGAGTCCTACTGGACTCAACTCGGCCCTTGGTGTTGCGGGTACTGAGGCCCACAACCTAGGGTCAACTTTGGGGTTGACTCCCTAGCTAGCTACTTTTTGCACGAACTATGGGGGGAAAATTACCAGGGGAAAATTATTTCCTTGTCTATATCTGCATGAGCCGACCTTGTCATACATTAGGGAAAAGGGGTTATTACCCACAGTTTAAAATCCAACTGAGCCACACCCCACTTGGATGACACGAAGGGCTGTGAATGGTTGATGATCAATGAATGCTATAAATATAGTAAATCAATCCTAGCTCTCTCTCTATATATGTATCATATTTCTCAGGAAAATATTTGGAATCCAAAAATAATGGCTTTAAGACCTAATCCAATATCATATTCAAAAGGTGTACTTCGATGCATAAATATATGACGATGATTGTATGCAAACTCTAATTTTGTACATAATGATATTTATCTTGCTGAATAATTTTTTAGTGTGATATAATATGATTCCACTTAATGATAATGAGATGATATGATAAATGTAAAGAGTAGGGTTACATATGATGTCTAATTAGTGTTTCCTGTCTTATGGGACAATAAAGTGAAACATTTAGGGTTTTTAGGTGTAACCCTAATTCAACCTCCGAACTAGAGCCCTAGGACTAAGAATAGACCTTATACATGTCACATGAATACAATGGTGATGCCTTAGTGGTATGTAATAATTTCATATTTCTTGGTTAGACTAAGTATTGCTAGGATCTCAACTTGATTTCTTGGATTGTTATTTTTAGACGTGCCTCTAATTGAAATTGTACATGCTTATTTTATGAATAATTATTTAATATCAATTTATGATGATTTCTAGATGTTTTCCTAATAATTATTCTTATATCTAAACTATATGATTGTTTTAATTTCATTTCAACTATATTGTCCAATGTGTATCACTTATGAATATATTAATTTTCTAAACAAATCATGTAATCTCTTAAAGTTAGTTTAAGGAAATAAATACTCCCCAAAACTAAGGGAAAGTCATTCTAGAAATGACTGAAAATCTAATGATGTTTTTCTGACCTATTCCAATGATGAATATTCACCTTGATATCTAATGCTGGATAAAAACCCTGGAGTCCATGGATGGAACAACGAAATTGGTACACACCAAAATATGGAACAAACATAAATTGGACTAAAATGCAAATTTCAATTATTATTACTTGTTTGTTGATATGTTTCGTATATTTTTATCCATATATTCACACCTTTTTGTATGCACACACATACTTAGTATAGAAATATGATGACCATGTTTTTGTTTGTCATGTTTTAGGCTAGATTTATTATTTCCTTTAAAACATTGTGCAACTCATTTGAGGAGCATTATCTTCCATTCTATTATCAAAGAAAGTTTTATGATAACCCTACATATAGTACTAACAGGTAAAAAACCTTCTCCTGATGATGGCGTCTGGTGATGGCGAAGGCCGACGACGCAATGCCAGATCTACTGAGGAGGAGGGTTCAATTGAAGCCCACTCGTTGGTCTTGATCTCCATTGCTGAGCCATGTGCTGTTTCTAACGGTTATCATCCTTCTAATGTTGTCAAGTCATGGGGCAGAACTGATGAAACCAAAAACGTATGACACATCACTGGAGAAAGTAGGCATTGAGACCCAAGGTCAGAAGCTAATCTATCTAGGGGAGGAGGCGGAAAGGAATGTTGAGAGGTGGAACAAATGCTTAGCAGGGTACATTGTGGCATTGAAGCCGCACTTGCCTACACTGGAGAGATATCTATCACAAATTTGGGTTCTGAAAGGCAAGATTATAGTCATGAACCACGGTCAAGGATTCTTCTTAATCAAATTTTCAGATGACTTAGATCTAGAAAACGTTCTTGATGGCGGTCTATACCTTGTGAGAAGCAAGCCTTTGGTGTTAATGAAGTGGAAGCCATGGGCAGTGCTGAGAAGATTTCATATGTCAGATATGCCTGTGTGGGCTCGTATTCACAACCTGTCACTCGAACTGTGGGATATGAAGATGTTCTCTAGGATTGGCTCCTTTCTAGGAAATGCCCTTCATGCTGACAAGACTACTTTTGAACTAAGGAATCTGTAGTATGTGAGATTACAGATCTTAATGCCTGCCAATTCTGAGTTCCCAATAGAGCTTGAAGTAGCAAGTGATAAGGGAGTAACTCACACGATCTCCTTTGAGTATGCGTGGAAACTAAAGGTATGCTCTATGTGCAAGTTGTATGGCCATAAAGATTGCAAACTTAAACTACCTGTGACAAAGAAAGTCTGGGTTTAGAAAACTATATCTTCGAGTGCTGTCGTGGTTGCTGATGAAAGGCCCGACAAGCAGGTCGTATCAGTTGTTTCACCTAAAGAGATTACTAAGCAAAGTTCTCCTATTATAAATGACTCTGTTAACACTGATGCTGAAGGTGAATTTCATATACTTGCTGATTCCTTTGAGGACAATGTTTCTTCTAATTCCGATATATCTAAAGTGGATGGCACTGGTCAAGAGATTATAGTTGATTTGTTAACTCCTCCAACAAACAAGGGTCCTTCTACTGAGGATGATGGTTTTGAATTTTAGAAGGGAAATAAGAAGAAAAAAGGAAAGGGGAAGGAAGGAAAGGTCTGATTAGCAGCAAGGATACAAGCCATGTTGCCCAAACTTTACTTTCCAACAAGTCTGACAATCTAACTATTAATGGTGATGAGAGGAGCGAGTCACACACCAGTGAAGTACTAGTTTCAAAAGGTTTAGATGGATAGTTCCATCAATCTACTTTCATGGAATGTTAGAGGCCTCAACCTCAAGGTCTCTACAGTCCATAATAAAATAAGAGACATGAAATCTCATTTGGTCATGCTAAATGAGACTAAAGTGCGAGCTAGGAAAATAAATAAGCTCATCAAGAAACATTTTCCTAGTTACAATTGGATCTCCAACCATGATTCCCATGTCCTGGGTAGAGTGGTCGTTCTCTAGAAGGACAATGACTGTAATGTGAGAAAGATTCAAGAAACTGATCAGTCTGTACATTTGGAACTTTCTTATTCTAATAGGTGTTTTTATGTCACTTTTGTGTATGGTCACAATCCTAATATGGATAGGGTTCATCTTTGGAATGAAATTGAAAGCATAAATGCCACTATGGATTGCCCCTGGGTGATTTTAATTCTATTAGGAAAGTGGACGAAAGGATGGGGAAGGATCCACCTTCTAACAAATCCATGGAAGATTTTAACAATTGCATGTTGTCTTCAGGTTTGTTTGAGTTACGTCTTAATGGTATATTATTCTCTTGGGACAACCATCAAAGTGGAGATGGATTCGTCACCTCTTATATCGATAGGATCCTCTATAATGATAGATTCATGATTGAATTTTCTAAGTTTAAAGGTATTCTATACTTCAATATCATACGTGACCACAAGATCTTGACACTAGATATTAGTGAAAGGTCTAAGGTCATTATACTATTCAAGTTTATCAACACTTGGACTGAGAAAACTGATTTCTTAAATGTCATCAAAGCCAATTTTTAGTGATGTGTCTGGTTTCCCTATCTTCAAGTTATATTCTAAATTTAGAAAGCTACGTTTGGGCCTTTCTGTCTGGAACAAAGAGACAGTTGAGAATTTTTCTGAAGTGGTGAAAAGAATGGACTTTCTTGCTGTTGAGGCTCAAGTAAATCTTGATCAAGACCCTTCTAATGTCCTGCTCCAAAATGATGCTATTGAAAAAAAGGAAAGAAGCTTCTATTGCTAGATCTCATGAGGAATCCTTGCTTAGACAAAAGTCAAGAATCAATTGGCTTAGAGAAGGTGATACCAACTCTAAATTGTTCTATTCTTCTGTGAAGGTGAGATGAAAATTTAATCATATAAAAGCTCGAATGATTGATGGGGTTTTTTCCACGGATGCTGACACTATTAAAGATTACATTCAAAATTATGATCTCAGTCTTTTCAACAATGGCTTCATTGCTGATTTGAGCATTTTAAATAAGTTTGATTTTCCTAGGCTTAATGATGTCGATAAAATGAGTCTTGATAGGTGGTTCTCAACCAAGGAGATCATTGATGTCATTAGGAACCTAAATCCATACAAATGTCCTGGTCCTGATGGTCTGAATGGCAAGTTTTACAAAGAAACCTAGAGTATTATCTGCACTTATGTGGTAGAAGCTATTCATGGGTTCTGTAACTCTGGTCGTCTTCTAAAAGTGGCCAATCAAACATTCGTCACTCTCATTCCAAAGTGAAAGATTCTAGTGAACTTAAGAACCTAAGGCCTATTGCTCTCTGTAATGTATTTTTTAAGGTTATCTCCAAACTCCTAACCAATAGGCAGCGGAATGTTCTGCCTTCTCTCATCAGCAGAAATCAGTGTGCTTTTTTTTCTGACATGAGTAGTAAAGATGATGTCCTCCTTTCTAACGAGTTGATTCATGACTTTAATAGGAAAGGTGGTACATCTAAAGTTTGTCTAAAAATTGATATTTCTAAAGCCTGTGATTTTTTCTCCTGGGAGTCTATCTTCACTATTCTTCATATTATGAACTTTCCAGACTGTTGGATCATTTGGTAGAAAGAAATCTTCGATACTATGACTTATGAGATTTTGATAAATGGTGTTGCTGCTAAATCCTTTAAACCCAGTAATGGAGTTCGCCAGGGTGATCCATTGGCCCCATACATTTTTGTCATTTTTATGCAGGTGGTCACTCTCCTTCTTGATAATGAAGTTGAGAATGGTAATCTCACACCTCTGAAAGATTCTTCCTCCTGCACTATTTATCACTTAATATTTGTTGATGACCTACTAGTTTTCTCTGAAGCAAATGTTCAAAGTGCTACTGCTATCAAAAGAGTTATTGACAATCTTTACAAAGCTACTGGTCTCAAGATCAATCTTGAGAAAAGTGCTATTTTCTTTAGCTCTGGAGCTGATAGGAGTTTGATTGGGGAAATCCTTGGGATCTCTAAAGGAAGTTTACCTATGAGGTATCTAGGTGTCCCTTTGTTCATAGGCAAACTATAAAAAATTCATTGCTTTCCTCTCTTGGACAAAATTAAAAGAAGGTTAGAGGGTTGGAAAGCTAGTCAATTGTCTATGGCAAGTAGAGTCGAGTGGGCGCATTATACTTTATCGACCATTTACCTCTATTATACTTCTACTTTTCCTCTACCCTCTTCTGTCTGTGAGGATATTGACAAGCTTTGCAGAGACTTCATATGGGGTAAATCTAAAACTAAAAACGTTGTCCATCTTGTTAAATGGAGCAATGTCATTATGCATAAAAATGAAGGTGGTATGGGGATAAGGAATATCAGAGATGTCATCAAAGCCTATATTATTCTTAATGGGTGGAACCTAGCAAATAAAAAGGATAGCATTTGGATAAAGTGGGTCCATGAGAAATACTTAACTAGTTCTTCATTTTGGTCACTATATATCAATGATTCTTTCTTGTGGCTCTTCAAGAAATTGTTGATGTCAAGGGCTGATCTAAGGAAGTATATTGAAGATAAAATTGGCAATGCATCTTCTCTTTCTGTTTGGAATGATCCTTGGCTCCTTAGTGCTAATTTTTTGGCTAACATCCTGGGCCCTCAGAGCTTTATTCAACTTGGGATCGATAGTGATGCTAAGGTCAGCTATTTTATTCAGAATCAGTCTTGGTTTTGAAAAAATGATGCTGCATTCTAATATGAATAGTAGTTTGGAGGATTTTCCTACCCCTAAAGGAGGAGAAGATGACTTTATTTTTGATGGCAAGTCAGAAATCAATTTTAGATGTATTCTGGACAATATCAGAACAAAATTTAATACCATTCCATTTTTCCAATGGCTCTGGGATTTAAGAGGCCCTAAGAGATTCTTGCTATTAGGTTGGAAGGTCGGGCATGGTAAAGTGTTGACCTCTTGTTATGTAAAACACCTTGGGATCAGTTTGGCGTCAAGATGCCCTCTTTGTAAAAGTGAGGAGGAGGATTCTGCCCATCTGTTCTTTGACTGCAGATTTGCTAAAATAGTGTGGAGCTATTTCAGTTCGTATTATGACTCTCTTGTGCTTGGTTCAGTTACTGATATGTGCAACTTTCACAACAAAGAGAGTAGGCTAGCTAGTATATCAGTCCTTTACTGGTTGTGGAGAGAGAGGAATGACAAGATCCATAGGAATTTTGAGAAAAATGAGCATAAATTGTGGATGTTCATCCTGAGTGATGTCAAAGCCTATTTCAAAAGATGATTCAACTCTGGGTTTTTTGGGGAATTTGGTTAGTTCTGGGCTTTTTCATGTATAGTCATATACTTCTTCCTTTTGACAAAATTCATATGGAGTTTGTTCCATAATGAGTGTTTACACACTTGTACATTTGAAAAATATAAAAAAAGCAATAGATGAGTTGGGTTCACCAAAAAAGAAGAAGAAAGTTTTATATTTGAAATTATTGAATGTTATTGGTAATTCAATAAATCTAGATCCTAGAAAAATAGAGTAATGATCCTAGACTTTCATGGGAAGAATAGGTAGAAGGGGTCGTTATGAAAAATTTAGGGTTTCCCTCCTAATTTTATAAAAGAAATGTAGTATTCCAATTTCTTTTGGTATATAACGTCTATATATGATATTATCTCTACTTAAGATCAGATAAAAATAAAATAATCCCTATATTGTATATTTTAGTATCAATAGGACAACAAAATGTAAGGTTATGAATGAGCTGCATTCTGTTATGTGTTAGTAGGAGTTTATCAAGAAAGATTTACTATTCGACCATGTAATCAACACAAGCACGTTTGGATGTGATATTTATCTCTCTACTACTATTATATGATTTGAGATGTGAATATATATTATAATTTGAAATGTCAAAGAAAATAGGAGAAGGTTGTTTTACTATGAAGATGAGAGATAGAGTATGCAAGGTGCTATATTCATGACTACTTATACATGTATTACCCTATATAGGATGCATCCTTGAGAACCTCCTAGATGAATTTCCCACTGATAATGAATTGTATATATGATGTATGAGTAAGATGCAATCTGAAATGATACATTATTATTTTGAAAGTATTCCAATATTGATGTTGTGAACATTGTTACTTTCACATATATTTATTATTGATATTTATTAACTGAAAAACCCATAATCTAGTTGATATGATCAAAATAATTCTTTTAGAATGAAACATGATTATAAAAGTTGGGTAATTTGGATTAATAAAAAGAAAAATCCTAAACTAAAGTTAGTGCCTCGAGCACCTTGCATCTTCCAAAGTGGTCCCTATTTGTGGAAGTATAATGGGTTCTTGAGTAGCTTTCTACTCCACCATCAAAAGGTTATTGGAATCATATACATGAGTATGAGAATTAGTTGTGAGGATACGTTTAGTAGTTTTTCAAGCCTAAATTAGGTGCGAATGACACATGACTTCGCTAAATATTTTTTGAACATGAGACCTCATGTTGTGAGGGGAGGCTTGTATCTCATTTCATCTATTAGTCTAGCATTTTTTCTTTGATAAGTTTGATATTAAACATCATACATATGTGCTTCTCAGTGAGACTTTGAGGAGACTAATATCCATCACTTATTATTAGTATATTTTTTGGTCTCAATACTGAGTGCAGAAGTTACGAGACAATGAGCTTTGTAGTTGGTAAGTTGTTCCACTCCTACCTAGAAAATGTTCTAGCCTCATAAGTAGTCTTTGAGTCAACCTAGAGACCCTATAACCTTATGTGAGCTAGTTGGACTCATCTATTTGGTGATAGTATGTTTGGGGTATAGACCAAGTTAATTAGTACAGCAAATATAATTCAACTGAGAAACAAATATTATAGTTTGGTAAATAATACCTACATGTGGTGTTGTATCCAATTTGTTGTTTACACAATTCTAGTACATACATGTATGCATTTATTAATATCTTGTTCTAAAAACATATTGTTGTCTTATTTATTAGTAAATCATAATTGCAGTGAAGATTGCATTACTCATATTATTTAATATTTTCTTACATGTGCATTGTTTAATAGAAGTAACATACAAATTTAATTGATTTGGATGTAATGAAAATATAAGTATAATAATAGGCCTCTTCTTACCATTAATATTAAGTAAGAAATAACATATTATAAGTATTTGAATATAGAGTTTAGAACATTATTTTGTTAGTAATAAGCTTGTCATTTATAATATATAGATATTTCAATTTTGAGTTAACGGTTTGAATAGTAAAGGAAAATATTCTTAATAATTTATATTGAATATTTTGACCACTTGATTTATGTTATCTATCTAGAGCTTGATTCTACCCACTCACTAGGTTTTTGTGTCTCATATCGGTTGGATTATTTCTTTATGTATATCATTGGAGAGGATGAGTTCAAGAAAGATATAAATAGATGTAATACATAAAAAATTTGTATATATACTCTTGCTTTACAATGGTAGGTCGGTGTTAAGATGGCTTAGTTTTGCTCACTTAATCAAAATAGTAAATGAATGATAGGATGGATATGGCTTGTAATGACCACACTTCTCAGCATCCCCTAGTTAAGGAAAGACCCAAAAAGTTGACAACCATTATCTAAAGTTCCCAAGGATCCAAATTTAACCAAATACTAAATAATAGTAAATACTTTAATTAATTAAAATATTGATTACAAGATGTTCCTGTAAGAATTTACATGATTTTCTATCATCAGAATTGTACATATGAGAAGAAGTATCTATCTAATCCTCCTTTACTTAGCTTTAATGTCTTCATGTAATTTCAACTAATTATCATGTCTTGATATCTTCTTATTTAGCATGTACCTAAATTGACGTGAAACAAAAGCACAGATCAACATATTGAAATATACTATGTACGTGGGGTGCATGCAAAAGTGCATAAGTAAGCTAACAACATACAATCAATCAATTATTTGCAAACAAAAATTGGCAGTTTATTCACATATTGTATAACACACTTGATATGCTATCTTGGGTGTGATCAGTGTCCCTCCAAGGCTCGTGTGCATCACCCCTCAATACACGTCATCCTAGGATTTAGAATGTGATATGTTAATCTATGTGATGCTCATAGAGGCATTGTAGTTGAATTGAATGTATATAAACACTCAACAGTGTATTGCAGTGATCTTCAAGAAGCCCTCACGAAACACATACAAACTAAATTGCATGTAGTCATAAGTGTAACCACATTCCTTTTGTAGAACCATAAATATCTTGTAGTCATACTCTAATCATATTACCCAATTTAGCAGGGAAACCAAGCAATAAAATTGAATCTACATGTATATAAATCGTAAAGTGTCACCATCAAGTTAAACAGATTAAACCCTACCCAGGTCCTAATTTAGGATTTTAGGGTTGTCTCAGGTTTAGGATATGGAATAGGGGTACAAACCCTAACTCTCCCACACAATTCTTTTTTAAAGTTATTAATCCATATGAATCATCATGTGTAACCCTGATTAGTAAGTTAGGCCTTATATGTCATTAGGAACAACTATGTTAGATTATGCAATTGAAGATCCTAATGATAAAGAAGATTAGATTCTAAACCCTAATTGTTAGATATACCATATCCTTTCATTAGGAACATTTCAATCACATTAAGTTCATTGACAACATAACAAATTTTGATATTTAACCCTAATTATTCATATGCATGATTATTCATGTTAGAAATACTAAATATCATCATTGTGATAACAATCATGTTAAATTATCATTACATTCCACATTATTAGTTTATATCTCAAAGAATCATATTTAACATGATTAACAACCTATTCATAAAGACTAGGGTTTAAATGCATTAATCACTACTTTCACACATATTTGTACTACTTTTAGAATTGGGACCAAAGTTAAGCCTCAAATATATTTTATTTGTGTTCGTCTCATTTTTCTTATCAATTTTCATATATTATTGACTCAATCTCAGTACCAATTAAATTATACAATTTTGGAGCAATAAATACTAATGGACCAATAGGAAAGAACCACATCATCAATATCTAAGTCTTCTCAATTGGAGCAGGTCCAAGCCTTCTAGCCAATAGGATTTTACCAACTTGGTGCCCAACGCCCCCGTGGCTAGGCAAAAGAAAAGGGTTAAAAGACCAAAATGTCCTGTACCTTCCTGTGAAGGACTCAGGGGTAGATTTGGAATTTTCTTTGTCCCCCTCTTTTTTTATCAAAACCCTCAATCGGGCTTCTCTCTGCCGTGGAAGGTGGTCAACTCCTGAGTTGACCCCAAGTCCTCGATCTCTAGTGATGAAATTTCTCCTACGAGGACCTACACCCAGACTCCCTGAAGCTATTCAACCATCCTTTGGTGTAGAGTGGTGGTAGAGTCAGTGCAAACCTCAAACCTGCCCAAGACAGTGAGAAAGGTACAAGGAAAATAAAGATGTGGTGACACAAGGTTGGTTTTGGGGCAAAGGAAAGTTCCTTAAATTCCTCTGGGTCTCCCCACACCTCTATCCTTTCGCGAAGAGGGGTAAATACCCTTTTATAAGTCTGGCCTCACAAATCGGTCGTCCATGGAGCCTGACTCCATATGACCATTGGGGAAAATCCCAAATCCACATCAAAATAGGGGAAGTTAGGGATTGATTAGTTCATAGTTACTCCCCGAATCCAAATGGGAAGTTTTCAACTCCTATTGCAAATCAGAAAGGGATGGGGAAGATAAAGGAAATCTATTTATTATAGCTAGTTTCCTTGTTGGTCGCAAGGTAGGAGATGACAAGGCCATTGTAAAATCCAAATTTGAGGCCATGATGTCATGCGACATGAAATGCAAGGTTCTAGTCACATCAAATGTGAAAGATATATCGATTTATCTATTAACCTTTCATTTTAGGGAAACCTTATAAAATCCATAACTCTCTCTCATTTTATCCAAATAACTCTAAATTTTAAGGGAACCATTTTAATGATTAAATCTCAGTGTGGAAAAGATTTGGTGTTAAAAAGATATTTTTAGATACCTCATTTTCTCTCTCTTCACAGAGGGCTATAATTCATCTATTTCAAGTAGGTCTCCCTATGTTCACGATTTTCTATAGGATTCTAGGAATCTCATTTTTTAAACTTGGAGGGTAACTCATTGAAGTTGTTTCCAACCTTTGTCTATTTTTTGGAATTATTGGAATAACGTTTACGTACAAAATTTTCTCTTTTATCATATCCTTAAAAACATTACTCACACCACATAGAAAGTCCTTTTTCTCTCAAATTTTAGAATTCTCTATTTTTTATTATTATTCCACCAAGTATGCTAAAGTTCAGACCGAGATAAAACTAATTGATGCCTCAAACATTGTGTTACCAATAATGGCTAGATAATTATCTAACACATCACCTATCTTATTTTCTTTTGGAAACTTGCTTATTATCTCATAATTTTGTTATATAATAAATAAAAAAGTGACTATCATTTATTTATGCATAAAATCTCCTATTTCTTTAACTTGTGCCACAAGGACCTATTGCAAAGCAAAATGTCTCGTGGACCTTTATATGGGCCATGGTTTACACCCATGCCACAAATGTGATTTTACTATTTCATCGATAATAGTTCAATTGTTTTTTTATCAAATCAAGTCTTATATATTTCAAATTTACCAAAATTTTAGGATATTAAATTCACCCCTTCTTAAAAGGGATTTTGTCCCCAAAATTCCAACTTAGTAAAGTTAAGGTGAATGATAACTCATCTTAGTCTCTAACCTTAGAATTAGCAATTCTACATAGATATCTTTAACATCTATTATTGATATGTAAATTCCTCACATTATCACTGAGATGGGTACCTGAATTCAATTCAAGGCATATCCACATCCTTACTATTTACATTTTCACTAGTGATTTCAATTTCACTTGGTGACTATCTTTTCACCTTTTATTCATTTATTTCCCCATAAGGGTGAAGTAACACTTCAAATTCTAGATTATTTTATTAAACTCCACTTAGGGTATTCATTTTTATGTGTCAGTTTCAAGCATAAAATGTGTCTACCCAATCTCTCTCACTCATAAAGAGATGAAATAATCATTTGAATGCAACCCAAAAATAAATTTCATCTCATTTCAAGAGCAGCGATGGTGTATCCACACACTAAATTAAAATTTCACATTTTAGGTTGAATTGTCCTTAACCATAATTTCAAACCATAACTAACTTCTTAATTTCACAATATTATGATATTTCACTAAGTCAAGTGTCTTTATTACTCTTGAGTCGGTGCACAATTCCCTTAAGTTTTCATTATTACATGACTTCTTGTATATTTGACACATACACCTCATGTCTCATTAGCCTTAGTCATTTCCTCAAGGTTTATAGGGATACATGTACCTTTGGAGTGATATCATAAGTATGCATTTAGGGGGTGCCTCTCACATTTACCCCTTGGGCCTCATGAACTCATGAAGGTGGCCAATCTTTTTACCAATGGGCCTCAGGCAAACATGGATGGCTAACTCCCTACCCCATGGTCTTATGCATTCATGGAATAATTACCTCCTAATCTCGTCGGTCTTATGTACCTTCAATCCTCCCTACCTGACCTTATAATTGACTTAGGACTCTATTGTTCCTAAGGTTTATATTACATCTTTAATTTTCCAAGCTTTAAAGTGACATTCAAGGTTTACCTCAATTCCCAAACTGGTTGGTCAACTCACCCTTTTAGTGAAGGTCCTAACCTAGGGCATTTTCTTCACAGTCTCTCTTAGCCACAACCTGACCCATGGGTTTAGGGTTTTTCCTCCTCCTTAGGTCTTTTTCCCATTCTTGTGTTGACCACCCTAGGCCAGGACACCCACCCTAAAGTTAAATTGAGGGTTTCATATTTTTGAACATGCATTGTTTTTATAACTTCTCAACCCTTGTTTGCTCAATATCTGGGATACCCTCTCTTGGTTTTGTCCTTGCAATGGACTGGGCCACCTTCCCCTCTAGGGGCTTAATGCCTTACCAACCTTTCCAATTCGAGTCTTGACCTTTTGTGACCTTCCCTATCTGGAGCTTGGTCATCTACATTACGGGCTTAGGCCACCTTTCTATTTGGGGCTTGGTGTCATGTCAGCCTTCCCATCCATGGGCTTGAACTTTCTTGACCTTCCCCTCTAAGGCCTTGATCCTTTGCAACCTTCCCCTCTAGGAGCTTGATCTTTTCTGACCTTCCGCTCCAGGGGGTTGATCTTTTCTTACCTTACCCTCTAGGGGCTTGATCTTTTCCAACCTTTTCCTCTAAGGGCTTGATCTTTTCTGACCTTCCCCTTCAGGGGCTTGATCTTTCCCGACCTTCCCCTCCACATGCTTAATCTTTTCAGACATTCCCCTCTGTGTGCTTGAACTTTTCTGACATTCCCCTCCAGGGGCTTGATCTTTTTTGACATTACCCTCTAGGGGCTTGATCTTTTATAACCTTCCCCTCCAGGGGCTTGATCTTAGTCATCTCAATGACTTTCTTTCCATATTCAAACTTCCACATATGACATAGGGGGGTTCGAGCAAGTTATATTTATATCACGTGTTACTCATAGGTCATATGAGTCCTAACTGAATTTCTCCATGTGCATGCATGCACATGAGACTTGTCTCCTAAACCCATTTACATTTATGTTTTCCTTAGTCCTCTTACCCTAATTATATCTCAAATGGGTAGGGTTATTATATCACCCACAATACTTCCATTTCCCAGGATTAGGGTTTAATATGTGGGTTAGGGACTACATCCTAACCCTTAGGGTTTTTATGTCCGTTGACCCACTAGGGTTTTTCCTAAATGAACCCTAGTTCCATCTAGGGTTACCCTCACAAGAAAAAACCCATAAATTTTTTTTCTTTACTTTATCATTATTTCCACATTACAAATACATTAATTGGTGAAGGATGCCTTAATCCTACTTTTTCTCAAAAACCCTAACTTGAGATGAGAAAGAAAGTAACTTTTAGGGTTTATTATGTAAGAGGATAAGAAGTGGATGAAACAAAAGATGAGAAGACTTAAAGGAAGTATTATTTCAAGCAAATCCTAGGTTCTGGTCAAGCATGCATTACTGTGACTAAGGGAGTCCTTGGTACCAATTTAATGGTGCAGAGGAAAATATTACCTGCCTCTAAAGTCATGACCCCTTCTAGACACCATTACTGTCAAGTCATGCCTTAGTAATTTTCCTTATATTTCTATGGATTACTTGAAGTTATAAACTATTAAATAATATTTGAAAAATCTGGGGCTTTGATACCAAATGTAACAACCTCACTTCTCAACATCTCCCAATTAAGGAAAGACCCAAAAACTTGAGAGCCATTACCTAAAATTCTCAAGAATCCAGATTTAACCAAATAATAAATAATAACAAATAATTTTCATTAATTCAAATATTGATTAGATTATTCTCCTCTAAGGAGTTACATGATTTACTATCATCAGAACTGTACATATGAGAAGAAGTATCTATCTAATCCTTCTTTATTTAGCTTCAATGTCTTTAGGTAATTTCAGCAGATTATCATGTCTTGATATCTTCTTATATAGTATGTATAAAAAATGGCGTGAATTAACAACATGCATCAACATATAAAAATATATTGTGTATGTGGAGTGCATGCAAAAGTGTGCAAGTAAGAAAACAACATATAATCAATCAATTACTTGCAAACAAGAACAAGCAATTTATTCACATATTCTAACACACACTTATACTATCTTGGATGTGATTACAGTCCCTCCAGATCTCATGTACATCACCCCTCGATACACATCATCCTAGGGTTCATAATATGATATCTTTATTTATGCAATACTGATAGTGACATTATAGTTGAACATAATGTAAATGAACACTCAACATTTTATTGCAACATTCTTTGAGAAACCCAAGGAAAACACATGAAAACTATGTTGAAGGTAGTCATACACGTAACCACATGCCTTTTTTAGAACCATGCAAATCTTGCAGCCATACTTTAATCATACATCCAATCAAGCAAGCAAATCAAGCAATCAACATTGAATCTACATGTATATAAATCCTAAAGTGTCACTGTCACATTAAATATGATAAACCCTACATGGGTCCTAATCTAGAATTTTAGGGTTGTCTTAGATTTAGGATATAGAATAAGGGTATAAACCCTAATTCTCTTGTACAATTCTTTATTAAAGTTATTAATCCACATTAATCATCATGTGCAACCCTGATTTTTAACTTAAACCTTATATGTCATTAGGAGCAACTATGTTAGATTATGCAACTTAAGATCCTAATGATAAAGAATATTAGATTCTAAATCCTAATTGTTAGATCCACCATATCCTTTCATTAGGAACACTGAGATCACATTAAGTTCATTAGCAACATAGCAAATTTTTATCTTTAACCCTAATTCTTCATATGCATAATTATTCATATTAGAAACCCTAATTACCATCATTATGATTATAATTATATTAAGTTACCATTATATTCCATATTATTAGTTTACATCCCAAGGAATCATATTTAACATGATTAAAAACCTATCAAAAACTAAGGTTTAAACGGATTAATCACTACTTTAACACATATTTACAAACATTTTAGAATTGGTATCAAAATCATGTTTCAACTATATTTTATTTGTGTTTCTCTCATTTTCTGATCAATTTTCATATACTACTTGTCTCAATCCGAGTTACCAATTAAATTCTATAAATTGGGAAAACTAAATACTAATGGACCAATATGAAGGATCCACATCATCAATATCTAGTCATATTGACTGGAGCGAGTCTGAGCCTTCTAGCCAATAGGCTTTGGACAACTCGACGCCTAATGCCCCCTTGGCCAAGAAAAATAGAAGGGATAAAAGACTAAAAGAGCTCATATCTTCCTATGAAGGACTCGGGGTAGATTAGGAATTTCCTTTGTTTCCTTCTTCTTTGTTAAAACCCGCGATCTGGCTTGTCACTGTCGGGGAAGGCGGTCAACTTCTGAGTTGACCCTGGGTCCTTGAGCCCCAACGACATAATTTATACTACAAGGATCTTTGTCTGGACTCCTCGAAGCTATTTGGCCATTCTTTGGTGTAGAGTGGTGGCTGCGTTGGTGCAAACCTCAAGCCCTCCTGAGACCTTGAGAATGGTATAGGGAATAAGGAAGGCATGGTGACACAGGGTTGGTTTTGGGACAAAGGAGATTTGCTAAAACTCCCTTGGGTCTCCCTACACCTCTGTCCTTTCACAAAAAGGGGTAAAAACCCTTATATAGGCATGGCCTCGCAAATCGGCCGTACATGGAGCCTGGGTCCATAGGACCATTGGGAAAGTCCCAAATCTGCATCAAAGCAGGGGAAGTTAGGGATTAATCGGCTCATAGTTACTCTTGAAGCCAAATGGGAAGTTTTCGGATCCTATTACAAATCATAAAGAGAGGGGGAAGATCAAGGGAAAATCTATTTATTGTAGCCAATTTCCTTGTTGGTCACAAGGTAGGATATGACCTGGCCATCGTGCGATCCAGATCGGGCGGCCATTAGGTCACTGGTCACATTAAATATGACAGATATATAAATTTATCTATTAACCTTTCACATTAAGGAAGAAATCTATTACTCTCTCTCCTTTTATCTAAATAACTCCAAATTTCAAGGGGTAAGCCTTTAATAATTAAATTTCAATGTGGGAAATATTTAGTATCAAAAAGATTTTCTAGATGCCTCTTTTCTTTCTCTTCAAAGAGTGATATTATTCATTTATTTCAAGTATGTCCCTCTATCTTCACAATTTTCTACAAGCCTCTAGGAACCTCCTTTTTCTCTAAAACTTGGGGGACAATTCATTCAAGTCTTTTCCAACTTTATCTATTTTATGAGAATCATCGAAATAATTTTTATGCACAAGTCGTTTTCTTTTAGCATATCCTTAAATTAATTAATCACACCACTTAGAAAGTCCTTTTTCTCTCAAATTCTAGAATACTCTTCTTTTCATTATTATTTCCAAGTATGTCAAAGGTTAGACCAAGGTAACACTAATTGATGCCTCAAACATTGTGTTGCCAATAATGACTACAATTATCTAAACGTCACCTATCTTATTTTCTTTTAGATACTTGTGTGATGACACATCCCGCTATCACACAGACAACGAGATGCCACACGAAAACGTGTGGAAAACACCATAAACCACCTATTACCAAAAACACGGGTTAATTAGAACCGATTTTGGAAAGCAGATAAACCAAGAAACTATTACATCCAGATCCTCATCCTGCAAAAAGATAGGTTATATAAACATGTACAAGTCTTGATACATGTCCTCAGCTTATAAGATCAGCTGTCCCGTCAACACACGAGTTCATCACCTGTTCATACATACACAACGGGCTACATCCGACCAACAGCAGGATATATAAAGCTTCATTAGCTACACATCAAAAAACAATGTCAAAACATCTCTGAGGACCTGAGAGTACATGGATGACTCTAGGACTCTACTACAAAACATCCCAAAATAGCAACGTATCCATCTCTTGCCTTCTACTGCTCTTCTTGCTGCTCGGCCGCAACCTCACGACCATCACCACATCTAACGCGATCACCTAAAAAGGTTGTAAACCAACATGGTGAGACACACAGTCCCAGTGAGAAACATAACTCCCCACCGAAACCATAAAACCTTAGAAAGGTTAAAGAAACAACAATAGATAACTAATAAAGCGTATAACAGGAGCAACATATTGAGCAAGATTGTTATTACCATCAAGCTTACCAAGATGTCCAGGAGGAATATAACCAAGTATTTCTTGATGGAACATGATTGACAAGATAAGCTTTATAAGAACTTACCACAAGATATAAGAATAGTACGCACAACTGCATAGTTCAACTAGATCAGCTATATAAACAAGGCCTCAAACAATGTTCCGTATTTTCCCTTAAGCAATAAATACTATTCATCTGAATTACGCATTATTATGTCCTGAGGAAGTGAGTTGTACTGCTCAAATCCAACCTTTGGTTGCGAAACCCAAGCCGGTGCCATAAAAGGTCGATGGAAGAGCCGGACTTCATGACCTCCCCACCTCGCGGTCAGTGCACGAGTGCAAAACAAACAGGATCGCATTCTCATGCTTAAGTGGCCTCAGCCACAGGGTCACGCTACCCTCTGCCTAGCCCACCTTGGTACAGGTATCGGCTCTAGTGAAACTGAGCCACAGGCATGATCACCATGCTATGAGCCATGAACACATTCATGCTCTCTCATCACACATCCTGAGTCATGGGCTTGTTCACCATGTCCCAACATATTGAGCTACGGGCCTAAAACCACGCTCTGGAGTCTACAACCAAAGTTGCACTCAAACCTCCTCATTTTTGGCTAGGAGAAACCACACATATTCAATAATATGCGCTTCCAGGTTAACCCACAGGAGAACCTGTTTCACCATCACCAACTACTGACAATGATGGATCTATGGCCATGGCAAACTACATAATATGTTCCACTGTAATTAGTTAGTATATTTTAAGTGGATTGTTGAGGCAACCAGGTTGTAGCAAATACATAACATTAAGTTACATTATTACTACCACCATCACATTATCCCGAGATCTCAATCCCATATCACAGGAAACCACTGCCTCTTAAGGCATTCTCATCATCTTACATCATCACTAGGGATAACAATCCCTGATCTCATCATCAGAGGATAACACCTCAACTAGGCACTTAACCTTTATCAGGTCCTCAGACCTATCACATCATACTGGTGATGCATGTTATCTCATCAACAAGAGTGATCATCACAATGCAGTGTTATTCAAACACATATACCGCATAGCTCTTACCTGGCTATGAATTCATCTGATATACCTGCACGATTAGTATGCACATCAAAAGAGATAACTTAAAATCACCAGACATAGCTCTTATGTTTATCATGTTATTAGGGTTTGCAGATGCACATGTCATGATAACAATCGTATGAAGCATATAATGTTTCAGTTATATTATTGCTATCAAATTAAGGGCATCCATCCATGCTTTTTACCTTTTAAACAGGAGCAAGCATCTTGGCATCATCTTTAAACACTCAACATAGTATATGTTTGCAGACTAACTTCTATTGTTCATTATCAACAAGGATGCAATCTCACGATGAAGGACTACTAGGTCGAAAGCATGCTACCCTCACTACAGGTGGTGTCGGGTAGGGTAACGCCCCTCACTAGAGGCCTGTCAGCCAAGCACTGCACATCCTCTAACATGCATCAAGGTTCCATTAGCACTCAAGGTGTCGGGCAGCCAGCACCAAGGTATAACGTGCAACACTACCCTGGCTATCGGCCAAGGTCTAACATGCCCCAAACTAGGGTTAGGGTTAGGTTTCACTATCGACTAACCTTCATCATGAGTCATATCGACCAAAGAGGTGTCACCCAAGACGCCCCTATCATGCAACCATCTCAGCATCATCCAAGGGTTAACCCTATCGGCCAGGGTACCCATGACGCCCAAGAATGGTGTCGTGTATGGCCATGAAGCATCATAACGACCAGCAACAAGGGTTAGCATGTCGGGCACTAAGCTAACATCACATAACGACCAAGATCATCTCAAGACAAGGGGGTGTAATAGGCATCCTCTGTACATGGTGTATCATCCAAGACTTAACCCTAATGAGGGTATCAGGAAACATCTCATCAAGGGTGTATCGCCCATCCATCATCTCCACAAGGGATATCGGCCAAAGGATACAAGGATCAACCTAACGCCCAAACAAGCATATCTACCAAGGATTCCACCTCAAGAACATATCATGACACAAGGGTAGACAACTCATGTCGCCCAAAGCAACTCTATCACCCAAGCTAGGGTCGAGACTCTATATCGGTCAAAGCATAAAGGGCACCAAGCCAACTATCTCAACAAGGTGTGTCACCCAAGGTACAACTCTAAACAAGGCTATCAGGTAGAAAAACTCCTAGGTCATATCGTGCAAGGCACAACCCCACAAGATCATCCTCAAACTCAAGCACAAGGGCACCAAACCCTAATTGATCAAGAAGGTCAGCTCACCTCTCAACAACCAAGAGAGAGGGGTTTTGCACAACCTCTATCACAAATCGGTCAACCACAAGGATCCACCTCAACATAGGTCACCATCTATCCAAAAATCTCACCTCTCTAATCCATGGTGAGAGGAGGGTGTTTCTCAAGCAACTAGAATATAAGCTCACCTCTCAACCTAATCGAGATAGGGGTATTGCCCACATTACTAGAGCTCAAACTCACTTCTCTGGACCAAGGAGAGAAAAGAGTGTTGCTCAACAAGGAAACCCTAAACCATGGTTCGGCCAACTAGGTACAAGGGTACAAAACATCAACCACAACAACAAGATCACTAAATCCACAAGAATAAGGGTGCAAATTAAGCAAGAAACATATCTAGAAACATACATGGCCGATCATGATCATATGAAAATGTGCAACATAAAATAAGGTAGTATGGTTAGGGTTAGGAGTTATGTAACCCGCCTTAAGAAAGCTCCAAGCTCCTAGAACCAAGCTTCCAAGCTCAAGCACCACCACAAGAAGAAGAATAAGGCACTCTAAGGTTCAGCCACCACTAGAGGAAGAAGAAGACTCCAAGGAGAAGGAGGAGGATCAACCACTAAGCTTGCAAAGGAGAGGTGTCATGCACCAAGGAAGGGGGAAGACTAAGGAACTAAAGGGATCCTTAGCAAGAGAAAGGGAACACATATATAGAAGAGGATGGAGGAGAAACTAAGGTAAAACAAGGCAACATGTCACCCACCTAGGGACAGTTGTCCATGGGCAACGCCACCCTCACATCTTGCCCCATACACATGTCCAAGGCAATTGCCACATGCAAGCATCATGCACCAAGTGTCCACTAGAGTGGTGACACAAACGAAGCTAGGAGTCAAAGGTGGTCCATTACCGATACACCCACTCCTTTCCCGATACAGCCTCATGGCCGACACACCCATGGCCGACACATGGTCAACAAGGCAAAGCAAGGCTCAAGCAAGGAATAACAAGGCCCAACAAGACTCACCCAAGCCCAAAACAACCCAAGCAATGAGCCCAACCCTTCCTCTTAACACTAGAGGAAGCAAGGAGAGAGAGAAACACCTCTCAAGGTGACAAACTTGCTCATCAACCCTAGACTTGGGTTATTTGCAAGTAGAACCTCCTACACTCAACAAAGCACAAACGAACCCTAATCACCACTAAAGGTGATTAGCAAGCAACTAAACACCAGGGTTAGGCAAAGCAAACAAGATAAGCCTAAAATGGGGGTCAGGGTCCTGACAACTTGCATATTATCTCATATATTTATCTTTTTTTTTAGAAACATAGAGACTAGTTATTATTCATCCCGAGCTCTAGTTCGGGCCAAATTACAGAAAGTTGTATGTTGATATCCATAGTTAGCCAAGGAGGCTTACAAGTGGTGAAGCTACTTTCTGTAGCAGTATACATAGAATGTTTAGCGATGATATCTGCCACTGGATTGTGCTTTCGACTGATAAACTGGAGCTGGGAATCCGGGAGAGAGGTGAGCGCGTGGTTGTACTCTCTCCTTAAAGGCTCAAGTTTGCAAGCTGGTGTACTCACATGCTTGAGGACATCAATGACCGAGGAGGAATCGGAGAGGAGCATTCCAATTCCTCAGGATATAGATCTTGATAGCAAGGATGATACCCTACATCTCGGCATCTAATGCTGAGGCAGCATAGCCGAACGAGCCATGACCAAGCAAGCAAGTTCCTTGGCTGTCCGTAATATGGATACCAATACCCATCTTCGACGTATGGCTTTGGAAAGCAGCATCAACGAAAACAACTTGATTGTGAGAAGACGGCCGAGCTGGGTGAGCAGAATTGGGCAGGCCCAGTCGTGGAAACCTGCTGTGCCAAGAGAACACAGTAGCAGCCACATTACGAATACGTGCAGCCAACACTTGTGCTGGGACCTTTTTACCGCCATGGAGCAGTTCATTACGGGCTTGCCAAATGGACCAGCAGCCGAAGCAACGCAAGGTTCTGTCCTCTGTGGAGGTGGTGCCATGTATGATGTAAGTAATCCACTCGTCCCCTGGAGTGGTAAAGAAGGAAGGCTCCATGTTCAGCAGCTGCCAAACCTTGAGACTGTCGGGGCAGTCGCGGAGGCAATGAACTAGACTATCGGCCTCGCAAGAGCAAATTGGTCAGGTGTCGTCCACGATGATGTGGCGTCGCACTTTCTCTGCATGGGTTAGAATGGCTCGGTGCTTAAGCAGCCAGAGGAAAGACTTAAGTTTGGGAGGAAGAGGTAAAGACCAGAGAGCCTTCCAGTTCGAAGTATGAGGGAGATGTTGTTCGTTCTTGATCCATGCATAGGCACTCTTCGCCATGAGCTCGCCACGGGGTTCAAGGGGCCAAGCCCAAGAGTCAGCCCCGGCCTCCGCCATAGGGGGGTTGATACTGCGGATCATACCCCAAGCGGCAGGGGGAATATAAGCATGAATAAACTCCCAATCCCACATGCCCGGGGAAGGGGATACGGATTGGACAGTGAGATCATTGAGATCCTTAGGCGGCTGTAAGGTAGGGGCAAGATCGGTAATGGCATTTCCAAATAGCCACTTATCACGCGAGACATTTGTGCTGTCGCTAGAATTGATAGTCTTATGACAGAAGCCTTCCAACTTGGGAATATGTCGTTTGATGAAGGCCCAAGCAGCAGAACAAGGTTTCTTGGAGATGACACCATTGTGGACATATTTATTCTTCATTAACTTAACCCAAAGAGATGGGGAGTTATTAATAAACTGCCAAACATTTTTCATCATCAAAGCCACATTTTGAGTTCTTGCATCCTTGATGCCTAGCCCGCCCATGGACTTGCTTCTCGTGAGCTTATCCCAAGATACAAGGGACGTTTTCTTTTGATCCCGACCACCCGACCAGATGAAGTCACGGATGTGTTTGTTAATATCATCACAGAGAGTCGGAGAAAGTTGCACTATTTGCATGGTGTAGGAAGGAATGGATTGCAAGGAAGACTTAGCGAGCGTGATGCGACCAGCAAGAGATAGAGTGCGGGCTGCCCAGCTATCCATGCGGCCTCTAATAGAGCGAAGAATGTGTGAGTGTGTCTCTTTGTTGATCCGGTGGTGAAGCACATGAACCCCTAAATAGCGGCCCAAGTCTGAGGTTCTCGGTATGCCCATGCGGCGACAGAAAGCTCGTTGCTCTGCGATGGATGTGTTAGATGAGAAATAACAACATGACTTCTCTTTGGAGATGACCTGACCAGAGACAGCGGCGAATTCCATAAGAATCTTGTTGATGCTAGAAGCTTGAGATAAAGAGACCTCAACCATAAGGAGAATGTCATCAACAAACATAACATGTGAGAGCGGCGGCCCGGTTCTAGTGAGCCTAATTGGCTTCCAATTACCAAGTGCCACAGCCTTGGAAATAGCTTGGCTGAGGCGTTCCATACACAAGACAAAGAGGTAGGGACTAATGGGGTCCCCTTGCCGCACGCCTTGAATTGACTTGATGGGTTCCATAGGGATGCCTTCCCACAGAATTGAGGTGCTGCCTTCAGAGATGATTTGCACTATCAACTTAGAGAGATTGTCAGGGATGCCAACTTTCGCCAAGGTATCCTCAACAAACAGCCAATTCATACGATCAAAAGCTTTAGAAAGGTCCAGTTTGATTGCCACCCATTTTTTATTCCCCTTTTTCATTTTCATAGAGTGCACTACCTCTTGAACAAGAAGTATGTTATCGCTGATACGGCGGCAGGGATGAAGCTAGATTGGGACATGGATATCCAGTCATTCAGATACGGTTTAAGACGTTCCACAATGATATTTGAGATAAGCTTGAAGCATCAATTATTTAGAGAGATAGGGCGAAGTTCATAGCAACGTTGCGGGTTAGCGACCTTGGGGATGATCACAAGGAGGGAATCCGTAATGCGTGAGTCCACCTTGCTGGTGGCGAAGGCATGTTGAACGGTAGTGATGAAGGAGTTGCCCACATGAGACCAATTGTCCTGGACAAACCCATTATGGATGCCGTCTGGGCCCGGCGCCTTGGCGGGAGCCATGAGAAAGATGGTGCGTCGGATCTCTTCCGCGTCCGGAACACGCCCAAGAAGATGGCTGTTGTGGATAGGCTGGAACTCACCTACATAATTACAGATGGCTTCACGACTAGGCGGCGGTGAAGAAGAGGTGCACAACAATTGCGTAAAGAAGTCCCACACATGAAGTTTGATGCAGTCCGACGTCGTGATCCAAACACCATTGGAGTCACGTAGCCGTGAGATTTTTCTATGTTGCCTGCGTGACTTGACATAGGCGTGAAAAAACTTGTTGTTTCCGTCGCCATACTGTAACCATTTGATGTTAGATCGCTGCTGCAAATCAGCCTCCTCTCTCAAGAGAATGGTATTGAGACTTTCTTGCAGGGTAATACATTTAAGTTGTATTGAAACTGGAGGAGAAGGGGAGTTGGATGCTACCTGGCATTTGTCTATTTTTCGTAAAAGGATATCTTTCTGCTTGTGTTGTTGCTTGAGTCTATTAGCCTCCCATGAGGCAGCAGCTGCTTTGAAGGAGGGGAGTGCGTCCAGATAGGGTCGAGAGCCATCCCACACATTGAGTAGATCAGACTTAAAGGAAGGAATAAGATTCCAACTCATCTTGGTTTTGAAGTGAAGAACTCCTTGTTGATGATGGTTCCCAGACAGGAGAATGGGATTATGGTCACTATGGAGGCGTGGTAGAACTTGAATATTCATCCCGCCTTCCACCGCAGTCCACTCCACATTAGTAATAGCTCTATCAAGCTTCTCTAACAGCCTGCCTTTCTTGAATGTAAATCGATGCCTCGAGGAGGCCATCTCTTTAAGACCTATGCTGGCAAGGAGGGAATTAAATTTGAGGCTGGAATGTTTGTCAAATCCGCTCCCACCTTGTTTCTCAGAGGCATCAAGCATAGTATTGAAGTCGCTGACCAGCGCCCAAGGACCGTTAATGAGAGAGGAGAGACCAGAAAGCCTGTACCACAGGTGGTTGCGCTTCTATGGATTCGGGCTACCATAAACAAAAGTAAGCAACCAGGAGCTATTAATACGGCTGTGCACGTATTGACGGTGGCTTTGCAGAATGTCAACAGAGCATCTAAAGTTGTCCCAAAGGACCCAGATGCCCCCAGAGAAGCCCAACGCTTCAACTCTGTGAGAGGAAGAGTAACCCAACTTGGTGATGATGTCGTTGGCTTTTCTGCCGCTGCAACGAGGCTCGATAATAACAAGGATGTGAAGTTTATACCTCCTTTTGTATTCTTTGAGGAGAACTAATTTATCCTTGGAGCAAGCTCCTTGGATATTCCAACAGATGATGTTGGTCATAAAAAAACCAATAGGTAAGGAGGGAAGCACCAAAAGGTGCTTAGTGGATTGCTGCGAGGAGTCCAGATGCCTCAGAGGAGGCA
Organism: Alisma plantago-aquatica; assembly: GCA_963693085.1. NCBI lineage: Eukaryota > Viridiplantae > Streptophyta > Magnoliopsida > Alismatales > Alismataceae > Alisma > Alisma plantago-aquatica. The sequence goes on from OY856413.1 coordinate 785,992,974, forward strand.
TCCATGGTCTCGTCTGTCCCTGCATTAGCGTTCTCAAAGTCTAGAGACTTCCTTGCATTAGCTGTGAAGTCGACATTACCCACAAGCACTGCGAGTTTGCCTTTCTTCCGCTCACGTCCTGGGCTCACTGTTTGGTAGACAACATGTCGATTGCAGAGGATAACCCCACCGCTGGCATCTTGGGCTCCCAAAGAGAACCCTGATTGCATGGAAACTGGTTGCTTTGATCGGCTGCTTGAAAGCGGAATGAATCAGCAAAGGCGGTGGTCCGTATGTTGCTGATTTCATCGTCCACCAACGTCACGACCGAGTTATCTCCGGCCACAGTGGGAACAGATGGGGCCGTTGTCAGAGCAGGTGGTGGGCGGCTTCCCCCTGGTGCCTCGGACATGGGGGGAGGTCTGCCAACCTTCTTCTTGTGCTTGCGGGATGAGGCTGTCTCCCATGTGCCTCCATCATCCACGTCGACAACAGGTGTATCTTGAGCAGACTTGGTCTTGTCAGCAGGAGGTTCCTTCTTGTTGCTGGCCGTGCTTGCATTAGAAGGATTAGTTAGGTTCTTGCTATTAGTAGACTTTCTATCAGGCATCTTGGCGTGGATATCTGCTGTGTAGCGCGAAGTAACGGCCATCACCTGTGTACTTGAGGGATTTGGGGCGACGCTCGGGAACGTAGGAATGAACTTACAGTCCCCCTCGGTGTGGCCAAGCCTGCCGCACCTCATACAGAAAGTGGGCAGGTTCTCGTACTCCAGGCGGTATCGTTCCCCATCGAGCATGATTGCCGGAAGCAACGGCTTGGTCATGTTGACTTCAACCGCGATACGGGCGAACTTGCCCCGATTTCCAGTCTGGGTCGTGGTATCTATCTTGATCGTTTTTCCGATCAGATCTCCCACGCAGAAGAGGAGTTGATTCTGGAATAGATGTATAGGAAGGTCAGGGATCCGCGACCATACCACCAGTTTCTGGGGTATGGGGTCAGATGGCCGGAAATCCTTGGACCAGGATTGCACCGACAAGTAGTGGTTGAAGATCATCCACGGTCCCCCTGTTAGGGCCCAGACGAAGTCCTCGTTGTTGGCTAACTGGATAACATAGTACCCTTTGTCGAGATCAATAGCATGGAATTCATCTGTTAATTGCCATAGGATTGGTAGTCTATTCATCAGGGCGTTGAAGTTCACTGAGGTGCCGATGACCTTGATCACGACCGCGAACTTCCAAGGTTCCAAGAGAGGAGGCAGCGTAGTCGGATTAATGGAGATCGCCGGAACGACTCCTGCTCGATCGACGCGGATATCTGCAGATGTCAGAAAATCCGGCGAGACAGGGAAGAGAGATGCAGGGTGTCTGGACGTCCGCCCGACCATGGCGTCCTTGTACGAATTGGTTTGTTGCTGCGGAGGTGGGACTGCAGCATCCATCTCGACGTCGCCCTCAACTGAGGACATCCGAACGGAGGAGGGATCATCAGACGAGACTGGGTCGCCTGCGACGTCACCATTGGCAGGAGAAACGCGGGGGATATCTCTCCCGGCACCACGACCACCACGATTTCCACGGCCGCCTCCGCGGCGCGTAAACCCTAGCGCAGACATAGCGACTACTACGTATATCAATACTTTTCTTGATCTCATATATTTATCTAATAATTAACAAAGTTACTTTACTTTATTTATACACGCAATCTCCTATTCCTTTAACTTGTGCCACAAGGATCTATTTGCTAAGAATTTAGTCTTGTGGGTCTTTATATGGGACATGGGTTGCACCCATGCCACAAAGCTGGTTTTATTATTTAATCCATAATAATTTAGGAACTTGTTTATCAAACAAAGTATTATATATTTCAAATATACTAAAATGTGAGGGTAATTCATGGCTTTTATTGGATTTGAATGTCTAATTTTTTATACAAATTGAATTTTGATATTTTTGATTATTATGTGTTCTTCATGCGGTGATTAGTTTTGATTATTTAAAAAAAAAGGAAATTTTACATGTGATTTCCTGTCATTATATTTAAGATGTTTCGTTTAAGAATTACGTTGAACATATTAGTTGGGTTTAGCTTAGAGAAATTCCTAAAAGTTGGCATTAGTGGTATCTAGAATGTGGTCCTTACACTCACTCTTTTAGGATCCAATGTATAACATCATTATTCAAGAACCTGAGTAATTACACAAGTTGTTAATATTTCTATATTGACACATATTTTAATTAGGGATTGAAGTCCATTTAGGGTGGGGTCATTCTTTTACACAGGTAACTGAGTAGCGTGTGCATTGAAAATTCATGACATGTGAAATTTACTAGTAGGTTTTTAACTATATATTCAAGTTAAGTAAATTTTAAGTGTTTGCAAAATTGGCATTAAATTATATCTATATGCACATTTTCCTTTTTGTTTTAAAGATAGTTTATTTGTGATGAAGTGGAATTTTGGAATCTTGAAATGTCCAACGACACAAGTGAAGTCATGTATGTTGAGTTGTTTTGAGAATCCCGAGTGGTTTAGTAAAGTTGGATTGCTGATTGATGTTGATATTATGATTAAGATCCCTAAGTTCATGACTTTTTGATGTATTTAATAGAATGATCAAATAGATGAGTTTTGTCACCAAATTTTAATACAAGGTATCTCGAGAGGTAAGGAAGCCATGGTTAAAATTTGGTGACAATTGGATGTTCCTAGAGGAAGTTATGAAAGTTTGAAATATGGGAAATAATGTGCTTTATTGGTGTTTGATTAGCCTAAGTGTTGATCAAAGGTGGTGTCACACAACCCTTTTATTGTGGGTGGGATGCATGGAGGCTTTGTAGCCTTGTATCTTAGATCCAATAGCTGTGGGCTTTGAGAAGGAAGTGACGTAGATCCTACTTTGCACGACCCCCTTCCGAGTCGTTGGATGCACCTTGGATGGCTAGATCTCCATCCCCTACCTTCGGTCAGATTGGAGATCGTGGGGTTACATCGAGTGGGAAGCCTAGCCTCACCCCATGATATGGTCGTGGCCCGAGTGGGGGATTGAAGGGTGCAGTTGTTCTTAACTCGAGCAGAGGAGCGAGGAGACCCCTTAGATAGGTCGAGAGGCCATTCCAGCTAGGAGAGCGAGCTTCCCCTCCTCACTACTTCTCCACTGCAGCAAGAAGGTGGTATAGGGAACTAGAGATTGGATCTATAAGCAAGTAATGAGAACCCAGAGAGAGGGAGAATGAAGCTGAAGGTCCGGGGAGTAGAAACCATAGGAAAGATTGGGCTGTCGTGGAGTTTTCCTTGCCCAGTGAGTTCCATCTCACAGGAGAAGAAGGCAAAGATCAGAAGAGACTCAGAGAGCTTTCCCACCGCGACTGAAGGTCATGGATGAGTCCTCGTGTACCCTGCGGTGTTTGCGAGAAGCTTCTGTGGAGATTCCTTGTACAAGGGCGATTTCCCCTCTCTTCGACCATGATGACGGCAGGCTGTGGTGAGCCACCTCGACCTGGATATTTGGAGGGAGCCACAAGTTTAAAGGAGACTGGTTGCTTAGGGTGTGAGTGCGTGGAGGATCCCGAACCGTTAATCATGACAAAGGAGCCAAAATGTGGCTTCCATACCTCGTCAGAGTAGAGCCCAACCATGGCGGCACTCACGGGAAAATAGTCTTGCTTTGCATGCGATAGAGAAAGAGAGACCGGGTCCAACCCCAGGCAGTCAGATGGGTCCCACACTGGAATCTGCCGGTCCAAAGCAGAAGACCAAGTTCATGGGACGCGAACCGACCACAGCCAAGCGAGAAGCAGCGCAACCCTAGTATCCACATGGCTCCATCTGATTGGCCCAAAAAGGTAGGAAATCCAATTAATATCAGATCTTGCATAAATCATAGAAATTAGCCCGTTTATCTAAAAATTACATATAATGTACCAAAATTCTAAAAAAAATGTGTAGAACAACATAGAACCATAATATCAAGCTTTTAATGCACTAATAATAGTTATATCATGTAATATGTGAAATGCTCATATGATGGATAATAAATATCAAACAATGTTATAAAATTATGATAACATGTCAGTAAGTCTATAATCATGTTTATAATGCATATGATGTCAGATCTGGTCATGTTGATGCACGAAAGCATGTATTTATCTATATATGGCTATCTAGGGCTAATAATCCTAAATAAAATGTAGAAAATACATACATGCTCAATAAATGATGAAATTTACAGAAAACCCTCATACCGGTAACTAGAAGATAATATATAAATCTGAGATCTATTTTATACACAAAATTCATGTTATATGAAGATCACCCTTAATACATGTGATGTAACCCTAATATGGTTAATGAAAATGACATAATGTTAAATATGTTCACATAATAATGTGACACATGAGTATATCCAGTTAATGAACTATAATCTATAATATAACATCACTAAGATAAATCTAAGACAAGAATACAAGTAATTGTGAGAATATCATAATGAGATAAGGTAAACCCTAATATGGACATGATTAGGGTTAAGATGAGATGTAAGAAGATGAGAACCTGATGATAGTATATGATCTTGTCTTGATCAGGTTTAACAAAGATGTAATTGACATCAGGAATATGTGTGATGTTTAAATCGGGATTCTAGCTGAGGTGAGGGTTTCAATTTGGACATCAGACATTAGATTAAGTTTTAGAAAATCCAGGGACGTTACAGGTGGTATTAGAGCATGAAAAATAGAAAAGCTTGACATTTGCTCATTATGCAACTCAAAACCAAAGAACCTTGAACATAAAAATCTTTTAGGGTTAGATCGGTTGTCTTTTAGAGACTAGATCTGACCTAGCCTCTAGGTTAGCACCTAGATGTCTGAGAACTAGGTCTAGACTGGTGCTTGTTCTATATCAGGTCCTTAGATGTCATCCTTTCCTTATAGTGCAGTGGTATGGGACTTTGCATTATTTGGAAATGACGTGCATCAAGGGAAGAGAAACCCGATACATATTGAGCACATTGTCTAGAGTAACTACACTAGTCTACCCTTTGGTCTCACCTTTTTTCACTAGTTTTCATTGCACTGTACTCTCTACTATGTGTGGGACACTCATTTTCTGGATTTGGTTTTTGATTCCAATGGGATCGAACCTTGATAGTTTTCTATGCCTCTTGTTTTATCGGAGAAAAACTATATAATATTTTATTATATATATGTATTACAAAAATGTGTCCCCACACATGTAAGAGTAGGAGGTGGTCATGAAACTAAGTGAAAGTGAATGACATCAGTCTAGAAGAGAGAGTTGTTCTAGATTAGATGTCTAGAGCCTTTTGATATATATGATAGATGGAATAGATGATATAAGTTTTGCTGATATGACGTAGGTTTTATATAGATAATATAAGATGGTTTATGATGATATATGTTTGTCTTTGAGGACTTAAGTTTAGTTTTGAGGATTTGAGGTAAGTTTTGATGAAGCAAGTATGTGTGCTTTTCTAAGTTAGGATAAGCTAAGTTAAGATAAGGTTGTGAGTTAGCATGAGCCTCAAGATAGACCTCTAGTGTTGGGACCAGTTTTAGGGTTAACTCCAGAGAGAGTGAGACCCATTGGGAGAAGGTCATAGAACCTAAATTCCAAGATATGAGAATTATGAGAATTTTGTGTATGATATGTCCTAAACTAGAATACTCCTGAATGATTGAGATGAGTTACTTTATGCATGGTCCTTATAAATTTGTGGAACCCTAGATGTCCTTGGGAGGAAAAAACCCTAGAGACAGAGAGAGGTTGGTTATATGTGTATATGTGAACATGGATATGAGTGCCTACCATCTGGGTGAGGGAGAGAGCCCAAGACCCTGGAGGAGGTAACTAAGTTTCTGTGAAGCCTCAAGCTCGGGTTGATGGTACCTTGTAGGAATCTAGTGGTTGTGTATATAAGAAAGTTTTGGGGTAAGCATGTCTCATGGGTAGAGACCTATGAAGAGTATGTCATGGTATGTTTTGGTTTGTGCTTATGTGGCTAGAGCTAGTAAAGCAATCAACTAGTGCCAATGAGGTATACCTAATAACCCTAGATTAGAAAGGAAACATAAAGTATATGCATATGAGATACTCATAGAAATGAGTGAGCTCAAAGAGATTGAGAATGGGACCACCCTCAAGATAAGGGTTGGGAGAACCTCAGTCGGACTAGATGAAGTTTTGATAGATGTTTAATTAGCCACTCACATAAGTTTGTTTAGCACAACTATGATATAATATATGTAAGGGTGTGATCTAATCTTGAGATGTGATATATAGACATGATATGATGGAAACTTAGAGATGGTTTAATAGATGTTAATGCATATATGGTTAACCATATATATGTGAATAATGATGCTAATGTGAAATTGTTGGTTAAGCTTGTGATGAAATCACTAATAAATGTATCAATTTATTATCAGCAATGAAATAAGATCATATGAATGAAACATGTTACATGAGGTGTTAATGTTAGTGATTAATAAAGATTAAAGTTATAGTTTGATAATTAGCACAACATAACGATTATGACACCTTGATATGATCTAGATGGATAAAGTGGGTTAACTATAGTTAACTCCCTCCTAAAAAGCATATGTTAATGTTGAACATGTTCTAACAATTATCTCAACAAAATGTTCATGACACCTTAATATAATGGGTTAACATTAGTTAACTGCTTTAGAACATGATAATATGATGCGAGAACCCTAATGCATGGGTAAAGGTAAGGATGAAACCCTAACAATGAGATATGTTATAACCTAATCAGAGTTTCTAAACCTTTGTTTCAACCTTATATGAACGTGAGGTTTCATCCTAGATGCTTTTGAAACCTCCTAATAGTGGGTTGGATATGATATGTAGCTTTGTTTTTGGATATGTTGCACCTAAGATAGTTTCCTACATATGGAAGAAGATCCTTAGTTTTTCCTTGGAATATGAGTATGGCTCAATTTTGAGGATGAAATTTCTTTTAAGATGTATATGTTGTGATGGACTGGGTTTTTTTGGCTTAATTCTGAGGACAGAATTTCTTTTAAGGTGTGTGGGATGTGATGAAGTGGACTTTTGGAATCCTAAAATGTCTAATGAACCAAGTGAAGTCATGTATGTTGAGTTGTTTTGAGAATCCCAAGTGGTTTGGTAAAGTTGGATTGTTGATTGATGTTGATATTATGATTAAGATCCCTAAGTTCATGACTTTTTGAGGTATTTAATAGAATGATCAAATAGAAGAGTTTTGTCACCAAATTTGAGTATAAGGTAGATCTAGAGGTAAGGAAGCTATGGTTAAAATTTGGTGGCAATTGGATGTTCCTAGAGGAAGTTATGAAGGTTTGAAATATGGGAAATAATGTGCTTTATTGGTGTTTGATTAGCCTAAGTGTTGATCAAAGGTGGTGTCACGTGGCCCTTTTATTGTGGGTGGGCTGCATGGAGGCTTTGTAGCCTTGTATATTAGATCCAACGGCTGTGGGCTTTGAGAAGGAAGTGACGCAGATCCTACTTTGCACATGCCCCTTCCGAGTCGTTGGATGCACCTTGGATGGCTAGATCTCCATCCCCTACCTCCGGTCAGACTAGAGATTGTGGGGTTACAACGAGTGGGAAGCCTAGCCTTGCCCCACGATATGGTCATGGCCCGAGTGGGGGATTGAAGGGTGTAGTTGTTCTTAACTCGAGAAAAGGAGCAAGGAGACCCCTTAGATAGGTCGAGAGGCCACTCCAGCTAGGAGAACGGGCTTCCCCTCCTCATCGCTTCTCCATTGCGACAAGCAGGTGGTATAGGGAACTAGAGATCGGAGCTAGAAGGAAGTAACGAGAACCCAAAGAGAGGGAGAAAGAAGCTAAAGGTCTGGGGAGTAGAAACCATAGGAAAGATTGGGCTGTCGTGGAGTTTTCCTTGCCCAGTGAGTTCCATCTCACTGGAGTAGAAGGCGGAGATCGGAAGAGACTCAGAGAGCTTTCCCACCGCGACCGAAGGTCATGGATGAGTGCTCGCGTACCCTACAATGTTTGTGAGAAGCTTCTGTGGAGATTCCTTACACAAGGGCGATTTCCCCTCTCTTCCACCACGACGATGGAAGGCTGTGGTGAGCCACCTCGACCTGGATATTTGGAGGGAGCCGTAGGTTTAAAGAAGGCCGGTTGCTTAGGGTGTGAGTGCGTGGAGGTTCTATCATCGTTAATCATGAGCAAGGAGCCAATAAGTGGCTTCCATGCCTCGCCGGAGCAGAGCCCAGCAACGGTGGTGCTCACGGGAAAATAGAGTCTCGCTTTGCACGCGAGAGAGAAAGAGAGACCGGGTCCAACCCCAGGCAGTCTGATGGGTCCCACACTGGAATTGGTCGGTCCAAAGCAGAAGACCGGGTTTAGGGGACGCGAACCGACCACAACCAAGCGAGAAGAAACACAACCCCAGTAGCCACGTGGCTCCATCTGATTGGCCCAAAAAGGTAAGAAATCCAATTAATATCAGATCTTGCATAAATCATAGAAATTAGCTTGTTTATCTGAAAAATTACATATAATATATCAAAATTCTCTGAAAAATGTGTAGAACAACATAGAACCATAATATCAGGCTTTTGATGCACTAATGATAGTTATATCATGTAAGATGTAAAATGCTCATATGATGGATAATAAATATCAAACGATGTTCTAAAATTATGATAACATGTCAGTAAGTCTGTGATCATGTTTATAATGCATATGATGTCAGATATGGTCATGTTGATGCACGGAAGCATATTTTTTTTTATATGTCTATTTAGGGCTAATAATCCTAAATAAAATGTAGTAAATACATACATGCTCAATAAATGATGAAATTTACAGAAAACTCTCATACCAGTTACTGGAAGATAATATATAAATTTGAGATCAGTTTTATACACGAAATTCATGTTATATGAAGAGCACCCTTAATACATGTGATGTAATCCTAATATGGTTAATGAAAGTGACATAATGTTAAATATGTTCACATAATAATGTGACACATGAGTATATCCAGTTAATGAGCTATAATCTGGAATATAACATCACTAAGATAAATCTAAGACAAGAATACAAGTAATTGTGAGAATATCATAATGAGATAAGGTAAACCCTAATATGAACATGATTAGGGTTAAGATGAGATGTAAGAAGATGAGAACCTGATGATAGTATATGATCTTGTCTTGATTAGGTTTAACAATGATGTAGTTGACATCAGGAATATGTGTGATGATTAGGATGTCTCTTTGGAAGGTACACCATTACCTCTTACTTGGCTTATTATACAATATGCTTGTGTTATATGTGTAGTAAAATACTTGGCATATGATATTGGATGAAATGATTGTTCTTGTATGATATGTTGCATGATTTTCCATACTTATTGCTATGAACTCATGAAATATAATATATCTGTTCCATTATATCTAAGCACTTCAACTCTTTGGTAGTAAAGTGCTGGAAAATAAGTACTTCAACTCTTTGGTAGTAAAGTACTTAGAAGTGATCCAACTCTTTGGTAGTAGATCACATTGTGAAATGATCCAACTCTTTGGTAGTAGATCATAAAGGCTTTATTGCATTCGACTCTCAGGTAGTAAATACATGGATGATATAATGGAAAATATGCTTAAAATATGTGTTCTCTTTTGTTAATGAACATCTTGGGAAAATATATGATTTTCTTATATTTCTTTATAACTGTCAAGTAATAGTTTTATCTTATTGTCAAGATATGATGAGAGGTATATAAAAGACACCTAGGCGTACTTAGTACAATATTTTTGAATATTGTGCTGATGTGTACCACATGTAATCTTTGCTTAGGTTGTGGTTATGCTTGAAGATCCATGATAGATGAGAGTTGTGTCGCGAGCTGACGTACAGGTGGACGTGTTGTCTTAAGATCTTGTAGTTTAGTGGTAGTACATGTATATGTAGAAATTTATTGTTCAATATGTACTATCAAATGTTATAACAATTCACGTTGTAATTATATGTTGAATGATGAACACGTGTGTATGGTTTTATTATTGTTCATGTACACATTCTACTGATTGTTTCCTTTTGACTTCCTCTGATTTTCTTCTTCTTAGCCTTGTGTGAGATGTTTAAATTGGGATTCTCGTTGAGATGAGAGTTTCAATTTGGACGTCACACATTAGATTAAGTTTTAGAAAATCTAGGGACGTCACATTATTTCTCAACGTTAATTTTTCTCCCGCCCCCTCTTTTGTTAGGGCGTAACAAGAGATACATGTAAATCATAGATATGGGGAGGTATATGGCCTCATATACACATAATATTTTTCTTTTTTTCTTCTTCTTCTTTTTACTCTTTAAAACGCAAATTTCCCATCTTTTAGTTCTCCTTTTTGTGCACTGCTATCTTTCAGTGTTGTTAGTTTGTCCCACAACCTTTAGCGTTTCCACTCCATCGAAGCACTGTGATGGTTTTACAACCACATGTGGCAGCGATGCTATGTTGAGGGTGTTGGTGACCAAAGACAACACATGAGAAAGAATAAAGAATAACTAGAAAAAAATGGTTTTCTGTTAGAAGAATCAAGCCCGATAACCATGCAGATATTGAGCTGATGGTTAACGGTAAACACTGCAGCTTCAGAAAAGTGTATATTTGAAATCTGATGAGAAACACATGCACTTGTGCCTTTTAACTAAAAAATGAAATCACAAGCACGAAGTATACTTGTAGACCTAATGTTCAAAAGAAGACCTTCAATTTGGGGGCGTGGCATGTAAGTTCAGGAGGAATGCATTCGGTCATCAAACTGCGCATTACATTAAATGATCAGTGAACGTGTTCACTTGACATGAGACTTTGATAACAATTTTTTAGGCAGGCCGAGGATAAGCAAAAGGTAAAATTTCAATGAGAATTAAGTTTTTAACATGTGGAATTATATATTATATAAAGACAATTTTTGCCTTTGAACTGCTTGATATTTATTCCAACAAGCAGTAGAATAGAAAAAGGGCCTTCATTTTATTCAGAACATTTTTTTAGCAAGCTAAAAGTAACAAGTTTGGTGCGCCCGCACCTTTACATTCCATCCGAAACAGGGGCGCACCGGGCTAAGTCAACTATTCAGGTGAACTTCCACCCAACTCCTACCCGTACGACGGAGTTGAGCTTCTGTGGGGCAGCTCTTTGGCAGGAAATTGAGCAAATCCGCTTACCTTTTGATTCAACCAATGGGCGGACAGATCTGGCGGCGGCAAACGGGACAGGATGAAGAAACGTCAGCGGCAAGCCAGGATACGATACAGGCGGCATGGTATACATGGTGGCAGGGCATCCGCTTTCCTTCACGGCGGCACTCCTCCATGCACACGGCGCACACCCCTTTCCCACCCTCGGCGTCGATGGCCGTAGTTGCAGTCGGCATGGCTGCAACTTCTAGCTCCAGGAGCAGCATCGAGGAGTTGCTGGATACTCGTCGGTCGTCCGTTGAGGTGAGCGCTGTGTCGAGATCGAAGCAGAGATCAACAGGTGGGGAAGGCGCCGGTGAATCCTCGCCGTGAGGCCTCGAACCCATGACAGACTTCGTCTTTGCGCTCCCTTTCCGCTATCTTTGGGGAAAAGAGGGTAAAGCCCCAAGAGGCAGAGAGAACGGGTATGAGAGCTGGATCTGCTTGCACGCGACCTCACCGGCTCTGCTTGTACATGTGGTACTGTTATTGTCAGCACCCGATGTGGGTAGCCTAGTGGTTATAGAAATATCCGTGTTTGGTTTAAAGATATACCCGAATGACGAATGAGACGCTACCCATCAACTTCGGGTGATCGCTATCGTGACAAAAATTTAGTCATTGGTATTGTTTGGATGCGGCTGTGATCTTTCTTCGCTAACTAATATTGTGTTAAATATCTGAATGTATATTAATCTATCATAAAAAATTCCAACAGCTTCGCCCTTTACCCGTCATTCCTCCATTATATTACAATATCAGCACAAGGTAGTATCCTTTTTATCATATTACTCCAGTGTCAGTCACCATTGCTATAACCCAGTGGTAGTTGTTCTGTTTGTTAGTTTTTTTATATAGGCCAATTGTATTGATAAGGGCATGTAGATGAAACAACGTGTATGAGATGAAGTGATAATTAAGAAAACGTAACAGGAGTGTTATCCTAGTTGTAAATACAAAACATGAAATAAAAGTATGTAGAAAAATAAAAGTTGAAAAAAAACAAAAAATAACATATTTTGAGGAATACATTTCGAGTAAAGTACTTTTATGAATATAATTTCCAAAGTAGCTCATTTTGGTGAGAAAACGCCGCTTAGAATAACATCTTTCTCATCAAGGTAGAGAAAACACCACTTTGTCGAAAGTTTTCAATAAAAAATTAAAAATAAAATAAAAAAATAATGACAAAGGGATAACCCCAAGTGATTTGATGCTTTTACCCAATCGTTTGGGTGAAAACGCCAATTCACTTAGGATTTTTTCCTTATTTTTTAATTTTATTAATTTTTTTCATCTGTGATTAAAGCCTCCAATTTAAACACATTTTCACTAGTTTGACCAAAAGTGACGTTTTCACTCTAAAATGGGCCACACTGGGAATTTTTGTCAAGGAGGTTCTATATTTGGAATTTTTGTCCCTCAAACAAGAGACAAACTGTTTAGAGAAGAGGACGCAACATAGCAATAAAGATTTCTCGCATTCTACTCAACCCAATTGCAGCTATAAAAGTCCGTAAATAAAAATATAAAAAGGGATGAAGACGATACCTTTACTTGTGCAACAAGTAGACACATCATATATTGGTAAAGAACTCAATCCTATGTAATTTGTCACCAAGAAATTCGAATAGAACACCAAAGTATGTGGTTTCTCCGCCAAACAAATTAAGCAAATCTGCTTATCTTTGGACTCAATTGATAGACGGATAGGTGATAGATCCCGCGGCGGCAAACGGGACAGGACGGCGAAACGTCGGCGGCAAGCCAGGATACGATACATGCGGCATGGTATACCTGATGACAGGGCATCTGCTTGCCTTCGAGGCGGCACTCCTCCATACGCACGGCGCACACCCCTTTCCCACCCTCGTCGTCGATGGTCATAGCCGTAGTCGGCATGGCTGCCACCGCTAGCTCCTGAAGCAGCATAGAGGAGTTGTTGGGTACCCATCTGTCATCCGTTGAGGTGAGCGCTGTGTCGAGATCAAAGTAGAGATCAACTGATGGAGAGGGCGTCGGTGAATCCTCGCTGCGAGGCCTCGAACCCATGACAGACTTAGTCTTCGGGCCCCCTTTCCTCTATATTTGGTAAAAAAAGGGTAGAGCCCCATGATGCAGAGAGAACGGTATGAGAGCTGAATCAGCTTGTGCGCGACCTCGCCGGCTCTGCTTGTACATATGGTACTGTTATTGTCAGCACCGATGTGGATAACCTAGGCTGCGTTTGTGAATAATGGTGAAACAAATTAAAATGTTTTTGTTTGCCATGGTGATAGTGAATCCGTGGTGAATTTTGATCTATTTTTATCCCCACAAAAAAACATGGTGAATTGTGGTGAATCATATGAAAGAAGTTTTCTTGTGTAGACAAATGTGAAAAAAAAATGTTCTAATAAATATGATTTTTACTTGTGTAGGTTTTTTTTTATAAAAAAAACCCCCTCCCTATTACTATAACCATGTAACAAATAACATTTTTTAAGTTTTTTACCATCACCATCCCTATCACCATGCACATGTTACCAAACAACACATTTTAATAATTTTCCTATCACCATCACCGTCCCTATTACCATCACCGTCACCATCAATTTTATCACCACATATCAAACACAACACTAGTGTAATAGAAATATCAATATTTGGTTTAAAGAATGACGAATGAGACCAAAATTTAGTCATCGATATGGTTTGGGTCTCCAAGATTTTGCTGATCTGATTTGAGATCCAGTATAAAATTGAGTGAAACTTTCGCCTACTCGATTGATGGTATTTGTGCGACTTCTCGCACAAATCCATTGGTGGGCATGGGGCTTCCCCCGGACGCACACGCATGCACGCGGTATGGTACGACTTATTTTCCAAATCCGTGTAAGGATTCAATTACGGTTCTACATGTATATGTATACATACCCTTACTAGGGCTGAGATCATCTTGTATTTCGTATCGAGACGGCTTCCACCGTACTCCACGATGTATTTTGTCTCTTTCAAGAGCGCTCCTCTTATACACTCTTCTCTGATATAGTGGAATCCTCATCTCCTCTCGTAGAGTACGTCACTCTGACTGAACCAAGTAAATATTGTGTCATCTAATTGTGCAATTGTTCATTCTTCTCGTCTGTGATTTTCAACACGAACATGACATACTCTTTTTGTTCTAACATTTAACAAATTGGTATCAGAACCTGGTGTCAAAATTTTGAATACCGTATTCAATTATGAAATACAAGAATACAGTGACACATAAGATTTCATAAGTTTAAAAGAAACCTTGAATGTACTCTGCATGTGTATTTATATTTCAAGGATGAAATCTTTTTAGGGGGGAATTGTTATGACTGCATCTTAGCTTAATTAGTAAATTAAGGTTTACCTAGATGATTACATGCTTTGTTAGATTGATCACTGCTAAAATACTGATCAAGGATGGTGGCTCAATTATGATGTATTAAACCTAATGAGCACTGCAAACATGCTTTCATTTTGAATAATTAGGGTTTGAGAAGTATAGAACCTAGTTAGCTAGAATTAGGGTTTTGCTCACTACGGGCATGTTGGGAAACATGGCCATGGAGTAGAAGGGAACAATGACCATGTTGGAGTAGAACGAGCAAGGTGAGAAAAGGGATAGTAAAAATGAGTTGGAGGCTTACATAGAATGACCATGGTGGGCACCATGGACGTGTAGGGTTGTTGGAGGCACGGACATTCTAGGGCACACAATCATTTTAAAGAAATAGAAATGTTGGCCATTTGTATACTCAAACTCTGATGGATTCTTGGTACTATGGTCGTGGTAGGTAGCACAGTCGTGTTGCGTTCGTCTTGGCATGACAATGACACCTTGTACGGTCGTTGTGGGTTCTCCAGGGCATTTTTGTTCTTAGCTGACTTTTCTGTAGACTACAAGATAATAGTGTACTGTTTGATTTTTTATTATATATTGGTAGCTTGTAATGATCTCATTTTTTTACTAGAAACTTTGAAACTCAATGAAAAACAACATGCTAAGTTTTCATAATTTTTGGATGAGATTTGCCCTGTTCAGTAAATGATTTACAATAATATTTTTATGATAGAAAATTCTACTAAAATAGAAGAAAGTCTAAGTAGGGTCAACTTGTAGTTGAACCAAGCATCTTAATTGCTCTACGTGAGTAACCTAACACACCAGGAGCTCCCATATTTTATGATTCATTCAAGAGAAACAAAATCCTACTGATAGAGGGAGTTAGGATTTGGACGGAGAAAGTAGTGAAGATGGTGATCTAGGGTTTTCTCTACCTACAATTAATGAAAAAGTAAGTTTGTCATCTATAGATATCTTTTCTTAGCGATTCTTTTCTCACATGTAAAGATTTCTTCCCTCCTCTGATCTGATCCAGAATGATGTCAAATATTCATCTTTTCTCACTCTTTATCCATAATTCTCTTTTTCTAGGGTTTTTAGTTGAAAGGAAGAAGAAACTGATGGATTGCTAGGATTTTGATATAGATTCTATAATTTTAGATCTTGGGCTACGGTTTTAAGGTGTTTTCACACCTTAGCTGAGTGGGTACTTCCTTCAAACAATAGATTGTACAAAATTAGAGTAAATTCATATTTATCTTCAATTCCTTTGTATGTGACTACAAACCCTAAATTTGCCTTTCAGTTTAAGATTATGAAAGAAGATTTAGAATTGGATTGTTTTTCTATCGTGATGAATTTCATATGATAAAACCATATTATAAATGGATACACATCATATAAAATAGAATTCTTAAAGCTATCGCAGAGGTTATAAGAATATACTAAAATCTAGGATTTTCAGCTATGTCTAAAATTGTTGTATAACTAAATGAAGGATTTACCTATATGAATCTACTTATTATAACTGATTATTTTATTTGAATGTTTGGTACATATATGTTGGGTATTTTCTAATAATTTATTTGATATTATCAGTGTTTGCTTGATATCTTAGTTAAGAGGGTGAAATCCTATACAAGTGGAAAGTTTTAAGTTTGTGAATAGACATCATGAAATCCAACAAAAGTGATTCATTTTAATAATATAAACTTATTTATTCAAGGTTAATATTGATGTATGATATTTTAGTGAATGACATACAAACCCTAGTTTAGTTCTTACTAGGGTTTTATATATATGTTTTGTTGTATGTCAACTGTTGAAAATAGTCTTTTATCGGTGAAAGTTTATGATGCACGAAATCCTTATGTGAGTCAAGTGATATGTGAATGAGGCAAAGAAAACTATAATGATATGGTATTTAGTGAATCACGTATGTTCAATTCAGTATACTTCAGTATGATTAATAGTATTACTCAGATGCTGAATTTACAATACAGACTGTTGATAATTTATGATAAGAACAACTTACATGGTTAACTAAGAAATATTGATTTGATGATTGAACTGTGCATTTAAAGAGTGAATTAGACATTAGATGCCTGGACATTGTAGAATCCTCACATGATGAGGCCTTCATTTTAGGAGGAAATGACTTCCTTTTTGGAGGCAGTTGCGATCGAGGTAAGCCCAATCGTAACAGTAGGGTGTGGGGGTCTTAACTAGTAGGGCATACTCCTTATGATTGTATGGTACTCAACACCAACCGGGGATGTCAGTGGTACCTTTTTTACAAGTTGTGTCGATCAATGGACATCTTCAATAGGTCCACTGATGCACAAAAAAGAGTGATTTGACTCTCCGTATGGGTGCCCAGGTTTAGAGGAGTACATATATCCACCCGCTCCCATTAGTCACTGAAACCAGATGTGGAGACTGCCCACTACAGACGAGGAAGATGAGACTATAAGCTTAGGAACCGAGCATGTTTTTAAGCCTTTTATAGTGATATCATAGCTTGTTGTGATGCTTCCACATATCATGGTACACTTCATGTGGGTTCAGGGCACAATAAGATGAATGAGAGATTAATCAAGTGAGTGCACTTATTCTTATATTCTTGTAGTTAGCTAGAGTAACTTTCTATTTGTATATTTATGAGTTAGTAGTTTCCTTTGTGATTGATCAAGAATATTCATTGGATGATTTACTCTCTGTAGTCATCTAGAGTAATCTACTATACATATGTTTGTGAATGACTAGTTTTACTATAGATTTCTACTGTTAAACTTAAAATTCAGTTGCTAAATAATATATCTTTGATTATTAAAGTGCTTTACATAGTTTCTTTGAAGTACTCATTCAATGAGAGAGTAGGCTCATCCCTCTACTCACAAAAATTTTAGGAAAATTATGTGGATTTGAAGAATGTCAATGCCAGAGTAGATCTGCTAGAAGAGCTAAGTATCAGATTAGTTAAGTTTAGTTGGTCCCTATCTCTGTAGGTTCTTGTACATAAGTGAGAGAGTTGTAAACGATGATATGTAATTTTGTTTCCTTAAATATAGGGAATGTATTCGATTATCATGTGGTATGTACATTGAAGTGTGAGAATTTGAATGAGTGTTTAAATATGTATCTTTGTTGTTGAAATCATATTAGAGTAATCGAGTTTTAAATCCCCTTGTATAGTTAGTTTATCTGATTGAACGTGAGAAAACAAAGAGTTTGAAATTTTAAAAATTGAGGGTGTTTTTTGTATTATGTTTAATTCTCAACTTATACCTAATCTCATGATTAGTGGTAATTGTGGGATGTGGGTGAGAATCTTGGTTTATCAGGGGTTAGGTTGAGTCATTAGGGAGTGTTAGGATAGAAAGTTAGAGTCATAAGTGTGGAAGTAATGAGGTGACATGTCAATAGCTCTGGAAAGACTAAGTATTTGGATACCCTAGCTCATTATCTGAATACTTAGGTTGATTAATATCATGCTATTGTGTATATTCTTCTATGGATGCCTTGGACATGTATGCAGAGGGAGGATAGGCTAGAGAGAAACCCTAGAATATTAGGGTTAGAAGACCAGAAATTAATGAAGGAATACAAGCATGAAGATAGAATGAGATACTAATTTTATTTTATATTGTTGTATTTATTGGAGATCAATAGAAAGACTCTTATATATTTGAATTTAGATATTCAATTTTTAGGAATATATATGGTTCTCTAAGATTGTTATACACTGCAAAGTTTCTTCTATTATTGTTTACATTCTTTGTATAAAGTAAACCATAAATGATCTTTAGATGAGATTTTCATAAGTGGATATTCTTTCCACCCGTTTGAGAAAACTAGGAGTTAGTTAATCCTAAGTAGCTCTTGGCTTGAGGACTACAGGTTCGGCCTAGTCTGGCTGGCCGAATGCGTTACTAGGATCTAACGACTCCTATTAATAATGTAATAAGAGTAGACTCTGGATAAGTTAAACTCAGATTATAGTGAGAATGTACATACACTAAGATATTGAAATATAAGGGAAAGACTATAACATCTAAGAATCAATTGGAGATGATTTATGATCCAGCTTTGGGACCTTATATAATAAACCCTAAATTGGGGATAAAGGAAGAAGAAATATAGATTCAAGACACAAATTAGTATATAGCACATAAAATGAAGAAGAAAGTATGGACAAAGAGAATTGAATGTGTAACTACTTGATGCAATATATTCAATTTGAAATCAAGAAAAGATAAGAGAAAACTACATAAGAAGTCAAGATAGAAAGAATCAATAATGAGGAATGGATCATATAAGCAAGTGAAATGCATTTATGAAACCCAAAACAAGGGGAAATGGGAGAAAAGATTCAAGTATACAATAAGTACATAGTAGCGAATTTTTTTATAAGAATTAAAGTAATGAGGAGTAGAAGAACATATAAATAATAAGACTAGGATAAGAAACTCATATGAAACAAACAAATATGTTGGATATGATAAGTATGATTAAGGAAAGAGGATTACATGATATAATACAAAGCATGGAACATGCCATTATATGATGAACTCTAATGAATTCATCCTTACCACATTTTGATTTAAAGTCTCTATAAAGTAACAACCTAGTTTCCATCATATGTATTCAATAGGTTTCAAGTGATGAAATGCAATTAGTTTTAAAAAAAGAACAAAAGTGCTGATATACAAATGAACAAGTCATATAACGGTACATAATATTTAGAAGAGAAAAGCTTGATTGAAAGAGAAACTACATTTGACCCCTGCATGAGTTGTTTAATTTGAAACAAAGGGCATGTAATGTATTAAACATAAAATGAAACTAGTAGGGAGAATACTGAATTCAAATTTCAGCTTCATATTAGTAAAAGGATAATAAGAAATATATGTGGCATGGAATACATGATCATATGCATGAATGAGCAACATGGTCATATGGGATAAGAAAAAGTTAATGATGACTAATGAAAGAGTAACATACAATGAGAGAATGATGTAAAAGAAAGAAGGGTTGAAACATGAAGGAGTTATATAGATTATATAAAAGAGAGATTATGAGATGTGAAAAGATGCTAAATAATTTAGTATCCTTGTTGATAAATAATTCAACCAGACAGGAGAAGTATTTTAAGTGAGTACTTAAAGATCAAAATTCTAAATCTCAAATCATCTTCTTTTTTTATCCTCCTTAGTGAGAGTAATATGGGATGAAGTGATAAGGAAATGGATCATAAATGATATATAATCACCATGGAAGACACATCTATTGAATCTATTATTGACACATAATATGATGACTAAGCCCTAGGGGTAAATAAAGAAAGTAACTTATTAGAAAGTTCAAGTAAGAGAAAATAAATTCAAGCGATAAAGATAAGAAAGACTTTAGTAAATTTCAAGAGAGCTAAGGTTTGCATATCAAAATAAGGGAGTAAATCATGTCACATAAGATCATGTTTTTGCTAAGGATCACATCTTAAATTATTTGTAGTAGTAGTAGCTCAGGGGATGCCACTAGTGATTTGATATTTAATACTAATATCTCTATAAAATAAAGTCTTGAGTTTAGCAATATGAGAAGGAACTAGCAATGATATTAATCCAAGATTTGAAGGTAGAAAATGAGAAAGATAGATTAACAACATGGAAATGACTAAGAATGGATGATAAGAAATAGATTTGAACTGTAAGAAGTGTGGTTTGAACAAAAGGAGAAGTGCAATATGAGCAAAGTGTAAACTGAAATGAATTCTTTTGGTGATAGTAAGAAGGATGAATAATCCATTCTTACCTTGAATATTTTATTGTTATAGATGTTTCATCTATATGATTAAAATGAGAAGGATAAGTAAGAAGAAGCAAGTAGTAATGAAGAAGAAGAGAAATTAGAGAAAACAAATGGTTTTTAATATTACATGAATATTTTTAGAAGTATACTTTGTTGAATGTATATCAAGGGATGTAAATTTGTTTTACATATGATTTTAGTTATACATGTGCGAGCAATATACTAATTGAAAAGGGTGTTATGGTTTTTGTAAGGCCGCTGACCCAACTTAATGCTAAATTGTTCTTACCTTGTATAATGAGATGCTTAGAACATTTATCTAATTCTTTGAGGTGTTTTGTTATCATGTGACATGCTCATGTTTCTAGTTTGGTCCTGTTTGGATGTTGTTTGAGCTATGTTTGCTTATTTTGGTCTAAGATGCAATTTACCCAAGTTGAGGGGCTATCTTGCAATTTGTCACATGTTGAGTGTTCCCTTAGTTCTTTACCATAATAAGAGAGAGAATGATGATATGGGGTGCCTTGTGGGACCTTGGTTGATGAGGTGGCATCATACAATGATGCTAGGATTTCTAGGGTTTTATTGGTGTCGACCTTGTTGTGTTGCTTGAGTGTAGCAACCCTTGTCTCGACCTTATGGTTTGTTTTAGGAGTGTATCAACCAAGACCCCCTCCCTTGATGTTGTTGTCTTGACCTTGATGGTCTTAGTTGAGTTTTGGTTTTGAGACAATTGTCTTCTTGTGGTGTGTCTCGACCCAGTGTATTAGTGAACCTCCAATCTCGATCGAGACATGTGTTTGATGCTTGTTTCAACCCCTTGATGTGTCTCAACCAAAACCAATGGGTTGAGGATCTAAAGAGGTCGAGACCCAACATTGGTTGTATCACCAAAGGTTGCATGCATGTATATAGTAATTTCATGTTGGTTTCTTTAGTGGATAAGTGTCCCTTTGGTGTTCTATTGTGTTGACACCTCATACATACCCTACTTACCTCCTCCTTTGGGTATATAACCCCTTCTCTTGATTATCAAGCACTCTTTTTCATCCCTACTCTCTCCACTCTCCATTGTAACTAAACTTAGAGCTTTGGGAGCAAAGGAGATCTGATCCTAAAATCTATGGTGGCCGATCAACCTTGCTTGAGGAAGGATTTGTGCTAGATCAACTATTGTGGTGGTGGTTCTTGGATATTTCTTCTTGGTAAGTGATCCTAATCCTAATCACATTTTCCCTCTTCTAAAACCTCCATCATCATCATCATCTCTTTCCTTGATCATGGATTGTGGATCATCCATGGTGGCCATTTGAGAGGAACTCTTTATCATAAGGGGTCATAGACTATGTTTTGACATGGTGAACCCGAGTGAAAGGATGATTCCTTCTCTTCTCTTTTCTTCCTTGGTTCGGCCTAGGGTTTCTTTCCCTTTTCTTGAACTATCTCTTAATCACGATTCTCTTCTATTTGAGGTGATTTTTTGACTGAAGTGCTAATCAAGTTGGGGCTTCTTTCCTTCTCTTGGAGCTTGTGCTATGGAGCTTGATTCTGTACAAATCAGGAAGGCTATATAACTTTTACCTCTTCTATTTTGGCACCATAATCTTGCTTGTATATTATTGTTTCTATTCTAAAATGTGCTCTTGACATGCTAAAAAGTATTATCATGAATTAGGGTTTGAGTCGTGATGATATCTCTTTGGGAATTGCTTCTAATCCTAAACACTAATTTCTTTATACCCAATTTTGAGATGAATAGATGATGGATAGTTTCCCTAGTCTTGGACTGTGATTTCTATCATCATGTATGGAGTTAGAGTACCTTGGTATAACATGTTGATTCAGTGCCATTTTGCACATGTTGAACATCAGAATTTCACCTCCCTTAATGAGGTTGTTTTATGGAGATTTTATCATATATATATATATATATATATATATATATATATATATATATATATATATATATATATATATATATATATATATATATATATATATATATATATATATATATATATATATATATATAAGGAATTTTGGTGAAAATCTTTGTGTGGAGTCGTCCTCTTTGGTTTTGATGAATTTCCCTTGGTGATAGCCTACTATTTTGGTTATGAATCATCCCTGATTTGTGGATGATTATATGTTCTTGTGGTCATTTGACCTTGGTGGTCATTACACCTATGTTTTAGCCTTATATGTTTGGTTGGTGGTCGAAAACCATGTTTTGTTAAGAGAGTGTGGAGATGATGATCCTACAAGTATTACAATACTTGATTTTATTAATATGATGGTTAAGATGGTAAATGAGTTTCTTATGATTTTAAGATCTATGACTTTGTAGCATAATCATGTAGAATGCTTTCTTTCTAAACCATAAATCCATGTGCTTGATTCCTAAAGTGTCCTAGAGATGATGATCTTATATGCATCATAAGTTATGCTTTTTATCACCATGATTCTAAGTTTCAGTAATTATGTTTTCCTTAGAGTTTTGAATGAGTTCTCACATATGCTAAGGATGATGTTTTCTCTCTCCTATGTGGTTTGGCTTGATAATCCTCATGGTGGTTGTTCTAAGGTTTGTTGATCATGAACCCATGCATTTGAGCTTTGTGACGTTTGGTATTCTTGCTGTTAGCCTTGGTTTCGGTCGATACACATGTTATCCTTGATGTTGAGGTCAAGACATTTTGTTTTCAGTTATGGTCGATACATATGTACCCTTGGTGATTGGGTCATAACTATGTGTTGTTCTTGGGTCGAGACTCCATTGAGTTGGTTTTGGTCAAGATATGTTTTGAAATAGGTTACAATGCATCATTGTGACGCTTGAATGCAACACTTGTTGTGATGCTAGAGTTTTGATTGTGATATGTTATTCCCTTGGTATCAGTCGTGACCTGTTGAGCTTTGTCTTCGTCATGACACTGTGTTGCTTTGGTTTGTGACATTATGATGTTATGGGTCGCGACGCTGTGTTGCTTTACGTCACGACATTATGCTATTTTGGGTCATCATTTGTTTTGTTGCTTAGTGGGTCGAGATACTATGTTTATGGTAGGTCGAGACACTTAGTTGTTGCAGTCGTGACACCTATATCGAAGATGGTCGAGACACCCATTACGTTGCTTGGTCGTAACACATGCATGACATGATGAGGTGCACACATATACATGTTTATGAAGGTGATACTTAGTGATGATAACATAATGATCTAATCATGTCTATCTAATGATGTTTAAGCCTAAATCAGTTCGAAGAAAGTGGGAGATGGTGTAGTTAGGGTTTGGTGATATAATCATGAGGTAAAACTCTAATCGGCTATGTGTGAGAACCCTAACCCTAATCCTAGGGCATGTTATACATGTTGAATGTGCGTGTATGAATAGCATATAATTGTACTTTCTCTTTCCTACTTGTATTATTCTATAATATGATTAAAAGATATTAGATGATGGACATGAGCCTTGATGAGGTGCACTAGAATTGTAGATATGTGAATGTGCACACTTAGTTATAATTTATATCGCTTAACCCTAATACACTCCAATCTTGTGGGGGGTAAGGAAACTAGAGATTGGTAAAAAAATAATGCCATGGAACCCTATGTGGTTAAGCATGAAACTCTAACCTTAAATTGAAGGGACATATGATGCATTGCTTACATTGCCTAAAGTGTTTAATATGTTGATATGTTTTCTCTCTCTATTTGTAGAATGATGACCTTGCAGGTGAGATGAATATCATAGATAATGATTGCTATGGTGTATATGTGATGTGATACAAGTGATGCTTATATGCCTGATGAGGCATGATAAGATAACAATGAGTTACAAGAATAATGTGATTGGTCTTATGAACTAGTGAAGCCTTAATGCCTAGTGCAAGGTGTATCCTCCAGTGCTGTGACGAGGGATTATTATCCCCAGTGACATGATAATAATGATCATCCTGACATGACAGTAATAATAGGTGGTGATGTTGATGGCCTTGTCTAAGGCAGTGAGACAATGTTTCCTTGAGTTGACGTGACAAGTTCACACTTCATACAGTTTATATCTTTTGAGATAGTTTCATAGTTATGCTTGCTAGATTGAATTAGGGTTTTGTATGTTCACTTGTATGATGAAGCCTTAATTCACACAATTGGCATAACTACTAAAGTAAAACCTTAATCATGTAGTTACCCTGTACCATAGATCCATCATCAACATCAGTACCTAGCTGGATGGTGAAATGAGTAACTCCTACGAGAAACTCAGAGTGCATATTGTTGAATATGTGAGGTATCAATGGAGGTATCTCCCTATGTCCTTAAATTATTGAAATAGTGATATAATGTTGAATTAAAGAATGACTATGCATGATCATGTTCTCTAGTGTTGTTCCATGTGCCAAGATAGACTAGTTGTTTTATATAATATGGCTATGCATGAGCTGATCCTTCAACCTGACTATATGTCACTGTTTGTAGTTGACTAATATGTCTCTGAGGTGTTCTCGTGTACTGACCACGAGGTGATGGTGAGGATCATGGAGTTTGTGGTTTCTATTGTTCTTGTATGGTACTGATTTTGACTTAGAAATGGTCAATTGGACTTGAGTGGTATGCCTCAACTCCTCAAGACATATAAATAAAAGTTGTAATACAACCATGTAGTGTATTTGTGTAGGGTCAAATGTGAATAACATTGGATGAGCCCTTGCCTTAATTTTGTATTGTTTATTTTATAATAGTTATACATGTTCTTCATATTCCTTCTTAAATCATAAGATAATCTACTGTTTAAGGTAGATGCCTAAACTTCTCAAATAGTGTTAGTTACCTTGTTTATTTTATTTAGCTTAATCTGCTTATCTGTTAATAGTGTAATCTACTATTTAGTTTATCTATGCTTATAATAGATGTTGGCAGAGAGTTATATCTCTCACTGGGATGTTTGGTCTCACCCCGTGGGTTTCCACATCTTTTAGATGGACGTGTATGCTGAGATAGAGATCGTGTTGTTGAAACTAATAACAAGAGGAGTGTGTATCTGTTGGATCATGGATATGCAGATAGTGTCTAGTAATAGAGTCCTATGTGTCATCCCTATACACTCAGGTCCTTGGGGGTGTTTTGTGAATGTTTTACATCAGTTTAAGATTTTGTTTTATGCCATGGTGGTACAGACATAGTTTGTATACATGAACAAATGATTATATGTAACAAGTGGTAACTAGATACCCAATGAACTATGATGTGTAATAACTTTTGATATGAATGAAATACAAGTGGGATTAGTTTATGGATTCAATTGAGATTTGTTTAGCTTGAGATCCTATCATGAGATCAGTTTTAATTTACCCTATTTTGTTATAATATCATTATTTGTGATAATTCCGCATTTTGTTTTGAGTAATCTCGTTTTGTGTGACAAAGGGTGTCACATTTGGTGGTAGCAGAGCTATAGGTTTGCTGAGTCTATAGGGATACAAGGACTAGGAGTAGGATGATGTATAAGATGAGAACTTGATATAAAATATGGTGCATACTACCTAACCTCAGTACTTGAATACCCTGGCCATGTATATAAATGTTGAAGGAAAGGTAGGTATGGAACTCTTAGATTGATATCTTAATAAGGGAGATGATCCCTACTCAATAAAGGGCATGTGAAAATAATGATCTATCTCTTGATATGAAGTCGAAAAACATGGTAAAACCAGGGGATGTACATGAAAATGATGAATAATTAATAAAGAAGGGGTAACGATATGTATTCAACTTTATAGTTCCTATGTCAATGTTAAGGAAATCAAGATGAAACATGTTAAAATGACACATCAGTAGTTGTAGACCTATGTAATAACAAAAGAAAGTAGGTAACCCTCTTCTCCTTATTAGAAATTCTTGGGTGGTGCTATGGTGATAAGGGAAGTATGTTCCCTTTGTGTTCTTTCTTTCCAGGGATGTGACATTCAAGTGAGTCTTATGTCACTTAATGTGCAAGGTTTTGAAGTGAATTTAAGATGGATACTTTGAAAAGTATCAATTGGTCTTGGAATTTAGTTCCAAGATGGTGACATCTGTGAATGACAATGTTTTATGGATCTTCCAAGATGTTAGGAAGATTCTTCCGATGCATTTGGAATTAGCAATAATAGATGAGAATTGATGGGATAGGGATGTGATGTGTTTTTGGCACATGTGATGGATACCAAGGTGAGGAATCCTAGTATCCAAGAGGATCTAGTTGTATGTAAGTTTGAGGATATGTTTCCCTATAAGACATTAAGTATTTTACTTCCTAGAAAGATTGACTTTGAAGATCAATCATGTTATAGGTACCCAACCTATAGTATGGATATCATATGTTAGGGGTTTATGCACTGTTTAGAATGACGTCGGTGAGGATGCAAAAGTTGAAGAGATAGTTGCAAGACCTGCTTGGGAAAAGAGTCTTATAAGACCAAGAACACCTCTTTGGGGTGCTCCCGTTGTGTTTGTATAGGAGAAGTATGGATCCACGAGATTGTACATTGGTTCTAGATAAGATGAATAAGAAGTTCAATCCCCACCTAGATCAGTTGTGGTGATGTTTATATATAACATCTTAATCTACCTTCGAGGTAGTTTTCCTTTGGACATGTGACATCTTATAGTGGGGACATCTTACAACATCTACAGGAGATCCATTGTGAACTATAATACAGCAATGTTACACCTAATATAGTTGACAAAAGAACGGTGTGTTATTTATTTGGGAGGATTAGTGTTAGCATTCTTTCCAATTTGTAAAAGAGCTGATAAGTGCACCATCATTGTTAATATCAAAACAAGGAAAGGGTTATATAATATTCTGTGATGCATCAAGAAATGGTTTGGATTGTAGAAGCCTTGAGTAGGAAGCTTTCTTCATCATCATTTGCTGAGTAGGCACAATTATATTATTTAGTGTGCCATAGGAGAGACATTTAGTCTCCTTACAATAAGAAAATGTATAGCTAGAGATGCCTATGTTGATAGGCTTGTTAGAACAATTACAAGTGAGGTTTGTGTTGAGTCGGTAAATCAGAGTAGCATAGCGGAAGCATGACAACTTCTATGAGACATAGAATGGAATAATGTGTTGTCATGATTGAGTAGTTGTGCTAGGTCTTGATAATTTGGAGACCTTAGTTCTAGAGGAAGCTCACTCATCAATATATGCAATTAAGATTCAATATAACACTTCCATTCCCATACATATGAAAGATATCTATAAGTTAGAGTTATTACTTGATCTATACAAGTGTCATCCAATGTTTTTATGTTGAGGAAGTGCCATCTTGACAAGAAGTCAACTCTACAACCAATAGAGGTGAGGTTAGTTGAGGATGTGTCATATGTGGCAGATCCTGTGTTAATCCTAGATAGAAGGACATTGTGTTGGTTAAAGTTTTATGGCATCACCATGGCATAGAGAAACCATGTGGGAGTTTGAGGATGTGGTTCTTGAAGAAACATCTGTCTCTTTTTGCTTGGGATTTCGGGGGCGAAATCCTTGTTAGGGGTTTATGGTTGTAAGGTCCCTGACCTAGATTAATGCTAAATTGTGCTTACCTTATATAATGAGATGCTTAGAACCTTGATCTAATTCTTTGAGGTGTTTTATATCATGTGACATGCTCATGTTTCCAGTTTGGTCATGTTTGGATGTTGTTTGAGCTACATTTGCTTGTTTTGGACTAAGATGTAATTTACCCAATTTGAGGGGTTATCTTGCAATTTTTCACATGTTGAGTGTGCCCTTAGTGCTTTAGCATCATAAGAGAGAGAGAATTATGATATGGGGTGCCTTGGGGGACCTTGGTTGATGAGGTGGCATCATATGATGATGCTACGGTTTCTAGGGTTTTGTTGGTGTCGACCTTGTTGTGTTGCTTGAGTGTAGCAACCCTTGTCTCAACCTTATGGTGTGTTTTGGGAGTGTCTCAACTAAGACACCCTCCCTTGATTTTGTTTTCTCGACCTTGATGGTCTTGGTTTTGGGTTGACACAGTTGTCTTCTTGTGGCGAGTCTCGACCCAATGTATTGGTGAACCTTTTGTCTCGATCGAGTGATCAAGTATTCCCAATTTAGTATTCTTCAGTATGATCAGTGGTGTTACTCAGATTCTTAGTTTATAGTATAGAATGTTGATAATTTATGATAAATAGTTTATAAGTTTAAACTAAGAAATGTTGATTTGATGATTGAATTGTGAATTTAAAGAGTGAATTAGACATTACATGCCCTAAACATTGTATAATCCTAGGAATGGACTGTGAGGAGGAAATGAATTTCTGACTGGAGGTAGTCTAGATTGAGGTAAGTCAGATTGTACCAGTAGGGTGCAGGGGTCTTGATGGGTAGGACAGACTCATTCTAATTGTGTGGTACCCAAAACCAAATGAGGATGCTTGTGATACCTATGTTACGAGTTGGGTCAATCAATGAACATATTTGGTAGGTCCAATGATGCACAACAAGCCAGAGTGCTTTGACTCCCTACAGGAGTACCTAGGATTATAGGAGAAGTCCATATTTCTGACCACTCCCATTAGTAGCTGAGAGCCATACGTGGCGACTGGGTGCTGTAGATGGGGAAGATGACACTATAGGCTAAGGAACTTGAGCATGCTTCTAAGACTTATACAATGAGATCATGGCTTTCTATGATGCTTTCACATGTCATGGTACACTTCATGTGGTTTTAGGGCATAATAAGATGAAGGAGAGATTAATGAGGTAAGTGTAGTTATTATTAAATTCTTGTAGTTATCTAGAGTAACTTGCTATTTGTATGTTTTTGAGTTACTAGTTTCCTTTGTGATTGATCAAGAATATTTAGTGAATGATTTACTCTCTAAAGTCATATAAAGTAACCTACTATACATATGTTTTGAATGACTAATTTCTTTATAGATTGCTACTCTTCTACTTTAAATTCAGTTGCTCAATAATAATATGTTTGATTATTAAAGTGCTTTATACTGTTTCTTTGAAGTACTCATTCACTGAGAGAGTAGGATCACCCCTCTAATCACAAACTTAGTACTCATTCACTGAGTGAGTAGGATCACCCCTCTAATCACAAACTTTTAGGGAAACCATGTGGAATTGAAGAATGTCAATGCTAGAGTAGATCTGCCATAAGAGCTAAGTATCAACTTAGTTAACTTCAATCAATCATTATCACTCTAGGTTCTTGTATAGAAGTGAGAGAGTTGTAAATGATGATGTGTAATTTTGTTTACTTCATAATAGAGAATGTATTTCAATATCATGTTGTCTGTACATGGAAGTGTGAGAAACAAAATGAATATTTAGATATGTATCTTTATTGTTGAAATCATATTAGAATAGTCAAGTTTTAAATCCCATTGTATAGTTAGTTTATTTGATTAAAATAAGTTAAAACAAAAAGTTTGAAATTACAAAAAAGTTAAAGGTGTTCTTCATATTATGTTTAGTTCTCAGCTTATGCCCTAATCTCATTATTAGTGCGAGTCATGGGATGTCAATGTAACACTACTGTAGCACGAGAAGATTTAGATTTTTTTCTTACCATCCTCATCCATCAATTTTCAAACTTTATGGACTCTGATTGTTCACACCACGTGTCTTCATAGATATTGGTTCTCTTCTTAAGAACAATTTGATGGAGGAATAGTGAACACGGAGAACGATACTACATGTCAGACTGTTGGCATTGGATCAATCAACATAAATATGTTTGATGGACTTATTTGAACTATTTCAAATGTTTGTCATGTCCAAGGCCTTTAGAAAAACTCCATCTCCATTGGCTTTCTTGAAGCAAACAATTTTCCATAGATGGATGAAAACAAAATACTTTCCATAACCAAAGGAGATGTCGTTCTGGTTAAGGGAGTACATATTCATAGAAACCTTTACAATTTGATTGGTGAGACTGTCACTGGTGTACCTGTTACTGTTTCTTCCTCAACTACTTCAAATCAAGATACCACCAAGTTGTGGCATATGATACTGGGACACTTGACTCATAAAGGTCTCAAATTGTTAAGCATGAGAGGAGTTATAGATGGTGTCAGTACTAGAAGTTAGCTTTTTGTGAACATTGTGTAATGGGAAAGCAGAAAAAGATCACTTTTTTCTACTATAGTGCATACTACAAAAGGTACTATTGATTATGTTAATTCAAACATCTTGGGTCCTTCTCAAGTGTCATTCAAGGGTGGTATCAGATATATGCTTACTTTCAAGACGATTTTTCAAGGGAACATGTAAATTTTGAGTGTATTTTCTAAAGAATAAGTCTGATGCTTTTGATCAATTTAAGAAATGGAAGATGTTGGTTAAAAGGAAAATAGGAAAGTGCATCTAAAGGATAAGGACAGAAAATGGCATGGAATTATGTATTTCCAAATTCAATGAATTTTGTCAATCTGAAGGCATTCTCATACACCACAATGTCAAACATACACATGAGTAAAACAGTGTTGCAGAACGTATCAGTATAACTATTCTAGAGCGAGACAATGCATGTTGATTAGTGTAGGTCTTAGCAATGATTTTTGGGCTAAAGCAATCTCTACTTTAGCCTAACTTATCAACCATTCCCCATCTATTCCCCTTGGTTCTAAAACTGTTGAAGAGGTGTGGTCTAGTCATCATGCAAATTACTCAAATCTCCACATTTTTGGTTTTCATGCATATGTCTATTCAAATGAAGGGAAGCTCAAGCCTAGAGAAAAAGTGCACTTTTCTGAAGGGATACATATTTTGGTACACTAAGCCAAAGTTAGAAAAGTTCTTGATTGAATGAAATGTCACTTTTGATGAGTCTGCTATGTTTTTTGCAAAACCATATGATTCTACATCTTCTATTATATATCATTCTCAACATTTCAAAGTGTAGGTGGAGGTTGAAGTTAGTGCACATAGATTGACACCTCCTGTTGTTACATAGGAAAACTCAAATGATGATTAAGATGACACTCTTTAAGTATAGACATATACCATTGCTTCTGGAAGAGAAAGAAGGCAGGTCAGACCACCTATAAGGCATTCATGTTATGTTGTTGTCTTTTTCTGGCTACTGCAAAAGAGATAAATGATTTTGGTGAACCATCTACTTATACTGAAGTTTATCTAATCTATATTCTACTATATGGATTACATCTACGAAAGAAGAGATGAAGTCTCTTTAAAAGAACAAAACTTGGGTGCTTGTAAATTCTCCCATTAGAAAGAAGATTGTTAGATGTAAATGGGTATTCAAAAGGAAGGAAGGTGGTCCTGGAGGTACTACTACTAGGGTCAAGGCATGGTTAGTTGTGAAAGGCTATAACCAGGTGTAACATATAGATTATAATGAAATTTTTTCTCTTGTTGTCAAACACACCTTGTCACACCCCAATTTGCAAAGAAAATTCAAGCCTTAAAATGTGGTTTTCTTAAATAAAAAATAATTGAGGGGCTTAATGCAAAAAGACCATAAAATGAAATTCCATGGCAGATAAAAAAGTGAGAAGAATAAAATAAGACCCAAAATACATTCTCTCCTCTATATTTGCCTTATGTGTTACAATTAATTCAAAAGTATGTAACATTAGTTTCCCTTTCTTTTTCTCTCACCTACCATTCATGATGCTTAAAGGACATAAAAGATAAAGATGAAATATTTGAGATTTGAAAATATACATTTAATAACTTAATCAAGGAGTTTTCCTTTTCTTTTTACATAAGAAGAAAGTATCATTAACTTCATTTCTCTCTCCTCTAAGGAAGGTTCTCAAAAAGGCATAAAATATAGATGACATAATCATGGAGTGCGTAATAAGTATTGATCTTGAAATTTGACTCTAAGAAACACAAAGGAAAAGTATTGTCCACTTATATCATCCATTAATGTATTAAAAATCAAGTATAATGATATATATGGAATCTATGGGTAAAACATGTGAAAAATAGAAATATAGGAAGAATATAGACTCCTCATTGGACGTGTGATCCAAATTTGGTCAAGTTTTGACCATATTTGACCCTCCAAATGAATTCAACAAGTTGATCGGTGACAACAGTGGGTTCCGCTTCCCTAGACCTAGAGAGGCTAGGCTTTCCTTTTCAGGTGTGGTTGGGATGGGAGGAGGGGTTTCTACAAAGAGGCACCCCACTCCCCCTCTGCCTCTTCTCACTTGATGTAGGCAGGGGTTCTTCTCCAGGAGGTGTGACCGCTTTCTCCTTTGGCTTCTGGGCATCGATCAGTGGAGGCATTTTATTCTAGACTTCTGGGTCTGGATCTTGGGCATCTTAGAGGCTTTTTGACTCTTGGGACACATTCTGGTTGCTAAGCTTGCTTGGTGGCTGGTGTGTGCTATCTTTGGAGGTAGCAGTCTTCTTCCTTCTTATTGTTAATCCCGACTATGATGAGTTTCCTAGCCCCTTTATCCTTGTTCTTTTAGATTAGGTTGTGTTTTTGTCCTATTTTGTCTCTCTTACCGTTAATCGATGCTTCTTTCTCTCCTCATAGTAGGTTATGTTTTCTCAATTAATTTTGTTGCACAGTTGTATGGCATCAAGTGCAAAGGCAATATCCTTTTAGAACATCGGTTTATTGCAGTTACTCTACCATAGATGCATGCTCAAGTTGAAGGTATCCCTCATAGAAAGTTGCATTAGCCAGTGAAATAGAAGAGGGGTCTGTGCATCATTGCTCTTATCAGATTTTGATATGAGCTTTTATGGCGGGTTGTATCTATTCTTGACCATTGTGTAGACTATAAGTTTGTCTTCCTCTTCATGTAGATGTCGTATGTATCCTCCGTAATGAAATTAGTTTGTTTATAAAAAAATGAATTCAACAAGTTGGCATATAGTTTTGACTAATTTTAGATACAAATTTATTTAATGCATCGAACTAAAACCTAAAGTCCCACATTTTCCGCCATTCACACGTTACACCATGTTTATTTTCATCTCACATTCTCACCAACAATCGATATTTAAGTCACTCATGATCTAAAGGTCATGACATTATCACCTTCCTCCACTTATTTTGTGGACAAAATAAGTTTCATAGTGATTCATTTTCCTATCCCGTTCTCCCTAATTTCTTGATCGTTTCTGGAGATTTCTTCTCCTCTGAGTTCATGAGGCTTTCCCGAGTCAAATGATGGTTTTCTTGCTCTCTCTTGTGGTCTATAAAGAGAACATGGCCGACCTAAATCACACATCCAAAATGGAATGGATCTAGAGTGGTTAGACTCTTAGATTTATAACCCGACACTCAGGCCCCCACAACTATTATATGGGGTACGATGTAGTAGATTGGGGTCAAACCACAAGGACAAGGTTGGGAAGTGTTAAGAACGTAAAGTGTTAGACCCAAATACACCAAACAAAGTGGTAGTTTAAGATGGTGTTCCCTAAGGAACGATGTCACTCCAAACAAAGTAAATAAAAGCAAAGGAAAGAAAATAAAACAAGAGAATAAGATTAAACAAGAAATATGTAACCAAAGTATGGATGGGAACTTGGATCGGGTTTTAGCTACTAAGATCTCTCACCAACATGCCATACTCACAACCCTTTGTATACCCTTAACAAGATTATAAGAAATCATCATATATGTCTATTCCCTCCTCTCTCAACCTTAGGATAGATCTAGATTATGAGGTTGTCTCTATATTGAGATAACATAGAAATAATCACAAATCAAGCCATATGATCTTTAGCTTTAGCATTCCAACATTTTCATACATTTATGCAACTCCATAACACTTAGATAACATTAATACTACTCTTTCGAGGAATTAGAAATCATAAATTACAAGATGGTAGCTAATCATGCAAGGGAAGCCTTTAAGAACAAGAGTATGGAGACAACCATTGCTAAGAATATATATATTCAAAGAGATGCAAGTATATACATGTTGGGAGAGCCTTAGTGGATATTCCCAAACCAATAAAAGAGTTTAACCACACATGTTAACGAGAAACATAACATCATTACAAGAGTGTAGATACATCAAGATAAATGGGGGGGTTACAGAGTGAGGGAGATAATAGATCTAGAGAAGGGAGAAAGTGATAAACCAACTGTACTTCTTGAGATCTAGATCTAGTATGGGTGTGGAAGATTGAAACTCCTTCAGTTGAAGAAGAGGATGTCATATATTCTCTCCTCCAACTTTTATCTTTGGAGATCCAAGACCTATGGAGATGAATGAGGGTGCCACTAGAGTTGGGCAGCTGTTACAACCCCAATTTTTGGGTTCATATGGTTGGAAATGCAATTTCCCCAATAAATGTATGATTATGGGAATTATATGATTTATGTGTATTGAATGGTTTTTCTTTACAATATTTCCTTTGTGCATGCGATTTCGTGGATCATAATATGTTAATGAGTCCAATATGATTAAAAGAAAAAGAAGAAATCAAATAATGCATTATTAAGAAGGAAAATTGAGATAATGATGAAAATATAAGAATATGTGGAAATATGTAAGATTGAATAATCATGGATGAGATTTCGATCTCACATGGTTTCTAATGGTAAAATGAATCCAAATAAAGGGAAATAAACGAATAGTAGAGAGAAAATATGCATAAAATATGCCTAATAAGTGATAACTTTCTTATGAAGAAAAGTCTCTCATACTTTAGAATTTGAGTCCCAAACTTGGAATACATGTAGTATATGTCATTATGGAATTTCCTGTAAAATTTGGGATCAATTGGGTAAAATAGGAGAGAGTTATACATTTAGTAAGTTTGCATAAAGTGAGGGAATAATCAATGATTTATATTAAATGTCACAATTTTCAGATTTGGAATAGCTTGGCCTTTTGATGCACATGGCATCCTAGCCGTCAATATCTAGATCAATAGTTGATGACTTATCTCCTACCTCCAGCCTTTTTAGGCAACTAGTGCTACAGTACCATCAATCCTCCTCCCTACTATTCTCTCTCAATAAGAGATGTCCTCATTAGGAAAGAACTCCAATGAATCAGGAGAGAAAACCGTATCTATGTCACCCCTTTATGTTTACGTTTGCACTAGAATAAGGATTTCCCTAAATCATAGTTGGTGTGGGAACCTGGATGAATGATGAGGTACCCCTACCTATTTAAAAGGGAGGCCATTGTTCTTCGTAATTGCACATCCTACGAGTCCGTGATAACTCCAGGAACCGAACTCCAACTTCCAATCTACAACCATGTCTATCTTGCTCCTCGGTCCATTGAACACCGCCGTAGAATGCAACGTCATGGAGTTTCGGGACCGGCATGCTCCACGCCCCTTGGCATCGGTTGAAGGTGGATGTGCATCCAAGAAATACCTCCGTACTCAGACGGGCGGTGCAGGGGGTGTCCCCAGGCACCGTCTCCATGGATCGTTGGGCTCAGGCGGCGCCGGGGGGGGCTCTGTTTCCCTTATTCAGACAGAGCTTCCGCACATGTTCTGTGCGGAGAGACGGAATCACAGGTGAGCCAGGTCAACCATATTAGATAGGAGTCGGATCCAGTGGGAGGGTCCACGATCCAAAGAAGAGTTCACCAGAATAAGAAATAAAAAGGTACACGTGGCATCACTTGATTGGTTCATAAATGTTTTAGATCGTAAAAATTCTAGAAACAAATTGGTAACTCTGATGAAGCAATGTTATATATAAAAATTTATTAGAAAAATGCAAGGAATCCAATAAAAATAGTTTTAGAGCCTGAATCTAATCATAGTTCGAAAAGTGTCTAAAGTTGCTACCCTTAATGCTTTATGACTAGGAAAAACCCTAATTTGATGTTCAATGAAATTGGGAAGATTAATATGGGTGATCTATGAGCATATTAACTTGTTGTTAATAAAAAGATGTTTGGATTCCTCAATAGATGATATATGTTCTTAATTGCCTATTTTAGGGTTCTATATGTTTAATGTGCTTTAATGGGCTTAGTAACCCTAATCTAGGTGTTAATGGTTTCTAATGAATTATATTTCGAAATTCAATGTATAAAAGTGATATTAGGATGATCCTAAGCCTATAGATGATAAGAAGGAGTTAATGTGATTAAGTTGGATAATTAGTGTTTTGTACCTAGAACTGATGTTTTAGGGTTTTGTGGATTTAAAAGAGGAAAGTGATAAATAGATCTAAAGGAACTCTAATGAAACCCTAATTCGGGTTAGAAATAGTAGAAAGTATGTCAAGTCAATAAAGTAGATTCTTGATGAAGTGTGTACTAAATAGGTTGCATATACTTTTAGGATTCTGTGATTTTGTCTGTTTGAGTTGCTTGATTGGATTGGATTGACTGATTGATTGGACTGTGCTTATTTCTTGTGAAATATCCAAATCAGGTATGTGGTTATTTATGATTACACTCTTTAGTTTCCCGTCATTTTCTCGATGATTTATTGATTACATGGAAATAAACTACTTGGATGATTTCATTTCTGCAATCTTTAAAGTGAATATTACTATCACAATTTAAGTATATATATGACTTGCCTGAACCTACATACCATCTCTAGATGTAAGATGAGACACCAAGCCCTGGAGGGAAGTTCAAAGTGGTCAAGATTCAGAGGGAAGACTACAAGGTACCCAGAGTGGTGACCCTAGGTACCAAGCTCAGGATGGAGAAGGTAGCCTTAAAGTCTTGTGCAAGGACTAAACCCTAAGAGAGGGTATCCCAGAGTATGAGTAAAAGTGATTGGGAATTCATATTGGAAAACATAAACTTGCATTGCTAAACAACCATTTGATGTGGTTATATTTTTAGATAATATGTGCAATGTTTTGGTTGTCACCACATACCGATATATTCATTTATACTGACCGACGTTTTGTTTGTCGACGTTTTACGATTATCTGAAATTGGACAAACAATAAAGTGGAACTTGTGAAGATTAAAGTTAATTCATAAAGGAGGATTTAATTAGTTAGAATTCTACTAAGGGTGGAAGCTCCAGTTCCTATGTTTGAAAGGTAAGCAAAAAGTAAAATTGTATTCCTGTTTCAGTTTAGCCTCTCGTAGAATTTATTAATTATTTGAAAAATCATTGATCTTGTTTTTGGGATAACGCCTATGGCTTCTTGGTCTTCCTTAATTGGGGGTTATTGGGAAGCAGGGTTGTTACATTTGGTATCAGAGTGATGGTTTTCCATTTAATCTCTAATAATTATTAAATTTTACAAACTCTTTAGAACCCAAGGGAGTTATTAGAGTATTTTCCAATGATGGAGGTGTCTAGAAAAGGATCACAATCCAGGGGTTGGCAAGATTTTCCTCTTCCCCGCTAGTCAGTCTATGAGGACTCTCAGATTCTATTTGACTGCCTGGCCAAAATTAAAGGATTTGACTCGAAATAAGATACCTCTAGGTCTTCTTATCTAATTTCATCCCTTCTATACCCTATTCATTGAATAACTTTAAGAGATTAGGGTTTTCTCTCTCTCCACCACCCTCCTGAGTTCAGGGTAACTATAATACAGATTAAGGAATCCTCCACCAAATAATAAAAAACATGTAAGAAAGATGTCATAGACATAAGTTTTGATAATTAGAAACTCAGACTGAGTTAGTTACATGCTTAGGTTGCATGGTGTGTGTTTTTGTGCCATCAGGAGAGCTCTAAGGTCAGACCTTCTTGTAGGAGGATGAGGAGAGAGTTAGCCTTGGACAATTCTCTAAGGACGATTCTCAACCCTAACCCTAAGTGGAAGATAGAGATGACTAGATGAGTTGGATACCTTAGTCTTCTATACCTTCAAGCATGTGGGTTAGACATACATGCTTGATGTAAAGGTTTTGAGTACCCACGAGAAGCATGATCTATGCATGATTGTTTGAACTAGTCCCTGTTGGTGACCCGACCTTGGGTGGTCTTTCCTGTTGAGGTGAGGGATAGATCCCTCATTGAGGAGGTTAGTGATGACTGTATAAAAACCCTAACAAATTTATATGAGTAGGAAGGAGGCATGCACCTAAGTAGAAGAGAACATCAACAAGGCTGACAACAAGTTTTAGACCTAGGCTAGAAGGGCCATGCCTGATCTTCATGATATGATCATGTAGGGCCATGGATGATCTTGGTCGGACATAGGTCTTGATAATACGTTTCACCCAAGTAGGTGTAGACATGTATCCTTATGATCTTGACCCATCTTCTTAGAGAAAACCTCTATGGTAGAACTAGTTTTAGGGTCAACTCCAGAGAGAGAGAATGAGACCCGGTGAGGAAGGTTGGAGACCTTGACTCTGAGACATGAGGATACATGAGAAGCTAGGTACGATATGACCTAGTTTAGACAACCCTAAGTAGTTGTATGTGGGTTCCTCATGAACGATCCTTGGAGGCTTTTCATACCTTGGTTGCCTTTAGAGGAACCAAACCCTAGAAAGAGAAAGAGGCTTCTTGAACCAATGTACAGATGTTATAGGTGCCTACCTTTTAGGTGTAGGAAGGAGAGTTCCTTAGACCGTAAAGAGGCATGGTATGAGAACAAGTTGTGAGGCCTCACATCCAATTGGTTGTCCTTGTGTAGCACTCTAAGGGTTGTCTACATGGAAGAGTGTTAAGAAGTATATGCCCTATCTAGTATAGGTTCGATTCATGGTGGAACAGCTAAGCATGCTGTTAGATAGATGATGCATGTGAAGTGAAGTTGGGGTTCCTAGACCAAAGAGGGGAAGTAGTACCTAGTGCACCTGATGCTCACAAAGATGTTTGAGTTCCTAAGGATTTGAGTATGACACCCCTTCATGTTTAGAGGAAAAGGAAACCCCCTTGGACTAAGGTATATGTTTGATGAACTCCTCAAACATGTTGGTGAAAATATGTATGAGATCCTCCAACTTTGAGGAATAAGGAACAAGTATGACATACCAAGGGACGTAGCATGTCTTGGTAGGTTGTCTTCTTGATAGATACATGCATAAGTAGCATGATAGGGCTATGCATGCACACGATGTTGTAAACCTTATAATTAAGGACGTTTGTGACCTTTGTTACTATCAAAAGATAGTTTTCTCCCATCTTAGGAAGGGACCCTTCTGTAGGGTGAGTACCAGCTTTTGGTTAGGTTTGAG
The DNA here is from genome assembly GCA_963693085.1 of Alisma plantago-aquatica. NCBI lineage: Eukaryota > Viridiplantae > Streptophyta > Magnoliopsida > Alismatales > Alismataceae > Alisma > Alisma plantago-aquatica. The sequence continues at coordinate 786,032,468 of OY856413.1, forward strand.
GTAACCTAAGGAGGTCTCTCATAGGGGCTTGATGAGCTAAGTGGAGAGCACATAGTATGGGTGCGAATCTATAGATCCATGTGTGACCATCTCTAAGGGGCATGAGGATATGTTGCCATGAAGGTAACCTATATGGAGCTAGACTGAGGTAGGTAGGTCACCATAATCCTTACGAAAGGATGTAAGTTTGACCATGAGTGCCCAAAGAGATGATGTAGATTCAGGTAAGGATTCAAGTTTGAGATGTACCATGATAGAATCCTAAGTCAATACTAGGGTCAGGTAGGGATAAGACCGATGGAAGTAGGAGTTGTCTATTCCCTGAATGCACAAGGCCATAGGGACAGGAGGTAACAACTACCTTTGCCCAAGGGCCATGGGTTAGGAGATTGATCACCTTCATGAGTTCATGGGACCCAAAGGGCAAATGAGGGAGGCACTCCCTGGATGCATAAGGGAAGAAGGAAGACCCCAAAAGTACCATAACCCTTAAGACCTTGAGGAAAGGACTAAGGATTATGTATGAGTAATGTGATGACCCAAGAGTGTTTGGGAACAACCTTTTCATGGATGAAAACATGGATTTGAGATATTCATGATGTAGAGACATGTGATGTACGTTCCAACTTAGATTGGAAAGTGTAATGGTGATGTGTGATGCACCATCTCCACTCTTGGAACGGGATGAACTTTGTATTTGGACTACAACCAAATGCTTATTTCCTCTCATTGAGTGTGAGAGATAGGACCAAAAACATGCCATATACTAAATATAAAGGTAATATGAGTTGAAACTCTTCTATGATGTTTGAGGATTGAAGGAAGTACCACACCCTTTGTAGAATATATTGGATAGGTGATTTGAGAGAATAAGGAGAACAAGGGAATACGAGAATGTACCTATCCAGAGTAATTTGGAATCTATGAATTATAAGTTTGGGTTTGATAACTGATATGATGAGCTTGAAGTTTTCTTGAATCAATTAGACCTAAACCTGAGTTGAGGATGATGAGTGGAGTATATGAGGTTTATGTCTTCACTATCACCTAGCACGTAAGGAATCTTATGTAGTAACAAGATGTTCTCAGATCAATACAACTAAGGTGTACGACTATCTAGTATAGCCAGTAGAGAGACTGGAAGTGGTTTCTAGGTGAACCCTATGATCTTTAGAAGACTAGACCTATGTGTCTAACACCCAGATACAACCAGAACCATTGGTCGAGTTGGCAGTTTCTTAGTTAGCCAGCCTAGAGCTTGATGAGATACAAGGATGGTTATAAGAACCTCAGATAGACTTCTCAGGAAAAGAAGGTAGTGAAAGCCACTACTTGAGTGTTTTAGGGTTCAGAGGGTCAACCTTGAGGAATCATGATAGGTAGGAGCTCATGATTTTAAGTACACCATACACTGTGGTATTATTAAGATAGTTAAGGTTTGCAATAGTACTATGAATACCTGAGATGAAAATGTATATATAGTTGCTTGAGGGCAGTTTCCATACATGCTAGAGGTTGAAGGCCGAACACTAGTAACCCAGTGAGTTGCTACAGATAATGAAGAGTCCCTGACAGGGAATGGAATTAGATCACCATAGACATTGTGGTGGGTCTCCCCTGGACCAAGAGAGGTCATGATGACCAAGAGAGGTCATGATTGCCTTACCAAGTTGACCTAATCCCTTTCCTAAGAGAGAACACTGTCAGTGTGACAAATCTAGTTTGAACTATATATATGAGAGAGAGATAGTTCAACTACACAATGATCTGAGTCCAATATCTCGAGCATGACCTCAAGTTCACTTCCATGTTGAGGAAGTAGGTACATGAAGAACTCGATGCTAGATTGAAGTTTAGTACAACTTATCACCCCCTGACTAATGGATAGTTGAGAGAGTATGATCCAGACTTTAGAGGGTCTAATGAGAGCATGTGTGCTCGTTCAGGGTGATACATGGGAGAAGTTCCTTCCCCTAGCAGAATTTGCTTGTTATGATAGCCACCATAGCCAGTATTAGGATGTATGAAGCTCTATAAGGGAGGTTGTGTCAGTCTCCACTTCACTTGGATGGTGTCGGTGAGAGGACCTTGTGAAGGTCAAAGAGGCCATAGTGTATGCAAATGAAGTCGCTTTGATCGAGCAATGGCTGAGAAAGCCCAAGATCAACATAAGTCGTGAGCTGATGCAAAGCAGACTGACATGCAGTTCACTGTGGGTGAACATATGATATGAAAACACGACCCCTTTGAGCTATAGCTAAGGAAGTTGAGTCCGTGATAGATGGGTCTGATGTAGCCCTATGTTAGGGCTCCATCCTGTGCCATTTTGTACTTAAGTTGCATCTAAACATGTTAGATTACAAGTCTTTCAACCCTAATATGATTATCATTGCAAATATGCTTATGGATGTTCTTTGCACTATTTTTCAGGTACTTGGACCATGTTTAGATGGAAGAGAGATGAGAGAGAAGGAGTTCTAGGGTTCCCCCATTCAAGGAGGGACCCAAAGAAGGCTCCAAAGTCTCCCTCAACCTACCTCCAGCGGCCAAGAATTACCCCCAAGCAAAGACATCTGAAAATGACAAAGTCAGAAGTGAAATCAAGTCATGCAAGCATCACCACGGCCGTGGCCACGATGCCACAATCGTGTGTTTATTGCCAAGATCTAATAGTTTCAACAGGGATTTGTATAGATCACCCACGACCGTGGCCTCCCATCCACGAACGTGGCTAGTGAAGACACCACGACCGTGGCCATTAGCACGGTCGTGTCCTGGAGAAGAGAAAATAGCCATGGGCTCCTCCCACGGTCATGCGTTTATTGATTAAGAAGTGAGCTTCCAATAGGGATTTACTCCAAATCACCACGACCGTGGCCAAGTCGCCATGACCGTGGCTGAAGATGATCAAGACGACCGTGGCTCCTCCCACGGTCACCTCCACCTCCTCCAAAACGGCCGTGTTACACAACACGACCGTGGTGCATGTTACCCACAATGACCGTGGCACTCCGCCACAGCCGTGGCCACTTCCCCACTTAGCATTTCTACCACCCTTAAAATACCACGACCGTATTCACCCCCACGGCCATTCCCCACTACCCTCACCACGGCCGTGGCACATCCACCACGACCGTGGTGATCACTGACCCTACACAACTTTTTCACTACTTTTCCTAAACTGCCCCTACTTACCCTAGTGCTTCCACCACCACCTATATATACATGAGTGGATGCCATAGCACTAGATTACACTCCCCTACAGCTGCTACACTACTCCATCCTCCATTCTTGAGTTCCTTGTGCAAATTCCTTGCATTTTGGCTCACCATCCACCATTTCCACCCTCATTCCACCATGGAATCTTAGTTTCCTAGGTTTCCATCCATAAACCCCCACCATTTCATGCTCCCCTGCACCCTTGGAGGAGGGAGGTCGTCTGTAGCATCTCGGAGGTGAAGAAGAAGGCCACTTCATCAAGCTTCATGGAGTTTCTTCCTCTTCTATCCCTTTATTTTCTTGTTTTCTTGATCATGTCTAGCTAAGCCCCCTTGTGGGGGGATGTTTGGGATTAAAATGTTACTTTGATACCATGTTGGGGGATAAATTCTTGTAATGAACTTAATTCATATCTATGATGATTGCTTCTTGCTTCTATCTCATTTCCCATTTTTGTTACATGTGGTTTATGCTTTTTGTGTGGATTGCTTGCTTTGAGATGTTTGATGACACTTAGCTTCTAGAAGGAATTGGAGTGTATGTGGCTATCTTAGGTTTGGCTCCTAGGTCCAATTAGTGGATCCCTAGCTAGCCCCCTTGTTCCTACATACACATCCCTCCTTCTACAAATGAGTGTGAGATCTAAGTAGCTAGAGTAAGTGAGGGTGAAACAATTGCCTAGGACCTTCTAAAGGCTAGAGTGGCTAGTGGCATGAGGATAAATCCCCTCATCTCCACTCCCATCTATAACCTTAACCCTCAATTGTCCACTATCACTTACCCTAGAAACCTAGATTTGGCCAATCCCATTAGAATTATACCTAACCCTAGTCTTCTACTAGTCGTATAGGGTATGTTCTAATGGCATTGACCTTATTGTTTGGTTTGGTAATCTAGATATGAATTGAGCACCATGCATGTTTAATGAACTCCCCCAACTAAAATCAAAGTGAAATTTCCCAAACGGCCCACCCACCTTAATCACTCTTGCTTAAAACCTTAATTGCTCTGTTTTCTTGTTAATGCTAGTGTAGTTCAATTGCTTTAGTTAACTTAGTTAATTGCCTAGTTTTGCTAGCTAGTGTTAACCCAGGTTTGGGATCTAGTTAGTGGTTAATTCAGTTCCTTAGTTGCTAATTGCTTGCTTAGTCTAGTCCATCTTGCCCCTACCTTAGTTTAGCTAGTTTGTCACCTAGATTGCTAGTTCAGTTTTTGATAACTTAGTTTCAATTGTGTCTTTCATACTTGTTCTTTAGTATAATCAAACCATAAAACAACCTTAAAACCCTAAAACCCTAGCTCCGCAAAAGGTACATAGATCACGCCTTCTAACTCTAGTGCCCCCTCTATCTCTGTGGTTCGACCCCACATCTTGCCTTTTGCCTATACTACGACAGTACCCTATACGCTTGCGGGCGAACTGTTTTAGTTTTAGTGATCGACTCGATTTGGGACCATACAAATTTCGAAAGCAAAGATCCCATCTCCCGTGCCTTATGACCTCATGGGTTGCACCCGGACACCCTAGTTGGCCGGTGTTGCAATCCTCTAGCGGGAGCACACCAAGCTTTCTGGCGCCATTACTGGAGAAAAAGGCACTCGACCTAGTTAGATAGTGTAGCTTAGCCTTTCCTTTTGCCCTCACCATTGCTATTATTTATTCTTTGTGTTACTTTTGCATCTTGGTTTTCTAACTTAGTTTCTTGTTGTTTGTTTGTGTTTTGCACATGTGACAACTGTGCATGCATAGCACACGTTCTACTTGCACCGACTTGGTGGTATACGACCCCGAGATTGGTAGAAGGAGGCGTCAAGCTCGCCGCAACCTACACCGAGAGGCTGAGATGGCTGAGAACAACCGAGATGTAGATGCTCATCCACCTCCACCGCAACATCACCCGCTTCACGAGTACTTCACGCCGGGGAACTACAACTCCCCCATCGCCACTCTGGTTGACCAAATGCCAGGTCAATAGTTCTCCATCCCGCCGACACTCCTGGGACTTCTCCCTACATACTTCGGTATGGAGAATGAGAATCCCTACCACCACATAGACGCGTTCCTTGAAACATGCTCTACCTTCCTCACTCCAGCCGCCACCGACGACTCAATCGGGAGGATACTCTTTCCTTTCTCCCTCAAGGAGAAAGCCAAGGAGTGGTATGTGACGAAGCCAGAGTTGGTCACGTAGAATGAGGTGAAGAATGAGTTTCTCAAGAAGTTCTTCCCCATCACCAAGTTATCTTATATGAGAAGGTGCATCACGTTGTTTGCCTAGAAAGAGAATGAGCCCTTCCACAAGGTGTGGGAGAGGTTCCAAAAGCTACTTTGCGATTGCCCTCATCATGAGATTCCTCTGCAGCTCGTTCAAGCCTTCTACACCGGACTTGAAGAGCAAAGCCAAAACAATGTAGACTCTTCCTGTGGGGGCACTTTCATGGCAAAGCCGCCCGAGGAATCATGGCCACTGTTTGAGCATCTCGCAGAAAATTCCCGCCACCGTGCTTCCAGAAAAGGAGGACATTGTGATCAAAGATACGCTACTCCGCCTTCTTTCGCAGCTCCGTGTCGCAATACCAACGAACTTGATATGATGAAGATGATGGCCGATATGATGCGGATGATGAAAAATCAAGTGGGTGGCTCTTCTAGCCAACCCACCATGGCGGTTGATATTGTAGACGAGGAAGTCAATGCTCTACATTCATTTGGTGGCCGCAACAACCAGGACCCAATGTCCAACTCCTACACTCCCGAGTGGAGGAACCACCCAAACTTCTCTTGGAAACAATAGAACGAGGATGGGCAAGGACAGGGGTAGAAAAATCCATGCTAAAACTCAAAGTTCGAAGATGAGGCACTTGGGAGATTGAGGAATCTAGATGAGGTAAAGAGAGAAATGGCTTCTCAAGGATAGAACATCAGTCATCTTAAGCAAAGGCTCGATCAAATTTCTATCTCACTTGCTCGTCGTGAAGAGGGGAGACTGCCATCTCAACCTATGATGAATCCTAACAACGATGGTGGTTATGTGAATGCCACCCAAGCCACATACATCCCACCATGTGGCCAAGCAACCTCACTTACACAATATCAAGGACCACCGCACCCATATGCTCTGCCATCTCACCAACCCCTACTAAACTACCAATACCCACCACCACCTTCACATACTTACCAACCTCCACCTCCACCAAAACCAACTTCCATACTCCAAAATACTAATTCCACCCATCAAAGACCACCACCACCTCCGTCTTCACAAGCCCCCCCTTCTTCACATGAACAGGTGAGTATGGTCTCTATCATATGGGGAGAAGAAGCTGCTCAAGGTTTCGGAAAAGGGAAAAGAAAGCGACTGAGGTTGGAGGTAAAATCCCGATACTAGAGGGATCTAGTAAAGATAAAGAATGCTCCGAAGAATTTGCTGCTCAAGCACCACCAAAGAATGCTAAGTGCACCCAGATTGCTACTGCGCCCGACGCGAATGTAGAGGCACCCTCCTTGGTTCCACCCTCATGCGGGGATACATAAATTACAAAAGATATAGCTCATCCAGCTGTTGGTGATAGTGGCACGTCTATTGTTTCACATAACAATGACATAGAAGTTCTTGAAGCCATACCTTTACGAGAACTAAGGCATTTACATGAGATGAGCATCACCATTACCCCTCCTTAAGTTCCAACGAGTACAGTGGACATGGTTGATGAAGACGGAAAGCAACTCCATGAAGGATTGACCCTCCAAAGAAGGGGCAGAAATATCATGAATCTCCTAGGAAACTTGAAGCGGGGAACAATAGGCATCACATCACTCTTTTCATTAATGAAGGACGTATGCATGGGAAGGAAAAAGCTAGTTATACTCCCAATCTAAGAGATAATTGCTTCAAAGTCTGTGAATTTCATTTACGATATTGGCTGCCCGGAAAAGAGAGGCAACCCGGGAGCTCCTCTGATTACATGCTACATTGGCACACAAACCATCAAGCACACCCTCCTTGACACGGGTGCAGGGACAAGCCTCATGCTATGGAGGATGTACAAATGGCTTGGCCTAAACAAAATGTAGCCAGTGGAGTGTGGCATTATCTTAGGTGATGGAACTACGAGGAGACCCCTGGGGATTATGAGAAATACGATAGTGTCTATGGATGAAAGGGTCAATATTGCCTATGTGACTGACTTTCTGATAGTGGATGCTACACCTGTTGATGGGGAAGAATACCTCATATTGGGTAGCTAGGACCTTCCTATCCTCCACGTGCGTAGAGATCAACATCTGCAAGGGCACTCTGACGGTTACCTATAAGAGGAGAAAATTCAACTTTTTCATCTTTACTAAAGAGAAGCGGGACGAGATGGGCAATGAAGACTTCGGAGAGAGTTTGTGCTACAATGATCCCCAGTGGGATGTACACCCCGTGGGATGAAGGACATGTCGTAAAGACGATTGATAGGATCATTATTGAAGAGAAGGAGGACACCATGGGTGTCGACACTTAGTGACAAGATCAATAAGCCTGACTGAAGGCGTAAAATTTAGCGCTAGTGGGAGGCAACCCACGTGGTTTGAGATTCTCGAACGTTTTCCTTTTCAATACTCTAATTTTCTTTTACACTAATACACACACGCACATTTGTGCTTGATGTTTTAGTTTGAGTTTTGATGATGTGCAAGTGTTAGACAGTAGAGAGATAGGTTTTAGAAGTTAAGTCAAGGTCATTCAAGAAGTTTTGTTGCAAAAGAACAAATGAAATCGAAAAGTTTTAAAGTTTGAAAGCTGAAGGAACAACAACACAACGGTCGTGGAGCTCGACCACAACTGTGGCTCATGTGGCTAAACACGACCGTGGTACATGGCCACGACCGTGGGAATTATTGCATCTAATTGGCCAAAGTTACAAGGTTTTAGCAAGATCAGCCACGACCGTGGCAACTCGCCACGACCGTGGCGGGAGGACAAATCCACGACCGTGGTTTCCCACCACGGCCGTGCGAATTAAAGCACCAAGTTGGCCAAAGTAACAATGTTTTTGGAGAAACGGCCATGACCGGGGCGCGCAGACATGACCGTGGCGAGGTCAAACCGGGGCTCTCTTCTTTGACAACACGACCGTGGAGCCCGCCACGGTCATGCTACCTAACCCTGGCCATGACCGTGGCCATCCACTACAGCCGTGGTCGAGCCCGGTTAAAAAAAAATATAAGTCATAAACATCCAAACCCGACCCCCTCTTCATTCTATCATCTTCAAGCTCGCACAAAACGACCGTGGCGGTAGAAAACGACTTCGTGCTCCCCCATTCACCCACTCCAACCCCCAAAAACACCTCCGTTTGATCCCCAATCCATTCCAAATCAATCCCCAGCCATCCCTCTATCGTTTCCACCATCCAATCTAGCCCTATCGCTACTCCATCTCCATTTCCATCTCCGCTCCGCCCTACAACTCCCCTACACAAAACCTCCATGAAAACCCTTCCATTCTCACCCAAATCCACCACAAATCATATACCCACCATCCATACATCACTATCCTTCCATTCCACCAACAAAACCACATCCGCACCGCTTTCTCCACCAAAATCTGAAAATCACCACCTTCACCTCCATCTCTACCATGAAAAAGATTGGGAGAGCCATAACCAAGGGGACGAACATCACCACCAGAGGGAAGCGACATTCCAAGAATGCTTCCTCCGATGTATCCATGTCATCCCACACACCTTCACCTACCACCTCCGCCCACCATTCCCTCCGCCGGTCGCAATCGGTGAGTGGATCACACTCCCGCTCATCCGATAGCCACCACATCACGGATGCCACCTATGAGGGAGAGGACAAAGAAGAGGAGTCCATGGGGGCCGACTTGGATGACCTTATTGATGAAATCCAGATGGCGCCTGCCAAGAAAAATCCAAAAACAAAGACAGCGCCGTCATCATCCAGGCTGCCTCCAAAGCCCACACCACCCCGCCACTCGACGTCTAGTGCGGTGGCGAGGCGTGATGTGCAGCCGCGACCCACACAGAAACTGCAGCAAGATGAGGAGCAGTCAGCCCACTGGTACAATCTGGACACTAGCTCGGGGTCACATTCCTACACGATGGAGGAAGAAGAAGACAACGAGGAGGAAGAGGTAGAGCTTGAGCCGGAAGGAGATGATGTTCTGGCACATCTGGAGGCCAATAGAAAAAAGTCCTTGGGCAAGGCACCATCAAGAGTATCTTATGGCCGAGGACAAAGACAGAAGAAGATAGATCTCATCTACCCGAAATGTATGACAAGGCGAGTCGTCGCCTCTAGGTATAGTAGTGAGAAGACCATTGAAGAACTTGGGATCAAAGAAATAATGGAAATGGGCTTGAAGAGGATTGGGTTGTGGAATGTTCTTTTCACACCCCAACCTACATATCCCACTTTGACCAGAGAGTTCCTTGCCACTCTCGAGAAGACTAAAGTGAGGGGTTGTGATGCTCTCAGATTTTCCATGATGGGCAACATGCACACCCTCACTTCCACTAAACTGAATGCTATCTTCGCCGCCAATCCTGAAGAAGCCGTGAAATTGGATGACGACTTTTTATAGAGAGAGGTCAGTTTTGACTATGCCCATTATTGGAAGAGATTCATGGGCAATGAGGATTACTATGCGGGTAGATCAAAAACTGCTGCCATAAGCAACCCGCTAACGTGCTACGTGCAGAAGGTCTTGGCAAACGTGATTGTGGGCAAATACGACAACCAAGGCAACATTTCTCAAAAGGATATGATTGTCTTGATCGGTATGCACTACAAGAGGTATATTGACCTTAGAGTTCTTTTAATTGACCATCTAAAGGGCGTACCCTACAAGAGCTCGAAGCCGTTCGTTATAGGAGGGTTCGTCACTTCAATTGCAGTGGCGTTGGGATACGATCTCTCGGGGGTACAAGACGCAATTGAGGCAGATTTTGTTGACCTCAACTATCTCACGCGTTCGCACACCATAAAGATGAAGGACAAAAGAATGATTTATTTAACTACTAGTGTGCAGGATTTTGAACTAGAGATGCCATATCACGCGGAACCCCTAATATCCGTGTTGGGACCTAGCAACAGGTTGAGGGAGAAACTAATGGCATGGTAGCAAGACCACCCGAGGGAGACGTATACTAGGGGAGCCACTGCTGCACATGATGATGTTGCTGAATCTAATGTGCAAGGGAAGGAGCAAGAAGATGCAGAACTAAGGCAGTCCTGAAGAACAAGAAGGAGGGATGAGGGGAGATCCCAGCTGCAGCCACCCTCAGGGAATGCCTACGACATGGCCACAATCCAGGCACACCTTGAGAATATTCAAAAGACTCAAGGCGACATGCAGCTTGCCCAACAACACATGTGGTATGATCAGCAGCAGATGCACTATCAGATTAACCACTTGTATCAATATCACCATGCCCAGGCAGCAAGAAACCCCGAATGGGGTGCAGAATTTTGGGGTGGTTTAGCTGGGTATCCACAGACTTACCCTCCACCCCAGGACGACTACTGGGGGCACTATTACCAGCACCCTCCACAAGGCTCAACACCATCCTCAGATCCTCCTCCAGATCCTCCGCAGATGCCGGACCAGCCACCGCAGCCATGACACTTCCCCTATCTCCCCTAAGCTATAGTTTCATGCTGAGGACAACATGATTCTAAAGTTTGGGGTGGGTAGGGCGGTATGCACCACTCTATCTCTCATTTTGTCATTTTGTTTCACCTTGCCATATAGTTCAGTTTAATTGTTGTTCTTTTCATTGCATATTTGCATGACATGTAGTTGACTTCTTGCATTTTTGTGTAATTTTTCAAAATTTTTGCTTTTCCATACCATGCATTGGATTCTCATGTAGTTTTTGATAATTTCTTGTGCACGTTAAGTAGGATTTGCTGCTTTATGCTTTAAATTCCCTAAAGTAGGTTTAGATGTGATTTAGTGCAAATTGGCACCATTTTGGCCAATTTTGCCCAAATTTTAAGATTTCTTGTCTAAAGGGTATATCTTGACCCAATCTCTACTATTTTGAGTAAAAATGACAAACTTTGACTAATTCAAGTGAAATGTTATGCTTTATTGCTAAGTGGTATCAATGTTTGACTTTTTACATGTGCATCACCTCTCTTATGATTGTGATTGGTTTGGTTGAATTGTGAACTTGAACAAGCTTTGAACGCTTAGTGTTTGTGGAATTACTTGTTTGATATATCAAATTTCATCTTGTTCATTCATGTGGTGTGATATCTAGGTTGAAGTATTGGATGAACTTTCATGAAGGATGTCTTATGTGGAAAATTGTACCAATGACCCCTCTTTGACCCAAATCTTCTTCCACCATCTTCATACCCCTCCGCCTCATAAAAAGATGCCCTAGTGCACATAATCAGCCTTGGCCACCTCCAAAAGTTTGGGGTGGCCATATCTTTATCTCCTCGCTTCACTCTATCCACCATTTGCCCTATCTACACCAAGGGCAAGAAAGGAAAGAAAAGAAAAAGAAAGGAAAAAACAAAATAAAAGGATGCTCATGTTTAAGAGCATTCAAATAAAGAAAAGATGAGTGTGTAAAAACACTCCAAAAATCTTACCGCAACCCTTTCTTCCACTTTCATACCCATTGAGCTAAGAAGAATCAAACTTAGCTCATTTTGCCTTTTTCCGCAGCCACGTGGGTCATTTGGTATGATTTGAAATATAAGAATGAGTGCATGAATGTGAAACAACACTCCTAGTCATCCTCGATTAACACTATCATGAAACAGTTTACCCGAAACTTAATGAAAGAGATATGGATAACTTGTATATTCTATGCGCTATATTTGAAGTTCATGTGCTTTGTGCTCTTTTCATGATTGGATTGTGAAAGTAGAAGAGGAGAGAGGTGAAATGCATGCACTCAGTCATCTTTGATACCATTCAGAAATAATCATCTTTTACATTGCATTTGTCATTTCTTTTTTAAGGAAAATTTGTAGAGAGATTGAGTTAGAGCATACTTGAGGAGAAGTATATTTTAATTTTGGGGTGGTGATGTAGCCCTATGTTAGGGCTCCATCCTGTGCCATTTTGTACTTAAGTTGCATCTAAACATGTTAGATTACAAGTCTTTCCCCCCTAATATGATTATCATTGCAAATATGCTTATGGATGTTCTTTGCATTGTTTCTCAGGTACTTGGACCATGTTTAGATGGAAGAGAGAGAGAGAAGGAGTTCTAGGGTTCCCCCACTCAAGGAGGGACCCAAAGAAGGCTCCAAAGTCTCCCTCAACCTACCTCCAGTGGCCAATAATTACCCCCAAGCAAAGACATCCGAAAATGACAAAGTCATAAGTGAAATCAAGTCATGCAAGCATCACCACGGCCGTGGCCACGATGCCACAATTGTGTGTTTATTGCCAAGATCCAATAGTTTCAACAGGGATTTGTATAGATCACCCATGACCGTGGCCTCCCAGCCACGACCGTGGCTAGTGAAGACACCACGACTGTGGCCATCATCATGGTCGTGTCCTGGAGAAGAGAAAACGGCCGTGGGCTCCTCCCACGGCCATGCGTTTATTGATCAAGAAGTGAGCTTCCAATAGGGATTTACTCCAAATCATCACGACCGTGGCCAAGTCACCACGACCGTGGCCGAAGATGATCAAGACAACCGTGGCTCCTCCCACGGTCACCTCCACCTCCTCCAAAATGGCTGTGTTACACAACACAGCCGTGGTGCATGTTACCCACCACGACCGTGGCACTCTGCCACGGTCGTGGCACTCTACCACGGCCGTGGCCACTTCCCCAATTAGCATTTCTACCACCCTTAACATACCAAAACTGTATTCACCCCCCACATCCGTTCCCCACTATCCTCACCACGGCCGTGGCACATCCACCACGACCGTGGTGATCACCGACCCTACACAACCTTTTCACTACTCTTCCTAAACTGCCCCTACTTACCCTAGTGCTTCCACCACCACCTATATATACATGGGTGGCAGCCATAGCACTAGGTTACACTCCCCTACAGCTGCTACACTACTCCACCCTCCATTCTTGAGTTCCTTGTGCAAATTCCTTGCATTTTGGCTCACCATCCACCATTTCCACCCTCATTCCACCATGGAATCCTAGTTTCCTAGGTTTCCATCCATAAACCCCCACCATTTCATGCTCCCCTACACCCTTGGAGGAGGGAGGTTGTCTGTAGTAGCTTGGAGGTGAAGAAGAAGGCCACTTCATCAAGGTTCATGGAGTTTCTTCCTCTTCTATCCCTTTCTTTTCTTGTTTTCTTGATCATGTCTAGCTAAGCCCCCTTGTGGTGGGCTGTTTGGGATTAAAATGTTACTTTGATACCATGTTGGAGGATTTATTCTTGTAATGAACTTAATTCATATCTATGATGATTGCTTCTTGCTTCTATCTCATTTCCCATTTTTGTTGCATGTGGTTTATGCTTTTTGTGTGGATTGCTTGCTTTGAGATGTTTGATGACACTTAGCTTCTAGAAGGAATTGGAGTGTATGTGGCTATCTTAGGTTTGGCTCCTAGGTCCAATTAGTGGATCCCTAGCTAGCCCCCTTGTTCCTACATACACATCCCTCTTTCTAAAAATGAGTGTGAGATCTAAGTTGCTAGAGTAAGTGAAGGTGAAACAATTGCCTAGGGCCTTCTAAAGGCTAGAGTGGCTAGTGGCATGAGGATAAATCCCCTCATCTCCACTCCCATCTATACCCTCAACCCTCAATTGTCCACTATCACTTACCCTAGAAACCTAGATTTGGCCAATCCCATTAGAATTACACCTAACCCTAGTCTTCTACTAGTAGTATAGGGTATGTTCTAATGGCATTGACCTTATTGTTTGGTTTGGTAATCTAGATATGAATTGAGCACCATGCATGTTTAATGAACTCCCCCAACTAAAATAAAAGTGACATTTCCCAAACGGCCCACCCACCTTAATCACTCTTGCTTAAAACCTTAATTGCTCTATTTTCTTGTTAATGCTAGTGTAGTTCAATTGCTTTAGTTAATTTAGTTAATTGCCTAGTTTTGCTAGCTAGTGTTAACCCAGGTTTGGGATCTAGTTAGTGGTTAATTCAGTTCCTTAGTTGCTAATTGCTTGCTTAGTCTAGTCCATCTTGCCCCTACCTTAGTTTAGCTAGTTTGTCACCTAGATTGCTAGTTCAGTTTTTGATAACTTAGTTTCAGTTGTGTCTTTCATACTTGTTCTTTAGTATAATCAAACCATCAAACAACCTTAAAACCCTAAAACCCTAGCTCTACAAAAGGAACATAGCTTGCGCCTTCTATCTCTAGTACCCCCTCTATCTCTGTGGTTCGACCCCACATCTTGCCTTTTGCCTATACTACGATAGTACCCCATACGCTTGCGGGCGAACTGTTTTTGTTTTAGTGATCGACTCAATTTGGGACCATAAAAATTTCAAAAGCGAAGATCCCATCTCCCGTGCCTTCCGACCTCGTGGATTGCACCCGACCACCCTAGTTGGCCGGTGTTGCAAGCCTCTAGCGGGAGCGCACCAGGGTCCATTTGAGATGGATTGGTGGAGTTGCTTATGTTTAACCTTACCCCTCAGGATAATATAATGTATGATGTGTTCCATGATTCCGATCTAGGGCACTATGTGATGTACCCGAGCCATGTACTAATTCATGAACCTATTGAGCTTCAAAGGAGGTTGAAATTTCCTGAGTCGCCTGTTTGGATTCTAGATACCAAGGTGAAATAACTCAAATGTAAGAATATAAGATGACAAAGGTTCTTTGGAAGCACCATGGAGAAGATGAAGCCACATGGGAGCTAATGATGGACACGGAAAAGTCTTATCCTGATTGTTTGTATGTTTGATGGAATTTTAAGGGAAAAATTCCTATAAGAGGGGAAGGATGTTACAACCCCAATTTTTGGGTTCATATGGTTGGAAATGCAATTTCCCCAATAAATGTATGATTATGGGAATTGTATGATTTATGTGTATTGAATGGATTTCCTTTGTAATATTTCCTTTTTGCATGTGATTTAGTGGATCATAATATGTTAACGAGTTCAATTTGATTAAAAGAAAAAGAAGAAATAAAATAATGCATTATTAAGAAGGAAAATTGAGATAATGATGAAAATATACGAATATGTGGAAATATGTATGATTGAATCATCATGGATGAGATTTCGAGTCCACATGGTTTCTAATGGTAAAAGGAATCCAAATAAAGGGAAATAAAAAATAGGAGAGAGAAAATATGCATAAAATATGTCGAATAAGTGATAACTTTCTTATAAAGAAAAGTCTCTCATACTTTATAATTTGAATCCCAAACTTGGAACACACGTAGTTTATGTCATTATGGACTTTCCTCTAAAATTTGGGATCAATTGGGTAAAATAGGAGAGAGTTATGCATTTAGTAAGTTTGCATAAAGTGAGGGATTAATCAACGATTTATGTTAAATGTCACAATTTTCAGATTTGGAATAGCTTGGCCTTTTGATGCGCGTGGAATCTTGGCCATCGATCTCTAGATCAACGGTTGATGACTTATCTCCTACCTCTAGCCTTTTTAGGCAGCTAGTGCTATAGTACCAACAATCCTCCTCCCTCTAATTCTCTCTCAATAAGAGATGTCCTCATTAGGAAAGAACTCCAAAGAAATTAGGAGAGCAAACTGGATCTATCTCAGCCCTTTATGTTTACGTTTGCACTAGAATAAGGATTTCCCTAAATCCTAGTTGGTGTGGGAACCCGGATGAACGACGAGGTACCCCTACCTATTTAAAGGGGAGGCCATTGTTCTTCACAGTTGCACATCCTATGAGTCCGTGATAACTCCAAGAACTGAACTCCATCTTCCAATCCACAACCATGTCTATCTTGCTCCTCGGTCCACAAAACACCGCTATAGAACACAGTGTCATGGAGTTTCGGGACTGGCATGCTCCACGCCCCTTGGAATCGGCCGAAGGTGGCTATGCGTCTGAGAAGTACCGCCAGACTCGGATGGGCAGCGCGGGGGCTGTCCCCAGGTACCGCCTCCACAGATCGTTGGGCTCAGGCGGTGACGGGGGGGTCTGTTTCCCCTGTTCGGATAGAGCTTCTAAATGGGTTCTGTGTGGAGAGACGAGATTGTAGGTGAGCCAGGTCAACTGGGTTAGACGGGAGCCAGATCTAACAGGAGGGTCCATGAGACAAAGAAGGGTTCGCCAGAATAAGAAATAAAAAGGTACACGTGGCATCGCTTGATTGGTTCATAAATGTTTTTGATTGTAAAAATTCTAGAAACAAATTGGTAACTTTGATGAAGCAATGTTATATATGAAAATTTATTAGAAAAATGCAAAGAACCCAACAAAAATTATTTTAGAGCCTGACTCTAATCATAGTTTGAAAAGTGTCTAAAGTTGCTAACTTAATGCTTTATGACTTGGAAAAACCCTAATTTGATGTTCTATGAAATTGGGAAGATTAATATGGGTGATCTAGTAGCATATTAACCTGTTGTTAATAAAAAAAGTTTGGATGTCTCAATAGATGATCTATGTGCTTAATTGCCTAATTAGGGGTTTATATGTTTAATGTGCTTTAATGGGCTTAGAAACCCTAATCTAGGTGTTAAAGGTTTCTAATGAAATATATTTAAAAATTCAATGTATAAAAGTGATATTAGGATGATCCTAAGCCTATAGATGATAAGGAGTTAATGTGATTAAGTTGGATAATTAGTGTTTTGTACCTAGAACTGATGTTTTAGGGTTTTGTGGACTTAAAAGAGGAAAGTGATAAATTGATCTAAAGGAACTCTAATGAAACCCTAATTTGGCTTAGAAACCCTAGAAAGTATGTCAAGTCAATAAAGTAGATTCTTGATGAAGTGTGTAGTAAATAGGTTGCATATGCTTTTTAGGATTCTGTGCTTTTGTCTGGTTGACTTGCTTGCTTGGATTGGATTGACTGATTGATTGGACTGTGCTTATTTGTTGTGAAATCTCCAAATCAGGTATGTGGTTATTTATGATTACACGCTTTAGTTTCCTGGTGTTTTCCCAATGATTTATTGATTGCATGGAAATAAACTGTTTGGATGATTTTATTTCTGAAATCTTTAAAGTGAATATGACTATCACAATCTAAGTATATATATGACTTGCCCGAACCTACATGCCATCTATGGATGTAAGACGAGAGACCAAGCCCTAGAGGGAAGGTCAAGGTGGTCAAGCCCTGGAGGGAAGACCATAGGGTACCTTGAGAGGTGACCCCAGGTAGCAAGCTCAGGATGGAGAAGGTAGCCTTAAAGTCCCTTGCTAGAACTAAACCCTAAGAGAGGGTATCCCAGAGTATGAGTAAAAGTAGTTGGAAAGTCATATTGGAAAATGTAAATTTGCATTTCTAAACAACTATTTGATGTGGTTATGTTGTTAGATAATACGTGCAATATTTTGGTTGTCACCACATACCAGTATATTCATTTATATTGACTGACATTTTATTTGTCAGCATTTTAGGATTATCTGAAATTGGACAAATAATAAAGTGGAACTTGTGAAGATTAAAGTTAATTCATAAAGGAGGATTTAGATAGTTAGAATTCTACTGAGGATGGAAGCTCCAGTTCCTATGTTTGAAAGGTTTGCAAAAAGTAAATTTTTATTATAGTTTCAGTTTAGTCTTTCTTAGAATTTATTAATTATTTTCGATTATTTGCAAAACCATTGATCCTATTTTTGGGATAACGCCTCTGACTTCTTGGTCTTCCTTAATTGAGGGTTACCAGGAAGCAGGGTTATTAGAAAAGAACTTTGTCGCTCTTGATAATCCCCCTTCTATGTGTGAGGTTAGGGCCTATTTATAGGCGTTGCCCACCGACTTAATTCTCTATCGCAGTCTTGACTCATATCTTAGTCGTGGTCGTGACGACATCTCAGTCGTGGTGTCACTCATCACGGTGGTGACAACTCCTTTTGATCTAATACTATGTGTCACATTTGCAACGTCTCTTGTTAGCTGTGACTGGGGTTGCAGTTGATAAATGCTGAAACTCCTGATGTAATGTTGTGGTCACAGTGACTGGCTGCTAATCATCAGTTCTGTCTCAAGCAAGACATCCTTGGACCATTACAGTTGAGGTGATGTTGCAGTCACAATTTATGATGAGTCTTCTTGGATTTTGGGAAGGATGTCAAGTAAAATCAAATTTTTTTCAAAGACATCAAAATAGATAGGAAAATCCATAATAGGGATATCCAAAATAGGAATAAAATAGGGGTAACAAGTCCACAAAATGACATGTTATCAACCACCCAAACTTAGAATCTATCATGTCTTCAGGCTAATAGATAGAATCAAACCATAGAGTGATGAGCGATGGAGATTTACATTTTAAAACAAAACACACCATTACCAAATTATTCCATCCTTACAGAAAAACCTTTGTGACAAACTTGGTTCACTTCTTGAAATTCTATCTCGCAGCTTTATTTCCAGAGTAGTGTGACTTTGTGCCCTCACCACCACCTTTTGTAGTAAAGGACTCCCCTTCACAACATTCTTTCTGCCCTTGGTTTCTAGCTATATTTGTAAACGGTTCCAACAAGAGGTAGCTTTCACACCCTACCTTTATTTTGGTTGTGATTAAGCTATTGTGCATGGGTAGGTTAGGCTTTAAGAGTATTCCTGCACTCCTTGGTCTCCCTCAACCATGGTGTTGTCACTAAGGCAATGTTGTCCAAGTGGGCCTTGATGTAGTTTTAGGTGGTTGTGCGAGGTTGCTTTGGAATGCAGGTGGGTGTAACTTGGCTTCCAAATTCCACTTGCAGGCACGACATATTTACATTCATGAGTGCAGCAATACATCGGCCTTGTGGAATCCTTCGAAATCTTTTTAGGCACAGCTCTCATGATTGTTTTGGATTTTCATTCCACTCTCAGGCTTGGGAAAGGGGTTGGTAGGATTTCTAGGCGGCCAAGCCCCTTTTCGTCTGAATGCGGGGATAATTAAAACTGGAGGGGGTAGATGTTTCCTTCATTTGGGAGATGTAAAATTTCTACATAGTACTGTCAGGATATGAATATTGGTTAGGAGTGTGGCTGGTAAAGTCCTCTTTATTTCTAGAATTCTATATATTTAGGGGTATTCTTCCGCTTTTACATACCATTTGGCTGTAAGAATGGAATGAGATTGTATTGTTGTGTTTTTTTCTTCTATGTAAATTAGTAGTTGTAGCTCATTTGCATCGCTCTAGAGGTTATTAGTCTAAAAGGTAGCAGGATGACAAACACATCTAAGAATGGAGTTATTGAATAAGCTTTGAAGTCACCAAAATTGTGATCTATAATTCAAAATTTTTCAAAAATTTCAAAAATTCCTAAAAAGTAAGAGTAAAGTAAGTTAAGAGTCTGTACAAGATATATTTTCGAAATTGGAATTTAAAATTTAAAATTTAGAATGTAGTGACAATATTATACCTCTCATGCTTGTTTGTAGATCCTCCCCCAAACTTATTATTCACTCTGTCCTGGAGTGTCAAAGATGAAGGTTTACATATAAATGGGCCTGATTTAATACTATTGGCGTTCTAAAATGGGCCATTTTGATTGCAGGAGCATGTTCACATTTATTCCTTAGATCATGTGATAGTTTTCATGCTGCATGCTTTTGGCTTTTATATTTTGTAGGTCCAATGCTGTCATCCAAGCATGGGTGCTTTGTGCCTTATTTCTTTCTTTGATGGCCTCACGGAGGTTGAATATCTGACCTTACAACCTTGGATTGCTGAATTGCCAGTTTCTTTCTTTTCTCCGCCTTAAACTGCTCTGCTTCTGGTTCTGGTTCTGGTCTGTGTTCAATGCTGGCTGGTGATGGTGGGTCTACAACCCTTCTAATTTCACTTGAGTGAATCTTGTTTATTTCCTCCTCGGTAGGTCGTATCTTGTGGATGTTGTAATGCACCATCTCTGGTAGGGGTAGTAGGAGTTTGGAGAAGATTTGTTTATAAAATAATTTGTTGTCCTTCTATGCTAGAATACCAATGTTTACCAAGGAGTTGATGTCTATCTTAGTATGTACCTTGGTGGGATTATATCTCTGCATTTGCTCAACACCTAGGAAATAATATGCAATGCAAGTTATTTGGCTTCTCATGTAGATTTTATATTCCTCTTTGCCTATGATCCTACGATGACTGCCAATCTATCTATCAATAATTTTCCGATATTTACTAGTTTCTCATTAAACATATATCAGATTAGGAATAGATCCCTCTTGGTCACTCCTTCGATTTCTAGATCTTGTTAATATTATCTTTTTTTAATCTTCTGCATTATCCTGATAAAATAGGAAGTGATGAGCGTGGCTTTGGGGTTCTTCAGACTATGCTCAATTTCTCCTATAAGCTTCTCCCACATCCTGTGCCTGCTATAGCCCACCATTTCCTTTTCACTTAGCACTGCTGAGTAGATTTGAACTTCTTCTGTTGTCTTGGTGAAGATAGTGTTTAGAATTGCCTCAGTGATCATATGATCATTGCCTCCTATCGTCACCTCTAGTTTGAACTCCCCTCTATACTTCATGCGTTCAATGTCACTGACATGCAGTTTCTCCAATGATGACATGAATTCAGTGGTGAGTTCCATCAGAGAAGGGGCCTCAATCGTACATAGAGTGCGCAGGTTGGCCCCTTCCAGAAATTTCATTATTCTCTCATATATCCCCATCTTCTTTAAGTCATCGACATCTAAGTATAATGTTAGATTAAAGCTCTTGGTCTTCATGATCATGTCAAAGTGTGATTGATGCACTTGGTTTTTTGGCATTAATGATGCCGATTTCTTGGTTGATGTTGCTTTCACTTCCTTCCTTACCATACTAGAGTAGGCCTCCTACCCTGGGGTCTTTGATTCATACTCAACTGCCATCTTCCTCTTCTTGATTTCTTTAGCATCCTTGGCCTACATCTTGCGTTCACCCTTTGCCTTGGGTTCTTCCTCAGGTAAAAAATACTTATAGAAGTTTATGTTTCAGTAGTCCCCTGGGATTCGTTAGATTCTTCTGGTGTGTTGTAGTCTAGAATATATTCATACTTCTTCTTCATCAGCCTCAGGTGGAGTTTCCTTTTTGGAGACAAATGAGGGTAGTCGTTCAGTGCCTTGGTATTTTTTTCCAGGGCCTCTTCTACCCCTTTTAAAGATGTCGCCTTCTTGGTCAAAGTGTTAGTAGCGGAAGTCAACATTCTGCAAATATTTTTCAATATGGGATTGTCAGTCGACATTGGATATTGTAGTAATGACCATTCATGTATACAATTATTATTGTTCTTAGTGTATAGGTTGGGATAGAGGTAGGGACATGCTACTACTGTGACCACAACATTGCGACATGTTATCCTAACCGTGGTGAATGTCGTGATTGAAACAAGCCATAAACATTAAAGAAAACATGCGTAGGTTGTGATTGAGGTGGTTGTTGTGACCTAAACTATCTAAACAATTGTCATGACCATGATGCACTTGTGATCGAAATCTCAATTCACTGATTTAGTAGAGAAGCTCATTTGTAGCGACTGCAAAAGCATGTCGTGACTACAACACATTCATAGAGTTTTCAAGGGAAATGAGGTTGACCGAAAGATGGGCCAATTGATGAGGTGAAGGAGGTACAAAAGAGAGAAGGGGTGAAGGAGTGTGAAAACTAGGGGTAGATCCATGGTGATTGAAACTCAGATAAAGCTAATATGTCTCGATTGTGATGAATGTCATGGTCGTGATAGGTCATATATGAAGAAAGGTATCCTAGTGTGTAGCAATCGCAACATGTTTCATGACCGAGACGTCGGAAGGGAAAGATGGAAGGGGAATGTAGGATAGGGGGTTATGCAAGGTGGAGAAACATCATGATCAAGACAGCGTAAAGTGGCCTTGACTGTGGCCATGACGCGTGAAGCAGAAAGGTTGAAACTAGGGTTCAAGAAGCAAGGAGGGAGGGAAGGCAATGATTAGAGGTGAGAATCTGAGTGAAACTATCTATGAGTAGAGAGGAAGAAAGAGAAAAGGCACAAACTAGATAAGGAATAGCTACACAGAGGGGGAAATGAGTGTGGCTACCTTTCCGGAGTTGAAGAGGGAGAGAACGGAGAAAGCAGAGGTTGATGATGAAGTTGGCAGTGGCAATGGTGGGTGCTCATAATTTCAGAGGTTCTTTGCAGTCACTCTCCAGTGCTCTAGCCTTGGCAATGATCACTCCATGAGTCCTCAATGCTTCTTCACTAGGTTTCTTTAGAGCAGAGACATGAGAGGGAGAGAAAGCAAAGGGATTTACTATTATAAAATTTTCCCTTTTTATACTTAACGGGTGTCATGAACAAAAAACTGTCATGACTGCAAAGTGTGCCGTGTTCGTTGCTGGAATCATGACTGCAATGGGATTTGTGACCATAACATCATCCCAACAAACTAGTTGTCTCAATCATGACTAGTGTCACAACTGAGACACAAACAAGTGTATTTCGACCGAAACAAGTCATTTCAAGAGAAAATATTCAAGTTTTTATTTAAATAACTGGTATTCATCCTAAAGGAAATAATGACATAGTAATAGAGATGGGTTTATAAAATTGACTATCCATTTTAGGGAAATTCAAAGTTTCTTAAAACACATACGCTCAAGGTTCAACTAACATATATGTACACAATTTAAATTGGTAGACAAACTACAAAGTATTGCAAAATTTAAGGAAAGCTGTAAATCCTTAGGTTTTCTCCCAAGAAGCACTAATTTAAACTCTTCAACTTGACTCTCATTTATTTCTTCTCATGGTTCTTCAATTGGTACTAGCTGTGTCTCTTCTAAATCCAATTTTGTCCTTCTGACAAAATCTTCATCTTCATAGTATTTTTTTGACTCTGTGCTCATTCACCTTAAAAGTACTAGTCTTTTCACTGGTAATCTCCATTACCTCAGATAGGTACATATTGACAATAGAAAATGGGCTAGACCATCTAGACTTGAGTTGCCCTGGAAAAAGCCTGATTCTTGAATTGAATAGTAGAACCTTGTCTCCTTCAGAAAAATCCATGTGCTTGATGTGGGAATCATGCCACACCTTCGTTCTTTGCTTATAGATGTAGGCATTCTCAAAGGCATGTAACCTTAGTTCCTCAATCTCATGAAGCTATAGATAACTTTTATTTCCAGATCCATCTAGATCCATATTTAAGAATTGATGGCCCAAAGGGTCCTGTGCTCTAGTTCAACAGGAAAATGGCATGAATTTCCATAGATCACCCGATAGGGGGTAGTTCCTATCGACATTTTATAAGAAGTTATATATGCCCACCGGACATCATCTAACTTCATGGAACAATCCTTATGGTTCCTGCCAATGGTTTTCTCTAAAATCTGCTTAATCTGTCGGCTTGAAACTTCAACCTGTCCCGACATTATGGGGTGGTATGGTGTGGCTGCCTTATGCTTGACCCTATACTTCTTCAGCAATGCTTTAAACTATTTTTGCATGAAATAGGATCCCTGATCGCTAATGACGGTGCGTGGAACCCTGAATCTAGGAAAAAAAGGTCTTCTCGAACAGTCTCCCAACTGCCTTAGAGTCATAAGTGGGAGTTGCTACAACTTCTACCCACTTGGAGACATAAACTATTGTGACTAGAATGTACTTGTTTTCTCTACAGGAGGGGAAGGGTCCCATATAATCCACTCCCCAAACATCAAAGATCTCCACTTCTTCCCAGACAGACATAAGCATCTGTTCTTCTAGTATTATTTTCGATTATCTAGCATTCTTTACAAGTCTTTACAAAAGACATTACATCCTTCATGAGTGTCTACCAATAAAATCCTGACTGTAGAACCTTAGTGGTGGTCCTTTTGCCTCCATGGTGACCTCCATATGGTGAGGAATGACATTCCTTGAGTATTTGAGTCACATCTTCTTCTAGTACACAATGTCTATATAAGTTGTCAGAACATATCTTAAACAATAGGGGGTCATCCCAATAATAATTCTTCAGACCAAAGTAAAGTTTCTTCTTCTCATTGTAAGTCATCTTGGAAGGCAATTTCTCACAAGCCAGATAATTACATATGTCAGTGAACCAAGGCATATTTGGTTCAACTAACTTGGCCATCATCAAGCCCTCATCTACATAGTTGTCATTTATTAGTACCCAATTTTCTTCAGCAAATACTATTCTTGACAGGTGGTCGGTGACTACATTCTCCATTCCTTTCTTGTCCATGATTCTATGAGCTAACTCTTGTAGCAACAAAGACCATCGTAACAGTGTTGACTTTGTGTCCTTTTTCTTCATGAGATACTTTATGGCCCCATAGTCTGTATACACTTTTACTTTCAATCCTATCAAATTGGACCTAAACATTTTGAAATCAAACACTATCACTAGCATCTCTTTCTTGGTTGTGGTGTAGTCCACCTGAGCTTCATCGAGAGTCCTACAAGCATAATATATAGCATAGTGTTTCTTTTTCTCGTCTTTGTCCAAGGACAACCATGATAGCATAGTCACTAGAATCACACATGATTTAGAAGGGCAAATCCCAATCATGTGCTTTTCAAATCGGAGCCGATGTCATGGAACTTTTCATAATTTCAAATGCTTCAAGGTACCTGTTAGATAAATCAAATTCCACATATTTGGCAAGGAGGCTTGATAGTGGCTTTGCAACCTTTAAGAAATCTTTGATAAATCTTCTGTAGTATCCAACATGCCCTAGAAAACTCCTCACTCCTGTGATGGATTTTGGTGGTGGTAACTTTGATATAGCTTCTATCTTGCTCTTATCCACTTCCATGCCTTTCCCAGAAATTTTGTGCCCTAGAACTATGCCTTTTGTCACCATAAACTGACATTTTCCCCAGTTCAACACAAGCTAATTCTCCTCACAACTTTGCATGACCTTTGACAAGTTTTCAAGACATATGTCAAAGTCATGTCCATATACTGATAAATCATCCATGAATACCTCCATTTTGTCTTCTAGAAAGTCTGCGAATATTGATATCATCCATCTTTGAAAGGTATCTGGTGCATTACATAACTCAAAAGACATTCTTCTGAATGTGTACGTCCCATAGACACAGGTGAAAGTAGTCTTTTCTTGATCATTAGGAAGGATAGGGACTTGATAAAATCCAGAATATCCATAAAAAATAGAAATAGGATTGTCTTGCAAGCCTTTCTATAACTTGGTCGATGAAAGTTAGGGGGAAGTGGTCTTTTCTCGTGGTGGTATTGAGCTTGTGGTAGTCGATGCACATTATCCACCCGATAACTATCTGAGTGGTTACTTCGTCCCCATTGCTTCCTTTCACTGTAGTCATCCCTCCCTTCTTTGGTACAATGTGGATCGAGCTGACCCAGTTGCTGTCACTGATGGGGTAGATGATCCCTGCATCTCGTAACTTTATTACTTCTTTCAACATCTGATTCAATTTTTTTAGTAGCTAAGCCAAAGGTTTAGCAGTATCCTCTAGATTGATTCTATGCATGCATAGAACTGGGCTGAGACCCTTCACATCTTCCACCAAATGTCCTATAGATTTCCACTGCAGTCTGAGTTCCTTCAACAACTTTTCTTCTTGAATTCTGTCAGAGAAGAGTTTATGATAACATGGTTTCTTTCATCATCATCGAGGAATTCATATTTTTGTCCTTCCAAGAGTTTCTTCAACTCAAGTTTTGGTTCCGAAGCAACTTTTTCTTCTGGTGTCTATTCCAGTGAGGCATACATCACCGTTTCTACTATACCTTCTTCGTCATTGAAACCCTTCTCCTCAGGTTGATTCAAGTAATCTAGAATCTCAACCACTTCATGATCTTCTAGATTGGGATCAAGATGGTTTAAGGCTCGCATGAGAGGGTCGACTATCACATTTCTTTCCTATACTTCCTCACAATATTGAGTATTAACTATCCATAAAATAGGCTGACTTGAATAGAGAGGGTCCTCTTATGACATCTTATACACAAAAATTGTTGTGGTGATTACCTACGTGAAGGGTTATGATTCCCTCTAGGACATCTATTAAGGCTCTTCCAGTGGTGATGAATGGTCTTCTAAAGATCATGGGGAAAGATGGATCTTTGTTGGTTTCAATCACCACTATATCACAGGGTATAAAGAACCTTCCGACGTAGATTGGGACATCCTCTACCACTCCTACTGACATTATAAAGGTGTGGTCAGAAAGCTAAATTCTTATACCTGTCTTCACCATGTCATTCAGTCCAAGCCTTTGTGATAAAGAAAGGGACATAAGACTAATACTCACTCCTAGATCAGTGAGTCCATTTCTTTCTATGCTATCTCCAACATTGAAAGGAATAGTAAATGCTCCCATATCTCTTTTCTTGGTGGGCATGACAGCTTGAACAAAAGCACTTGACATCTTAGCTAATTAGACTGTCTCAACGTGATCACCTCTCCTTCTCTTTGTAATCAGGTCCTTGAAGAACTTGGCATAGGTAGGCATTTCCTGAATCACATCTAGAAACAAAATATCTAGGTGTAGCTTCTTCACCGCTTCCATGACCTTCTCATATCTCTTCTTTAAATGAGCTTTCATCATTTTATAAGGTAATTAAACTCTTGGTGCATATCAATATCTTTGCGTAAAGATCTCTTCAGTGGGATCCAACTTCTTGGCCTATGCATATTTTTCTTGTTATCTTTTTCATCAGCCTTGTATTCCTTTACTGGTTCTTCCCTTTCATATTCCTCTTCTAATTGGATTTAGTCTTAGGATGGGTAACCTTTTCTTTTTGTGGTGGATCTCTTCTTGTTGTTTTTCTACAACTTTTCCCTATCAGAGAGTATCCATCTTTGTGGTTTCTGTACTCGATCGGATCTTCCGTGGCAGATTCTTCATAAGATCTGTCAGCTGGGCTAATCGTTGATCAATCTATCTTTGATGTGTTTGCATATCCACAGTTTGAGTTTGCATCATTGTAAACACTCCTGAGTTGGTGATGGCACTTTGGGTAAGCTGGTTGTTCACTGAAGCTTGTAATTTTGCAAAATCAAACAGTTGAGTGATCATGTCAGGCTGGTTGTTATACTTGGTCTGATTCTTACCTTGATTTTGTCCTTGATTTTGGTGACTCACAATTTTGTTTTGATATTGATCTTGATAGGTGTTATTGTTTCATTGATAGCTAGTCGTTCTAGTATACTGAGTCAATCCATCTTTTTTTCTTTAATCCTGGGGGTGGCTTTGATGAACCACCCAGTTGATGAGAATTCTCATTAGAGACTTTGTTGCCATAATTGAATCCTAAATGATCTGGCCGTTTGAAATTTGCATAGAAGATGTTTTATGTTTCTTCTTCATTTTCACTTTCTTCACTTTCTTATGGTCATGCATATATACCGTTTTCAATTCCATGGCCTCCTTCACCACATGCGACACACTTCATGACTTTCTCAATAGGTTTGTTACCGTTTTCTTCAATGTCTTTTAGATGTTTGACATCAGTGACAGTCTTCTGAATTTGACCCATGATGGTTTCCAGAGCTTTGGCTTCGACCGAAGGTCCTTCAGAATTGGTTTTCTTGGCTGAGCCTCTATCACTTCTCTCATACTCCATGCCTGCTTGTAGTGCAAACATGTTTTCTATGATCTTTGTAGTTCTACTCGGCTTCTTTCCAAGAAAATCACTTCCAGCGGCTGCATTCAATGAAGTCCGCTCTGTGGGAGTTAGCCCATTGTAAAATGTTATCACTGAAAAGCCCTTGCGGTAGTTGTGATGTGGACAATCCCTTTGATACTCTTGATACCTTTCCCAAGCTTCATGAAGATTCTCTCTAGGTTTTTGCATGAAGGAAGTGATCTTTTTCCTATTCTGAATGGTTTTCTCAATGGGGTAGAATTTGATGATGAAAGCATCAACAAGGGGCCTCCATCTATCTATGGAATGGTGAGATAGGTTAAGATACCAGGTTAGAGCTTTATCCTCTAGAGAGAAAATAAATCCCTTGCAATATATAACTTCATTAGGCACCCCCTCATTTTGATGGTGTCACAGATGTTTTTGAAGTTGTCAATATGATGGTAAGGATTCTCATTCTTTGAATATCCTCAGAAGGGCTTGTTCAGGATCATTGAGATGACAACATATTTTAGCTTAAAATTGGTTGCAGTGAGTCATGGAATAATGATTGGGCATCTTGAATTGTTAGCTCTGGTAGCAACCAATTCTCCTAGCATTTTATCTTATTTATCATCCTCCTCCTTGTTGTCATTGTGATCAAATTTGTGATCATGATGATTCCTTCTATGTCTTCTACGACAGTGGTGGTAGTTTTCATGATGATGTTTCTCTTCTTCACGTCGCTCTTCACAATCTTCTTTCTCATGGTGATGACCATTTGAGTGATGTTCCTCTCGTTCTTTTTAGTTTTTGGAGGGGATGATTATGTTGGACTCTTGCATTTCGATTTTCCCCAACAAGACTACCATCTATACGAGGTGACATGTTTCCTGAAAAGGGAGTGAGGTGTTGATTAAATCTTCTTCTCTTCATGGATCTAAATAGTTTGCACAACCAAATTAGAAAACTAGACGTGTAAAATGAAATATTTTAAGCAATCAAGATTTAGTAGATTTAGATTTTTGTGCAGTCAAGCTTATTGCCAAGCTTGAGGAATGGGTGTATAGTGAGTAGACTCGTGTTCTCAATAGTCCCATTTTGCCTTGTCCCCGACAATAACACCAAAAAGTTGATCGACCTAAATCACATGTCCAAAATGGAACAGATCTTGAGTAGTCAGACTCTTAGATTTATAACCCGACACTCAAGCCCCCACAACTATTATATGGGATCTGATGTAGTAGATCGGTGTTGGACCATAGGGACAAGTTTGATAAGTGTTAGGAACATAAAGACTTAGACCCAAATGTACCAAACAAAGAGGTAGTTTAATATGGTGTTCCCTAAAGAACGATGTCACTCCAAACAAAGTAAATAAAAGCAAAGGAAACAAAACAAAACAAGTGATTAAGATCAAATAAGAAATATGTAACCAAAGTATGGATGGGAACTTGGATCGGGTTTCCGCTACTAAGATATCTCACCAACATGCAATACTCACACCCCCTTTGTATACCCTTAGAAATATTACAAACAATCATCATATATGTCTAATCCTTCCTCTGTTGATCTTAGGATAGATCTAGATTATGAGGTTGTCTCTGTCTCGAAATAACAAACAAACAATCGCAAAGAAAAGCATATGACCTTTAGCTTTAGCATTCCAACATTTTCATGCATTCATACAACTCCATAACACTTAGATAACATAAATACTACTCTTTCAAGGCGTTAACACTCATACATCACAAGATGATAGCTAATCATGCAAGTGAAAAATTTAAGAATAAGAGTACGGAGATAAACATTGCTAAGAATATATATATTCAAAGGGATGCAAGTATATACATGTTGGGAGAGCCTTATTGGCTACTCCAAACCCAAGCAAAGAGTTTAGCCACACATGTCAACAAGCATCATAATAATTTTACAAGAGCATAGATACATCAAGACAAACGAAGAAGGGGGGGTACAGAGTGAGGGAGATAATAGATCTAGAGAAGGGAGAAGGTGATACACCAATTGTACTTCTTCATATTTAGATCTAGTATGGGCATGGAAGATGGCAACTCCTTCTCTTGAAGAAGAGGATGGCAGATCTTCTCTCTCCTCTAACTTTTTTCTTCGGAGATCCAAGACCAGTGGAGATGAATGAGGGTGGCTCTGGAGTTGGATAACACTTCATTGCTCTTGATGACCCCCCTCTATGTGTGTGGTGGGGGCCTTTTTATAGGCTCTACCCACTGACTTAATTCTCTATCGCGGTCGAGACTCATATCTTAGTCATAGTCGTGATAACATCTCGGTCGTGGTGTCACTCATCACAACCAGGATAACTCCTTTTAATCAAATACTATGCGTCATGATGCGACGTCTCTTCTTGGCCACAATTGAGGTTGCGGTTGATAAATGGTGAAACTCCTAATGTAATGTCGCAGTCGTAGTGACTAGATACTGATTGTTAGTTCTGTCTCGAGTGAGACATCCTTGGACCATTACATTTGAGATGATTTTACAGTCATGACTTATGATGGGTCTGCATGGATGGAGGGAAGGATATAAAGTGAAATCAATTTTTTTTTTCAAAGACATCAAAATAGATAGGAAAATCCATAATAGGGATGCCAAAAATGGGAATAAAATAGGGGTAGTAAGGCAACAAAATGACATGTTATCAGAATGCCCAATTAGGGCTATCAGTGGATCTCCTCCATGGATTGGCCATCATCACCACAAAGAGACCTATACTAGTTTAAGGATGCAAAAGCACCGCCGTCCCTCACTTTCTCCTCCTCCATCTTCAATTCAAGACACAACAACCCCTAGTTCCCTGCCCAATTCGCTTTCAATCTCCGACATCCTTGACCCTGCCTCTGCCTCCCATGTCATTTCCTGAGCAAATGGTTCTTTGTTTAGCATCCTCACCATCCCTCCTTTTCTTTTCCATTGCTAGGTTTTAGTGTGGATCGCCACAATGTTGGGTCCTATATACCAGCTTTGAGGTCTTCATGATAGGTACTGCCTTGGTCTTCTGGGGATGCTCTGACCACAAAAATCAATCTTTTGGCCCCTCCTTGACTCCACAGTTGTTTCCCCGATATTCAAGCACTTTTCTACATGATTCCTTCAATTTTTATGTGTTCAAAGTGTCCCTTATTTTTCTTGATTTTCCGATGAGCCCTAGGAACACAGAGGTCCTCACCTCCCCAAATTTTGGTTCTTCGACCTTGGTACAGAGCATGGGAGCCTTTGGCATTCTTAGAATCCTACAAACAAGTGCCTATCGCAGGCTTGAATTCGAGGCAACACCTTCTAGCCGGTCACTCAGAGCTATGGATTGAAGGAGAAGATCATGGGTCATGAAATGACCTTGATTCCCACACCGGTTTGATCAAATAATTCTAATGTCAAGGGCATATCAATATTTTTTATTCTCCCTTGATGTAGCTGATGCACAATTTTGATTTATGGCTAAATAACGATTAACACCCCCTCCCCCCGCAATTCCAACTAAAGTGTCACGCACGCCTATGTATCCTTGTCCTTTCACATTTTATTTACATTGCCTTTAATCGGTTTTAAATGACGGTCACACTATAGTTTCCTGACTTCTGATTGGTCCATTTTGCAAAATTCATAACTTTTGCTAACGTCCTCACAAAAATATAGAAAAATATGTTTTAGAAAGTTATTCTGATTTTATATCTATTTGACTTATTTTCAAGCATTATCTTTCACATTCAAACCCTTCAATAATTAAATGAACTAAATAAGGGTTTTTGGACTATGAACTCATATACACCTTATGATTTTAATCACATTATAGGTGACTAGAGGCTCAATCAAGTTTGAGGAATTGAACCTAAGGAGGTATACTCTAGGTAAGCGGGCCATGCATATTTCGCATAGAGAGATGCATATATTTACTGTTCAATTCTTCATGTTATTAATGACTCATGAATGCTTAAGAAAACCCATGCCCAATTATATGTCAAATTACTTCTAGGAAAGTTACGTCATGTTAAGTTATTATTACTTTCAGTCTTATAAAGTGCCAAATACCGCTTACTGACGTGATGTTTGTTTGGCATGTCTGGGGATGCAATGTCAGGACTTGGAGTAATTGAATACCAAGGACAATCAAAGGCTAGGATCTTTTCAAGTTTTTTCCTAGTGGGGTTCCATTTACCATAGCGATCCAGAGGTTTAGAGATCAACTACACTATGTTTAGTCATGTTACCAAGAAGACTAGATTTGATAAGATAAACCAGTTGTAGTATTTTTTTGCCAAGAACTATGTATGAATCAGTTTTAAATCAATGCAAAGTGTTTTATTTACTTTAATTGCATGATCAACATATTGTGACATCCCCATTGAATAAAAATGCTTCCGCTCATGTGATATTAAAGGTGAGGTGTTACACACCTCTATCAAATTTCTATTGACATTGGTTGCTAGATATGATTTAGAACTTGAGCAACTTGATGTAAAGACCACATTCCACCATAGTGACTTAGAGGACTAGATCTACATGCAACAACCTAAAGGTTATGTTTCTGCTACAAAGAAGGATCATGTGTTCTTGTTGAAGAAGTCTCTTTATGGCTTGAAGCAATCCCCATGAGAATGGTATCATAGATTTGATTCTTTAGTGGTTAAGCATGGATATTCCATGAGTAGATATGACACTTGTGTCTATTTGAGGATATTTCCTAATGAGTCTCTCATTTACCTCTTTCTTTACATTGATGACATGTTTATTACATCAAGAAATATTTTTGAAATCCACAAGCTAAAGCACTTACTTAGTGATGAATCTGAGATGAAGGATTTCAGAGCAGCAAAGAAAATTTTGGGGATGGAAATTGTTAGAAGCCGTATGCTGGAAGGTTATTTTTTTGTGAGGAGAATTATGTGAAGAAAGTTCTACAATGGTTTTCTATGTCTCATGTGTTACAACCCACATTGAGATTAGTCAATAAGTATCTCAATTAGCATGAAGTACCTTATTAAACATCATGGTTAATCAAGATAAGCTAAGATGTAAATCATTAGTCGATATTGATTCATCTGATGTAATTAATGTTAAATGTAGTGTTAATCATTAAGTTAATTACCTAAGATGATTAACCTAGCTAATATGGTTTATTTATTGTGATTTTATTCTTGATAAGGTAGAGAATCTCATGCTTTAAAATTTGCAAAAGAAATCATTCGAATCGGACCTTCGATGCAAAAGATATGATGTTTTCAAGATTTTTGGACTTGGCTGCAATTTTTATATTAATAACTTTAATATATCTTCCCTTATCCCCTTCCTTTGGATCGGTGCAAAGCACCGCTTGAAGCAGCGACACACATAGTAGTGCCCGATCGGCCAACAGAGGGGTGATTTTCGAGCTCCATAGTTCCGAGCCAGTAGGTCCTTTGCTTCCACCTCCTTCCTTCCTCCTCAACCTTACCCTATCCGCAGCCCTAACCTGCTTGAGCCTCCGGCCAGTAGTAGCCACGCAGCAGCCTTGCGGTGCCGACCAGGGGCTGTTCGATGCATGAAATGCCAAGGTAACACCGCCCTTGACTCCGGCTGTGAAGCTAGAACTCAAATCCGCAACTCCCAGCTCGCTATTAGCACTTAATCGAGCTCATTTCCTACCTGTACATGAGAAAAGCTATTGTTGTGTGCAGTAGGTTTGAGATCCAAGGCACCCAAGGAAGAAGACGATCCTACTGACACCCGAAAATAAGATTTGGACACGTTTCCAGTCGAATTCGGCCATATCGAACCTCTGTGAGTAGAATTTCACTCACTAAGCAAGTATTAACTCCATGAAATAGATAATTTTTTGTTAGACCTATGTTTTTCATGGGTAACAGTGATTACCCAAGTGCCGAGAAGTCTTGGCGTTGCCTGACTTTTTGTTGCACGCTTTTCATCTTCACGTTTGCACAACCCTAATTATTTAACTGTTCTGTGTGATTTGGATTACTGGGACTAGATGGTTGATTAAATTCTAAATTGCTTAGTTACAAAGTTAAAGACAATAGCACACGACCCCATATTTATAGTAGATGTTCAGTTTGGGTATAAATCCAGGCTATACAATTTTAGTAATTAATTTGTTGCATGATTTTAAGAAATAGACGATGACACACAATGTCTCAATATAAATCTGTTGCACGCTCTGTGTTATAGTTAATGTGTGTGATTTAGTATTTATGTAAATTGGCACGTTTCTTAAGAATATTATTAGAAATTCTCAGTTATTAACAATAATTTGTGCAATGATAAGTAATTAACTCTTAATAGAGTTATGTGATGCACAACTCAGGATTTGGGTTGATGTGCATGTTTTCCAAGAAAGTACAATTAATTTACATGTAATAATGACGATTTCTCATATGTCAAGAAATTAACTTTTATTAGTGTAAAATAGCACTCTCCCCGCTCTCTCACCCTAGCACTGTTAGGGTTGCTTTCCTCCATAGGTGGTTGGCTGGGGGAGGGGGTTTGGCTGCCACAAAGCGGTACCCCGCTCCCCCTCGACCTCTTTTCGCCCGTCATCAACAAGGTCTCTTCTTCATGAGGTGTGTGGGTGTGGTGTCTTTGAAGGCAGTGGTCTTCTTCCTCCCGGTCGTTGAGCCCGACTGCAATGAGTTTCCTATCCCCTTTTTCTTTTATTGGCTATATGTTTAGATTGTTCTCTTGTTTGTCTATCTCGCTGTTAATCAACGCTGCCTTCTCTTCTCGTGGTAGATTTTTCTTTCTCGGTCAATTTTGTTGTGGAGTTTGTATGGTAGCAAGTGTGGAGAAAATATCCTTTTAGAACACTGATTTGGTGCAGGTACTCTACCACATATACATACTCAAGTTGAAGGTATTCCTCATAGAAAGCTGCCTTATCCAGCAAAGGAGAAGAGGGATCTATACATCATTGTCCTTATCAGATTCCGATATGAGTTTTTGTGATGGTTTGTATCTATTCTTGATCTTTGTGTGGTCTTTTAGTTTGTTTTTCTCCTCATGTAGATATTGTATGGCTTCTCCATAATGAAATTTGTCTATTTAACTTCAAAACAACTTTTATCAGTGTATTAAGAAGCTCAATTGCATGATTTCAATGTATATGTGCCAAGTTGACATGTATTCAATTTATTTAAGAATTTTAGTCTACCTGCATTTACAATATGTCGATTTCTTAGTAAATTACAGTGTTTTAAATATACTTCTCTACCAAGTTTAGAATGATATACATGTTGTATTATAAACTTCAAATAAATATACGAGGTACTATAAAGATACTAGAATCAAGTATAAGTAAGGAAAAGATACAATATAGTAAGAGCTTTCTAAGAATAATAAAATAATAGACTTAAGGGACTTGGACACCGTAGATTCCCTATGAGAGGTCTGCATCGTAGGGATGAAACGACCTAACCCTGGTAGTATCTAGTATACGGAGGTCGGAATGTACTAACAGGTGGTACGGGGGATGAAGCCCTAGTGGAAGTCTCCTAAAGATATAGTATGTAGTGTCCAACATCAACCAGAAGTCCTGGTGGTACTAGAGTACACTAAAGCCAATAGATGGTTTGACTCTCTGCCTGTGTGCTCAGATTAGAGGAGGAATCCAGTTTCTATGGAATAATAGGTGTTCTGAGGCCAGAGAGCCATTTTTCCTGTTGCAGACCAACGACGTAGTTAGGCTTAGCATTCCTGGGTGTGTTAGCTAAGTCTTGTACATTGAGATCATAGTTCGCTATGTGTCTTCATATGTAGAGTACACTGTATATGATCAGGGCATAAGCTAAAATATGTTCATATAGTTAAAAAGAGTTTCTTATAAGTAAGAAAGGCTAAGAAAGATTCGAGTATAGTTTCACAGTAGTTGTTCTTTAAATGTAAATTTTAGTATTCTATGTTATTTTAACTATATTGTTTTAGATCTGCTCAGTGTAGAAAGTTTTGTATTTTATTTCAGTTTAATAAACATAAATGAGTTATCTGCGATGATTGGGTGAAATTCTATTCACTAAGCCAGTAGCTCACCAACCTACTGAATTTTTTTTCAAGTAATCGTCAACACGAGGAAGCTGAAGGATCTTATCATCCAAGCTCTTAGAAGATAGTTCATAGTTAGATAGAGGTCTCTTAGTCCTTTCCCCTCGGTCCTTGGGGCATGTGGTGTGGTAGAGAGAGAATATAATGCAATATGTAGTTTAGTTTTAAGTTATCTATTGTGCTTTATATTCCGCATGAAAAATGTAATTTGTGTAAATCTACTTTACCTATCTAGTAATGTAAATAGTAGTTGCTTCCGTTGTTTAGTAAGATTTCAGTTTATTCCAAATTATAAGATTTTCATTTAAGTTAATTTTAAGTGATTAAGAAAAGAAAAAGTTTAGGGTGATCTTTGTATTACGTTAAATCCTCAATTTATGCCCTAATATCATGATTAGTGGTAGTTATGAGATCGGGGTGTAACAACTTGGTCTCAGAGCAAGGTTATGAGAGCATAGGTTGAGTACGTAGTTACTCTAAGTCAAGGTCAGGGGATGATAAGAGACCAATAAGATTAGGACTTAGGTGTTTTCCTTCTAAGTGTAATTTTCTAACAGGAAATGTTCTGTTATACTATTACAAATGGTAGGAAGAGGACGTGGTCATGAGGACCAAGCTGAGAGCCACATTGGACCTGATCCTTAGGTTATGGGTCTAGGTGGTGGAGATGATGTAGATGAGGCATCAAGAATGCACATGATGTTTCTTGAGACCAGGGAAAAGTATAAAATGGAGAGGCGAGATTCTACCTCAAGCAACAAGGATCTGATGAGATCCTATGAGCTGGTTAAGAAACTTGGAGGTACTGAGTTTGTTGGAACTACAGACCCTACAGTGGAAGATGTATGGCTAAGACAGTTAGAGAAAGTGTTCCATATGATGGAGTTATCAGAAAATAAGCAAATCAATCGTGCAATCTATTTACTCAAGGGAGATGCTGAGTTGTGGTGGCGAGGAGTGGAAGATAAAATGAGAAATGCAGAGATGACCTGGAAGGACTTTGTGGATGAGTTTCACCTTAAGTATTATCCTCCTACCTTCCTAAGTGATTAGATTAAACAGTTGGAGAATATCAGACAAGGAAATATGACAATTGGTGAATACGAGGCACATTTCATGAGGTTGGCAAATTTCTGTCCGCAACTTGTGCTAGATGATGTAGAAAAGTGCAGAAGATTTCAACAAGGATTAAGATCAGAATTTAGACACACCGTGTCAGCCATTGGTCGAAGAGACAGAGAAAACTTTGGAGAATTTGTGGAAGCAGCGAGACATGTAGAAGAGTCAGTTAATGCTGATAAGCATACTGAGAGTAAGAAAAGATCTGGAGACTTTAGTAGAGGGGGACAAAGCAGTGGTGGATACAGAGGAGGTGGAGCACCCAGTGGAAGGGAAGGACAACGAGGACATCATGGGTGAGGAAGAGCTTTAGGATGCTTCTTCTCTCTGACATAGCAAGAAGGTATTGTTTATTCTCGAGTAGTTATAGGAGAAATGCTTCTCTTTAATAGCATTTAAGTTACAGTTTTGATAGAACCGGGTCCTACTCACTCATTTATACATAGTTCTTTAGCTTGTGAACTTAACATATTAACCCAGGAGTTACCATTTGAGTTGTTGTTGAGGGTTTCGTTAGGTGAACCGACAGTGTTGATAGAGTTTTGTCTCGGATGTTTATTGAACTTTGGTGGCTACACCATTGCGTTTAACCTTATACCCCTAGATGTTAACTCTTTTCAAGTTATCTTGAGTATGGATTGCCTAGAGACGTATCGAGTTCAACTCGATTGTTGGAAGGAGGAGGTTGTCTTTCAATAGGGTGGATTTTCTTGTGTCTTTACTGGAGACAGGAAATTTTTGTCTACGTGTATCATATCAGCCGCTGTTGTTGATAAGATGTTATAGAAAGGTTGTGAGATGTTCTTGTTACATGTAGTAGATACCAGAGCAGAGAAGAGCAGAATCAACCTATGGGATGTACCAGTGGTCTGTGAGTTCCCAGATGTTTTACCAGATGAGTTGCCATGTCTACCTCCTAAAAGAGAGATAGACTTTGAGATCCATGTGTTGCAATGTAGTCACCCTATAGTGCTGCTAACCTACAGAATGGCACCTACAAAGTTGAAGGAATTGAAGATCCAGTTGCAGGAGTTATTGGATAAGGGTTTCATTCGACC
Source organism: Alisma plantago-aquatica (assembly GCA_963693085.1). NCBI lineage: Eukaryota > Viridiplantae > Streptophyta > Magnoliopsida > Alismatales > Alismataceae > Alisma > Alisma plantago-aquatica. Next base: position 786,070,592 of record OY856413.1, read on the forward strand.
TAGTTCTTCGCCATGAGGAGATCCACTCTTGTTTGTGAAAAAGAAAGATGGTACTATGAGGTTATGTATAGACTACAAATAGTTGAATAAGATCACCATCAAGAATAAGTACCCGTTGCCAAGGATAGATGATCTGTTTGATCAATTGCGTGGAGCGACAATCTTTTCTAAGATAGATTTGAGATCTGGATATCATCAGTTGAGGATAAAGGCTTCAGATATTCCTAAGTTGGCTTTCAGAACAAGATACAGGATTTATGAGTTTCTGGTCATGTCATTTGGACTGACTAATGCCCCAGAAGCTTTCATGGATATGATGAACCGGATTTTCAAGCCGTTCTTGGATCAATTCATAGTGGTTTTCATAGATGACATTCTGATTTATTCCAGAGATGATGAGCAACATGAGCAACATCTGAGGATAGCATTACATTTGTTGAGACAGAACCAGTTATATGCTAAGTTCAGTAAGTGTGAGTTCTGGTTAATTGAGGTGTCTTTTCTTGGACATGTCATCTCAGGAGATGGAGTAAGTGTTGACCCTAAGAAAGTTGAGTATGTTCTATAGTGGGAGAAGCCTAAAACTCCTACTGAGATCAGAAGCTTCTTAGGATTGGAAAGTTACTATAGGAGGTTCATCCATAACTTCAATGTTGTAGCGTCACCTCTGACGCGCTTAACGAGAAAGGATGTACCGTTTGTCTGGTCAGACAATTGTGAGAAGAGTTTTGAGATCCTGAAGAAGAGGTTGACTACAACACCAATGTTGATCCTACCCGAGGCAGATAAAGACTACATAGTGTTTTGTGATGCTTCAAGGAGAGGTTTCGTTTGTGTGTTAATGTAGGAAGGAAAAGTAGTATCTTATGCATCTAGACACCTTAAGAAGAATGAGCAGAATTACCCAACACATGATCTGGAGTTAGCTGCAGTAATTCATGCTCTTAGGACATGACATCACTATCTTTATGGTGAGGCATGCCAGGTGTTTACAGAACATAAGAGTTTGAAATATATCTTCACCCAGAAGGATCTGAATCTAAGACATCGGAGATGGTTAGAATTGATCAAGGATTATGAAGTGATGATAGATTATCATCTTGGAAAAGTGAATGTGGTAGAAGATGCTCTGAGCAGGAAGTCAAGTTCAATAGCTGATGTATCCTCTATGGCATGTTTCAGGAGAGATCTACTAGTAGAGATGTAGAAGTTGAACTTAGACTTAGGGGCAACAGAACAAAGTGGTTTGATTGCATAGATGCAAGTCAAGCCTACCTTTTATGATAAGATCAAGGAACTACAACAGAGTGACAATGAGTTACAACAGATCATGCAGGACATGACAGGGGGAAAAAGACCAGAGTTCAGGTTTTCAGATGATGGTTTGTTGTATCAGCATGACATGTTGTGTGTACCTAGAGACAATGATTTGAAAGAACAAATTCTTGAGGAAGCGCATGCATCGATGTACGCTATGCATCCAAGCAACACTAAGATGTACATGAATCTTAAATAGTTGTACTGGTGGTCAGGTATGAAAAAGGATGTAGCTGAGTACGTGCCTAGGTGTAGTGTGTGTCAGTAGGTTAAGGATGAGAATCAGAAACTTGCAGGTACCTTGCAATCTCACCCTATATCAGAGTGGAAGTGGGAACATATCACAATGGATTTTGTTATAGGGTTGCCCAAGACATCTAGAGGTTGTGACTCGGTATGGGTGATTGTGGATAGGCTGACTAAGTCTGCTCACTTTCTTCCTGTTAAGTCAACCTTTGATGTCCCAAAGTTGTCTAAGATATACACGAATGAGATAGTTAGGTTGCATGGTATCCCTATTTCAATAATATCATATAGAGATCCTAAGTCCACATCTAGGTTTTGGAATCAGTTGCATCATGCTTTAGGAACAAAGTTTAGATTCAATACAACTTTTCACCCGCAGACAGATGGTCAATCAGAGAGGACCATTTATACTCTTGAGGACATGTTGAAAGCATGTGTCCTACATTTCAGTGGAAGTTGGGAAGAACACTTAAGCCTTATAGAGTTTGCATACAACAATAGTCACCATTCCAGTCTTGGTATGGCTCCATATGAAGCTCTATATGGCAGAAAGTGTAGATCACCCATATGTTGGTACGAGGTGGGTGAAAAAGAGATTCTTGGACCAGAGATAGTGGATTTGACTACAAAAAAGATTATAGTGATCAGAGAATAGTTGAAAGCTGCACATGATAGGCAGAAGAGTTACACTGAGAAGAGACATAGACCTCTTGAGTTTGAGGTTGGTGATGAAGTGTATCTGAAAGTTTATCCATGGAAAGGAGTGTTGAGGTTTGGCAAGAGAGGCAAACTGACTCCTAGGTTTATGGGCCCATATCATGTCATTGAGAGGATTGGACCTGTAGCCTATAGGTTGGATTTACCATCTGAGTTGGCTAATCTACATGATGTGTTTTATGTATCGATGCTAAAGAAGTGTTACCCTGGTATAGAGAAGATAATGGACCCAAAACCTGCACAACTCAAAAAAGATGTGTCCTATGTTGAAGGACCAGTACAAATAGTTGATCGAAGAATTAAGAAGCTCAAGAATCACGAGATACCATTAGTGAAAGTTCTGTGGAGGAACCACAATTTAGAGGAAACCACGTTGGAGCTTGAGTCCGAGATGCGTAACAAGTTTCCTTTTCTCTTTTAGGAATTTTGGGATGAAATTCTTATAAGGGAGGGAGATTGTTACAACCCACATTGAGGTTAGTCAGTAAGTACCTCGATTAGTGTGAAGTACCTTGTTAACATCTTGGTTAATCATGATAAGCTAAGATGTGAATCATGAGTTGAGATTGATTCATCTGATGTAATTAATGTTAACTACAGTATTAATCATTAAGTTAATTACCTAAGATGATTAACCTAGATAAGATGGTTTAGTTATTGTGTTTTTATGACTTGAGAAGGTAGAGAATCTCATGATTGAAAATTTACAAAATAAATCATTCGAATCGGACCTTTGATGCAAAAGATATGATGTTTTCAAGATTTTTGGACTTGGCTGTAATTTTTCCATTAATAGCTTTAATATCTCTTCCCTTATCCCCTTCCTTCAGATTGGTGCAAAGCACCACTTGAAGTAGCGGCACACACAGCAACGCCCGATCGGGCAATAGAGGGGCGATTTTGGGCAATTTTCGAGCTCCATAGCTCCGAGCTAGCAGGTCCTTTGCTTCCACCTCCTTCCTTCCTCCTCAACCTTGCCCTATCGACAACCCTAACTTGCTTGAGCCGCCGGCCACCAGTAGTCACACAACAGCCTTGTGGCATCGGCCAAGGGCTGTTCAGCATAGGAAACGCCAAGGTAACGTCACCCTTGACTCCGTCCATGAAGCTAGGACTCAAATCCGCAGCTCCCAGCTCGCTATTAGCACTTAATTAAGCTCGTTTCCTACCTATGCATGAGAAAAGCTGCTATAGTGTGCAGCATGTTTGAAATCCAGGGTGCCCAAGGTAGAAGACGACCCTGTTCACGCTCAGAAATAGGATTTGGATACGTTTCCAGTCGAATTCGGCCATCTCGAACCTCTTTGAGTAGAATTTCACTCACTAAGCAAGTATTAACTCCATGAAACGAATAATTTTTGGTTAGACCTGTGTTTTTCACGGGTAATAGCATTTACCCAAGTGTCAGACAGTCTTGGCATCACACGACTTTTCGTTGCACACTTTTCATCTTCACATTTGCACAACCCTAATTATTTAACTGTTCTGTGTGATTTGGATTACTGGAACTAGATGGTTGATTAAATTCTAAATTGCTCAGTTACAAAGTTAAAGAAAGTAGCACACAACCCCGTATTTACAGTAGTTGTACGGTTTGGGTATAAACCTAGGCTGTATGATTTTAGTAATTAATTAGTTGCATGATTTTAAGAAATAGACGATGACACGCAATGTCTCAATATAAATCTATTGCACGCTCTCTGTTATAGTTAATGTGTGTGATTTAATATTTATGCAAATTGGCACATTTCTTAAAAATATTATTAGAAATTCTCAATTATTAACAATAATTCATGCAATGATAAGTAATTAACTCTTAATTGAGTTATGTGATGCACAACTCAGGATTTGGGTTGATGTGCACGTTTTCCAAAAAAGTACAATTAATTTACATGTGCTAATGGCGATTTCTCATATGTCAAGCAATTAATTTTTATCAGTGTATTAAGAAGATCAATTGCATGATTTCAGTGTATATGTGCCAAGTTGACATGTATTCAATTTATTTAAGAATTTTAGTTAACCTGCATTTACAGTATGTTGATTTCTTAGTAAATTACAATGTTTTAAATATACTACTCTGCCAAGTGTAGAATCATATACATGCTGTATTATAAACTTCAAATAAATATATATGGTACTATAGAGATACTAGAGTCAAGTATAAGTAAGGAAAGGATACAATATGGTAAGAGCTTTCTAAGAATAATAAAATTATAGACTTAAGGGCCCTGAACACTATAGATTCCCTATGAGAGGTCTGCGCCATAGGGATGAAATGACCTAACCCTGGCAGTGTCCAGTATACGGGGGTCGCAACGTACTAACAGGTGGTATGGGGGATGAAGCCCTAGTGGAAGTCTCCTTAAGATACAATATGTAGAGTCCAACATCAACCAGAGGTCCTAGTGGCACTAGAGTACAGTAAAGCCAATAGGTGGCTTGACTATCCGCCTGTGTGCTCAGGTTAGAGGAGTCTAGTTTTTACGACATTATAGGTGCGCCGAGGCCAGAGAGCCATTTTTCCTATTGCAGACCAGGGACGTAGTTAGGCTTAGCATTCCCGGGTGTGTCAGCTAAGTCTTGTATGGTGAGATTGTAGTTTGCTACGAGTCTTCATATGTAGAGTACACTGCATATGACCAGGGCATAAGCTAAAATATGTTCATGTAGTTAAAAAGAGTTTCTTATAAGTAAGAAAGGCTAAGAAAGATTCAAGTACAGTTTTACAGCAGTTGTTCTTTAAATGTAAATTTTGGCATTCTATGTTATTTTAACTGTATTGTTTTAGATATGCTCAGTGTAGATTTTTTTGTATTTTATTTTAGTTTAATAAACATAAAATGAGTTATCTGCGATGGTTGGGTGAAGTTCTATTCACTGATCCAGTAGCTCACCAACCTACTATTTTTTTTTCAGGTAATCGTCAGCATGAGGAAGCTGAAGGATCTTATCATCCAAATTCTTAGAAGGTAGTTCATAGTTAGATAGAGGTCTCTTAGTCCTTTCCCATTGGTCCTTGGGGCATGTGGTTTGGTAGAGAGATAATATAATGTAATATGTAGTTTAGTTTTAAGTTATCTGTTCTGCTTTATATTCCACATGCAAAATGTAATAAGTTGTGTAAATTTGTTTTACCTATCTAGTAATGTAAATAGTAGTTGCTTCTGCAGTTTAGTAAGATTTCAGTTTATTTCAAGTTATAAGATTTTCCTTTAAGTTAATTTTAAGTGATTAAGAAAAGAAAAAGTTAAGGGTGATCTTTGTATTACGTTAAATCCTCAATTTATGACCTAATACCATGATTAGTGGTAATTGTGAGATCGGGGTGTAACAACATGCATCTCATGTATCTATTCCTTTGGATGACCAGTTCAAGAAGATCTCATATGTTGAGTCTCCACAATCTATGATGATGATAAATATATGTCTTGTGTGTTCCTTGTTCTAGTGCAGTTGGTAGCATCATGCATGCCATGATTTGCATCTGTCCAAATTTTGTTCAGGCTGCTAGTGTGGTGAGAAAATACACATCCAATCTAGAAAAGCTACACTCGAAGGCAGTCAAGTGCATTCTTAGGTACCTAAAGGGTGTATGTTACAACCCCAATTTTGGATTCATTTGGGTGAGAAATGTAATTTCTCACATAAAAGATATTTGAACAAATAAATATATAATTTGTTTTGAATAAATGGATTTCGTTTACATTAGCCTTGATGATTGTGTTGTGGTCTTTATTAGCTATTGGGCCCAATAACAAGGAAATCCAATTAATGAATGAATAATTGAGTTTTTGAGAAAAGAAAGGTGTGGAAACCTCTAGAAGGCAAAAGAACTTAATCCAAAGATGGATTTCGTGCCACATGGGTTCCTTGGGTCCCAAGGAGTCCAAAGTTGCAAAGATAATGCAAAAATAAAAGAAAAGATCAATTAAGTATTTCTTTGTTAAGAAAGAAATTGAAAACAATGGTAAAATGTGGAAAATAAGTAAAAAGAGGTACAATTGAGTTATCCTTAGTGGAATTTCGTATCCCAAGGATTTCTAGTGATAAAAGGGATACCAATGAGGAAAATAAAAGATAAATAAAGAGAAAACATCAAAAAGAGATATTTTAATAAGAAATAAACAAGATAATGAGGAATAATAAAGAATAATGCATTTAGATGCATCTAGAAGGATAATGAGTATCCAATAAAAAGAATTTCGAATTCTTTGAGTTTATTGGGATCCAAGGAGTCCCAATAAAGAAAGAGGAAAGAGAAAATACCTATAAAAGAAAATAAGAATATAATGTGAATACATTATTAATGGATTATGTGGTATTATTGAAGAAAGGGTATTTTCTACAAAAAGGAAATATAATTTCATGGATAATAAGTTAAAATCCAAGTATGAAGAGAATAAGAGAGAGGATTTTTGTATTTCTAATCATCCATGCAATAAAGAATATCAAGAGGTAAGTAGGAGAGAGAATCTTGCTTCTCATTGAAGGAATAGGAGTCCTGATGGGAGTGGGACTTGTTCCCTCATAGAGAGGCACGCTAGGGCATGCATGACCTCCCCTATTTAAGGGGTATACCCTCTGGGTCGATTTCTAGTGAAATCCCACGTCTCCCACCCTCTTCCTCATCTTCTTCTTGCTTCCTTACAATCAAAACCCTAGCTAGGAGGAGCGGCAGGAGCACAAGGTTAGACAGAGCCAAAGCTAGGTTTGGATGAAACCTAAAGTGCCCCGGTGCCGAGGAGGAGCACAGCCATCGAGGCTGTGCCCTATGGTGTGCACAACGGCAAGACGTCAGGCTGCAGTGACATCACCAAACACATGGTCGATTTGTGGAGAACCGACCATGTTAGCCACGGTTTGGGGGAGCTTCAGGTGCGTCAGAGATGGGGCGGCCCTTGGCTGCAACCCCCGAGCCCTGAGGGAGAGAGGGCGCCCCCACGTTGGTAGATCAACAGCCATCGGCGGCCAGAGCGGGAGCCAAAGGTTGAAGACAACCTAGGGACACGATGGACAGAAATGCCCCTCTGGCATGTGAAGGATTGACTACTTAAGTAAGGGCAAATGTGTCTTTTTGAAATGTTTCCCAAACCAAGCCGCGCCAACGTTGCATGGGAATGGACACGTGGAAGCCCCCCATTGGCCCAAAGTAAGTGTTTTTGCTAAATTCATAACTAATGATTCATAGCTCAGATTAGCATGCATAAAATATGAAAGTTGCTCATAAAAATGAGGGGAATCCATTAAAAATATAATTGAAGCCTGATTCCTCTTGAAATTTGAAAAGTAATGGAAGATGTCAACTTTAATGTGTTAATGTTTAAAGAACCCTATTTTGAAATGAATAATATATTTATAAGGGTTTAATGGATGATTAGAGTTGGTATTAACCTGTTAATGATGAAAGTGTACATTAGGAACAAAAAGGATGAACTGTGCATGTAATTAGTTTAATTTCGAGTTTAATGTGAATGAATAATACTTTAATGGGCCTTGAAACCCTAATGTTGATGATTAGGACTACTAATGGCTTTAATTATTCGATTTTATGTATAGAACTAATTTTTCATGGTTATAAGCTATTTCGAGCATTAAAGTTCTTAATTTGTGAATAAATAACCTTAATATAGAAATTAGGGTTTTTGAATGAATCAAGATGGGATTAATGACGAATAGAGTTTGTATGTGAATTCAATCATAATGAACTATGAATTGACGATAAATGAGCGTAATGATCTTGTCATATATTAAAAGGATAAAAATAGTAGTTTTAATGTAAAAGAGGATTAATGGACTTATTTAATGATTAATTATACCTTTAATCCGAAATTGGGGATTAGATGTGGACATAATTAGGGTTTGTGATCAATTGTGCTAAAATAGGGTTTAAAATAGTAAAATATGAAGGGAAACCCTAATTGCAATGGAAACCCTAAAAGCGGACTAGAAATCCTAGGAAGTGAGCTAGGTTTAATGGATCTTGATGACATGAGTGATAATAGGAAATTGCATGTTTATTTTAGGATCTTGATGTGTGTGTTTGCTTGTTTGGATTATTCTATCTCAAAATCAGCCTGATAGGTATGTCGTTATGCCTATGAATATCCCGAATTTGTTTCTCGAGGATTTTCGAGGTTTTATCGATGACTTGAATTAAATTGTTGGTTGCATTTAATTCATGCAAATTATAATGTGAATATGACTATCACATAAATATGTGCCTACTAGCTCAGATCCTAGTCCCCTCTGTAGCTTCATAGATTGACCTAGTAAATGGCTACCAATGGGGTTGGTCCATCAGGTCATTAAATGACTTAGTAAATGGCTACCAATGGGGTAGGACCATCAAGTCATCATGAGTCAGGGATTGGGCTACCTTTGGGTAGGTCCATGCGACTCCATAACTCTAAGAATTGTCTACCTGTGTGGTAGGGCCATGGGGGTAAGGATCTACCACATGAGAGAGGTAGTATCCATGTCCACTGCAGCGACTACACAGAGATAGGGCATAGGAAAGGATTGAGTAGTATCTCTTAAAATGTAATTTTGGATGTTAAATGATATTTGGTTGACTACATTGTTAACATAGTTGCACAATTATTGTTTCCCCCACATACCAGCTTCTTGCTGATCGACATTTTGTTTGTTGGCGTTTTAGGTACAAATGAAAAGAACAAACAGTAAAGTGGCATATGTGGAACTAAATGAGAATAACTTACACAGGAGGATTAGTTAGATTAGTATCTTCATGGATAGAAGTTTAGAAATCCCAACTTTTAAAAGGTAAGTAAAGTTTTTAATTTATACCTATTTTCAGTTTAGTAGTAGAATTTCATAATTATTATTGATTATTTGTCAAACCTTTGATCCTGTTAATTGAATAATGGCTCTGACCTTCTGGTCTCCCTTAATTGGGGGTTACCGGGAGGCGGGGTCGTTACAGTGTATCTTCTATATATCTTGGATTTGGAAAGAACATAGAGACATTTGGTGGGTATGTTGATTTTGACTTTGCAAATGATCGTGTTAACATATGTTTACTTACAAGCTGCTTGTTTACTTCAGCTGGTTATGTGGTAAGTTGCAAAGCTACACTACAACCCACTATTTCATTTACTTACATGTTGCTTGTTTACTTTTGATGGTTATTTTGTAAGTTGGAAAGCTACAATACAACCCACTATTTCATTGTTCACTACTGAGGCTCAGTACATGGCATTGACAGAGGCCATCTAAGAAGCTACATGGAGTAGAGGACTATGTGCAGAGTTATGTATTCTAGAAAAGACAACAACCATCTTCTATTATAGTCAATGTGCAATCCATCTCACAAAAGGCCATATGTTTCATGAAAGAGGAAAGAACGTCGACGTCAAGTATCACTTCATTAGAGAAGTGATAGCACATGGGAACATTGTGGTGAAGAAGATTGCAAGCAAAGATAATCCTACAGATTTGATGACGAAGCCATTGCCAGTTTCCAAGTTCAAACATTGTCTGGACTTGGTTAGTCTACATATCCTGTAGTGATGCCTATAAGGGATAGAGGAGGAGAGACGATCTACTATTACTCTTTTCTAGATAGCTACATGCTTCAAGTCAAGATGGAGATTTTTATGTGCCTCAAATATTTTGTTGATATTATTAAAGATCTAACAATATTAAATGGATTTTATTGCTGATTAATAACCTTTGGATGTGGGGGGTGAAGCCCCTCCCCAATATGGTATGATTTATTTTCTAGATCTGTATAAGGATCTCACTATGGTTCTTCATGTGTAAGTATATGCACCCTTACTAAGGTTGAGATCATCCTATATTATATATTGAGATGGACGTCATTGTACTCTAGTGTGTATTTTGCCTCTTTTGATAGTGGTCCTCATGCACCCCCTTCTCTGATATAGTAGAAATATCATCTCATCCTTTGGAGTAGGTCACTCTGACTGAACCACACATATCTCATGTTTTCTAATAGTGTGATTGTTCTTTCTTCTCATATGTGTTTTTAACACATAAAGTTGATGTACTCTTTTCATTCAAAATCTTAATAGGATGCATATGCGATCTTTCTTTGCTAACTAATATGTTGTGCTACATAATGAATGCATATTAATCATCATACAAAAATTCCAACAATTTCTTTGTTTACCTGTCATTCGTCCACTATATCACAATATCTCCACAAGATAGTATTCTTTTTTTTCATATTACTCCAGTGTCAGTCACCATTGTTTTATGAAGGCCGTAACCTAGTAGCATTTGTTCTTTATGTTAGTTTTTTTATACAGACCATCGTATTGATTAGGGCATGAAGATGAAACAAAATGTATGAGATGACATAATGTCTTAAGGAAAAACAATTGGATTGTCATCCAACCTGTACTTACATAATATGAAACTAGAAATATGTAGAAGAATAAAAGCTATATGGCCTATGACAAAGGGCCATAGGAGATGACCAAGAAAAGTTTGTGATAAGGGGGTTGGATCCCTTTAGATAGCCAACAATGGATTCTGTGAGGGGGAAAACAAGGTGAGATCATAATAGGATCATAACAAGGTGGGATCATAGCATAGTCATAGCATTACTCGGATGGTGGAAGTGGCAACATCATGGGATGGAAGTGGCAATGTCATGGGAAGAAAGTGGCAACATCATTGGTAACTAGGTTGTAGTGCAATTGGGGCATCTCACAGCTAAGGATTCACAAACCCACAAGGAGATTGGATCATGTTGACATCTACATCAATGTTGAGTACACCCATATGAATGGATTGTTGGTTATATACCCTGAGATCCATCATGTGATGATTATAAATGGAATATTTTATACTTTATTTAATTATTAATAAAAAACAAATTTATGTATTATTATTTTAAGTATTGAGATAATGACTACAACTAATAATGTCCTAAGAATGTTTAACTCAATGACATATAGTTTGTGTTGAGGACTGAACATGAAATCCACTATATCATAAGAGTACTCATGCTTGTTATTTCCTAGTTGGTTATTATTGTGGATAGTATTGGAGTACAAAAGTAGAAAAGAGTAGCGTGTATGGTGAGTGATGACTATGTCTCTTTAATCATGATATTGGATATTAGTTTAGATACATGGGTACTTATAAGAGAACAAGTTGTATATGACAGACCCACTTTGAGATTGACACATGGAAGAAATGCAATGACATGTTAGAATCATATCTTAATGTGATAGTGGTGACTGTGATTTCTTACACCTGAAGTCACAACCGTAATCAAATGTTGTTCTATATACTTTGTACAATAGAGTCTCATGAGTGATATGCACCTCAAAAATCAATTAAAACTTTAGTCTAAATACACATTAAGACATCATGGAAGGAGTATGCATAGTTGGTGCCAAATATCATGAACAATAAATCTTTTTTTTTATTTCAAACTTAAATCTATTACATAAACTTAGATCATCATGCCAACAAACAAAAATAAGATAAAAAATAAAATAGTAAACGAGTGAAAAATAAAATATCATTTTAGTTCTTCAAATAAATCACATGTTACTATCACTGGTGGCGTTGATGCAAGCTACTATAAGTAATTAAAATAATAGTCTCTACCAATAGGGAATAAATCCCAAGTCATCTTCTGACGGTCCAACCACATATTCACAACCACCTCTTGAACTTTTAAAGAGTCAACCATTAGCTTCTTGAAGAAAAATGGAATCACTTCAATCACGTGCATACACTAGAACCATGTAAACTACCTCAACGCCGACACTGTGTAGTATGCACCACATCTCTCCAAACCTAGAAGGATGATCAACCACTAAAAGTTGGACATGGAAACTCCATAGTATGAGTTGTCGAGAGGGAACTCCAGCCATCTCCAATGTAAATCTACTAATGTCAGACTAGCAAGCCATTGAGATAGATTGCCAAATAGCTATAAAGGTTCACCAACCTGAATGTGCTTCGACAAGAACTCCTGCAATGTTCCAAATTCTAAGTAATCTAATGTATATTACTTTATCCTTATGAGGCCCAAGAAAAATACAAGACACATATTCTAAATTGATCTAATGATCTGTAGGTGCATTTTGAGCCCATTAATTATCCATAATCATAATAGGGTAAAATGGTATTTTGGCTATTGACGTGTGTTAATGGATTTTCCAAAAATATATACATGTCATTGAAATAATGAGAAATACATTATGACCTAGTTTTATAATTTAATAGATATAAAAAGATATATATTATTATACCAAAAAGGGATTATGAGTGATAAAAAATATTAAATGATTAGATTTTAAAATTCTAAGATCTTATTTATATGTTTTACATGAATACATTGTAATGGTCAAAGTGAATTAAGAAACATAAGGCTAGATGTGGTTTATTGTCAAATAAATCAAATAATTTGAGAGATGATAAATGAATTGTTTCTCGAGATTTGAAAGTGATAATGAAACATATATCAAACTCATACTCAACTTTTTAGCAATTTCTTTTGGGAAATATTTCATGGATATTTTGAGAGTAATTAATGATAGGAACAACTTTGAATTCATACATTTTTAATTTAGAAAGAGGTTAGGTGCCAAATTCGTTTCTCCAATAAATACATGAGACATTTTCTATATTATTTATTATGATTTTTACATGCAATTTTTCATTGGAAATAAATGTTAAGAAGTTATCAAAATTCATTTAGAATTTTTATTTTAATAAAGTTGGATAAAATATATATACTAGTTGAATTATACTTGATATTGAAGCAATATATTTGACATATAATTAAAAGGAAATTTAAAGATATATTGCATTACTTTGTGTACATTTGAGTCTTGGATAAATTAAACATAGTGGAACTAATTTTAGAAAAAAATATGTTATAGTAATTGAAGATTGTTAGAAATTGTTGGCGTTGGACCACCACCTTTCAATACAATTGGCAACCTTGATATGGAAAAGGAAATTAAATTATGCATATTTGAATGTGATTTAAATAAAATAAGAAAATGTATTTAACATGCACAATTAAATATTGTTTACTATTTCCTAAGTATAAGATCATGTCAAGTTAATATGATATTAATAGGGGTGAGTAATCCTAGTTATATACTTTTCTTAGTAATTTTGACCATATTACTTTCTATTTTGGGAAATATATATCGAAGTTAAATTAAAAGTAGTCTTATACCCTTATGAATGATTTTATTTCCTTTCCTAAATTGGAGTGATTGGCTGGACATCTTTAGTATGAAACTAAAAGTTAGAGGGGTTTGTATGTAATGGAGTTTATGGACATGGAATGCTTATCATAATAGATAGTCTCAAATTATTGTTAGAATAAGAGAAATATCATAATGTATTAAATAGTAGTTTATTTGAGATTTATAGGATGTTCAATAAATGTTTGGATATATTATGTTGACATTAGATGTTTGAATAATTAATTATGGTAATATCAAGAAAGGGTTTGATTAGTTGGAGATTTTATGAAAGTTTCAATATTGCATTGTTACCTTCCCTATGAAACAGGGTGGTGTGAGAAAAAAAACATAATTAACTATGGTAATCAAAGTCTATTTTAATTCAAAAAGGAAACAAGATAGTCAAGTACAATTGAAGATGAAGTAAATGAAAAATGGAAACAAATGGCTTGAATATTTCATAATCATAAGACCATGTTAAATAAATAACAAATGGAAATTTCTACACCCATGCTTGAAAGGAAAGTGATAGTTTGTTATCGTAATATATAATAGGAATTTCAACATTAAATAGTTTTCAAGGAAATGCTGGGTTATACTTAAGACTGAGTCCCTTAACATATATGAAAAGTAGTTCGAAACATTTGTCTTATATGGAGTTGATGGAAATTATTATCAAGATTTATTGATCAATCCATATTTTCTCAGGCTCGAGACAAGATATGAGAGGATGAGTTGATCAAAATTATAAAAATAAGTCAGTTGACCCTTCAAGAAACCATAAGGCACAAAGGGATATTGATCTCATCCTTCTCACCATCTCTCCATCAGTAGTACTTAGAAGAGGCAAAGACATGAGAAACAATATAAGTGATAAGGAGACATCTAGAAAAGAGGTATATAGATCCCACCTCCATGCCATCCCGAACAATTATAAAATACATTAGGTCTTTGCCTCAATCTTATGAAGTCTATATGTGCTTCAGATGCAAGTCAGAAGCAACGGTCAATGTGATTCTCTCGCAGGAGGTACCAATCATGGCACCACCTTCATCATTCTCTTATATCGGGAGGCATCAATGTAGGGTGGCCATATAGATCCTCCCATGCTCGAAAATGAAGGACATAGCCTTTTCTTGTGGCACAATAGATCATGGGAGTGGTTGACATATCAGACTATTTCTCTGTGGCTTCCTCTATGCCAAGAAAAAAATAGGGGAGCAAAACTTCTTGTCCGTGACCTACAATGTGATAGGTAGGAGTAGTATGCAAACATGGCAAGTGGAGCATGCCTTATTGGATTAAGATGCCTACCTTGATGGAGGCAAGTAATCACAAAAGAGGGCTTAGATCTCCAATTAGAGAAGATACTCAAGATCACATGTGGAAGCACTAGTGAGACTTTTATCATACACTTGAGGTAAGTGGGCCATGTCCATTGAGTTTCAATATTATTATGATTCAGCCAACAACTCCGACAAATAACTTAAAGGTTAAGTTATAGGGAAATATGGCATCATATAGGTAGCGGAAACAAAAAGTTTACTGACCTATTTGCCATTAACCAGCAGATTGCGTCAATAACTATGCAATGGTAAGGATGGTTGCAAGATATACTTGGTCATGGAGCAAGTTCAATGACAATACTCGTCGATGTAGATTTGCACTCTATCTTTGAAAGTGTTTGTGCAGCTCCTAGTTACATTGAGACTTGTCTGATTGCTCCTCCACCGACAACATACTTGAATGTCGTCATCTACAATAGCTCCTCCTGTCACAGAATGCTAGAAGATGTCATCCTCCTTAGCGATGGGCAAAGGCCACCTCACCTCTAGATAAGTCCACATAGACTAAATAGAAATCCTATCATATTTCTAGAATGGATAGGAAGGAGTTGTCCCTACGGTTGGTGTACTAGTCACCAACCTACTCTCCCACAACAAAAATCCTAATTTTTTTCTCTCCCATAACTATACCTCCCTAGTTGGGTAAGACTTGCTTGGGCTCTTTTGGTTACCACAACTAGAGAGGACAAAAACTCTTAGAGAAATTGATTCTCAATTGTTTGTGTTGTTCTCTGGGAAGCCCCCAGTACCCCTCTCTATATAGTCGGGGTTACGACTAGGGTTCCCATTATGTGGAAATGTAGAAAGGACTAGAAGATCTCGAATTTTCACAACAACTCTAGAAATGTTGTAGCTTGCGACAGCTAAAATGGTCATCAGGAAAACTAGGCAGTCGTATGGCATGTGAGACGGTTGTTTCGCACTGTGAGATAGTCATTTCATAGTTTCACAGTTTTGTACATGTTTCGACAATTCAATTCCAATTAATGCATAGCATGTCGTCAACAACAATCCTTGATGCAATCAAATTCACCTCCTGAACAGGACATTTGGTGCATATGAGATGGTCGTCTTGCACCACACGAAATGGTTATTTCACATCCTAGGTCGGGCTAAATTCCAACCAATGTATAATACAATTAGCCTGACACTCCAAAAAACTATCTCAACACTTGAATTGATTGTTTGGAAGTCCAATCAACTGATTTGTTGTGTGAGTTGAATACCTATACACTATAGTAATCAATACAATCATCATTCAAGATCAAACTCCTCTTCTAGATGAGTTCCTATATGTGTGACCCTATAGGTCCCATATTACATTGACAGTGAATGTCCATAACAACTTATGACATTACAAGCAATGAGTGGTATCTAGTGACACATCATTGCTACCTATGTATATGGAAAGTTGGAGAATAAATTCAACCTACAATATGTGTATGGTGTTATAGTGTTTGTATAGTTCCTTTGTCACTAACATCTATATTGAACTCGAGGCATAGATTTGTCATCCTCTTCAACATTCAATCTATGTTTCTTGCAATAGTAGACTGTATGAAACATGATGTAATCTCAATATCATTTATTGACTCACATGTACATGGACATGTATTTCTCAGTCTTGCTAACTCAAGTGGACTTGGATATCATACTCCCATAGGAGGGAAAAATCACATCTCTGTCACTTACAGTCACTACCCATGTGTCAAAGTCACCCATTCATCACCTTTATAACAACCCATGTTTCAAGATTGCATTTGATGATGTCAAAGCATACCGAACGACATGTGATGAGTGTAGTGATTTTAGGTCTGAGAGCCACAAACACCACCATTACAATAAGGCATGATTCTGACTTACCTAGTTAAGGTTTCCACATATCACTCTTATGGTGGGTTTCTCTGATACACTATTCTCTAACATGTATTTGTCTACTTGGTTTGATATTGCCATATCATGACTAATGAGATTTTGTCATCAACTAACTCACACTCTGATCATATGTGTTATTGTTTTCTATTTACCTTCCACAATAACAATCGATCAGAGACATAATGAGAATGTATATACTCTTAACATACATATGATCTCATTCTTCAGGTCCTCAATGTGATGACTACTATCAAACTAACAACCAAATCACATAGTAGTTATGTGGAATAACCATTAGTAGTGGATTAATGAAAATCACTAAAAAATTAAAACCATTTTGCACAGAGATCCATTTCCAGGAAACTCTTACGGGAAGAACCAAAGAAATATATACATCATGGTTCATATTGTACATACATTGTACCATCTCATCTCGAGGATATCGTATACCAGTTGCTTTTCCCAAACATATACATAAGCAACATAAAACCTCAAGGCATACAAGCCAAAATCTCATATTGGTTATAAAATCATTACGTACTAACTCCCAAGGACCTGAGAGTACAAAGACGACACATAAAACTTCTATCTACAAGACACGACAGATAGCACACTCAACCTAAGTTGTTACTACTGTCCCTG
Organism: Alisma plantago-aquatica; assembly: GCA_963693085.1. NCBI lineage: Eukaryota > Viridiplantae > Streptophyta > Magnoliopsida > Alismatales > Alismataceae > Alisma > Alisma plantago-aquatica. The sequence continues at coordinate 786,087,945 of OY856413.1, forward strand.
TTGCTGTTATCCTCCCTCTACAGTATGGTCTCTACCTCCTTGTCCGCGTCCACCTAAAAATGTTGGGATCAATGGGGTGGGACAAAAGTCCCAACGAGAGATATAACTCTCCCCCAATAACATTATTATCACTTGTAAATAGTATAAAATTGAGTAGAGGATCTTTTATATTAATAATCAAGATTAATCACTGTTTATAAGCATAATAGAGAAATATCATCTTTTCAAGCAATGCAGCTATCTATGATAGAGCAATAAATCATCTATTCACTTTATAAGGAATACGAAGAACACATATAACATCTATCCATTTAAGATGTATGAAAGTAGTGTAACATCAACCAATGTTTCCATCTTCAATCCTTAATCAAATATGCTACATGACTGATTACATATTTACAATCACACTTATTTCCTACGGAGATGAGGTATATCGCTCATGCTCCAACCGACCATGTCTACGTAAAGCATCGGTACCATACAAGGTCAAACAATGATCCATCTTCTAAGACCTCACCTGTCTCGGTTAGTACGAGACCACTGGTAGTGACATCATGTGTCAAACTACAATTATCTTGCCAGGGTATAGTGGCATCTTTGCTATAGAGTTACAACCACATCATGTACTCTCTTCAAGGAGATCACATAGCAATCCCCAGTATATTAATATTGAGTCATGGCATATAGCCATACTCTTATGATGATGAGGGAGATCACACAACAATCCCTATTTGGACGTAAGGATATTTTCACCCATTACCCCCCACATATTCAAAAATATGCTCTCCGAGTTAAACGCATTTCACCATTCAGCAAATTCTAACACTGAATGGATCTATGGCTAGGGAAATTACATGATAAGGTTCGACTTGATTAATTAGGTGCATTACAATATCTTTTAGCATCAACCAAGTTACTAGCATGAATTATAATAGATGCTACAAAGAAATGTGTAATACATTTATCAAGTACTTTCATAATATTTGGAACACATTGAATGCATAACACTTGGGATCGCAGTCCCTTATCACATTACTGGGGATTCTCATCCCTTAACATTATCATCATCATGATTGCTAGATCTGGGTATTCAAACCCTTAGTTCATCACCGAACATTGTTACCTCTTATCTGGTAACTATTACCTCTAGGTCCTCAGACCCATGTATACATTATACTTGTTGTACAAGTATTTCACATGGCTCACAAGGCCCATATAATCTGTATCATATGAAACATCATAGCTCATACCTGGCTATGCTCATCATCTCATGATACATGCATGGTTAGTATTTCATGATAGAAACAATATCAAGTACATATCATCACCTTGCAATACAAGAGAAATACAACCTTCCCATTATTAGGGTTAGGGTTTCCCTTTTTAGATGATTAGGGTTTTAAGTTCATATTATCAAGAATCAAAACCCTAATTCATAGCTCCACACATATTAGGAGCATACATTGATATCATAAGTATTCAATCATACTTGTTTGTTCTCATCATTTATCATTAAATTATTATCACACAAAGTATGAGTTTCTCTCTCATCCTCACTAGGATATTGATTACATCATACTTTATTAAATTGGCCCAACCCTTTTCTCAAGGTACATTGGCCTGCACTTATCAAAATGCATTGAACTATCTACATCTTAATGTATCATTTGACATAACACACTTCATGTGTTACTCAATCAAGTATATCGGATTTGAGGTGCTTACCTCCATATTGGTTTTGAGGTGCTTCCACTATATCGGGCTAGAGGTGTATGCTTACTACCATATCGTCCAAGAGGTGTGTGCTTACCACCATATCATCCAAGAGGTGTGTGCTTACCACCATATCGTCCAAAAGGTGTGTGCTTATCACCATATCATCCAAGATGTGTGTGCTTATCACCATATCATCCAAGAGGTGTGTGATTATCACCATATCATTCTAGAGATGTGTCACTTATATCACGTTACTCAAGTGTAGGGTTTTGCATATCGGGTTAGACCCTTATGTGCATACCTTTTCAAACCTTCAAAGTATCAAACTACCATGTGTTGAGTGACCACCTAGACAACTGGTTAGTCCTTTTTCAACCAACCCAAATATACAAAATGATAAGGGTGTGGGGTTCCATGGTATAATGGATTTCATATCACCATATTGGGTTTCATTACCATATCGGGTTAGAGGTGTATCAACCCGATATCAATTTGTTCCATGATGATGTCATCATCATCAAGCTCTAGAATTTCGTATCTTACTATTCTAGTTCATGGACAATAGTCCTATGAAACTATTAGAACTCATAGATTCATGAATTATTCAAGAAAAATAGAAATTGAAAGTAGATCCACAAGTATAGCAAGATTGAAGGTGAATGATAACATGATTGGGTTCAAGTTATATAACCCACCTTAAGAAGAACTTCAAAGCTCCAAGCTCTAAAGATTCACATTCCCAAGGTTGAAGATGAACTTATCAAAAATCCAAGAATTGTTCACAACTCCTCTATATGCAAAGAATCACCATAGATAATAACTTGGTGTAGAAGAAAAGAAATGAAGAATCACAACCCGAGAATCATGCTTCAACCAAGGTTGAAGATGACCATGGCTTCACATTAACCTTAAGACTCGAGCTACTCATTTTTCCTCAACTACTATGCATGATATCTAAGAGAAAGAGAGTTGTAGGATTCTAAAAGTATCACTAGTAGGTGAAAGGAGTGGTATATATAATTGAGGCTCATGAGAGAGAGTGTATAAGAGGTGTCATCACCTTATACTACTAGGTGACACATGTCCATGTATGGGTTGATACGTGTCCATGCATGCACACATATTTATATTGACATGCAAAACTCTAGAAGATAATATAGGGATAAGATTTCGGCCATTAGTTATCTTGTTGAACAAGATATTTCAACCCAACATCACTTTATTCACAAACCGATACACATTTTCCAAGGAAAGTTGCACCATGGTTCAAAAACTCAAAATTGGTAAGGGAATATCTAAATATTAGAATTCATGTGAAAATTTACAAAGAAAAACCTCTGAATTGGGTAAACTGTAGCAAAGTCCAGACTGTACCTAAAATTGCATAATTTGCACAAACAACATCCAAATTGGACCAAACTTCATCCAAACTGATATACATCACCATATTGAGGTTCTTAACTCATAATTGACTTTTATAAGAGTTCACAAAATGATATGGGACCTACTCTATGTTTTCGTGGCCGGTAGGCACTCCCATATAATCTCTACAACTCAATACAACTCATTTTAGGGTTTCAACTATACAACTCTTCTTGGTCTTTTCATCACCAAGAATACCATCACTCAAATATGATTCAAACATGGTTCCTCTTTATTTTTATCTCCAGTAGATGATGCTAAAAGAGAGTAGGGACACTCTAGAGGTGGTAATTTGCATATCAACCCTACATTTTGGGTAAATTGCAATTTACACCAAAATTGGTACACAAGGCACAAGCATTATTCAAATAAGCTCCAAATTGGAACTTAGGATTTCCACAAGACACCCCTTAGCATCATTCTCTCTCTTATGATGATAAAGCACTTGAGGCATGTTCAAAATGTGACATATTTCTATATAACCCCTCATCTTGAGTAAATTGCAATTTACACCCAAACTATCATATAATGCACAAACATTTTGCAAATAAACTCAAACTTGAAAATTAAACTCTCCTTGAGTATTAATTACTTTTCAAAAGATTAAAACAAGTTTATAAGTAACTTACTTAAGAAAAACTTCTAGGGTTATGGCATAACTCAGGTTAGGGATGTTACACTCAACCTGAAGACATACATCATTGAGTAATAATATTCTCTAAATATTTAGTATGTTATTTTATTATCTCAAAATTGAACAAATAGAATAAATTGGAAGATTGCCTTCATTAATAATGAAATAATTTACAAGTTATGCCATTACAGTCATCATATGATTGACTCTCTGGGCATACATACCAATAGACTCCCACTTGCACTAAGATCCAATCACCCATAAATCTTATCCCAAGTGAAACATTGTTCTCAATTGGTACTATGCAAATATTTACATCTCGTCACTGTAGGATCTCTCATATGAGATATAACTACCTTTGTACATGATTTTATTGCTGATGTGATCTAGGTTCCTTAGCTTGTATAATAACTCCATTGTTGTCACAATATAGCTCGATTGCATTGCTGATGCTTGGAATGACCCTGAGTTCAGAAATGAACTTCTTGATCCATACAACCTCCTTTTCTATATTTGATGCAATAAAATACTCGGCCTCTATTGTAGAATCAATAATTATCTCTTTCTTGGAACACTTCCAAGTTACAACTCCATTGTTTAGAAAAAACACAAATCTTGATTGTGATTTATAATCATCTTTATCAATCTGTAAGCTTGCATTGGTGTAACCTTTTACCACCAACTCTTCCTGTCCATCGTGGACCAAGAACTAATCCTTAGTCCTTCTCAAGTACTTGAGGATGTTCTTCATAGTTGTCCAATGAGCATCACCTAGATCTGGTTGATATCTTCTCCTCATTCTCAAGGTTACGAGACATCTGGATGGGTACACAACATTGCATACATGATTGATATGATTGGTAAGGCATATGGAATCAATCTCATGCGTTCCCTTTCTTCTCAAGAATAAGGGCATTGAACTTTAGAGATGGAAACTCCATGTAGCATGGGCAAATTTCCTCCCTTTGAGTTCACCATGCTGAACCGCTTCAACACTTTCTCAATGTATGTGCTTTAACTTAGTCCAAGAAGCCTTCTTGATCTACCTCTATAAATCTTTATCCCCAAGATGTAGGATGCTTTTCCCAAGTCTTTCACAGAGAATGTATTTCCAGGCCATGTCGTCACCTTTTGTAAAGTAGGGATTTCATTCCCCATCAATAGTATGCCATCTACATACAATATGGAGAATACTACCAGGCTCCCACTAACATTCTTGTACACACAAGGTTCATCTTAATTTTGAACAAAGGCAAACTCTTTGACTGTCTCATCAAAATGAAGATTCCAGCTCCGAGATGCTTGCTTCAATAAATAGATTGACCTTTGTAGCTTATAGACTTTATTTGTATCCTTTGGATTTATAAAACCCTCAGGTTGTGTCATGTACACATCCTCTCAATGTTTTATATTAAGGAATGTTGTTTTAACTAGATAAGTTGTTGGCTCATCATCTATTACCAACTCACCACCTTTCTGAGTTATAAGATATCCAAATCTCTTAGGTTCAAGGTGTGTCCTACTAGATCTATGAGGTTCCTGTGTCACATGATGAATTTGAGATTATACAACAATTTGTAAGTCTCATTGTCCCTCTTGTACATCTATCGATTCAATGATCTCTTGTTGGTCTTAAACCTCTTCGAGTTCCACTTTCTTCCAGCTGATTCCTTTGGAAATAAAATTGCTTTTCTAGGAATATAGCCTGTGTGACAACAAACACTCTGTTGTCAGATTTGGAATGAAAGTAATATCCTTTAGTGTCCTTAGGATATCCAACAAAATAACATTTATTAGAGTTAGGGCCAAGATTTTCAGAAAACATTTTTCTAAATTAAGCTTCACAACCCCAAATGTTCATAAAAGACACATTGGGACGCTTCCCATGCCATATCTCTATGGTTTCTTTTGATCTGATTTAGATGGTACTTGGTTTGGTGTATAGATGGTAGTTTCAAGAGCATACCCTAAGAAGGAAGTTGGAAGATCAACAAAGCTCATCATAGATCTCACCATATCTATCAATGTGTGATTCCTTCTTTCTGATACACCATTATGTTGTGGTGTTCTAGGTGGAGTCCATTGAAATACGCTACCCCTGGATTGTAGAAGGTCCTCAAATTCTTGGTTCAAGTGTTTGCCACCTCGATCAAAATGAACTGCCTTAATACTTTTACCATGTTGGTTTTATACTTCATTCATGAACTCTCTGAACTTTTCAAGAGCTTCTAACTTATGTAACATTAGGTAAATATATCCATACATATTGAAATCATCAGTGAAGCTAATGAATAGCTGAACCCACCTCTAGCATTCATTCTAAAAGGCTGCATACATCAATATGTATGAGTCCTAATAGATCACCAACCCTCTCACTATTTCCAGTGAAGGGATTCTTGGTCATCTTGCCCAAAAAATAAGATTCACATGACACTATTGATTCAAAATCAAAAGAGTCCAGATAACCATATTTATGGAGTCTGGATACACATTTCTCATTTATGTGCCTTAGACGACAATGTAAAAGGTATGCTTTGTTTGAGTTGTTGAGTTTTTGTCTTTTGGTATTTATGTTATATACACTTGTCTCTAGATCTATCAAGTATAGACCATAAGACATTGGGGCACTTCCATAAAAAGATCCCATATTTACTAATAGAACATCTTCCATTCTTGATAAGAAATTCAAATCCGTTCTTGTCCAAACAAGATACAAATATGATGTTCCTATTAATGGAATGTACATAATAGAAGTTCTTTAACTCCATAACTAGCCCACTTGGGAGAGTTAACTCATAGGTTCCAACTGCAATGGCCACAACTCTTGTGCCATTTGCAACTCATAATTCTACCTCATCTTTCTCTAAAGGTCTACTTCTGTTTAGATCCTTTACATTTAAACAAATGTGTGATCCACATCTGGTATCTAGTACTCAAGATGAGGAAGTAGTAAAGTTAACCTCAATAACATATATAGCATAAGTAGAGATATCAATCCCTTGCTTCATCTTCCTAGGTTCCTTTAACCTTCTCCTTATTTTAAGTGTAGAAGACTTGGACTTTATCTTAGCCACATAACACTTCTTGGCTTTGTTTTTGTCTTTGGACTCAACTCCAGTGACCACCATCATGGATTTGTCCATTTTCATTTTTTCTTTGACACTTATCAAAATGTCAAGAAAATATAATAGCATTTTAGCCATGTTACTCAAGTGATAACACTCGATAAATTGTCTATATGATTTAGGCAACAAATGCAAAATCATATCTATGGACAACTCTTGACCTAAAGGAAATCCCAATCTTTCTAGATGCTTCATATGTCCAATCACATTGAGCACATGAGGTTCTATGGGATCTCCCTCTATCATTTTACACTCAAACAATGCCTTAGAGACATTGTACCTTTCATGCTTATCATGTTGTTTATTCAAACTGTAGTTCATACAACCTAACATAAGGTTCTTGATGTTCACAACATCATTGGCATGTTATAAACAAGCATCCATGTCAGTCTTAGATAGATATGGAGTGGATATTGGCATTGGTGTTTTAGGATCATGCAGAACACTTCTCAAGGTCTTAAACTAGTTATGGAAATAAATATCAATTAATTCATCCAATTACAATAATTGAGTTTTTTTATTCATTTGATTCTACAATAGAAAATTTTCATTTTTCAAAGCCATTTTTTATTTGATTTGATTTGAAAATTTGATATTAATTAGGTCTTTAATTGACTATCACTCCTAGTATCTGATTCAAATTGATAGCCCTCAATATTAATTTGGAAGATTGTAACGTACAATCTTCTAGTGGGCCAAGATCCAAAACAATTCAGTCAATACCCACCGAACACTGGAGCTCATGGTCAATTATTAAGGTAGGAAACATTTTCCAATTGCATCTTATGCAACTTTTGGATAGATGAAATGCACAAATCCTTGCCATAATCATCTACATACTTCTGGTCTTAGAATCTCTAAGAATTACCAGTAACGCCAGACCCAATAGGCAATACGATAATAATGCACCCGGCTTGCCTGGCCCACATTATTACCATCACACTTCCATGAGATAAACGTCATACCACCCTTGGGATGTCCATACTTGGTTGATCAAGCTTTTTATGTGTGCTTCTAATGCAAATCATCTTAGACTTAATATTTTATTGAGGGAGTTTGTATTGTACATATACATTAACCAATCACCACATATATATACTACATATATACATGCTATAACCCACAACTAAAACATGCAATAAACAAAAAGCGATGGTTATGGTCATTCTAATGTAATTCCTTGGAGCCATAAAGAATTACCACAACCTAGGGTATTCATCATATGTAGAAACATGTTGTTGAGGAAATATGTGCTTGCCAATTTGGGTTGATCGGTTCAACCCTTGGACTGGTCGTCTCACCTCTTGGTCAATTGGTTGGTCTTCACATCGGTCATCTAGCCATCGATTCCACCATCTTTTGAATCCTCCATTTGATTGGCTGAGTCTGCCAGTCGATCGACTCGATTCATCCTCCTTGGTCCTTCTCGATCCTCTAGCTGATCAGTTCACCTCCTAGACAGTCAACTGGCCTGGTGTGGAGCATCTTCTTCTTCGTCGTAATAAGAAAGTGAACTATCCCGATGTTATTTGATTATAGAGAAACCTCAAGTTACATTTGAGGGGAGAAAATATAGAAGTGAATAATACTTTTACATTGGGAAGATAAAAGAGAGGATCAGTTCGTAGACTGAGATATCAAACACACAACCACCATGCACAGATAAAGGTTATTGTCCATAACCACACTACACATCCACCATCAAAACTCAATTTTAGGATTACACATGTACTTTGCATATATATCATATATATATATATATATATATATATATATATATATATATATATATTTGGGTTCTTATGTGGTGATTAGTCGGACATGCACATCAATGAGTTTAAATGTTCACATCACATGCAATAAATAAACTCGATAAAACCAAAAATCTGATCATATCAATTATCCCAAAGCATAATTAATTTACGTGGCTCTGATACCACTATAGGAAAATATGACATCAGATAGGTAGCAGAAATAAAAATTTTACTAACATATTTCCCATTAACCTGTAGATCACGTCAATGACTATGCAATGGAAAGGATGATTTCACGAAGATATACCTTGTCCTGGAGCAAGTCCAACAAAAATCCTCATCAATGTAGATGTACACTCTATTTTGGATGGTGTCTGTACAACTCCTGGTTGCACTTGGACTCATCTGACTGCTCCTCCACAAATAGCAGACTCGAACATCATTATCTATAGTAGCTCCTCTCATCACAGACTGCTGGCAGACATCGTCCTACTTAGTGATAGAAAAAGGCCACCTAGCCTCTAGAGAAGGCCACATGGACCAACTAGAACTCATATAGTCCTGCTAGAATAGGCAGTAAGAAGTTGTCCCTCCTGTTGGTGTACTAGTCACCAACCTGCTCTTCCACAACAATGATCCTCAATTGTTTTTCTCCCATGGCTATCCCTCCCTAGTCGGGTAAGAATTTCTTGGGCACTCTTGATTACCACAACCAGAGAGGACAACAATTGTAAGAGAAACTAATACTCAATTATCTATGTTGTGCTCTAGGAAGCCCTCAATACCCCTCTATTTATCGTCAGTATTAGGGCTAGGATTTCCTGTCAGTGTGTGAGTGGAAGGTATTGAAAGATCTCAAATTTTCACAACAATTCTAGAAATTTTGCAGCATGTGACAGTTGAAATAGTCGTTTGGCATGCGAGATGGTTGTTTCACATTGCGAGATGGTTGTTTTGTAGTTTCCTAGTTTTGTACATGTTTCAGAAATTCAATTTCAATTAATGGATAACATGACCTCAACACCAATCCTTGATGCAATCAAATTGCACCCCCCGAACCGGCCATTTGGTGCAGACAAGGTGGTCATCTCGCACCACATGAAATGGTCATCTCACACGAGTGAGATGGGTGTCTCACAGCCCAAGTCAGGCTAAATTGTAGGCAATGTACGATACAACCAGTCTGACACTCCAAATGACTGTCTCAAAACTTGAACTGATCGTTTGGCAGTATAGCCAGTTGATTTGTTGTGTGAATTGAATACCTGAACACTTTAATAATCAATCCAAATATCATTCAAGATCGAACTTCTCTTCTAGATGAGTTCCTATGTGTGTTACCCTATACGTCCATATTACGTTGGCAACGAATGTCCATAACAACTTATGACATCACAAGCAATGAGCGGTGTCTAGTCACACATCATTGCTACCCAAGTAAATGGAGAGTTGGAGAACAACTTCAACCTACAATCCATGTGGTGTTATAGTGTTTGTATAGTTCCTTTGTCATTGACATCTAGATTGAAATCGAGGCATGGATCTTCCATCCTCTTCAACATTAAATCTATATTTCTTTCTATAGCAGATTGTATGAGATATGTGTAAGGTCAATATCATATATTGACTTACATGTACATGGCCATATATTTCTCAGTCTCACTAACTCAAGTGGCCTTGCATATCATACTCGCATAGGAGGGACAAATCCCATCTCTATCACTAAAAGTTAGTCCTAATGTGTCAAAGTCACCCAATCATTACCTTTATTACAACCCATGTTTCAGGATTGTGTTTGATGATGTCAAAGCATACCGAACAACATGTGATGAGTGTAGTGATTTTAGGTCTGAGAATCACAAACACCACCATAACAATAAAACATGATTCTAACTTACCTAGTTAAGGTTTCCACGTATCACTCTTATGGTGGGCCTGTTTGATACACTGTTCTCTAATTTGTAGTTGTGTGCTTGGTTTGATATTGCCATATCACGACTAATGAGATTCTATCATCAAACAACTCACACTTTGATCTTATGTGTTATTGATGTATATTTACCATCCACAATAACAATGAATCAGGGACATAACGAGAATGTATATAATCTTAACATTCACATGATCTCATTCATCAGGTCCTCAACCTGAAGATATACGACATTGAGTAATATCATTCTCTAGATATTTATTATGTTATTTCATCATCTCAAAACTGAACCAGCATAATAAATTGGAAGCTTTTCTTTATTAATAAGCAAATCATTTACAAGTTATGCCATTACAATCATCATATCATTGGTTCTCTGGGAATACATACCAACATAAGTTACTTTCAGAGTTCATTATTCATGTTTATATCATATCCAGTCATGTTTTGAGCAATCAAATTTTGTTCAGATATAGTAATGTTTCCCGATTATTAGATTTAGATATTTGAGATTTATATTACTTTTAGACACTCAATATTTCTATGCTCAGTTTAGTTTTTTTTCTCAAGCCCTTGGGATCAGATATATGTTTTTTGTATAATAGTTAAATTAAATAACTTTAGATTAAGATTTATATAGACAATAAGAATATTAGATTCCATATATAAATTTAGATTCAGTTTGATGTATTTTCTCAACCCTTAGACTTAGATATAACATATGAGAATTTCGTTAAGATATTCTATTAAATCAAAGTTTGAGATTAAGCTTTATCCTAATAACATGGATACAAAAGTTAAGATTCAGGCTTAGATTTATTTTAGAATAAAGAACATAGATAAAAATTCATAGATAATAGATTAAGATTCAGACATAAGATATTTAGAATGTAAATAGCATGATGATATCAGAGCATTAACTATATACATTATAGGATAAGTTATCACTAGAGAGTCTCAAGATAATTTAGAGGACATTACAGGTGTCACAAAGGGCATGTTGTGCAAATAGAGGGTGTGTTGCACCATAGAGGACGCTTTAGTGTCAACAGAGGACATGTTGTGCCAACAAAGGGTGCATTGCACCATAGAAGATACTTCAATGTCAACAGAGGGCATGATGTGCCAACAGAGGGTGTGTTGCACCATAGAGGACACCTCAGTGTCATAGAGGAGGAAATATCGGATAATGGTGGCCACAAGCAAATAAAAGACATAAATAAAACACATATTGAGATAGTGTAACTTTACAACTTTCATATCTTAGTTCAACTTTTAATTATAGTATGTTCATGTTTATCTTATTAGAAATTCAATGCCACTACTCTAATGATAGTTTTCTTATTTGTACATGGTTGGGGATGAGGTGTTTTTAGGTACTAATCTTCTGCAAGATCACTCTAGATAAAGGATTCATCAATATTTTTAACATGTTTTCTCAGTGGGGCACCACCTACATGATCCAAGATAATAGACAGAGTGCATGCATTTTGCACCATGTATTTAATCTTTCTTCTAAAGTTTTATGTAAAAAAGTTTGTATTCTAAGAACTTATGAGAATATATTTTATACACTAAGCGGTGTTGCTTTCTTTCTATTATTACTATGATGTATCATGTTTGTGACACTACCAAGTTAAGAAAAAAAATACCTTTCACTCATGTGATATGAAAATTGGGGTGTTACAATATGGTTTCAGAGTGATAACATAGATGTCCATAAAGAAAATTATCAATTTATTAGCCTAGATTACTTAAGTAGAATTCCATATAGATCATAATATAGAGTTAGGTTGATAGTTAGTAGCTCATGTTTCAGAATAAATTAGGCTACAATATTAGAATCCAAGCTAGATGTCCTATCCATGATAGAAATTGATATATGCATTGAAGTTAGGTGTGTCTCTCCTTTAGGTATTAAGTGGTAACTATGGATGTTCCTATAACATGACCTCTCTATATTTAGTGGTGTTTATTTTGGAACACATATCATATGTAATTATAGAGAAAATGTTATGGCATCAATATCTTTATGATGTTTGTCATACCCTTTTGAGTGCACGTGGTATGTGACATGTACACTAATGAGGTGTAAATATAAGTATATGACATCTTCAGGTATATATGCATCCAGTATATATCAGGAGTGCTCAGGGACATAGTTGATGTTAAGAGCCTAAACAGATAATTACTTGAACCTAATGACGATAGAAGTACATAGAGGTCCACTATCCATAAAAGTGTTGACACCTCATGAAATATAATAAGATAAATATATTATTCATGAGCTTAAAAAAGAATAAAGGAAAAAGATGATGTCTATGAGAAGTATTGTGCAAACATATAGAACCTCATAACTTATGTTATTGAGGTATCTTATAAAGGAAATAGGTGAGCTGACCCACCAAATAACTTTACAACTAAGATTTAAGAGAAAATATTTTTTGATTATACATGAAGCTTTACTTAGAGAAGGTTCCATTTTGAGGTATATCTTGAACTTTATTGATCAACAATATATCTTAGAATAATGTTTTGTTTGAACTATTTGATCCTGCCTACTACATGTCCCAGGGATAATGGATATCCCTTGACCTAAAAAGTCATACTTAGAACTTGTAATGTAAATCATGTGACTTATTTCATGGATGTTGAGGAAATATTAACCATCTTAGTGGATAAACAATATCTATGAGAAGGATTTGCTTTTTTCATAAGTGAACCTAAAAAATCCTGATAGTAAGATTGTCTCTGTATAACTAGTTACATCAAAATATTTTTAACTGACTTTGATTTTTTAATGAGGTCGAATCTAAATAGAATACATAAGATGAAGCATTTAGTATGAATAAGTCCATAAAGTTGGTTCAACATAGTGTGGATCCTCATAATCCACTGAAGGACATAGAATATTCTAGTTAGTGTTGAAATTTAAAAAAATATAAGGTTTGAGACTGTGATGTAATTAAACATATGGATAGTACATAGAGATGAAAGTCAACAAGGTTAAAACTATGAACATTAGAATCGATATATATGTAAGAAGTATAAGTGATTCAATGATGTACATGAGATGAAAGATGTCATAAATATTGTTAGTGATAGTGAAACCTTGAGGTGGTTAGCTTCACATTTATCCTAGATGAATTTGAGGACAAAATTCCCAAAAGGGTGCATAGAATTGTAACATCCTAAATTCTAAGAAATCCAATGTATATAATTTTATCTTTATGAGGCTTGAGCCAAATACATGACACATATGCTAAATTTATCCAATGATCTATAGGCTCGTTTTGAGCTCATTAATTGTCCATAATCACAACATGATAAAATGATATTTTGGTTATTGGCGTGTTAATTAATTTTCCAAATATATATACCATCAAAATAATGAGAAATACATTATGTTGAAGTTTTATAAATTGATAATTTGCATACAAAAGATATATTTTATTATCCCAAAAAAGGGATTATGAGTGATTAAAAATATTAAATGATTTCATTTTAAAAATTCTAAGACCTTATTTATATTTCTAGGATAAATCCATAGTAGTGGTCGAAGTTTTATAATTGTTGGTTAATACTAGACAAAGAAATATATTCAAGAAAGATAAGGCTAGATGTGGTTCATTGTTAAATATATTAATAATTTGAGAAATGATAAATGATTTTTTTCTCTATATTTAAATTTAATAATGAGACAAATACTGAACTCATAGTCAAACATCACGATATTGAGGTTCTACCTTTTTAGTAATTTCTTTTTAGGAAAGATTTCATGGTTGTTTTGAGGGTAATTAATGATAGGAACAACTTTAAATTGATACATTTTTATTTAGAAAGAGGTTATATTTCAAAAATTTTAAGACATTATATACATGAAACATTTTGTACAATATTTACTATGATTTTTACATGTGATTTTGTATATGAAATAAATGTTAAGAAGTTATCAAGATTTGTCATAGAATTTTGAGTTAGGAGAGACATTAGTCTCCCCCTCCCTCAAACCCACGACAGAGGCCGGATGCCCGGGTGGGTGGTAAATTCAAGGCAACTTCTGGGAATCGAACCTGGGTCCCTTCGTGATGGGACGTCGTGCTTGACCACTTGGACCACTCCTTGACGACAAAATTCGTCATAGAATTGTTATTCTAGGATACTAACTACTATAGTTGATATTGGAGAAATATATTCCATAGAATTAGAGGGAACTTAATGATATATTGCATTACTTTGTGTACATTCAAGTCTTGGATAAGTTAAAAATAGTACAACTAATTTTAGAAAAAATGCTATAATAATTGGAGATCATATGGCATTGAACCACCACCTTTCCAGTACAATTCTCAACCTTGATATGGAAAAGGAAATTAAATTACCTATATTTAAATATGATTGAAATAAAAGAAAAATGGAAATTATGTAATTAATATGCAGAATTAGATATTGTTTACCATTCCATAAAATATAAGATCATGTCAAATAGATATGATTTTAATAGGGGTGAGTAATCCTAGTCAAATAATATTATTAGTAATTTTGACCATATTACTTATATTTTGGGAACTATATTTGGAAGTTAAACTAAAAATAGTCTTATACCCTTTTGAATGATTTTGTTGACTTTTCTAAATTGGAGTCACTGGCTGGAACATCTTTAGTAAGAAACCAAAAGTTAGAGTGTTTTGTATGTAATGGAGTTAATGGACATGGACTGGTTATAATAATATATAGTTTCAATTTGATATTATAATAAGAGAAATATGATAATGCATTAAATATCAATTTATTTGAGATTTATAGAATGTGCAATGAATGTTTGGATATTGTACATTAACATTAGTTGTTTGAATAGATAATTATAGTAATATCAAGAAATGGTTTAATTAGTTGGAGATTTTAAGAAAGTTTCAAAATTGGACTGTTACCTTCCTATGATATTGGGTGGTGTGAGTGAAGAAAAAACATCATCAACTATGAATAATAGGAGATGATTTTAATTAGAAGAGGAAACAAGATAATCTACATGTACAATTTAATATGAAGTAAATGAAAAATGGAAATAATGTAACTTGACTATTTCTTAATCATAAGACCAAGTTAAACAAATAACCAAAGAACTTCCTGTACCCATGCTTAAAGGAAAGTGGTAGTTTATTATATTCAGATACATTATGATTTTCATCAATAAATAGTTTTCAAGGAAACATGAAACGTTGAGTTAATACTAAATGTCGAGTCCCTTAAGATATGGAAAGTAGTCTCCAACGCCTGACTTATTATATGGAGTTGATGACAACCATTCTTAAGATTTATTGATCAATCCATATTTTCTTAGGCTTGAGATGAGATATTGGAGGATGAGTTGATCAACCTTATAAAACACAGTCAGTTGATCCTTCGATAAACCATAAGGTACATACAAGGGAGATTGATCTCATCCTTTTCACCATCTCTCCACTGATAATTCATAGAAGAGGAAAAGATAGGAGAAACAATAGAAGTGATAAGGAGACATCTAGAAAAGAGGTATACAAATCCCACCTACATTCCATCCTAACAACGATAAAAGACATAAGGTTTCTGCATCAATCTTATGATGTCTATATGTGCTTTAGATGCAAGTTAGAAGCAATGGCAGGTGTGATTCTCTCATAGGAGGTACCGGTCATGGAACTACCCTAATCATTCTCTTATATGAGGAGGCATCAATGTAGGGTGGTCATTTTGATTCTCCCATGATAGACAATGAAGGGTGACACCTTTTCATGTGGAACAAGGGATCATGGGAGAGGTCAACATATAAGACCATTTCTCTACGACATCCTTTGTGCCAAGAAAAAAATAGGGGAGCAAAATTCCATGTCTGTGACCTACAGTGTGATAGGTAGGAGAAGTCTGTAAATAGGTTGACTGGAGCATGCCTTATTGGATCCAGATGTCTACCTTGATGGAGGCAAGTAAATCACAAGAGAGGGCTTAGATCTTAGAATAGAGAAGATACTCAGGATCACATGTGGAAGCACAAGTGAGAATTTTATCATGCACTTGTGGTAAGTGGGCCATTTCCATTGAGTTTTGATATTATTATGATTCATCCTACAACTCCTATACAAAGTTACTTAAAGATTAAGTTACTTTCAAACTTCAGTATTTATGTTTATTTCATACCCAATCATTCTTTGAGCAATCAGATTTTGAGTCATGCTTCCTGATTTTTAGATTTTTGATATTTAAGATTCATATTGCTTTTAGACACTCAGTATTTCTATGGTCAATTCAATTTATTTTATCAAGCCGATCTGTGATATAAGTTTTTGTAAAATTGTTAGATTAAAGAACTTTAAATTAAGATTTACCCAAACAATAAGAATATCAGATTCCAGATCCAAATTTTGATTCAGTTTGGTTTATCTTCTCATATCTTAGACTCATATTTCATATATCAAATATTATAATCTAATTAAGAGATTCTATTAAATCCAAGTTTTAGATTAAGATTTATCCAGACAATTAGAATACCATATTAAAAATTTATATTTAGATTCAGTTTAAATTAAAGATTAGAGTTATAGATTCATAGAAAATATATTAAGATTCAAAGATAAGAAATGAAAAATGTAAATAGAAAGATGACATAAGAACATTAACTATATACCTTACAGGATAAGTCCTCACTAGAGAGTCCCAAGATGATTTAGAGGACACTACAGGTGTCACAGAGGGTGTGTTACACCATGGAGGACACTTTGTTATCAACCGAGGACATGTTATGTCAATAGAGGGTGCATTGCACCATAGAGGACACTCCAGTGTCAACAGAGGGTTTGTTGCACCATAGAGGACACTTTGGTTTTGTAGAGGAGGACTTATCATTTATGGTGGCTACAAGAAAATAAAAGACAAATAAAATACACATTTTAGTATAACTTCAAAAATTTCATATCTTAGTTCAACTTTTGATTATAGTATATGCATGTTTATCTTATTTGAAATTCAATGCCACTTACTATAATGATAGTTTTCCTATCAAAAGTTTTAAGAGGTTTTCTTGGAGGGGCACCATCTACACGATCCAAGATAATAGACAAAGTACAGGCTTTTGCACCATGTATTTAGTTTTTCTTATAAAGTTTTATGTTACCAAGTTTGTATTGTAAGAATATATGAGAATATATTGTATACACTAAGTTGCATTAGTTTATTTCTATTATTATTGTGACATATCATGTTCGTGACACTCCCAAGTTAAGAAAAAAAATTAGTTTCCACTCATGTGATATGAAAATTGGGGTGTTACAACTCATTTGCAATGATATAGTGAGGATTTGAAGACTCTACAAACCTAATATGGCTGTTGTGCATTCCAAGATAAATCTACAGGACCATGAATGGTCCCCTCATGTTTGTAGAAAATTTTTATTCTTCTAAGCACACATACAACTCGACCAATATCAAAGGACAATAGTTTCTTTCCTCTAGATGGTAGCAGCAATCCCAGAAGTGGTAGCCATCACCTAGCTGATAGTCTCTCCAAAGAATAAGATTGCTCGGATGATCAAGGTGTATGCTCGAAAATGGGGCATATATGGAGAACCAACACCATGTAGAGCTTTTCTCTTGAATAAAACCCATATAGGTTCCTTCTGAATGAGGAGACCATTGTCAATCAACCATCGAGTATCTTGGGACTTCTTCATGCCTAGGACTCTTGGCCGATCAACAATCCAACTTGAATTCTTTGGCACAATGGGCCAATGGTCATGAAGGAGAAGATAGGTAATATTTCCCCATTTCCTCTAGGGAGGGATCAAGAATGACATCCTCAAAATACAAGGAGTGACTGAGAGGATCCTAGAACGAGACCATTATCGAGATCAGCTCTCTCACAACATGGATGTAAGATAGATGACAAAGATGACAAGTCACTCCAAAACTTACCAACTCAACTTTCTTAGTCTCAGAGAGATTCCTAATGCAATGATGCACCATAGATAGATTTGTGGTAATACACCTTAGAAGTAGGATCTAGCTAATCACCTACTTCCCCAAGGCTCGTTATCATAAAAGTCAAGATGTGCGTCAAAGAGAAAACCATGTAGACTTATATATAGGCTTCCACAGGAATAAAGTCACCTCCTAGAGATGAAGGGACTCTCTTGTCCTTTTCCCAGAAAAATGACACAATTTACCACATATGCCAACATCAACGACCAACACAGACACACTTCTTGAGACAATAGGGCTCCATGTACCATTGACCCATAGATTCTCACATTCAACCAGTCTGATGGAACATGGATTGAGACAATCTATTGGGCCCACTAAAGGTTTTCTAAAGTTCAAAGTTCATAAATTTGATTCACATCCGATTTGAGTCAAACTTAGACTTCTATTTCAAAATTGAAAGAGAGTCTTTAAAATACAAACACAACTGGTACATGATTTTTCATGCAAAACAATAAGATACAACATCAAGGAAATTGGGAAAATATGCTAAATACATATGTTACTTCCTTTGCTTCTTCTTCATCCATCCGTACAAGAACTTGTCTAAAGGCCAATGATCAATGGAAGAAGATCCAAATGACTGGCACTCCAACACTTGCATCAAGATGCATAGCATAATGTTACCACCTTTAACATGAAGAGGAGCTGTTAAATGTCTACAGTTGCATCGGGACCTCCGAAGGAAAGTAGTCCATGCCACTAGATCCCTCAAAGTATTGATTATGCCCATATCACAATGGGATGCTTAGGCCAAATATTCCACCTACTACATCTTCTTGGAAAGAAGAATTCCATCCAAAGTTTTCTAGAAAATGACACAAACCTCCAATGCTAAATTCTAGATGCGACCTCATCCCAAGAAAATCATCAAAGCCCCAAGCAAGAACTGGTAGAGAAGGCAGATCCTCAGGAGGAGGAGTAAGCTCATATTCTTACCTACTCCCTAAAAAATCACAATTAACCACCTGTACAAGACATAAATCAAGACAACACATAATTATGAAAATAAATTTGAATCAAACCATTTAGCATCCGAGGACATCAATGATGATTGTATCCTTCTCTAGAAAAAAGCATTGGATGACTATGAGCATAGTACCACTCAAGGTACTTGTCATGCGTCACTAACCCCGCATAACCTATTGGGCATCCTGACGGATCCCATTCCTAGACAGAACCAGCCCATACGTAGGGTCAAAGGGGATGCACCAGCCACCAGCTCACTAAAGAGAAACACACTTACCCATGTAAATGACAATCCAGGAAGGTGACTCAAATTGGACCCTACTATCCACTTCCTATCCACTCAAATTGGACCCATGTACACGCCTACCTTGGCTAAGGTCATCATCTCCACTTCACCTATCCACTTCCAATCCACTCAAATTGGACCCATGTACATGCATACCTTGGCTAAGATCATCATCTCCACTTCACCTATCGACTGCCTATATTGCACCCTACTATTGCATCGGCCTAGTGATGAGAGGTAGGGAGAGAAGCATCTAAGTAAACCTCTATAATTCTTAGATTAATAGGCATGTGAATCCTTAAATTCTCATAGCCCCATAGCTACAAAGTAAATATTATCAAGGCCTACCATTGTAGATATTTCAAAGAAAAAAAAATAGTTGGTAGATATGTACTTTGATCAAGCCAACGAAGCCAATACAGTTGATCATTGCACAAACCATTTCCCTAGTAGAAAATTCACCTACAAGACACATCCTCAAGCTTGTCAGTAGGTGGGCATACACACCTCCACCCCAATAAAAGGAAGGGATTAAATCTAGATCAAGAAGGAAGGGATTGCATCTAGATCAAGAAGGAAGGAGAACCATCTGATTTCTCCCCTCTTTGCTGCATTGTTGTTTAATAGGAAACTAGTGATCAACACAACTAAAAACACCCTAACCCTAAAGGTAGCATAGAAAGGGTCATTGGAACCCTGCCTCTCACCTTCACAAAAGAAGGTGGCTCTTATTCAAGTAAAATTGGCCTCATATCTGGAGTCCATCCCAATATCATCAGGGTTCATCCATAATATCCCAGTCAGACGGTGAAACCCCCACTCCTAGTAATCAGGAAAAGAACATATGGGGATTCAATAAAGACTTAATGCTATGATATCGACAAATTAACTAGGGGTAATGGGCATCTTGTTAAATGCAAATTGAAAAGTGCTAGTGTCATGGAAGAAATTCTCAATTAAAGGGAGGATATCATACGTATCAACTATCCGACATGATAGTTATGCTACCAAAAATGGTACCATCTAGAAAATGTAGCTCTTTAGTAGTTGAACTATTATAGAATATCCCTAGCTCAGTCCAATTGGTCTGCATATACACTTTTGACAATCCAAGACCCTAAAGAGATAGGGGTAAAAGACAAAGTCAAAAATTGTCACCACAAGTGCAAACTTGATTTTAGCTTGGCAAACACAAAGAAAATAGCATGGATCAAAGTTTCCAAGTTATACCTCATCACAGACTGAACCACCTCTTTGGTGTAGATTCATTCATATCATGCCTAGAAGAACCACAAACCTCACAACTGGGAGCATCTCCCCCATGACCTCGTCTGCACTGCCATGATGCTTGCCTAGTGAAAAAGTAGATTAGAAACCTCATATCATGTTATGTGTTCAATAGGTGAAGCTACAATACATACCCTAGGTACTCCTTGATCTCGACATCATCACCTACATCCTACTGATCCATGATAGAATCCTCCTCATGGCATTCATGAGCCTGCATATACTAATCTACGACCATAATGACCTAATCTTGGTGCAACAATTTGGATTGGCTCAATCAGGCATAAGATGACCAAGAAAATATAAAAATAACAAAATCAACCGAATTGCAATCATGTCATCTTCAACCTCTAGACTGTGAAAAAAAATGGGAGACAAAAAGTCGGATTTCCCCCTCAAGGAGCAAAATGACCAAACCAAAGCATAAAAATAAAAGATATACCTTCCTAGAGATAGACGTAGCTGAAATCTATACAAACTACTACCAAGATAGGTGATCTAAAGCCCTTCCATCAACAAAAATAACTTCCTGCCGCATCGCTAGCGATGGATGGTGGAATGCAATGACCCACCGAGTCAAGTCTAGAGGATTGTTGCAATCTAGTGGTACAACTTTCTCTGTCTCTCTATGTCTCTCTCTCTTCTCACCGTGATCGTTATCATTGCTTGCTGGAGACAATTCTCCATGCATTGTTGCAGTTCATGTGGAGAGGAACTAAGAAGGGTCCTTGACCCCCTCCCATTTCCCCCTCTTTTAATAACAAAAAGATTTGCAGATATCATGAATTGGTCCCTAGAGTTTTCAACATATTTCCAGAAACCTTCTAAAATTGCAAGAAAAATAGAAAAATACAAATAAATTCCTGAAATTTTGTAAATATCTTAAGACTCTAGATCTTGGTTTAATACTTGAAATTTCCATATTTTATAGAAGAAATTATTCCTTGATCAAATTCTAAACCTTAGGTCCTAAACCATGTCCCTGATGTACGTATTCACAAAACGATTCACTAGGGGTTGAATCTTAGAGTTTAACCTCTTATTAATGGCAAACAACCAATTAATGTTAATTTATTAGTATGTACAAGATGAGCAGGGCACAACGTCTCGGGATACCAGAGAATGAAGTCGTCTGGGACACGATGACGGGGAAGAGAGGAAGGCAATCTGAATACTGTGATATGGAGTTAGACATGGTCAGCCCTACGGAAGATGCGACCAAGAAAGCAAGGAACAATGAAGTGGCAGTGCACAATGATGGGACAACAAATGTTCAAGTAGCGGAGACTGGCGGAGACCAGCTCCGTGAACAACCATGAAAATCATGAGTTGGAATTGTCAGGGATTGGGCAACCCTGACATGGTTAACACCCTCCGATCGTGGTGTTGGAGGGAGAGCCCGAACGTTGTCTTCTTAATGGAGACGCTCATAACAGGTGTAGATCTGGAATCAGTTAAAAGGAAATGTGGCTTCACACAAGGTGTATGTATTGATAGAGTGGGCAGGGCAGGTGGAGTTGGCTTGTGGTGGAAGGATGTCGATCTTAAGATCATATCTTATTCGCAACATCATTGCAGTTGTGAAGTTGAAGATGGAACTGAAACAGGGAAATGGAGAGCTGTGGGTATTTATGGGTGGGAGGACCAGCAGCAGAAGCACAATACTTGGGACTTGATACGTGAATTAAAAATGCATTCGATCTACCTACGGTGTTCTTTGGATACTTCAATGAAATAGTTTCTAACACAGAAAAAATGGGAGGTCCACCAAAGCCCCTCCGCTACATGCAGGATTTCCGGGACGTGATAGATGATTGTGATCTGACAGATCTGGGATATAATGGCAGTATCTTCACATGGCAGAGGGGAACAACACCTGAAACTCTTGTTCGTGAAAGGCTGGATAGGGCATTAGCGTGTCCCAATTGGGCAGTGAGATATCCACAAGTGAGAGTTATCCACCTCCCTCTTGTAGAATCAGATCATTCCCCGGTTATCATTCATATGGAGTACAGGCGAAGGCGACAAAGAAGGCAACATGATAATTTTTTCTTCGAGCCCATGTGGATGGAGGATGAGACGTGTGAACAAATCATCAAAGAAGCATGGGAAGGCGGAGCTTCTATGGAGTTACAAGGGAAGATGGAAAGATGTGGCCTTTAAATTAAAGTCCTGGGCAAACGAGAAATTTGGGAAGATGAAGAGCAGAATCAAGGAGCTAGAAGCACAGCTTGAAGAGGCACAACATCTTTCTCCGGATAGACCCAACCTTGACAGATGCTCACACATGGCAGCCGAGCTTCAGGAGTGGCACAGACGTGATGAAAAATATTGGCATGCTAGGGCGAGAGTGAATGAAATGAAAGCTGGAGACCGGAACATGGCGTACTTTCATCACAAAGCATCTCAAAGGAAGAAAAGAAACAAGATTGAGGGGATCAATGACAATGAGGGACAATGGAAAATGAAGGAAGAAGAAATTGAGCGAGTCATCACTACTTTTTTCCAGGGGCTGTTCAAAACATCAAATTCGACGGGCTGGGAGGAGGCAGCGGCAGGGATAGAGAGGAAAATTGGAGGTGTGGAGAATGAAGATATGGAAAGGGATATTAGCACTGAAGAAATCCAAGCACCGCTGAAAGGTATGCATCCGAATAAAGCACCCGGGCCAGACGGTATGAAAGCCATGTTTTTCCAAAAATATTGGCACATTGTGGGTGACGATGTGGCAAACTACATCAAGGGATGGTGGAAATATGATAGCAGTATAGCTGATGTGAACTCTACGTTGGTAGTCCTCATACCAAAAGTGAAAACACCAAAGGAGATCGGGGAGTTCAGGCCTATAAGTCTGTGCAATGTTGTTTATAAAATTGCGGCAAAAGTCCTTGCCAACCGCTTGCGTTCGTTGATGGATAAAATCATTTTAGAACAGCAAAGTGCTTTTATTCCGGGAAGGCTTATTACCGACAATGTGCTGGTTGCCTATGAATTATTTCATACTATGAAAGGAGAGAAGAGGAAAAAGAAGGGCCATATAGTGCTGAAGCTTGACATGTCAAAAGCTTATGACAGAGTAGAATGGGGGTTTGTGGATTTCGTGTAGGAGAGGTTGGGTTTCAGAGAGCTTTGGAGGAGGAAAATTATGAACTGTATGTCGTCAGTATCTCATTCCTTTGCTATTAATGGGGATCGTACCAGGAAGACTCAACCATCCAGAGGACTGCAACAGGGTGACCCTCTCTCCCCTTACCTTTTTATTTTATGCGCTGAAGCTTTTTCTTCTTTACTAAACTTGGCAACACAACAGAAGAGTATTCATGGAGTGCGAGCCAGCTGGCATGGGCCTCGCATTTCTCACCTTTTCTATGTAGATGACTCCATTCTTTTTGTGAGGGCAACCAAAGAAGAATGCCTGATATTAGCTGAAATCATCAGCCAGTACGAACGGGCATCCAGACAGAAAATTAACCTATCAAAAACTGAGGTAGCCTTCAGCAAAGGAGTATCCAGAGAGAGGAAAGACGAGATATGCCAAGTACTTCAAGTCAAAGAGGTGGGGAAACATGGTAAATACCTAGGCCTACCAGCAGCGGTGGGGAGGTCCAAGAAGCAAGCCTTCTCATACATCCAGGAACGGGTATGGAATAAACTTCAAGGCTGGAAGGAAAAGCTGTTATCCAAAGCGGGAAAGGAGGTTCTAATCAAGGCAGTGGCTCAAGCGATTCCAACGTACCTGATGAGTATATTCCAGTTACCAGCATATCTTCTTGATGCCATCAATAGTTCCATTGCCAGATTCTGGTGGGGAGACAAAGATAGTGAAAGGAAAATAGCCTGGGTCAGCTGGGAAAAGCTCTGCACACCGAAAAACCAAGGAGGCATGGGTTTTCGTGACATTGGTGTCTTCAATCAAGCTCTCCTTGCCAAACAAATTTGGCGGCTGTTCCATAGGAGTGAGACGTTGGTGTACAAAGTTCTCAAGGCTAAGTACTTCCCATCCAGCAGTGTCCTCAAAGCCTGACGGGGTCACAACCCAAGCTTCACGTGGAGGAGTATATGGAATTCAAAGAGCATAATTCTAGAAGGCATGCAATGGAGAGTGGGTGACGGCAAAGACATAAATATATGGTCCGACAACTGGATTCCCAATCTAGATGGAAGCATAGAATCTAGGTTGGGAATATCTTCACCGACAGTACAGCAGGTGCACCAATTAATTGACCACGAAACTCTACAATGGAACCGTGGGCTGATTTGTGAGCTGCTAGAACAAAACGTGGTTGATATGGTGTGTGCGATTCCTCTAGGAGTCTCGACGAGAACAAATGGAATCTTCTGGAAACCAAGCAGAAGTGGGGAGTATACAGTGAGGTCTGCCTATTGGATGGCTACACAACAACCGAGCAGCAATGAGCGACCAACCAATCAAGTGGAAAGCGAAGCATGGCAGACAATATGGAAGACGGGCTTAGCTCCCAAAGCGGCACACTTTCTTTGGCGCTGCGCCGTAGGCTCGTTGGCCACCGTGGGGAGGTTGTTTAATAAGTACTGCCATCAAGATGGGATTTGTAATATTTTCGGGAAGGAAAAAGAGGACATCAGTCACATGCTCTTCAAGTGTGACCAGGTGTGGGAACTATGGAAGGATTATCCAATGGAAACACAGTGGCGCGTAGGCCAACTGGGCACCAAACCGGTGCGTGCAGCTCTCATGGCAGCATTTTGGCCGATACGTGGGAAGGCAGATGATGATATGATTGCTGCTCTTTGGGCAATCTGGAGCAGGAGAAATGACGTAACATTTGGGAACAAGGTCCGCAGTCCGATGATTATCAAGAATTCTCTTCTACCACTGGTCCGATATCAACCGGAGCCGACGAGCAGGCAGGTTGGCCTCACACATGCAGCCGCAGCCGTGGGCTAGAGCAGGCCGCCGGCGGGGACGGTGAAGGTGAACTGTGATGCTGTAGTGAACACACAGGGTATGGACGGACTCGGGATGGTGTGGAGGATAGCGGATGGCGAAGCAACAAGAATCGTTGGGAAGAAGCAGCCGTCACTAAAGGACCCGATATGCGCTGAAGCACTAGCCATTAGAGAAGGACTCATCCTCTCCAAAGACATGAACCTCACCCATGTGATCCTGGAATCAGACGCTGAAGTAGTGGTCAAGCTTATTGAGGCCGGGACTAGAAGAGCAGATCTCCTGGGAACCATTCTTGAGGATATAGCTCATCTTAGTTTTTCTTTCACTAGCATTTCTTTTGTTTTCTGTCGTAGAATGGCTAACGGGGTAGCACATCAAGTAGCCCGTTTAGCCTCCAGAAGCAGTTTTTCTTCCAGTAGCTTTAGTTCTTTCCCTTCTATTGTAAAGAACTGCATTAGAGCAGATTTGCAAATCTAATATATAAGATCGCTTAACTTAAAAAAAAAATTAGTATAGAGACAGTCGATCCCACATGACACCATTTTTTAGATTGATTTTTGAACTTGATTACTTTAAACAAATCTTGCATAAGTATGGAAAATATTTTAGTTGAAGGGTTTATTATGATAGAACAAGTAAAAAAAGATTACCCTAAGAATCAGGAAATAGAAGTTACACTAAGAATAAGAAAAGAGAGAATTATTCTAAGAACAAATAAAAGAGAGAGTTATTCTTTGAACAAGTAAGAAAAGTTATCCAAGAGAAGAGTAAGATTGCAAGAAGGAAAGGGTGTATGGAAGCAAGCAATCAGAAAATTGAGATTTATCTAATGATAAAGGATATTAAGGTTATGGATTTTACCACCATATCTTGCTTAAAACAACATCGATGAAATTTGTGAAGAAAAAATGAGTTAGATGAAGGCATGCAAAAACATCCTCAAATGCATTTAAAAAAGTCAAACTTCCTGCAAACTGATTGATCATGGTGTATGCAGATCCTTGCTCGATCATGCCAATAAAGCTCCTTTTGAGATTTCATCTGGAGTTCTATGAATTTGTTTGGTTGATCTAAGAATTGGGGTCTAAGATCTCATCACCCAAGACTAACATTCAATGAAAAAAAAGAGATCAAGTCATTTATTTCGTGTGATAATCCAAACAAACAACATTTAACATATTTTTATCATAAAGAAATCAATCTAATCTACTATGGATATGGGGCTACTCCTCAAGCCCCAATATGAGGAACTACTCATGATCCATCGAATTTAAAGAAGAAACAAAGGAAGGAAGAAGGGGAGCCATAGAATAGTATAGAAGAATAGAATCCAGAAAGGACTTTAGCCTAGAGATAATGAAATGGATGCCTTTCTCAATTCCTTATCCCAAGTAAGAAGAACAAAAATTGGAATTAAACTAGAAATTTTATTCAAGGAAGAAGATTACAATATGCAAGAATTTGAAAGCATTACAGTAAACAAGTGCGAAAACTAAGAGAAAGATATAAAACTTCAGATTCCCTTCTTTGTGGAGACCTCCCTCCTTTTATAGGGGGAAGGAGGGGTGGAAACCCCAGGGACTCTCTAGAAGAAATCTTGACTGACAATTGTACAAAAAACTATTTGTGGACTGTGAACTAAACAGTTCACACTATGAGTTACCCGATTCATCTCTATGCACTAGCGGGCCTAGGGAAGCGGACCAAAGCACTTAAAAATAGGGTGGGGTGCCAGTTTGACCAAGACATTCTCTATAAGGAACTTAGTCGGTGCTTAGGTACTTTCACTCTCCTGGTTTTGACTTCTGAGTCAATCGATTTGGGGGATGAGACATCTGTTTTAGTTATTGAATTGATCATCTCAGGTGTTGAGTGGAATGGTTGAGTCAACGGGTGAAATGGCTATTTGGATTTTTGTAATAGAGTGATCAATCGACTAGCTAAATCGCTCGACTCAAGTACTGAGCTCCCTAAAAATTTGTAATTGACGTCCATGGTCTTTAGATTTCCAAGTAATGAAGCAGACTCTTTTCTGAAGTTGAGAAATTATATATGAGGGTTAGATTTGTAAAATATGAGTAAAAACCATAAGAATTTGAATTAATGGACACAGAGCAAATAAATTGCAATTATTTCTAGAATTTTAGCAAAAGTAAGACAAAATCCTAGAAAAAGACATAAAAGATGCAATTAGAAAAGGGATGAATATGCATTCATAAAAGTACACAAACGTGAATGTTTGATTGTCTCAAGCAACAATGAATCACAAATTATTCCAGTTTGTACTAACAATAGGTCTGTCCTCATCCTTATAGCATTATTTTCTTCCTTATCTCCTTTCTTGGCCAAGCGACCCAATCTCCTAGAATTACGAAACACAAAATTCCACATTCCTTATTGAAAAATGTTTTGTAGCTTATTTATATCTCAAGACTTTGTAAAGAAACATGATTTATCTCCCTTTTACTTTGACACTCCCACACTCTACTATACGTTTTTCACAGGAACATGATGAATGAGGTATGTAAGAAGATGATCCATCCTCTATTCAACTTGGGATCTTTTTGTTTGTGTACTACAATCACATTGAGTGCATTTTTTAGAATGCACTTTGGCATCTTTTGATTATACACCCCTGTTAAATTTATGAGGGTTATGGAAGAATTGGTGAGAGGGGGATGATCATGCCACCATGGACTTGGGGTTTGGGATAAAGTGGTATCCTTGTGCTTTTCAAATTTTTTCACATTTTTTTCTGAGGAGTGTCACTATATTGGTTTGACTGTTCTTGTCACCATATTATACAAGCGATATGACAAGTTACTCTATAGTTTAAAATAGATAAAATTTGTGTTTGATTCTTATCAATGCAATTAGTTTTTCCACCATATCCAAGGAGCAATGCTAGTTTTGGGGTCCTAGGTGACATGGTGAGTTGTAATCATGGTAATTTGTAAAAATGATTTGTAAATAAGGTTCGTTATATTAAAAAAAGGGGGTAAATTGATAATACACGTCTATTCATCTGGCCGACTAGATAAGGTCCAAATTTCATAATTAAGGAACAAAAGTAAACTAAATTTAAAAAGCAAACTACATGCAAAATAAAATGATAGAAGAGATATATGCTAGAAAAGTGAAGATAGGGGGTGGAATTGGCACGTACCACTCTTCATCCTGAGAAAATCTCAAACCCAAGATAGAGGGAAGATAATCATTGATATGGTGGAGATCAATGCGGTTGGGGAGTAGAAGAGGAAGAATGCTCATAGTAATAATGGCCCCAATATTGGGAGTTGGGATCAGATATGCCTGGTGGGCCCCATACTCAGTGTAGGAGGGTCTAGTGAGGGCGTAGTGGCCGCATTGGACATGCCATGACTCCTAATAATACTGCATCAACTAAAGGTGATTGAGTTGATGTCCCTGGTGCTATCGCTCATGCTGAATCTGGTCTAGCTACTCCTAGATCTCGTATTAGCCATAAGGATCCTCACCGACAATATCATCTCCAGTGCACCTCCTGGTGTGGTGTCTAGGATGAGGAGGAGGAGGTTCATACTCATCATCATTTACCTCCATGGAGGTACGCCATTGATGGGCGGTGGGCTCAGGGATGATGCCCTCTGGAATGGGGTTCTCAAGATTGAACCACTCTATTTGCACCGATATGTTTGACATGTCATAAATAAGGTTTTTTGCTAAAAAACTGGCATGTTGGGGAAGCTCAAGGTGGACATAGGTGACCCTAAATACAATATAATAGAAATTTATTTGGGTACCATAGTGAAGGTTTTGGCCTCCCTTCAAATAAGCAATGTCAATTAAATGTTGAGTCCCCTTTAGATGGATATCCTGGAAGGGAATATGGGTGAAGCCTAATAAGATGGTGATGGCGGTGATGAGATGGCTAATGTTGAACATTGACCTAGCACTGCAACTCACCTAAGTGTTGATATGATCTAGAATGACACACCCCCAGTTGATCATCTCATCATGAAGAAGGCACCACAAGGTGTAGAGATATGTCGGAGTGACTGTGCCCTGAGTTTCTGACCTACTATAGATGGTGCAAGAGAGGGCCTTGTGAAGGCAATGAATGACTGGATTGGGAATGCAGAAGGATTTGGGTCCCCTTAGAAAACTCAAAGGCAGGGAAGTAATGTCGGCCCATAATTTTTCTGGGTTATGTATGCCATTATAAGAAAAATGACATCACTCCATGCATCACCTGAACCAAGAATCATCTCATCCGTAGAGGATGAGGGAGGTGATCTTCCAGGCAGAGACTTCGATATCCTCCCCAAATATATAGAACATACAATTTGAGCCCCCCCCATGAGTTATGCAGATGAGAGAACATGGTCATGAACTCCACAATCAGTTCGTTGAAGATGGAGAGGATCTGGTAGGAAAACTGGAGGATGTTGATTTTGCGTAGGGTTTGGTCGACTGAACCCTAGATGCCTAGGGCAGTGAGAGTCTCACTAGAAGCCCATCGGTAAAGAGTAATGTTGATTGTGAACATTGTGGAAAAGTGTGCCTCATGGTCTTCATCGATGAACTGGACATAGCTGCTCATGCAAGGAGCAATATGTGGCAGACGTGGTAAGAGAGAGTCTGGATCATGATGGGGGGCTTTGCTAACCTCAGCCTCATGTAGGAACTTGTCTTCTTCCTCGAGGTTGTCAAGCTCTCTTTGGAAATGTCTAGTGAGGATTTTCCTATATGTTCCCAGATGTAAATTTTGGCAGTTGGCCTGGAATGACAAGGGGGTCGTAGTGGACAATTTTCTTGGCAGAAGCCTTTCCCTTGCAGAAATGGTAGAGGAAGCTACCACGTGAACCCTTCAGAGACATGGTGTTTTTGTTCACGGTCTCCATTCACCTGACTTAGGAAGTGAGTCAGTCAAATCACTGTTGTTGAGGTTGATGTTGTGGCACCATAAACTGAATGGTTTGTTTCCTGAATCGCTCGACCCAAGTGATGGTGAGAAGCTATTGAATGCCTTAGATCACCCTATTGGCAATTCGAGCCGGCCAGTTTGTCAGAGTGCAAAGTAGCATATGCGGTTGTCAAATTTCCTGACTCAGGGAGTGGAACTGTATACTCATCTAGTGCAAGGAGTAGGTGTAGGTCATCGGTGAGGAAGAAGAAGGAGATCAATAGGATGACTTGATGTTGTTGCAACAAGCAAGTAGGCTTGCACTTGCCGTGAGGTGCTCGATGGGGGAGAGGGTTGTTTGCATCACCTAACTAGTGTCACGAGGGGGCTGTCGGTGATGGTCCTTGCGATGCTGGGGGAGTATATTTCAGTTAATGAAGATGAGTTCTCAGAGGTGCACAAGTAGGGAAAAGTTCGGGGGTGAAAGCCTCAGTGATGGATGAGTTGACCTTCTAGTTGACTTATCTTTATAGTAGTTTCCAAAAATGTGAATTGATCAACTCACTATTTGAGTTGCTCAGTTCAGGTGATGTGGGGGTAGTTGAAGCAATTCATTTCTTGAGGCCTTTGTCCCATTTGAATCATCTATCCCAAGGCGTGATTCGAGAAACTCGCAAGGTGAATCTTCCCATTAATTCATCATGGGCAATAACTAAAACATTTGAATTTTGAATGTATACACCAACTTGAATCGACCGGTTGGGGGACCAACCTATCGACTCATTTTTTTAGAATTGAACTAAATAATCTTGACTTGAGACAAGAGTAAAGGTGAGACACAATATGTAATTAAAAAACTCTAGAAAAAGGTATTTTGGGTTGCCTCCTAGAGAGCACCCAATTTTAAGTAGAAGGCCTGAGGCGTGTGTTCATGTAGTTGATTTTGGCTCGAGATTGGGTAGGGGTGGAGCATCACTTAATTCTAATTATTCAATAATAGGAAGGTGATGTGTTCTAGATGCCATGAAATCTTGAATGGTAATGTACCACTTCAGCCTATGCCCATTTACCAAAAAATTATCACCCTTCCATTTATCCCAAAGAAGAAAAGTGTCATGTGGATAGGCATACTTGACAAGGTAGGGTCCATACCATCTAGATTTTAGTTTTCTTGGGAATAGCCTCAACTTGGAATTATAGACTAGGAACCGATCACCCTCATGAATAACTTTCTACCTAATATGGCCATCATGTCATAATTTGGCTCTGTCCTTGTAAATCTGGGCATTTTCATAGGTTGACATCCTAAGTTCTTCTAATTCCTACAATTGAATAAAATGGTTCTCACCTACTATAGAAAGGTCAAAACTAGGAGTTTTGATAGCCCAGTTGGCTTTTGTTCCAATTCTACGGTGAGATGGCATGTTTTCCCATAGACCAATAAGAAGGGAGTGGTGTCTGGGGTTTTTTTTAAGAAGTTCTTGTATGCTTACAATGCATCATTGATTTTCAAGGCTTAGTCTTTCCTAGTGCAATTGACAATTTTTTCTAGAATGGATTTGATTTGATGATTTGAAATCTTGACTTGAACTCTAGTTTGAGGGTGGTAAGGTGAACCTTATGGTGGATGACATATCTTCTAAGCAAAGATTAAAAGTTTTTATCTAAAAATATGACCCCCCCCATCAGAAATCACAATGCAAGGAACCCCGAACCTAGGGAAGATGGTATCCTTGAAAAGATTAATAATAGATCTGGAGTCACCAGCAGGTGGGATGGCTTCTACCCATTTTGAAACATAATCCACCGCCACCAGGATATAGGGAATACCCACAAGAAGAAGGTAAGGGCCCCATATAATCCACTCCCTAGACATAAAAAATATCTATTTCTTATCAGGAAGTCATTGGAATTTGAACTCTCTTATAAATATTTCCAGTCCTCTAGTATGGATCACAAGATAGGACAAACTCATATGAATCTTTAAACAAAGTGGTCCAAAAGAAACCAAACTAAAGCACTTTCCTAGCTATCTTTTGAGAGCTCATGTTCCCTCCACTGGTGCCAGAATGACATTGTTTGAGGATATCATGAGCCTCTTCCTCAGTGTCACATCTGTGATAAAGACCATCTACACACAGTCTAAAAAGATAAGGGTCATTCCAATAAAAGTTCTTAACATCGTGTATAAATTTTACATTAGCATGTCCATTACAATCAAGGTGTAGGACACCTACCACAAGATAATTAACATAGTTAGCGAACCATGGGTAATGGGATTCTGCCTTAAGAAATTTATAGTTGGGCAGGGAATCCTCAATCAGAAATCCATCATCATCACACAAATTTAGGCACCTAAGATGGTCAGCAACCACATTTTCACTGCCTTTCTTATCGAGGATTTCTAAATCAAATTCCTAAAGTAAAAGGATCCATCGAATGGGATGAGGTTTGGCATCCTTTGTGGTCATTAAGTACCAAATGGAAGTGTGTTCCATGTATAAGATTTCTTTGGACCCAACTAGGTAGGATAGGAACTTGTCAAAGGCATAGACAATGGCTAACATTTCCTTCCCAATTATGGTGTAGTTTTTTTAGCATCATCTAGGGTTTTGGGTGCATAGTATATGACATGATGTTTCTTGTCAACTCACTGTCCAAAAATGGCACCAACAACATAATCATTGGCCTCACACATGATTTTAAAAGTCAAAGACCAATCTGGTGCATAGATGATGGGGGTAGAAGTAGGAGAATCCTTCAAGTGAAGGAAGTTGGTCATGCAAGCCTAGTCAAAGGCAAAGGGAACATCTTCTGGAGAAGGTTAGTAAGAATCTTGGTGGTTTTTGAAAAGTAAAGGATGAACCAACGGTAAAATCCAGTGTGCCCAAAGAAGGCATGAATGTCCTTGATAGAAGTAGGAGGGTGAAGTTTGGTGATAACCTCAATCTTGGCTCTATCCACTTGTATCCTTAGATTTCTAACTCTATGTCCAAGGACAATTCCTTTTGTCACCATGAAGTGACATTTTTCTGAATTAAAAAATAAATGTGCCTCTTCACACTTTTCTAGGACAAGGGATAGATGTCATATGAAAGAGTCAAAACAATCTCCATAAATAGAGAAGTCATCCATGAAAACCTCCATAACAATTTCAGTCGACCCAACAAAAATAACGGACATGCACCATTGAAAGGTGGAGGAGGTGTTACAAAGACTAAAGGGAATCCTCCTAAATGCATATGTACCAAAGGGGCAAATGAAGGTGGTCCTCTCCCAATCTTAAGGATGAATGGGAATCTAATAAAAGCTTGAATAACCGTCCAGGTAACACAAATACTCTTGATGGTCTAGGTGCTCTAGTACTTGATCCAAGAGGGGAAGAGGGAAATGATCTTTCCTAGTGGCCTTGTTTAGCTCTTTATAGTCAATACACATCCTCCACCTCATTATAGTTTGGGTGGGGTTGAGCTCATTATTGTCATTCTTCACAATAGTGACCCCCCTTTCTTGGGTACCACTTGGAGAGGGCTGACACATGGGGAGTTGGAGATCGGGTACTAGATGATTCCTACAGTCAAAAGCTTAATAACCTTTAAACAAACAATCTCTTTCATGTTTGTATTTAATTTGCATTGAGGGTCCCAGGACGGCATATACTCTTCTACCATGGGGATTTTATGCATGAAAATGGCTTAGTTATTCCTTGTCAGTTTTGTCATTTTGTAGCATAAGGAATCTCTCCTTTTTCTTAACTCATAATCATGATGTTGTCCTCCTTCTTAGAAGTAAGGTCAGAATTAATTATGACAAGGAAAATTTGTTATTCATCGAGAAAGACATATTTGAGTACCTCTGGGAGGGGTTTCATTTCTGGGGCATTGGGAGGCTTGTGCTTCTCTTCTAGAATAGAGATCATCTTAAGGTCCTCAAACTTGGGATGAAGAACTTCCTCATAGTGCTCAAGATGAGCTCCACACTGATCTAGTTGCTCATCATCAAGGTCACACTCAAGCGGGGTTGTAAGGGCAGTATGAAGGGGTTCTCCAATTAGTTTTCATCCTTGTCTCAATTAGGAAAGCTTGTCAACACAATCTAGGAGATATAATTACTCTTGGAAGCATAGTCCCCTATGCTTTTGGAGATATGAAACTCTAGAGTTTTCCTAGCATGACGCAAACAAATGGTTCTAGCCTCAACATCCATCAAAGTTCAGGCAATGACAAAAAAATGACAACAAAAAATGAGGGGCTCCCATAGGTCTTCTTTGATTTCCATGATCACAAAGTCAGATGGAACGTAGGTGTCCTTTACAACCTTTACAAGTATATCTTTAATGATACCCATAGGTTTCATCATGGATGAATCCACAAACTTAATAGTTAAGGTAGTGGGATGCATGTCCGTGAATCCTAATTTTGTATAAAAACTACAAGGCATGATTGAAATATTGGTGCCTAAGTCTATGAGGTCCTTCCTACAAGAATCTTTGTGTAGATAACACCCAATCCCAAAGAAGCCAGGGTTTTTCTATTTTTAGGCATCTTGTTTAGAATGATATCTAAGGTGGTCCTTGCAAGTTTCATTATTTCATATTCCTTGTTGGTATACTTCCTAGTCAATGAAGTTTTCATGTACTTGGACCAGATAGAAATATCGGCAAGAGCATCTAAAAAGGAAATGTCCACATGCAGTTTCTTCATGGCATCTTTGAGTTTCATGAATCGGACATCTAGCCTATTTTGTTTGACGTGGGCCTCACATGATGGATAGGGTTTGTAAATTGGGATTTTAGGCACATTAAATTCCACTTGTGAAGATTTAAGAATGGGGGTGGTGGAGTCTTGTAAGGGATCTTTTCAATAATTGTCGTGTCATCATCTTCAAAACTTATGGTATAATAGGAGGGGGAGGAGCATATTGATTTCCAAAATGAGTGGATATGACCTTAAGTTGTTCAAGGTGTTTCAGGTTGTTCTTAGGCTGCCTAAAAAGAGTGTCAGCAGGAGGTCTTGTGTTGTCTAGGAGTTTGGCCAGCTGAGCATCATTTGCCTTCTGATGGGCCTACTGTGAAAGGATGATATACTATGGAGTAGTAATCATATGATCAGGAGAGGGTATGGGAGCATGTTGTTGCATTTATGGTGCTTGGTTTAGTTTTGATAATATTGTCCTTGGTAAACATCACAGTTTAAAAAAATTCATCGACAATTCCCTTGGTTCCCAAAATTTCTCTACTTGTTATTGTATTAGAAACTCGCGGTGGATAGTTTGAGTTTGGGGAGTTGGGGAGGTCTTAGTTGAGAAGCATTTTCATCATCGGTTGGATTCCCATATTGGAACCCAGGGTGGTTCCTAGCATGATTCGAGTGATAGTAAGCCTGGAGGGGTATATTGTGGATGGAATTTGGGTCCTCCATTTTTCTATCCAACCTCTAGTTTTATGTGAATGTTATAAATAAGTTGACATTTTTGGGTAGTTTGATCATACCCTTGGTAGATGCCACAAATAGAGTCAACAACCTTGATTTCTTGTGGTTTCCGTCTCCTCTCATAGGCATTGAAGGAAGATTGTAACGATCTTCTTTAAAGACAAGGAGTTTAAGGCTCTCAATAATATCTTTTATGTTGGAGTTCTCTTTAGACTTTTCTACTTTGAGGACACCATCGAACCCTCATCGAGATTGAGTGTAACAACTGCATTTAACAACTTCCCATGCACTATCTAGGCTCTGGAACATAACATTACCTCTAGATGAGGAATCAAGGAGAACTTTAGCATTGCCATCAAGTGGTAAAATGTTTCAAAAAGTTAGACTATCATGGTGTGTGCAATGACAGAGAAGGTGTTTGAACCTATCCCATTCTTCACCTAAGGTTTCACAAGGGACCATGGCAAACTGAGTGATTTGTCCCCTGATTTCATATGTGAGAGACTGGGGGTAATATTTTTCCAAGAACTTGGATTGGAGTGAATCCCAAGAGGTGACATGATCCCCCTACATGGCATTGTACCAACTACTAGCTTAGTCAGATAGGGAGTATTTGAACAATCATAATTTTATGGAATCCTCGGAAACACATGGGATTTTATGCAAAGTACATAGATCAAAAAATATTTAAAGGTGGTCCTGACATTTATCACTTTGTTAGAGGTGAACAGGTTGGTTTGGATCACGATGATCCACTGAGTGAGGATATCAAACTGGGGAGTAGTGAAACAAGTGGCATAATGGGATGTTATGCGTAGGCTGTCTTGGGGACCAAAGAATCCTTAAGCCATTTTTTTTGTTCAGACTCACATAGTGCGGCCTCTTGTTCAGCCAAAAGGATCGCATGTAAGGTGGTTTCTTGGGCCGCACACTCAGCCAACATGACATCTCTTTAAGTGGAAAGGGCTCATTTCCTATGGTTAACCTCTAGTTCATTGATGCGATGATTTTGAGTCGCATTTATAGACTTGTTTGATAGGTGTTTTATGCATTTATTAGTCATTTTCATGGTTAATGTTGCATAATTCATTCATTTGGTCTATGCTACTTCTTTATGTCAAATTCCCTTTATTTAAGCATTTTGAGTATTAATTATCGTAAAAATATATTTTGTGTGGATTTATGTGGTTCCGTGTGTTAATTTCAGGAAGAACAAGTATCTGCTGCCGTCGATACCATCGACGGTGGTCGATACCATCGACCGGACCACAGGCTACCAGCCGCAAGGACCAGAAGAAAGTCGATACTATCGACAGGGATGTCGATGGTATCGAGATACCATCAGGTTGCTGGCGAGAAGTGCGTCGATACTATCGACCCAAATGTCGATACTATCGACTGGTGGAGCTACAGTGACACAAAACAACAAAACCGTCGCTACAGGTTCGTCGATACCATCGACCTGCGTCGATGGTATCGAGATGACATCAGGCGCTTAGACGAAAGAAAAGAAGGATTGTCGCTATCACGCTAGGCCAATACCATCGACCCGCGTCGATGGTATCGACACCGTCAGATATGAGTTTGTTTCAGATTAATCTTAATCGGACGACTGTGGTTAATTGGCAACCTAATTCAGGAGATATACCTAATGACGACGCCCTTGACTGTGGAGTCACGTCATTAGTTGCTGCACACACCCCGGAGAGCAAAGGAGAGAAGAACGGAGCACGAGAGCACGCCCCAGCCGATCCGGATGCTGAAGAAGACAAATTCCACCACTGAAAGGCGGCAGAACGCGGATTCCACGCCAAGGATCGATTGGATCTTCTCCGTTCAGGTGTTTAATCACTCAATCACATTTTTCTTCATGTTTCCCTTTCTCTTCTCCACATTGTACTCTGAGATGAACATGTGAGGATAATCCCCTTTATCTTTAGGACCGGGAGTAGCCCGGGGATTCATTGTATGACGATTTTATAATAGTAATTCATATCTTATCTCTTAAATCCGTGGTATAATTTCGTGTTCTCCAATATATTGTTATGCTTAATCACCGTAATAATAACCTAATGCCCTTAATTACTTTGAAAGAAGAATTAACAGTTGAAAAGAGACGGAATTTACATTAATTGACAAATCCCTTGAACAAGGCCGTGTAAGATTAATGGTGGATACCGAGAGGTCGTTTATAATGCACCTAGTTTAGGGTATAGGTTACTATGACGGTGGAAACGACCTAGACATAGGTAGTGAATTGTACCATGAAAGTGGGCAATTCTGATTTCAGGCCACTACCCGGATAGAGAGATAAAATTGAGTAGCTATATAGAATTTAATACAATGAAAACCCGCGGTGAAACTGCAACCCTAAAGATCTCCTTTTGAATTGATTAAACCAACATTTAAATGATTGCTTGTTTTGTTTTGTTTTTATTTTCTTTTAATTTTAGCAAAAACTCTCAACTTTTAATCGGCTTAGCTGATCGCAAGTAGTTAGTAGGAGTCCCCGACGATTGCACGTGTCCCTGAGTTCGACTCGGGCCTCACAAAGGCCTGTACTACTTCGACGTGTTCACTTGCGTTTCTGCGCACGGTAAATCTGTGTCAAGTTTTTTGGCGCCGTTGCCGGGGAAAGACAAGAAGGAGTGGACAATTTTGTATCACAATTGGGAGGACGATGCTATAGAAAATATGGGAGATCTATCATGGGGGGACAATACGGCAATTGGGAGATCTATCATGGGGGGACGATACAGCATCCGAACGGAGAGAGAAAAGTAGAGGAACGCTAAACGAAAGACCTTAGAGGCATTTTGGCGGCAGAAACGACGGCAAATTCTCTCCATCTTCTCCAGATCCACTCTTTAACCCTTTCTCCAATTTACTGTATCTCGAAATTCATGTTTTACATCTTTTCGACTTACTGTGATACCATGTCGTCCATTTTTTGACACACGTATAACGTGCGTGTAATACGCAAGTGTACGTATCGAAGTAATATGAGATTATGAGTCCCGAGTTATCGAACACAGGGAGTTGTGAGGTTAAAGACTATTACTAATTAGGATTGATCAGCTAAGCCTATTTAAATGATTTGAGAGTTGACTGAAAAAGAAAATAAAAATTAAAAAAAAACAAAGCAATCGATTAAATGTTTAGTTTAATCAATTCAAATGGGAATCTTTAGGATTGCGGTTTCACCGCAGGTTCTCATTGTATTAAGTTCTACCTAGTTATCCTAATTCATCTCTCATTCCGGGTAGTGGCCTGTAGTCAGAATTGTTCACTGTCGTGATACAATTCACTACCTAAATCTAGGTCGGTTTCACCGTCGTAGTAACCTATACCCTAAATTAGGTGCATTAGAATCAACCTTTGGGTTTCCACCAGTAACCGTACATCACCTTGTTCAAGGAATTTATGAGTTAATGTGAATTTCATCTCTTTTCAACCGTTAATTCTTCTTTCAAAGTAATTAAAGGCATTAGATTATCATTAGGGTGGTCAAGCATAATGATATAATGGAGAAAACAAAATCATACCACAGATTTAAAAGATAAATTATGAAATACTATGGTAAAATTGTCATAGAACGATCACTCGGGCTACTCCTGGTCCTAAAGATATACGGTTTTTAGCCAAAAATAGACGACATGGTATCACAGTAACTCAAGAATATGCAAAACATGAATTTCGAGATACAGTAAATTGGAGAAAGGGTTAAAGAGTGGATCTGGAGAAGATGGAGAGAATTTTCCGTCGCTTCCGCCGCCAAAATGCCTCCGAAGTCTTTCGTGTAGGGTTCCTCTACTTTTCTCTCTCCGTTCGGCTGCCGTATCATCCCCCCGTGATAGATCTCCCAATTGCGATTCTAATGGTGTCTTTTATAGCTGTCGTACATGTTTAGGTCAAGAGGAAACCTAAAATGTAATTTTTAATACAATATGTGTTAGATTTAACACATTAAAATTTGGTCTGCAGCGTCTGAGTCGATGGTATCGACTTGGAAGTCGATAGTATCGACTTCTTCACAGTAAAACATCATTTTCCTTTTCAATCTCGAGCAAAAAACTTGTGCAAAAAAAATCTGAAATTGAAAAAAAAATTATTATTCAGAAGCAACAAAAATAAGAAGGAGAAAGGAACATAATTTCACCTGTATTTCAAGATAAGTGAGTACATGATGTAGCTTAATTAGATATCCATCTCATTTTGAGACAGATGGTTAGTGCATGCATCATTCCACCTAATCTTAGGCATTAGGGCATTGTTCATGTGCATTTGCATCATTTAGGGCATTTTTGTTTTATGCATGTTGAAATTGTAAAATACTTCCACTTCTTCCATGAGCCACCTATTTCATCCACCTGTTGCTCGGATTGGTAGGCCACCATGAATTTCTCCTCACTAATGAATATCAGGAGAACTGCTTCCATGTAGATGGTAGTTAGGGCGAGCAACGTAGTATAGGAGATCACAAGATGCACTAAGTCTGGACTTGCGAATTTTATTATGTTAACTGCCTTATGTGATAGTGTTCATCAGTTTGAGGTTAATATCTTTTATGGATGATTATTTTCGCCTTTAGGGTAATTATCATTTTGTGGTTAACGAGGGCCGATATGCAAATGTCCGGTGGGAGTTATATGGGATGTCTGTTGTGATGCTTTGTTCTTTAGTTGACTCTGGCAATTCTATTCTAAGGATTAGTTGCTCGAGGGCGAGCAATGTTCAAGCTTAGGGGAGTTTGATGCGATGATTTTGAGTCGCATTTATAGACTTGTTTGATAGGTGTTTTATGCATTTATTAGTCATTTTCATGGTTAATGTTTCATAATTCATTCATTTTGGTCTATGCTACTTCTTTATGTCAAATTCCCTTTATTTAAGCATTTTGAGTATTAATTATCATAAAAATATATTTTGTGTGGATTTATGTGGTTCCGTGTGTTAATTTCAGGAAGAACAAGTATCTGCTGCCGTCGATACCATCGACGGTGGTCGATACCATCGACCGGACCACTGGCTGCCAGCCGCAAGGACCAGAAGAAAGTCGATACTATAGACAGGGATTTCGATGGTATCGAGATACCATCGGGTTGCTGGTGAGAAGTGCGTCGATACTATCGACCCAAATGTCGATACTATCGAATAGTGGAGCTACAGTGACACAAAACGACAAAACCGCCACTACAGGTTCGTCGATACCATCGACCTGCGTCAATGGTATCGAGATGACATCAGGCGCTCAGACGAAAGAAAAGAAGGATTGCCGCTATCACGCTAGGTCGATACCATCGACCCGTGTCGATGGTATCGACACTGTCAGATATGAGTTTGTTTCAGATTAATCTTAATCGGACGGCTGTGGTTAATTGGCGACCTAATTCGGGAGATATACCTAATGACGGCGCCCTTGACTGGGGAGTCACGTCATTAGTTGTTGCACACATCCCGGAGAGCAAAGGAGAGAAGAACGGAGCACGAGAGCATGCCCCAGCCGATCTGGACGCTGAAGAAGACGAATTCCACCACCGAAAGGTGGCAGAACGTAGATTCCATGCCAAGGATTGATTGGACCTTCTCCGTTCAGGGGTTTAATCACTCAATCACGTTTTTCTTCATGTTTCCCTTTCTCTTATCCACATTGTACTCTGAGATGAACATGCGGGGCTAATCCCCTTTATCTTTAGGACCGGGAGTAGCCCGGGGATTCATTGTATGACAATTTTATAATAGTAATTCATATCTTATCTCTTAAATCCGTGGTATAATTTCGTGTTCTCCAATATATTGTTATGCTTGATCACCATAATAATAACCTAATGCTCTTAATTTCTTTGAATGAAGAATTAACGGTTGAAAAGAGACGGAATTTACATTAATTGACAAATCCCTTGAGCAAGGCGGTGTAAGATTAATGGTGGATACCGAGAGGTCGTTTATAATGCACCTAGTTTAGGGTATAGGTTACTACGACGGTGGAACCGACCTAGACATAGGTAGTGAATTGTACCACGACAGTGGGCAATTCTGATTTCAGGCCACTGCCCAGATAGAGAGATAAAATTGAGTAGCTATATAGAATTTAATACAATGAAAACCCGCGGTGAAACCGCAACCCTACAGATCTCCTTTTGAATTGATTAAACCAACATTTAATTGATTGCTTGTTTTGTTTTGTTTTTATTTTCTTTTAATTTTAACAACAACTCTCAACTTTTAATCGGCTTAGCTGATCACGAGTAGTTAGTAGGAGTCCCCGACGATTGCACGTATCCCTGAGTTCGACTCGGGCCTCACAAAGGCCTATACTACTTCGACGCGTTCACTTGCGTTTCTGCGCACGGTAAATCTGCGTCAAGTTTTTGGTGCCGTTGCCGGGGATACGACAATTTGTTGGCACTTCGAGTGCTGTGAGCGGCCACTCTAGGCCACCTTTTTTTTACCTTTCTAAAAATTCATAATCTATTTTCTAAGTATTTGCAATCGTCAAGCATTGTACTAAATTTCATTTTTCTATTTTTAGGTATTGTGCATAGTGTAGACGCGTAGTACTGACTACGCGGGTCGCGCACCAGAGGTTCCGCTGCCGGGACCAGAAGACGAGGGCAAGTATAATCAAGATGAGCTGGAGGATATAATTTCTAAACACGAACAAGAAGAGATGGACGAGCCACAGACAATATGGGAGAAGATCAAGGCTTCTTCCTCGTCCTCTTCCAAGGGGCTGATAAAGAAGCAAGCGCTGAATATTTCGACATACAAGATTGATCCAGCTTTAATCAACTTGGTGAAGTCTAATGCCTTCCATGGGCTAAAAAATGAAGACCCCATCGCGCACATAAGTCAGTTTGTGGAGAATTGTGATATGGTAAAAATCGATAGATTTCCACAAGACGTGCTCTACTTGAAGCTCTTCTCGAGTTCTCTAGCGGGAATTGTGCGTGAATGGCTACATAACTTGGACGATGAATATGTGGAGTCTTGGGACCACATGGTGGAGGTCTTCTTTGAGAGGTTCTTTCCGCCCGAGAAGACCAATGACATGATCAGAAAGATCCACAACTTCACCCAACAAGCAGGAGAAACCTATTCAGAGACATGGGAAAGGTTTCAAATCATGCTCAGGCGATGCCCACATCATGGGCTGGATAAGGAGACCCAAGTCAAGATCTTCTATTTTGCTCTCTCTGAGCATGATAGAAGCAACCTTGATTCAGCCGGTTCCAGATTCTTCTTGAATAATACAGACACTAGATGCTGGGAGATCTTAAAGAACATGGCAAAGAAACAATCATGGGGCGAAAGAGGCGCCGTGGAGCAGGTTCGAGTTGTAGGTGAATCTAAAGCAATAAAGGAGTTGAATGAGAAGATGGATCTTCTCACAAAGAAATTGCTTGCAAAGGAGGATATTGAGTCCGAGGACGAGGCTTAAGTGAAATTCATGAGGCAGCAGCCAGGTTACAGGAACAACGACTATTCATGGAGGAAAGACAAAAAGTTTTCCTGGAAGGATCCCAATAACTTCTTGCAGGATCCGGATGCTAAACCCCAGCTAGTAGCGGAGGATAAGAGCACAGAGCTGCTCAATCAAGTTATAAAGCAAAACCAAGAACTCGTGGCTACTTTCGGCCAGCAAATAAAGCAACAAGGGGAGTTCATGAACCAATTCAGGCAGACACTGCAGAGCCATGGGGCTCAAATGAGGACAATAGAAACATCTATGGCACAAATGGCTATGGAGATAGCCAGTTTGAAGAAGCCAGCACATCCAAGTTTCCCGGGAAATACTAATGTTCCAGGAGGGAACCAACAAGGGA
Source organism: Alisma plantago-aquatica (assembly GCA_963693085.1). Taxonomy (NCBI): domain Eukaryota; kingdom Viridiplantae; phylum Streptophyta; class Magnoliopsida; order Alismatales; family Alismataceae; genus Alisma; species Alisma plantago-aquatica. The sequence continues at coordinate 786,132,151 of OY856413.1, forward strand.
AGGCCATCTTGCTAAGAAGTGGCAAGAAATTGTTAAATCCCAGGGCTGATGAAGCAAGCAAACCCCAAGCTAAAATTGAAGTTGAGGCCACTGAGGAGCTGCCCGCACCGGTCACAGAACCAGTCGATGACACAGTTGTGGATGCTACTGAAGACCCGATAGCAGAGGAGGAGGAACCTCAGAAAAGGACACCCTATGTGCCAACGCATCAAAGGGCACAAGCTATCCCGGTCCCTTATCCGAACAGTGCTAAGGCAAGGAAGGTAGATGATCAATTCAAAAAGTTCTTAGACAGTTTTAGGAAGCTTTAAGTCAACATCCCTCTAATGGAAGCTATTGAGCAAATCCCTTCTTACGGGAAATTTCTGAAGGATATCATCACTAAGAAGAGAAAAATTCCGGACACGGAAGTAGTTGTGCTTAAGGAGCAGGTGAGTGCCTTCATCATGGGAACATTGCCACCAAAGAGGCAAGATCCGGGTTGTTTCAACATTTCGTGCTATATCGGGAAAGTCAAATTTGGTGAAGCATTATGTGTCTCATGAGCAAGCATCAATTTAATGCCCCTTTCTACATTCAAAAAGTTTTGATTGAAGGAGTCAAGGCCAAGCAACATGACAATTCAATTGGCGGATAACTCTGTAGTGAAACTATATGGGATTTGTGAAGATGTGCTTGTGAAAGTGGATAGATTTGTATTTCCTGCAGATTTTGTCGTCATGGAGATGCAAGATGAACAAGGCAATGAGATACTACTCGGAAGACCATTCCAAGCTACAGCCGACATGATACTCGAGATGGGGAGAGGTCGGTTGACCTTAGGTATAGACGATGACCGATTTGAGATGGTCATGCCTTCCAGCGCCACTTCACCTAAATTTATGGAGCAATGCCACATGGTAAAACATTTTGATAACACTATCTCACTTTGTCTAGGGAAGCCATTTCTGGATATGGCTCATGTAATGACCAAGGTGGACAAAGGGACCTTGGCTGTAGACATCATGGAGCAAACTAAAGTAGTATCCCTTTGCAAGGCTGTAGGGTTCCCGAATGATGAGAATGAGGACATTCCTCCCTCTACGGAGGATGATGCTATAGAAAATTCTATTTCTGATGCATATCCAGAATTACCTTTGGAGGCTTGTTTAGTCAACATCACTTATGATTGGATGATAAGCAAATCACTCAAGGAGTGCGCCAAGATGCTTCATATGCTTCCATGTTTCTATGTGAGGTATTATGAAGATTTAGGTGAACTTCCCCCTCCACTTCAATCATCATTGATCAGCCCGCCGGAGTTAGAGTTAAAGCCACTGCCACCGCATCTCAAGTACACCTTTCTAGCGGAGGAAGAAAAGTTACCTGTGATCATTTCTGCATATCTGAGTGTGGAAGAGGAGGACCAATTGTTGATAGTGCTGAAGAACCACCGGGGAGCATTTGGGTGGTCTGTCGTAGATATCAAGGGGATTTCCCATACCTTGTGTCAACATAAGATTCGGCTCGAGGAGGGATCCAAGCCGGTGATCCAACCACAACGTCGACTGAATCCGAGCATGATGGAGGTGGTGAAGAAAGAGGTGATTAAGCTTCTCTCCACATGTATCATCTATGCGATTTCAGACTCGACATGGGTAAGTCCCACGCAGGTAGTCCCTAAAAAGGAGGGTATTACTGTCACTCAAAATATTTTAAATGAACCTGTCACCACCCGTTTGGTAACTGGGTGGTGAGTTTGTATTGATTACTGACGTCTTAATGCCGCTACGTTGAAGGATCACTTTCCTCTACCATTTATTGATCAAATTCTAGAGTGCTTAGCCGGTCGATCTCATTTCTATTTTCTGGACGGGTATTCGGGATACAATCAGATTTCAATTGATCCTAAGGACCAAGAGAAATCTATTTTCACTTGTCCCTATGGAACTTTTGTGTATCGTCGCATGCCCTTTGGATTATGCAATGCACCATCGACTTTTCAGCGTTGTATGCTCGCCATTTTTTCTGATATGGTAGAACGCGGTCTTGAAGTCTTTATGGATGATTTTTCAGTTTATGGTGCTTCGTTAGATGAATGCCTTTATAATTTGGATAAGGTATTACAGATGTGAGGACACACATTTGGTCCTCAACTGGGAGAAATGTCATATGATGGTGAGTGAAGGGATAGTGCTAGGACATAAAGTGTCTAGCAAAGGTTTGGAGGTAGATCCGGTGAAAATTGAAGTAATTTCTAAATTGCCCCCACCAAATTCGGTAAAAGGGGTAAGAAGCTTCTTAGGACACGCTGGATTTTATCATTGGTTCATAAAAGATTTTTCTAAAATCGCCAAACCTCTATTCGAGCTTCTCGAGAAAGATGTCATTTTTGATTTCAACGACAAATGTTTACACGCGTTCAACGTGCTGAAGGAGAAATTGATTTCCGCACCGGTTGTTCAAACACCGGATTGGACTAAGCCGTTTGAACTCATGTGTGATGCATCGGATTTTGTTGTAGGAGCTGTGTTGGGACAGCGGGTGGACAATAAACCCACCGTAATCTTTTATGCTTCTAAGACTTTGAATGATGCTCAATTAAATTACACAACTACTGAAAAAGAATTGCTTGCTGTTGTTTTTGCTTTCGAAAAATTCCGGCAATATTTAGTTGGATCGAAAGTAGTTGTTTGGACTGATCACACCGGTATTAAATATTTGATGGAGAAAAAAGATGCTAAACCTAGATTGATTAGGTGGATCTTGCTCCTACAAGAATTTGATATCGAAATTAAAGACAAGGTGGGGATTGAAAATGTCGTGGTGGATCATTTGTCTAGGTTAGAGAGGGTGGATGAAAAAGACTTACACATACCCATAACCGAGACATTTTTGGATGAACAATTGTTGAAAGTGAATTCAAAATATCCTTGGTTTTCATATATTGTGAACTATCTTGCTTGCAGGATCATCCTAGAAGATTGGACATATCAAGAGAAGAAGAAAATTTTCCATTCTCTACGTTATTATTTTTGGGATGACCCCATTGTTTTGAAGAAATGCATGGATGGTGTTCTACGTAGGTGTGTACCTGAGGAGGAAGATGAGAGTGTTCTTCGTCACTGCCACACTCTACCTACGGGCGGACACCACGCGAGCTCTCGTACGGTGGCCAAAGTGTTGGAAAGTGGCCTATATTGGCCTACCTTGTTCCGAGACGCCTATGAGTTCGTGAGACAATGTGATTCCTGCGAAAGGGCGGGTAACATTTCAAAGAGACATGAGATGCCCTTAAATGTTTTCCAAGAGGTTGAGGTATTTGACCTATGGGGTATAGTTTTCATGGGACCCTTTGTGTCCTCAAATTCGAATTTATATATTCTCTTAGCTGTTGATTATGTATCGAAGTGGGTAGAAGCAATACCCACAAGGACTAATGATTCTTCTATAGTGTGCAGATTCATAAAAGAAAATATCTTCTACAGGTTTGGAGTGCCTCGAATGATCATCAGTGATGGGGGTACGCACTTTAAGAATCAAAAGTTCTCAGCATTGTTGAAGAAATATGGGGTAAAACATAACATAGGTACCCCGTATCACCCACAAACTCAAGGACAGGTGGAGGTCTCCAATCGCAAAATTAAGAAGATTTTGGAGCATACGGTGGCTTCCACAAGGAAGAACTGGAGTGCCTTACTGCCGGATGCACTGTGGGCATATAGGACGGCATACAAGACACCTATAGGCACCACACCTTTTAGGTTGGCGTATGGTTGGGCTTGTCACTTACTGGTGGAGTTAGAGCATAAAGCACACTGGGCGCTAAGAAAGCTCAATTTGATTTATGATGAGGCGGGGAAGAAGAGATTGCTTGAATTAAATGAATTGGATGAGTTGTGCATGACTGCATATGAGAACTCTCGGATATACAAGGAGCGCACTAAGTTGATCCACGATCGCCACATTCAGATGCGCACCTTCAAAAAGGGAGATCGTGTGTTGCTATTTAATTCAAGGCTGAAGTTGCATCCCGGGAAGCTAAAATCCCGATGGAGTGGGCCATTCACGGTGGACGAGGTCAAACCACATGGCGCAATCTTGGTGCGTGATGGTGAGACGACATTTTTGGTGAATGGACAGAGGTTGAAGCTATATTTTGGCGAAGAATACATAAGGAAGGTGAATGAGGTCAAACTCATTTCACTTTTGGGTGCATGATGTGATTCAAGTCGTCTAGCCTAAGACGTTAAATAAGGGCACTTGTTGGGAGGAAACCCAACCATTGGTACCTTATATTAGTTCATTTACATTCGTAGTTTAATTTGTTTTTACTTAGTTTTTAGTGAAAAAAAGATACCGTGATCGTTTGCTACATGTGCAGGGCTGAGGCAGAGTCGATGCCATCGACCCTTGTGTCGATGGTATCGACCATGGTACAGGTTGGCGACTGCAAGAATTGCACTGCGTCGATACCATCGACGGCCTCGTCGATGGTATCGACATACCAACAGGCAGATCGCAAGAAGTCGATGGTATCGACATGGGTGTCGATACTATCGAGATCTCTGAAGATTTTCAGAACAAATCGTCTCAGGAAAGTCGATACCATCGACGGGCGAGCCGATGGTATCGACACATTCATGTAAAGAAGGCGGCGGCCGGGCCTCGGGAGGGTTTGCCCTAATCAGAGAGTCGATACTATCGACTCGCGTCGATAGTATCGAAGCGCCACGTCAACGATCCACGAAGGAAGATCAACGGCGATCGCATCAGCCAAGAAGTCGATCCAGGGGATGGGTCGATACTATCGACTCACGTCGATAGTATCGACACGTCAGCAATCTGGGCCCCGCAGATCCAGCCATCGACAACCGTCGATACTAGCGGAGGTACGGATCGTGCTACCCGAGTCGATACCATCGACTCGCGTCGATGGTATCGACGGGCAGACAGTAGCGCCGGCCACGGCTATATATGAGGAGTGTTTGCGTCAGATGACATCACACCTTCAGTGCAATCTTCCTCCACTTGTGTCGAGCGTGTTCCAGAGCTGTGCAAGCCCGACGACGAGCAACACCGAGCTAGTTCTTCATCGAGCATCGATTCGATTCTCCAATTTTTGATTGCATGGCATGTAGATAGGACTTGCATTGCAATTTTTCTTATGTTTGCATGAAGAAAAGAAAAAAAAGATTAGAATAGGTATACATGCACATTACCCTTAGGTGCATGTCATGTAGTTGCATTCATAACTTTTAAGCATAAAGTATGTCATGTACCTTATTTATTCTTTAATGGTGAATTCAATTGTTCCATACCTTCCAAATAGTGCAAATATTGAGTTATGCAGGAAAAATAAGCCCAATAAGTATTCTTTGTCAATCATGGATATAAGGGTTTGAAAAAAAAGAAAAGAAAAAAAATCTGAAATTGAATTTTTTTTTATTATTCAGAAGCAACAAAAATAAGAAGGAGAAAGGAACATAATTTCACCTGTATTTCAAGATAAGTGAGTACATGATGTAGCTTAATTAGATATCCATCTCATTTTGAGACGGATGGTTAGTGCATGCATCATTCCACCTAATCTTAGGCATTAGGGCATTGTTCATGTGCATTTGCATCATTTAGGGCATTTTTGTTTTATGCATGTTGAAATTGTAAAATACTTCCACTTCTTCCATGAGCCACCTATTTCATCCACCTTTTTCTCAGATTGGTAGGCCACCATGAATTTCTCCTCACTAATGAATATCAGGAGAACTGCTTCCATGTAGATGGTAGTTAGGGAGAGCAACGTAGTATAGGAGATCACAAGATGCACTAAGTCTGGACTTGAAAATTTTATTATGTTAACTGCCTTATGTGATAGTGTTCATCAGTTTGAGGTTAATATGTTTTATGGATGATTATTGTCGCCTTTAGGGTAATTATCATTTTGTGGTTAACGAGGGCCGGTATGCGAATGTCCGGTGGGAGTTATATGGGATGTATGTTGTGATGCTTTGTTCTTTAGTTGACTCTGGAAATTCTATTCTAAGGATTAGTTGCTCGAGGGCAAGGAATGTTCTAGCTTAGGGGAGTTTGATGTGATGATTTTGAGTCGCATTTATAGACTTGTTTGATAGGTGTTTTATGCATTTATTAGTCATTTTCATGGTTAATGTTGCATAATTCATTCATTTTGGTCTATGCTACTTCTTTATGTCAAATTCCCTTTATTTAAGCATTTTGAGTATTAATTATCGTAAAAATATATTTTGTGTGGATTTATGTGGTTCCGTGTGTTAATTTCAGGAAGAAAAAGTATCTGCTCCCATCGATACCATCGACCGGACCACAGGCTGCCACCCGCAAGGACCAGAAGAAAGTCGATACTATCGACAGGGATGTCGATGGTATCGAGATACCATCAGGTTGCTGGCGAGAAGTGGGTCGATACTATTGACTGGTGGAGCTACAATGACACAAAACGACAAAACCGTCGCTACAGGTTTGTCGATACCATCGACCTGCGTCGTTGGTATCGAGATGACATCAGGCGCTCAGACGAAAGAAAAGAAGGATTGCCGCTATCACGCTAGGTCGATACCATCGACCCACGTCGATGGTATCGACACCATCAGATATGAGTTTGTTTCAGATTAATCTTAATCGGACGGTTGTGGTCACTGTTCGGAAAATCCCCCGCTTAGGCCAAATAATCGGCCGAATATTCCTTTTTGGGGGTCTACCGAACCGATTATCAATAATCGGCCGATTAATCGACGATTTTCAAAATCAAATGCTAGTAATAATTTTTTTTTACATTAATTTTTTCTAATACTACTATTGGTCATTACAATTACATTCTCTTCCTCCAATTTACATATTTGGTCTTCTGCTCATGTTTTCTCTATAAGTTTATAGTTAGTGTTTGTTGAACTGATCCTTACTATTGACGTTTTCTCTATAAGTTTATAGTTAGTCTATTACTATAAATGTTTCTAATTACTTATCATTGTCATTATTATATGGTCAATATATAATTTACATATCTTTATGATTAATATTAAAAAAAATCAAAACCGATTAAAACCGAATATTCTCCCGCTTATACTCCCACATACCGTATATACTCTATTCGGTACCCTCTCCGCCCGTACACCGATTACCGCTTTTCAGAACACTGGTTGTGGTTAATTGGCGACCTAATTCGGGAGATATACCTAATGAAGGCGCCCTTGACTGGGGTGTCACGTCATTAGTTGTTGCACACATCCTAGAGAGTAAAGGAGAGAAGAACGGAGCACGAGAGCACACCCCTGCCGATCCAAATGCTGAAGAAGACGAATTCCACCACCGAAAGGCGGCAGAACGCGGATTCCACGCCAAGGATCGATTGGACCTTCTCCGTTCAGGGGTTTAATCACTCAATCACATTTTTCTTCATGTTTCCCTTTCTCTTCTCCACATTGTACTCTGAGATGAACATGCGGGGCTAATCCCCTTTATCTTTAGGACCGGGAGTAGCCCGGGGATTCATTGTATGACGAATTTATAATAGTAATTCATATCTTATCTCTTAAATCCGTGGTATAATTTCGTGTTCTCCAATATATTGTTATGCTTGATCACCATAATAATAACCTAATGCCCTTAATTGCTTTGAAAGAAGAATTAACGGTTGAAAAGAGATGGAATTTACATTAATTGAAAAATCCCTTGAACAAGGCGGTGTAAGATTAATGGTGGATACCGAGAGGTCATTTATAATGCACCTAGTTTAGGGTATAGGTTACTACGACGGTGGAACCGACCTAGACATAGGTAGTGAATTGTACCACGACAGTGGGCAATTCTGATTACAGGCCACTACCCAGATAGAGAGATAAAATTGAGTAGCTATATAGAATTTAATACAATGAAAACCCGCGGTGAAATCGCAACCCTAAAGATCTCCTTTTGAATTGATTAAACCAACATTTAATTGATTGCTTGTTTTGTTTTGTTTTTATTTTCTTTTAATTTTAACAACAACTCTCAACTTTTAATCGGCTTAGCTGATCGCGAGTAGTTAGTAGGAGTCCTCGACGATTGCACGTATCCCTGAGTTCGACTCGGGCCTCACAAAGGCCTGTACTACTTCGACGCGTTCACTTGCATTTCTGCGCACGGTAAATCTGCGTCAAGTTTTTGTGTGATATATGCACAAATTGTCATTATTTTGATATCTAATGTGGTTATTTTCTATATCATTTGTGCTTAATTGAATATCTTTTTAATACATATTTTACCAAATTAGTAAAAATCACTTGTGCATCATTTCTTATATTTTACTTGTATTTTACATGTATTTTACATGTTTTAATTATTATAATAATTTTTTGATTTTATTCATTGATTATTTTATTGCAGATAATTATTATATACTAGAGCAAAGTCGATACCATCGACTTGCAACTCGATGGTATCGACATGGCATCAGAGTACAAATATTTTTTTGCTCGAGATTGAAAAGGAAAAGGACGTTTTACTGTGAAGAAGTCGATACTATCGACTTCTAAGTTGATACCATCGACTCAGACGCTGCAGACCAAATTTTAATTGTTAAATCTAACACATATTGTATTAAAAATTACATTTTAGGTTTCCTCTTGACCTAAACATGTACGACGGCTATAAAAGACACCATTAGAATCGCAATTGGGAGATCTATCACGGGGGGACGATACAGCAGTCGAACGGAGAGAGAAAAGTAGAGGAACCCTATACGAAAGACAATTTAGGGTATAGGTTACTACGACGGTGAAATCGACCTAGATTTAGGTAGTGAATTGTATCACGACAGTGAATAATTCTGACTACAGGCCACTACCCGGAATGAGAGATGAATTAGTATAACTAGGTAGAACTTAATACAATGAGAACCTGCGGTGAAACCGCAATCCTAAAGATTCCCATTTGAATTGATTAAACTAAACATTTAATTGATTGCTTTGTTTTTTTTTCTTTTTCAATGAACTCTTGTTTTTAGCTTAGCTGATCAATCCTAATTAGTAATAGTCTTTAATCTCACAACTCCCCGTGTTCGATAACTCGAGACTCATAATCCCATATTACTTCGACATGTACACTTGCGTATTACACACACGTTATACGCGTGTCAAGTTTTTGGCGCCGTTGCCGGGGAGTTGGCATGGTTAACACTATAAAAAGTTAGGATCAGCCACTCTAGGCCATTGTATTTATTTCCTTTTTTAGTTTTTTTTTCTCATTTTTCATTACATAAAACTTTACTGTTATTTTAGGCATTGTACATATTCATCTAAATATTTCTTTGTAGTTAGTCTTCTTTCATTTAAAAAAAAAGTAAAAAAAGCACATGGTCCCTATTTGTTTTGAGTGTGGAATTGCACACGTAGGTTATAAATGTCTGAGTCCACCTTCATTACATCATGAGAAAATCTCAAAGGAAATTCATCGTGAGCATATTAGGATTATGGTTCAATATGTTTTAAATTGCAAAGGTCCTATTTCTAATGGAGGATGGGGTAGAATAGAGAAAATGAAAGAAGTTGAGATTGAGGATAAGGAATTAGAAAGTGAGGATAACATACTAGAAGAAGTTTTAGAATCACCTCTATCATGTCCTTCCATTGAGCCCACACCCACACCCTTGACTCCTAGGATTGATCTTGAATATGATTGGGGATCTGATGAGGAAGATGAGGAGAATGATGCAAATAAGGTGGAAGAACATTTTGATACATGTGTTTGGGATATGTGTGAAGGAGAGGAAGATCCAGAAGGTGCTTTATTTGATAGTGATCTTAGAGAGGAGGAAGAGAGTGAGGAAGAGGATATTGAGAGTGAAAAGGTGGAGGAATGTACCATTACCCATCACATAATTCCTTCACCACAAGACCCATCTCTTCGTTTCCTTATTGAGGATCCTATATGGGATATATATCCAGATGATAATTTTGAAAGTTTTTGTGAGGATATTAATGAATGTGGGGGAATCGAATTATTAGAAGAGGAGGAGGCACAAAAATTCACCTTTGATATAACCCCTCCATTATGTATAGATAGGGGTGATCCATTAGGGATGGTCATAGAAATTAAGGATCAATCATCATTATACCTTTCACCTCATGGCTATCTTTTTCTGCATGTGCTCCCACATCAAGACTTGATTGTGGGTCGTGTTCATGTTCATGTTCATTGCAATGATAATTTACTGTTGAAATGGAATGTCAACTATACATGTTGGTCTTCTGACTATTATTTATTTTTGCTTATTGTTGCAAGGAACCAAAAGTTTAAAAGGAAGAGGCAGAGAGAGCTTTACCCTCCTCTACGACCACCTGATTATTGTTGATTGACATGTGTCCATCCTAAGATGTTAAACAAGGGAGCTTGTGGGAGGCAACCCACCAATTAGGTTTATTTTTTAAAACTTTTAATTCTAATTTTACATTCCTATTTGTAGATTGTGATATCTAGTTTTGATGCAAGTAAAAAAGGTGCCTTGATATGTGCATTCAGTGTGCAGGGATGCATTGAGTCCGTACCACCGACTTCACTATCGGTAGTATTGAGTTCTCATCAGTGACATCTCACAAGCTGAGCAAGCATAGACACTTCACCGATCTTGAGTTATTATTGGAGGGCATGTCTTCATGTGGATCCCTCCCACACGTCTTTTTCCCCAAATCTCACCTCACATATCGGTACATCTGTTCCATTTATCTTCTTTTGCTTTTGACATTGGGGACAATGTCATATTCAATCTTAGGGGGAGGAATGGAATGGTGCTTCTATCTTTACTTCTTTCATCTTTTCTTTTTATCATACATCTGCATGTTTTTGTTTGAGAAAAATTAGATTTTTCATTTTGTTTTTGTAGTCCACTTCTATCTAGTGTAATTGTGGAAAAAAATATAAAATTTTAGTTAGGATTAGCCGTTTCATGATGATGTGGTATCAATTCTGATGATGATTGAAATTTGAATGTGCTTTTATGCTTTGCACTTTAAGCTAAATTTGCTATGTTTAAGAGTACATAACTAGAAGAATTGTTTGGATTAGTCAGCTTGAAGACATACTGATTGAATGAAAAACCTAACTTAACCCTATGGCTTGTGTTATGACAATGATGTTTGAGTTCAAACCAACCAAACAGTAACATGATCTTTAATGTGAATTCTAGAAATAAACTCTAAGGTTACCCTGTTATACAAGTTGATAGAAGAGGGACATATCATGGTTGGGAAAGACATTGTCTCTTATTCATGTGATCTCATCCACCTTCCATTCATCTTCATTTACCACCATAGGATGATCAAGTTTAATCCAAGTTATTTTCCTCTTGTATGCATCACATTGCATGATAAGAAGAATATAGTTAGTTCATTTTATTATGCATTAGAAAAAGAAAAAAACCATACAATCTCTTTTGAGCACTTGTAGTTTGCATAACAGAATCACATATAGTTTCATTTGCATTGCATATTTCATAAGGTGTTACATATTTGTTATCTTCTACCATCTTCTGTCATGAAAGAGTGTAAAAAAAGTTGTATCTCCTTACTCCTCCAAATTTAAAAAAACCCAAGCATGAACTGTTCATCTTGCTAAAAATTGGGTTAAAAAAAGAGTTATTGAAAAAGAAAAAGAAAAAATAGGAGATAAGGAGGAAATGGATTTTAATTTCAATGCCATATTCTCTCTAAGCAACAAAGGAGGGGATTGTGGATCTTTTCATAAACACCTTTCCACTTATACTCATCATTGGGATGAGACATCTATTGCATGCATCATTCCACCAAAATTAAAAATAGTCATTAGAAGTCATACATTCACATTTTATCCATCATATAGGTGCATCATATTTAAAAATAGTCATTAGAAGTCATACATTCACATTTTATCCATCATATAGGTGCATCATATTTTTACTTTTTGCATAAATAATTTGGATGATTCTTGTGAATCCTATTTTCATAGCCACCCATCTTTTCCACCCATTGCTCTGCATGGTAGGCTACCATCATAATTAATCCCCTCATCCATTTTTATTTGGGGATCTGCTTCCAAGTAGTTTATTTAGGTAGATCAGAGCAATGTAGATAGGGAGATCACATGGTGCATCAAGCATGTGTCCTACTGGCCATGATATTAACTGCTTCATATTGATAGTGTTTTTCATTAATCTTATTATGGGCATCTATTATGAACATTATTGATCGCTTTAGAGTAGTTACTTGTTCAGTGGTTGACAAGGACCGATTTGGGACCGACTGGTGGAGGGTGGTTAGGAAAAATAATTCATAGGTACCTGTCTTCTTGCTGACTATTTCAAACAAATCTAAGAATAGTGTTGCTCGAGGACGAGCAATATTCAAGCTTAGGGGTGTGATATATGCACAAATTGTCATTATTTTGATATCTAATGTGGTTATTTTCTATGTCATTTGTGCTTAATTGAATATCTTTTTACTAAATATTTTACCAAATTAGTAAAAATCACTTGTGCATCATTTATTATATTTTACATGTATTTTACATGCATTTTACATATTTTAATTATTATAATAATTATTTGATTTTATTCATTGATTATTTTATTGCAGATAATTATTATATACTGGAGCAAAGTCGATATCATCGACTTGCAACTCGATGGTATCGACATGGCATCAGAGTACAAATATTTTTTTGCTCGAGATTGAAAAGGAAAAGGACGTTTTACTGTGAAGAAGTTGATACTATCGACTTCCAAGTCGATACCATCGACTCAGACGCTGCGGACCAAATTTTAATGTGTTAAATCTAACACATATTGTATTAAAAATTACATTTTAGGTTTCCTCTTGACCTAAACATGTACGACGGCTATAAAAGACACAATTAGAACCGCAATTGGGAGATCTATCATGGGGGGACGATACGGCAGCCGAACGGAGAGAGAAAAGTAGAGGAACCCTACACGAAAGACCTCAGAGGTGTTTTGGCGGAGGAAGCGATGGAAAATTCTCTCCATCTTCTCCAGATCCAGTCTTTAACCCTTTCTCCAATTTACTATATCTCAAAATTCATGTTTTGCATATTCTCGAGTTACTGTGATACCATGTCGTCTATTTTTGGCCAAACTTGACTTTCCCCGTTGGGCATATAGAAGATATTTTCTATAGCATCATCCTCCCAATTGCCATATTGTCCCTAAATCTGCACACTACAAAATATATTTTCTATAGCCTACAGAGGATACGACAGCCGTTAGAATCACAATTGGGAGATCTATCACACCCCGTGATAGATCTCCCAATAAGAGGGTTTTCACTTTCCCTGTTGGGCATATATCGCAAGGACTAATGATTCTTCTGTAGTGTGCAGAATTGTAAAAGAAAATATCTTCTGCAGGTTTAGAGTGCCCCGAATGATCATCAGTGATGGGGGTACGCACATTAAGAATCAAAAGTTCTCGGCATTGTTGAAGAAATATGGGGTAAAACATAACATAGGTACCCTGTATCACCCACAAACTCAAGGACAGGTGGAGGTCTTCAATCGTGAAATTAAGAAGATTTTGGAGCATACGGTGGCTTCCATGAGGAAGAATTGGAGTGCCTTACTGCCGGATGCACTGTGGGCATATAGGACGGCATACAATACAGCTATAGGCACCACACCTTTTAGGTTGGCGTATGGTCGGGCTTGTCACTTACCGGTGGAGTTAGAGCATAAAGCACACTGGGCACTAAGAAAGCTCAATTTGAGTTATGATGAGGCGGGGAAGAAGAGATTGCTTGAATTAAATGAATTAGATGAGTTGCGCATGACTGGATATGAGAACTCTTGGATATACAAGGAGCGCACTAAGTTGATCCACGATCGCCACATTCAGATGTGCACCTTCAAAAAGGGAGATCGTGTGTTGCTATTTAATTCAAGGCTGAAGTTGCATCCCGGGAAGCTAAAATCCCGATGGAGTGGGCCATTCACGGTGGACGAGGTCAAACCACATGGTGCAATCTTGGTGTGCGATGGTGAGACGACATTTTTGGTGAATGGACAGAGGTTGAAGCTATATTTTGGTGAAGAATACACAAGGAAGGTGAATGAGGTCAAACTCATTTCACTTTTGGGTGCATGATGTGATTCAAGTCATCTAGCCTAAGACGTTAAATAAGGGCGCTTGTTGGGATGCAACCCAAGCATTGGTACCTGAGATTAGTTCATTTACATTCGTAGTTTAATTTGTTTTTACTTAGTTTTTAGTGTAAAAAAAGATACCGTGATCGTTTGCTACATGTGCAGGGTTGAGGCAGAGTCGATACCATCGACCCTTGTGTCGATGGTATCGACCATGGTACATGTTGGCGACTGCAAGAATTGCACTGTGTCGATACCATCGACGACCTTGTCGATGGTATCGACATACCAACAGGCAGATTGCAAGAAGAAGTCGATGGTATCGACATGGGTGTCGATACTATCGAGATCTCTGAAGATTTTCAGAATAAATCATCTCAGGAAAGTCGATACCATCGATGGGAGAGTCGATGGTATCGACACATTCATGTAAAGAAGGCGGCGGCCATGCCTCGCGAGGGTTTTCCCAAATCAGAGAGTCGATACTTTCGACTCGCGTCGATAGTATCGAAGCGCCACATCAACGATACGCGAAGGAAGATCAACGGCGATCGCATCAGCCAAGAAGTCGATCCGGGGGATGGGTCGATACTATCGACTCGCGTCGATAGTATCGATGCGTCAGCAATCCGAGCCCCGCAGATCCAGCCATCGACAACCGTCGATACTAGTGAAGGTATGGATCGTGCTACCCGAGTCGATACCATCGACTCGTGTCGATGGTATCGACGGGAAGACAGTAGCGCCGGCCACGGCTATATATGAGGAGTGTTTGCATCAGATGACATCACACTTTCAGTGCAATCTTCCTCCACTTGTGCCGAGCGTGTTCTAGAGCTGTGCAAGCCCGACGACAAGCAACACTGAGCTAGTTCTTTATCGAGCGGAGATTTGATTCTCCAATCTTCACCGAGCTCTCTTTCGATTCCTCCTTCTCTCGCAATCATGGTGCACGTAGCTGGTGCGTCGTCTTCACGCACAGATCCGATGGACATCTCGGAGTTCATGCCACCTCCGACCGCATCAGTTGCACGCCCGCGGATGATTCATCCATCTTTAGAGGTGAAGAAGATATACGAGGAGATTCTGAAGAGGAAGATAGATCCGACCCGATATGTTGATCGGGATACAATCCGCAACCTCGGGTTCGAAGCGAACCTTGCTTACTTCTTGAAACAGCAGGCCCGACACACAGAGATATGGTCTGATGAGCGGGAGTATCATTCTGATGGCCAGCCGTTCTTCGGTGAGTGGCCCACGTACAAGGAGTTGGTGGCAGAGTTCATGGCGTCTCTGGACGTCTGCGTCATGCCCAATGACGTAATAGCCACCGACCGTGAGTGGATCAAAGGCTGGGTGGCGTTCCAGTTATACAACAATGAATACACCATCACACTTCGGCAGTTCAATGCGATCTTCAACTGGAATCACTCGCGGTCTGACTACCGGTGCCCGGACAACCGCACCGACTACAATGCCATCTTCGCCGAGCTGGTTACGTGCCGCCGGGGAAGTCTGTCAGCTACCATAATGCTGCGGTATCTGATTTCGAGAACCCTTTCGTCTGGGTTCTACACTGGATGCTCAGTTCGACGTTATTTTCTTGGGGTGATTTGGCCCTTAGCAAGTTTCAGGAGACGGACTTCTTCTTTCTGTATAAGCTCCTGAAGCGTCAAGAGTGCAATTGGGGTGCCTTCTTTCTGCAGAGAGTTTTGGCGGTGAAGAGGAGTACGAGGAAAGCGCTGATTCACTTCGGCGGGCTCATCACCAAGATGGCTTCCTACCTCGGTTTGAATTTACAAACCCTCACTCCTCTATCTACTAGGAGCAAGGTGAACTTGCAACATCTGCACCGGTCCAATCTCATTCTTCTTCGAGATGGTTTGGCGTATGCGCATTGCCACGTCAACCACGCTTATCAGGAATGCTCGCTGCCCGATCTGGTCTTCAACATTGAAGGGGCACAACACTTCCGATGGCCAATCATAGCCATCGCTGACTCCGATGAAGAAGGCAGCAACAACGGCGGTGATGACAATGATGGCGAGGCTGAGGAGGAAGAGGAGGCATTTACACCTCTTCGAGCACGAGTGGCACCACGGAAGCGTCCTCGGATGCATCCGGGTGCATCTTCATCATCACAGCCTACGCCGCCACCACCACCGCCCTCGCAGCCAAGCGAGGAAGCTTATTCCATGCAGGGTATGTATGCTACGCTACAGGAGATTCAAAAGACTCAGCAGCATCATATGACGATGTATGTCGGTATTCAAGACACTACAAACCAGCTGCTAGACAATCAACGAGCAATGTTCGAGAATGGGCGTCTTCTCCTTGACAACCAATAGCAAATTCATGATCGGTTGCAATGGATGGAGATGCAACAACAGCCCTTCTACGACCACTATTGGAGCCAAAATTACTTTGGAGGCTATCCACAACCTCCACCTTGGGCCCAGTTTGATCCAAGCTTCCAGGGGGAGTATCCATCTTGGGACCCTACGGCTCCGCAGTACCCGCCTCCACCTGAAGAGTAAAAGAGGTATCTCTATTCCAACCTTTAAGATTGTTTTTGACTATGAGTCCATAGTCAAATTCAAGCTTGGGGGGGGTATTGGAACAGTTCTATCTTTCATTTTCTCTGTTTTTAGTTTTATTGCTTTTGTTTCCTGTCATTTGCTTTCTGCAATCTTAGTTTGTTTTAGGATCCACATTCTATCTAGTGTAATCGTGGATGTCTTTAATGTTGAATCATCTCAATTGCATGTGCATGGGGAAGTGAGGGAAACTAAAAATTTTTGAGTGTTCATAAGCTTGAGTGTTGTTTAACCTTGATCACTTAACTTAGAAAATGATTGGTTTTGTCAACTTTAAAACAGAAAATCACAACTGTATATCCCTAATGATTCATGAAAGTGGACAGAAATGGTTGTTTGAGCCTAAACTGACCAAATGATAATGAGACTTTAATTTGAAGTAAGAGAGAAAAAAACCTCTTAACTACTACACAGGTCAGTAAGGAGGGACACATAATATTTTTCTAAGGTTCAGTCGACTAGTCTTGTGATCTGTCCACCTCATTGTTTTCACAATCCACCCAAGATTTGGAAGTAAAGTACAGTTTTAACTCTTTTTGATTGCATGGCATGTAGATAGGACTTGCATTGCAATTTTTCTTATGTTTGCATGAAGAAAAGAAAAAAAAAGATTAGAATAGGTATACATGCACATTACCCTTAGGTGCATGTCATGTAGTTGCATTCATAACTTTTAAGCATAAAGTATGTCATGTACCTTATTAATCTTTAATGGTGAATTCAATTGTTCCATACCTTCCAAATAGTGCAAATATTGAGTTATGCAGGAAAAATAAGCCCAATAAGTATTCTTTATCAATCATGGATATAAGGGCTTGAAAAAAAATCTGAAATTGAAATTTTTTTTATTATTCAGAAGCAACAAAAATAAGAAGGAGAAAGGAACATAATTTCAGCTGTATTTTAAGATAAGTGAGTACATGATGTAGCTTAATTAGATATCCATCTCATTTTGAGATGGATGGTTAGTGCATGCATCATTCCACCTAATCTTAGGCATTAGGGCATTGTTCATGTGCATTTGCATCATTTAGGGCATTTTTGTTTTATGCATGTTGAAATTGTAAAATACTTCCACTTCTTCCATGAGCCACCTATTTCATCCACCTGTTGCTCGGATTGGTAGGCCACCGTGAATTTCTCCTCACTAATGAATATCAGGAGAACTGCTTCCATGTAGATGGTAGTTAGGGTGAGCAACGTAGTATAGGAGATCACAAGATGCACTAAGTCTGGACTTGCGAATTTTATTATGTTAACTGCCTTATGTGATAGTGTTCATCAGTTTGAGGTTAATATCTTTTATGGATGATTATTGTCGCCTTTAGGGTAATTATCATTTTGTGGTTAACGAGGGCCAGTATGCGAATGTCCGGTGGGAGTTATATGGGATGTTTGTTGTGATGCTTTGTTCTTTAGTTGACTCTGGCAATTCTATTCTAAGGATTAGTTGCTCGAGGGCGAGCAATGTTCAAGCTTAGGGGAGTTTGATGAGATGATTTTGAGTCGCATTTATAGACTTGTTTGATAGGTGTTTTATGCATTTATTAGTCATTTTCATGGTTAATGTTGCATAATTCATTCATTTTGGTCTATACTACTTCTTTATGTCAAATTCCCTTTATTTAAGCATTTTGAGTATTAATTATCGTAATAATATATTTTGTGTGGATTTATGTGGTTCCGTGTGTTAATTTCAGGAAGAACAAGTATCTACTGCCGTCGATACCATCGACAGTGGTCGATACCATCGACCGGACCACGGGCTGCCAGCCCCAAGGACTAGAAGAAAGTCGATACTATCGACATGGATGTCGATGGTATCGAGATACCATCAGGTTGCTGGCGAGAAGTGCGTCGATACTATCGACCCAAATGTCGATACTATCGACTGGTGGAGCTACAGCGACACAAAACGACAAAACCGTCGCTACAGGTTCGTCGATACCATCGACCTGCGTCGATAGTATCGAGATGACATCAGGTGCTCAGACGAAAGAAAAGAAGGATTGTCGCTATCACGCTAGGTCGATACCATCGACCCGCGTCGATGGTATCGACATCGTCAGATATGAGTTTGTTTCAGATTAATCTTAATCGGACGGTTGTGGTTAATTGGCGACCTAATTCGGGAGATATGAGTTTGTTTCAGATCTCCTTTTGAATTGATTAAACCAACATTTAATTGATTGCTTGTTTTGTTTTGTTTTTATTTTCTTTTAATTTTAACAAAAACTCTCAACTTTTAATCGGCTTAGCTTATAGCGGGTAGTTAGTAGGAGTCCCCGACGATTGCACGTATCCCTGAGTTCGACTCAGGCCTCACAAAGGCTTGCACTACTTCGACGCGTTCACTTGCATTTCTGCGCACGGTAAATCTGCGTCATTCATCAATATTATAACAAAGTTCTTGGTTTAAATGATATAAAGTCCTTTCTATTTTAGGGTAAAATACGAGTGACACAAAATCAATGTTTTGCGAGTGTGGTATATACTGCTAGATCTGAACAAGAAATTTTCAACAAGATAAACATGATTGCAGAAAAAACCTACTGCCAGAATGGAAACTCGACATAAGGAGGAGTAGCACCACTAGAATGGGACTCAATAGGAAAAAAAGTTTTTGTTAAAAGTAAATAGGGTTTGAAGAAAACAATTTGTTGTTCCCGACAATGATGCCAAAATTGATGTGTGTCATTTACACAACAATTCACTAGGGGTTGATTCTTAGATTTTAAGCTCTTGCTAATGGCAAAAAAACCAACTAAGGTTATTTTATTAGTTCAAGAGGGTCGATCCCACATGAGAACATTTTAAATATTGATTTTTGAACTCAATTTCTTTGAACAATTATTGAACAAGAATTGAAAATCTATTGGTTGAAGGGTTTATTATTCTAGAACAAGTAAAGGAAGATTACACTAAGAATAAGGACATGAAAGTTACACTAAGAACAAGAAAAAGAGAGAATTATTATAAGAACAACTAAAAGAGAGAGTTATGCTAAGAACAAGTAAGAAAAGTTATCAAAGAGCATAATTAAATTGCAAGAAGGAAAAAGGGCAGTTAGAAGCAAGCAATTGGAAAATTGAGATCGATTGGATGATAAATGATATCAAGGTTATGGGATTTACCGCCATAGCCTACGTAAAACTAGATCAATGAAATATATGAAGAGAGAATGACTTAGATAAAGGTAGGTAAAAACATCCCCAAATGCATTTACAAAAGTCGAACTTCCTACAAACCTATTGATCCTGGTGTTTGCGCATCCTTTCTTGATCATCCCAACAAAGATCCTTTCAAGATCTCATCCAGAGGTTTATGCATTTGTTTGGGTGTTCTGGGCCTTAGGGTCCAAGATCACATCACCCAAGACTAACATTCAACAAAAAATAAGAGGTGAAGTTGTTTAAGTAATGTGATAATCCAAACAAACACCATCTAACAAGTTTCTATCATAAAGAAATCAATCTAATCTACTTTGGCTATGGGAATACTCCCCATGCCATGATATGAGGAGCTACTCATGATCCATAGAATTTAAAGAAGTAACAAATGTTGGAAGGAGGGGATCCATATACTAGTACAGAAGAAATGAATCCAGAAAGGACTTTAGCCTAGTGACAAAGAAATGGCTCCCTTTCTTAATTCCATATCTCATGCAAGAAGACCAAGAATAAGAATCAAACTAGAAATTTTATTGAAGGAAAAAGAGTATAAGATGTAAGATTTCCAAATAAATAAAGTAAACAAGTGCTAAAACTAAGAGCAAGATACTAAATCTCATATACCCTTCTTTGTGGAGTTGCCCCTCATTTTATAGAGGGATGAGGGGTGGAAACCCTAGGGACTCTCTAGAAAAATCCTGACTAGCAACTGGAAAAAAGTATATTTGCAGACTGTAAATCGATCGGTTCATAGTATGAGTCTCCCAATTCAGACATGTACATGCGTGGGCCCAGGGAAGCAGGTCAAAACCCTAAGGATAGGGTGGAGGAGACCAAGACTTGGTCTCAAAGGAACTAAGTTGGTGTTTGGGAACTTTGAATCACCCGGTTCAAACATCTGAGTCGACCAGTTTGGGGTATGAGACACCCATTTTAGTAAAGGTTCAGGTGGTGAGTGGAATGGTTGAGTCGAGGAATGAAATGACCGTTTGGTTTTTTGGAATAGAGTGTTCTACATGGGTGAGTCGATTGATTCACTAAATGAATCGCTTGACTCAAGTATTGAGATCGCTAAAATTTGTGACAGAAGTCTCTAGTCTTTGGATATCAAAGTAATGAAGCAGATTCTTATATTCTAAAGTTGTCAAATTAAAAAATGAGGGTTGAATATGTAAAATATGATTGAAAAATGATAAGAATTTATATTATTGGGCAAGGAGCAAGTAAATTGCAATTATTTCCAAAATATTGGCAAACATAAGATCAAATCCTAGAAAAAGATTTAAAATATGCACTTTGAAAAGGGATGAACATACCATTATCACACCCTACTTACACATGTCCTCATATGGTCCTAGATCATGACCAAAAACTTAGCCAAGCCCTCACACAACACAAATGATATGGTCCTGGCTCATTACTTGAAGTGAACCAAATTCTTTCTTTCATTTTCATATCTACAATCCCAAACCACGACCTAAAAATGGGGCATTACCCTACTTTCACTTTTATATCTTTGGAGTTCCTGTCTCATAACCTAAAACTGAACTAACCATGATTTCATTTCAAAATATTTTGGTGGTCCTAGATCATGACCTTAAATCTAAGTACCCATGAATTCATTTACATATCTTTCATGGTCTAGGGTCATGACCTTAAACTGAACCAAAATCACCATCCAACTATCATGACCTAAAATTGAACGTGTCTTTCACACAAATATTTTGGGTCATGGATCATGACCTTAAACTGAACCAACACATGCTCTCTATTTTCCTAAAATGACTCTACTTTGGTCCTAAATCATGACCTAAAACTGAACTAATTTTGTCTCCTTTTTAAATCTTTGGACAATCTTAGATCATGATTAAAAAATGGAAAAAATTGACTCTCACATTTTCCAAACCTTTTTATGATCTTGAAGTATTAATCAAACTCCAAAATAGAGATCTCCAATATTTCCAATCTTACATAAAAAGGGAGAGAACTAGAGATTCAGGGATACCACTCATCAATACTCTACGAGACAAATGATAAACCAATGGAGGAACACGTCATGGATTATCACCTAATGCCAAACCTTAACTTGTCTTAAAGAATTTCCATTACTCTAAGAGGGTAGATAGTTGACCAATACAATCACTAAGAAGAGGGTCACCTTAAATCTAGGAAACATATTTGACATACAACTACCAATTTAGAACAATCAAAGACCTATATCAGATTGGAAAAATCAACACATTTTTCCTTTTAATATTTCTAGTCCTATCCCTAAATTTGTCCACTCTAAATAAAATAAGAGGTAACTAAAAAAAATGTGTAAGATGAAAAGAGGTGGCCTTTCTAAAGATCTAAAGTATTTAAGCAATTTCCACAGTTCTCCAAGATCATTGACTCTTGGTCTTAATGACTTTTGACAAACCACCAATCCTATCTAGTTTTTCACATCCAACTTTTTCTCACTAAGGCATGAGTTACTGAGAGAATCATACATGCTGAAGTAAGAACCAAAGAAATGATGATGGTCACTCTTGTGACTGATAAACCTCAAATGGATCATCAACACTATAGGGGAATATATGATTGGTCAGACATAGGTAAGTGTCTCATCTACATTGCCCTTACTCTGGATAATTCCATTATGCCCAATCTTACTTTTGTTATAAATGGATATCCCATTACGTCATCCTTATAAGGAAAAGTCATCACCTATTCTTTCCACTCACCACAAAGTTTGTCAAAACATCATTGATGAGTCTAACCTTATTTACTTCTATGGCCAAAAATGGGGATTAGATTTGGATCAAGTCTGTGGTTCTCACTCTTATCTTGAACCTTGCCTTAAGAGGGGCAAACTGTTGATACCCCATTTAGCTCACTCTATAGAAATTCATGATTAATGTCAATTCTCTAGCTAATGACAGAGTTTGTTCCAAGTTCCACACATTTCCACATTTTATCCTTTCTTCCATTGTTTTCCATATTTTTGCACATATTTCCACACATTAATATTTTGTTTTCTATAAAAAAACCTTCCTTTCATAGTCAACATGCAATTTTCTCTTGAATTTGAGGTTTTCATAAATTTCCAATTTAAATTATATGCAACAAAATATTTTCTTTTGCCCCATGGATATTCAATTGTTTTATATAAATTATCTCTTTCTATCAGGTTCTCTACAATTTTCTCTAGAACATTCTTGAAAATAATGGAAAATCATGAAATGTGTTTTATCCAACTTGGGACACCTAGACAATCAGAGAGATCCACCATGTGCAATGTGGCAGATTGCCTCAATCTATGCACCATGTCATGTGGTGCATCAAGGAAATTCTTTGCCATTTCCAAGAGGATTTGTCCAGACCTCCAAAATCATAAGTCCACATTGTAGATACTCCCCCTATATAGCCACCATATTTGAACCCCTTTTGAACCTCCTCAAGACAAAGGATTAAACTACTTGTCTCTCTATACTTAACACATTATCTATGATCAGGGGATCCTTCCTGTGACACCACATCATGCTAAACGAGATTACTCAAAACACAAAACATGATCAACTACTAATTAATCACATAGTCAAAATTTTGGAATAAAATAAACTGATTCCAACAATGTAAATAAACTCTAGAACATTTACAAAAGGTCCAACACTCCATTCTCATATGCTGTAACAAGTATTTACTTATGGGTCCAAAGACCTCAGTCACATCCTGCATACAAAAGATATTTCATATGTACATGCCATATATTTACAAACATTGGCATACTACCAAAATCTCGTGTCGATAAAAGTATATCATCTAAAAAACCGCATCCCATACCCAGACCTAAGAGTACAGGGATGACACTAGGACTCTACTACTAACATCTACAACTAACCAACCTTCTAAATCTATTGATCACTAGGTTGGTTCTCTTCCACAGCACGACCTCGACCACGTTGCCCACGACCACCTAAAAAATGTGGTGACTCACGGGTGAGACCCAGTCCCAGTGAGAGATATAACTCTCTCCAACATATATTGATTATAACATATTAATTAACAGTAAATACATTGAGTAGTTAGGATATTAAATAAGCAATATGAAGAGATTGAACAGTTTAAGCATACTAAGCAGTTAGAAAATAAGTTGTAACATCAAGTAGAATTGTATAATTGTCATAAGTCTACATCATATAAGAACTATGTAGTATAAAGAAAAGCAAGGGTTAATCAACCAATGTGATACATATTAAACCCTAGCAATTATACTACACTGTTGGTATTATATCTTTTATTATTATGCGTTGGGGAGTTTGAGTCATACCACTCAAAATCCAACTGACCACAACGAAGTGCTATTCAGTTCTGTATAAGATCTAGGAGTGCCGGTTTCCTAAGATCTCTTTCCCTCAGTCAGTACGAGTAAACTGTAGTGACATACCAGTCAAACTGCCAACAGTGACATATAGTCAACTGATAACAACTAGTCCGTACTTGGTACAAGTTATGACACTAGAAAATAGGGTATACAAAACCCTTTAATTTGAGGTACAACTGCAACTGTCCTCAATCACATCAAATATCTGAGCCATGATCATAGCCATCCTCCATAACCTGCAATTGTGGATGACAAGGATATATCCTGAACTTACCACCCTCACATACTCAACAGTATGCACTCCAAGTTTCCCTTGGGAATACGCGTTTCACATCGAGTAAGTTCTAACACTGAAGATGGCTCTACGACATAGGACTCTACATGATTAATGTTACACTTGATTAATTACTACAAATTGAATGCATTAAGGCTTTATCATACAAGTGGAAATTCAAACCCGAATTATTTTCTAACAAGTATATGTATAATGACTTCAAAGGATATAAAACATTTGAGATATAAATCTTAATCACATTACCACATCCTATCATTCATTGCAAATTAATGGACCACACTTATCATCATACTATTACAAGATACCAATATCTTATCACAAGTTCTAGGGTTTTAACCCTTATTGCTACATAAAGAGGATTTCACCTCAATCATGGATTCACACATTCCCAAAGGTCATTAAGACCATCACATTATTCATAGTGAGGTTATCATCATCATTCCATGCCTTAAACAAGGTTCAAAAAATCATTAGCACATATTTGTCCATAGATATTAACATGGCAAGGCACTATGATATTCAAATAGTTCTACATTATGGTTTCAACACAAGAAGAGTGTAATTAATTATCACATTAATCATTCAAGAGGTCTAATTATAACCAATCAACATCATATAATTACATCAATGTTAGGTATAACAAGCTAAATCACATGGGAGTTACACATCCACTTATTATAGTGATTTATCAAATATAACTATATAATGGCAAAGGTAAGACTACCAATTAATGGTATTGAACCATAGAAATATCATCACTAGGACCCACAAATAATGCCATATGATTTATTCTAATCCATTGGACGTTAAAGCAACCAATATTATTCATTGGATCAGGTTCATTGTTCAATGTTATCAATTGAAGTATAGGTCTAACCATTAGATCAATTGAACCAAGGAACCATTGGTTCAAGCTTTAGTCAAATCTACAATTACATTCCTAATTCATCAAATATGGTGATGACCTAATACACCATTGATTGTGATCATTACATCACCATTGGTTGCTATATTAGTAATATATTCAGTTAACACCATCAAATATTAAGTCAATATCATCACCGATTGATAACATCATTAGAATACTTAGTGGATGATAATTAAATGTCTAATTGAGTAAAAACATGACCTAAGATGGTGATCATAGGTTGTAACCATACATTTAACACCCTTTATCACGAACATCAGTTGCCAAGATAGCAACACCATTGGTTGTTGAATGGTATAACCATTGATTGTGTGATAGGGAAGGAAATAGCTTGAAATCCTACTTTGAACCATCAATTGTTTTGTACATAGCACCATAGGTTGTTGCTATCAACCTGTCCCAGATATGGTTACATCTTATAAAGGTTGTACACATGTTTACAGGTTCATATAGAACTGGAACAAAGCAGGGAACACCACAAAAATTCGTAATTCTAAACAAGCATGGTTTCTCTATGCTTAGATCATCACATTCAAGCATAAACATGAACTAACAAGCTTCTAATAAGCAATATAAGTGAAGAATGTTATATAACTCGCCTCTATAGAGTAGGTCAGATATCAAACAGCAAGAATATTGAGCAAATAAGGCAAGGAATCCCTAGATTCAGATCTGAACTTGGCCAAATAGGCACTTCTCTCCACAAAGAAGTAAAACCCTAGAAAAAGATATAAGAAGGAAGGGTTTTTGAGTTCTAGAGTCATTTTCACCATGGAACAGAAGGGTTCCGACCTGGAGAGATGTAGGAGGAAGAAGAGAAAAGAATTAAATGGAGGAAATAATAAAAAACTTACACTTTTAGGTCAATATCACTAGGAAGAAGCTTTATAGACCCAAAAAGGGAATCAATTGCAACCCTAGAATGTTTTCCAAGAAGATCCCCACTTTCTTCTTCCTTGGACAGAAAAATTTGCAGCTGAACAGAGGGAGAACGAAGCTGGGAGAAGGAGAGAGGTGGTGGAGAGAAAGTGGCTCGTTTTGGTGCTTGGGGATAAGTATATGACACTTTAATATTAAGAAAAAGAAAAGGTTGAAATTCTAGTATATATCCAAATGTCCATGGCTTTAAATTATTAAGAATATATAAGAACACACACAAGCAGATCTCCCTCCATCCCTCTAGACCTCATTAGCTTTCCTTTGTCGAAATTCCCAGCCAATCACATAATTCCTTAGTTGATAGCTACTAAAGGTAGCTCATCCATGAACGGAAAAACCCTAAAATACCCTTGATGAAAACACCTTCAAACCATGGCTCAACTAGGATCCCCATGTCTCAAAAATCTCAAAAATTATAATATAACATCTAAGTAACATAATGTATGTGAAAAATGGCAAATAAAACCCCTCAATTGGGTAAATTGCATAAAAGTCCAAAATGTACAGAAAATTGCATAACTTTCTCAAACAGTGTCGAAATTGGACTAAATTTGAAACTTAAGCTTGTCTTATGATTTCAAAACATATAAAAGGTTTAGATTAGGGTTATAAGTATTCAATTATGGTATTTAAGCTCATTCAACTCATTAAGCAAGTTTAAGGGCCTTACACTTCCTCAAACACCACCAACTTTGTTGTGCCATTAGGCTGATAAAATGATAGTCTAGTCGTGCTCCTAACTACTTAACTGCTTTGTTTGCATCCATTTCTATAAATATTTCACATCTTCTCAATACTTTTGACATGACACTCTATCTATTATTATTAATCTAACTTAAAAAGGGATTAGATCTTGTTATCCACCCATACCTTCTTATCATCCTTTAGAACATCCTACGCATTGGTCTATTCACCCAGGAGGGATCTTCACCATGGGAGGTATCGAGGTGATTAGGACCCTGAAATACTAAAAATAAGACTTTTACGACAATTATGGGAAGTTCACTGACATATCCAACCCTAAAAGTTTGTCCATAAATAAAAAAAGGTTTCTTTTTTCATTTTCACTTTTTTTGTTGATCATCCTAAAATCACCCTTTTATCAACATTGCTTAAGAATGTCTCACTACCATTATATCAGGAGAGATGGGGGTGCTCACCATTCCCCACTCATAACAATATCACCAGATCTCAATTATTTGAGTTTGTTTTGTTTTTCATTTTCTAACCAATATGAACTGGATGACAAATCAACTTTACACAATGGACTCATGATGTAGTATTTTTTCTTGTTTAACATATAAAACATGGTGGCGAATTGGAACACTTTCCTTTATTTTCCATGCAACTACTTAATCAAGTTTCACTGTCAGGGACATATGCTGAAAGCATATTGTTTTGGGAAGGGTACAAAAATAACTGACTAGGAACATAAAAGAATGGGTACTCTTATAATATATATGATCTCATGTTCATGTCCTAAACTTAAACCATATGTCATTGAGTCTAAACATTCTTAGGAAATTATTAAGCTTATTCGTTATCTCAATACTAAAACAAATATTATAAGTGGAATTATATTTTATTAATAATCAAACCAAGTAAAAAAATTATCTTTTATAATCATAACATGGTGGCTCTTATGTTATATAACCAACACAATCACTATTACATATGGATTATTAAATGTATTATATATTGTAACTATCACCCTTATGTGATAAAAAGGGATATGGAAACTAGTACAACAACTTGAAATAGAAATTTTGTAGGAAAACAACCAAATTATCCACATCAAAATGCAATTCGAAGCCATCCCCTTCAGGATTTTTGGTTGCTCGAACAGGAAAGCTGGTCGCTCGATCAGAAGTCCCTAATTTGGGAATTCATTGTGTTGTTGATTCATCATACATCTTGATCACATACCTTCCAAGGAACATTCTCTATGGTTTGGGTTTCTAATCATCTCCTTCTCTCTACCATGGTATGATATCATGACATCATCCTATTGTAATTGCATAATTAAAATGTATATAGATAATGAATAGATCTAGGCATACCATGCAAGCCATATACATGTTACATAAATTTTGATCAAAATAAAAATGGTGATATTACATGTTCAGATCACTCTACAATGATCTAATTTACATATCCTCATCCACCAAATAAAATGATTTTCAAGGTGTTGCATTGGTATATGCAATATATATATATATATATATATATATATATATATATATATATATATATGATATTAGGCGATTATGTTGGATACACGTTTGCATATAATTTGTCTAATAACTTGTTTGTGGTTCAAAACCCAAATTAGCATTAAAAGCATTCAACATCCTCTCTGATACCATTGTAAGGGTTTTTGACAAGGGGCGTAAAGGAATAAAAAGAATCCTCCTTTTATACCCCTAGTCATCTGGTTCGTCATTGCTATAAAATGTCTATGAACAAAGACATAAGAAGGGATAAATGTCATACCTCTACACACACTATTTGTCCAACAAATTTATGTGTCTTTTTCTAGTGAAGAAATCAATCTTCCAAATCTATCTCTAAAATTACCACCAAGAACTCCCAATGAATAATAAGAGATCTGGATTGGCTACCGAGTTGTTGTAGGCCATCTTATTTCCAACACCTCATTATCATCTTGTGGAATATCTTTCCCAAGCCTTTGTATGTGTACCTTAGACTCTACTTAGTCCATGCAGGAGGGTGAATGTGGTGTACCACCTTGACCACCAAGTCAAAGAGGAGCTACAGTTGTTGACATTCTACTTGTCCTAGAAACCCCTTTCCTCTCCTATCTCGAGCAGTTATCCTTAAGGTTTCTTCCTCTCTCCAAGTGAGATGTTTGATGGCCAATTTGTCTCACAAGTTGTCTCTAAGATGTTACAATGATATGTCAAACCCTTTGGGATGTGCCCCTTTATATAGAAGAGTCATGGTCATGGAAAACCCTAATTGAAATTGCTTTCCTAATTGTGATCCCAAGAATCCAATACTAGAAAACTTCCCCAAGAATTCATGATGACCAATTAGGTTACCTGATTGGCTTATCAAGGTCCAAAAAATATATTGATCGCCCAATTATGTTAGCTAATTGACCGATTAGGTCAGTTCAAATCTAATTCTGAATTGCTTTTAAATTTGAGGCCTTCCTTGTAGCGTTCCAATCCTTCAACCATGCTAGTCCACTAGGAAACTCATTCGACCAATCGATAATCAATTGATATGTTGATCAGACCAATCTAATTAGTTGATCAGACATTCTGGTTGCCTGATCAAATAGGAATCAACATGTTAATGATTAAGAACTTTCATGATTATATGCATGATTGTGAACTTTAATCTCCTTATGCATCCTTATTGTGTGACCCGGTGGGTTCCTAATTACATTGGTAGTGATGTTTGATATAACACAAGCTAAGTTGGTGTCTCGCAAGACATCATTTCCACCCAAGTAATATGAATGAGATAGAGAACAACTACAACCTATAAAGTGACCAATATTGACATAACTATATAATCCCTTTGTTACAAATATTCAGATTGAAACTGAGTCATGGAATGTAATACTCTTAATATGGAATCTATATCTATTAAACTATAGATGAAATTTGAGATATTGTGAGCTCAATGTCATATTTTGACTCACATGAGCATGGTCACGCATTTCATAGTCTCTCTTACCAAGTGGCCACGATATCATTACTAAAGGAGGGAAAAAATTCATCTACATCACTTGTAGTGATCCCCATGTGTCATAGTGTTCCCAATGACCATGTTTTTAGAAACTCTTAGTAAAAAAATCCACATCAAGAATAGTTATAGGTTTAATTTTGGGAAATAAAATAGCATTTTTCAGGGTTACCTCTTTTTCATCCACTTTTCTTTATGAAATATGCAAGCTGAGACCCCAAGCATTTTTAATTCATGACCCACATCAGTCTCCTAATAGTAGATGGTCATTCTCTCCAAATTTTTGAGTCGGTTTTGCTACAAGGGGGACCTTCAATCTTCAGGAGGAGATGTATTAGGACTCTATTGGACCTGGATTTCATGCTAAGTACTAAAGTCATGTCATGTAACATGTGTATTAATGGAAATTACTTACCCAGTTGGGCCAAGGAACCAGGTGTTAGAGACACCCAAATATGCTTTACTTCTCATACAGTCTAGTGTAGAGATCCAACACAAGCATGTGTCTTCCTGGTTAAAGGGATATTTGGTGATACTTTGTGAGGTGTCCACGTGTCGTGGATATTATGCATTGAATCTTATAGATGGATAATGATTTTTAGGGCATATGTTCCATGAGGAATGATTGGGTTTTCCCTAGAGAAGGCGATGTGTCCCGAATAGACTAACTAGGGTTAGGGTCCTCAAAGCAAGGATTACTACTAACCATCAACTTTTGGAGATATATAGTAACATCATTTAGCAAAATGATAATGTCTTGATTAAACATAATATTAAAGGATACATTAAAGTTCAACCATTACATAGAAGAAAGAGTTTCACACTTAATATACATTATGTACATTTCATTACCAAATGCTCTCTTGTATCAGTCACTCATTCTCAAGATCTAGAGGAAGGATAAGAGATCCTCTATCTATTCTAACTACTCCTCTTTCAGGACCTTTGTTCTAGTCTTTATAAAAATCATCTTTTGTTTCCTCAAGAAGAGATAGTCCTTTACTTGAAAAATTGTTCAGTAGGTCGATGATCTACTCGCTCAGTGTGTAAAATCAACAGGTAACCAAGATATTTGATATTTGTACTTAATAGAACCTAAACACAGAAACATGTAAGAATGGCAGTTTAAAATATGTAAATCATAAACATGGTAGTTGAACATATATTAAATATAGTAAAGGATAACATAAATGCATTTATTATGCCACTAGACCCACATGAGGTGTACCAC
This sequence comes from Alisma plantago-aquatica, assembly GCA_963693085.1. Lineage (NCBI taxonomy): Eukaryota > Viridiplantae > Streptophyta > Magnoliopsida > Alismatales > Alismataceae > Alisma > Alisma plantago-aquatica. The sequence continues at coordinate 786,163,515 of OY856413.1, forward strand.
AACATGTGAAAGTATCACAAAAAGCTACGATCTTACTATACAAGACTTAAAAGCATGCCCGAGATCCTAAGTCTTAAATCCTAATACCACTTCTACATCTGGAATCACTACTTCTGGCTCTTAGGGGCTAATGGAAGTAGCTAGATATATCGACTCCTCCTCTCACCCTCGATACTGGGGTGGGCATTTAAATCCCTCAGGCTTGTTGTGCACCAGTGGACCTACGGAAGGTGTCCAATGATTGCCACAACTCATAACTCATGTACCACCGGCACCCACAGTTGGTGTTGGATACCAATCATTTAACAATTCCACCCTCACTAGCCTAAACCACCACAACCTACTGGTGCGCTCTAGCATACCTCAACCTACTTGAGACCTCCAGTTGGAAAGCATGTTTCCTCCTCACAATACAAGCCTCTGGTGGGGATTCTACAATGTCCAAGGTGTCGAACGTCTAGTGATGTTTAGTTGATCTTACATGATTCATCATCATTACTAATCATTAACCTATTTTTGTCACTTATACATCTCACATTAAGCATAGAAATCATCTAGAAACTTGAACATTTCTCATAAACCATAGTTCGACTATTTAGTTCTGAATTAGGGCAACCTGGCTTCCCTAATGCCTCTATTTACTCCATTACATCACATGTCGCTCATAACAACTTGTGTAGCAACTTTTGATATGATATTACATCACGAAAATATGATTAATAAAGCATTTTTACTACTAAAAATCACTAAACAAATTTATAAAATTCATCACAGTTATTATAAGCAAGATTAACATGCTCACAAGTTAAAATTTTGAGTTTATATGCTATAAATCAGGGTTAAAGGGTGATTTTGCACTCATAGATCTCATCCAAGATTATTGATTTTAGCCTTTTCACCAACTAAACTTAGATTTTATGTCACATGAGTTTGGATCAAGCTTTAGGACTTAGGATCTCATTCTATACGGATCATCAGTAGGAAAAACGGACTTAAAATGGTAGGTTGGAGGTAGAATATGAAGAAAGAAGGACGATCTAAACCTCCGAAAATTCAAATATTAAATCCTCAATGGATCAAAGAGGTGAAAAGAATGTATCTACAATCTAGAGCTACTTACCATGAAGAATCCATGGTGATACCATAGATCTGCAGTTGTTCTTCTTGTTTTCCCCAAAAATCGTCCTCTAAATCACCTTCTAGGTAATCTTCTTGTCGGTCTAAGGGTTTGCAAGTGTAGAGGGTCGAATTATGGTTCTAACATGCTTAGTTTCATTGAAAGAGGATATGTATATAAACCCTTTTGGACATTTTATAATTGGCTATCCCAGGTGATGATTCTCTGCAGTTGATGAGTTTACTAGCCTTCAACGGTCATTGGGCGCTTGCCGGTTGTTGGGTTTCTATACATGTTACTAAATAGGTCTTAACTCTCTCATTTTAACTCTGATTTGGTTCATTATTTTTCTTTTGGATTTGTAATTGAATTCTCTATAATAGTAAACTTTTGGTTTTGTGATTTTTTCAAAATAAATTATTAATTATTTCCTCAAGTTTCATTATTTCTCCTCTCGCATGCATGTCTGAGTTAATTCTATGTCAACTCTAACTTGGATCTTTTAGGTATGCTTAAGTCATGATTATGAGTTATCCAAACAAATATTTGAGATAACCAAGGTTAATATAAAGTACAAGGTAAATGTATTATTAATAAAAGAACAACAAATATTAAGGTTATCTTAAATCCATATGATTACCAACAAATCTAGAAGAGGGTTACAATAGAAGGTCACCCACATCATTGCTCATGAGTTAGTCAATGCAAAGGTCAATCTCACCCCCTTTAGAGAATTGAGGTATGGACAAGGAGTTTCAGACTTCTATTTTCAAGATATAACCATTCCCCTTTAAGATTAACCCCAACATATGTTTGCTTTATGGAATTTATCTAGTTATAGGTGTCAGGGATCATTAATTGTGAGGATCAGATCTAGCTCACCTCTGGGGACTCATAGTTTTTGCAACCTTGGTATGATATTGATGATGGTGATTCTCTTGAACTTTATATAGATGTAGTCACCATGGATATAGCCGACTCGACATTTACAAACATATTGGCAATAGTATGTCTCCATGGTAATCTAGTAGTATCCCAAAAGTTATATTTGTAAGCAAATTATGGCATCAAATACAGCAGTGGAAACAATACATTTATTGTCATATCCTTGGAAGGTAGATCCCATCAACAACTATGTAATGGGAAAGAGGGCTGCAAGATTTATACCTACACATGGAACAAGTCTAGCTACTATCCCTTGTTGCAGTGTGCATCTTTCTTTAAGTTGTTCTTGGATGGTGTTGGCAGCGACCTCCTGGTTGATCACCATAGATAGTGGTTGGCTGCATCCTTATAGGGAAATATGGCATCTGATATGGCAAAGTAAACAAAAAATTAGTGTTGTATTCTCCTTTGACCAGTAGATAACATCAAAAACTATGTAATGAGAAAGAGAATTGCAAGTTTTATACCTAGTCTTGTTGTAAGTCCAATGACTATCCCTTGTTGTGTGCTTGAAGTTTCACTTGGACAACATGGACAATGGCCTCCTCATTGATCACTATGGATGGTGGTTGACTTCATCCTCCTAGTGGGTGGCAACGAGCTCCTCGCCTCTATAGTAGTCCACACGGACCATTGAGAACTCTTGTCATTCTAGATGAATATAATGGATAGAATTAACTTTATCATTATCAAATCAGGTATCTAATTCCCCATTACAATCATTGTATGGTTAGCTCTCTAGGCATACATACCAACAGACTCCCACTTGCACTTAGAGCCAATCACCTTGAATCTTATTCCAAGTGATCTTAACATATCCATCATGTTTCTAATGTGCAAGCTCTTTTATAGCGGGTTAGCAATGCTTGCTTCTAGTCGGTATTTGCAAGTTTCACATCTCCTCATTATATGACTTTCGTATCAGATGGAATTGTTGTAGTTTGCTATTTAATATTCCTTGCCTATCCAGTAGATCCATTGTTATCATAGTATTTCTACTATGTCATCAATGGTTGGAACCTCCCACAAGTTCATCTATATGAACTTCTTGATCCATACAGTATCCTCTACTATTCCTAAAAAAGCAAGGTACTTGGCTTCTATTGTAGAGTTGAGAAACTGTATCTTTCTCAAAACTTTTCTAGCTTACAGTTCCCATTTTAAGGTCAAACACAAATTTAGATTGCGGTCATTAATTTTATTGTCAATTTTAGAAGCTTGAATCTGTGTACCCTTTATACCCAACTCCTCCTCATTACATGACTATGTAGCTAATCCTTTTAGTGCTTCTCAAGTACTTAAGGATGTTCTTTATGGTAGTCTAGTGACCTTCACAAGGATCTGATAGATATCCTCTCAACATGTTCAATACATACAAGATAATGGGATTAGTACATAATATTTCATACATGATAGATCCAATTTGCAAAATTCATATGGCATCTTACTCATGTTTTCCCATTCTTCACAAGAACTGGGAACTAAGCTCTTGAGGGACTATTCCCATGGAACACGGACATACTTTCTATCATGAAGTCCTACATGTTGAACCCCTTCAGCATCTTGCCAATTTATGTGCTCTGTCATAGGTCAAGAAGCTTTCTATATCTATATCTAATCCTAACATATAGGATGCTTTGCCTAAGACCTTCATATAAAAGGTACTTTCCTTGCCAAGTTTTAATATTTGTAGTATGAGGATGTTATTCGCTGTCACTGTGTGGAATACAAATATTCTCCCACTCAACTTTTGTAATCACATTTTTTATCTTGATTTTGACTACCTTGTCAAATCAAAGATTCTAGATCTGAGATGCTTGCTTCAATCCATGGATTAACCTTTGTAACTTATATGGTTTATTTGTATTAATGGATTTATAAAACCTTTAGGTTGTGTCACATGCACATCCTCAAAATTGTTCCTATTAAGGAATTTGGTTTTAACATCCATAAGCCAAATCTCACAGTTGTATTAAGCTGCATTGGTAAGCAAGATCTTTTTGGAGTTAACCATGGCAACTAGTGAAAAGATTTCATCATGTTCAACACTTTGAACTAGTTTGAAACCCTTTGCAACCAATCTACTCTTATAGGTTAGTACACTACCATCCATGTCGCTCTTCTTCTAGAAAACCCAATTGCACACTAGGGGTTGTATCCCTTCATGTGGATCCAATAAGGTCATACCTTGTTGGTGTACATGAAATCCATCTTTGATCCTATGGCCTCTAGCCATTTCTTAGATTTTGGTGCCTAAATAGCCTATAGATAGGTTTTTGGATCCTCATCTTATGACCAACTCACCGCCTTTCTGAGTTATAAGATAGCATAATCTTTCAAGATCAAGGTGTGTCCTACTAGATCTATGAGGTTTTGTGTTACATAAGGAACTAGAGATTCCCCAACAATTTGTGTTTCTCTTTGTTCCTATTGTACCTCTATAGGTTCTATGTTTTCTTATTGGTCTTGAACTTTTTAGGTTCTACTTTTCTCCCACAAATTCGTTTGGAATTGAATTCCCTATAGGAGTATAGACGTCCTGGCAACAAAATTTTTTGTTGTTGGATTGGAATATAAAAGTAGTATTAAAAAAAACAACATTTATGTGATTGGTGAACAAAGATTTGTAAAGAAAATAATTTTTAGACATGATTTGAATCCTAATCCTTATAAAAGACATGTCAGGACACCTCCCATGACATATCTCATATAGCATCTTTTAACCATTTTAGATGGTACATTGTTTGTGTGTGAAGCATGCCAAATAGGAAATTGGAAGATCAATTAGATTTATTTATGATCACACCATGACTAACAAGGCATGATACCTTCTTTCTGATACATCATGATGTTTTAGGTGGAGTTCATTGTGATACACTATCACAATGTCCTTGAAGGTCCTCAAACTCTTGGTTTAAAATATTTCTACATCGATCACATCAAAGTGTCTTAATACTTTTACCAAGTGGAATATATACATCATTCATGATCTCCTTGAACACTTCAAGATATTTAGACTTGTATTTCATTAAATATAATCTACCATATCTACTAAGATCATCAGTAAATAAAAGTGATGTACTATTTACCATCTTTAGCATTTATTCTAAAAGGCATATATACTCACTATGTATGAGCCTAATAGAATAGTCGTTCTCCCACTACATCTTGTGAAAGGTTCTTTTGTCATATTGCCCAATAAATAAGACTTGCATGTCTCTATTGGTTCATTAACTAAAAAAATCTAGACAACCATCATTATGGATTCTAGAAATGCATTTCTCACTTGTTCTCTCTAGGTGGCAATGCTATAGGTATTCATTGTTTGAGCTATCGAGTCATTCAGTATATATGTTACACATATTTGTCTTCAGAACTATCAAGTACATGATATGAGACATAGGCCATTTCCATACAAGATCTTATCTTTTAAAATGAAACATCAATTTATTCATAATATTATTGTCCATACAAGATACATGATGTTTTCATCAATGGTAGGTACATAATAGAAATTCACTAATTCTATTACATGCCCATCAGACTGAATGACATATTCCAACTATAATGGAAGCAAGTCTTGCTCCACACAGTTATAGCTTACTTATTATTTGGTCCTGAAGTGGAGATCTCTATCTCGTTCTTCTTCCTGAGTTCCTCTATGTAAAGAGGGTACTTCCTTTTCCTATGTCCAACCTAGTGATAGTGGTGGCAAGTTTCTTCCTTATACACTCCTCCTATAACTTTTAGTGCAGAAGACTTTAGTTTCTGTATAGCTTTAGAACTCTTCTTAGTTTGCTTTGCCCTTAGACTTCCCTGCACTGATCATAATCATAAATTTGGGTTTGTCCTTCTTCATCTGCACTTATGGTGTCCTCAACATTCCATGTAATTCTTACAACATCTTGTTAAAAACATTCATGTTGTAGTTCTTGACAAAATGGCTGTATGGTTTTGGCAGTGTCTGTACAATCATGTATATGGCCAACTCTTGACCTAAGGGACATTCCAGTCTAGCAAGGTTCTCCATATACCCAATCAACTTGAGTGTATGGGGACCTACTAGATCTCCTTTAGCCATATTGCACTTGAACAATGCCTTTAAGACCTCATATCTCTCTTGTCTTTCTTGATTTTGGTACATGTTCTTGAGATATGTTACCATCCTAAAACATCCATGTTCTCATGTTGTCTTTGCAACCCATGGTTCATTGAACACTCATCAGACACTTGACATCCACAACATCTTCAGGGTGCTTCCAATAAGCATTCATGTCATCCTTAGGCGTGTTGGCATCAGGTTCATCTGGCTATGGTGTCTCTAGGACATAGAGCTTGCTCTCTTGAGTGAGAACAATTCTCAATGTCTAGAACCAGTCAGAAAAGTTGTTCTCATTCACATTGTCCTTCTCAAGGACCAATTGCAAATAAAATGTGTTTGTGTTAGCCATTAGTTTCTACAAAAGAAACTTGCAACTTTTTTCCACTCATTTTCACTTGATATGATAAGTTTGATGATATTAATAAGCCTTTTAATTAATTATGATTACCACTTTTTTTAAAATTGATATCCCTCACATATCAATTCGTAATATTTTAGCATACAACCTTCTAGTGAGCCAAGACCCAAAATAATTCAATAATTACCCAGCCAACGCCAGCGTCCATAATCAAATCATTAAGGTAGGCAACATTTGCCAATTGCATCTCATGCAATTCTTGGATAGATGGTATGCGCAACTCTTTGCCATAGTCCATATGCATGCTTGTAGGTACTTAATCTCACTAAGATCACCTAGTTAAGTCTGAGCCAAAATGTAACATGATAGTGATGCACCTTGCATGGTAGGTACACATGACTACCATCACACTTCTACGAGATGGACAGTGCACCACAATTGGTGTGTGCACACTTAGTCGATCAAGATTTTCATGTGAGTTTCTAATGGAAAGCATCTAAGACTTAATAATTGATTGAGGAATTTCACATTTATTTAAATATATATACATATCAAATCACCATATACTTATATGTATCATATACATATTATATCCACAAATGAAACATGCAATTATAAAATACTAGCAATGGTTATGTCCATACTATTGTAATTCTTTAGAGCCACAAGGAATTACTATCACATAAGGTCTACATCATATATAGAAAATTGTTTTTGATGAATATATGTTCTCAAACCTATCCAGATTGATCAGTTTAATTCTTGAACCGATCGGTTCTCCTCCTAGTCAGTCTGTTGGTTTTTCAGATCTTTTGTATGGTCTCCGGTCCAGGTGATGTCTGGACACCTCTAGTCGATCAATTGGGACACCAACCAATACATTTTCTCCTCCTAACGTCTCTCCTCCACGGTTCTCTAGTCGATCGATTCATCTTCTAAAAAGTCGATTGGTATACTGCTAAACATCTTCTTTGTCATAACAAGAACTAATATTTCCTTAATCCTATTTAACATATTAAATGGTAATCAAGAAACCTTGAGTAATATTTGATGGGAGCATAGGAAGGAAAGAATTAATACTTTTTCATATGGAAGCAAAGATAGAGGAAAATTGTGGCGACACATCCTGCTATCATACAGAAAATGAGGTGCCACGCGAAAACGTGCAAAAAACACCATAATCCACTTATTACCAAAAACACGAGTTAATTAAAACCGATTTTGGAAAGAAGATAAACCAAGAAACTATTACATTCGGATCCTCATCCTACAAGAAAATAGGTTATAAAAATATTTACAAGTCTAGATATGTGTCCACAGCTTATCAGGTCAGTTGTCTTGTCATCACATGAGTTCATCACTTGTTATACATATATAACGGGCCACATCCGGCCAGCAATAGGATATACAAAGCTTCATCAGCTATACATTGTGAAACAATGTCAAAATGCCTCCGAGGACCTAAGAGTACAGGGATGACTCTAAGACTCTACTATAAAACCACCAAAACAGCAACATATCCATCTCTTGCCTTCTACAACTCTTCTTGATGCTCGGCCGCCACTCCATAACTGCCACCACGTCTAGCACGAACACCTAAAAAGGTTGTAAACCAACAGGGTGAGACACACAGTCCCAACGAGAAACATAACTCCCCGCCAGAACCATAAAACCTCAGAAAGGTTAAAGTAGCAACAACAGATAACTGATAAAGCATACAATAAGAGCAGTCTATAGAGCAAGGTTGTTATTACCGTTGAGCTTATCATGGTGTGCGAAAGGCATATAACCAAGTAGTTCTTTATGGAACATGATTGACAAGATAAGATTTATAAGATATTACCACATAACATAAGGAACGCATAAGTAACTGCAAGGTATAACAAGATTAAGTACACAATCTGGGCCTCAACCAATGTTTCGTGTTTTGCCTTAAGCAATAAATACTATTCGGCTGGATTACGTGTTATTATACCCTAAGGAAGTGAGTCGCACCAGTCAAATCCAACCGACGGCTGCGAAACCCGGAGTCGGTGCCATACAAGGTCAATGGAATAGCCGGACTCCACGACCTCTGACCTCGTGGTCAGCACACGAGAACCAAAGCAGGACCGCAGTCTCATGCTTAAGTGGCCTCAGCCATAGGGTCAGCTCCCACAGGCTACCCTTTCTCTAGCCCACCTTGGTACAGGTCTTAGAGCTAGTATATCTGAGCCACGAGCCAGTTCACCATGCTCCCCGAGCCATGAACGCATTCATGCTCTATCACACTGAGACATGGGCATGTTCACCATGCTCTATCTATCCCGAGTCTGCAACCGCAGCTGCACTCGAATCGTATCTATTTTAGGCTAGGAGAAACCTCGCATATTCAACAATATTTGCTCCGGGTTAACCTGCAGGAGAACCCGTTTCACCATCACCATCTACTGACGATGATGGATCTATGGCCAGGGCAAACTACATGATATGTTCCACTGTGATTAGTTAGTATATTTTAAGTGGATTGTTGAGGCAACCAGGTTGTAACACATGCATAACATAAAGCTACGTTATTGTTACCACCATCATTTTATTTCGGGATCTCAATCCCTCATCACAAGAAACCACTACCTCATAAGGCATTCTCATCACTTGGGATAACAATCCCAGATCATCTTCAGAGGATAACACCTCAACTTAGGCACTTTAGCCAAACTCAGATCCTCAGACCAAAACACATCATACAGGTGATGCATGTTATCTCATCATCAAGAGTGACCATCAAAGCAGTATTATTCAACCATATATACCTCAGAGCCCTTTTACATGGCTATGCATCTATATGAAACACATGCATGGTTAGTATACACAAACAGAGGGATCATATTATCAAACATAGGGCAACGTTGATGATTATATGCTTCATCATTCATGCTTCAAACCTATGACCATAGACATAGGTCATATCATCATGTGAAGCAGCTCATATACTTCCAAGCTTATCATTTACTCCTCATATATATATATATATATATATATATATATATATATATATATATATATATATATATATACATACATGATTCAATATTATCATAAGCACATGTAATTAGAGTTTCAGATATGTCATGATTACATATGTGCGTTCCACTATATCAACCACCTTACCATTACCAAACATGTCAAAGGTTCATGAACCAGAAACCATAACTCTTAATCAACAAAGATGCGATCGCATGGTAAGGAACTAACAGACGAGTTTCCGGGTGGAACATGACCCTCACTAAAAGTACCCACTACCATCACAAGAAGTGTGACGGGCAGGGCACCCTCACTAGAAGTGGTATCGGGCAGGGTACTTTCCTCATATCGCCCAAGCACTCCAGTCTCATATCGGCCAAGCAATCTAGCTACATATCGTCCAAGCACTTAGTAAGGGTGTCGGGCTTCCACCTCAAGGTGTATCGTGCAACCAAAGACCAAGGCATATTGTGCACAAAGCATAACGTGCAGCCAGTTCTATGGGCATGCAAGTGTCATGTATCCATGTGTCGGGTAGCTGGGTTGGGGAGTGTATCGTGCAACCATAGGGTTAGGGTTACCATATATCACTACATCAGGCATCACCATCAAACCATGTCACCCAACACAAGGCTAGCCCACTGAGCTCCATGACGTTCAAGGTATAATGGGCACCAAGCCAATACCCAAACTAAGTGTATCGGGTAGGGTACTCAACAAGGTATGATGCCCAAAGGTATAGCTCAAACGGTAGCAAAAGAAGACTATCGTTCAACAAAACTAACCTCATCCTATCGGCCAATGCACAAGGCAAGGACCAAGGTGTATCGCCCAGCACAACCTCACCACATCATCCCAAAACTCTAGATCAAGAGAGGGTATCAAACAACACCATCCTCAAGCCATATCGTGCAAGATATAGCCCAACAAGATCATCATCAACCTCAAGCACAAGGGCACCAAACCCTAGATTGATCAAGAAGATCGGCTCACCTCTCAACAACCAAGAGAGAGGGGTTTTGCACAACCTCTAACACAACTTGGGAAACCACAAGGATCAACCCCAACATGGGTCTACATCTACCAAAAAGGTCACCTCTCAAATCTATGGTGAGAGGAGGGTGTTGCTCAAGCAACTAGAACACAAGCTCACCTCTCAACTTAAACGAGAGAGGGGTATTGCTCATATAACTAAAACTCAAGCTCACTTCTCTAGACCAAGGAGGGATAGGAGTGTTGCTCAACAAGGAAACCCTAAATCATAGTTTGGCCAACTAGGGTACAAAGATACAAACCTCAACCATAACAACAAGATTAAAGGTGTAACTAAGCAAGAACCACATCTAGCAACATACATAGATGATTATGATCACAAGAAGACATACAAGAATATAGAAGAAGGTAATATGGTTAGGGTTAGGAGTTATGTAACCTGCCTTAAGCAAGCTCCAAGCTCCTAGCACCAAGCACCACCTCAAGAGGAAGAAGAAGAAGAATCTAAGATAAGGATCGACCACCAAGCTTGCAAAGGAAGAGGTGTTGTGCACCAAGGGAGAGGGAAACTAAGGAACTAAAGGGATCCTTAGCAAGAGAAAGAAGGTACATATATAGGAGAGGATGGAGGAGAAACCAAGGTAAGACAAGGCAAGGTGTCGCCCACCTAGGGACACTTGTCCAACGGCAATGCCACCACTCTAACTTGCCTTAAACACATGTCCAAGGCCATTGCCACATGCAAGCATCAAGCACCAAGTGTCCACTAGTAGTGACACAAACGAGGTCAAAGAGGTCAAAGGGGTCCATGAGTGACACACCCCAACTCCATGCCCGACACACTCCCTGGGCGACACACCCAGGCCGATACAAGGCACTCAAGCCCGACACAAGATCAAGCAAAGCAAGAGCAAGGTTAAAGCAAGGCATCTCAAGGCCCAACAAGCTCATCCAAGCCCAAAGCAACTCAAGCAACGACCCCAACCCTTCCTCTCAACACTACAGGAAGTAAGGAGAGAGAGGAACACCTCTTAAAGTGACAAACTTGCACATCAACCCTAGGCATGGGTAAATTGCAAGTAGCACCTCCAGATATCAATAAAGCACCAACAAACCCTAATCACCACTAAAGGTGATTAACAGGCAACTAAGCACCAGGGTTAAGCAAAGCAAATAGGATAAGCCCTAAACCGAGGTCAGGGTCCTTACAAGCTATAACCCTCTACAAAGGGATTTTGCCATCGAAACCCGAAGAGAAAAGTGAGGGATACTTCCTCCTCATCTCTTCCCCAAGCTCCCACGTGGCTTCCTCAATGCCACGATGATGACAAAGAACCTTTAGCAGAACTAGGTCCTTCCTCTTCATCTTCTTTACTCTTCTGTCAAGGATCATCACAAGACCTTCCTCATAGGTCACATCTTCATCAAGCTCAACCTGGACTGGCTGTATCACTGTCCCTGTATCTGGATGACTTTTCTTCATCATGCTGACGTGGAACACTGGATGTAACCTGTGCAACTCTGGCGGCAGCTCTAACTTGTAAGCTACCTTGCCAACACGTGCTATTACTAGATATGGCCCCATATACCTAGGTTCTAGCTTACCCTTCCGGCCAAACCTTAACATGCCTTTCCAAGGTGAGACCTTGAGGTACACTTTGTCTCCTACTTGGAACTCTAAAGGTCATCGGCGATTGTCCGCATAAGACTTCTGCCTATCTTGTGCTGCTTTCAGCTGTTGCTGTATCACTTTGATCTTTTCTGTTGTCTGTTGTACTAACTCAGGACCCAAAAGTTGATATTCACCGGACTCATACCAACATAAAGGAGATTTGCATTTCTTGCCATATAAGGCCTCATAAGGAGCCATGTCAGTGCTCCGTTGGTAACTTTTATTGTAGGAAAACTCGATCAAATTGAGATTTACATCCCAACTACCTAGGAACTACAAAACACAAGCCCAAAGAAGATCCTCCAAAGTCTGAATAGTCCTTTCAGACTGTCCATCTATCTGTGGGTGGAAAGCGGTGCTGAACCTCAACTGTGTTCCCAAGGCTTTGTGCAACCGTTCCCAAAAACGACTCATGAACTGAGGACCTCTGTCAAAAACTATCATTGCTAGCACACCGTGCAAACGCACTATCTCATCTACATATACCTGAGCGAGTTTCTCGGCTGTATACGTCATTTTCATAGGTATGAAATGGGCAGAATTCGTCAATCTATCCACTATCACCCAAATGGAATCATGATTCTTAGTTGTCCTGGGCAGACCAACTATGAAATCCATGGTTGTGTGATCCCATTTCCACTGCGGTATTGGCAGGGGTTGCAACATACCTTCTGGCTTCTGATGCTCAGCCTTAAATTGCTGGCATACCGCACACCTAGCCACAAACTCGGCTACATCTCTCTTCAAGCCAGACCACCAATATAGGTCTTTCAAATTGTGATACATCTTGGTGACTCCTGGATGCATAGCATACATCGATGTGTGTGCTTCCTTGAGCACTAGCTTCCTCAGATCATCAGCATTGGGGACCACCATCCTAGCATGATAACAAACTAGTCCATCCTCAGACTCATGGAACCCATCACTCCTTTCGCTACCGAGCTCTGCCCTGATTAACCACACTGTACCATCTATTTGTTGTGCATCTTTGATCTGCTGTCTCAGTGTAGGCTTGACTTGCATCTGTGCCAAAAGTCCTTCTAACAAAGAAACTTCCATCTGGACATTCATCCGCCTCAAAGAGACAAATATATCCCGTCTATGGCATACTAAGGAACTCAACTGTGCTCCTTTCTAGGAAGAGAAGAAGACTTTCAATTAAGTGCATCAGCTACCACATTCTCCTTACCAGGGTGATACTCGATGGTGCAGTCATAATCATTGATTAACTCCATCCAGCGACACTGTCGCATGTTCAACTCATTCTGTGAGAAGATGTACTTCAGATTCTTATGGTCTGTAAAGATTTGACACACTTCCCCATAAAGGTAATGTCTCCAAATCTTTAACGCATGAACCACTGCTTCCAACTCCAAGTCATGAGTCAGATAGTTCTCCTCATGTTTCTTAATCTATCGCGAAGCAAAAGAAACCACATGGTCTTCCTGCATTAGCACACATCCTAAGCCCTTCTTGGAAGCATCACAGAAAACAACATAGCCCTTCCCAGGCTCTGGCAGCACTAGCACTGGAGCACTAGTCAACTTTTCCTTCAAACTTTGGAAAGCTTGCTGGCAACGATCATCCCAGACAAAAGGTACATCCTTTCTGGTCAACTTTGTCATTGGCAACGCAATCACGCTGAAGTCCTTTATAAACCTACGGTAGTACCCTGCTAAACCCAGGAAACTACGAACTTCTATCGACGTCTTAGGCTGTTCCCATTCTGCAACAGACTCCACCTTCTTTGGATCCACTTTAACTCCTTCTACAGATATCACATGACCCAAGAAAGTTACTTCTTTCAACCAGAACTCACACTTACCAAACTTGGCATACAACTGGTGTTGGTGAAGGAGAGTCAACGCTTGTCAAAGATGTTGTTCATGTTCTTTCCTGTCCCGACTATAGATCAAAATGTCATCTATTAAGACTACAACAAACTGATCTAGAAACAAACGGAACACCATGCTCATCAAATCCATGAAAGCAGCAGGCGCATTGGTTAGCCCAAACGGCATAACCACAAACTCGAAGTGACCATACCTCGTCCTAAAAGCTGACTTTGGTATGTCATCCACCTTAATCCTCAACTGATGGTATCCAGACCATAGATCGATCTTTGAAAACACTGTAGCACCACGCAACTGATCGAACAGATCATCTATCCTTGCCAACGGGTACTTGTTCTTGATCGTGACCTTATTCAACTGTCGGTAATCTATTCATAGCCGCATTGATCCATCCTTCTTCTTTACGAACAACACTGGAGCACCCCAAGGCGACGTGTTTGGTCAGATGAAACCTTTCTCCAACAACTCTTGTAACTGCTTCTTTAACTTTTCCATCTCTACTGGAGCCATCCTATATGGTGTTTGTGCAACTGGCTGTGTTCCTAGGACCAGATTGATCTCAAAATCAATCTCTCAAGGTGGAGGAACACCGGGGAACTCATCAGGAAACACATCTTCAAATTCTCGGGCAACTGTCACCTCCTCAAGGCTAGGACCCTTTTCCTTGGTATCCACAACGTGAGCTCAGAATGCCTTACATCCTTGCCGCAACAACTTTTCTGCCACCATCGTTGATACTAGACACGTCAGAAGAATCTTCCTATCTCCTTGGAAGATCCACTTCTCTCCACAAACCTCAAACACTACCTACTTGGAACCACAGTCCAACACAACCTTATACTTCTTTAAAGTATGCAACCTAAGGATCACATCGAATCCATGCATATCAAGTGGTATGAGATCCACTTGTATACTGTGTCCTGAAAAAGATAAGACACAAGATGGACACTCCTCTCGAAGCATCAAGGAATCATCAAGAGGGGTTTCTAACAACAAACTCTCTTTCTTACAACTAACATGTAACAGACAGTTATCAAGCATAGAACGTGTGATAAAAGAGTGCATCAAACCCGGGTCAACCAAAATAGATATAAAGCAAGAAGAAGACAAATCAGAATGAGATAACTCCATCTGACCTGTCACCACTCGCGGGTTGATTATCGCCTCCGGCTGACTCATAGTATAGAATCGAGTCGTTGCTTACTGTCTACATCCTCTGCTTCCTTGAGAAGACGATCCCGCTTGTGATGATTGACCGTGTCCTCGCCCTCTGCTACTACTGGGTTGTTGTCGGTCTAACCCTTGTTGATTCTGCCTTAGCTGTTGTGTCACTTCAACATCTTTACTTGGGCAATTCGACTTGAAATGCCATGTCTGACCATAGATATAGCATGCCCTATCCTCAAACTGTGGCCTAGATGGCCCTATTACTACTACATAAGTTGAACTATGTGCCTTTGACGGTGAAGAAACATATCCTCTTCCCTTACTCAGACACCACTGTGATGGTGCACTGGAACCTCTTGCTCCAAAAGGTGCTGAAAACCTCGGCTTCTTGAAGACACCAAACCTCTGTCCCTGAAACTGAGCAGGCCTCTTCTTAGACATGAATTCTCTTTTCTCCCTAACTGACCATTCAATCCTCCAGAAAGATTCCACAAACATAGAAAACCACTCTCGGTTCTCCAACGCAGAAGCAGGTGTTGTCAGCTCAGCACTCAGGCATTTCTCAAAACATCTGATTTGCTCATCATCTGTTGCTTCCATGTGAGGACAAAACCTCAATAGGTCCATGAACTTGGCTTCATACTCGGTGATGTTCATTGATCCTTGGCACAGATGCTCAAACTAGCTGATATTCTCATCCAGATACGTCTTCAGAAAGTATCTACTGACGAACTTGCACCAGAAAACCTCCCAACTGATCACCTCACCAGGTCACTTCTCCTCCTCGATGGTCCACCAGTGACCAGCACTACCCTTCAGAAGGTAGACAACGTGCTTGACTTTGTCTGCTTTGGGGATGTCGAGGATCCGGAAGGCCTTCTCAAGACCTGTCAGCCACAGATCTACATCCGCTGGATCAGCCGTCCCAGCATAGTCCGAAGCTCCGACTCGGCGAAGCCGCTTAAAGGTCTTCTCAATACCCGATGTTTCACCATGGGCAGCATGTGCTCTTGGAAGAGGCACTGGAAATCTTTCTACCATGAGATTCATCGTAGCCATCATCTGCCCCATAAGTTGTTGGTAGGCAGGGTTTTTGAGAATGGCTGGGTCAAGTTGGGGAACCTCAGGCACCCGATCTCCATGTGCCTACCCTTCAGCTCCATCAACTGATGCAGCATCGCTACTCTCGGCAGCATGTTCTTCATGGTTTCCAGACATCTTGACTCTTTCTTCCACTGAGGGCAGTAAGAAAATCTAAAAAACTCACAAGAACAGACACAACCTAGTCCTAAATCCCTGTAGACTCAGTGAACCTAGTGCTCTGATACCAAAACTTTTTTTTTGTACAAGCCAGGAGGTCATCTATTCATCTCACCCTCCTCGTGTGAGCTAAAGATCAAAGTACAGCTCCTGCTTATAAGATGCAGGTGATGACCCAAACAAACTCAAAAACTCCCCCAAAGCAAACAAGAGACACACAGAAGAAAACAAGAAGGATCAATCAGGAGACATATCTCAACACCACATAGGGAGTCTCATTCTTCTCAAGATAAAGCATACCCCTAATCCTAGGAGACAATCTTCTCGGGTCAGAGATGACGAGCGGTTCATGGAGACGATTACCCCACTTTGCAAAGACTCTAGGAATCGAGTTCAGGGATATGTGCACTAGGGAGCCCAGGATGCCTTCCTCCTCAATGTAACTCTTGATCTCCTCAAGGATAGTAGCCAACCTCCAAGGGATGGTATCCGTGCCCCAGATGAGATTAAAGAGAAGAGTATTGTCAACCTCAATAGTAGCAATCCTCAAATTCTGAGATTCAGCAAATCTGAGACTTACCACAACAGCTTGAAGCAAAGCAAAATCAAGGTCATCAGCCGTGAGCCATGATCTAGCAACCTGACAGACCTTCGCATGATGATTTCTAATAACACTGGCCATCCACCATCTTTTATTACCAACCGGATCCTTGTCTTTCCCAACTGTCAAATTAAGCTTCAAGCTGTGAATGTCAGGCTTGTTCCATCTGATAAGAGCAACCTCCTTGAACATGTATGTAGGATCGGTCATACCGTGTTCATGAAATCTGAGATGAACCTCAGGGTCAGCAAAGGCACGAAAGGTCTTCTTCTTGATCATGAGATTAAGCTGGTCAATCAACAAACGAACAACATTCTCAAAAGGTCTAGCTGTACCATCAAATCTAGCTCTACATCTCCATTTCCACAAATGATACGGGATGAGGGTGGCTAGACAGGCCGCTGTCCAAGGAATCACTTCAGCAGACTTGCCATAGGCGCAAAGGGCTATCAGCTCAGCTCTACTCATCGGTCTCGTCATACCAGTAACCGATTCAAACTTCTCCCAAAAAAGAAACGCCATCTGACCAAAGAAAATAACATGATCTGTGTCTTCCGTACAATGCTCAACGCAACATTCACATCTAGAAGCCAGCTGAACATGGCACTTGCGGATGTTGTCATCGGTCGGGACCGCATTGTTCATCATCTTCCAGATAAAGGTACACTCCTTCGGGGCATCAATGAGCCAAATCTTACTATAAGCGCAACCAGAAGGCTCAACATCAGCAGTGAGTATCTTCTTGATCGATCTGACAGAGAAAACACCCATCCGCTCAGGACTCCATACAATCTTGTCATCCTCATCATTAATCCTTTGTCTTGCTTGCTTGACCAGCTCAACCCCATCGTCGGTAAGGATCTGCCTGAGAGTCAGCCAGTCCCACCCTTCATCTTCAATCCAGAAGTCTCGGACAAGGAAAGCATGATTTCTGTCACTGTGCAGCCTCGCATAATCAAACAGTCTGAACTCACACCAGACAGCGTCCCAGAAGGGGATCAAACCTCTGCCAATGATCCATCTACAGCACGGAACCACGGATGGAAATCTATCCCACATCTGCTTCCAGTAAGGCGAGGCCGTAGAACGAAGCTGAACGTGATGAGGATAATTCGCTGCTCTACTAGGCACCCGGGTAGAGTATTTATCTTTACAGAACGTGGACCACAAAGAATCCACAGCAACAAGCTCCCAACAGGCTTTAGCCACAAAGGCATCAGCAGTAACACGGATATTCGGAAGATTCAGGCCTCCATGCTCGATCGGCTTGGCCACCTTAGACCAGCTCACCCAAGCTCTTCTATGACTATTGTCCCGATCCGCCCAGAGAAACTTCTTGAGCATACAGTCAATACGATCAATAGTCCCACGAGGAATACCAATGGCCGCAGCAGTGTACACAGTAGTGGACGAGAGGACATGAGCAATCAACATCTTGCGGCCTGCGAAAGAAAGTAACCTCGACTTCCAGGCGGCAATCTTCTGGTTAATCTTCTGAACCAGGTAATCAAAGTCATTCAGCGTGCACCTGCCAATCTTGATCGGAACACCAAGGTAAATGATTGATTCCGCAGTACTTTCAATATCAAGGGCCGCAGCAACCTCACTCGAGATCGTAGCACATCTACTACCTACAACACACAAAGACTTGTTGCGATTGACCTCCTGTGCCGTCGCATACTCATAATTCATGAGGATCTGCTTAACAGTAGCCAACGTGGACGGATTGCTATTGAGGAAGAGCATAATATCATCTGCATATAACAGATGTAAGGGAGCAATACCATGACCACGAGTATGGAATCTCGCAAGATTCATATGAAGATCCACTCTAAGGAAGTGTCTGGACAGCAACTCTTCGAAAATGATGAATAAGAGGGGTGAAATGGCATTACCCTGCTTGAGGCCCCGTTTCATAGGAAAGAAACCATCAGAAGCATCACCAATCGAGACCGTAGCCCAGGTATCAACAAAAAAACGCAACACCGTAAAGATGAAGCTCTCCGAGAAACCAAAGCAAAGCAAAATCTTCTTGAGGACCTCCCAATTAATGTGATCAAAAGCCTTCGACATATCAATTTTTACCATCAGATTCGGATATTCAACTCCTTGATAGAGATCATGAGCTAGCTCTTTGACCAATCTAATGTGATGCGTGATATCTCTACCATGGACGTAGGCAGCCTGATTATCAGAAATGAGCCTAGGCATAATAAGCTTCATACGGTTGCTCATGACTCTAGCCAAGATACGCAGGGTCACATTCTCAATAGAGATAGGTCTGAAATCTTTACTGATCTTAGAGGGATTATCAACCTTGGGGATAAGAAGAATGTTACAGCAAAACAAACTACGGTGGCAGGGATGTCCGCTGAAAAAGGAGCTCGTCATCTTCATGAAATCATCCTTTATCGTATTCCAGAAATGACGGAAGAAGTGTACTGTGAACCCATCCGGTCCAGGCGCAGAATGCTTGTCCATCTGATCAAGAGCCAAGCTCACCTCCTCCTCTTTGGGGATGGCCGTCAAAGAAGCATCATCATCAGGGGTAATCAGGTCAGGAATAGATATCAACATATCATCTAACAGACCATTATCATAGCCGGGATTCTCCATGTAGAAATTTGCATAGTGAGCAGCAGCATGATTGGCAATGGCCATAGGATCCTCTATCTTCGTTCCATCATCCAACTGAAGATAAGCTACACGGTTGACCTTTCTTCTTGATCTCACCACCGCATGGTAAAATCTAGTGTTTCTCTCACCATCCTGAAGCCAATCTATCCGTGATCGTTCTCTCCACATCTTCTCTTCAATATCAAGAATCTGTTGGAGCTCAGACTCAGCAGACTTGAGGTTCATCTCGTTGGTCGTGGTGGGATTTTCATCAAAAGCCATCTGTGTCGTATAAATCACATCCTCAAGGTCTTTGATACGCTGACTAGTGTCACCAAAAGTATCTCTGCTCTAAGACTTCAGAGCATCTCTAACCCTCTTCAACTTGGAGTAGAAAATAAAAGAAGGAGAGCCCGAATAAACCTGCGTCCAAATGTCATCAACGATAATCCGACATTCCTCGTAATCAAGCCAGGCCTGTGAGAAAGAAAAGGGCCTCCTTTTATTGAACGTGCTCAAGCAGCCTGGAGAAAATAAGATCGGGCAGTGATCAGAAACTCGATATCTCGTAAGGTGTGAGGCAAGAGCATTGGGTCTCTTCCGACTCCAGGAATCATTAAGAAGAATCCTATCAAGCCTTTCCAGATTGGTGGGAGAGTTATACTGTTTGTCAACCCAAGTGTATTTGCTGCCAATAAAGCGGGCCTCTCTCATGTTAACGCCATGAATGAAGGAGTTGAAATCCAGGATGTCTTGGTAAGGTCTGTCGAGACCACCTCTCTTCTCAGAATGAAGCCTAATGGTGTTGAAGTCTCCTGCTATGAGCCAGCAATCATCGCCAATCTGAGCGGATAAATCAGCAACATCCTCCCAAAGAAGTCTTCTCTGAGGAGCACTACAGCTCGCATAGACCGCGGTGATGTAGAACACCATGCCATCAGCATCCCTGAGCTTAATCGTGATATGTTGATTATGAATCCTCATCACAGACGGATGAAGCGAGACATCTGCATAAAGCCAAATCTTCCCTGCCTCCTCATAATTAGTAATGGACCAATCTAATCTGACAATATCCAGTAACTCATCAGCCGAAACAGCATGCAGTAGAGGCTCAAAAAGACACACAACTAAGGGTTTATGCTTACGACATAAACGTCCAAGCACTCTCCTGGTTTTATTATTGGCCGCTCCCCTAATATTCCAGAAAAGAAAGTTGGAATTCATAAGGAAAGGACATCTCGCTCAAAACACCAGCACCAGCTAGAAACGCTCACGACCTCCATCATTGTTCCATTCATCGTCAGAGAAAGGATCTTGTCCATCCGAATGCCTTCTTCTATGCCCATATCTTCTGTGATCCGTGAGCTGAGAAGTAGTCTGGGTGACAGAAGAACCCTCTCCTTGCTGTCTTCTGGATGACGGAAGCAAGTCATCTCTCTTGCGGCGCGAGTTATACATCTGCTCTGCTGAAGGGATAAAGTCATTTAGGCAATGACGGTGCAACGATATTCTGTTACCTTCATCATCAAAGACGACCCTACGGGATCGGCTGTCATCTGTCAACTGTGTATCTGTGTCGGGATGAGACTCTAAGACATCATGTATGTGATTATTCTCCACTATCAGATCATCAGATGAAGTATGAACATGGGAATCCTTCAAAGGAACGTCATCAACAGCCGAGCATCGGATGGCAAAGGCTTCCATCGGAATACATAACTCTGCTCCAATCTCCGTACGAGAGAAAAGATGAGATCCAGGTTCCCCTCGGGCAACTATGTGCAAGTGCACATCAGATCTTCGATCCCCATACGTCAGAGATACAAATTGTGGGATATCTTCATTAAACGTCTCCACGAGCACTAGGATTCCTGAGATGTCATCGGGGTTGCGTATCCAACCAGAAACAACGATAAGCTTTCCAAAGCTATTAACAAGTCTGTCTATAGCATCATCATCACGGCAAACAATTGGGAGGTCCGCTATCCAGAACCAAATCGCCTGTTTGCGGGAGCAGGCTTCACCTTCCTCCAGGGAAGAGAGGCTAATGATCGAGCCTCTGAACACAAAGGACGGATCAGTAAGAGCCTTGTGTGCATCCTCCTTAGAAGCAAAGAAAGCGACCGCTTTCCTCTTCGAATGTCTGTATATATCAGTAGCATGCGGCCATCTTCTTTTAAGCTCAGGGCAAAGCTCTTCCCAAGTCATCCGCGACGGCCATGAAATCTCGACCGCTCTTTCCAACGCCTGTGCTTTGCTTCGTCTTTCCTCCGTGTCAGGACCCAAATTAACAGCTATGCGTTTGGGGGTATGCGTCTGACCTCCTCGAGCAGGTACTGCTGGTCTCATCACCGAGAATTCAGTAAAGGATCGAATATCTGGCGGGGGAGCACTCTGCCTCACATTGCATCTCCTCGCTACGTGGCCCGGTGCATGGCACTTGTAACAGACGACGGCACGTCGACACTGCGACTGCCAATGACCTTTGCTAAGACAGCGATAGCAAGTATCCTTGGGAACATCCATCAACCATGGTCGGTGAGACGAGGATCTCGCCGACTGATCCCTTGGACTCTGTCGGGTATCTCCAAGCACATGTAGATTAGGGTTCTTCTCCGCCGCCGGGGTGCCTTCAGGACGAGCAGCAGGGATCACATCGTGGTTCAGCGACACCACAGCAGTCGGCGGTGCCTTATCAGGGGACGATGAGGGGGCAACATCAACACGGAGAGCAGCCACTAAGGATTCAGGATCTCCAGCATGGTTCGGCACTTCGCTCGTCAACTGGTGCACATCTGGGTTTGTCAGCTCATCTACGGGACCAGTCGATCCATGCTGCAGATCACGATCATCCGGCCGATGCGTCAGTGATCCAACGACGGTCCTAACATCTTGGATGATCTCGTCAAACGGTGTGGCGAGGGCCGCAAAACCTTGACGTCGGTCTTGGACAGCCTGTTGGGCCCTCATAGCCTGAGCACTCTGCCGCGTGATCCTCCTAGAGAACAGGGAAGGCAGCATGATGGAACCAGGGATGGTGGCCCCCGGTAGGCGGGGTGCCTAGCCGAGGTGAGGGATGGCGGCGCCGCCACCAGACGGAAACCCTAGCAGAGCGCCGTCCCTAGCGTCCGCCAAAACTCTGATACCAAAACTTGTGGCGACACATCCCGCTATCATACAGACAATAAGGTGCCACACAAAAATGTACGAAAAACACCATAATCCACTTATTACCAAAAACACAAGTTAATTAAAACTGATTTCAGAAAGCAGATAAACCAAGAAACTATTACATTCAGATTCTCATCCTGCAAGAAAATAGGTTATAAAAATATTTACAAGTCTAGATACATGTCCACAGCTTATCAGGTCAGCTGTCTTGTCATCACATGAGTTCATCATCTATTATACATACATAATGGGCCACATCCGTCCAGCAACAGGATATACAAAGCTTCATCAGCTATACATCGTGAAATAACGTCAAAATGCCTCCGAGGACCTGAGAGTACAGGGATGA
Source organism: Alisma plantago-aquatica (assembly GCA_963693085.1). Classification (NCBI taxonomy): domain Eukaryota; kingdom Viridiplantae; phylum Streptophyta; class Magnoliopsida; order Alismatales; family Alismataceae; genus Alisma; species Alisma plantago-aquatica. Next base: position 786,186,722 of record OY856413.1, read on the forward strand.
CTCTAAGACTCTACTATAAAACCACCAAAACAGCAGCATATCCATCTCTTCCCTTCTACTGCTCTTCTTGCTGCTCGGCCGCCACTCTGCGACTGCCACCACGTCTAGTGAGAACACCGAAAAAGGTTGTAAACCAACGGGGTGAGACACACAGTCCCAACGAGAAGCATAACTCCCCGCCAGAACCATAAAACCTCAGAAAGGTTAAAGTAGCAACAGTAGATAACTGATAAAACGTACAATAAGAGCAGTCTATAGAGCAAGGTTGTTATTACCGTTGATCTTACCATGGTGTACGGAAGGCATATAACCAAGTAGTTCTTTATGGAACATGATTGACAAGATAAGATTTATAAGATTTTACCACATAACATAAGGAACACATAAGTAACTACAATGTATAACCAGATTAAGTACACAAGCAAGGCCTCAACCAATGTTCTGTGTTTTGCCTTAAGCAATAAATACTATTTGGCTAGATTACATATTATTATGCCCTGAGGAAGTGAGCCGCACCACTCAAATCCAACCGACAGCTCCGAAACCCGGAGTCGGTGCCATACAAGGTCAATGGAAGAGTCATACTCCACGACCTCCCACCTCGTGGTCATTGTACGAGAACCAAACCAGGACCACAGTCTCATGCTTAAGTGGCCTCAGCCACAGGGTCAGCTCCCGCAGGCTACCCTTTCTCTAGCCCGCCTTGGTACAGGTCTCGGCGCTAGTATATCTGAGCCACGAGCCAGTTCACTGTGCTCCCTGAGCAATGAACACATTCATGCTCTATGACACTGAGCCATGGGCCTATTCACCATGCTCTATCTATCCCGATTTTGCAACCGCAGCTGCACTCGAATCGTATCTATTTTAGGCTAGGAGAAACCTCGCATATTCAACAATATGTGCTCTGGGTTAACCCGTAGGATAACCCGTTTCACCATCACTAGCTACTGACGATGATGGATCTATGGCCAGGGCAAACTACATGATATGCTCCACTGTGATTAGTTAGTATATTGTAAGTGGATTGTTGAGGCAACCATGTTGTAACACATGCATAACATAAAGCTACATTATTGTTACCACCATCATGTTATTATGGGATCTCAATCCCTCATCACAAGAAACCACTGCGTCATAAGGCATTCTCATCACTTGGGATAACAATCCCAGATCATCATCAGAGGATAACACCTCAACTTAGGTACTTTAGCCAAACTCAGGTTCTTAGACTAAAACACATCATACAGATGATGCATGTTATCTCATCATCAAGAGTGACCATCAAAGCAGTATTATTCAACCATATATACCTCACAGCCCTTTTACCTGGCTATGCATCTATATGAAACACCTTCATGGTTAGTATACACAAATAGAGGGATCATATTATCAAACATAGGGCAACGTTGATGATTATATGCTTTATCATTCATGCTTCAAACCTATGACCATAGACATAGGTCATATCATCATGTGAAGAAGCTCGTATACTTCCAATCTTATCCTTTACTCCTCATCATATATATATACATGATTCAAGATGATAATAAACACATGTAATTAGAGTTTCAGATATATCATGCTTACATATGTGTGTTCCACTATATCAACCATCTTACCATTACCAAACATGTCAAAGGTTCACGAACCATAAACCATAACTCTTAATCAACAAAGATGGGATCGCATGGTAAGGAACTAACAAATGAGTTTCCGGGTGGAACATGACCCTCACTAAAAGTACCCACTACCCTCACAAGAAGTGTGACGGGCAGGGCACCCTCACTAGAAGTGGTATCGGGCAGGGTACTTTCCTCATATCACCCAAGCACTCCAGTCTCATATCGGCCAAGCAATCTAGCTACATATCAGCCAAGCACTTAGCAAGGGTGTCGGGCTACCACCTCAAGGTGTATCGTGCAACCAAAGACCAAGGCATATCGTGCACAAAGCATAACGTGCAGCCAGGTCTATGGGCATGCAAGTGTCGTGCATCCATGTGTCAGGCAGCTAGGTTGGGGAGTGTATCGTGCAACCATAGGGTTAGGGTTACCATATATCACTACATCGGGCATCACCATCAAACCATGTCACCCAACATAAGGCTAGCCCACTAAGCTCCATGATGTTCAAGGTATAACGGGCACCAAGCCACTACCCAAACTAAGTGTATCGAGTAGGGCACTCAACAAGGTATGATGCCCAAAGGTACATCTCAAACAGCAGCAAAGGAAGCCTATCGATCAACAAAACTAACCTCATCCTATCGGCCAACGCACAAGGCATGGACCAAGGTGTATCGCCCAACACAACCTCACCACATCATCCCAAAACTCTAGATCAAGAGAGGGTATCAGACAACACCATCCCCAAGCCATATCGTGCAAGATATAGCCCAACAAGATCATCATCAACCTCAAGCACAAGGGCACAAAACCCTATATTGATCAAGAAGATCGACTCACCTCTCAACAACCAAGAGAGAGGGGTTTTGCACAACCTCTATCACAACTCGGGAAACCACAAGGATCAACCCTAACATGGGTCTACATCTACCAAAAAGCTCACCTCTCGAATCCATGGTGAGAGGAGGGTGTTGCTCAAGCAACTAGAACACAAGCTCACCTCTCAACTTAAACAAGAGAGGGGTATTGCTCATATTACTAAAGCCCAGGCTCACTTCTCTAGACCAAGGAGGGAAAGGAGTGTTTCTCAACAAGGAAACCCTAAAACATAGTTTGGCCAACTAGGGTACAAAGATACAAACCTCAACCATAACAATAAGATTAAAGGTGTAACTAAGCAAGAACCACATCTAGAAACATACACAACCGATTATGATCACAAGAAGACATACAAGAATATAGAATCAGGTAATATGGTTAGGGTTAGGAGTTATGTAACCTGCCTTAAGCAAGCTCTAAGCTCCTAGCACCAAGCACCACCTCAAGAGGAAGAAGAAGAAGACTCCAAGATAAGGATCGGCCACCAAGCTTGCAAAGGAAGAGGTTTCGTGCTCCAAGGAAGAGGGAAACTAAGGAACTAAAGGGATCCTTAGAAAGAGAAAGAAGGTACATATATAGGAGAGGATGGAGGAGAAACCAAGGTAAGACAAGGAAAGGTGTCGCCCACCTAGGGACACTTGTCCAACGACAATGCCACCACTCTAACTTGCCTTAAACACATGTCCAAGTCCATTGTCACATGCAAGCATCAAGCACCAAGTGTCCACTAGTGGTGGCACAAATGAGGTCAAAGAGGTCAAAGGGGTCCATGGGCGACACACCCCAACTCCATGCCCGACACACTCCATGGGCGACACACCCAGGTCGATACAACGCACTCCTGCCCAACACAAGATCAAGCAAAGCAAGAGGAAGGTTCAAGCAAGGCATCTCAAGGCCCAACCAGCTCATCCAAGCCCAAAGCAACTCAAGCAACGAGCCCAACCCTTCCTCTCAACACTACAGGAAGCAAGGAGAGAGAGGAACACCTCTCAAGGTGACAAACTTGCTCATCAACCCTAGGCATGGGTAAATTGCAAGTAGCACCTCCAGCTCTCAACAAAGCACCAACAAACCCTAATCACCACTAAAGGTGATTAACAGGCAACTAAGCACCAGGGTTAAGCAAAGCAAACAGGATAAGCCCTAAACGGAGGTCAGGGTCCTTACAAAAAAATCTAAGACTTAATATTTGATCGAGAGATTTTATATTTATTTAAATACACATACATATCCAATCATTGCATACTTATATGTATCATATACATACTATATCCACAAATGAAACATGCAATTATAAAACACTAGCGATGGTTATGTGACATCCCCGAATTTTCTAAAACATAATCTAATATGTGAAGTACAAATTGGAACCCTCACCTCAATGAGAATCTCAATTCAAACTCACACATTAGGCTAAGAAGAAGAAAATCAGAGGAAGTCAGAAGGAAACAACAGTAGAACATGCACATGAACAATAATAAAACCATACAACACATGTTCACCATTCAACTTATAATTACAACATGAATTGTTACAACATTTGATATTACATATTGAATAGTAAACTTTTACATATACATGTACTACCAATAAACAACATGATCTTAAGATAATAGGTCCACCTGTACATCAGCTCACCACACAACTCTCAACTATCCTGGATCTTCAAAATCATATGTCTACAACCTAAACAAAATATTTCATGTGGTACACGTCAGCCCAATATTCAATAATATTGTACTGAGTACACCTACGTGTCTTTTTACATAGCTCTCATTACTAAGACTTGGCAATAAGATAAAACTAATACTTGTCAATAATAGAGGAAATACAACAAAAGAATACTTGAACAAGAACGTTTATTAACAAAAGAGAACACATATTTTAGGCACATTTTCCATTATAGCTTCCATGCATTTACTACCTGAGAGTTGAATGCATTAAGGCCTTTATGGTATACTACCAAAGAGTTGGATCATTTCATAATGTGATCTACTACTAAAGAGTTAGGTCACATCTAAGTACTTTACTACCAAAGAGTTGAAGTACTTTACTTTCCAGCATGTTACTACCAAAGAGTTGAAGTGCTTGGATATAATAGAATAGATATATAATGATTCATGTGTTTATAAAAATAAGTATGGAAAAGTCAAGCAAAATATCATATTGGAACAATCATTTCATCCAATACATATGCCAAGTATTTGTACACACATAATACAACCATACTAAGTAGTATGCCAAGTAAGAGGTAAGGGCGTACCTTGATCACAGATAAGCTAACCTTCACATATTCCTTATTTCACTATATCCTCTTGGTCAAACCCTGATAAAGACAAGACAATGTAATATCATTATATTCTCATCATCTTAACCCTAGTTATGATTCATTAGGGTTTTCTTAGTTCATTAGGATATGTACATCAATACTTGTCTTATCTTCTTGGAATTAGGTTACTGGTATTATATTTTGTATTAGGATACATAATCTGATTATTTAATTACATATCATTGTGTGCACATATCAACCCTAGATTACATGCATTAATCCAACTAGGGTTTTCTCAACATCTTAGGATAATTTAACAAGTAACATTATTTATATGCATAATTATGATCTCATAATTAAATATTAGGTTCCATATACTACTATGAATATATTCTAAAGTTTCCAAGATTTATTAAGCATACTTGTAATTATTGCATATTAATTAGGGTTATTAGCCCTAATTATCCATATGGAGAAAATTACAAGATTTCATGCATCAACATCATAATCACTGACCTTAAATAGATTATAAACATGGATATGGATTTATTGGCATATTATCATAATTTTAGGTCATCATTTTATATTTATTATCCATGAAATAAGCATTTCACAACTACATGATATCACTAAGATTAGTGCATCAAAATCCTAATGTCGCTATCTCATTGTGTTCTACATATTTTTCGAAGAATTTTGGTACTTTATTTGTATTTTTATGATAATCGAGCTAATTTCTATGAATTACATAAGATCTAGACATTTCTGAGATAATTTCCTTTTTTAGCCAATTCGAGCCTGCCACATGTCTTTTGGGCCGTCCCTCTTTTCCTGGTCTACTTGTAGTGGTCTGGGTGGTCTGGTTCACTACATATCTTCTAATTTACTACTATTGGATCCAGTATGTTCCTTCTTTCTTTCTCGCGATCTCTGACTCTCTCTCTCCAACATGTTCTCATGCCATCACAGCTGTCACCCACTCTGTGCTGTTTCTGAGTCCATTAGACTCTATCCATGGCCACCACCATGAGGATATTCTCTGAAATGTGATCCTACATTGATCGCTACTCCCTGTCCTCCACAGACACATCTCCTGGATCTATTTCTCGGCTAGCATGGTGTCGTCACTATGGGGGAGTCTCTGGCGCTATGCCTGCCTTAGATGGGGTCATGACCTGGCTGCTTGGGAGATGGCTGGTCTGGCTAGTGGCCATGGACCATCCTACCTCCCCCTCATTGCTTCACATGAGATGGAGCCCAAACATATGTCCACCTGCATGAGCGTCGTGTGAGAGCCACCTCCGATCCCTGAGCGTCGCTCCTCCTCACACTCCATTGAACTCGTGGTGACTACTACTTCCAAAGTGAAGCAAAAAGGAGGTGTCTCCCATGCCATCTGATCCTCTAAGGAAACACTTCTTTCTTTGATGTCATCTCCCTTCAAACTTCCTCTAACTTCATCCCCTACCTCCAGCCTTCCACCATCATCCCTACAGGAGGTCGTCAGGCATGAGAGCTAGTTCTTTGTGCTCCCGTTCTCATTGTCAGCAACACTAAAAGGCACAACCAAGTGCTATGACAACTGGTAAGATGAGGTTGTGAGATAACCGATGATCCATCTCGTGTTATGTTGTATAGCAACCACTTGCACGTCGACTCTCCATGTCTTTTGTAACCGATAAGTGTTTATGGTGGAGATTACACCATTGATTTAGATAATCCAAGGGTCCACAGTAGGGTTCTCAAAAGTAATTTGTGGCACATACAACTAGTGTCCATGGAAAAAAGATATGTTATCTAAGGCAATGTTACCCTATCTACTTCAATAAGCCATGTGACATGTAACCGAGTCTACGCCTAAGTCTTATGTTGTACTAACTTACAAACTATATTTTTCATCTTTATTAACCACTAAGATTAACACCTCACATAACATGTTTTATTCATATGAACTTATTTCATTGCTCATAATCAATTGTTGAATTTACTAGTGATTTCATCACAAGATTAACCAACAATATCACATTATCATAATTATGCATGTATATGGTTAACCATTTATGCATTGATATCTATTAAACCATCTCTAGGTTTCCATCATATCATGTCTAAACATCACGTCTTGAGATTAGATCACATCCATTCATATATTATATCATTGTTGTGCTAAACAAACTTATGTGAGTTTCTTGTTAAACACATATCAAAACTTCATCTAGTCCAACCGAGGCTCTATTGACCCATACCTGAGGGAATTGTCATGCTCAGTCTCTCTGAGCTCACTCAACTCTATGAGTATCAAATATGCAAAAACTTTATCTTCCCTCCCTAGTCTAGGGTTCACATGGATACCTCTTTAGCACTGGTGATAGCTTTACAATTTATAACCATATAAGCACATACCAAAACATGATATGGCATCTTCTTCATATATCTCTACCCATGAAACATGTTTACCCAAAACTCTCTTATATATGCAACCACTAGGTTCCTACAAGGTACCATCAACCTGAGCTTGCGGATTTATTGAAAATAATACATTTACCTCCTCCAGGGTCTTAGGACTCTCTCTCCCTCACCCAGATGGCAGGTACTCATATTCATGTTCACATGTTCTTATATAGACAACATCTCTCTGACTCTAGGGTTTGGTCCTTTTAAGGACATCTAGGGTTCAACAAGACTATAGATATAATGCATAGAGCAACTCAACTCATTCACTTAGAAGTAATCTAGTTTAGGACATAGCATATCACATATTTCTCATCATTCTCATATCTGGGGGTTTAGTCTCTCTGACCTTCTCCCAATGGGTCTTGCTCTCTCTAGAGTTAACCTTCAAACTAGTCCTAACACTAGAGGTCCTCCTTCATAAAAGATATTGAGGCTTATGCTGACTCACACCTCATCTGAGCTTAACATATCTTATCTCATGAAGCCTATGTACTTGCATCATCAAGAATTATTTCAAATCTAAACTCATGGCCTCAAAGGCAAACATTTGTCATCATAAACCAATTACTATATCAAACTTAGATCACAACATCTAAACTCAAATTATCTATTCCATCTATAACATATTCTAATAAGGCTCTAGACATCTAATGTATAACTATTCTCTCTTCTAGACTAATGTCATTCACTTTCACTTAGGTTTCATGTCCACATCCTACACATACATGTGTGGGGACACATTTTTGTAATACTTCCATATATAATAAAATATTATATAGTGTTTCTCTGATAAACAGACGTCAGAGAAAATTATCAAGGTTCAATAAAAAAAATCTAGAAAATGAGTGTCTCACACACAGTCGACAGTCTAGTGCCATGTCACCTAGTGGAAAGGGTGAGAATAGGGTGTATACTGGTGTATCTACCCAAAACATAGATGCATCATATGCCAAAGGTTTCTCTTCCCCTGATGTATGTCATTTCCAAATAATGCAACATCCCATACCGTTGCACTATAAGGAAAGAATGACATCTAAGGACCTGCTACACAACAAGCACCAGTCTAGACCTAGTTCTCAGACTTGTAGGTGCTAACCTAGAGGCTAGGTCATATCTAGTCTCTAAAATATGACTAATTTAACCCTAAAGATTTTTATGTTCAAGGTTCGACTTAGTTTTAGTTGCGTAATGAGAAAATGTCAAACTTTGCTATTGTTCAAGTTCTGTTACCGCCTGTGATGTCCCCAGATTTTCTGAAACTTAATCTAATGTGTGATATCCAAATTGAAACCTTCAGCTAAGAAAGAATCCCAATTCAAACTCACATACTAGGCTAAGAAGAAGAAAATGGGAGAATGTTAGAAGGAAACAATAGTAGCACATGCACATGAACAATAATAAAACCATATGACAAATGTTTACCATTCAACATATAATTACAACATGAATTGTTACAACATTTGATATTATATATTGTATAGTAAACTTTTACATATACATGTACTACCACTAAACAACAAGATCTTAAGACAATAGGTCCACCTGTACATCAGCTCACCACACAACTCTCAACTATCCTGGATCTTCAAAAGCATATGTCCACAACCTAAACAAAAGATTACATGTGGTATGCATTAACACAATATTCAAGAATATTGTACTGAGTACATCTATGTGTCTTTTTATATACCTCTCATTACTAAGGCTTTGCAATAAGAAAAAAAACTAATACTTGGCAATATCAGAGGAAATATAACAAAAGAACACTTGAACAAGAATGTTTATTAACAAAAGAGAACACATATTTTAGGCACATTTTCCATTATACCATCCATGCATTTACTACCTGAGAGTTGAATGTGTTAAGGCCTATATGATCTACTACCAAAGAGTTGGATCATTTCACATTGTGATCTACTACCAAGAATTTGGATCACTTCCAATTACTTTAATATGAAAGCGTTGAAGTACTTTACTCTCCAGCACTTTACTACCAAAGAGTTGAATTTCTTGGATATAATGGAACATGTATATTATGTTTCATGTGTTCATAAATATAAGTATGGAAAAGTCAAGCAAAATATCATACCAGGACAATCATTTCATCCAATGTCATATGTCAAGTATTTGTACATGCATAATACAACCATACTAAGTAGTAGGACAAGTAAGAGGTAAGGGTGTACCTTGATCATAGATAAACTAACCATCACACATTCCTTATGTCACTATATCCTCTTGGTCAAACCCTGATAAAGACAAGACCATGTACTATCATCATATTCTCATCATCTTAACCCTAGTTATGATTCATTAGGGTTTTCTTAGTTCATTAGGATATGTGCATCATTACTTATTTTATCTTCTTGTAATTAGGTTACTAGTATTATATTTTATATTAGGATACATAATATGAATATTTGATTACATATCATTTTATGCACATATCAACCCTATGTTACATGCATTAACACAACTAGGGTTTTCTCAACATCTTAGGATCATTTAAAATGTAACATTATTTATATGCATAATTAAGATCTCATAATTAAATATTAGGTTCCATATACTGTTATGAATATATTCTGGAGTTTCCAAGATTTATTGAGCATACTTGTAATTACTGCATATTAATTAGGGTTATTATCCCGAATTAGCCATATGGAGCAAATTATATGATTTTTTCCATCAACATCATAATCACTAACCTTAAATGGATTATAAACATGAATATTGATTTACAAACATATTATCAAATTTTAGACCATCGTTTGATATTAATAATCCATGATATATGTATTTTGGAACTTACATAGTATCACTAAGATTATTGCATCAAAATATAGATTTTACTATCTCATTGTGTTCTACATGTTTTTTTGAGAATTATGGTACTCTGTTTGTATTTTTCTGATAATCGAGCTAATTTCTATGAATTATATAAGATCTAGACATTTTAAAGATAATTTCTTTTTTCGGCCAGTCCAAGGACGCCACGTGTCCTTTGGGCCGCGCCTCTTTTCCTAGTCTGCTTGTGGTGGTTTGGCTAGTCTGGTTCATGAGATATCTTTCGATTTACTGCTATTTGACTTGGTATGATCCCTATTTCTTTCTCGTGATCTCTGACTCGCTCTCTCCCCCGATGTATTGCTTCTGAGTCCATTGGACTCTATCCATGGCTGTCGCTATGAGGCTATCCTCTGACATGAGATCCTACATCACCAGCTCCTCCCTATCCTCTATGCATGTATCTCCTAGATATGCTTCTCAGCTAGCATGGCGTCATCACTATGGGGGAGTCTTCGACGCTATGTCCACCTTAGATGGGGTTGTGACCTAGTTGCTTGGGAGACAGTCAGTCTAGCTGGTGGTTGTGGACCGTCCTCCCCCTCATCATTTCACATGAGCCAGAGGCTAAATAGATGCCCACTTGCATGAGCGTTTCATAAGTGTCACCTCCGGTCCTTGAGCATCGCTCCTCCTCACAGTTCAATGAACTCGTGGCTACTACTAATTTTAAATTGAAGCAAAAAGGAGGTGTCTCCTATGAAGTCTGATCCTCCAAGGAAACACTTCTTTCTCTGATGTCATCTCCCTTGAAACTTCCTCTAACTGCATCCCCTACCTAGAGCCTTCCACAGTCATCCCTACAGGAGGTCGTCAGGTGTGAGAGCTTGTTCTCTATGCTCTCATTCTCATTGTTCTCTACACTAAAAGACACAGACAAGCTTTAGGGAAACTGCTAACACGAGGTTGTGAGATAACCCACAACCCATCTCGTGTTCCGCTGTGTAGCAACCACTTGCATGTAGACTCTCCATGTCTTTTGTAACTGACAAGTGTTGAAGGTGGAGATTACACCATTGATTCAGATCATCCAAGGGTCCATAATAGGGCTCCCAAAAGCAATCTGCAGCACATACAACTAGTGCCCATGGACACAAGATATGTTATCTAAGGCAATGTCACCCTGCCTGCTTCAATAAGCTGTGTGACATGCAACTGAGTGTACACCTAAGTAAAATCATGTTAAATCTTATTTATGAGATTAATCAAACATGGGTTAACTTCATCATTTCGAATCACATGTTACCCCCCTATAGAAACATCAATCCATTATAAAATTTGGCCATAGCTTAACACAATACAAGACACATTCTACTAAAACTTGGTGTCACAACTCAATTGTTTGATCAATCAATTAAATATCTCAAAAGGGAACAAACTAAGGGATCTTAGTCATGATATGAACATCAAATAACACTCAAAATTAGCTTTATTCCTATTGGTATACCAATATCTCGCATCATCAGAAGCTTATAACTTCTTATAGGAACTTCTAAACATCATCACATTAGAAATCATCCATTCTCAAACTTATGAATTTGATTATCTAATTGGGCATACAAGAATCCAAAAGCTCACTCCATCACAGGTTATGTCCATACTACTGTAATTACTTGGAGCCACAAGGAATTGCTATCACATAAAGTCTACATTATATATAACAAATTGTTGTTGATGAAGATTTGTTCTCAAACCAATCTGGGTTGATCGATTTAATTCTTGAACTGATCGGTTTTCCTCCTAGTCATCCAGTTGGTTTCTCATATCATTTCTGGTGTTCGGTCCAGGAGACGTTTGGACACCTCCAGTCATTCAGATCGGTCACTAGCCAATCATTCAGATCATCCAGTTGTTTGGCCTCCTTGGTTCTCCTTTTGATCAATTCATCTTCTGAAATAGTCAGTTTGTCTGGTGTTGAGCATCTTCTTTGTCATAACAAGAACTAAAAGACTCTAATCCTATTCAACAAATTACATGGTAATTGAGAAACCTCGAGTAACATTTGAGGGGAGCATAGGAAGGATCAAATTGATATTTTATCATATGTAAGAGAAGATAGAGGTTTGGTATGCAAACCAAGGTATAAATAGGAATAACAACCATCCAACCAAGCACAAAGGTCTAGGGGGTTATTTTCCATAACCATGCTAAAATCCATCATCAAAATCAAATTGAGGGTGACAATCTATATATATATATATATATATATATATATATATATATATATATATATATATATATATATATATATATATATGTATATATATATATATGCATATGCATATATATACATATATATATACATATGTATATATATGTATGTATATATACAAATATATGTATGTATATATATACATATAAATATATATGCATGTATATATACATATATATATATGTATATATATATATATAGACACACACACATATAGGGTTTGTCTTTAATACCAGTGTGGGTAACCAAGATTTCACTCCCCGCCCCACCTAAAAAGTAACTCGCTGGACAAAAAAGTAACTATGTTGACCAAAAAGTAACTATTTGACACAAAAAAGTAAAACTGGGTAGAATACATAGTAAAATTTTTGGAATAAATATGTAGTTTTGTATTTGTTATAGTTGTTACAAATGTAATTTTTTATGCATGGAAAGTAACAGTTCGCAAGGTAAAGTAACCATCTACATGTGTAAAGTAAGAAACTCCAAAAAAGTAAACAAATTTGAAGTGGGCAGCTACCTATGCGGGCAATGAATGAATGCCCTATATAAATGTATATATATGCACACATAGACAAACACACACAAATATATATATAGTAAGTGGGATTAAATTTGATCATATCGATTAAATCCCAAAGTATAGTACATTTACGTGGCTCTCATACCACTATAGGGAAATATGGCATCACAAATGATAGGGGAAACAAAAAATTTACTGCCATATTCCCCTTTGAAAGTAGATCACATCAACAACTATGCAATGAGAAATAGGATTGCAAAGTTTATACCTAATCTTGGAGCAAGTTCAGTGACTATCCCTTATTGTAGTGTGCTTGTGCGGCCTCCTAGTTGATCACCATGGATGGAAGTTGACTTTGTCCTCCTTGTGGTTGGCAACAACCTCCTCACCTCTGTACTAGTCCAAACAGACCACCAGGAACTCTTTCCGCTCTAGGTGAATGGATAAGAAGGAGTTATCACTTCTAATCAATGTGCTAGCATTGACTTTCTCTCCCTATTGTCTCTCCCTTGTTGTTCCTCCCTTTGATGGGTAAACTTGCTTTGGTTCTCACGTTACCATAACTATGATAAGACAAAAAAAATTAGAGCTTATTGTTGTGTCTCTTGAAAGCCTACACGACCCCTCTATTTATAGAAGAGTTAGGGTTAGGAGTTCTAGTCTGAGTGGGAGTTGAAAGGATGAAATTTCATGAATTTTCTGGAACCTATAAACCTTGAACTGGTCGGTTCACTGTTGAACCAGTCATTAACTACTGAACCGATCAGTTCACATGTGAGTTGATTGGTTTAACTCATGAACTGACATTTGAATCAATCGGTTCAACACTTGAACCGGTTGGTTCACAATCTAGTCAATTTCCAACCATTGTTGTTTAAATTGAATACCTTAACACTTTAGTAATCAAGTTAAACATCATTCATGAATAAAATCCTATTCTACATGTATCCTATGTGTGTGACCCTATTGTTTCCAAATTATGTTGGCAGTGAATGTCCATAACTGATTTACACATCACAAGAAATGAGTGGTATCTATCAAGACAACATTGCTACCCAAGTAATTGGAATGTTGGAGAACAACTTCAACCTACAACCTGTGATTAGTGTTACAAAGATCGTATAGTTCCTTTGTCACGGATATCCAGATTGAATTTGAGGCATGGAATCGTCATCCTCTTCAATGTTCAATCCCTATTCCTTAAACGCTAGCAGACTGTCTGAGATACATGTGAGCTCACATATCACATATTGTGTCACATGAGTATGGACATACATTTCTCCATTTTTCTTATCAAGTGGCTTGTATATCCATTTCTTGTAGGTGGGACAAACCCCATCTACATCACTCACACTCAATCCCCATGTATCACAATGCACTTAAGCATCACATTTATGGTAACCCTTATTCAAGATCATGTTGGATGATGTCAAGATACATTGAATGACATGTGATAAATGTAGTGACTTCAAGTCTAAAAACCACAATCACCACTATCACTATGGGAGATGATTTTAACTACCATTCCATGGTCTCCATGTATCACTCTCAAGGTGGTTCTATCCAAGACACTATTCTCTAACAAGTACCTTAATGTTTGGTTTGATATCACATATCATGACTGATGAGATCATGTCATAAACCCACACACACTCTAGTATTATGTATAATTGTTGTCTATTTTTCTCCCACAACAATATCCAACTAGGGACATAACAAGAATGTATATAGTCTTATCATACATATTATCTCATTGGTCATGTCCTCAACCTAAAGACATATGTCATCAAGTAACATCATTCTATAGACATCTACCATGTTTGTGTCATCATCTCATGATTGAGACAAACATAATAGAGGGAATTAAATTATCATTATCAAATCAGGTATCTAATACCCCATTACAATCATTGTATGATTGGTTCTTTGGGCATACATAACAAAAGTCCTCCTAGAAGTTGGAAAAGGCCTCCTCCCCTCTAGAGTAGTCCACACGGACCACCAGAAACTCCTATCATTCTATATGAATGGATGAGGAGTTGTGTCTCCTAGTCAACATGCTAGCATCGACTTACTCTCCCAATTGTATCTCCCTTGTTGTTCCTCCCTTTTACAGGTAGAACTTACTCAGGTTCTTACGGTACGACAACTGTGAGAATACAACAAATTTTAGAGCTTGTTGTTATCTCTAGAAAGCCTCTACTATCCCTCTATTTATAAGATGGTGGTTAGGAGTTATAGTTTGAGCAGGAGTCAAATAGACATAATTTTATGAATTTCAGAACCTACAAATGATGAACCGCTTGGTTCACACATGCGATGATTGGTTAAACACTTGAACTGGTCATTTCACTATATTTCATATTGGAAATAGGCATTTAATATTTGATTAATGTACAACATAACGTCAGCATCAATCCTTGATCCAATCATATTGATCAACCAAATGGTATGCTCACAACCTGAATTGATTGTTCCACACATCTGATATGATTTGTTCACTTGTTGTGAGTGCTAATTGCCAATCATGTTTAAATTGACTACCTAACACTTTAGTAATCAAGTTTAAACCATATTAATGAATAAACACATATTTCAGGTGCATCCTATGTGTGTGACCCTATAGGTTTGAAGTTATGTTGGCAATGAATGTCCATAACTAATTTCTAACATCACAAGAATGAGTGGCATCGAGAAGGACATCATTTCTACCCAAGTAATCAAAAAGTCAGAGAACAACTTCAACCTACAATATGTGATTAGTGTTATAGTGATCATATAATTCCTTTATCACTGATATCCAAATTGAACTTGAGGCATATAATCGTCATCTTGTACAACATTCAACCCATGTTCCTTGAACTAGAGAAGAGTTTCTTTGATATATGTAATCTCAATATCACATATTGACTCACATGAGCATGGCCATGCATTTCTCAATCTCTCTTATCAAGTGGACAAGAAATCATACTTCTTTAGGAGAGACAAATCCCATCCACATCACTCACAATCATCCCCATGTGTTGCAATGCACCCGAGCACCACCATAATGGCAACCCTTATTCAAGGTCATGGTGAATGATGTCAAAGCACATCGAATGACATGTGATGAGTGTAGTAATTTTAGGTCTAAGAACCACAATAACCACCATCACTATGAGAGATGATTCATACTACCAATCATGGTTTCCATGTATCACTCTCAAGGTGGGTTTGTCCAATACACTGTTCTCTAACAAGTATTTATGTGTTTGGCTTGATATCACATATCATGAATAATGAGATTATGTGATCAACCAGCACACACTGTAGTCTTATTTGTTATTGTTGTCTATCAGCCTTCCACATTAACATCTGACTAGGGACATAACAAGAACATATATACTCTTAACCTTTGTATGATCTCATTGTTTAGATCCTCAACATGAAGAAATACATCATTGAGTAACATCATTCTTTAGACATTTATTATGTAACATCATTTTATCATAATTGTCAATTATTATCAATCAAATCATTGATAATATATGTGTGACACCCCGCCATCACACAGACAATGGGATGACACGCAAAAACGTGCGGAACCACATATGACCGAAAACACGGGTTAATTAAAATTGATTACGGAAATCATACATGAGAGAACTTTTTCATCTAGATCTTGCAGAAAGACATGTTATATAAATATTCACAAACCCTGTTGTAGGTCCACAGCTTATCGGAACCAGCTATACTGTCAGCACCAGAGTTCAACACTTGTTTATACATACATAACGGCCACGTACGACCAGCAGCAGGATATACTGAAAATTACAATAGCTAGTCATCGGGAAACATCGTCAAACACCTCTGAGGACCTGAGTGTACAGGGATGACTCTAGGACTCTACTATAAAACCACCAAAACAGTAGCATGTCAATCTCTTGCCTTCTACTGCTCTTTGTGCTACTCGGACACAACCCCACGATCACCACCACGTCTAGAACGATCACCTAAAAAGGGTGTAAACTAGAGGGGTGAGACACACAGTCCCAGCGAGAAACATAACTCCCCGCCGAAACTATAAAACGGGTTAAAGCGGATAACTGATAAAGCGCATAACAAGAGTAGCATATTGAGCAATGTTATTATTATCACCAGGCTTACCAAGATATCCGGAAGGCTTATAATTAAGTATTCTTTATGGAACATGATTGACAAGATAAGCTTTATAAAAACTTATCACATAATATAAGGATCGTACATGTATATGCAATGTGTAACTAGATCAGCTATGTAAGCAAGGCCTCAATCAATGTTCCGTATTTTGTTCTAAACTAGATATACTTATTCGGCTAGATTACGTGTTATTATGCCCTGAGGAAGTGAACTTTTCCTGCTCAAATCTAACCATTGGCTGTGAAGCCCAATCTGGTGCCACACAAGGTCTAAGGAGATCCAGACTCCATGACCTCACCTTCTCGTGGTCAGTACACGAATCATCAAGCAAGACCGCAGTCTTATTCTTATGGGGCCTCAGCCTCTGGGTCATCTCTACAAGATACCCATATCTTTAGCTCACCTCATCATAGGTGCAAGTTCATAGATCTAAGACATGAATGCATCATGCTCATCATCACACATCCTGAGCCATGGGTCTTGTTCACCATGCTCCATATGTCCCGAGTCTGCAACCGTAGTTGCACTCAAACCCTCCTATTTTAGGCTAGGGGAAACCTCACATATTCAACAATATGCGCTCCAGGTAATCCCGCAGGATAAACCTATTTCACCATCACCAACTAATGATGTTTATGGATCTATGGCCAGGGCAAACTACATGATATGTTCATCTATAATTGATTAGTATATTTTAAACCAATTGTTGAGGTAAAACAAAGTATAAACACGGCTTTATAGAATTCATCATTATTTCCATCAACATACAGTCCTGGGACCTCAATCCCTCATGATATCAACCACTGCCTCTCAAGGTATCAAAATCATGCATCGGCATCCTGGGAACACATCCCTTATATCATCATCAAAGGATAACACCTCACTAGGCACTCAGCCATATATCAGGTCCTCAAACCTATCAACTTGTTATTCCATTAACAAGGATTATCATCACATTGTGCTAGTCAAAGCATATATACCTCATAGCTTTGACCAGGCTATGAATCCACATGAAATACCTGCATGGTTAGTATACACATTCATAGAGATAACTGAGGCCATCATGGATTAACATAATAATTATACTATCAAGTATAAAGAAACATCCATGAGTACATCACACATAAGCTTTATCATTCATAGTATTATTATCAATCAAGGGCAGATATTATGCCTTATACATGTGACCCTAGGCATTGTTCACATCATCATGTGAAGCAACTTCATATGCTTCCAAACTTCCTAGTGCACAACCTATCATCTTATTTCATTATCATAGTTGCAGATTTCAAGGTGATTACACCATAGCACATGTAATATCATTATTAACATGCAACTATCGTCTATATACATCCCGGGTTGTCAGAACCCTTACAAAAATTCTTGCAACTCTCACTAAGCATGGAGAGTAGTGCCAACCCTCATCAAAGGGTATACCTGGTATATCAATACCCTTACCAAAGGTATAACGGCTAGGGTTTCCAACCCTTAAGCAGCTCACCACCATATTGGCCAACCACTGCACACCCTCTAACATGCATCAAGGTTCCATTAACCTGCATGGTGTCGGGTAGCCATCACCAAGGTATATCGGGTAGTACTACCATGGCTATCGGCCAAGGGTCTATCGTGCACCAAGCTAGGATTAGGGTTAGGTTTCATTATCGGCTAACCTTCAACCTGAGCCATATCGACAAAAGGGGTGTCGCCCAAGGTGCCCCTATCGTGCAACCGTCTTAGCTTCATCTGAGGATTTACCCTATCGGTCAGAGGAGTGTCACCCCAAGGTGTCCTTACTACATGATCATCTTTGCATCATCTAAGAACCATTCCATTGGCCAGGGAACCAAGAACCATGTCGTACATAGCCATGCAGTAGCATATCAGCTAGCATCTAGGGTTAGCATGTCGGTCATCATGCCATGTTGTCCATGCCCTCATATCGACCACGCTCACTAAGGTGGTGTCGTCCAAAGCTTGTGTCGAGCATCAAACTAACATCACATAATGGCCAAGATCACCTCAAGACAAGAGAGTGTATTGGGAATCCTCTCTACATGGATGTATCGGGAAACCACCTATACAAGGTATATCAAGCAGCCACTCATCATAGGTGTATCACCCATCCATCAATCCGACCAAGGGTATCGACCAAAGGGCCATAACGGGCATCAACTAAGCTTCTATAGAGCGTATCGGCCAGGGATACAAGGATCATGCAAACGCCCAAGCAAGCAAATCTACCAAGGATTACACCTCCAGAACATATCATGCAACAAGGGTAGACAACTCATGTCGCCCAAAGCAACTCTAACACCCAAGCTAGGGTTAAGGTTCTATATCGACCAAAGCATAACGGGCACCAAGCCGACTATCTCATCAAGGTGTGTCTCCCAAGGGTATATCTCCAAACAAGGCTATCAGGCAGCACAACTCCAAGGTCATATCGTACAACAAGGCACAACTCCATAAGATCATATTCAACCTCAAGCACAAGGGCACCAAACCCTAATTGATCAAGAAGGTCGGCTCACCTCTCAACAACCAAGAGAGAGGGGTTTTGCACAACCTCTATCACAATTCGGGAAACCACAAGGATCCACCTCAACATAGGTCATCATCTAACCAAAAGCTCACCTCTCTAATCGATGGTGAGAGGAGGGTGTTGCTCAAGCAACTAGAATATAATTTCATGTCTCAACTTAATTGAGAGAGGGGTATTGCCCACATTACTAGAGCTCAAACTCACTTCTCTAGACCAAGGAGAGAAAAGAGTGTTGCTGAACAAGGAAACCCTAAACCATGGTTCGACCAACTATGTGTAAAGGCTCATAGACCATCAGCAACATCAACAACATCAACGACATCATGCTCATTAAGTCCATAAGATCAACAACATGTACTAGAGCAAGATATTTAACATGCAATATAAAGAATGTAGTATAGCTAGGGTTAGAAATTATGTAACCCGCCTCAAGCAAACTCCTCAAGCTCTAAAGCTCCAAGCTTTAAGCTCCTAGCTCCAAGCATACTACTTCGGCCATCTAAAGAAAAAGAACAAGAAGTATAACCACCACGTCCGAAGAGTAGGCAAGATGGAGAAAAAGATGCTAAGGAGAGAGGTAAGATACTTACCAAGGAAACAAGACCCACCTAGGGTTTGGCCACCAAGTTAAAGGAAGAAGAAGGGAACTTCTTCAAGGGGATCGGCCACCAACCTTAGCTCCTCCAAGGGTATCAGCCACCAAGGTTGCAAGGGAGAGGTGTATCGTGCACTAAGGAAAAGAGGAGCAACAAAGAGCTAAAGGGTTCCTAAGGAAGAGAAAGGCAAGGCATATATAGATGAGGTTCTAGGTTAAACCAAGGCAAGGTGTCACCTTACCAAGGGACACTTGTCTACACATTTCACCACCTTGTAAAACACATGCACATGACATGCCATTACTCAACCAAGGATCAGCCACAATCCCATGCTAGGGTGACACAACTAAGGCAAGAAGGTCCACAAAGGTCAAAGGTCGAGACACTACTCCTCCATGGCCGACACACCCCCATGGGTGATACCCTATGGCCGACACAAAGCACCCTTGCCTGATACAGGGCTCAACCAAGCAAGGAAAGGTCCAAACAAGGGAAAACAAAGCCCAAAAGAGCTCAACCAAGCCCAAGACAACCAAAGGCACGAGCCCAAACCTTCCTCTCAACCCTAGAGGAAGCAAAGAGAGAGAAAGACATCTCTCAAGGTGACAAACTTGCTTTTCAACCTTAACTCAGGTTATTTTGCAAGTAGCACCTCCAACTCTCAACTAAGAACAAGCAAACCCTAATCATCACTAAAGATGATTAGCAAGCAACCAAGCACAAGGTTTAGGCAAAACAAACAGGGTAAGCCCAAAATGAAGGTCAGGGTCCTTACAAGCCATAAACCTCTACAAAGGGATTTCGTCCCCGAAATCCGAAGAGAAAAGTGAGGGATTCTTCCGCCTCATCTCTTCCTCAAGCTCCCATGTGGCTTCCTCAACACCACGATGATCCCAAAGAACATTTACAAGAACTAGGTCCTTCCTCTTTAGCTTCTTTACTCTTCTGTCAAGGACCGCCACCAGACCCTCCTCATAAGTCACATCTTCATCAAGCTCAACCTCAACTGGCTGTATCACTGTCCCTATGTCTGGATGACTTTTCTTCAGCATACTGACATAGAACACTGGATGCAACCTGTGCAATTCTGGCGGCAGCTCTAACTTATAAGCTACCTTGCCAAAACGTGCTATTACTGGGTATGGCCCCATATACCTGGGTGCCAGTTTACCTTTCCGGCCAAACCTTAGCATGCCTTTCCAAGGTGAGACCTTGAGGTACACTTTGTCTCCCACTTGGAACTCTAAAGGTCGTCGGTGATTGTCTGCATAAGAATTATGTCTGTCCTGTACAGTTTTCAACTTTTGATGTATCACTCTTATCTTTTCTGTTGTCTGTTGTATTAACTCAGGACCCAGAAGCTGATACTCACCAGACTTATACCAGCATAAAGGGGATCTGCACCTTCTTCCATATAGATCCTCATAAGGAGCCATGTCAATACTCCACTGATAACTATTGTTATAAGAAAACTCTATCAAACTGAGATTCATGTCCCAACTACCTAGGAACTGCAAAACACAAGCTCGTAGAAGATCTTCCAAACTCTCAATAGTCCTTTCAGACTGTCCATCCGTCTGCGGGTGGAAGGTGGTACTGAACCTCAACTGCGTTCCCAACGCTTTGTGCAATTGTTCCCAGAAACGACTTGTATCGTCGCTGGTACACCGTGTAAATGCACTATCTCATCCACATACACCCGAGCAAGCTTCTCTATTATATATGTCATCTTTACCGATATAAAATGGGTAGATTTTTTCAACCTGTCCACTATTACCCAAATGGAATCTTGATTCCTAGTTGTCTTTGGTAGACCTACTACGAAATCCATGGTTATGTGATCCCATTTCCACTGTGGTATCAACATGGGTTGCAACGTACCTGCCGGCTTCTGATGTTCAGCTTTAACTTGTTGACATATTGCGCACTTAGCCACAAACTCAGTTACATCTTTCTTCAATCCAGACCACCAATACAGGTCCTTCAGATTATGATACATCTTGGTGACTCCTGGATGCATAGCATACATTGATGTGTGTGCTTCCTTGAGTACTAGCTTCCTTAGATTGTCAACATCGGGGACCACCATCCTACCATGATAGGAAACTAGTCCATCCTCAGACTCATGGAACCCATCAATCTTTTCGCTACCAAGCTTTGATCTGATCAACTGTATTGTATCATCCACCTATTGTGTGTCTTTGATCTGCTATCTTAGCATAGGCTTGACTTGTATTTGTGCCAACAGTCCTGCCAACAAGGAAACTTCCAACTGCACATTCATCTGCCACAAGAAGACAAACATATCCCGCCTATGGCATACTAAGGAATTCAACTGTGCTTTTTTTGTGGGGAGAGAAGAAGACTTTCTGCTAAGTGCATCATCTACCACATTTACCTTACTAGGATGATACTCAATGGTGCAATCATAATCATTGATTAGCTCCATCCAATGATGTTGTCGCATATTCAGCTCATTCTGCAAAAAGATGTACTTCAAGTTCTTATGATCTGTAAAGATCTGACACACTTCCCCATTAAGATAGTGTCTCCAAATCTTTAATGCATGAACCACTACTGCCAACTCCAAATCATGTGTCGGATAGTTCTCCTCATGTTTCTTAAGTTGTCGTGAAGCAAAAGAAACCACATGATCTTCCTGCATCAGCACACAACCTAAGCCTTTCTTGGAAGCATCACAGACAACAACATAGCCCTTCCCAAGTTTTGGCAGCACTAGCACTGGAGCACTAGTCAGCTTCTCCTTCAAACTTTGGAAAGCTTGTTGACAATGATCATCCCATACAAAAGGTACATTCTTCCTGGTCAACTTTGTCATCAGCATCGCGATTGCACTGAAGTCCTTGATAAACCTCCAGTAGTATCCTTCCAAACCCAGAAAACTACGAACTTCTGTCGGCGTCTTTGGTTGCTCCTAATCTGCAACTGACTCTACCTTCTTAGGGTCCACCCAGACTCCTTCTCCAGATATCACATGACCTAAGAAAGTCACTTCCTTCAACCAGAACTCACATTTGCTGAACTTGGCGTATAACTGATGTTGGTGAAGAAGAGTCAAAGATTGTCGAAGATGTCGTTCGTGCTCTTTCCTATCCTGACTATAGATCAAAATGTCATCTATAAAGACTACAACAAACTGATCTAGGAACGGATGGAACACTTGGTTCATCAGGTCCATGAAAGCAGTAGGTGCATTGGTCAGCCCAAACGACATAACCACAAACTCAAAGTGACCATACCTCATCCTAAATGTTGACTTTGGTATGTCTTATGCCTTAATCCTCAACTGATGATATCCAGACCATAGATCGGTCTTTGAGAACATTGTAGTGCCACACAACTGGTCAAACAAATCGTCTATCCTCGGTAATGGGTACTTATTCTTGATCGTGACTTTGTTCAACTGTCGGTAATCTATACATAACCGCATCAACCCATCCTTCTTAATGAACAGCACTAGAGCACCCCAAGGTGATGTGCTCGGTCAGATGAAACCTTTCTCCAACAACTCCTATAACTGCTTCTTCAACTCTGCCATCTCTGTTGGAGCCATCCTATATGGTTTCTGTGCAACTGGTTGTGTTCTTGGTACCAGATTGATCTCAAAATCAATCTCTCGGGGTGGGGGGACACCGGGGAACTCATCAGGAAACACATCTGCAAACTCTCGTACAACCGTTACCTCCTCAAGGCTAAGACCTTTTTCCTTGGTATCCACAATGTGAGCTAAGAAAACCTTACAACCTTGCCGCAAGAACTTTTCTGCCACCATTGTTGACATTAGACATGTCAGAAGAATCTTCCTATCTCCTTGGAAGATCCACTTCTCTCTGTTGTCATCACACACCGCCTGCTTGGAATCACAACCCAACACAACCTTATACTTTTCTAAGGTATCCATCCCAAGGATCACATTGAATCCATGCATATCAAGTGGTATAAGATTCACTTGTATACTGCGTCCCAAAAAAGATAAGACACAAGATGGACACTCCTCTCGAAGCATCAAGGAACTATCAAGAGGGTTTCTAACAACATGATATTTGTCTTACAACTAATAGGTAAAGGACAGCTATCAAGCAGACTATGTGTGATAAAAGAGTGTGTAGAACCGAGGTCAACCAAAATATATATAAAGCAAGAAGAAGACAAATCAGAATGTAATAGCTCCATCTGACCTATCACTACTCACGGGTTGACTATCGCCTCCGGATGACTCATAGCATAGAATCAAGTCGTTGCTTGTTGTCCACGTCCTCTGCTTCCTTGAGCAGACGATCCTGCTCGCGACGCTTGATCGTTTCCTTGCCCTCTGCTACCACTGGGTTGATGTATGTCTGATCCTTGTTGATTTTGTCTTAGTTGTTGTGTTACCTCAACATCTGTTCTTGGGCAATTTGACTTTAAATGCCCAGTCTGTCCACAGTGATAACATGACCTGCCTTCTGTCTGCGGTCTAGATGGCTTGGTTACTGCCATAGAATCTATACTATGCGCCTTCGACGGCAAAGAAACATAACCTCTTCCCTTACTCGGGGACCATTGTGACGGTGCATGAGAACTATGCATCGTGGAAGGTGCTAAAATCCTTGGCTTCTTGAAGCCACCAAATCTCTGTCCCTAGAACTGAGCAGGCCTTTTCTTGGTCATGGACTCCCTCTTCTCCCTGACAGAACATTCAATCATGTGGACGGACTCCACAAACGTAGCAAACCGTTCTCGACTCTCTAAAGCAGCAACATGTGTTGACAGCTCCGCACTCAAACCTTTCTCAAACCGCCTGATCCGCTCTTCATCAGTAACCGCCATGTGAGGGAAAAACCTCAGCAAGTCCATTAACTTGGCTTCATACTCGGTGATGCTCATCGATCCTTGGTGTCAATGCTCAAACTGGTTGATCTTCTCGTCCAAATATGTCTTCAGAAAGTATATGCTAACGAACTCTTGATGGAAAACCTCCCAATCGATCTCCTCACCAAATCGCTTCTCCTCCTCGATAGCCCACCAGTGGCTAGCACTACCCTTCAGAAGGTAGACAGCGTGCTTGACTTTGACTGCTTTGGGGATGTTGAGAATCCGAAAGGCCTTCTCAAGACCTGTCAGCCATAGATCAACATCCGCTGGATCATCCGTTCCAGCATAATCTGAAGCTCTGACTCGCTGAAGCCGCTCAAAGGTCTTCCCAATACCCAATGATTCACCATGGGGAGCCTGTGCTCTTGGCTGAGGCACTAGCAACCTTTCCACCATGTGATTCATCATAGCCATCATCTGCCCCATAAGATGTTGGTAGGTAGGATTTTTGAGAATGGCGGGGTCAAGTTGGGGGACCTCAAGCACCTGATCTCCATGTGCCTGCCCTCCTGCTCCATCAACTGATGCAACAGTTATGCTCTCGGCAACATGTTCTTCATGGTTTCCAGACATCTTTAAGCTTTATCTTCTGCTGAGAGCAGATGGTTATTGTAAGAAAATCTGGAAAACTCACAAGAACAGACGAAAACCTTGTCCTAGATCCCTGTAAACTCAGCGAACCTAGAGCTCTGATACCAAACCAACTGTGACACCCCACCATCACACAGACAACGAGATGACACGTGAAAATGTGTGGAACCACATATGACTTAACACAGGATAATTAAAACCGATTACGGAAATCATACATGAGAGAACTTTTGCATCCAGATCCTGCATAAAGACATGTTATATAAATATTCACAAACCCTGTTGTAGGTCCACAACTTATCGGAACCAGCTGTACTGTCAGCACCAGAGTTCAACACCTGTTTATACATACATAACGGCCACGTACGGCCAGCAGCAGGATATACCAAAAATTACAACATCTAGTCATCGGGAAACATCGTCAAACACCTCTGAGGACCTGAGTGTACAAGGATGACTCTAGGACTCTACTACAAAACCACCAAAACAGTAGCATGTCCATCTCTTGCCTTCTACTTCTCTTCTTGTTGCTCGGCCGCAACCCCACGACCACCACCACGTCTAGAACGATCACCTAAAAAGGGTGTAAACCAGCGGGGTGAGACACGTAGTCCCAGAGAGAAACATAACTCCCCGCCAAAACTATAAAACTGGTTAAAGCAGATAACAACAGACAACTGATAAAGCGCATAACAAGAGCAGCATATTGAGCAACGCTATTATTATCATCAGGCTTACCAAGATATCTGGAAGGCATATAACCAAGTATTCTTTATGGAACATGATTGACAAGATAAGCTTTATAAAAACTTATCACAGAATGTAAGGATCGTACACGTATATGCAATGTGTAACTAGATCAACTATGTAAGCAAGGCCTCAATCAATGTTTCGTATTTTGTTCTAAACAAGATATACTTATTCGGCTGGATTACGTGTTATTATGCCCTAAGGAAGTGAGCCTTCCCTGCTCAAATCTAACCATTGGCTGCGAAGCCCAATCCGGTGCCACACAAGGTCTAAGGAGATCCAGACTCCATGACCTCACCCTCCCGTGGTTAGTACACAAATCATCAAGCAAGACCACAGTCTTATGCTTATGGGGCCTCAGCCTCTGGGTGAGCTCCTCAAGCTACCCATATCTTTAGCTCACCTCATCATAGGTGCAAGTTCATACATCCGAGCCATGAACGCATCATGCTCATCATCACACATCCTGAGCCATGGGTCTTGTTCACCATGCTCCATATGTCCCAAGTCTGCAACCGCAGTTGCACTCAAATTCTCCTATTTTAGGCTAGGGGAAACCTCACATATTCAACAATATGCGCTCTAGGTAATCCCATAGGATAAACTTGTTTCACCATCACCAAATACTGACGGTAATGGATCTATGGCCAGGGCAAACTACATGATATGTTCATCTATAATTGATTACTATATTTTAAACCAATTGTTGAGGTAAAACAAAGTATAAACATAGCTTTATAGAATTCATCATTATTTCCATCAACATACTGTCTTGGGACCTCAATCCCTCATGATATCAACCACTACCTCTCAAGGTATCATAATCATGCATCAGCATCTTGGGAACACATCCCTTATATCAACCTCAGAGGATAACACCTCACTAGGCACTCAGCCTTATATCAGGTCCTCAAACCTATCAACTTGTTATTCCATTAACAAGGATTATCATCACATTGTGCTAGTCAAAGCACATATACCTCATAGCTTTGACCAGGCTATGAATCCACATGAAATACATGCATGGTTAGTATACACATTCATAGAGATAACTGAGTCCATCATGGATTAACATAATTATTATTATACTATCAAGTATAAAGAAACATCCATGAGTACATCACACATAAGTTTATCATTCGTAGTATTATTATCAATCAAGGGTATATATTATGCCTTATACATGTGACCCTAGGCATTGGTCACATCATCATGTGAAGCAACTTCATATGCTTCCAAACTTCCTGGTGCACAACTTATCATTTTATTTCATTATCATAGTTGTAGATTTCAAGGTGATTACACCATAGCACATGTAATATCATTATTAACATGGAACTATCGTCTATATACATCCCGAGTTGTCAGAACCCTTACAAAAACTCTTGCAACTCTCACTAAGCATGGCGAGCAGTGCCAACCCTCATCAAATGGTATACTCGATATATCAATACCCTTACCAAAGGTATAACGGCTAGGGTTTCTAACCCTTAAGCAGCTCACCACCATATCGGCCAACCACTGCACACCCTCTAACATGCATCAAGGTTCCATTAACCTGCATGGTGTCGGGCAGCCATCACCAAGGTATATCAGGCAACACTACCATGGCTATCGCCCAAGGGTCTATTGTGCACCAAGCTAGGGTTAGGGTTAGGTTTCATTATCGGCTAACCTTCAACATGAGCCATATCGACAAAAGGGGTGTCGCCCAAGGAACCCCTATCATGCAACCATCTCAGCATCATTCGGGGATTTACCCTATCGGTCAAAGGAATGTCGCCCCAAGGTGTCCCTACTACACGATCATCTCTACATCGTCTAAGGACCATTCCAACGGCCAGGGCACCAAGAACCATGTCGTGCATAGCCATGCAGCAGCATATCGGCTAGCATCTAGGGTTAGCATGTCAGTCATCATGCCATGTCATCCATCCCCTCATATCGACCAAGCTCACTAAGGTGGTGTCATCCAAAGGTTGTGTTGAGCATCAAACTAACATCACATAACAGCCAAGATCACCTCAAGACAAGGGTGTGTCTCGGGAATCCTCTCTACATGGATGTATCAGGCAACCACCTATACAAGGTATATCAAGCAGCCACTCATCATAGGTGTATCACCCATCCATCAACCCCACTAAGGGTATCGACCAAAGGGCCATAACTGGCACCAACTAAGCTTCTACAGGGCGTATCAGCCAGGGATACAAGGATCATCCAAATGCCCAAGCAAGCATATCTACCAAGGATTACACCTCAAGAACATATCGTACAACAAGGGTAGACAACTCATGTCGCCCAAAGCAACTCTAACACCCAAGCTAGGGTTAAGTCTCTATATCGACCAAAGCATAATGGGAACCAAGCCGACTATCTCATCAAGGTGTGTCGCCTAAGGGTATATCTCCAAACAAGTCTATCGGGCAGCACAACTCTAAGGTCACATCATACAACAAGGCACAATCCCATAAGATCATATTCAACCTCAAGAATAAGGGCACCAAACCCTAATTGATCAAGAAGGTTGACTCATCTCTCAACAACCAAGAGAGGGGTTTTGTACAACCTCTATCACAATTTGGGCAACCACAAGGATCCACCTCAACATAGGTCATCATCTAACCAAAAGCTCACCTCTCTAATCCATGGTGAGAGGAGGGTGTTGCTCAAGCAACTAGAATATAAGATCACCTCTCAACTTAATCGAGAGAGGGGTATTGACCACTTTACTAGAGCTCAAACTCACTTCTCTAGACTAGGGAGAGAAAAGAGTGTTTCTCAACAAGGAAATCCTAAATCATGGTTCAGCCAACTAGGTGTAAAGGCTCATAGACCATCAACAACATCAACAACATCAACGACATCATGCTCATTAAGTCCATAAGATCAACAACATGTACTAGAGAAAGATATATAACATGCAATATAGAGAAGGTAGTATAGCTAGGGTTAGAAGTTATGCAACCCGCCTCAAGCAAACTCCTCAAGCTCTAAAGCTCCAAGCACACTACTTCAGCCACCTAAAGAAAAAGAATAAGAAGTATAACCACCATGGCCAAAGAGTAGGCAAGATGGAGAAGAAGATGATAAGGAGAGAGGGAAGATACTTACCAAGGAAATAAGACCCACCTAGGGTTCGGACACCAAGCTAAAGGAAGAAGAAGGGAACTCCTTCAAGGGGATCAGCCACCAAACTTAGCTCCTCCAAGGGTATCGGCCACCAAGGTTGCAAGGGAGAGGTGTATCGTGCACTAAGGAAAATAGGAGCAACAAAGAGATAAAGGGTTCCTAAGGAAGAGAAAAGCAAGGCATATATAGATGAGGTTCAAGGTTAAACCAAGGCAAGGTGTCACCTTACCAAGGGACACTTGTCCACACATTTCACCACCTTGCAAAACACATGCACATTCCATGCCATTACTCAACCAAGGATCGGCCACATGTCCATGGTAGGGTGACACAACCAAGGCAAGAAGGTCCAAAAAGGTTAAAGGCCGACACACTACTCCTCCATGGCCGACACACCCCCATGGGCGATACCCTATGGCCGACACAAAGCACCCTTGCCCGATATAGGGCTCAACCAAGAAAGGCAAGGCCCAAACAAGGGAAAACAAAGCCCAAAAGAGCTCAACCAAGCCCAAGACAACCCAAGGCATGAGCCCAAACCTTCCTCTCAACCCTAGAGGAAGCAAAGAGAGAGAAATACATCTCTCCAGGTGACAAACTTGCTTTTCAACCTTAACTCAGGTTATTTTGCAAGTAGCACCTCCAGCTCTCAACTAAGCACAAGCAAACCCTAATCATCACTAAAGATGATTAGAAAGCAACCAAGCACAAGGTTTAGGCAATACAAATAGGGTAAGCCCAAAATGAAGGTCAGGGTCCTTACAACATGCCATTACAATCATCATATGATTGGCTCTATGGGCATACATACCAATAGACTCTCACTTGCACTTAGAGACAATCACCCATGAACTTAATCCCAAGTGATCTAACATGACCTTCATGCTTCTATTGTGAAAGTGCTTTTGTCATGGTGTCATCCACATTACTTTCACTTAAAACTGCAAATCTTCACATCTCCTTGATGTAAGATCTCTCATAAGAGATGGAACCACCTTTGTATGTGCTTGGAACGCTAATGTAATTTGGGTTCCTTAGCTTGTGTAATATCTCCATTGTTTTCACAATATAGCTCAATTGATCTTTTATGCTTGGAACCACCCCAAGTTCTGAAATGAACTTCTTGATCCAAACAACCTCTGTTGATGCATTGGATGTCGCACTATACTCAGCCTCAGTTGTATAACCAACAATTGTTTCTTATTTAGAACTCTTCCATCTTACAACTCCATTTTTGAGGCAAAACATAATTCCATATTGGGATCTATAGTCATCATTGTCAATTTGGAAGCTTGCATTAGTGTAACCCTTTACCACCAACTCTTCTTCACCGCCATAGATAAGGAACTGATCATTAGTTCTTCTCAAGTACTGAAGTATGTTCTTCATAATAGTCTACTGAGATTCATCGGGATCTAACTGATATTTTCTCATCATGCTCAAGGCATAAGAGACATATGGATGAGTACATAACATTGTGTACATGATCGATCAAATTGTAGATGCATTTGGAATCTTACTCATACATTCCCTTTCCTCACAAGAATTGGAACATTAAGATCTATAGATAGATACAACATGATACATGGGTAGGTTTCCTCTCTTTGAGTTTTCCATGTTGAACCTCTTCAACAATTTGTTGATGTTTGTGCTCTGACTTATCCAATAAGCCTTCTAGATCTATCTCTATAGATCTTGATTCTTATTGTATAGGATGCTTCGCCTAAGTATTTCATAGAGAATGTATTTCCTACCTAGGTCTTAACCATTTGTAAAGTATGGATGCCATTCCCCATTAATAGTATGTCATCCACGTATAATATGAGGAATATAATCATGCTCCCACTAACCTTATTGTAAACACATGGTTCATCTTCATTTTGACTAAAGTCAATCTTTTTAATTGTTTTGTCAAGTTAAAGATTCTAGCTCTGAGACACTTGCTTCAATCCATAGATTAATATGTGTAGCTTACATACTTTATTTGCATTCGTTAGATTTATAAAAACCTCAAGTTGTGTCATGTACATATCCTCAATAAGATTCATGTTAAGGAATGTGCTTTTAACATCCATCTACCAAATCCCATAGTCATGATGATGTGCAATGGCAAGCATGATCTTGATGTACTTAACTATGGAACTGGAGAAAAGGTTTCATCATAGTCATCACCTAGAACTTATTTGAAACCCTTTGCAACCAATCATCCTTTGTAAGTTTGTAAATTACCATCCATATTGATCTTTTTCTTGAAGACCCACTTGCACCCTATGGGTTTTACCCCTTCAGGTGGATCCATCAAGGTCCATACCATGTTGGTGTACATGGATTCCATCTCAAATCGCATGACCTCAAGATATTTCTTAGACTTTAGACTGTTAACAACTTATAGGTATATAGTTGGCTTATAATAAATGACCAACCCATCGCCTTCTTGAGTTACAAGAAAACCAAATCGATCTAAATCAAGGGGTATCCTACTAGATCTATGAGGTTCTTGTATTAAATGGGGAATTTTAGATTCTAAAACAATTTGTGAGTCTCTATGTTCCTCTTGTACCTCTGTATTTTCAACGTTTTCTTGTCAGACTCAAACTTCTTTGAGTTCTACTTTCCTCCCACTGATTCCTTTGGAAACAAATTTATTTTCTTAGAATACAACATCCCTAGCAATAAACAATTTGTTGTCATATGGAGTATAAAAGTAGTATCCTTTAGTTTCCCTAGGATATCCAACAAAATAACATTTATCTGATTTGGTTCCAATCTTTTCGAGGAACTGCTTTCTCACATAAGATTCACAACCTCAAATATTCATAAAAGACACATTGGCATGCTTGCCATACCATATCTCATATGGTGTCTTTTGAACTGATTTACATGGTACACAGCTTAGTACAAACGTGGAGGTTTCTAAAACATAACCCCAGAAAGAAGTCGGAAGATCAACAAAACTCATCATTGATCACACCATATCTAGTAATGTGTGATTGCTTCTTTCTAACACACCATTATGTCGTGTTCCAGGTGGAGTCCATTGTGATACAATACCACAATCTCGTTGAAGGTCCTCAAACTCTTGGATTAAGTATTCTCCATCTTAATTAGAATGAAGTGTGTTAATACTTTTACCAAGTTGGTTATGTATTTCATTCACAAGATCCTTGAACTTTTCAAGGGTTTCTAACTTATATTTCATCAAGTAAACGTAGCCATACCATCCAAGATTAGTAAAGGTAATGAAGTACTGACAACCACCTCTAGCAGTTATTTTGAAAGGGCCACATACATGAGTATGTATAAGTCCTAATAGATCACTATCCCTCTCACTAATATCAGTGAAGGGAGTATTTGTCATCTTTCCCAACAAAAAAGACTCACATGTCTCTATTGGTTTGAAATCAAAGGAGTCTAAATAACCATCTTTATGAAGTCTACATATGCGATTCTCATTGATGTTCCCTTGAAAACAATGCCAAAGATATGTTTTGTCTGATTTATCAAGTTTTAATCTTTTGGTATTAACTTTATGAACATTTCTCTTTAGATATAGCAAATGAAGACCATAATACATTGGGGAACTTCCATAAAATATCTCATATTTTGAAATAGAATGTTGAGCATTTTTTATATGAAATTCATATCCATCCTTGTCCATATTATATATAGAAATAATGTTTACATTAATGACAATTATAAAATAGTAGTTATTTAACTCTATTAAAATCGTCGTAGGTGGAGATAAATTAAAGGTTCTAACTATTGTGGCAGCAACTCTTGCTCCATTCACAATGCACAGTTCCACCTCGCTCTTTCTTAAAGGCTTACTTCTTTCAAATCATGCATATTAGAACATATGTGACATCCACATTTGGTATCTACCCATGATGTAGACAAATTTATCTAAATAATGCATATACTTGAAGTGGACATCTCTATCCCATCCTTCTTGTTCGTTAATTCTTTTAGGTGGAGAGGATTCCTCTTCCAATGTCCAGGTTGGTGACAGTGGTCATGATTGCCTCCCTTGGTCACCCCTCCCTTTTCCTAGAGTGTAGAAGACTTGGCTTTCTAGCCAGCTATAGAACTTTTCTTAGCTTTGCCTTTTCCCTTGGACTATTCCTTTCCTTTGTTGATCATCATCACAGATTTAGGTTTGTCCTTCTTCATTTGCATCAGCAGTTCTCAACATGCCAAGTAATCTGAGAATGGCTTGTCAAAATTGTGGTTCATGACAAACTGGCTATATGACTATGGTAGAGACTGTAGAAACACATATGTGGCCAACTCTTGACCCAAGGTAAATCCCAATCTAGCAAGGTTGTCCACATACCCAATAAGATTAAGCACATGGGGACCTACTGGATCCCCTTCTTCCATGTTGTATTTGAACAGTGCCTTAGGGACACCATATCTCCCTTGTCTTTTCTGATCTTGGTACATGTTCTTAAGATGTGTTACCATCTCAATAATGACCATGTTCTCATATTGTCTCTGTAACTCATAGTTCATTGACATCTACGACATCTTCAGAGTGCTTCTTGTAAGCATCCATGTTAGCCTTATGCACATTGGGAGCAAGTTCATCTGGCTCTGGGGTATCTAGTACATAGAGCATACACTCTTGTGTGAGAACAATTCTCAACATCCTGAAGTAGTCATGGAAATTATTCCCATTCAACTTGTCCTTCTCAAGGACTGTTGGCAATGAAACATGTTATTGGTTGTCATTTTAGTTTATAATTTTTTTTTTGCAATTTGTCAAAACACTTTCGATTTGATTTCATTAAAATAAAATTGAACTTGTTTAATTAGGCCTTTAAGTTATCACTCTCACTATTTTGTTCATATTGATAGCCCTCACATACTAATTCAGAAGATTACAGCATACAACCTTCTAGTGAACCAAGAGCCAAAACAATTGAGTTATTACCAGCCAACACCAATGTCCACAATCAATCATTAAGGTAGGCAATTGTTGCCAATTGCATCTTATGCAATCCTTGGATAGATGGTATGTGAAACTCTTTTCCATGGTCATTTGTGTACTTCTAGGTACTTAATCTCATTAAGATTACCTAGTTAAGTCTGACCCAAAACCCAACATGATAGTAATGCACCCTACCTGGAAGGCCCACATGACTACCATCACACTTCTACGAGATGGACAGTGCACCACGCTTGGTATGCCTACTCCTAGTTGATCAAGATTTTCATGTGTGTTTCTTATGGAAAGCATCTAAGAGTTAATCTTTGACTGGGGGATTTTATATTATATATATATATATATATATATATATATATATATAGAGAGAGAGAGAGAGAGAGAGAGAGAGAGTTAGGCTAGAATACACTCGAGTGTATTTAGAGCAGAATACACTCAAGTAGTTTTTCATGATGAAATATTTTTTTCAAAAATCTAATCCATTGATCTTCTTAATCATCTTGTGAATAACTCATATAAACAATTTGACCACATTTGGATATTTATAGGTCATGTTATAAAGGCTGCAAAAATTATGCATTTCAAATTAGTTTCGTTTATCAATTTTGTTGCCCTCAGATGAGTGACTTACACTCATCCAAATGGGCTAAAAATTTTGCATGTATCCTAATTATAGTATGACAATGAAGATCAATGGTTTACATCTTGCAAAAAATAGTCTTGATATGCAAACACACTTGAGTGTATCCATGTGATATGTACACTCGAGTGTATTCTAGCCTGACTCTCTCTCTCTCTCTCTCTCTATATATATATATATATATACATATATATACCCTATCACCACATACTAATATGTATTATATACATATTATATACTACAAATGAAACATTCAATTAAAAAACACAAGCAATGCTGAGGGTCATACTATTGTAATTCCTTGGAGCCATAAGGAATTACTACCACCTAAGGTCTACATCATATGAAGAAACCTATTGTTGATGAGTATTTATGCTTGAACCAATCAATTTTCCTCCTAGTCAGTCGGTTGGTTTTTTAGATTGCTTGTCTAGTCTCTAGTCCAAGTGACATCTAGACACCTCCAGTCGATCGACTGAGCCACCAACTGATTGGCTAGATGCCCATGTTGTATGACCTCCTCAGACCACCACCCAATTGGTTCATCTTCTAAAATGGTCAGTTCATCTGGTGCAGAACATCTTCTTCACCATAATAGGAGTTAAAACTATCCTAATCCTATTTAACATATTACATGGTAATAGGGAAACCTCAAGTTACATTCAAGGGGAGCATAGGAAGGAGAGAATTAATACTTTTACATATGGAAGAAAAGATAGAGGCTCTATATGCAAACTGAGATATAAATAGGAATAACAACCATCCATCCAAGCACAAAGATCTAGGGGGTTATCATCCATAACAATGCTAACATACACCATAAAAACTAATTTTAGGGCAACACGAATAAATTGCATATATATTGTATCATATATATATGGATCATATGCGGTATGTAAATAGATATGCACATTAATCATTTAAATATTTGCATTGAATGAAATAAATAAAAGGTAAAACCAAAAATCTGATCATACTGACTAAATCCAAAACATAGTAAATTGATGTGGCTCTGACATCACAGTAGGGAAATATGGAATCAGTTATGCCAGCGGAAACAAAACATTTACTGCCATATTCCCCTTGGACAGTAGATCATGTCAACAACTATGTAATGAGAAAGAGGGTTGAAAGGTTTATACCCAGACTTGGAGCAAGTGTAGTGACTATCCCTTGTTGTAGTGTACTTCTTTCTTCAAGTTGCACCTGGATGGTGTCAGTAGTGGCCTCCTAGTTGATCACTATGAATAGTGGTTGACTGCATTCTCCTAGTGGGTGGCAAAGGCCTCCTTGCATCTAGAGTAGTCCACACAGACCAACGGGAACTCTTGTCATTATATGTTAATGGATAAGAAGAATTTGTCTCTCCTAGTCAACGTGCTAGTGTCGACTTGCTCTCCCAATTATCTCTCCCTATCTATTCCTCCCTATGATGGATAGAACTTGCTTGGGTTCTCAAGTTACCAAACTGTAAAAAGACGGCAATTGTCATATCTTATTGTTGTATCTATCGAAAGCCTCAACTACCCATCTATTTATAGTAGGGCCAGGGTCTGGGTTTCTAGTTTGAGTGAGAGTTAAAGAGACAGAATTTCATGAATTTTCCAAAACCTACAAATGATGAACCAGTCGATTTACCAGTGAACCAGTCGGTTCACATATGAGATGATCTATTCAACACTTGAACTCATTGTTTCACTACATTTTCTATTCATAATTGTATTGGCATTTACTATGTGATTAATTCACAGCATAACATCGGCATCAATCCTTGATCCAATCTCATGATCAACCAAATGGTAGGTTCACAACCTAACTGGTCAGTTCACACATCTGAGCCAATTAGTTCACTTGTTGAATCGATCGTTTCTGGTGTTGATTGCCAATATTGTATAAATTGAACACCTAACACTTTAGTAATTAGGTTTAAACCATATTCATGTGTAAACTCCTATTCCAAGTACATCCAATGCAGGTGACCCTATAGGTTCCAAGTTACATTGGTAGTGAATGTCCATAACTTATTTATAACGTCACAAGCAATTAGTGGTATCTATCAAAACATCATTGCTACCCAAGTAATCAGAAAGATGGAGTAAAATTCAACCTACAATTTATTGTTTGTGTTACATTGATCATATAGTTCCTTTGTCACTGATATCCAGATTGAACTTGAGGCATGGAATTGCCATCCTCTTCAACGTTCAATCCATGTTCCTTAAAATAGAGCAGACTGTCTGAGATTCATGTTGTGGGCTCCGATCTCCAAAACCACGATATAACCTCAGTGGAAGCATTCGATTAGCAGCGGAATATAAAAATCACCGGAAATTAAAACTTTTTGAGACAAGATCTTGAATTCATAAAACTTCTTTCATAGAAATAAGATAAACTGTTTACATCTCTGTTAAATTACTTCTTGAGTAATTATATACAGCAAGATACAAAATCTCAAGAATCAAAACCAAAATCTCAGACCACTAACTCCAAGGACCTGAGAGTACAGAGACGGTATAGGACTATCTAACTACAAACTCAGCAGTCAGTATCTCCACCTGAGATTTACTGCTGCTCCTGGTGCTTCTGCTGCTAATATTGGTCACCTGTAGGCTGGTTCCTTCGTCCTCGACGACCACCAAAAAAAAGTTGAAATCTACGGGGTGAGACAATTTTAAATAATTGTCCCAGCGAGAGTTATAACTCTCCACTAGAAGCTTTATGATAGCAATTCAAAGAACATCATAAGCAATAAAAGCCTTCAAGGCAATCAATAGTAGATTGACATTAAGTAGAACAACAACATTCTAAGGAATATGAAGAACATGTATACTATGCAGTGAAACATCATTCAAGTATCTCATAGTTCATCCTAAGAAGATATACTACGCGGTTGATTATGTTTTGCAAACATCATTATGCCCTGCGGAGATGAGGTATACCACTCATGCTCCAACCGATCACTGTTAAGTCGCATTGGTATCATACCTAGGTCATCAAAAGAGCCGGATTCTTATGACCTCATCTTCCTCAGTCAGAGTGAGGATAAACATGCAGGACATCCAGTGTCTCTGCTACTATAGCTCACCAGGGTAATCTGGTACTTCGCTATTCGAGTCACAGTGGCATTCTGTACTCTCTTCACCATCGAAAGATTTCTTGTTTATCTCTCATCGATGCGGTATAAAAGATTTCCTCGGGAGAATAGTGTTACATCATCCCGGCATAAACATATAGTGAAGGGTTGATGGATTAAGGTACATCTACATCAATTCCTACACTAGGATGTAAGGATTTTCACATCCATATTCCCCCACATACTCAAAAGTATGTGATCCAGGAGTTCCCTAAGGAAAACCTATTTCACCATCATATAACTTCTGACAATGATGGATCTATGATCAGGGCTCTACATGGTATGATTATACTTGATTAGTTAGGTACATTTCAGTATTCTTTTAACATCATACATGTTCTCAGACATTAATCATTAGCATAGCAGCTATGAAAGTAGAATACTAAATGTAACAAGTCTAATTTACATCAATTATCATTTCTTTATCATTTCATCGCAAGTCATCTAATTAGCATGACCTTGCTGATATTCATGGCTCTTACAGTCTATCAATTCTCATAAGATGCCACTTACTAGGCAACAGGATATGTCACTATTCATAAGCTAATAACATGCCTTCAATGAATATGGTATCATAATCCATACCTGGATATGATCATCCTCATATAAGAACCTGCATGGTTAATTCAACTGATAATAGTAACAATTCATTTCAAGAGTTGTACCTTCATACTCTTATAAGAGTTAGATTCCCTGATTTTCATCAAATAGGGTTTGATTAAAACAAGGTATCCTTTAGTTGAACCCTTTAAGGGTATTTTGGTAAAGTACACCATTGATCACCATCATTGGTCAATCCATTAGTCACTTAGTCCCTTAATGTCCTAGGTTATCATTAGGGTTTATGTTAGACCACCATTGAACCAATTACACCTTCAAACGATTAAGCATAATCAGCCCTAGAAGTCTCCAAACAGTTTCAACCTTCAACCTCCAAACGGTCTTGAGACCATTTGGGGGCGTTGACCGTTTGGATGGTTAGACCTTCAAGTCCGCATGGATCACCAAGACCTCATGGGTCACCAAGACCGCATGGGTGCGTTGACCGTTTGATAAAGTTGACCTCCAAACCGTTTGAAGCTATGCGACTTGAAACTGTTTGATCTTAAACGATCTTGAGATTGATTGGTCCAAACGACCTTGAGATCGTTTGAGCCCAAACGGTCTTGAGACCATTTGGCCCCAAATGTTCTTGATACCGTTTGGCCTCAAACGGTCTTGAGACCGTTTGGATCCAAATGGTCTTGAGACCGTTTTGTCCAAATGGACTCAAACCGCATGGACCTCAAAAGTGACTCCAAGGTTATAATCGATTATGGTTATCTATGTTGAAGCCTTCAATTGGCCAAATCCTTGTTAACCACTTGTAAATTGAGTCAATTAGGGTTAGAATTAATCAATTGGACACCAAATTGACCCTCAATTGAAAGCCAATTAGGGTTGAATCCAACTCAATTAGGGTTTTCAATCGGATAATCATCAATGTTCAACAATGTGAATCAAATTGAGGTTGAACCCATAAATTGACCTCCAATTGGACCCAAACTTGGCCCAAACGGTTTTGAGATCGTTTGGACATCCTCCAAATGGCCTTGAGACCATTTTCCCAATGTTTCATCAAAATCTAAGTCGATTGGATAAGGGTTGAACCCTAAATAGGTCTAAAATCAGCATTTTTATCAATTCATCAACTTATTGTGATTGGACCCTCAAACCATCAAATTACCTTAACCCTATACCTCCAAACGGTCTTGAGACCATTTAAATGAACCCCCAAACGGTCTTGAGACCATTTGGGTCCTTCAACCCAAAGTTCACCAAAAATCTATCCTTGAAATCAGCAATTCAACCCGATTAGGGTTTATGGGGTTGAAGTGCCTTCAACTTGTGATTTGGTTTGGAATTAGGTTATGATTCTTTGCAGGAATTAAATTCAACATGTTTGCAACAGACCCTTAAAAGGTCTTCCCTTGGTCAACCATATCAAATGGTCTTGAGACTGTTTGAATCTAAACGGTCTTGCAAGACCGCATGAGATCAAACGGTTTGAGACCGTTTGATTTCAAACGGTTTGCAAACCATTTAGACCCAAAGGTCCAAGGTCGTTTGATAAAGTTACCTAGGAATTCACGCCCATCATCTTCAACCTCTGTTCAGGTCGGTTACTCCACGGATTTCTTGCAAAAGTGCAAGGAAGAATGGGGAAGAAAAAGAACTAAGTATAATTTGCAAGAACATAGATATGCATAATAAAGCAAGAAGTTTAGAGTTATAAAACCCGCCTTAAACGTTGTTCCTAGAGCTCCAAGCTTCCAAGGTTCAAGCCTTTAATGGCGTATTGAGCTCCACAAGTCGGCCAAAGGTGATTCTCTAAGGAAAAGATGGGGATGGTCGGCTAGAACAAGAAACCTAAGTGAGTTAACCATAAAACCAACCTTATACAAGGAATTCATCCAAGAATCTGAGCTAGAAGATGGTTTCTTCTCACCTTAGAACTAGTTGGTCGTCTCCTTGAGTTCTAGAGCTCTGCCTTGGTTAGTTGAGTAAGATGAGAAATGAAGAAGAGGAAGGGTGTACATTTACTTGGTTTGCAAAGGAATAAGCTTATATATCTTAGGTAGTTTTCCACCATAAGGGCCTCTAGTTTATAGATTTCTCATCTAGGTCCCTTGTTATTTCTAAGGCACGTCCAAACCATCATAACTTATGCAAATCTCATCAAAACTCAAGATTTAAGGGTAAAGAAAACCAATAAGCAACTAAGGTACTATATGCATACTCATACTTGGTGATTCTACTACAAAGGCCATTCTTTTTATCTGATTGCTTCATTGAAGCGCCCCTTTCATCATTTCTACTCTAAATGATGTCAAGAGTCATAAAGGATAATCTAGAAGGTGTATTTTACAAGTTGCACCCCACATTTTGGGTAAATTGCACTTTACTCCAAAATTAGGGTTTTAAGCACAAGGATTGCTCCACAAGCTGCATCTTGATACCCAGGCTTGGGAAATCCATCATACTTCATCATAAACACTCATATGATGTATCATCATCATAGGAACATCTTAACCTGTGAAATTTGCAAGTTAACCCCTCTAACTAGGTAATTTGCACATAGGTCCCTGCATGACAAAACAATACTACAACTTTGTTTAAAAAGAGGCAAATTTGAAAGTATATGTTCCTGAGGAACTTAATTACATGCCAGGAAGTAATCACAAGTATTTAATTACATATTTAGGCAAAACATCTAGGGTTAGTTTATAACCCATGTTAGGGATGTTACAAATCATCCACCCCTTACAAGGATTTCGTCCCCGAAATCGATAAAACACATTAGGAGAAAAGAGCAGGGTAGTTCCTTCTCATCTCATCCTCTAGTTCCCAAGTGGCTTCTTTGACACCACGGTGGTTCCAGAGGACTTTCACAAGGCTTATATCTTTCTTCTTTAGCTTTTTACTTCTGTTATCAAGAATTGACACTGGTCCTTCCTCATAAGTTATATCTTCATTCAATTCTACTTCCATAGGTTGTAGAACTGACTCGGTATCAGGGTGACATTTCCTTAGCATAGAAATGTGAAACACAGGGTGTAACTTCTGCAGCTCTGGAGATAACTCTAGTCTATAGGCTACCTTTCTGACTCATTCAATGATTGGATAAGGTCCCATAAATCTAGGAGCTAACTTCCCTTTCCTTCCAAAATGAAGGACTCCTTTCCAAGGTGAGACCTTAAGGTACACTCTATCTCCAACCTGGAACTCTAAGGGTCTACGACGTCTATCAGCATAGGACTTTTGCCTATCCTGTGCAGTCTTAATCTGTTGCTGTATCACTTTGATCTTCTCTGTAGTCTGCTGCTCAAGATCAGGTCCTAACAATTGATGTTCACCAGTTTCATACCAACAGAAGGGTGATCTACAATGTCTACCCTACAAAGCTTCATATGGTGCCATATCAATACTATGTTGATAGCTATTGTTATAAGAAAACTCTATCAATCTTAGGTGTAGATCCCAACTCCCATTAAACTGATAACACATGCTCTTAACAAGTCTTCCAAGGTCTGTATAGTCCTTTCAGACTATCCATCAGTCTGTGGATGAAAGGTTGTACTAAACCTTAACTTGGTGCCTAAAGCTCTATGTAACTGTTCCCAAAAATGACTTGTGAACTGGGGACCTCTGTCAGAAACTATAGTGACAGGAACTCCGTGCAATCGCACTATCTCTTGAACATACAATTGTGATAACCTTTCAGCAGAATAGGTTGTTTTGACAGGTAAGAAATGTGTTGTCTTTGTCAACCTATCAACAATTACCCAGATGGAATCATGTCCTTTGCTTGTCATGGGTAGGCCAACAACAAAGTCCATGGTCACATGGTCCCACTTCCACTGTGGTATGGGTAAAGGTTGCATTGTTCCTGTAGGCTTTTGGTGCTCAGCCTTAACTTGCTGACACACAGGACACCTCAGAACAAACTCAGCCACATCCTTCTTCATCCCAGGCCACCAATACATATCTTTTAAGTTTCGATACATCTTGGTTCTCCCTAGATGCATAGCATACATCAAAGAATGGAGCGTCTTCCAGGACTAACTTCCTTAGGTTATCCACATCTGGTACTATCATTCTCCCATGATAGCATGCCACTTGATCATCTGAGTCATGGAAACCATCTCGCTTCTCATCACCATACTCAGATCTGATCTGCTGGACTGCAGCATCAACTTGTTGTGCCTCCTTTATCTGCTCTCTTAGGGTAGGTTTAATATGCATCTCAGCTAACAAACCGGCTAATAATGACACCTTCAACTGTACATTATCTTGCCTTAAAGAGATAAGCATATCTCTCCTAGAGCATACTAAGGAACTTAGTTGTGCTCTATCCATGGTTGATGTTGCTGATTTCCTACTCAAGGCATCCGCAACCACATTAGCCTTCCCTGGATGGTAATCAATTGTAAAATCGTAGTCCTTGATTAACTCCATCCAGCGACGTTGCCTCATGTTAAGCTCATGTTGAGAGAAGATATACTTGAGATTCTTGTGGTCTGTGAAAATTTGGAATGTCTCTCTGTAGAGGTAATGTCTCCAGATTTTCAAGGCAAGAACCACAGCCGCTAACTCCAGATCGTATGTCAGATAATTCTCCTTGTGTTTCTTAAGCTGTCGGGAAGCAAAAGAAATCACTTGCTTATCCTGCATCAACACGCATCTGAGTCCATTCTTTGAAGCATCACAGAAAACTACATATCCCTTACCTTGCTCAGGTAGCATAAGTATAGGTGTACTTGTCAACCTTTCCTTCAACAACTGAAAAGATTGCTGGCACTTATCACTTCAGGAAAAAGGAACATCTTTTCGGGTTAACTTGGTCAAGGATAAGGCTATAGAACTGAAGTTCTTAATGAACCTTCGGTAGTAGCCAGCTAACCCTAAGAAACTACGAATCTTCGTTGGTGTCTTCAGTTATTCCCACTGTAGAATAGATTCTACCTTTTTAGGGTCAACACGAATACCCAAGGCAGATACCACATGTCCAAGAAAAGATACTTCTGGCAACCAGAACTCACACTTGCTAAACTTAGCGTATAGCTTTTGTTCTCTTAGCAAAGTCAAAGCTTGGCGAAGATGCTGCTCATGCTGCTGAGCATCTCTACTATAGATCAGAATGTCATCTATGAAGACAACAACACACTGATCGAGGAAAGGTCGAAAGATTCTATTCATGAGTTCCATAAATGCAGCTGGTGCATTAGTTAGTCCAAATGACATAACTGTGAACTCATAGTGACCATACCTTGTCCTAAAGGTAGACTTGGATATGTCACTATCCTTAATACGAAGTTGATGATATCCTGACCTCAAGTCTATCTTCGAGAAGACGGTTGCACCACACAACTGGTCAAAAAGATCATCAATCCTCGGAAGAGGGTACTTGTTCTTTATTGTTACTTTATTGAGTTGTCTGTAATCAATGCACAACCGCATTGACCCGTCTTTCTTTTTAACAAACAAAACCAGAGCACCCCAAGGTGAAGTACTCGGTCGGATGAAACCCCTCTCAAGCAACTCTTGAAGTTGTTTCTTGAGTTCTGCCATTTCAGCAGGCGCCATCCTATACGGTGTATGGCCTATGGGTTGTGTATCTGGGACCAAATTGATTTCAAAATCAATTTCCCGAGGCGGTGGTATACCGGGAAGTTCTTCAGGAAACACGTCTTCAAATTCCCTGACTACAGGAACTTCAGCAGGGTTGGGGCTCTCCTTGGTAGTATCTACCACATGGGCTAAGAATGCATAACATCCTTGCCTCATCAGCTTATCAGCAACCATAGCTGACACAAGACAGGTGGGTAAAATCTTTCTTTCTCCTTGAAAGATCCATGTGTTGTTTTCATCAGCAAACACAGCCAACTTGGATTCACAATCCAAAACAACTCTATACCTTTCCAAGGTATCCAACCCAAGGATTATATCAAATCCTTGCATATCAAGCGGTATAAGATCCACTTGAATGTGATGATCATAAAAGAAGAGGATGCAGGGAGAGCATACCTCTTGCAAAATGGAAGGCCCACTCAACGGAGTCTCTAACAACAAGCTATCTGCCCTATGACTGACTGTCATATTGCAGTTACGAATCATTCTTCGAGTGATAAAGGAGTGTATAGCACCCGGGTCAATCAAAACAGATACAACACAGGATGTAGACATATCAGAATATAACAGTTCCATCTGACCTGCCACAACCCGTGGATTGACCACTACATCTGGCAGGTTCATAGCATAGAACCTTGATG
Source organism: Alisma plantago-aquatica (assembly GCA_963693085.1). Lineage (NCBI taxonomy): Eukaryota > Viridiplantae > Streptophyta > Magnoliopsida > Alismatales > Alismataceae > Alisma > Alisma plantago-aquatica. The sequence continues at coordinate 786,231,714 of OY856413.1, forward strand.
TCGCCTGAGGTTGAGTTGGTGCTGATGATCCTGTTTGAGACCCTTGTCCACGTCCTCTAGCTGCTCCTTGAGATTGTCTTCTCTGTGATCCTTGTTGATTCTGTCTCTGAGGCTATGCCACACTGACAGGCCTAGACCTGCAGTCCTTCATCAAATGTCCCACCTTCCCACAGTTGTAGCAGCTTCTTTCCAGTTGTTGTGGTCTTGGTGGTCCTATAACTAACATTGATGCTGAACTACGAGTCTCTTGTAGTGGTAGGCTTTGTCCTCTACCTCTACTTGGTATCCACTGTGTTTGAGTACTAGATCTGGGTGGTGGAGGTGTAGGTGCAGAGAATCTAGGCTTCTTAAAGTCTCTAGATGAAGAACCCTGGAACTGCGGATATCTCTTATGGGTTTGCCTCTTCTCGGCTACAGATCTCTCTATCCTTCAGACTGACTCAACGAAGGTAGTGAACCTCTCCCGATTTTCTAGGGCAGACACGGGAGTAGTCAAATCGGCATTCAAACCCTTCTCGAACCTTCTAATCCTTTCTTCTTCTGTGGCAGCCATGTGCGGACAGAACCGCAGTAACTCCATGAACTTAGCTTCATACTCGCTAATGTTCATCATGCCCTACCTCAATCTCTCAAACTGAGAGATCTTCTCGTCCAGGAAGGTCTTTGGAAAATATCTGTGGACAAATTCCTGACGAAAATCTTCCCACGAGATCTCTATTCCAGGCCTCTTCTGCTCTTCCATAGTCCACCAGTGACCAACACTTCCTTTGAGAAGATAGACAGCATGTCTAACCTTCTCAGCTTCAGGGATGTTCAAGATTCTGAAGGCTTTCTCCAACTCGGTTAACCACAGATCGGCATCTGTAGGGTCATCTGTCCCAAAGTATTTGGTTGCTCTGACATGATGAAGTCGCTCGAACGTCTTACCGATACCTTGTCCTTCAGGATGGACAGGTGCCCTTGGTGCAGGCATGGGCATCCTGTCGGTGATATGTGTCATGGCAGTCATAAACTGTCCGAACATGGTTTGAACAGCTGGGTTACCCATGTCAGCTGGGTCAAACTGAGGTGGCTCTCTGGGTGGCTCAGGTACGGGCTGCTCTATTTCTGGATTCCTTGCACCTTCCCGAGGTGCAGCAATACTACTTTCCGCCACGTACTCCTCATGTGGATCAGACATCCTTATATATCTTCTTCTCCTGAGGAGCAGAAGATTCTATTAGATAGGAAAGAGACACTAAGGATAGACTCGACATCCTAAGTCCTATGTCTCTATAGACTCGGCGAACCTAGAGCTCTGATACCACTTAATTGTGGGCTCCGATCACCAAAACCACGATATAAACTCAGTGGAAGTATTTGATTAGCAGCAGAATATAAAAATCACCGGAAATTAAAACTTTTTGAGACAAGATCTTGAATTCATAAAACTTCTTTCATAGAAATAAGATAAACTGTTTACATCTCTGTTAAATTACTTCTTGAGTAATTATATACAGCAAGATACACAATCTCAAGAATCAAAACCAAAATCTCAGACCACTAACTCCAAGGACCTGAGAGTACAGAGACGGTATAGGACTATCTAACTACAAACTCAGCAGTCAGTATCTCCACCTGAGATTCACTACTGCTCCTGGTGCTGCTACTGCTGATATTGGTCACCTGTAGGTTGGTTCCTTCGTCCTCGACGACCACAAAAAAAAGTTGAAATCTATGGGGTGAGACAATTTTAAATAATTGTCCCAGCGAGAGTTATAACTCTCCACTAGAAGCTTTATGATAGCAATTCAAAGAACATCATAAGCAATAAAAGCCTTCAAGGCAATCAACAGCAGATTGACATTAAGTAGAGCAACAGCATTCTAAGGAATATGAAGAACATGTATACTATGCAGTGAAACATCATTCAAATATCTCGTAGTTCATCCTAAGAAGATATACTACGCGGTTGATTATGTTTTACAAACATCATTATGCCCTGCAGAGATGAGGTATACCGCTCATGCTCCAACCGATCACTGTTAAGTCGCATCAGTATCATACCTAGGTCATCAAAAGAGCCAGATTCTTATGACCTCATCTTCCTCAGTCAGAATGAGGATAAACATGCAGGACATCCAGTGTCTCTGCTACTATAGCTCACCAGGGTAATCTGGTACTTCGCTATTAGAGTCATAGTGGCATTCTGTACTCTCTTCACCATCGAAAGATTTCTTGTTTATCTCTCATCGATGCGGTATAAAAGATTTCCTCAGGAGAATAGTGTTACATCATCCCGACATAAACATATAGTGAAGGGTTGATGGATTAAGGTACATCTACATCAATTCCTACACTAGGATGTAAGTATTTTCACATCCATGTTCCCCCACATACTCAAAAGTATGTGATCCAGGAGTTCCCTAAGGAAAACCTGTTTCACCATCATATAACTTCTGACAATGATGGATCTATGATCAGGGCTGTACATGGTATGATTATACTTGATTAGTTAGGTACATTTCAGTATTCTTTTAACATCATTCATGTTCTCAGACATTAATCATTAGCATAGCAACTATGAAAGTAGAATACTAAATGTAACAAGTCTAATTTACATCAATTATCATTTCTTTATCATTTCATCGCAAGTCATCTAATTAGCATGACCTTGCTGATATTCATGGCTCTTACAGCCTATCAATTCTCATAATATGCCACTTACTAGGCAACAGGATATGTCACTATTCATAAGCTAATAACATGCCTTCAATGAATATGGTATCATAATCCATACCTGGATATGATCATCCTCATATAAGAACCTGCATGGTTAATTCAACTGATAATAACAATTCATTTCAAGAGTTGTACCTTCATACTCTTATAAGAGTTAGATTCCCTGATTTTCATCAATTAGGGTTTGATTAAAACAAGGTATCCTTTAGTTGAACCCTTTAAGGGTATTTTGGTAAAGTACACCATTGATCACCATCATGGGTCAATCCATTAGTCACTTAGTCCCTTGATGTCCTAGGTTACCATTAGGGTTTAGGTTAGACCACCATTGAACCAATTACACCTTCAAACGATTAAGCATAATCAGCCCTAAAAGTCTCCAAACGGTTTCAACCTTCAACCTCCAAACGGTCTTGAGACCGTCTGGGGGCGTTGACCGTTTGGATGGTTTGACCTTCAAGACCGCATGGATCACCAAGACCGCATGGGTCACCAATACCGCATGGGTGCGTTGACCGTTTGAGAAAGTTGACCTCCAAACCATTTGAAGCTATGCGACTTGAAACCGTTTGATCTTAAACGATCTTGAGATCGATTGGTCCAAACGACCTTGAGATCGTTTGAGCCCAAACGGTCTTGAGACCATTTGTCCCCAAACGGTCTTGATACCATTTGGCCTCAAACGGTCTTGAGACTGTTTGGATCCAAACGGTCTTGAGACCGTTTGGTCCAAATGGACTCAAACTGCATGGACCTCAAAAGTGACTCCAAGGTTATAATCGATTATGGTTATCTATGTTGAAGCCTTCAATTGGCCAAATCCTTGTTAAACACTTGTAAATTGAGTCCATTAGGGTTATCATTAATCAATTGGACACCAAATTGACCCTCAATTGAAAGCCAATTAGTGTTGAATCCAACTCAATTAGGGTTTTCAATTGGATAATCATCAATGTTCAACAATGTGAATCAAATTGAGGTTGAACCCATAAATTGACCTCAAATTGGGCCCAAACTTGGCCCAAACGGGTTTGAGATCATTTGGACATCCTCCAAACGGTCTTGAGACCGTTTGCCCAAGGTTTCATCAAAATCTAAGTCGATTGGATAAGGGTTGAACCCTAAATAGGTCTAAAATCAGCATTTTTATCAATTCATCAACTTATTGTGAATTACATTAACCCTAGACCTCCAAATGGTCTTGAGACCGTTTGGATGAACCCCCAAATGGTCTTGAGACCGTTTGGGTCCTTCAATCCAAAGTTCACCAAAAAGCTATCCTTGAAATCAGCAATTCAACCCGATTAGGGTGTATGGGGTTGAAGTGCCTTCAACTTGTGATTTGGTTTGGAATTAGGTTATGATTCTTTGTAGGAATTAAATTCAACATGTTTGCAACAGACCCTTTAACGGTATTCCCTTGGTCAACCATATCAAATGGTCTTGATACTGTTTGAATTTAAACGGTCTTGCAAGACCGTATGAGATCAAACGGTTTGAGACCGTTTGATTTCAACCGGTTTGCAAACCATATAGACCCAAAGGTCCAAGGTCATTTGATAAAGTTACCTAGGAATTCACGCCCATCATCTTCAACCTCTATTCAGGTTGGTTACTCCATGGATTGCTTGCAAAAGTGCAAGGAAGAATGGGGAAGAAAAAGAACTAAGTATAATTTGTAAGAAAATAGATATGCATAATAAAGCAAGAAGTTTAGAGTTACAAAACCTGCCTTAAATGTTGTTCCTAGAGCTCCAAGCTTCCAAGATTCAAGCCTTTAATGGCGTCTTGAGCTCCACAAGTCGGCCAAAGGTAATTCTTCAAGGAAAAGATGGGGATGGTCGGCTAGAACAAGAAACCTAAGTGAGTTAACCATAAAACCAACCTTATACAAGGAATTCATCCAAGAATCCGAGCTAGAAGATGGTTTCTTCTCACCTTAGAACTAGCTGGTCATCTCCTTGAGTTCCAGAGCTCTGCCTTGGTCGGTTGAGTAAGATGAGAAATGAAGAAGAGGAAGGGTGTACGTTTACTTGGTTTGCAAAGGAATAAGCTTATATAGCTTAGGTAGTTTTCCACCATAAGGGCCTCTAGTTTATAGATTTCTCATCTACGTCCCTCGTTCTTTCTAAGGCACGTCCAAACCATCATAACTTATGCAAAGCTCATCAAAACTCAAGATTTAATGGTAAAGAAAACCAATAAGCAACTAAGGTACATATATGCATACTCATACATGGTGATTCTACTATAAAGGCCATTCTTTTTATCTGATTACTTCATTGAAGCGCCCCTTTCATCATTTCTACTCTAAATGATGTCAAGAGTAATAACGGATATTCTAGAAGGTGTATTTTACAAGTTGCACCCCACATTTTGGGTAAATTGCACTTTACTCCAAAATTAGGGTTTTAAGCATAAGGATTTCTCCACAAGCTGCATCTTGATGCCCAGGCTTGGGAAATCCATCATACTTCATCATAAACACTCATATGATGTCTCATCATCATAGGAACATCTTAACCTATGAAATTTGCAAGTTAACCCCTCTAACTAGGTAATTTGCACATAGGTCCCTGCATGACAAAACAATACTACAACTTTGTTTAAAAAGAGGCAAAATTGAAAGTATATGTTCTTGAGGAACTTAATTACATGCCAGGGAGTAATCACAAGTATTTAATTACATATTTAGGCAAAACATCTAGGGTTAGTTTATAACCCAGGTCAGGGATGTTTCACATGTGACCTCACATATCACATATTGAGCCACATGAGCATGGAAATACATTTCTCAGACTCACTGATCAAGTAGACTGGATATCAATCTCCTATAGGAGAGACAAATCCCATCCACATTACTCACACTCAATCCCCATGTGTCACAATGCACTCGAGCATCACCTTTATGACACCCCTTATTCAAGGTCACATTGGATGATGTCAAGATACATTGAATGACATTTTATTAATGTAGTGACTTCAGGTCTAAGAACCACAATCACTACTATCACTATGAGAGTTGATTCTGACTACCATTCATGGTCTCCATGTATCACTCTAAAGGTGGGTCTATCTGATACACTGTTCTCTACAAGCATCTATGTGTTTGGTTTGATATCACATATCATGACTAACGAGATTCTATCATCAACCAACAAACACTCTAGTCTTATGTATTACATTTTTCTATTTTTCTTCCAAAGTAATGTCCAACTAGGGAAGTAACAAGAATGTATGTACTCTTATCAAACATATGATTTCATTGTGTAGGTCCTCAACCTGAAAACATATTTAATCAAGTAACATCATTCTTTAGACATTTGTTATGTAACCTAATTATCTCATAACAGAATAAAAATGAAAAACTAAAAGATTCCCTTTTTATTATTAATCAAATTGTTTACAAGATATGACATTATAATAATTGTATGATTGGATCTCTGGCCATACATACCAACAATATTTTCTTGGCTAGTGTGATCGTCTGATATGTGTACCACATAACCCTACATGAACTTTCTTAATCATATTCATTACTTCCACCTTCTCGACGCATAGGAGAGTCTATTCATAGGATCAGTGATTAAAATTTCTTATCCCTAGGATGTACTACATAGCTTGTCATGTAAGTGTCTATTTCTCTATCTGGGAGAGGTCTTCAAGAATGGTTTTTCCTTCTTGATATGCATTGATGCCAGGTGCTGCACCCAACCCAAAAATGGGGTAAGGAAATAGAGATATTTAGGGAATAAAGCTCTACCATTTTTGATAGTGAAACATCGCATGAAAAAGTAAGTGTCAGAGTTGTCACTATGTTTTGTTTGAAAAATGAGGAAATGAAATAGATCATGAAATCCAAGATTTAGTCTCAGCGATTATCTGTGATGGATAAAAAAATAGGAAATAAAAAGTAAAACTACATATCAGATCTGACAATCCAGTTGTGAGTAGGGAAGTATTAACAACCCTATCTTTCCCAATAAACAGATATCAAGACACTATTAGGTCACAAGGAAATTGAGCATTTCAAGATGGATAAATTAAATAAAACATGAAAAATAACACCAAAAGGTGATTTTTATTATGGACATGCTTTTAGGGATGAAAATGTTTGTAGCCTTCTTGTCCTGGCCCCAAAAGTCCTAATTTTTATGTGTGTTGTGGTCCTAATCACCTAATCCCAAATGTCCTAATTGGTGATTAGGACCAATGTGTAGGATGTTAGCGGATGACTAGAATATGTGTGTTTAGAGAATTAGATCTAATTCTTTAGAAGTAGTAAAAAACAACAACTATAAGAGTGGTAGAGGGTTCGATCTAAAATGAATTGTGAACAGTTTGATTGTCATGTAACACTTCTCCCAATGGCGGCGACTGGCGGCAGCAGCCGGCGGTGTGAAGATGTTGCTCCTAGAGGTAGGCTTCCTTCTCCTTCTCAGAGGGGCGAGCACTCATCAGCGGAAGCTCTCAGTATCGAGTCACTCCTTGATTCAAACATGACCTTCACGTCAACAACAACCATGTCATGGGAAGATTGAATGAAACTAAGATCTTATGACACTTCTTTGGAGAAAGTGGAAATTGAGATTCAAGGCCAGAAGGTGATCTATCCAAGAGAGGAGATAGAAAAGAATGCAGAATGATGGAAGAAATGCCTGGCAGGATACATTGTTGGATTCAAGTCGCATTTTCCCACCCTTGAGAAGTACTTGTTGCATATTTGGGTCCTGAAGGGAACAATTGAAGTCATCAATCACATGCAAGGTTTTTTCCTGATCAAATTCTCTGATGATTTAGATTTGGACAACATTCTTGATGGTGGTCTGTACTTCATCAGAAATAAGTTGATGGTCTTGATGAAGTGGAAACCAGGGGATGCATTGCAAAGGTTCAGACTAACTGACATGCCCATTTGGGTTTGAGTTCATAACCTTCCTCTTGAGCTATGGGACAAGAAAATGTTCTCGAGGATAGGTTTGTATCTGTGTAATCTTTTGAGATGATAAAGCAACGTTTAAATTGAGAAATATGAAGTTTGTGAGATTGTAGATTTTTTTTTCGGTTGCTTCTGAGTTTCCAAGTGAGCTTGAAGTTACTAGTGATAAAGGGGTTCCCCATGTCATTAATTTTGAGTATGAGTGGATACCGAGAGCTTGCTCTTTTTGTAACTTGTTTGGACATAATGATTGTACTGAAAAGGCTTTTGAACCTAAAATGAAGAAGGAATGGGTGCAAAAGACAATTCATTCTGATGCCTTCAAGGTGAATGATGAATGTATTGTGACACAGACTATAATTAATGACACTCTACTCTTACTAAGGAAGCATAGACTATACTGAATGCACATTCTTCTCTCAGCAAAGTGGATGTAGCATCTAGTGAATATGTTGTGAAACAGGCCATGACTTCTATTCATGATGATACTAATGATTTGGGTGTTGGTGGAGATGAAGACGGGTTTCATGTGCCAAATGATTCTTATGAAGATAATGTTTCTTCTAGCTTGGATGTTTTTGAGGTTGATGGTAATGTGAATGGGATAATCTTCGATCCATCTACTCCACCTGTTGTAGAACCCATAAATGAAGATGATAGATTTGAAGCCCAAAAAGGCAACATAAGAAAGAAAGGTAAAGGGGAAGGTTGGAAACCCCTTGTTAACAAGGAAATAGGTCATAACACGAAAATTTTATTGTCTAATAAATTTGACAACTTGAAGATTGGTGTAACTGAAGGTAGTGCTTATGATATGTCTCAAACTAGTGAAGTACTGGTCTCAAAGGTTTCCGATGGGTAGCTCTATTAATGTCTTCTTTTGGAATGTTAGAGGACTCAATCTCAAAGCCTCTATAGTTCGAAATAAGATAGTAGAGTTCAAGACGCATATTGTCCTTCTTTATTGATATTAAAGTAAGAGAAAGAAAGATGAGTAAGCTCATTTCTAAAAAAATTCCTGAGTGTAGTTGGGTTTCTAATCATAGTTCACATGATTTGGGGAGAGTAGTTATACTTTTGAGGTAAGATAATTGTCTTGTGATTAAAATTTGAGAAACTGGTCAATCTGTTCATGTTGAATTTTCTTGTGCTGACATGTATTTCTTTATTACTGCTATTTATAGACCCAATCTTGATAATGACAGGGTTCATTTATGGGATGAAATTGAATCTATTAATCAAAATATGGATTCACTTTGGGTAATCTTAGGATATTTCAACGTTGTGGGGAAACTAGATGAGAAATTGGGTAAGGACCCACCCTCGAATAAATCCACAGAAGACTTCAATAACTGCATGCTTAGATTTGGTCTCTACAAGCTTAGACTTAATGGTTTCCTCTTTTCTTAGGACAATCACCAAAGTGGGGATGGTTCTGTTACCTCCTACATTGATAGGATTCTTTATAATGATAAGTTTATGAGTGACTTTGATAATTTTAAAGGAATTCTTCATACTAATATCGTCAGTGACCACAAGATTTTGACTCTAGACATTGGTGAAAGGGCTAAGGTGAAAGCACCTTTTAGATTCATTAATGCCTAGTATGTAAGAGATGACTTCATCGATACTGTTAAAAAACATTGGACTGTTGATTTCTCTGGTTTCCCTATCTTCAAGGTGTACTCCAAGTTTAGAAAGCTTTGTTTTGACCTCTCAGAGTGGAATAAAGTTCATGTGGGTAACTTTTATGATGTGGCCAAGAGAAAGGAGTTTTTAGTTATTGAAGCTCAAATGAAGCTAGATTTTTGATCCTTCTAATATTGATTTTCAAAATGATGCTTATGAAAAAGGAAGGATGTGGTTATAGCCAAAGTGTTGGAAGAATCCTTGCTCAGGAAGAAGTCTAGAGTTGTATGGTTAAAAGATGGGGATACAAACTCCAAACTTTTTTACTCCTATATTAAGGTCAGAAGAAATTTCAATCACATTCAAGCTTTGTCTATTGATGGGACTATTTGTATAGATGTTTCTATCATCAATAAGCACATATTGGATTATTACTTTGGCATCTCCAACAATTCTCATGCTGCTGATTTGGAAATTTTGAATCGTCTTAATTTTCCTAAGCCTAATGATGTGAATAAACTAGCCTTCGATAGATATTTCATTATAAAATACATTGTTGATGTTGTTAAATGCTTGAACTTAGACAAGTTTCCGGGTCCTGATGGGCTAAATGGAAAATTTTCAAAGAGTGTTGGAGTGTTATTTGCTCTGAGGTGGTTGAGGTTGTGTTCAGTTTTTTCAACATTGGTAGGCTTCTCAAGGAAGCTAATTGTACATTTATTTCTCACATTCCTGAAGTCAAAGATTCAAATGATTTGAAAAATCTAAGGCCTATTGCTTAATGCAATGTCTTTTACAAGATTATTTCTAAGCATCTAACTTATAGGCTTCAAAGAGTCATGCCTTCTCTTATCTGTGGCAATTAGTGCGCTTTTGTGCAAGGTAGAAGCATAAAAAATGTTGTGTTTCTTTCAAATGAACTCACTCATGACTTCAATAAGAAGGGGAGTAGGCCCAAGATGTTCCTCAAGATTGACATCTCAAAAGCATTTGATTCAGTTTCTTGGGATTCTATTTTCTGCATTCTTCGTTTCATGAACTTTCCTCATTGTTGGATCACTTGTCTTAAGGAAAACTTTGACACTATGAATTATGAGGTTTGGATAAATGGAGAGGCTATGGATTAATTTTAAATCTAGTAATGGAGTTAGGCAGGGTGATCCCCTAGCTCCTTATATTTTTGTGCTTGTGATGTAGGTGGTCACACTCTTATTTGATACAGAATTTGAGGAGGGAAATTTTAAACCCTTGAAGTCTTCTTCTTCTTTAGAAGTTTCTCATCTTATTTTTTTTACGACCTCATGGTGTTTGCTAAGGCTGACATTTAGAGTGCTATGGTTGTTAAAAGGGTCCTTAATAATTTCTACAATGTGATTGGTTTAAATATTAATTTTGAGAAGAGTGTGGTTATCTACAACCAAGGTGTTGATAAAGTCAGAATTGGTAATATTTTGTGCATAAATCAAGGCTCTCTTCCTCTAAGGTATATTGGGGTCCCTTTATTCATTGGTAAACTCATGAAAATTCACTACAATCCTCTAGTAGATAGAATCAAAAGGAGGCTTGAGACTTGGAAAGCAACTCAAGTCTCGCTGGTAGAGTTGAGTTAGTTGCATCTACCCTTTCTGCCACTTAAAATTATTGGGCTTCTCTGTTTCCTTTACCCCTTTCAACTTGTGATGAGATTGATAAGATGTGTCATGATTTTATATCGGGTCGAGTGGATACAAGAATTGTGTACATATTATCAAATGGGGTGCTATTGTCAGGCCTAAGTGTGAAGAGGGCTTGGTCATTAAGAACATCAGGGAGGTTGTTAAAGTTTCTATTCTCCTGAATTGATGGAATATAGCCAAGAAAAAGGATAGTGCATGGATAAAATGGGTTCATGAAAAGTATTTGAGTAAGCACTCCTTCTGGTCATTTTCGATCAATGAATCCTTTTTTGGTCTTTCAAGAAAGTTTTTATGGAAAGAGATGAGCTAAGAAAGTTTATTCCATTTATTATTGGTGATGGGTCTGATGTTTATGTGTGGAATGACCCCTGGCTTCCAGGAGCCAAGTTCCTAGTTGAGGTGTTAGGTAAATAGAGTACCATCCAACTGGGTCTTGCTAGCACTAAAGTTAGTTGTATTTAAAAATGGTGAATGGTTCTTTGGTGATTCCAGGTTACACAGTAAGATGATTGATGTTCTAAAAGATATGCCTCTTCTTAAAGGTAGCAGTGATGATATTGTTTTTGTTGGGAATTCAGTTGTTAACTTAAGTCTCGTATTGGATAATATGAGATCAAAGCATGAACCAATTCCTTTCTTTCAATGGTTATGGAATTTTAATGGCCCTAGGAGTTTCCATTTATTGAGTTGGAAGATTGGAAATGGTAGGGTTTTGACCTCTAGCTACATAAAAAAATTTGGTATAAGTTTGGCTTCTAGATGTCCTCTGTGTAAATCTATCGAAGAAGATGTGGATCATCTGTTCTTCAATGGTTCCTTTACTCAATCTGTTTGGAGTCTTTCTAGTCTACATTTTGGTTTTTAGACTCCTAGATGCCTGGAAGACCTCTGTAATCTTCATGGTATGAAGAACCTGATGATCGGTATTTGTATCTTCCATTGGATTTGGAAGGAAAGAAATGATAGAGTTCATAGGAACTTTGAGAAAGAAGAGAAAAGACTCTGGTCAGTTATTCTGAATGATATTTGTAGTATCTCTAAGTGATAAGATGTCAAAAGACTTTCTTGTGATCACTCACCTATTTTTCTCTGCTATCCTCCCTATCTCCTTGTAGGGTGGTATTGTAAGGATGTAAAGTTTTTCTTTTCTTATTTCCTCGACAACACTCTTTTTGGTGTTTGTGCCTACAAAAGAGTTTATAGTTGCTTGTACATTTATAAAACTCAAAAAAAGTAATACATGAGTTGGTTTCACAAAAAAAAAATAGTGGCAAAGCAGTTATAGTAGATAATGGGTCAGACATAGCAGTATACCAGATAAGTTGTAGCATTTATAGATCAGATATAATTGGATAGAAGATGCAGTAGTTTAAGCGTAGCCGTTACAGAAGTTTACCATTCTATAGATCTAGCAGAGAAGGTGGTGTCAGAAAAAGGATCCTCTACTCACATGCAATATGAAATATAAAGAGAGGGTTAGTTATTGCTCTACCTTCAAGAGAGATGATACGAGTCTAGAATATGCTAGCTATGGGGGTCTATTTATAGGTAGACTTTAGGATTTGGGACTCTAGTCAAAATCTTTTGGAAGAGGCGGCAGATCAAAGCTTTGTGCCCCATGGAAGGGCATGCAGATTGAGGTGATCCACCATGTTTCATGCGACAAATGGATATGATCTACTCGGTGTCCCTAGTTGGTAAATGACATTCTCCCATTTTCTCATTAATTTTAGGATTTTTTGGTGAAAATCGGGGGAAAATTGAACAAAAAGATAAGTCAAAGTTATCTCTCAAATTTTCCTAGAAAAGGCATTTGTAAGGGGAATATTTAATTTCAGACAATTCAACTGGGCAATTTGTTAAAAGTAGCCTATTTAAGGCATAATTGAAGGACAGTTGCACTTTTGGTTTGAAAGAAGGTTTCTTTGTAGAAGGTCCTGAATTGAGTGAAAGTGCATAAAATTTTAAAAAAAATGGAAAAATAATTATATGTGGAAATGTCTTAGGATTTGGAATGGATTCCATAATTGGCTAGAGGATTAACATCATTGTGAATTTTTGTTGAGTGACAAAAAAATGGGGTGTGAACCATTTTCCCCATCAATGCAAGGTTTGAGATAAGAGTGGGAACCGTGTTCTTGACCCAAACTTGGACCCCACTTTTGGTCATTGAAGGCCAAAAAGTTGGAGTGGTCAAGGAAGTTCTGACAAGCTTTGTGGAGGTTGAAAAGTGGATATGATTTGTGGTTTGTTAGAGAGACATAAAAAATTGGCAGCCTATTATCTTTAAGGAATAGTGGTAACTGCTATGCATAAAAAAATATATATTGGAGAAAAAGAGTAGTCATCCCTCTTCCTATGCATTATTAATTTTTTCTTTTTTTCAATGGGCCAATTTAGAGTCAGGACTAGAATTCTTAAAAGGCACAATATAAGAGTTTTCTTGTCAAAATTGGGCTTAGATCATCAAAATTCGTGATTGTATTTTAGACAAGATTTTTAGATTTAAGGTGAACTTTCTGGAGAGTGACAATTAGTCATATGCTTCATTAAGGGTTCTCATATTCAACTAAGATTGGATGCCTTGGCCATAATCTAGTGAAAGGAAGCCTCCATAATGTGTTCCCTTACTAGTTCACCTTTAATCCTCTAGAGCGTCAATGCTCCTTGACTTTCTAGTTCTCAGACCTAGAAGCTGGAGATTTGATCCTCTCAAAGAACCATTTATTACCAAAATCCTAATTCCAAATAACTACAAAGTCAATGGTGATAGGACCTAGGTGTTCGTCCCTAGCATGGTATTATCAAAGAGTGAATGTAAAAGCATAAAGCTTAGCATACATGAACAGATAACAATATAAAAGCACCATCATAATCTCAACATTCAATAAGTATTATTAGGAAACATCCTTTTATTAAAAGATTTCAATTACAATTTGAGAGTCAAATATACACAAGTCTCCTCATGTATACTAGGGATCTTACAACAAGTACATCTGATGTAAATCACCAAGCACATCAAGTTCTAGCCATCTTTGAACCTACAAAATATGTGAAACAATGTGGGTCAACACACGAGGTATTGAGCATAGGACTGATATATATATATATATATATATATATATATATATATATATATATATATATATATACAAACATTTATATGTATATATATGCTTTTCATAATTTTAAAAGAGTTGTAGAAGTAAACGAACAAGAATAAACAAGTTAAGTATTAGCAAAATGAGAGCTTGTGTTTTATATCATTTTACTCCAATTTTACCATCATTACATGTATTCATCAATATCATGTATTTGTAAGGCCATTTATATACTAACTTCACATTATAAGAGTCTATGAGGGTTTTGAAGATTATCTAACCCTATTCTTAAGGGACCTCAAGGCCATTTCCAAGAGCTAACCCTTTTATCAATGATCTGTCCTATCTTAACATCTCAAGTAGGACTCCCAACCTAATATCCTTACCTCAAAACTTCAGGCAGGTGCACAAGGTTTGTATAATGGAGTTTCTATATTACATTTGAAAGTTATAAAATAACAACACAAGACAAACATCGAGTACAATACTATAGTACTACATGGCAATATTTGCATAAGTAAACAAGTATACATATGTATCACATTTCAAACAAGAAAGTCATAGTAATATAATTATTAAATCTTGTACTTGATTCAGAGACTCATATCTTAACCTTGACACTAACCATCTAGCTATAAGAAACACCTAATTAAGAACAAGATTACATATATGCATTAGATTATCATCATTAACCCTAACTAGATGCATTTTCGGGTTTTGTCCAAGTTAGGTTTCAATTTGCTTATTAGTACATTAGATGATCTTTTATGGATCTATAGGTCATCATGAAGTCAAGGTTCAAGTTTCATGCTATTCTAAGGTTCCATTCATTTTCTATAATCATTTTAAGGTTCGAGTCACTTATGTACATAACAAGGTTATAAGACTCATAATAGAGAACCAAGTTCAAGGATAATCAAGACAATGGATCCAAGCATAAAGCATGATTTAGGTCATGGAAATTAATGATATAAGAAGCTTGTTCAAATATAGGTGGATGCTTCCTACGGTCTTGGCCTCATATTCCCAATGTTAGGTATCAACATATCAATGATACATGTAATCAGAAATATAGTTTTCATATGTCATAAAGGTTCAACATGATATTAAGGTGGGACATCCACATCCAAGTCATTTTAAGATAGAGTATTCCCTGATTTGATAGGGGAGAGCATAAGAAAAGGATCCATATAAGAATTAAGGTACAAGAACAAAAACACAATTTACATAGGTCCCATTAAGCAAACTAGGGTTTCAAACATCATCATAGCACAAGGGTTGATCATAGAATTATATAGAAGTGCATAACTTACTTATTTCAAGATATCAGAGTCTTAGATGTCACAAGGGTGCTAGGTTAGAAACTTTAGGGCAATCCACGTCATTAAAGTCCAAAGTAAGTCACTTTATGCAATTGGGGTCATTCATGAGCAACTGGGTGATTAGGAACATCATTTAGCTCAAATATGCACAAAAGATATTGATTTCATGATTAAGGGGATATATGGTCATCAAAGGTTCAAGATTAGTCATAAATATACATTAAATTTGTTCATGTATAGATAAAGATCATATTTTTAGCAAAACAGAGAAACCAAGAGGAGATTCAGGGTCTGCAAATATGCTCATTGAGTAGATCTCGTTAAACTGGTCGATTTAGTACTTAAATTTGTATATTTTGGATGAGAAAGCTAGGAGATATGCACTTTTTAAGGATTTCTATGAAAACTATATGAGAACAAGGAGTGTTACTTTAATTTCATTGCTCTAATGTAGTTGTTGATCTGGGCAGTTGGTCCACAATCCAATGGCCGCACCAAGCCGCCTTCATGCACACCCAGTAGCAAGGTCCCAAGGCACATTTCACACCATGATTCACTACACTTGTTAGCCCAGTATTTCCCAAATTCCCTCTAGCCAATCCAACTATGAGCCCTCGATGTTGGGTCACCCGTACCCCCCCTAGAACCACAAACACATGGTCACGAGCCTGTGCTCATGGTCCACCTACCTTCCACTGACCCCTGTTCATGATTCCCCTATTGTTGCACCCAAAGCAGGGGCTAAAGAGGGGAACTTGTCCAGCTCCCTCCGCTGCCTACTTCTAGCCAAGTAAGGGGGTAAAGGAGGGGGAAGCTCTTTGGATCCCAAGATATGCTCCCTATCTCCGGTGATATGCTCTCTATCTCTGGTGATATGCCCTCATCACAGGAGGCATCCCACTACCTTGGAACCGACCTACCTTCATCGGCTCTTGTCACAGTTTTGAGGGCTCCAAGGTGTTAGAATAAAGGGGGAAAGTGAACGTTATCGTGAGGGGAGAAGAGAGGGGAGAGGAGAGGAAGGACGAGGAGAAGTTGGGTGGTTGGTTACTCCTGTCCGTATGATTTCCTTGACGTATTCAAGTTTTGGCAGAATGACATAGGTGAAGAAGAAGAAAAGAGAGAGAAGAAAGTTGGTGGCCAGAATAGGAATGTAAATTATAAATGAAGTAAAGGAGGCTTTTACAAGTGTAAGTTTTTAGGTTTTGGGGTTGGTTCATTCATCCTAGAGATCCATAACATGTTTCACGATCTAGCTGGAGGAGAGAGATGACCCTCTAGACAAGGATTTCTCTCCCAAAGTGGAAGGGGGAAGGAGAAACAAACTAGGTATATGGGTCGTGCAGCTAAGATTGGGCCCAAAAAAAATCTCATTGCCCCATAAATTGATTAATCATGAATAATTTAAGCCAACCTTCATAAACTCATAACTCGGGCTCTGAATGTCCAATTGAGGTGATCTTTTCACCATTTCTTCACAATTGAATCATCTACAACATGATATACATTGAAGAGTAAAAATATAATAGTGATGAGGTTTAATATTAGATTCAACAAGGTGATGCATTAAACCATGATACTTAGTTCAAAAGTACAAATTATTGTGACACATTGTGCAATTGATCATTGATGTCACCAAAATAAGGCATCACAAGATTCATACTATGGAATTTACATTAGATTGAGTAAGCGGGCTCTTTTTTAGAGGGAAAAGAGTACAACAGAGGGGAAAGAAAAGTTAGGTTATCACAGATCCACAATTCAGGGTCATTAGTAAGGGTTAACAATTCAGATCATATTTGAGTCATGATCTGGGATTGTCAAGGATGTATGTGTTGAAGAAGGTTGGTAACTCTGGACGTAATGATTTCAAAGGGTAATATGGATTCTAGTTGTAGTTTTTGAGTAAATACCCCAAATATATTTGGGAAAAAGAGGGTTCGAGAGCCTATTTAGCAAAAAAAATGTGGTCTAGGTTAAGGTCTTGGTCCATGACTCAAATGGATTGGAATATAAAGCACATGATTGGTCCAATTTTATATCATTGGCAAGAACCCAAAAGATTATAAGAATTTAAGGATTTTGGTCTAGTTTTAGGTTGTAGTCTAGGACCCTAGATTTGAAAAGGAGAGTCTTAGAATTGGTCCATTTTTAGGTCATAGTCTAGGACCCAAAAGAGATCTAGAAGTTAACTCTATGATTGGTCCAATTTTAGGTCATAGTTTAGGGTTGTGGTGATTGTTGGTAGATCTAGTGAATTTTTTTGGAGAAACTATGGAAATTTGGTTTTTGAGTCTAGATTTGACATTTTCTGATTTTTGCCAATTTTTTGGTATTTTTCTAAAAAAAATACTTTTTATGTAGTTCTAGAAATTTCTTATAAATCTAGGGACATATTTATAATTTCTTCATAGGTTTTTGTCTTTAGAAGAGGGCGAATGGGAGGAGGATCGAGCACCTCCTATTTCTTCCCTAGAGCATTCTAGGGTGATGGCAGCGGTGAGAGGAGAGAGAGTCAGTTATCATCGTGATCCTCTGGCTTGGAGCCTGCGTATCGAGGCATTCTACTAGCCTTATTAATGGTATTTCTAGTAGTGGCATCATGATAGTATAGGAGCTTCTGGAGGTCTTCTCTGGTGGCATTTTAGTGTGGGTTTCATCCATATAAGTCTCAGGGAAGGTATATGTAACGACCCCGCCTCCCAGTAACCCCCAATTAAGGGAGACCAAGAGGTCAGAGTCATTATCCTAATTAATTAGATCAAAGGTTTGACAAATAATCAGTAATAATTATAAAATTCTACCAAACTATACTGAAAGCTGATATAAAATAAAACTTTGCATACCTTTTGAAAACTTTGGATATCTACTTCTATCCACATCTTGAATCTATTCTATCTAATCCTCCTCGAACTTTATTTCTTATTTTCGCAATGTGTCACTTTACTGTTTGTTCTTTTTAGGGTTGTACCTAAAATTCCGACAAACAAAACGTTGGTCAGCATAAATGAATATGCCGATATGTGGGGACAACCAAAATTTCACAAATATGGCTAACAATCTAAATATCACAATCAAGTTAGTTGACAAGCCAATTTACGCTTTCAATGTGACATTCTCCACTGCTTCTTCCCTAACCCTGGAATACCCTCTTTAGGGTTTCTCTTTTGCCATTAACTTAAGGCCACCTTCTCAATCCCGAGCTTGGTGCCTGGGGTCACCTCTCATGGTGCCCATTAGTCATGCAATAAAGACCACCTTCTCAATCTCGAGCTTGGTGTTTTGGGTCACCACTCATGGTACCCATGGGTCTTCCCTCCTAGGCTTGACCTTTTTGCATCATCCATCAAGGTGGCATGTAGGTGCGAGAATACACACTTATAGGGTTTCTTTTTCTCTTAAAATAAGGAATTAGTGTAATAGTTACTTTAATTTGAAGGAAACTTAAAAAATTAATATCTCTCTCCTCAATTAATATTTTGCACTCAAATTTTAGAGGAAACTTTGTTTTGGCATTATCTACCAGTGTCTTAAATTTGAAACCCAAATTCCAAAGGAAAAGGGTGTTTCTTTCATATGCAAGTTATTCTTTAATAAAACCAAATTAATTAGTATTTCCTCTTTCTTTTGCCATTATCTTATCATCTTGGATTCCTTGGACCTCAAGGAACCCTAAAGGCATGAAATCCCATCTTGGGGAAATATTCCTTTTCCTTTTCTCTTATCCTTTATCCCTTTCTTACTTATTTCTTTATTAAAAGATTTCTTTTCAAGGATTTCTCTTTATCTTTTATTTCCTTTCCCTTTTTCCCATTTCTTTCATTAGAAATCACATATAAACAAAAATTATTTAATTGTGGCCATTAATTCCACTTTCTAGAGATTTCTATGTATTTCGCATAATTAATTTGCTTAATATGCATTATCTTGTATCTTTTCCTTTTATTTGGACTTTTCTTCTTTTCTTCTCTTGTATATCCATTATTGGATTAATCTAATAATAGAAATTATGAAATTCCTATCAAAGGGGAGATTTGCAAATAAATCCATCTTTGAAGAAAAGCATACAACCTTTTCAATTAAGTACATATTCACAAAATCTTTACAATTCAATTATGAAAACATATGCAAAAATTGAGGTTGCAACATCATTCCCCTCTTATAGGAATTTTTCCCTCAAACATAGAAACAAACAGGATAAGACTTCCTCATGTCCATCATGGCTCCCATGTGGTTTTACTCTCTCCATGGTGCCTCCCAAGAACCTTCATCATCTCATATTCTTGCATCTGAGTTCTTTCTCACCTTGGTACCTTGTACCCTCATAGGTGACTCAGGACATTTTAGCTTCTCTCAAAGCTAATTGGGTTCATGGCTCAGCACATGGCTTGGGCACCTCACATAGTGCTCTAGATCGGACTCGTGGAACACATAACGTTATCCTGAGGGGTAAGACTAAACATAACCATCTCTACCAATCCATCTCAGAAGGACCCATATATCGAGGACTCAGCTTTCTCAGTTGTAGCTTAGAGGGGTCGGATTTTCACATCGCATATTCTCCCATAGTGAACTGCATGTCAGTCTACTTTTCATCAACTCACAACTCATGTCACCCATGGGCTTCCTCAGCCATCATATGATCAAAGCAACTTCATCTGCACAGACTATGGTCCTTTTCTGACCTTCGTGAGGTCCCTTCACAAACATTATCTTAATGAAGTGGTGACCGACACAGCCTCCCTTGCAGAGCTTCTTTACATCTCGATACTGGCTATGGTGGTTATCACATCTCTCATAGGGCAAGCACTACCCCCCATGTATCACCCTGAATGAGCACACATGCTCTCATCAAACCCTCTTGTCTAGATCATACTAACCATTAGTTAGGGGTGATAAGCTGTATTCACATCGAGTTCTTCATGTATCTACTTCCACCTTATGGAAGTGAATCTTTAGCTTATATTAAAGAACCTTTGAACTCACATCATGGTGTAGTTGAACCATCTCTCTTTCTTATATGTAGTTCAACCAGATCTGTCCCTTAACAATACTCTCTCTTTCTCTTAGATCATGTCATCTAGGTAAGGTGACCTACCATAACCCATATTGCATCTTGACCTTCTCCGGTCCATGGGAAACTTACCACACATCCATAGTGATGAACTCTTTATCCTCTAAGATGCTTTCCATTAGAAGTGCATATGAAAATCTTGATATATAAAATCTCTCAATCAAACATATCCAGTCTAAGATGCTTTCCATTAGCAGCACATATGAAAATCTTGATCAATTATGAGTAGGCATGCCAAGCAAGGTGCACTATCTATCTCATGGAAGTGTGGTGGTAGTTATGTGGGCATGCCAAGCGGGGTGTACTTCTATCGTGTTGGCTTCTAGGTCAAGCTTAACTGGGTGTCCTTAATGAGATTTAGCACCTAGATACATGTTGATGACTATGGAAAGGAGTTGTGCATACCATCTATCCAAGAATTTTATAAGTACAATTTCCATACATTTCCTACCTTGATAATTGATTATGGACATTGGCATTGGTTGGGTAATAATTGAATTATTTTGGATCTTGGCTCATTAGAAGTTTGTGCATTGTAATCTTCCAAATTGAAAATTAAGGATTATCAATTTGATAAAAATAATGAGAGAGATAGTTAATTAAAGGCCTAATCAAGCATCATAAAATTTTATACAAATCAAATCAAAATGGTTTTTGACAAAATTGCAAATTTCTCTTGTAGAATCAAATGGCAACACACAATAACACGTTTTCTCAGGGATTAGTCTTTCAGAAGGACAAGTTGAATGGGAATAACTTCTACAACTGGTTCAGGACGTTGAGAATCATTCTCACATAGGAGCACAAGCTCTATGTCTTAGAGACACTAGAGCCAGAAGAACCTCTTCCTAATGCACCAAAGGATGATAGGGATGCTTACAAGAATCACATTGAATATGTTGTTGATGTGAAATGCCTAATGTTGTGCTCTGTAAACTATGAGTTACAGAGACAACATGAGAACATTAATGCTATTGAGATGGTCACACATATTAAGAACATGGTCCATGATCAGGCAAGACGGGAGAGATATGATGTCTCTAAGGTGATGCGCAAATGTAATATGGCAGAAGGAGATCCATTAGATTCTCATGTGCTCAAGCTCATTGGGTATGTGGAGAACCTTTCTAGACTAGGATTCCCCTTGGGTCAAGAGTTGTATTGATGTGATTCTGCAGTCTCTACTAGAGTCATATAGTCAATTTGTCATGAATCACAACATTAATGACTTTAACAAGCCATTGGCGGAGTTACTTGGCATGTTGAGAATAGTTGAGACACAAATGAAGAAAGACAAGCCCAGGTTTGTGATGATGGTCAGCAAACCAAAGGGAAAGTCTAAAGGAAAAGGCCAAGTTAAGAAGAAATTCTAATGCTGGCAGAAGCCCAAGTCTTCAACACTTAAGGCAAAGGGAGGAGTGAATAAGTGGGGCTATTGTCACCACTATCACTAGCTTGGACATCAGAAGAGGAGTTTCCCTCTCTACCTGGAGGAACTAAATGATAAGGAGGGTATAGAAACCTCCACTTCATGTATATATGTTATGAGATAAATCTAAATACTTCTTCATCTAGGGTATATGATACCGGATGTAGATCTGGTATATGCTTGATATGTAGGATCTGACAAGAAGTAAGCCTTTACGAAAGGGCAAGGATGGACTCTGTGAAGCAAGAGTTTTTGTAACTTTATTCTATATTTAGAATTTATATTATCCCATATGACATGTAATAGAGTTAGATGAACTTCTACATCATTATTCCAATAATACATACATTTTATTTTCTGCATCTTGTATGGACAAGGATGATTATGAATAAAAAAGTTAATGTTCTATTTCAAAGATGTGATCTTATATGGCTATGCCCCAAATATCTTGTGATCTTTATATGAAAGCATATAAAGATGAATGTTTATAATGTAAATACCTAAAGGATTGCAATTGATAACTCAAACAATCTATAGCATTCTCATATAGAGAACATATATGAGAAATGCACTTCTAGAATCCATGTTGATGTTATCTAGTCTCTTTTGGTTATTGAACCAATAAGAAACATGCCAGTCTTATATATAAACAACATGACAAACCAACTCTCATTGGGTGTACAAGGAGAGAAAACATTTTATTAGGGCTTATACATAGTGATGTATGAAGATTTTTTAGAATAAATTCTACGGGTAGTTATTTTTACTTCATTAAATTTACTGATGATCTCGGTAGATATGGGGTTTGTATTTGGTGAAATACAAACGTGAATTTCTTGAAGTGTTCAAGAATATTATAAATGAAGTATAACTTTGATAAAAGTATTATGAAATTTTTATTTGATCAAATTTTGAAAAACTTTAGATCAATAGTCTGAGTATCTTTTGGAGAAACTATGATAGTGTATAACAATCAACTCCACCTCAAACATGATGATGCATTAGAAAGAAGGAGTCACATCCTAATGAGTCATGATGTAATGACCCTGACCTGGGTTATGAGGTAACCCTATTTGTTTTGTCTAAGTAAGTTGCTTAGAAATTTAATATAATACTTTAAGGAGTTTTGTTATCATGTAACACACTTATGTTTCAAATTTGGTCCTGATTGAATGTTGTTTGAGCAATGTTCCTTTGTTTTGGACCAAAGTGCAATTTTCCTAAGATGAGGGGTTACATTGCAATATGTCACATGTTGAATGTTTTCTAAGTGTTTTAGTATCATAATAGAGAGGATGATGCTAATTGGTGGCTTGTGAAAAGTCTAAATCCCAAATTATAACTTGCTTGAACAATGCTAGTACTGTGTGCACCAATTTCGGTACAATTTGTAATTTATCCAATATATGGGATTGAAATGCAAAATTATCACCTCTAGAGTGTCCCTACTCCCTATATGTATCTTTTAGAGGAGAGATAAAGAAGGGGGCTCCATGTTTGAAATCACCTTTGAGTGATGATACTCCTGGTGATGGAAAGATCAAGAAAGGATTGAGGGTAAAGTTTTATATGTGTTGTATCGAGTTGTGGACTTGATATAGGAGTCCTATTGACCAAGGAGACATAGTAGAAGTCTCCTATCAGTTTTTTGAGCCTTGTCAAAGGCCATGAAGGGAAAAGCACCTCAAGGGGGTGGCCCATGATGAGTTGCAAGCCCCTTGCATAAAGTGTATCGTATTGCCTCATTGATGAGATCAAGAGGAGGAAACTTATCCAACAAGATAAAGGATGGTTGAGATATTGTCTCTAGATTATCCTCAAGACTCTTGCATAGCAAGATATGTATGTTTGCATGCATGGCCACATGTCAACCATGCATGTCCTTGTGTCATCTAGTAGCATGAGGTGAAGACACCTCTTATACACTTCATTTCATGAACCCAAGTATATACACTTCACCTTCCACATACTTATGGAAGATTACAAACCTCACAACCACCTCCCTTTGAGATATCATGCAAATCCCCTTAGGTATCATGCAAAGTAGCTCAAAGAGAAAGGGGAGATCGAGCACCAAGCTTAAGGTAAGGCTTTGGTCATCTTCAACTTTGGTTGAAGTAGGATATCGGGTTATGGATATTTCTCTCTTTCCTTCTTCACCAAGTGCTTAACTATGGTGATTTCTTGTCTGTGGAGGAGTTGTGAACGAGCCTTGGACCTTGTATAAGTTCATCTTCAACCTTAGGGATGAAAATCTTTGGATCTTGGATCTTTGAAGTTGTTCACAAGGCGGGTTGTATAACTTGAAACCAATCATGTTCTTATTTACCACTTAACTTGTTACACTAGATGATCACTTTCAATTCTGAGTTTTTATTGAATACTTGATGAATTCCTGAGTTCTAAGAATTTCCTAGACCTATTATTTATAAATTGGAACAGTTAAAATGAAGGTCTAAAGCTTCAAGAAGATGGTATCACTTTATAAAGTGATATCGGGTTCAAGCACACAAACAAGTACCTCTAACCCGATATGGTAATATATATGCATCACTTGCATGATATGCTTGTGAGATTATAACTCCTTGCACGATATGCAGATGAATTTCATACCTTGGAACACGATATGGTGTTAACCATATACCTTTTATACGATAGGAAGTCAAGTATAGACTCCATGCACGATATAGGGTTAAGTGTATACTTGTAAGTCGATATGAAACCCTAGTTTGGGTAACCTGATATGAGTAATAATAGCCAGTACTCCTTGCACGATATGATATGTAGGACACACCTGGTAAACAATATCTTGAAGCACACATCTGGTGCATGATATGATTGATTGAGTATACACTTATGTACAATATAAAATATGGATTCAAATACAAGGTGTAAATCAGTATGGTTGAAATACCTCAACCTGATATGAAACCCAAGATGTTACACCCCGATCTCACAATTACCATTAATCATGAGATTAGGGCATAAATTCAGGATTTAACATAATACAAAGATCACCGTTAACTTTTTCTTCTTTTTCAAACTCTTTGTTTTCTCCCATTGAACCACATAAACTAACTTTACAAGGGAATCTAAACATTGATTTCTCTCATCTGATTTCAACAGTAAAAAATGTATGTATGAACATTCATTATGTTTCTCATACTTTTAAGCACATAAGACTTGTTGATTCACATATATTGCTAAAAGAGGAATAATGTTATACATCATCATTTACAACTCTCTCTTATTTATTTACAAGGACCAAGAGTGACAAGGACCGAGAGAACTTAACTATACTCAGACTTAACAATTGTGACAGATCTACTCTGATGCAATGATATCTTCAATCCCCACAATTTCCCTAAAACATTTTGAGTAGAGGGGTGATCCTACTCGCTCAGTGAATGAGTACTTTAAAGAAACAATCTAAAGCACTAATATAATTACAAATATACTTTTGAGCAATTGATATCAATTATAACAACAGTAAGCTTTAAAGAGATTGATCATTGACAATCATAAATATGGTAGGATACTCTAGATATCAACAAGAGCAAATCAATATATGAGCATGCTTGATAAATTTCAAGGAGAACTAATAATTCAGAAACATACAAAGAATAATTGCTGGGAAACTATACTCAAATCTTTCTTAGCCTTTCTTACTTATAAGAAACTCTTTAAAACTTATATTATCATATTTTAGCTTATGCCCTGATAATATACAGTGTACTCTACATATGAAGACTCGTAGAGAACTACGATCTCACCGTACAAGACTTAGCTGACACACCCGAGAATGCTAAGCATGGGTACATCGCTGGTCTACAACATGAAAATAGCTCTCTGGCCTCAGAACACCTATTATGTCGTAAAAAATGGACTCCTCCTCTAACATGAGCACACAAGCGGAGAGTCAAGCCACCTATTGGCTTTACTGTACTCTAGTTCCACCAAGATCTCTGGTTGATGTTGGACAATACATTCTGTATATTAAGGAGACTTCCACTAGGGCTTCGTCCCCCGTACCACCTGTTAGTACGTTCTGATCCTTGTATACTGGACACTGCCAGGGTTAGGTCATTTCATCCCTATGGTGCAAACCTCTCATAGGGAATCTACGGTGTTTAGGGCATCTACATGTCTAATTCACTTTTTACATTCACAATTCAATCATCACATTACATATCATAGTTTAACTCTGTAAACCATTCGTTTCATAGACCATCTGATAACATTTACCACAACTGAACTGTTAAACATCACCACATCTCATACTGAGAACATTGATATTAAAATACTTGATTCATTGAACATCCTATCCTTAGGGTTTCATTTACCCCATTCACTTATCACATGGCTCTCATAAGGCTTTCATGCGACATAAACATTCACTTAATAAAGACTACTATCAACAAATCATATAAAATCAATATATGTATGAAACCTTAGAACTAAGCTGAATTTGGGTTTCCACGCCATTCACTGAGATAACATGCATCAATAATAAAATTGAATAAATAAAGTCTATAATGTCAAGAAAATCCATTCAAATGGATTTCACAATATCTATTCGCAAATATCCAACTTTCCTCGCATCTAGGGTTTCACCCTCTTTACTGAGATATAAAACAAACACTACTCACCTTAAATGAAATCCAAGATAGTATATGACATATATGTAATATGAATTTAGATAAACAATCATTAATAACCAAGGGAATCCAGATAAACAAATTTCTTTATTTAATTATACAGCAATTTCAGTCATAGACAAATTCCCTATATTTCAGTTTACTCTTATAACCTCTGCAAATACTTAGGGAATTCTCATTAGGATGTATTGTATACATTTCTAATATGATTTTATCATCTGAAATTCATCCAAATAGAGGAAGAATCTATTTCATATCATTTTGCAACAACTTAGATCAAACACACAATTCAAGGTTTGTAGTCACATACTAAGCAATTAAATATTATGGATGATTTAACCAATTTTCATGCAATATACTATTTAAAGGAAGTTCCCACTCACCCAAAGGTGTGAAAACACCTTAAAAATGCAGCTCATCTCTGAAAATCTTGATCTCATATCAAATCCCTAGCAATTCACCCGATTCTTCTACCTTTCAACTCGAAAACCCTAAAAATGAGGGATTATGAAGAAAGAGTGAGAAAAGGGGAAGTTTTGACACCATTTCGGATCAAATCGGAGGAGGGACGAAATCTTGACATGTGAGAGAAGATTCACCATGAAACTGTATCCAAAGAGGCTAAACTTACATGATATCATCATTCCTCGGACTACAAAACCCGAGGTCAGCATCTCCATCACTTTCTCCTCTCAAACCTTAACTCTCCCTCTATCTCTCTAGGATTTCATTTCTCTAGATTGAATCACGAATTATTAGATCTCCTTGTGTGTTAGGTTGACCATATAGAGAAATTGAGCTGCTTTGGTCAATTGCACATTGACCCCTCACGATACTATCTCTTATTTCAACTGAATTTTCTGTCATAAAAATATTACTGTAATTTGTCTACTGATAAGGTCTAAACGCATCCAAAAATTATGAAAATTTTACATGTTGTTTATGATTGAGTTTCATATCTCCAATTAAAATTCCGTATCCTTTGAAGTTACCAATAAATAACTAAAAATAAAACAGTACACTACTAAAAAGCACTCTGTCAGCATTTTGGTGGAAGTATAGTTCGACCGAGAATCACATTCAAAGAACACTCAAAAAATTTCTGAAATTTTTTCTACAATATGAATGATTGAGTTATCCATATTATATCTAAAATTAAATTAAATAAAAAAATTATAGAAAATATGAAAAAGCATTTACCACACTGCTATCCTGATCAAATTCCATATTCATGTACTATCAAAACCCTAATTTTTTCCAATTAGGGTTTACATTTCCCAAACCCTAATTCTTCAAACTAAAATCTTATTTAGAGTTTCTTATTAGGTTTGAAACATCACAATTTATCTATTATCATTAATCAAGTCTAAACGATGTTCAATCTAATCAAGCATGTAATCATTCAGGTAAACCCTAGTTTACCAATTAAGCACAAATGTGGTCATTACAATTCTCACCCCCTTAAAAAGTTTCGTCCCTGAAACATAAATATGCAAAAAAATTATATTCAAAGTTTATTTTAAGCTTTTGAAATCTTACATGTCATTACATTCTTGTATTTCATACTTGAATGCAGTTTTCAACATTAAGTCCTTCATTTCTTTTCTAATCACAATATGTTAAAATAGTTCTCAATGATAACAAACAAATTCTCTATTCCACAATGAATCATAGCAGAGAGAGAGAGAAACAACTATTTCAATATTTTTATACTCTTAAGGTGTTACCTCAACATTGATAATCTGATCCAACTATCTCAATTCATACGACTCAATATGTAATATTGTTATGTATTACCTCTAAGTCACAAAAGAGAGTTCACCATGTTCTTTTGAATTTTACTATTGTGCTACTCAAATAGCAAAACAAACTTGAGTTGGAAGACTAGATTCAACAGCAATTGTACAATACTACTCACGGCATCCCCATTGCATCATGGATTCATAAAGTGAAGCATTACCATCACATTCCATATTATTCTCAAGTACGAACCCACACATAATTCAAGGTGTAACCATCAGGTTATAGCATACTAGGGTTTCGACAATAGTAACAAAGTACTCCATGATTGTATTAATCATTCAAGGACTATTCATACCCAATTTCCATCACTTAGTTATATTAAAGCTAGGTATAACAGGCTATACCTCATTAGGGTTACATATCAATACAATATGGTTATCATCCCTTCTATTCATATGAGTGAATAGGTAAGACTACCTTATTCAGGGTAACCCTTCATTTGTTCCATCATTATTCGACCCATATCACCATATCACAATTGTACAATACTAAAATGGATTACTGGTATGAATGACTACAACTATCAGACAACTTTAATTAACATATTGCTTGCACATGTACAATGAAATCATACGTAGAACCAATTTACATCCCTTTATATGCCTTCAACAAATTATACTTCTAAAAACAAATTCACATATTACTAAAAGCCAATGGTTTCTCTTATCTCTCTCCTCATTCACTACTACTTACTTTTTTCTACTTATCCTTCTCATCTTAATCATGTAGATTAAACATTCCTAAAATCGAAACATACAAGCTACAAATAGATTATTCATCATTCTTGCTATCACTGCAAGAATTTACCTCATATCGCACTTCACTCATATTGTATTACTCCTTTTGTTCAAAACACACTTGTTACATTTCAAATTTATATCTTACTCTTTACTCTGAATCATTTCCATATTGTTTATCTACCTTTCAGATTAGCTATCTTTAAGCCATGGATTACTATCAGTGCTAGTTTACTTCTCATAGTGCAAATCTCATGATCTTGTTTTATAGAGATGCTAGTATTCAAGGTCAAATCACTATTGACATCCCTTGAACTACTACAACTCTAAACGTTCTAGGGTTTGGTCCTTATCGGTAGCATGACGTTATTGTGATGTGACTTTGCTCCCTTAATTTGAAATTCAAACTTTGGATTTCACAAGTTTTACTAAAGTATTCTTTGTCTTATCGATTGAATCTTCTTTCTCTTACTTGGACATTCAGATAGATTACATTATCAATTACCCTGCTAGGGTTTCATCATCATATTGTGTGTCATTATTACATTCACTAGATGTCTCTACCACAGTGGTTATGCATCATATATGATTAATTTTCTTATCACTTCATTCCCACATTGCTCTCATTAAGGAAGACATGAAAGAGAAGACAGTTTTGAGACTTAGAATTCTTATCTTCAAACATTCAATAATACATTTCTCATATGTAGGTTTAATTAATTATCGACAAGGATACTTGACTAATTAGCACTTTCTTGAATCTCACAACCTTTTTCTTTTATAATCTATATTACTCCATTATGTTTCAAACCCTTCTTTACTTTCCATAATCCCCTTACCATATACTACTATTCCACATGTCATCTTTAACTTCTAGTTTTCTCTTATGATCATGTTGCTTCTTTCATGTGTATGATCATGTATACCATGTTGCATATATTTCCTTTTATCCTTCTACTAATGTGAAGTTGAAATTCTAAATCAATAATATCTCTACTAGTATCACCTCATGTTTAATACATTACATATCCTTCATTTTAAATTGAACGGCTCATGCATGGGTGAAACATAATTTCTCTTTCAATCAAGTTTTTCCTTCCTGAATATAGTCTACCTTTGTATGACTTATTCATTAATTTAGCTACACTTTTGTTCTTCTTTTAGATACTAGTTTGTTGTTCTATAGAGACTTAGAATCCAAAGGTAGTAAGGATGAATGTATTAAACTTATTAATAAAGGTATACATTCCATGCTCTTAATTATATCACAACCCTCCTTCCTTAATCAAGCTCATTATTTCCAACATTTCTATTTGTTTCAACTAAGTTTCTTATCCTAGTTTTATGATTTATATGATCATCTAGTTCTCTTCACTTTAACTCTTCTGAAGACTCTTCACTTCCATGTACTTATTGTATACTTAGATCTTTTCTTCTATTTTCCCTTTGCTTTGGAGTATATAAAACATTGTACTCGATTATATAATCCATTCCTCGTGATTGATTCTTACTATCTTGGCCCCTTACATACTTTTCTCATATCTTTTCCATATTTCATATTTAGAGTTCATATGATACTAATAATTAAACTTAATCTGAACCTTATCTCGTGTTCCTTTATTCCCAATGAAGGGTTTCTCATATGAGGCCCCAAAGTTGGATCTCAGATATGAGTTCCAACTGATTCTTAGTTATCCCATTCTTTCCCTTATACTTCAAAATATTAGAGTATATACATTCATACTAGAATTTGGATCTAATCTATCCAGAATTTACTCTGGTTATGTTATTAATAGGAGTCATTAGATCCCAGTAATGCATCCTACCAGCCAGACCAGGATGAACCTACATTCCTGAAGCCAAGAGCTACTCAGGATTACTCAACTCCTATTCTTCTCAAATGTGTGGAAGAAAACTTATCCACTTAGGAAAGATCATTCAAAGATCATTTCTAGTCTACTTGATACAAAGAATGTAATCAATAAATGCTACAACTGCATAGTGTACAACAAATCTTAAAGACCCATATATATTTCAAAATACTGAATATCTAGATTCAAACATATAAGAGCTTTTCTATTCATCTCCAATAAAACAACAATATGAAATGAAAGTTCTATCTCATTTAATATTTATGCCCTTAATTCATGTTACTTATCTTGTTTCTGACCCTAATATTTCTAGGGTTCCTCTCTAGACCATCCTTCCACTGTAAACTTGGCCAGGGTATACATGAAAGAATAGACATAGTAGCTTGATACTGGTTGATCCAAGTAATCAGATACCGGGCCAGGATATCCAAATACTCAAACCCCTAAAGCTAACATCATACATCTCTTATCTGCCACACTTATGACTCTAACTTACTAACTAAATGGTCCCTGACAACTCAGCCTAAGCTCTGATACCAAGTTGTTACACCCCGATCTCACAATTACCATTAATCATGAGATTAGGGCATAAATTGAGGATTTAACGTAATACAAAGATCACCCTTAACTTTTTCTTCTTTTTCAAACTCTTTGTTTTCTCGCATTGAACCACATAAACTAACTTTTTAAGGGAATCTAAACATTGATTTGTCTAATCTGATTTCAACAGTAAAAAATGCATGTATGGACATTCATTATGTTTCTCATACTTTTAAGCACATAAGACTTGTTGATTCACAAATTTTTCTAAAGGAGGAATAATGTTATACATCATCATTTACAACTCTCTCTTATTTCTTTACAAGGACCTAGAGTGATAAGGACTGACTGAACTTAACTATACTCATACTTAACTCTTGTGGCAGATCTACTCTGATGCAATGATATCTTCAATCCCCACAGTTTCCCTAAAAAAATTTGAGTAGAGGGGTGAGCCTACTTGCTCAGTGAATGAGTACTTCAAATAAACAGTATAAAGCACTAATATAATTACAGATATACTTTTGAGAAACTGATATCAATTATAACAGTAGTAAGCTTGAAAGAGATTGATCATTGATAATCATAAATATGACAGGATACTATAGATATCAACAAGAGCAAATCAATATATGAGCATGCTTGATAAATTTCAAAGAGAACTAATAATTCAGAAACATATAAAGAATAATTGTTGGAAAATTGTACTCAAATCTTTCTTAGCCTTTCTTACTTATAAGAAACTCTTTAAAACTTATATTATCATATTTTAGCTTATGCCCTGATCATATGCAGTGTACTCTACATATGAAGACTCGTAGCGAACTACGATCTCACCGTACAAGACTTAGCTGACACACTCGGGAATGTTAAGCCTAACTACGTCACTGGTCTACAACATGAAAATGGCTCTCTGGCCTCAGCACACCTATTATGCCATAAAAATTGGACTCCTCTAACCTGAGCACATAGGCGGAGAGTCAAGCCATCTATTGGCTTTACTATACTCTAGTGCCACCAGGATCTCTGGTTGATGTTAGACACTACATTCTATATATTATGGAGACTTCCACTAGGGCTTCATCCCCCATACCACCTGTTAGTTCCCAAGTGGCTTCTTCAACACCACGGTGGTTCCAGAGGACTTTCACAAGGCTTATATCTTTCTTCTTTAACTTTTTAGTTCTGTTATCAAGGATTGACACTGGTCCTTCCTCGTAAGATATGTCATCATTCAATTCTACCTCCATAGGTTGTAGAACTGACTCAGTGTCGGGGTGACATTTCCTCAGCATAGAAATGTGAAACATAGGGTGTAACCTCTGCAAATCTGGTGGTAACTCTAGTCTATAGGCTACCTTTCCAACCCGTTCAATGATTGGATAAGGTCCCATAAATCTAGGTGCTAGCTTTCCTTTCCTTCCAAAGCAAAGGACCCCTTTCCAAGGCGAGACCTTGACGTATACTCTGTCTCCAACCTGGAACTCTAACGGTCTATGGCGCTTATCAGCATACGACTTCTGTCTATTTTGTGCAGTCATAAGCTGTTGTTGTATAACTTTGATCTTCTCTGTAGTTTGCTGCACAAGATCAGGACCTAACAACTGATGTTCACCAGTCTCATACCAACACAAAGGGGATCTACAACGTCTACCATACAAGGCTTCATAAGGTGCCATATCAATACTATGTTGATAGCTATTGTTATAGGCAAACTCTATCAAGCTTAGGTGTAGATCCCAACTTCCGATAAACTGGAGAACACATGCTCTCAACAGGTCTTCCAAGGTCTGTATGGTTCTTTCTGACTGTCCATCAGTCTGTGGATGAAAAGTCGTACTAAACCTTAGCTTGGTGCCTAAGGCTCTGTGTAGCTGCTCCCAAAAGTGACTTGTAAACTGGGGACCTCTGTCAGAAACTATGGTGACAGGAACTCTGTGCAAACACACTATCTCTTGAACATACAACTGTGATAACCTTTCAGTAGAAAAGGTTGTTTTGACAGGTAAGAAATGCGCTGTCTTAGTCAACCTATCAACAACTACCCAAATGGAATCATGTCCTTTTCTTGTCCTAGGTAGGCCAACAACAAAGTCCATGGTCACATGGTCCCACTTCCACTGTGGTATGGGTAAAGGTTGCATTTTTCCTGCAGGCTTTTGGTGTTCATCTTTAACATGCTGACACACAGAACACCTCATCACAAACTCTGCAACATCCTTCTTCATTCCAGGCCACCAATACAAATCTTTCAAATTTCGATACATCTTGGTGCTCCCTGGATGCATAGCATACATCAAAGAATGAGCTTCTTCCAGAACTAACTTCCTCAAGTTATCCATATTCGGCACTATCATCCTCCCATGATAACATGCTACATGATCATCTGAGTCATAGAAACCATCTCGCTTCTCATTTCCATACTCTGATCTAATCTGCTGAACTACAGCATCAACCTGTTGTGCCTCCTTGATCTGCTCTCTTAGGGTAGGTTTAAAATGCATCTCAGCCAACAACCCGGCTAACAATGACACCTTCAACTGTACATTGTCTTGCCTTAAAAAGATAAGCATATCTCTCTTAGAGCATACTAAAGAGTTTAGTTGTGCTCTATCCATGGTTGATGTTGCTGATTTCCTACTCAAGGCATCTGCAACCACATTGGCCTTTCCTGGATGGTAATCAATTGTACAATCGTAGTCCTTGATTAACTCCATCCAGCGACGTTGCCTCATGTTAAGCTCATGCTGAGAGAAGATATACTTAAGATTTTTGTGATCTGTGAAAATCTGGAATGTCTCTCCGTAGAGATAATGTCTCCAGATCTTCAGGGCATGAACCACAGCAGCTAACTCCAGATCGTGTGTTGGATAATTCCCTTCGTGTTTCTTAAGCTGTCGTGAAGCAAAAGAAATCACTTGCTTATCCTGCATCAACACGCATCTGAGTCCATTCTTGGAGGCATCACAGAAAATTATGTATCCTTTTCCTTGCTCAGGTAACACAAGCACAGGTGCACTTGTCAACCTCTCCTTCAACAGCTGAAAAGACTGTTGACACTTATCACTCCAGGTAAAAGGAACATCTTTTTGGGTTAACTTGGTTAAGGGTAAGGCTATAGAACTGAAATTATTAATAAACCTTCGATAATAACCAGATAATCCCAAGAAACTTCGAATCTCTGTTGGTGTCTTCGGTTGTTCCCACTGTAGAACAGATTCTACCTTTGTAGGGTCAACATGAATACCCGAGGCAGATATCACATGTCTAAGAAAAGATACTTCCGGCAACCAGAACCCACACTTGCTAAACTTAGCATATAGCTTATGTTTTCTTAGCAGAGTTAGAGCCTGTCGGAGATGTTGTTCATGCTGCTGAATCCTTACTATAAATCAGAATGTCATCTATGAAGACGACAACACACTAATCAAGGAAAGGTCAAAAAACTCTATTCATGAGTTCCATGAATGCAGCCGGTGCATTGGTTAGTCCAAATGACATAACCGTGAACTCATAGTGACCATATCGTGTCCTAAAGGTAGACTTGTATATGTCACTATCCTTAATACGGAGTTGATGATATCCAGACCTCAAGTCTATCTTTGAGAAGACTGTTGCACCACGCAATTGGTCAAAAAGATCATCAATCCTCGTCAACGGGTACTTATTCTTTATTGTTACTTTATTGAGTTGTCTATAATTAATGCACAACCGCATTGACCCATCTTTCTTTTTAACAAACAAAACTGGAGCACCCCACGGTGAAGTGCTTGGTCGGATAAAACCTTTCTCAAGCAACTCTTGAAGTTGTTTCTTGAGTTCTGCCATCTCAGCAGGCGCCATCCTATACAGTGTCTGGGCTATAGGTTTTGTATCTGGGATCAAATTGATTTCAAAATCAATTTCCCGAGGTGGTGGTATACCTGGAAGTTTTTCAGGAAACACGTCCTTGAATTCCCTGACTATAGGAACTTCAGCAGGGTTGGGACCTTCTTTGGTAACATCTACTACATGTGCCAGGAATGCATAACATCCTTGCCTCATCAGCTTGTTAGCAACCATAGCTGATACAAGACAGGTGGGCAGAATCTTTCTCTCTCCTTGAAAGATCCATGTGCTGCTATCATCAGCAAACACAGCCTGTTTGGATTCACAATCCAAGACAACTCGATACCTTTCTAAGGTATCCATCCCGAGGATTATATCAAATCCTTGCATATCAAGTGGTATAAGGTCCACTTGAATGCGATGATCAGAAAAGAAGAGGATGCAGGGAGAGCATACCTCCTGCAAAACGGCAGACCCACTCAACGGAGTCTCCAAAAACAAGCTATCTGCCCTATGACTAATTGTCATATTGTAGTTACGAATCACTCTCCGAGTGACAAAGGAGTGTGTAGCACCCGGGTCAATCAGAACAGATACAACACAGGATTTAGACATATCAGAATATAAAAGTTCCATCTGACCTGCCACTACCCGTGGATTGACCACTGCATCTGGTGGGTTCATAGCATAGAACCTCGTTGTCGCCTGGTGTTGAGGTGGTGCTGATGATCCAGCTTGAGACGCTTGTCCACGTCCTCGAGCTGCTCCTTGAGATTTCCTTCTCTGTGATCCCTGTTGACTCTGTCTCGGAGGCTGTGTCACACTGACAGGCCTAGATCGGCAGTCCTTCATCAAATGTCCCACCTTCCCACAGATGTAACAGCTCTTCTCCAGTTGTTGTGGTCTGGGTGGTCCTGTAACTGACATTGATGTTGAACTGTGAGTCTCTTGTAGTGGTAGGCTTCGTCCCCTGCCTCTACTCGGTGTCCACTGTGTCTGAGCACTAGTTCTGGGTGGTGAAGGTGTAGGTGCAGAGAATCTAGGCTTCTTAAAGTTTCTAGATGAAGAACCCTAGAACTGCGGATAGCTTTTATGGGTTTGTCTCTTCTCGACTACGGATTTCTCTATCCTTCGGACTGACTCAACGAAGGTAGAAAACCTCTCCCGATTCTCTAGGGTAGACACGGGAGTAGTGAAGTCGGCATTTAAACCCTTCTCGAACCTTCTGATTCTTTCTTCTTCTGTGGCAGCCATGTGCGGACAAAACCGCAATAACTCCATGAACTCAGCTTCATACTCGCTAATGTTCATCATGCCTTGCCTCAATCTCTCAAACTGAGAGATCTTCTCATCTAGGAAGGTCTTTGGAAAATATCTATTGATAAATTCCCGACGAAAATCTTCCCACAAGATCTCCACTCCAGGCCTCTTCTGCTCTTCCATGGTCCACCAGTGACCAACACTTCCCTTGAGAAGATAGACAGCATGTCTAACCTTCTGAGCTTCTGGGATGTTGAGGATTCTAAAAGCTTTCTCCAACTCTGTTAACCACAGATCGGCATCTGCAGGATCAGTTGTTCCAAAGTATTCGGTTGCTCCGACACGACGAAGTCGCTCGAACGTCTTACCGATACCTTGTCCTTCGGGCTGGGCAGGTGCCCTAGGTGCAGGCATGGGCATCCTGTCGGTGATGTATGTCATAGCAGTCATAAACTGCCCGAACATAGTTTGAACAGTTGGGTTTCCCATGTCAGCTGGGTCAAACTGAGGTGGCTCTCTGGGTGGATCAGGTACATGTCGTTCTATCTTC
Organism: Alisma plantago-aquatica; assembly: GCA_963693085.1. Lineage (NCBI taxonomy): Eukaryota > Viridiplantae > Streptophyta > Magnoliopsida > Alismatales > Alismataceae > Alisma > Alisma plantago-aquatica. Next base: position 786,268,852 of record OY856413.1, read on the forward strand.
GGGTTCCTTGCACCTCCTTGGGGTGCAGCAACACTACTTTCTGCCACGTACTCCTCGTGTTGTTCAGACATCCTTAATTATCTTCTTCTCCTGAGGAGCAGAAGACTCTATTAGATATGAAAGAGATACTAAGGATAGACTCGACATCCTAAGTCCTATGTCTCTGTAGACTCAGCGAACCTAGAGCTCTGATACCACTAATTGTGGGCTCTGATCCCCAAAACCACGATATAAACTTAGCGGAAGCAATTCGATTAACAACGGAAGACAAAAATCATGGGAAATTAAAACTTTTCGAGATAAGAGCTTGAATCTATAAAAACTTCTTTCATAAAAGGAGATAAACTGTTTACATCTCAGATAATTACTTCTTGAGTAATTATATATAACATGATACAAAATCTCAAGAACTCAAAACCAAAATCTCAGACCAAAAGACTCCAAGGATCTGAGAGTACAGAGAACACATAGGACTGACTATCTAACTATACAACTAAGCAGTCTGAATCTCCACCTGAGATTTACTGCTGCTCCTGATGCTGCTACTGCTGATATTGGTCACCTGAAGATTTATTCCTTCGCCCTCGACGACCACCTAAAAAGTTGAAATCTACGGGGTGAGACAATTTTAAATAATTGTCCCAGTGAGAGTTATAACTCTTCACTAGAAGCTTTATTATAGCAACCAAGAATAACATAGGCAATAAAAGCTTTAAGGTAATCAGCAGCAGATTGTTATTAATTAGAACAACAACATTTAAGGAATATGAAGAACATGTATACTAAGTAATGTATCTTCAACCAATGTATCTCGTAGTTCAACCTAAGCAGATATGCTACGTAGTTGATTATGTTTTACAAACATTATTATGCCCTGTGGAGATGAGGTATACCGCTCAGACTCCAACCGATCACTATTAAGTCACATCGATATCATACATAGTCATTAAAAGAGCCGGATTCTTATGACCTCATCTTCCTCAGTCAGTATGAGGATCAACATGCAGGACATCTAGTGTCTCTACTACTATAGCTTACCAGGGTATTCTGGTACTTCTCTATTAGAGTCACAGTGGCATTTTGTACTCTCTTCGCTACCGAAAGATTTCTTGTTTATCTCTCATCGATGCGGTATAAAAGATTTCCTCGGGAGATTAATGTTACATCACCCCGGCATAATACATAGTGAAGGATTGATAGAGTAAGATACATCTACATCAATTCCTACACTAGGATGTAAGGAAATTCACATCCATATTACCCCACATATTCAAAAGTATGTGCTCCAGGAATCCCCTTAGGAAAACCTATTTCACCATCATTTAACTCCTGACGATGATGGATCTATGATCAGGGCTCTACATGGTATGATTATACTTGATTAGTTAGGTACATTTCAGTATTCTTTTATCATCATACATGTTTTCAAACATTAATCATTAGCATAGCAGCTATGAAGGAAGAATACTAAATGTAACAAGCCTAACTCTCATCAATTATCATTTCTCAATATTCTCATCACAAGTCATCTCTTAAAGCATGACCTTGATGGTATTCATGGCTCTCACAGCCTATCAATCTCATAAGATGCTATTAACAAGGCATCAGGATATATCACTATTCATAAAGCTAACAACATGCTTTCAATGAATATAGTATCATCATCCATACATGGATATGATCATCCTCATAAAGGAACCTGCATGGTTAAATCAACTGATAACAGTAAATAACTCATTTAAAGAAGTTGTATCTCCCTGCTCATACAAGAGCTAGGTTTCCCTGGTTTTCATCAATTAGGTTTTACTATTCACATTACATATCATCACCCTAGAATTAGGGTTTACTATTCACCTCATGGTGAAATGATCTCATAACATCCTCATGTATGAGAAACATCATCATTAAAGACCTCAGATAAGATTAAGATTCATCAATTATCATAATTAGGGTTTCTATGATCTCACATAAGTGGATCATACCTAAACTTGCACATTCATGTATATTGAAGGTATTTTACTTGAGTTTCCATTATAATTGGTACTTTCTCTCTCCTGTAACTAGTAGATAGTGATTACACCACTCTATATTAGGTTGGGTTAAGTCCTCATTGATTAATACAAGTCAACTCATCACTATCATGTGATTAGGGTTTGATTAAAACAAGGTATCACTCAATTGAACCTTTCAGGGGCATTTTGGTAATTTACCCATTGACCATCATCATGGGTCAATTCATTAGCCACTTAGTCCCTTAACATCTTAGGTTACCATTAGGGTTTAGATTAGATCATCATTGAACCATTTACACCTTCAAGTGATTAAGTATAATCAACCTTGAAGGTCTCCAATTGGTTTAGGGTTTAACCTTCAACCTTCAACCCATTTGATTCTTAAACGACCTTGAACTTGTTTAATCTCAAATGACCTTGAATCCATTTGAACCTTAAATGAGTGTGGACCCACTTAATCTTAAACGGGTGTGGACCCATTTAAGTCCAAACAAGTGTGGACCCGTTTGAGCCTAAACGAGTGTGAACCCGTTTGAGCTTAAACGGGTGTGAACCCGTTTGGACTCAAACGAGTGTGGACTCATTTGGAATCAAACGAGTGTGGACTCGTTTGGACTCAAACGAGTGTGAACTCATTTGGTCTAAAATGATTGTGGGTCTACTTGGGTTCAAACCGCATGAACATAAAAGGTGACACAAAGTTTATGCTTGAATAGGATTTCTTATGTTGAAGCTTTCAATTGGCCCAAGCCATGTTAACCATATACAAATTGAGTCAATTAGGATGAGCCTCAATTAACTGGACACCAAATTGACCCTCAATTGAAAGCCAATTAGGGTTAAATCTAACTCAATTAGGGTTTCCAATCGGCTAATCATCAATGTTCAACAATATGATTCAAATCAGAGTTGAACCTATCAATTGACCTCCAATTGGGCCCAAACTTGGCTCAAACAGTCTTGAGGTTGTTTGGATGACCTCCAAACGATCTTGAGACCATTTGCCCAAAGTTTGACCAAAAACCAAAATGATTTGATAAGGGTTGAGCCCTAATTAAATTAAAATCAGCACTTTTCATCAATTTATCAACATCTTGTAATTGGACCCTCAAACCATCAAATTGCTTTAACCCTAGACCTCCAATCGATCTTGGGGTGTCACTAAACAAGTGTGAGACCGTTTGGATGAACCCCCAAATGGGTTGGAACCCGTTTGGGTCCTTCAACCCAAAACTCAACAAGATCTATATTGAAATCAGCAACTTTCACCCGATTAGGGTTAGGTTATTGAAGTGTCTTCAACTCTTAATTGGTTAGGAATTTGATTACAATTCTTTGTAGGAATGAAATTCAATACATTATGAACAGACCCTCAAACGGTCGTACCTTGGTCAACCCTATGAAACGGTCTTGGGGTCATTTTGATCCAAACGATCTTGCAGGATCGTTTGAGATCAAACGGGTTGAACCCGTTTGACCTTAAACGAGTTGCACCCGTTTGGACCAAAAGGGTTCAAGGTCGTTTCATAAAGTGACCTAGGAATCCACGCCCATCATCCTCAACCTCTATTCAGGTCGGTTCCTCAAACGTGGTTCCTAGAGCTTCCAAGCTTCCAAGCTTCAAGCCTTTAATGGCGTCTTGAGCTCCACAGGTCGGCCAAGGTCAATTCTTCAAGAAAAAGATGGGGATGGTTGGCTAGAACAAGGAACCTAAGTAAGAAAACTAGCAATTCAACCTTGTAATATGATTTCCTCCATGAATCCAAGCTAGAAGGTGGTGTTCTCTTACCTAGAACAGGTTGGTCGTCCCCTTGAGCTCCTGAGCTTTGCTTTGGCCGGTTGAGAAAGATAAGAAGTGAGGAAGTGAAGGAAAATGTTTGCTTGGTTTGGAAAGAAAGGTGCTTATATAGTTTAGGCTGATTTACACCATAAAGACCTCTAGAACTTTGAAATTCTCATCCAAGTCCTTTCTTATTTAAGGGAACGTCCAATCTCATCTAAACTTATGCAAATCTCATGAAATCTCAAGATCTAGGGGTAAAGAAAGCCAACTTTCAACTAGGGTACATACATGAAAGGTTTCCTTACTCAAACTTAGTGAGTTTTATGTACAAAGGTCATTTTTCTTATCTGATTATTCATTGATGTGTCCCTTTCACCATTTCTACTCTAAATGATGACAAGAGTCATAAAAGATGTTCTAGATGGTGTATTTTACAAGTTGCACCCCTCAAATTGGGTAAACTGCATTTTACTCCAAATTAGGGTTTTTTAAGCATAAGGATTATTCCACAAGCTGCATCTAGATGCCCAAGCTTGGGAAATCCATCATGTCTCATCATATTCACTCATATGATGTCTCATTATCAAAAGAACATCTTAACATGTGCAATTGCAAGTTAACCCCTTAACTGGGTAATTTGCACATAAGCCCCTGCATTACCAAAATAATACTACAACTTTGTTTAAAAAGGACAAAATTGAAAGTATATGTTCCTGAGGAACTTAATTACATGTCAAAAGATAATCACCAGGGTTTAATTACATATTTAGGCAAAACACCTAGGGTTAGTTTATAACCTAGGTCAGGGACGTTACAACCTGTTAGTACGTTCTGACCCTCGTATAATGGACAATTCCAGGGTTAGGTTGTTTCATCCCTACAGCACAAACCTCTCATAGAGAATCTATGGTTTTCAGGGCATCTACATGTCTAATTCACTTTTTACATTCACAATTCAATCATCACATTACATATCTTAGTTTATCTCTATAAACCATTCATTTCATAGACCATCTCGTAACATTTACCACAACTGAACTATCAAACATCACCACATGTCATATTGAGAACATTGATATCAAAATACTTGATTCATTGAACATCCTATCCTTAGGGTTTCATTTACCCCATTCACTTATCACATGGCTCTCATAAGGATTACATGCGACTTAAACATTCACTGAATAAAGACTACTATCAACAAATCATATAAAATCAATATATGTATGAAACCTTGGAACTGAGATGAATTTGAGTTTCCATGCCATTCACTGAGATAACATGCATCAATAATAAAATTGAAAAAATAAAGTCTATCATGTCAAGAAAATCCGTTCAAATGGATTTCACGATATCTATTCGCAAATATCCAACTTTCCTCGCATCTAGGGTTTCACCCTCTTTACTAAGATATCAAATAGACACTATTCACATTAAATTAAATCCAAGATAGTATCTGGCATATATGTACTATGAATTCAGATAAATAATCATTCATAACCAAGGGAATCCAGATAAACAAATTTCTCTATTTAATTATACAATAATTTCAGTCATAGACAAATTACCTTTATTTCAGTTTACTCTTATAACCTCTATGAATACTTAGGGAATTCTCATTAGGATGTATTGTATACATTGCTAATATGATTTTATCATCTAAAATTCATCCAAATAGAGGAAGAATCCATTTCATATCATTTTGCAACAACTTAGATCAAACACACAATTCAGGGTTTGTAGTCGCATGCTAAGCAATTAAAGATTATGGATGATTTAACCAATTTTCATGTAATATACTATTTAAAGGAAATTCCCACTCACCCTAAGGTGTGAAAACACCTTAAAAACGTAGTTCATCCCTAAAAATCTCAATCTCATATCAAATCCCTAGCAATTCACCTGATTCTTCTTCCTTTCAACTCGAAAACCCTAAAAATGAGGGATTATGAAGAAAGAGTGAGAAAAGAGGAAGTTTTGACACCATTTCAGATCGAATCAGAGGAGGTACAGAATCTTGACATGTGAGAGAAGATTCACCATGAAACTATATCCAAAGAGGCTAAACTGACATGATTTCATCATTCCTCGGACCGCAAAACCCTAGGTCAATATCTCCATCACTTTCTCCTCACAAACCCTAACTCTCCCTCTCTCTCAAGTATTTCGTTTTTATGGATTGAATCACAAATTATGAGAGATCCGTGTGTGTTAGGTTGACCATATAGAGCAATTGAGCTGCTTGGGTCAATTGCACATTGACCCCTCACTATACTTTCTCTTATTTCAGCTGAATTTTCTGTCATAAAAATATTACTATAATCCGTATACGGATAAGGTCTAAACACGTCCAAAAATTAATAAAATTTTACGTGTTCTTTATTATTGATTTTAAGATCTCCATTTAAAATTTGAGATCATTTGGAGTTACCAATAAATAAATAAAAATAAAACACTACACTGCTGAAAAGTACTCTGTCAGCATTTTGGTTGAAGAATAGTTCAACCAAGAACCACATACAAAGAACACCCAAATATTCTGAAATTTTTCTCCAATATGTATGATTGAGTTATACATATCATATCCAAAATTCAATTTAATACAAAATTGTTAGCAAATATGAAAAATCATTTACCACACTTCTATCCTGATCAAATTCCATATCCATGTACTATCAAAACCCTAATTTTTGTCGATTAGGGTTTACATTTCTCAAACCCTAATTCTTTAGACTAAAATCATAGTTAGAGTTTCTTCTTAGGTTTGAAACATCACAATTGATCTATTATCATTAATCAATTCTAAACTATCTTCAATCTAATCAAGCATGTAATCATTCAGGTAAACCCTAGTTTACCAATTAAGCACAAATGTGGTCATTACACAAGATGAGGGTTAACTCGATATGGGGATAGATGTTAGCTCATACATGACATGAGCCATGTTTTATGAACAATGTGGGAGATACCCACTTACCCCTTATACATGATACAAGCCTATATTTACACCTCTTACACGATATAGAGAGATAGTAAGCCCTCTAATCAACATAGAGTTGGAAACCCAAGGTGATGGGTAAATTGATATGAAGTGGTGAATGGTACCACATGTATGATATGATTAATATTCCTTGGATGATAGGAATAGTACCTACTTTTACCTTGTGAATTATATGAGGTCCAACTCATGCCTCATGCACGATATGGCCCATCCTACCTTATATGATGGATAACCATAGATGATGGATTGAAATCTAATTTCCTTGTCCTTTGAGTAATAGATTGTGATAAGGGAATTCAATTAGACACCTAGTTTGTTATGTAAACTATAATATATGGTTGATCCTTGAAGGTATGCAGAGGTTGTGAGCCTAAGGGTTTACCTAACATGGTAACCCGATATGTTAATCAACATGGAGATCCAATATGATAATCTTGGATGGGAAACTGATAAGGTATCTTGTATATATCACTTAAACAATACAGTATGAGGCATATACTCCATGCCCAGTACGATGTACACTTTGTGCATGATATGGCACCTAGCATATATCTCATACTCGATATGGGGTCAAGCACCTAGTTCATACTTGATATGAAGTTATCTTGAGATGATAAGAACTAAGTGAAAGTCAATTTGATATGGGTACATGATATGATGATTAGGGGATACACCCTAAAACATGACATGGTGATGTGGTTATACCACATGCCTGATACAGATATGCAACATGAAGTAAAGAATGTAGCTTAAAGCATAATATGATAATACACACACATCTTAATACCCAATATGGTAGAGACACTTTAATCATATGTGATTGATTGGGTGATTTATGTTGCAGGTTGTGTTAATTGCAAATAAAAGATGATGTGAATTGTTAATGATGATCTAATGTTCCTCAAGAGGAGGATTGAACCAAAAATATGATGTTGGGTTTTAAGGGAGACAGAGAAGGCAGCGGAAACAAAAAATTTCTTCTCCCAAACCCAGAATAAAGGAATCACGTCAACGTCTATACAACAGGAAGGATGGTTTGTAGAGACATACCTTGTCCCGAGGCTTGCTCGGCGACGTTACCTCACAGCTTGCACGGTCTTCACCTCCAATCTTGGACGGTGTATGTGCAGCTCCTGGTCTTACCGGGACTGTCGGGATTGACAGCTATCCTTCGAGCAGCAGAAGTCTCCCGCCTCTGATGTAGTCCACACGAACCACTTGGAACTCTGATCTCCTTGTCGTACAAGGAATTGGAAGGAGTCGCACCCTCCCGTCAGCATACTAGTCACCGACACACTCTCCTGCAACCAGTTGCTTTTCTGCAGTTGTCTTTCCCTTGTTGTACCTCCCTTATCGGGTAGCACTTGCTCGGGCTCTCTCTCGGTTACCAAAACCAGAGAGAATGACAACTTTGCAAAGAAACTAGTGTTCTGAGTTGTTGTGTCTGAGAAGCCCCAATACCCCTATATATAGGAGGGTCATGGGATAGGGTTCTCTACCCCGGGTAATGCGGGATTAAAGCAGGACTAGAAGGGTTTGAGATTTTCCACAAAACAACCAATCTGCACCAGCTGAACCGATTGGTTCACACCCTGAAACGGTCGTTTCGGGCCCTGAGTCGATCGTTTGGGACCTGAGCCGATCGTCTGGGGCTCTGAGCCGATCAGCTCATGCCTGAGGTGATCGGTTCATGGTCCTGATCCAACTCAAATTGACTTTCATATTTGTTTCTGATTAATCAAATATTAATCCTTGTCCAAATCGAATTTGTACAAGTGAAACAAATTGTATTTGCAAAATAGTCTTCTGACTTTCCAAACGATCTCAGTTGGTCACATGAATCGATCAGTTCAATAATTGAGCCGATCGTCTCACCAGTTGAGCTGATTAGTTCACCAACCTAAGTCGATCGGTTCAACCCTATGAGCCAATCGGTTGGGGCATCAGACTGTGCAAATCAGTCAATTGTAGTTTCAATCAATCTGATACTCTAATCAATAGATCCAACACCTTGAACACTATGACATTGAGATATCAATTGATTGAGTGTTTAATTGAACTACTAAACTCCTTTAGTAATCAATCTAAACATCATTTGTGGATAAACTCCTCTTGTAGATTAAATCCTATGTGTGTGACCCTACAAGTTCATTTCACGTTGGCAGTGAAAGTCCATAACACTTATGACTTCACAAGTAAAGAGCGGTGCCTAGTCATACATCAGTGCTACCCAAGTGAAAAGGAAAGTTGGAGAACAACCATCAATCCTACAATCTGTGAATGGTGTTATAGTGAATGTATAATTCTTTTGTCACTAATATCCTAAATGAACTCAAGGCATGGAACAATCATCCTTTCAACGTTCATTCACTTTCCTGATCTCAGAGTAGATTGGAGGAGATATGTATGACATCAATATCACATACTGATTCACACATGCGCGCATGCCTATCTCAATCCTACTCATCAAGTGGCCATGGATATCAAACTCCCTCAGGAGGGACAACTCCCATATCTATCACTCACCCCTCAAAAGCCCCATGTGTCAAAGCCACCCAATCATCACCTTTATAACAACCCATGTTTCAAGACTGCATTTGATGATGTCAAAGTGTACCCAACGACATGTGTTGAGTGTAGTGATTTTAGGTTAAAGAATCACACTCACCACCATCACTGTGAGAACTGACAATGACTACCATGTCATGGTTCCATGTGTCAAACTCACGGTGGGTCTGTCTGGTACACTTGTTCTCTAACAAGTACCTATGTGTTTGGTTTGATATCTCCATATCATGACTAACGGGATTCTGTCATCAACCAACACCACAATCTAGTCTTGTGTGTCATTTCTGTCTATCTACCTTCCACAATGACATCTGACTAAGGACATAATAAGAATGTACAAACTCTTAGCATTTGTATGATCTCATCGTTCAGGTCCTGAACCTGAAAGCATATGTCATTGAGTATTGTCATTATCTAGACATTCAATTTGTTCTATCTATATCTCATATCACTGAACCAGAAAGCATTGGAAGCTTGCCTTTGATGCTTATCAAATCAATCTTAATGTATCCCACCAATCATTCCATGATTGGCTCTCAGGGCATACATACCAACAGACTCCCACTTGCACTGTGAGCCAATCACCCTTGAATCATATTCTTAGTGATCTTCAAACATGTCCCACATGTTACTGTGCTCTAGTGCTAACATAGTGAGTTATGGAAACACCTTGCCAAAGTCAGTATTAACTGCATGTCTCTCATCTCTTCATTGTATGTCACACGTATGAGATGTAGTTGTCGTAATATGTGATCTAGTATTCCTTTACTAACCTTTAGCCACATTGCATGACCAAGTGCTCCTAACTTGTCATCAATGACCGGAATATCGATAAGTTTATCTCTATGAACTCCTAGATCAATATAGTATCCACTATTGTTCTCTAACACACAGATACTCGGCATTTCCTTTTAAAACAGCTTTATTGGAACGTTTCCATTTATCAACAAACATTCACTTTTATATATCCCATATATAATTTGCAATTAATTTTCTGTCCTTTTCGGAAGTTCGCATCAGTGTAACTCTTTACAGTGAACCCTTCCTTATTTCCATAGAGCTAGTACTTCTCAAGTACTTATCAAGTTCTTATGGTATTCCAGTAACCCTTACCGGAACTAGACAGACATCCACTCGTCATGTCCCACATACGAGTTATCAGGATGAGCACATTATATTGTCATGTCCTACATACAAGATGATAAATGCATTTTATTCTTGCTTTGTCCATACATGCAAGATGATGGGATGATTACATACATGATAGATCCTCATCTATTCTTAGTGTTTCCATTCTACATAAGAATTGTACACTTGGCTTTAGGATACTAACTCCATGTAACATGGACAAGTTTTCTCCCACTGAATCTGTGTACACTGAACCCTTCAGTATAGATTGCCAATGTATGCTCTCTCTTTTTAGGTTAAGAGGTTTTTGAGAACTATCTCTATAGATCTCTATTCCTATCACATAGGAAACGTCTCTTTCTTCCTTAAAGATAATTTCCACTTTGGATTTCCATTCTAGAACATTTCCATTTCACATCAACATGTGGAATGTGAATATGCTCCCACTAAATCACAGATCCCTTCTTTATCTTTGACATATCAGTCAAACCCTTTGACTATATCATCAAAGTAAAGATCCATCTCGGAGTTTATTGTACTTAATCAATCATATTGATTAGTCCATTGTAACTTATAGACTTCATTTGCATTAATGGATTCATAAACCTTATAGGTTGTGTCACGTACACATCCTTGTTTTTATTCCTCATAGGAATGCGGTTTTAGTATCTGTATGCCAAATCTCTCAGTCATTAAGTTGCAATCAACAAGCATCATCATTCTCAAAATGTCATCCGTGCGTCTTAACACTTAAGATTCATTCGCACTTATGGATTTCATCCCAATGGGTGCTACCATCAAGGTCATACCTTATGGTTTACATGGAAGTTATTTAGGATGTAATGGTCATAAACCATAACTCAAAATATGGTTCCTCATATTCATCTAGATAGTTGACTCATCATATGATCAACTCATCACATAGATAATCGAGGTGTATCTGTCAAGGATATAAGAACTCACAACCCTTTATGATTCTTAATGTCCTTTATTAGTGTGGGGTATTCTTTATTTAAGAAGAAATTAGTTATTTGATAATCATCCTCTAACTCCTTAGAGTATGACTCCTTTAGATCACCATACCTTAATCATGAGTTCACTGTGATACACTATCATAATCACTCATAAGGTTCTCAAACATTCGGTTCAAATATTTCATTCATTGATCTTATCAAGAATTAACACTTTACCAAATTCATACTTCACTTATGATATTCTTGAACACTTCAAGATATTCATATTAGTATTTTTCTAAACATCATTTGAAGTATTAGCATTAACTACAATAGGTATGTAAATACATCACATGTATTATACCTAATAGGATAATCATTCTTCTACTACCTTAGTGAAGATTGATTAATCATGTCCAAGAAATTCATGTCTCTTACTGGTTCTCTAACCAAAAGAGTCTAGATTTATCCATCATATGGAAACTAGAAATGAATTTCTCATGATTTATGCTAATTTGATTGTTTGAGTTATCAATAACTTTTAGGTATCATTTTATCTTATGCATACCAAGTACCACAACATAAACAAGGCATTGCCACAAAGATTGAAACATCATCTTTATTAATTGCTATCATTGTCATACAATATGCAAAAATAATGTGTTTCTATCCATTGGCAAATATGAAGTAGCAGTTCATAACTCCATTACATGCCTTCAAGGCTGAAAATAAACTAAAGTACTCCTATTTATGGCGGCAACACTTGCTCCATGTATTGGGTTTTTTACACTTTATATCTTGGTATCATATACCAAAAAGTTATAAGTTTATTTCATGACACCTTCAGGTAGAGACATATGTTGCCTCCTTCTTCTTTAGTTCTTCCAGATAGAGTGGGCAATTCCTTTTCCAATGTCCTGGCTTTTGACAATGGTGGCAATTGCCTCTCTTGATCACGCCACCCTTGGCCTTGAGAGTTGAAGATGACTTGGGCTACTGACTAGCATCAGAACCTTTCTTAGCCTTGCCTTTGCCCTTGCACTTGGACTTGCCTTTCTTGCTGTTGATCATCATCACAAACTTAGGCTTGTCCTTCTTCATCTATGCCTCGGTTGTCCTCAGCATGCCTAACAACTCTGTCAACAGCTTGTCAAAGTTGTTCATGTTGTAGTTCATCACAAACTGACTGTAAGATTCTGGCAATGATTGTAGTATCACGTCAGTAGCCAACTCTTGGGTCAGGGGAAATCCTAGTCTCATTAGGTTCTTCACATACCCAATCATGTTGGGCGTGTGAGGACCAACTGGATCTCCTTCTGTCATGACACACTTGAACAATGCCCTGGAGACATCATATCTCTCTTGCCATGCTTGATCTTCATACATGTTCTTGAGATGCTGAATCATCTCAATGACACTCATGTTCTCATGTTGTCTCTACAACTCGTGGTTCATGGAGCACAACATCAAGCACTTTGCATCAATGGCATCATCAAAATGCTTCTTATAAGCATCCCTTTCTGTCTTTGGTGCGGTAGGAGCAGGTTCCTCTGGAATTGGAGTATCCAGGAGATAGAGCTTTTACTCTTGAGTGAGAACAATTCTCAATGTCCTAAACCACTCGTGGAAGTTAGTCCCATTCAGCTTGTCCTTTTCAAGGACCGATCACAATGAAAAGTGATTGTTCTTTGTTGTCATTTTTACTAAAAAAGGAAATATATGCAATTTAGTCCAAAACTCAATTTTGACTTATTTGATTGATTTGAAAGATTGACGACATAATTAGGACTTTAATTAATTATCACTCCCACTATTTTTGTTCAAATTGATAGCCCTCACGATCAATTTGGAAGATCGCAGCATACAATCTTCTAGTGGGTCAAGATCCTAGAATCCTCTGAGTCATGGACCAGTTAGGTCTATCACCCACAACTTAGATCTTCCAGGTAGGCAACTCTTGTCAATTGCATCATATGCAACTCTTGAAAGATGTCGTATGCAACTCCTTGCCATGATCACCTCCATGCCTCAAGGTGCTAGATCATATCTAGGTCACCTTGTTAAATCCAACTCAAAGCCAACACGATGAATACGCACCCCGCTAGGGCAGACCCACATACTCATCCTTCACGCTTCCATGAGATAGATGGTGCACCACGCTAGGGTGTGCCCACACTTGGCTGATCAAGCTTTTCACGTGTGTCACATTTGGAAGGCATCTAAAACTTTAATATTTAATGAGGGATTTGGTTTTTATAGGTACATATACATATCCAATCACCACAAATATAGTATGCATCATATACATGCTATATGCCACAGAAAACATGTGAAATGATAAAAGCGATGATTATGGCCATCCTAATGTGATTCCTCGAGCCAAGAGGAATCATGACCATCTAGGTCTACATCACATGTAACCTGTACAAGATGAAATCTTTTCTTTGCCTTTACTGGGTTTGATCAACTCATCTCCATGATTGATCGGCTCGCCATCAGGTCGGTCGGTTGGGTGCCACCAGCCGATCGGTTGGCTCCTCCAATTGATCGGTTTTCCAGGTCGTCATGCATCTTCCCATGGATGCCACCCGCTCATCTTGCTCCTTGAACAGGTCGTCTGGAATGCCAACCGATCGGTTCACTCCTTGAACCGATCATCTCAGTTGTCGTCAGATAGTCCGTCGTTATTTGACATAACAAGAAATAAAAGATCTATCCTATTTTACATTTGAATAGGGAAACCCCAAGTTACATTCAGGGGAAGCATAGGTATGAAAGAAATCTCGAGTTACATCAGGAATAAGGAGGTAGGGAATCAGTGTGCAGACCGAGATGTAAGCAACCACATTCAACCAAGCACACATATATATGGCTTATTGGCCATAACCACACTATACATCCACCACAAAACTCATTTAAGGGTGATGTGTATCGAGTGCATTCATATTACATATCATATATGTATATTGGGATTTGTGGATTTAGGATTGGACATGCATAAAGTCAATTTTATTTGCATTGTATGCAATAAATAAAGGTGACAAACCAAAATCGATCATATCAACAATCTTAAAGTATAGAGCAGTTGACGTGGCTCTGATACCACTGTTGGGTTTTAAGGGAGACAGAGAAGGCAGCGGAAACAAAAAATTTCTTCTCCCAAACCCAGAATAAAGGAATTGCGTCAACATCTATACAATAGGAAGGATGGTTTGTAGAGGCATACCTTGTCCTGAGGCTTGCTCGGCGATGTTACCTCGCAGCTTGCGCGGTCTTCACCTCTGATCTTGGACGGTGTCTGTGCATCTCCTGGTCTTATCAGGACTGTCGAGATTGACAGTTGTCCTCAGGGCGGCAGAAGTCTCCCTCCTCTGAAGTAGTCCACACGGACCACCTGGAACTCCGATCTCCTTGTCGTACAAGGAATAAGGAGTCACACCCTCCCATCAGCGTACTAGTCACCGACACACTCTCATGCAACTAGTTGCTTTTCTACAGTTGTCTTTCCCTTGTTGTGCCTCCCTTATCGGGTAGCACTTACTTGGGCTCTCTCTCGGTTACCAAAACCAGAGAGAACGACAACTTTGCAGAGCAACTGGTGTTCTGTGTTGTTGTGTCTGAGAAGCCCCAATACCCCTATATATATAGGAGGGTCATGGGATAGGGTTCTCTACCTCGAGCAATGCGGGATTAAAGCAGGAGTAGAAGGGTTCAAGATTTTCCACAAAACAACCAATCTGCGCCAGCTGTACCGATCGGTTCACACCCTGAAATGATCGTTTTGGGCCCTGAGCTGATCATTTGGGACCTGAGCTGGTCGTCTGGGGCTCTGAGCTGATCAGTTTGTGGTCCTGATCCAACTCAAATTGACTTTCATATTTGTTTCTGATTAATCAAATAGTGATCCTTGTCTAAGTCGAATTTGTACAAGTGAAACAAATTGTATTTGCAAAATAGTCTTCTGACTTTCCAAACAATCTCGGTTGGTCACATGTATCGACCGGTTCAACAATTGAGTCGATCGTCTCATGACACATGAGCTGATCGTCTCACCAGTTGAGCCGATCAGTTCACCAACATGAGTTATTCGGTTCAACCTTGTGAGCCGATCGGTTGGGGCATCAGACTATGCAAATTAGTCAATTGCAGTTTCAATCAATCTGATACTCTAATCAATCAGTCCAACACCTTGAACACTATGATATTGAGCTATCAATTGATTGAGTGTTTAATTGAACAACTAAACTCCTTTAGTAATCAATCTAAACATCGTTTGTGGATAAACTCCTCTTGCATGTTAAATCCTATGTGTGTGACCCTGTAGGTCCATTTCACGTTGGCAGTGAAAGTCCATAACACTTATGACTTCACAAGCAAAGAGCGGTGCCTAGTTGCACATCAGTGCTACCCAAGTGAAAAGGAAAGTTGGAGAACAACTTTCAATCCTACAATACGTGAATGGTGTTATAGTGAATGTATAATTCCTTTGTCACTGATATCCCGAATGAACTCAAGGCATGGAACAGTCATCCTTTCAACGTTCATTCACTTTCTTGATCGTAGAGTAGATTGGAGGAGATATGTATGACATCAATATCACATACTGATTCACACATGCGTGTACGCCAATCTCAATCCTACTCATCAAGTGGCCATGGATATCAAACTCCCTCAGGAGGGACAAATCCCATATCTATCACTCACCCCTCAAAAGCCCCATGTGTCAAAGCCACCCAATCATCACCTTTATAACAACCCATGTTTCAGGACTGCGTTTGATGATGCGAAAGTGTACCCAACGACATGTGTTGAGTATAGTGATTTCAGGTCAAAGAATCACACTCGCCACCATCACTGTGAGAACTGACTGTGACTACCATGTCATGGTTCCATGTGTCAAACTCACGGTGGGTCTGTCTTGTACACTTTTTCTCTAACAAGTACCTATGTGTTTGGTTTGATATCTCTATATCATGACGAATGAGATTTTGTCATTAACCAATATGACTAGTCTTGTGTTTCATTGTTGTCTATCTACCTTCCACAATGACATCCGACTAGGGACATAATAAGAATGTACAAACTCTTAACATCCGTATGATCTCCTCATTCAGGTCTTGAACCTAAAAGCATACATCATTTAGTACTGTCATTCTCTGTACATTCAATCTGTTCTATCATTATCTCATATGACTGAACCAGAAAGAATTGGAAGATTGCCTTTGATGCTTATCAAATCAATCTTAATGTATCCCACCAATCATGCCATGATTGTCTCTTAGGGCATACATACCAACATATACCACATGCTCGATATGGATATGCGACATGAAATAAAGAATGTATCTTAAAGCATAATATGATAATACACACACATCTTAATACCCAATAGGGTAGAGACACTTCAATCATATGTGATTGAGTGAGTGACTTATGTTGCAGGTTGTGTTAATTGCAAATAAAAGATGATGTGAATTGTTAATGATGATCTAATGTTCCTTAAGAGGAGGATTGAACCAAAAATATGATGTAATCAATATCTTAGTGAGGATGAGAGAGAAACTCATACTTTGTTTGTATAATCATTTAGTGATAAATGATGAGAATAAATAAGTATGATTGAATACTTATGATATCAATGTATGCTCCTAGATGTGTGGAGCAATAAATTAGGGTTTGGATTGATAATATGAACTTGAAACCCCATTAGGATATAAAGGGAAACCCTAACCCTAATAATGGGAAGGATGTATTTCCCTTATTGAATAAGCCTTGTAAAGCATGTTAAATACTATATAATAAGTATAATGCTTATGTGGTCTGATGACCTAAAAGATAATTGTTGCCTAGTGAAAGGTGACAAGATATTTAAATGGCCTTATGAGCCATGTGAATAATTGTTGCCTAGTGAGAGGTGAAAAGATGTTTAAATGGGCCTTGTGAGCCATGTGAATATTTTTTCCTAGTGAGAGGTGACAAAATGTTTAAATGGGCCTTGTGAGCCATGTGAAATACTTGTACAACAAGTGTGATGAATATCTTGGTCTGAGGACCTAGAGGTAATGGTTACCTGTTACAAATGTAACAATGCTATGTGGTGATCTAAGGGTTTGAATGGCTAGATCCAGTAATCATGATAATGGTGATGTGAAGGGATGAGGATTCTCAGTAATGTGATAAGGGACCGAGATCCCAAGTGTTTTGTATCCAAGTGTGTTTTAAAGATTAGAAAAGTACTTGATAGATGTATTATAGCTTTCTTTGTAGCATTTGTTTACGATTGATGCTTATAACATGTTTGATGCTAAAATAATATTGTAATGCACTTAATATATCATTAGAAACCATAAAATGTTGCCTTGGCCATAGATCCATCGGCATCAGAATTTGCTAAATGGTGAAATGTTTTTCCTACAAAATAACCCAGAATGCATATTTTTGAATATGTGGAGGCGTAAGTATGGACGGCCATGTGTGAGCCAATCCCCTTACGAACTCAAAATAAATGGGGATTTGGTTGTGTGACATATCCTGGCTCGAGTGCTACTACATTCGTAGACTCTATGTTGAACACGGTGAACTGGCTCATGGCTCAGAGTATGGCTATATGCCATGACTCAGTAATTTCATAACTAGGGATGCTTGTTAGTAGATGTTCCCCTAAGAGAGTACATGTTGACGTAGTAACTCTGAGCGAGGATGCCTAGTACCCTGGCACACTCTTTTTGCAGCGACACAAGATGTCCTGCCAATAGATGACACGAGATGTCCTGCTAAATCTATGTGGTCTCGTACTGACCGAGACAAGAGAGGTCTTGGAAGCTGGCTCTTCCATTGACCTTGTATGGTACCGACTTGTGAGAAGTTTGTGATCAGTTGGAGATGAACGGGGTATACTTCATCTCCTTAGGGCATAAGTGTGATTGTAAAATATGATCAGCCATGTAGCATATTTTCTTAAGGATTGGATACGGAAAACATTGTTTGATGCGCAATTCAGTTATACATCTTAGCTTGATAGATGTTATTTATGTTTCTTTACATTCCTTGTGAATCAGATAGATGGTTTATTACTCTACCATGAGTAGATGCATCATTTTCCTTAAGTAAAGAGATTACTTTGTTCTATTCATAAAATGATTAATCCTGCCTATTAATATAAAAGAACCTTTGCTCAGTTTTATAAATACTTATCTGTAATAATAATATGGTCGGCGGAGATGTATATCTCTCACTGGGACAATTGTCTCACACCGTGGGATCCATAATTTTTAGGTGGACGTGCATGAGGCGGTAGAGACCTTTCTGCATAGGAGGAACAATAGCTGGGGTAGCAGTGACAACTTAGGTTGAGTGTAATATTTGTTGTGCCTTGTAGATAGAAGTCTGATGTGTCATCTCTATACTCTCAGGTCCTTGGAGTCGGTTCGTAATGGTTTCTTGAACAAATTGAGATTTTGGCTTGTAAGCCTCGAGGTTTTATGTTGCTCTAGTATGTGTTTTGATAGAGCAACTGTTATATGTTGTCCTTGAGATGAAATGAAACAATATTGTACCATGTAAATCATGATATATATATGTGTGTTTTGGATCTTTCATTAAGAGTTTTCTGGAAGAAGATATCCTTACAAAATGGTTTTAAATTTTAGTGATTTTTGCTAATCTGATGTTTATGATTATTCTACATAATTAGTAACGATTTGGATGTCATTTTAATGGCGGTCATTTCAAGAGTGTTCCTATTTCCTCTATGTATCATTTAGAGGAGAGAGAATGAATGAGACACCATGTTTGAATCATTTATGAGTGGTAGTATTCTTGGTGATCAAAAAACCAAGAAAGGGGTTGATTGAAAACCCTAATTTGAGCTTGTATTGAGTGTATCGGGTTGTACTGTTAAATGGGAGTCCCTATCGGCCAAGGAGACAAAGAGGATACCCCCATATCATGTTGTTCACTCTTTGCCTTTGCAAAAATGATCTAAGCACCTTAATAAAGCAATGGATATCGGCTTGCAACTTTCCTTAGGAAAGGTTGCATTGAATTGTGAATATAATAATGTGAGTGGAAGTGGCTTGTCCTAGAAGATAGCCAAAGGGGCCAACCCTTATCCCTTACATTATCCTCAAGTTTTTATTTTGCATGGCAAGATAAATATGGAATGCATTCAAGTACATGTGTCAATCCATGCATGACCATGTGGAACCTACTAGTAGTAAGGTGATGACACCTCTTACACTCTCATCCATGAACCTCAAGTATATATACCCTTCCTTTCACCCCTTAGTGAAATTTTTTGAATCCTACCACCTCCTTGCTCTTATTTTATGTTGCATACGATGCGAGTTAAACCTGCTAATGTGCAAATCTAAACCTAATTCCACATACGCACAGGGGTGCTTCCCCTGTGTACCCCGCATAGTCTGTGTGGGAGTAAAAAACAATTATTTAATGGGGAATGTACCACATTAAAAGTACTGCAATTTTAATATGTATATACGTATATGTAGATATACCTATGATATCATACACATCACCTTTAAAATCTGTTTTATGTGGTGAATGCATCCACGTTTATGGCCTAGTATCCCCTTTTGTGAATGTTGTGAATGAATGTGGATGTCGATCTTGTGGATATGTTTGTTTATGAATTCTATGGATGTATAATGGTTACATATGGATCCTTTGTATAAAGTATTTGGCTTGAATGTCGAGCCTCATCTCTTATTTCAAAGTGTAATTAATTCTTTCCTTTTATATTTGTACTCATGATGTAATAGAGATAGGATTAGTTTTAGTTTTATAAAATTGATGTAAGGAGGCCACTTGAAGATCCAACTCCAAGGAGTGTCCATGAAGAAGCATCATGAAGATCTAATTCCAAGAAGCAACTTGAAGATCTAACTCCAAGGAGCATCCATGGAGAAGCAACAAGAAGATCCAATTCCAAGAAGCAACTTGAAGTTCCAACCTCACAAAGAATCCATGAAGTTGTTCATTGTAATGTTAATCATTACATGCTAACAGGTTGATTCATAGGTGTTGCATGAGATGCATAAGACCATAGGTGGACCGTAATCCTTTGTTGCTCCAAAGGATTACAATAGTATGGCCATAACTGACGTATTTGTGTTTATGATTGCATGTCTATCGTTTGTGGTTGTGGATATAGTAGTGTATGATACGTACTATAAGTATGTGGTGTTTGGATGTGTATATGTATTAATAAAACCCCTCAATTAATAATATTAAGTTTTAGTTGCCTTCCATAAAGCAACACACATGAAAATCTTGATCAACTATGTGTGGGCACGCCTCCATGTGGTACACTGTCTATCTCGTGGAAGTGTGATGGTGGGTGTGTGGGTCTGCCTCCGTAGGGTGCACACTCATTGTGTTGGCTTATGGGTTGGACTTAACTAGGGAACCTTGATAGGATCAAGTACCTAGAGGCACACAGATGCATCATGGAAAGGAGTTGTACATGATCATCTATCCAAGAGTTGCATATGATGCAATTGGAAAAAGTTACCTACCTTAGTATTTGGTCTTTGACGTCGGCGTTGGATGGGCATTGATCCAATTATTTTGGATCTTGGCTCACTAGAAGGTTGTGTGTTGCAATTGTCCGAGTTGATAGTGAGGGCTATCAGTTTGAATAAAAATAGTGGGAGTGTAATTAATTAAAGGCCTAATTAATATCATTTATCAAATCTTTACAAGTCAAAATGTTTTGGACTAAATGCAAAAAAAAATTGTAGCAATCAAATGGAAAACAACACTCACATGTTCTCATTGCGATCGGTCCTTGAGAAGGACAAACTTACCGGAACCAACTTTCAAAACTGGTTTAGGACGCTGAGAATTGTTCTCACACATGAGCGTAAGCTCTATGTCCTTGAAACACCAGAGCCAGTAGAGCCCGCCGTAAATGCGCCCAAGGCTGAAAAGGATGCTTACAAGAAGCACCTTGATGATGTCGTGGATGTCAAGTGCATGATGTTGTGCTCAATGAACTATGAGTTGCAAGAGCAGCATGAGAACATGAATGTCATGGAGATGGTAACACATCTCAAGAACATGTATCAACATCAAGCAAGACAGGAGAGATATGATGTCTCAAAGGCTTTGTTCAAAAGCAAGATGAAAGAGGGAGACTCAGTTGGCACCCATATACTCACCTTGATTGGGTACGTGGAAAGCCTATCCAAGCTGGGATTTCCCCTAGGTCAAGAGTTGGCCACTGATGTGATTCTACAATCGTTTCCTAAATCATATAGTCATTTTTTCATGAACTACAACATGAACAATTTTGACAAGCCGTTGTCAGAATTGTTGGGCATGTGGAGGATAGCTGAAGCACAGATGAAGAAAGACAAGCCCAAGTCTGTGATGATGATTAGTAAGACAAAGGGAAAGTCAAAAGGCAAAGGAAAGGCTAAGAAAGGTTCTAAAGCTGGGCAGAAGCCAAAGTCATCCGCGCTCAAAGCTAAAGGTGGGATCTCCAAAGAAGGTAGTTGTCACCATTGTCACCAGCCTGGACATTAGAAAAGAAACGGTCCTCTCTACCTGGAGGAACTGAGGAAGAAGAAGCAGGGGATAGAGATCTCCACTTCAGGTATATACGTTATTGATATAAACTTAAATACTTCTTCATCATGGGTACTGGATACCGGATGTGGATCTCACATATGTTCTAATATGTAGGATCTGATAAGAAGTAAGCCTTTACGAAAGGGCCAAGTCGAGCTGCGGATTGTTAATGGAGCAAGAGTTGCTACCACCGCAGTTGGATTTTTTAGTTTATCTTTGCCTACGGGCCTTGTAATAGAATTAGAGAATTGCTATTATGTACCTGCCATTAATAGAAATATTATTTCTATATCTTGTATGGACAAGAGTGGATTTGAATTTCACATTAAGAATGGAATTATTTCTATATCCAAAGATGAGATCTTTTATGGCAATGCCCCTGTGTCTTATGGTATCTACTTGTTAGAACTTGACACTAGCATATATAATGTAAATACTAAAAGGTTAAAACTTGACAACTCAAACAAAACATTCTTATGGCATTGTCGTCTTGGGCACATAAACGAGAAGCACATATCTAGACTCCATAAGGATGGTTATCTAGACTCTTTTGATTTTGAATTATTAGAGACATGTGAAGCTTGTTTATTAGGGAAGATGACCAAAACTCCTTTCACTAGACACAGTGAGAGAGCCAGTGATCTTCTAGGGCTCATACATACTGATGTATGTGGACCTTTTAGATCGAATGCTAGAGGAGGCTATCAATACTTCATTACCTTCACTGATGACCTCAGTAGGTATGGCTATGTATATCTTATGAAACACAAGTCAGAAACTCTTGAAATGTTCAAGACTTTCATGAATGAAGTAAAGAATCAACTTGGTAAGAGTATTAAAGCACTCCGTTCAAATCGAGGTGGAGAATACTTAAGCCAAGAGTTTGAGGACCTTCGGAGAGACGGTGGTATTGTATCACAATGGACTCCACCTGGTACACCACAACATAATGGTGTGTCATAAAGAAGGAATCATACATTATTAGACATGGTATGATCAATGATGAGTTCAGTCGAACTTCCAATATCATTCTGGGGATATGCTCTTGAAACTATAGCGTTTACACTTCACCGTGTACCTTCCAAATCAGTTCAAAAGACACCATATGAGATATGGAATGGGAATCGTCCCAATTTGTCTATGTTAAAGATTTGGGGATGTGAAGCTTATGTTAGGAAACAATTTCCTGAAAAGCTTGGACCCAAATCAGAAAAATGCTATTTTGTTGGATACCCCAAGGAAACTCGGGGATACTACTTCTACACACCAACTGACAATAAAGTGTTTGTTTCTAGGACTGTTGTATTTCTTGAAAACGAATTTATTTCCAAAGGAATTAGTGGGAGGAATGTAGAGCTTGAAGAAGTTTGAGACCAACAAGAAGGTAGAGAACCTGAGGAGGTACATAAGGAACATGAAGACTCACAAGTTGTTGTGGAATTTCAAGTTCCAAATGTAACACATGAATCTCATAGGTCTAGTAGGACACGACTTGAGCCTGTGAGATTTGGATTTCTCGTAACTCAAGACAGTGACGAATTGGGCATAGCAGATGAGCCAACTTCCTATCTAGAAGCTACTAAGGGACCAGAAACTGAGAAATGGCTCGAAGCCATGAGATCTGAGATGGAATCGATGTACACCAACAAGGTATGGACCTTGGTGGATCCACCCGAAGGGGTAAGACCCATAGGGTGCAAGTGGGTCTTTAAGAAGAAGACTGACATGGATGGAAATGTTCAAACCTATAAAGGTAGATTGGTTGCGAAAGGATTTCGTCAAATTCAAGGTGTTGATTATGACGAGACCTTCTCACCAGTTGCCATGGTTAAATCCATCAGGATCATGCTTGCCAATGTAGCTTATCATGACAATGAGATTTGGCAGATGGATGTTAAAACAACATTCCTTAATGGGAATTTACTCGAGGATGTGTACATGACACAACCTGAGGGTTTTATCGATCCAAAGGAAGCCAATAAAGTCTGTAAGCTACAAAGGTCAATCTATGGATTGAAGCAAGCATCTCGGAGATGGAATCTACATTTTGATGAAGTAGTTAAAAGGTTTGGCTTTAGTCAAAATGAAGATGAACCTTGTGTTTACAAAAGGGTTAGTGGGAGCACGGTCGTATTTCTCATATTGTATGTGGATGACATACTACTGATGGGAAATGACATCCCTACTCTTCAGACAGTAAAAGGTTGGCTAGGGAAGACTTTCTCTATGAAGGATTTAGGCGAAGCATCCTATATACTAGGGATCAAGATCTATAGAGATAGATCTAGAAGGCTTCTAGGCCTAAGCCAGAGCACATACATTGACAAGGTGCTAAAGAGGTTTAGCATGGAGGGTTCTAAGAGAGGTAACTTTCCCATGTCTCATGGGGTTACAATCTCTAAAGCCCAGTGTCCTAGTTCATATAATGAACGGGCACGCATGAGTAAGATTCTATATGCATCAGCAATTGGATCTATCATGTACGCAATGTTATGTATTCGTCCTGATGTGTCGTATGCTTTGAGCATGACGAGCCGGTATCATTCAGATCTAGGTGAATGTCACTGGACAGTCGTAAAGAACATCCTAAAGTACTTGAGAAGGACTAAGGATCAATTCTTGGTATACGGCGGTGAGGAAGAGCTCGTGGTAAAGGGTTACACCAATACTAGCTTCCAAACTGACAAAGATGACTACAGATCGCAATCTGGATTTGTGTTTTGCCTGAACAACAGAGTTGTGAGCTGGAAGAGTTCCAAGCAAGAGACGGTTGCGGATTCTACAACAGAGGCCAAATATATTGCCGCGTCTAATGCTACGAAGGAAGCTGTGTGGATCAAGAAGTTCATTTCTGAACTTGGAGTGGTTCCAAGCGCTGTTGATGTAGTTGAGTTGTTTTGCGACAACAAAGGAGCAATTGCACAGGCTAAAGAACCAAGATCGCACCAATGTTCCAAACATATTATATTGCGGTTCCATCTCATATGAGAGATTGTACAACGAGGAGATGTGAAGATTTGCAGAGTACCTACAGAAAGCAATGTGGCTGACCCGCTCACAAAAGCACTTTCATAGCAGAAACATAACGGACATGTTTGATCACTTGTATTGAGATTCATGAGTGATTGGGTATAAGTGCAAGTGGGAATCTATTGGTATGTATGCCCATAGAGACTATCATTCGATGATTGTAATGGGATACTATGTAAACGATTTGTAATACTGCATTGATCATATCAATAAAGGCAAGTTTCCAATCTATATGTTTGTGTTTTATATTGTGAGATGGCCATAAAACTTATCGATGTCTATAGAATAATATACTCAATGACATATTTCTTCGGTTTGATGACTTGAACAATGAGATCATATGTATGCTAAGAGTATGTATTCTTGTTTTATCCCTAATCGGTTGTTATTGTGGAAATATTCATAGACATCAATAACACATAAGATTAGAATGTATGTTGGTTGATGGAAGAATCTCATTACCCATGATATGGAGATATCAAACCAAATACATAGATACTTGTTAAAGAACAGTGTATCGGATAGACCCACCTTGAGAGTGACACATGGATACCATGATTGGTAGTTAGAGTCACATCTCATAATGATGGTGGTGATTGTGGTTCTTAGACCTAAAGTCACTACACTTATCACATGTCGTTCGGTGTATTTTGACATCATCCACCGTGGTCCTGAATAAGGATTGCCATAAAGATGGTGCTTGGGTGCACTGTGACACATGGGGATGACTGTGAGTGATGTAGATGGAATTTGTCCTTCCTACGAGAGTTTGATATTCCAGCCGCTTGATAAGAGAGACTGAGAAATGCATGGCCATGTTGATGCGAGTCAATATGTGATATTGAGCTTACATATATCTCAAACAGTCTGCTCTAGTTCAAGGAACATGGATTGAACGTTGAAAAGGATAACAATTCCATGACTTGAGTTCAATCCGGATATCAGCAACAAAAGAACTATACAATCACTATAACACCAGTCATGAATGATAGGTCAAGTTGTTCTCCAACTTATCCAATTACTTGGGTGGCAATGAAGTCTTGCTAGATACTAATCATTTCTTGTGAAATCATAATATGATTATGGATATCACTGCCAACGTAATTTGGAGCCTACCGGGCCACACGCATAGGATGTGTTGGAATAGGAGTATAATTGTGGATTTGATTGGAATTGCTCTGAATCACATTGATTACTAAAATATTTATGTAATGGATTAGAATAATATTGGAGTGACTGGCTCTAAGTGCAAGTGGGAGTTTGTTGGTATATATATGCCCATAGAGCCATCCCAAGCGATTGCATAGAGTCAGATACTAATTAATCAATTAATGTAATTATTTGGTTAATTAATGAATTCCAGAATATTCTAATTAATCCACGAGCATATTAATTAACGCAGCGTTTCTGTTTACCGATGGGTTTAGGAAACCCTACTTCCCTTTGTATCCTATTTAAAGGAAAATTGACAATCGATATCTATATAAGATATCGAGAGACGCTTTTAGTTTACGCTCACGCACGTAAACCCTAGCCGTCACCATCCTTAGGAGAGGAAGGAGAGCTACACGTCGCTAGCACATCAACACACAGACATGACTCCTTCCTGCCAGCTTAGGAAGTGCGACGTGGAGTTCCAGTCCATCCGTGTGGACAGAGTAGAGATGCAGACGCTGAGACGCCTACGTTCGGTGGACACGACGACCATCCGTGTGCGTTATGAGCGGCACACATCACAACATAGGAGCGCCGCCGGATCTTCCTACGATAGTGAATGGGAGAGAAGTTCCATCCATGTAGGTCAGCAGCGTTGCACTGTCGTGTAGCTGGACATCGCCGAACTTGCTCCGCAATAAGGTATATCCCGCAAACACTCCTTCCAAATATGTTGTTTTCGACGAGATCCTATTTCGGGTTGTGTGGATTTTATTGATTCTGTCGCGCATGTTTTCTCCACAAAACCCAACAGGAAAGGCAAATTGGCACCCATATATATGGGGCCATACCTGGTAATAGCACGAGTTGGCAAGGTAGCTTACAAGTTAGAGCTTCCACCAGAGTTGCACAGGTTACATCCGGTGTTCCATGTCAGCATGTTGAAGAAAAGTCATCCAGACACAGGAACAGTGATACAACCAGTCGAGGTTGAGCTTGATGAAAATGTAACATATGAAGAAGGTCCAGTGACGATCCTTAACAGGAGGGTAAAGAGTTTGAAAATGAAAGACCTGATTCTTATGAAAGTTCTTTGGCATCATCGTGGTGTTGAGGAAGCCACGTGGGAGCTTGAGGAAGAGATGAGGATGAAGCATCCCTCACTTTTCTCTTTATATTTCGGGGATAAAATCCCTTTGTAGAGGTTTATGGCTTGTAAGGACCCTGACCTTCGTTTTGGGCTTACCCTGTTTGTTTTGCCTAAACCTTGTGCTTGGTTGCTTGCTAATCACCTTTAGTGGTGATTAGGGTTTTCCTGTGTTTTGTTAGGAGTTGGAGGTGCTACTTGCAAAATAACCTAAGTTAGGGTTGAAGAGCAAGTATGTCACCTTGAGAGATGTTCTTCTCTCTCTTTGCTTCCTCTAAGATGAAAAGGAAGGTTTGGGCTCGTGCCTTGAGTTGTCTTGGGCTTTGTTGAAGCTCTGTTGGGCTTGGTTGAGCCTTGTTTGGACCTTGCCTTGCCTTGTTGGACCTTGTATCAGGCAAGAGGGTTGTGTTGCCCAGGGGAGTGTATCGCCCAGGTGTGTGTGTGTGTCGGCCTATGACCTCTTTGACCTTCTTGCTTTCATTGTGTCACCCTACCTTGGACAAGTGGCTATCCTTGGATGAGTGGGTGACATGGCATGCGCATGTGGTTTGCAAGGTGGCAAGACATTGGACATGTGTCCCTAAGAGGGGTGACACCTTTCCTTGGTTCCCCTTTGGTCCTCATCTATATATTCCTTTCCTTTCTCTTCCTTAGAATCCCTTTTAGCTCTTTTGTTTCTCATCTCTTCCTTGGTGCACGATACACCTTCCCTTTGGTGTGTTTGGTGGCTGATACAGCTTGGTGGAGCAAGTTGGTGGCCGATCCTCTTCTTGAAGTCTTCTTCTTCTTCCTCTAGTTTGGTGGCCAAACCTTAGGTTGTGTGCCTTGGATCTTAAAGCTTGGAGCTTTGGAGCTTGAAGAGTTTTCTTAAGGTGGGTTACATAACTTCTAACCCTAGATATACTACCTTCTCTATGTTGTACGATTCTTATATGTTGATGATCGGCCATTGCATGTTATGTCTCTTGCTCTAGTACACATTGTTGATCTAATGGATATAGTGAGCATGATGTTGTTGATGTTGTTGATGGTTTACATACATTTGGATCTAGTTGGCCGAACCATAGTTTAAAGTTCCTTTTAGGGCATTACCCCTTTCTCTCCTTGGTTTTGAGGAGTGAGTTTGAGCTCTAGTAATGTGGGCAATACCCCTCTCTCGCTTAAGTTGAGAGGTGAGCCTACATTCTAGTTACTTGGGCAACACCCTCCTCTCACCGTGGATTAGAGAGGTGAGCTCTTGGATATGTGATGACCTAAGTTGAGGTTGATCCTTGTGGTTGCCCGATTTGTGATAGAGGTTGTGCAAAACCCCTCTCTCTTGGTTGTAGAGAGGTGAGACGATCTTCTTAATCAATTAGGGTTTTTTGCTCATGTGCTTGAGGTTGAAGATGACCTTGTTGGGTAGAGCCTTGATTCTTGCACGATATGTCCTTTTTACAAGTGTTGCCTGATAGCCTCTTGTCTAGGGTTTTACCCTTGGTCGGTATACCTAGTTGAGATGGATGGTTTGATGCCCGTTATGGCCGTCTTGGCCCTATAGATGTCGCTCCTTGGCCGATAGAGTGCCTAAGTGGATATCTCTGGTTGAGAGCCTTGGGCGATATAAATTAGGATGGTCTCTTGAGCGGTATGGGTTGAGTGGTGCACCTTAGTGAGTATCTTAGTAGTGACAGATGTGATGTGTTTGATCTTGTTGGATGATGGGCCTTCTCGGGGTGCCTTGGTATCCGTTGTTGTCATGATCATGGTGGACACTACAAGGCTGAGCTTGGGCGCCATGCTACTGGCCGTTACCAGTGTTGAATGTTAGGGGAGGTTTTGCCTGTTACAAACCCTAACTCTAGTTAAATGATAGACTTTCTTCTAATGCCTTAGTGGTCATCTTTCCCTTGGGCAACACGATGCCTTGTCCGACATGAGGGTCCTCTGGACTACATGGTTGGGTGGTTGGGAGATAGGCTTCTTAGGCGTCATGACCTTTATCGTTATGTCCTTGAGCGTTATGAAGTTGGTGGTTGCCCGACATGAATCCCTAACCCTAGTGCATGGTAGGATGATGTGTTGTTGGCTATTTTGATGGCACTAATGCTTGAGGGTTTGGAACCCTAGCCGATAATCTATAGTGAGGATATGACCCTGCCTGATACTCTTTGGGTGAGGGTTGGCGCTACCTGCCCTACCTATAGTAAGGGAAGTTGGAACCTTTGGTGAGGGTTATGGTTAACCCGGGATAACCTAATCAATGGATTAATTACGTTGAAACTGCCTCTTTGTTATAATGGGACATGATTGTATGTGATGAACAGTGGTTTCTAAGATGGATGCATAAGCTGGTGAGATATATGGTTAGGTTCGCAAGAATAAGGCATAATATATGCTCATGATTGACAATAAAACTATGATTTCTACAGCTTATGTGTAATATACTCATGGATGTTGCTTTATACCTGATAGCATGATAATCCTGTTAATCTGTGATGGCTTCAGTTATCTCTATGGATGTGTATACTAACCATGTAGGTATTTTTTTATGTGAATTCATAGCCTGGTAAGAGCTATTATATGTATGTGCTTGAATAGCACCATGTGGTAATGAGATAACACGTTGATAGGTCTGAGGACCTGATATAATGTTGAGTGCCTAGTTGAGGTGTTATCCTCTAATGATGAGATGAGGGATGCATTCCCAACATGATTATGATGCCTTGAGAGGCAGTGGTTGATATCATGAGGGATTGAGGTCCCAGGATATTATGATGATGGCAATAATGATGTAATTCTATAAGGCTATGTTTATACTTTGGTTGCATCAACAATTGGCTTAAAATATACTAATTAATTATAGATGAACATATCATGTAGTTTTCCCTGGCCATAGATCTATCATCGTCAATATTTGATGATGGTGAAACAGGTTTATCCTGTGGGATTACCTGGAGCGCATATTGTTGAATATGTGAGGTTTCTCCTAGACTAAAATAGGAGGGTTTGAGTGCAATTGTGGTTGCAAACTCAGGACATATGGAACATTGTGAATAGACCCATGGCTCAGGATATGTGATGATGAGCATGATGCATTCATGACTTGGATGCATGTACTAGCACATGTGTCAAGGTGAGCTAGAGATATGGGTAGCTTGCGGAGCTGACCCAGAGGCTGAGGCCTTATAAGCATAAGACTGTGATCTTGCTTGATGATTCATGTACTGAACACGAGAAGGTGAGGCCATGGAGTCCGGATCTCCTTAGATCTTGTATGGCACCGGATCGGGCTTCGCAGCCAATGGTTGGATTTGAGCAGGGAAGGCTCACTTCCTTAGGGCATAATAAAATGTAATCCATCTGAATAGTATATCTTGCTTGGAGCAAAATACGGAACATTGATTGAGGCCTTGTTTATATAATTGATCTAGTTACATCTTGTAGACATGTGTACGATTCTTATATTTTGTGATAAGTTCCTATAAATCTTATCTTGTCAATCATGTTCCATAAAGAAATACTTGGTTATATGCCTCCTGGATATCTTGGTAAGATTGATGGTAATAATAGCCTTGCTCAGTATTTTGCTCTTATTATACGCTTTATCAATTAACTGTTGTTATTGCTTAACCTTCTAAGGTTTTATAGTTTCGATGGGGAGTTATGTTTCTCACTGGGACTGTGTGTTTCACCCCGTTGGTTTACACCCTTTTTAGGTGAGCGCTCTAGACGTCGTGGTGATCGTGAGGTTGTGGTCGAGCAGCAAGAAGAGAAGTAGAAGGTAAGATATGGACATGTTGTTGTTTCAGTGGTTTTGTAGTAGAGTCCTAGAGTCATCCCTGTACTCTCAGGTCCTTGGACGTGTTCGATGATGTTTCACGACGACTAGCTATTGTAATTTTGGTTTATCCTGCTGCTTGTTGTATGTGCCCCGTTATGTATATACAAACAGGTGATGAACTCTGGTGCTGACGGTACAGTTATCTCCGATAAGCTGTGAACATATATCAAAGCCTGTAAATATTTTTATAACATGATTTCTCTATAGGATCTGGATGCAAAAGTTCTCTTATGTATGCTTTCTGCAATCAGTTTTAATTAACCCGTGTTTTTGGTATTCTGAGGTTCCGCACATTTTCACGTGTCATCTCATTGTTTGGATGATGGCGAGGTGTCACAGTTAGTTTAGTATCAGAGCTCTAGGTTTGCTGAGTCTATAGGGATCTAGGACTAGGTTTGCGTCTATTCTTGTGAGTTTTTCCAGATTTTCTTACAATAACCTCTTGCTCTCAGCGGAAGATAAAGCTTAAAGATGTCTGGAAACCATGAAGAACATGCTGCATCAGTTGATGGAGCAAGAGTGAAAGCACATAAATATCGGGTGCCTGAGGTCCTCCAACTTGACCCAGCCATTCTCGAAAATCCTACGTACCAATAGCTTATGGGGCAGTTGAAGGCTACGATGAATCACATGGTGGAAAGGTTGCCAGTGCCTCAGCCAAGAGCACATGCTCCCCATCGTGAAACATTGGGTATTGGGAAGACCTTTGAGCGGCTTCACCGTGTCGGAGCTTCAGATTATGTTGGAATGGCTGATCCAGCAGATGCAGATCTATGGCTGACAGGTCTTGAAAAGGCCTTCTGGATCATTGACATCCCTGAAGCAGACAAAGTCAAGCACGCTATCTACCTTCTGAAGGGCAGTGTTGGCTACTGGTGGGCCATCGAGGAGGAGAAGTGACCCAGTGAGGAGATCAGTTGGGAGGTTTTCTGGCGAGATTTTGTTAGCAGATACTTTCCAAAGATGTGTCTGGACGCGAAGATCAACCAGTTTGAGCATCTACGCCAAGGATCGATGAGCATCACCGAGTATGAAGCCAAGTTCATGGACTTGTTGAGGTTTTTTCCTCACATGGCGGCGACATATGATGAGCGGATTAGGCAGTTTGAGAAAGGTCTGAGTGTTGAGCTATCGACACCTGCTGCTGCTTTGGAAAATCAGGAGCAGTTTGCCACATTCATGGAGTCCGTCTATAGGATTGAATGGTCTGTTAGGGAGAAAAGGGAGTCCATGACCAGGAAAAGGCCTGCTCAGTTCTAGGGACAGAGATATGGTGGCTTCAAGAAGCTAAGGTTTTCAGCACCTTCCACGATGCAGAGCTCTCGTGTACCATCACAATGGTCTCCGAGTAAGGGAAGAGGTTATGTTTCTTCACCGACGAAGGCACATAGTACAGCTTCTGTGGTAGTGACAGGGCCATCTAGGCCACAGATAGAAGGAAGGTCATGTTATCACTGTGGACAGACTGGGCATTTAAGGTCAAATTGCCCAAGGAAAGATGTTGAAGTAACACAACAGCTGAGACAGAGTCAACAACAGTCAGACAGACAGCAGCCCAGTAGTAGCAGAGGGTGAGGACGCGGTCAAGCATCGCAAGAAGGATCATCTTCTCAAGGAAGCAGAGGACGTGGACAACAAGCAATGGCTCGATTCTATGCTATGATACAGCCAGATGTGATAGTCAACCCACGAGTGGTGATATGTCAGATGGAGTTATTTCATTCTGATTTGTCTTATTCTTGCTTTATATATGTTCTGGTTGACCCGGGTGCTATGCACTCTTTTATTGCGCATAGTCTGCTTGATAGTTGTC
The DNA here is from genome assembly GCA_963693085.1 of Alisma plantago-aquatica. Classification (NCBI taxonomy): domain Eukaryota; kingdom Viridiplantae; phylum Streptophyta; class Magnoliopsida; order Alismatales; family Alismataceae; genus Alisma; species Alisma plantago-aquatica. The sequence continues at coordinate 786,301,858 of OY856413.1, forward strand.
CTTTACCTGTTAGTTGTAAGAAAGATAGTCTATTGTTAGAAACCCCTCTCGATGGTTCCTTAATGCTTTGAGAGGAGTGTTCGTCTGGTGTTCTATCTTTCTCGGGACACAGTATACAATTGGATCTTATACCACTTGATATGCATGGATTCGATGTGATCCTTGGTTTGGATACCTTAGAGAAGTATAAGGTTGTGCTAGATTGTGGTTCCAAGCAGGCAGTGTTTGATGACGGTGGAGAGAAGTGGATCTTCCAAGGAGATAGGAAGATTCTTCCGACATGTTTAGTGTCAGCGTTGGTGGCAGAAAAGTTGCTATGGCAAGGTTGTAGGGCATTCTTAGCTCACGTTATGGATACCATGGTGAAGGGTCCTAGACTAGAGGAGGTAAGGGTTATCTGAGAGTTTTCAGATGTGTTTCCTGATGAGTTCCCCGGTGTTCCCCCACCCCGAGAGATTGAATTTGAGATCCATCTGGTACCAGGAACATAGCCAGTTGCACATACGTCGTATAGGATGGCTCCAGCAGAAATGGCAGAACTCAAGAAGCAGTTACAGGAGTTGTTGGAGAAAGGTTTTATTTGACCGAGCACATCTCCTTGGGGTGCTCCAGTGTTGTTTTCTAAGAAGAAGGATGGGTTGATGCATCTATGTATAGATTACCGACAGTTGAACAAAGTCACGATCAAGAATAAGTATATGTTGTCAAGGATAGATGATCTATTTGATCAGTTGTGTGGTGCTATAATCTTCTCAAAGATCAATCTACGGTCAGGATATCATCAGTTAAGAATCAAAGATGATGACATATCTAAGTCAGCATTTAGGATGAGGTATGATCACATTAAGTTTGTGGTTATGCCGTTTGGGCTAACCAATGCGCGTGCTGCTTTCATGGATCTGATGAATCGAGTGTTCCATTCGTTCCTAGATTAGTTTTTTGTAGTCTTTATAGATGACATCTTGATCTATAGTCGAGATAGTTAAGATCATGAACAGCATCTTCGACAAGCATTGACTCTTCTTCACCAACATCAGTTGTATGCCAAGTTCAGTAAATGTGAGTTCTGGTTGAAGGAAGTGACATTCTTGGGACACGTGATATCTGTTGAAGGAGTCAGAGTGGATCCCAAGAAGGTAGAATCAGTGGCAGATTGGGAACAACCAAAGACGCCAACAGAAGTTCATAGTTTTCTGGGTTTGGCAGGATACTATCGGAGGTTTATCAAAGACTTCAGTGTGATCGCGTTGCCGATGACAAAGTTGACCAGGAAGGATGTACCTTTTGTCTGGGATGATCATTGTCAACAAGCTTTCTAAAGTTTGAAGGAGAAGTTGACTAGTGCTCCAGTGCTAGTGCTTCCAGAGCCTGGGAAGGGCTATGTCATTTTCTGCGATGCTTCTAAGAAAGGCTTAGGTTGTGTGTTGATGCAGGAGGATCATGTGGTTTCTTTTACTTCACGATAGCTTAAGAAACATGAGGAGAACTATCTGACACATGATTTGGAGTTGGCAGCGGTGGTCCATGAGTTAAAGATTTGAAGGTACTATCTTTATGGGGAAGTGTGTCAAATCTTTACAGATCATAAGAACTTGAAGTACATCTTTTCACAGAGTGAACTAAACATGTGACAGCGTCGTTGGATGGAGCTAATCAATTATTATGATTGCACCATTGAGTATCATCCTGGTAAGGAAAATTTGGTAGCTGATGCGCTTAGCAGAATATCTTCTTCTCTCCTCACGAAGAAGGCACAATTGAGTTCCTTGGTATGCCATAGGCGAGATATGTTTGTCTCCTTGTGGAAGATGAATGTGCAGTTGGAAGTTTCCTTGTTGGCAAGACTGTTGGCACAGATGCAGATCAAGCCTACGCTGAGACAGCAGATCAAAGACGCACAGTAGGCAGATGATACAGTGCAGTTGATCAGGTCAGAGCTTGGCAGCGAAAAGCATAATGGGTTCCATGAGTCCGAGGATGGACTAGTTTGCTATCATGGTAGGATGGTGGTCCCCAATGTTGATAATCTAAGAAATCTAGTACTCGAGGAAGCACATACATCAATGTATGATATGCATCCGGGAGTCACCAAAATTTATCATAATCTGAAGGACATGTATTAGTGGTCTAGCTTGAAGAAGGATGTGTCTGAGTTTGTTGGTAAGTGCGCAGTATGTCAGCAAGTTAAAGCTGAGCATCAGAAGCCGGCAGGTATGTTGCAACCCATGTCGATACTATAGTGGAAATGGGATCATATAACCATGGATTTCATAGTTGGTCTACCTAAGATAGCCAGGAATCAAGATTCCATTTGGGTAATAGTGTACAGGCTCACAAAATCTACTCATTTCATACCGGTAAAGATGACATATACAATAGAGAAGCTTGTACATGTGTATGTAGATGAGATAGTGTGTTTGCACGGTGTACCAGCAATAATAGTCTCCGACAGAGGTCCTCCGTTCACGAGTCATTTCTAGGAATAGTTACACAAAGCCTTGGGAATGCAGTTGAGGTTCAGCACTGCCTTCCACCCATAGATGGATGGACAGTCTGAAAGGACTATTCAAACTTTGGAGGATCTTCTCCGAGCTTGTGTTTTGCAGTTCCTAGGCAGTTGGGACATGCATCTCAGTCTGATAGAGTTTTCTTACAATAATAGTTACCAGTAGAGCATTGGCATGGCTCCTTATGAGGCTCTATATGGAAGGAAGTGCAGATCCCCTTTATGATGGTATGAGTCTGGTGAGTATCAGCTTTTGGGTCCTGAGTTAGTACAGCAGACAACAGAAAAGATCAGAGTGATACAACAACAGTTGAAAATGGCACACTACAGATAGAAATCTTATGCAAACAATCATCGATGACCTTTAGAGTTCTAGGTGGGAGACAAAGTGTATCTCAAGGTCTCACCTTGGAAAGGCGTGCTGAGGTTTGTCCAGAAAGGCAAATTGGCACCAAGGTATATGGGGCCATACTCGCTAATAACACAAGTTGGCAAGGTAGCTTACAAGTTAGAGCAGCCACCAGAGTTGCACAGGTTACATCCGATGTTCCATGTCAGCATGTTGAAGAATAGTGATACAACCAGTCGAGGTTGAGCTTGATGAAAATGTAACCTATGAATAAGGTCCAGTGATGATCCTTGACAGGAGGGTAAAGAGGTTGAAAAGGAAAGATATGATTCTTGTGAAAGTTCTTTGGCATCATCGTGGTGTTGAGGAAGCCACATGGGAGCTTGAGGAAGAGATGAGGAGGAAGTATCCCTCGCTTTTCTCTTCGTATTTCGGGGACGAAATCCCTTTGTAGAGGTTTATGGCTTGTAAGGACCCTGACCTTCATTTTGGGCTTACCCTGTTTGTTTTGCCTAAACCTTGTGCTTGGTTGCTTTCTAATCACCTTTAGTGGTGATTAGGGTTTGCCTGTGTTTTGTTAGGAGTTGGAGGTACTACTTGCAAAATAACCTAAGTTAGGGTTGAAGAGCAAGTATGACACCTTGAGAGATGTTCTTCTCTCTCTTTGCTTCCTCTAAGTTGAAAAGGAAGGTTTGGGCTCATGCCTTGAGTTGTCTTGGGCTTTGTTGAAGCTCTGTTGGGCTTGGTTGAGCCTTATTTGGACCTTGCCTTGCCTTGTTGGACCTTGTGTTAGGCAAGAGGGTTGTGTCGCCCAGGGGAGTGTATCGCCCAGGTGTGTGTGTGTCGGCCTTTGACCTCTTTAACCTTCTTACTTTGGTTGTGTCACCCTACCTTAGACAAGTGGCTATCCTTGGATGAGTGGGTGGCATGACATGTGCATGTGGTTTGCAAGGTGGAAATATGTTGGACATGTGTCCCTAAGAGGGGTGACACCTTGCCTTGGTTCCCCTTTGGTCCTCATCTATATATGCCTTGCCTTTCTCTTCCTTAGAATCCCTTTTAGCTCTTTTGTTGCTCCTCTCTTACTTGGTTCACGATACATCTTCCCTTTGGTGTGTTTGGTGGCCGATACAGCTTGGTGGAGCAAGTTGGTGGCTGATCCTCTTCTTTAAGTCTTCTTTTTCTTCCTCTAGTTTGGTGGCCGAACCTTAGGTGGTGTGCCTTGGAGCTTAAAGCTTGGAACTTTGGAGCTTGAAGAGTTTGCTTAATGTGGGTTACATAACTTCTACCCTAGCTATACTACCTTCTCTATGTTGCACGATTCATATATGTTGATGATCAGCCATTGCATGTTATGTCTCTTGCTCTAGTACATGTTGTTGATCTTATGGATATAGTGAGCATGATGTTGTTGATGTTGTTGATGGTTTACATACCATTGGATCTAGTTGGCTGAACCATAGTTTAAGGTTCCTTTTGGGGCAATACCCCTTTCTCTCCTTAGTTTTGAGGAGTGAGTTTGACCTCTAGTGATGTAGTTGGCCGAACCATAGTTTAAGGTTGAGCCTTGAGCCTTGCACGATATGTCCTTTTTACAAGTGTTGCCCAATAGCCTCTTATCTAGGGTTTTTCCCTTGGTCGGTATACCTAGTTGAGATGGATGGTTTCATGCCTCTTATGGCCCTCTTGACCCTATAGATGTCGCTCCTTGGCCGATAGAGTGCCTAAGTGTATATCTCTGGTTGAGAGCCTTGGGTGATATAGTTTAGGATGGTATCTTGAGCGGTATGGGTTGAGTGGTGCACCTTAGTGAGTATCTTAGTAGTGATCGATGTAATGTGTTTGATCTTGTTGGACGATGGGCCTTCTCGGGGTGCCTTGGTATCGGTTGTTGTCATGACCATGGTGGGAACTAAAAGGTTGAGCTTGGGCGCCATGCTACTGGCCGATACCAACATTGAACGTTAGGGGAGTTGCTGCCAGTTACAAACCCTAACTCTAGTTAAATGATAGGCTTTCTTGTAATGCCTTAGTGGTCATCTTGCCCTTAGGCGACACGATGCCTTGGCCGACATGAGGATCCTATGGATGACATGGTTGGGTGGTTGGGAGATAGGCTTCTTGGGCGTCATGGCCTTGATCGTTATGGCCTTGAGCATTATGAAGTTGGTGGTTGTCCGACATGAAGCCCTAACCCTAGTGCACGGTAGGATGATGTGTTGTTGGCCATTTTGATGGCACCAGTGCTTGAGGGTTTGGAACCCTATCCGATAATCTATAGTGAGGATATGACCCTACCTGATACTCTTTGGGTGAGGGTTGGCGCTACCCGCCCTACCTATAGTAAGGGAAGTTGGAACCTTTGGTGAGGGTTATGGTTAACCTGGGATAACCTAATCAATGGATTAATTATCTTGAAACTGCCTCTTTGTTATAATGGGACATGATTGTAGGTGATGAACTGTGGTTTCTAAGATGGATGCATAAGCCGGTGAGATATATGGTTAGGTTTGCAAGAATAAGGCATAATATATGCTCATGATTGAGAATAAAACTATGATTTCTACAGCTTATGTGTAATATACTCATGGATGTTTCTTTATACCTGATAGCATGATAATCATGTTAATCTGTGATGGCTTCATTTATCTCTATGGATGTGTATACTAACCATGTAGGTATTTTTTTATGTGAATTCATAGCTTGGTAAGAGCTATGATATGTATGTGGTTGAATAGGACCATGTGGTAATGAGATAACAAGTTGATAGGTCTAAGGACATGATATAAGGCTGAGTGCCTAGTTGAGGTGTTATCCTCTAATGATGAGATGAGGGATGTGTTCCCAGCATGATTATGATGCCTTGAGAGGCAGTGGTTGATATCATGAGGGATTGAGGTCCCAGGATAGTGTGATGATGGAAATAATGATGTAATTCTATAAGGCTATGTTTATACTCTGGTTGCCTCAACAATTGGCTTAAAATATACTAATTAATTATAGATGAACATATCATGTAGTTTGCCTTGGCCATAGATCCATCATCGTCAGTATTTGATGATGGTGAAACAAGTTTATCCTGTGGGATTACCTGGAGCGTATATTGTTGAATATGTGAGGTTTCCCCTAGCCTGAAATAGGAGGGTTTGAGTGCAATTGTGGTTGCAGACTCAGGACATATGGGACATGATGAACAGAAGCATGTCTTAGGATATGTGATGATGAGCATGATGCGTTCATGACTCGGATGCATGTACTAGCACATGTGTCAAGGTGAGCTAGATATATGGGTAGCTTGCGGAGCTGACCCAGAGGCTGAGGCCTTATAAGCATAAGACTGTGGTCTTGCTTGATGATTCATGTACTGACCACGAGAAGGTGAGGTCATGGAGTCTGGATCTCCTTATACCTTGTATGGCACCGGATAGGGCTTCGCAGCCAATGGTTGGATTTGAGCAGGGAAGGTTCTCTTCCTCAGGGCATAATAAAATGTAATCTAGCTGAATAGTATATCTTGCTTGGAGAAAAATATGAAACATTGATTGAGGCCTTGTTTATATAATTGATCTAGTTACATCTTGCAGATATGTGTACGATTCTTATATTTTGTGATAAGTTCTTATAAAGCTTATCTTGTCAATCATGTTCCATAGAGAAATACTTGGTTATATGCCTCCTGGATATCTTGGTAAGATTGATGGTAATAATAGCCTTACTCAGTATGCTTCTCTTGTTATATGCTTTATCAGTTAACTGTTGTTATTGCTTTAACCTTCTGAGGTTTTATAGTTTCGGTGGGGAGTTATGTTTCTCACTGGGACTGTGTGTCTCACCCCGCTGGTTTACACCCTTTTTAGGTGAGCGCTCTAGACATGGTGGTGATAGTGAGGTTGCGGCCGAGCAGCAACAAGAGTAGTAGAAGGCAAGAGATGGACATGCTGTTGTTTCAGTGGTTTTGTAGTAGAGTCCTAGAGTCATCCATGTACTCTCAGGTCCTTAGAGGTGTTCGACGACGTTTCACGATGACTAGCTATTGTAATTTTGGTTTATCCTGTTGCTGGCCGTATGTGGCCCATTATGTATATATAAACAGGTGATGAACTCTGGTGCTGATGGTACAGGTGTCTCCGATAAGCTGTGAACATATATCAAAGACTGTAAATATTTTTATAACATGTTTTCTATTACGACCCCACCTCCCGATAACCCCCAATTAAGGGAGACTGAGAGGTTGAAGCCGCACCCATAACTTCTGGATCAAAGGTTCGGCAACTAACCAAGAATAATTATCAAATTTTAACAGACTAAATGGGAAAACTGTAAGAAAATAAACTTTTGCATACCTTTTTGAAAACTTGGATCTCTAAACTTCTATCCACTTATGGATTTTATTCTAACTAATCCTCCTTGTATTTTACTTCATGTATTTCACAATATGACGATTTACTGTTTCTCCTTTTGGCTTGAACCTAAAACGCCGACAAACAAAACGTCGGCCATCCGAAGCTGGTATGTGGGGGAAATAATAAATGTGCAACTATGATAACAACGTAATCATTCAATTAATCGTTTAACAACCAAGATTACATTTTAAATATAACTCCACGATCCATGAGTACCCTATCCTCTGTGCTATCCCTGCAGTGGACCTGGATACTACCTTCCTTATGGTAGATCCCCATTAAACCCCTCATGGTCCCACCTATAGGTGAACCAATTTCTAGGGTTGAGTCACATGGCACTACTCGTAAGTAGCCCACTCCTTAACTCATGGTAGGCTAATGGGTCTCATGGCACTACACTTGGTAGCTCAATTTCTAACCCACGATAACCTAGACCTTAATCTAGGTTACCCCTTTTTAGCCTTTACAAGTCACAGAGGTGGACCCAGATCTAGCCAGTTATACATGTATATTCATAGTGATAGTCATAGTCACTCTATAGTTGCATGAAATAAAAGGCATCCAACAGTTATTTTCAGGAAACTGATAAACATGTTCGGAAATCACCGTGAAACTAAAGCGATTATTCATAAGCGTAACCACATACCTGATTTGATGATTTCACAAACATTAAGCAAGTCCAACCAAGAAAGCAATCCAAGCAAGCAATTCAACAATCACATAATTCCTGAAAAGAATATGTACTCTATTCATTACATACTTTATCAAGAATCTACTTTATTGACTTGGATTCACTTTCTAGGGTTTCTAATCCACATTAAGGTTTCATTAATATTCATTAGAGTTTCTTAGATCAATTTCTCAAACTTTATCCCTTTTAGGTCAACAAACCCTAAAATACTCTTTTCTACTTATATAAACCCTAATTGCTCAATTATCCATTTTAATAGTCTTTTATACCCAAATTGACTTAGGATCATCATATCTCTATTTATTCATGGATTTGAACAATTAAAAGACATATTCACCTAAATTAGGGTTTTCAAGCTCATTAATGCATATCCATGCACGAAACCCTAAATTAAGCCAATTATATAAAAAGATCATCCTTTTTAGATACTATACTCACTTTTATCAACAACAGGTTAATATTGGCTTGAATTATCCAATGAACAACATTAAATCCATCTATCATCAAATCTAAGGGTTTTTCATTAATTAAACTAATAAAGATGGCATATTATATACTTTTTGAATTGAAAGAAGAATTAGGCGTCAATTTAATTTTCATTGCATTCCTTGCATTTTTCTGATCAAAAATCACTACTTATTTGCAATTTTCGGCCAAAGAACCTATTTTTAGTTAATTATGCAAGATTCATCAGTTTTTCTTGAATTTTCGATAGAGAAGACTATTTACTAAATTTTATGAGTCGCTCGATGCGTGGTCCACTGGACCACACGGATCCAACGATCCCCCATACTCGCACTGACTTGCAAAAGAAAAGGAGAAAAAGGCCATTATGCCCTTACCCGGAAAGAAGGAACAGAAGGGCATTTTGGTAATTCTTTAGGGGATCGTCTTCAACCTCTCATTGCTCCGTGCGCGAGTAGGTGGTCAACCCCAATGGTTGACCTCGGGCTTCCGTGTGTCTGTAAGCAAAGCAACTAGACTGGGAGCTCTGCCACGCTCCCACAAACTCATCGGTGCCCTTAATTCTGTCCTCTTCGTCCTCCCTTCACTAGATCGATGGCGCGCCTCTTCTGGCTGTATTGCTCTCCGACGATTGGCAGGTCATGGTGAAGTTCCAAATTCACCACACCAAAACACTCGTCTCAACATCCCGATCTCACGAGAACTATTTGTGGGAGTGCTGGTATCACGAAGCACCCCCTATATATATATGGTATGTCCCTTGAGTCCTGGGATTTGGGGACTTCTCTGATAAACGATGAAACTACCCAAAAATTGGGTTAATTTTACTCGGAACATTCTCCTGAGGATGATGGACTCAGTCACTTCCTAGTTTATTTCTTAAATCGCGAGAAAAGCCAGATTCCTTTCCCACTCCCTTTCCTTCTGTAACTTGGACTAGACGATGCACAGCCATCGTCAGATCCGTGGTCTCCTGGACCATGCGGGGATCTGATGGCTGTCATCGCTCCCTCGATTCCCTTTTTATTAAAACAAGGAAAATTATGTGTTATTCAAAGGAGACTTGTAAAATCTATATCTCTTTACTCGATTAACATTTTTCACTCAAAATTTAAAGTAAACTCTGTCATGGCATTATCTACTCTTGTATTAAATTTCAAACCCATATTCCAAAGGAAAATGATATTTCCTTTGCAAGCAAGTTATCCTTTATTAATACCAAATTGATTGGTAATTTATCTTTCTTATCCCAATATCTTGGTATCTTGGACTCCTTAGATCCCAAGAAACTTTATTATTTCGAAATCCTATTTATTGGATACTCAATATCCTTCTAGATGCATCTAAATGCATTATTCCTCATTATCATGTTGATTTCTTATTAAAATATTTCCTTTTGAGGATTTCTCTTTATTTCTCTTTAATTTTCCTCATTGGTTTTCCTTTTTACATTAGGAATCCTTGGGATACTAAATCCCACTAAGTATAACTCAATTCCACCTTTTTCCACTTATTTTCTACATTTTACCATTATTTTCTATTTCTTTCTTAATAAAGAAATACTTAATTGATCTTTTCTTTTCTTATTGCATTCTCTATGCAACTTTGGACTCCTTGGAACCCAAGGAACCCAAGAGGCACGAAATCCCTCTTTGGATTTGCCTTCTAGAGGTTTCCACATTTTTCTTTTCTTAAATATTCAATTATTCATTCACTAATTGAATTTTCTTGTTATTTGGGCCCAATAGCCAATAAAGCCCACAACAAAACCATCAAGGCTATTGTAAACGAAATCCATTTATTCAAACCAATTTATATCATTATTTGTTCAAATATCTTTAATATGAGAAATCACATTTCTCACCAAAGGAACCCAAAATTTGGGGTTGTAACATCCTTTTCCGCTGAGGTTTTATAGTTTCGACGGGGAGTTATGTTTCTCGCTGGGACTGTGTGTCTCACCCCGCTGGTTTACACCCTTTTTAGGTGAGCACTCTAGACGTGGTGGTGATAGTGACGTTGCGGCCGAGCAGCAAGAAAAGTAGTAGAAGGAAAGAGATGGACATGTTGTTGTTTCAGTGGTTTTGTAGTAGAGTCCAAGAGTCATCCATGTACTCTCAGGTCCTTGGAGGTGTTCGACGACGTTTCACGATGACTAGCTGTTGTAATTTTGGTTTATCCTGTTGCTGGCCGTATGTGGCTCGTTATGTATATATAAATAGGTGATGGACTCTGGTGTTGATGGTATATGTCTCTCCGATAAGCTGTGAACATATATCAAAGCCTGTAAATATTTTTATAACATGCTTTCTCTATAGGATCTGGATGTAAAAGTTCTCTTGTGTATGCTTTCTGCAATCGGTTTTAATTAACCCATGCTTTTGGTATTATGAGTTTCCGCATGTTTTCACATGTCATCTCATTTCTGGGTGATGGTGGGGTGTCACAGTCACTACTTCCTCCATGTATCATTTAGAGGAGAGATAATGAATGAGACACCATGTTTGAATCAATTGTGAGTGATGGTACTCTTGGTGATGAAATGACCAAGAAAGGGGTTGAATATGAAACCCTAACTTGAGTTGTATCAAGTTGAAAAGCTTATATATGAGTACCTATCAGCCAAGGAGCCATAGGAGGAGTCCCATATCATTTTTTGTACTCTTGGCAAAGCCCATGATGTGCAAAACACCTCAAGGAGGTGAAGTGTATTAGTTTACAACTTCCTTAGAAAAGTTGTATCGAGTTGTGAATAAAGTGGTGATTTTGTTGATATATTTTATTCAAAGGGATAAGTAATGGACAAAAATTCATCCCTAGATTATCCTCAAGAGTTTTTCATGTCAAGATAAATGTTAATGCATGCATGTACACGTGTCAACCATGCATGGACATGTGGCACCTAGTAGCTCAAATTGATGACACCTCATTTTCACACTTCTTCATGAACAACAAGTATATATACCCCTTCTTTCACCATTTAGTGAACTTTTTCGAATCCTACCACCTCCTTGCTCTTATATATCGTGCATGGAGCCTTTGTGTCATGCAGGAGTGATGTGGTATTGTGCATAGGCCTTGGGTATCGGCCATAGCAAGTAATATCAGCCATACCATGTTGATATCGGCCATAGCAAGTCGATATCGGTCAAGTGGAGTGTTTTTTTCCACAAGTGAGGGGGATATCAGCCACAAGTGATGGAATATAGTGCAAGGGTAGTCAGGTATTGTACAAGGTGCTAAGTATAAAGAGTTAGCTCAATACTTAAACCTAAGGTGAGGCCATGATCATCTTCAACCTCAGATTGAAGCATGATTTTAGGGTTATGATCTTCCTTTCTTTTCTTCTTCACCAATTGCTTATCCTTGGTGATTCCTTGTATATGAAGGAGTTGTGAACGAGCCTTGGACTTTTGATAAGTCATCTTCAACTTTAGGAACGTGAAGCTTTGGATCTTGGAGCTTTGAAGCTGTTCTTAAGGCGGGTTATATAACTTCAACTCAACCATGTTATTATTCATCACCTAAATTTCTATACTTAATGATCTACTTTTAATTCCGAAATTTTCTGAAATAGTTGATGACATTATGAGTTCTAGTAGTTGATTAGACTTGTTGCCATGAACTTTAACAGTTATAAAGAAGGCCTAGAGCTTGAAGAAGATGGTATCACCTTATAAAGTGATATCGGGTTCAAGCACATAAGCAAGCACCTCTAACCCGATATGGTGATGCACCTACTTCACTAAAATGATATGGATATGATTTTATACTTTCTTGCATGATATGGTGGTGTAGTATACACCTCTTACACGATATTAGGTCAAGCAAACACCTCAAAAATGATATTGAGTTAAGCACACACCTCTTTGCCTGATATGGTGTGAAGCACACACACACCTCTTTGCCCGATATGGTGTGAAGCACACACACACCTCAAAAGTGATATGGAAGCACACATACACCTCAAACCCGATATGGAAGCATACATACACCTCAAGAGTGATATGTTAAGCACACATACACCTCAAAAGTGATATGTATCAAGCATACACCACTTTGCCCGATATGGTGTGAAGCACACACACACCTCTTTGCCTGATATGGTGTGAAGCACACACACACCTCTTTGCCTGATATGGTGTGAAGCAGACACACACCTCAAAAGTGATATGGAATCACACATACACCTCAAACCCAATATGGAAGCATACATACACCTCAAGGGTGATATGTTAAGCACACATACACCTCAAACCCAAGATGGTAAGAATACATACACCTCAAACTCGATATGGTAAGCACACATACACCTCTAAGGTGATATGGGCAGCAAGCACACACCTCATACCCGATATGGTGGAAGCACCTCAAAACTCAAATGAAGGAAAGCATCTGAAAAGCAATATACTTGATGAAGTAAGACATGAAGTGTCTTATATCAAGTCATACATTAAGAGGTATGGAGTTTAATAAATATTGATTAAGTAGGCTAATTTACCTTGAAGGAAAGGTTGAGCCAACTAAATAAAGTATGAAGTAATCAATATCCTAGTAAGGATAAGAGAAAAATGCATACTTTGTGTTGATAATCATTTAATGACAAATGGTGAGAATAAATAAGTATGATTGAATAGTTGTGATATTAATGTATACTCCTAGATGTGTGGAGCAATGAATTAGGGTTTGGATTGATAATATGAACTTGAAACCCTATTCTGCTATATAGAGAAACCCTAACCCTAATAGTTGTTGCCTAGTGAGAGGTGACAAGATGTTTAATGGGCCTTGTGAGCCATGTGATTAGTTGTTGCCTAGTGAGAGGTGACAAGATGTTTAATGGGCCTTGTGAGCCATGTGATTAGTTGTTGCCTAGTGAGAGGTGACAAGATGATTAATGGGCTTGTGAGCCATGTGGTTAGTTATTACCTAGTGAGAGGTGACAAGATGTTTAATGGGCCTTGTGAGCCATGAGAATAATTGTTGCCTAGTGAGAGGTAACAAGATGTTTATAAAAGTGTTATGTAATAAATGATAATGTTCAAATAAACTAAGAAATGGAAACTTAGTAACATAATTATAATAATAATGAAATATTAATCATACATGCTTTATGCTTATAGACAAATAAGGGCTATAATGTTTTTGAATATGCTTAAATGAGATAAGAGGAATACTTGTATTATATAAAGGATGTGAATAAGTATGATGGCTTGGCCAAGGTATAATGCCTAATAAAGGTGATGTGGTATTCAGTGATGAGATGCACAGGATTGGCATAGTCCAATGCCTGGAATAGTTTCACAAGATTGGGACAACCCAATGCCTGGCTGTTAATTACAGGATTGATAATAACCCAATACCTGGAAGAGGCATGAAGCCTATAATTATCATAGGATTGGTAATAACCCAATACCTGGCAGAGGCATGAAGCCTATAATTATCACAGGATTGGTAATAACCCAATACCTGGCAGAGGCATGAAGCCTATAATTATCACAGGATTGGTAATAACCCAATACTTGGTAGAGGCATGAAGCCTATAATTATCATAGGATTGGTAATAACCCAATACCTGGCAGAGGCATGAAGCCTATAATTATCACAGGATTGGTAATAACACAATACCTGGCAGAGGCATGAAGCCTATAATTATCACAGGATTGGTAATAAGGTTCCTGAATGACATAGTCATGTTGGAACAGTGGAAAATGTGGGAAGGAATGACATATAGCAAGAAAGTAGACTCTTCAATAAGTATAGACAGATAGTACATCTATAATGGCAGTGCCCAAGGAGGGGCACTAAGCTGAGAATGAAGGAAAGGTCTCTACAATTCTAGAGACATTTTCCTAATTGTTCTAAAAAGCCAAAGTTTTTGGTGCCACTAGTGCAATAAATGCCTAGTGCACCAGGGCAGTAGTCATTATGTGAGGGAAAAAGTCATAACTTTCCACCTATAAGAACTCCTGACTTAGCTTCTAGATCAGTAATGAGGCCGAAAAGACTATCGTATGAGGATAGGACATGGACATGTTAAGCATACTAAACCCTTTTATTCAAAAAGAAGGGAGTAAATGACCCAACAACCGAGGCAGACTTGACAGGGCTTACAAAGTTACAACCTAATAGTGTAAAAAGACAAAAGAAACAACATGAAACACCTAGACTGTAAGGACCATGACCTCCGTTTAGGGCTTATCCTATTTGCTTTGCTTAACCCTGGTGCTTAGTTGCTCGCTAATCACCTTTAGTGGTGATTAGGGTTTGTTTGTGCTTTGTTGAGAGCTGGAGGTGCTGCTTGCAATTAACCCAAGTCTAGGGTTGATGAGCAAGTTTGTCACCTTGAGAAGTGTTTCTCTCTCTCCTTGCTTCTTCTAGTGTTGAGAGGAAGGGTTGGGCTCGTTGCTTGAGTTTCCTTGGGCTTGGATGAGCCTTGGTGGGCCTTGTTGTGCTTTTCTTGGCGTGGTTGGACCTTGTGTCGGCCATGGATGTGCCAGCCATGGTTGTGTCGGCCTGAGGTGTGTCGCCCAAGGAGGAGTGTCAGGCATGGAGTTGAGGTGTGTCGTCCATGGACCCCCCCCCCTTTTTGACCCTTTGACCTCGTTTGTGTCACCACTAGTGGACACTTGGTGCTTGATGCTTGCATCTGGAAATGGCCTTGGACATGTGTTTAGGGCAAGATAGAGTGGTGGAATTGTCCATGGACAAGTGTCCCTAGGTGGGCGACACCTTGCCTTATCTTACCTTGGTTTCTCCCCCATCCTCTCCTATATATGTGTTCCCTTTCTCTTGCTAAGGATCCCTTTTAGTTCCTTAGTTACCCTCTCCCTTGGTTGCACGACACCTCTTCCTTTGCATAGCTTGGTGGATGATCCTTATCTTGGAGTTTTCTTCTTCCTCTAGTGGTGGCCGAACCCTAGAGTGCCTTATTCTTCTTCGTGTGGAGGTGCTTGAGCTTGGTGTTGGGAGCTTGGAGCTTGGAGCTTGCTTAAGGCGGGTTACATAACTCCTAACCCTAACTATACCACCTTCTTCTTGTATGTGTCATATGATCATAATCAGCCATGTATGTTCTAAGATAAGTTTCTTGCTCGTTGCACCTTTAATCTTGTGGCTATGGTGATCTTGTTGTTATGGTTGAGGTTTTGTACCTTTGTACCCTAGTTGACCGAACCATGTTTTAGAGTTTCCTTGTTGAGCAACACTCCTTTCCCTCCTTGGTCTATAGAAGTGAGCTTGAACTCTAGTAATATGAGCAATACCCCTCTCTCATTTAAGTTGAGAGGTGAGCTTGTGTTCTAGTTGCTTGAGCAACACCCTTCTCTCACCATGGATTCATGAGGTGAGCTATGTGGTAGATGTAGATCTATGTTATGGTTGATCCTTGTGGTTTCCCGAGTTGTGATAGAGGTTGTGCAAGACCCCTCTCTCTTGGTTGTTGAGAGGTGAGCAGATTTTCTTGATCAATCTAGGGTTTGGTGCCCTTGTGCTTGAGGTTGATGATGATCTTGATCTTGCACGATATGGCTTGGGGTTGGTGTTGCCCGATACCCTCTCTTGATCTAGAGTTATGGGTGGTCATGATGAGGTTGTGTTGGGCGATATACCTTGGTCCTTGCCTTGTGTGTTGGCCGATAGGATGAGGCTAGCTTGGTTGGACGATAGGCTCTCCTTGTTGCCCGTTTGAGTTGTACCCTTGGCCGTTGTGCCTAGATGAGTAGAGTTGTTGGTCGATACCTTTGTGTCTCGGGCGTTATGCCTTGTGGAGTGCCCTGCCCGATACACCTAGCTAAGGTAGTGGCTTGGTGCCCGATACACCTTGGACGTTTTAGAACTCAAGGAGCTACCTTAGTGTTAGACGATACCTATGTTGTGGGGCGTTATGTGCTGGTAGTGAAGGCCTTGGGCAAGTGAGTAGTGTGGCTGCCGATAGGTACCTTCACCTCTAGTGGGCGTCATGGTTTGGTGGTGATGCCCGACATGGTGACCTATGGTAACCCTAACCCGACACCCGTGGATGTAAGATGCATAGGGTTGCACGATACACCTGGTTGCACGATGCATTCCCCAGCCTAGTTGCACGTTATACCTTGAGGTGGTAGCCCGACCTCCTTGCTTTAGCTTGGTCGATATGTGGCTAGTATGCTTGGGCGATATGAGGGAAGTAACCCTGCCCAATACCACCTCTAGTGAGGGTGCCCTACCTGTCACACTTCTTGTGAGGGTAGTGGGTACTTCTAGTGAGGGTCATGTTCCACCCAAAAACCCATATGTTAGTTCTTTCTCATGCAATCATATTCTTGTTGTTAAGAACTATGGTTTATGGTTTGTGAATCTTTGACATGTTTTATAGTAGTAAGGTGGTTGATATAGTAGAACGCACATAGGTATGCATGACATATCTGGAACTCTAATGACATGATGTTACATGTGTTATGATCACTTTGGATCCTGTGTATATATCTAATGATGAGTAATGTTAAGCTGGGAAACACATGAGCTACTTCACATGATGATGTGACCCATGTCTATGGTCACAGGGTTGAGGCAAGAATGATAAAGCATATAATCACCAATGTTGCCCTATATTTGATAACATGATCTTTCTGTTTCAATTATCCCTATGATTGTGTATACTAACCATGTAGGTGTATTGAATTCATAGCCAAATAAGAGCTATGGTGATTATATGATTATGTGCTTTATATAGCACTTGAGATATGTGCAATATCTAAGTAATAATGATATGTCTTGTTGATGAGATAGAATGCATCACCAGTATGATGAGATAGACATGTTGAGGTGTGATCCTCTAGTAATGACATGAGGGATTAATATTCCTTAATGATGTTGATGATGACTTGAGAGGCACTGGTGTAATGTGATGAATTTAGGGATTGATATCCCATGACGATGAGAAACGATGAAGCCTTGAGAGGCAGTAGCATTATGGGATGATTGTTTAGGGCAATGGAAATAGCAGTAACAATATAACATCAATGTAAGGAATCTAATGTTGTTCATGTTTTATAGATGGTTTCTTAATACAACTTGATTGCCCCAACAATCCACTTAAAATACATTAACTAAGTACAGATGAATCTCTCATATAGTAGCCCTGGCCATAGATCCATCATCATTAGGAGCTGGTGATTGTGAAACAGGTTCTCCTACGGGTTAACCTGGAAGTGCATATTATTGAATATTTGTGGTTTCTCCTAGCCGAAAATGAGGAGGTAAGAGTGCAACTTCGGTTGTAGACTCCAGAGTGCGGTTCTAGGCCTGTAGCTCGATATGTTAGAGCATGGTGAATAGACCCATGGCTCCGGATGTGTGATTTGGGAGCATGAATGCGTTCATGGCTCAGAGCACAGTGACTATGCCTGTGGCTCAGTTTCACTAGCGCAGATACCTGTACCAAGGCAGGCTAGGCAGAGGGTAGCCTGACCCTGTGGCTGAGGCCACTTAAGCATGAGACTGCGGTCCTGCTTGTATTGCACTCGTGCACTGACCACGATGTGCGAGGTCATGGAGTCTGGCTCTTCCATTTGACCTTGTATGGCACCGTCTTGGGTTTCGTAACCGAAGGTTGGATTTGAGTGGTACAGCTCACTTCCTCAGGGCATAATAAATCGTAATCCAGCTAAATAGTAATTATTGCTTAAGGAAAAACACAGAACATTGGTTGAGGCCTTGCTTGTGTAGTTGATCTTGTTATACATTGCAGTTACTTATACGTTCCTTTTGTTATGTGGTAAGATCTTATAAATCTTATCTTGTCAATCATGTTCCATAAAGAAATACTTGGTTATATGCCTTCCGTACATCTTGGTAAGCTCGATGGTAATAACAACCTTACTGTATAGACTGCTCTTATTCTACGCTTTATTAGTTATCTGTTGTTGTTGCTTTAATCCTTCTGAGGTTTTATAGTTTCGGTGGGGAGTTATGTTTCTCGCTGGGACTGTGTGTCTCACCCCGCTAGTTTACACCCTTTTTAGGTGTTCGCGCTAGACGTGGTGGTGTTCGCTGGGTTGCGGTCGGGCAGCAAGATGAACAGTAGAAGGCAAGAGATGGGCATGCTGCTGTTTTGGTTGTTTTGTAGTAGAGTATTAGAGTCATCCATGTACTCTCGGGTCCTCAGAGGTGTTTTGACGTTGTTTTGTGATATATAGCTGATGAATCTTTGTATATCCTACTGCTGGCAGGTTGTGTCCTGTTATGTATATATAAATAGGTGATGAACTCATGTGATGACAAGACAGCTGATCTTCTAAGCTGTAAACATGTATCAAGACTTGTAAATGTTTATATAACCTATTTTCTTGTAGGATGAGGATCTGAATGTAATAGTTTCTTGGTTTATCTGCTTTCCGAAATTAGTTTTAATTAACCCGTGTTTTTGGTAAGAGATGGTTTAGGGTGTTTTCCGCACATTTTCGCGTGGCACCTCGTTGTCTGTGTGATAGCGGGATGTGTCGCCACATAGACTCTATGTTTGAGTCAACCTAAAGTGGTGGATGACTGTGAGGGGTGACAGTCAGATAGAGCTTTCTCGATCTGATACGTCTTCTCTAGATTTTATTTGATAATTATAAGAAGGTAGTTGTTGTTGAGCTTCCTTTAATTAGTCATATGAGGACATAAGGAAGAGATAAGAAGGATGAGAACTTATATTCAGTCCAATATTCTCTTATATGTTTTGGAATTTCTCGCTTCATGAAGGAAGGGAAGAGATGTAAAAAAATAGAAAAAATTTGGGATACTAAATAGTAAAAATTTAAAAAGATGAAACATAATATAAAACCAATGGATACTCCGTAATTTCAGTTCTTGAATACCCTGTCTAGCTATTCATCTATTGAAGATAAGGTAAGTATGCCACTCTTAGATTGCTATCTTTCTGATTACTCTGATCAAGTAGTCATTTTGAGACAATCTAAAGAGCATAATGAAGTCAAACATGTGGCATGGATATTTCTACCACATCCTAATTGATATATGGAGAAATCTGAGTTAATCGTAGATCAACTTATTAACAAAATAAGATGTTTAGTATACTGTATACCTTGGTCTGAGGACCTAGAGGTAACAGTTACCTGATGAGAGGTAATAATGTTCAGTGATGAACTAAGGGTTGGAATGCCCAGATTTAGTAATCATGATGATGATAATACTGAGAGGTGGTGACATGTAATCATCTCTATAATTCCTATGCTGAAGGCAAGGAACTTGAGAGGAAATAAGATTGAATGACACATGAACAATTGAAAGTTCATGTAATACTTGAAGAAGGTGATAATCTCTTTTCTTTAATAAACAACACTGATTAATGGTGGGGTGATAAAAAGGACTATGTTTCCTTGTACTCTTTCTCTTCCTGAACATGACAATCAAGTAAGTCTTATGACACTTGATGTGCATGAGTTAAAAGTGTTCTATGGATGGATACTTAGAAAAGTATCAGCTAGTCTTGGATTTTAGTTCCAAGACAAGCATATGTGATAAGTAATACGTTTGGTCTTGGTAAATAACAATAAATGATGGAAACGATGATGATGTGATGTGTTTTTGGCACAAATAATGGATACCAAGGTAAAGAATCCTAGTATCCAAGAACTTTCAATGATATGAGAAAAATGAGAACATGATTCTTGACAAGGAGTAATGTTTGGTTACCTATAAGGGGAAACCTTGTAACAATTCTAGTAGGAAAATTATATGTTAGGGGTTTATGATCTACATAAACATAACTTTGATAAAGATATATAAATTGAAGGAATAAAGGTAGAATCATTTGAGAAAAATCTTATCAAAGCTAAAAATGTATGATAAGACCTGTAGTTCCAAGTGGGTGACAAATCAATGGGGTTTGACACCTAAGTTAAATAAGGTATGTATAATTATTCTCCGACTAAGAAAAAAAATGTTACCTGACACAGAGTTGACTCTACAGTCAATAATGAAAAGGACAATGGAGTATGTGTCCTGTATGATAGATTCTATGATAACCATGTGTGAAAGAACTTTGTGCTGGTCAAAGTTCTATGGCATCTCCATGACATTAAGATTCTATGTGGAGACTTGATTATATGATGAATGACTAATATATGTCTCCCTTTACCTGGGATTTCGGGGACGAAATCCTTATTAGGGGTTTATAATTTGTAATGACCCTGACCTGGGTTATGAGATAAACCTGTTTTTTTTTTGAATAAGCAAGTTGCTTAAAACTTGAATATAATCCTCTAAAGTGTTTTTCTATCAGGTAACAAACTTATGTTTCAAATTTGGTCATGTTTGAATAGTGTTTGAGCAATGTTCTCATGTTTTGGACCAAAATGCAATTTACCCAAGATGAGGGGTTATATTGCAATTTGTCACATGTTGAATGTTACCTAATTGTTTTATCATCATTATATAAAAATGATGCAAGGTGGTGGCTTGTGGAAATCCTAAATTCCAAGTTTGAACTGGTATCAATAATTTTGGTGACTTGTGTACCAATTTTGGTACAAATTGTAATTTACCCAAAATGTAGGGTTGATATGCAAATTACCACATCTATAGTGTCCCTACTTCCTCCATGTATCATTTATAGGAGAGATAATGAATGAGACACCATGTTTGAATCAATTATGAGTGATGGTACTCTTGGTGATGAAATGACCAAGAAAGGGGTTGAATATGAAACCCTAACTTGAGTTGTAACAAGTTGAAAAGCTTATATATGAAGCCTATCAGCCAAGGAGCCATAGGAGGAGTCCCATATCGTTGTTTGGACTCTTGGAAATTCCCATGATGTTCAAAGCACCTCAATGAGGTGAAGTGTATCGGTTTACAACTTAGAAAAGTTGTATCGGGTTGTGAATAAAGTGGTGATTTTGTTGATATATTTTATTCAAAGGGATAAGTAATGGACGAAACTTCATCCCTAGATTATCCTCAAGAGTTCTTCATGTCAAGTAAATGTTAATGCATGCATGTACACATGTCAACCATGCATGGACATGTGGCACCTAGTGCTCAAATTGATGACACCTCATTTTCACACTTCTTCATGAACAACAAGTATATATACCCCTTCTTTCACCCTTTAGTGAACTTTTTTGAATCCTACCACCTCCTTGCTCTTACATATCGTGCATGGAGCCTTCGTGTCATGCAGGAGTGATGTGGTATCGTGCATAGTCCTTGGGTATTGGTCATAGAAAGTAATATCGGCCATAGCATGTTGATATCGGTCGTAGCAAGTCGATATCGGCCAAGTGGAGTGTTTTTGGCCACAAGTGATGGGGATATCGGCCACAAGCGATGACATATCGTGAAAAGGTAGTAAGGTATTGTGCAAGGTGCTAATAAGAAAGAGGGAGCTCAATACTTAACCCTAAGGTGAGTCTATGATCATCTTCAACCTTGGATTGAAGCATGATTTTAGGGTTATGATCTTCCTTTCTTTTCTTCTTCACCAATTGCTTATCCTTGGTGACTCCTTGTATATGAAGGAGTTGTGAATGAGCCTTGGACTTTTGATAATTCATCTTCAACCTTAGGAACATGAAGCTTTGGATCTTGGATATTTAAAGTTTTTCTTGAGGTGGGTTATATAACTTGAACTCAGCCATGTTATTATTCATCACCTAAATTGCTATACTTAATGATCTACTTTTAATTCCGAAATTTTCTGAAATAGTTGATGAAATTATGAGTTCTAGTAGTTTCTTAGACCTTTTTCCATGAACTTTAATAGTTATAAAGAAGTTCTAGATCTTGAAGAAGATGGTATCACCTTATAAAGTGATATCGGGTTCAAGCACACAAGCAAGAACCTCTAACCTGATATGGTGATGCACCTACTTCACTAAAACGATATGGATATGATTTTATACTTTCTTGCATGATATGGTGGTGTAGTACACACCTCTTGCACGATATGAGGTCAATAAAATACCTCAAAAATGATATTGGGTTAAGCACACACCTCTTTGCCTGATATGGTGTGAAGTACACACAAACATCTTTGCCCGATATGGTGTGAAGCACACACACACCTCAAAAGTGATATGGAAGCACTCATACACCTCAGACCTGATATGGAAGCATACATGCACCTCAAGGGTGATATGTTAAGCACACATACACCTCAAAAGTGTTATGGATCAAGCATACACCTCTTTGCCTGATATGGTGTGAAGCACACACACACCTCTTTGCCCCATATGGTGTGAAGCACACACACACCTCAAAAGTGATATGGAAGCACACATACACCTCAAACCCGATATGGAAGCATACATACACCTCAAGGGTGATATTTTAATCACACATACACCTCAAACGCGAGATGGTAAGTGTGGCATCCAACTTACAAAACACAAGATTAACCAATGCGGAAGCGTATCACTTGCAATGGATTACTAAAAATCACTAAAAATTAAAACTGTTTGCAAAGAGATCCAATCATAGGAAACTATTATAACAAGAACCATAGTATAACAAATACATCCTAGTTCAAAAGTACATAACTGGTTCCATCTCTTCTCGAGGATTACAACATCAACTTTCCTATCAACATTATGTACAGACAACATAAAACCTCGAGGCATCAAGCCAAAATCTCAAGTCGATGATAAAAGCACTATCAATAAATCCCAAGGACCTGAGAGTATAGAGACGACACATAGGACTACTATCTATATAACTAGACAGGCAGTATCTCCACCTGAGATATTACTGTTGTCCTCGATGTTGTTGCTGTTCCTTCTCTGCTAAAGGTTTCTTGCCTCTTTGTCTGCATCCACCTAAAAATGTTGGATCCCATGGGGGTGAGACAATTGTAAATTTCCCCAGTGGGAGATATAACTCTCTGTCAAAACATTGTTATTGCAGTATCAAGATATGAAACTGAGTAGAGGATAAGCAATTTAAAGCATTCTCAACTTTGAAAGCATTGCAACTATTTATGATAGAGCAATATATCATGTATTCTTTTAATAAGGAATAGGAATGACATGTATATCATTTATTCATCATATTATACCATCATGTTAAACTTTTCTTGTGACACTCATTAACTTGATATGTCACCCATGATACATTCTTTTTTCAATCTGTTGGCCTTAGCCAATCTGCTAAACAGATAAGAAATTACATCTACCATGTATTCATATATCATTAATACAGGCATTGGGTTAATACCAATCCTATGTCATCATTACAGGCATTGCGCCTCTGCCAGGTGTTGGACTCTTCCAAACCTAATTACACCGCCAGGCATTAGACTTTAACCAACCCTGATTACAGGCATTACACCTCTACCAGGTATTGGATTTCTCCAAACCTGATTACACAGCCAGGCATTGGACTCTAACCAATCCTGATTTCACAGCCAGGCATTGGACTTTAACCAATACTGATTTCACAGCCAGGCATTGGACTCTAACCAATCATGATTACACAACCAGGCATTGGACTCTAACCAATCCTGATTACACAGCCAGGCATTGGACTCTAACCAATCCTGATTACACAGCCAGGCATTGGACTCTAACCAATCCTGATTACACAGCCAGGCGTTGGACTCTAACCAATCCTGATTACACAGCCAGGCATTGGACTCTAACCAATCCCGATTACATGGATCATGGAATATCAATTTCCTTCGACCCATCATTAATCATCTTGGTGCCTCTTACTATACTACAATTATTTTCATGGCTCATAAAGCCCATAAAGCATCTTGTCACCTCTCATTGGGCAACATCTAATCATATGGCTCACAGGGCCATTAAACATCTTGTTACCTATCACTAGGCAACATCTAAACATATGGCTCACATGGCCATTCAGCATCTTGTTACCTATCACTAGGCAACATCTAAACATATGGCTCACATGGCCATTCAACATCTTGTCACCTATCACTAGGCAACATCTAATTATTTTATCTCTTGCAATATAATAGTAACACCACTATTCCCTTAATAGGGTTAGGGCTTACTATTCACATCACTTTGGGGTTTCTCATGTCCCATTACCCAATTTAGGGTTAGGGTTTCCCATATCACATTAGGATTTCATAGTTATCAAAGTATATCAACTTTGAGATGCTAACAATGAAGTCTTTCGTATCTTGATGTATCACTTACCTCATTACTTCCAACTTTCTTAAGTTATTAGCTTATCTTGGAGTAAGGTATTTCCCATCTTATTCCTTTCATCCACTAACCTATCACTCTTACCATGAAGTGCATAGGTTACACATAAGAATGGTCCAACTATCTTTAATGATATGGACTCATCTCAGATTAAGGCATTTCTTACAATAAGCTTGCCTATAATTAACCATTTATGATATTTCACCCTTATAAGGTTTTACCCACTGTTTTATTATTAGGGTTCTGGGTTGTCATCATGTTGTCCAAGATTAAGGCTTCATGTATTATTACTCCAATTAGAGTTTCACATACCTTTACCCTTTATTAGGGCTTAGGGATTTCATATGCTATCATACTTCATTAGAATTAGGATTGCATGTAGCATCACCCTTCAATAGGCTTTCACATCTCATTGCCTATACTTAACGTTTACTATTCATCCCAACTAGGGATTTCTCATGGCATCACCCTAAATTAGGGATTCTTATGGAATCAACCTCAATTAGGGATTCACATTGAATCAACCTCAATTAGGGATTCTCATGGAATCAACCTCACTTAGGGTTTCCAATGTTGATTCCTTCAATTATTGAATTCATGGAACCAATCATCAATTAGACCTATCCTCATACTTCAATTGAGTTAAGTAATTCAACCTACAACTTATTTATCCCTCAATTGACCCTCAATTAGTCATCAACTAGGGTTTGAATCAATTGAATTAGGGTTTGGAATCAATGATCCTTCAACACTAATCAATGCAAGATTAGTTACTTTGAAACCTTTGAACCATCATCCAAATTGAACATGACCTGACCCCAAACGGTCTTGAGGTCGTTTGGATGACCTAAAAACGGTCTTGAGACCGTTTTCCCATGTCCACATCATAATCCAAGTCAACCAATTAAAGTTTGGATCATTGGATTGATCACCAAATCAGCATTTGATTGCAAATCAACTTGGTACCTTTAGACCTTCAAACACCTAACCATACTCAACCCTAGACCTTCAAATGGTCTTGGGTTACCACCAAACGGTTTTGAAACCGTTTGGGGGAGCTCCAAATGGTTTTGAAACCGTTTGGCTTAACCAACCTTTGGATTCTAGTGAAATTTCATCAAGGTTTGGTCTATCGAGTTGATCAACAAATCAGCACTTAATTGCAATATGATTTGGTACCTTTGGACCTTAAATTGATCAACTATACTTAACCCCAGACCTCCAAACGGTCTTGGGTGATCCCCAAAAGGTCTTGAAACCGTTTGGGTGATCCCAAAACGGTTTTGAAACCGTTTGGGATAATCAATTCAAAACATCATCTCAATCAACTGCAAAATCAGCATTTAACCGATTAGGGTTCATACCCCATCTTTGGATCTTCAAACACTAAACCATAGTCAACCCTAGACCTCCAAATGGTCTTGGGTGACCACCAAACGGTTTTGAAACCGTTTGGGTGATCCCCAAATGGTTTTGAAACCGTTTGGTCTAATCAACCCAAAATCTCAAATTAACTCATTGGAATTTCAGCACTAATTTCAATTAGGGTTTGCCTAACTGATTAGCCTTCAACTCATGATTCCTTGGGAATTAATCCCTCAAATTTTGCGAGTCATTAACCAACATAATTAGGATCAGTAATATAAAACTGTCAACCCTTGGTCAACCATCTCAAACTGTTTTGAAACCGTTTGCCCAAAAAGTCAAGTTAAATCAGATTGAAAAACAGCACTTAATTCAATTAGGTTTACCTAATTGATTAGCCTTCAACTCACGATTCCTTTGGAGTTAATCCATAAAATTCGGTAAGTAATCAACCAAAATGATTATTAACATTAATATAAAACGGTCAACCCTTAGTCAACCATCTCAAACGGTTTTGAAACCGTTTTCCCCCAAATGGTTTCAAACCGTTTTCTCTCAAACGGTTTTGGTGAAACCGCATGAGCAACTAATTGAAACTGTTTGGCTTTGATATTTGGTGAGGTGCTTGCTTATGATGATGTCATAATCATCAAGCTCTAAACCCACGAAACCTGCTGTGATTTCCATGGAAATTGCATCAATCAACCAAACTTAATTTCGGAAATGTAGAATTGATCACCAATTGATAAGGAATTGATTGCAATAATAAAATCAAGGGTTCAAGTTATAAAACCCGCCTCCAAATGAGCTCCAAATCTCCAAGCTCACGCCAACAATGGTGGATGAAGCTTTTGCAACTCCCCCTAGTCTCGTCCTCAAGCTTTTGGATGAAAAAAGTTGGCTAGGGTTGAAGAGGAGATCGGATTAAGAAGAAATCCATAATTTATTTTCAATTTCCACCATGGAATCGTGATGAACCAAGGTCAAGAACTTACCAACAGGTTGGAGCTCGTTCTCCTGATGCTCCTATGCTACCTTGAGCTCATCCAAAGCAAGGGAAGAATAAAGGGCCGAAAAAGCCTTTGTTTGGGCTAGGAAAGAGTCTTTTTATAAGAAATTCCATGAGAGAGAAAATGCATTATTAAAATGCATTTAATTCCAAAATTGGTGTCGCCTCTTCCCCCTCTGATTCCTTGGATACGAGGCTATCCCAATTGCCTATTATTACTATTAATTATCTTCAATTTAAAGAAAAGCAAATTAAGCACCTTAGATTATATTATACTAATATCCATATGTGAGTGGGTTTTCTTTTTCTTATAATAATGGTGAGTGGAATTTCACCTCCTTAGGATATGCTCGTGCCTTTGAAAGGCTTAAGCTCGTCCACACACATCTGAATCCAACCAAATTAATTTTGGTTGAAGGCCCCTTCAATTATTTTATTTATTTTTGCATTAAATTGAATTAGGGTTCCAATTAGGCTTAAATCTTGATTATTTTAATATCATGATTCTCTCTCCTCCAACTTAATTCAAATGAGGCTCCCTCCTCATTTTCTTTGCTCTAAATGATGTCAAGAAACATTAGGGACCTTATTGAAGTGGTAATTTGCATATTGAATCCTAGGTTTTGGGTAAATTGCACATTACACCAAAATAGGGTTTTAATGCACAAACATTGTTTTATCAGCTCTTTCTTGGTACTCAGGCTTCCATAAGCCATACCTATACATCATATTCACTCTCATGATGCTTCAACACATGAGGAACATATTATCATGCACAATTTGCACTTAAACCCCTCAACTTGGGTAATTTGCACTTTAGTCCAAAACAACAAAACATTGATTTCAACAATGTTCAAAAAGGACTAGAATTACAACATAGGTTCCTCTTGAGGCCTAATTACTTTTCACAAGATAGGATTAAGCATTTAATCACCTTTCTTAATCAAAACACCTAGGGTTAAAGTATAACCCAGGTCAGGGATGTTACAGTAAGCATACATACATCTCAAACTCGATATGGTAAGCACACATACACCTCTAAGGTGATATGTGCAACAAGAACACACCTCATACCCGATATGGTGGAAGCACCTCAAAACTCAAATGAAGGAAAGCATCTGAAATACAATATACTTGATAAAGTAACACATGAAGTCTCTTATATCAAATCATACATTAAGAGGTATGGATTTTAATGAATATTGATTAAGTAGGCTAATGTACCTTGAAGGAAAGGTTGAGCCAACTTAATAAAGTATGAAGTAATCAATATCCTAGTAAGGATAAGACAAAAACACATACTTTGTGTTGATAATCATTTAATGACAAATGATGAGAATAAATAATTATGATTGAATACTTATGATATTAATGTATATTCCTAGATGTGTGGAATAATGAATTAGGGTTTGAATTGATAATATGAACTTGAAACCCTATTCGGCTATATAGGGAAACCCTAACCCTAATAGTTGTTGCCTAGTGAAAGGTGACAAGATGTTTAATGGACCTTGTGAGCCATGTGATTAGTTGTTGCCTAGTGAGAGGTGACAAGATGTTTAATGGGCCTTGTGATCCATGTGTTTAGTTGTTTCCTAGTGAGAGGTGACAAGATGATTAATGGGCCTTGTGATCCATGTGGTTAGTTGTTACCTAGTGAGAGGTAACAAGATGTTTAATGGGCCTTGTGAGCCATGAGAATAGTTTTTGCCTAGTGAGAGGTAACAAGATGTTTATTAAAGTTTTATGTAAGAAATGATAATGTTCAAATAAACTAAGAATTTAATGGAAACTTAGTAAGATAATTATAATAATAAATGGATATAATAATAATAATGAAATCTTAATCATACATGCTTTATGCTTATGGCCAAATAAGGGATATAGTGTTTTTGAATATGCTTAAAGGATATAAGAGGAATACTTGTATTATATAAAGGATGTGAATAAGTATGATGGCTTGGTCAAGGTATAATGCCTAGTAAAGGTGATGTGGTATTCAGTGATGACATGCACAGGATTGGAATAGTCTAATGCCTGGAATAGTTTCACAGGATTGGGATAACCCAATGCGTGGTTGTTAATCACATGATTGGTAATAACCCAATACCTGGAAGAGGCATGAAGCCTATAATTATCATAGGATTGGTAATAACCCAATACCTGGCAGAGGCATGAAGCCTATAATTATCACAGGATTGGTAATAACCCAATACCTGGCAGAGGCATGAAGCCTATAATTATCACAGGATTGGTAATAACCCAATACCTGGCAGAGGCATGAAGCCTATAATTATCACAGGATTGGTAATAACCCAATACCTGGCAGAGGCATGAAGCCTATAATTATCACAAGATTGGTAATAACCCAATACCTAGCAGAGGCATGAAGCCTATAATTATCACATGATTGGTAATAACCCAATGCCTGGAAGAGGCATGAAGCTTATAATTATCACAGGATTGGTAATAACCCAATACTTGATAGAGGCATGAAGCCTATAATTATCATAGGATTGGTAATAACCCAATACCTAGCAGAGGCATGAAGCCTATAATTATCACAGGATTGGTAATAACCCAATACCTGGCAGAGGCATGAAGCCTATAATGTCACAAGATTTATCATAACCCAATACCTGGAATAATGCACAGGATTGGTCATAACCCAATACCTAGAATGATTGCATAGGATTGGTCATAACCCAATACCTAGAATAATGTCATAGGATTGGTCATAACCCAATACCTGGAATAATGTCACAGGATTGGTCATAACCCAATACCTGGAATAATTGCACAGGATTGGTAATAACCCAATACCTGGAATAATTGCACAGGATTAGCATAGTCCAATGCCTGGAATGTTTGCATAGGATTGGCATAGTCCAATGCCTGGAATGTTCACACAGGATTGGCATAGTCCAATGTCTGGACAGAATATGATGATGTATACTCACATGATTGGTACAATTCAATATCTGGCTAACATATTGGCTAAGGTCAACATATAGAAATGAGAACGATTCATGGATGTCATACCATGATAATGAGTATCACAGGATAAGCTTGAGATGTTGATATAGTATGATGGGTAAAGATATACATGTTCTTCATATTCCTTATAAATTGAATAGATGAATTACTACTCTATCATAGATAGTTGCAATGCTTTAAAATATGAGAATGTTCTAAACTGCTTATCCTCTGCTCAGTTTAATATTATTTAACTTTGATAATAACATTGTTGGCGGAGAGTTATATCTCTCGCTGGGACAATTGTCTCACGCCGTGGGATCCACATTTTTTTAGGTGGATGTACATGAGGGGGATTGAGATTGTACTGTAGAGAAAGAACAACAGCAGTAGGGAAAGAAGTGACATCTCAGGTTGAGTGTACTGTCTATCGTGTCTTATAGACAGAAGTCCTATGTGTCGTCTCTGTACTTTCAGGTCCTTGGAGTTGGTTCGTACTGGTTTCATGAATGATATGAGATTTTGGCTTGAATGCCTCAAGGTTTTATGTTGCTCCAGTATGTGTTTTGATAGAGCAATTGTTATATGTTGTCCTCGAGATGAGATGAAGCAATGTTGTACAATGTGAATCATGATATGTATGAGTTTTGGATCTTTCAGTAAAAGTTTTCTAGACAAGGATCTCCTTACAAAAAAAATGGTTTTAAATTTTAGTAATTTTTGTTAATCCACTATTTATGTTTATTCCGCTTAATTAGTAACGATTTGTTTGTCGGTTTGATGATGGTCGTTTCAGTAGGGTTAGGAGTTATGTAACCCGCCTCAAGCTCTAAAGCTCCAAGCTCCAAGGCACCACCACAAGAGAAGGAAAGGGATATGCTAGCAAAGTGTGTCTCCCAAGACACTAGCTGTATCGGCCACCACTTGCTCCTTTCTTCTCCTAACTCGACCACCAAAGGAAGGGAAGCAACTAAAGGAACCAAAGAGACCTAGCAAGCAAGGGAGGGTCATCTATATACCAAGGGGTGAAGGGGAAGAGCAAGGCAAGGTGGAACCCGCCCCTAGCACACTTGTCTAAGGATTGTGCCACATGTTATCACCCCAAAAACAACGTCCAAGAGTTGCCACCCACTTAGCAAGGTAACGACCACTTGTCCAAAGAAGGTGACACAAACGAGGCTAGGTGAAGGGTGTGTGTCACCCAAGATGGCAACCCGAAACACCATGGCCGATACACCTCCTTTCCCGATACAACCAGCACTCCTAGTCGATACAAGCCTCAACAAGGCCCAACAAGGCTCAACACAACTCAAACAAGGCTCAAACAAAGCCCAAAGCTACTCAAGTAAAGAGCCCAACCCATCCTCTCAACCCTAGAGGATGCAAGGAGAGAGAAAGACATCTCTCAAGGTGACAAACTTACACACCAACCCTAGAACTTGGGTAAATTGCAAGTTGCATCTCAACCTCTCAACAAAGCACAAACGAACCCTAATCACAACTTCAGGTGATTAGCGAACATCTAAACACAAGGTTTAGGCAAAGCAAATAGGGTAATCCCAAGACGAGGGTTAGGGTCCTTACAAGCCATAAACCTCTATAAAAGGATTTTTCCCCCGAAATCTGAAGAGCAAAGTGAGGGATACCTCCTCCTCATCTCTTCCTTGAGCTCCCACGTGGCTTCCTCAATGCCATGATGTTGCCAAAGAACCTTCACAAGAACCAGGTCTTTCCTTTTCAACTTCTTCACTCTTCTATCGAGAATCATCACTATACCTTCCTTATAGGTCACATATTCATAAGCTCAACCTCAACCGGTTGTATCACTGTCTCTGTGCTTAGATGACTTTTCTTCAGCATACTGACATGGAACACCGGATGTAACATGTGCAACTCTGGTGGTAGCTCTAACTTGTAAGCTACCTTGCCAACACGTGCCATTATCGGATATGGCCCCATGTACCTGGGAGCCAACTTGCCTTTCTGACCAAACCTCAACATGCCTTTCCATGGTGAGACCTTGAGATACACCTTGTCTCCCACCTGGAATTCTAGAGGCCATCGGTGATTATCTGCATATGACTTCTATCAGTCTTGTGCCACTTTCAACTGTTGTTGTATCACCATGATCTTCTCTATTGTCTGATGCACTAACTCAGGACCCAAAAGCTAATACTCGCCAGACTCATACCAACATAGAGGAGATCTGCACTTCCTACCATATAAAGCCTCATAAGGTGTCATGTCGATACTCCATTGGTAACTATT
Organism: Alisma plantago-aquatica; assembly: GCA_963693085.1. NCBI lineage: Eukaryota > Viridiplantae > Streptophyta > Magnoliopsida > Alismatales > Alismataceae > Alisma > Alisma plantago-aquatica. The sequence continues at coordinate 786,334,050 of OY856413.1, forward strand.
GTTGTAGGAAAACTCTATCAAACTGAGATGCACGTCCCAATTTCCTAGGAACTACAAGACATAAGCTCGAAGAAGATCTTCCAAAGTCTGAATAGTCCTTTCAGATTGTCCATTTGTCTGTGGTGGAAAGCAGTACTAAACCTCAACTGTGTTCCCAATGCTTGGTGCAACTGTTCCTAGAAATGACTTGTGAAGTGGGGGCCTCTATCGGAAACTATCATTACGGGCACACCATGCAAACGCACTATCTCATCCATATATACCTGAGCAAGCCTCTCTATTGTATATGTTGTCTTCACTGAAATGAAATGAGCAGACTTTGTCAACCTTTCCAATATCACCCAAATGGAATCATGATTCCTAGATGTCCTCGACAGACCAACAACAAAATCCATAGTTATATGATCCCATTTCCATTGTGGTATCAGCATGGGTTGCAACATACCTTCTGGCTTCTGATGCTTAGCCTTAACCTACTAGCATATCGCACACTTAGCCACAAAATCAGCCACATCTCTCTTTAATTGAGGCCACCAATACAGATCCTTCATATCATGATACATCTTGGTGACACCTGGATGCATAGCATACATTGACGTGTGCGCTTCCTCGAGCACCAACTTCCTCAGATCATCATCATCGGGTACCACCATCCTGTTATGAAAAAAAACTAGTCCATCCTCAAACTCATGGAAGCCATCTCGCTTCTCACTTCCAAACTCTGATCTGATCAACTAAACTACAGCATCTGCCTGTTGTGCTTCTTTGATCTGTTGTCTCAACATAGGCTTCACTTGCATCTGTGCCAACAGTCCTGCCAACAAGGAGAATTCCAATTGTACATTCATCTGCCACAAAGAGACCAACATATCCCACTTATGGCATATCAAATAACTCAATTGTGCCTTCATCATAGAAAGAGAAGAAGACTTCCTGTTAAGCACATCAGCTACCACGTTCTCCTTACCAGGATGATACTCAATGGTGCAATCATAATCATTGATCAGCTCCATCCAGCGATGTTGTCTCATGTTCAGCTCACTCTGTGAGAAGATATACTTCAGATTCTTATGATCCATAAAGATCTGACACACCTCCCCATAAAGATAGTGCCTCCAAATCTTTAACGCATGGACCATCGCATCCAGCTCCAAATCATGTGTCGGATAACTATCCTCCTATTTCTTAAGTTGTCGCAAAGCAAAAGAAACCACATGATCTTCCTACATCAACACACATCCTAAACCTTTCTTGGAAGCATTATAGAAAACAATGTAGCCCTTTCTAGGTTCTGGCAGCACCAACACTGGAGCACTAGTCAGCTTCTCCTTCAAACTTTAGAAAGCTTGCTGACAATGATCATCCCAAACAAAAGGTACTTCCTTCATGGTCAACTTTGTCAACGGCAATGTGACTACACTGAATCTCCTTATAAACCTATGGTAGTATCCTGCTAAACCCAGAAAACTACAAACTTCTGTCGGTGTCTTCAGTTGCTCCCATTCTGCAATTGACTCCACCTTCTTGGGGTCCACTCTGACTCCTTCTGTAGATATCACATGACCCAAGAAAGTTACTTCTTTCAACAAAAATTCACACTTACTAAACTTGGCATACAACTGGTTCTGGCAAAGGAGAGTCAACGCTTGTTGAAGATGTTGTTCATGCTCTTGACTGTCCCAACTATAGATCAAGATGTCATCTATAAAAACACAACAAACTAATCTAGAAACGGTCAGATCACTTGGTTCATCAGATCCATGAAAGTAGCAGGTGCATTGGTTAGCCCGAACGGCATAACTACAAACTCAAATTGACCATACATCATTCTAAAAGCTGACATTGGTATGTCCTCATCCTTGATCCTCAATTGATGATATCCAGACCGTAGATCGATCTTTGAGAACACTATAGAACTACATAACTAATCAAATAGATCGTCTATTCTCGGTAAAGGATACTTGTTCTTAATCGTAGCTTTGTTCAAATATCGATAATCTATGCACAAACGCATTGATCCATCCTTCTTGTTTACGAACAGGACTGGAGCACCCCACAGCGATGTGTTTGGTCTGAATAAACATTTATCCAAAAACTCATGTAATTGTTTCTTCAGCTCTTCCATCTCAGCTGGAGCCATCATGTATGGTGTCTGAGAAACAGGTTGTGTCACTGGCACTAGATCGATCTCAAAGTCAATCTCTCGAGGTAGGGGAACACTGGGAAACTCATCGGGAAACACATCTGCAAACTCTCTGACAACATGCACATCCTCAAGGTTAGAACCTTCCGCTTTGGTATCCACAACATGAGCTAAGAACGCCTTACATCCTTGCCGCAACAACTTCTCTACCACCATGGATGATACTAAACACATCAGAAGAATCTTCCTATCTCCCTAGAAGATCCACTTCTCACCATCATCAACAAACACTGCTTGCTTGGAACCACAATCCAGCACAACCGTATACCTCTCTAAGGTATCCATCCCAAGGATCACATCAAATCCATGCATATCAAGTGGTATGAGATCCACTTGTATGTTGTGTCCCAAAAAGGATAGAACACAAGATGAACACACTTCTCAAAGCAACGAGGAACCATCAAGAGGGGTTTCTAACAACAAGCTATCTTTCTAACAACAAGCTATCTTTCTAACAACAAGCTATCTTTCTTACAACTAACAGGTAAAAGAGAGCTATCAAGCATACTATGTGTGATAAAAGAGTGTGTAGCACCCGGGTCAACCAAAACAAATACAAAGCAAGAAGAAGACAAATCAGAATGAAACAACTCCATCTGACTTGTCACCATTTGCGGGTTGACTATCGCTTCCAGCTGACTCATAGCATAGAATTGAGTCATTGCTTTCTGTCATCCATGTCCTCTGATTCCTTGAGAAGATGATCCTTCTTGTGACACTTGACCGCGTCCTCACCCTCTGTCACCATTGGACTTTTGTCCATCCGATTCCTGTTGTTTCTGCCTCGGCTACTGTGTCACTTCGACATCTCTCCTTGGGCAATTTGACTTCAAATGTCATGTATGTCCATAGTGATAGCATGACATTTCTTCTATTTGCGGCCTAGATGGCCCTATCACTGGTACTGAAGTTGTACTATGGGCTCTAGATGGTGAAAATTCACACCCTCTTCCTTTACTCGGGGACCACTATGATGGCGCGCTGGAGCTCTGCAACGTAGAAGGTGCAGAAAACCTTAGCTTCTTGAAGCCATCAAACCTCTGCCTCTGGAACTGAGCAAGCTTTTTCTTGGACATGGTCTCTCTCTTCTCCTTGACTGACCATTCAATCCTTCAGACAGACTCCACAAACATGGAAAACCACTCCCGGTTTTATAAAGCAGCAGCAGGTGTTGTCATCTCAGCACTCAGACCTTTCTCAAATCGTCTGATTTTCTCATCATCTATCATTTCCATGTGAGGACAAAAAATCAGCAAGTCCATAAACTTGGCTTCATACTCGGTGATGCTCATAGATCCTTGGCATAGATGCTCAAACTGACTGATCTTTTCATACAGATAGGTCTTCGGGAAGTATCAACTCATGAACTCCTGCCAGAAGACGTCCCAACCGATCACCTCACCAGGCTGCTTCTCCTCCTCGATGGCCCACCAGTGGCCAGCACTACCTTTCAAAAGGTAGACAACATGCTTGACTTTGTCTACTTTGGGGATGTCGAGGATCCGGAAGGCCTTCTCAAGACCTATTAGCCACATATTTGCATCTGTTGGATCAGCCATTCCAGCGTAATCCGAAGCTCTGACTCGACAAAGTCGCTCGAAGGTCTTCCGAACACCTGAAGATTCACCATGGGGAGCATGTGCTCTTGGTGTAGGTACTGGCAATCTCTCCACCATGAGATTCACTGTAGCCATTACATGTCCCATAAGGTGTTGGTAGACAGGATTCTCAAGAATGGCTGTGTCGATTTGGGGGACCTCAGGCACCTAATCTTCATGTGCCTGCACTCGTGCTCCATCAACAGATGCAACATCACTGCTCTTGGCAGCATGTTCTTCATGATTTCCAGACATCTTTAAGCTTTATCTTCTATTGGGGGCAGAAGGTTATTGTAAGAAAATTTGGAAAACCAATAAGAACAGACACAATCCTAGTCCTAGATCCCTATAGACTTAGTGAACCTAGAGCTCTGATGCCAAAACTTATTGTGACATCCCGCTATCACACAGACAAAAAAATGACACGCAAAAATGTGCAGAACTTCCATAAACCACATATTACCAAAAACACGGGTTAATTAAAATTGATTTTGGAAAGCAGATAATAAAGAAACTATTACATTTAGATCCTTATCTACAAGGAAACATGTTATATAAACATACATGAACCTTGATACGTGTCCACAGTTCATAGGATCCAGCTGTCACATAGGCACAAAGAGTTCACCACCTATTTATATATAGAACAGGCCATCTCAGGACATCAGTAGGATAAACAAGCTACATCAACTATACATTGTGAAACATCATCAAAACATCTCCAAGGACCTGAGAGTATAGGGATGACTCTAGGACTCTACTATAAAATAACCAAAACAGCAGCATGTCCATCTCTTGCCTCCTACAGTTCTTCTTACTTCTCGGCCGCAACCTCACGACCACCACCACGTCTAGCACGATCACTTATAAAGGTTTAAAACCAGCGGGGTGAGACACACAGTCCCAGTGAGAAACATAACTCCCCACCGAACTATAAAACATCAGGAAAGCTAGAACTGATAAAGTAGATAACTTATATAAGCAGCTCATATATGCAGCATACTAAACAGAACTTAACTTTATTAACAACTTACCAAGATATCCGGGAGGCATATAACCAGATATTTCTTAAGGAACATGATTGACAAGATAAGCTATATAAGAACTTATCATAATACATGAGGAACATGTAATTATCTGCAAAATATAACTAGGGCAGCTATACAAGCAAGGCCTCAACCAATGTTCCATGTTTTTTCCTAAGCAATATATTCTATACGGTTGGATTACAATTTATTATGCCCTGAGGAAGTGAGCCATACCACTCAAATCCAACCTTCGGTTGTGAAGCCCAAAATCGGTGCCATACAAGGTCAATGGAAGAGTCGGACTCCATGACCTCACCTCCTCATGGTCAGTGTGCGATATCCAAAGCAGGACTATAGTCTCTTGCTTAAGTGGCCTCACCCAATGGGTCAGCTCTATAGGCTACCCTTTTCTCTAGCCCGCCTTGGTACAAGTCTCGGTGCTAGTATACTTTAAGCCACAGGCCTATTCACCGTGCTCTTGAGCCATGAACGCATTCATGCTCTATCACACTGAGCCATGGGCCTGTTCACCATGCTCTAACCATACTGAGTCTACAACCGAAGTTGTACTCTAATACTCCTATTTTTGGCTAGGAGAAACCCCGCATATTCAAAAATATGTGCTCCAGGTTAACCCGCAGGAGAACCCGTTTCACCATCACCAGCTATTGAAGATGATGGATCTATGGCCAGGGAAACTACATGAAATGTTCATCTGTAATTAATTAGTATATTTTAAGTGGATTTTTGAGGTAATCAGGTTATAAAACATAAACAACATTGTGTCACTCCATTACTGTCATCATCATATTGCCATGGGATCTCAATCCCTCATCATATAATGCCACTGCCCCTCAAGGCTTCATCATCATACTACATCATCATGGGATAACAATCCCTCATGTCATCATTAGAGGATAACACCTCAATCAGGCACTCAGCCTTTATCAGGTCAGATCTTTCTCATCATACTAGTGATACATGTTATCTCATCAATAAAGAACTTCATTATTAAGTGTTACACAAAACATATATACATCATATCTCTTACCTGGCTATGAACTCAATTGATCATGGTTAAAATGCATATTCAAAGAGATAACTTGATCACCAAATATAGATCTTTAGAGAACATATTATGAATATCATGTCATTAAGACTTAAGGTGCATAGGATTGGAACAACATTGATCATCATATCACATCATCATAGATAAGGATTCAAGACAACAAGTTCACCAACTTAGGGTTACCGGGTTAGGCACATCCCTTACCAAAGGTGTCACCTACCCTCACTAAAGAGATATCAGGTAGAGCACCATCCTTCACCCAAACATTATCGGTCACCACCAAAACCCTAGGGCTCAAGGCCACATATGGGGAAACCAGCATATTGTGCAACCATGCACAAGAGGGTATCGGGCAGCTAGGTACAAGAGTGTATCGGGCAGCACTACACCTGTATCGGCCAAGACCCCATATCGTCCACTAGGGTTAGAGTTATGGTTTTCCATGTCGGGCAACCACCAAAACCATATCACCCAAGACACACCACTGCCATCCATCAAGCGACATCATGGGAAGCTCACCATGTCGCCCAAGGAGCTCCCATATCGCCCAAGGTAGCCCTGTCGTCCAAGCTAGGGTTTGGGACTCTCTATCGGTCAAGGCACCATATCGCCTATCAGGGTTAGGATGTTCATATCGGTCAAACACTATATCATCCATCTAGGGTTATATCAACCAAGACTCCATATCGGGCAAAACCATATCAGCCAAGGGTTGGAGCTCACCTCACAACTCAAGGAAGGAGGTGTGCTGCTCAACCAACAAGGCATGGCCTAACCATGTCGCCCAAGGCACTCAAAAAGGGATGTCAACCAAGCACCATATCGGCCAAGGCATATCGCCCAACTACATCTCGGGTAAGGATCCATATCGATCAAGAAGTCAACAAAGTGTTCACCTAGCATATCACCTAGGCTCAACCCTAGAAGAGGGGCATCGGTCAGAACGCTACTTAGGGTATCGTGCAAAGGTTCAAAAGCCATGACGGGTTGGTCATCTTCAACCTCAAGATTGCCACCAAGAATCCCTAAAGATCAAGAGAGTTGGCTCACCTCTTCAACAGCTAAGTGAGAGAGAGGTTTTTCACAACTTCCATCACCTACCGGGCAACAAGGAGGTCCATCACCATATCAGTCAAGAACCCAAAACTCTACTCACCATTGAATAAGGAGACCCTAGGCTCACCTCTCAACAACTAAGTGAGAGAGGGGTTTTGCCCAAAGAACTCCACATCCAATGATTCGGCCAACCCAAGACAACCATCTCGACGAGGTCTAGGGTACATCTAAGGCAACCTTATAACCATTAAAGAAAGAAACATAGCTAGAAGATGACATGGTCGAAACATATAGCAAAGAAACATGATAAAGAAGTAGTATAGTAGGGTTAGGAGTTATGTAACCCGCCTCAAGCTCTAAAGCTCCAAGCTTCAAGGCACCACCACAAGAGAAGGAAAGGGATATGCTAGCAAGGTGTGTCGCCCAAGACACCAGTTGTATCGGCCACCACTTTCTCCATTCTTCTCCTAGCTCGACCATCAAAGGAAGGGAAGCAACTAAAGGAACCAAAGAAACCTAGTAAGCAAGGGAGGGTTGTCTATATACCAAGGGGTGAAGGGGAAGAGCAAGGCAAGGTGGCACCCACCCCTAGCACACTTGTCCAAGGGTTGTGCCACATGTTAGCACCCCAAAAACACACGTCCAACAGTTGCCACCCACTTAGCAAGGCAACAGCCACTTGTCCAAAGAAGGTGACACAAACGAGGCTAGGTGAAGGGTGTGTGTCACCCAAGATGGAAACCCGACACACCATGGCCGATACACCCCCTTTCCCAATACAACCAGCACTCCTGGCCGATACAAGTCTCAATAAGGCCCAACAAGGCTCAATACAACTCAAACAAGGCTCAAACAAAGCCCAAATCTACTCAAGCAAAGAGCCCAACCCATCCTCTTAACCCTAGAGGATGCAAGGAGAGAGAAAGACATCTCTCAATGTGACAAACTTGCACACTAACCTTAGAACTTGGGTAAATTGCAAGTTGCACCTCAACCTCTCAATAAAGCACAAACAAACCCTAATCACAACTTTAGGTGATTAGCGAACATCTAAACACAAGGTTTAGGCAAAGCAAATAGGGTAAGCCCAAGACGAGGGTCAGGGTCCTTACATTTTCAATGCACGCCTTATCCTTAACCTTAATGTCAAATTCTTATAAAAGAAGTATCCACCTAATGAGTCTAGGTTTCGCTTCTTTCTTTTCCATTAAATATTTTATTGCGGCATGATCCATCCATACCACTGTTGGTATGTATGCCCTGAGAGCCAATCATGGGATGATTGGTGGGATACATTAAGATTGATTTGATAAACATCAAAGGCAAGCTTCCAATTCTTTCTGGTTCAGTCATATGAGATAGTGATAGAACAGATTGAATGTCTAGAGAATGATAATACTCAATGACGTATGCCTTCAGGTTCATGACCTAAACGATGAGATCATACGGATGCTAAGAGTTTGTACATTCTTGTTATGTCCCTAGTCGGATGTCATTGTGGACGGTAGATAGACAGCAATGACACACAAGACTAGATTGTGGTGTTGGTTGATGACAGAATCTCATTAGTCATGATATAGAGATATCAAACCAAACATATAGGTACTTGTTAGAGAACAAGTGTACCGGACATACCCACCGTGAGTTTGACACATGGAACCATGACATGGTAGTCACAGTTAGTACTCACAGTGATGGTGGTGAGTGTGATTCTTTGACCTGAAATCACTACACTCAACACATGTCATTGGGCACACTTTGACATCATCAAACGCAGTCTTGAAACAAGGGTTGTTATAAAGGTGATGATTGAGTGGCTTTGACACATGGGGCTTTTGAGGGGTGAGTGATAGATATGGGATTTGTCCCTCTTGAGGGAGTTTGATATCCAAGGCCACTTGATGAGTAGGATTGAGATAGGTGTGCGCACGCATGTGTGAATCAGTATGTGATATTGATGTCATACATATCTCATTCAATCTACTCTGAGATCAAGAAAGTGAATGAATGTTGACAGGATGACTGTTCCATGCCTCGAGTTCATTCGGGATATCAGCGACAAAGGAATTATACATTCATTGTAACACCATTCACGGATTGTAGGATTGAAAGTTGTTCTCCAACTTTGTACTTTCACTTGGGTAGCACGGATGTATGACTAGGCACCGCTCTTTGCTTGTGAAGTCATAAGTGTTATGGACTTTCACTGCAAACGTGAAATGGACCTGCAGGGTCACACACAAAGGATTTAACCTGGAAGAGGAGTTTTGTCCACAAACAACGTTTAGATTGATTACTAAAGGAGTTTAGTAGTTCAATTAAACACTCAATCAATTGATAGCTCAATACCATGTTGTTCAAGGTGTTTCACACATTGATTGGAGTATCAGATTGATTGAAATTGCATTTGACTGATTCTACACAATCTGCACTCCCAACCGATCGGCTCATGAGATGAACCGATCAGCTGAGCTTGGTGAACCAGTCGGCTCAAGTGTTGAGCCGATCGGCTCAAGATCAGGGTGAACCAATTGCTTCAAATGTTGAAACGATCGATTCAACTGGTGCAACCGAGCAAGTTGGGAAAGTAGGATTGGTGAGAATTTTGCTTTCGTTTCAATTGTCCAATTTGATTGGAAAATAGGATTGGTATTCGATACCAATTAGAAACAAAAGAAGGAAAGTCAATCGGGAACCGACCAGGACCACCAACCGACCGGTTCACTTGTGAACTGACCGGTTGAGATGTCCCAACCGATCGGTTGAGTGTCAACCGACTAGTTCAGGTCCCCAACTGACTGTTTCAGTTGTGAAACGATCGGTTCAGGTTGTGAGTTGGTTGTTTTGTGGAAAATCTCGAACCCTTCTACTCCTACTTTTAGTCCTGCATTGCCTGGGATGGAGAACCCTGTCCCATGACCCTCCTATATATAGGGGTATTGGGGGCTTCTCAAAGTACAACTCAGTGCAACCAGTTGCTCTGCAAAGTTGTCGTTCTCTCTGGTTTTGGTAATCGAGAGAGAGCCCGAGCAAGTGCTACCCACAAAGGGAGGCGCAGCAAGGGAAAGACAACTGCAGTTGCAACTGGAAGCAGGAGAGTGTGTTGGCGACTAGTACGTCAACAGGAGGGTGTGAATTCTTCCAACTCCTTGTGGGACAAGGAGTGTGGAGTTCCAGGTGGTCCGTGTGGACTACTTCAGAGGCAGGAGGTTTCTGCCGCTCATGAGGACAACTGTCAACCCGACAGTCTGGTGTGACCAGGAGTCGTCAGTCCCGATGTGACCAGGAGCTGCACAGACACCGTCCAAGACCAGAGGTGAAGACCGCGCAAGGCGCGAGGTATTGTCACCGAGCAAGCCTTGGGACAAGGTATGATTCCACAAACCATCCTTTCCTGTTATATAGACGTTGATGCGTTTCCTTGTTCCGGGTTTGGGGGAAAAAATTTTGTTTCCGCTGCCTTCTCTGCCTCCCCTAAAACCCAACAGTGGTATCAGAGCCACGTCAAGTGCTCTATATTTTGAGAATATTGATATGATCGATTTTGGTTTGTCGCCTTTACTTATTACATACGATGCGAATAATATTGGCTTTATGCATGTCTAATCCTAAATCCACAAATCCCAATTACATATATGATATGTATTATTAATGCACTCGATACGTGTTGCCCTTAAACGTGTTTTGTGGTGGATGTATAGCGTGGTTATGGCCAATAAACCCTATCTGTGTATGGTTGTATGTGGTTGCTTGCATCTCGATCTGCGCACCGATCTTCCCTCTCCTATTCCTGATGTAACTTGAAATAATTTGAGATTCTTTCCTACCTTTGCTCCCCCCGAATGTAACTCGGGGTTTCCCTTTTAAGCTATGTAAATTTAGGATAGATTTTATTGCCTGTTATGTCAAAGAACGGCGGACATCCAGACAACCGCTGAGATGATCGGTTCAAGGCGTGAACCGATCGGTTGATGTTCCAGACGATCGGTTCAAGGAGTGAGCTGATCGGTTGATGACCGGTTCGAGGACTGAGATGAGCGGGTGGCGGCCATGATGAGATCCACGACGACCAGGCAAACTGATCGGTTGGTGGCACCCAGACGACTGGGCTAGAACGAGCAAGTCATTCATGGGATGAGTTGATCTACTCAAAAGGAAAAGCACAGAGTTCATCTTGTATAGGTTGCATGTGATGTAGACCTAGATGACTGTGATTCCTCTTGGCTCGAGGAATCACATTAGGATGGCCATAATCATCGCTTTTTATCATTTTTCATGTTTTATGTGGGATATAGCATGTATATGATACGTACTATGTATTGTGGTGATTGGATATGTATATGTATGTAAAAACCAAATCCCTCATTAAATATTAAGTTTTAGATGCCTTCCAAATGCGACACACGTGAAAAGCTTGATCGACCAAGTGTGGGCATGCCCTAGCGTGGTGCACCGTCTATCTCGTGGAAGCGTGAAGGATGAATGTGTGGGTCTTCCCTAGCAGGGTGCATATTCATCGTGTTTGCTTTGGGTCAGACTTAACAAGGTGATCTAGATGGGATCTCGTACCTTGAGGCATGGAGATGCTCATGGCAAGGAGTTGCATATGACATCTTATCAAGAGTTGCATATGATGCAATTGGCAAGAGTTGCCTACCTGAGAGATCTATGTTGTGGGTGACAGCCCTAGTTGGTCCATGACTTAGAGGATTTCAGGATCTTGCCCACTAGAAGGTTGTATGCTGCAATCTTCCGAATTGATGGTGAGGGCTATCAATTTGAACTAAAATAGTGGGAGTGATAATTAATTAAAGGCCTAATTATATCGTCAAATTTTCAAATCAATCAAATAAGTCAAAAAATGAGTTTTTGGACTAAAATTGCATATTTCCTTTTTGTAGTGCAAATGACGACAAACAACAATCACTTTTCTTTACGATCGGTCCTTGAAAAGGACAAGCTAAATGGGACAAACTTCCATGACTGGTATCGGACATTGAGAATTGTTCTCACTCAAGAGCATAAGCTCTATGTCCTGGATACTCCAATTCCAGAGGAACCCACTCCTAATGCACCAAAGGCAGAAAGGGATGCTTACAAGAAGCATTCCGATGATGCCATTGATGCAAAGTGCTTGATGTTATGTTCTATGAACCATGAGTTGCAAAGACAGCATGAGAAATGGGTGTCATTGAGATGATTCAGCATCTCAAGAACATGTATGAAGATCAGGCATGGCAAGAGAGATACAATGTCTCAAGGGCACTGTTCAAGTGTGTCATGACAGAAGGAGATCCATTTGGTCCTCACACACTCAAGATGATTGGGTATGTGGAGAACCTGCAGAGACTGGGATTTCCACTGAGCCAAGAGTTGGCTACAGACGTGATACTGCAATCGTTGCCAGAATCCTACAGTCAGTTTGTGATGAACTACAACATGAACAACTTTGATAGGCCACTGTCAGAGTTGTTGGACATGTTGAGGACAGCCGAGATATAGATGAAGAAGGACAAGCCCAAGCCTGTGATGGTGATCACAGGCAAGAAGGGCAAGTCTAAGCGCAAGGGCAAGGGAAAAGCTAAGAAAAGTTCTGATGCTAGCCAGGAGCCCAAGTCGACTTTAGCTCTCAAGGCCAAGGGAGGTGTGACCAAGAAAGGAAATTGCCACCATTGTTAAAAGTCAGGACATTGGAAAAGGAATTGTCCTCTCTATCTGGAAGAACAAAAGAAGAAGGAGACAACTGAAGTCTCCACTTGAAGGTGTCATAAAAAATAAACTTGTAACACTTTTGAGGTATATGATACCAAGATGTAAAGTATAAAGCACTCATAATTGGGGCAAGTGTTGTCGCCATAGATAGGAGTACTTTAGTTTATTTTCAGCCTATAAGGCATGTAATAGAGTTATGAACTACTGTTTCATATTTGCCAATAGATAGAAACACTTTATTTTTGCATACTGTATGACAATGATTGCAATGAATAAAGAGATGTTTCAATTTCTAAAGATATGATCTTTGTGGCAATGCCTTATTTATCTTGTGGTATTTGGTACGCATAAGATAAAATGATACCTAAAGTTATTGATAACTCAAACAATCACATTAGCATCAATCATGAGAAATTCATTTCTAGTTTCCATGTGATGGATGAATCTAGACTCTTTTGGTTAGAGAACCAGTAAGAGACATGAATCTCTTGGACATGATTAATCAATATTCACTAAAAGTAGTGGGAGAATGATTATCCTATTAGGTATAATATATGTGATGTATTTACATACCTATTGGAACAAATGTTAATACTTCAAATGGTGTTTAGAGAAATACCAACATGAATATCTTGAAGTGTTCAAGATTATCATAGATGAAGTACAAATTTGGTAAAGTGTTAATTCTTGATGAGATCAATGAATGAAATACTTGGACCAAATGTTTGATATCCTTATGAGTGATTATGATAATGTATCATAGTGAACTCATGATTAAGGCATGGTGATGTCTATATCAAGAAGGAATCATACTCTAAGGAGTTACAGAATGATTATCAAATAATTGAATTCTTCTTAATAAAAGAATACCCCACACTAATAAAAGAAATTAAGAATCACAAGGGTTGTGAGTTCTTATATCCTTGACAGATACACCTCAATTATCTATGTGATGAGTCAACTATCTAGATGAATATGAGAGACCGAATTTTGAGTTATGGTTTATGGCCATTACATCCTAAATGACATCCATGTGAACCATAAGGTATGACCTTGATGGTAGCACCCATTGGATGAAATCCATAAGTGAAAATAAGTCTTAAATGTTAAGACACATGGATAACATTTGGAGAAGGATGATGCTTGTTTATTGCAACTTAATGACTAATACATTTGGCATATGGATACTAAATCTGCATTCCTATGAGGAATAAAACAAGGATGTGTACATGACACAACCTATAAGGTTTATGAATCCACTAATGCAAATGAAGTCTATAAGTTACAATGGACTAATCAATGTGATTGATTGAGTACAAGAAACTCAAAATTGGATCTTTACTTTGATGATATAGTCAAAGGGTTTGACTGATATGTCAAAGATAAAGAAGGGATTTGTGATTTAGTGGGAGCGTATTCACATTCCACATGTCGATGTGAAATGGAAATGTTCTAGAATGGAAATCCAAAAGTGGAAGTTATCTTTAAGGAAGATAGAGATGTTTCTTATGTGATAGGAATAGAGATCTATAGAGATAGTTCTTGAAAACCTCTTGACCTGAAAAGAGAAAGCATACATTGGAAATCTATACTGAAGGGTTCAGTATGCACAGATTCAATGGGAGAAAACTTGTCCATATTACATGGAGTTAGTATCCCAAGGCCAAGTGTCCAATTCTTATGAAGAATGGGAACAGTAGGAATAGATATGGATCTATCATGTATGTAATCATCCCATTATCTTGCATGTATAGACATGGCAAGAATAAAATGCATTCATCATTTTGTATGTATGACATGACAATATGATGTGCTCATCCTGATAACTCGTGTGTGGGACATGACGAGTGGATGTCTGTCTACTTCCAGTAAGGGTTACTGGAATACCATGAGAACTTGATAAGTACTTGGGAAGTACTAGTTCTATGGAGATAAGGAAGAGTTCAATGTAAAGAGTTACATTGATGCGAACTTCTGAAAGGACAGAAAGTTAATCGCAAAATATATATATGATATATAAAAGTGAAAGTTTGTTGATGATTGGAAGTGTTCCAATAAAGTCGTTTGAAAGGAAATGTCGAGTATCTATGTGTTAGAGAATAGTAGTGGATACTATATGGATCTGGAAGTTCATGAGATGAACTTATAGATATTCCGGTCATTGATGACAAGAATGGAATCCTTGATCATGCAATGTGGATAAAGGTTAGCAAAGGAATATTGGATTGCATATTATGGCAACTCCATCTCATACGTATGACGTACAGTGAAGAGATGTGAGACATGCAATTTATACTGACTTTGGCAAGGTGTTGCCATAACTCACTATGTTGGCACAAGAGCATAGTAACATGTGGGACATGTTTGAAGATCACTATGAATATGATTATGGGTGATTGGCTCGCAGTGCAAGTGGGAGTCTGTTGGTATGTTTGCCCTGAGAGCCAATCATGGGATGATTGGTGGGATACATTAAGATTGATTTGATAAACATCAAAGGCAAGCTTCCAATTCTTTTTGGTCCAGTCATATGAGATAGTGATAGAACAGATTGAATGTCTATAGAATGACAATACTCAATGACGTATGCCTTCAGGTTCATGACCTGAACGATGAGATCATACGAATGCTAAGCGTTTGTACATTCTTGTTATGTCCCTAGTCAGATGTCATTATGGAAGGTAGATAGACAGCAATGACACACAAGACTAGATTGTGGTGTTGGTTGATGACAGAATCTCATTAGTCATGATATAGATATATCAAACCAAACACATAGGTACTTTGTTACGACCCGCGTCGAGCTTATCCCGTATGCTGTTAAGCATGTGATTAGCTGATGTGTTAAGTTTAAGCTTGTTTTTGTTAATAATGTTTAAAATGGATATGATATGTGCTTAGTGTGTTTTCTAGCTTCTAAAGCGTGTAGGATCTTACGCTTGAAGCGTTGCCAGAGAAATCGTTCGAATCCGACCTTCGAGTCAAAAGTTGCAAGTTTTTGGGCTTATAGGGACCCGTTTGTAGTTTTTGAACTTTGTGTTTAGGCCCCTAAGTTTTCCTCCTTATCCTTTCTCTCTTCCTTATCCGTTTCATTTCTCAAAAACGAAAGAACGCAGGAAGTGTTCTCCTTCCTTGCGTGAGAGAGAGAGAAAGAGAGAGAGAGAGAGGGAGCTGAGAAGGGAAGACGTCGGAGCTTCGTTTTGCTCCGATCAGCTGCTGCAGCTCGTCCTCTTCCCTCCGTTGATCGTCTTCTCCATCAATTCGATTCGGTTTTGCAGCAGGAGCTGCGTTTGCAGGGGAAACGGCCAAGAGATTGGGGCGCAAGGAGCAGCCCTAGCTCGTTTCTTCCTCTCCTTCAGGTTCGGATTAGTGATGTGTATCATTTGCGAAGGTTTCGTGGTGTTTGCTTGAGTTTTGCCCGTCGATTCGAGAGAAATCGACTCTTGCAGGCCGTTTTTGTTTTCTGCCTGTGCGCGGTTCGGCCGAGTTCCTATTCGGTCGGCCGAGTTCCATATTAGGGAAATCGTACAGAGTTTTTGGGTCGGCCGAGTTTGAGTCTTGGATCGGCCGAGTTTCTTATTTAGATAAACGAACAGCGTTTTTGTCGGCCGAGTTTGGTCCTGATCGGCCGAGTTTCCTTGTAGGTGTATAAGCTGTGTCCTGATCGGCCGAGTTCCCCAGAGGATCGGTCGAGTTGCCAGTTGGTCGGTCGAGGTTGGTCGGCCGAGTTACAGAATCTGGGAAGTGTTCGGCCGAGTTCCATAGTGATCGGCCGAGTTCCAAGTGGTGAGTGGCAGTTCATTTAGAAATCATTATTTAACTCATTTTAAATGCTTATTTGCTTCAGTATCAGTTGATATGACTCTTAAACAGTGTAGCATGTACATTAAAGTATGTTAAGATCATTGGAACTTGAAATGCGTGATATGAATGATGAAAAAAGGGAAATTCTATGTCTTACAGTTGCTATATGATATTTCTGTTTAATTGTTTATCGGTTAATTAATTAATAGACCTAAGTGCCCTAACACCGTAGAACCCCTAAAGGAAGGTATGTTACTTAGGGGTGAAACTCGTGTCCAACATCAACCTGTTGAGTAATTCTGGTGGCACGAGGATAGAGAGAGAGGCAGTGTCTAACAACAACCGTGTGTGTGTCACGGTGGCATTGGGAAAAAGAAAGAAAACTTGGTTATCTAACACCATTCGTGCGTGTGTCACGAAGGTAACCCTGTGAGACTCTCCGCCTGTGTGCTCAGGTTAAAGGAGGAGTCTGGAGCACACGTGGTTGTGCAGCACACGTGGTTGTGCATTGAGGCCGTGGAGCCTAGGGTCCTGTAGCAGAGCAGGGCTGGCGTCAGACTTAGCATTTCCCGGGTGTGTCGCTAAGTCTTGTACGGTGGGACCGTAGCATGGACTTGTTGCGGATCTTTATATGCAGAGTACACTGCATATATTTAGGGCATAATAATAAAATGAATAAATAAACAAGTAGGTTCACAGTAAATTTGTATAATTTGTTCATCTATCTGAATTACCGATTGATGCTTAGAAATGTGATTATTATCTGTATATCTGCTATGTCAGTAGAACTGCCCTGCTTGAACTGTATACCTATTTATTTTCAGTTAATAAACCTGACGAGTTGTTTAGTGATAGCTAAGTGAAATGTTATTCACTAAGTGAGTAGACTCATCCCTCTACTCAAACATTTTCAGGTCAGCATCATCATCAGGAATCGGAAGGATCGTTTCATCCTAACGTTTAGTTGATAAAATGTTTGTAGTTAGTCTAGTTAGAGGTCTCTTAGTCCATTCCCCTCGATCCTCGGGACAAGGTGTGCGAGAGAGAGAGAATGTGTACACAGATGTAAATTAATGTTATGCTTTCTTTATGTTAATCAATGTAATATGCTGTAGACTCTGTTTATCTTGCTAGTCAGTTTAATAAAGATGCTTCCGCAGTTTGTTTAGTTTCATTTGACAGCATAAATCAGATTTTCCTATTAATATCTTTAAAACGTTTAAAAAGTGAAGAGTGATTGGCTTATGTGTAAATCCCATCATGTCGCGTCTTAATCTCGTGGTTTGTGGTTAATGTGAGATTGGGGCGCGACAATTCTTGGTATCAGAGCTTAGGTTTGAGTACTTAGTTACTCAAGATCAGGGGACGATAAGAGACCAATAGGATTAAGGTTTAAGTGTCTTTCTTCTATCTGTAGTTTTCTAACAGGAAATATTCTGTTATATCATTGCAGATGGCAGGAAGAGGCTTTGATCGTGATGATCAGGCTGAAAGCCATGTTGGCCCTGACCCTCGGTACTTGGGTCCAGGTGGTGGTGACCACGTGGATGATGCATCCCGGATGTACAGGATGTTCCTGGAGACCAAAGAGAGGTACAAGGCTGATAGGCGAGAATCTTCTTCTACCAGCAGTATAGATCTGATGCGATCTTATGAGCTTGTGAAGAAGCTAGGTGGCACAGAGTTCAGTGGCACCACAGATCCCGCCGAAGCTGATGAATGGTTTAGACAGATAGAAAAGGTCTTTCGTCTGATGGAGCTTTCAGAAGATAAGAAGATCAATCGTGCAGTCTACCTTTTGACAGGTGATGCAGAGTTGTGGTGGCGTGGTGTGGAAGAAAAGAGGGGAGGTACAGAGCTTTCCTGGCAGGATTTCTCTGAGGAGTTTCATCTCAAATTCTATCCACCCACTTTTCTTAATGAGAAAATCAGGCAGTTGCAGAATATCAAGCAGGGGAACATGACAGTTACAGAGTATGAAGCACTTTTCACACGGTTAGCTAATTTCTGTCCGCAGCTTGTTCCCGACAACATAGATAGATGCAGAAGGTTTCAGGAAGGGCTAAGGCCAGAGATTCGGCATATAGTTTCTGCTACTAGCAGGAGGAACAGAGAGAACTTTGGTGAGTTTGTTGAGGCAGCAAGACAGGTTGAAGAATCTGTGAATGCTGACAGGGTGCCCGAGTCTAAGAAGAGATCTGCAGATTTCAATAGAGGACAGTCCAGTAGTGGATACAGAGGTGGAGGTAGAGGTTTCTTTTCTAAGCTCGGGCGTGGCTTTGGTTGTTTCGGCAGGCAGAGATCTGAGGATGTCACTACTTCTAGAGGTAGAGGAGGATACAACCCAGGAAGATGGGGCAGTGCCGATAGTGGACAGTCTTCTGGGTCATCAATGTCAGTGACAGGTCCTCAGAGGCAAGAGATACCGCCATGTGACAAATGCGGAAGGCCACATACTGGTCAGTGTTGGGGTGCAAATCCTCGAGGTTGTTTTATCTGTGGACAAGTAGGACATTTCAGAAAGGAATGTCCTCAACTTCGGCAAGCGGCATCACAAGCTTTCCAGCCTCAATACCATGATGTTCCGAGTTCTTCTGTGGCTTCTGGATCTAGAGGTGGTGGAGTGTCTAGTGGCATGAGTGGTCAGAGAGGACAGCGTGGCAGAGGGAGAGCTTCAGCACGTTTCTTTTCTTTGACACCTCAGGAAGGTATAATTTCTTCACAAGTTGTTACAGGAGAGATGCTTTTGTTTAATAGTATACCAGTTTCAGTTTTGATAGATCCGGGAGCTACTCACTCTTTTATACGACGTTCTTTAGTTGATGAACTTAATATGTTAACTCAAGAGTTGGCAGATGAGTTAGTGTTGAGGGTTCCACTAGGTGGGCCAACAGTTTTATCTGAGTCTTGTCCCGGATGCTTGTTATCTTTTGGAGGTTTCACCTTTGCTGCTAATCTCATACCCTTGGATGTAAACACTTTTCAAGTCATCTTGGGTATGGATTGTCTTGAAACATATCGAGTGCAACTCGATTGTTGGAAGAAGGAAGCTACCTTTCAACTAGGGGAATTTTCTTGTGTCTTTACTGGAGACAGGAAAGTTCTGCCTACGTGCATAATATCAGCTGCTGTAGCTGATAAGATGTTACAGAAAGGAGGTGAAGCGTTCCTTGCTCATGTGGTTGACACCAGGGCAGAGAAGAGCACCGCCAGTGTTTATGATGTTCATGTGGTTCGTGAGTTCTCTGATGTTTTTCCAGAGGAGTTACCAGGCTTACCTCCTGTCAGAGACATTGATTTTGAAATTCAGATATATCCAGGTAGTCATCCAGTAGCACTTCCAACCTATAGAATGGCACCTGTAGAGTTGAAGGAACTCAAGGTGCAGTTGCAGGAGTTGCTAGATAAGGGTTTCATTAGACCCAGTTCTTCACCGTGGGGTGCTCCAGTCCTATTTGTTATGAAAAAAGGATGGTACCATGCGTCTCTGTATAGATTACAGGCAACTGAATAAGATCACTATTAAGAACAAGTATCCATTGCCGAGAATAGATGATCTGTTTGATCAGTTGCGTGGAGCGACGATCTTTTCTAAAATAGATTTGAGATCTGGATATCATCAGCTCAGAATAAAGGCATCTGATATTCCTAAAACAGCTTTCAGAACCAGGTATGGGCATTATGAGTTTTTGGTCATGTCGTTTGGGCTGACCAATGCCCCAGCAGCCTTTATGGATATGATGAACTGGATTTTCAAACCATTCCTAGATCAGTTTATTGTAGTCTTTATAGATGATATTCTGATCTACTCCAGAGACGATGCACAGCATGAGCAACACTTGAGAGTAGTGTTGCAGTTGTTGATACAACACCAGTTGTTTGCTAAATTTAGCAAGTGCGAGTTCTGGTTGGCCGAGGTAGCATTTCTTGGACATGTTATCTCGAGAGGTGGAGTTAGCGTTGACCCTAAGAAGGTTGATTCTGTACTTCAGTGGGAACAGCCTAAGACTCCTACTAAGATCAAAAGTTTCTTGGGATTAGCAGGTTATTATAGGAGGTTCATACAGAACTTCCGTGTTTTAGCATCACCTTTGACGCGCTTGACGAGGAAGGATACACCGTTTGTTTGGTCTGATAATTGTGAGAGAAGTTTTTAGATTTTGAAGAAAAGGTTGACTTCAGCACCAGTGTTGGTTTTTCCTGAAGTAGAAAAAGGTTATACAGTGTTCTGTGATGCTTCCAGGAGGGGTTTAGGCTGTGTGTTGATGCAAGAAGGCAAGGTTGTGGCCTATGCATCTAGACAGCTTAAGAAGAACGAAGAGAACTACCCTACTCATGATCTCGAGTTAGCTGCTATAGTTCATGCTCTTAAGATATGGCGTCACTACCTGTATGGTGAGACATGTCAGGTGTTTACAGACCATAAGAGCCTGAAATATATCTTCACTCAGAAAGATTTGAATTTGAGGCAGCGCAGATGGCTTGAGCTGATCAAAGACTATGATGTGACAATCGATTACCATCCTGGTAAGGCGAATGTTGTAGCTGATGCCTTGAGTAGAAAGTCAAGTTCTACAGCCAATGCATTTTCTATGGCATGTTTCAAGAGAGACTTGCTTGTAGATATGCGAAGGTTGAACTTGGACTTGGGTGTGACAGGACAGAGTGGGTTGATTGCTCAGATGCAAGTCAGACCTACTTTTTATAATCAGATTAAGGAATTACAGCAGAGTGATGATGAGTTGTGGCAAATCATGTAGGATATGTCAGAAGGTAAGAGAACAGAGTTCAGGTTTTCTGATGAAGGCATGTTGTATCTTCATGATAGGTTATGTGTACCTAGAAACAGTGAGCTGAAAGAGCAGATTCTTGAGGAAACGCATACTTCTATGTATGTTATGCATCCAGGTAACACAAAGATGTACAGGAACCTCAAAGAGCTGTACTGGTGGTCTGGCATGAAGAAGGATGTGGCTGTATACGTGGCTAGGTGCGGGGTGTGTCAGCAGGTTAAGGCTGAGCATCAGAAACCTGCTGGTACTTTGCAGTCGCTTCCTATACCAGAATGGAAATGGGAACACATAACGATGGACTTTGTGGTAGGATTACCCAGGACGCCTAAGGGTTCGGACTCGATATGGGTGATTGTGGATAGACTAACTAAGTCTGCTCACTTTCTTCCTGTCAAGTCAACCTTTGACGTTTCAAAGTTGGCTAAAGTCTATGTGAAAGAAGTAATCAGGTTGCATGGGATTCCAGTTTCCATTATTTCTGACAGAGATCCAAAATTTACATCTAGATTCTGGAATCAGTTACATCATGCGTTGGGCACAAGGCTGAAGTTCAGTACAGCGTTTCATCCGCAGAAATATGGTCAATCTGAGAGGACCATTCAGACCCTTGAAGACATGCTGAGAGCATGCGTGCTACAGTTTAGAGGTAACTGGGAAGAACACTTAAGCCTAATGGAGTTTGCATATAATAACAGTTACCATTCTAGTCTTGGAATGGCTCCATATGAAGCTCTTTATGGCAGGAAGTGTAGATCGCCAGTTTGTTGGTACGAGGTGGGTGAGAAGGAAATTCTTGGACCTGAGTTAGTCGATGTAACTACAGAAAAGATATCTGTAATCAGGGATCAGTTAAAAGCTACTCAGGACAGACAGAAAAGTTATGCAGAAAGACGACGTCGACCTCTTGAGTTTGAGGTTGGAGACGAGGTTTACTTGAAGGTTTCACCCTGGAAGGGAGTGTTGAGGTTTGGCAAGAGGGGTAAGTTGACCCCTAGGTATATGGGTCCATATCCTATTTTTGAGAGGAATGGACCTGTAGCTTACAGGTTGGATTTGTCGTCTGAGTTGGCAAATCTTCATGATGTCTTCCATGTGTCTATGCTGAAAAAGTGTCATCCCAGTACAGAAAAGATTGTAGATCCAGAACCGGCGCAGCTTAGAACAGATGTGTCCTATGTAGAAGGACCAGTGCAGATAGTTGATCACCGGATCAAAAAGCTTAAGAACCGCGAGATTCCTTTAGTGAAGGTTTTATGGAGAAACCATAAACTTGAGGAAGCTACGTGGGAACTAGAGTCTGAGATGCGTGGCAAGTTTCCTATTCTCTTCGAGGAATTTCGGGATGAAATTCTTATAAGGGAGGGAGATTGTTACGACCCGCGTCGAGCTTATCCCGTAAGTATGATGTTAAGCATGTGATTAGCTGATGTGTTAAGTTTAAGCTTGTTTTTGTTAATAATGTTTAAAATGGATATGATATGTGCTTAGTGTGTTTTCTAGCTTCTAAAGCGTGTAGGATCTTACGCTTGAAGCGTTGCCAGAGAAATCGTTCGAATCCGACCTTCGAGTCAAAAGTTGCAAGTTTTTGGGCTTATAGGGACCCGTTTGTAGTTTTTGAACTTTGCGTTTAGGCCCCTAAGTTTTCCTCCTTATCCTTTCTCTCTTCTTTATCTGTTTCATTTCTCATAAACGAAAGAACGCAGGAAGCGTTCTCCTTCCTTGCGTGAGAGAGAGAGAAAGAGAGAGAGAGAGAGAGGGAGCTGAGAAGGGAAGACGTCGGAGCTTCGTTTTGCTCCGATCAGCTGATGCAGCTCGTCCTCTTCCCTCCGTTGATCGTCTTCTCCATCAATTCAATTCGGTTTTGCAGCAGGAGCTGCGTTTGCAGGGGAAACGGCCAAGAGATTGGAGCGCAAGGAGCAGCCCTAGCTCGTTTCTTCCTCTCCTTCAGGTTCGGATTAGTGATGTGTATCATTTGCGAAGGTTTCGTGGTGTTTGCTTGAGTTTTGCCCGTCGATTCAAGAGAAATCGACTCTTGCAGGTCGTTTTTGTTTTTTGCCTGTGCACGGTTCGGCCGAGTTCCTATTCGGTCGGCCGAGTTCCAGATTAGGGCAATCGTACAGAGTTTTTGGGTTGGCCGAGTTTGAGTCTTGGATCGGACGAGTTTCTTATTTAGATAAACGAATAGCGTTTTTGTCGGCCGAGTTTGGTCCTGATCGGCCGAGTTTCCTTGTAGGTGTATAAGCCGTGTCCTGATCGGCCGAATTCCCCAGAGGATCGGTCGAGTTGCCAGTTGGTCGGCCGAGGTTGGTCGGCCGAGTTACAGAATCTGGGAAGTGTTCGGCCGAGTTCCATAGTGATCGGCCGAGTTCCAAGTGGTGAGTGGCAGTTCATTTAGAAATCATTATTTAACTCATTTTAAATGCTTATTTGCTTCAGTATCAGTTGATATGACTCTTAAACAGTGTATCATGTACATTAAAGTATGTTAAGATCATTGGAACTTGAAATGTGTGATATGAATGATGAAAAAGAGGAAATTCTATGTCTTACAGTTGCTATATGATATTTCTGTTTAATTGTTTATCGGTTAATTAATTAATAGACCTAAGTGGCCTAACACCGTAGAACCCCTAAAGGAAGGTCTGTTACTTAGGGGTGAAACTCGTGTCCAACATCAACCGGTTGAGTAATTCTGGTGGCACGAGGATAGAGAGAGAGGCAGTGTCTAACAACAACCGTGCGTGTGTCACGGTGGCACTGGGAAAAAGAAAGAAAACTTGGTTATCTAACACCATTCGTGCGTGTGTCACGAAGGTAACCCTGTGAGACTCTCCGCCTGTGTGCTCAGGTTAAAGGAGGAGTCTGGAGCACACGTGGTTGTGCAGCACACGTGGTTGTGCATTGAGGCTGTGGAGCCTAGGGTCCTGTAGCAGAGCAGGGCTGGCGTCAGACTTAGCATTTCCCGGGTGTGTCGCTAAGTCTTGTACGGTGGGACCGTAGCATGGACTTGTTGCGGATCTTTATATGCAAAGTACACTGCATATATTTAGGGCATAATAATAAAATGAATAAATAAACAAGTAGGTTCACAGTAAATTTGTATAATCTGTTCATCTATCTGAATTACCGATTGATGCTTAGAAATGTGATTATTATCTGTATATCTGCTATGTCAGTAGAACTGCCCTGCTTGAACTGTATACCTGTTTATTTTCAGTTAATAAACCTGACGAGTTGTTTAGTGATAGCTAAGTGAAATGTTATTCACTGAGCGAGTAGACTCATCCCTCTACTCAAACATTTTCAGGTCAGCATCAGCATCAAGAATCGGAAGGATCGTTTCATCCTAACGTTTAGTTGATAAAAGGTTTGTAGTTAGTCTAGTTAGAGGTCTCTTAGTCCATTCCCCTCGATCCTCGGGACAAGGTGTGCGAGAGAGAGAGAATGTGTACACAGATGTAAATTAATGTTATGCTTTCTTTATGTTAATCAATGTAATATGTTGTAGACTCTGTTTATCTTGCTAGTCAGTTTAATAAAGATGCTTCCGCAGTTTGTTTAGTTTCATTTGACAGCATAAATCAGATTTTCCTATTAATATCTTTAAAACGTTTAAAAAGTGAAGAGTGATTGGCTTATGCGTAAATCCCATCCTGTCGCGTCTTAATCTCGTGGTTTGTGGTTAATGTGAGATTGGGGCGTGACATACTTGTTAGAGAACAAGTGTACCGGACAAACCCACCGTGAGTTTGACACATGGAACCATGACATGGTAGTCATAGTCAGTACTCACAGTGATGGTGGTGAGTGTGATTCTTTGACCTGAAATCACTACACTCAACACATGTCGTTGGGCACACTTTGACATCATCAAACGCAGTCCTGAAACATGGGTTGTTATAAAGGTGATGATTGAGTGGCTTTGATACATGGGGCTTTTGAGGGGTGAGTGATAGATATGGGATTTGTCCCTCTTGAGGGAGTTTGATATCCAAGGCCACTTGATGAGTAGGATTGAGATAGGTGTGTGCACGCATGTGTGAATCAGTATGTGATATTGATGTCATACATATCTCGTTCAATCTACTCTGAGATCAAGAAAGTGAATGAATGTTGACAGGATGACTGTTCCATGCCTCGAGTTCATTCGGGATATCAGTGACAAAGGAATTATACATTCGCAGTAACACCATTCACGGATTGTAGGATTGAAAGTTGTTCTCTAACTTTCTACTTTCACTTGGGTAGCATTGATGTGTGACTAGGCACCGCTCTTTGCTTGTGAAGTCATAAGTGTTATGGACTTTCACTGCCAACGTGAAATGGACCTGTAGGGTCACACACAAAGGATTTAATCTGGAAGAGGAGTTTTGTCCACAAACAACGTTTAGATTTATTACTAAAGGAGTTTAGTAGTTCAATTAAACACTCAATCAATTGATAGCTCAATACCATGTTGTTCAAGGTGTTGGACACATTGATTGGAGTATCGAATTGATTGAAATCGCATTTGACTGATTCTGCACAATCTGCACTCCCAACAGATCAGCTCATGAGATGAAATGATCGGCTGAGCTTGGTGAAACTGTCAGCTCAAGTGTTGAGCCAATCGGCTCAAGATCAGGGTGAACTGATTGCTTCAAATGTTGAAACGATCGATTCAACTGGTGCAACCGAGCAAGTTGGGAAAGTAGGATTGGTGAGAATTTTCCTTTCATTTCAATTGTCCAATTTGATTGGAAAATAGGATTGGTATTCGATACCAATTAGAAAAAAAAAGAAGGAAAGTCAATTGGGAACCGACCAGGACCACCAACCGACCGGTTCACTTGTGAACCGACCGGTTGAGATATCCCAATCGATCGGTTGAGTGTCAACCGACCGGTTCAGGTCCCCAACCGACCATTTCAGTTGTGAAACGATTGGTTCAGGTTGCAAGTTGGTTGTTTTGTGGAAAATCTCGAACCCTTCTACTCCTTCTTTTAGTCCCGTATTGCCCGGGATGGAGAACCCTGTCCCATGACCCTCCTATATATATATGGGTATTGGGGGCTTCTCAAAGTACAACTCAGTGCAACCAGTTGCTCTGCAAAGTTGTCGTTCTCTCTGGTTTTGGTAACCGAGAGAGAGCCCGAGCAAGTGCTACCCGCAAAGGGAGGCGTAGCAAGGGAAAGACAATTGCAGTTGCAACTGGCAGCAGGAGAGTGTGTTGGCGACTAGTACGTCAACAGGAGGGTGCGACTTCTTCCAACTCCTTGTGGGACAAGGAGTGTGGAGTTCTAGGTGGTCCGTGTGGACTACTTTAGAGGTGGGAGGTTTCTGCCGCTCAGGAGGACAACTGTCAACCCGACAGTCCAGTGTGACCAGGAGTCGTCAGTCCCAGTACGACCAGGAGCTGCACAGACACCATCCCAGACCGGAGGTGAAGACCACGCAAGGCACGAGGTATTTTCGCCGCGCAAGCCTCAGGACAAGGTATGATTCCACAAACCATCCTTTCCTATTATATAGACGTTGACACGTTTCCTTGTTTCGAGTTTGGGGGAAAAAATTTGTTTCTGCTGCCTTCTCTGCCTCCCCTAAAACCCAACAACCACCACTTTAGATCCCACTAAGTATTGCCTAAATTTTTCAAAAGAAAAAATCACAAGAAGTAATTCTTTTTTAGTAGTGGTATAATTTAATTGTGCATCATTTAAATTTTTCGACGCATAATAAATGGCTGTGGGTCGGTTCTCAAGGTGCTGCCCAAGAACGGCCCCACAGCGTAATCAGATGTGTCGCACATAATCTCAAATGTCAGACTCCAATCTGGAGTCTGTACAATAGGTGCGGAAATCAAGCATTGCTGAAGGATCTCAAAAGCATGCATACATTTTTCATTAAAATAAAAAACCACGTCCTTCTCAAGCAACTCAGATAGTGGCTTAGTGATTTTGGAAAAATCCTTAATAAACCGGCAATAAAATCTCGCGTGACCAAGGAAACTTCTAACTCCCTTCACCAAGTTCGGTGGAGGCAATTTGGAAATAACCTCAATTTTTACTAGATCCACCTCCAGTCCCTTGCTAGACACCTTGTGTCCTAGCACAATGCCCTCGCTAACCATCATGTAGCATTTCTCCCAATTGAGGACCAAATGAGTGTCCTCACATATCTGCAAAACCTTATCAAGGTTATAAAGGCATTCATCAAATGACGCACCATAGACTGAGAAATCATCCATAAACACCTCTAAACAACGTTCAACCATGTCAGAGAAAATGGCAAGCATACAACGTTGAAAAGTGATCGGTGTGTTACACAATCCAAAAGGCATACGGTGATAAGCAAAGGTACCGTAAGGACAAGTGCAAGTAGATTTCTCTTGATCCTTAGGTTTAATCGAAATTTGGTTGTAGCCAGAATATCCATCTAGAAAACAAAAATGAGAGTGACCAGCCAG
This sequence comes from Alisma plantago-aquatica, assembly GCA_963693085.1. NCBI lineage: Eukaryota > Viridiplantae > Streptophyta > Magnoliopsida > Alismatales > Alismataceae > Alisma > Alisma plantago-aquatica. The sequence continues at coordinate 786,361,758 of OY856413.1, forward strand.
TCGCTCTAAAATCTGATCAATGAAAGGTAGAGGAAAATGATCCTTTAGCATTGCAGTGTTCAATCTATGGTAATCTATGCAAACTCACCATCCGATAACCAACCGGGTGGTGACTGGATCATTTAACAAATTTGTAGTTACCGTAATTCCCCCCTTTTTAGGGACTACCTGTGTCTGGCTTACCCACATAGAGTCTGATATGGTGTAGATAATTATCACTGAAAGCAACTTAATCACCTCCTTCTTGATGACCTCCATCATGATAGGGTTGAGGTGGCATTGGGGCTGAATTACATGCTTCTCCTTTAACAAGTCGAATCTTGTGTTGGCATAGAGTAGGGTAGATCCCATTGATGTCAGAAACTGACCACTCGAAAGCACCACGGTGGTTCTTCAACACAACCATCAATTGTTCTTCTTCAGTGGCACTCAGATATGCTGAGATAATGACCGGTAGCATTGCATCCACTACCAAGAATGCATACTTTAAATGAGGGGGCAAAGGCTTTAGCTCCAACTCTGGTGGATTCACCAAAGAAGGCGGCAATGGGGGCGGAAGTGGTCCCAGATATTCAAAGTGCCTAGAATAGTAACAAGGCAAAACTTGAACATCTTTACGCAGTCCTGTAGCAATGTGCTCCTCATCCAGTCATCCATAATATTGAACAAGCAAGCTTCAAGAGGCAATTTAGGATGAGATTTTAGCATTGAGGTCTCCACAACATCATCCTCAATAGACAAGCAAACTTCTTCATCTTCATCATATGGATATCCCACGGCTTTAGCAAGAGAGACCACCTTAGTTTGCTCCATGATATCCACAGCAAGTGTTCCCCTGTCCACCTTGGTCATGACATGTGCCATGTCAAGAAAGGGTTTCCCTAAACAAATGGAAACATTGTGATCAAAGCATCTGACTTTATTGCATTGCCCTTGTTCCTTTGACGAATTTGGGCTATTCGACATTACTATTTCACATCGGTTATTAGTTATGCCTATGGTAAACCGGCCTCTACCCATTTCCAGAATCATGTCAGTTGTAGCCTGGAAGGGTCTACCTAGTAGCAGACCGTTCCCTTGCTCATCTTGCATCTCCATCACAACAAAATCTGCTAGAAAAACAAATTTGTCCACCTTGACTAGAACATCCTTGCAAATCCCATAAGGCCTTACAACTGAATTATCTGTAAGCTGGATCATCATGTTGCTCCTCTGGGATTCTTTAAGACCAAGCTTCCTGAAGGTGGAGAGAAGCATCAAATTGATGCTTGCTCCTGAGTCACAAAGGATCTCCAAACTTTAACTTCCCGATGTAGCAAGAAATGTTGAAGCACCCTGGATTCTCTCTTTGGTGGCAATGTCCCTAGAATGAATGCGCTCACCTATTACTTGAGCACCACCACTTCCGTGTCTGGAATATTCCTCTTCTTAATGATAATGTCCTTTAGAAACTTACCATAAGAAGGTATCTTCTCAATTGCATCAAGTAGTGGAATATTAATAGATAATTTACTAAAGTTGTCTAAGAACTTCTTAAATTGTTGATCCACCTTCTTTGCTTTAAGGTTGTTCAGATATGGAACTGGGACTGTCTGTGCTTTCTGATGTGGTGGCACATATGGTGTCCTCTTCTCTATGTCTTTCTCATCAATGGGCTCCTCTGCAGCAATCTTTGTACTGTCCTCAGTAGTTTCTGTGACTTCGGCTTCCTCTGCGGCCTCACATGTAGCTTCTGGCTGTGATGTTTTTGGTTCATCAGCTTTAGAGTTTAAAATTTTCTTTCCACTCCTCAGCAAGATAGCCTTGGCTTGATGGCTCCCTCCTGGAACATTAGTATTCCCTGGAAAACCCTACTGTGTCAGCTTCTTCAAGCTTGTAATTTCAACTGCCATCTACGCAATGGACGTCTCAAGCGTCCTCATCTGTGCCCCATGGCTCTGTAGAGTCTGACTGAATTGGTTCATAAATTCTCCTTGTGACTTAATTTTCTTGCCAAATGTGCTCATCAACTCTTGATTTTGCTTAATCACTTGGTTGAGCAACTCATTTCTCTTATCCTCTACACTGGGTTGTGGCTTTTGATCCAGATCCTGCAAAAGTTGTTTGGATCCTTCTAAGAAAATTTCTTGTCCTTCCTCCATGAATAATCATTGTTCCTGTAGCCTTGTTGACGTATGAACTTTGCATGTGCTTCATCATCAGACTCATTGTCATCTTTTGCTAGAAGTCTCTTCACTATCAAGTCCATCTTCTCATTTAATTCTTTAATGGCCTTGGCATCCCCTGCAACTCTAACTTGTTCTGGTGCATCTCTTTCACCCCAAGATTGCTTCTTAGCCATATTCTTTAAAATCTCTCAACACTTGGAGCCTTTGTTGTTTAGAAAGAAACATGTTCCCACTGAGTCTAGATTACTCCTATCATGTTTGTTAAGGGCAAAATAAAAGATCTTCGCTTGGGTTTCTAAATCCAGCCCATGATGTGGGCATTTTCACATCATGATATTGAAGTGTTCCCATGTCTCCGAGTATGTCTCACCGGCCTACTGTTTGAAGTTGTAGATCCTTCTCACGAGATCATTTGTCTTTTTGGGCAGAAAATACCTTTCAAAGAACACCTCAATCATCATATCCCATGATTCGACATATTCATCATCCAAATTATAGAGCCACTCCCTTGTGTTGCCTGCTAAAGAGGATGGGAATAATTTTAGATAAATGGCCTCCTGTGGGAACCTATCTACCTTCACCATATCACAGTTCTCCACAAAGGTGCTAATGTGGGCTACTGGGTCTTCATTTTTTAGTCCATGGAATGCATGTGACTTGACCAATTGAATAAGCCCTGGATCAATCTTGTAATTGGGTATGTTGATAGCTTGTTTCTTGATTGGCCCCTTTTGTGTAGAGGAATAAGAAGCTTTAATCTTCTACCAAATGGTCTGCTCCTCGGCCATTGTGAAAGCCTTGAGTTCTTGTTCAACATCCTCGGGAGGAGTATTTATCAGTTCGTCTTCTTCACCCGATGGCAGAATCTCAGATGATTATGTGTAGTCCGTACTATGCGTCCTCACCATGCACTAGTACTTGAAATATGAAAAATCAAGTATTGCACTAGAATGAATAAAAATTTGAAAGAAAAGCAATTGAGATCAAAAAGAGTGATTAAAATTGAAGTTAAAAGTGGCCTAGAGTGGCCGCTCACAGCACTTGTAGTGCTGAAATTCGCCGTTTCCTGGAAACGGCGCCAAAAACTTGACACGCGTGAACCGTATGTTAAACGCAAGTGTACATATCAAAGTAATATAGGCCTTATGAGGCTCGATTCGAACTCAGGGAACGTGAATTTTAGAAAACTGCTACTAATTGGTTGTGATCAGCTAAACTGATGGAAAAGTTGATTAATTTTGAAAAACAAAATAAAATAAAGATAAAATAAAAGAGTGATGATTAAATGTTGGTTTAATCAAATGAGAATGGGAATCCATAGGATTATGGTTTCACCACGAGGTCTCACTGCATACACATTCACAAAACTAGCATAAATTGTCCCTTATCCCAGATAGAGGCATGTAGTCAGAATTGCTCGTTTCCGCGACGCAATCCACTACCTAGTTCTAGGTCAGTTCCATGCCAGTAGTAACTTATACCCAAGATCTAAGTTCAACAATTAATCCTCTGGGTATCCACCATTAACCATACATTACCTCGTCTAAGGAATTTATAGGCTAATGTGTTAATCGTGCCTTTTCAACCACTAATTCTCTATCAAGAGCAATTAAAGATATTAGAAACTAATTATGGTGATCAAGCATAGTAATTATGATAGAGCGCACGATAACATATCTGGGAAAAATGAGAAGAATTATACTAATCCATGCAAAAATGTCATACAACGATTCCCCGGGCTACTCCCGGGTCCTAAGGATCAAAGGGAATTAGCCCTGCATATTCATCTTAACAGAATACATGGGAAAGGAAGAAGAAAACATGGGAAACATATAGAAATATCATGTAACCCCTGGAACGGGTACGATTCGGATGATCCTCGGTGTGAGGCGCCCGTTCTGCAGCCTTTCGGCGGTAGAATCATCCGTCTACGGCTCTCAAATCCTCCAGAACGTTGATTTCAGCTCCTTTCTTTGCTCTCCTCCCCTTCGGGACTCATACGGTAGAATAGAGCATCCCCTTCCTTTTTGGCTGTCCTCCCTTAGGTCTAGGTATGACTTACAGCCGCCAAAAGATCACAGTCGTTCGATTGTGACAATTCTGAACAAACTCTGATCTAACGGCATCGATACTATCAACAGGTTGTCGATAGTATTGACACTTTAGGGCATGCATTATTGCTTCTAAAATGGAATACATCCTGTTGATATCTCGATATTATCGACCATGTTTTGATAGTATCGATAGAATGCTATTTCATTTTTTTGACTGATCTTGAGACAATCGACACTGTGGGTCGATGGTATCGACCGAGATGCTCTTCTCCAGCTTGGTTGTTGTTGCCATGTCAATAGTATCGATGGACCTGTTGATGGTATCGACAGGTCTTGGAATAGAAGGTACCTGAAACAGAGAGAAAAACACAAGTCAAATTTGGGAAATTCTATAAATCATACAAATATGATAGAATAAGATCAACTTGATGCATAAAGTGTTTATAGGCTATTGAAAGTGAATCATGCTATTATAGTCATAAAAATGACAAATAAACACACAAAAAAGTATGAAATTAGCCTATAAATATGACTCAAAATCCCTGCATCATCAACATTAGATCATATCAAGATGTTGACATTGGTTTTAAAACCCTAAAACAACATGTAAAAGATTATTAATCTAGCATCATCGATTATTCATCATCATCAAGGATTTCCTTATTAGACATGTCAAAATTAGGTATTAACTCAACATAACCAAATCTACTCAATTGAGCATCATTATAAAGCAAATCTAGATCTTCCTTTATATTAATCATATTACAACACATATTGCATATACTTTTGGAACATGAAGAATATTTTGGACTCTAATTATATTTTCTTTGTATTCCTCTCACTCTCCCAATCAAAATGGTATATAATTTTTCTATATTTTAACTTACCAATCATTTACTAGAATTATTGTTAAATTACCTTTATTGGGCCAATCATGTGTTGCCACATCAGTGAATCCGCTTTTCCTTTATTCAATATCTGGTCCGGCTTGAATATGGGGAAATACCTTCATGCCCCAAAGCCTTGAACACGCTTTAAGGGCATTATGGTTATTCTCCTCTAATCCTCCTTCAACCTAGTGTCCGGTTTCTATGTTTCCGATTACGATGCGCTGATCGTTGGTCGTGGACCGTTAGCACTCACCAAACCCTACCTCCCTCACCACCATCATGATAGCCCCTTAATGGACTCTCATTGTAGACTCTTCCTCAACCTTTCTATCATCGGTGTCACCCATGGCTGTCTTGCGACCATGTGTTGTTGCGGATGATGCCACAACCCTCAGCGTCGTCTCTGGCACCCATGTCTTGGTGGTCACGGTGTCAGGTGTCCACATATTACTATGTCTCTTTTGCCATCATATCTGTGAGAGGAGGGCCTACCTTGCCTATTGTGGTGACTCTCCTGGCTATTACCTCCATGCTAAAAGTTCTAGCAGCATTCATTCAGGGTCTTAACCCTTAATCGTTGTGATCTCCTAAAGAAGGGGGAAGAAATGGGGATGTTGCTGAAGGTATGGTGGGCAGAGACAAGGGAGTTGAAGAAGTATGGCTGCAAGGGAGCCTGCACTACACCTTCATGATTATTGGTCTATGTAGGCTAGGGGTTGGGTGTTCTTGGTGGCAAGATGGTTGCCTATGATCTCTTTATATAGGCACATTACTCAAAACCTCAAAGGTTTCCCATGTATCGTGAAAGGAAGGGATAGGGAGGTCAATGTTTCCCTTTCTCGCAAACTCATACGTGAGATAATTTTGGATCGTGTTTTAATGATATGGGAAATATTCCTATTCTCATTAACTTGACTTTATACTCCTTTCCAAGACTTCTTTTGCAATTTTCCTTTCTTTCTCTTGACATACAAGCAAGTTGCCAAAGGAAGATATTCAATATTTTTCCTCTAAATTAACACCTATATCCATGATCCAAGTCTACTTATTTGATACACAAAAGAATTAAAGAACATATGGAAAAATATGTTATTAATCTCCTTTCCAAACTATTTATCTTGTGCCACAAGAACCCACATCTCCAATGTGTTTAACGTTATTATTCCACCAATAATAGTATTGGGGAATTTACAAACCATGGCTTATATTTATATATTTCAATTTTTACCAAAATTGAGGGTATAACATTCACCCCTCCTTGAAAGGAATTTTGTCCCCAAAATCCAAACCCATTAAGCTTAACATAAAAGCAAATTCGGGTTAACAACCCTTCATAGATGTCATTAACATCTTTTATTGATGTACAAATTTCTCACATTATTACTAAGGTTGGTACTTGAATTCAATTCAAAGTATATCCACATCTTAGCATTTACATGATATCATCCTTTGGTGATTACATTTCCATGTGTGATTTCAGTTTCACTTGGTGACTACCTTTTCACCTAGGTTTCCAACCTATTGTTCATTAGTTTCACATAAGGGTGAGGTAACACCTCCAACCCTAGATCATGTCATCAAATTTTCAACTTAGGATATTCATCCTCATGCCTCAATTTTAAGCATAATATGTGTCTATCCAATCTCTCTCCTTCATACTGAGATGAAATGAGCATTTAACTACAGTCCAAATACAAAGTTCATCCCATTCCAAGAGTAGAGATGGTGTATCCAGACACTACCTTAAAATTTAACATTTTAGGTTGAATCATCCTAGATATGACTCTAAACTTACTTGTTCTTGATTTCATAGTATTTGTATGTTCCATGGAGTCATGTGTCCCTTTTTCTTACTCTTAAGCTAGGGAACAACTTCTCTCAAGTTTTCACGACTTCATTACATCTTTTATATTTACATCTCATGTATCATTTTGAGCCTTAGCCAAATCCTTGAGGTCTCTAGGGGTATAGGTACCTTTGGAGTGATCTCATACTTATGCATCAAGAGAGTGCCTTTCACATTCACCCATTAGGATACATGATTCTCATGAAGGTAGCTAATCTCATGAGTCATGTACCTTGGATAAACCTAGTTGTTACCTCCCGACCACATGGTCATGTTCACTCATGGCATATCAACTCCCAACCCATCGGTCCTATGTACCTCTAATACACCCTACCTGACCCTAGGATTGCATTAGGTCTCTACCATTCTTAAGGGTTTCTTTTAAGATGTTACATCTTTTAAGCGCATTATTCTATCATTTAATTCTTTAGCCCAGATTGCCTTCATCTCTCTATTCTGAGTACACATTATGCAGTGTAGTCCCAACATTGGGCTTGGGCCACCTTCCCTCTAGGTCTTGGTGCCATGTCGGTCTTCCCTCCTGGGCTAGACCTCCTATGATCTTCCCCTCCAGGGGTTTGATCCTAAACAATTACACTATGGACTTAGGCCACCTTCCCTCCTGGACTTGGTGCCTTACTGGTCTTCCCTCCTGGGCTTGACCATTTCATGACCTTCCCTCTTGGGCTTGTTCATCCACTCAGGCCACCTTCCCTCCTGGGTTTGGTGCCTTTCTGGTCTTCCCTCCTGGGCTTGACCAATTGTGTCACTCAGAGATGACATCCTTGGGTTCAAAGAATATAAGTGATTTCATCTTTATATCTTTAACGCTTCACCCCTCTAGGTAAGGATTAAGGTTATCTCAATACTTAAATGTGTTTGTTTACTTACCTTTTAAGGGAAAGTCCTAGCCTAGGGTTCCTTCTTGGCTCATAGGAGGGGGTTAGTGTTGGTATATGTGCCCATATAGCCATCACGAGCGATTGCATGGAGTCGAATATTAATTAATCAATTAATATGATTATTTGGTTAATTGATTAATTCTAGAATATTCTAATTAATCCATGAGAGTTCTAATTAATGTAGTGTTTCTGTTTACTGATGGTTTTAGGAAATCCTGCCTCCTTTTGTCTCCTATTTAAAGGGGCTTGACGGTCGATATCTCTATAAGATATTGAGAGAGGCTTTTCAGTTTATGCTCACATACGTAAACCCTAGCCGTCATCATCCTCAGGAGAGAAAGTAGAGCACCGTGACGCTAGCACATTGCCACACAGAGACTACTCCTTCCTGTCGGCTTAGGAAGCACGACGTGGAGTACCAGTCCATCTGCGTGGACGAAGTAGAGATGCAGATGTTGAGATGCATGTATTCAGATGACGTCAACAACTATCCATACGCGCTACGAGCGGCATACATCACTGTACAAAAGGAGTGCCACCGGATCTTCCTACGATGCACTCAGTGAACGGGAGCGAAGTTTTGTATGTGTAGGCCAGCAACGTTGCACACCATCATGTAGCTGGACATTGCCGGACTTGCTCCACGATAAGGTATATCCCGTGAACACTCTTTATAAATATGTTGTTGTCAACGAGATCCTATTTTGGGTTGCGTGGAAATTTATTTTGTTGCTTCCGCCGCATATGTTTTCTCCACAAAACCCAACAGTGGTATCAGATCAGCGTCAATCTACGACATATTTAGATTCATTTTGATATGATCGAATCACTGTATAGTGTTTTCTATGTTGCATACGATGTGAATTAAAACTGCTAATGTGCAAATCTAAACCTAATTCCACATACGCCGCAGGCTTTTGTTTTTAACGTTTCAGATGGGGTCGACTATGGAAAATACTAATTTTCCTATGTGCACGGAAGTAAAATTATGTAGACCTTTTAGGGGCTCTGCCCCTGAGACCCCACGAGGGGCGGCCTCCCCTCGACCCCCGCCTATAGGACGCTACCCCTGTGTACCCCGCATTTTCTGCATGTGAGTTAAAAATTTATTTAATGGGAAATTTTCCGCATTAAAAGGACTACAATTTTAATATGTATATACGTATATATAGATATACCTATGATATCATACACATCACCTTTAAAATTTGTTTTATGTGGTGAATGCATGTACGGTTATGGCCTAGAATCCCCTTTTATGGATGTGGTTGTGAATCTTGTGGATATATTTGTTTGTGAATGTTATGGATGTATAATGGTTGTACATGGATCCTTTGTATAAAGTAATCTCTTATTTCAAAGTGTAATTAATTCTTTCCCTTTATATTTGTACTCATATGATGTAATAGAGATAGGATTAGTTTTAGTCTTTGTAAACTTGATGTAAGGAGGCCACTTGAAGATCCAACTCCAAGGAGCGTCCGTGGAGAAGCACCATGAAGATCCAATTCCAAGAAGTAGCCTGAAGATTCAACTTTAAGGAGCATCCATGGAGAAGCAACATGAAGATCCAATTCCAAGAAGCAACTTGAAGTTCCAACCTCGTAGAGCATCCATGAAGTTGTTCATTGTAATGTTGATCCTTACAGGTTGATTCACAGGTGTTGTTGCATGAGATGCTTAAGACCTTAGGTGGACCGTAATCCTTTGTTGCTCCAAAGGATTACAATAGTATGGCCATAACTGTTGTATTTGTGTTTGTGATTGCATGTCTATCATTTATGGTTGTAGATATAGTAGTATATGATATGTACTATATGTGGTGTTTGGATATGTATATGTATTAATAAAACCCCTCAATTAATAATATTAAGTTTTAGTTGCCTTCCATAAAGCAACACACATGGAAATCTTGATCGACTATGTGTGGGTACGCCTCCACGTGGTACACTGTCTATCTCGTGGAAGTGTGATGGTTGGTGTGTGGGTCTGCCTCCGCAAGGTGTACACTCATTGTGTTGGCTTATGGGTTGGACTTAACTAAGGAACCTTGATAGGATCAAGTACCTAGAGGCACACAGATGCATCATGGCAAGGAGTTGTGCATGAACATCTATCCAAGAGTTGCATATGATGCAATGGGCAAAAGTTTCCTACCTTAGTATTTGGTCTTTGACGCCAGCGTTGGCTGGGCTTTGATCCAATTATTTTGGATCTTGGCTCACTAGAAGGTTGTACGTTGCAATCTTCCGAGTTTATATTGAGGGCTATCAATTTGAATAAAATAGTTGGAGCATAATTAATTAAAGGCCTAATTAATCTTGTTTATCAAAACTTTACAAGTCAAAATGTTTTGGACTAAATGCAAACTTTTTCTTTTGTAGCAATCAAATGTCAAACAACACTCACACTTTCTCATTGTGATCGGTCCTTGAGAAGGAAAAACTTACCGGAACCAACTTTTAAAACTGGTTTAGGATGCTGAGAATCGTTCTTACGCATGAGCGTAAGCTATATGTCCTTGAAACACCAGAGCCAACAGAACCCACCTCAAATGCACCCAAGGCTGAAAAGGATGCTTACAAGAAGCACCTTGATGATGTCATGGATGTCAAGTGCCTAATGTTGTGCTCAAAGAACTATGAGTTGCAAGAGCATCATGAGAACATGAATGTCATGGAGATGGTAACACTTCTCAAGAACATGTATCAGCATCAAGTAAGACAGAAGAGATATGATGTCTCTAAGGCTTTGTTTAGGAGCAAGATAAAAGAGGGAGACTCATTTGGCACCCATATTATTACTTTGATTGGGTATGTGGAAAGCCTATCCAAGATGGGATCTCCCCTAGGTCAAGAGTTGGCCACTGATGTGATTCTACAATCATTGCCTGAATCATATAGTCATTTTTTCATGAACTACAACATGAACAATCTTGACAAGCCATTGTCAGAATTGTTGGGCATGTTGAGGACAGTTGAAGCACAGATGAAGACAAACCTAAGTATGTGATGATGATCAGTAGGACAAAGGGAAAGTCAAAAGGCAAAGGCAAGGCTAAGAAAGGTTCTAAAGCTTGACAGAAGCCAAAGTCATCCACACTCAAAGCTAAAGTTGGGATCTCCAAAGAAGGCAGTTGTCACCATTGTCACCAAGCTGGACATTGGAAAAGAAACTATCCTCTCTACTTAGAAAAATTGAGGAAGAAGAAGCAGGGGATAGAGATATCCACTTCATATATATACATTATTGAGATAAACTTAAATACTTCTTCATCATGGGTATTGGATACCAGATGTGGATCTCATATATGTTCAAATATGCAGGATGTGATAAGAAGTAAGCCTTTACGAAAGGGCCAAGTCGAGATGCGGGTCGCTAATGGAGCAAGAGTTGTTGCCACCACAGTTGGAGTTATCATTTTATCTTTGCCTACAGGCCTTGTAATAGAATTAGAGAATTGCTATTATGTACCTGTCATTAATAGAAATATTATTTTTGTATCTTGTATGGACAAGAGTGGATTTGAATTTCACATTAATAATGGAATGATTTCTATTTCTAAAGATGAGATCTTTTATGGCAATGCCCCTATGTCTTATGGTATCTACTTGTTAGAACTTGAGACTAGCATATACAATGTAAATACTAAAAGGCTAAAACTTGACAACTCAAACAAAACATACTTATGGCATTGTTGTCTTGTGCACATAAATGAGAAGCGCATATCTAGACTCCATAAGGATGGTTATCTAGACTCTTTTGATTTTGAATCATTAGAGACATGTGAAGCTTGCTTATCAGGCAAGATGACTAAGACTCTTTTCACTGGACATAGTGAGAGAGCCAGTGATCTGCTAGGGCTCATACATACTAATGTATGTGGACCTTTTAGATCAAATGCTAGAGGAGGCTATCAATACTTCATTACCTTCATTGATGACCTTAGTAGGTATGGCTATGTATATCTTATGAAACACAAGTCAGAAACTCTTGAAATGTTTAAGACTTTCATGAATGAAGTAGAGAAGAAACTTGGTAAGAGTATTAAAGCTCTTCGTTCAGATCAAGGTGGTGAATACTTAAGCCAAGAGTTTGAGGACCTTCTGAGAGATCGTGGTATTGTATCACAATGGACTCCACCTAGTACACCACAATATAATGGTATGTCAAAAAGAAGGAATCGTACATTATGAGACATGGTACGATCAATGATGAGTTCAGTCAAACTTCCAATATCATTCTGGGGATATGCTCTTGAAACTACAGCGTTTACACTTAACCATGTACCTTCCAAATCGGCTCAAAAGACACCATATGAGATATGGAATGGGAATCATCCCAATTTGTCTATGTTAAAGATTTGGGGATGTGAAGCTTATGTTAGGAGACAATTTCTTGAAAATCTTGGACCCAAATATGAAAAATGCTATTTTGTTGGATACCCCAACGAAACTTGGGGATACTACTTCTACACACCAACTGACAACAAAGTGTTTGTCGCTAGGATTGATGTATTTCTTCAAAAGGAATTTACTTCCAAAGGAATCAATGGGAGGATTGTAGAGCTTGAAGAAGTTTGAGATCAACAAGAAAGCAGAGAACCTGAGGAGGTACATAAGGGACATGAAGACTCACAAACTGTTGTGGAATTTCAAGTTCCAAATGTAACACATGAACCTCGTAGGTCTAGTAGGACACAACTTGATCCTGAGAGATTTGAATTTCTCATGACTCAAGACAGTGATGAATTGGGCATAGAAGATGAGCTAACTTCCTATCTAGAAGCTACTAAGGGACCAGAATTTGAGAAATGGCTCGAAGCCATGAGCTCAGAGATGGAATCCATGTACACCAACAAGGTATGGACCTTGGTGGATCCACCCAAAGGGGTAAGACCCATAGGGTGCAAGTGGGTCTTTAAGAATAAGACAGACATAGATGGAAATTGTTACAACCCCAAATTTTGGGTTATTTGGTGAGAAATGTAATTTCTCATATTAAAGATATTTGAACAAATAATGATATAATTTGCTTCAAATAAATGGATTTTGTTTACAATAGCCTTGATGTTTGTGTTGTGGGCTTTATTGGCTATTGGGCCCAATAACAAGGAAATAACAAAGAAAATTCAATTAATAAATGAATAGTTGAATATTTGAGAAAAGAAAAATGTGGAAACCTCTAGAAGGCAAATCCAAAGAGGATTTCGTGCCTCTTGGGTTCCTTGGGTACCAAGGAGTCCAAGGTTGCAAAAAGAAAGCAACAAGAAAAGAAAATATTAATTAAGTATTTCTGTATTAAGAAATAAATTGAAAATAATGATAATATGTGGAAAATAAGTGAAAAGAGGCATAAATGAGATTTCTTGGTGAAATTTCGTATCCATGAGGTTACTGATATTAAAAGAAATGCCAATGAGTAAAATAAAAGAGAAATAAAGAGAAATTCTCAAAAAGAGATGTTTTAATTAGAAATAAACAAGATAATGTGAAATAATGCATAATGATGCATCTAGAAGGATAATAAGTATCCAATAAAAAGAATTTCGAAATAATGGAGTGTCTTGGGATCCAAAGAGTCCCAATAAAAAGGAATGAAAGAGAAAATACTAAAAAGGTAAAATAAGAGGATAATGTGATTCATTATTAATGAATTTCGTGATATTGATAAAAAGAAAATGGTTTCTACTAAAGGAAAATAAAAATCTGTGGCCAATGGGTTAAAAAGAGCAAGTATAAAGAAAATGAAGAGGAAATTTCGAATATCCATATAATAGGGGATATCCAAAGAAGAGAGAGAGAAAGGTTGTTTTTTCATGAAGGAATATAAACTCCCTAATAGGAAAGGGACTTGGCAAATCGAGAATAGCCATCTTAAGACTCCGTTTCACCCTCTATAAAAGGAGAAAGAGCTTTGGGCAGAGTCGAGGAGGGAGAGATCCCACGTACACCCCTTTCTTCCTCTTCTTCTTCTTGTTTTGACTGTAAACCCTAGCCAAGATGAGAAACGGGATCGGGTAGTCATGAGACGGCCATAGTGGGTGGAATCGACCTCTAGATGCTCCACAGAGCCCTTGAGCTGCGTTGTGATCATGGCCACACTTCAAACAAAGAACAGCAGCAGCCGAACAGCTGCTTCACCTGCTACAGGTCGGGGGTGGTTTGCTCTTGACCTAGCCACCTCGGTCGCGCACTGGGCGGCGCCCCAGGTGCGGCTAAAGTCTGCGGGGCTAGGGCAAGGTTCAGTGGCTGCTTGCATGGTCCCAGAAGGAGAGGACGAGCCGCCCAGATTGTGCCTAGGGATGCGCTCGACGGCCGCCAGAGCTTGAAGACGATCGATGCATGTTGGACAAGTTTTCCCCTCTGTGGGAAGAAGACTCGTCTAACTTATCAAGGGAAAAATGGTCAATCAACTCTAATTGCAAACCAAGGCGCGTGCATGGGAACAAGGAGTGACGTGGCGCTCATTGATTGGCCAAAGGTATTCCTTATTTGCAAAAATCATATCTAATAAACCGTAGCTCAGATTAAAACAAGTTTTATATGAAAATTGATCCTCAGAACGAGAGGAACCCAATGAAATTATGATTGAAGTCTGATTCTAATTGCAATCTGAAAATTAATGGAAGTAATCATCTTTAATACTTTAATGATTAAGAAACTCTATTTTGAGATGATTAATGTGTTTAATAGGGTGAATGGATCATAAGAGTTGATATTAACCTATTAAATGTAAAAAGGTACATTATGTTAAAAAAAGGAAGAACTTTGCACATGATTAATCTAATTTAGAGTTTATGTACATAAATATGCTTGAAATTTGAAAAGAACATAAAGTTATCATCTTTAATGATTTATTTAAGGAAAAACCCTTAAATTTGATGATAGACGAATTTAATGTTGATCAATGGATAATTCAAGCTGATATTGACCTATTGTTAATAAAAGTGAAAATAAGATCTAAAAAGATGATCTTTTTATTTAATTGGCTTAATTTAGAGTTTCGTGCATGATTATGCACTAATGAGCTTGAAAACCCTAATTTTGATGAATATGTCTTTTAATTGGTTTAATTGTTCAAATCTTGGGATAAATAGGGATGTGATGATCCTAAGTCAATTTAGGTATAAAAGACTATTAAAATGAATAGTTGAGCAATTAAGGATATTTTAGGGTTTGTTGACTTAAAAAGGATAAAGTTTGAGAAATTGATCTAAGAAACCCTAATGAATATTAATGAAACCTTAATGCGGATTGGGAACCCTAGAAAGAGAATCCAAATCAATAAAGTAGATTCTTGATAAAGTGTGTAATCAAAGGGTACATATTCTTTTCAGGAATTATGTGATTACTTGCTTGGATCTGTTGATTGGCTTGATTGTATATACATGAAGTATGTGTTAAATAATCTGCATGACTCATCAAATCAGGTATGTGATTACGCTTATGAATAACCGTTCTAGTTTCACGGTGATTTATGTATGTTTAACCGGTTGCTTTAAATAAACTGTTGGATGTTTATTTAGTTCATGCAAATTATAATGTGGTTATGACTATCACAAAGGATATATGCCTACAAGCTCAGATCATGGTTCTCTCTGTGGCAGTATAGTTGACCTAGTACATGGCTACCTATTGGGTAGGTCCATCGGGTCAGAGGAAGACCTAGTACATGGCTACCTATTAGGTAGGTCCATCAGGTCAGAGGAAGACCTAGTACATGGCTACCTATTGGGCAGGTCCATCAGGTCTATGGATGACTTAGTACATGGCTACCCTTGAGGTAGGACCATCAAGTCACATTGAGTTAGATATTGGGCTACCTTGAGTAGTGCCATGCGACTCTACCTTTATAGAGGTATTATATAAGTCCACTGTAGGGACAGCCCAGAGTTTGAGAATATGTATGGATTGAGTTGTATGGCTTAAAATGCAATCTGGACTGTTAAATGATTAATTGCATGATTACATTGTTATCATAGTTGCATGTTTATTGTTTCCCCCACATACCAGCTTTGGCTGACTGGTTTTGTTTGTCGGCGTTTTAGGTACAAGCCAAAAGAACAAACAGTAAATCATCATATTGTGTAATACATGAAGTAAAATACAAGGAGGATTAGTTAGAGTAGAGTCCTTAAGTGGATAGAAGTTTAGAGATCCAAGTTTTCAAAAGGTATGCAAAAATTTATTTTCTTACAGATTTTCAGTATAGTATGTTAAAATTTGATAATTATTCTTGGTTAATTGCCGAACCTTTGATCCGGAAGTTATGGGTGCGGCTTCGACCTCTCGGTCTCCCTTATTTGAGGGTTATCGGGAGGTGGGGTCATAACATTTGGTATCAGAGCTTGGGTTCCTCAATTAACCATTAATAATTATTAAATTTTACAAACTCCATAGAACCCAAGGGAGTTATTAGAGGATTATCCGAAAGATAGAGGTGTCTAGAAAAGGATCACGACTGGGGGCTGGAAATATTTTCCTCTGCACCGCTAGTCGAAATACGAGGACTCCCGGATCCATGTGACTTCCTGGCCAAAGTCTTAGGGTATGAATCAAAATAAGATACCTTTAGGACTTCTCATCTTATTCATCCCTTCTCACCACAAAATTCTGATAAGGACCTAAAGGATTAGGGTTTTCTTTCTTCTCCTCACCCTCTTGAGGTATGGTTAATTAGGTTTAAGGAATCCTCCACCAAATTAATGAAAGGCATGTAAATAAGATGGCATGGACATAAGCTTAATAGATTAAGCACAAACTAAAGAATAGATACATACTTAGGTCGTATGACATAAGTTGTCATGTCCTCAGAAGAGACCTAAGGCTAGACCTTCTTGTCAGGAGGATATGTTAGTCTTGGAGATAGAGATCTCCATTGCAAGTAGAGACCTGGAACATCCTATGAGGATGATGCTAACCCTAACCCTAAGTGAAGGTTAGAGAGAGATGAATTGGACCCAGTGTTTGAAAGGACATGCCTTTGGGATGCCATAGGATCCATGGGTGACCTAGCACCTTTGGCAACCCAACCCTGGGAAGGGTCGTGCATGTTAGGGTAAAGGATAGCACCTTAGATGATGATGTTAGTGAAGGACCTTAGAAACCCTATGGGCTTGTGCAAGTAGGGTATAGCTGGCACCTAGGGCACGTCATAGTGCTAACAGTAGGATGAAACCCTGGATAAGGAATTATGATGGAGCATAAAGGGTTATGGATGATCTTGAGCAACCATAAGTTCAAACCTAGGCTTCACCCATGTAGAACATGCTTTTGAGGTTGATCCTTCATGAAGTGAGGACCTCTAATGGTGAGGTTGGATGTAGGGTTAGCTCTAGAGAGAGAGCTGGAAACCCAGCAAGAAGGTTGGAAGCCTAAAACCCTGAACAATGGATGTAGTGGTTGCCTCATGATCGATCCCTAAAAGTTGATGATATCTTGGTTGCCTTTGAAGCATCTAGTACCTATGTGCCTACGGTATAAGTGTTTACCTTCTGAGGTGGGAAGAAGAGTTCCTTAGACCTAGAAAAGTTTAGTAGTAGGATTATGAGGCCTTGTACCTTGTCGGTTGTCCTTAAGAAGGACCCAACTCTAAGTGTTGCTCGAGTGGAAGGATGACAAGGAGTGCATGTCATGCCTTTTGCATGCTTGGTTCATAGTTAAGAGACAGAGCATGTAGTTGGACACCTAAAGGTGAACCTAGGGTTCCTGACCTAAGAGGGGAAGTGGTATACCTAATGCTCATGACGAGAATTAAGTTGCTCTAGTTTCGAGCATGGTACTCCTCATGTATAGAGGAAAAGAGAAGCCCCTTAAGTTTAAGGTGTGGTTGATGGACCCCTCACATCTAGGATGATGATAAAGGAAGGTATGATCTTGATCCAGCATGAAGGAAAGAGGACAAGCATGACCTAGCATGGTTCGGTAGGTGATTTGATGTACCTTAATAGCTTGCTAGGATTAAGTAAGCTCATGTGGATGTAAACCCTAGACCTAAGAGATTTTGTGACCTTGTTGTCAAGAGATAGTTTTCCTCCCATCCTGGGAGAGGGACCCCTTTGGTAGGGTGTATATTAGTTTTGTTTAAGGTAACCTAAAAAGGTCTCATATGATCTTGAGAAGTTAAGTGGAAAAGTACATGGTATGAGAATGAACCTGTAGATCCATAGATATCCATCTCTAATTGCATATGAATGTGTTACCATGGAGGTAACCAGTATGGGGCTTGACCAAGGTAGGCAGGTTGCCATGATCCCTATGAAAGGATGAAAGCCAGCCCATGAAGGCAGAAAGAGAGATGATGAAGACGAGGGTAAGGTTCTAAGTGAACATGTACTATAATGGAGAATCCCAAGTCTATCCTAGGGTCAGGTAGGGATAAGACCGATGAAAGTAGGAGTTGCCTAATTCCCCAATTGCACATGACCATAGGGTCGGGAGGTAACAGCTATCATTGTCTGAGGGCCATGGGTTAGGAGATTGATCACCTTCAGGAACTCATGAGACCCAAAGGGCAGATGAGTAGGGCACTCCCTTGATGCATAGGGAAGAGGGATGACCCCAAAAGAGCCGGTACCCTATAGACCTAGAGGAGATGACCAAGGATATAAACCTCAGTAGGTTCGAGACCAGTTTTCCATGGAAGTAACTTTGATATTGAAATGATTGTGATGAAGTGACATATGAGGCACGTTTCAACTGAGATTTAAAGGTGTATTGGCAAGGTGGGATGTACCATCTCTACTCTTGGAACAGGAAGAACTCTGTATTTGGACTGCAACCAAATGCTTATTTCCTCTTGTTATGGGGGTGAGAGATAGGACATTATGCATGCCATACACCAAGGATAAGAGATGATGTAGGTTGGAACGTTGCCACAAGGAATGGGGATAGAGAAGATAACCTACCATGGTAAAGTGAATGGTACATGGATGGTTTGCAAACACTAAAAGGAATGAGGTAGTCACCTTATGAGGAAGTTTTTATCATAAGCTATGTAGAACTTACAAGTTATACCAGGTTGAGTTTGATCACCATGATGATGAAATCAGAGAGTGTTCTTAATGAAGATAGACATAGAGTTTGAGGTGAGAGGATAAGTGAAATGCATGGAAGTGTATGTCTTCAACGTTACCTAATACCTAAGGATGTGAAGTGGTAATGGATGCTCTAGTTGAGATACATCTGACTTGTTTGACTAGAAGCTAGAAGAGGTTGTTTGGCTAACCCTAAGTTTGAAAAGGAGAGGTGTTGGATAACAATCAGATGTAACAAGATTCGTTGAAAGGTCAAGGGTTGTTTGGTTAGCCAGTCGAGTCCTGAACGCAATGAAAGGATGGTGGTAGAACCTCAGATGTACTTTTTTGGAAAATAAGGTGATGAAACCCCGACTAGAGTGGTTTAGGGTTTCGGAGGAATCGATATTGAAAGAATTATGACATACAGGAAATCATGATTGAAGATCACCATACACCATGGAAAATGGCAATAGCACTTTGGATGCTTAAGATAAGGTTGCATGTGGTTTATGGCCATGCAAGCCAGGAGATAAAGGACGAACCCCAGTAACCCAGTGTATCGATATAGAGGATGAAAGAGTCCCTGAGAGGGACTGGGAGCTCAACAATATGGATGTTGTGACAAGTCTTCCCTGGGCCAAGGAAGGTCGAAATGCAATATGGGTTATGGTAGGTTGCCTTACCTAGATAACATGAGAAAGAAAGAGTTCTGTTAAGGGACAGATCTAGTTGAACTACCCATGAGAAAAATGGTTCAACTACACCATGAAGCGAGTTCAAAGGTTCTTGAGTTTGACCTAAGGGTTTCCTTCCAAAAGATGGAAGTAGGTGTATGAGGAACTCAATGTTAGTATAGTTTATCACCCCTAACTATGGTTAGTATGATCCAGACTAAAGGGTCTGATGAGGGCATGTGTGCTCGTTCATGGGTGATATATAGAGACAGTTCTTATCCTCTGAAATATGTGACAATGACCACCATAGCCAGTATCGGGTTTTATAAGAAGCTCTGTAAGGGAGGTTGTGTCAATCACCACTTCAGTAAGGTGATGTTGGTGAAAGGACCACATGATGGTTAGAAAAGGACCACAGTGTGTGTAGATGAAGTCGCTTTGATCATGTAATGGCTGAAAGGAGCCTAGAGATGACGAAAGTCATGAGCAGATGCAAAGTAGACTGACATGCAGCCCACTGTGGGAGAATATGTGACATGAAAATCCGACCCCTCTAAGTTATAACTAAGAGAGCTGAGTCCCTGATGTATGGGTTCTTTTGACATGGTTTGGTGGAGAAGGTTAAGTTTGACCTTACCCCTTGGGATAAAATAATATGTGATGGGTTCCATGTGTCCAATTTAGAGCACTATGTGAGGTACCCCGACCATGTGTTGAGCAATGAACCTAATGAGCCCCAAGGGAGGCTGACATGGCCTGAGTCACCTGTGCAGTTTATAGACGCCGGGATGAAAGAACTTAGAGAAAAGAATATGTGATGATAAAGGTTCTGTGGAAATGCCATGAGTACGGTAAAGCCACATAGGGGCCAATGATGGACATGGAAAAGTCTTGTCCTGATTTGTTTGTTTGCTTGATAAAATTTTGAGGACAAAATTCCTACAAGAGGGGAAGGATGTTACAACCCCAAATTTTGGGTTATTTGGTGAGAAATGTAATTTCTCATATTAAAGATATTTGAACAAATAATGATATAATTTGCTTCAAATAAATGGATTTTGTTTACAATAGCCTTGATGTTTGTGTTGTGGGCTTTATTGGCTATTGGGCCCAATAACAAGGAAATAACAAAGAAAATTCAATTAGTAAATGAATACTTGAATATTTGAGAAAAGAAAAATGTGGAAACCTCTAGAAGGCAAATCCAAAGAGGATTTCGTGCCTCTTGGGTTCCTTGGGTACCAAGGAGTCCAAGGTTGCAAAAAGAAAGCAATAAGAAAAGAAAAGATTAATTAAGTATTTCTTTATTAAGAAATAAATTGAAAATAATGATAATATGTGGAAAATAAGTGAAAAGAGGCATAAATGAGATTTCTTGGTGAAATTTCGTATCCATGAGGTTACTAATATTAAAAGAAATTCCAATGAGGAAAATAAAAGAGAAATAAAGAGAAATTCTCAAAAAGAGATGTTTTAATTGGAAATAAACAAGATAATGTGAAATAATGCATAATGATGCATCTAGAAGGATAATAAGTATCCAATAAAAATAATTTCGAAATAATGGAGTGTCTTGGGATCCAAGGAGTCCCAATAAAAAGGAATGAAAGAGAAAATACTAAAAAGGTAAAATAAGAGGATAATGTGATTCATTATTAATGAATTTCGTGATATTGATAAAAAGGAAATGGTTTCTACTAAAGGAAAATAAAAATCTGTGGCCAATGGGTTAAAAAGAGCAAGTATAAAGAAAATGAAGAGGAAATTTTGAATATCCATATAATAGGGGATATCCAAAGAAGAGAGAGAGAAAGGTTGCTTTTTCATGAAGGAATATAAACTCCCTAATAGGAAAGGGACTTGGCAAATCGAGAATAGCCATCTTAAGACTTCGTTTCACCCTCTATAAAAGGAGAAAGAGCTTTGGGCAGAGTCGAGGAGGGATAGATCCCACGTACAGCCCATTCTTCCTATTCTTCTTCTTGTTTTGATCGTAAACCCTAGCCAAGATGAGCAACGGGATCGGGTAGTCATGAGATGGCCATAGTGGGTGGAATCGACCTCTGGATGCTCCACGGAGCCCTTGAGCTGCGTTGTGATCATGGCCACACTTCAACCAAAGCACAGCAGTAGCCGAATAGCTGCTTCATCTGCTGCAGGTTGGGGGTGGTTTTCTCTTAACCTAGCCACCTCGGCCGCGCACTGGGCAGCGCCCCAGGTGCGGCTGAAGTCGGTGGGGCTAGGGCAAGGTCCAGCGGCTGCTTGCATGGTCCCAGAAGGAGAGGACGAGCTGCCCAGATCGTGCCTAGGGTTGCGCTCGACGGCAGCCAGAGCTTGAAGACGATCGGTGCATGTTGGACAAGTTTACCCCTCCGCGGGTAGAAGGCTCGTCTAACTGATCAAGGGCAAAACGGTCAATCAACTCTAATTGCAAAGCAAGGTGTGTGCATGGGAACAAGGAGTGACGTGGCGCTCATTGATTGGCCAAAGGTATTCCTTATTTGCAAAAATCATATCTAATAAACTGTAGCTCGGATTAAAACAAGTTTTATATGAAAATTGATCCTCAAAACGAGAGGAACCCAAAGAAATTATGTTTGAAGTCTGATTCTAATTGTAATCCGAAAATTAATGGAAGTAATCATCTTTAATACTTTAATGATTAAGAAACTCTATTTTGATATGATTAATGTGTTTAATAGGGTTAATGGATCATAAGAGTTGATATTAACCTATTAAATGTAAAATGGTACATTATGTTAAAAAAAGGAAGAACATTGCACATTATTAGTCTAATTTAGAGTTTATGTACATAAATATGCTTGAAATTTGAAAAGAACATAAAGTTATCATCTTTAATGATTTATTTAAGGAAAAACCCTTAAATTTGATGATAGATGGATTTAATGTTGATTAATGGATAATTCAATCTAATATTAACCTATTGTTGATAATAGTGAAAATAAGATCTAAAAAGATGATCTTTTTATTTAATTGGCTTAATTTAGAGTTCCGTGCATGATTATGCACTAATGAGCTTGAAAACCCTAATTTTGATGAATATGTCTTTTAATTGGTTTAATTGTTCAAATCCAGGGATAAATAGGGATGTGATGATCCTAAGTCAATTTAGGTATAAAAGACTATTAAAATGAATAGTTGAGCAATTAAGGATATTTTAGGGTTTGTTAACTTAAAAAGGATAAAGTTTGAGAAATTGATCTAAGAAACCCTAATGAATATTAATGAAACCTTAATGCGGATTGGGAACCCTAGAAATAGAATCCAAATCAATAAAGTAGATTCTTGATAAAGTGTGTAATAAAAGGGTACATATTCTTTTCAGGAATTATGTGATTACTTGCTTGGATCTGTTGATTGGCTTGATTGTATATACATGAAGTATGTGTTAAATATTCTGCATGACTCATCAAATCAGGTATGTGGTTACACTTATGAATAACCGTTCTAGTTTCACGGTGATTTCCGTATGTTTTACCGGTTGCTTTAAATAAACTATTGGATGTTTATTTAGTTCATGCAAATTATAATGTGGTTATGACTATCATAAAGGATATATGCCTACAAGCTCAGATCTTGGTTCTCTCTATGGCAGTATAGTTGACCTAGTACATGGCTACCTATTGGGTAGGTCCATCAGGTCAGAGGAAGACCTAGTACATGGCTACCTATTGGGTAGGTCCATCAGGTCAGAGGAAGACCTAGTACATGGCTACCTATTGGGTAGGTCCATCATGTCTATGGATGACTTAGTACATGGCTACCCTTGAGGTAGGACCATCAAGTCACATTGAGTTAGATATTGGGCTACCTCGAGTAGTGCCATGCGACTCTACCTTTATAGAGGTATTATATAAGTCCACTACAGGGATAGCCCAGAGTTCAAGAATATGTATGGATTGAGTTGTATGGCTTAAAATTTAATCTGGACTGTTAAATGATTAATTGCATGATTACATTGTTATCATAGTTGCATGTTTATTGTTTCCCCCACATACCAGCTTTGGCTGACCGGTTTTGTTTGTCAGCGTTTTAGGTACAAGCCAAAAGGACAAACAGTAAATCGTCATACTATGTAATACATGAAGTAAAATACAAGGAGGATTAGTTAGAGTAGAGTCCTTAAGTGGATAGAAGTTTAGAGATCCAAGTTTTCGAAAGGTATGCAAAAATTTATTTTCTTATAGCTTTTCAGTATAGTCTGTTAAAATTTGATAATTATTCTTGGTTAATTGCCGAACCTTTGATCCGGAAGTTATGGGTGCGGCTTTGACCTCTCGGTCTCCTTTATTTGAGGGTTATCGGGAGGTGGGGTCGTAAAAGAAATTTCCAAACCTATATAGGCATATTGGTTGCGAAAGGATTTCGTAAAATTCAAGGTGTTGATTATAATGAGACCTTCTCACCAATTGCCATGGTTAAATCCATCAGGATCATGCTTACCATTGCAACTTATCATGACTATGAGATTTGGCAGATGGATGTTAAAACAACATTCCTTAACGGGAATTTACTTGAGGATGTGTACATGACACAACCTGAGGGTTTTATCAATCCGAAGGATGCCAATAAAGTGTGTAAGCAACAAAGGTCAATCTATGGATTAAAGCAAGCATATCAGAGCTAGAATCTACATTTTTATGAAGTAGTCAAAAAGATTGGATTTAATCAAAATGAAGATAAACCTTGTGTTTACAAAAATGTTAGTGGGAGCACAATCATATTTCTCATATTGAATGTGGATGAAATACTATTGATGGGAAATGACATCCCTACTCTTCAAACATTAAAAGGTTGGATGGGGAAGACCGTCTGTATGAAGGATTTAGGCAAAGCATCCTATATACTAGGAATCAAGATATATAGAGATAGATCTAGAAGGCTTCTAGGCCTAAGCCAGAGCACATACATTGATAAGGTGCTAAAGAGGTTTAGCATGGAGGGTTCTAAGAGAGGTAACGTGCCCATGTCCCATGGGGTTATGATCTCTAAAGCCCAATGTCCTAGTTCATGTGATGAATGGGCACACATGAGTAAGATTCCATATGCATCAGTAATTGGATCTATCATGTACACGATGTTATGTACTCGTCCTGATGTGTCGTATGCTTTGAGCATGACGAGTCGGTATCAGTCAGATCCAGGTGAATGTCACTAGACAGTCCTAAAGAACATCCTAAAGTACTTGATAAGGACTAAGGATCAATTCTTGGTATACGGTGGTGAGGAAGAGCTCGTGGTAAAGGGTTACACTAATGCTAGCTTCCAAACTGACAAAGATGAATATAGATCACAATATGGATTTGTGTTTTGCCTAAACAACAGAGTTGTGAGCTGGAAGAGTTCCATGCAAGAGACAGTTGCAGATTCTACAACAGAGTCTGAATATATTGCTGCATCTAATGCTGCAAAGGAAGTTGTGTGGATCAAGAAGTTCATTTCTGAACTTGGAGTATTTCCAAGCGCTAGTAATGCAATTGAATTATTTTGCAACAATAACGGAGCAATTTCATAGGATAAAGAACCAAGATCGCACCAATGTTCCAAACATATTATACGGTGGTTCCATCTCATACGAGAGATCATACAGTGAGTAGATGTGAAGATTTGCAGAGTACCTACAGAAAGTAATTGTTACAACCTCAATTTTGCATGTGTTTTCATAATTGAAAAGGTTGGATTCTTACTTCAAAGGATGGATTTATTTGCAAATATCCTTTTGATAGGAATTTCATGGTCCTATTATTATATTAATCCAATAATGAGAATAAAAGAAGAAAAGTCCAAATAATGGGAAAAGATAAAAGATAATGGGTATTAAACAATATATATTGATGAGAAATACATAGAAACATCTAGAAGGCAAAGGAATATTCCCTAAAGGGGATTTCATGCCTTTTTGGGTTCCTTGGGTTCCAAGGAGTCTAAATTGCAAAGATTATGCAACAAGAAAAGAGAAAGTATTAATTAAATGTTACTTTATTTAGAAGAAATGTGAGATAATGATAATATTACAAGAAAAATGTGGAAATATGGATAATGAATCCATCTTGGATGAGATTTCGTGTCCACATAGTTTCTAATGGGAAAAGGAATCAAAAGCAAAGAAAATAAAAGATTAAGAGAGAGAAAATATGCATAAAATATGCCTTATTAAGAGATAACTTGCATATAAATAAAAGTATCTCATACTTTCGATTTTGAGCCCCAACTTTGGTACACGCTTGTATTACGTCATTATAGACTTTCCCCTAAAATTTGACATTAAAAGGATAAACGGTTTGGGAGATATGAATTTTGCAAATTTCCTAAAGTGTAAAGGATAGCATTATATGTCACAATTCAATTTTGATTTGTGTTCTAATACAAGGCTCGATAGCCATTGGATCTAGATCCAATGGTGGCTGCACTCTGTTTAAGACCAAGATTGAGGAACAGTATAGGAAGATTTCCCAATCGATTTCCTCAGTGCACAATATATGTGCGGGGTTGGGATTTGTTCCATTGATTTCGGGAGACCAATATGATCTAGAATACCCCTTGGATCTATCAGTTCCCTATACTATTGGGTTTTTCCCAATTCTACCATAGAGAAAGAACTCCATTGGGAGTAGGTCTCTACTCCCTTCACCAGATGTGGTCTATAAAAGACCCTCGGACTCTCCATCAAGAGAGTCCAACCTTACTCCTGGAGTCCATGTTTCCCTATCCTCTTCTCGTTCATTGTTGTAGGCGGGCGATAGCCCTCTGTCTCTCCAGGCCTTGGCGACGGTAGGCCACAGCCAACCCTATCGCTGGGATGGGGTGGGAAGATGGTCTTGGAGTGGATCTATGGCAGATGAAACGGTCAGACGGAATGGCTGGATGTGGTCTGAGGGATCAGGTCGGTGGCAAAAGCTTGCCGAGTAGCCCACCGCGGCGGTGCCCTATTTCCACGCGGAAACAGGAGCCTCGCCTCATGAGACTGGCAAGATGTATCAAGGGCATAAGAGTGGGTCATGTAGGGCTAGAAGCAAAGGACTAGACTCCTAGCTGATGTTTGGTTCTTTGCGAACCATTAGGGGAGGAGAAGACAGGGCTGCGTGGTGAGTCCCCTATTTAATAGAGGAAACAGGGGTGGGATCCCCGTCTGTGTGAGGAAGACGAAGTGGGGGAGCCAGATCTGGGCTCTTGGGTAAGCGAATCACGTAGGATATCCACGAGCCGGAGGGAGAGTTTTGCAAAGAAAATAAAAGGAAAGGACTTGTGGCGCGCTACCATTGGTCCAGAGGTATGTATTTTGTGAAAAACTTAATTATTTACCGGTAGCTCAAATCAAGATAAGTTATACATAGTTTTTGATCAGAAAAATCCATAGAATCCAATAAAAGTAATTGTAGAGTCTGAATCTGATCTTAATTCGAAAATTGTTTTAAAATTGCCATCATTAATGTGTTTATGATTAAAATTAACCCTAATTGGATGATTAATGAATTGAGATGATTAATATGGATAATCCCTGAGAATATTAACCTATTGGTAATAAAAAAGACATTTTTATATCTAATGAAGGAGATCCATGTGTTTAATAACCTAATTTAGGGTTTTGATATGTTAATGAGCATTAATGGGCCTAAAAGCCCTAATGTGGAGTAATATGACTTTTATTTCGAGAATATGAATATCTTAAACAGAGATATATTAATCTGAAGTTTGGAATAGATAACTTAAAGAGATAAAGTTTTAATATGTAAAAAAGTATGTTTTAAGTCTCATGTGAGTGAAGATATATTTGAAAACCTAGAAACCCTAATCTAGGTGTTTATGAGCTATGTTTTGAAATCTTATGTATAAGATGAAGTTAGAACTAATCATAAGCCAGATTGGTAATAAAGAGGCTTAGATATGAATGATTACGTAATTAGGGTTTTGGAACATGGAAACATTGTTTTAGGGTTTAGTTGACCTAAAAGGTAATAGTTAAGAAATGAATATAAAGAACGTTAAGGATAACCCTAATTCAACTTAGGTACACCCGAGGAGAGAATTCTAATTCAATAAAGTAAGTGCATGATGAACGTATGAGTAATTAGTGCATGATGAACAATGAAACCCAAGTCAAGGAAGCATGATGAATGGCTTATAAAATGAGCATAAAGGGCTATGGATGATCTTGAGAAAACATAAGTTGAACATAGGCTTCACCCATGAGGGGTATGCTTTTGAGCTTGATCCTTCATGGAGAGAGAACCTCTAGTAGTAGGGATGTTTGAAGGGCTAGCTCTAGAGAGAAAGAGAGCGGGACCCCAAGCAAGAAGGTTGGAAGCCTAGACTCTGAGATATGAGGAACAGTGGGGAGTTGAGAATGATGCGACCTAAGTGGATGGTTACCTCATGCATGATCCCTGAAGGCTAGTGATATCTTGGTTGCCATTAGAGGAACCAAACCCTAGAGAGAGGATGAGGTTTCAAGTACCTATGAGCCGATAGTATAGGTGTTTACCTTCTGGGTTAGGAAGAAGAGTTCCTTAGACCTGGAGTGGTTTAGTAACAAGTTGTGAAGCCTTACACCTATATGGTTGTCCTTGAGCATGACTCAACTCTGAGGTGTTGCTCGAGTAAAAGGATAATAGAAGTGCATGGCATACCTTGTACAAGCTTGGTACGTGGTTAAAAAGGTTGAGCATGCATATGGACATCAAAGAGGTGAACCTAGGGTTCCTAGGCCTAAGAGGGGAAGTAGTGTACCTGATGCTCATGATGAGATTTGAGTCTCTATAGTTTCGAGCATGGTACTCCTCATGTGTAGAGGAAAAGGAAACCCCTTAAGTTAAAGGTATGTTTGATGAACCCCTCACAACAAAGTTGGTTTAATGTTGAGGAATGAGAACAAGTATGACCTAGTATGGTTTAGTAAGTGGTCTTCTTGTGCCTTAGTAGCGTGCTAGGGTTAAACATGCTCATGTAGATGTAGACCCTAAACGTAAGGACGTTTGTGACCTTTGTTATCAAGGTGTAGTTTCCTCCCATCCTGGGAGAGGGACCCTTTTGTAGGGTGTATACCAGTTTTTTTGGTTTAGAGGTAACCAAAAAGGGCTCTCATAAGATTTTGAGAAGCTAAGTGATGAGAACATGGTAAGAGAATGAACCTATAGACCCATACATAACCATCTCTATGTGCATGTGGATGTGTTACCATGGAGGTAACCGATATGGGGCCTGACCAAGGTAGGCAGGTCTCCATGACCCCTGTGAAAGGATGAAAGTCATCCCATGAATGCGGAGAGAGAGATGATGAAGGCTTGGGTAAGGTTCTAAGTTGGACATGTACTATGTTAGAATCCTAAGTCTATCCTAGGGTCAGGTAGGGATAAGACCGATGGAAGTAGGAGTTGCCTAATTCCCTAGTTGCACATGACCATAGGGTCGGGAGGTAACAGCTATCATTGTTTGAGGGCCATGTGTTAGGAGATTGATCACCTTCATGAACTCATGTGAACCAGAGGGAAGATGAGAAGGGCACTCTCTGGATGCATAAGGGAAGAGGGATGACCCCAAAAGTGTCGGCACCCTACAGACCTAGAGGAGATGACCAAGGATTGTGTGGTGACCCAAGTGGGTTCGAGATCAGTTTTCCATGGAAGTAACTTTGATGTAGAGACATAAGTTGTACGTTTCAACTTAGATTTGAAGGTGTACTGGCAAGGTGGGATGTACCATCTCTACTCTTAGAACATGAAGAACTTTGTGTTTGGACGGCCGCCAAATGCTTATTTCCTCTTGTTATGGGAGTGAGAGATAGGACAGTACGCATGCCATACACCAAGGATAAAGATGATGTGAGTTGGAACGTTACTATGAGGTATGAGGACATACATGATAACATACCCTTGTGGAGTAAACAATGGGTATATGGTTTACAAACACTAAGAGTATTAAGGCAATCATCTTGTGAGGATGTTTTATCATGAGCTGTGTGGAATTTGCAAGTGATACAAGGTTGAGTTTGATAACCAAGAGGATGAGCTCATAGTATTTTTGATAAAGGTAGACTTAGAGTTTGAGTTGAGATAATAAGTGAAGAAGTATGTCTTCAACATTACCTTAACACTTAAGGATGGGAAGTGGTAATGAATGCTCTGGTTGAGATACAGCTGCCTAGTTTAGCTAGAGGCTAGAAGAAGTTGAGGTTGTTAGGCTAACCTTAAGTTGGGAAAAGAGATAAGTTTGGCTAACACTCATATATAGATATATATATATACATATATATATATATATCAATGGCGGTTGATCAAGTTATTGGTTGTTTGGTTAGCCCACCCAGTCCTTGATGTAGTGAAAGGATGGTTGTAGAACCTCAGATGCACTTCTTTGGAAAATAAGGTGAGGAAACCCTGATTAGAGTGGTTTAGGGTTTCTGAGGAATCAACCTTGAGGAATTATTACATACAAGAGATCATGATTTTAAGTTCATCATACAACGTAGTACTACTTATATAGTAAGTGACAATAGTATTTTGGATGCTTAAGATGAAGTTGCATGTAGCATGTGACCATGCAAGAAGGAGGTGAAGGACGAACACCAGTAACCCAGTGTATTGATATAATGGATAAAGTGTCCCCGAGAGGGAAAGGGAGTTCCTCACTATGGATGTTGAAGTCTCCCCTAGACCAAGGAAGGTCAACATGCAATGTGGGTTATGGTAGATCGCCTTACCTAGATGACATGAGAAAGAAAGAGTACTGTCAAGGGATAGATCGGGTTGAACTACTTATAAGATAGAGAGAGATGGTTCAACTACACCATGATGCGAGTTCAAAAATTCTTGAGTATAATATAAAGATTCACTTCCATGAGGAGGAAGTAGGTACATGAAGAACTCGATGTTAGTACAGTTTATCACCCCTAACTAATGGTTGGTATGATCCAGACTAGAGGGTTTGATGAGAGTATGTGTGCTCATTCAGGTTGATATCAGGAGACAGTTCTTGTCTTCTGTAAGATGTGATGTTAACCACCATAGCCTTTATCGGGATGCAAGAAGTTCTTTAAGGATGTTGTGTCGGCCACCACTTCATTAAGATGATGTTGGTGAAGGGGGCCTCGCGAAGGACAGAAAAGGAACCACAGTGTGTGCAGATGAAGTCACTTTGATCGTACAATGGCTGAGAGAGAGCCCAGGGGCAACATGAGTCGCGAGCTGATGCAAAGCAGACTGACATGCAGTTCACTATGGGAGAATATGTGATGTGAAAATCTGACCCCTCTAAGCTACAACTGATAAAGCTGAGTCCCCGATATATGGGTCTGTTTGAGATGGATTGGTGGAGATGGTTGTGTTTAGACTTACCCCTCTGGATAAAATGATGTATAATGTGTTACATGAGTCCGATCTAGAGCACTATGTGAGGTACCCAAGCCATGTGCTGAGCCCTGAACCTATTCAGCTTTTGAGAGGCTGAAATGTCCTGAGTCACCCATGAGGGTACGATATACCAAGGTAAGAAAGAACTCAGATAGAAGAATACAAGATGATGAAGGTTCTTGGGAAGAACCCTGGAGAGGGTGAAGTCACATAAGAGCCATGATGGACATGTGAAAGTCTTATCCTGCTTGTTTGTCTGTTTGATGGAATTTTGAGGGCAAAATTCCTATAAGAGGGGAAGGATGTTACAACCTCAATTTTGCATGTGTTTTCATAATTGAAAAGGTTAGATGCTTGCTTAAAAGGATGGATTTATTTGCAAATATCCTTTTTGATAGGAATTTTGTGGTTCCTATTATTATATTAATCCAATAATGAGAATAAAAGAAGAAAAGTCCAAATAATGGGAAAAGATAAAAGATAATGGGTATTAAATAATATATATTGATGAGAAATACATAGAAACCTCTAGAAGGAAAAGTAATATTCCCCAAAGGGGATTTCGTGCCTTTTTGGTTTCCTTGGGTTCCAAAGAGTCCAAATTACAAAGATTATGCAACAAGAAAAGAGAAAGGATTAATTAAATATTACTTTATTTAGAAGAAATGTGAGATAATTATAATATTACAAGAAAAATGTGTAAATATCGATAATGAATCCATCTTGGATGATATTTCGTGTCCACATAGTTTCTAATGGGAAAAGGAATCAAAAGCAAAGAAAATAAAAGATTAAGAGAGAGAAAATATGCATAAAATATGCCTTATTAAGAGATAACTTGCATATAAATAAAATTATCTCATACTTTCAATTTTGAGCCCCAAATTTGGTACACACTTGGATTAACTCATTATAGACTTTCCCCTAAAATTTGATATTAAAAGGATAAACGGTTTGGGAGATATGAATTTTGCAAATTTCCTAAAGTGTAAAGGATAGCATTATATGTCACAATTCAATTTTGATTTGTGTTCTAATACAAGGCTCGATAGCCATTGGATCTAGATCCAATGGTGGCTGTACTCCATTTAAGACCAAGATTGAGGAACAGTATAGGAAGATTTCCCCATCGATTTCCTCAATGCACAATACATGTTCGAGGTTGGGATTTGTTCCATTGATTTCGAGAGACCAATATGATCTAGAATACCCCTTGGATCTATCAGTTCCCTATACTATTGGGTTTTGCCCAATTCTACTGTAGAGACAAAACTCCATTGGGAGTATGTCTCTACTCCCTTCTCTAGATGTGGTCTATAAAAGACCCTCTAACTCTCCATCACGAGAGTCCGACCTTACTCCTAGAGTCCTTGTTTCCCTATCCTCTTCTCATTCATTATTGTAGGCGGACGATAGCCCTCTATCTCTCCAGGCCTTGGTGACGGTAGGCCACAACCAACCCTATCAATGGGATGGGGTGGGAATATGGTCTTGGAGTGGAGCTATGGCAGATGAAACGGTCGGACGGAGTAGCTGGATGTGGTCTGAGGGACCAGGCCGGTGGCAAAAGCTTGTCGAGTAGCCCTCTATGGTGGTGCCCTATTTCCACGTGGAAACAGGGGCCTCACCTCACGAGACTGGCACAATGTATCGAGGGCACAACAGTGGGTCATCCGAGGCTAGAAGCAAAGGACTAGACTCCTAGCCGACATTTGATTCTTTGTGAACCATCAGGGGAGGAGAAGACAGGGTTGCGTGGTGAGTCCCCTGTTTAACAGAGGAAACAGGGGTGGGATCCCCGTCCGTGTGAGGAAGACAAAGTGGGGGAGCCGGATCTGGGCTCTCGGGTAAGCGGATCACGTAGGATATCTGCGAGCCAGAGGGAGAGTTTTGCAAAGAAAAGAAAAGGAAAGGACATGTGGCGCGCTACCATTGGTCCAAAGGTATGTATTTTGTGAAAAACTTAATTATTTTCCGGTAGCTCAAATCAAGATAAGTTATACATGGTTTTTTATCAGAAAAATCCATAGAATCCAATAAAAGTAATTGTAGAGTCTGAATCTAATCTTAATTCGAAAAGTGGTTAAAAATTGACACCCTTAATGTGTTTATGACTAAAATTAACCCTAATTGGATGATTAATGAATTGAGATGATTAATATGGACAATCCCTAAGAATATTAACCTATTGGTAATAAAAAGACGTTTTTATGTCTAATGAAGGAGATCCATGTGTTTAATAACCTAATTTAGGGTTTTGATATGTTAATGAGCATTAATGGGCCTAAAAGCCCTAATGTGGAGTAATATGACTTTTATTTCGAGAATATGAATATCTTAAACAGAGATATATTAATCTGAAGTTTGGAATAGATAACTTAAAGAGATAAAGTTTTAATATGTAAAAAGTATGTTTAAGTCTCATGTGAGTGAAGATATATTTGAAAACCTAGAAACCCTAATCTAGGTGTTTGTGAGCTATGTTTTGAAATCTTATGTATAAGATGAAGTTAGAACTAATCATAAGCCAAATTGGTAATAAAGAGCCTTAGATATGAATGATTAAGTAATTAGGGTTTTGAAACATGGAAACATTGTTTTAGGGTTTAGTTGACCTAAAAGGTAATAGTTAAGAAACGAATATAAAGAACGTTAAGGATAACCCTAATTCAACTTAGGTACACCCGAGGAGAGAATTCTAATTCAATAAAGTAAGTGCATGATGAACGTATGAGTAATTAGATTGCACATGTTTTCCAGGTTTCTTGTTGTGCCTGTTTGATTGGGGTGATTAGTTGCCTAGCTTGGTTGGTTGTTTGATTAATTAGATATTCTGCTTACAATCCTTGAGACTTCCAAATTAGGTATGTGGTTAATTATGGTTAATCACATTAGTTTCCTGAAGAGTTTCCCGAATGATTCATCGCATTGAGTGCAATTTAACAGTTTGGATGTTCATAATTGCAAATTATAAAGTCACTATGGTTATCACAATTATAAATAAGTGTGTATTCTCACACCTACATGACACCCTGATGGATGATGCAAAAGGTCAAGCCCAGGAGGGAAGACCTATGGGCACCATGAGTGGTGACCCCAGGCACCAAGATCGGGATTGAGAAGGTGGCCTATGATATTGCATGGCTAAGGGGCACCATTAAGGGTGACTCCAGGCACCAAGCTCGGGATTGAGAAGGTGGCCTTAAGTCAATGGCAAAAGAGAAACCCGAAAGGGGGTATGCCAGGGTTAGGGAAAAGCGGTGGAGAATGTCATACTGAAAAGCGTAAATTGGCTTGTTAAATTAACCTGATTGTGATAATTAGATTGTTATCCATATTTGTAAAATTTTGGTTGCCTCCACATACTGGCATATTTCGATATGCTGACCGACGTTTTGTTTGTCGGTGTTTTAGGTGTAACCCTGAAAAGCACAAATAGTAAAGTGACACATCGTGAAACTAAGAGATAAAGTGAAAGGAGAATTAGATAGAATAATTCAAGATGTGGATAGATAGATTTCCAAAGTTTTAAAAGGTAAGCAAAGTTTTAAATTTTCTACCATATTTCAGTTTAGTTAGTAGAATTTCATAATTACTATTGATTATTTGTTGAACCTTTGATCCTGTTAATTGAATAACGGATCTGACCTTCGGGTCTCCCTTAATTGGGGGTTACCGGGAGGCGGGGTCATTATAGCAATGTGGATGACTCGCTCAAAAAAGCACTTTCACAGCAGAAACATGACAGACATGTTCGATCACTTGGATTGATATTCATGAGTGATTGGGTATACGTGTAAGTGGGAATATGTTGGTATGTATGCCAATAGAGACTATCATTTGATGATTGTAATGGGATACTATGTAAATGATTTGTAATACTACATTGATCATATCAATAAAGGAAAGTTTCCAATCTATATGTTTGTGTTTTATATTGTGGGATTAAGAGAGAAAGATTTCTCCCCCCTCTCCCATGCCCGTGGCGGAGGCCAAACACCCAGGAGGGTGGTAAATCAAGGCGGAAATTGGGATTCGTGTGTTTTATATTGTGACATGACCATAAAACATATAGATGTCTACATAATAATATACTCAATGACATATGTCTTCGGGTTAATGACCTGAACAGTGAGATCATATGTATTCTAAGAGTATGCATTCTTGTTTTGTCCCTAATCAGTTGTTATTGTGGAAATATCCATAGACATTAATAACACATAAGATTAGAATGTATGTTGGTTGATGGAAGAATCTTGTGGCGAAGCGTTCGTATAAAACGTTATTAACTAAGCCGAAGCGATCATTAACAGCGGATTACTGAAAATCACTAAAAATTTATACCTTTTTCAAAGAGATCCAATTCTAGGAAACTCTTATAACAAGAACCAAAGTATTACATATACATTCTAGTGCATAAATACATACCATGTACCATATCTTCTCGAGGATTACATACAACAGTTGCTTTGCCAGAACACGGTTGTCCCTGTTGTTACTGCTGCTCTTCCCCTACTGTAGGGTTCCTGACTCCTTGTCCGCATCTACCTAAAAAGTTGGATCCCACAGGGGTGAGACAATTGAAAATTGTCCCAGCGAGAGATATAACTCTCTGCCAGAAACATTATTATTGCAGTTATATAGCATTAAACTGAGTAGAGGATAAGCATTTTAGAACATTCTCATATATTAAGGCATTGCAACTATCTTTGATAGAGTAGTAAATCATCTATTCTCTTTATAAGGAATAGGAAGAATAGGTATTTCATTTATCCATCACACTATATCAACCTCTCAAGCTTATCCTGTAATATTCATTATCATAGTATGTCATCCATGATTCATTCCCATTTCTATCTGTTGGCCTCAGCCAAACTACTAACCAGATATTGAATTGTTCCAATCATGTGAGTATACATCATCAAATTCTATTCAGGCATTAGACTATGCCAATCCTATGCATACATTCCAGGCATTTGACTATACCGATCCTATGCAAACATTCCAGGGATTGGACTATGCCAATCATGTGCAACCATTCCAGGCATTGGACTATTACCAATCCTGTGCAAACATTCCAGGCATTGGACTATGCCAATCCTGTGCAACCATTCCAGGCATTGGACTATTACCAATCATGTGCAACTATTCCAGGTATCGGTTCATTACCAATCTTGTGCAATTATTCCAGGTATTGGGTTATGACCAATACTGTGATATTATTCTAGGTATTGGGTTATGACCAATCATGTGCATACATTCTAGGTATTGAACTATGTCAATCCTGTGACATTATTCCAGGTATTGGGTTATGAATAATCTTGTGATATTATTCCAGGTATTGGGTTATGACTAATCTTGTGACATTATTCTAGGTATTGGGTTATGACCAATCTTGTGCATACATTCCAGGTATTGAACTATGTCAATCCTGTGACATTATTCCAGGTATTGGGTTATGACCAATCCTGTGCATACATTCCAGGTATTGAACTATGTCAATCCTATGCATCTATTCCAGGTATTGAACTATGCCAATCTTGTGATATCATTACTGAATACCACATCATCTTTACTAGGTATTAAACCTTGGCCAAGACATTATACTTATTCACATCCTTTATATACTTCAAGTATTCCTCTTATCCCCTTTAATCTTATTCAAAACACAATATCTCTCATTTGGCTATAAGCATAAAGCATGCATGATTAAGATTTCATTATTATTATTGTATCCATTTATTATTATTATGTTACTAAGTTTCCATTGTTTATTTGAACATTATCATTTCTTTCATGAGACTTTATAATATCTTGTTACCTCTCACTAGGCAACAACTACTCTCATGTCTCATAAAGCCCATTACACATCGTATCACCTCTCACTAGGCAACAATTACTCTTCATGGCTCACAAGGCCCATTACACATCTTGTCACCTCTCACTAGGCAAAAATTACTCTTCATAGCTCACAAGGCCCATTACACATCTTGTCACCTCTCACTTGGCAACAATTACTCTTCATGGCTCACAAGGCCCATTACACATCTTGTAACCTCTCACTAGACAACAATTATCATGACACACTTTATGTGTTACTCATTTAGGCATGTTAGATTTAGAGTACATCAATGTATATCAACCTTGAGGTGCTGAATGTGATATCTATCATGTCTTGATGTATCACTTCCCTCATCACTTGTAACTTATCTTGTATTAGGGCATTTCCCATCCTAATACTTTATGCACCCGTTTATCACATTTATCATTCAACCATTATCAATAATATGGTCTCATCTCATGTTAAGGTATTATTGATATAAGATTATCCATTATCAACCACTTTAGGTGTTTCACCTACCAATATGTTATTCACTATTCCATTATTAGGAATAAGGTTTCCCCTCTTTATTAATTAGGATTTTACATAACATCACCCTATATTAGGGTTTGACATAACATTACCCTATATCAGGTTTTCACATAGCCTTACCTGAAATTAGGGTTTCTCAACTCATAGCCCAAAGTTAGGGTTATGGTTTATCATCATATTGCCCAATATTATGGTTTCATGTTCTATAACCCAAAATTAGGGCTTCACATACCTTTACCCTATATTAGGGTTAGGATTTCATATTATGGTTTCATATAACATTTTATAGCATAACCCTAAAAATAGAGTTCACATCACATCTCTGTATTAGGGGTTCACTTAACATCCCCCTTGATTAGGGTTTCACATGAAATCACCCTTAATTATGGTTTAACATGACATCACCCTTAATTAGGGTTTCTCCTATCATTGTTCTCCATTAGGGTTAGGCTCATCAACCTTCTCAATTAGGGTTTCATGATCTCTTTATCAAAGATCATACCCTAATTACATAATTCATTCATGTTGAAAATGTTGAAGCTTATCCACTACATGATCATTAAATATGTAGGAATTCCTCTCTTCTCTCATTCTCTATAGGATGTTGATTTACTTCAAGCTTGATTAAACTAGGCCAACTTGAATGAAGGGTTAACAAAGTATATTGAGATATTGATTCCATAAGCATCAAAGGTTAACCACTTTAAATGTACTAATCACCTAAGTACTTTAGGGATTCAACCATTGTACTTATCTTTGGTAATCATCATTATCAATCATGGAATCAATTGATCTTTTATAACCTTGAGTCTCCAAACGATTTTGGGTACCTTGAACCTCCAAACGGTTTTGCCCCTTTTTAATCTTCAAACAGTTTTGAAACTTTTTTCCCTTCAAACAGTTTTGAAACCATTTGGGAATCCTAGGTCTGAGACCGTTTGATCTTAAATGGTTTTGAAACCGTTTGGGCATCTAGCCCTTGAAACCGTTTGAACAAATATACATTGAAACTGTTTGAACAATTTCCCTTGAAACTGATTGGATGATTAGATCTTGACCGAAAGGAGCAATTAGGGTTTGTTTTAATCAAATTGATTAGGGTTTACTCCATTGAATCGATCATCAATTGAACCATTGAGTGTACAGAAATTTTCAACACTTGGATCTCCAAAGCTTCATCACAGCTCTTGGCCTTCAAACAGTCTTGAGACCATTTGGTCTTCAAACAGTTTGAAGACTGTTTGGCCTCCAAACGGTCTTGAGACCGTTTGGGCCATTCAACCCAAAAATTGAATCATTGATTAGGGTTTCTATCACTCTACCCGATTAGGGTTTGCAATTGGTGGATTCTCCATCATTGTGACTATTATAAATCATTTAATTAGAACCATTGGATCAACATCCAACTACCTCAGCCTTTGACCTTCAAACGGTTTGGGACTGTAACATCCCTGACCTGGGTTATGTGTTAACCCTAGATGTTTTGCTTAATAAGGTTGAGTAGATTCTTAATCTTATCTTGGGAAAAGTAATTAGGGCTCATGAGAAACTTATGTTTCAATTTTGGTCCTGTTTGAAAAATGTTGAATCAATGTTTTGTTTGTTTTGGACTAAAGTGCAAATTACCCAAGTTGAGGGGTTTATGTGCAAATTTTGCATGATAATATGTTACTCATGTGTTGAAGCATCATGAGAGTGAATATGATGTTGAGGTATGGCTTATGGAAGCTTGAATACCAAGAAAGAGCTGATAAAGCAATGTTGTGCATTAAAACCTAGTTTTGGTGTAATGTGCAATTTACCCAAAACCTAGGGTTTTATATGCAAATTACCACTTCAATAAAGTCCCTAATGCTTCTTGGCATCATGTAGAGCAAAGGAAATGAGAGTTACTTCTCATTTGAATTAAGATGGAGGAGAGAGAATCTTGATATTAAAATAATCAAGATTTAATCCTGAGTGAAACCCTAATCCAATTTAGGGCAAAAATGAATGTATTAATTAAAGGGCCTTCAACCAAAATGTTATTGGTTGATTTTGAATAAGTATGGACGTTCTTTTGCCAAGATAAGGAACGAAAATATCTAAATGAGGTGAAACTCCACTCACCTTATTATAAAGGAAAGTAATTTCCACTCACATATGGGATATTAATATAATAAGCATTAAGGTGCTTATTTTCTTTTCCCTTAATTCATGGATAATGGAAGGGATTTCGGTGGGGATAGAGATGCCCTTGCATGCAAGAAACCAAGGGGGAAGTGGTGGCAACAATTTTGGAATTAAAAGACTTTTATAAAGTATCTTTTCTCTCCTCAATTTTCTTATAAAAGTACCTTTTCCAAGCCAAATGAAAGGCTTTTACGACCCCACTTCTTCTCCTTGCTTGAAAAACCGACCAAGAAGGCTAAGGACAGCAGGGAGCACGTCCCCAACCTGTTGCCGATCATTTCACTCCAAATCTTGAAGTTGAGCCTTGGAATAGTTGGAGAAGCTTCATCCACCATTAGAGCCGTGTAGCTTGGAGCTTGGAGATCAGATTTGAGGCAGGTTTTATAACTCAAACCCTTAATCATTGATATTGCATCAATTCTCTATACTTTGTTGATTGTTTTCTTTAAATTGCTACACTCTTGTTTCTTTGCTGCAATTTCCATCAAGAACGGTTGTTGTTCTTGGTTGTTCGAAGGAAGGGGATGATGACATCATCCTAGATGCTTATCCAAAGAAAAGTACCAAGCCAAATGGTTTTGGTAGCTACTCCAAATTGTTTTAATTTGATTGGTTATGATGTTTCAGCAAACCGTTTAAGGGCAAACGGTTTGAAACCGTTTGGGAGCAAACGGTTTCAAAACCGTTTGAGATGGTTGACCAAGCATTGATCATTTGGGAATTTTGTTCCTCATTATGTAAGATGATAACCCACCAAATTTGAGGGGTTAACTTCAAAGGAATCGTAGGTTGAAGGCCAACCAATTAGGCAAATCGAATTGAATTAAATGCTGATTTTCAACCTGATTAACTTGACCTGTTTGGGAAAACGGTTTCAAGACCGTTTGAGTGAGTTGACCAAGCGTTTACCGTTTGGGATTCCTGTTCATAATTATGTTGGTTGATGACCCTCCAAATTTGAGGAATTAACTCCCAAGGTATCGTGAGTTGAAGGCTAATCAATTAGGGAAACCTAATTGGATTAAGTGCTGATTATCAATCTGATATAATTGAACTTTTTGGGCAAATGGTCTCAAGACCGTTTGAGTGCGTTGACCAAGGGTTTACCGTTTGTGATTACTGTTCCTAATGATGTGGTATAATGACTCACCAAATTTGAGGGATTAACTCCCAAGGAATCGTGAGTTGAAGGCTATTCAATTGGACAAACCCTAATTGAAAACAGTGCTGAAATTCCAATGAGTTAATTGGAGATTTTGGGTTGATTAGCACAAACGGTTTCAAGACCGTTTGGGGATCACCCAAACGGTCTCAAGACCGTTTTGGGGTCACCCCAAGACCGTTTGGAGGTCTGGGGTCAAGTATAGTTGACCAATTGAAGGTATAAAGGTACCAAATCATATTGCAATTAAGTGTTGATTTGTTGATCAACTCGATAGACCAAACCTTGATGAAATTTCACTAGAATCCAAAGGTTGGATGAGCCAAACGGTCACAAAACCGTTTGGAGCTCATCCAAATGGTCTCAAGACCGTTTGGTGGTCACCCAAGACCGTTTGGAGGTCTAGGGTTGAGTATGGTTAGGTGTTTGAAGGTCTAAAGGTACCAAGCTGATATACAATGCAATGCTGATTTGGTGATCAATTCCATGATCCAAACCTTAATTGGATGGCTTGGATTTGAGTGATATGATGGGAAAACGGTCCCAAGACCGTTTTGAGGTCATCCAAACGACCTCAAGACCGTTTGGGGTCAGGTCATACCCAATTTGGATGATGGTTCAAAAGTTTCAAAGTAAACAATCTTGTATTGATGAGTGTTGTTGAATCATCGATTCTAAACCCTAATCCAATTGAGTCAAACCCTAATTGATGACCAAGTGAGGGTCAATTGAGGGTCAAATCAGTTGAAGGTTGACCTACTAAACTCAATTGAAGTATGAGCATAGGTACAATTGATGATTGGTTCCATGAATTCAATGGTTGAAGATCCAATGCAATCAATTGAAACATAATTAGTAGCTTGACTGATGATCAACTTCAAAGCTCTAATTGGTGTTTATAAACCCTAATTCCATTGAGATCAGACCCTAATTGAAGTTCCAATTAAGGGATGAGTTCATGACTCAATTGATGATTGAGTTGATGATCCAATTGGTTGAGATTCCATAGATTGGAATTGAGTGTTGTTGAAGTCTTGATTGACTCTTTGGTCCATGCGGTTTTGAGAGGTTTGGACCAAACGGTCTCAAGACCGTTTGGGACCAAACGGTCTCAAGACCATTTGATACCAAACGGTCTCAAACCGTTTGAGACCCATGTGGTTTCAAGTCCATGCGGTTTCAAAGCTTTTTGCTTAAACGGTTTCAAACCATTTGTGATTCAATTTGGTTAATTCAATTGGATGCCCAATGCAATTGAAGGATCAATTGGTTAATCCAATTGAGTAATTAAAGTAATTGAAGGAACAATGGGTTGATCCAATTGAGTACCCAATGAAATCAAAGACTCAACTGACTGATCCAAATAGATACCTAGTGCAATTGAAGGTTCTATTAATTAATCTATTTGGATGCCTCATGTTATTGAAGGTCCAATTGATCAAACCTTTTTGGAAACCTAATGTAATTAGGTGAGAGATACCTTAATGGTACTAATTAATAATGCATAACAAATGCATGGATCCAATACATGATGAAAACCCTAATTGAGGCTGATTCCATGTATAACCTTAGTAAGAGGTTGTCTACATATGAAATCACTAATTAGGATGAATAGTAAACCCTAGTTGAGGGTGTATCCATGTAAAACCATAGTTGAGGGTGCATCCATGTGAAACCCTAGTTGAGGGAGTATCCATGTGAAACCCTAACTGAGGGTGCATCCATGTGAAACCCTAATTGAGAGTGATTTCATGAGAAACCCTAATTGGAAATGATTAGTAAACCCTAATTATGGGCAACGTGTTATGAAACCCTAATGAAGGGTGATGCTATATGCAATCCCTATTCTAATGAAGGAAAATGGTATGTGAAACCATAATTCCCTAATAAGAGAATAGAATTCATGCTTGAATATGATTCAAGAGGTGAACTCCTGTAGCACGACCGTGTTAGGTAGCACGGTCGTGGTATTTTCACTTTGCACGACCGTGCAAGGTAGCACGGCTGTGGTGGCTTCCCTTAGCACAGCCGTTTTTGGTTGCACGGCCGTGGTACTCTAAGCTTGACTTAGAGTTGTTTTGAAAAGGACCTAGCATGGTCTTTTTATTAATTCCTGACTTATGTATGAATCCATAGTATTGGCAATAGTTGTATATTCCAAGTAAGTGACAATTGATCACTACTTTACATGATGAATGTGATAAACTGGTGCATAAAGTATTAGGATGGGTAATACCCTAATACAAGCTAAGTATGTGAACTTAAGAAAGTTAATGGTGTTGAGGGAAGTGAGACATCAAGATATGATATATATCATATCCAACACCCCAAATACTGGTATACCTTGTTGTGATATAAGTCCAATATGATTGGATGAATGATACATGAGATG
Organism: Alisma plantago-aquatica; assembly: GCA_963693085.1. Classification (NCBI taxonomy): domain Eukaryota; kingdom Viridiplantae; phylum Streptophyta; class Magnoliopsida; order Alismatales; family Alismataceae; genus Alisma; species Alisma plantago-aquatica. The sequence goes on from OY856413.1 coordinate 786,404,777, forward strand.
TGTGATGGAAATCCTAATCCTGGTAAAGGATTAAGGGTAATACCCTTTAATTATTAATACATTGTTTTTGCATGATGTTGATAGATAATTGATGTGCTGCTATCATATGTGCTAACCATGCAGGTATCATGAGATGATGGGCATAGCCAGGTATGAGTTGTGATATGTTATTAATTTGAATTTGTTTATTGGGCCTTGTGTGCCATAATATATCTTGTTGTCTGATAAGAGGTAGCAAGAGAGTTAATAGGCATCAAGTGTCATACTTACCTTGGTCAAATGACCTAAAGGTGTTAGTTACCTAAGGAAGTGGTAAAAATGCTCAGGTGATGAGCTAAGGGTTTAAACACCCAGAATCCCATGGTTAGGGTATTGAAATTGTGAAAGGATGAGAATTTCCAGTGGTGAATTGAGGGATTAAGATCCCAACACTTTATGAAAAGAATATGGCTACGGGCCATGACATCACAATGATAATACCAGGCTTTAGATATATGATCTAATCCTAAAGAGAGTTAAAGCAGTGGTAATGATTCTGTAGTTTGAATAGATGTTATACATGTTCTTTATATTCCTTAAAGGATAAATGACATGTTGATTCTATCAAGTTATAGTTGCAATGCTTCTGATATAGAATAATGTTCTAATCTGTTAGACATTAAAATATATGCTGCTATACAAATATGATTCTTCCATTCATATTTATCTTCTTAAGTTGTAATAACAATGTTACTGGCGGAGAGTTATAACTCTCGCTGGGGCAATTTTTATAATTGTCTCACCCCCGTGGGAACCACATTTTTTTGGTGGACGCGGACGAGGAGATAGGAATCCTTCAATAGGTGAAGGACAACAATAGCAGTAGCAGAGACCGCAGTGAAGTCTCAGGTGGAGACACTGACTGTTATGCCTTGTATAGATGTAAATAGAGTCCTATGTGTCGTCTCTGTACTCTCAGGTCCTCAGAGTAGTAGTTAGTGCTTTCGAGATTTTGGCTTAGAGCCTCGAGATTTTATACTGCCTGTGTTTAGCTTGACAGGATAGTTAATGCTTGTAATTCTCAAAAGGAGATGATACAGAATATGTACCTGTGAACAAGAATGTAATTATGTTACTTTAGTTCTATGTGAGAAAGTTTCCCTTCAATGGATATTTTGATAAAAAGGTTTTAATTTTTAGTGATTTTCGCTAATCCGCTGCTTGATGAATGCTTCCGCATTAGTTAATCTTGTTTTTGCGAGACGGTTTCCACAATTAAGACGCTTCCGCATTAATTAATCTTGTTTTCACGAATCGGTCGTTACAGGGACCACTTGATCCCAAACGGTCTTGAGACCGTTTGATCCCAAATGGTCTTGAGACTGTTTGGTCTCAATTGGTCTTGAGACCAATTGGACTCAATTATGAAACCGTTTGCACAAGATATTATTAAGGTGTGTGCTTAAGATAACATCATCATCTTCAAGCTTCATACCTTTGAAAATTTCAGGGATTCTTGTGGTGATTTTAACAATCAATCAAAAGGAATTTCGAGAATGAAGAAAGATTCAACATATGTAAGAGAAAGGAAATCAATAATAACATTCAAGGGTTCAAGTTATATAACCCGCCTTCCAAATTGAATACAAGCTTCAAGATCCACGTCTTCAATGGTTAATGAAGCTTTCTCAACCTCCCAAATCTCGTTCTCAAGTCTTTGAGTGAAATGAATGGCCAAGGTTGAAGATTGAATGAAGAAAAGAAGAACTTCAGCATTGAATTTCGATTTCCACCATGAAATCAAGGTTGAAGATGACTATGGAGCTTACCTACAGGTTGGGGAACGTCTTCCTGTTGCTCCTAATCTCCCTTGAGCACGGCCAAATCAAGGAAAGAAAGAAGGGGCGAAAAAGCCTTTCATTTGAGTTGGAAAAGAGATGTTTATAAGGAAATTTCAATGAGAGAGAAAGTGATATAATAATCCTTCAAATCCAAAATTTTGTGCCGCTTGCTCCCCTCAATCCCTTTCATATGAGGCTATCTTCCCACCTTCTAATTCCTCTTCATTATCCATGAATTAAAAGAAAACAAATTGAGCACCTTAACCATTATAATAATAATATCCAAAATTGAGTGGATATTACTTTTTAGTTAACTAATGTGAGTGGACTCTCCACTTGCTTTAGATATTTCGTGGCCTTTGCAAGGAAAAAGGACGTTCACACTTATACAAATTCAACCATCTCATTTTTGGTTGAAGGGCACTTCCATTAATATATTTATTTTTGCATTAAATTGAATTAGGGTTTCAATTATGCTTAAATCTTGATTATTTTAATATCAAGATTCTCTCTCCTCCAAAGTGATTCAAATGAGGTGCCCCTCTCATTTTATTTTCTCTGCATGATGCCAAGAAACATTAAGGACTCTCTAGAGGTGGTATTTTTCATATTGAACCCTAGGTTTTGGGTAAATTGCACATTACACCAAAACTAGGTTTTAATGCACAAACATTGCTTAATAAGTTCTTTCTTGGTGCTCAGGCTATCACAAGCCATACCTCTGCATTATTCTCATTATTATGATGCTTCAATACTTGAGGAACATTTATAATGTAACATTTGCAAGTTAACCCCTCAACTTGGGTAATTTGCACTTTAGTCCAAAACAAACAAAACATTGTTTCAACATTATTCAAAAAGGACTAAAATTGAATCATAAGTTCCTCTTGAGCCTTAATTACTTTTCAAAGATAAATACAAGAATATAAATGACTTACTTAAGAAAAACCTCTGGGTTAAGTCTTAACTCAGGTTAGGTATGTTACAATTATAAACCCCTAATAAGGATTTCTTCCCCTAAAATCCCAGGTAAAGGAAAACAGATATTATTTATTCATCATATCATTAAGCCTCCAACTAACATCTTAATGTCATGGAGAGGCCATAGAACTTTGATCATCACAAAGTCCTTCCATACAGGGTTATCATAGAATCTGTCACATAGGACATATATTCCACTGTCCTTTTCATTATAACTGTAGAGTTAATTCTGTGTCAGGTAACACTACCTTATTAACTCAGGTGTCAAACCTCACTAATTTGTCACCCACTTGGTACTACAAATATCATCATACATTTTTAGCTTTAATAAGATTTTTCCACAAGATTCTACAATTGTTCTTTCAATTGGTACATTCTTATTGATGTTATGTTTATGCAGAGCATAAACCCCTAACATATGATGTCCATAGTATTTTATATAACTGGTTTGATTTCACAGCCCTTCTAGGTAACCAACATAATTTACCTCCTTAGATTATTGCATGAACTTTCAATTGTTTGTGTGTCATTCAATCTTATTTCCTCTTAAGTTCCTTGCCTTCATCATAGAAATTATAGAGATGATTACATATCACCACCTCTCAGGATTATCATTATCATGATTACTAGATTAGGGTATTCCAACCCTTAGTTCATTACTGAACATTGTTACTTCTAGGTCTAAGGACCAGGGTATACATCATACTAAACATCCTCTTTTGTTTATAAGTTGATCTATGATTAACTCAGATCTCTCCATATCAATTAGGATGTGGTAGAATTATCCATGTCACATCTATGACTTCAATATGCTCCTTAGATTGTCTCAAAATGACTACTTGATCAGGGTAATCAGAAAGATAGCAATCTAAGAGTGTCATAATTACCTTACCTTCAATAGATGAATACATGTTCAGGGTATTCAAGAACTCAAATTAGGTAGTATGCATTTGTTTCATATTATGTTTCATACTTTTAACATCTTTTTAAATTTACTATTTAATATCTTAGATTTTTATCTGGGTGTTTCTTTTACATTCCTTCTTCATGAAATGAGAAATTTCAAAATATATAAGAGAATATTATTCTGAATATAGGTTCTCATCTTTTTATCTCTTCCTTATGTCCTCATAGGACTAATTAAAGGAAGCTCAACAATAACTGCCTTACTCATAATCAGTAGGTAAAGAGAGGAAAAAGGAAAGATAATTCAGAATGAAAGGTTTTATCTGACAAGTTACCTTTACGGGTTATCTAGTGCCTTATCTAACCCAATTACATGGATTCAGCTGTCATCTGCTATTGCCTTTATCCTCTACTACCAGAGGTAGATGGACCAAACTGTGACACTTGTCTTCGTCCTCGGCTTCTGCTTCACTAACTTGATGTCCCTGTGGGTTTTGCAGATTATGCCTTGACTGTTGAGTCACCACATTATTTCTTCTTAGACACTGCTGCCTAAAATGTCCTATCTGTCCACATTTATGGCAAGTTCGGCCCTCACTTGATGACCACTGCATTGATGTTCTATATTGTGGTTGAACTGATGTTACTGAAAACTTTGGTTGCTTAGTACTACCAATCCATTATTCATGTGACTGTGTAGATCTCCTTTTGAGGTTTGCCTCATGTTTCTTTGTCACAGACCTTTCTATCCTCCGGATTGACTCCACAAATGTGGAAAATTTCTCTCTACTTTCTAAAGCAGCTGCCGAGATAGACACCTCATCATTCAGTCCTTTCTCAAAACGTCAAATCTTCTCCTGCTCAGTGGCATCCATTTGAGGACAAAACTGTAAAAGTTCCATAAACCTAGCCTCATATTCATTTATCGACATGGTTCCCTGTCGAACCTTCTCAAACTGGGAGATCTTTTCATCTAAGTATGTTCTTGGAAAGTACTTATTGACGAATTCTTGACGAAAATCCTCCCAACCAACCTCTGCATCATTCCTTTTTACTTCTTCTATGGCCCACCAATGGCCAGCACTACCCTTCATAAGGTATACAACATGTTTGACTTTATCAACATCTGGGATATTAAGCATCTTAAAAGCCTTTTCTAACTCAATGAGCCATAGATCAGCATCTATTGGATCAGTTGTCCCAGCATATTCTATAGCTCTTACACGATGTAGTCATTCAAAAGTCTTACCAGACCCATGTCCCTCATTGGGAGTTGGTGGCCTAGGTGCTGGTGCTGGCATCTGGTCTGTCATATGCCTCATTGTGGTCAGGAATTCCCTAAATAAAGAATAAAAGGTTGGGTTTTCTATCATAGCTTCATCAAAATGGGGATTCTCAGGCACTAATTCCTCTCTAGCATGATCGCTTGCACCTCCTACTGGTGCAGCAACATTGCTTTCAACATTGTGATCCTCGTGTTCTCCAGACATCTTTAAGCTATCTTCCTTCTTCTGCATAGGCAGAAGTCACTATAAGATATACTGGAGGACACTAGAACAGACTCAACACCTTAGTCTTATGTCTCTGTAGACTCGGCGAACCTAGAGCTCTGATACCACTAAATTGTGGTGAAGCGTTCGTACAAAATGTTATTAACTAAGCAGAAGCGATCATTAACAGTAGATTACTGAAAATCGCTAAAAATTTAAACCTTTTTCAAAGAGATCCAATTCTAGGAAACTCTTATAACAAGAACCAAAGTATTGCATATACATTCTAGTTCATAAGTACATACCATGTACCATCTCTTCTCGAGGATTACATACAACAGTTGCTTTGCCAGAACTATACATAAGCAACTTAAAACCTCTAGGCATTAAGCCAAAATCTCAGATCGATGTATTAAAAGTACTAACTACTAACTCCGAGGACCTGAGAGTACATAGACGACACATAGGACTCAATATAAAAGACATGACAACCAGTGTCTCCACCTGAGAATTCACTGTTGTCCCTGTTGTTGCTGCTGCTCTTCCCCTACTGTAGGGTTCATGATTCCTTGTCTGTGTCTACCTAAAAAGTTGGATCCCATGGGGGTGAGACAATTGAAAATTGTCCCAGTAAGAGATATAACTCTCCGCCAGAAACATTATTATTGTAGTTCTATAGTATTAAATTGAGTAGAGGATAAGTAGTTTAGAACATTCTCATATATTAAGGCATTGCAACTATATTTGATAGAGAAGCAAATCATCTATTATCTTTATAAGGAATAGGAAGAATAGGTATTTCATTTATTCATCACACTATATCAACATCTCAAGCTTATCCTGTAATATTCATTATCATAGTATGTCATCCATGATTCATTCCCATTTCTATATGTTGGCCTCAGCCAAACTGCTAACCAGATATTGAATTGTTCCAATCATGTGAGTATACATCATCAAATTATGTTAAGACATTGGACTATGCCAATCCTATGTATACATTCCAGGCATTGGACTATACCAATCATGTGCAAACATTCCAGGCATTGGACTATGCCAATCATGTGCAACCATTCCAGGCATTGGACTATTACCAATCATGTGCAAACATTCCAGGCATCGGACTATGCCAATCATGTGCAACCATTCCAGGCATTGGACTATTACCAATCATGTGCAATTATTCTAGGTATTGGTTCATTACCAATCATGTGAAATTATTCCAAGTATTGGGTTATGACCAATCCTGGGATATTATTCCAAGTATTGGGTTATGACCAATCCTGTGCATACATTCTAGGTATTGAACTATGTCAATCCTGTGACATTATTCTAGGTATTGGGTTATGACCAATCTTGTGATATTATTCCAGGTATTAGGTTATGACCAATCCTGTGACATTATTCCAGGTATTGGGTTATGACCAATCCTGTGAATACATTCCAGGTATTGAACTATGTCAATCCTGTGACATTATTCCAGGTATTGGGTTATGACCAATCTTGTGCATACATTCCAGGTATTGAACTATGCCAATCATGTGCATCTATTCCAGGTATTAGACTATGCCAATCATGTGATATCATTACTGAATCCCACATCATCTTTACTAGGTATTAAACCTTGTCCAATCCATTATACTTATTCACATCCTTTATATACTTCAAGTATTCCTCTTATCCCCTTTAAGCTTATTCAAAACACCATAGCCCTCATTTGGCTATAAGCATAAATCATGCTTGATTAAGATTTCATTATAATTATTGTATCCATTTATTATTATTATGTTACTAAGTTTCCATTGTTTATTTGAACATTATCATTTCTTTCATGAGACTTTAAAACATCTTGTTACCTCTCACTAGGAAACAACTACTCTCACGGCTCATAAAGCCCATTACACATCTTATCACCTCTCACTAGGCAACAATTACTCTTCACGGCTCACAAGGCCCATTACACATCTTATAACCTCTCACTAGGAAACAATTACTCTTCATGGCTCATAAGGCCCATTACACATCTTGTCACCTGTCACTAGGCAACAATTACTCTTCATGGCTCACAAGGCCCATTACACATCTTGTCACCTCTCACTAGGCAACAATTATCATGACACACTTTATGTGTTACTCATTTAGGCATGTTAGATTTAGAGTACATCAAGGTATATCAACCTTGAGGTGTTGAATGTGATATCTATCATGTCTTGATGTATCACTTCCCTCATCATTTGTAACTTATCTTGTATTAGGGCATTTCCCATCCTAATACTTTACGCACTCATTTATCACATTTATCATTCAACCATTATCAATAATATGGTCTCATCTCAGGTTAAGGTATTATTGATATAAGGTTATCCATTATCAACCACTTTAGGTGTTTCACCTACCAATATGTTATTCACTATTCCATTATTAGGAATCAGGTTTCTCCTATTTATTAATTAGGATTTTACATAACATCACCCAATATTAGGGTTTCACATAACATTACCCTATATTAGGGTTTCACATAGCCTTACCTGAAATTAGGGTTTCTCAACTCATAGCCCAAAGTTAGGGTTATGGTTTATCATCATATTGCCCAAGATTAGGGTTTCATGTTCTATAACCCAAAATTAGGGCTTCACATACCTTTACCCTATATCAAGGTTAGGATTTCATATTAGGGTTTCATATAACATTTTATAGCATCACCCTAAAATTAGAGTTCACATCACATCTCTGTATTAGGGTTTCACTTAATATCCCCCTTGATTAGGGTTCCACATGACATCACCCTTAATTAGGGTTTAACATGACATCACCCTTAATTAGGGTTTCTCCTATCATTGTTCTGCATTAGGGTTAGGCTCATCAACCTTCTCAATTAGGGTTTCATGATCTCTTTATCAAATATCATACCCTAATTACATAATTCATTCATGTTGAAAATGTTGAAGCTTATCCACTACATGATCATTAAATATGTAGGAATTCCTCTCTTCTCTCATTCTCTATAGGATGTTGATTTACTTCAAGCTTGATTAAACTAGGTCAACTTGAATGAAAGGTTAACAAAGTATATTGAGATATTGCTTCCATAAGCATCAAAGGTTAACCACTTTAAATGTACCAATTACCTAAGTCTTTAGGGATTCAACCATTATACTTATCTTTGGTAATCATCATTATCAATCATGGATTCAATTGATCTTTTATAACCTTGAGTCTCCAAACGGTTTTGGGTACCTTGAACCTCCAAACGGTTTTGCCCCTTTTTAACCTTCAAATGGTTTTGAAACAATTTTCCCTGCAAATGGTTTTGAAACCATTTGGGAATCCTAGGTCTGAGACCGTTTGGTCTTAAATGGTTTTGAAACTGTTTGGGCATCTAGCCCTTGAAACTATTTGAACAAATATACATTGAAACTGTTTGAACAATTTCCCTTGAAACTGATTGGATGATTTGATCTTGAAACTGAAAGGAGTAATTAGGGTTTGTTTCAATCAAATTGATTAGGGTTTACTCCATTGAATCGATCATCAATTGAACCATTGAGTATACATCAATTTTCAACACTTAGATATCCAAAGCTTCACAACATCTCTTGGCCTCCAAATGGTCTTGAGACCATTTGGTCTTCAAACAGTTTGAAGACCGTTTGGCCTCCAAACGGTCTTGAGACCGTTTGGGCCATTCAACCCAAAAATTGAATCATTGATTAAGTTCTATCACTCTACCCGGTTAGGGTTTGCAATTGGTTAATTCTCCATCATTGGGACTATTATAAATCATTTAATTAGAACCATTGGATCAACATCCAACTACCTCAGCCTTTGACCTTCAAACGGTTTGGAACCACTTGATCCCAAACGGTCTTGAGACTGTTTGATCCCAAACGGTCTTCAGACCGTTTGGTCTCAATTGGTCTTGAGACCGATTGGACTCAATTATTAAACTGTTTGCACAAGATATTATTAAGGTGTGTGCTTAAGATGACATCATCATCTTCAAGCTTCATACCTTCGAAAATTTTAGGGATTCTTGTGGTGATTTTAATAATCAATCAAAAGGAATTTCGAGAATGAAGAAAGATTCAACATATGTAAGAGAAAGGAAATCAATAATAACATTCAAGGGTTCAAGTTATATAACCCACCTTCCAAATTGAATCTAAGAATCAAGCTCCATGTATTCAATGGTGAATGAAGCTTTCTCAACCTCCCAAGGCTCGTTCTCAAGTCTTTGAGTGAAATGAATGGCCAAGGTTGAAGATTGAATGAAGAAAACAAGAAATTCAGCATTGAATTTCGATTTCCACCATGAAATCAAGGTTGAAGATGACTATGGAGCTTACCTAAAGGTTGGGGAACATCCTCCTATTTCTCCTAAGCTCCCTTGAGCACGGCCAAAGCAAGGAAAGAAAGAAGGGTCGAAAAAGTCTTTCATTTGGGTTGGAAAAGAGATTTTTATAAGGAAATTTCCATGAGAGAGAAAGTGATATAATAATCCTTCAACTCCCAAATTTTGTGCCACTTTCTCCACTCAATCCCTTGAATACGAGTCTATCTTCCCACCTTCTAATTCCTCTTCATTATCCATGAATTAAAAGAAAACAAATTAAGCGCCTTAACCATTATAATAATAATATCCAAAATTGAGTGGATATTACTTTTTAGTTAACTAATGTGAGTGGACTCTCCACTTGCTTTAGATATTTCGTGGCCTTTGCAAGGCACTAGGATGTTCACACTTATGCAAATTCAACCATCTCATTTTTGGCTGAAGGGCACTTCCATTAATATATTTATTTTTGCATTAAATTGAATTAGGGTTTCAATTATGCTTAAATCTTGATTATTTTAATATCAAGATTCTCTCTCCTCCAAAGTGATTCAAATGAGGTGCCCCTCTCAGTTTATTTTCTCTACATGATGCCAAGAAACATTAGGGACTCTCTAGAGGTGGTATTTTGAATATTTAACCATAGGTTTTGGGTAAATTGCACATTACACCAAAACTAGGTTTTAATGCACAAACATTGCTTAATAAGTTCTTTCTTGGTGCTCAGGCTGTCACAAGCCATACATCTGCATCATTCTCATTCTTATGATGCTTCAATACTTGAGGAACATTTATCATGTAACATTTGCAAGTTAACCCCTCAACTTGGGTAATTTGAACTTTAGTCCAAAATAAACAAAATATTGTTTCAACATTATTCAAAAAAGACTCAAATTGAATCATAAGTTCCTATTAAGACTTAATTACTTTTCAAAAGATAAAGACAAGAATATAAATGACTTACTTAAGCAAAACCTCTAGGGTTAAGTCTTAACCCAGGTGAGGGATGTTACAAATCTCATTATCCATGATATGGAGATACTAAACCAAATACATAGATACTTGTTAGAGAATAGTGTATCGAACATACCCACCTTGAGAGTGACACATGGATACCATGATTGGTAGTTAGAGTCACATCTCATAATGATGGTGGTGATTGTGGTTCTTAGACCTGAAGTCACTACACTTATCACATGTCGTTCGGTGTACTTTGACATCATCCACCGTGGTCCTAAATAAGGATTTTCATAAAGATGGTGCTTGGGTGCTCTGTGACACACGGGGATGACTGTGAGTGATGTAGATGGAATTTTTCCTTCCTACGGGAGTTTGATATTTCGGCCACTTGATAAGTGAGACTGAGAAATGCATGTCCATGCTGATGTGAGTCAATATGTGATATTGAGCCTACATATATCTCAAACAGTCTGCTCTAGTTCAAAGAACATGGATTGAATGTTGAAGAGGATAACAATTCCATGACTCGAGTTCAATCCAAATATCAATGACAAAGGAACTATACAATCATTGTAACACCAGTCATGAATTATAGGTTAAGTTGTTCTCCAACTTCTCCAATTACTTGGGTGACAATGAAGTCTTGCTAGATATCAATCATTGCTTGTGAAATCATAATATGATTATGGATATCACTGCCAACGTAATTTGGAGCCTACCGGGTCACACACATAGGATGTATTGGAATAGGAGTATAATTGTGGATTTGATTAGAATTTCTCTGAATCACATTGATTACTAAAATGTTTATGTAATCCATTAGAATAATATTGGAATGTTTGAGCCAATTAATTGGAGGGACTGGCTCTAAGTGCAAGTGGGAGTATGTTGGTATATATGCCAATAGAGCCATCCCGAGCAATTGCATGGAGTCAGATATTAATTAATCAATTAATACGATTATTTGGTTAATTGACTAATTCTAGAATATTCTAATTAATCCACGAGCATTTTAATTAATGTAGTGTTTCTGTTTACCGATGGGTTTAGGAAACCCTAACTCCTTTCGTCTCCTATTTAAAGGGGCTTGATGGACGATATCTCTATAAGATATTGAGAGAGGCTTTTCAGTTTACGCTCACGTACATAAACCCTAGCCGTCATCGTCCTCATGAGAGAAAGGAGAGCACCGCGACGCTAGCATGTCACCGCACAGAGACTACTCCTTCTTTCCAGCTTAGGAAGCGTGACGTGGAGTACCAGTCCATCTACGTGGATGAAGTAGAGATACAGACCCTGAGACACCTGCATTCAGAGGACGTCAATGGCCATCCATATGTGCTATGAGTGGTGTACATAACCGCATGAAAGGAGTGTTGCTAGATCTTCCTGTGATGCACTCCGCGAATGGGAGAGAAGTTTCATCCATATATGCCAATACATTGTACACCATCATGCAGCGGGACATCACCGGACTTGCTCTACAATAAGGTATATCCTGTAAACACTCTTTCTAAATATGTTGGTGTCGACGAGATCCTATTTTGGGTTGCATGGAAATTCATTTTGGTTGCTTACGTCGTGCATGTTTTCTCCACAAAACCCAATAGTTAACTCTCTATCCACAACCTCATTCTAAGATCTAAGGTTTTGCCTCCCTCATAGGCCATCTTCCCACTCTTGGGTTGACCCACCCCGGGTTGGCACACTAACCCTAAAGGTTTCATATATATTCTTTTTTTTCTTTCATCATTATGCGTAAATTTTGTCATTAGAATTTATCAACCCATATTTGCTCAATATCTGGAATACCCCCCTCATGGTTTATGTCCATTCAATGAACTCGGGACACCTTCCCCTCCAGGGGCTTGGTGCTACATCAGCCTTCCCCTCCAGAGGCTTGGCCACCATCACCAAACTTCTAGAGACAACATCAGGGGTTTGAGCAAGTTATATTTAGATTTTCATTTTCATATATATATGGGCCCATCTTTATTGCCCATGTGGGTAGCTACCCGCCCACCCTTCTGACCACTTTTTTTCAAAAAAAAATTGCAATTGTAGAAGACTATTTTGTCTAGCTCTCCAAGAAAATTTAGCCAAAAATAATATCATTTGCCCCTCCAAAATCAAAAAACACGTCCTTATATATATTTGATGTATATTTTGTACAGAGTTATTCTTTTATTCGTGTAGTTACTTTCTGTTCACCATAGTTACTTTTTTGACAGCAGAGTTACTTTTTGGGCCAGGAGAGTTACTTTTATGGCTACCGGGTAGCGAAAATCCAGGCTACCCGCGCGGGCAATGAATGAATGCCCTATATATATATATATATATACATATATATACATATATATATACATATATATATATAACTATTGGGTTCATATATTTCTTAAGATCTCTTAGATAAGTGTTATGCTCCTCGTGCACACATGCCTGGGAGATTGGGTCACCTAAACCCATCCCTTTATCTTTCATAATCCTAATTTTAAATTTCATATGGGTGGTGTCCCATACCACCACACCATGTTCATTATTTAAGATTAAGGTTTTAGGGTTAGGGTTAGGGTTAGGGATACTCTACCTCTTAGAGTTCCATATCCCTTGACCCACTAGAGTTTTCATACCCTAAACCAAGTCCTTCCTCTAAGAAAGGGATTACCCATACATGTATCTTTCTAGTGTTTACCCTCTCTAGAGGGACCTACACAAAAGGTTATATCGTTTCACATTTTACTTCTCTAATTATAATTTCTTTTAAAAGCTTATTAAGCAACGAGATAAGAAGTAGATGAAAATGTGAGATGAGAAACCTAAAAGATACCTTATACCTTAATAATTTTTCTCTTATATTTCTAAGGATCATTTGAAATTATAAACTATTAAGTATTAGTTGATGAATCTGTGCTCTGATACCAAATGTAATGACCCGCACTTTTGAGTGTCTAAAAGACCTTAAAGTCACAGATCATTACTCATAAATTCTAGGATCAGATTCAAGAAATAATAAAGAATAGTAAACAATTTCCATAATGAATAAATAGTTACATGTTTGCATAAAAAGCTCCTCTAAGGAGTTACATAAATTTTAGAAAGAGTTAACTTGTACATGTATGATGATATACCATTATATCTAAACCTTCATGAATAACTTTAGTATCTTCAACATCGTTAATCTGTAACCTCATGTCCATGAATCAAGTATACCTGATACCTAAAACACTAACAAACAAATGTGGGATCAATATATTTCTATACTGGTACATGAGTTCATCCAAAAATCACATGTACACATATAAGCAAACAACTTTATCTTGCACATAAGAACATAAACTTGTTTTCATATTCTAACCCAAATCTAGTCTACTACCTCAGGTGTCATCAATGTCCCTCTGAGGCTCGTGTGCATTACCCTTAATATCAGTTTAACCCAGGGTTCAAAATATTGTTATTTACTTTACATGATACTCATAGGAACTTTATAATGTGCAAGAAGTAAATAAACAAACAAGCAGTTTATCATTCATTCAATCTCATCGAGAAACCTCGATAAACTCAGAATTCGATACATATATTCATAAGTGTAACCATGTACCTTATGCCATTAGAGAAACCATGCAGAATAACTCATGTGCTTTAAGATTGCATCCAAACATCCAAGCAACAAGGTATTCAATCTACATTATCTGAAATATACATACTACATATGTGTCACCATGTATTCACATTACATTACTCATATCTAGATGTGTTCCTAAACTAGGGTTTAGGGTTATCTCATGTTTGGACTAGGGATTAGGGTTACAAACCCTAATTCCACCATATCATGGTTTCTAAGGTTAAAACCCCAATTATGCATATTAGGTTAAACCCTAATTATCATCATAAGCATATTAGACTATTCATGATATCTAGATCACATTATCAACATTAGATCATATCAAGATGTCAACATTGGTTTTACCCTAAAACAACATGTATGAGATTATTAATCTAGCATCGTTGGTTATTCATCGTTATCAAGGATTTCCTTATTAGACATGTAAAGATCAGGTATTAACTCAACATAACCAAATCGACTCAATTAAGCATCATTATAAAGTAAATCTAGATCTTCCTTTCTATTAATCATATTACAACACATATCACATATACTTTTGGAACAGGAAGCATATTTAGACTCTTATTATATTTTCTTTGTGTTCCTCTCACTCTCCTGATCAAAATGGTATATGATTTCTCTATATTCTGAGTTACCAATCATTTACTAGAATTATTGTAAAATTGCCTTTATTGGGCCAATCATGCGCTGCCACATCAACGAATCCACTTTTCCTTTATTCAGTATCTGGACCGGCTTAAATATTTGGAAAGACCTTCATTCCCCAAATCCTTGAACATGCTTTAAGGGTATTCTGGTCATTTTCCTCTAATCCTCCTTCAACCTCGCGTCTGATTTCTGCGTTTGTGATTACGCTGCGCCGATCGTCAGCTGTGGACCGTTAGCACTCGCCAAACCCTCCCTCCCTCACCACTGTCACGATAGCCCCTCCATGGACTCTCATTGCAGACTCTCCCTTGACCTTTCTACCGTTGGTGTCATGCAGGGTTGTCGTGCAACCACGTGTTGTTGCAGATGACGTTGCATCCCTCAACGTTGTCTCTGACACCCACGCTGTGGTGGCCACGGTGTCAGGTGTCCACGTATTACTCCATATCTTCTACCATCATATCTGTGAGAGGAGGCCCTGCCTTGCGTATTGTGGTGGCTCTCCTGGATATTACCTCCATGCCAAAAGTTATAGCAGCGTTCATTGAAGGTCTTAACCCTTAGTCGTCATGATCTTCTGAAGAAGGGGGAAGAAACGGGGCTACTGTTGAAGGTATGGTGGGTAGAGACAATAGAGTTGAAGAAGTATGGCCACGAGGGAGCCTGCACTACACCTTCAGGATTCTTGGTCTATGTAGGCTAGGGGCTGGGTGTTCCTGGTGGAAAGAGGGCTGCCTATGATCTCTTTATATAGGCACATTATTCAAAACCTCAAAGGTTTCTCATGTATCATGAAAGGAAGGGAGAGGGAGGTCAACGTTTCCCTTTCTCGCAAACTCATACGTGAGATAATTGTGGATCATGTTTTATTTATATGGGAAATATTCCTATTCTCATTAACTTGACTATATACTCCTATCCATAGACTTCTTTTACAATTTCCCTTTCTTTTCTCTTGACATACAAGCAAGTTACCAAAGGAAGATATTCAATATGTGTCCTCTAAATAAACACCTATATCTATGATCCAAATCTACTTATTTGATACTCAAAAGCCATTAAAGAACATATGGAAAAACATGGCACTTTATTGGGTACTTGGATTATTCTCTCTCTTTTCGATATATCTCCTAAATCAAAATAGGAACTTATTAATCTCCTTTCCAAACTATTTATCTTGTTCCACAAGCACCCACACCACAAAGGTGTAACATTATTATTCCACCAATAATAGTATTTGAGAATTTACAAACCATGGCTTTATATTTATATATTTCAATTTTTACCAAAATTGAGGATATAACAGTAGTAAATCCCAAATTGAGCTGTTTAGGGCTAATACATTCATTTGAAATGAATCAAATGCAACACAATAAACTAATGTGGTAATAACTATAAGAGATCCTTCACTGTCAATTAGGATCTCAATGTGAATCTACAAATGAAAAACCAGAGTGGTACCTAGTCCAATAAGATTGAAGATGAATTCAGATCATGCATAATATTGTAATCAATAAAAGAAAAGTAAAAAAAGAAACATCAGGACACCAATGAAGATCAAAGGATGTGGGAAAAGTAGTAAACCCAAAATTGAGCTTTTCAGGGTACCATATTTATTTGAAATGAATCAAATGCACACCATAAACATATGTGGCAATAATTGCAAAATATCATTCAATATTAATTACGATCTCAATAAGAATTTACAAACTAAGAAATAGAGTGGTATTTAGTTCAAGAAAATTGAAAATGAATATGAATCATGCATCCATCGTGTAGTATACTTGCTTAGGATCAAATATGAAAACATTATATGAGGCCTTTCTTTGCTTTTGTAATGCTTAGTTGGTAGAAGATATACATGTTCTTCATATTTCTTTTGAACTGTCAAATGATAATAACTGTCTTGCTGATATCATTATTTGAATCTACTTATTATATTTTTAACTTTGGTTTGTGAATAAGTGATTGTCTGATAATGAGTAGAAGCAGAACCAAGAAAGATGATATGTTATTTAAGGCGTCATCCCATATGGTTCAAACTATCTATGGGGTATTAGGCATAAAATTTTGAAAAAATAAAAGGAATGTGAATAAATATCAGTAATGCCTAAATCTGATCCCAATTCTAAAAGTAGTGCAAATATGTGTTAATGTAGAGATTAATGCATAGAAACCCTAGTTTTCAATGAATAGGTTGTTAATCATGATTCTTTGAGATGTAAACTGACAATATGGAATATAATGGTAATTTATCATGGTTATGATCATAATAGTGATAATTATGATTTGTAATGTGAATAATCATGCATATGGAGAATTGGGGTCCAAAGAACCCAACTTTCTATGTTGTTAATGAACATAAATCGATCTGAGTGATCATAATGAGGGGATATGTTGGATATAGTAATTAGGGTTTCACCTAATGATTAATATGTAATGGAATATGGTTTTCCCTTATTCCTTACCCAGACCCTAAACCCTAGATTAGGGTCCAAGTAGGGTTTAATATAATTAATGTGATAGTGATACTTTAGGGTTTACATGCATGCATATTAAAATGTTGATTGATTGGATCTGTTGATTAGATTGATTGAATATACTTGAAGTATAATTGTATAACATGCATGGCTCACCATTGAGGTATGTGGTTATGATTATGACTACCTGCAATATAGTGTGCCGGTTTTTTTGAGGTTTTCTTGAATATTGATCAGATAAACTATTGGATGTTTATATACATTATGTTCAATTATAATGCCACTATGAGTATCACATAAAGATGAGAATAAGTGAATAAAATGCTATTTCTTGTTTGTGAGTAATTGATGGATAATATGTTGTTATATTACTTGCACACTTTTGCATGTACTCGACATATACAGTATATCTCAATGTACTGATTTGTGCTTTTGTTTCACACTGCTTTAGGTACACGCTAAAAAATAATATATCAAGGCATGATAATCAGTTGAAATTACCTGAATGCATTAAAGTTAAGTAAAGGAGGATTAGATATGTACTTCTTCTCATATGTATAGTTCTATTGTAATAAATTCATGTAACTCTTTCGAGGAGCATCTTTAAAACAATTTTTGAATTAATGGAAAATAATACTATTATTTGTTAAGTAAAAAAAGAAAAAACTAGGACATTGATGAAGAGTAAGGAATGTGGAAATTTTTCTTTCGATAACCTAAAATAGTTTCATTCAACATAAGGTTCATACAAAACAAATGGGAAGTTACAAGAGGATACCCGCTTTTTACCACTACTTAAATCCATTTTATCCATCTTGTGGGCAACAATGTTGCCTTATTTGTGGGTGTGACTAAAAACTATTGATCTAAAGCTTTCACTCAGAGTCATTATGTCTTTAAAGATCAATTGGGTACATCTGCAACCTTGGATCGATTTCATTAATCTGTTATAAATGCATCCATTTCTATGACAATGTAGTCCTTTACTCTATCCTTAGCAATTTGTAGTTTGAAAAGTACTCCCAAGATTTTTAATAGTGATAATAGACCAACCTCCCTCCATAGTCTTAGTCGCTACAACCATCGGGGAGCCCTCAGCATCCCTGAGGGTCGCTTCCACACTCACAAAACTTGTTTTAGAGGAAAGTTGTTTCTATATTTATCATGACCCATCCACGAGTAGGAGGATACTAGAAGGATATGATCATGGGATGTGAGGGTGATCATGTGTGTATCCTTACTATTGCACATGTGGTTTTAGGCCCAATTCACAACATTGTGTGATGTGATCAGTGAGTTGGTAGGTTCTGCTAAGAAGATAGCCATGTTTCTACATATTTAGGATGGTACATAGGTAGAGACAAAGTATATTAGGGTGTCATATCCATTCTTCATGATGATCCATCCTGTCATGGCAGCAAAATCAAAATTGAGTGCTTAATTGACAGTGTCATGCAGCTTCGAGTTGTTCTAGATTGTTTTGGCATCAATGCAATGGAATAAGGTGTGAATAACAATTTCAACTTCAGCCTTGTATATCTCATACAGATTAGAGTCAATGGCATGCCTGTTATAAAGATATTCCTTGGTAGGGAGATATCCAATACGACATTTCTAGAGAAAGTGTTTGAGTTTGGGGTGTGAATGCCATATGGTTTTTGTAACATCCCTGACCTGGGTTATGAACTAACCCTAGGTGTTTTGCTTAATTATGTAATTAGATACTTGTGGTTATCTTTTGAGTATGTAATTAAAGCTCCTGAGGAACATACATTTTTATTTTTGTCCTTTTTGAACTATGTTGTAATATTGTTTTGTAATACAGGGACCTATGTGCAACTTACCCAATTAAAAGGGTTTAACTTGCAAATTGCACATGTTAAAATTTTCCTTGGTGTTGAGACATCATAAGAATGAATATGATGAAGTATGATGGATTCTCCAAGCTTGGGCACCAAGATGCAGCTTGTGGAGCAATCCTTGTATTTAAAACCCTAGTTTTGGTGTAAAGTGCAATTTACCCAAAATATGGGGTGCAACTTGTAAAATACACCTTCTAGAGTATCTTTTATGACTCTTGGCATCATATTAGAGTAATAATGATGAAGAGGGCACTTCAATTGAATAATCAAATAAGAATGATAACCCTTATAAATTAAATAATCAAGTTATAAGCATAATAACCCTTCTATATGTGCAACTTAGTAAGAAGTTGGCTTTCTTCACCTTTAGACCTTGGGTTTAAGATGAGTTTTGATTAAGTATGGAAGGGAGAAACTTGGCTTAGAAGAAGGGAAGGACCTAGATGACAAATGGAGAAACAAGTTGTCCTTATGATGGAATTAAACCCAAAGTATATATACACCTTTTCTCACTTAGCAAGGATCGTTTCCTTCACTTCCCTTCTTATCCCCTTGCTTAGACTGACTTAGGACAGATCTCTGCAGAAGAGGAGAACGGCCAAGAAGTTCTAGGTAAGCTTTGATCATCATCTTGCTCGAATTCATGGAGGAAATCATGTTGCAAGGTTGGTTCTATGGTCTTTCTTACATAGTTCTTCTTTCTAGCCATTCCTTCCAACCAATTCTTGGAGAAACAACTTTGGACGATCTATGGAGCTCAAGACACCATTAGATCTTGGAATCTTGGATCTCCAGGGATGACTTTAAGGCAGGTTTTATAACTCTAAACCCTTATACTTAGTTATGCATCTCTCTTTCTATGCAATAATTGCTTGTTCTTCTTTCCCTCCATTCTTCCTTGCAATCTTGCAAGTAAAACCATGAAGAAACCGATTCTGATCTGAGGTAGAAGATGATGGGAGTGAATATCTATGTAACTTTACCAAACGGTCTTGCACATTTGGTCTAAATGGTTTGCAAAACCGTTTGAAACCAAACAGTTTCAAAACCGTTTGATTTCATGCGGTTTGCAAGACCGTTTAGATTCAAATGGTCTCCAAGACCGTTTGGGAGGTTTGACCAAGGGTTGACCGTTTGATAATCCTGTTCATAATTATTTTGGTTAATAACTCACCAAATTTGATATGTTAACTCTCAAGGAATCATGAGTTGAAGGCTAATCAATTAGGTAAACCTAATTGGATTAAGTGCTGATTTCCAACCTGATTAACTTGACCTTTTTGGGAAAACGGTTTCAAAACCATTTGAGGGAGTTGACCAAGGGTTGACCGTTTGATATTCCTGTTCCTAAATTATTTTGGTTAATAACTCACCAAATTTGATAGGTTAACTCCCAAGGAATCATGAGTTGAAGGCTAATCAATTAGGTAAACCTAATTGGATTAAGTGCTGATTTCCAACCTGATTAACTTGACCTTTTTGGGAAAACGGTTTCAAAACCGTTTGAGGGAGTTGACCAAGGGTTGATCATTTGAGATTCCTGTTCCTAATTATGTCGGTTGATAACCCACAAATTTTATAGGTTAATTCCAAAGGAATCATGAGTTGAAGGCTAATCAATTAGGCAAACCCTATTTGGATTAAGTGCTGATTTTTAACTTGATTGATTTGACTTTTTGGGTTATTTAGCCCAAACGGTCTCAAGACCATTTGGGGATCACCCAAACGGTCTCAAGACCGTTTGGGGGTCACCTAATACCGTTTGGAGGTCTATGGTTGGATATGGTTAAGTGTTTGAAGGACAAAAGATATGGTGTTAACCCTAATCGACTAAGTGTTGATTTTGCATTGAAATGAGTTGATGTTTTGGGTTGATTGACCCAAACAGTCTCAAGACCATTTGGGGATCACCCAAGACTATTTGGAGGTCTAGGGTTAAGCATGGTTGACCAATTTAAGGTCTAAAGGTACCAAATCACTTTGCAATTAAGTGATGATTTGATGATCAACTCAATAGCTCAAACCCTAATGATTTTTCACTAGAATCCAAGGGTTGGATGAGCCAAACGGTCTCAAGACCGTTTGGAGGTCACCCAAGACCGTTTGGAGGTCTAGGGTGAGTATGGTTAAGAAATTGATGATCCAATGATACTAAGTTGGAGGGCAATCAATTGCTGATTTGGTGATCAATCCAATGATCCAAACCTTAATTGGTTGACTTGGATTCTGATGATATGATGGGAAAACGGTCTCAAGACCATTTGGAGGTCATCCAAATGATCCCAAGACCGTTTGGGGTCAGGTCATGTCCAAATTGAATGAAGGTTCAATGGGTTCAAATCAATTAGACCCACATTGAAATATGTTGAAGGGTTATTGATTCCAAACCCTAATTCAATTGATTTAAACCCTAATTGATGATCAATTGAGGGTCAATTCAGGGTCAAATCATTTGAAGGTTGAGCTATTAAAACTCATTTGAAGTATGAGTATAGGTCCAATTGATGATTGGTTCCATGAATTCAATGATTGAAGGAATCAACATTGGAAACCTTAATTTCATTGGATACCTTATGTAATGGAGGTCCAATGTGATTGAATCTTTGAGAATTAAGATGATGAATGTTCTATTGATCCAATGATGATTAGTAATGATAATCAATGAAGGCACAAAGGTTGAAACCTTAATAGTACCTAAGTGATTAGTACCAATTAAGGGGTGAATTCCTAATTGTTTATAGGATCAATAACTTGAAACACTATGTTAATCATAGTTGTATGTACTTGATTGAAGAGTTGATGTGACCTAATCAAGTTGAAATGATGAAAGATTAGAATTCATATATAAATATGAATCATGTAGTGATCTACGGTAGCATGACCGTGCAAGGTAGCACGGCCGTGGTAGCTTTACTTTGCACGACCATGCAAGGTGGCACGGCCGTGGTGTTCTATGAATAAATTGTAACGAATTGGTATTGTGTTGATATTGTTATATATGCATGTCTTCAATTATGCTAATCATGCAGGTTGTTAGCAAGAGGTAATCATGGCCAGGTAAGGGTTATGATGTTTTATTCATTGAAAGCATGTTATATACTTTATGAATAATGACATACTATGTTGCCTGGTTTAAGAGGCAATATATAAGATTGATGGGTTGTAAGAGCCTTGAGTAATATTCACATTGTTACAATCAAGGTCATGTTGTTAGATGACTTATGGTGATCTAAGTGTTTGAACACCCCTACTCTTGAATCATATTGATGAAATGATTAAGAAATGATATTCATATGATAAATGATGTGAGTTAAACTTGATACATTTAGTATTCTTCTTTTATAGTAGTATTTTAATAGTTAAATGCTTGGAAACATGATTGATGCTAAAAGAATGCTGAAATGTACCTAAATAATCAAGTATAATCATACCATGTAAAGCCCTGATCATAGATCCATCATTGTCAGAAGCCAAATGATGGTGAAACAGGTTTTCCTAAGGGGAGTCCAGGATCACATACTTTTGAGTATGTGGGGGATTATGGACGTGAATATCCTTACGTCCTAGTGTAGGAATTGATGTAGATGTATCTTAAATCTATCAACCCTTCACTATATGTTTATGTCGGGATGATGTATCACTAATCTCCCGAGGGAATCTTTAATGCCGCATCGATGAGAGATAAACAAGAGATCTTTCGATGATGAAGAGAGTACAAAAAGCCACTGTGACTCTAATAGCGAAGTGCCAGAATACCCTGGTAAGCTATTGTAGCAGAGACACGAGATGTCCTGCATGTTGATCCTCATACTGACTGAGGAAGATGAGGTCATAAGAATCCGGCTCTTTTCATGACCTATGTATGATACCGATGCGACTTAGTAGTGATCGGTTGGAGTATGACCGGCATACCTCATCTCCGCAGGGCATAATAATGTTTGTAAGACATAATCAACCGCGTAGCATAACTGCTTAGGTTTAACTATGAGAAACAATGATTGATGTTACTTTGTTTATAAATGTTCTTGTCAAGTAACTAGTATACATATTCTTTATAATCCTTATTGAAATGATTGCTTAAGTAATTGTTGCTTTACTTAATCCTAAGCCTGTTATTGAATGATTTAAGTTATTTTGCTTATATTATCCCTTTCTTGCTATAACAAAGCTTCCGGAGGAGAGTTATAACTCTCGTTGGGACAATTATTTAAAATTGTCTCACCCCGTAGGTTTTGACATTTTAGGTGGACGCCGAAGATGAAGGAACCAATATGAGAGTGAGCAGTATCATCAGCAACAACACCAGGGGCGGCAGTGAATCTCAGGTGGAGATATTGACTGTCAAGTCCTGTAGATAGTATGTCTTATTTCGTCTTTGTACTCTCAGGTCCTAGGAATCAGTAGGTCTGAGGTTTTTGGCTTTAAGCCTCGAGATTTCTTTTTGTATCTTGGCTTGCACAGTTGACAGGGCAATGGATGTATAAAATTACTCGAGATGTAAATGGAGAACCATGTTATATACAAGTTATCATGTTTTCTTATAAAAGAGTTTTATGGTTTAAATATCTTCTTCTGAAAAATTTTAAATTTTTAGTGATTTTCATAATTTTGCTGCTAGTTAATCGCTTCTGCTAAGTTTACATCGTGATTTATCGATTCGGTCGCCACAATTTAGTGGTATCAGAGCTCTAGGTTCGCTGAGTCTACAGAGACATAGGACTTAGGATGTCGAGTCTATTCTTAGTGTCTTCCAGTATATCTAATAGTGTCTTCTACTCCTCAGGAGAAGAAGATAAGTAAGGATGTATGGACCACACGAGGAGTATGTGGCAGAGAGTAGCCTTGCTACACCCCGAGAAGGTGCAAGGAACCTGGAAATAGAGCAACTTGTATCTGAGCCACCCCAGTTTAACCCAACGAACATGGGGAACCCAGCCGTTCAGACCATCTTTGGGTAGTTTATGACTGCCTTGACATACATAACAGATATGATGCCCATGCCTGCACCTAGGGCACCTACCCAACCTGAAGGACAAGGAATTGGCAAGACGTTTGAATGACTTCGCTGAGTCAGAGCGACTGAGTACTTTGGAACAGCTGATCCGGCAGATGCCGACCTATGGTTAACCGAACTAGAGAAGGCCTTTAGAATCCTGAACATCCCAGAAGCTGAGAAGGTTAGACATGTTGTCTATCTTCTCAAGGGGAGTGATGGTCACTGGTGGACCATGGAAGAGCAGAAGAGGCCTAATGTGGAGGTTGCGTGGGAAGTCTTTCGACGGGAGTTTATCAATAGATATTTCCCTAAGACGTTCCTGGACGAGAAAATCTCTCAGTTTGAGAGGTTGAGACAAGGTCTGATGAACATTAGTGAATACAAAGCTAAGTTCATGGAGTTGTTGCGGTTTTTTCTACATATGGCTGCTACAGAAGAAGAAAGGATTAGGCGGTTCGAGAAAGGGTTGAACGCTGCTTTAACTACTCCTGAATCTGCCTTAGAGAACCGGGAAAGGTTTGCTACCTTCGTAGAGTCTGTCAGAAGGATTGAAAGGTCCATAGATGAGAAGAGGCAAACCCATAAGAGGATGTATCCTCAGTTCCAGGGGTCTTCATCCAGAGACTTCAAGAAGCCTAGGTTTTCTGCGCCTACACCACCATCACCTAGACCTAGTGCTCAGACTCAGTGGACACCGAGTAGAGGTAGAGGATGAAGCCTACCACTACAAGGAGCTCGCAGTTCAGCATTATGAGAGTTCTGAGATATGTGATATGATATCTCCTAAACTAGACTACTCTTGAGTGAATGAGTTGTGTTTCTTAATGCATGATTCCTATAGTCTTGTTGAACCCTATATGTCCTTGGGAGGACCAAACCCTAGAGACAGATATAGGTTGGTTATATGTGCATATGTGAACATCAATATGAGTGCCTTCCATCTGGGTGAGGGAGAGAGCCCAAGACCCTGGAGGAGGTAGCTATGTTAGTTTCTATGAAGCCTCATGCTCGGGTTGGTGGTTTCCCACACATGAATCTAGTGGTGTATATAATAGAGTTTTGGGTAAGCATGTCTCATGAGTAAAGACCTATGAGGAGTATGTCATATCATGTTTTAGTTTGTTATGTGGTTGTTGGAGTTTAGGTTCTCTAACCTTCTCCCAATGGGTCTCACTCTCTCTGGAGTGAACCCTGAAACTTGTCCTATCACTAGAGGTCCTCCTTCATAAAAGAGATTGAGGCTCATGCTAACTCACAACCTAGTCTTAACTTAAGATATCTAAACTCATAAAAGCCTAGTCACTTGCATCATCAAGACTTATCTCAAAACCTCAAACCTAACTGATGTCCTCAAAGACAAACATAAATCAGCATAACCATCTTATATTATCTATATAAGACTTAGAATGTATCATCAAAACTTATTTCATCTATTCCATCTATCATATATTCCAACAAGGCTCTAGACATCTAATCTAGAACTACTCTCTCTTCTGGACTGATGTCATTCACTTTCACTTAGGTTTCATGACCACCTCCTACTCGTACATGTGTGGGGACACATTTTTGTAATACATATACATAATAAAATATTATATAGTTTTTCTTCGATAAAACATGCGTCAGAGAAAACTACCTAGGTTCGATCCGATTGGAATCAAAAACCAAATCCTAAAAACGAGTGTCCCACACATAGTAGAGAGTATAGTGTCATGAAAACCAGTGAAAAGGGTGAGAACAAGAGGTAGACTAGTGTAGCTACTCTAGACAACGTGCACAATATGTCTAGGGTTTCTCTTCCCTTAATGCACGTCATTTCCAAATAGTGCAACGTCCCATACCACTGCACTACAAGGAAACAATGACATCTAAGGACCTGCTACTCAACAAGCACCAGTCTATACCTAGTTCTTGGACATCTAGGTGCTAACCTAGAGACTAAGGTCAAATTTAGTCTCTTAAAGATGACTAAACTAACCCTAACAATTATTAACGTTCAAGGTTTTCTTTTGTTTTGAGTTGCATAAGACTGCAGAGCTAGACCAGCAAGTGTGACACAACCACAGAGGCAGAGTCAGCAAGGATCACAGAGGAGACAGTTTCCAGGAACAGATAGAGGACGTGGACAAGCATCCCAAGCTGGATTGTCAGCACCGAATCAACCACAAGCAACAGCAATATTCTATGCAATGAATCCACCTGATGTAGTGATCAACCCTCGGGTTGTGGCAGGTCAGATGGAATTGTTATATTCTGATATGTCTACATCCTGCATTGTATCTGTTTTGATTGATCCGGGTGCTACGCACTCCTTTATCACTCGAAGGATGATTCGTAACTGCAATATGACAGTCAGTCATAGAGCAGATAGTCTGTTGCTAGAGACTCCGTTGAGAGGGTCTACTGTGTTACAGGAGGTATGCTCTTCCTGCATCCTTTTCTTTTCTAAACACTGCATTCAAGTGGATCTTATACCACTTGAGATGCAAGTATTTTACATAATCCTTGGGATGGATACCTTGGAAAGGTATAAGGTTGTTTTGGATTGTGAATCCAAGCAAGCTGTGTTTGCTAATGAAAGCGACACATGGATCTTTCAAGGAGAGAGAAAGATTCTACCCACCTGTCTTGTGTCAGCTATGGTTGCTGAGAAGATGATGAGGCAAGGATGTTATGCATTCTTGGCCCATGTGGTAGATACTACCATGGAAAGTCCTAACCCTACTGAAGTTCCTGTAGTCAGGAAATTTAAAGATGTATTTCCTGAAGAACTTCCAGGTGTACCACCGCCTCGGGAAATTGATTTTGAAATCAATTTGATCCCAGACACACAACCTATAGCACAAACACCATATAGGATGGAGCCTGCTGAGATGGCAGAACTCAAGAAACAACTGCAAGAGTTGCTTGAGAAGGGTTTCATCCGACCGAGTACTTTGCCTTGGGGTGCTCTGGTTCTCTTTGTTAAGAAGAAAGACGGATCAATGTGGTTGTGCATTGATTATAGACAACTAAACAAAGTAACAATAAAGAACAAGTATCCTCTGCCGAGGATTGATGATCTTTTTGACCAGTTGTGTGGTGCAACCATCTTCTCAAAGATAGATTTGAGATTGGGATATCATCAACTCCGTATTAAGGACAGTGACATACCCAAGTCTGCCTTTAGAACGAGGTATGGTCACTATGAGTTCACGGTTATGTCGTTTGGACTAACTAATGCACCGGCTGCATTTATGGAACTCATGAATAGAATCTTCCGACCTTTCCTCGATCAGTGTGTTGTTGTCTTTATAGATGACATTCTGATCTATAGTAGAGATGCTCAGCAGCATGAACAACATCTCCGTCAGGCTTTAACTTTGCTAAGAGAACACAAGCTATATGTTAAGTTTAGCAAGTGTGAGTTCTGGTTATCAGAAGTATCTTTCCTTGGACACGTGATATCTGCCTTGGGTATTCGTGTTGACCCTAAAAAGGTAGAATCTATCCTACAATGGGAACAGCTGAAGACACCGATGGAAATCTGTAGTTTCTTAGGGTTGTCTAGTTATTATCGAAGGTTCATTAAGAACTTCAGTTCCATAGCCCTACCTTTGACTAAGTTGACCCGGAAGGATGTTCCTTTTGTTTGGAGTGATAAGTGTCAGCAATCCTTCCAGTTGTTGAAGGAGAGGTTGACAAGTGCACTTGTACTTGTGTTACCTGATCAAGGCAAAGGATACATAGTTTTCTGTGACACCTCCAAGAATGGACTCGGATGTGTGTTGATGCAGGATAAACAAGTGATTTCTTTTGCTTCTCGACAGCTTAAGAAACACGAGGAAAATTATCTGACACATGATCTGGAACTAGCTATTGTGGTTCATGCCTTGAAAATCTGGAGACACTATCTCTACGGAGAGACATTCTAGATTTTAACTGATCATAAGAACCTTAAGTACATCTTCTCTCAGCACGAACTTAACATGAGGCAACGTCGCTGGATGGAGTTAATCAAAGACTATGATTGTACAATTGATTACCATCCAGGGAAGGCCAATGTAGTTGCAGATGCTTTGAGTAGGAAATCAGCAACACCAGCCTTAGATAGGGCACAACTAAACTCTTTAGTATGCTCTAGGAGAGATATGCTTATATCCTTAAGGCAAAACAATGTACAGTTGAAGGTGTCATTGTTAGTCGGGTTGTTAGCTGAGATGCATATAAAACCTACTCTGAGAGAGCAGATTAAAGAGGCACAGCAAATCGATGTTGCAGTTCAATAGATTAGATCAGAGTATGGTGATGAGAAACAAGATGGTTTCCATGGCTCTGATGACCAAGTAGCCTGTTATCATGGAATGATGATAGTACCAGATGTGGATAACTTGAGGAAGTTAGTCCTGGAAGAAGCTCATTCTTCTATGTATGCTATGCATCCAGGAAGCACCAAAATGTATCGAAACTTAAAAGATATGTATTGGTGGCCTGGGATGAAGAAGGACGTTGTTGAGTTTGTTATACGGTGTCATGTGTGTCAGCAAGTTAAAGCTGAACACCAGAAGCCTGCAGGAACAATGCAACCATTGCCCATACCACAGTGGAAGTGGGATCACGTAACCATGGACTTTGTTGTTGGCCTACCTAGGACAAGCAAAGGGCACGATTCCATTTGGGTAATAGTTGATAGGTTGACAAAGACAACGCATTTCTTACTTGTCAAAACAACCTATTCTGCTGAGAGGCTAGCACAGTTGTATTTTCAGAAGATAGTGCGACTGCACGGAGTTCCAGTCACTATAGTTTCAGACAGGGGTACCCAATTTATGAGTCATTTTTGGGAACGACTTCATAAAGCTTTAGGCACCCAGTTAAGGTTTAGTACAGCCTTTCATCCTTAGACTGATGGACAGTCTGAAAGAACTATACAGACCTTGGAAGACTTGCTGAGAGCATGTGTTCTTCAGTTTATAGGGAGTTGGGATCTGCACCTAAGCTTGATAGAGTTTGCCTACAACAATAGCTATCAACATAGCATTGACATGGAACCTTATGAAGCTTTATATGGTATACGTTGTAGATCACCCCTATGTTGGTATGAAACTAGTGAATATCAACTGTTAGGTCCTGATCTTGTGCAGCATACCACAGAAAAGATCAAAGTAATACAACAACAGATCAAGACTGCACAGGATAGGTAGAAATCTTATGCTGACAAGCATCGTAGACCTTTGGAGTTCCAGGTTGGAGACAGAGTGTATCTCAAGGTCTCACCTTGGAAGGGAGTTCTAAGATTTGGAAGGAAAGGGAATTTAGCTCCTAGGTTTATGGGGCCTTATCCAATCATTGAACGGGTTGGAAAGGTAGCCTATAGACTAGAGTTACCACCAGAGTTATAGAGGTTACACCCTGTGTTTCACATTTCTATAATGAGGAAATGTCACCCTGATACTGAGTCATTTCTACAACCTATGGAGGTAGAATTGAATGATGACATATCTTATAAGGAAGGACCAGTGTCAATCCTTGATAAAAGAATTAAAAAGTTGAAAAAGAAAGACATAAGTCTTGTGAAAGTCCTCTGGAATCACCATGGTGTTGAAGAAGCCACTTGGGAACTAGAGGAAGAGATGAGAAGGAAATGCCCTGCTCTTTTCTCTTAATATGTTTTGTTGATTTCGGGGACAAAATCCTTGTAAGGGGTGGATAATTTGTAACATCCCTGACCTGGGTTATGAACTAACCCTAGGTGTTTTTCTTAATTATGTAATTAGATACTTGTGATTATCTTTTGAGTATGTAATTAAAGCTCCTGAGGAACATAAATTTTTATTTCTGTTCTTTTTGAACTATGTTGTAATATTATTTTGTAATATAGGGACCTATGTGCAAATTACCCAATTAAAAGGGGTTAACTTGCAAATTGCACATTTTAAAATGTTCCTTGGTGTTGAGACATCATAAGAATGAATATGATGAAGTATGATGGATTCTCCAAGCTTGGGCACCAAGATGCAGCTAGTGGAGCAATCCTTGTACTTAAAACTCTAGTTTTGGTGTAAAGTGCAATTTACCCAAAATATGGGGTGCAACTTGTAAAATACACCTTCTAGAGTATCTTTTATTACTCTTGGCATCATATTAGAGTAATAATGATGAAGAGAGCACTTCAATTGAATAATCAAATAAGAACGATAACCCTTATAAATTAAATAATCAAGTTATAAGCATAATAACCTTTCTATATGTGCAACTTAGTAAGAAGTTGGCTTTCTTCACCTTTATACCTTGGGTTTAAGATGAGTTTTTCTTAAGTATGGAAGGGAGAAACATGGCTTAGAAGAAGGGAAGGACCTAGATGACAAATGGAGAAACAAGTTGTCCTTATGATGGAATTTCACCCAAAGTATATATACACCTTTTCTCACTTAGCAAGGATCGTTTCCTTCACTTCCCTTATTATCCCCTTGCTTAGACCGACTTAGGACAGATCTATGGAGAAGAGGAGAACGGCCAAGCAGTTCTAGGTAAGCTTTGATCATCATCTTGCTCGAATTCATGGAGGAAATCATGTTGCAAGGTTGGTTCTATGGTCTTTCTTACTTAGTTCTTCTTTCTATCCATTCCTTCCAACCAATTCTTGGAGAAACAACCTTGGACGACCTGAGCTCAAGACACCATTAGAGCTTGGAAGCTTGGAGCTCCAAGGACAACTTTAAGGCGGGTTTTATAACTCTAAACCCTTATACTTTGTTATGCATCTCTCTTTCTATGCGATAATTGCTTGTTCTTCTTTCCCTCCATTCTTCCTTGCAATCTTGCAAGTAAAACCATGAAGAAACCGACCCTGATCTGAGGTAGAAGATGATGGGCGTGAATATCTATGTATCTTTACCAAACGGTCTTGCACATTTGGTCTAAACGGTTTGCAAAACCGTTTGAAACCAAACGGTTTCAAAACAGTTTGATTTCATGTGGTTTGCCAGACCATTTAGATTCAAACAGTCTCCAAGACTGTTTGGGAGGTTTGACCAAGGGTTGACCGTTTGATAATCCTGTTCAAAATTATTTTGGTTAATAACTCACCAAATTTGATAGGTTAACTCCCAAGGAATCATGATTTGAAGGCTAATCAATTAGGTAAACCTAATTGGATTAAGTGCTGATTTCCAACCTGATTAACTTGACCTTTTTGGGAAAACGGTTTCAAAACCATTTGAGGGAGTTGACCAAGGGTTGACCGTTTGAGATTCCTGCTCCTAAATTATTTTGGTTAATAACTCACCAAATTTGATAGGTTAACTCCCAAGGAATCATGAGTTGAAGGCTAATCAATTAGGTAAACCTAATTGGATTAAGTGCTGATTTCCAACCTGATTAACTTGACCTTTTTGGGAAAACGGTTTCAAAACCGTTTGAGAGAGTTGACCAAGGGTTTACCGTTTGAGATTCATGTTCCTAATTATGTTGGTTGATAACCCACAAACTTTTATAGGTTAATTCCAAAGGAATCATGAGTTGAAGGCTAATCAATTAGGCTAACCCTAATTGGATTAAGTGCTGATTTTCAACTTGATTGGTTTGACTTTTTGGGTTATTTAGCCCAAACGGTCTCAAGACCGTTTGGGGGTCACCCAAGACCATTTGGAGGTCTATGTTTGGATGTGGTTAAGTGTTTGAAGGACAAAAGATATGGTGTTAACCCTAATCGGCTAAGTGTTGATTTTGCATTGAAATGAGTTGATGTTTTGGGTTGATTGACCCAAACGGTCTCAAGACCATTTGGGGATCACCCAAGACCGTTTGGAGGTCTAGGGTTAAGCATGGTTGACCAATTTAAGGTCTAAAGGTACCAAATCACTTTGCAATTAAGTGTTGATTTGATGATCAACTCAATAGCTCAAACCCTAATGATTTTTCACTGGAATCCAAGGGTTGGATGAGACAAACGGTCTCAAGACCATTTGGAGGTCACCCAAGACCGTTTGGAGGTCTAGGGGTGAGTATGGTTAAGCAATTGATGATCCAATGATACTAAGTTGGAGGGCAATCAATTGCTGATTTGGTGATCAATCCAATGATCCAAACCTTAATTGGTTGACTTGGATTTTGATGATATGATGGGCAAACAGTCTCAAGACCGTTTGGAGGTCATCCAAATGATCCCAAGACCGTTTGGGGTCAGGTCATGTCCAAATTGAATGATGGTTCAATGGGTTCAAATCAATTAGACCCACATTGAAATATGTTGAAGGGTTATTGATTCCAAACCCTAATTCAATTGATTTAAACCCTAATTGATGATCAATTGAGGGTTAATTGAGGGTCAAATCAGTTGAAGGTTGACCTATTAAAACTCATTTGAAGTATGAGTATAGGTCCAATTGATTATTGGTTCCATGAATTCAATGATTGAAGGAATCAACATTGGAAACCCTAATTTCATTGGATACCTTATGTAATGGAGGTCCAATGTGATTGAATCTTTGAGAATAAAGATGATGAATGTTATATTGATCCAATGATGATTAGTAATGATAATCAATGAAGGCACAAAGTTTGAAACCTTAATAGTACCTAAGTGATTAGTACCAATTAAGGGGTGAATTCCTAATTGTTTATAGGATCAATAACTTGATACACTATGTTAATCATAGTTGTATGTACTTGATTGAAGAGTTGATGTGACCTAATCAAGTTGAAAGGATGAAAGATTAGAATTCATATATAAATATGAATCATGTAGTGATCTTCGGTAGCACGGCCGTGCTAGCTTTACTTTGCACGACCGTGCAAGGTGGAACGACCGTGGTGTTCTATGAATAAATTGAAAAAGAATTGGTATTGTGTTGATATTGTTATATATGCATGTCTTCCATTATGCTAATCATGCAGGTTGTTAGCAAGAGGTAATCATACCCAGGTAAGGGTTATGATGTTTTATTCATTGAAAGCATGTTATAAACTTTATGAATAATGACATACTATGTTGCCTGGTTTAAGAGGCAATATATCAGATTGATGGGCTGTAAGAGCCTTGAGTAATATTCACATTGTTACAATCAAGGTCATGTTGTTAGATGACTTATGGTGATCTAAGTGTTTGAACACCCCTACTCTTGAATCATATTGATGAAATGATTAAGAAATGATATTCATATGATAACTGATGTGAGTTAAACTTGATACATTTAGTATTCTTCTTTTATAGCAGTATTTTAATAGTTAAATGCTTGGAAACATGATTGATGCTAAAAGAATGCTGAAATGTACCTAAATAATCAAGTATAATCATACCATGTAGAGCCCTGATCATAGATCCATCATTGTCAGAAGCCAAATGATGGTGAAATAGGTTTTCCTAAGGGGACTCCAGGATCACATACTTTTGAGTATGTGGGGGATTATGGACGTGAATATCCTTACATCCTAGTGTAGGAATTGATGTAGATGTATCTTAAATCTATCAACCCTTCACTATATGTTTATGGCGGGATGATGTATCACTAATCTCCCGATGGAATCTTTAATGCCGCATCGATGAGAGATAAACAAGAGATCTTTCGATGACAAAGAGAGTACAGAATGCCACTGTGACTCTAATAGCGAAGTGCCAGAATACCCTGGTAAGCTATTGTAGCAGAGACACGAGATGTCATGCATGTTGATCCTCATACTGACTGAGGAAGATGAGGTCATAAGAATACGGCTCTTTTGATGACCTACATATGATACCGATGCGACTTAGTAGTGATCGGTTGGAGTATGACCGTCATACCTCATCTCCGCAGGGCATAATAATGTTTGTAAGACATAATCAACCGCGTAGCATAAGTGCTTAGGTTGAACTACGAGAAACAATGATTGATGTTACTTTGTTTATAAATGTTCTTGTCAAGTAACTAGTATACATATTCTTTATAATCCTTATTGAAATGATTGCTTAAGTAATTGTTGCTTTACTTAATCCTAAGCCTGTTGTTGAATGGTTTAAGTTATTTTGCTTATATTATCCCTTTCTTGCTATAACAAAGCTTCTGGCAGAGAGTTATAACTCTCGTTGGGACAATTATTTAAAATTGTCTCACCTCGTAGGTTTCGACTTTTTAGGTGGACACCGAGGACGAAGGAACCAATCTGAGAGTGAGCAGTATCAGTAGCAACAACACCAGGGGCGGCAGTGAATCTCAGGTGGAGATATTGACTGTCAAGTCATGTAGATAGTATGTCTTATGTCGTCTCTGTACTCTCAGGTCCTAGGAATCAGTAGGTCTGAGGTTTTTGGCTTTAAGCCTCAAGATTTCTTTTTGTATCTTGGCTTGCACAGGTGATAGGACAATGGATGTATAAAATTACTCAAGATGTAAATGGAGAACCATGTTATAAACAAGTTATCATGTTTGCTTATAAAAGAGTTTTATGGTTTAAAGATCTTCTTCTGAAAAGTTTTAAATTTTTAGTGATTTTCATAATTCCGCTGCTAGTTAATCGCTTCCGCTGAGTTTACATCATGATTTATCGATTCGGTCGCCACAGTTTTCCAGAGCATTTGTTACTATTTTCCATTCTACATTTACCACTCATTATAGTGACCATGTACCCCAGCCAGTAGGTTGATCGGGTTGTGAAGATCCTTTTAGTAGTCAGATACTAATATTTCAATGTAACTTCAGTCTGGGATATCGATAGCTTCAGCACAACATCCACATGGTCCTTCTTGAAGAATGCCTTGATGATCTCTACTTTCCAATCCCAAGTGTTTGTACTGATAAGGTCACTGACTACCCTTGGGTTGTAATTGAGATAATTACCATCTATATTTCCTACACCTAATTTGTCCAAGATCTACTTGTCAGTTCAAAGATTGATGGTGGGCCTGTAATGAATGTTCCATCTGAGCCCTTTGTTGAGAAGAGCTTTTGTCCCCCAGATACTGCACTAGGTGTAGCTGGGATCATATCCACTCTGGGTTTCCAGTACATTTATTCCCATATAGTACATTGCCTTCAAAAGAGAGGTTGCCATTGACTTAGTATCCATGTACAGTCTCCAAGCATACTTATCCAACAATGCTAAGTTAAAGATCTTCAAATCTCTAAATCCCATGTCACCAGTCCTCTTAGGGGCACAAAGCTTAGCCCATGATGCCCAATGCATCCATCTTCTTCCTTCCCTATTTGTTTCCCCACCAAAAAGTTGTCCCCATTTAAGTTATATCCTCTATGATTGAGTTAGGGATCCATAGAATCCCCATCATGTAACTAGGAATAGCTTGAAGAATGAACTTGATAAGCACATCCTTCCCTGCATGAATGAGAAGTTTCTCCTTCCACCCATTGATCTTTTTGCATATTTCCTTCAGATTGCCAAACACTAATCTCTTGGATTTCCCTATAACGTTGGGCATTCCAAGGTATTTTTCATGAATAACCACCTCTTTAACCTTCATGGTTCAATTAGTTTGTCTTCTCATCACCTCAGTAAAATTATTGCTAAAGGATGTATCCTTGTTGTCATAGTTTATTATATGTATAGAAGCCCACTAGTAGTGGCTTAAAAGAGAGACTATTGTTCAGCTTCTTGGAGATTTGCCTTGACACAAATATGTTGTCGTCAATGAAGAAAATATATGTAACTCGAGGGAAATTGTTACATACTCTTCCTCGTGTAACCATACCCTTTGTCACTACCTTGTTGATAAGGTTTTGGAGGAATCTACATAGAATAAGAAGAGGTAAGTGGAAATGGGGTTTCCATGGAGGGGCCCTGTCGCGTCCAACTCATAAAAACCAGATTAACTAATTTAACTAATGCGGAAGCGTTTCGTTAGGAGCGGAATTTTTGAAAATCACTAAAAATTAAAACCTTTTATAAAAATATCCATTACCAAAGATTCTTTAAACAAGAACCACAGTAGTATATTTACATACTGGTCCACATTGGACATTCCATGTATCATCATATCAAAATCTTAGGTTGATTATACAAACATTATCTACTGACTCCTAGGACCTGAGAGTACAGAGACGACACATAGGACTTTATGTACAAAGCCTGACAACCAGTATCCCCACCTGCGATATTACTATTGTCCTTGTCGTTGTTGTTGCTACTCTTCCTCTACTACAGAGGTTCTGCTTCTTTGTCTGTGTCTACCTAAAAACATAGAATCCCACGGGGTGAGACAACTATAAAATTTCCCTAGCGAGAGATATAACTCTCCTCCGCAGCATTGTTATTGCATCTTGATATAAATAAACTGAGCAGTGGGATAATATATTTCAATAGAAGATAATCACTATTTATGCAGGCTAGAGCAACATTTCTATTCAAGTATATCAACTATAACTTGACAAGGTAGCATATATCTTATTCAATTAAAGAACATAAATAACATTTATGTATTCAAGGACATGCTAAGTAGGTTAACATCAACCAGTGATTCTCGTATTTCAATCTTATGCAAATATGCTACACGGCTGATTATATTTTACAAACATTCTTAAGCTCTGAGGAGATGCGATATACCGCTCATACTCCAACTGATCACTGTGAAGTCAATATCGATACCATACAAACTCAAATGGAAGAGCCGGCTTCCATGACTTCCCACATCTCAGTCAGTGCGAGATTACATGTAGGACATCTTTGTGTCTCTGCTACATAGCTTGTCAGGGTATAGTGGCATCTAGCTATAGAGCTACAGTGGCGGTTGTACTCTCTTTGCGATCGAGAGATTTCATGTTTACTTCCATCGATCCGACATTAACATCATTGGGGGATTAGTGATACATCCATCCCGGAAGCATGAAGGATTGAGAGGTTTAATGTTTACCTTCCATCAATTCCCTCATTAGGACGTAAGGATATTTTTGCCCATCGACCCCCACATATTCAATAATATGCGAACTCCAGGAGATCTCATAAGAAAACCTATTTCACCATCACCCGCTTCTGACGATGATGGATCTATGGTCAGAGCACTACATGAATAGCTTTCATTTGATTAATTAGGTACATTATCATATCCTTTTAGCATCAATCAAGTTTTCAAACATAACTTATTAGGACAAATGCTATAAAGAAACATGTACTATTTTAACCAGTTACTTCTCAGTCTCTAAAAGACATTGGGATCTCAGTCCCTCACATAAACATATGATTCTGGGCATTCAAACCCTCAGCTCATCACTAAGCATTGTTGCCACTATTTCAGGTAATCATCACCTTCAGGTCATCTGACCAAGGTAAACATGACACTTGCTACACAAGCATCTTATCTGACACTTGAGGCCCATTAACTCTCTTTTGTCGCCTCTTACTAGGCAACAAGGCATATTATGGCACACAAGGCCCAATAAATAATTTCAATAAATAAGCATCATAGCTCATACCTGGCTATGTTCATCATCTTAGGATGTCTGCATGGTTAGCATACATGATAACAAATATATCAATCATATTTCAATTCCATGTTATACAAGGGTCATATCATTGTTCCCATACCAGGGTTAGGGTTTCCCATTTTATAGCAATCAGGGTTACTCATCCCCCTTTATTCAATTAGGACCAATGATTCATCATTTCATTGTCCAAGATTAGGGTTTCATGCAACTTCACCCTAATTAAAATTTGGGTTTACTATTCACATCACATCACCTTGGATTAGGGTTTATACTCAATAACCCACGATTAGGGTTTACTATTATTCATCCCAATTAGGGTTTAACATTAAAATACCATGAATTAGGGTTACTCATGTCATTACCCTAAAATCATATCACATTATCTTCCTAGATTAGGGTTTCACTCCGAATTGCCCTAATTTAGGGTTTGAGTTCATCAATTAACTCAATTAGGGTTTCATGGTCTCTTTACCAAGGATAATACCCTAATTGTATATCACAATTACTTTGAATGTTTTAGGCTTGATTGCTACATGATTATCTTACATGTATAATCCTCTCTCTCATCCTCTTCTAGGATGTCCAGAAGATTTGATCAATTGAACCTTCAATCACATGAGTTTTCAAATGAATTGACCAATTGAATCTTCAATTAAATTATATATGCAAATGGATTAACCATTTTGAACCTAAAATGGTCTTGCCTACTTAGGCCCTAAACGGTCTTGAATTCAGAGTTCAAACAGTTTGAAACCGTTTGGGCATATTGCCCTTAAAACCGTTTAAGCAAACATTGCCTTAAAACCGAATGAGCTAGAAAGTATTGAAACCGCACGAGCTTGGGTCTCCAAATGGTTTGGGATCATTTGGTCCCAAAAGGTCTTGAGACCGTTTGGACCAAACCCTCTCAAAACTGAATGGACCAAAAAGTCCTAACAACACTTAATCATTTCAAGGTTCTAATCCATGAATCGACTATTTATTGCATCTTTGATTCATTCATAAATTGAACCATAGAATCACCCCTCAAATAGACCATTAATTAGGGTTTTGAACCCAATTAAACTAGGGTTTATAATCAAAACTCCTTCTATTAGGGTTTTGGAATCGAGGAACCATCAAAGCTTAACATTGTGGAACCAATCCAATTGAAACCAATGAACCATCATCAAATTATAAAGTGACCTGACCTCAAACGGTCTTGAGGTCGTTTGGATGACCTCCAAACGGTCTTGAGACCGTTTGGGGTGACCTCCAAATGGTTTTGAAACCGTTTGGGCTAATCAACCCAAAACGTCAACTTAATTAATTGCAATTTCAGCACTTAGCCGATTAGGGTTTCCACTTAGAGGATTGTCTTTATATTGAATCAATCAATTAGAACCCTTGGATCATCATACAACATTTTCTAGGGTCTGACCTCAAATGGTCAACCCATCCAAATGGTCAACACCTCTAAACGGTTTGGGGTCCAAGCCTCCAAACGGTTTGGAAACTGTTTGGTCTCCAAACGGTTTGGTCAAACCATTTGGACCAAACTCTTGAAACCGTTTGCAATACAAATCTATTGGAAAGTGATCCTAAGATGATGTTATCATCATCAAGCCTTAGACCATCGAAAACTACTGCCATTATCATGGTAATTGCATCAACTAATCAAAGGAATTGAAAGAAGAGCAATTGAACACAGTTGATTGAGAAATTGAAATCAATAACAATGAATAAGGGTTCAAGTTACATAACCCGCCTTCAATTGAGCTTCAAAGCTTGGAGCTTCACGTCAACAATGGTAGAAGAAGCTTTTCCACACCACAAGGATCGTTTCTCAACCTTTTGAGTGAAAAGGGATGGTTAGAAGTGAAGATGGGATCGAGATATGAAGGAATCATGCATTGATTTATGATTTCCACCATGAAATCAAGATGAATGAAGCTCAAGAAGCTTACCAACAAGTTTAGGGTCGTCTTCCTGCTTCCCCTAGCTTCCTTGAACGTTTTTTCAAGCAAAGGAAAGAAGTGGATCCGAAAAAGTCCTTGGTTTGAGTGGTAAAAGGTCTTTTTATAAGAAAATCAATGAGAGAGAAAATGCCTTACAAAAATCCTTTAATTCCAAAATTTGTGCCACCTCTTCCTCCTCATTTACGTGAATGCAAAAATATCTTCATTATCTCAAAATTCCCTTCCATTATCCAAGAATTAAGGGAAAATAAATTAAGCACCTTAATCATATTATATTAATATCCCATTTTTAGTGGATATTACTTTCCATTAACTTAATGTGAGTGGACTCTCCACTCAAGTTAGATATTTCTGGCCTAGCAAAGGCACAAGGGTGTTCACACTTGAACAAATCCAACCATCTCGTTTTTGGTTGAAGGCCCTTCAATTATTATATTTATTTTTGCATTAATTTGAAGTAAAGTTCCATTCATGCTTAAATCTTGATTATTTTAATATCAAGATTCTCTCTCCTTCAAAGTAGCTCAAATGAGATGCCCCTCTCATTTTTATTGCCTCTACAAGATGCTAATATCATTAAGGACCTTATTGAAGTGGTAAATTGCATATTGAACCCTGGGTTTTTGGGTAAATTGCACATTACACCAAAACTAGGTTTTAATGCACAAACATTGCTTTACCAGCTCTTTCTTGGTGCTCAGCCTATCACAAGCCATACCTCTGCATCATCTTCATTCCCATAATGCTTCAACACATGAGGAACATATTACCATGCACAATTTGCAATTTAACCCCTCAACTTGGGTAATTTGCACTTTACCAAAGCAAGTAAAACATTACTTTCAACATTATTCAAAATGGACTAAAATTGAAATATAAGCTCCTCTTGATCCTTAATTACTTTTCAAAAGATAATATCAAGCATCTAATTATCTTTTTTAAACAAAACATCTAGGGTTAAAGCATAACCCAGGTCAGGGATGTTACATGCCCTCTTTTAGGGTGTAAGGGACCCTTTTCCGAACCATTTACAATGAAAGATATAGATACACTACTAATGCAATCTATGGATTACTTACACCAAATGTGACCAAAGTCGAGGGCTTCAAGAATCTTGTTGATGAACGTCCACTCCACGCGATTGAAGGTTTTACTCATACAGAATTTGATGGCCATTTGTCCCTTCTTTCCCTTAGTCCTGCGCTTCATAGCATGTAAAGTCTCAAAAAGAAATAAGGGTGTTGTAGGTATTAGGCATCCAGGGATAAAGGCACTTTTCTGAGGTGAGATAATCTTATTGAGGAGAGGTTTAATCATGTTGGCCATAACCTTGGATATGATTTTGTACACAATGTTGCAAAGGATGATTAGTCTGAAATCCTTCATATCCTTTGGTTCCTTCTTCTTAGGAATAGGAACAATGCTAATACCATTGATACTCTTCAGACAATTTCCCCCTTTCCATTGTCACTTGATGTAGGAGGTTATATTTGATCCAATTTTTGCCCAGTGAGTTTGGAATAAGCTTGCGTGGAAGCTTTCAGGACTCAGTGCCTTGTTAGGGTGGATGGAAAATAGGGCCTATTTGATATTATATGTGTGGTTCCTTCTTAAAGTCCACGTTCATATTATTGGTCACCTCCTTATGGATGCCATCAAGGACCCTTTTCGATCAAAAAATCCATTAGATGAGAAATAGTTTCCATAAAAACTTGGTTACAATCTCATAAATATATTCTTCTTTATGCTTCTGCATCCCATCATCATTCTTGATATACTTAATCTGGTTCTGGCTTCTTCTTTGTGATGCCTTATTATGGAATAAGTTGTGTTTTAGTCTCCATCCTTTCTTTCTTTCACCTTTGTGTGAGTAAACCAGCATGTTTCTTTTTTCTTTTGTAACTCATTTACCTCCTTGAGAATTTGTGGTAGGAAATGATATTTAAAGCTGACATAGGTAATTGTTGTAGTCTGACAACCTTTTTTGGCCATTTTAGCTTCTTGTCAATGTTGCCAAATTTTTCTTTGGCCCAACACCCCATTGCCTTTGAGAAATTCTCTAGCCTTTTTTGGATTTACATTGAGCTATCAAAATTTCTAGATGTCTTGCATCACATCCTTGCACTTTGGGTCATGGAATTAGTGTTGTTCCATTCTGAAGAAATATTTTTTCATGTTTAATACAATCACCGTTGCTTTTGAGGATAATGGGGGTGTGGTTAGAGTTGAGGCGCATCAGTTGGATCACATTGGTTGCCTAGAACATAGTACCAAGAGTGATTTACCATAACCCTATCTAATCTCTCCATGACCATAGTCTCCAATCTTTTTCCTCTAAACCAAGTGAATGGGTTTCCCTTATAGCTCAGATCAATCAGTTCACAATTGTCTATGGTATCCCTAAAGTTGTTTATATATCTTTCTTCTTTGATCACTCCTCCTATTTTTTTAATGTGGTTGGTGAGCTCATTGAAGTCACTGGTGTATGTGGTTGGTAACCTACTGATGTTACTGATGTTAGTTAGTAGGTCCTAAGTGTTGACTTTCATATTAGTTTCCAACCATCCCTAGATGTTACGCATCTCTAGTTTCCCTCCTTCTCTTATCTCACAACAATGACATAGAAATGGTGTTTAGAATAAGACAATAATATCATGGTCATTCCACTAAAAACCAAGTCCACCTGCTCTTCCCATGCTGCTAGTACGCACATGACTGTGATATCCACATTTCTTACATATTTCATCTAGATCTGTGTCCTTGATCTTTGATTCCATAAGAAAAACAAATTTGGGTGTTCTCTCCAAAACATGCTTTGGAGAGTGTGGAACGCGCCATGGTCACTGACACCTTAGCAGTTCCACCTGAGGATCCTCATTGTTCTTTACATTCTTGATTGCCATTAGGTCCAGCTTCTTGTTTGGTGTGCACCTCCCAAACCATGCTTGAATTCCCTTCTTTCCTTAGTTTAGACTCCCTCTCCGTTGTTCCCACATACCTTGGTCTATGGTCCCCATTTTTCCTTCTCTTTTTGCTTTCTTTCATGCCATCTCATTTGATTTATTAACTTCTAGTAGTGGTCTCGCATACCATTTTCTTGTATTTCTTTCCTCCAGAGTGGGTGTTGATATTTAGAACTCTGCTCATTGATTTATTTGGCTAAGGCATATTGTCATCTAGTTGGTGTGTTGTTATTGTATTGCCTTTGTTGTGCTCCAAGGTATCTTTATCATGTGGGTCATTTGTGGTCCTTGGGGGCCCTTGCAAAGAAGACATGATCTCATTGAATATGGAGTGACATGGGGGACACTACATTGTTATGCACTTTCTTGTGATATCTAGTAACTACATCTTCCTTGTCGGGCATCTTTGTACTGGATGAGGTCTCATGGGCATCTTTATTAATGCCTATGCTCTATAAGCCTCTGTTGGTTCTCACCTACATTGTGCTCCACTTCATTCCATATTTGATGTTCCCCTCTCCCTTTCTCTACCCACAAACTTTTCATTTCTTTTCCTTCCTTCTTGCTCACCCCTTTTGTGGTCCATTCTCTCATTTTCTTTTCAGCGGTACTTTGAGATATCATACTTCCTTGTTCCTTATTTAGTGCCTAAATTTTAGTTGTTTCTTGCATTTTTTGTATCTTGTGCCTTCAGCATTGACTCTGGCCAATTTCCTTGGGGAAGCTCGAACCCAACTACCCCACTTTCCTTCGTTCGCCTGATTTTCAAAGGTGCAACCTTTCTGAAAATGGTCCAATCTACCGGACATGGCATTAGTTTGGTAGGCGCTCGTGTCGAACATCAATCTCGATAATGTTCCA
Source organism: Alisma plantago-aquatica (assembly GCA_963693085.1). Taxonomy (NCBI): domain Eukaryota; kingdom Viridiplantae; phylum Streptophyta; class Magnoliopsida; order Alismatales; family Alismataceae; genus Alisma; species Alisma plantago-aquatica. The sequence continues at coordinate 786,448,051 of OY856413.1, forward strand.
TTAGATATCCCTCATTTTCTGCTTGTTTTGAGGGGTAGTCCAACATTGATGATAATTTTAGCTCCCATAGCTCTATCTCACATCGTCTCATTCTTATCAGTTTTTTAATGAAAATCCAGACTATCTCAGCAGCATGTCAGGGCTTTGTCAGATCAATACCCTAGGGGGAGGGTAGAATCTGATCCAAATAGGTGATTTGTTTATGGTGATTTCAAATGGCTGATCAGTTCTGCTTACTTCTTTTAGGAGGACATGGTTGGTGTTGAAGCTCTACGATTCTCCCCTCAACACTTTTCGTCTGTCTTTGGCATTCCCAAACTGGATTATGACTATCACGTGCTCAATCTACTTGAAGATTGGTTTCTACTTAGGACCCTAGATCTCTCCCATGGTTCTCTGGAAGGCGTTGAAGTTGATTGGTCTCTCCGTCAACACCTTAGTTGATAAGATGAGTTTTAGGTGTTTAGTCTCCAAGCCTTCATTTTCTTCTAAAAATGTTGTAATGTCCTCATCCTTGATGTTTAACTCCCCCCATTTCCTTGTAATTTCTTCCACCATGGGTGATCATGGTCGGTACTACTAGCACGGTGGACGATCCTATACAACACTAGGCCAAGACTCCTAATAATTCTAGCCATCTGAGCAAAATGCAAAAACCTAGATTGCCATGGTGCCTCCACGGAAAAAGTTGGGCAGGACTAGCTAAACATCATCCTTTGGATTTAATCTTGAAAAATAGTAGTGTGGAAAGTTAGTAAACCCCAAGATTCAGATTTTTAGGAACACCATATTCATTTCAAATGAATCAAATGAAACAAAAACAAACTAATGCGGTAAAATTGCAAAAAATAATTTTGCTATTAATTAGGATCTCAAATGAGTTGATAAACTAAAAAACAAAGTGGTACATAGTCCAAAAAAATTGAATATGAATCTGAATCATGCATACATATATTGTAATATAGAACATAAAAGTAAAATGGAAACACCCAAGACACTGGTGAAGATCAAGGGATGTGTAGAAGTAGCAAACCCTAAAATTGAGATTTCAGGACTTCCACATTCATTTTAATTGAATCAAATGCAACACCACAAACTAATGTGGTAATAATTGAAAGGATCACTTCATTGTTAATTTGCATATCAACACAAATTCACAAACTGAAAACCATATGGTATGTAGTCCAAAAAATTTGAAAATAAATATGAATCTTGCACATGGATACTGTAATCAAGAATAGAAAAGTAAAAAAAATACATTGGGACATTGATGAGGATCATGAGATGAAGGAAACTAATCAACCCCAAAATTGAGCTTTCTAGGGCTACTATATTCATTTAAAATGAATTATATGCAGCATCGTAAAGTGACTTGGTAATAGTAACAAGAGATCACTCACTATTAATTTGGATCTCAACATTGATAGACAATCTAAACCAGAGTGGTATAAATTATATGCCATTCAAAAGGGTTTGGTGGCACAACTTTTTTCCCGTCTGCCTTCTATTTCGGTGTCATTAATTTATGACCTTTTGATTGATTACATTAATACACAAAATAAAATTAAAAATGATTTTGAATCATGCATATGGATATTGTAGTGAATAACAAAAAAGTAAAACAAAAAACATCACAATAATGATGAATATCAAGGGATGTGGAAAGTAGTAAACCCTAAAGTTGAGCTTTTTAGGGTCACCACATTCATTTGAAATGAATCAAATGCAACACCATAAACTTATTTGTTATAATAACACAAATCCATTTATTGTTAATTTATATCTTAGTATGACTAGACAAACTTAAAGTCAAAGTGATATGTAGTCCAACAAAACTCAAAATGAATCTAAATCATACACATGGATACTGTATTCAAGAACTGAAAAATAAAAGAAAAACATCACAACAATGATGAAGATCATGGGGTCTGGGAAAGTAGTACACCTTAAAATTGAGCCTTTTAGGACTCTCACATTCATTTGAATCATAAGATAAGAAATAAAGAAAACCCAGAACATAATAAAGAGCATGGGATGTGGAATGTAAAAAAGAACAAAAGAGTAAACAAGAAACCCCATGACAATGATGACAGACATGCAATATGAATATTTTAATCAATAACAAAAAAGTAAATAAGGACAAAACTGAGACAATAATAAAGATGAGGGATGGTCATGAATTCCAAACTTGAGTATTTTGGGGATGACACATTCATTTTGAATCAAATGCAACACCATAAAGATAAGAAATGAAGAAACATCCAGACATTGATACATAACATGAGACATGGGAATGTATAAAGAACAAAAAATTATAAAACAAACCCCATGACAATAATGGAGATAATGTGATATCAATATTGAAATCAAGAACAAAGAAGTAAAAAAGAAACCCCAGGGCAGTAGTGAAGATCATAGGATGTAGGAAAGATGAATAACCCAATATTGAACTTTTGGGAACTACTACATTCGTTTTAAATGAATAAGATGTAACACCATTTAAATCCCCTAATTGATATATCTCAACAAGAATAGACAAAGAGAAAACTAATATGTCATGTAATACATTAACATTAAATATTATAAACAAAGTCCAATATCTAAAAGTAGATAAGTAATAACAAAAACATATAAGACATTTACACTTCAAAAGTAGTATGAAAATATTTCCCTCATAGTTCACATGACTTGGGAAAGGGATAAACATGTATAACTCTTGGAAACGATTGATAATTGTAATATGCCTATCCACACATATCAAAGTAAAAAAAACACATATATTAAAACCAAGAGCACACATTCAAGAGCACAAATGATGCTTCAAAAAAGGGATTGCTTGAAAGTAACACATAAAATTTCAAACCTAGGGTCCCAAGTATATGTGCCAAACACCAAAAGTGGGGCTTCTAGGGTCAATACATGAATGTGGTTGCATGGGACTAAAAAAATCAAATTGATTGGGGATAGCACACGAAATTCCATTGATGAAGAAAACATTTCCAAAAAAAATATGTTGAATACAAAAGTATATTGATAAGTTAAGGATTTCAAACACCAAGGAAAAAGTATATCACATAATTGAGGGTGGTAACCCAAGACAAAAATCTGCGGAAGTAGGACTTAATGCTGAAATCATTATTAAAAAAGACACATGCAATAGATGATTAGAAGCAAGATCAAATAAAATAAATTGTGTGATCATCATTTGGTGAATCTATGATCAAATCTAGTATTAGGAGGAAAAAGGAGGACAATTTCATGAAAAATCAACAAGGCAACCAAGTATTCAGATGGAAATCAAGTATGGTGAATCTATGGTCAAATCTAGCATTGTCCTAATGAAAAGCACCAAACCTTTAATCCCTTAAGATCCATTTTACCCATCCATACCAATATGTAATCTTACAATCCTAACACAAATGACTCAAATAAAGGGTAAAAATACAATCTAACAAATACACACTACTCTCGATATGTTAGCATGGTAGGATCAAGTAGCTAAAATGGTGAATGTGGCCACATATAAATCATTATCAAGCAAAAACCACTAACTCAGTACTAGTAATAATTGTTGTTCTTTGTACCTGTGACCTACAACCCTATACCATCAAGAAGCACATCTGAATAATGCAAGAATCGACTGAAGTTCATGCCAAAAAAGAAAAGCCAATGAGTAAATAAAAAATGAAACTATCACGAAATTGTAAATAGATAAATTGAAAAATATTTTGTACCTATGTAAAGGTTGTGGGACAAAGTGCAACATCTTCTTCCCTTCACACACGACAAGCTCGAAAATAATGAGGAGTAGGAGTAGGAGGGACCTAGTAGAAAATTGAGTAATATATATGGAAGGAGTGCTATTACAAAGCCAACAATGAATGTGCTCCTGCATATATAAATGAAAAATCCAAGCTAATACTCAGTAGTACCAAAGACAGGGTAGAAAATATCTCAGGCTAGGGTTTAAATAACATATTTGTGCTTCAAAACAACAATGTGGAAGTGATAATATAATGGAAAAAGGAAGAAAGATTGGAAGAGAATAAATGCACCCCATGATTTTCATAATGGACACATAATAAAGGATGCAAAACCCTAGCATTGCAAAACTCTAGCCGCCACACATAATGGCACCCAAAGCAAACCCCCACATTACTATCGCAATGACAATGTGTGTCAAATGCCATGAGAACAACCAATTACATTGTGGCAAATTAAGAGGCAGCATGACCACATCATCAATGCACCATGGTAAAGGAGGGGGAAACAAGATGGCTCGAGGGTGTCTATACAGAGGGGTTAGGGGGTCAGGATGGAGGGGGGAGGGGTTGAGTATAACGAGCTGGCGAATTATGAGTATGCTACCATGTCAGTTAGATTAGGAATCAATCCCAAAGAGGGCTAACTTAAGCTCAAACATGAGATTATGTTGGGACTAACAAAGGGGTGTAATACCGTCGATTTTTTCCAACTACAAATTTGAAATGGGGCTCAACCCGAACTTACACATACAGTTCATTGGGACATTTATTCAATCGCTTGATTCAACGCTTATGCCTTACCACTTTTTGAATAGGACCATAGTATAGAAAGCCATCCAACTCTTCATTTGGTTCATTGGATTCCATGTTGGACTGGACGAGAATCCTATAAATCAATGCAATCCTATGTTTGTTTGCCAAAAAGGGACACTCGGATTTTAATCCCTGGGAAAAATAGGCCCAATTGAGCGGTGTAGTATACACGCCCAACACGAAACCCAACCCCGATGCTACTGCGGGCTTCTTCCGTAGTCCACACCTCTTCTTCCTCTCTTCTCCTACTTTTTGATGGACAGTCTTCCTACTTACTCTCATATCCTTGGTCCTCACCTTCCTCCACCTGCACCATCAATTTACATCTTCCTCATTGGCTTGGTACAACCTATTCTACAATATCGATATGGATGTTGAATGGTGAAAGACTGAAGCTTGTGTAAAAGATGAATCTACTCATTTCTGCTTCCATTATCATTATATTTTTTCATATGTGTTGTAGACCCTTCTATCTAGTTTTGATTGATCATTAAATGAAAAGATCTAAAGGGGGTGGGTGAATAGAGATTTTGGAAAATTTTAAGCAAATTAAAATACTCAGCTCACAAAAATTAGAGAGAAGCAAGCAACCACAATAAGACACAAAGATTTAGAGTGATTTCATCAGAAAATGTCAACCCACTACCTAGTTGTTTCCATCCAGTATTTCTAAATCATATATTTTATTCCTTTTATATACCAATACACAATACACAAAATTTATCGATGTCTTTTGTGGTGCAAAGACTAACTCTCATTTTCAGCTCAAGGAGAACTCCACCTTCTTTGACGGGTCATAGAGGTCACCCTCTTCACATGTTCTTTGATGGACTAGGAAGAGCCCCAACTTGAGAAGACTCCTTCTTCTAGTAGGATTGTAGACAACCTTCACTCCAAAAAGTATCTGAAGCACAATACACCAAGGTAGAAAGAGGTTGGAGAAATGGAAAATACAATTCAGCTCACAAGATGTACAATCAAGCTCTATGGACAAGTGATGATGATCCACTCCACAAATGGTTTGGGCAAGGGTTGTATTTGGTGGAGAGGATACCAGAGTTAAGATGAGGCTTAGGCTAGATAGATAGCAACTAGAAGTGTAGGGCCTAAGCTCTTTGAGAAAGATGGCAAGTAGTGCTCAGGTATGTGAATTAATGTATATGCAATTGTATGTGCAATTCATGTGTCTAAGTGTCCTACATTTGAAACTTTTTCAAAAGTACCTACATGAGATTGTAACAAGTTATTCAGCACGTTTAAAACTTTTTCAAAAGATAAGTTCAAATGTTCACTGTAGCAAGAGATTTGTTAGTAGTAAAAATCAAGCATTGTCTAGAAAGATCTTCTTCAAGCATAGAAATTTTATCATTTAAGTTAAAATAACATTTCACCAAGAGGTAAATTATTGATATAAGGCATCTTTTATTTTAATACAATGACTTAATTTTGAAAAAAATCATTTTGTTCTTTAAGCTCAAGAAGTCAAGCATACTAGACAGTGTGTTCTTATTTCTCAATTTTATCCAATGTAATTACAACAAGCTAAATATGATCATTTTTTTATAGAGTGGAAAGAGATACTTCATCATAATTATTACCTTGAATTTTGTTCTTCATTATGTTCACTTACATGTATTTCTTATTTCCATGATGATGCTTTTGCCACTGTCTCTAATGTGACTGATTTTCCCTTTCTCTATGCATATGCCAATATCACTAAATCCTGCAAAGTTGAGAGGTTTTTGGTACTCGACAATAGTCCATAATGGTTAGTATAAAATAAGATAATTTTGCATGAAACTTATATTATCAAGCCAGAAATATTTCTATAGGTATGATTTGAAATATTCAAATATAAGTTCCTGACAAATTTTTAGTTGAACTTTATTTCAACCAAGAGGTTCCTTAGTTGAGGCTTTTGCTGACTAAGAGTAGTTCCATATTTTTTTTAACAATTTACAAATGAATATTTATTTAAATAAAGGATATGCAAATAAAAAAGTTAATAATTATGTAAATGAGGTTTATAAGAAAAAGATATGCAAATTTAACCTCAAAATAAGTTGAGATAAGACATAAACATATTAATCAAATTAAGCATAAGTCAAATATCAACAAATTCCCCTTTTTATTCTAAGTTGGGAATTTTGGGACCCAAACCATGTCAAGGGTTCCTTTCTTATGATATTCACATGAAAAGGCATAATATCCAAGAAATTGGCAATAATGGCATGAGATAAAAGATATTGCATTTCTCTTTTCAACATTTTGTGATATTTATAACTTTAGTCTTAGGTACATATGTAGTTCTAGTCTTGGAAGCATATATCTTTTTGGTTCTATGCATATGTGAGGATTGATTCTTTGGCACATATCCTAAACCTCTTCTTCCTATTTGTTTAGAAATATTAACTAATATGTTACCAAGACTTTTGTTCCCTTGCAATAATCTAGAAATTTGTTTTTGCAACTCAACATTTTCAACAAGATTTTTAGTTATATCTACGTTTTCTTGACCAAGATTTGAAAGTAAAGTGTCTCTTTTATCAAATCATCATAATTTGAATGATTGCACAAAATAGGTTGTGTTTGATAATCATTTAGTTTAGCAAGCATATCAACCTTTTATAGAGAAAGAAGATTATTGTTATTTTAAAGATCAAACATTTTAGCTTTATAACTTTTAATGGATTCCTTTAATATATTATATGAAGTTCTTAAAGTATCATTTTTAGAACTAAGGTTATTTAGGTTATCGTGAAGTTCATCAAAATTTTTGGCAAGTTTCTTCTTCTTTTTTTTGCAATCAATATACTTGTCATGAAGTTCTTCAAGACTATTAACTAATTCTTCTTTAGATAAATAAAAAAACTTACATCATTAGTTTCTTATTCATTCATTATTGCCATGATACTTCTACCTTCCCCTCTTTATTGCTTTCACTATCATCACTTGATAGCTCCCATGCAGCTTTGTACGACTTCTTACCTTTCTTTATCTTTAGACATTCAAAACTCAAGTGGCCTCTCTTTCTACATTTAAAACATCATATACAATCAAAGTCGAGTTTTCCCATTTTGTTGGCTCCCATCTTCAAAACTGGTTAAGGCTCCTTGAAGACCTACTTTGATACCAAATGAAAAGATCTATGGTGGGGGATGAATAGAGATTTTGGAAAATTTTACGCAAATTAAAATGCTTAGCTCACAAAGATTAGAGAGAAGCAAGCAACTGTTGGTATGTATGCCCAGAGAGTCAATCATATGATGATTGTGATATGGCATAAGATACCTCATTTGATAATAATAAGGCAAGCTTCCAATTTATTTTGTATATTCAGTTATGAGATAATGAATTAAATAATAAATGTCTAGAGAATGATATTATTCAATGATGTATGTCTTCAAGTACGTGACTTGGAAGAATGAGATCATGCGGATGTTAAGAGTATATACATTCTCATTATCTCCCTGATCGGTTGTTATTGTGGAATGTAGATAGATAACAATAACACATAAGATCAGAGTGTGAGTTGGTTGATGACGAAATCTCATAAGTCATGATATGGCAATATCAAACCAAGTACACAAATACATGTTAGGGAACAATGTATCGGACAGACGCACTGTAAGACTGACACATGGAAGCCATCATCATGGAAGTCATAGTTAGATCTCACCGTGATGGTGGTGGTTGTGGTTCTTAGACCTAAAATCACTACACTCATCACATGTCGTTGGGTACAGTTTGAAATCATCAAACACAATCCTAAAACATGGGTTGTTATAACGGTGATAATTGGGTGACTTTGACACATGGGGATTGACTATGAGTGATATATATGAGATTTGTCCCTTCGATCAGAGTATGATATTCAAGGTCTCTTGATTAGTGAGACTATGAAAAGTATGGTCATACGCATATAAGTCAATATATGATATTGAGCTTACATATATCTCATGCAGTATGCTCTGGTTCAAGGAGTAAGATTGAATAATAATGAGGATGACTTCTCCATGCCTCTACTTCAATCCGGATATTAGTAACAAAGGAACTATGCAAACACTCTAACACCATACACAAATTGTAGGTTGAAGTTGCTCCCCAACTTTTCATTCACTTGGGTAGCAATGATGTGCGACTAGGTACCACTCTTTGCTTGTGATGTCATAAGTTGTTATGGACATTCACTGCCAACGTGATATGGGACCTATAGGGTCACACACATAGGAACTCGTTGATAACCCAAATTTAGGCATTTATCCTAAGCATTTATCTATGGTTTTGTTTCATTATAGCCTTAATATGCCCAAAATAACCCTAGATTCTTATCTTTTAGTAATTTATATCTTTTCATAGATAAAGTTACACAACTAGCCAATTTTGGGACTTGAAGACACCGAACTTGAAAATGCATCTATACTCTAAGATTTTTCCCCAACACATGGTTTTTGTAGTAGCTAGGCTTCCATCTGATATGACTGTGACACCTGACGTGAATGAGATGCTCGACATGGTCGTTTCGAGGACAAGGGTCATCTGCATGTGTAACATCCCGGACCTGGGTTATACTTTAACCCTAGGTGTTTTGATTAAGAAAGGTGATTAAATGCTTAATCCTATCTTGTGAAAAGTAATTAGGCCTCAAGAGGAACCTATGTTGCAATTCTAGTCCTTTTTTAACATTGTTGAAATCAATGTTTTGTTGTTTTGGACTAAAGTACAAATTACCCAAGTTGAGGGGTTTAAGTGCAAATTGTGCATGATAATATGTTCCTCATGTGTTGAAGCATCATGGGAGTGAATATGATGCAGAGGTATGGCTTATGGAAGCCTGAGTACCAAGAAAGAGCTGATAAAGCAATGTTTGTGCATTAAAACCCTGATTTGGTGTAATGTGCAATTTACCCAAAACCTAGAATTCAATATGCAAATTACCACTTCAATAAGGTCCCTAATGTTTCTTGACATCATTTAGAGCAAAGAAAATGAGGAGGGAGCCTCATTTGAATTAATTTGGAGGAGAGAGAATCTTGATATTAAAATAATCAAAATTTAAGCCTAATTGGAACCCTAATTCAATTAATGCAAAAATAAATAAAATAATTGAAGGGGCCTTCAAACAAAATTAATTTGTTTGGATTCAGATGTGTTTGGACGAGATTAAGCCTTGCAAAGGCACGATCATATCCTAAGGAGGTGAAATTCCACTCACCATTATTATAAGAAAAAGAAAACCCACTCACATATGGATAATAGTATAATATAATCTAAGGTGATTAATTTGCTTTTCTTTAAATTGAAGATAATTGAGAGTAATAAGAGGCAATTGGGATATCCTCGTATCCAAGGAATCAAAGGGGGAATAGGCGGCACCAATTTTGGAATTAAATGCATTTTAATAATGCATTTTCTCTCTCATGGAATTTCTTATAAAAAGACTCTTTCCTAGCCCAAACAAAGGCTTTTTCGGCCCTTTCTTCTTCCCTTGCTTTGGATGAGCTCAAGGGATCATAGGAGCATCCGGAGAATGAGCTCCAACCTATTGGTAAGTTCTTGACCTTGGTTCATCACGATTCCATGGTGGAAATTGAAAATAAATTATGGATTTCTTCTTAATCCGATCTCCTCTTCAACCCTAGCCAAATTTTTTCATCCAAAAGCTTGAGGACGAGCCTAGGGGGAGTTGCAAAAGCTTAATCCACCATTGTTGGTGTGATCTTGGAGCTTTGTAGCTCATTTGGAGGCGGGTTTTATAACTTGAACCCTTGATTTTATTATTGCAATCAATTATTGGTGATCAATTCTACATTTCCAAAATTAAGTTTGGTTGATTGATGCAATTTCCATGGAAATCACAGCAGGTTTCATGGGTTTAGATCTTGATGATTATGACATCATCATAATCAAGTACCTCACCAAATATCAAATCCAAACGGTTTCAATTAGTTGCTCATGCGGTTTCACCAAAACCGTTTGAGAGCAAACTGTTTGAAACCGTTTGGGGGAAAACGGTTTCAAAACTGTTTGAGATGGTTTACCAAGGGTTTACCATTTGATATTACTGTTCATACTCATGTTGGTTGATGACTCACCAAATTTGATGGATTAACTCCAAAGGAATCGTGAGTTGAAGGCTAATCAATTAGGTAAACCTAATTGAATTAAGTGCTGTTTTTCAACCTGATTTAACTTGACTTTTTGGGCAAACGGTTTCAAAACCGTTTGATATGATTGACCACGGGTTGAACTTTTGATATTACTGATCCTAATTATGTTGGTTAATGACTCACCAAATTTGAGGGATTAATTCCCAAGGAATCATGAGTTGAAGGCTAATCAATTAGGCAAACCCTAATTGAAATTAGTGCTGAAATTCCAATGAGTTAATTTGAGATTTTGGTTTGATTAGCCCAAACGGTTTCAAAACCGTTTGGGGATCACCCAAACGTTTTCAAAACCGTTTGGTGGTCACCCAAGACCGTTTGGAGGTCTAGGTTTGACTATGATTTAGTGTTTGAAGATCCAAAGATGGGGTATGAACCTTAATCGGTTAAATGCTGATTTTGCAGTTGATTGAGATGATGTTTTGGGTTGATTAGTCCAAACGGTTTCAAAACCGTTTGGGGATCACCCAAACGGTTTCAAGACCATTTAGGGATCACCCAAGACCGTTTGGAGGTCAGGGGTTAAGTATAGTTGATCAATTGAAGGTCCAAAGGTACCAAATCATATTGCAATTAAGTGCTGATTTGTTGATCAACTCGATAGACCAAACCTTGATGAAATTTCACTAAAATCCAAAGGTTGGTTAAGCCAAACGGTTTCAAAACCGTTTGGAGCTCACCCAAACGGTTTCAAAACCGTTTGGTGGTCACCCAAGACCGTTTGGAGGTCTAGGGTTGAGTATGGTTAGGTGTTTGAAGGTCTAAAGGTACCAAGTTGATTTGCAATCAAATGCTGATTTGGTGATCAATCCAATGATCCAAACTTTAATTAGTTGACTTGGATTATGATGTGTACATGGGAAAATGGTCTCAAGACCTTTTGGAGGTCATCCAAACGACCTCAAGACCATTTGGGGTCAGGTCATGTTCAATTTGGATGATGGTTCAAAGGTTTCAAAGTAACTAATCTTGCATTGATTAGTGTTGAAGGATCATTGATTCCAAACCCTAATTCAATTGATTCAAACCCTAGTTGATGAATAATTGAGGGTCAATTGAGGGCTAAATCAGTTGTAGGTTGAACTACTTAACTCAATTGAAGTATGAGGATAGGTCTAATTGATGATTGGTTCCATGAATTCAATAATTGAAGGAATCAACATTGGAAACCCTAAGTGAGGTTGATTCCATGAGAATCCCTAATTGAGGTTGATTCAATGTGAATCCCTAATTGAGGTTGATTCCATAAGAATCCCTAATTGAGGGTGATGCCATGAGAAATCCCTAGTTGAGATGAATAGTAAACATTAAGTATAGGCAATGAGATGTGAAAGCCTAATGAAGGGTGATGCTACATGCAATCCTAATTCTAACGAAGTATGATAGCATATGAAATCCCGAAGCCCTAATAAAGGGTAAAGGTATGTGAAACTCTAATTGGAGTTATAATACATGAAGACTTAATCTTGGAAAACATGATGACAACCCAGAACCCTAATAATAAAACAGTGGGTAAAACCTTATAAGGGTGAAATATCATAAATGGTTAATTATAGGCAAGCTTATTGTAAGCAATGCCTTAATCTGAGATGAGTCCATATCATTAAAGATAGTTGGACCATTCTTATGTGTAACCTATGCACTTCATGGTAAGAGTGATAGGTTAGTGGATGAAAGGATTAAGATGGGAAATACCTTAATCCAAGATAAGCTAATAACTTTAAAAAGTTGGAAGTAATGAGGTAAGTGATACATCAAGATATGAAAGACTTCATTGTTAGCATCTCAAAGTTGATATACTTTGATAACTATGAAATCCTAATGTGAGATGGGAAACCCTAACCCTAAATTGGGTAATGGGACATGAGAAACCCCAAAGTGATGTGAATAGTAAGCCCTAACCCTATTAAGGGAATAGTGGTGTTACTATTATATTACAAGAGATAAAATAATTAGATGTTGCCTAGTGATAGGTGACAAGATGTTGAATGGCCATGTGAGCCATATGTTTAGATGTTGCCTAGTGATAGGTAACAAGATGTTGAATGGCCATGTGAGCCATATGTTTAGATGTTGCCTAGTGATAGGTAACAAGATGTTGAATGGCCCTTTGAGCAATATGATTAGATGTTGCCTAATGAGAGGTGACAAGATGCTTTATGGGCTTTATGAGCCATGAGAATAATTGTAGTATAGTAAGAGGCACCAAGATGATTAATGATGGGTCGAAGGAAATTGATATTCCATGATCCATGTAATCAGGATTGGTTAGAGTCCAATGCATGGCTGTGTAATCAGGATTGGTTAGAGTCCAATGCATGGCTGTGTAATTAGGATTGGTTAGAGTCCAATGACTGGCTGTGTAATCAAGATTGGTTAGAGTCCAATGCCTGGCTGTGTAATCAGGATTGGTTAGAGTCCAATGCTTGGCTGTGTAATCAGGCTTGGTTAGAGTCCAATGTCTGGCTGTGTAATCAGGATTGGTTAGCGTCCAATGCCTAGCTGTGTAATCAGGATTGGTCAGAGTCCAATGCCTGGATGTGTAATCAGGATTGGTTAGAGTCCAATGCCTGGCTGTGAAATCAGGATTGGTTAAAGTCCAGTGTCTGGCTGTGAAATCAGGATTGGTTAGAGTCCAATGCCTGGCTGTGTAATCAGGTTTGGAGAAATCCAATACCTGGCAGAGGTGTAATGTATGTAATCAGGGTTGGTTAAAGTCCAATGCCTGGCGGTGTAATCAGGTTTGGAAGAGTCCAACACCTGGCAGAGGTTCAATGCCTGTAATGATGACATAGGATTGGTATTAACCCAATGCCTATATTAATGATATATGAATACATGGTAGATGTAATTTCTTATCTGTTTAGCAGATTGGATAAGGCCAACAGATTGAAACAAGAATGTATCATGGGTGACATATCAAGTTAATGAGTGTCATAATAAAAGTTTAACATGATGGTATAATATGATGAATAAATGATATACATGTCATTCCTATTCCTTATTAAAAGAATAGATGATATATTGCTCTATCATAAATAGTTGCAATGCTTTCAAAGTTGAGAATGCTTTAAACTGCTTATCCTCTACTTAGTTTCATATCTTTAACCTGCCATAATAATGTTTTGGCGGAAAGTTATATCTCCCGCTGGGGCAATTTACAATTGTCTCACCCCCGTGGGATCCAACATTTTTAGGTGGATGCGGACAAAGAGGCAGGAAACCTTTAGCAGAGAAGGAACAGCAGCAGCATCGAGGACAGCAGTAATATCTCAGGTGGAGATACTGCCTATCTAGTTATATAGATAGTAGTCCTATGTGTCGTCTCTGTACTCTCAGGTCCTCAGGATTTATAGATAGTGCTTTTATCATCGACTTGAGATTTTGGCTTGATGCCTCGAGGTTTTATGTTGTCTGTACATAATGTTGATAGGACAGCTGATGTTGCAATCCTCGAGAAGAGATGGAACCAGTTATGTACTTTTGAACCAGGATGTATTTGTTATACTATGGTTCTTGTTATAAGAGTTTCCTATGATTGGATCTCTTTGCAAAAAGTTTTAATTTTTAGTGATTTTCAGTAATTTGCTGCAAATGATACGCTTCCGCATTGGTTAATCTTGTGTTTTGTAAGTTGGATGCCACAATTTAGTGGTATCAGAGCTCTAGGTTCGTGGAGTCTACAGAGACATAGGACTAAGGTATCGAGTCTATTCTGAGTGTACCCAATGTATCTTATAGTGCCTTCTGCTTATGCAGAAGAAGATACATAGCTCTAAGATGTCTGGAGAACATGAGGGACGTGTTGCTGAGAGCAATGTTGTTGCAACAGTAGAAGGTGCCAGGGATCAGGCAAGGGAGGAACCAGTGTCTGAAAATCCCCATGTTGATGAAGTCATTAGAGGGAACCCAAATATTCATAATCTCTTTGGACAACTCATGACCACACTGAGGTATGCGGCAGACCAGATGCCAACATCAACACCCAGGGCACCAGCTTCCAATGAGGGATATGGGTCTGGTAAGACTTTTGAACGACTACGTCATGTCGGAGCCATTTAATATGCTGGGACATCTGACCCAGCAGATGCTGATCTTTGGCTTACTGAATTAGAAAAGGCATTTAAGATCCTTAGTAATCCAGATGTTGACAAAGTTAAACATGATGTGTACCTTTTGAAGGGTAGTGTTGGACATTGGTGGACTATAGAAGAGATAAAAAGAAATGATGAAGAGATTGGATGGGAGGAATTTCGTCGAGAATTCGTTAATAAGTATTTTCCAAGGACTTATTTAGATGAAAAGATCTCACAGTTTGAGAAGATACGACAGGGAGTCATGTCGATAAGTGAATATGAGGTTAAGTTCATGGAACTTTTACGATTCTGTCCTCAGATGGCTGCTACTGAGGAGGAAAAGATTCGACGTTTTGAGAAAAGGTTGAATGTTGAAATGTCTATTCCAACATATGCTCTAGAAAATATAGAGAAGTTTGCCACATTTGTGGAGTCAATTAGAAGGATAGAGGGGTCCATGATAAAGAAACATGAGACAGACCTTAAAAGAAAGTCTAAACAGTCACAGGAACAAGGAATTAGTGGTACTAAACAATCAAAGATTTCAGTAGTACCAACTCAAGTACAATATAGTGCACCTAAACAGCAGTCACCTAAAAAGCTTCGAGCTTGCTATAGATGTGGACAGAGAGGACATCTGAGGTTGCAATGTCCAAATAGAAAGCAATGAGGAGACTCAACAGACAAGACACTAGATAACTTGTAAAAGTAGATTTGGTAAGATAGAACTTTCTATTTTGAATTATCTTTTGTTCCTTACTATAAGAGAGGTAGTTTTTATCTAGTTCACATGTATAATCCTTTTAAGTATATGAGGAAGAGATAGTAGTATGAAGACTTGTGTTCAGTTTAATATTCTTTTATATGTTTTGAAGTTTCTCTTTCTCCATAAAGAAAGGGAAGAGATGAAAGACATAAAATAAAATAAGTGCATACTACTTGATCTCAGTATTTATATACCCTGGCCAGGTATACAACTATTGATGATAAAGTGAGTATGGAAACTCTTAGATTGTAATATTTTTTATTGCTCTGATCAAGCAGTCATTATGATACAATCTAATGAGTATCATGAAATAAGAAGCATGGAATGGATAAATGTGTCCTTTTCTAAGCATAAGAAAAAGAAATCTGATATAACATCAGATGAGCATGTGTGTATGAGGAATTAAAATTATACTCCTCGTAAGATAAGAACATGAATAAGGAAATGATATGTGAAGACTAGATAGTATGATGAATAAAATACATCTGTCTTCCTTTATCTGGATTTCGGGGACGAAATCCTTATAAGGGGGGATAATTTGTAACATCCCTGACCTGGGTTATACTTTAACCCTAGGTGTTTTGATTAAGAAAGATGATTAAATGCTTAATTCTATCTTTTGAAAAGTAATTAGGCCTCAAGAGGAACCTATGTTGCAATTCTAGTCCTTTTTTAACATTGTTGAAATCAATGTTTTGTTATTTTGGACTAAAGTGCAAATTACCCAAGTTGAGGGGTTTAAGTGCAAATTGTGCATTATAATATGTTCCTCATGTGTTGAAGCATCATGAGAGTGAATATGATGTAGAGGTATGGCTTATGGAAGTATGAGTACCAAGAAAGAGCTGATAAAGCAATGTTTGTGCATTAAAACCCTATTTTGGTGTAATGTGCAATTTACCCAAAACCTAGGCTTCAATATGCAAATTACCACTTCAATAATGTCCCTAATGTTTCTTGACATCATTTAGAGCAAATAAAATGAGGAGGGAGCCTCATTTGAATTAAGTTGGAGGAGAGAGAATCTTGATATTAAAATAATCAAGATTTAAGCCTAATTGGAACCCTAATTCAATTTAATGCAAAAATAAATAAACTAATTGAAGGGGCCTTCAACAAAAATTAATTTGGTTGGATTCAGATGTGTTTGGACGAGCTTAAGCCTTGAAAAGGCACGAGCATATCCTAAGGAGGTGAAATTCCACTCACCATTATTATAAGAAAAAGAAAATCCACTCACATATGGATATTAGTATAATATAATCTAAGGTGCTTAATTTGCTTTTCTTTAAATTGAAGATAATTGAGAGGAATAAGAGGCAATTGGGATAGCCTCGTTTCTAAGGAATCAAAGGGGGAAGAGGCGGCACCAATTTTGGAATTAAATGCATTTTAATAATGCATTTTCTCTCTCATGGAATTTCTTATAAAAAGACTCTTTCCTAGCCCAAACAAAGGCTTTTTCGGCCCTTTCTTCTTCCCTTGCGTTGGATGAGCTCAAGGGAGCATAGGAGCATCAGGAGAAAGAGCTCCAACCTATTGGTAAGTTCTTGACCTTGGTTCATCACAATTCCATGGTGGAAATTGAAAATAAATTATGGATTTCTTCTTAATCTGATCTCCTCTTCAACCCTAGCAAACTTTTTTCATCCAAAAGCTTGAGGAAGAGCCTAGGGGGAGTTGAAAAAGCTTCATCCACCATTTTTGGCGTGAGCTTGGAGCTTTGGAGCTCATTTGGAGGCGGGTTTTATAACTTGAACCCTTGATTTTATTATTGCAATCAATTTATGGTGATCAATTCTACATTTCCGAAATTAAGTTTGGTTGATTGATGCAATTTCCATGGAAATCACAGCAGGTTTCGTGTGTTTAGAGCTTGATGATGATGACATCATCATAAGCAAGTACCTCACCAAATATCAAAGCCAAACGGTTTCAATTAGTTGCTCATGCGGTTTCACCAAAACCGTTTGAGAGCAAACGGTTTGAAACCGTTTGGGGGCAAACGGTTTCAAAACCATTTGAGATGGTTTACCAAGGGTTGACCATTTGATATTACTTTTCATAATCATGTTGGTTGATGACTCACCAAATTTGATGGATTAACTCCAAAGGAATCGTGAGTTAAAGGCTAATCAATTAGGTAAACCTAATTGAATTAAGTGTTGTTTTTCAACCTGATTTGACTTAACGTTTTGGGAAAACGGTTTCACAACCATTTGATATGGTTGACCAAGGGTTTAACGTTTGCTATTACTGATCATAATTATGTTGGTTAATGACTCACCAAACTTGAGGGATTAATTCCCAAGGAATCATGAGTTGAAGGCTAATCAATTAGGCAAACCCTAATTGAAATTAGTGCTGAAATTCCAATGAGTTAATTTGAGATTTTGGGTTGATTAGCCCAAACGGTTTCAAAACCGTTTGGTGGTCACCCAAGACCATTTGGAGGTCTAGGTTTGACTATGGTTTAGTGTTTGAAGATCCAAAGATGGGGTATGAACCCTAATCGGTTAAATGCTGATTTTGCAGTTGATTGAGATGATGTTTTGGGTTGATTAGCCCCAATGGTTTCAAAACCGTTTGGGGATCACCCAAACGGTTTCAATACCGTTTGGGGATCACCCAAGACCGTTTGGAGGTCTGGTGTTAAGTATAGTTGATCAATTGAAGGTCCAAAGGTACCAAATCATATTGCAATTAAGTGTTGATTTGTTGATCAACTCGATAGACCAAACCTTGATGAAATTTCACTAGAATCCAAAGGTTGGTTGAGCCAAACGGTTTCAAAACCATTTGGAGATCACCCAAATGGTTTCAAACCCATTTGGTGGTCACCCAAGACCGTTTGGAGGTCTAGGGTTGAGTATGGTTAGGTGTTTGAAGGTCTAAAGGTACCAAGTTGATTTGCAATCAAATGCTGATTTGGTGATCAATCCAATGATCCAAACTTTAATTGGTTGACTTGGATTATGATGTGGACATGGTAAAATGGTCTCAAGACCGTTTGGAGGTCATCCAAACGACCTAAAGACCGTTTGGGGTCAGGTCATGTTCAATTTGGATGATGGTTCAAAGGTTTCAAAGTAACTAATCTTGCATTGATTAGCGTTGAAGGATCATTGATTCCAAACCCTAATTCAATTGATTCAAACCCTAGTTGATGACTAATTGAGGGTCAATTGAGGGCTAAATCAGTTGTAGGTTGAACTACTTAACTCAATTGAAGTATGAGGATAGGTCTAATTGATGATTGGTTCCATGAATTCAATAATTGAAGGAATCAACATTGGAAACCCTAAGTGAGGTTGATTCCATGAGAATCCCTAATTGAGGTTGATTCAATGTGAATCCCTAATTGAGGTTGATTCCATAAGAATCCCGAATTGAGGGTGATGCCATGAGAAATCCCTAGTTGGGATGAATAGTAAACATTAAGTATAGGCAATGAGATGTGAAAGCCTAATGAAGGGTGATGCTACATGCAATCCTAATTCTAATGAAGTATGATAGCATATGAAATCCCAAAGCCCTAATAAAGGGTAAAGGTATGTGAAACTCTAATTGGAGTTATAATACATGAAGCCTTAATCTTGGAAAACATGATGACAACCCAGAACCCTAATAATAAAACAGTGGGTAAAACCTTATAAGGATGAAATATCATAAATGGTTAATTATAGGCAAGCTTATTGTAAGCAATGCCTTAATCTAAGATGAGTCCATATCATTAAAGATAGTTGGACCATTCTTATGTGTAACCTATGCACTTCATGGTAAGAGTGATAGGTTAGTGGATGAAAGGATTATGATGGGAAATACCTTAATCCAAGATAAGCTAATAACTTAAAAAAGTTGGAAGTAATGAGGTAAGTGATACATCAAGATATGAAAGACTTCATTGTTAGCATCTCAAAGTTGATATACTTTGATAACTATGAAATACTAATGTGAGATGGGAAACCCTAACCCTAAATTGGGTAATGGGACATGAGAAACCCCAAAGTGATGTGAATAATAAGCCCTAACCCTATTAAGGGAATAGTGGCGTTACTATTATATTACAAGAGATAAAATAATTAGATGTTGCCTAGTGATAGGTGATAAGATGTTGAATGGCCATGTGAGCCATATGTTTAGATGTTTCCTAGTGATAGGTAACAAGATGTTGAATGGCCATGTGAGCCATATGTTTAGATGTTGCCTAGTGATAGGTAACAAGATGTTGAATGGCCCTGTGAGCCATATGATTAGATGTTGCCTAATGAGAGGTGACAAGATGCTTTATGGGCTTTATGAGCCATGAGAATAATTGTAGTATAGTAAGAGGCACCAAGATGATTAATGATGGGTCGAAGGAAATTGATATTCCATGATCCATGTAATCAGGATTGGTTAGAGTCCAATGCCTGGTTGTGTAATCAGGATTGGTTAAAGTCCAATGCATGGCTGTGTAATTAGGATTGGTTAGAGTCCAATGCCTGGCTGTGTAATCGGGATTGGTTAGAGGCCAATGCCTGGTTGTGTAATCAGGATTGGTTAGAGTCCAATGCCTGGCTGTGTAATCAGGATTGGTTAGAGTCCAATGACTGGCTGTGTAATCTGGATTGGTTAGCGTCCAATGCCTGGATGTGTAATCAGGACTGGTCAGAGTCCAATGCCTGGCTGTGTAATTAGGATTGGTTAGAGTCCAATGTCTAGATGTGAAATCAGGATTGGTTAAAGTCCAATGCTTGGCTGTGAAATCAGGATTGGTTAGAGTCCAATGCATGGCTGTGTAATCAGGTTTGGAGAAATCCAATACCTGGCAGAGGTGTAATGCCTGTAATCAGGGTTGGTTAAAGTCTAATGCCTGGCGGTGTAATCAGGTTTGGAAGAGTCCAACACCTGGCAGAGGCTCAATGCCTGTAATGATGACATAGGATTGGTATTAACCCAATGCCTATATTAATGATATATGAATACATGGTAGATGTAATTTCTTATCTGTTTAGCAGATTGGCTAAGGCCAACAGATTGAAACAAGAATGTATCATGGGTGACATATCAAGTTAATGAGTGTCATAAGAAAAGTTTAACATGATGGTATAATATGATGAATAAATGATATACATGTCATTCCTATTCCTTATTATAAGAATAGATGATATATTGCTCTATCATAAATAGTTGCAATGCTTTCAAAGTTGAGAATGCTTTAAACTGCTTATCCTATGCTTAATTTCATATCTTTAAACTGCAATAACAATGTTTTGGCGGAGAGTTATATCTCCCGCTGGGGAAATTTACAATTGTCTCACCCATGTGGGATCCAACATTTTTAGGTGGATGCGGACAAAGAGGCAGGAAACCTTTAGCAGAGAAGGAACAGCAGCAGCATCGAGGACAGTAGTAATATCTCAGGTGGAGATACTGCCTGTCTAGTTATATAGATAGTAGTCCTATGTGTCGTCTCTATATTCTCAGGTCCTCGATATTTATAGATAGTGCTTTTATCATCGACTTGAGATTTTGGCTTGATGCCTCAAGGTTTTATGTTGTCTGTACATAATGTTGATAGGACATCTAATGATGTAATCCTCAAGAAGAGATGGAACCAGTTATGTACTTTTGAACCAGGATGTATTTGTTATACTATGGTTCTTGTTATAAGAGTTTCCTATGATTGGATCTTTTTGCAAAAAGTTTTAATTTTTAGTGATTTTCAATAATCTGCTGCAAATGATACGCTTCCACATTGGTTAATCTTGTGTTTTGTAAGTTGGATGCCACAATTTAGTGCTATCAGAGCTCTAGGTTTGCGGAGTCTACAGAGACATAGGACTAAGGTATCGAGTCTATTCTAAGTGTACCCAATGTATCTTATAGTGCCTTCTGCTTATGCAGAAGAAGATACATAGCTCTAAGATGTCTGGAGAACATTAGGGATGCGTTGCTGAGAGCAATGTTTCTGCAACAGTAGAAGGTGCCAGGGATCAGGCAAGGGAGGAACCAGTGTCTGAAAATCCCCATGTTGATGAAGTCATGAGAGGGAACCTAGATATTCATAATCTTTTTGGGCAACTCATGACCACACTGAGGTATGTGGCAGGCCAGATGCCAACATCAGCACCCAGGGCACCAGCTTCCAATGAGGGATATGGGTCTGGTAAGACTTTTGAACGACTACGTCGTGTCGGAGCCATTGAATATGCTGGGACATCTGACCCAGCAGATGCTGATCTTTGGCTTACTGAATTAGAAAAGGCATTTAAGATCCTTAGTATTCTAGATGTTGACAAAGTTAAACATGATGTGTACCTTTTGAAGGGTAGTGCTGGACATTGGTGGACTATAGAAGAGATAAAAAAAATGATGAAGAGATTGGATGGGAGGAATTTCGTCGAGAATTCGTTAATAAGTATTTTCCAAGGACTTATTTAGATGAAAAGATCTCACAGTTTGAGAAGATACGACAGGGAGTCATGTCGATAAGTGAATATGAGGTTAAGTTCATGGAACTTTTACGATTCTGTCCTCAGATGGCTGCTACTGAGGAGGAAAAGATTCGACGTTTTGAGAAAAGGTTGAATGCTGAAATGTCTATTCCAACATCTGCTCTAGAAAATATAGAGAAGTTTTCCACATTTGTGGAGTCAATTAGAAGGATAGAGGGGTCCATGACAAAGAAACATGAGACAGACCTTAAAAGAAAGTCTAAACAGTCACAGGAACAAGGAATTAGTGGTACTAAACAATCAAAGATTTCAGTAGTACCAACTCAAGTACAATATAGTGCACCTGAATAGAAGTCACCTAAAAAGCTTCGAGCTTGCTATAGTTGTGGACAGAGAGGACATCTGAGGTGGCAATGTCCAAATAGAAAGCGATGAGGAGACTCAACAGACAAGACACTAGATAACTTGTAAAAGTAGATTTGGCAAGATAGAACTTTCTATTTTGAATTATCTTTTGTTCCTTAATATAAGAAAGGTAGTTGTTATCTAGTTCACCTTTATAATCCTTTTAAGGATATGAGGAAGAGATAGTAGTATGAAGACTTGTGTTCAGTTTAATATTCTTTTATATGTTTTGAAGTTTCTCTTTCTCCATAAAGAAAGGGAAGAGATGAAAGACATAAAATAAAATAAGTGCATACTACTTGATCTCAGTATTTATATACCCTGGCGAGGTATACAACTATTGATAATAAAGTGAGTATGGAAACTCTTAGATTGTAATCTTTTTTATTGCTCTGATCAAGCAGTCATTATGATACAATCTAATGAGTATCATGAAATAAGAAGCATGGAATGGATAAATGTGTCATGTTCTAAGCATAAGAAAAAGAAATCTGAGATAACCTCAGATGAGCATGTGTGTATGAGGAATTAAAAGTATACTCCTCATAAGATAAGAACATGAATAAGGAAATGATATGTGAAGACTAGATAGTATGACGAATAAAATACATCTGTCTTCCTTTATCTGGATTTCGGGGACGAAATCCTTATAAGGGGGGATAATTTGTAACATCCCTGACCTGGGTTATACTTTAACCCTAGGTGTTTTGATTAAGAAAGATGATTAAATGATTAATACTATCTTGTGAAAAGTAATTAGGCCTCAAGAGGAACCTATGTTGCAATTCTAGTCCTTTTTGAACATTGTTGAAATCAATGTTTTGTTGTTTTGGACTAAAGTGCAAATTACCCAAGTTTAGGGGTTTAAGTGCAAATTGTGCATTATAATATGTTCCTCATGTGTTGAAGCATCGTGAGAGTGAATATGATGCAGAGGTATGGCTTATGGAAGCCTGAGTACCAAGAAAGAGTTAATAAAGCAATGTTTGTGCATTAAAACCCTGTTTTGGTGTAATGTGCAATTTACCCAAACAATTCAATATGCAAATTACCACTTCAATAAGGTCCCTAATGTTTCTTGACATCATTTAGAGAAAATAAAATGAGGAGGGAGCCTCATTTGAATTAAGTTGGAGGAGAGAGAATCTTGATATTAAAATAATCAAGATTTAAGCCTAATTGGAACCCTAATTCAATTTAATGCAAAAATAAATAAAATAATTGAAGGGGCCTTCAACCAAAATTAATTTGGTTGGATTCAGCTGTGTGTGGACGAGCTTAAGCCTTGCAAAGGCACGAGCATATCCTAAGGAGGTGAAATTCCACTCACCATTATTATACGATAAAGAAAACCCACTCACATATGGATATTAGTATAATATAATCTAAGGTGCTTAATTTGATTTTCTTTAAATTGAAGATAATTGAGAGGAATAAGAGGCAATTGGGATAGCCTCGTATCCAAGGAATCAAAGGGGGAAGAGGTGGCACCAATTTTGGAATTAAATGCATTTTAATAATGCATTTTCTCTCTCATGGAATTTCTTATAAAAAGACTCTTTCCTAGCCCAAACAAAGGCTTTTTCGGCCCTTTCTTCTTCCCTTGCTTTGGATGAGCTCAACGGAGCATAGGAGCATCAGGAGAACGAGCTCCAACCTGTTGGTAAGTTCTTGACCTTGGTTCATCACAATTCCATGGTGGAAATTGAAAATAAATTATGGATTTCTTCTTAATCCGATCTCCTCTTCAACCCTAGCCAACTTTTTTCATCCAAAAGCTTGAGGAAGAGCCTAGGGGGAGTTGCAAAAGCTTCATCCACCATTGTTGGCATGATATTGGAGCTTTTGAGCTCATTTGGAAGCGGGTTTTATAACTTGAACCCTTGATTTTATTATTGCAATCAATTCCTTATCAATTGGTGATCAATTCTACATTTCCGAAATTAAGTTTGGTTGATTGATGCAATTTCCATGGAAATCACATAAGGTTTCGTGGGTTTAGAGCTTGATGATGATGACATCATCATAAGCAAGTACCTCACCAAATATCAAAGCCAAACGGTTTCAATTAGTTGCTCATGCAGTTTCACCAAAACCGTTTGAGAGCAAACAGTTTGAAACCGTTTGGGGGAAAACGGTTTCAAAACCGTTTGAGATGGTTTACCAAAGGTTGACCGTTTGATATTACTGTTCATAATCATGTTGGTTGATGACTCACCAAATTTTATGGATTAAATCCAAAGGAATTGTGAGTTGAAGGCTAATCGATTAGGTAAACCTAATTGAATTAAGTGCTGTTTTTCAACCTGATTTAACTTGACGTTTTGGGCAAACGGTTTCAAAACCATTTGATATGGTTGAACAAGGGTTTACCGTTTGATATTACTGATCCTACTTATGTTGGTTAATGACTCACCAAATTTGAGGGATTAATTCCCAAGGAATCATGAGTTGAAGGCTAATCAATTAGGCAAACCCTAATTGAAATTAGTGCTGAAATTCCAATGAGTTAATTTGAGATTTTGGGTTGATTAGCCCAAACAGTTTCAAAACCGTTTGGGGATCACCCAAACGGTTTCAAAACCGTTTGGTGGTCACCCAATACTGTTTGGGGGTCTAGAGTTGACTATGGTTTAGTGTTTGAAGATCCAAAGATGGGGTATGAACCCTAATCGGTTAAATGTTGATTTTGCAGTTGATTGAGATGATGTTTTGGGTTGATTAGCCCAAATGGTTTCAAAACCGTTTGGGGATCACCCAAACGGTTTCAAGACCGTTTGGGGATCACCCAATACCGTTTGTAGGTCTGGGGTTAAGTATAGTTGATCGATTGAAGGTCCAAAGGTACCAAATCATATTGCAATTAAGTGTTGATTTGTTGATCAACTCGATAGACCAAACCTTGATGAAATTTCACTAGAATCCAAAGGTTGTTGAGCCAAACGGTTTCAAAACCGTTTGGAGCTCACCCAAACGGTTTCAAAACCGTTTGGTGGTCACCCAAGACCGTTTGGAGGTCTAGGGTTGAGTATGGTTAGGTGTTTGAAGGTCTAAAGGTACCAAGTTGATTTGCAATCAAATGCTGATTTGGTGATCAATCCAATGATCCAAACTTTAATTGGTTGACTTGGATTATGATGTGGACATGGGCAAATGGTCTCAAGACCGTTTGGATGTCATCCAAACTACCTCAAGACCGTTTGGGGTCAGGTCATGTTCAATTTGGATGATGGTTCAAAGGTTTCAAAGTAACTAATCTTGCATTGATTAGTGTTGAAGGATCATTGATTCCAAACCCTAATTCAATTGATTCAAACCCTAGTTGATGACTAATTGAGGGTCAATTGAGGGCTAAATCAGTTTTAGGTTGAACTACTTAACTCAATTGAAGTATGAGGATAGGTCTAATTGATTATTGGTTCCATGAATTCAATAATTGAAGGAATCAACATTGGAAACCCTAAGTGAGGTTGATTCCATGAGAATCCCTAATTGAGGTTGATTCAATGTGAATCCCTAATTGCGGTTGATTCCATAAGAATCCCTAATTGAGGGTGATTTCATGAGAAATCCCTAGTTGGGATGAATAGTAAACATTAAGTATAGGCAATGAGATGTGAAAGCCTAATGAAGGGTGATGCTACATGCAATCCTAATTCTAATGAAGTATGATAGCATATGAAATCCCAAAGCCCTAATAAAGGGTAAAGGTATGTGAAACTCTAATTGGAGTTATAATACATGAATCCTTAATCTTGGAAAACATGATGACAACCCAGAACCCTAATAATAAAACAGTGGGTAAAACCTTATAAGGGTGAAATATCATAAATGGTTAATTATAGGCAAGCTAATTGTAAGCAATGCCTTAATCTGAGATGAGTCCATATCATTAAAGATAGTTGGAACATTTTTATGTGTAACCTATGCACTTCATGGTAAGAGTGATAGGTTAGTGGATGAAAGGATTAAGTTGGGAAATACCTTAATCCAAGATAAGCTAATAACTTAAGAAAGTTGGAAGTAATGAGGTAAGTGATACATCAAGATATGAAAGACTTCATTGTTAGCATCTCAAAGTTGATATACTTTGATAACTATGAAATCCTAATGTGAGATGGGAAACCCTAACCCTAAATTGGGTAATGGGACATGAGAAACCCCAAAGTGATGTGAATAGTAAGCCCTAACCCTATTAAGGGAATAGTGGTGTTACTATTATATTACAAGAGATAAAATAATTAGATGTTGCCTAGTGATAGATGACAAGATGTTGAATGGCCATGTGAGCCATATGTTTAGATGTTGCCTAGTGATAGGTAATAAGATGTTGAATGGTCATGTGAGCCATATGTTTAGATGTTGCCTAGTGATAGGTAACCAAATGTTGAATGGCCCTGTGAGCCATATGATTAGATGTTGCCTAATGAGAGTTGACAAGATGCTTTATAGGCTTTATGAGCCATGAGAATAATTGTAGTATAGTAAGAGGCACCAAGATGATTAATGATGGGTCGAAGGAAATTGATATTCCATGATCCATGTAATCAGGATTGGTTAGAGTCCAATGCCTGACTGTGTACTCAAGATTGGTTAAAGTCCAATGCATGGCTGTGTAATTAGGATTGGTTAGAGTCCAATGCCTGGCTGTGTAATCATGATTGGTTAGAGTCCAATGCATGGCTGTGTAATCAGGATTGGTTAGAGTCCAATGCTTGGCTGTGTAATCAGGCTTGGTTAGAGTCCAATGTCTGGCTGTGTAATCAGGATTGGTTAGCGTCCAATGCCTAGCTGTGTAATCAGGATTGGTCAGAGTCCAATGCCTGGATGTGTAATCAGGATTGGTTAGAGTCCAATGCCTGGCTGTGAAATCAGGATTGGTTAAAGTCCAGTGTCTGGCTGTGAAATCAGGATTGGTTAGAGTCCAATGCCTGGCTGTGTAATCAGGTTTGGAGAAATCCAATACCTGGCAGAGGTGTAATGTATGTAATCAGGGTTGGTTAAAGTCCAATGCCTGGCGGTGTAATCAGGTTTGGAAGAGTCCAACACCTGGCAGAGGCTCAATGCCTGTAATGATGACATAGGATTGGTATTAACCCAATGCCTATATTAATGATATATGAATACATGGTAGATGTAATTTCTTATCTGTTTAGCAGTTTGGCTAAGGCCAACAGATTGAAACAAGAATGTATCATGGGTGACATATCAAGTTAATGAGTGTCACAAGAAAAGTTTCACATGATGGTATAATATGATGAATAAATGATATACATGTCATTCCTATTCCTTATTAAAAGAATAGATGATATATTGCTCTATCATAAATAGTTGCAATGCTTTCAAAGTTGAGAATGCTTTAAACTGCTTATCCTCTGCTCAGTTTCATATCTTTAAACTGCAATAACAATGTTTTGGCGGAGAGTTATATCTCCCGCTGGGGCAATTTACAATGTCTCACCCCCGTGGGATCCAACATTTTTAGGTGGATGCGGACAAAGACGCAGGAAACCTTTAGCAGAGAAGGAACAGTTGCAGCATCGAGGACAGCAGTAATATCTCAGGTGGAGATACTGCCTGTCTAGTTATATAGATAGTAGTCCTATGTGTCGTCTCTGTACTCTCAGGTCCTCGGGATTTATAGATAGTGCTTTTATCATCGACTTGAGATTTTGGCTTGATGCCTCGAGGTTTTATGTTGTCTGTACATAATGTTGATAGGACAGCTGATGTTGTAATCCTCGAGAAGAGATGGAACCAGTTATGTACTTTTGAACCAGGATGTATTTGTTATACTATGGTTCTTGTTATAAGAGTTTCCTAAGATTGGATCTCTTTGCAAAAAGTTTTAATTTTTAGTGATTTTCAGTAATCTGCTGCAAACGATACGCTTCCGCATTGGTTAATCTTCTGTTTTGTAAGTTGGATGCCACAATTTAGTGGTATCAGAGCTCTAGGTTCGCAGAGTCTACAGAGACATAGGACTAAGGTATCGAGTCTATTCTAAGTGTACCCAATGTATCTTATAGTGCCTTCTGCTTATGCAGAAGAAGATACATAGCTCTAAGATGTCTGGAGAACATGAGGGACGCGTTGCTGAGAGCAATGTTGCTGCAACAGTAGAAGGTGCCAGGGATCAGGCAAGGGAGGAACCAGTGTCTGAAAATCCCCATGTTGATGAAGTCATGAGACGGAACCCAGATATTCATAATCTTTTTGGGAAACTCATGACCACACTGAGGTATGTGGCAGACCAGATGCCAACATCAGCACCTAGGGCACCAGCTTCCAATGAGGGATATGGGTCTGGTAAGACTTTTGAACGACTACGTCGTGTCGGAGCCATTGAATATGATGGGACATCTGACCCAGCAGATGCTGATCTTTGGCTTACTGAATTAGAAAAGGCATTTAAGATTCTTAGTATTCCAGCTGTTGACAAAGTTAAACATGATGTGTACCTTTTGAAGGGTAGTGCTGGACATTGGTGGACTATAGAAGAGATAAAAAGAAATGATGAAGAGATTGGATGGGAGGAATTTCATCGAGAATTCGTTAATAAGTATTTTCCAAGGACTTATTTAGATGAAAAGATCTCACAGTTTGAGAAGATACGACAGGGAGTCATGTCGATAAGTGAATATGAGGTTAAGTTCATGGAACTTTTATGATTCCGTCCTCAGATGGCTGCTACTGAGGAGGAAAAGATTCGACATTTTGAGAAAGGGTTGAATGTTGAAATGTCTATTCCAGCATCTGCTTTAGAAAGTATAGAGAAGTTTGCCACATTTGTGGAGTCAATTAGAAGGATAGAGGGGTCCATGACAAAGAAACATGAGACAGACCTTAAAAGAAAGTCTAAATAGTCACAGGAACAAGGAATTAGTGGTACTAAACAATCAAAGATTTCAGTAGTACCAACTCAAGTACAATATAGTGCACCTGAACAGCAGTCACCTAAAAAGCTTCGAGCTTGCTATAGATGTGGACAGAGAGGACATCTGAGGTGGCAATGTCCAAATAGAAAGCGATGAGGAGACTCAACAGACAAGACACTAGATAACTTGTAAAAGTAGATTTGGCAAGATAGAACTTTCTATTTTGAATTATCTTTTGTTCCTTACTATAAGAAAGGTAGTTGTTATCTAGTTCACATGTATAATCCTTTTAAGTATATGAGGAAGAGATAGTAGTATGAAGACTTGTGTTCAGTTTAATATTCTTTTATATGTTTTGAAGTTTCTCTTTCTCCATAAAGAAAGGGAAGAGATGAAAGACATAAAATAAAATAAGTGCATACTACTTGATCTCAGTATTTATATACCCTGGCCAGGTATACAACTATTGATGATAAAGTGAGTATGGAAACTCTTAGATTGTAATATTTTTTATTGCTCTGATCAAGCAGTCATTATGATACAATCTAATGAGTATCATGAAATAAGAAGCATGGAATGGATAAATGTGTCCTGTTCTAAGCATAAGAAAAAGAAATCTGATATAACCTCAGATGAGCATGTGTGTATGAGGAATTAAAAGTATACTCCTCATAAGATAAGAACATGAATAAGGAAATGATATGTGAAGACTAGATAATATAATGAATAAAATACATCTGTCTTCCTTTATCTGGATTTCGGGGACGAAATCCTTATAAGGGGGGATAATTTGTAACATACCTGACCTGGGTTATACTTTAACCCTAGGTTTTTTTATTAAGAAATATTATTAAATACTTAATCCTATATTGTGAAAAGTAATTAGGCCTCAAGAGGAACCTATGTTGCAATTCTAGTCCTTTTTTAACATTGTTGAAATCAATGTTTTGTTGTTTTGGACTAAAGTGCAAATTACCCAAGTTGAGGGGTTTAAGTGCAAATTTTGCATTATAATATGTTCCTCGTGTGTTGAAGCATCATGAGAGTGAATATGATGCAGAGGTATGGCTTATGGAAGCCTGAGTACCAAGAAAGAGTTGATAAAGCAATGTTTGTGCATTAAAACCCTATTTTGGTGTAATGTGCAATTTACCCAAAACCTAGGATTCAATATGCAAATTACCACTTCAATAAGGTCCCTAATATTTCTTGACATCATTTAGAGCAAAGAAAATGAGTAGGGAGCCTCATTTGAATTAAGTTGGAGGAGAGAGAATCTTGATATTAAAATAATCAAGATTTAAGCCTAATTGGAACCCTAATTCAATTTAATGCAAAAATAAATAAAATAATTGAAGGGGCCTCCAACCAAAATTAATTTGGTTGGATTCATATGTGTGTGGAAGAGCTTAAGCCTTGCAAAGGCACGAGCATATCCTAAGGAGGTGAAATTCCACTCACCATTATTATAAGAAAAAGAAAACCCACTCACATATGGATATTAGTATAATATAATCTAAGGTGCTTAATTTGCTTTTCTTTAAATTGAAGATAATTGAGAGGAATAAGAGGCAATTGGGATAGCCTCGTATCCAAGGAATAAAAGGGGGAAGAGGCGGCACCAATTTTGGAATTAAATGCATTTTAATAATGCATTTTCTCTCTCATGGAATTTCTTATAAAAAGACTCTTTCCTAGCCCAAACAAAGGCTTTTTCGGCCCTTTCTTCTTCCCTTGCTTTGGATGAGCTCAAGGGATCATAGGAGCATCAGGAGAACGAGCTCCAACCTATTGGTAAGTTCTTGACCTTGGTTCATCACGATTCCATGGTGGAAATTGAAAATAAATTATGGATTTCTTCTTAATCTGATCTCCTCTTCAACCCTAGCCAACTTTTTTCATCCAAAAGCTTGAGGAAGAGCCTAGGGGGAGTTGCAAAAGCTTCATCCACCATTTTTGGCGTGATCTTGGATCTTTGGAGCTCATTTGGAGGCGGGTTTTATAACTTGAACCCTTGATTTTATTATTGCAATCAATTATTGGTGTTCAATTCTACATTTCCAAAATTAAGTTTGGTTGATTGATGCAATTTCCATGGAAATAACAGCAGGTTTCATGGGTTTAGAGCTTGATGATTATGACATCATCATAATCAAGTACCTCACCAAATATCAAATCCAAACGGTTTCAATTAGTTGCTCATGCGGTTTCACCAAAACCGTTTGAGAGCAAACTGTTTGAAACCGTTTGGGGGAAAACGGTTTCAAAACCGTTTGAGATGGTTTACCAAGGGTTTACCATTTTATATTACTGTTCATAATCATGTTGGTTGATGACTCACCAAATTTGATGGATTAACTCCAAAGGAATCGTGAGTTGAAGGCTAATCAATTAGGTAAACCTAATTGAATTAAGTGCTGTTTTTCAACCTGATTTAACTTGACTTTTTGGGCAAACGGTTTCAAAACCGTTTGATATGGTTGACCACGGGTTGAACTTTTGATATTACTGATCCTAATTATGTTGGTTAATGACTCACCAAATTTGAGGGATTAATTCCCAAGGAATCATGAGTTGAAGGCTAATCAATTAGGCAAACCCTAATTGAAATTAGTGCTGAAATTCCAATGAGTTAATTTGAGATTTTGGTTTGATTAGCCCAAACGGTTTCAAAACCGTTTGGGGATCACCCAAACGTTTTCAAAACCGTTTGGTGGCCACCCAAGACCATTTGGAGGTCTAGGTTTGACTATGATTTAGTGTTTGAAGATCCAAAGATGGGGTATGAACCTTAATCGGTTAAATGCTGATTTTGCAGTTGATTGAGATGATGTTTTGGGTTGATTAGCCCAAACGGTTTCAAAACCATTTGGGGATCACACAAGACCGTTTGGAGGTCTGGGGTTAAGTATAGTTGATCAATTGAAGGTCCAAAGGTACCAAATCATATTGCAATTAAGTGCTGATTTGTTGATCAACTCGATAGACCAAACCTTGATGAAATTTCACTAGAATCCAAAGGTTGGTTGAGCCAAACGGTTTCAAAACCATTTGGAGCTCACCCAAATGGTTTCAAAACCGTTTGGTGGTCACCCAAGACCGTTTGGAGGTCTGTTGAGTATGGTTAGGTGTTTGAAGGTCTAAAGGTACCAAGTTGATTTGCAATCAAATGCTGATTTGGTGATCAATCCAATGATCCAAACTTTAATTGGTTGACTTGGATTATTATGTGGACATGGGATAATGGTCTCAAGACCGTTTGGAGGTCATCCAAACGACCTCAAGACCGTTTGGGGTCAGGTCATGTTCAATTTGGATGATGGTTCAAAGGTTTCAAAGTAACTAATCTTGCATTGATTAGTGTTGAAGGATCATTGATTCCAAACCCTAATTCAATTGATTCAAACCCTAGTTGATGACTAATTGAGGGTCAATTGAGGGCTAAATCAGTTTTAGGTTGAACTACTTAACTCAATTGAAGTATGAGGATAGGTCTAATTGATGATTGGTTCCATGAATTCAATAATTGAAGGAATCAACATTGGAAACCCTAAGTGAGGTTGATTCCATGAGAATCCCTAATTGAGGTTGATTCAATGTGAATCCCTAATTGAGGTTGATTCCATAAGAATCCCTAATTGAGGGTGATGCCATGAGAAACCCCTAGTTGGGATGAATAGTAAACATTAAGTATTGGCAATGAGATGTGAAAGCCTAATGAAGGGTGATGCTACATGCAATCCTAATTCTAATGAAGTATGATAGCATATGAAATCCCAAAGCCCTAATAAAGGGTAAAGGTATGTGAAACTCTAATTGGAGTTATAATACATGAAGCCTTAATCTTGGAAAACATGATGAAAACCCATAACCCTAATAATAAAACAGTGGGTAAAACCTTATAAGGGTGAAATATCATAAATGGTTAATTATAGGCAAGCTTATTGTAAGCAATGCCTTAATCTGAGATGAGTCCATATCATCAAAGATAGTTGGACCATTCTTATGTGTAACCTATGCACTTCATGTTAAGAGTGATAGGTTAGTGGATGAAAGGATTAAGATGGGAAATACCTTAATCCAAGATAAGCTAATAACTTAAGAAAGTTGGAAGTAATGAGGTAAGTGATACGTCAAGATATGAAAGACTTCATTGTTAGCATCTCAAAGTTGATATACTTTGATAACTATGAAATCCTAATGTGAGATGGGAAACCCTAACCCTAAATTGGGTAATGGGACATGAGAAACCCCAAAGTGATGTGAATAGTAAGCCCTAACCCTATTAAGGGAATAGTGGTGTTACTATTATAATACAAGAGATAAAATAATTAGATGTTGCCTAGTGATAGGTGACAATATGTTGAATGGCCATGTGAGCCATATGTTTATATGTTGCCTAGTGATAGGTAACAAGATGTTGAATGGCCATGTGATCCATATGTTTAGATGTTGCCTAGTGATAGGTAACAAGATGTTGAATGGCCCTGTGAGCCATTGATGGAGCTGGAACTTACACCAAAAGATTTTCAGTCTTTCAATGGGAGTCCCAGGATTCTATCACCAAAAACCCTAGAGAGGATGAATGTCTTCCCTAGGTTTACCTATAACTGGTGCTTAGATAACAACTCCAACCCCATAAGAGTATGGAAGCCTTATCATAGTACAGATTTAGGATCGAACCCAAAAGACAACGGTCTTGTTGCAAGCAACAAGATGGAAAACGTACAACACTTCACTTAGTTACTTTACTAATTGGCACTTATATCAAAAGGTTGGATTTTGATTGGTTTTTAGACTAAAGCATGAAAAGTAAATAAAGCAAGTAAATCTAAGATTTAACAAATGATGATGAATCACTGGGGTTAAGCAGGTATTCACCACCGCTACACATGCATTGTTTATGTACTAATCAAGCAAGACTTATAAGCTAGATGCATGGATGTTCCACAAGACCGATGCCTTATAAGACAAGAGCGATGCTTTGCATTCAAGGATGATCCACAAGACCGATGCCTCGTAAGACAAGAGCAATGCATTGCATCCTTCGATGTTCCACAAGACCAATGCCCATATAAGACAAGAGCAATGCATCGCATCCTTCAAGGGTTAAGTAGCTCTCATTCGGTACATTTCTACGTGTCAATGAAGATATGTAGTCTTCCAAAGAGAGAAATCTTACTCAACCTCATGAAACGTGCATCTAAAACTAACAAGCGAGCGATAATTATCAAATCGAATAGTGTCTTTGTAGGCCTAGTCTCCTATTCGGATAACCTAGCTACGAGAAGTGCGGGAATGTTGCAACGCCAGCCATTCCCGATCAAATGGTCACATGCTTTACATCATTCCCCTCGCAAAGCGTGTTCCTCGACTTACCAAGGTTACTTCCATACAGATGGAAGTGTAACGGATGATAGTGAGTATACTCCACTCTTTGAGATACACTCCTAGACACCGAAACGGATGCGTGGTGGATACACACACCAGAAACCAACACTAAATCGGTATTCGAGTCTTGAGAGTGGTCGTAGACAAACCACAACAAAAGACAATAGATGCATACAAGAACGTGGCCATCATTCAAGCATGTATGAAACGATTTAGTATTAAAACGAAAGGATAACATCTTTTTAGTACTAAGTACAAAGCATGGGCAGCGGGGCTAGTCCCCGCGCCCCAGTGGATGGAACTACTCACTCCTCATAGAGGGAGCAACAAAGGAGGAGGCAAGAAGAGATAGAAAGAACATCATCTCCACCGAGGAGAGAAGGTTGAACCCTTGGTGGAGAGAGCAACGATCTTCACCCTTTGTGGCTTGCTTGACGACGGATCTTCTCCTATCACCTTCTTTGTTGATGAGAGAGAAGGTAGCTTTGCAATGGAACGTGAGTCTCAGACCGGCAGCCTCGGGCGGTAGATGGTGTTGTTCTGGTAGTAGAGAGACAGCCTCTGGACGTCTGGACCTCCTCAGGGATGGCCCTTGAGGTCTTATTTATAGGCCTTGAGTGAGGTCAAACGGTCTTGAGACCGTTTGGGTTCAAACGGTCTTGAGATCGTTTGGCTTTATGCGGTCTCGGGACCGTTTGAACTCCATGCGGTCTTGGGACCGTTTGGCTTCATGCGGTCTCGGGACCGTTTGAACTCCATGCGGTCTTGGGACCGTTTGGCTTCATGCGGTCTCGGGACCGTTTGAACTCCATGCGGTCTTGGGACCGTTTGGCTTCATGCGGTCTCGGGACCGTTTGAACTCCATGCGGTCTTGGGACCGTTTGGCTTCATGCGGTCTCGGGACCGTTTGAACTCCATGCGGTCTTGGGACCATTTGGCTTCATGCGGTCTCGGGACCGTTTGAACTCCATGCGGTCTTGGGACCGTTTGGCTTCATGCGGTCTCGGGACCGTTTGAACTCCATGCGGTCTTGGGACCGTTTGGCTTCATGCGGTTTCGGGACCGTTTGAACTCCATGCGGTCTTGGGACCGTTTGGCTTCATGCGGTCTCGGGACCGTTTGAACTCCATGCGGTCTTGGGACCGTTTGGCTTCACTCGGCCTTGAGGTTGTTTATTCTTTTATGATTTTTTTGTGCTTTTTCTGCAAGTGTAAAAGGAAAAAGTTAGTTTGATGATGTATTTACAAAAAAAGGGGTAAAATTAGGTTTATGTACCGTATAAACGTAAAAAGAGTATGGAAAACTAAAGAAAAAGACTAAGATAAACTACTAAAATAGGAGGTTATCACCCTCCCTAACTTAGAGTCTAGCTTGTCCTCAAGTTAGATAGAGCTGAGACATGGAATGGCGAGGCGATCTTAATTAGGGTCTCCATACTCTTGCTTCAATTTTTGACCTGAGTTCCCCAGGGGTCGTATCGAGGCTTATTACATGCCTTGATTCTTTTGGATTTTGAGAGTTGCTTGGATCTCAGGGTTTTTCCGTATCTCAAAATTTGCCTTGGGACCACATTTATTTTGTGCATGCCGTTGACTCTAATCAACTTTATACCTCTCTGGAAACCTACTGGTAGCTAGAGAGGGTACGAGGGTTGGCTAAAGGCTTTAAAGTGTAGCTCCCCTTCGAGTGGGGGAGGGGCTGTCTATGCTTTTTAGGATCTCACTACCGGGCACGACACATCTGCCTTTATGAGGGTAGCTGAATGTACCGGCCGGGTAAGTCCTTTATGAGCCTTTTCATATACTTGGAACTTTTGGGGTTTCACTACCGGACGCGACACATCTGCCTTTGTGAGGGCAGCGGAATGTGCCGGCCGGGTGAGCCCTTTATCAGTTCTTCATATAGGTCCTTATTCGTGGCACAACTCTCATGATTTTATTCGTCTCTCTGGCTTTTATTCCAAAAAACTCACAGGTTTAGGTTTGGGAATGAGGGTTTATTTTGGGCGGCCAAGCCTCTTTTATTTTGAAGAGAGGGAAGCTGTTCTTAAAGTTTTTCAGCATGCACTTATTTGGTTTGTGGTCCGCTTGCAGAACTTTTTGATTCGGAAGTTGCCTAATTTCCCTCTCGTCCTCGAGATCTCGGCTTATTTCTGCCCTGATTTTGACCTGTGGAGAGTCAGATAAAGAATTGAAGCAAAAAAAATACGGGATCCATAGTAGGTGGAAATTGATAAATCACCATTTGATGTCTGAGTGCTATTTACTTGCAGAGACTAACATGATTCTAGGGTTAGTTGAGGTGACTATTTGTGAAAAAGAATTGTGAAAAGCATTAAGACTTTAAAGAATTGTAGAAAAAAATTTAGGAATGAAGAAATGTATGGAAAAAGGAAGTATAGAAGTTGATACCTAGCCCTTGTCTAATGTATCCCCCCTAACTTATCACACACTCTGTCCCCAGAGTGGCAAAGTGAAAGGTTGAGGAATCATTAGAACAAGGGCTGCAGGTTAAGGTAGATTTTCGTTTGCCCCTGGAGAACGGAGTAGTGTAGATGCGAACTGCCCACGTAAGGCGTGGTAGTCCACGTCAGTCATTTCCTCCACTGGTCTTTGGAGGACGATTATGGTGTATATCCAGTAGAGGACGTGGAAGCCGCAGTCGTTGGATTGTCGTATTTGCTGGGGGCATTTGTGGCAGAAGGCGGGGCGGTTGAAATGTTCCTTGCTGTATGCCTTAGTGTGCTGACTCAGAAGCTCTATTAATTTCGCAGCGCACTCTTTTGCCGTTTCTTCTGTTGGCGTCTTGGGCGTTACGACGTAGTGTCGTTGTCGGGCGTTGAACTGACTGTCGGAACTGTTGTATATTGTAGTTGTTCCGTCTTGGAGGTTAGTTGCCAGAAGAATCCAGTGCCCTTGATGTAGGATTGGTAACATGATGAACTTCGGCGTTGTATGTTGGAGATATGCAATCAATGCTTCCGTTGTGCCAAAGTTTTTGAGTTTGAGTAGATCATCCTTCATGTATGGGGACGCCATGTATGTATCAGGATTATGTTGGCCAATCTGAGACTGGTAAGCTGTCATGAGACTGACAGAAAGTTGCCCCTTATCTTGCAAAGTTTCTCGCAGTGAGTCGGCCATCACGATAATGTCTTGAGACATGAATACTATGCCATCTTTTTCTGCGGAGAGATTCGCCATGATGATGCGCATTTCAAGGTCGGTGAGACCTTTGCAAGAATCGCGATCAAAATCAGGAAAAGTTGGTTTAGTGGTGTAAGCAGGATCGTTTTTGCTGGTATCTTCTTCTGGCGACTTGTGTTGTACCGACTCTTGCAGAATTTGGCGGAAAGGTCGCCGTTGTCGGCGTTGTACAGCTGAAAAGAGATACCTTAGAACATCATCTGGTGACATAGTAGGATTGTTGAAATATCTTCTGTCACAGATGAGCTCCATGGCGTAGCGTCCTCTTAAGGAATGGAAGTCTTCAGCTGCCAAATCGGTGAAAGGAATTTCTTGGTTCAGTGCTTGGATATGTCGGATGGTGTAGAAAGCGATGTCCCCAGATACCGTGGTGGCTTGAACTGGAGGGTTAATGATTCTGAACCAGGGTTGGCTCCAGTTTTGATGAAGAGAAGGGCGTACAGCCCAGATTACTTTGAGCAGCCGGAAGGGTATACACCGGGCTTCACCTGCTGCGTCCCCGACGAAGTTTATTATGCCGGCTGGTAGCTCGGCGTTATTGAAGTTGTAAACTTTAGCGTCCCTTGCTTCGGTATCCACTACCATAAAAAGCCAGTGGTCCGAGACTTGGAATGGCATTGTAATGTAGCGTGCCCGACGTGCTAAACCGGCACGCAGCCGCTCAATCGACCGCGCGCGCAAGCTTTTGTGTAAAAGGCCAAAAGACAATGCGGGTGAAGCGTTGAAGGCTGGTTGTATCCGCTGTTTACTTCTGTAGATTTCTATACAGTTGGTGAGGAGGACACGGAAGATTGGCATTGGCATCATAGACCGAGGTTGGAGAATGCAACGAAAATTTTCACGTGTCAACGTACGCCTGGTTTTTGTATTGTTGTAAACTATGTCGTCCCCCGCTTTTTCATCATCTACTATAGTGTTCAGGATGAAGATGTCTTGAGCATCTAAAGTAGAGATGGCTGTCATATCAAGATTGTGCATTTTTTGTGGGAGAGGAGGTGGCGGGGGGGAGGTATTGTGGTGGAGGGGAGGCGTGCTGTTCGGGGGCCTCTTCATGGTCTCTGAGGTTGTCGTCTAGATCGGAGGCGGAGTCAAGATCTGCGTCAGTATCTAGACTCACTCGGTCTGCCTCGTCTAGGTAAGGGGGAGAAGGTGTTGAGGGGGGGAAGAAGTTTTTGGCGAGGTAGCGCTGGCTCTTAGTATGCATTGTTGGAGCTCAGCGAAGGCCGCATCCTTGGCAGCTTCCCCCATTGACCCCATAGCGGAGTAATCAAAGAATTGGTCCCCGTAAGAGATGTTTACGTTGTCATGCTGTGGGGACTTGGGGTGGTAGTCACTTTCCTGGTGACCTTTATCAGACCCTCTATGGGGGGGTCCTGCTGCGTTTCCTGGATCTTCACCGTCATCGTGCTTGTCTCCTGAAGATGTGTCTTTATTGGAGTCAGCAGATGAATCGCGTCTTCTTCTTCGTCATCATCGTCGTTGTCGTCCGCAGCTTCGTCGGGTGTCTTCTTTTTAGTCAACTTTTTGCACCGCCGGTGAGTGGCTTGTAGCTCATCGAAAGCCACTTGCAGATGCTCGTGTTTCTCGAGCAGTGCGTCGTGGGCTTCTTTGAGATCTGTGTATCTGCCCTCGGCGGAGAGGAGGCGTGCTGTCAAATCTGTGACTTGGGCACGGAGTTGTTGTGTTTCATTGATATTAGCTTCCTCTTGATGATGATGGAGCTGCGTGATTGTTTCGGCGATGGAAGCCAGGCGCGTGCTTAGCTCTTCTTGATTCTGCTCAAGCTTGCGGAGATTCCCTTGCAGAGGGTGAGTCTGGTTGGAGATCTCATCGACTTTTGTTGTCGTAGCTTCTTGCTGGCGCGTTGCCCCAAGGATCAGGTCTGGCAGGTTGTTGGTGTGGCTGTTGATATGCTCAACTTGCTTAGCCACTTCATCCTGTCGTTGCTGGATGCCTTGTAGGACGACAGGAAGAGCTCGGTGTTGGGTGTCGATCCTGGTTACTTGTTTAGATAAATCCTGTACACAAGAAAAAATAGAATGTAATAGGTTAGAAGGACCGGTGAGGAGGTGTCGGACAGCGTCAAATTGACGGCCGAATTCCTCACCGATGTTAGTAAGGGGGGCCCCAGAGGCGGAAGGGTGATGTGGCTGGGGCCTATGTGGGATGGTGGTAGTGTCTTGCGGAAGAGACACTGATGATAGCCCGAACTGCGTAGTGACTGTTGATGAAGTCACCAGCGGTGTCGGGGTTGAGGCGGATGTGAAGAGCGGTGGTATTTGTGGCGAAAAAGGTGGCACTGATGATGAAGGGGTGGGAACTGTGGATGTGAATGGAAAGGTGGTGAAGTCGGGCATGGAGGTGGAGAAAGGGAAACCCGATGTTAGGGTGGGTGAAAAGGTGGATGCGAATGCTGGCGTGGATGTGGGGAGGAAAGTAGTGGTGGGGGCAGCGGAGAGCTGCTCATTTAGACCCTGGATGAAAGAGTCAAATGAGGAAGTTGTTAAGATTTCATCGTTAAACCGCTCGTCCTCCGGGTTTGGGCGGGACGTTGGTGTCCCCGACAGCTGTTGGACCCGCAGCAACCTCCTAGAGGGTCGTTTGACAGGGATTTTTGTAGATCGAGCTGTCGGGGCTGTGATGCTCGTTTCAGTTGGGCCCGCAGTTTGTTTCTTTGCAGCGGGTGTGACCGAAGCTAGTAGATGAGTAAGCTCCTCGTCAGAAAAGAGGAGTTGTGTCATATCATAGTGTGCTAGCTCTGGTAACGGAAGGAGGGTTCTTGATGACTTAACCATTGGGCAGAATACATAGTGTAACTTCCCATCCTTTTCTTTGATTATAAACGAATTTTTCAAAGATTGTTCGTTTGTAAGGATGTCGCCCTTTATTTGCGTGCATTGGGGTAATAGCTTGTCCATCTTAAAAAAATTAATTATGGATGTGACATGGCCCCCCAAACAGATCTCTTTCCCTATGAAGGCGGCGGATAATTTCTGGACCATCAACCGTCCGATGTTGACTGGCCTGCCGTGGAGGATAGACCAGAGGACAAAGAGGTCTGATATTGTAACGTTTCCTCCCTCCGTTCTTGGAAAAAGTGCGCCAGCTAGGATTTTGTGCAGAGTGCGCACAAATCCGGAGTGTATGTTGGACGCTTTGCATGTTTTGGCGTCGTATGTGGGAATCCCAGTTAAACTTTTCCAGAATGTGTGGCGGTTGAATTCTGGATGATCAGTTCCCACTGATTTGGCCTTTTGTAGCTGTTCCAGGTCGTCAATGAATATTGAATTGAGCATATTCTCTGTTAAGACGACGTTGCTACCGAAGATTTGGGTGACAATCCTTCTATCACCCCCATCCCGTGACCTATCTGCAATGTCGACGGGCTCCTTTGTCAGGCAGGAGAAAAATTCCGCTGTGGGCTCGATGTAGGATAATTCAGGTATTAAGCACAACCTGGTGAGGTTGGCTTTTTGTAGCGCTTTGAAGTTGCGCTCGTGAATTCCCATTTTTGCTAGTATGCTGGAGCAAACATACTTAGTTGGTTTAAGGTTTTTATCGGTGGTGATGGAGGTTTGGATGGATAGGTGCTCTGGTGGTGGTATTGGGGCAATGATGGGAATGAAGGTGGTAGGGATGGTAGCTGCAGAGGTGATGGTGGTAGCAGCGAAGGTGGATGGTTTGGCGGCAATGATGGGAATGAAGGTGGTTGGGATGGTAGCTGTAGAGGTGATGGTGGTAGCAGCGAAGGTGGATGGTTTGGCGAAGGGTTGGTCCATGGCAGATAGAGGGTGGACTTGTTTTCTTGCCCTCTTGGGGGGCTGCCCAGATGCAGCCTTTGTAGCTTTGCATTTTCCCTCTGTCTCTTGGGCAGAGGAGTCTTCATCGGGATTCGGTATGTAGTCCGATCCTTCATCATCGTCTGAAGAGATGTGCTCGATGTCCTCTTCCGGGGCATCACCCAAGCATTTGGTGAGGCGAGTTATCTCACACAGTACGTCGATGATCTTGACCTTGGGAGGGACGGCGCTGGTGGCGTTGTAAGTGTCCCTGATCTGTATGAGCCTGTCTCGCTCTTCCATCATCTGCTCCCTTGTCAGAGCAGGGGCAGTTCCTGAGCCGGAAGTTTTGTTTGCTGGTGACGCCATTTCTAAAAAAGAATAAGAGTTTCATAATTAGAGAAGATTTGAAACAATGTAGATTTGATTTGTAGTTATATCTTTTATATTTTACGAAAGCAAAAAGGGAAACGAAAACCAAACGGTTTCAGGACCGTTTGGTCCCAAACGGTTTCAAGACCGTTTGGTTCCAAACGGTTTGAGGACCGCTTGGTCCCAAACGGTTTCAAGACCGTTTGGTCCCAAACGGTTTCAGGACTGTTTGGTTCCAAACGGTTTCGGGACTGTTTGGTTCCAAACGGTTTGAGAACCGCTTGGTCCCAAACGGTTTCAAGACCGTTTGGTCCCAAACGGTTTCAGGACCGTTTGGTTCCAAACGGTTTCGGGACCGTTTGGAAAGCGAAGAGTCGCAGGTCGTCGGCGCGGGAGAAGATGGAATGGCGCGAAGGTG
This sequence comes from Alisma plantago-aquatica, assembly GCA_963693085.1. Taxonomy (NCBI): domain Eukaryota; kingdom Viridiplantae; phylum Streptophyta; class Magnoliopsida; order Alismatales; family Alismataceae; genus Alisma; species Alisma plantago-aquatica. The sequence continues at coordinate 786,490,526 of OY856413.1, forward strand.
AAAAACATGCCGGCGCCTTTGAAAACGATGAGAAGAACGGCGACAGTGATGAAAGCGATGGAGAGGTGGTGAAATCTTTCAACAGAGACGGCGATGGCGGAGCAAGAGACGTCGTGCGATGGTACAGGAAACTGCAACTGGCGCCATGATGGTGGCGACAGGACGGCGCGGTGACGAAAGTGATAGAGGAGTCGGTGAACTCGTTCGATGACGACTGCGATGGTGGCGAAGGAGACGTCGGAGTGAGCAGCGTGCTTGTAGTCGCCGGACTACCTTGCGGAAGGTGGATGGACGAACGGGTGAGAAGCTTGCGCGGATGCAACAGGAGCAAGAACGAGATTCTTCGCACGAAAGCTCTGGAGAATTCGAAGGTTCGAAGAGAGAATGACTGAAGGGTAGGGTTGATATTTATAGTGATTGGTTGGTGACCTTTTGTATTCCAAACGGTTTGAAGACCGCTTGATCCCAAGCGAACTCAAGACCGTTTGGTCCCAAACGGTTTCAAGACCGTTTGGTCCCAAACGGTTTCAAGACCGTTTGGTCCCAAACGGTTTCAAGACCGCTTGGTCCCAAACGGTTTCAAGACCGTTTGGTCCCAAACGGTTTCAGGACCGTTTGGAGGGGCACAAAAGGTTTGTATATTTTATGTTTGTTTTTGGGTATGTATATTATTTTTTTGTATTTTGGTTTATGAATTTTTATGTTGTTTGTTTTATGTATTGTTTTTGTAGTTTTGATTATGTAGATTTTTTTGTATTTTTAGATTAATGATGAAAGAACTTAAAGAAAGCAAAACAAATTCAAAAAAAATTAGAGAAGGTGATACTGAGGTCTTGGGTTGCCTCCCAAGAAGCGCCTTGGTTTTATGTCGATGGCTCGACGAAGTTAAAACATTATTATGCTGCTGTCATAGTATTTGATTGCTCATGTCTATTTGGTCCATGTTTAGGGTTCGATTCAGGCTGCCCAGCGAAAGTGCCTGTTGGGGGTTTCAATTGTGCAGCAATCTGGGCAAGCTGTGCTTCAACTGCCTTCTGTTGAGCTTGTTGGTTGGCCAGCATGGTTTGCTGAGACTGAAGCATTTGTTTTATCAAAGATAGCTCATCTTCCGGTTGTGCAGTGACGTTTTTCTGAGGGTTTTGTTGTTGAGACTGTTGAATATGCAATTGCGGGTGAAGCGGGGGATGAGTGTACTGATAGTAGGCTGATTGATTTCTAGGGTAGTTAGCCCTAGGGAAATTGTTCCTTGGGTTCCCTTGATTTTGGTTAAAATTGTTTGGAAATCCAGGAGGCAGCCTACTGTCAAGCCCCCCTTGTGTCTGATGTTGCGGATTCGCAGTTCCAGAGGGATTCCCATACTGGAATCCAGGATGGTTCCTTGGTTGACTGGGATTATAATAAACTTGTCCGGGAATAGTATGGATGGAATTGACTTGCTCTGGAATCTGATCTTCAGCCTGATTAGTGATGGCCTCATAGGATTGTGGTGGTGGATGCAGATCCATCATCACATTATAGAGTATTCCGCAGGAAAGAGTCGGATGATCCGAAGAATGACAAGCTTCACAGGATCCTGTGACGGCTTTGACTTGATGAACCAGCGGAGTTTTCTTCTTATCAATTTCCCCTAGGGTTGTTTCAAAGGTTTGTTGTTTATGAGCGATTGTCTTCAAAGCTTCGGCTATTGACTTTAGTTCCATAGATTCCTCAGCTTTACAGACTTTAAGGATGCCTTTTCCGGTTGACCGCCCCCAGTTGGACTGGTTTTCAGCTCCTAAAGTAACGATTTTCCAGGCATCTTCATAATTTTTCCTCATGAAATTTCCTCCAGATGAGGAATCTAGGAACTGTTTAATGTCGTCGCTTACCCCTCGATAAAAAGTTTCAATCAATTGATTCTGTGAAATTCCATGATGAGGGCATTTGCGTAGAAGTTCCTTGAATCTTTCCCATGCCTCAGCGAGGGTTTCTCCAGGTAGCTGGGAGAAATGGTTGATCTGCCCTCTGATTTCATAGGTCAGCGAGGGTGGAAAGAACTTCTCCAAGAATTTTTCCTCTAGAGGGGCCCAAGTGGTTATGATGGGTTCTCTGTCCAGTGAGTTGTACCAACTCAAGGCCCTTCCAGATAAGGTGAAATGAAACAGGTGGAGCATTATTGCGTCGAAAGCAATGCCAGCTTGCGGGACCAGGCGGCATAATGCCTTAAACCGTTTCAAGTGATCCATGCAATCGTCCCCTGAACCTCCAGAAAAGGAAATTCCTTGCATAATCTGGATCCACTGGGTCCGGATCTCAAAGTTTGGGATATTGATGATCGGAGGCCGGACCGGGTGGTTGTCTTCGTAATTCTTTGGGACAGCATAGTCCCTCAGTTGCTTATTTTGTAGTTCGAGCTGAGCAGCCTCGGTCTCTGCTCTTATGCGGGCTTGCTCTTCTGCTCGTATTTCCGCTTGTATTTGGGCACGGGTGTCTGCAATGAGTTGTGCCCGTTGTGCGGCGATAGCAGCATTGACTCTCTCCATCACCAAAGCGGCTTGATGCTGTTCGTCAGCCATTTGACTGGCGCGTTGGCGATTGAGACGGATTCTGCGGTGGAAACTTCTCTCTACCTCGGAGTCGAACTCCGGATCAGGGGAGAATCCTCGATTATGCGGTGATTGCATATACGGGTTCTACCTGAGTAAAGAAAAGAGAACACCTTTAGATAATAGAGACAATATGAAGGCTTCAAGAAGATAGTGAATTATGATTCAAAAAGAAAGTGTAAGATCCTAACCAACTAGAAAAATAAACTAAGTGAAATACTAACGTTCCGTGGTCCCCGGCAACGGCGCCATTTTTTGATGGAGCTGGAACTTACACCAAAAGATTTTCAGTCTTTCAATGGGAGTCCCAGGATTCTATCACCAAAAACCCTAGAGAGGATGAATGTCTTCCCTAGGTTTACCTATAACTGGTGCTTAGATAACAACTCCAACCCCATAAGAGTATGGAAGCCTTATCATAGTACAGATTTAGGATCGAACCCAAAAGACAACGGTCTTGTTGCAAGCAACAAGATGGAAAACGTACAGCACTTCACTTAGTTACTTTACTAATTGGCACTTATATCAAAAGGTTGGATTTTGATTGGTTTTTAGACTAAAGCATGAAAAGTAAATAAAGCAAGTAAATCTAAGATTTAACAAATGATGATGAATCACTGGGGTTAAGCAGGTATTCACCACCGCTACACATGCATTGTTTATGTACTAATCAAGCAAGACTTATAAGCTAGATGCATGGATGTTCCACAAGACCGATGCCTTATAAGACAAGAGCGATGCTTTGCATTCAAGGATGATCCACAAGACCGATGCCTCGTAAGACAAGAGCAATGCATTGCATCCTTCGATGTTCCACAAGACCAATGCCCATATAAGACAAGAGCAATGCATCGCATCCTTCAAGGGTTAAGTAGCTCTCATTCGGTACATTTCTACGTGTCAATGAAGATATGTAGTCTTCCAAAGAGAGAAATCTTACTCAACCTCATGAAACGTGCATCTAAAACTAACAAGCGAGCGATAATTATCAAATCGAATAGTGTCTTTGTAGGCCTAGTCTCCTATTCGGATAACCTAGCTACGAGAAGTGCGGGAATGTTGCAACGCCAGCCATTCCCGATCAAATGGTCACATGCTTTACATCATTCCCCTCGCAAAGCGTGTTCCTCGACTTACCAAGGTTACTTCCATACAGATGGAAGTGTAACGGATGATAGTGAGTATACTCCACTCTTTGAGATACACTCCTAGACACCGAAACGGATGCGTGGTGGATACACACACCAGAAACCAACACTAAATCGGTATTCGAGTCTCGAGAGCGGTCGTAGACAAACCACAACAAAAGACAATAGATGCATACAAGAACGTGGCCATCATTCAAGCATGTATGAAACGATTTAGTATTAAAACGAAAGGATAACATCTTTTTAGTACTAAGTACAAAGCATGGGCAGTGGGGCTAGTCCCCGCGCCCCAGTGGATGGAACTACTCGCTCCTCATAGAGGGAGCAACAAAGGAGGAGGCAAGAAGAGATAGAAAGAACATCATCTCCACCGAGGAGAGAAGGTTGAACCCTTGGTGGAGAGAGCAACGATCTTCACCCTTCGTGGCTTGCTTGACGACGGATCTTCTCGTATCACCTTCTTTGTTGATGAGAGAGAAGGTAGCTTTGCAATGGAACGTGAGTCTCAGACCGGCAGCCTCGGGCGGTATATGGTGTTGTTCTGGTAGTAGAGAGACAGCCTCTGGACGTCTGGACCTCCTCAGGGATGGCCCTTGAGGTCTTATTTATAGGCCTTGAGTGAGGTCAAACGGTCTTGAGACCGTTTGGGTTCAAACGGTCTTGAGACCGTTTGGCGTCAAACGGTCTTGAGACCGTTTGGCGTCAGACGGTCTTGAGATCGTTTGGCTTTATGCGGTCTCGGGACCGTTTGAACTCCATGCGGTCTTGGGACCGTTTGGCTTCATGCGGTCTCGGGACCGTTTGAACTCCATGCGGTCTTGGGACCGTTTGGCTTCATGCGGTCTCGGGACCGTTTGAACTCCATGCGGTCTTGGGACCGTTTGGCTTCATGCGGTCTCAGGACCGTTTGAACTCCATGCGGTCTTGGGACCGTTTGGCTTCATGCGGTCTCGGGACCGTTTGAACTCCATGCGGTCTTGGGACCGTTTGGCTTCATGCGGTCTCGGGACCGTTTGAACTCCATGCGGTCTTGGGACCGTTTGGCTTCATGCGGTCTCGGGACCGTTTGAACTCCATGCGGTCTTGGGACCGTTTGGCTTCATGCGGTCTCGGGACCGTTTGAACTCCATGCGGTCTTGGGACCGTTTGGCTTCATGCGGTCTCGGGACCGTTTTAATTCCATGCGGTCTTGGGACCGTTTGGCTTCATGCGGTCTCGGGACCGTTTGAACTCCATGCGGTCTTGGGACCGTTTGGCTTCACTCGGCCTTGAGGTTGTTTATTCTTTTATGATTTTTTTGTGCTTTTTCTGCAAGTGTAAAAGGAAAAAGTTGGTTTGATGATGTATTTACAAAAAAAGGGGTAAAATTAGGTTTATGTACCGTATAAACGTAAAAAGAGCATGGAAAACTAAAGAAAAAGACTAAGATAAACTACTAAAATAGGAGGTTATCAGCCATATGATTAGATGTTGCCTAATGAGAGGTGACAGATGCTTTATTGGCTTTATGAGCCATGAGAATAATTGTAGTATAGTAAGAGGCACCAAGATGATTAATGATGGGTCGAAGGAAATTGATATTCCATGATCCATGTAATCAGGATTGGTTAGAGTCCAATGCCTGGCTGTGTAATCAAGATTGGTTAGAGTCCAATGCATGACTGTGTAATTAGGATTGGTTAGAGTCCAATGCCTGGCTGTGTAATCAGGATTGGTTAGAGTGTAATGCCTGGCTGTGTAATCAAGATTGGTTAGAGTCCAATGCCTGGCTGTGTAATCAGGATTGGTTAGAGTCCAATGCCTGGCTATGTAATCATGATTGGTTAGCGTCCAATGTCTGGCTGTGTAATCAGGATTGGTTAGAGTCCAATGCCTGGTTGTGTAATCAGGATTGGTTAGAGTCCAATGCCTGACTGTGAAATCAGGATTGGTTAAAGTCCAATGCGTGGCTGTGAAATCAGGATTGGTTAGAGTCCAATGCATGGCTGTGTAATCAGGTTTGGAGAAATCCAATACCTGGCAGAGGTGTAATGTTTGTAATCAGGGTTGGTTAAAGTCCAATGCCTGGCGGTGTAATCAGGTTTGGAAGAGTCCAACACCTGGCAGAGGCTCAATGCCTATATGATGACATAGGGTTGGTATTAACCCAATGCTTGTATTAATGATATATGAATACTAGGTAGATGTAATTTCTTATATGTTTAGCAGATTGGCTAAGGCCAACAGATTGAAACAAGAATGTATCATGTGTGACATATCAAGTTAATGAGTGTCACAAGAAAAGTTTAACATGATGGTATAATATGATGAATAAATGATATACATGTCATTCCTATTCCTTATTAAAAGAATAGATGATATATTGCTCTATCATAAATAGTTGCAATGCTTTCAAAGTTTAGAATGCTTTAAACTACTTATCCTCTACTCAGTTTCATATCTTTAAACTGCAATAACAATGTTTTGGCAGAGAGTTATATCTCCCGCTGGGGCAATTTACAATTGTCTCACCCCCGTGGGATCCAACATTTTTAGGTGGATGCGGACAAAGAGGCAGGAAACCTTTAGCATAGAAGGAACAACAGCAGCATCGAGGACAGCAGTAATATCTCAGGTGGAGATACTACATGTCTAGTTATATAGATAGTAGTCTTATGTGTCGTCTCTGTACTCTCAGGTCCTCAGGATTTATAGATAGTGCTTTTATCATCGACTTGAGATTTTGGCTTGATGCCTCGAGGTTTTATGTTGTCTGTACATAATGTTGATAGGACAGATGATCTTGTAATCCTCGAGAAGAGATGGAACCAGTTATGTACTTTTGAACCTGGATGTATTTGTTATACTATGGTTCTTGTTATAAGAGTTTCCTATGATTGAATCTCTTTGCAAAAAGTTTTAATTTTTAGTGATTTTCAGTAATCTACTGCAAATGATACACTTCCGCATTGGTTAATCTTGTGTTTTGTAAGTTGGATGCCACAATTTAGTGGTATCAGAGCTCTAGGTTTGCGGAGTCTACAGAGACATAGGACTAAGGTATCGAGTCTATTCTAAGTGTACCCAATGTATCTTATAGTGCCTTCTGCTTATGCAGAAGAAGATACATAGCTCTAAGATGTCTGGAGAACATGAGGGACGCGTTGCTGAGAGCAATGTTGCTGCAACAATAGAAGGTGCCAGGGATCAGGCAAGGGAGGAACCAGTGTTTGAAAATCCTGATGTTGATGAAGTCATGAGAGGGAACCCAGATATTCATAATCTTTTTGGGAAACTCATGACCACACTGAGGTATGTGGCAGACCAGATGCCAACATCAGCACCCAGGGCACCAGCTTCCAATGAGGGATATGGGTCTGGTAAGACTTTTGAACGACTACGTCGTATCGGAGCCATTGAATATGCTGGGACATCTGACCCAGCAGATGCTGATCTTTGGCTTACTGAATTAGAAAAGGCATTTAAGATCCTTAGTATTGCAGATGTTGACAAGGTTAAACATGATGTGTACCTTTTGAAGGGTAGTGCTGGACATTGGTGGACTATAGAAGAGATAAAAAGAAATGATGAAGAGATTGGATGGGAGGAATTTCGTCGAGAATTCGTTAATAATTATTTTCCAAGGACTTATTTAGATGAAAAGATCTCACAGTTTGAGAAGATACGACAGGGAGTCATGCCGATAAGTGAATATGAGGTTAAGTTCATGGAACTTTTACGATTCTGTCCTCAGATGGTTGCTACTGATGAGGAAAAGATTTGACATTTTGAGAAAGGGTTGAATGCTGAAATGTCTATTCCGGCATCTGCTCTAGAAAGTAGAGAGAAGTTTGCCACATTTGTGGAGTCAATTAGAAGGATAGAGGGGTCCATGACAAAGAAACATGAGACAAACCTTAAAAGAAAGTCTAAACAGTCACAGGAACAAGGAATTAGTGGTACGAAACAATCAAAGATTTCAGTAGTACCAACTCAAGTACAATATAGTGCACCTGAACAGTAGTCACCTAAAAAGCTTCGAGCTTGCTATAGATGTGGACAGAGAGGACATCTGAGGTGGCAATTTCCAAATAGAAAGCGATGAGGAGACTCAACAGACAAGACACTAGATAACTTGTAAAAGTAGATTTGGCAAGATAGAACTTTCTATTTTGAATTATCTTTTGTTCCTTACTATAAGAAAGGTAGTTGTTATCTAGTTCACCTGTATAATACTTTTAAGGATATGAGGAAGAGATAGTAGTATGAAGACTTGTGTTCAGTTTAATATTCTTTTATATGTTTTGAAGTTTCTCTTTCTCCATAAAGAAAGGGAAGAGATGAAAGACATAAAATAAAATAAGTGCATACTACTTGATCTCAGTATTTATATACCCTGGCCAAGTATACAACTATTGATTATAAAGTGAGTATGGAAACTCTTAGATTGTAATCTTTTTTATTGCTCTGATCAAGCAGTCATTATGATACAATCTAATGAGTATCATGAAATAAGAAGCATGGAATGGATAAATGTGTCATGTTCTAAGCATAAGAAAAAGAAATCTGAGATAACCTCAGATGAGCATGTGTGTATGAGGAATTAAAAGTATACTCCTCATAAGATAAGAACATGAATAAGGAAATGATATGTGAAGACTAGATAGTATGATGAATAAAATACATCTGTCTTCCTTTATCTGGATTTCGGGGACGAAATCCTTATAAGGGGGGATAATTTGTAACATCCCTGACCTGGGTTATACTTTAACCCTAGGTGTTTTGATTAAGAAAGATGATTAAATGCTTAATCCTATCTTGTGAAAAGTAATTAGGCCTCAAGAGGAACCGATGTTGCAATTCTAGTCCTTTTTGAACATTGTTGAAATCAATGTTTTGTTGTTTTGGACTAAAGTGCAAATTACCCAAGTTGAGGGGTTTAAGTGCAAATTGTGCATGATAATATGTTCCTCATGTGTTGAAGCATCATGAGAGTGAATATTATGCAGAGTTATAGCTTATGGAAGCCTGAGTACCAAGAAAGAGCTGATAAAGCAATGTTTGTGCATTAAAACCCTGTTTTGGTGTAATGTGCTATTTACCCAAAACCTAGTATTCAATATGCAAATTTCCACTTCAATAAGGTCCCTAATATTTCTTGACATCATTTAGAGCAAATAAAATGAGGAGGGAGCCTCATTTGAATTAAGTTGGAGGAGAGAGAATCTTGATATTAAAATAATCAAGATTTAAGCCTAATTGGAACCCTAATTCAATTTAATGCAAAAATAAATAAAATAATTGAAGGGGCCTTCAAACAAAATTAATTTGGTTGGATTCAGATGTGTGTGGAAGACCTTAATCCTAGCAAAGGCACGAGCATATCCTAAGGAGGTGAAATTCCACTCACCATTATTATAAGAAAAAGAAAACCCACTCACATATAGATATTAGTATAATATAATCTAAGGTGCTTAATTTGGTTTTCTTTAAATTGAAGATAATTTAGAGGAATAAGAGGCAATTGGGATAGCCTCGTATCCAAGGAATCAAAGGGGGAATAGGCGGCACCAATTTTAGAATTAAATGCATTTTAATAATGCATTTTCTCTCTCATGGAATTTCTTATAAAAAGACTCTTTCCTAGCCCAAAAAAAGGCTTTTTCGGCCCTTTCTTCTTACCTTGCTTTGGATGAGCTCAAGGGATCATAGGATCATCAAGAGAACGAGCTCCAACTTGTTGGTCAGTTCTTGACCTTGGTTCATCACGATTCCATGGTGGAAATTGAAAATAAACTATGGATTTCTTCTTAATCCAATCTCCTCTTCAACCCTAGCCAACTTTTTTCATCCAAAAGCTTGAGGACGAGCCTAGGGGGAGTTTCAAAAGCTTCATCCACCATTGTTGGCGTAATCTTGGAGCTTTGGAGCTCATTTGGAGGGGGGTTTATAACTTGAACCCTTGATTTTATTATTGCAATCAATTCCTTATCAATTGGTGATCAATTCTACATTTCCGAAATTAAGTTTGGTTGATTGATGCAATTTCCATGGAAATCATAGAAGGTTTCGTGGGTTTAGAGCTTGATGATGATGACATCATCATAAGCAAGCACCTCACCAAATATCAAAGCCAAACGGTTTCAATTAGTTGCTCATGCGGTTTCACCAAAACCGTTTGAGGGAAAACGGTTTGAAACCATTTGGGGGAAAACGGTTGGTTGACCAAGGGTTGACCATTTGAGATTACTGTTCATAATCATGTTGGTTGATGACTCACCAAATTTGATGGATTAAATCCAAAGGAATCGTGAGTTGAAGGCTAATCAATTAGGTAAACATAATTGAATTAAGTGCTGTTTTTCAACCTGATTTAACTTGACTTTTTGGGCAAACGGTTTCAAAACCGTTTGAGATTACTGATCCTAATTATGTTGTTTAATGACTCACAAAATTTGAGAGATTAATTCCCAAGGAATCATGAGTTGAAGGCTAATTAATTAGGCAAACCCTAATTGAAGTTAGTGCTGAAATTCCAATGAGTTAATTTGAGATTTTGGGTTGATTAGCCCAAACGGTTTCAAAACCATTTGGGGATCACCCAAACGGTTTCAAAACCGTTTGGTGGTCACCCAAGACCGTTTGGAGGTCTAGGGTTGACTATGGTTTAGTGTTTGAAGATCCAAAGATGGGGTATGAACCCTAATCGGTTAACTGCTGATTTTGCAGTTGATTGAGATGATGTTTTGGGTTGATTGGCCCAAACGGTTTCAAAACCGTTTGGGTATCACCCAAACGGTTTCAAGACCGTTTGGGGATCACCCAAGACTGTTTGGAGGTCTGGGGTTAAGTATAGTTGATCAATTGAAGGTCCAAAGGTACCAAATCATATTGCAATTAAGTGTTGATTTGTTGATCAACTTGATAGACCAAACCTTGATGAAATTTCACTAGAATCCAAAGGTTGGTTGAGACAAACGGTTTCAAAACCGTTTGGAGCTCACCCAAACGGTTTCAAAACTGTTTGGTGGTCACCCAAGACCGTTTGGAGGTCTAGGGTTGAGTATGGTTAGGTGTTTGAAGGTCTAAAGGTACCAAGTTGATTTGCAATCAAATGCTGATTTGGTGATCAATCCAATGATCCAAACTTTAATTGGTTGACTTGGATTATGATGTGGACATGGGAAAACGGTCTCAAGACCATTTGGAGGTCATCCAAACGACCTCAAGACCGTTTGGGGTCAGGTCATGTTCAATTTGGATGATGGTTCAAAGGTTTCAAAGTAACTAATCTTGCATTGATTAGTGTTGAAGGATCATTGATTCCAAACCCTAATTCAATTGATTCAAACCCTAGTTGATGACTAATTGAGGGTCAATTGAGGGCTAAATCAGTTGTAGGTTGAACTACTTAACTCAATTGAAATATGAGGATAGGTCTAATTGATGATTGGTTCCATGAATTCAATAATCGAAGGAATCAACATTGGAAACCCTAAGTGAGGTTGATTCCATGAGAATCCCTAATTGAGGTTGATTCAATGTGAATCCCTAATTGAGGTTGATTCCATAAGAATCCCTAATTGAGGGTGATGCCATGATAAATCCCTAGTTGGGATGAATAGTAAACATCAAGTATAGGCAGTGAGATGTGAAAGCCTAATGAAGGGTGATGCTACATGCAATCCTAATTCTAATGAAGTATGATAGCATATAAAATCCCAAAGCCCTAATAAAGAGTAAAGGTATGTGAAACTCTAATTGGAGTTATAATACATGAAGCCTTAATCTTGGAAAACATGATGACAACCCAGAACCCTAATAATAAAACAGTGGGTAAAACCTTATAAGGGTGAAATACCATAAATGGTTAATTATAGGCAAGCTTATTGTAAGCAATGCCTTAATCTGAGATGAGTCCATATCATTAAAGATAGTTGGACCATTCTTATGTGTAACCTATGCACTTAATGGTAAGAGTGATAGGTTAGTGGATGAAAGGATTAAGATGGGAAATACCTTAATCCAAGATAAGCTAATAACTTAAGAAAGTTGGAAGTAATGAGGTAAGTGATACATCAAAATATAAAAGACTTCATTGTTAACATCTCAAAGTTGATATACTTTGATAACTATGAAATCCTAATGTGAGATGGGAAACCCTAACCCTAAATTGGGTAATGGGAAATGAGAAACCCCAAAGTGATGTGAATAGTAAGCCCTAACCCTATTAAGGGAATAGTGGTGTTACTATTATATTACAAGAGATAAAATAATTAGATGTTGCCTAGTGATAGGTGACAAGATGTTGAATGGCCATGTGAGCCATATGTTTAGATGTTGCCTAGTGATAGGTAACAAGATGTTGAATGGCCATGTGAGCCATATGTTTAGATGTTGCCTAGTGATAGGTAACAAGATGTTGCCTAATGAGAGGTGACAAGATGATTTATGGGCTTTATGAGCCATGAGAATAATTATAGTATAGTAAGAGGCACCAAGATGATTAATGATGGGTCAAAGGAAATTGATATTCTATGATCCATGTAATCAGGATTGGTTAGAGTCCAATGCCTGACTGTGTAATCAGAATTGGTTAGAGTCCAATGCCTGGCTGTGTAATCAGGATTGGTTAGAGTCCAATGCCTGGTTGTGTAATCAGGATTGGTTAGAGTCCAATGCCTGGCTGTGTAATCATGATCGGTTAGAGTCCAATGCCTGGCTGTGTAATCAGGATTGGTTAGAGTCCAATGCCTGGATGTGAAATCAGGATTGGCTTAAGTCTAATGTCTGGCTGTGAAATCAGGATTGGTTAGAGTCCAATGTCTGGCTGTGTAATCAGGTTTGGAGAAATCTAATACCTGGTAGAGGTGTAATGCCTGTAATCAGGGTTGGTTAAAGTCCAATGCCTGGAGGTGTAATCAGGTTTGGAAGAGTCCAACACCTGGCAGAGGCTCGCTGCCTGTAATGATGACATAGGGTTGGTATTAACCCAATGCTTGTATTAATGATATATGAATACATGGTAGATGTAATTTCTTATATGTTTAGCAGATTGGCTAAGGCCAACAGATTGAAACAAGAATGTATCATGGGTGACATATCAAGTTAATGAGTGTCACAAGAAAAGTTTAACATGGTGGTATAATATGATGAATAAATGATATACATGTCATTCCTATTCCTTAATAAAAGAATAGATGATATATTGCTCTATCATAAATAGTTGTAATGCTTTCAAAGTTGAGAATGCTTTAAACTGCTTATCCTCTACTCAGTTTCATATCTTTAAACTGCAATAAAATGTTTTGGCAGAGAGTTATATCTCCCGTTGGGGCAATTTACAATTGTCTCACCCCCGTGGGATCCAACATTTTTAGGTGGATGCGGACAAAGAGGCAGGAAACCTTTAGCAGAGAAGGAACAACAGCAGCATCGAGGACAGCAGTAATATCTCAGGTGGAGATACTGCCTGTCTAGTTGTATAGATAGTAGTCCTATGTGTCGTCTCTGTACTCTCAGGTCCTCGGGATTTATAGATAGTGCTTTTATCATCGACTTGAGATTTTGGCTTGATGCCTCGAGGTTTTATGTTGTCTGTACATAATGTTGATAGGAAAACTGATGTTGTAATCCTCGAGAAGAGATGGAACCAGTTATGTACTTTTGAACCAGGATGTATTTGTTATACTATGGTTCTTGTTATAAGAGTTTCCTATGATTGGATCTCTTTGCAAAAAGTTTTAATTTTTAGTGATTTTCAGTAATCCGCTGCAAATGATACACTTCTGCATTGGTTAATCTTGTGTTTTGTAAGTTGGATGCCACAACATGTGTCTCGATTGAAGCACCTTCCTCAATTGCAACACATGCCTCGACCGCGACACCTACCTCGACTGTGGCACCTGTCGCAATGTGACCAAATATCATCTATTGCGATTGAGATGCTTGGCACGGCCGTACAGAGGAAAAGGGTCAGTTGCACCTACCTCACCCACGACACCTGCCTCGATCGCGACGTCTACCTCAACCACGACATTTGTTTGACCGTGACCCCCGACATGGCCGTGCCAAGACAAGTGTTTCGACCGGGATAGGTGTCGCGACCACTCATTACATATACTCCACCTTCACCTATAAATATCCACCCCTCACGACCTAGAGAGGGGTTCCAAGATTGGGAGGTCCGGTTCTGCGGTTCTAAGGTTGGGAGGTCCACAGTTCTGAGATTTTTCTAGTTCCACGTTATGGTTCTGCACATTCTTAGTTCCCAGAGCCCCGTAGGAGAGTTTTGAGGTCCGAAAAGGCTGACGTGCTCATCCTATGTCCATCCCTCCAGTTTGCTTCCATCCACCGTCATTTTCCACCACCATCGCCCATATCCTACCATTTCCAGCCATCTTCCACCTCCATACACGCACCAAGCTATTGTTTGGGGTGGAATCAAAGAGAAAGGAGGCCAAGGAGTCCAGAAGACCAAGGAGGATGACCCAAAGATGAGATCTGGCCTATACGGAGGCTAAGGAGCGAGAGTCACCTCTCCTCTATGGGCTAAATCTCTTCTTCTCCTTTCTTCTACCGTTCTCCTTTATTTCTGTAAAAATGATGTTCTTCCATATTTGTTCGGTGCCAACTATGCTTGTTCATGGCTAGTTGAGCCCCTTCTTGGCTATGTAGCCCGTTTTGGGCACCTTTATGTAATTTTACCTTAAGCAAGCAGTTTTATTTCAGATCTAGTACATTTTCTATTATATCCTCTCTTTGTGGTTATGATTGCTAGTTTGGTTGATCTCTTTCTTGCTTGAACTTCTATTTCTGTCTATATCGAGAGACTCATTGTAGAAATAGATAAGAAATGATAGTTGGATCGAAATCTGAAAAGAGGTGGTCTAAGGTGATCTGGGTAGAACAGTAGACCTCGGCACAACCGTGCCCAGGCTGACATGGTCGGTCCCACTGCCAGGTTCTTCTCAGATCACACATGTTCTTAGGATATTCTAAACCTGAGAGGGTATCTAGAATTTTCTAGGGTATTGATTTGTTATCCTCGAGAGAGGTTTCATATCACTGATGGGTTTTATTGACTCTACGCGAAAGCGAGTGGGATGACCACACATGAATAGATACCACAATACGTACTATGTTTGGATGTAGGTTGCTTGCTGGGGGTGTTCGAGGGCTGTCTATGCCTGAGAAAGAGTGCATAGACTGCCCAACTTGTGGTTACATATCTAAGAACTCCTTCTCTTTGATTAGTAGAATCCTACATACTCTTTTTTATTTTCTTTGCTTTGTTTTGTTTTATTTCATGACAACCTGCTAGACTAGTTCTAGCTCCATACTTTTATCGACTATTAGATTGGCTTATCTGACTTAAGAGTGAGATCTCAACCATCCGAAATGTCCCCACATCCCTGTGTTCGACCCCATAATCTACTTCGACCCTATAATAAAGTTGTGGGGGTCCTTGAAGGTTTCGGGTTATAAAGTTAAAGTTTGATCCTTCCGAGTCCTCCTCCTTTCAGATGCGTGATTTTTGGCCGCATCAACTTTTGGCATCATTGTCGGGGATGTGGTTTTCCACATTTACACGCCTAAAATATTTTGTTCTATCATCCTTAAGCCTGTCTATATATACATAGTTCTTCTTTTATCTTACACATACTTGTTCATATTACTGAATAGCTTTTCTTTTTCTTATACATCTTTTTAGCCATGGATCTTGCTTCCGCAAGGCAAGTTAGCTTGTCCACCTGTCCTCCCAAATTTATCCACAGTTTTGACTACTGGAAAATAATTGAAAACCGTGCACGATAACTAGTCGAGCTATACTCACCCTCACCTTCGTCATTACTAGATGTCTCAATAAAGGAGATTGCCAATCAGCCCTCGACCTCAGCAATGACATGGGATCAAGAACTAATTAGAGCAGTGGAGTGCTAGAGAAAGTGTTGATGCACTCGCCTCCTCCTTAGCTCCTCATCTCCATGAACAAGTCGATCCGCTTCAGCAGCTACTAGAAAAACACGACCATCAGCTCCAAGTAGCTATTGAGAATGCAAACCGTAGTAGAAGTATACTTCAAACTGTTAAACAAGGATTCGTCCAAGTGCATCAGTTTTATACATTGGATTCCCAACAGAAGTGTATGGCATAATTGATAGATCTTGAAATCATTGTTGTTCAAGTCCAATAGCTTCATGATAAGGATGTCAAACAATGTAGGAGGCTTCAAGAGCTCATTGAATTGGTTACCATTAAATTGCAAATGCCATCATACGATCATGAAGATTTCAGTCATCAAAACCATTCCATTGGGCCTAAAGTGGAGTGTGCCTTACCATCCTATTCTGGCCATCAACTGGATTCATTAGGATTTTTCTGTGAAGGACCACCAACCTGGGGGAACTCTTCATTTCATCCAGGTGATTCAGTTGATCAACCAATGGGAGCTACAAGCCACCAAAATGAATGGTTTTATGATGATGATGATTACTTCTTTTCTCCTCAGGGTGACCAAATGACTTCACAATGTGAGGGAGAGTTTGAGTAGCCTGAACCAACCTTTATCCCAGACCAAGGTGATACCTCCCACATTGAAACTTGTCACTTAGCTTCCACCAGAACACCTACTATGGTTTGGAATAACTTTTTTGAGTAGGATGACGATGACTATTCAATTTGGGGGAGTGAGTAGATTGATGAAGACGAAGTGGAGCAGCATGAGTCGACATTGTCCACCACCCCTTTTTAAGGCTTGGTGGACATCAACGGAGTAGGATGGACAATCCACTACAACATGGCTGATGAGCATGAAGATACCCCAGACCCCATAAAATGTGACAAGCTTGGGGTAATAACCACAAATAGATTCAACTGGGGGTACTTCTTGTTCAGAAGATGATTGGATGACTGGGATTGTAAATGAAAATTTATTCGAGCATCCAAACGCAAGTTTAGAGGTGGAGAGAGAAGAGACGAGCCCTCTAGAAAACTTTTGGCATCTCCCCTTTGTCTCATCTTGTGTTGACATCCTAGGGCCTTCCTGTTTGGATTCATATCTTGGAAGGTACCTTGAAGATGATTTGTTGAAGAATTCATCTCAGTGCAGTTCAAGATAATTCTAGCACAAGGATGAATTCACTAAGTCATCAAATTCTATTCCTCTACTTCAGAATCAGAAGGGCCCAGATCTCTGCCCCTTGTTCTCTTACATGGTGGACCCCATCGGCAAGACACATGTGACACTGGTCCCAAAACTTAGGATTTGGGATCCCAGTGTCGGTATCGTGGGGAAACCACCCCCTTCCTCTTACTCCTTTCTTTTCTCTTTTTGTTAAAATAAATTTTGTTTTTCACACTCTTGCTTAGATGGTTTCTTTCCTCTAATTGCTTAATCATATCCTAGCATATCATACTAGGACATCAATAAAATTCTTTCCCATACATCCATGCATTCCTTCCCTACTATACTAATTTTAAGGCTTGCTCAAGGACGAGCAAAGTTTTAAGCTTGGAATGGTAGGGCTAATCACCCTTCTATCTCTTCATTCTTCACGCATGCATGTTTTCTCCCTACATTTAGTATAAATTTTGAAAATTTTGTAGAACTTTGCTTCATAATTTTTATCTTTGCAATTAAGGCAATGCAATGCAAATCTTAGAACTAAATGCTTATATTTTTTCCTAAATGCACAATTTTCATCTTAAACTACTTGATCTTGTGCTTGACTTGCTCACTGACTCTTTCCTTAAGTTTGGTAATAAATCTAAGGTTATGTGCCTTTTCATAGCTTAAAACATTATTTCCTTGATCTATGTTGTAAACAACAAGTCTAAGATATAGGATCGTTGGAAAGAAGCTAGAGTTTGATCAAAACTCCAAGCTGCATTTTTCACGAACTTGCCTCTACTCTAAGGATCCTTGAATTATAAGTACTATCTTTTCATACAAGTATCAAGTGGATAATGATGAGTTTTGAGCTATAATCAAGTTGATGTATTTTTCCTTAATGGACTACGCGCCCTCTCACTTTAGATTGAGTCAAAAAGATGAAAAATTAAAATTTTGCAAAAGAGGCTTGGCCGCCCACAAAATCCCAAAAATATCAAAATAGTTCCACCCAAACCAACAAAATGGAATGCAGAGAATAAAATCCTGAGTGCGAATAAACGAGCGTTGTTTTCTCTTTTAAGAGAATTGAGGATGGTGCCCAGCAGTGTCTAAATGCACTCATGAACGCGGGTATGTCGTGCTTGGTAGTTCCACCCTAAGGCTCATTAGAGAGTCACTAGGAACCCCTAGGAGACCTATGAGATCATCCCAGTAGCAGGGTTGGTTTGAGTGCAGTACGAGGAGTTTGTCTCACTGCTCTGGGCCAACTGGATCGGACTGCAGAGACTGTTACTTATGACATGAACCAATCACACACGCAGATCGGGATCCTTAGAAGTCATTAGAGTCTTCTTCTTTTTGTTGCTTTTTAGGACCTGAATAAGTGGGAGGCATGTTGTTCCTTATTGGTCTACATGAATACATGATTATGACTCATTACTCATCATCCGTGTGATCACCTATGTGACAATGCTTTTATGTTGTATAATTATGATTCAAACCCTTGTGAGTATCAACAAGTTGCAGTGAATTTACTTAATCATGCATGGATGCTCTTTAATCATACTTTAGTAGAATTGTGCTTGATTAGTGGGGGTTTTCTCTGAAACGACATGGGTCAAGAGAATTGATATTTTAAATTATTTTTCTTAACCTTAGCATTTATCCTCAAGCTTAATTTGGATGTAATCTTTTTGTTCTTTGAGCACAAGCTTGCTTGAGGACAAGCAAAGGTCTAAGCTTGGGGTGGTTGATAACACCCAAACTCATGCATTTATGCTAAGCATTTATTTATGATTTTGTTTCATTATAGCCTCAATATGCCCAAAATAATCATATATTCTTATCTTTTAGTAATTTATATCTTTTCATAAATAAAGTTGCTCAACTAGCCAATTTTGGGACTTGCATGCACCGAACCTAAAAAGACGTCTATTCTCTAAGATTTCTCCCCAACACATGTTTTTGCAGCAGCTAGGCTTCCATCTGTTGCAATCGTGACACCTGATGCGATCAATATGATCGACACCTACCTCAACCGTGGCACCTGTCTCGACCCCGACACCTTTCGCAGCCATGCCTGAATCTCATATGTTGTAACTGAGATGCTCGGAATGACCGTGCCAAGGAAAACGGTCAACTTGATAACACCAAATTTTGTGATGCTTTTGGCCCTTATTTTGTTTTCAAAACAACCCTTTTTAACTATTTTCCTCTCTTTTTATATGTACTTTTGCAATAACAGGCCACACAACGCTCTTAACCCAAATCTATCATCTTTTGTAGAGTTTTCTCCCATTTTTAACCCATTTATCAGACACAAGGCCCATCTCGGCCCACAAATGTGTTCTACATATATCGGCCTTCCCACTTGTCGGCCGATACGCTCACTGCCCGACAGGGCAGCACAATACACCGACATGCGACACAAGGATGCCGCACAAGAAGGAACCAACGGGCGACGCGCCTCTTACCTGATAGGGAGCCAGGCTCGCCAAGCGTGTCGCACGATACGTCCACCCATCGGTAGGCGCCGCCCGTCACGATGACCGACAGCTGACATCCTTGTGTCGGGTGATACTGATAACGACCATCCACCGACCCCGCAATACTGGAGCTGATAAAGAACATGTGGCGTCTGGAGCACCATAACTTCTTCCAATCGCTGCCTATAAATAGCAGCTACAGGACTCCGATGGGAGGGGTCAGAACCCTGCGAGAGCTACCAGAGTAAAGAGCTTGAAGCTAGCGTATCGTGCCTCAGGGGTGTCGGGCGATTCTAGGTGAGCACTTCCCCATCCCGAGAGGGAGGGAATGGTTCACTTAGGGCCGTCTCGGGCATCACTGCAGGCCGATATCGGCCAACGAGGATATCCGATACAAGTGACCAACTCTTCAAGTGACACTCTAAGCCCGACACGATACCGAACCCTGATACGCATCGTCTATCACGGCGTGTCGCCCGAAAGGGTACCGCCCGACATGAGCGTATCGGGCTAGGGCGCCTCACACGATACAATCCGCCCCTCGTTAGCATGTCGCTCGAGAGGGTGTGCCGCCCGACACGGGTGTATCAGGCAAGGCTCCTGCCCGGTATCAGGCTGGAGAGTCAGATGTTGTCTTTCAACCTTCTAAATCAAGAAGGCGACATTTATCTTTATCATTTCAGTCATTTACTTCTTTTACTTATGCAATGTAATCATACCTTTATTCGTTTATGGAAATAGAAGAGTTTTAATCACATGCTGCTTTATGTTTGGTACCTTCGTTGGATGATTGCTATGGTTAACATCTAAACTCTAGCTTGTATGCTTGGATCGCGCTTCGATTAGCTACTGAATCGTGTTTTCCCGTTGCAACATCCTCGAGAGAGGTGTTGTGGCTCTAGTGTTTGGTCCGATTATGGAGTACGAGAGTGCCCGGAATCGGAGTTGCTTTAGTTACCTTTCCACTCTATCTTAAGCCCAGCAACCTCGAGAGGGGTGTTGGTGCTTAGTCAGAGGTACCCGCTTCGAGACGAGGGGTACAGGACGTTTCTATTGCCGCTTGTTTTACCGTAGTTTTCTCCTTCATACCTTGCTTTAGCACTAGTTTTATCTCTCTGTTCCCGTTGCACGAAAATCCCTAAAAACTGATAAATGTTTAAAACCTTAATTTTCCTCGTAGCTCCAGTTGGAGATAGATTTCTTTTGTTTTATCGGTCTTTTCCTGTTGTTCCCTTTTGGGAATTTTATCATCTCTTTACCCTTGCCGGAGTGTAGCGTGTCGATTCGGAGTTCTCAACACTACCACCCTTGTCCCTATGTTCGACTCCGTATATCTACTTCGACTCCGTAAACAAAGTTGTGGGGGCCTAGAAGGTTTCGGGTTATAAATGTAAAAGTCCGACTACTTCAAATCCGCCTCCAATTTTAGGACGTGCGATTTAGGCCGGTCACAACTGCACCTGCCTCAACCGTGACACTTGCCTCGACGGCGACACCTGCCTCGACCACAACATTTGCCTCAACCACGACGTCTTCCTCGACCACGACATCCTCCTCAACCACGACGTTTTCCTTGACCATGATGTCTACCTCAACTGCAACATTCGTTCAACCGTGACCCTCAACATGACTGTGCCGAGACAAGTGTCGCGGCCGGGACAGATGTCGCGACCACTCATTACATTTACTCCGCATTCACCTATAAATACCCACCCCTCATGACCTGGAGAGGGGTTCTGAGATTGGGAGGTCCCGTTCTGCAGTTCTGAGATTGGGAGGTCAACTGTTCTGAGATTTTTCTGGTTCCACATTGTGGTTCTGTACATTCTTGGTTCCCAGAGCCCTGTAAGAGAGTTTCGAGGTCTGAAAAGGCTGAAGTGCTCATCATACGTCCATCCCTCCAGTTTGCTTCCATCCACTGTCATTTTCCACCACCATTCGCCCATATCCCACCATTTCTAGCCATCTTCCACCTCCATACACCCACCAAGCCGTTGTTTGGGGCAGAATCAAAGAGAAAGGAGGCCAAGGAGCTAAGAAGACCGAGAAGGACAACCCAAAGACGAGATCCGAAGCAAGAGCCACCTCTCCTCTACGGGCTAAATCTCTTCTTCTTCTCCTTTCTTCTACTTTTCTCCTTTGTTTCTGTATAAATAATGTTCTTCCATCTTTGTTCGGTGCCAACAATGCTTGTCCATGGCTAGTTGAGCTCCTTCTTGGCTATGTAGCCCATTTTGGACATGTTTATGTACTTTTATCTTAAGCAAGAAGTTTTGTTTTAGATCTAATATGTTTTCTTTTCTATCTTCTCTTTGTAGTTATGATTGCTAGTTTGGTTGATCTCTTTCTTATTTGAACTTTTGTTTCTGCATATATTGAGAGACTCATTGTAGAAATAGATAAAAGATTATAGTTTGGATCGGAATCTGAAAAGAGGATGGTCTAAGGTGATCTATGAAAAATCGTAGACCTAGGCATGACCATGCCCAGTCTGGCATGGTCGGACCCACTACCAGGTTCTGCCCAGATCACATATGTTCCTAGCATCTCAAAATATTCTAGACCTAAGAGGGTAACTAGAATATTATAGGGTGTTGATTTTTCATCCTCATGAGAGGTTTCATATCACTGATGGGTTTTAGTCACGCTACACAAAAGTGAGTGGGACGACCCCACAGGAACATATACCACAATACACACTATGTTTGGATGTAGGTTGATTGTTGAGGTGTTCGAGGGTTGTCTACGCCCGAGAACAGGTGCATAGACTACCCAACTTGTGGTTGCGTAGCTACAAACTCCTTCTCTTTGATTAGTAGAATCCTCCTGACTCTATTTTGTTTTCTTTGCTTTGTTTTATTTTATTTTGTGATAACCTGTTAGACTAGTTCTAGCTCCATACTTTTATCGACAATTAGATTGGTTTATCTGACTAAGTGCAAGATCTCAAGCGTCCTAAACATCCTCACATCCCTGCGTTTGACCCCGTATATCTACTTTGATCCCGTAATAAAGTTGTGGGGTCCTTGAAGGTTTCGGGTTATAAATTTAAAGTTTGATCCTTCTGAGTCTGCCTCCTTTCAGATGCACAATTTCTTGCTGCATCACTCACCTAGAAGAGGAGTTTAATCTTGGATGATAATTGAATTAAGTACTAAAGTGTTTAGGTACTAAATTCACACAACTAATCGAAGGATTGGCTGACTGAAACTGCCAAACGACCATCTCACTGGGTTAGACGACCGTTTGGGCAGCTAGATGGGCATCTCAAGTGTTGAGATGTCTGTTTGGGTTGTCAGGCAGATCGGAAATCAAATTGATTTAGTTTTTCCCTATGAACCTACCGGTTCAAGCTGGTGAACCGATTAGTTCGATTCAAACTCACCAGACGGCTGTCTGGGTGAGTGAGACAGGCATCTCGCTTGTGTGAGACGACCCAGTTGGGACAACAAAGGTTCTAGAGTTTTCCCGAACTCGTTTCAATTGGACATACTTGGGATGTAAGTAAATTAATGTATGACATTAATTAGGAAACAATTTGCTAATTCATATCTTATTGGGAAAGCGTGAAACGACCATCTCTCTTAGCGAGACAAACATCTCGCATCCCAGACGACCGTTTCTCTTAGCAAAACGAAAGTCTCACATGCGATATGACTGTCTCACTTGGCGAGACTACCGTTTTGTCGCACGTAGGTTGTGAAACTTCTAGAAAAGTTACAAAAATTCAAAATCTACTTGTCCTTTCCACTCCCGCTTTAGCCTCGCATTGGCTGGGGACTGGGAACCATGACCCTAACCCATCCTATATATAGAGGGGTATTGTGGGCTTTCCAAAGCACAACTACTACATAAACATTTGAGAATCAAATGCTCTGACAAGTGTTGTCCTCTCTGGTTGTGGTAACCATGAGAGTCCAGACAAGTCCTACTCGACTAGGGAGGGATAGCCATGGAAGAACAACAACTGATGATCATTGTTGTGGGAGAGCATGTTGGGAACGGGAGGGACAACTCCTTCATGTCTGTTTCTATAGGATGACATGAGTTTTAGCTGGTCCGTGTGGACTACTGTAGAGACAGGAGTTTGTTGGCTGCTGCTAGGAGGGCAACGTCAACTCGTAGTCTGTGGTGAGATCTGAGGAGTCACTGCAACCATTGTCTGAGTCTACTGTCTATAGAGGAGTAGTCAGATGAATCCGAGTGTGACTAGGAGCTACACATACGCCGTCCAAGACAAAGTGTGTATCTACATCAACGAGGTATATCTTTGTGAAACCATCCTTCCCATTACATAGTTATTGACGCAGTCTACTGGTTAATAGGAAATATGTCAGTAATTTTTTTTATTTCCACTGCCTATCTGATGTCGTATTTCCCTACAACAACCACAATAATACAAAGATTTAGAGTGGTTCTGTCAAAATATGTCAATCTATTATCTAGTTGTTTCCAATCAAGATTTCTAAATCGTGTATTTTATTCCTTTTATATATTGATAGACAATACACAAAAATTTACCGATGTCTTATGTGGTAGAAGGACTAACCCTCCTTTTCAGCTCAAGGAGAATTCTACCTGCTTTGACGGGCCAAAGAGGTCACCCTCTTCACCTCTTTTTTGACAGTCTAGGAAGATCACCAACTTGAGAAGACTCCTTCTTCTAGTAGGATCGTGGATAACCTTCACTCCAAGAAGTAGCCCAAGCGCAGTACACCATGGAAAAAAGAGGCTAGAGAAAGGAAAATACAATTCAGCTCATAAGATGTACAATCAAGATCTATGGACAAGCGATGATGATCCACTCCATAAATGTTTTGAGCAAGGGTTGTATTTGGTGGAGAGGATACTAGAGTTAAGCTGAGGCTTAGGCTAGCTAGATAGCAACTAGAAGTGTAGGGACTAAGCTGTAAGAGAAAGAGGGCAAGTAGTGCTCAAGTATGTGAATCAATGTATATGCAATTCATGTGTCTAAGTGTTCCAAGACCACTACTATTTATATGAATGGTTTCAAAGTGGGTAAGATAATTTTTGGAGTATCTAGAGTGTTCTAGGAGGTCAACTAGAAGTTGGGACAAAATTAATTAATTTACAACGACTAGTTTGATCGCTAATTAATTATCATTCCAGAACATTTCTTGGTCCACAATATTGTCAACCAGAAGAATCTTGATCGACAAACTCATTGACCAGGAAGAATCCTAGTCCACAATATTGTCGACTGGGCTGTGTCATGGGTTCCAATGGCTATGTGTTGGTCTATATCCTGATCAACTAAGCACAATGGTTCTTTCTTAGTCAAACTTCTCTTCGACTGATTTTCTCCGGTCAACAATATTGTCGACTGATAGATATGCAAGGCTATTTCTGGGTTTTCTAAGTCTTCAACTGATTGTGTCTCGATCCACAAATTGTCGATGTAGAAGGACTCTGTGCAAAGATTTGCAATGCATGTGAGGTCCTATTAATGCATATGAAACTTATCAATCCTAAAGTCTTTATGTGACTGTAGGATAGAGTCTTAGGTAGGTTTTAGAGGCTCATCACTTGTCCTTACATCATGTCTATCAAGTTGTACAAAAACACACATGTACAAATAAATACATGATACAACTTTAGTTGCAAGTATTCAATCATATATATTTGCAAGGTTTTTGTAGTTGGAACTTGACTCTGTTCCTTGATCACCTGAAATACTTAATACACATGTTAGTAATACAATTTGAAAAATATTTGTATCATCAAAATATGAGTGTAACATTATCCAAAAAGCCAACACGAAATTGTTTCATCGCTTTTTAGAAACTACGAGGAAGAAGCTTCTCATTGCACCTTGATCACGGTTATTCAAATTATACATTTCTAATCCCGTCATAATTACTACTTTGCCATTGTTTTTTTATTTTGTTTCTATCGAGATCAATTTGACTACTCCCACTCACATCGTCATGTTTATTTCTTTATTTTTATGCACATGTAACTTTTTCTTCAAGTTTTCCCCCTCTTTTTGTTCCTTTTTTTTTGGGAAACGTTATAGTTTCATTGAAAGGTCATGCATAAAGCATGGAAATGTTTATAAGAATATGAATCAAACTCCCTTCAAAAGGAATTATTACAACATCAATTATACTGCATAAAACCATCTGGTGGAACAGGGTAACAACATTGATAAATAGAAAAGTTATGGTGAAGCTTTGCTAGCTTCTCCACTTCATTATTCTCCATCCTCCTTATATGTAATAATGCAAACCTCTTAGTAAGCAGTTTCAGGTGCTGAATAGGAGATAGCCATTTGTTTATGCGAGGACATGACCGATAATTTGAATTAATATAATTCACTGCTAGAGAACTGTCAGAAGCAATCATTATATCAAAGAATGAAGATAAAATTGCCCACTTTAGGGCCATATGAATAGTAGCTACTTCCCCCTCGAGAACTGGATTACTATAGATAGTTTGGGAAGATCCATAGCACTAGAGACCATCAGACTGCCTTTCTATAAACACAAGGATCATTCGATCATGTCTAAACAAAGCATCTGTCAGTAGCCGAAGAGAACCAACAGTAGAATGTGTTGGTCCTTGATTAACTGTCTATGTAGGACTAACAATAGATGTAGCATCTAAAAATGCATTGTAGATTGAGGAAACCATGGATAGTACATTAACAGTTACTCTTCGTACATTGGGGATGACGTCATTGAAAATGAATTCATTGTGCGCCAACCACATTTGATAACAAGCACATAAAAATATGTTTGTAGTCCCAGGGTCAAGTTTGATAACTGTTTGAAACCACTGTTGAAAGGGCATTGAGAAAAAATTATTGATATAGTTTTCAATATGGAGATTATGCCAGATTGCTTGGGCATACACACAATCTCGAAGAGCATGTAATGTATTTTCAAACTCTACAACACATAATTGGCATGAAGCATCCATAGTGAAGTGGCGTTGGGAACACCGTACATTAGTCATCAAGGCCTCATGAAAAACAAGCCACAAAAATATCTTAATTTTTGTTGGGATACACAAGCTCCAAATTTGCTTCCAGGGACCGATAGTGTCCTCACAACATCAGTGATAAGTAATTTATATGTCGAAGCCACAATGAATTGCCCAGACTCTGTCAGTGTCCAATACCATTCATCTGTACCCAGGCTTGGAGGGGGTAGAGATAAAATCTTCACAGAAATTTCTTCTGGAAAAAATATTCGAATAAAATCCATGTCCCAATGTCCATATAATGTCACCACAAGAGACTTTTAAATCTTTAAGTTCATCAGGAATTTGAGAAATAAGCAGATTATATTGATTACATGTCTACAAAATCTAGTTATCAAACCAAACAGACAATGAAGATCCACTTCCAATGCTTTGATGTGAGTGAAGAGTAATGATTGGCTTTAAAGAATGAATATTCCTCCAAAAGTAGTACTTCTCAAGATACGTGTTGAAGAGTAATTATTATATTTTTGTTGAATACCAAAAGCCCATGACATGTTTTTTCATGTAAAGAGGTCCCATGCAGATTTCATAAGCAAGGCACTGTTCCAGGCATGCATAGACACAATGCCTAAACCACCCTGTGACTTTAGGGCAATAACTTTCCTCCAAGCAATGAGAGACAAAGGAGATTTATCATTTCCTCAATGCAATATAAATTGCCTTATTAGAGCATCCAACTTATCACATAGAGCAATAGGCATCACACATGTCTGCATAGAAAATGTAGGAATAGTTTGTAGAATGGATCGAGCTAAACACACCCTACCAGCTAGAGACAGTGTCTTTGCAGACTATCTATTAGCAATAGATTGAGTTTTGTCATACAAAGATGAATATGTAGATTTAGTGATTCTCCCATGTACGATTGGAACTCCTAAATAACGACCAAGGTTAGTGGTGGACGTCATTCCAGAAATAGTACATATCTCATTTCTGAGGGATAGCGGAACAGAAGGGGAGAAGAAGATAACACTCTTCTCCAGAGAAATAGATTGGCCTGATGTGACACCAAATGTACTGAAGCATTCCAAAATCATATGAATATGTTGAGTATCAGCTCTTGAGAAAAGAATAATATCATCTGCAAATGCCACATGTGAAAATAATGGACCCTGATTAGAAAGTTTTATATGTTTCCATTGTCCTTGTTGTACTTTAAAATCTATCATCAAGGATAATCTGTTCAAGCACATAACAAACAAATATGGAGATAAGGGATCTCCCTGACGTAATCCTCTCTTGGGTTTGAAGCTAGGCAAATGTTCTCCATTCCATAAGATAGAGATGTTTCCACCACAGATAGAATTCATGATGTAATTGATAATTGGCACTAGAATATGAGCATGAATAAGAGTATCCAGTATGAATTCCCAAGACATACAATCATATGCATTGGATAAATCAATTTTCAAGGCCGCCATCTTAGCTATATTGCTTCTCCTCATATTATGTATAAGCTCTTGAACCAAGATAATATTATATATAATTCGACACCGGGGAATAAAACTTGATTGAGTAGTAGAAATCTGATAAATAAGGCTTTAGTTTTTCCACTACTATATATCTTGGAAATCAACTTCAAGGATGTGTTATTTAATGAGATAGGTCTAAAATTGCTACACACTCCAGGATTAGATACTTTTGGTATTAGTACCATAAGAGCATCACATAAAGTACCAAGAAGAGGAAATCCTTTTAAAGCATTATGAACAGTAAGAGAAAGAGAGTCCTTGATAGTGTTCCAATTGCTCAAAAGAAATTCATGATCTATACCGTCTGGACCTGCAGCCTTACTTCTTCCCATAGAATAAAGTATAGAATGTATATCACTCACTGAGGGTAAAGATGCTACTATGATTGCTTGTTGGAGTGATAAACTAGAATTCCCATGTGGTATAGAAAGAATGACCTGTTGATTTGGGACAAAGGAAGAACATAATTGCTGCTTGAAATAATCATGTACATGCTCTTTCAAATTAGTTTGATTTGTAATGGTATGGCCATTTGTGTCATAGAGAGAAGAATAATTTTTTTCTACCGTCGGGATTTGATATAAGCATGAAAAAATGATGTATTTGCATCACCATGTTGTAACCAAGTAAGGTGACTTTTGTGTCTCTTGTCCATATAGTCCATTTGCAACAGACGATTATATTTGTCTAATAAATCCTTACAATGTGTGTCAAGAATTGAACTGTAATTGATAGCAAGAGCATATTGACAATACTCAATTTTGTGGATAAGATCAGCTAGAGATCTTTGCACCTCCGCCATATTGGATCTATCCCATTGAGTGATGAGTTTTTGAAATTCTTTAGGGCACTGTTGAATTCGATATTGGGGTTCCAAACTTGAGCAAGGAAGTTTTTAAAGTTGACATTAGAGTTCTAATGAGCTTTGGTTTTGAAGACATGTTTGTACCCAACATGCCCATAATTGAAAAACCATAAAGGGTTATGATCTGATTGGATGTGGGGCAGATGACATATAGAGAACTGAGGTGCATGAAGAAGAAAATGAGAGTTAACTAGAACTCTATCTAGCCGCTCATGCAATCTTCCTACTTTATATGTAAATGGATAACCATGGAATCCCAAATCAAAAAGATCTGAATTCATCAAGCAATCTTGAAATAAAGATGCTTCAATAAAGTTGAAATCATTGGATCCATGCTTTTCCGTTGGTGATAACATAACATTGAAGTCTCCCATTACTGCCCATGGTAAAGAAATAATAGCTCCCAATCTTTGTAAATTCTGCCATAGAAAATGCTTGATGGAAGGTGTGTGATGCGCATAAACAATGGTAAGAAAGAATTTATTATTGACCAAGCAATGTAGAAATTGACAGTGACTGTCAATGAGTTGAACATGCACTTGTCTGAATTCCACAATAACCAAATGCCACCAGAAAAGCCACGTGTTTCAGTTCTATATGATGAATTAAAACCAATCCGTGGAGTAACCAAGTCCACATTTTGTCCAAATCTTCTTGGTTCAAGAATAGCCACCATCATAGGGTCAAAATTTTGAACTAAGTACCAAAGATGATTTTGAGTGAATTCATTGCCTATACCTCTCACATTCCAGCAAAGAATTTGTAACATTAAATTAAAAAGAAGGTTGTGGATTATCCTCAATGTTCGTCAGTTTCGACAATCACTTGTAAGTGCTTTGTCCGACTCCTAGTCATGTAGGGGGAGTGCTTCATTTTCCCACTAGAGCCGCGCACCTCACGACCAATTTTCCCCGAAGATGAAGAAGTTGTATATGTAGTGGGGGTATTTGTTGGAGGCGTTTGATTTGGAACATGATGTATAACTTCATCTAAACTCAGATCTACATCTGTATTAGAGGCTGTGATTAAGACTTAATTGACATTGTGTCACAAAGGTTGAAGTACCTTCCACAATAGGGGCAGGTTCATATGTAGTGTCTAAATTGGAAACAATGTTGAATCTTGAGGTATAGCCTGAGTACATGGGACTTCCTTTTCCTTGTCCATATCTTGGGTGCGGTTCTCTAATTGGGTTCTGGGAAGCACAGTGGCTGTCCTCAACACGTGTCGGACACATAAACACCGTGACACACGTGGACACGGCCCGGCAGCGTCCAATTTTTTTTTAACGTTTTTTTGCACTTGGACACGGCCCGGCAGCGTCCAATTTTTTTTTTAATGTTTTTTTGCACTTGGACACGGCTGCGACACGGCTGGGCCCAGACACGCCCGCCGGTCCACCATGGCACTGGCACGCACGCTGCACACCCCCTTCGCGACTAACCCGACTCCCCGATACCCCGTTTCTCTCAAACCCCCCTCGCGCTCCCCCGCTCCCGACGATTGCCGCCGCAAGCAGCAGCAACCTTGGCCGCCGCAAGCAGCAGCCGCACGGACGTCCCCAAGGAGCAGCGCGGCCGCACCCAAGGAGCGGAGCAGTGCAGCAGCTCACAAGGAGCACCACAACCACCCGCTTGGAGCAGCACAGCCGCTCCCTTGAAACAGCGCACCTGCTAGCTTGAAGCTGCAGCAGGTCGCCGCTTGAAGGAGCCAGCAAGGCCGCGACTTGGAGCAAGCAGCTTGCTGTCGTCGCTTGGAGCAGACATCCCAAGCAGCAGCCACCACCTCCGGTGAAGCAACAACCTCCGGTGAAAGGTACCTCCTTCACCTCTTCCTTTTCTCTCTTTTGAACGGTGGTTCTTCTCCCTTCCTCCTCCTCCTCGTATTCTCCTCCTCTTCCCCTTTCTCTTCCTCTTCCACCTGGCATTCTACTCTTCTTTCAACAACAACGTCCTCCCTTCTTCTCCATGTTTCTTGTCCCCTTCCTTCTCCACGTTTTCTCCCCCTCTTCCACCTTACCTTCTGTTCCTTTCTTCTTCAACTTGCTTTCACTGTAGTTTCGTCACCCTCCTCTCCCTGTCTTTTCCTTCATTTCTTCCCCTCCACGTATCTCCTCCCCTTTCCCTTTTTCTTCATCTTCAACATAGTTTTCTGTTTCTTCTCCTTTGTTCTTCGACCACCGTGTATTCTCTTCTTCTCCCTCTTTTTCACTCTTCCAGCAGCAACGACCTCCACAATAGCCTGCTAGCTGCTGTCCTCTTCCTCCCTATATACTCAATTCTGTCTCCTCCTCCACGTATACTACTGGCTGCTATCCTCCTGTATTTTTCTCCTCGAAAAAATGTTCACGAACTAGTTCTATTATGTATTTGTCTAAAGTTTAGTTAACAATGCTGCTTAATATATTTCATATTTGAGTTTATTTACTGATTTTGCTATAGAAAGACATCAACTTGTCTATAAAATTGGTTGTTATATGTATTATTTACTAATGTTGCTCTAGAAACAGTTAATATTTATTGTTCTAGAAACAGTTAATCTTTTTTACCGATTTAGTGTCTTGCTATAGAAAGAGTTAACTAGTTGTTGATGTTGCTATATGGATTGGTGGCAATTTTGATATTGTTGATCTTGTTTATTTATTCTAGTTCCATGATTTTTGCATATATATATATATATATATATATATATTTTCCTACTAGATTTAAAGATTAAATGAAGCAGCTACTTTCGAAGTAACAGAAAAGAAGAGATCAATGAACTTCTATGAACCCTAGATGCTGTCGGAGTAAAGGATCGTCAACAAGGGCGTCTAGTGCGTTGTAGATTCCTTTTCATGCTAGGATTGGAAATCCTGTATTTTACGAATTTCACGGTCGAACTACCAGAGCAGAACGTCCTAGAAATCCGAGTTCTAAGAATTTTTTTTATCAAAAAAGTAGGACTTCATAATTTGATATTCCAATATTTCTTCTTAGAACGTATTGATTTGACCCCATAAGAGGGACCGCCGCCGAATAGCATGTTGCCGCCAGAAGCAGAACCTCGTATTTCTTCCAGAGAATCTCCTAATTGTTCCAGAGCAACTAGAAAGAGATCATATTTTGACGTTCAAGTGGAATTTGGAGCATTCCAAAAAGTTGGGGATCCAACTACAAAGAGACAGACAACTTGTTCTCTGGTTGAATCATAACGACTTACTTCAATTTTGACTCTATCCCCCGGTAGTATACGTATAAAACTGCGTCGAATCCTCCCCGAAACATAACCTAGAATTAAATCTAAAGATTCTTCAAGAGTTTCAGGCCCAAGAATATTGTTCCGGATGGGCTGGAAAAAAGGATAAGATTATCATACGGCTCCTCCCTTCTGTGCATGGTATTGGATGATCCTGATACTTCCCAAAGACCGAAATTCTTGATCAATGGAGGAACAATAAATCCTTTTTAGAAATCGAATGGATTCGGTCTTTTGCTCATGCATCTTCCAAAGGGTTTATTTACTCCAAGCCGTTGGTTTTATCCGGTATAAATGTATCCCTTTAGTATCATTGACATAAGAGGTGTCATTTGTAGTCTATCTCTTTCGTTTATGTTGGGTAAGTGACGAAATCTTCGCCTTGGAATAAAAAGGATTAATATTGATACAATCTAATCCATTATGGCAAATAAATCCCGAACCCGCTGTATCCTTCCTTTTTACAATATACGACGAAATAGGGGACTGGACTAACTCAATTCTTATGAAATCACAAATCAGATCGTTTGTCCTTATCTCAACAAAGGAAGCACGAACCTTTTCTTCTATAGAACTATATATATATATATATATATATATATATATAGAGAGAGAGAGAGAGAGAGAGAGAGAGAGAGAGAGAGAGAGAGGCTAGAATACACTCGAGTGTATTCTGAGTAGTTTTTCATGATGCAATATTTTTTTCAAAAATCTAATCCGTTGATCTTCTTAAACATCTTGTGAATAGCTCATACGCAAAATTTGAGCACATTTGGACATTTATAGGTCATGTTATAAAGACCGCAAAAATTATGCATTTCAAATTAGTTTCGCACGTCGATTTTGTTGCCTTTGGACGAGTGACTTACACTCATCCAAATGGGCTCAAAATTTGTACGTAGTCTAGTTATAGTATGACGGTGAAGATCAATGGTTTACATTTTGCAAAAAAATAGTCTTCATATGCAAACACACTTGAGTGTATTCGTGCGATCTGTACACTTGAGTGTATTCTAGCCTAACTCTCTCTCTCTCTCTCTCTCTCTCTATATATATATATATATATATATATATATATATATATATATATATATATATAGTCCGTGTCCTACATTTTTGAAAATCGCCGTGTCCCGTGTCCGTATCCGTGCTTCCTAGGTCATATTCAAAGTACCCTCTGTCTGTGGAACATTGTTGTCAGCCATATCATTCAACATTTGATACCGGTTGCCATTATTCTGCTTTGAAACAATGTCTTTGTGAGTAGTTGTTGTATGTTGCGCTCTACGAGAATGAATATTCTGACCATAAAAGACCTGCCATCTTTCCTCTTCAGATACCCATTTCATTCCAGAATTGGGATCCTGACCAACATTAGGATGCGGGGGGAGGGAGGTTCCGATGAAGAAGGACATTCACCTAAGTGATGATGACCAAGGATACCACATGATTGGTAAGGATTCGTATTCCACCCGGTAAGCCACATTTTCGATTATAACCGCCAGTAGAATAGGTTTGTCAATTTGGATTTCGACGGCAATGCATGCAAACTTGCTTTAGGTGCAATTTAAAGTATGTTGATCCACTTTGAACAGTTTGCCCAGAACATCGCCCAATCTTAAAAAAAGAATTGGATGGTAAAGATTGATGGGAAGTTCCATAATCCTTGCCCAAACCACCATAGATTTAGGAAGACCCGCAATAGGAAGAGAATTGGGAGACCATGTACTAACGATCAGATAACAACCATATAATGACGAAGGGCCTTCAATCAAAGCTTTGTCATAATCCTGTTTGCAGTGGAACTGAACTACAAAGTTATTGAGGCTTAATTCATAAACTCGCCATCTCCCAACTGGTTTCCAGAGTAGTCGAAGTCATTCACATAGTGTCACATATCCAATGGATCGGCGTATCGGTTTCACCACTACAGAAAAGGACCATTGTCTGTTCAAATACTGATGAGCGTTTGCATATAGACGAATTTCCATAGGACCATTCTCCTGAACTTGGTAGATATCCTCGTCACAGATAGAAATTTCTGGTTCGTCATCCAGGAACGAGTCTGTGGATTTACGGTTGCCTGCAGTTACATCATGAAAACTCCGATGATAAACGGCTGTAGAAGGCGTCGTTTCAAATGAATCTTTTGAATGGGATTGGTGATGCTCCCGCCGCATTTGTGCATCTGTAGGCATTTCGTCAGTAGAATGAACAACATCAGAATGCGAGGCGGAATCGTCTGACCACAAGTCAATATTTGAGAATCCCCTAAGGCCAACATAATGGAATTGTAGTTCGACTTTGGAAAGATGCTTTCTCATTTCCTGGTTGTGCATCTCCTGTGGTATCGTATCTTCAGTAGAATTCTCCAAGGGCAGTGTCTCATTGTATGCCATAGTAGCAACCGCCAGGTTGTTACTTGACGGCACTAGAGAATCTTCCTCCATCTGATTCATAGAACAATCATTATGATCATCTTCTAAACATCCCATCCCACTCCTTCCATGCCCAGTTGATTGGCGGCCATGCCCGCCATCGTCTTCCCGTCGTTCTCCCAAGTCGCCCAAGTCGTTCGCCATTCCCACATCTTTTTTTGTTCTTCTTTTACTTCTAAACAAATAGTGTGATTGGATTGGAATTTCATGCAGTAAGAGATGTTTGTTGCAGGTAATAAAGCACTGTGGAGAACAAAGAATATATGCTGACAAAGTCCCTTCCAATGTGCATCCAAACATAAAATGGGAATATAAATATCCTAACCTACACATGTAGTGTTCCATTCTATAGGCATTTGGTTTGAGAGATTAGCAACATGGTAGGATTCTAATCCTACCAATAAATCAAAACCCATGTTTGTTTTGCCAAAAAAAGACAGGGATTTCACCTCCAAGGTAAGGGAAGTCCTAGCCAAGCGGGACCACACTCACCCAAGGTACTCATGCAGTATACGTCCACCCGATCCCAACCCCCTCACCCGCAACTCTGGATCTCAGAAATAATTTCGTCTTCCACCTCTAGCACTTCTCTCCCTTGCCGCTGGTTCTTCCTCTCTGTCTCCAGATCACCACACCCACTCAAGCCGTTGGCATACAACAAGCGCCCGATAAGGCGGAAAAGACTGAAACTTTAGACGGAAATTTAGTGAAATCTGATAATTTCCTAATATGAAGGTCCTTGCATCAACGTTGTCTGTTGGTCGACAATCACTGGGTAGACAACAAACTCGGTTGTGTGGAATTGGTGGGAGTAAAGCCTTCAACGGTGACAGGATCTGGCCATACATCATCACCAACGACCAAGTATATTAAAGAAAGAGCCCCGAAGGTAGGAGAAGGACCAGTTTGTCATCTAGGTTCTTTATAAAAGGAAATACAAATGTGTGAAGTGCGCGCGCAAGCAGCTGGACGTGTTGGCGTTTACAATGCTGAAGCTTCACATATAGATTTTGGATGATGATGAGGCCTAACTAAAAGCACGTCATCATTTTTCTAATTCTTTCTTTTTGGCTCTGAGGTTTGTCGTAATTGGTCTGAAAAATTTATGAATTGAAGTTCCTTAATGACCTGTTTCGTAGGGTGTAGCCGGATGACAAAGTGCGTGTTTGATGTACATTTTTATATTGCAAACTCACACAACTGCACCCTACTACACCCAACCAAACTAGCCATAAGTAGTTTTTTATGATGGTGTAAAGTAAGTGTTAGAATTTGAGTTCGGTGAGTTCCAGTGAGTTACAGACTTACATACAAAACACAGTTCCTGAGTTCTCTCTTAAAAAGAGCGGAAAACGAGTTCCGATACAACTAACAACATTTCTTATACAATTTTATTTTGTATCCCTCATAAGTGACACGTGTAAAATATTTATGACAAGAAATATTAGCATTGTGGATATAGTTCATTGTTAAAATCATGACGTAATATGATAAAATATCATGCACTATAATCACACTATGTAAAACATTTTACACTATAACCACCATTATTGATAAAAAAAATACAAACATCATGAAAAAAATAGACCGCACCATGTGAAAATAATGTGATTTACCTAATATATTTTTATTCTTCATGTTTAAACAATCATCATTATCTATGTTTAAACAATATAATGTGAAAAATGATAATTAACGATAGCCATGTAAAAATAATATAGTAAACTTCCCTACAAAAATAATGTAAAAAATAATATCATACATTGTGTTAACCAATGATGAGCCAAAACTTATATTTACAAGCACATAAAATGGAAATATTATTACAAATACTTTGCATACGCAAAGTAAAATAAAAATATTGTGATGTGATTTTAATCATAATATTTTTATTAAGATTATAATTGTACCACAATAAAATATTTTTAGTGGAACAATATCTTTACCATAACCATTTGTTGAAGTTATTATAATTTAAGAATGTTACGATTTTTTACGGATATGATTATTTTATGTGTTTACCATCTTTACTTATTTATATGATACAGTAAAGAATTAATAATTTTTTTAATAATTTTCATATATACACTTATAACAAACCAATCACATAAAAGTGAATGGCATTTAAATTTCAAAAATTGAATTAGAACTTCCAGAAAATGAGCTCTACAAAACTCATGACTTACACCAAACCAAGGTTCGTGTTACCGTCTAATCACATGCCTCTTCAAAATGAAATCCATATTCTATCCATCAAACCAAACGAGGTACCACTCACAACTCGCTAGCGAAGGTGGGGAAGTCCGTAGTCGGGAGGGGGGAGCGGGTTGGGGTTTGGTCGGGGGTTAGCGTGGGGCGGTGGGGGATACGTTGATATTTGCCGCTCCGACTGCCGATTGGAAGGCGCACACCAGGACTGGTGCTACCGCGGGACATTCTTCTCCAAATTTCAGGTATAATGCTTCCATACCACTCCCATTCCCTTCGTTGGTCAGCGTTCCGCTTCCACGTTCCCAGCAGATGGGTTGACCCGCTCTTATAGTGAACTTGGTAGATCCGTGATACAACCGGTGCAGTGGTGCACAGTTGCTGCTGGTGTATCTCTGTCCATACCTACCCATGGTCACATCAGCAGTGATTAACAATGAGTTTTGTATTTAGAATGAGTGATTAACAATGAGGTTGTTTCCTTTGTTTTCGGTTCTTGGAAAAAAAACAGAACAGTATTTAGAATGGCTGGTTAGATTCTATTCCAGCAACCAGTATAACTATAATACATAACCAAACCTTAGTGCTTGGTGGTATTGTATTGGGCAACAAGGATGTTTTCTATGTTTTTTGCATGTGCTTCTCCATCCTTGAAAGCTGTATGATTCATGATTTGATTGTAAGTTTAGTTGCGTACACATATTGTGTCATTGTAATGAAGTAATTGAAACCATGTTAGATACGGGATTGTTTACAACTACAGTCGTATGCTTACTTATTAATAGGACAATCTTCAACGGATGCACAAAACTGGTCTGTGATTGAGCTGCTCACATTCTGTAGTCTACTATTGAAAACTTCTTTCTGAGTCTGAGCTACTAGTGTACATTGGTACAATTTCATGGAACTATAATAATGTTACTAATAGTTACTCGTGGTCATTTTTCAGTGAATAAAGTGTGTAGCTGGAGATATATACGAACTCAGTTGGTATTCAGTGAACAATTTCTCTCTTTCTCAGTTTTCTAGGTGAGTTTGAACATTTATCTCTCTCTTATTTGAATTATATACATGAGATGAACACTAGTCTTTCTCTGACTTGTTTACGTAGATAGATGCCTAGCTGTTTTGTATTATATACATTTAGTGAACAATATCTCTTTTAAGATTGAGGAATTAGATTCAGTAGAAATTTATTGAATTACTGAGTAATGTAGGAACTGTGTAGTAGTTCAGTATATTAATTCAGTTATGTAGTAATCAGTTCAGTTGTGCTTTTCTATCATTTCGTGTCAGATGATCAAGACACTAAATATGTGGTCTGAATGGACTTCGGATTCTTCATGTCTTCAATTAGAATAGATGATTAAATCTGTAATGTATTGAAATGACATATACATATACCTATAGTATACCCATTCAAGATATAATCAATAGGATTATATCTTGAATAGTCCCCACTATTTGGGAATTTTTTAAACATATGATCACACTTAGGTAGTGAATGTATACTTATTTCTTAGTTCTAATGAGATCTAGTAGTATTTCCCTTAATGTTCTCTGGATACATATGTAGAATTATTCGTAATTCTACATCGGTGTATTCGGGGAACTGAGGGGAAGTGCTGCCGGATTTTTGTTAGAATTAAGAAATAAGTATGCATCCACTCATAGTGTAGGACTTCGACTTCGTGTCGACTTCGCCAGGTGTGGAAGTAGAAGTTTGTGGAAACTTCGAGGAAGTTTAGACGCAAACTTCGACAAACTTCGATGCCATTTTTTTGAAGAAAATGATGTGAATTTGAAGGAAATTTTAATTGAAAACTACTATATATGTTTTACATCTATCTTATATATGTTAATTTAACACAAAACACAATTCACAACTCTCTAGCCCTAGTTTCAAGGGTCAAATGTGCAATACACATATACAAATATAGTTCACCATATGTGTTCTATACAATATACAGTCAAATAGTAGTTATAACACCCTATCTAGGAAAGAGTGGCAACAAACAACAAAGGAGTTGATATTAGAAGCTGTGAAGAGGGTTGGAGGCGACACTTATGCCTTATATGGCCTTTGGGACACTAGTTAGGATTAATGTTCTGGGTCGTCTCAACTTCGACCAAACTTCGCCCACCTTCGCCAACTTCGAGGAAACTTCGACAACTTCGAAGAAGTTGAGACGAAAATACACACAAAAAAGTCAACTTCGCCGACATCACTGAAACTTCGCCCTGAAGTTTGGACGAGGCCGAGGTATTTGGGATTCGACTTCGCCTATGGTCGAAGTTCGAAGTTTCGGCGAAATTTCGCCAAAAATCGTTGAAGTTATGTTCCATTCCACTAGTGTGATCACATGTTTAAAAATGGGTTAGGACCTACCTTGCATTTGAGATAATAGTTGCCTGCCAATAGTATACCCATTCAAGATATAATCAATAGGATTATATCTTGAATAGTCCCCACTATTTGGGACTATTTTTAAACATATGATCACACTTAGGTAGTGAGTGTATACTTATTTCTTGCTTCAAACGAGATCTAGTAGTCTTTCCCTTAACGTTCCTTGGATACATATGTAGAATTATTCGTAATTCTACGTCGGTGTATTCGGGGAACTGAGGGGAAATGTTGCCGGATTTTTGTCAGAATTAAGAAATAAGTATGCATCCAAACGTTCCCTGGATACTTAGGTAGTGAGTGTACATGCATCCGAATTTTTGTCAGAATTAACGTTCCCTGGATACTTAGGTAGTGAGTGTATACTTATTTCTTGCTTCAAACGAGATCTAGTAGTCTTTCCCTTAACGTTCCCTGGATACATATGTAGAATTATTCGTAATTCTACATCGGTGTATTCGCGGAACTGAGGGGAAATGTTGCCGGATTTTTGTCAGAATTAAGAAATAAGTATGCATCCACTAGCGTGATCACATGTTTAAAAATGAGATAGGACCTACCTTACATGTTAAGAAATAAGTATACATCCACTAATGTGATCACTTTATTATATGTTACTGTTGACTCAAGGTCAATTAGGTCAATGTTGACTCACGTCTAAATTGACTAAACTCGTGTTTTGATGATGACTAACCATTCCACATATTGGTGTCTAATGTCTCTACTTGAGTGTTTTCAGATTAGGTATAGACACACTCCAATTGCCCTAACTTGCACATATCAAATTGGAGAAAAGATAAGTTAAAGTCAATACAAGTGGACGTTTTTGTAATATGATGTATATCCATTAGAATCATGTTGTAAATCACTTGTAATGATTGTATGACTTGTAATTAAGCTTAGAAAAATATCAGGAGCACTTAGATCGAATATTAGAGCACTTTAGATGCAACTTTGAAAATTGATTATAGGCACTTTGTCGGTCGAGTTTCCCAGCCTGAAAACTCGACCGATCATCCTTGATCAATTTTCTGGAGATTGCATCGGTCGAGTTGTGTTTACACAGAACTCGACCGATGGAGTAACTGACCAAATCAATTTTCATTGGTCGGTCGAGTTTCCTCAGGACAAACTCGATCGATGGTCTGAATATCGGCTTTGTCTTTTACTCTATCGATCGAGTTACCCTTATAGAAACTCGACCGATTGCACTGTACGGAAAAGTGCAGAAAAGTGTTTCTAGCCGTTGTGGAGTTGCAACAAGTGAAAATATATCCGTTGCAAGCCACAAAACGGCTAGTTTTCGTTCACAAGTGTTCCTAAAGGCTAAGAGGCATCCCCAGCTATAAATAGGACCCCTTGGGCTTCATTCCAAGGTTGAGCATTCATTGCAAACTCTATGTGAGGTTCCTATTCTATAGTTGAGTGCTTCCTACAGCCTCCTCTCTCTCTCTAAGCTTAATCACTTGCTACATCCATTAGAGTGAGTAGGAAATCTGTAAGAGAGCTAGTCCTACATGTATATCTTGTGAGGCTCTCACTTCCACCACCTCCCCATCTCTCATTTGCAATCATGAAGATGAAGGTTCTCTCTCTTGTCCAAGAGAGGTGAAGAAGAACAAGGGAAGGAGTCCCTTGGTGAAGATCAAGGCTGAAGACTTGGAGCTAGAGTGGGTAAGCCCTTGGAGAAGGCAAAAGACTCAAGCTCAAGTGGGTAAGTCCTTGGTGGAAGCTTCTCCGAGTGAAGGTGAAGTCAAAGGCGGAAGATCCAAGAAGAGTGGGTAATTCCTGCAAGGCTGAAGACTTGTGCAAGAGTGGGTAAGTCCTTGGAGAAGGCCGAAGACTCTTGCAAAGTGGGTAAGTCCTTGGTAAGGTTGAAGACTCTTTGTATTGGATAGGTAAGTCCTTTGGTTGGTCATGTATTGTATGTCTTATGAATGAATATAAGAGTGCAATAGTTTGGAAGTCCTAGAGGTTGACCTCTCTAGGCAAGTGGACTGACACACTTCTAGTTTGAAGTGTGGAACCACTCTAAATAGCTTGTCTATTGGTGCATGTTCAATCTCTCTCATCCTTGCTATGCATGTTTTAGTTGCACTCAAATTGCCTATTTAGCAACCTTATCTTGTCATATATCTTGAAGGTTTAATGAATTTTGTTTAAGTGCTTTCAGCTCTATTCACCCCCCCTCTAGAGCATCTAATCACCCATCTAGGATCCAACAGTTACTACCTTAAGTTTGACTAAGAAGGACATTTCATGTCTTTTTTATAGATTATCAAGTTTGTAACTATGGAGAGTGACACACCAATGGATGACTCGACTCCTATTACTAGTAATATTGGAGATGAGGAAAGTCAAGTCAATACTGAAGCTGGGATAACTAGTTCTAGGAAAGGAAATTTTAGAAGTGACATATGGGCAGAGTATACAAGGAAAGAGGTGAATGGAGTGGCCAAAGCTGAATGCAAGTATTGCTTCAGACTTCTTCCTGGTAATACTAAAAATGGTACCTCCACCCTAAAAAATCATTTTCTCTATTCATGTCCTATTAGAAAAGCTTTGGTAGT
Organism: Alisma plantago-aquatica; assembly: GCA_963693085.1. Taxonomy (NCBI): domain Eukaryota; kingdom Viridiplantae; phylum Streptophyta; class Magnoliopsida; order Alismatales; family Alismataceae; genus Alisma; species Alisma plantago-aquatica. Next base: position 786,532,043 of record OY856413.1, read on the forward strand.
ACAAGAAGGGGCAACAAATGTGGGCCCCATCGGGGAAGCAAGGACTTTAAATTCTACATTTAGTCAAGAGGGTTCAAGAAACGATCTAGCTCGGATGATCGTCAAGCATGGATATTCTCTATCAATGGTAGAACATGAAGGCTTCATGACTTACTCTCATAATCTTCAGCCACTTTTTAGATGTCCTTCAAGAAATACCATTAATAGCGATATCGAAGCGATGTATGAGTTTGAAAAGTCTAGACTGATGCAAGTTATTAAGAAAAACAAGTCTAGGTATGCGATAACAACAGATATGTGGACATCAAATCACCAAAAGAGAGGATACATGATTATTACTACACATTATACTGATGACACATGGGTACTGCTTCCTTCTTCTTCTCCTCAAAGATGCTATCTGTCAAGCGGTGGTTCCTGCGATCGCTGGGCTGCGTTGGTAGTGCAACCAGACGTTGTCAAGCGCGAGCGAGACGACAACACGCTTCAGGTTTGTGATCAGGTCGACTAGAAGAACGACGCCTATCCTTCCGGATACATATCAAGTTAGAAGTTGTAAGGGTTGCACGAGGCGTAGAATGGGACCACTGTACTGCAAAATGTTCTGAGCGAAGAGAAATCTAATGTTAGGAGGGCCCTTTCAAAGTAGTCAAGTGTGCTTCTATCCTCAAGTATATTGGGCCTTCAATGCTCATTTCTTTTTTGAGGAGTGTATGGTGGGAGGCGAGACAAAATGAGTAGAGAGGCAGAGGATACATATCAAGTTAAAAGTTGTAAGGGTTGCTAAAGGCGTAGAATGGGACGACTATATTGCAAAACGTTATGAGCGAAAAGCAATCTAGTGTTAGGAGGGCCCTTTCAAAGTTGTAAAGTGTGCTTCTATCCTCAAGTATATTGGGCCTTCAACGCTCATTTCTTTTGAGGAGTGTATGGTGGGAGGCGAGACAAATTGGGTAGAGAGGCAGAGGATACATATCAAGTTAGAAGTTGTAAGGGTTGCTAGAGGCGTAGAAGGGGACCACTGTATTAAAAAACATTCTGAGCGGCCGCCTAATACAGTGGTCCCCTTATGTTGCTGTTGAGCGCCCGCTTAGCAGATCTACAAAAAGCGGCTGCTTAACCCATCTTTTTCCCGCCTTTTCCCCATTCCCCCCCCTTTTTTGCCCCCTTTTACCTTTTTTTAATATTGTTGTAAACCTCTAACATGAAGTAAATTATATTGTCCAAGTATTATTGAGTATAATATATTAAACTTATATACATTAAATGCTCTATAATAAGCCGTGGTTCTAGTCTAGAATCCATACTTTGTATGTAAGTCGTGATAATAAGGTACTATTGCAATGTATACAAGTAACTTACATGTAACTATTATCTAGTTTAGAATGTACTTTGATTAAATGTACTGCTGTAATGTATGACTAATTGATGATATGCAAATATAAAAATAAGCTAATAAGGTATCCATGGTAAGGATATTGCTTACTGTTAATCTATATTAACATGTGAATATGTGATGCAAATTTTGTTGTATCATGTATGTTATCCATGACAAGTCTATTGTTTACTATATTATAGCTATAATCATTGTTTTATAGTTTTGTTATAAACTATTTGGGTGTTTTATACTATTAGGTGGAGTATTTAGATATATATAAAGTTCCAAAAAGTATAGTATTTATATACATATATGTGTAATTTCCTATAAATTTATATAGAAAACTTAAACCCATTTTTTTTTTCAAAAATTGTCCGCTTACCACTTAACCAGTTACAAGGTGATGTCCACACACTTACCGCTTAGCGTTGTTTAAAACATTGAATGGGAGACACTTGGGAAAGTTATCATCATAAGTTTCACTGAGTATGAGCATGTGCACCCCATAGTTTATAAATTGATATGTGTTTTGCACAAAAGGAGAGGTCATTGAATAGAGTATAAGCGGTAAGTGGGAGTATATGCAGGAGTTCATATAGATTTCAGTTTTTTTATAAATTAACTATCTATATAAATTATGTTTTAGTCACATGTAAGCAAGGAAGAAGATATCGACGATATCGTCGATATATCGCTCGATATATCGATATCGACGCAATCTGCCATCGATTCACGCAAGTCTGTCGTTAAGCTCGCAAATATCGGTAAACCCACCGGTTTACCGGTAAAACCGGTCGATATCGGCGGTTTTCGAGGGCTGCAGTGCAAAATTTTCCACTTAAGGGCGGTATCGGCGGTATGCCGCCCCGACATACCGAGATTTGCGAACTAGAGTCTGTTGCTGCCGTTGGAGTGAAGAAGCAAGGAGATTTTGGGTGATTTCTTACCTTGGAGCTCAAATCAGCTCTAATCAAGGTATATTTTCTTAATTTCTTTCATTTTTCATCATTTCCAACCCCTCCCCTCTCTATTTCCTTCTATTTTTGCCATAATGCTCTCCAAAAATCTCTAAATACACCCAAATCTTAGATCCACTCCAAAAAATTTAAGATTATATGTTATTTTGGGCAGACACTTCCATACCCATCTAAGAGACTCAGACTCCTCAGTCCCAACATGGGTATTCTCTATTCTGGATATCAAGTTGAACCACCACTAAGATTACAATTAGAAGTTGGTTTGGGATATCATAAAGCATACTCTGTCCGTAACCCTTATGGATGCTTTCGGGTGAACACCGAAGCATACTAACCACCACTAAGATTACAATTAGAAGTTGGTTTGGGATATCATAAAGCATACTCTGTCCGTAACCCTTATGGATGCTTTCGGGTGAACACCGAAGCATACTATAAATATGGAGGGCAAACATGGAGTGGTGCACATACTACAATTTTTCCTATTGTCGGTGTTCCATTACAACCTCATTTTCCTCAACCTCAAGCTCCTCGAGCATGGGCACCTCCTCCCGCTTCTTCTTAGCCTCCCAGGAATTCAGCAAACAAGGAAAAATATCTCAAAGATTTAGAAGAACATTTCCCAAAGATTGGGATGATGCAATATGTCAATCCTGAAATGTATGAGGAGCATGTTGTTTCATACAACAAGTCTTATAGAGCTTTGATGACATGGGAGCAATATGTGGAACAACAATATCCATATCAGCAGCGTATGTATAGTGAACTAGCGCGCCACTCAACATACAACTGATGTGAGTTAGTAACTTACTATATTGTTATATGTTTGTTGTAAGTTGAATATTATTGCATAAGTGTGTAAACATGCTTTTATGGATTGTGCTACTAAAACTTCAGATCTTAATTCTTATATTTTGTCATCGAAATCCTTCATCGAAATCTCCAAAAAACAGGACTGATTCCTTACCTCCCACATGATTGACCCCCCCCTCTCCACGTACCCAATATAGAATTTTATTGCATAAAATGTTGCATCTAGGTGTTGAGACCACACCTGTAAAATTTCATGATTTAATTCGTTCATTTAGGCGTCGATAAGTCCAGGATTGCATCTGTCGATATTTCCGTCGGTATACCTGTAAATATCTATTTCCACGCCGTTGATAAGGCATCGGTATCGGCATTTAATTCCTTGCATGTAAGTTATATACTAGTCATGTAATAAGTGTCGTGTTGGTTATAGAGAAGTTTTAAATAAATTATACAACTCAGAGTTGACCTTGTATCTTATTGTAGTGAGAGATTAACCCCATCCTAAGGGTGGAAAACATAGTAAACTTCCTTTATGATGTGACTAAGTTTAAATATGAATGAGATAAATTTTTACATATACAATCAATCAATAAAACATGTAACTTTAATACAAAGGAGCTATATTAACAACTAGTAACACGTGTATAGAAAATTAGAATAGCGATGTTATTAAATGTAACGATAATAATCATAAGCAATTAAGTTCTTAAACTATGTACACACACATTCAACAAGTAGAAAAAATAATGTAACCAAGATTAAAGAAATGAAAATGTAAGGGAGGAGATGGAAGAAGAGGAAAGGATTGAAGATTTGGTAACGAAACGAGGAAATCAATTCACGGGAAGATGTGGAAGAAGAGGAAGAGGAGAGAAATGTATGTGGGGAGGAGGATGTGGAAGAAGAGGAAGAGGAGAGGAACATTCATGTGCAGGATCACTTAGAACAAGTGGGAAATGAGGGGAAACAACTTGGGAAGGTAGAAGAAGAGGGAGAGCATTTAGACGCTAGGAGGAAGGGGTGGAGGGAGAAGGATCAAATGAAAGATTAAACGAATGGGAAGAGGATGAAGAAGGAAGATAAGGAAATAGATATAGGAAGGAGGAAAATGACAACCGTTGAGGGATGAAGCAAATCACAGAGTCAATGGAGGAAGAAAAAGAGGTGGTGGGGTTTGACGAAGCAGTAAGTGCCCATTGCAACTGAGGAAGAAGGGGAGGAGGCCGGTCAACCACTGCCATAATCGATGGAGTGTGCTGCGAAGTGAACGAGTATCTTACAAATGATGTGTGGTTTCTTTTTTATGGGAGGTGTTGGTGGAAGAAGACTGAGGGAAAGGCGACAGGAGAAGGTGGTGGATGAAGACGAAGGGGAAGGGGAGGAAGACATGATGGGAGGAGGAAGTTGAAGAAGAGGTGGAACAAGAGTACCTCCACCGTTGGCTGCGTTGCTGCTGCTACTCTCCTCTAAGGCAGCCGCTTGGCTTCCGGTAACCTCCGACACGAGTGCCACCACTTCACCTGGAATCTCTTTCGGTCGACCCCTGTGTTTTTACATTCCCCGGAGAGGGTCGCTGTGCCGTGGAAGCCACTTCCGGAAGGCAGTCACAAGTTTTTTCAAAGTTACATATAAGTTTCACAACTTGCGACTGCCTTCCAGAAGCTGCACACCATACACTCAAAAAAGAAATGAGTGTTGAAGGCCCAATATACTTGAGGATAGAAGCACACTTTACTACTTTGAAAGGGCCCTTCTAACACTAGATTTCTCTTCGCTCAAAAGTCAAAATGTTCTGCAATACAGTGGTCTCATTCTATGCCTCTAGCAACCCTTACAACTTCTAACTTGATATGTATCCTTTGCCTCTCTACCCATTTTGTCTCGTCTCCCACCATACACTCAAAAAAGAAATGAGCGTTGAAGGCCCAATATACTTGAGGATAGAAGCACACTTTACTACTTTGAAAGGGCCCTCCTAACACTAGATTTCTCTTTCAATTAGGTCTCCTATTCTTCTCCATTGTTGGTCTCTTCTCTAAGTAATAAAAAATTCTTCCCAGTGAACGTCATCTAAATTAAAGGTAAGCAACTTTTCAATAGTTACCTTTAGGCTCTCACATCTTCTTTCATCTTCCCTTTACTTGAAAGTTGATATATTTGCACATGCATAAATAAGCTAGTGGCGCTTCCTTTCGCTCTTCATTAATTTTCATCTCCTTTAAGAATAGTAGGAAACTGGGCCATGCTCCCTTCTACAATCTTTGTATCCTCACGAGACAACTTTTCTTGTCAATATCCTCCAATAACCAGCTAAAGGGTTATTTTGTGAGATTGCATCTAAATATTGTATGAGATTTTAGTCTTCACCCTCTCTATAAACACTAGAGTTATAAAACCTATTCTTCTCTGATTGGACTTAACATTAGTTGGTTAAGGCTAGCTAGGGAAAAGCTTTCCATGATTATGCCTTAATATATTAGCATGAATCACACTCATGGATAAGAAGAAATTTATAATTTTGTTGCTAGCTCGTGGAAATTCATGATGAACTTAATCGATGGTTTTCTCATAGCCAATGTACCCTTACGTGGTGTGTAATGGTTGTTCTTGAAGAGTTCTCGTCTTATGTCTAAGGACCTTGAGCTGTTAATTAATATATATACATCCTCAATGGTACAAACATGGTTGAGGTTGTTCACCTAAAGTATTAAGTTGAATGCACTATGATAATTCTTATGACTACTTTTGTAAGGGCAATCTCAAGATGGTATTAACTACTAGTTGTTCATCTTCAATCTGCCTAAGTGCATGTTTGCCACATCGTTAATGACTGCATGTTTATACTTGATGTGAATTCTTTTTCTAGGAGCTTGATCAGGTAACACCACAAAGACAAAATGTGGATTTCTTACTGAATGCAACACTTAACATGATGCTGGTTACTAATAATTAAAAAAAGTATAGCTCGTGACAATGATGATTTTGATCATCTTTGGTCCATCTAAGCACTAGAGATTAGTTAGCTGAAATAGGTGGGCGAATGTTTGTCCTACATTAAAACCCTCCACATATATCCTATTGAAACATTGTATTCAAGAACAAGGGCATGGTTTGTTTTGACAATGGCCAATGTTTTGAAAGTAGCTGAAGGCCTGGTTTGACGTCATTGAAGGGAAGCTAGGTGATATGGGACCGGTGAAATGCATCCTTTAGGGGAAATGTTGTGGTTTTATGCTATATGCTCAAAGATGAACGTGATAAAACTTGACCTAGCTGATGAAATTATAGAGGCCCATGGATGCCATTAAGAGTGGTTAGGTCCATTATTTTCAAGAAAATTCAGCTTAAGCGGTCAAGACCCCTAGACACCTAGTTTAGGCCTTGTAGGAACTATGGGCTCAAGAGGGGAAGCCATGGTAGAGAATTGAGCTACTTAAACGCTTAAATCAAATTTGTTAGACCTTCGATTTATGTCCTAAAGTAATGCAAGGATTAAAAGAAAGGGAAAGAGAGATTGAACAATCCACTCGATGAAATTATAGAGGCCCATGGATGCCATTAAGAGTGGTTAGGTCCATTATTTTCAAGAAAATTCAGCTTAAGCGGTCAAGACCCCTAGACGCCTAGTTTAGGCCTTGTAGGATCTATGGGCTCAAGAGGGGAAGCCATGGTAGAGAATTGAGCTACTTAAACACTTAAATCAAATTTGTTAGACCTTCGATTTATGTCCTAAAGTAATGCAAGGATTAAAAGAAAGGGAAAGAGAGATTGAACAATCCACTCGATGAAGGCAAACAATTAGTATGATTTCGACTCTCAAGGTTGTAGCTCCACCACCTAGGGAGGTCAACCTCTAGGATTTTCAATACTTGAGTACTGCCTGGTATTTAGTGAATAGAATATGATTCTATTGACGAGATAACATATATAAGTATAGACACCCTCCTTATATAGGATAGGAGGAGTAGGTAAACACAAGGTTCACCAATATTGGACAAAAGACAAGACACTAAAGGGAGTACACAATAAATAAATAAATAAATATATTAACACCCCTCAAGCTGGAGCATGGATATCATGCATGCCCAACTTATCCACCATAGAATGGAATCTTATCTTTGACAATGATTTTGTAAAGATGTTAACGAGATGATCCTCAGTCTTGATATATGGAGTAGTTATGCACCTGGATAAAATAATCTCTGACTAAGTGACAGTCTACCTCAATATGTTTGGTACGCTCACAGAATATGAGATTACTTGCAATGAAGGTAGCTACTTTATTATCATAATACGTAAGAATGGGGGCAGAATCACAGACTTCAAACTCCTTTAATAGTCCTTGAACCCACATCAACTCACAAGTGGTGGCATGGTTTAAAATTTTGGTCGAAATTGCGAAATTTCGGTTTCGACCACTACCAGACATCGAAATGGACCGGTCCAAATAGCCAAAATTTCGATTTTTTTATTGCATTATAATTTTAAAAAAAAATCTTAAATAAATGTGGGAGACCCCCCTGAGTTAATTCAATCCAAAATATAAGATCTAACATGTTATTACATAAGAATATATGTATGTATACATTGCATCATCGAAATCCTGATCGAAACAGTTGTGTATTTTCACTCAAAAATGTAGGAGCCCCCTAGCCTATACCAACATATGATATTATTATATAATTAGGTGTATTTATGTATATAGATCATCATGGTAAAAAATTATGACTTAATTCCTTTATTTGGTCATCGAAAACGTCAAAATTTGCATCGAAATCTTGTGTTGAAAAAGCGTAAAATATCAAAATTTCGGTAAATTTATGTTTCTGGACCAACCGAAACGACATCAAAATCGACATTTTAAACATGGGGTGCATGCCATGGCAAGATACTCAACTTCAACACTGGATCTAGCCACAACATCTTGCTTTTTTTGTTTCCCCAACTGATAAGGTTATCACCTACAAAGGTGCATCAACCTGAAGTAGATTTACGATCAACCCTGCTGCAAGCGTAGTCTGAGTCAGAGAAATCAGAAATCTTGCAGTGCCTATTGTTCCTATATAGAAGACCCTTTCCAAGTGAGCTTTTTAAGTATTTGAGAATGTTGCATACAACATCCTAATGACATTGTCGAGGTTTATCAAGATACCTACTGACAAGTCCAACAATTGAAGTGATATTTACTTGTGTAACCGTCAAATAAATGAATTAAACCACAAATCTTCTATATTGCTTGCTATCAGGGTAAGAAGGAGAAGAATCATCATCCCAATTAGTATTGGGATCTAGGCTTGGAACCAGTGTATTAAAAAACGGCCCAGGCGGCCGCTTAATCGGCCAAGACACCCATCCGCTTAATTTTGCCCTTAAGCGCCCGCTTACTCGGTTTGAAGAAAAGCGCCTGTTTTTTTCCCGCTTCATCCGCTTTTCCCGCTTTTTTCCCGCTTTTTTGCTCGCTTTTTTCCCGCTTTTTTCTGCTTTTTGAAAAAAAATGCTACTGTAAGCATGTAATATTAATTAAATATATATATTAAGTAGTATTGAGTATAATATATGAAGCTTGTATACATTAAATGTTCTATGATATACCTAGTCCTACTTTAGAATGCAAACTTTGTATGTAAGCTGTATATAATAGGGATCATTACTAATTGATACTACTGGTTAGTATTACTGATTTCCTTAGAAATATATTTTTTATATACACATACATGCAATTTTGTATATAAATATATAAGATTTTAAGCATCCACTTTTTCAAAAATCGCCCGCTTAATCGCCTGCCTGCCGCTTAATCGGCTACAAGGTCCCGTCCGCACGCCTCCCGCTTCACGCTTTTTAAAACATTGCTTGGAACCCAACATGCCAGTCTCCTGTAGTAGATCAAGGACATACTTGCGCTGAGATAGACATACTCCATAAGAAGAATGTGATACTTTAACCCTTAAAAGATAGCACAATTTCCCTAGATCTTTAGTAATGAAATATTTTCTTAAATATTCCTCGGTATCCTGAACTGTGTTGTACACTTGTACGGGCGCTCGCCTAGGCGGCCACCTAGGGTCCAGATCCCAGGCGCCCAGCCTAGTTAGGCCTCTGGGCGGTGCCTAGGCATGCCTAGGCTGCTGCTGGACTTTTTTGTTGTTGTATGTTTTTGCTCTATCAAGCTGCTGTGACTGGTTTACCACCTAGGGCTCAGATCCCAGGCGCCCAGCCTAGTTAGGCCTCTGGGCAGTGCCTAGGCATGCCTAGGCTGCTGTTGGACCTTTTTTTGTATGTTTTTGCTCTATCAAGCTGCTGTGACTGTTTTACTATTGCTCCCTACTATAACTAATTTGCTACTGCTCTTCTATTACTTATCTACTACATGCTCCACGATTTTTTCCCTTCACCAGGTAACAACTTTTCTAATTGGCCAATTTACTTCTGCCCTCTATTACTAATTTACTGCAGCTCCTCTATTACTGAATTACTGCTGATCCACTAAGTTAAAAAATAAAATGTCTACTTCTTTTCTTATTCATAGACTTGCTGCAGTTTTATTTTTGTTATTTCTTCTTTCCCCTCCCACTTTTATGTATTTGTATTCTTTTTCCTTCATCAAGCAGCAATCTTGCTGCTATGCAATGATTTTTTCTTTCTTTTTGTTCTTAATTGTCCCAACCATAATTCTCGGTTGTGTTTTCTTATTGCTCCACGAAGAAGCAAATTGTTTGCTACATTTTTCTTCTTCATCCCGATGTTCCTTCTATTCCCTATTTCTGTTTCATCCATCTCCTCCCACACTAATGCTCGTCCCCTAACTCCTCTTAACAATTCCTACTTGTGAAACAACCTGCTTCCCGGTCGATACCATCGATAGGAGGTCGATGGTATCGAGATAGTCACAGTGACAAACATCATTCTGTCAATACCATCGACATCCATGTCGATGGTATCGAGATTATCACAGATACCGGACAACAGTCCGTCGATACCATCGACATGGATGTCGATGGTATCGACAGAACGTCAGAGGCGGAAACCGATGATCTGCGTCATGTCACTATTTTTATTATACCTATTATTTTATTGTTTTTCTAGGTTTTACTCCTTTGTACCACCTTGTATCTTACCCTAATATATAAAAAGGAGTGTGACGGCTATTGCCCTCACACACAAGAGCTGCACCTTGCAGCCGCCAATGTTGTTCGTCTTCCTTCTCTCTCGTTAACTTGGTATCAGAGCAAGGTTTACTCTAGGCCGCCGTCTCTCTCCACCGCCCACCGTCTCTTCCTCCTTATTCCTTCTTGCCCGCCGGATCTTCCCCTTCCTTCCTCTGGATCTTCTCACCGCGGCACCGACAGCAGTAGCTGCGGTTGAGCCGCCGCACGACGTGCATCCGTAATCCGTCGTCTTGAGGATCTTCGGGTAATCCAACGACGATCTAAAATCTAAACCAGAAGACTAGTCTCTCTACAGTTATTCTCCTAGTCACACATCCTCCATGTGTGATTAGGAAAATCATCCGGAGGCTGTGAATGCGCCAGTAACACATTTCTCTTTGTTTCTTGGGTGACGTGTATCTCTCCGTCACCTCAGTCTTCCTTATGGCGTGTATCAATCCATCACACAGTCCCATTCTATAATGGGGGATATCAAGACACCTATGATCTACAACGAGGTGTCACCTATCACCTCCATCAAGCTCGACGGGAAGAATTTTCTTCTATGGATGAATGCCGTCCACACTGTCCTGGAGTCTCGTGACAAGGCGGGACATGTTGACTCAGGTCCTCTGGCCTCTACTGACAAAGGATATGCTGAATGGAAGCGTCATGATAGTCTGGTAAAGACTTGGTTGTGGAGCAGCATGGAACCTACTATTGCGGCAAGGTTCATGTTCTATTCAACAGCTAAGGAGATATGGGACGCAGTGAAGCAACATTATTCTCAAGAAAAAAATGCGCTTCACCAGTTCATGATCTATGATCGTTTGTTTGCTGAGAGGCAGGGTGACAAATCTCTTGAGGAGTACTTTGGAGCTATTCAGACACTTTCTCAAGAACTGAGCTATTATCATCCAGTAACTGTCGCTGAACAGATCAAGGACAAGGACGATCTAGTTACGGCAAAATTTTTATCCGGGCTTAACCCTTCGTGCGGATCCGCCCGAAGTGTCATTTTGGCTTCTGATAAATTACCCGGTTTTGTGGAAGCCTATTCAAGAATACAACAATCCATCTTTGAGTCCAAGTCTGCTACCCCTGATCCTGTTATATCCTCTGGGGAGTCTCATGCATCCGTCGCTGCTGCAGTGCGAGCGGGACACACTGGTATGGGCTGAGGACGTGGGACACGTCCTAAGTGCACCTTCTGTGACAAATTGGGACATACAGTGGAGAAGTGTTGGAAGAAACATGGGAGACCTGCTGCACCACCGGTGGGGACAACTCATTATGCCATTACTACAGATTCCTCTTCTTCTTCTGTTGTGGGTCCTACTTCTGGAACTGGTATCACTCTTACTCAGGAGGAGTATGATCGGTTTATTCAGGCTACACAACACATGAGTATGGGATCATCATCATCATCGTCAGCAAACCTGGCATCTACTGCGGGTAATCAGGCTACATCCCTCATTGCTTCTGGCTCTACATCATCTTGGGTGGTTGATTCTGGCGCGTCACAGCACATGACTGGTATGAGGAGATTGCTCCACTCTATTGACTCGTATATCCCTCACAAATCTGTTACACTGGCAGATGGTTCAGTGAGGAGAGTGTTAGCTAGTGGATCTGTCTCTCTAACAGTCAAGATTGATCTCAAATCTGTACACTTTGTGCCTGAATTTCCTTTTAATCTTCTTTCTGTTGCAAAACTGATTGACACTGTAAAATGTACGGTAACATTTGGTCCTTCTTGTTTTGTATTACAGGATCTCAAGAGTATGAGGACGATTGGTGGGGGACCTAGGAAAGGTGATCTCTACCTTTTCAATGGTGACAGTCTGCCTCGCCAAGTATCTGCTCCTGCTCCATCCGTCCTGTTGAGTGGTTCCCCCTTACTATGGCATTGCATATATGGACATCCTTAGAGAGCCTACGCAAGTTGGAACCAGAGTTGTCTCAACTGTCATCTTTAGAGTGTCAGTCATGTCAGCTGGGAAAGCATCATAGGTTATCTTATTCCAGTCGTGTCAATAAACAGGCTTCTTGTCCTTTTGAGTTAGTCCATAGTGATGTGTGGGGTCCTGTCAAAGACCAGAGTTATAATGGTTTTTGTTACTTTATTTCCTTTGTGGATGATTTTTCTCGAATGACATGGATCTATCTTCTCAAAAGTCGAGAGTCTGTACTATCTATTGTGAAACATTTCCACACTGAAATAAAAGTCCAGTTTGACTGCAATATAGAAATTCTTCAATCTGATAATGCTTTAGAGTATGTCCAAAAGGCTATGTCTGATTTTTGCAGCTCTGTAGGTATGATCCATCGCACATCGTGTCCTTACACCCCTCAACAGAATGGGGTGGCTGAGCGGAAAAATCGCCATCTTCTTGATATTGCTCGATCTATTATGTTCCAATCCAATGTACCTAAGAAATTCTGGTCTGAAGCTCTTTTAACTGCTTGCTTCTTAATTAATAGACAACCATCCTCAGTTCTTAAAGGACAGACTCCCTTCTCTGTGTTACGACCCACGGACAAGCTCTTTTCTCTTCCCCTTAGAGTGTTTGGTTGCACTTCCTTTGTCCATCATGTTGACCCTAAAGCTGACAAGCTTTCTCCTAGGTCTGTTAAAACCTTTTTCCTTGGCTAGTCTAGTACTAGCAAAGGATACAAGTGTTACTGTCCTAATCTTCGTCGGATGTTTGTGTCTAGGGATGTTATCTTCCATGAGACCACTCCATATTTCTCTGATGCTATAAGGGGGAGCAATTGAGAGAGGGAGTGCCACCAGTTTTTTAGAGTGATAGAGTGGCACCATCTGTGTAGAGTGAGGGAGAGCCACCCATCATCCCTAATTATACTTTTATTCCGGATGAGCAAGCAACAGACATGCATGTTATTGAGCATTACCCACATGTTTATAGTAGGCGAGGCAGACCAGAACTAGAAATGGTAGCGACACCAGTCTCTGAGCCTTCATCTTCGTCTTCTACTCATGGGATTCCTGGAGAAGCATCAGATCTTAACCTTCCTATTGCTGTTAGGAAAGGTACTCGTTCTTGTACTATTAGACACCCTATTACAAATGTGTGTTGTCTGTCCCACTTATCTAAGCAGGCCCGCGCATTTGCTATTGGGATTGATTCTGTTGCTATACCAAGGAATCACTATGATGCTATGAAGGACAGTGGCTGGAAACAGGCAATGCAGATTGAAATGTCAGCTCTTTTGCATAATGACACATGGGATCTTGTTGCTCTACCTACAGGGAAGAAAGCTATGGGTTGCCGATGGGTCTTCACCATCAAACATAATCTGGATGGATCTGTTGAGAGGTTGAAGGCCAGATTGGTGGCAAAAGGCTACACACAGACCTATGGAGTTGATTTCTTTGAGACTTTTTCTCTAGTAGCTCGTCTAAATTCTGTACGAATTATTATTTCTTTGGCTACTACTTTTGATTGGCTCCTATTTCAGCTTGATGTTAAGAATGCCTTTCTACATGGTGACCTCCAGGAAGAGGTATATATGGAGAAACCTCCTGGGTTTGTTGCTCAGGGGGAGTGTCAGAAGGTCTGTAAATTGAAGAAAGCCATATATGGTTTGAAACAGTCTCCTCGAGCGTGGTTTGCCAAGTTCAGTGAGGTTGTACTCCAGATGGGCTTTTCTCACTCTATGACTGATCACTCCTTATTCTACTCTAACTCTTCAGGTGGTTCTATAATTATGGTAGTATATGTTGATGACATAGTCATTACTGGGAGTGATTCTGCAGGCATATCTCGTGTGAAGGAAGGGTTGCAGCGACACTTCCAAACGAAGGATCTGGGTAAACTGAGATATTTTCTAGGCATTGAGTTGCTTAGATCTCATGAAGGTGTCAATCTATCTCAGAGGAAATATGTGCTGGACTTACTACAGATCACAGGCATGACTGGATCTAAACCGGTATCTACTCTTATGGATTATCACACCAAGGAGACGGTTGATGATGTTGAGTACTCAGATCCAGGATATTACAGGAGAATAGTTGGCAAGCTAATATATCTAACTGTTACACGACCTGACATTTCCTAACCTGTAGGAGTTGAGTCAACATATGCACTCACCACGACAGTCACACTGGACAACAGTTTGCCGGATTCTGAGATATCTGAAGAGTGCTCCAGGTAAAGGGATCACATATTCCAAACCCAAGGTGCCTCCATCTACTTTGACTCTCACTGGGTACTCAGATGCAGATTGGGCTGGTGATCATATTGATAGAAGATCTACATCAGGCTATTGTACTTTCCTAGGTGACCATTTGATTACTTGGAAAAGCAAAAAGCAGAATGTGGTAGCCATATCCCGTAATGAGGCTGAATACCGTGCTATGGCCCATGCATGTTGTGAACTACAATGGGTCAAATCCGTTCTCTCTGAGTTAAAAATCACCATTAAGCCTTCTATGGAGCTCAAGTGTGACAACCAGTCTGCTATACATATTGCCAGGAATCCTATCTTTCATGAGCGTACAAAGCATATAGAAGTTGATTGTCATTTTATTCGTGATCAAATCAAGGATGGCACTATTGTGACGCCATATGTCAAGTCTGAAGATCAACTGGCGGATATCTTGACAAAGCCTTTGGGTCCGGCAGCTTTTCAGAAATTATGTGGCAAGCTGGGCATACACGATGTGTACTCTCCAGCTTGAGGGGGAGTGTGAAACAACCTGCTTCCCGGTCGATACCATCGACAGGAGGTCGATGGTATCGAGATAGTCACAGTGACAGACATCATTCTGTCAATACCATCGACATCCATGTCGATGGTATCGAGATTATCACAGATACCGGACAACAGTCCGTCGATACCATCGACATCCATGTCGATAGTATCGACAGAACGTCAGAGGCGGAAATCGACGATCTGCGTCATGTCACTATTTTTATTATACCTGTTATTTTATTGTTTTTCTAGGTTTTACTCCTTTGTACCACCTTGTATCTTACCCTAATATATAAAAAGGAGTGTGACGGCTATTGCCCTCACACACAAGAGCTGCACCTTGCAGCCGCCAATGTTGTTCGTCTTCCTTCTCTCTCAGTACTGATTCATATATTGCTTATAGGTTAATATATAATTATGTGTGTGTATATAATTATATCATATTATATTATATAGTATATATGTTAATAAAACGCCTAGGCTGTCTGGACGTCCCCAGGCAACGCCTAGTCGCCTAGCCGCCTATACAACCATGATCCTGAATACCCTGATGGTCACTCCTAGAAAGGATGATATCATCCACATACACGATCAGAATAACAAGTCCCACAATAATTTTTTTAACAAAACAAAGTGTTTCAAATGCGAGCGTCAAAAGTCAAATTTAGCAAGAATCTGACTTAATTTTTCAAACTATGCTCTTGGGCTCTGTTTTAGTCCATATATGGCTTTCTGAAGACGAGAGACTTTAGAACACTCCCCTTGAGCAACAAACCCAGGAGGTTGCCCCACATACACCTCATGTAGAAAACCATATAAGAAAGCATTTTTATCATCCAGTTGAAACAAAGGCCAACTTTTATTGGCAACAAAATAAATAAGAATTCGAATAGAGTTTACTCGCGTAACAGGCGAGAAAGTCACAAAATAATCAAACACCATTAGTTTGAGTGTAGACCTTAGCAACAAGACATGCTTAAAGGCGTTCAACCGTGCCATCGGGTTGATACTTCACATTGAAGATCCAACATCAACCTACAGGTGAAACATGTGCAAGAGCATCCACGAAGTCCAAACTCCATCGTGTATGTAGATTGTAGAGCTTCCATTTCCACTCCAGTGACACGAAGCCAGGAAGGACGTGTTAAGGCCTTACTTGCAGTTTTAGGAACCCAGATTGTTGAAAGAGAAGCAACAAAGTTTGCAAAACTTGAACCAAGATTAGCATCAGAACAAAATTTGTTGATAGGATGGAAAAATGCACCCCCTTTCTTATGCTAATCAGAGTATCCAAGTTAGAGTATACTTGAGTAGTGTCGTGATATGCCGACGAAGATGAGAGATTGGTTGAGGGAGGGGCCATAGAGGGAGTTGTAGTCTTGTGGCGTCTTTGATACACTAAGGGGGACCTCATGAACAACAGATTTTGAAGATTCGGGTTCAACGGAAATAGGAAGAGGAGTGTCAACAAGAAGGGGGGGAGAAGGAAGAAAGGAGCAGGTGAAAAGGATAGGCGACGCAGGAGAGTTGCTAATGTTGGAAGGTGGAGTGCGGGAGAGTTATTGGCGGTGCGGGAGAGTTGCTATTGGTGGAAGGTGGACAGGCGGGCGGAACTGGCAGGTGCACAGGAATGGTGGGCGGAAGAGGCAGGTGGAGTGGAAGATCTGATGAAGCAGGGAGCAGGGCGGTGATGCTGGGCAGAGGGGTTGGTGTGTGGAGGGCCGTAGGAGGACAAGGATCGGCTGGGTAATGGTGGTTGACGGAGGGTTTGGACGGCCAACTGAGAGAAGGATGATGGGGAACGGGTGTTGGCCTGTTGCTGGAAACAAGGAGGGAAAAAGGATAGAAGGCAGCTAGGTAGGGACGGGGAAGCATAGGGTTGAGAGAAAATTAGGGGGATCAAACTTCTCTGATACCATGTGAATGCAATAGGGTTTTATTAACGAGATAACAAACAAAAGCTTAGACACCCTTCTTATATTAGAAAGGAGTAGCGGGGGCGACGATGTTGGGCAGAGGAGTTGGTGTGTGGCGGGCCACAGGAGGACAAGGACCGGTTGGGTGATGGTGGTTGACGGAGGGTTTGGAAGGCCAACTGAGCGAAGGATGATGGGGAACAGGGGAAGCATGGGGTTGAGAAAAAATTAGGGGGATCAAACTTCTCTGATACCATGTGAATGCAATATGATTTTATTAATGAGATAACAAATGAAAGCATAGACACCCTCCTTATATAGGATAGTAGTAGTCAGTAAACACATAGTTCACCAATATGGGACAAAAGACAAGACACTAACGAGAGCACAAAATAAATAAATATTAAATATATAAACATAGAGAGTAGCATAGAATTAAATGTCCGATTTCGATGCCGTGTCCGATGGCCCAGAAACAGAAATTTTTCGAAATTTGGCACGAAATTTCGATATTTACGGCCCTAACGATTTCGATGACCAAATAAGCGAATTAAATTATAAAAATTTACCAGGACGATCTAAACACCAAGATCTACTCAAATATGCAATAATATTTCATATTGGATATGTGGGGTGGGGGGTCTCCCACATTTGTAAGTGAAGGAAGCTGAACAATTTCGACAGAATTTCGATGACAAAATGAAGGAATTAGATTATGAAATTTTGCATACACAATGTTTAGACAAAGATACACTAGATTATATATTAAAGTTATATGTTTAGAGGTTAGGGTGGGATCCATGTCTTAATGAGTGAGTGCACAAATGAACAGAATTGTCAAGTCTGTTAGACTGTAAACAGCTTATAAACCCACAATTTATCACTTAGATCTTAAACTTACAGTTGCAAGTTACAAACTTACATGTTACAACTTATATAAGTCTAGTGTTCACATTTAGTTAGGTTACATGGGTCATGTATACATAGATCAAAGAAAATGCATTATTTTTAAGTCATTTTATGTATACATATGTGTAATAATAACAAATTTATTGTAGAATTGCAGACTTAATACTATTATTTCATAGATCCACAAGTTTGTTTGTAGTTCATGTGATTTTCGAAAGAGAATCGCCAAAATACCTAACATGTAGTAGGTAGTAGCAGCACTTAGAACTTTGTTATTTTTCATAGTATCTCTTCACATCTTTTAGAAGAGTGTAAACATAGAAAGAGGTATACATGGGCTAGGGATAGGGGAAACGTACCTTAGAATCAAAGAAAATAGCCTCTATAAGCAAAAGATACAAAGAGAATCGCCAAAATACCTAACATGTAGTGGCAGCAGTCTTAGGAACAAATATTTCGAAATTTCTATCGAAATTTTGTGCCATTTTGCGAAATTATGGCCCAAACTGGGCGAAATTTGCACTGTTTTGCGAAATTTCGCACCTAAGTGCGAAATTTTAGCAAAATTTCTGCGAAATGACGTCCCATTCTCTGCGTACATGCGTTTCGATGTCCGATTGGAAAAAAATTGGAAATTTCGATCGAAATTTCGCAATTTCGATCAAAATTTTGTACGATGGAGAGTAGACACCAAGCATCCATTTTCAAATCAATGGTAACTAGCTTTTTTTTCCAGGACAAGGAGCCAATAACCTTACAGGTGACTCACCTTCACTTACCTAGGGCCACCCACCCTTCACCTTCCTTAGCCAAGGAAGAGCTTCAAATCATCATCTTTTGGCAGACAAATATTGAAAGGAAAACCTTACAAAAAAAAGTGGGCTATATTTCTGTAGCATCCCAGATTTTTTCGAACCAAAATGTTAACCACGTTTCATCAACACAACAAAAGACCGTGCATTATTGACATTAACAATTATGACCAATGTTTTAAAAAGCGCGAACCGGGAATCATTCGGACGGGACCTTGTAGCCGATTAATCGCCAGGTGGGCGATTAATCGGGTGATTTTTCAAAAATCAGATTTTTTAAAATGATTTTTCACATTTTATAGACATATATTATATACACATACTTAATATAATATTTGTGACTATTTTACATAACTAAACCTATTTATTCCTTTAAAAGAAATACGATGTAATAGAATTAAAGAGCTAATAGATTCAACAGCTAAACATAAATAAATGTATGTATCAGTAAATAATTTTAGGCATGAACAAAATATAAATTGAGTTTAGTTGGTTACCTGTGGATGGAGCATGAGCAACATCATACGAGTAGACAACCAGTTGGACACGGGAAGTAATGTGGCCACATGAAAATACATGAAACAAGAAACAATTAGTACAATATTGATGTAATATTCACAATTTTTCACCTGATGATGTTGCTGAAATCTAAAAGCCAACTTGAACATCCAAAAGATAGAAAATCCAAAACACTAGTACAAAAATAATTGAAAGATAGGACATCCAAACAGCAAAATCAAAACATAAATGATAAAACATCCAAAACAACACAATCAGCAATTAGTTTGACCGATCCAACAAAAAGCGGGCCTAACCGGCCGCTTAAAATTAATCGCTAACCGGCCCAAAATCGGGCGCTTAATTCAAAAAGCCTTAACCGGCGATTATCAGCAAAATAAACCGGTCAGCCCCGCACCACGGTTAACCGGTCGATTAATCGGCCGGTTGGGCCGATTTTTAAAACACTGATTACGACCAAACAATATAATTGCACGTATATAAAAGAGTTACATGAGTTTATCACAAGATTTCATAACATATTTATGGTAGACTATAACTAAACATGTACATTATCTTATAGGATCTACGACAGGCTCCACCTATCAACTGCTCACAACACATAACAACTCATGATCACATATCCCTACTTGACCTGAACCTGTCAATGTTAAAATAGTAGAAAAAGTTAGTACAAATGTGCTGAGTACGTGGTGCACATAAAGGACATAACTATTGAAAAAGGAAGCATAACTTGCTAGCAGGATATAGCTTGGCAGCATATATAGGGAAACAACAATAATGTATGGTACGAAAAATTCATAACACGACAAGATGCTTTATATCACGAATAATTCCATCATTTTGTCAATGATAGTCAAGATAAGTTCTTCAAAATTTAGTCACTTTCAAAGAAGTTTAATACATAGTATCAAATGTGAATGGCCACTTCTACATGAAGCACGATCCTAGTCACTTCTTCAAGAAGCACGATACTAGCCACTTCCCAAGGAAGCGCAATACTAGCACTTCCAATGGAAGCACAATACTCAATGATAATGGGAGATGTTTCATTACTTATGTTCATGTTTGTTTGCAAAATATGTATATGCAGATGAAAATAATAACCATAGGGAATAAACTAGTTCAAATAATAGAATAATGCCAAGCAATACAATATAGTCGCAAACATGTCAAGAGAGGAACACAGATTATATCAAAATATTATGCTTCTAGTCCCAGTGGACTGGACATACATCAAGAGGAGTTGCATGTACCTTTGGTTCAGATCCCTATCAATATTGGACTTATTCAAGTCAGTGGGACCCTGTCAAAGGCATACGTCACAACTATACATTAGGTTTACATTAATATTGTTATGTCTTAGTTACTATTCATATTCATACAGTGGCCATCCTAACCCATCAATTAACCTTCAACATTATGCATTACATTCAACTACCGATATCATGCATTATAAACATCAAAAACCTCAAACTAAAATGATAATCAAATCCTACATTCAAAACACTTTCCAATGGTAGGTCACACGTTCAATTCTGAGTTATGAGTCTAAAGTTATAGGGCTTACATATTATCTCGATTTCTTGCATATTGGATCTGATTTAGGGCCTTGTTGGGCTGCGCTTAGGCTCTGGGCTGTGTGTCTGTTGTCTTCGCTAGTTGGGATGGGCGGTTGCCTGGACCGAACCAGTGCTGACCCATCCTCTCTTCCTCTCTATCCTGTCCACGCAGGGCTGCGCCTTAGCTACTGACAGTAGCAACAACAGCTGGCATGCAACCAGCCCTGTCGTGGATGTGGCTGGTTCCTCTTTGGTCGGAATCGCCGCCATTGACCTCCCCTTGGCCTCCTAGCTCCACCACCGCGTTGCCTCTCGTCATGTGTTCATCTCTTCCCTTTGCTTCAACAATGCACATGGCTGTAGCCATCGTCCAACCGTGCTTGCAGTGGTTGGTCCCGCCTTACCACTCGCATGCATGTGCACCGGCAGCAACGAGGTGGCTGGGTCTAGCTCCACGGGCTCTAACGATGAAGAAGGAGAAGGTGAAGAAGAAGAAGACGGTGAAGAAGAAGATACACCACATATTTTCGACTAGAAGTTGACAAAAAGGACTATCTGAGGTCTTTGTTAGACTGGTGAGGACCTACGGAATCACTAGGGAGTAGATCATTAGTGTACAAGGGTAGAAGGAGGTGAAGACCACGATATTAGGGTTCGGATCCAAGTTTCCAAGGTAGGAGGCGACCTCCAAAAGGTGTTAGATGAACTGTCGTGCATGAACTTACACGACCATCATATGATGGTCAATGGCCAAACATTCCACCCATTGTTAGCTAATATAGGGTGCTAGAGAAATCTTAGGTTAGATCCGCAAAAGACATCATCAAGAATTAAATATATCCCCCTCGATTTGTACAAAAATAACATTGAAACAGTAATTATTTAGACATTCTAAACCTGTATAAAATTATGTAAAATTCACAAAAAGTCTAAATTATACTCAAAAGCTCCAGTTCAAATTTGATCTCATTCGGACAAGCGAATCTCGAGCGATCAAAGTTTTACTGTTTCACTGAAACAATGTAAGTCGTAGTGACAAATTCAACATTTGACAACTTTTCGGTTGGACGGAAAAAATCGGGATATGGAAAAAATCATGAAAACATCGATAAAATTCGGTCAACTATTAGGGAATGAATCGGGGATAAATCGCCTATATATACACACACATGTAGGTGCATACATACATGTAGAGTAGAATTGTTTACAATCTTGAATAAATCAAATGCAATTATGCATTGCTATCATTTTGTAATCAGCAAACATATAAGAGATACAAAAACAAACATAAACAAGCATCAAGACGAACCAACAAGCTCATTATGGAGATAGTAAACTAATAATGAAATGGTAAGTAGACAAGTTATGTGCCTATGCCAAACAAATCCCAACACAAATAAGCAAGTGGAATATAGAGACAGTAAGACACATAATGGCATGTCAAATAGACAAGCTATGCCAAATCTACAACAAATCTATAGTAGAATATTATGGCATTTAGTATTTCAAGTTTAAGCAGTGAA
This sequence comes from Alisma plantago-aquatica, assembly GCA_963693085.1. Taxonomy (NCBI): domain Eukaryota; kingdom Viridiplantae; phylum Streptophyta; class Magnoliopsida; order Alismatales; family Alismataceae; genus Alisma; species Alisma plantago-aquatica. The sequence goes on from OY856413.1 coordinate 786,554,319, forward strand.
ATGTGACAATAAATTTTAAACAATATCAAATGATTAATAGAAGAACATGCAACAAAATAAGAAAGGGAATTTGTTGATGAATAATGAAGACAATATCAGTCGATTGAACGGTATGTGGAGTGGGCATTTGGGACTTGGAGTGGGAATATGTGGGCAGAGGAACTAACCTGTTGTACAAGTACGTGGTGGTTGAGGAAGTGGGTACGAGTGGGTGTGCAGGGCGGTTAGAAAGAGAGAAGAATTTGTTGGCTGAGGCATTGAGGAAGGGGAAGCATGGAAAAATTAGAAAGGTCGTATTGGACCTGAGTAAGGGGTTCAAGAAGAGCTAAGGTGGATTTGAGGGGTTGATGGAGGGGGGAACATTGAAGGAAAAGTGTAAAAAGGTAAAGGAATACATTGGGTGAGATAGCAAGGAAGAGGAAGCAATAGAAAATAAGAAGGCGATGTTGGATTTGGGGGGGGATGAGGTAGTGAGGAAGAGGGGGAAGCAACATGAAGAGAAACGTTGGATTGGGGTGAATAAGGAAGGAAAAGTGTATGAGAAAAAGAAATATGTTGACTGAGGTAGTGAGGAAGAGGAAACATGGAAAAACAAGAATGGCTGCATTGGTTTGAGAGGGGCTGAATTAATGAGGAATGTGAGGGGGAAATCAGGAAGATAAGGAGGAAATTGACGAATGGAAGGGAGGAATGACCAAGCAAAAAAAAGAAAGAAAGAAAAGAAATCGAGGTTTGAGGTGATGGAGAAAGGAAGAAGGCCAAACACTGACAAACCTCGAAGGAGGAACGAAGTAGAGCTCACTAGGTCCGACGAGCTCCAGTGTTGCTTTGAGCGGAGCTTCATCGTTGCTTGCGGCATAGCTGTTGGTGGCGGAGTTGCTTTAGCTCCAATGGCTGGTGGGGCCGTCGCTGGTTGGTCCAACTCTAGTGGTTGGCGATGTCATTGTTGGCTACTTTAGCTGGCCGTGTCGAGGTCTGGGAGCGGATGGTTTTGAGGGACATGGATTAAGAGCGGGAGGGTTTGAGGGGAAGCGTCTTGGAGTCGAGGGCTTAGGTGGAGGTGAGCGGGGGGAGAAGTGAAAAGGGGTAACCGGTTCACAGCCAAACCGGTTTCGCCGCTAGTTGATGAGCCGTCCCAAACACAAAAAAATGGCAACCAAACATGAAAAAATGTGAAAACGCAAAAAGTCAACACTGGCATTTTAAATGTGGAGAACATTTGGCAATGCAAAAGTATGCAAAAAATCGGTGACTTTTTCGAAAAAGTCACCGATGTTTGTTACAAAGACGTAAACGACTTGAATCATTAAATCTAGTTCAACTATGGTTCTCATTTAATTTATTTGAACCATCAAACAAGCTCTGATTGGCAATTTTTTTTATCTCAAGCTTCAATATCATCAAAACAACTCTTTACCAAATTTCATCTAAATATAAATTTGTTTAGCCATCTAACTAAAATATCACCAAAACATCATTTTTGACCCATATTGTGAAGCAACCTGTATCTAAGTCGATACCATCGACATCCTGTCGATGGTATCGAGATCTGTCCAGGTTCATGATGGAGCAAGCCGCATCTTGGTCGATACTATCGACACACATGTCGATAGTATCGAGATTGGTTCAGGCGCAAGAGAATACTCCGTCGATACCATCGACACAAGTCGATGGTATCGACACCGGCACAGCGGCGGAACAGTAAACCGGCGGCTGACCTATTTTTGTTATAAAATGTTATTTTTATTTGTTTTCTCTTCTTGTATCTCATGTACTCTACCCTAATGTATAAATACAAGTGTGTAGGCACTAACCCTACTCACGTTTGCTGCACATAGCAGCCGACATGTAATCGGTGTTCTTCATCTTCTTCCTCCGTCATTCTCAACATGGTATCAGAGCTGTAACTTCGACCGGTCCATCGCCTCTTCTCCAAGCGCTGCCTACCCTTCTTCTTCTCCACAGGGCGCCGCCACACCTTCTCTCCACAAGGCGACACCGCAGCAACTTCTTCTCCACAAGCCGCAGCCGCAGCAACCGGTAGAGCTGTTGTTCTCCGGTTTGAAGATCTCCGGTTGATCAAACGGCCACCTAAAGCCCAAACCGGAGGTCTCGTCTCTTCCAAAGTGTCTTCCTAATCACATCTCCTTCATGTGTGATTAGGAACCTCTCTCTTGAAGGCTGTTGATGCGTCAGTAACGCATCCTCTATCTTGTTCAGTTGTGACGTGTATCTCTCCGTCACGGGACGCGTATCTATCCGTCCACTCAATTTTTTTTTGTGACGTGTATCACCCCGTCACACATATCCCAACTGCATCATGGAGAACAAGACCTATTATGAGGTCTCGCCTATTCCTATCAAGCTTAATGGGAAGAATTTTTTGCTATGGATGAATGCGGTTCATACTGTCTTGGAATCGCGCGATCGAGCAAAGTTTGTTGATTCTGCACCTCTCACTAGCACTGACCAAGACTATGCCGAGTGGAAACGTCTTGACAGCCTAGTGAAGACTTGGTTATGGGGTAGCATGGAACCGTCTATTGCTTCTAGGTTCATGTTCTACTCCACCGCTAAGGAGATTTGGGATGCCGTCAAGCAACACTATGCTCAAGAGAAGAATGCTCTTCGCCAGTTTATGATCTATGATCGTCTGTTTGCGGAAAAACAAGGTGATAGATCACTTGAAGAGTATTTCGGTGTGATTCAAGCTATCTCTCAGGAGTTGAGCTACTATCATCCTGTGAAGGTTGCTGAGCAGATTAAGGATAGAGATGATCTTGTCACTGCCAAATTTCTATCTGGCCTTAGCTCCTCATTTGGTTCAGCAAGAAGTGTGATACTTGCATCTGATAAATTACCGAGCCTTGCAGAAGCCTTCTCTAGGATTCAACAGTCCACCTTTGAGTCCATTGGTCCTCCTCCTATTGTTCCTTCTGGAGATTCTCATGCCTCTATTGCTGCAGCAGTTCGCGGAGGACGACCTGCATCTACTTCATCTGACAGACCTGGCTTGGGCAGAGGACGTGGGACTCGCCCTAGATGTACTTTTTGTGACAAACCCGGGCACTCTGTCGAGAAATGCTGGAAGAAACATGGGAGACCTGCAGCCCCACCTGTTGGAGTTGCCCATTGTGCTACTTCAGATTCTACTACTGCGAGCTCGAGTTCCTCTGGCATCACCCTTACTCAGGAGGAATATGACAGATTCATTCAGGCCACTCAACATTTGAATATGGGCGCTTCATCTGCTTCTACAACACATCTTGCATCTACAGCGGGTAATCAGGCTACCTCTTTTATGGCTTCCGGATCCGCAACTCCCTGGGTGGTCGACTCTGGTGCCTCCCAGCACATGACTGGTATGAGGCGATTGCTCCGCACACTTGACTCATATATTCCTCACCCCTCTGTTACCTTGGCAGATGGTTCTGTGAGGAAGGTGGTAGCTAGTGGTTCTGTGTCCCTTACACCAGATATTGATTTGAAATCTATCCATTTTGTACCTGACTTTCCATTCAATTTGCTTTCTGTTGCCAAGTTGATTGACACTATGAACTGCACAGTAACTTTCGGGCCATCTTGTTTTGTTTTACAGGATCTTAAGAGTTTGAAGATGATTGGTGGGGGGCCTAGGAAAGGTGATCTCTACCTCTTTCCTGGTGATTATCTACCTCGCCATCCACCTCCTGCTCCAGTTTCCTCCGCCATGCTAAGTAGTTCCCCCTTGTTGTGGCATTGCAGATATGGCCATCCTTCCTTAGAAAGCTTGAAGAAATTGGAACCCGATCTAGCTCATGTGTCCTCATTAGAGTGTCAGTCCTGTCAGTTGGGCAAACACCATCGGTTGTCTTATCCTGTTCGTGTCAATAATCGGGCTTCTAGTCCGTTTGAGTTAGTCCACAGTGATGTATGGGGTCCTGTTAAAAACCAGAGTTATAATGGTTTTAGCTATTTCATTTCTTTTGTGGATGATTACTCTCGCATGACATGGATTTATCTTTTAAAAAGTCGTGAATCTGTGCTTTCCATTATCAAACATTTTCATAAACAAATTCAAGTTCAATTTCACTGCAATATTAAAATTTTTCAATCTGATAATGCCCTTAAGTACGTTCAGAAAGCAATGCATGAGTTTTGCAGTTCAGTTGGTATGATTCATCAAACCTCTTGTCCTCACACTCCTATGCAGAATGGTGTTGCTGAGCGAAAGAATCGCCATCTCTTGGATATCACTAGGTCTATCATGTTTGAATCCAATGTGCCTAAACGTTTCTGGTCTGAGGCTCTTCTCACTGCCTGTTTTTTGATTAATCGGCAGCCCTCTTCTGTTTTGCATGGGCGCACTCCCTTTTCTGTCTTACGCCCTATGGATCAACCGTTTCATGTTCCGCTTCGAGTTTTTGGTTGTACATCCTTCGTTCATAACTTTGATCCCAAACAAGACAAACTCTCTCCTTGGTCCTTGAAAACCTTGTTTCTTGGTTACTCTGGTACGAGTAAAGGTTACAAGTGTTATTGCCTGAGTTTGCGTCGTATGTTTGTTTCTAGGGATGTCACCTTTCATGAAACCAGTCCATATTTTGCACATACTATGAGCAAGGGGGAGCAATTGAGTGAGGGAGTGCCACCCGTAATTCAAAGTGAGGGAGTGCCACCTATCATTGTTGAGGACTTACCGCATGATCCACCTACCATTCAACCCTATAACCAGGTTTATCACAGGCGCGGTAGACAGGATCCAGATGAGGTAGCGGCACAAGTCCATGAGCCTTCTTCGTCATCTTCTACTCCAGAGATTCCTGCAGAAGCTTCTGACCTTGATCTTCCTATTGCTGTCCGAAAAGGTATACGTTCATGTACTATTCGACATCCCATATCGAATGTCTGTTGTTTGTCACACTTATCTACACAGGCTCGTGCATTTGCTGTTGGGATGGACTCCATTAAGATACCACGAAACCACTTAGAGGCTCTGAAGGACAGTGGCTGGCAGCAGGCAATGCAGGTGGAAATCTCTGCTTTGATTGACAATGGCACATGGGATCTTGTTACTTTACCTGCGGGCAAGAAAGTTGTGGGTTGTAGATGGGTCTTTACCGTCAAACACAACCCTGATGGATCGATTGAGCGGTTGAAGGCCAGATTGGTAGCTAAAGGCTACACACAGACATATGGAGTGGACTTCTTTGAGACCTTCTCTCCAGTTGCTCGTCTCAATTCTGTGCGGATCCTTATATCTCTAGCTACTACCTTTGATTGGCCTCTTTTCCAGCTGGATGTCAAGAACGCCTTTCTTCATGGAGATCTTCAGGAAGAGGTGTACATGGAGCAACCACCCGGTTTTGTTGCTCAGGGGGAGTGTCAGAAAGTTTGCAGATTGAAGAAGGCTATCTATGGGTTAAAGCAATCTCCTCGAGCTTGGTTTGACAAGTTCAGTGCTGTTGTGTTACAGATGGGCTTCTCTCGTTCCATGACTGATCACTCTCTATTTTATTCAAATTCTTCTGGTGGATCCATCATTATTGCTGTCTATGTTGATGATATTGTGATTACTGGCAGCGATTCTACAGGCATATCACGTGTGAAGGAAGGACTACAACATCACTTTCACACGAAGGACCTGGGGAAGCTGAGATACTTTCTAGGGATTGAGGTTCTTAGATCCCATGCAGGTATAAATCTCTCCCAGAGGAAATATGTTCTTGACTTGCTACAGGAAACGGGTATGATTGATTCTAAGCCCGTATCCACTCCTATGGATTATCACATCAAGGAGGTAGACGATGATACTGAATATTCAGATCCAGGTCATTACAGGAGAATAGTTGGGAAGTTGATTTACCTAACTGTCACAAGACCTGATATTTCTTTTGCTGTTGGAGTAGTAAGTCAACATATGTGCACACCACGACAGTCGCATTGGACAGCTGTATGCAGGATTCTGAGATATCTGAAAAGTGCTCCTGGGAAGGGGATCACTTACTATAAACCAAAGAGTTCCTCATCACCCTTGTCTCTTACAGGTTATGCGGATGCAGACTGGGCTGGAAATCAAGTTGATAGACGATCTACTTCTGGTTACTGCACCTTTCTTGGTGACCATTTGATCACATGGAAAAGCAAGAAACAACATGTGGTAGCGCGATCCAGTACTGAAGCTGAGTACCGTGCTATGGCACATGCATGCTGTGAATTACAATGGGTCAAATCTATCCTATTCGAGTTAAAGATTTTGATTCAATCTCCCATGATACTCAAGTGTGACAATCAATCTGCTATACACATCGCCAGGAATCCTGTCTTTCATGAACGTACAAAGCATATAGAAGTTGACTGTCACTTCATCAGAGATCAGATAAAGAATGGCAATATTGTGACGCCATATGTCAAGTCTGAGGATCAATTAGCTGACATCTTAACAAAGCCATTGGGTCCAGCAGTATTCCAGAATTTATGTGGCAAGCTGGGTATTCACAATGTGTACACTCCAGCTTGAGGGGGAGTGTGAAGCAACCTGTATCTAAGTCGATACCATCGACATCCTGTCGATGGTATCGAGATCTGTCCAGGTTCATGATGGAGCAAGCCGCATCTTGGTCGATACTATCGACACACATGTCGATAGTATCGAGATTGGTTCAGGCGCAAGAGAATACTCCGTCGATACCATCGACACAAGTCGATGGTATCGACACCGGCACAGCGGCGGAACAGTAAACCGGCGGCTGACCTATTTTTGTTATAAAATGTTATTTTTATTTGTTTTCTCTTCTTGTATCTCATGTACTCTACCCTAATGTATAAATACAAGTGTGTAGGCACTAACCCTACTCACGTTTGCTGCACATAGCAGCCGACATGTAATCGGTGTTCTTCATCTTCTTCCTCCGTCATTCTCAACACATATAAATTCTATCATTATTCAAACAATCTTTATTCTCAAATCTTTATTGAGGCTCTAATTCATAATTTTAAGCTTCATGGCCAACTTCTGAGTCATCTGGATACACCAAAACCTCAAAATCATAAAATGACCAAAGATTGGCTCCTAATTACAGGTGTACTAAATCATCACATATTTCTCTGTCCTACTTTGGTCCATATATCTGTATTATCCTTGGAATACCTTCAGTTGGTCATCATCTAGGGCCTAAAGCCCACGTAAGTGGACAAAACCTCAGAGTCATATTTTGGATTATAAACCCTGAAAATCGAAGTTGTCATACTCTCTTACAAGTATCCTATTCACTTTAGAAGTATCTATTTAGTATTCACTCTAATGATAATAGCAAGCGATAAAACTCAAGGAGTGATTAGGGGCTGTAGAGGCACTTTTTTTCAACTATAACATATGTGCATACTTGGTAACCTTGGGAAGCTCCTATTTAGATTCGTGTAACTTATTGAAGTCTACCTATTTCCGACTTCAGATATCCTAAACCCATGGGTAAGAGGTTGGTATGCTTGGATCCCTAGATTGGCCAAGCAAGGTTAAGTATATAACCTAATACATCTTGCTTGTATCCTGATGGACATTTAAGGCACATAATATGAATAATTGACATATAAACCCAAACTATGAATACATGTGACCATGACCACGCCTTGGATTCTATATACCCTAATGACATGACACTATGGATATATGGAACCTAATCATGGACTTTGTATATGACTGCATATGTTTTGGATAAGTGGGCAAAACCTCAGAGTCATATTTTGGATTATAAACCCTGAAAATCGAAGTTGTCATACTCTCTTACAAGTATCCTATTCACTTTAGAAGTATCTATTCAGTATTCACTCTAATGATAATAGCAAGCGATAAAACTCAAGGAGTAATTAGGGGCTGTAGAGGCACTTTTTTCAACTATAAAATATGAGCATACTTGGTAACCTTGGGAAGCTCCCATTTAGATTTGTGTAACTTATTGAAGTCTACCTATTTCCGACGTCAGATATCCTAAACCCATGGGTAAGAGGTCGGTATGCTTGGATCCCTAGATTGGCCAAGCAAGGTTAAGTATATAACCTAATACATCTTGCTTGTATCCTGATGGACATTTAAGGCACATAATATGAATAATTGACATATAAACCCTAACTATGAATACATGTGACCATGACCACACCTTGGATTCTATATACCCTAATGACATGACACTATGGATATGTGGAACCTAATCATGGACTTGGTATATGACTGCATATGTTTTGGATATATATTAATCATGTCAACCTAAACGCTAAGTTGGAACTGAGTGACCTTAATATATACTTGCTTGGTACCACATGAGATACATTAGTGACACTAGGTGTTTTAATCACATAACTTACCACAAATACACATAAAGTGGACCTAATAACCTGACAAAGATCCAATATGTAAGTTGAGCTCACAAATATGTAACACATGGCACATTGTTCATTAATACACACACAATGACTTAAATGTACTTAATTAGTAATATGATGCGATGGAATGTTTATTGTGGAATATACTAACAAATATATATAGTGCAAAAATAATTGGACGTTTAATGTAAGTGTAGATAACTAGTGTGCCATCATCTAAGTTAACATTGAATTAATGACGTTAATAGGTTAAACAAGTAATGTATGGAAATTTGTGCAATACAATGTAGCATAACCCTTTTGTTAACCATATGAGGATAATAGCATTTTGACTAGCAATTCTTGATGATAAATGTTGACATGTAATAATAAGTATTGAGATAATGGATTTAAACTATAATTGTATTAGAACTCATAAAAAGAAGTCTTAAAAGTTAAATATAACCTCAAAATCAGATTCCTTGCGTCCTATTAACTAAGATACTAGGCTTCAACCTAAATGGATAATGTTTGCTATCACAAATATAAGTATTAAGTAGAGAAGATAATTCTTAAATATTGATCCCAATGTGAATTAGACTATAGCCTATTTGATACAATTCTCGATTTCTTCTCACGTGATTGATTTTTTCGGTATCTACAGTAGTACGCTTGTTACACGAGGTTATTTACTTGGCTCTTAGTCGGGTTCTTCTTGAGCCTTTAAATCATTATCACATCATTTTCTACCTTGAGTCCTCTTCCCGAACTCTACAATCCACACAAATTCTATCTCTGGCTGTATCCTAGGAAACACAGACACTTCCCCGGGGCAGCCGTGGGCCCGTGGCCGTCCTGGACACGTGTCAGACACGAGCACGACATGGACATGGCTGGACACGCCTTGGACACGGCTCAGAAGTGTCAACTTTTTTTTAAAGCATGGACACGGCGTGGACATCATGGACGCAACATGGACAACATGGACACAGCTTGGACACGTCATGGACACGACATACCCAAATCAATTCTTTATATAAAAAATATAAATTCTATACTCCTCTCTCCCTCCTTTATTTCAACACAATACCATTATGTCTCCTCCCATCCTCGTAATTGTTATTATATATTTATCTATTATACATCATGCTTATAAATATAATTCATCATTGTTATAAAGGATGCTCTAGGAATTCGGCATACATATTCATTGTAATTCATCATTCTTTATTCATACTTGATTTCATATAGCGAATGTATTCTACATCAATTGTTCTTTATCGATCATTTATAATCTCATAATGGAAACATACTAGTGGTTTTTCATAAAGTCTGCATTCATATCGCAAGTGAATTATGGGTTTGATTTTATATTTCATTATTTTATTTCTTTAAATCTCATGTTATCAATTAATTTATAGATTTGGATATGTGGATATTATATGTTTTAACACCGTGTTATGTGTATGTGTATGTATATTTGTGTATATGTATATATATGTGTGTATATATGTATATTTATACACAGATGTATTTATGTATATATGTATATGTATATGTGTATGCCGTGTCCAACGCCGTGTTCGTGTCCATGCCGTGTCCGTGCTTCTTAGGCTGTATCTCTCTCTCTCATCTCCTTTTCCCTGTATCTCTTTTCCTCCGCAATCCTTGCGCCTCTTCGAGCCTAATGACCCCTAACTTGAATGGGATTTACCTCCTCAAATTCGCGGACAAACTTTGTTTCCCTCTATCCAATACTGTCTCCCATGGAAGTCCCAACCATGCCTGGACTTCTCGCTTATAAAGATGGAATCCATAGCGTTAGAACCACCTACATAAACCCATACTCACCAGTCTAATGCTACAACTTCTCTGAGACCCATCTCCCCAATTCCATCCTCATGTCTTGCCCACCTTGAGTCTGACAACTCTTCCAAAACCATTATAAGCGTTTTCGAGACTCTGACACCGTTGTCGGGTGGCCCTCAGAGCTAATTCCATCGCTACATACACCCAAATCGAGATATTGTTGTTTCCCCCCTTTTGTGATCTTTGCACTATGGTCTCACAGTCGTGAGTGTCTCTTTCATCCTGGGCCTGGTTTGCGATTGGATTTTAGTATTCTCGCTTCATTGGGAACAAATATCAGTAGTTTCCAATCATTGGTTTGCTTATCTTCAGTCTTTTCATGGCTCCTGAGTTTCTCTCCATGAGCCACTAATTGCAGAACTTGTACCTTGGTTTTTTCCTCCCTGACCACCTTTAGTCTGTCTTGTCGTGGTTAGACAATGTTGATCAACCCTGCTTGATCTCTAGTGCTCATAGTGATGCAAGGGATCGTGAGTCATCTGGTTCAAGCTTCAAAAGCCCTTTGCCTCGAGCAACATCAAGAGCAGAAGAAAGCTTTCCCGTGGGATTTTATTCATTTTTCCCTCGATTGCAGTTTATGTTTGTCACGCGTATATGGGTATTTTTGACTTTTTCCCTCTGATTTCAAGGTTCAATCGTGCGATGTGTGAGCAAGGTTAAATAGACCCGCACTACCCCGTCACACATCAATACTTGATGCACTATGCGGGGATAGGCTGGTAATTATACCCTGGTTTTTATTTTAGTGAAATTAGTAATAGTCTTATGTTGTAAAATTCATAGAAAGCAATCGAAAAATCAAAAGATTATAAATAGATACTCATTAAGACCATAAAAATATTCTCTACCTAATTGTATATAATTTAGAACCAAAGTCTAATGATAATTAGAGTTGATAATTTGAAGCATACACATTAATTAGTGATATATATATATATATATAGAGTCAGGCTAGAATACACTCGAGTGTATCCGGAGCAGAATACACTCAAGTAGTTTTCCATGATGCAATATTTTTTTTGAAAATCTAATCCGTTGATCTTCTTAAACAACTCGTGAACAGCTCATACGCAAAATTTGAGCACATTTGGATATGTATAGCTCATGTTATGAAGACCGCAAAAATTATGCATTTCAAATTAGTTTCGCGCGTTGATTTTGTTGCCCTTGGATGAGTGAGCTACAGTCATCCAAATGGGTTCAAAATTTGTATGTAGCCTAGTTATAGTATGACGGTGAAGATCAACGGTTTACATTTTGCAAAAACTAGTCTTGATATACAAACACACTTGAGTGTATCTGTGCGATCCATACACTCGAGTGTATTCTAGTCTGACTCTCTCTCTCTCTATATATATATATATATATATATATATATGTTCAATGTGTTAATAGGTGAAGAGTACCATGTTGGGATATAGTGTTTGGACCTTGCCAGTTGGCACAGAGGTATGTTGCATCTTTAATCATATTGCACAATTGATCTAATTTCTCTCTCTCTCTCTCTCTCTTGATGTATCTTGCATTCTACTATTTCATATTGGGAATTACCTATTTTTCTATCTCTTGATCACTTTAAGACATATCACCGAATAAGCCTTCTCTCTCTTTTGAGATGTTAACTCATTTGAGTGGTTATACTCTGAACTTGATCTTCTGATTTTCTTAAACTATTGGATATGCATGTTGGATTCTAAAGATGTATCTTGTTCACCCTATTTCATGTTATAACCCTAAAATGTGAATGTGAACCAGGTTGCTCCATTTACTACATGGAACCCAAGACCAATGGGGTGTTGATACCTCAGCACTGCGGCCCGCTCCTCTTTTCCACGCGGATAATCTGCAGCCAATGGCCCGTAGCCAACTCAGCCACTCGTCCCAGCGAGGTGAAGGCTATAAACGGGGCTAAAAGACGTGTTTGCCCTTTCCTCATCAACACACTCTCGGGGGCAGCCGACCGGTTCAGAATGTGAGTCAACTGGTTCATATTGTGAATGGACCGCTTGAGAAATCAGTAAGACTAGATCAAGGATTGATGTTGACATTAAATTATGCATTAACTGTCACATTGAAAGCCAATATGTTTGTGAATAAGAGATATAGTGTTAAAGTGTCTATATTAGTCTATTAGTTAAATAGGCTAATTAGTTTAGTGGGCCTTTATCTTCCGGCCCGTCTAGTTTAGATTACTTGGGTCCTAAGTAATAGGGCGTCTCTCCTCTCCTATATAAAGGAGAGGTCGTCAGTCTTTGTATCCATTCTATTCTATTCAAACCATCTTTTATATTTAACATGGTATCAGAGCGGGTTCCATCCTGAGAGAACCCTAGCCGCCGCTTCCCTCTCTCTCTCTCTCCAAGACCGCCGACTTCTCCCTTGCAGTCGCCGCCGCTCCTCTCTCCGAAGAGAGCAACCGCGGGCTCTCTCCGCCTGCGGGCGGCCGCAGCCGCCATCTCCATGGCTTGGCCGGCTGCCCGCTAGGCATATCCCGGCCTCCATGGTCATCATCTATTCTCTATTCTTTCATTCTTTCCATACAACACCTCCGCTGCCTATTATAGCAGCCGTCCTCTATCATCATCCGCAACAATCACCACCGTAGGCATCCGCCGTGGTAATCTCCTTCCGCCATCTGAAAGCAGCAGCGCCTCGCCACCATCAGCAGCAGTAGCCGTCAGCAGCCATCTCCACAGAGTCGTGGACCATCAGAAATTGGTTCCCATTCGCAAGGAACAACCATCTCCACCTTCCGGAGCAGCCGCCGCCGCCGCCGCGTCGATACTATCGACATGAGTGTCGATAGTATCGACATCAGACCAGACGCAAACATCCGCCGACATCCCGTGACGCAATCTGCATCGCCGGCGTCGATACTATCGACAGGAGGTCGATGGTATCGACTTCATCACAACGACGGAAGAGTATCTGCGTCGATACTATCGACAGAAGGTCGATACTATCGACTTTATCACAGCGACAAGGAGAGAGTCGGTCGATACCATCGACAGTCCTGTCGATGGTATCGACAGTTGATCAGCAGCGATCGGCAATCCATCATCGCCGTTGTATCTGTGCTCGTAGGCTGCAATGTTGCTTTATCCAAGCAACCGTATCCCCAGCCTTGATCGCACTTTTTCAACCGACGCTCCATCTCATGACGTCTTCAGATCAACCTTCATCGCCGCTTTGGAGAGGCTCCGCCTTGGCTCCGCATGCATCTTCTTGGCGTGCAATATCTCCGGAGTCACGCAGGAGACCCTTTGTCATCTCCTATGGTGCGACAAAGTGCTACACCAACGGACGTCATATTTGCCATCATCTGCAAGTTGTTCCTCCACTTCATCATCATCCCGGCGATCTTCATCTTCCATTTGCTACTATCTGCATCATCATGCTACTGATGTCCCTACGCCATCACCTGCTGTTTTCATCATCATCATTTCATCATCATCACTTCATCATCATCACTCTCCACCGCTACCAAACAAATAACCCCATATGCATTATCCCTGTCTCTATTCGGATCCTTAATCGGTTCTATCTTTTGCTAATCGGATCCTATTTTGACCCTAATCGGATTTTCGCGGGGGCTCCGCACCCGCACCCCCGGATTTGTTGCCCTAACGGGCCAACAAACCCCCTTTTCGGGTCGGGACTAGATCCATTTATTTTTCTACCCGGATCTCATGTTTACCCATTTAGTATACTCTCTTTGGCTATCAGTTTCATTCTCCACATATTACCCATCTCCATTTCACATATTTTTCCCTTTTCAGCCTTTTTCTTTCCCACCCACCCATATTATGTGAGCATCTCTTTTCCACATTAAGGGGGGGTCATATATCCAGTTCTCCACACCAAACACTCACTCTTGTCGTATTTGGTGTGCGGGGGGGATAGAGAGGAAAGGGAGAGATGAGAAGAGCGAGCATGCGAGCATATGAGAGAATGTATGAGAGAGAGAGTATGAGATGAGATGATGATATATGTATTCAGATTATATATATTCCAGGCTATCTTCGTGGAGCTTCACATCATTCAGCACACCAGTTCTCTACTTGAGCCAGCAGTGAAGATCCAGCGTCGACACCGTATCCGCGTTCGTACCGCGTTATGTACGTCAGGTGTTGATGGTGTATTCCTTCATCTGCATTCACATGAGACAGATGGGTGCTTCTTCAGAAGCTCAGAGTTTTATCTTCACCGAGCTGCTTCATCACGTCTTCTCCGAGCTGTATCTGCAGTATCGACATCGCCTGTAGCTGATCCTCTTGGGACTTTCCTTGATGGATGATCTCCTTTCCCGTCAAGCCCCCAAGTTTCATGGTTCCTGCATCGTATCAAGCAGCAGATCGTCCGTCCGCGTTCGTGCCGCGTTAAGCACGTATTCCAGTGGCGACTTGTTGTAGTATCAGGACCATTCTTCAGCCTACAGAGTATCTTCAGATGTCTTCATTTTAGATGCACTTCAAGGAAGACCTTCAAAGCTCGAGTATCTTCAGCCTGCAGAGTCATCATCACCATATGATTCAGGGGGAATATTATTTCAGGGGGAGTAACATATTTTGTATGGGAGTGATATTTATCTTTTATCTTTCATTTATCATTTCTTTTTATCGAGTCCTGTAACTCTCCAAGCTTGGACATGTGTTTCACCCATGCTCCAGCTTGAGGGGGAGTGTTAAAGTGTCTATATTAGTCTATTAGTTAAATAGGCTAATTAGTTTAGTGGGCCTTTATCTTCCGGCCCGTCTAGTTTAGATTACTTGGGTCCTAAGTAATAGGGCGTCTCTCCTCTCCTATATAAAGGAGAGGTCGTCAGTCTTTGTATCCATTCTATTCTATTCAAACCATCTTTTATATTTAACATATAGTGAATCGACTAATTCAAGTGTTGAACTGACCAATTTACATGTGAAACGATCGATTCAGAAAGGAATCAACCAGTTGAGAATGAACCGGCTGGTTCAGAATTGAACTGAGCGATTCATGATTCCCAGTAGCTAGAAAATCATGAAAACCCATCTCTTTGACTCCTAATTGATCTAGGAACCTTGCCCGACCATCCTATAAATAGGGGGTGTAGTCAAGGCTTTCAGAAGACAATGATAAGCTCTGAAAACTGTTGTCCTATCATTGATTTTGATAACTAGAGAGCTCAAGCAAATGTTACCCATAAAAGGGAGAGAACAACAAGGGAGAGACAATAAGGGAGAGCACTCCACGCTAGAACATTGACATTAAAGGGACAACTCCTTCCTGTTACTCTGTTAGCTCTAGTAGTGCAACGAGGAGTTCGGTGGTCTGCATGCACTATGTAGAGGCGTGGAGGCCGTTGCCACCATGCTACGAGGACAACTACCACCTTCGTCTATGCTGCTACACCAGGAGGCCGTCGATGATGGTTGTCCGTGTGCATAGTCACAAATTCGGTATTCGGGATACGTACGGTGGAGCTGAAAAATTCGGAATTCGGGAATTATGCGGGGAATTCGGATAAAAAACGGTAAAAGTACGGTCAAATTCGGTCAAAGTACGGTCAACTATTCGGGAAAAAGTCGGCAAAAAGTCGGCAATATATATATATATATTTATATATATATATGTATATATGTATAGATATATACATGTATACATATACATGTATATATATATGTATACATATATATTACATATATACATATATACATATATAGATATACATGTATATACATATATACATATATACATATATATATATATATGTATGTATATATGTATATATATGTGTATGTATATATATATATGTATGTATGTATATACTTTGGACATATATATATATACACATATGTATATACTTTGGACATATATATATATATATATATATATATATATATAAATATACACATATGTATATACTTTGCACATATATATATATATATATATATATATATATATATATATATATATATATATATATATCACCGTACAATAGCGAATAAAACGGGAAAAAACGTTTAAAACGCGAATAAAACGGAAGTCGTGTTTAAAACGCGAATAAAACGCGTACTACGCGATTAAAACGTTCCGGGCGAACTAAACGACCGTCACATACGGCACACCAAAAAAACACGTTTAATACGCGACTTTTTCAAAAAGTCGCCGATTATTGTGACTATGTCCGTGTGCATCTTGTAAAGAGTGCACATCACCAAGCAAGAGTAGTCATTGGAGTTGCTCAAAGAGTATATATACCTCTTGCTATCTCCTTTCTTAGATACGTCGTTGTTGATGTGATCTGTTGGTAAATGGAGGGACAAAAGTTTGTCTTTCCACTGCCTTCTCTGCCGTCCCTATTCCCCGACAGATACAACAGTAAAATTGGGTAGCATGACTATGATAAATACATATTTATCCATTTTATTTACATCTTTTAGATATCTTTTTAGGATTGTTTTGTTGATTATTTTTCTAGTTTTAGAATAAATTGTCTTAGCTTAGATTTTCCATTTTAGTTGGAGTTTTAATTATATATGATTGGATTTTATAGGAAAATGGCCCAATCACTCCAATGATTAAATACTCCTAGAATATATTTGCATGATTTCCAACAGTCCTGATATATATATACCTCACGCCAAAAGATCATAACTTATGCATCCCATGATGGAATTTAAATCACAAGTATGCGTTGGAAAGGAAATTCAATGATCTACATGAAAAATGTATAGTCGACAGATTTCCATATAGTCAGTTGGCCTTATGAGCCAATAGTTTTGTCAATTTGGGAATCAACAACAATGAGAGTCACATGGCAAATATTAAAAAATACAACTCAATAAATCCCTCTATTTGTGCACAATCAATTTATATTGCAAAAAATAAAAAATATTTACTCCTTTGATTGAGAAATTTGGACAATTAGATATGCTTTTATGTGGTAGAAAGAATCCAAATAAAGATTGGTCAAATGTCAAAACAATAAAATCATAAATGCAGTCAAGGTTTGAGCAATGTAACTTCAGGCTGAAGCAAGTGATGAAATGCAGTTGACTGACTGACACGAAAGAGAAGGAAAT
This sequence comes from Alisma plantago-aquatica, assembly GCA_963693085.1. NCBI lineage: Eukaryota > Viridiplantae > Streptophyta > Magnoliopsida > Alismatales > Alismataceae > Alisma > Alisma plantago-aquatica. Next base: position 786,571,586 of record OY856413.1, read on the forward strand.
CTAGCCACCGCCGACATCCATTCCTATAGGGTTTTTCCCCCTACCTCGACCGATGGTCCTTACTGACTGAGGAGATTCAAAATGTCTTACATGCAATTATAGTTTTTCTAATTGTATTCGTTACACACGTGAGTTTAACAAGTCATACTATACAAATAATTTACTTCAAAAATTTACATACAAATCTAGCTATCCTTGACCTTTGAACTTTGAGCATGTATGATTTGAATTTCTTGAATTTATGGTTTCCAAATTTTAGCGACTTAAGGTTTATCAATATGAAATGATCTCACTAGAAGTGTTAGCCACAAATGGATGCAATGGTAAGTCATCCAAAGTTACAAAATCCCTAGCCAGTTCAAGCGGTTGAACCACCACCCAGTAAGCCTGGCGGGTTGGGTAACTAGCCTCCAAACTCATTTTTGGAAAAAAAGAAAACCGCAGACCTGACCAGTTGAACCGGCCACCCGGTGACCCGATCATGGGCCTACTGAATCAGAGCTGGTCAAAACTCCCTAAACTCCACCATATATGCCTATGTCCCATCCAAAAAAAGACAGTAACCCCAACGTTGTTTTTTAATATACTAGAGGTGCTTGCTACTCATGTCATCATTGTTGTGTGATGTAAAACATTGATTTTCTTGTTTATTTTTGTCTGTATCTGCTCCAAATTTTTAATCTTCTATTATTAGTGTATATTTATGTGTGTATGTATTCATGCATATATATATGTATGAATATATATTCACACACACACACACACACACACATATATATATATATATATATATATACATATGTGTGTGTGTGTAGAGTGAAGCTAGAATACACTTGAGCGCACTAGAGACTGAATACACTCAAGTCGTTTTCCATCATGCATTGTTTATTTTGAAAATCTAAACCATTGATCTTCATAAGTATCTTATGAACATACTACATATAAAATTTGAACTCATTTAGACACTTATAGGTCATGCATCTAAAGGCGACAAAAATATTGCAATTCATATTAGTTTTGTGCATTGATTTTTTTGGACATGAAATAGTGACTTAGAAGAATCCAAATGAGTTCAAATTTTGCATGTAGCTTATATTTGTTATAACAATCAATCTCAGCAGTTTGGATTTGCCAAAATATGTCCTGATACACCACTTGAGTGTACGGTGCGATCTGTATACTTAAGTGTATTCTAGCCCGACTCTATAGATGTATTCATACATACATACATATATATATATATATATATATATATATATATATATATATATATATATATATATATATATATATATATATATATATATATATAGAGTCAGGCTAGAATACACTCGAGTGTATCCGGAGTGGAATACACTCAAGTAGTTTTTCATGATGCAATATTTTTTTTAAAAATCTAATATGTTGATCTTCTTAAACATCTCGTGAACAACTCATACACAAAATTTGAGCACATTTGGATATGTATAGCTCATGTTATGAAAACCGCAAAAATTATGCATTTCAAATTAGTTTCATGCGTCGATTTTGTTGCCCTTGGATGAGTGACTTATACTCATCCAAATGGGCTCAAAATTTGTATGTAGCCTAATTATAGTATGTCGGTGAAGATCAACGATTTACATTTTGCAAAAATTAGTCTTGATATACAAACACACTTGAGTGTATTCGTGTGATCCGTACACTCGAGTGTATTCTAGCCTGACTCTCTCTCTCTCTCTCTATATATATATATATATATAATATATATATATATATATAGTCAGGCTAGAATACACTCGAGTGTATTCGGAGCAGAATACACTCAAGTAGTTTTCCATGATGCAATATTTTTTTTCAAAAATCTAATCCGTTGATCTTCTTAAACATCTTGTGAATAGCTCATACGCAAAATTTGAGCACATTTGGACATTTATAGGTCATGTTATAAAGACTGCAAAAATTATGTATTTCAAATTAGTTTCGCGCATTGATTTTGTTGCCCTTGGATGAGTGACTTACACTCATCCAAATGGGATCAAAATTTGTATGTAGCCTAGTTATAGTATGACGGTGAAGATCAATGGTTTACATTTTGTAAAAAATAGTCTTGATATGCAAACACACTTGAGTGTATTCGTGCGATATGTACACTTGAGTGTATTCTAGCCTGACTCTCTCTCTCTCTCTATATATATATATATATATACATTGATTTTTTTGGACATGAAATAGTGACTTAGAAGAATCCAAATGAGTTCAAAATTTGCATGTAGCTTATATTTGTTATAACAATCAATCTCAGCAGTTTGGATTTGCCAAAATATGTCCTGATATGAAACACCACTTGAGTGTACGGTGCGTTCTGTATACTTAAGTGTATTCTAGCCCGACTCTATAGATGTATTCATACCTACATACATACATATATATATGTGTGTGTGTGTGTGTGTGCGCGCGCGCACACACGGTGCGATCTGTATACTTAAGTGTATATGTGTGTGTGCGTGTGCGCGCGCGCGCGCACACACACACACACACACCTTGTCAAATATGTTTTAAGATAATAAGAACCACCATTGACTACAGTAAGGAGCCATGATTGAGTGCAAGATTTATTCTGTATTGACATTCAGACTCGATGATGAAAATGGTAAAAGACCATTCTTATGAACATTTTATATCTTCTCTGTATGTTTGGATCCATGTTTCTTTCCGAAGTGCTGTGTTTGTGATTTTCCATGTGTTTAGTTGAGAAGCAGTTTAGTTTTCTTGCAATTACTGTTGTAAGTACCAATATTGGATGTCTGATATATATATATATATATATATATATATATATATATATATATATATATATATATATATATATGTATCCTATTACATACACTATTATCCTTATTAATTTATACATGGAGTTTAAATCTTTAGAAGTTTACTGTTCAGGTTATTGGAAGCTATGCCATTTACTGTGGGGAAATGTTTTCCTGGATGCTGAAAACTTTACATCTCCTCCCTAGTTCATGGTGACTGATTATGATCGTAGACATATCTTCAGTTACGGAAATGGTTGATGATTCTTTGAAGGAGAATATATCTTTAGTTGCAGAGAAGGTCTATTATTCTATGAAAGAAAACATATCTTCAGATATGGAGAGGGTTGATGATTCTTTGACATCAACAGTTCAAGAGCCTCACTGGTTTGCTTCCCTCTCTGATTCTGAACTTGTAAGCTAGCTGCTTGCTGATTTTTTGTTCAATTATTATTATGTTGAAATACTAACAGCCTTAATGTTCTGATATCTATTTTACTTTAGATTTACTGTATAATAGTATGGAAATCCTGTAGGATCTACTCACCAGCATAAAGGAATTGGTTATCTCTCGAGCAAAGAGCAAAGGCTACGAGGATGTTGCTTTGGAGTTCAGTTTGGATATGTATCGAGGAATAGGTATTCACGTTACTTTACAGTTGGAGATTGCCAGTATTGTAGCTTAAAAATTTTCTATAGTGATTCACGAGAAAATTACGATAGTCATGTAATTTCCAACTTACTGTAGCTGATATCATAAGTATCAAAGCATATATGTGGCACTTGACTAACTACACTTGACACCTACAGCAATAAGACAGCAAGGTGATAATTTTGATGATGATCTCCCTAGTGAACACAATAACCAGACATGGATTGTATCCCCAGCCCAATCATCATCACTATATTAGGTTAGGGAAGTGTATGTAGAAGAAGCCTTTCTATAGAGAAGTCCCCACCCTGGTGTGCTTTTATAATCGCGTAGAATATGCTGAAATTGTCGCAAACCTTCTTTCTAAGAAAAAGTGAAGAAGATCCTTTGAGAGAAAGTCAATGTTTGAATGGCTGCGATGAAATTTAACATTTTAGGAATCTTATGCATTCTTAAATCTATCCATCTGATTGTTTCTAAATTAATAAAGGTTGTCAAGGGTGACATGACCTGAATCTGCAGATGGTCTAAGAAGTAAAAAGGTTATTAGATCAATGATGAGGATGGCCACAATTAGCATGCAATGTAATCTACAAGTTCTATGAATCACACAGAGTCCATTCCTTGTTTAATAAATAGTTTGAAAACTACAGCTAGCCCGTGATTCAACAAACCAAAGCAGCTTGTATTGAGCTTCCACTGCATTATATAAACGGACTCCCTTACTATTGGGTTTCTTTGAAGGCACGACTAGTGTTTTAATTACGTGAAGGGAGAGTTCAGATTGCTAGACTCTTTATTGTTTTCATCACCATTCTCTTTTTGCCCTTTAGCGTGAACTAGTGATGGTTATCTATGAGGTGATAATTTGACCAACTACACAACCTGTAAGAACTTGTGGGATAAGGGTTTTGCTTTTTCTGTTGTTATGTGGGATCCAGTTGCTGTTTCTATCCAGAGTTGCTGGGGCTTGGAATATGTGGAATAGTTTTCACCTCTGTCAAAAGTAACTTTAAGTTCCTACTTATTTCTACCCAACTACTTTCCGAAAACAACTACTGCGATGTGGTTTTTTCCTTCATCATAAGCTATTAACCCCGAACAAGGGCTATTTTTTTGCTCGATGATCGTTTCTACATAAAACATTTGGCCTTCTGAATCTATAATATGGTTCCGTGATTGCTACTAACTATGTCCATTCTATAAGTTGAGTTGTAAAGGTATTGAATTATCATAACTTTTTATTTAAGTTTTTCTGGGATCCAAAATTATTCTTGATTTTTTGTCCATCTATTCCTTTATCATCTTGATTCCATGTTTGTGACTATGGCCAGCAGTAGCTGGGACAAATTAAATTTAGGAAGATGAATTCTAAGAGGATGGTAGAATTATGGCTTGAACGTAGTGCTTTATCCCCAATTGTTTTGCTGCTTGGTCGTTGTGCTTTTACAAGTGAGTTTTTTTTAGGGGCTCACAGATTTAGAGCATTCCTTCTACCACAGATATATACTCCGGCTGAAAGTATTGCTCGGAGAGCCACTTCCTTCAAGAACAATGTAGAGAGATCTATACATATGTGTGTTCTTATTCACGTTGTTATTTGAGTTTCTGTGGTAAGTGGCATATGTTCTGGTTGTTCCTTGCTCTTCAGGACTATGTTCCCTTTCATGTAGATCCCATATGGCTTATGTTCATTCAAATCTTTCCGTTTATCAATTTTATTTATTATAAAAAATACAGCATATCAAATGTGATTTACAAAGGCAAAAAACATTATTTCATGTGAGTGGCGTTTCTCGGCAACATAAGAGATTTGTAAAAAGAGCACAACCTAAAGGTTAAGGAAGGTTCCATTTTATGACATGTAGACATCTTTTATTCTGTTGACATTCAATAGCCATCTCTTCAACATATATTACCTTTAATTTGAATTCTTCTGCAGAGGAGAACCACTGGAAAAAATGTAGTTCCCAACATTAGGTTGTGTTAGGGTAACCTGTTACGGATCACCAAGAGAATTTTACTTGGGTTTGGGTTGTCACCTTTGTCCTTTGTGACATGAACTGATGCATCGTCGTGATTTATTTCTTAGACAAAGAGGAAGTGCACACAATAGAGAATTTGTTGATCACATTGCATAAGGAGATGAAAATGGCGTAGAACATGCATATCAACAACCTTGTAATGCAAAGCACTTTGTTCAGGCACCAATGAAGCACAAGAGTGAGCAACCTTTGAAGGACTGTCTCCTTAGACACCAATGGGTTAGAAAGGTGGAGGGCTCTTGATTACCCTCTTTATTCATCTGATTTATACAGTAGCCTAGGGGATAAAAAATGGGTGGCTTAGTCACTGGGTCTCAGATATTCTGGAGATCATCAGGTTGCTAGGGCTGTGACACCTGTTGGAATCAGATTTTGGGTGCTACCATGACAGTGAGTAGGGTATACAGAACAGCCGCCCTAGGAAAAGGGAGCTCCACTATGATACATTATTAACGATGGAGGTTGGAACCACTATTTGGGAACGGTTCACACAGATGTATATACTCCCACATAATTGTATGTAGTCACCCTAACCACTATTCAGTCCACTCTAAGCGATCCTGGGCCACATCTACTCCCACTTGGCCGATTAAGTGATCGATTAAACTCCTTCATTTGAGAAGTCCATTACTTACCCCCGTAGTTATCCAGGCTCCCGCCTAGGCCCCCTAGGCCTTAGCTGGGCTACCTTAAATTGGGCGCCTATGCTTTCAGATAAGTGAAGTGGATGTCTAAGGCCTTTTAGGCCCATATTAAGACACTTAAAGACCAAATTATCATGGATATGTCTGGATTTCGTCAAACTAGATCAAGTTTGGTTATTTTAGGGAAGAAATGGATCTGATTTAGGCCAAATCAGATCTAATTTGGGCAGATTAGGTTTATTTTGGGGGAAATAGGTTTGGTTTTGGGAAAACATGCCTTGTTTGGGGGAATTAGGTATGTTTTCACCAAATTAGGGCTCATTTGGGTCAGTGACTCAATGTAGGACAAACTAGGGGAAGTTACATCTGATTAGGCCATGTTATGCCAAAATAGGTTTTCCTTAGTGCAAATTAGGGCAGACTAAGTTAAACTAGGTCCAATTTAGATCATATTAGGTCAAATTAAGACCTAATAGGTCTAGCTTAGTTCAACAAGTGCGATGTAGGTGTAGTTATGATTTATTAAGCTTAGGGATAACCAATACATATGTACATAGTGGTGTATATATTTGAATATAACTGAATGTATATGCAATATCATTTATATATGTAAAATATAAACAAATATGAAGAACACCTAGAAACGCCTGGGCCCCCAAGCTTCCCTTGGGTGGGAAGGATCGCCTAGCCACCTAGACAAATATGCTAACGCCCATACATGACATACATACATACATACATACATACATACACATATATATGGATATATACATTTCATAATCTATATAATTATATTGTTGTATATTTCCATGTATACAATTTGATATACATATAATAAATTGCTACACACAAAGGTACACTTATATATGCCTTTTGATATACATCCCCGACACATATATACACATACATACATACATAGAGAGATACATGTATAATCTATATATGCACTGTGTCCCCTAACAAAGGGACTCAAGTTCGAATTCTAGCTGCCGCCTTGGTTTACCACCCTCCCGAATGTTCGGCCTCCCATAATCCCATAATCTATATATACACGTGTTCCACACACATTTTTATATTTATGTAACATATATACATATTTTTTTATTTTTTTCACAATTATACACACATTTTATACATAACTAGTACATACATTTCAATGTTTATACATATATTACTCACATTCCATAAATGCTCATATATACACATAGAAACATATCATGGAACAAAATTTCGATCGAAATTTTGATTTTTTTCCAATCGGACATCGAAACGCATGTACGTAGAGAATGGGACGTCATTTCGTAGAAATTTCACACTTAGGTGCAAAAATTCGCAAAACAGTGCAAATTTCGCCCAGTTTGGGTCATAATTTTGCAAAATGGCACAAAATTTCGATAGAAATTTCGAGATATTTGTTCCTAGGACTGCTGCCACGACATGTTAGGTATTTTGGCAATTCTCTTTGTATCTTTTGCTTATAGAGGCTATTTTCTTTGATTCTAAGGTACGTTTCCCCTATCCCTAGCCCATGTATACCTCTTTCTATGTTTACACTCTTCTAAAAGATGTGAAGAGATACTATGAAAAATAACAAAGTTCTAAGTGCTGCTACTATATGTTAGGTATTTTGGCGATTCTCTTTGGAAAATCACATGAACTACAAACAAACTTGTGGATCTATGAAATAATATTATTAAGTCTGCAATTCTACAATAAATTTGTTATTATTACACATATTTATACATAAAATGACTTAAAAATAATGCATTTTCTTTGATCTATGTATACATGACCCATGTAACCTAACTAAATTTTAACACTAGACTTATATAAGTTGTAACATGTAAGTTTGTAACTTGCAACTGTAAGTTTTAAGGTCTAAGTGGTAAATTGTGGGTTTGTAAGCTGTTTACAGTCTAACGGACTTGACAATTCTGTTCATTTGTGCACTCACTCATTAAGACATGGATCCCACTCATTTACAGTCTAACGGACTTGACAGTCTAACAGACTTGACAATGAGGATATGTATGGTCAACCACCACAAGGACAAGAACCACCACGACACTCAAGCTTCAACTAGGAATATTGGACTCCTAGTTTACTACTACGCAAGACTTATGGAACATCATAATGTGTAAGTTTGTTAGTTGTTAATTTGTTTTATTTTATAATTATATATTATAAGTTGTAATTTGTAAGCTTGCAAGTTGTACTTGTAACTTGTAAGTTGTAAGTTGTAAGTAACTGTAAGTTTTAAAGTCTAGTTGTAGTTGTTTAAACTTGAAATTTGTAAGTTTGTAATAGACTTAGTCTCTAACTGTCTAGCAGACTTGACATTTATGTTCATTTGTGCACTCACTCATCGACATGGATCCCACCCTAACCTCTAAACATATAAATTTATTATATAATCTAGCGTGTTTATGTCTAGACTTTGTGTTTGCAGAATTTCAAAGCTTAATTCCTTCATTTTGCCATCGAAATTGCCATCGAAATTCTGTCGAAATTGTTCAGCTTCCTTCAATTACAAATGTGGGAGACCCCCCCCCCCCACATATCCAATATGAAATATTATTGCATATTTGAGTAGATCTTGGCGTTTAGATCATCATGGTAAATTTTCATGATTTAATTCGCTTATTTGGTTGTCAAAATCGTTAGGGCCGTAAATATCAAAATTTAGTGCGAAATTTCAAATTTTTTTTGTTTCTGGGCCATCGGACACGACATCGAAATCGGACATTTAATTCTATGAAACATATAATACATGCTTATTATTATGTCTCCATTTAGTATATGTAATCTCATAATCTACGTTTCAAATGATTAATTTATAAGTTCAATATTTTATTTTATGACTATATTTCATTTGTTGAAAAAATGTAAAACCACATTTTTTTTTGTAGTACCTTCTCCGCTTGTACACGACATATCACTTTGTAAACAATGGTTGGAATAATCAATTACTGTCCCAACCATGAATCTAAAAATCACTAAATTTGAGCTAAACTTCATTGAAATTTTGAACTTTGAGCCTAAGCGATGTCATGCTCGATTTTGTCAGGTTGGTCCGAACATAGGATCAAAGTTTCTTCCTTGTTAGCGAAGTTCAATTTTTACAATGGGTCTTTGTCCCAACATCTTCAAAGTTGTCCATGTTTCTTTGAAGTTGGTGATGTTGGATCCAAGTTGATATAGCACAACCCATTAATCCTAAATAGTTCTCTAAGGTCATATAAGGTATAAAGGGCACCTCTAACCCTCTTCACTACTTCTAATATCAATTTGTACGTGCTATGGCTGCCACTCTTTGCTACATGAGGTATTGTAACTAATGTTTGACCTCATAGTGTATGGAGGAGGAACGATGAATCATATTTGTATATTTATATTACACATTTGACTCGTGAATCTGCAATTTCAGCCAATCCCACAATGTGAATGATGGAGCCAAGTTGGACGGAGTAGATATACCAAAATGTGATAAATTTCGTTACTTGGGGTTCTATTATTCAAATAGACGTGGATGTCCAAAATGATGTTTGTCACCAGATCACTGCAAGATGGTTGAAATGGAGGAGTGCAACTGGAGTATTATGCGATCAGAAGATCCCTCTCAGGTTAAAAAGTAAGTTTTATAGAACAACTATACGATCAACCATGCTCTATGGGAGTGAATGTTGGGCGGTGAAGAAACAAGGTCTCAACAAGATGAACATGGCTGAAATGTGTATGCTGAGATGGATGTGTGGGAAGACAAGAAAAGATCGCTTGAGAAATGACTATATCAGGAATAAAGTGAGGGTGGCGAGCATTGAGGACAAGTTGCGCGAGGGCCAACTCAGATGGTATGAACATGTGCAACGCAGACCTACTAGTGTGCCTATACGAAGCAATGCTATTGAGCCAAACACTATAAATAGAAGAAGATGAAGGCCTAAATTAACATGGGATGAGCTTATAAAGAGAGATTTTGAATCTCTACATCTCAATCAGAATATGGCCCATGATAGAGCTGAATGGAAACGAAGGATCCATGTAGCCGACCCCAACATAGTTGGGATTGAGGCTTAGATGATGATGATGATGATGACAACTACTCGTGAATCTGCAAGTGTGCATTGTATTATGAACCTACATAGGACTAGAGTCGTATACCATGTTTGTGTGTTAAACTAACATATGCAAGGTAGTGTTATAGCATAATTAGAAGTTTCAATCAAAGTTTTCTTTGAATGACATCATTTTCTTCACATTAAAGTTTATCAAGTTTGCGTCCAAACCTCCTTGAAGTTTCTACAAACTTCCAATTCCACACCTAGCAAAGTTACACAATGTTGAAGTCATGCACGACGGTGCAACTGTGTTGCTGTAATGAAAAATATTGCATTTGAGACACCAAAAAATGATGATACAATTGACGCCCTAACAAAACAAGGACAGACTGAAAATACAAAAAGAAACTTGGAAATAAGGTTGCCAATCTCAGATTCGACCCGATGTAGAATTGTGACCCGAAATGATCAGAATTGAATTAAAAAATATTCATTTGGTTCAAAAGTATACTTCATTCATGTGATGTAGGACATGCCCCACCTTTACGCACTTATGAGCGTAGGCGTCGCTGTGTTATTAGTTAGGCTTTATTAGCATGCTTAATTTTATTATGTCTTTTTTTTCTCCTTTTTGGGCTCTTATAAAGTCAAGTGGTTTAGTCCCACATTGGCTACCGCTGTTTAGTCTTTCTTTTAGAAGCCTTCTCATGCCCCATAAAAGGTGTCAAGTTCTGACCGTCCTGTAGTGTATGGGTTTGGTGAATAGTGCGAAGTTCAACCACAATCAAATTGATTGACTGACCCAGAGTCTCAAGGGTAAGTGGGAGTTGGGAAGACGAAGGGACTGCTTCCGACGTGGGTTCTAAAACCGGGCTAGTAGACCTACAACCAGACAATGATATGCAACGGAAAAGCCAAAAAATTATTGCGGCAAATGAAAACGTAATTCTGTAATGGACAACGCAAAACAATTCAAGAAAACAATGCAGACAAATATATGATAGAAGAGTAGTGCATCGAAAAAGGGAAAACCTTTCTAAAATTAGGACTTGACAAATTTTTGGTGGAGGAATCAAAACCCTACAGACCCATTTGTAAATGTACTAAAATTGCCAAAGATGAGAAAAGCACAATAAAACAATGAAAAGATCTTACCCAAAGTGACTGATGACAATCGTTGCTTTGTTGCCTTTGATATGGATGGAGAGAATTACCTCGGGAGGAGATAAGATATATGTGCCCTGACCCTACGCCGATCCAACTAGCGGCCTGGGGCCAGTAGTCGAAAGGTAGTGGTTTGCAGCGGGCGGAGGCGGCAACATGTTGCGACAGGGCAACGTCTGTGACAGCAGAAGACAACGGCTACGACAGCAGCAACGGATAGCGATAGAGGCAACGTCGGCGGCGAAAACAGGCAATGACTATGGCGGTAACAACATATAGCGTCGACGACGACAACGAACATGGGTAGCGTCGACGGCGGCAGTAGGCAGCGACTACAGCGGTAGCGGCGGACAACGACAATAGTAGTCGGCGACAACAACAACAGACAACGACGGTGGCAACAACAGGCAACGACGGCGGCGGCGGGTGTGGTTGGAGATGGTAGCAGATGACTGGGGGGGCGGGTTGGTGGAGAACATCGACCGTTACAGGCAGGACCTAATCCTAATGTTTTTAGGGTTGGTCTTTGATACCACTTAATGCCTATTTATGGAATTAAAGAAGAAATACTGCTAAAGACTAAAAGGGAATAATTCTCATTCATCAACTGTGTCTCTACCAATGTTCAAAATTTCGTTGAAATTGGCGAAATTTCGCTAATTATTTCGATGCCGCCAACGATCGGACATAGGAATGGCCTTACATGTCTGTACGTAGGGAATTTCGCCAGAAAAAATTAAATTTTGACAATCATTTCGAATTTCGACGAAATTAGGTAAATTTTGATGAAAAAGGCCCATTTCGTCCGCATTTCGACGAAATTTCGAGAAGCACATCTATTATTTCGAGAAATGGGGTACGATGTCTGCAGATTTTACTATGTGATTCCTTGGGCTTGTTAGGGGCAATCTAAGTTATGTTTCTTCTCTTCCTAGCCTAATTCTACCTCTCTCTCCTATTTCTCTCACTTCTATAAAGATCTACAAAGGAAATATTTAAAAATGTGTCTAGGAGTGATATCTATGACTATGATGACCCACTAACTTTCATTTTTGAGGTCACATGATTAATGTTATACTGCACAAAATTAGCATCACTATCGAGATTTTTTGTATGTATGCTATTATCAATCACACCTCTAGCTACATGGTTGCCTCCTATAGGCTCTCGCTATAAAAGCACACGACCAAGAACAAAGCTTGAGTTAATCCAATAGTATGCATTTTATCACTTGTAAGCATATGGAGATTAACAGTGAGACACATCTATGCTTGTATAAAACAAAATAAACATGAGCCAATATGTTGATAGGTATAATCAACAAGGAGGATGACAACCATCATGGTTCAACTAGATGCATAAACCATAGTTGTTTCATGCTTCCTCAATACTCACTCACATACCACTGCAACATTGTTTATGTATTACATCCTGCCATCCTACCGAGAGGTCCTACCATCCTAGATCATGCTATGTTTCCATAAATTTGTGTCTTTTAAGTCTATATATTGCGCTTGCAAACTATGATGACTTGATTCATTCATTTCTCCATTCAATTGACCTCAAAATCTCCATCGAAATGCCCCTCGAAATTGTTCAGCTTCCTTCACTCACACATGAGGAGCCCCACCCCCTCACATATCCAATATGAAATATTATTGCATATTTCAGTAGATCTACACTAGTAGATTGTTCTGGTAAAATTTCGATAAATAATTCGATCATTTGGTTGTCAAAACGCTAGGAATGCATCTGTCGAAATTTCCGTCGAAATTTGTCGAAATTTCTGTTTCTGTGGCTACCGAAACGGCGTCGAAATCGGACATTTTCTTCCTTGGTCTCTACATGGACGCAGATAGAGCCTTTATATAGGCTTCTAAAAGAAAGACTAAACGGGCTGTAGCCAATGTGGGACTAAACCACTTGACTTTACAAGAGCCAAAAAATGAGAAAAAAAGAACATAATAAAATAAAGCATGCTAATAAAGCCTAACTAATAACACGGCGACGCCTACGCTCATTAGTGCGTAAAGGTGGGGCCTGTCCTACATCAACATGTGTGTAAATTTGAGTTTGTAGGACCAAAATAACCCGAACCCGACCTGTTCAACTCGAGAGTGACCTGAAATGACTGAAAAATGTGCATTTTGATGAATTTTATCAAAATATGTCAAATATTGATACTTCATAACATTTTTGGCATATGTCTAATAGTTATGCACATTGCATATACTTTGTAGTACAAATCTGATTCAGGACCCGAATTAAACCTGAAATTTACTTTATGGGTTAAAACCTGACCTGACCCGATTGCCAGCAATACCTGGAAAGTCTTATCTTTATAGAGCACTAAATTGTTTTGAATGTTTCTGATGACCAAGTATTTGCCCCTGAGGTACAACTTATAACTTCCGTAAGATTTGTTGTTTTATTCGATCTAATGATCTCACTTGCTCTCCTAATTTCTGTCATTCTCTCTTTCTTGGGTACTCTTTACTTCATTAGCTGGTGCCTAAATGTTTGTTGCCGAGTTACTAGACAAGTTCATTGGCAATTACATGTACCAATGATCGCTGACTGCTACTTTGTTGCTTTGATTCTGCTATCTGGATATACTATATTATGTAGTCTACCCAGTCGGTATATTATGTACACCCCAACCCAGTGGGCATGAGCATCAATGTAGTGAATTTTTTATTTTGGTTGTTTAACGGCTTCCTATATTGTTTCAACATTCTAATCTCCTATTGCTATTAAAATTGCCGTCAGATTTTTTGGTTTTATAATACAACTTCATTCTCTAGTATTCTTCCTATATCTACTTTATGCAATAGTAGTTGATCAACCAAGACTTGTTTTGTAACTTGAAACTTATGACAGGAGTAATATTATTGGAAGATTTGAAAGAGAGAATGAAGAATAATTCACTGCTTTCGAAGTTGTTTAAGGGTTCAGATCCATTGGACAGGCTTCATATGATGACTGCTGATAATATTCAGAATTCTGCAAGTCTGATAGCAGATGTTTCTTCACTGCATTGTGTCACACCAAAACAGAAGAGAAAGGCAGACACGTATGCATATTCTCACTTTCTGCTTGACTAATATTATATATGCGAGGTCAATTATATACTTATCTCGGCTGCCTTTGCACTGAAGGGAGAGCTGTTATTAATTCTTATGCTTATGCAATGTTCTTATTGTCGATGCCCAAGCCCATAGGAGTAGGTCTATCTTCCATGATTCCAATTTATTTGCTGCAATTTTGGTGCAAGCTACTAATCTTGTGGATGCCACCAAGTACATTTAAAGTATCAGTTTATGTCTTTTACTATCTACTGTTTTCCTTTCTAGAATTCACTTGAGTTGTGACAATCTGTTAGTGTTCAATTTTGGGGCTTGGTTCAGAAATATCTAATAAAATCTGCCTGAGGGCAAACAACGTACTTGGTATGATTAGAATTGAACATGTACCTCTTAATTGGTTGATAGAAGCAGAGGCACTGATTCAAACTTAAAAGTAAACTCCATATGATTAATGGACAACATCGGTTGCTCTTGTACCCTTTTTCTATACACTAAGAAAATAAAATAAATTATATCTTCATTATGCACAAAAGCTTATTCTCATAAAGTTAATCCTGAACCGACCAGAGCCTTAAAAGTCTAGTTCTCCCAGTGTGGTCTAGAAAGTTGTATTGATTTTTTTTCTTCTTGAAATTGGTTTAGGCCAGAACATCTTAGGTACATGATAATGAAGCATGATTGTCCGTGCTACTTCCAAGAAGGGACACTTTTTCCTCTTTAGCGACACCATTCTACTGTGGTGTGCAAGAGCTAGAGGATAGATGAAGAGTGCCCATATTTTTACCAAAAGTTTAAACAAAAAGTTGTATGAATTCAAGAGAATTATCAGTACACGAGATTTCAATTGGCGTAGCGAATTGTGTTTTAATTCCAGCAAAGGAGGTTTTAACATCCTGCAAAATATGCGCACATCTTTGAGCAAAAATAACCAAGTATCTTGGTAAAATAAATAATTAGTGAAATCATGGTAATTTGTTACAAAGCAAGGACCCAAATATCAGCATGCACTACATCAAACAAAGATTTAGAGCCAATCGGAAGTAGGCTCTTCAACTTTGCAACAAACAGATGGCCAAGATGATAGTGCCACTGTAAGCTAGGCACGATAGAAGACGACAGAGCATTGGAATTAGCAGACAGTGTATCTAAGTAGTATGAACCATCTGGTCCCTCATGGTTTGAACCAATCCCCATCTTTGTGCGGAGATCCTAAAAGAAACAACCATAAGGGTCAAAGGAAATCATGCACTGGAGAATTTTTGATAGTTTTGTTGACAAACATAAGATTTAAAAGGAAATCTAGGGACAAAGAAAAAATGTCAGCAGTAGGTTTGTAAGCGTTTGAATGTTCCCAATGCCTTGCACCAAGAGCGAGAACCATCAACCACCATGATAGAAGACATGGAAAACCTTTTAGTAAGGTCAAAAAATGAAGCAAAAATCCCAGATTTATGGGATGATGCACCCAAAGTTGATGATCATCTGTGTTACCATATGCATCAGGAGAGGCAAGAAAAGCAGAACCTCCATTCGAAATGGTTGACAATAGTATGGGAAAGAAGGGTTCTTAAAGAAACTTTTCAAAACTCAGAGCCGATCCATTCAATCGAAGGAGTAGCAGAGCCAAAACAGGGAAGCATACCAAATTCAACACCTTTACTAGAGACTTGATTATACCATGTTGGTTCACCATGCTTGGCCCAACATTACTCTTTAGTATGATTATTGTGACCACAAAAATTACCATGTCTCTGTCCATGAGGAGGTTGACCACATCTAGGTCTAGGGTCACCCTAAGAACGACCATGTCCACAGCTATGACCACAACCACGACCATGGCAACTACACTCGTGATCCCCTGATTGAACTACAAGAGCAGATGCTTCAGGAGACGTCGAGGGTAGGGAAGATACAAATAGAAGATGTTGGATCCTTTTCAAGAAGTCAAGAAGACTGGGCTAGGGGTCACTAGAAAGAATTTGATCAACAACGCCAAAGAAAGAGGGAGGTAGACTGACAAGATTGTGAACTACTTGCAATTCATTGTGCTGACGTTGGACTTCGGTAATGTTTGCAGGTTGGGGGTGGTAAATCTCAAATTCATCGTTGCGAGCACATGTATTGTAGCAGTCTTCGACATAGGTATTGATAGAAAATTCTTTCAGAATATTTCTTCTTGGCCAAGTTCTTAAAAGATCTCAATTATCTTTGGATATTATTGATGAGAGTAGGCATGGAAAAGTTGATCCCACATTGCTTTAGCAGATCTTAGGGAGGGAAGATATTTACTGATTTTGGGTTCAACATTGTTAACCATCCAAGTCATTACTCTAGAGTCATCTTTGACCTAGAGGTCATAAGATTGTTTGGCTTTATTACCAACAATATTAGCAAGTGCAGTCTGGGTAACAGTGATAAGGTGAGAGTATTTCGCTTGCGCCTTGACATATAATTGGAACAAAGCAGACCACGTGTGCTAGTTCTACTTGTCAAGTTCGACAGTCTAAGCACACAAGGTACAAAAGGAATCAGAAGACGCCATTAGAGCAAGTAGATATGAACCAAAAAAAGATGCGACGCAGGTAGACATGTAGCGCAAAAAAAAACAATAATATGTCAATAGTAGAAGACGATGAGCAATAGAAATACATAGGGAGCCAATACATGGGCAACAACAGTTAGAGAGAGAATAACCCACGTCAATGTCCAACATGTGACGTAAGCAGTTTGAGTGGGTACACCCCAAAGAGGAAAAACGAAGTGACAAAGAGAGTTGTGCTTTTTAAAAAGAGGACGTGTTCGTAGGTGGTCAGAAGCGAAAAAGGAATAGAAATGAGGTTGAAGAAGGGAGCACATGGTAAAGGGGATTTATGCGGTTGCTGTGGGCAAAGGAGAAAGTGGGCTACAACAGTTGTAGATGAAACATGGGTCGATGGCAGGGTGTCTGAAGGCTAGGGTGGTGTTGTTGGCTGTTGTGGAAGGTGCTGGAGTGGGCGGCATTTAAGGTGTGGCTTACGACAACAACAGAAGGGGATAACGTCGGTGGCAATAGGTGGAAAGGATGTGGCGATTATTGATGTAGGTGAAGGGGGTGTTAGCGACAACGGTTGCGGGTGCAGTAGATGGTGACGATGGGTTTGGATGAAGAGTGGAGGGCTAAAAGTAGGCAGAGGGGCTTGGGGAAGGGCATGAATGCAACGTCGACGGTGAAGGAAGATCATGGGCCTTACAACGGACAAAGGGGTTGTGGAATGATAGGGGGCATCAAAGGGGGGTAATGAGGGATGGGTAGGTGGCAACAATGTGATTAGGCTGGGGGAAGATTAGGGTTATAGGATTAGGGGGGTTCCGAAGGCTCTGATATCATGTGGTAATGTGATTTCACTGAAATAATTAAAACAACTATAACATCTCTCTTTATATAGGACGTGAGAGGAAGACTAATTACACATATATGTCATAAAACTAAAGAGGAAAAACAACATATAATACAAACACAACAAGACAACACAAACCACTAAATATGTTAGTAGTTGTCAACTTCTAGAAGTTCTAAAAACCCGTACTTTAAATATCATGATTTCAATGTGCCTAATATTGATTTGATCAATTTTTTTTGAATCTCTATCGAATTGTCCTCTTTTACTAATGTGCATGTATCAACAATTATTAACCTTACAATCTTCTCAAGTACTTACTGTTAGAGTTTTTATGTCATTGGATATGTAATATTTTAAAATTCTTTTCCATGGGCTCTGGTGCTAAAATGTTAGTGGGATGGTCAATAACTTCAATTGTTTTTGACAATGTTGTTATCTGCAGGTCCCTTGATGGACGTTACAAGAAAACCAAGAGGAGGGGGTTATAGATTATAAGACCAGTGCCAAGGTTGGTACCTTTTACTAGTTTTAGCTTGTCTATTAAATTGAATATAATTACATTGCATAATTTAACAATAAGATCTAAACTTTTATATTTTAATCTGAAAGTCAGGGGGGAATGTTAGATTTGTCACTCTTACACAAGTAAGAAACACAAGGATATTTGGATACATCTTTTTCTGCATTAACAAATTAATTGCGACATGCTTTGAGAAAGCTATTGGTTGTGAAATATCCATATGGACATTGTTTGTATGTACTCTATATATAAAGGGATTATCGTCAACACAAGGATTGCCATCTCCTTACTTTATATATATATGATATCAGAGCGTGGCGGTTAACCTTAGGAGAGATGTTATCCTCTCCAGTGGTAGTAAATCCTAGGAAAGCCTAGGGAGTAGTCATTTCTCGCAAACCAAAGTCGATCTCCCATGTTTTAGTTGACTGCTATAGTATTGTATTGTAGTGGCTATGATTTTAGGGGAGCCACATGCATCATCTAACAATTTGATATGCCTCAAGAAACCTTCCTCTCTTTATCCCTAGCAACCTGCTAGTAGGGGAAAGACAGAGAGCCTTTGACTAACAGGGTGTGTGGCTGGACCCTCATTTCTTCAAGTCTTGTGGTAAGATCTATTACATACTTTGTTATGATCTACTGTGGCAATAGGGGAGCTTTCACCTTATAAGATGTAGTATGTGTGGGATGCCCTACCCCTACCAACTTGCCATAGATGGTCATGGGCATTAGAATTTTGTGGATGGAGCAGCGACACTACCTTGCTCTCTTGTTGTAGCCATGTCTAAACAATGTTTATTGGTCCCTTCTCCAACTTAGACCTCTTTTGATTCAATGACCTCTCTTGAACAACATGACAATTAAAAAGAGACTAGATGCCTAGTCAAACATATCCTGTAACTGTCTAGAATCACCATATCATTGTCTAGAAGTTGAACTAGAAGAGTTTTGCATAGGACTTTGAAGATCTTCAAAGAACATGGGAAATTTAAGCATCTTACAAATGACGCTTTTGCTTCCACAGACATGCACTAGTGGGAGCCATACTTGTCTTGGCGGCTAGGCGGTCCTTTCTACCCAAGGGGAGTCAAGGGGGCTGTGAAAAATAAGATTATATTGAATGCAATGGAATGGATACAAGACTGGACACCCTCTCCTTTATATAGGAGAGGGGAGACGCCCTAAGACTTAGGATGCAAGTAATCTAACTGGGCTGAAATACAAAAGCCCACTAACTAATTAACCTATTAACTAAATAGGCTAATATAGACTCTTTAACACTTCCCCTCAAGTTGGAGCATGGGTGAAACACATGTCCAAAGCTTGGAGGTTACACGACTCGATAAAATGATAAAAGATGAATATCACTCCCCATATAAAAATTGATACTCCCCCTTAATTAATACCCCCCCCCCCCCGAATCATTTGGTGACAATGCCTCTCTTCTTTGAAATTGTATTCTGTAGGCTGGAGATCCTCGAGCTTTGATGAAGGTCTTTTGGAGTGCATCTGGACTGAAGAACATCTGAAATGGAACCTGAATACTGCAACAGTAATTCGCCACTTGGAACCATAGTCACAAATTCGGTATTCGGGATACATACGGCCAAGTTGAAAAGTTCGGAAATCGGGAATTATGCGGAAAATTCGGATAAAAATCGGTCAACGTACGGTAAAAGTCCGGTCAACTATTCGGAAAAAAGTCGGCAAAAAAGCAGAATATATATATATATATATACATACAAAATATATATAAACCCACACATAATGATTGAAAATGACTAAACATCGAAATGATTACTCTAATATTGGAAGAAGGGGAAGAAGCGGGAGCAGCAGGCACAAATCAGGGAAGAAAGGGGGAGAATGGAGGAGAAAGATGGAGCGTACATGTAGAATGTCGAGGGTTACTCCTCCTGGTGTGTCGAGGGATAGAGGAGGAAGGTTGGATGGTTTAGTGGAACCCTGCTACAAGTTAAAAAGGACGTGGAAAAAATAAATGTGAAGCAAAAGTACAGAACTGTTTAAAACGGCAATAAAATGTATTAAACGCGTTTAAAACGCAATACGCGAATAAAACACGAATTAAACGCGTTTAAAACGTATTATTCGGTTTGGAGTTTAAAACGGCCGTCATACACGTCACGTGAATAATACGCGTTTTAAACACGTTTTTTTCAAAAAAAGGGAGTATATTGTTACTATGCTTGGAGCAGACGATCATCAATACCACGACTACATCAACTTCATTGGATTACGTACTTAACGCGACATGAACGCGGATGCCCAATGTAGATGTAGCAGTAGCGAAATCTTCGAATTGTCTGAGAAGACGTACATAACGTGGCACGAACATGAACGGACGATATGCTGGTGATACAATGCAGGTACCATAACTCTGACGCATGAACCTTAGGGGCTTGACGGGAAAGGAGATCATCCATCAAGGAAAGTCCCAAGTAGATCAGCGGAAGGCGATGCCGTAAGAACAGATGCAAGCTTGGAGAAGACGTGATGAAGCAGCTCGGTAAAGATATCTCTGGATGAACTATCAACCTTACAGATGTAGACTTGGCAGGCTTGCTGAGCTTCTGAATATGAAGAAGCACCCATCTGTCTCATGTAAATGCAGCTGAAGAAGTACACCATCAACCTGATACCATGTGAAAAATAAAATTATATTGAATGCAATGGAATGGATACAAGACTGGACGCCCTCTCTTATTATATAGGAGAGGGGAGACACCCTAAGACTTAGGATGCAAGTAATCTAAACAGGCTGAAATACAAAAGCCCACTAACTAATTAACCTATTAACTAAATAGGCTAATATAGACTCTTTAACAGGGGCCTAGGCGCCTATGCTGGAGCCTAGGCGTTTCCGGGCTTTCTTCATATATGTTTATTATGTACACATATAAATGATTTTGCATATACATTTAGCTATATTCAAGTATATAAATTACTATTGTATATTTTTATTGGTTATCCTTAAGCTTAATCAATCATAACTTCACCTGCATCCCATCTGTCATGACCTAATCTAGACCTATATGGCCTTAATTTGACCTAACATGATCTAAATTTGACCTAAACTTATTTAGCCCTAATTTGGCCTAAATCAGACCTATTTTGGCATAACATGACCTAATCGGGCCTAACTTCCTCTGGTTTGTCCTACATTGATCTAAATGAGCCCTAATTAGGCGAAGTCAAACCTCATTTCCCAAAATAAGAAATGTTTTCCCCTAATAAGACTTATTTCTCCCCATATCAGTCCTAATCTTCCAAAATTAGATCTGATTTGGCCTAAATCTGACCTATTTCTTCCCTAAAATAACATACGAAATCTAGTTTGATCAGTTTCAGACCTAACCATGCTAATTTGGTCTTTAAGTGTCTTAATTTGGGCCTAAAAAGGACTTAGGCATCCACTTTAGTCATATGAAAACTAGGCGCCCCACCTAGAGCGTAGGGGGCCTAATAACGGTGGTGGGAACAACTTGATGCCAACCTCTTATCCATGATCTAGAATTCCATGACATGATGAATTATTTCGCAACGTGCAAGGAACTGTGGGATAATTTTCCACTCATGTATTCTTTTGTGGATGTATGATATGCTGTTCGGATTGTATGGTCTTCAACAAGGTGATGAATTCTTAACATGATATTTTAGAGAAGCGATAAGGTTGAATGATACTTGCATGATCTAATACCTGTCACTAGGAATGTGCATAGGATGCAAAATTCCTAGTAGAGGGATCATATGACAACGATAAAGTTTCTTGCAAGTTTTTGAGATGACGGAGTAATCGACAATCAAACTTTGTTTGGAGTACGACTCCCATCCCTTATAGAAGCCTATTCTAGGATGGTGCATGCTTTCTCGGAAATGGTGTTTTGATCACGAGTTCTTAACTTGATGACAATTTTGCCATGGTTGCTCATGTGAATTCTTGTTCTTTTTCCGGCATGTGGATGTAGACGCGATAACAAATGGTGGTCATGATGGGCCCAATCAATGTTCAAAGTGCATTCATTGTAGAATGGAGGGACACATAAGGAATCTACTATGAGTTGCTTGAGTTTCTAACCAAAATGGGAATCCATCTACTGCAGAGGAAAGGACACATGATGAGTTTGCACACCTTCTCAGTTTCAGATGAGTGTAACAAGTTGTGTAACAAGTTGATGCTTCTTGTGCTTTCAACCCATGGTCACAAATTCAGTATTCTGGATATCCTAGTTGAAAAATTCAGAATTTGGGAATTATGCACAAAATTTGAGTAAAAAGCAGTTGATGTATGTAAAAGTACGATCAACGATTCGGAAAAATTTGGGAAAAAATGAAGGATATGCACATATGTATGTATGCACATGTATATGTACATATACATTGAACATATATATTGCATACACATGTATTTACATAAATATACACTCTTAAGTTTGAGTCTTAAACATTACTCCATGAAAGGACGTATAAAACAGAAAATAACATAAAATGTAAATAATTTGTGAATAGCATGTAAATAAAGAAAACATTTAGGAATGAACTTATTTGTCCATTTCATACGTCTTAAGGAAAAAGTCGTGTTTAGGTGACCTTTTTAAAATATATTAGTAGTAAGTTAAAGTCGTGTTATATCATTTGATTTCTCATGCTTTTGTTTGTTTTGCAACTTGTACCAATCATCCCGGACATGACCTATCTTCTTGCTATAGTTGCACCTCTTTGATTGAAGTGACTTCGACGTATTCTTCTTTCGCTTTGAACTTTTAGGGTCTTTATCAACTTCCTTCCTCTAGCGGCCAATGCTTCGCCCGCTGCTTCGATGAAGTAAGATCCTTCTCCGATTTCTCTTGAGACATGTCAAGACTGTTTTGATTTCATGGAGGGGGATAGTCTTGACTCTCGAAATATCATCATATCTTGGAGATCCTCGTAGGATAATGGAAGGGTACAAAGCAACAAGATTGCTTGATTCTTGTCCTTCATCTTCACATTGATCTGCCCGATGTCGTAGATGCTTTTAATGAATTCATTAAGAAGATCCGTCAAGGAACCCTTTCTTCCATGTGAAGGAAGAAAAGGCTCTTCTTTAGAACAAGCTTGTTGGTGGACTTCTTCATGTAAAATGCTTCAAGTTCATCCCGAACTTATTTGGCGGTCTTCAAATGGACGACATCGTTGAGGATTGCGTCCTCCAACCAGAGAAAGGTGTATGTATGAGCCTCTTGATCAATTTCCTCCGGTGTTTTAAAAAGCGGTATGCGTTATGCGTGCGGAGAGGTCACCTTATAGAGTATATGCGGTATGCGGGAGTATATGCGGAAGTATATGCGGGTTTGGATTTTTAATAATTTAATTATTATATATAAATTAGTCAAACAGTTGCATATTTAATTTGTGCAATTGCATATTGGGACCCTAGAATTTGAGATAGATTTAAATATAAAGTTTAAATGAAAAGTAAAGCAAAATTTAGAATGCATTCTAGAATGATTTAAGCATAAACTTCAAAGAAGCATGCCCAAAATGGTTTATTACAAGTACATTACAATGAAGACTAATCAAATCATACAAAAAGCTGCCTACACGTCCTAGAGGTCCAAAACAACAAACATTAAATGACCATATGACTCATGTACAAAACATCAACAAAATAGTACATTAAGATAATGTTATCAATAAAGCTATAATCTAGTTTGGGATGAGATAACAAATGTCTATCTAAAAAGCGTTGATTAATCGGCCTTATAAGCGGCTAACTATATGCGGGCCGCTTATGCGGCCTGTGCGGCCTTTTTTTGAAACACTGATTTCCTCCCATAAATCGGTCATATGTCATGGATTCTGGTGACTTCTTTCTTAGAAAAGCTTTGTGGACTTCTTGTGTGAGGCATGCTCACATTTGACTTGCCACAGAGAGCTCTTCAAGCGAGTGAACTTCTCGATGTAGTACTTTGACGTCATGGTAGGGATGCAATGGTAGAAGTCACTCTGAACCAGTTGTTAGGATATTGTGGTGATGGGGTGCAACACGAGGACATCTCAGGAGGTCATTCATCCTAGTACTATTCTCGCCCAAGCACGCTTGACTGCGGAGTTCTGATGGGATCCGGTGCGATGGTAGAAATCACTCTTAACCAGCTATTAGGATATTGTGGTGATGCACTTGCCAGCTAGCTCAGCTGGTCAAGCCTGCTGCTTGTGAAGCGTAGGTTGCGAGATTTAATCTCAGCGAATCCTGTTGGGGCACTACATGAAGGGACGAAAAGCCTTTGACGTACGCTATTGGCTGTTCTCTCTCTCCTGATACCTTGGACAAGGGTGAAACTCCCCACTATAAAAAGAGAATATTGTGGTGATGAGAGACCCGAACAACAAGGCCCAACAAGCTTGTTCCGGAGATGCGGAAGCATGAGATCAAGCAATCCAATGCGAATTGTCTTGGTTTGTTATTTCCTTGGTAACAACTTGATTATAAATGTTAGAATTATGTTATTTAGTTTATTATGTTATATGGGCCTAATCGTCTTGTGGTCCGTTAGGGTTAATTTCTGCTTCTTTGTACTTGCCTCATTTCCTATATATAGGAGAGGAGTTTGCCGTTTATCAATAATTAATATCTCATTATACTCCCAATTTTTTCCACATAGTATTAGAGCATTGATCCTAACCTCAGGAGAAAAAAAAGAGAGCCTCTGCCTGCTGACTTGGCTGCCTGCCAGGCATCATGCTGACCTCGATGGTCATCTCCTCTCTTCTTTCATAAAGCTCAAAACCTTTTTGAATCTATGTAGATCGATGCTTTCCATCTCGGCCATTACTTATCTTCCTCCCCCGAGTTTTATCTATCTAGTCATCGCTTCCTCGCATCCTCCCCGCCTCCAGCCTATGCATCGAGTCCCACAACTCTCATTATGTCTAGTTACTTCTCCCCATATATTCTTGCCACCGAGGTCCCCAGAGGGATTGATGATTGTCCCTCTAATCTAAGCCCCACAACAACAATAGTATTGCTACACACTACTCCAACAACCTTTGTCGTGTCGGCCCCTTCTTCGGTTCCTCACTGGGTTCTTCTTCGTCACGATGGGGAATCATCACAGCTATCCTCTGGCTCGTCTTGCACCTAAACCCCTTGAAGGCTTGTGTCGACTCTAGCACCCTCTTTCGGTTCAACCTCACACAAGGGAACCAGATTGGATATGACTTTAAGGCTGACAATAACATCAACAACCCTTCCCTCGCGGATGCGTACGGCGTGGGGGTGAGGCTGTAGGCTGTACGAGTTGCAGAACTACATACTCACCCCTGTATTAGAAGAGTCTAGTCGATAGGCATCAATCCACTTTCTTTGTGACTCGTTCGTCATCTGTTACACACATATGAAGATTTTGGAACAAATGGCTAAATTAGTAACATCAAATATTGTTTAGCCGATGTATTGTTTCTTTTGTGGTCTTTAACCCACAATTTCACTTCAGCGACATTTTTTTTTGATCCTCGGTAGTTCAAATATCTCTCCACTCCTATCTCAACCCTGCAAAAGAAGCCTAAATCGCACACCCCTATACACATATGCCTACTGCTAATAAGATCTATAATCAAATTTTATATTGTCTAATACATATTGAGGGGCTCCACTCCCGCACCCCTAGATTTTGTAGTCCTCAAGCCCAGACAAATCTCCTTTTTGGCGCACAAAGATCCATTTATTTTCTATCCGGATCTGACCAATCAAGTCATGTAACACATTGACTCGCTTTATTTGTTATATCCATGATATATCGTAAAATAAAGGGCCCTGTACTAGTTTATTAAGCACACAAAAAAGTGACTATTTTTTTCCCTCTCTTTTGACCTTTTTATTCCATCCTACCGACCCTCATGCGTGCATCCCTTTCACACGCATGGCATATTATATCTTTTCTACACCAGCTACTCATTAACTTCATAATTAATGTGCAAAGTGATATGAGGAGGGAGAGTATGAGGGAGAGAACGAACACATGAAGATTGAGTATGAGAAGAAAGGGTATGAGAGAGATTGTTTGAATCAGTCTAGGCTATTCAGATCTTAGTGGAACTTTTTATTGTTCATCACATCCATTATCCAATGTGTGACTCTTTATTCCCACTAAGACCTTGCTTCCAATACATCATTGGTGCATCTCTTTCCCAACGATACTACGTTTCTTCGTGCTTCTGGTGCATCATTGGTGTAACTCTTTCGCAATGACACAATGCTATATGCACGTAGGTTGGCTATCTGTGCTTAGTTTATTCCAGTCGGCTACCATTTCCATGCAAGTTGAAGGATCTCAATTATATCATTGACACACAATAGTTAGAACTTTCTATGCTTATTCAGGCCTCTTGTTTTCTTTGGTGATAGTTTGTGACGATCCTACTGCATCTCATAAAATGGATGGTTGCTTTTTAGAAGCTCGTAAATGTCAAGCCTACACATACCACACTTGTAAGGTTGATGATTCATCTAGATTTTGTTTTCATTGAGCTGTTTTATTTATGTCTTTTCGAAGTTGCATCTTCCTTTCTTTAGTCCCAATGTGGTTCTTCTAGTGATCTACTTGGGCTTCCTGGATGGTGTCTTTCATTCTCTCAAGCCCCCAAGAGTCACTCCATGTGGATCAAGTTTGTAGTCATCATCACCTTAATGTATGTGTTTGAAGATACCTCTACTGCTACATCGTTGGATGTGTTGATTGTGCCTATTTCAATCACACATTCCTTTTCAGCGAAGATGGCGTAGTCATGATGTTTTGATCATTTGCTCCAGATTGATGGTGACTTTTTTCATTTTACAGATGCTTCCAAATTTCTTCCTCAAAGATCAAACATTTTCAACTTGCACGATTTATATTTAAAAGTGGCATCATCAAATTATTTTTGGGAGTCATGTTTAAGGGGGGAGTGAAAATATTGTATGGATAGTGATATTTTTTAATGAATTTATTTTAAATATCGTCTAATGATAAGCTGAATGGAAACAAAGGATCCATGTAGCCGACCCCAACATAGTTGGGACTGAGGCTTAGATGATGATGATGATGTCTAATGGAGTCTTGTAAGTCCATGCTGGATATGTGTTTCACCTAGTGTTATATCTATTGCTATTTAGTCTATTATGTTATATGGTTCTAATTGTCTTGGTCCATTAGGGCTAAGTTCCGTTTCATTGTACATGCCTCCTTTACTATATATAGGCAAAGAGTTTGCCGTCTATCAGTAAAAAATATCTCATTATCCTCCCATCTTTTTTTTCCCACAATAATAATATATTTTAGTCGGTCCCAAGTCCGGGTAAAGGAGGGTTGGTGGTAGGTTAACAACCAACTATAAGTTTTTTGTCACTCTTTCTATGACATGGATCCTTATAAAATTTTGTTGGAGCGTCCCCACTCAGCGATACACTGCATTGACATTCGGGTGCAGTGATAAATATGCAAGGGGTTTCGGCACAGTGACGCCCAGTTGTGTTGAAGGACATGCAAGAGTTTCCACATCTTGGACGAGTGTGGGTAAAGAAGCTAGTCCCGATGCATCGTCGGATGTAGTGAAAAATGTGCAAGGGTTTCCACATCTTGGACGGGTGTGGGTAAAGAAGCTAGTCTCGATGCATCTTTGTCCGGATGTAGTGAAAAATATGCAATGGCAACATTTTCCACGAAGGCAGGTAAAAAAGCAAGTTCAACTTAAAAAGATTAGAGTTGGATCTTGGAATATTGACTCTTTGATAGGAAAATCTTTGGAGATAGTGGATACCATGATGAGAAGAAAAGTCAATATACCTTGCTTGTAGGAAACCAAGTAGACAGGGGAACGTTGTAGAGAGATTGGAGACACATGATACAAAATCTAGTATACATGTATTGATGAACATAGAAATGACGTAGGTATTATTGTTGATAAGATGTTGAAGGATGATGTTGTCAAGATCACAAGGATGGGTTATAGAATCATTCTAGCCATCAAGGTTGTTCTGGGGAAAAGATTTTTAAC
Organism: Alisma plantago-aquatica; assembly: GCA_963693085.1. Taxonomy (NCBI): domain Eukaryota; kingdom Viridiplantae; phylum Streptophyta; class Magnoliopsida; order Alismatales; family Alismataceae; genus Alisma; species Alisma plantago-aquatica. The sequence goes on from OY856413.1 coordinate 786,599,965, forward strand.
AATATTAGTGCTTATGCCCCCCAAGTTGGCCTTTGCGAGGAGGCCAAAAAGATTTTTGGGATGACATGGATGAATTGATACAGGGAATACTGACAGAGGGGAAGATCATTATTGGGAGTGTTTTAAATGGCCATGTGGGGAATAACAATGCTGGATATTAGAGAGTTCATGGTGGTTTTGGATATGGCAACAAAAACTGAGAGAGGATATCAGATTTCGTAGTTGCATCTGATATGATTTTGACAAATATCCATTTCAAGAAAAGAGAAACTCACAAGATTATATTTAAGAGTGGACACAATTGTAGCCAAATTGATTACCTCCTTACAAGGCGGGTGGATCTTAAAGTATGCAAGGATTGTAAAGTGATTCCTGACAAAGAACTCAGAACCCAACATAGGTTGGTGGTTTTGGATGTTAACATGAAGATCATAATAGAAATCAAGATAGGAGGATCAAGTGGTTGAATCTTACAGGAGAAAAGAAATTGACTTTTCATAATATACTCATCAAGGAGGAAATTTGGAACTTGGAGTCTGATGTTAACACTATGTGGCATAGCATGAGCTCCTGCATAACAAAAATTGCCAAGGAGGTTTTGGGGGAGTCCGAAGGTTGTGGTCCTCCACAGAAAGACTTGGTGGTGGAATGATGAAGTACAAAAGGCTATTAAACTTAAAAGGGGAGATCTATAAGAGTTTGTCCAAATCTCGAGATGATGCAACTTTCCAGAGATACTATGAAGCAAAGAAAGAAGCTAAAAAGGTTGTTTAGGAGGCAAGGTCCAAATGCTTTGGTGATATTTATAAGAAGCTGGACACAAGAGAAGGGGAAAAAGATATAAAATGGCTCGTATAAGAGAAAGGAAAGGAAGAGATTTGAGTCAAGTAAAATGCTTTGAGAATGAAGATGGTAGAGTGCTGGTGAAGGACGATGATATCAAGAACCAATAAAGAAATTACCCCCACAAGATTTTCAATGGAGATACATTAAATAATATTGGTGACTCGTGTGACATGAATGCAAGAGATCATTTACACGACGAGTTTCATTATTTGAGGTCAAGAATGTTTTCAATAAGACATGCGGATGAGACAATATTTCCATTTATGTATGGAAGAGTATGGGGGATGAAAGAGTTATGTGGTCAACGTAGATGTTCAGAGCTGCACGAACTACAAAGGTATCAAGTTGATGAGTCACACAATGAAGCTTTGGGAGAGGATTATTGAGAAGATGTTAAGATCTATAACGCATATATCAAACAACCAATTTGGTTTCATGTCTGGAGGACCAACACCAAATACTATTTTTCTGATAAGGAGACTTATGGAGAAGTATAGAGAAAGCAAAAGAGACCTTCATATGACTTTCATTGATTTGGAAAAGGCTTATGATTGAGTTCCCAAGTTAGTACCGTGGATAGTTTTGAAGAAAAAGGATGTGCTAATCCAATACATTGACTTGATTAAAGACATGTAATACAACTCTACTGCAAGAGTGAAGACTTCTAGATGAGAGACATTGTAACGACCCCGCCTTCAGGTAACCCCCAATTAAGGGAGACCCGAAGGTCGGAATCGTTATTCAATTAACAGGATCAAAGGTTCGACAAATAATCAATAACAATTATGAAATTCTACTAACTAACTGAAATTTGGTATAAAATTAAAACTTTACTTACCTTTGAAAACCTTGGGAATCTATCTATCCAAGCTTGAATCCACTCTAACTAATCCTCCTTGCACTTTATATTTTACTTTCACAATGTGTCACTTTACTGTTTGTTCTTTCAATTGTTGTTCCTAAAACGCCGACAAACAAAACGTTGGTCAGTATATCGAAATATACTGGTATGTGGGAACAACCAAAATCTTACAAATATGGCTAACAATTTAATAATCACAAGCAAATTAATTAACAAGCCAATTTACACTTTTCAGTATGACATTCTCCACCGATTTTGCCCTAACCCTGGCATACCCACCTTAGGGTGCCCTTTGCCAATGACTTATGGCCACCTTCTCAATCCCGAGCTTGGTGCCTGGGGGTCACCACTCATGGTGCCCACTAGTCATGCAATATCATAGGCCACCTTCTTGGTGCCTGGGGTCACCACTCAAGGTGTCCATTGGTCTACCCATCTGGGCCTGACCTTTGGCATCATCCATCAGGGTGGCATGTGGGTGCGAGAATACATACTTCTATTTTTAATGTGATAATCATAGTGACTTTATGATTTGCATGTATGAACATCCAACAGATAATTTGCATTCAATGCGATTAATCATCAGGAAAAACCTCGGGAAACTAAGGCGGTTATCCATAATTAACCACATACCTGATCCAGAGCAACTTGATTGTCCAAGCAATAAGGATAAAGAATCAATCAACAAGCAATCAACAATATCCTGAAATTAATGCGTACGATCCAAGTGTTATAGTTTATCTAGGGGACATTCTAAAGCTAGACTTGGATTCTACCTTAGGCTTTCTAGACCACATTAGGGTTTTTGCCTCCATAACGCTTTTATCATATTAAATGCCCTGCTTAGTTCATAAACCCTAATTTCAACATCATAAGCCCAATTAAAGTCGATCATTTCTCTTTTATACCAAAATTACCTTCTTTATCCTTTTAAGTTATTTTAAGGTCATTAGACTCAATTATCACCTTTAGTTTCTTTCGGATTAACAACTCATAATTCATTATTGTCTAATTCCCATATGAACCCCATTTATTATTAATTCTACCTTGACTCAATTGAAAACCCTAATTTCTATATTAAGGTTATTTATCCACAAATTAGGGACTTTAATGCTCGAAATAGTATATTCTTACTTTAATCATGAAATTAATCAATTAAAGCCATTAAGAGTCGAATTTACCAACATTAGGGTTTCAAGGCCCATTAAAGAATTATTCATGCACATTAAACTCGAAATTAAACGAATTACATGCAAATTCATCCTTTTTGTTCCTAATGTGCCCTTTCATCATTAACAGGTTAATACTAACCCTAATCATCCATTAAACCCTAATAAATATATTATTCATCTCAAAATAAGGTTCTTTAACCATTAACACATTAAAGTTGATATCTTCCATTACTTTTCGAATTGCAGGAGGAATTAGCTTTTAAAAATATTTTTATTGTATTCCTCTCGTTTTTTTGAGCAAAATTGATATATTATGTGCATCTATCCGAGCTACGGTTGAGGAGATATGAATTTAACAAAAATTGACTTACTTCAGCCAATGAGGAGGCGCCACGTAGCCCATTACATGCAACGTTGGTCATCGTTTTGGAAAACATTTCGAAAGTACACTTATACCCCTGCGCGGCCCTTCTCTTCTTCTCCACATAGGAGGGTAGAACCGTCCAATGGTGGATCATCGTTTTCAACCCTTCAACCGCGGCTGCTGCCGCCGCGCGCAGGGTTAGGCGCGATCCGTCCTCCTGTTTCTGGGCCCAAGGATCCCCGGAAACCCTTCCCCTACCTCCGTTGGTTCTCCATGCTCCTATGGGCACCCTCAGATCACGACCACCATGGCTGGTTCGGGCAGAGCAAGCCTGCAAGCTGCGGCCGTCAAGCAGCCGTGCTGCTGCTGTGGTAGACAAGCAAGTGTGGAGGGAAGTCCAACGGGCTTCTCCTTAGCCTCATGAGAGCAGCACACACCTGCCATAACTCCTCCCAAGGCCCCATGTTGCCCTAGGATTCGAACCACCCTCCTTGTTAGGGTTAGCACATAAGGAAAGAAGGAGAAAGGAGAGATTTGCGTGAGATGCCATCTTAGACTCGAACCAGAGGGTCTATCCCTTAAATAGGGGAGGTCATACCCGCCCCAACGTGACCCTCTAAGAGGGGACAAGTCCCACTCTCATAAGAACTCCTATTCCTTCAAGGATAAGAAATCCTTCTCTCTCTTCTTATTCCTATTAATATTCTCTAATATTTGAGTATTTAGGATTTCGAAAACCTTTTCCTTTATTCTTTTTATTCTTGGCTTTTAGTCTATTAGCCACGATCTTAAGTTTTCCCTAAGAAGAAAATATCACCCTTTTAATAATACCATGAAATTCATTTATTAAGCATCACATTATCCTCTTATTTGACTTTATTGGTATTTCTCTTTCCTCTTTCCTCATTGGGACTCCTTGGATCCCAAGAAACTCTAATAATTCGAAATTTCTTTTTAAGGAATACTCATTATCCTTAAATGCATCAATATGCATTATTTCACATTATCTTGCTTATTTCTTCATTAAAATATATCTTTTTGAGGTTTTCTCTTTATTTCTCTTTTATTTTTCTCATTGGTATTCCTTTTATTATTAGGAATCCTTGGGATACGAAATCCCACTAAGGATGACCCAATTGCACCTCTTTTCACTTGTTTTCCACATTTCATCAATGTTTTCAATTTCTTTATTAACAAGGAAATACTCATTTGACCTTTTCTTTTCTTATTGTATTCTTTATGCAACTTTGGACTCCTTGGTACCCAAGGAACCCAAGAGGCACGAAATCCCTCCTTGGATTTGCCTTCTAGAGGTTTCCACACTTTTCTTTCCTCTATTTTCTTATTTACTTAATAATAGAGTTTCTTTTGTCCTTTCTTTGTTATTTGGCCCAATAGCCAATAAAGCCCACAAATAAATCAACAAGGATATTTAAAACGAAAAACATGCATTCATTCATTATTTGGTTATTTATCTTTAATATGAGAAATTACATTTCTCAGCAAATGAACCCAAAATTGGGGTTGTAACATCCTTCCCCTCTTATAAGAATTTTGCCCTCAAAATTCCATCAAGCAAACAAACAAACAGGATAAGCCTATCACATGTCCATCATGGCTCCCATGTGTCTTCACCCTTTCCATGGTGCTTCCCAAGAACCTTCATTATCTTATATTCTTCCATCTGAGTTCTTTCTTACCTTGGTATATTGTACCCTCATAGGTGACTCAGGACATTTCAACCTCTCAAAAGCTGAATAGGTTCAGGGCTCAACACATGGCTTGAGTACCTCACATAGTGCTCTAGATCGGACTCATGTATCACATCATTTTATCCTGAGGGGTAAGGTTAACGCAACCATCTCCACCAATCCATCTCAAATGGACCCATATATCGGGGACTCAGCTTTCTTAGCTGTAGCTTAGAGGGGTCGGATTTTCACATCACTTATTCTCCCACAGTGAACTGCATATCAGTCTGCTTTGCATCCACTCGTGACTCATGTCACCACTGGGCTCTCTCTCTCAGCCATTGCACGATCAAAGCGACTTCATCTGTACACACTTGTGGTTCTTTTCTGACATTCACGAGGCCTCCTTCACCAACATCATCATAATGAAGTGGTGACCGACACAACCTCCCTATAGAACTTCTTGCATCCCGATAAAGGCTATGGGGGTTAACATCACATCTTAAGAATTGTCTCTATGTATCACCCTAAATGAGCACACATGCTCTCATCAAATCATACTGTCCATTAGTATGGGGTGATAAACTGTACTATCACTGAGTTCTTCATGTATCCACTCCACCTCATGGAAGCGAACCTTGGTCATACCCAAGAACTTTTGAACTCGCATCATGGTGTAGTTGAACCATCTCGCTCTTATAAGTAGTTCAACCGGATCTGTCCCTTGAAAGAACTCTTCCTTTCTCATGTCATCTAGGTAAGGCGATCTACCATAACCCATATTGTATCTTGACCTTCTTGGTCTAGGAGAAACTCACAACATTCATAATGATGAACTCCCATTCCCTCTCGGGAACTCTTTATACTTTATATCCATGCACTGGGTTAATGGTATTCGTCTTTCACCTCCTGGCTTGCATGGCCACATGCTACATGCAACTTTGTTTTAAGCATCCAGAATGCTACCATCACTTACTATCTTTGTAGTACCAAGGTATATCATGTCTTCCTGTATTGTTATGATTCCTCAAGCTTGATACCTTGGAGACCCTAAACCACTCTCAAAAGGGTTTTATTACCTTCCTTTTACTACGTCAAGGACTAAACTGGCTACCCAACAACCATTAACTTGTTCAACATATCGTATTTCATCCGAGTGCTAGTCAAAACACATCTTCTTCCCAAACATAGGGTTAGTCGAACAACCTCAACTTCTTCTAGCTTTCAGCTATATCTCAACCAGAGCATTCATTACCACTTCTTATCCTTAGGTGTTAGGTAACATACACCTCCATGTATTATACTTATCGTCTCATCTCAAACTCTAAGTTTGTCTTCAACAAGAAACTCTGAGCTCATCCTCATGATGATCAAACTCAACTTTGCATAACTTGCAAATTCCACATAGCTAATGATAAAACAAGATGATCTCCTTAATACTCTTAGTGTTTGTAAACCATCCATGTTTCATTCGCTCCACAAGGGTATATTATCATCTCTATCTTTATACCTTATGGCAACGTTCCAACTTACATCATCCTTATCCTTGGTGTATGGCATGCGTACTGTCCCATCTCTCACTCCCATAACAAGAGGAAATAAGCATTTGGCTGCAGTCCAAATACAGAGTTCTCCCCGTTCCAAGAGTATAGATGGTACAACTCACCTTGCCAGTACACTTTCAAATCTAAATTGAAACGTGCCACATATGTCTCTTCATCACAAACATCATGATATTAAAATTATTTCCATGGAAAAACCGGTCTCAACCCTACTTGGTCTAAACACAATCCTTGGTCGTCTCCTCTAGGTCTATAGGGTGCCGGCACTTTTGGAGTCATCCCTTTTCCCTTATGCATCCAGAGAGTGCTCTACTCATCTGCCCTTTGGGTCCAATGAGTTTATGAAGGTGATTAATCTTCTAATCCATGGCCCTCAGACAATGATAGCTGTTACCTCCCGACCCTATGGTCATGTGCAACTAGGGAATTAGGCAACTCCTTCCATCGGTCTTATCCCTACCTGACCCTTGGATAGACTTAGGATTCTAACATAGTACATGTTCAACTTAGAACCTTACCCAAGCCTTCATCATCTCTCTCTGCATTCATGGGCTGTCTTTCATCCTTTAATAAGGGTCATGGCGACCAACCTACCTTGGTCAGACCCCATACCGGTTACCTCCACGGTAACACATCCACATGCACATAGAGATGGTTATCTATGGGTCTATAGGTTCATTCTCATGCCATGTACTCTTCACTTAGCTTCTCAAGATCCTACAAAACCTCCTTAGGTTACCAACCAAACTGGTAAACTCCCTACCAAAGGGTCGCTCTCCCAGGATGGGAGGAAACTACACCTCTATAATGAAGGTCACAAGCATCCTTAGGGTTTACATCCATATGAGCATGCTTAAACCAACAACTACTAAGGCACAAGCTTACCTACAAAACCATGCTAGGTCGCACTTGTTCTCATCCTCAACATCACATCAACTTACTTGTGAGGGGTTCATCAAACATACCCTTAACGTAAGGGATTTCCTTTACCTCAACACATGAGGAGTACCATGCTCGAAACTATAGAGACTCAAATCTCATCATAAGCATCGGATACACTGCTTCCCCTCTTAGGCCTAGGAACCCTAGGTTCTCCTTTGGGTATCCAACTACATGCTCAACCTCTTAACCACGAATCAAGCATGTCTAAGGTATGTCATGTACCTCCATGATCTTTCTACTCGAGCAACGCTTCGGAGTTGAGTCCTCTTCCAGGGCAACCGACTAGGTATAAAGCCTCCCAACTGGTTACTTAGACCTCCTTAGGGTCTAAAGCACTCTTTATCTCATCCAGCAGGTAACAACTTATACCATGGGTATTAGAAGCATCGTCCTCTCTCTAGGGTTTGGCTCCTCTAAAGGCAACCAAGATATCATCAGCCTCCAGGACTCAAGCATAAGGCAACCACTATCATCCATGTAGGTCGCATCATCCTTAACTCCCCACTATTCCTCAAGTTTCGGGGTTTTAGACTTCCAACCTTCTTGTTGGGGCCCCGCTTCCTCTCTCTAGAGCTAAAACCACCTCCAACCATACCCACTAGAGGTCCCTTCTCCATGAAGGCTCATGCTCTCAAGCAAACCCCTATGTGGTTGAAGCCTATGCTCAACTCATGTTTGGCTCAAGATTATTCATCTCTTTATACTTATCTCATAAGCCATCCATCATGCCCTTCTGGCCAGGGTTTCAACCTACTACCGTACCACTGACGTACTCTGGGGGCATGCTATCCCTTACTTGCATAAGCCATAGGGTTTCTATAGGTCCTTCGCTGACTTCATCCATGAAGAAGCTACCCATTGCCTTAACATGCACGACCCTTTCCCGGGTTGCCAAAGGTGCTAGGTCACCCAACCTCACATGGCTCATATGGCAATCCCAAACATCTGGTCAACCATGACATCTAACTCATCATGTCATCTCTCTCTCTCTCTAAACTTCACTTAGGGTTAGGTTTAACATCATCCTCAAAGGATGTGCGAGGTCTCTACTTCTAATGGAGGCCTCTACCCAAGGAATTAAATGACCGATACCGACGCCGTTTCGACAGCTTGGGTATAGATATTTACAGGTATACCGACGGAAATATCGACAGATGCAATCCTGGCCATACCGACGCCAAAATGAACGAATTAAATCATGAAATTTTACAGGCGTGGTCTCAACACCTAGATGCAACGTTTTATGCAATAAAATTCTATATTGGGTATGTGGGGGGGGTCAATCATGTGTGAGTTAAGGAATATGTCCTGTTTTTTGGAGATTTCGATGAAAGATATCGATGACAAAATGCAAGAATTAAGATCTAAAATTTTACTAGCACAATCTATAAACTCATGTTAACACACTTATGCAATAATATTCAATTTACAACAAACATATAACAACGTAGTAAATTACTAACTCACATCAGTTGTATGTTGAGTGGCGCGCTGGTTCTCGATACAATATGTTGTTCATATGCTCCACATATTGCTCCCATGTCATGTAACTTCTGTAAGACTTGTTGTATGAAACAACATGTTCCTCATACACTTTAGGATTGGCAAACTGCATCATCCCAAACTTCGGAAAATGTTCTTCCAAATCTTTTAGATATTTTTCCTTTGTTGCTGAAATGGAGGGAGGTTGAGTAGAAGCAGGTGGAGGTGCCCTTGCTCGAGGAGCTTGAGGTTGAGTAGCTGTAGAAGCAGGAGGAGCCCATGTTTGAGGAGCTTGAGGTTGTAATGGATAATCGGCAATAGGATAAATTGTAGTATGCCCACCACTCCATGTTTGACCTCCATCACCAGAGTATGCTTCGGTGTTCACCCGAAAGCATCCATAAGGGCTACGGACAGAGTATGCTTCGTGATATCCCATACCAGGTCCAAGTTCTAATTGTAATCTTGGTGGTGGTTCGACATGATATCCAGGATACCCATGTTGGGGCTGAGATGGGTATGGAAGTGTCTGCCCAAATAACATATCTCCGAATGATTGTTGAGATTGAGAGTCAGATATGCTCATGTTATCCATTGAATCAGCAAGATCAGAATGATGATCACTTTGGCTATGACATGCACCGCTGTAATCTTTCCCAGTTCGAGTTTTTCTTCTTTGAAATCTTTTTTCAGCCATGGGATTTCCCTATTCTTGTGGAGGTGCAGCATGACTAACATAAGGCCGGTCATCATTTTGAGGATCAACAGCTGGAGGATATTCTGGAGAGCGTTGGCTGCGATTATCACCATCATTGCCGCCATCATCAGACTTAGATTTAGAACCAGATGTAGAAGAAGAATCTGAGCTACCTAATTGTTCTTCCACTTCTCTATTGATTTCCATATCAGTATCAACATGTGCAGCTTCAGGATCAAGTCTTTCAGGCGGGGCATCAATAATAATATCATCACCATTATTTGCATCAAATTGCTCTTCTATATATGGATCTGGACGTCCATCTAAACTATCAAGAACAGGACGGCCTATCTCATTCATCCATTCCTCTAAAGGATTTTCCGAATCATCCTCCAGTCCTCTACGTCTTTCAGTATTAAAAGTATATGCGGTGTCAATGGGATCATGGACAACAGCAAAATCCACTTCCTTGTAGTTGGCATCACGTATTGCTCTAGCCCTCAACCGCATGTTGTAATGAACATATACAAGATCCCTCAACCTGTTTGCACCAAATATGTTCCTTCTCTTGGAGTGTATCAGATTGAAAGTGCTCCAGTTTCTTTCACAACCCCCTGCAGATGTTGTTTGAGAAAGGATGCGAATAGCCACTTTTCTTAAATGAGTGGCACCTGTTCCATTCCAAACCCACCACTCACAAGGATCACCTGCATCGCGGTCAGCAACCGCATTTGGATGGCCAAAGCATCCAGTGCTTTCACGAAACTGGCGCAATTGCAAAAATAATATATACGATATTAAGATGATGAAATCAAAGGAAAGAATAATGAGAAATAAAGAATGTAACTACGTCATATAGTTATATACCTCTTCCAGTACTAGCAATCGCTCTTCTGGAGAGGTAATGAACCTGTTAGTGACTTCTCTCACTGCATTCATTAGAGTCGCATTCAAGCCTAGTGTTCGTGAGTATTGAAACCTCAGATTCAAATAGTAAGCTGTCACAAATATAAATAAGGAAATTAGAATGACATTTTATTGTAGACAAGTATGAATTAGACCAATAACTTAGAAGTTAGAATATAATTGAGTCATTGAGAGAATCATATACCTGCTTTATGCAATGGATGCAAAAGCATATTTGTCCAACGATTCTCATAAATTTTTATGTATTGCTCATTGGACCTAGGAGCTGCTTCTTTGATATTGTCCACCATTGAGGTCATTGCATCATAAAGGAAAGGCATTGTTGCAGTTTTGTCACCATCTACAAGCCTCAATACTTTGACAATGGGTTCCATTATTTTCAACACTCTAGTAACCTTATCCCAAAAAGGTCGGCTGGCAATCAACTCCTCATTTCTTCTGCCAACAGGGGTGTTGTGCTCCTTCATGGAGGTCCACTCCACTCCATTGAAGAGCCTCCTAAGTCCATCCTTTTTGGACTTTAACGATTGTAAGGCAAGAAAATTTGTTGCAAATCTAGTTGCCCCTGTTCTAATAAGATCACCACCACAGTACTCAGGTCGCCTCATGGCATTTAGCAGAAAAGAATGGTTGTAGATGAATCCCGTTATCAACCTACCATCAATGACAACATATTTGATGAAATTAATTGATCCCATGTCCTTCAGAATGAGATCTATGCAGTGGGCAACACATGGTGTCCAGTAGACCGGATATTTCTTCATTAAACTCTCGCCGGCCTTCTTAAAGGCAATAGCATTATCAGTAACAATCTGCACCACATTCTCTACACCAATTTGCTTCATGTATGTCGTCATTAATTTCTTTAGGTATCTGTGGTTCCTGACCTCACCTGAAGCATCAACAGAATCTAGAAAAACTGTGGATCCACGACAATATGCAAGAAAGTTGATAATTTGTCTTCTATTTCCACTAGTCCACCCATCACACATAAGCGTGACGCCATATTCAGCCCACATGTGTTTTTGGTCTGAAATCCATGCTTGTAGATCCTTCTTCTCTTGTGGAAGATACTTGTTCATTAATTCATATGAACTGGGGGCCTTGATGCCCCTACCAGACTCCCCTATCACATCTACCATATGCTGCAGATAGGGTTCAGTTGCAACATGTGCAGGTATACCATGAGCAAAGAAGAACTTACCCACTGCCTTACCAACCTTTTCTTTTGCACCAGTAAACATTGCTTTGAGGCCTTTTTGCCTAGCCTCAGGCTTCCTAACCCCTGGTTCATCAACATTCCTCAATCTCACACTTGCAGAACGGAAAAGTGTATCAATGCCTCCTTTCTTCCTTTTACCATAACCAGCTCGGTCTTCATCGTCGTCATCTAGGTCAACAACAGGAATACGTGCAGTCCCACTGCCTCCACCTGCACCAGATTGCCCATACCTCCTTGTAATTCGAGCTACCTCCTCCCTTTCCCACTCACTTCTACGAGAATCTCTAATAGCACGTCTATACATACGACGTGAATAAGCTGTATCACATTCAGGAGGATATCCAATATCATCATCAGATTCAGCAGAAGAACCTGTGGGCCTAACATCAAATAATGTATCTGTATAAGCCCTTTCAACCTCCTTCATCTTATGTTGTTTTTCTTTCTTTGCGCCCATCAGTTTCTTGAAATCATCTCTAACACTTTGGGGACACCTTTGGCACATTGCCACATTTTTGTCACCACCAGTAATGTGACGTTTAAATCTAGTAATCCCCCCTCCACCAAGTGTCTTCTTGCATGTAATTGCAAATTATCTTTCTCCCCTCAACAGGTGTGCAGTGATTCCATGCAAAATCCACATCCTTAGCTCCAACATTACCGGCCCCAACACCCTCACCATCGCTTGAAGACATCTTCTCAAATCAAAAGTCAACACTGCAAAAAGACAAAGACAAACAAAAATTAGGTGTATGAAATTAATAACCCATTAAGTTGCAAGAAATGAAGAAATTATTCTATTTTATGTATTATAGAACAAAAAACAATACTTTAACTATATAAATGTTACATGTATCTATAGAAGCAAACACAATATTTTTTAAGATTTTTATTAACAAGAAAAAAGGGTTAAATAAATTAAAAAAAGTCTGAAATTATTTTAAAAAATAAAAAATCTGTCATTTATCTAGTATTAAGGCAAGTGATGTGTTACAAATTACTCATTCCATCTTATATTACACTAACACACATAAATCTGTAGAAAAAACAAAAAAAAATGCATTTTTTTTAATTTTCAGCATTTTTAATAAATGAAAAAACGAAAAATATATTTATTTGTAGTATATTTTTGTTTGTATTTGTTCATATTAGTATTTGGTACAACTTTTCTACTAAACCTAAGTTAGATACCTATTATTAATAGTACTTATTGTATTATTACGAATTTTATATTAATTAGTGAAATTATGTGATAATATTAATTAATAGTAGTAGATCTAGTGATACATTAGTATATCTACATAAATTAATCATAAATCTATTGTTAAATAGGATTAATCCTAAGTTTTTAGGAGTAGATCTAGATTTTGGGTGTATTTAGAGAATTTAGAGAAGTTCTATGGTGAAAATAGAAGAAAATAGAGAGGGGAGGGGTTAGAGAAGATGAGAAATGAAATAAATTAAGAAAACATACCTTGATCGGGGCTGATTCGGGCTCCAAGGAAGGAAATCGCCTCTAATCTCTAAGAAACTCCACTCAAACAGCAGCAGCAAGCAACATGTTCGTAAATATCGGCATGCCGGGCGGCATACCGCCTATAACGCCCGAAAGTTGGGCTTTTTGCAGCGATAACCCTCGGTTTTCGGCGGTAAGTGGCGGTAAGTCCACCGATATACCGATATTTGAGGTACCAGCGGTAGACTTTCTCAAACCGATACCCGATGGCGTCGGTATCGATATTTCGACCGGTATACCGACGATATCGTCGATATTTCATTCCTTGCCTCTACCTACACGACTAACTCTCTCTACTCATCCTCCTGCCAAGGAGGTCTATCCTCATGCCTCTCCTGAGGGTAATGACAACTTATGTCATGCGACCTAAGCATGTATCTATTCTTTTACGCTTACTCTATTAAGCTTATGTCCATGACATCTTATTTACATGCTTTTTATTAATTTGATGGAGGATCCCTTAATCCTTATCAACCTTACCTCAAGAGGGTGAGGAGAAGAGAGAAAACCCTAATCCTTAAGGTCCTTAAAAGAATTTGAGTTGAGAAGGGATGAACAAGATGAGAGAATCCTAAAGGTATCTCATTTCGAGTCATATCCTAAGACATCGGCCAGGCAGTCACACAATCCGGGAGTCCTCGTATTCCGACTAGCGGTGCGGAGGAAAATATTGCCAGCCCTAGGACGTGATCCTTTTCTAGACACCTCAGTCTTTCAGACAATCCTCTAATGACTCCCTTGGGTTCTACAGAATTTGTAAAATTTAATAATTATTAAAGATTACTTGAGGAACCTATGCTCTAATACCAATTGTAACGACCCCGCCTTCCGGTAACCCCCAATTAAGGGAGACCCGAAGGTCGGAATCGTTATTCAATTAACAGGATCAAAGGTTCGACAAATAATCAATAACAATTATGAAGTTATACTAACTGACTGAAATTTGGTATAAAATCTAAACTTTACTTACCTTTGAAAACCTTGGGAATCTATCTATCCAAGCTTGAATCCACTCTAACTAATCCTCTTTGCACTTTATGTTTTACTTTCACAATGTGTCACTTTACTGTTTGTTCTTTCAATTGTTGTTCCTAAAACGCCGACAAACAAAACGTCGGTCAGTATATCGAAATATACTGGTATGTGGGAACAACCAAAATCTTGCAAATATGGCTAACAATTTAATAATCACAAGCAAATTAATTAACAAGCCAATTTACACTTTTCAGTATGACATTCTCCACCGCTTTTGCCCTAACCCTGGCATACCCACCTTAGGGTGCCCTTTGCCAATGACTTATGGCCACCTTCTCAATCCCGAGCTTGGTGCCTGGGGGTCACCACTCATGGTGCCCACTAGTCATGCAATATCATAGGCCACCTTCTTGGTGCCTGGGGTCACCACTCAAGGTGTCCATTGGTCTACCCATCTGGGCCTGACCTTTGGCATCATCTATCAGGGTGGCATGTGGGTGCGAGAATACATACTTCTATTTTTAATGTGATAATCATAGTGACTTTATGATTTGCATGTATGAACATCCAACAGATAATTGCATTCAATACGATTAATCATCCGGAAAAACCTCGGGAAACTAAGGCGGTTATCCATAATTAACCACATACCTGATCTAGAGCAACTTGATTGTCCAAGCAATAAGGATAAAGAATCAATCAACAAGCAATCAACAATATCCTGAAATTAATGCATACGATCCAAGTGTTATAGTTTATCCAGGACATTCTAAAACTAGACTTGGATTCCACATTAGGCTTTCTAGACCACATTAGGGTTTTATTAGGGTTTTTGCCTCCATAACGCTTTTATCATATTAAATGCCCTCTTAGTTCATAAACCCTAATTTCAACATCATAAGCCCAATTAAAGTCGATCATTTTTCTTTTATACCAAAATTACCTTCTTTATCCTTTTAAGTTATTTCAAGGTCATTAGACTCAATTATCACCTTTAATTTCTTTCGGATTAACAACTCATAATTCATTATGGTCTAATTCCCATATGAACCCCATTTATTATTAATTCTACCTTGACTCAATTGAAAACCCTAATTTCTATATTAAGGTTATTTATCCACAAATTAGGGACTTTAATCCTCAAAATAGTATATTCTTACTTTAATCATGAAATTAATCAATTAAAGCCATTAAGAGTCGAATTTACCAACATTAGGGTTTCAAGGCCCATTAAAGAATTATTCATGCACATTAAACTCGAAATTAAACTAATTGCATGCAAATTCATCCTTTTTGTTCCTAATGTGCCCTTTCATCATTAACAGGTTAATACTAACCCTAATCATCCATTAAACCCTGATAAATATATTATTCATCTCAAAATAAGGTTCTTTAACCATTAACACATTAAAGTTGATATCTTCCATTACTTTTCGAATTGCAGGAGGAATTAGCTTTTAAAAATATTTTTATTGTATTCCTGTCGTTTTTCTGGGCAAAATTGATATATTATGTGCATCTATCCGAGCTACGGTTGAGGAGATATGAATTTAACAAAAATTGACTTACTTCAGCCAATGAGGAGGCGCCACGTAGCCCATTACATGCAACGTTGGCCATCATTTTGGAAAACATTTCGAAAGTACACTTATACCCCTGCGCGGCCCTTCTCTTCTTCTCCACATAGGAGGGTAGAACCGTCCAATGGTGGATCATCGTCTTCAACCCTTCAACCGCGGCTTCTGCCGCCGCGCGCAGGGTTAGGCGCGATCCGTCCTCCCGTTTCTGGGCCCAAGGATCCCCGGAAACCCTTCCCCTACCTCCGTTGGTTCTCCATGCTCCTCTGGGCACCCTCAGATCACGGCCACCATGGCTGGTTCGGGCAGAGCAAGCCTGCAAGCTGCGGCCGTCAAGCCGCCGTGCTGCTGCTGTGGTAGACAAGCAAACGTGGAGGGAAGTCCAACGGGCTTCTCCTTAGCCTCGTGAGAGCAGCACACACCTGCCATAACTCCTCCCAAGGCCCCATGTTGCCCTAGGATTCGAACCACCCTCCTTGTTAGGGTTAGTACTTAAGGAAAGAAGGAGAAAGGAGAGATTTGCGTGAGATGCCATCTTAGACTCGAACCAGAGGGTCTACCCCTTAAATAGGGGAGGTCATACCCGCCCCAACGTGACCCTCTAAGAGGGGACAAGTCCCACTCTCATAAGAACTCCTATTCCTTCAAGGATAAGAAATCCTTCTCTCTCTTCTTATTCCTATTAATATTCTCTAATATTTGAGTATTTAGGATTTCGAAAACCTTTTCCTTTATTCTTTTTATTCTTGGCTTTTAGTTTATTAGCCACGAACTTAAGTTTTCCCTAAGAAGAAAATATCACCCTTTTAATAATACCATGAAATTCATTTGTTAAGCATCACATTATCCTCTTATTTGACTTTATTGGTATTTCTCTTTCCTCTTTCCTCATTGGGACTCCTTGGATCCCAAGAAACTCTAATAATTCAAAATTTCTTTTTAAGGAATACTCATTATCCTTAAATGCATCAATATGCATTATTTCACATTATCTTGCTTATTTCTTCATTAAAATATATCTTTTTGAGGTTTCTCTTTATTTCTCTTTTATTTTACTCATTGGTATTCCTTTTATTATTAGGAATCCTTGGGATACGAAATCCCATTAAGGATGACCCAATTGCACCTCTTTTCACTTGTTTTTCACATTTCATCAATGTTTTCAATTTCTTTATTAACAAGGAAATACTCATTTGACCTTTTCTTTTCTTATTGTATTCTTTATGCAACTTTGGACTCCTTGGTACCCAAGGAACCCAAGAGGCACAAAATCCCTCCTTGGATTTGCCTTCTAGAGGTTTCCACACTTTTCTTTCCTCAATTTTCTTATTTACTTAATAATAGAGTTTCTTTTGTCCTTTCTTTGTTATTGGGCCCAATAGCCAATAAAGCCCACAAATAAATCAACAAGGCTATTTAAAACAAAAAACATGCATTCATTCATTATTTGTTCATTTATCATTAATATGAGAAATTACATTTCTCAGCAAATGAACCCAAAATTGGGGTTGTAACAGACATCAACATTTTCTATCACAGTTGGGATACACCAAGGATCCACACTCAGCCCATATCTGTTCGTATTTGTTATCAATGAGTTGAAAGAGAATGTTCAGTGTGATATTCTTTGACGTATATAATTTGTTGATGATATTGTATTGATTGATGAAATTAAAGATGGATTGAATGATAAAGTTGAACTTTGGAGAAAGACATTAGAATCAAATGGACTGATGATTAGTATGAGCAAAATTGAGTATATGCATTGCAATTTCAGCCAATCTTGTAGTGTGAATGGTGGAGCCGAGTTGAACAAAATAGATATAGTAAAATGTGATAAATTTCGTTACTTGGGTTCTATTATTCAAATAGATGGGGATGTCTAGAATGACGTTTGTCAGAGGATCACTGCAGGATGGTTGAAATGGAGGAGTGCAACTGAAAGATCTCTCTCAAATTAATAAGCATGTTTTGTAGAACAACTATACGACCAATTATGCTCTATGAGAGTGAATGTCGAGCGGTGAAGAAACAAGGTCTCAACAAGATGAAAGTGGCTGAAATGTATATGCTGAGATCGATGTGTTGGATGATAAAAAAGATCATTTGAGAAATGACTATATCAGGAATGAAGTTTGGTTGGCAAGCATTGAGGATAAGTTGCACAAGGGCCGACTCATATGGTATGGACATGTGCAATGTAGACCGACTAATGCACTTATACGAAACAATGCTATTGAGTTAAGTACAATTAATAGAAGAGGAATGCCTAAATTAACATGGGCATAGCTTATAAAGAGAGATTTTGAATCTCTACATCTCGACCAAAATTTGACTCATGATAGAGCTGAATGGAAACAAAAGGTCCATGTAGCCGAACCCAACATAGTTATGATGATGACTAATATATATTAGTAGCACATCATACACTATGTTTTTGAAGCTTGATTAGGAACAAGTAGAAAATTGCATTTAAATAATCACAATTGTAGTCTAATCAAGAATCCCAGGGAAAAATTCCGGCATGCCAAATATAAGCGTATAGAATTTGTTAGTCTAGTAAAGCCAGCAAACCAAAGTATAAATTGTAATTTTGCAGAATTCCAAACCAGGAGTTTGTAAATCTTGAAATCTAGGTGTCTTCATAGTCCAAATTCTTTTGGAGAGTTGTTGGCTGTTTCTTTAATCTAAGTACGAAGAGCTCTCTGGCCTTTTGCTTCCCATGCTGCTAAGGAAGGCTGTCTGGCATGTTGGTCAAAGCTTATAGGCGGGATGGGTTTGTCTTGGTGTGCTAAAGTGAAAGATAATTAAATTGTAGGAGGGACAATGCATCCAAACGAAAATTATGTAAGGACAAAAGTTAGTAAGTCACATAGGTATCGCATTTATCAGATCCGCGGTTGACTGATTAAGATGTCTGGCAATCCAAGGCATTGGGTTAGACTGAGTGCTTCTTTTATTCTTTAAGGCTAAAAGAAAATCTTAACTGCTTATTTGAAAAAAAGACATTTATTTTACATTAGGCCAGAACAAGCGTCTTATTTTACTATTTACATCTCAACTTCTTACCAATACTTTTACTAATTCTTTTGATCTTTGTTGTTGGTATTGCTCACATCTGAGGTAGGTTTTCCATATGTTCCTGTTGATGTAAATATGCCTTTATTCCCTATTTACATGTCAAATACTTAACAATGCTTCCCCTAATATTGCTGTTCTTCGTTTGTATTACTATCAAGGTAGGTAGCTTTTCAAAATATTCCTATCTATGTATTTATATTCCGCACCTTTGGGTCTATCTTTCTATTGATCAGATGGTCACAACTATATTTTGGTTGCTTTTTGTGGCAGTGTGGCTCAGGTTTCATGTGGACACGATAATGGAAGTAGATGGGATGGACTCAGAGCTATGATCAAGCTCAATAAAATATAATGCAACGGGTGATAGTTTGTGTGCCTATCTACCAAGACGGGATAGTGTGTAATTGTTGGTATATTGTCTAACATTTTGCTCTGACTGTTGAATATTGTTTGATTATATATTCACTGGCCAATCTGTAAATGGAAACTATTTTTTTTTTCTCGTTGTGTTTGATTCTTGGTGTATCCCAAAAAGTTTGGATATCCCAAAAAAGTAGAAAAGAAACGTTAAAAAGCACAAAATGAGCTGCTTAATGTGCAGATCTGAAAACACTCATTATGCCCATTGCGGATACGGTAACGGATCTTGCAGATCATTTGACTATTGTCTCCCAATCATGATTTTAAGCTACCGACCTGCTGTTACGTTATCCATTACTTTTGTTTTATTGCCTTTTATTTTATCTGATGTCATATCTAATTATGGCTGAATACACCCCTAAAAGTACTATCTAAATGCTTTGATTTTTGGAATTTCGGGTAGGTTATAGCTGTACTGATTTGAAACTGAATACTATAGAGGAACCGAGGAAGGAGAAATACAAGGTGGCTAAATGTGATGTAACCAATATAATTGGGATGGCGGTGAAGCAGGCAGGAGGCTTTTATAGTTTTACGTTGGAGGTTAATGGACTTGTGGCACTGTCAAGTGCAATTGTTTTCAACAAAAACGTGATTCCCTCTCTAGAATAGGTGTTTCATACAAAGAACAAAGGACTCACTACTGGTAATGTCTAGCTAGTGCCGAAAATGTTTACAAGTACAAATAATTCTTTTTGATTGGAGTACTCAAACCATAGTTTTTTGTAAAAGCTAGTGGCAGTAATGTCTATCTACTGCCAAAAAAAGGATCACTGTGGAGTAGGGGAGCATGCTCTGCCGAACTTGCTGCAACGAGGAGATGCCCAAAGCCTAGTGGATGATTGGCCTTGACAAATTGCCGAGACCGGATAGGTTCAACGCTCGGTTCTTCTACCATTGTTAAAGCATGATAGGCAGTGTGGTTCTTCTACCATTGTTAAAGCACGATAGGCAATGATGTCAACAATGCTATCAATTGGCTCATGAGGGGTGGAGAGGTGCTTTGACAAGCGAACAATTCCTTCCTCACCTTGACCACGAAGCTGGAAAGGACCACCTCACTCTTAAAAAGACTTTAAACTAGGGGTGAGCATAATTCAGTTAATAATTGATTAATTGAATGGTTAGTTCCAAATGGTTAATTTTTTAGATAATTTGGTTAATTCGATTAATTTAGTTAATTTATTTTGGTTAATTAGTTAAATGGTTAATATTTTGGTTAAAAATATTTTGTATTTGGTTAACCAAATTAATCAAATAGGAATAATTTATTCAAAAAATATCTTTCTCAGATATATACCTATATAATTTTATTTTTATTTCAAAAAATCGTCTTGTTTGTAAAGTAATCAAGCTTTTATGAACTATATATCTCTATGTAATATTACTATAATGTAGTATTGTTCAAAATTTTATGATTATTTTCATACAATTTTATTACAAGAGTGTTGTTTGGTTAACCAAATTGATCGACAAAATTAACCATTAATTGATTAACCATAATCGAACTAACTGACACTAATTTGGTTAGGTTAATAGTTAAAATTTTAAATCACAAATTAATCATTTAATTGAATCAAATTAATTGTAATCGATTGAATTAATCGAATGCTCACCCCTACTTCAGACTCAACACCTACCAAGCTCTCAGCTAAACGACTCCAATGGGTGCTCAATGACATCATCTCTCTTAATTAAGGTTCCCGCATCCCCAACAAAAGCATTGTGGATTGCTATTTGTTGGTGGGGGAATCCTTGATTGGTTTTGACATCAAACTAGCCACCCTAATGCCTGCCAGAAAATTGTGCACGGGCGGTCGCCCTGGTAGGGTGTAGGCGGCCCAACGGCCACCTAGGGTCTTGGGATCCAAACGACCACCTAGGGTTCAGATTCCAGGGCCCAACCTAGTTAGGCCCATGGGCGGTTCCTAGGCCGCTGTTGGACTTTTTTTGTATGTTTTTGCTCTATCAAGCTGTTGTGATTGGTTTACTATTCCTCCCTACTATAACTAATTTATTGCTGCTCTTCTATTACTCATTTACTACATGCTCCACGATCTTTTCCCTTCACCAATCGTCTTGTTTGTAAAGTAATCAAGCTTTTATGAACTATATATCTCTATGTAATATTACTATAATGTAGTATTGTTCAAAATTTTATGATTATTTTCATACAATTTTATTACAAGAGTGTTGTTTGGTTAACCAAATTGATCGACAAAATTAACCATTAATTGATTAACCATAATCGAACTAACTGACACTAATTTGGTTAGGTTAATAGTTAAAATTTTAAATCACAAATTAATCATTTAATTGAATCAAATTAATTGTAATCGATTGAATTAATCGAATGCTCACCCCTACTTCAGACTCAACACCTACCAAGCTCTCAGCTAAACGACTCCAATGGGTGCTCAATGACATCATCTCTCTTAATTAAGGTTCCCGCATCCCCAACAAAAGCATTGTGGATTGCTATTTGTTGGTGGGGGAATCCTTGATTGGTTTTGACATCAAACTAGCCACCCTAATGCCTGCCAGAAAATTGTGCACGGGCGGTCGCCCTGGTAGGGTGTAGGCGGCCCAACGGCCACCTAGGGTCTTGGGATCCAAACGACCACCTAGGGTTCAGATTCCAGGGCCCAACCTAGTTAGGCCCATGGGCGGTTCCTAGGCCGCTGTTGGACTTTTTTTGTATGTTTTTTCTCTATCAAGCTGTTGTGATTGGTTTACTATTCCTCCCTACTATAACTAATTTATTGCTGCTCTTCTATTACTCATTTACTACATGCTCCACGATCTTTTCCCTTCACCAAGCAACAACTTTGCTAATTGACCAATTACTTCTGCCCTCTATTATTAATTTACCGCCGTCCCTCTATTACCATTTTGCTGCTGATCCACTAAGTTAAAAAATAAAATGTCTACTTTTCATATTCAAAGACTTGTTGCAATTTTATTTTTGTTATTTCTTCTTTCTCCTCCCACTTTTCTGTATTTGTATTCTTTTTCCTTCATCAAGCAGCGACATTGTTGCTATGCAATGATTTTGTTCTTTCCTTTTATTCTTAATTATCCCTAATGTAATTCTCGGTTGTATTTTCTTATTGCCCCACAAAGCAACAAATTGGTTGCTACATTTTTCTTCTTCATCCCGATGCTCCTATTCCACATTTCTGTTTCATCAATCTCCTCCCACACTAATGCTCCTCCCCAACCCCTCTTTATAATTCCTATTGATTCATATATTGCCTATAGGTTAACGTATAGATATGTGTGTAATATAATTATATCATATTATATTATATAGTACATATGTGTTAAAATAAATAAAATAAAAAATGCCTAGAAACGCCTAGGCCTCTGCCTTGGCGCCTAGGCTTTTTGGGTGTCCCCAGGAAATGCCTTGTAACATCCCTGACCTGGGTTATGAGCTAACCCTAGGTGTTTTGCCTAAATATGTAATTAAATCTTTGTGATTAACTCTGAGCATGTAATTAAGCTTCTCAGAAATGTATATTTCAGTTTTTGCTCCTTTATATATAAAGTTGTAGCACTGTTTTGTAATACAGGGACCTATGTGCGATTTACCCATTTAGAAGGGTTAACCTGCAATTTGCACATGATGAGGTGTTCCTCTGATGTTGAGACATCATGAGAAACATTTTGGTAAAGTTTGAGGGATTTCCCAAGCTTGAGCACCAAGGTGCAGCTGTGGAAGCAATCCCGGTACTTGAAACCCTAATTTGGGGTAAAATGCAATTTACCCAAATAATGGGAAGCAATTTGTAAAGAATGTTATCTAAAGTATCTTGTTAGACTCTTGCCATCATTTAGAGAAGAAATGATGAGGAATTCACCTCAATTGAGTTATCAAGTTAAGAAATAGGCTCTGTGATTGAATAATCAGGGTATATGTGCAATATCCCTTTAAGTATGAACTTTATTATTAGATTGTCCTTCCTTGCCTTCTTTTCTATAACTTAAGATAAGGTTTGTCCTTAGAATAAAGAGGAAGGGACGAGCAAGTAATGAAGGAAGGACTTAGTTGGAATTAAGGGAAACTTATGAGCTAATGTTGAAAATCCTACCCCAAGTATATAAGCCCTCCTTTCCTTAGTTGCAAGGGAACTTAACCTTCGTTCCCTTACTGTTTCATTTCACCAAAGACGACCAAGGACTGCCTTGGAGCTAAGGAGGACGAACAAGGGGTGCAAGGTAGGTTTAAACCCCTCTTCTTGCCAAATTCCATGGTTAGAATTCGAATTCAAGGTCATCTTCATGGCTAATTCTCGAAACCCTATCTTTCTAGCCGTCTCTTTTCATCCTTCCTTGGCGTTTTCACCTTGGCCAACCTGTGGGAACTCAAGGACGCCATTAGAGCTTGGAGCTTGAAAGCTTGGAGCTCAAGAAACAAGCTTTAGGCGGGTTTTATAACTCTAAACCTATGCTTTACTATGTTCATCTTTATATGCGAGTTAATGATAGCTCCTAGTATTTCCCTACTTTTCCCTGCTATTTTGCAAACAAACCCGTGGGATATCTGTACTGTTCTTGAGCTAGATGATGAAGGCGTGTTTTCCAAGAAAAACCCACCGCTTTTCTTTTCCCTAAACGGTCCTAACAGTTTGCTCTCACGACCTCAAGACCGTGAGAGAGCCTCGCGGTCTCGAGACCGTGAGAGGGCTCGCGGTCTCAAGACCGATTGGCCCTGTTGACCGAGCGTGGACCATATAAGAAACCTGTTCCTAATTATATAGGCTAAATACCCTCAAAATTTGGGAGACTAACTCCAAAGGAATCGGGAGATATGACCTTTTTAAGTCACGACTTTAAATGAATTAATTGCTGATTTTCAAACGGTCTGAAATTGCCTTTTTGGGCAAAAGGTCTCAAGACCGTGAAAGGTCGTTGACTAAGCATTGACCCCATGAGATTACTGTTCAAAATTATGTTAATTAACAACTCACCAAGTTTGATGGTCTAATTCCAAACGGGCTAAGAGTTGAATGGTGAATACTAGGGCTAACCCTAGATAAAATCAGTACTGAAATTATGGTGACATAATTAGGGTTTTTAGGGTTGATTGACCTAAACGGTCTCAAGACCATGTGGGGTCCACCCACATGACCTCAAGACCGTGAGGACAATCACCCAAGACCATTTGAAGGTCTAGGGTTGAGTAATTTGACCAATTGAACACCCAATTGCAAATAAGTTATCAAGTTAATCAAAATTCGGATTCTGTGACCAATCATGGTTCAACCTCTATCAAATCACCTTAGATTTTGATGAAATCTTGGGCAAACGGTCTCAAGACCATGTGGGGTCCACCCACATGACCTCAAGACCGTTTGGGCCAAGTTTGGGCCCAATTGGAGCTCAATTGAAGGGTTCAACCTTGTGTTGATACACATTGTTGAGTGTTGATGGGTGAACATTGATAGACCTTAATTGAATCGATTTCAATCCTAATTGGTCAACAATTGAGGGTCAATTGAATGACCATTTGGTTAAGCATAACCTTAATTAACTCAATCCATAGGTGGTCAACAGTTATTGGACCTTTTGAAGGCTTCAACATCAGTGACATCATCGTTTGATTTGTTGAACCTTTGTTGAAGGACCTTGTGGTTGAGACCGTGAGGTGGCTCACGACCTCAGGACCGTGAGGGGGCTCACGACCTCAGGACCGTGAGGTGGCTCACGACCTCAGGACCGTGAGGTGGCTCACGACCTCAGGACCGTGAGGTGGCTCACGACCTCAGGACCGTGAGGTGGCTCACGACCTCAGGACCGTGAGGTGGCTCACGACCTCAGGACCGTGAGGTGGCTCACGACCTCAGGACCGTGAAGGGGCTCACGACCTCAGGACCGTGAGGTGGCTCACGACCTCAAGATCGTGAGGTAGCTCACGACCTCAAGATCGTGAGGGGGCTCACGACCTCAAGAACGTGAGGTGACTCACGATCTCAAGCCCATGAGGAGGCTCACGGTCTTGGAACTAGAAAGGGGCTCATGGACTTGAAGGGTCAAAGTGAGCAATCGGTCAACACTTTCAACCGAATTCAATCATGTGATGGTTCAATGTTGCTCAAATCAAACACTAATGATAATCTAAGATAGTAAGGAGTTATTTGATTAAGGTTTTTGACTATGATGATGATGATCAATGGGGTGAATTACCAAGATACCCCTGAAGGGTCAATTGAGTTATACCTTGCTCAATTCAAACCCTAATTACATGAGAATGATGTTTTTAGTCATAATGACTCTATATAACCTGATCTAGTCTAATGTTATCATCAACCATTAGTATGATGAAAGAGAAAGTGCTCTAGAGAGAGAGAAAGTACCCTAGAGAGAGAAAGTAACTCTAATCACTTAATGGTGATGCTTTTGGCTATGTTAGCCTATGATGACTCAACCCAACCTGTTTTAGAGTGATGTTGACATCACCTAACCTTACGATGAGAGAGAAAGTACTTCTAGAGAGAGAAAGTACCTCTAGAGAGAGAGAGTATCTCTTTTAAATGGAAACTCAATTGAAACATCCCCAATACACAGAAATGAGTATAATTAGGGTATGATCCACCTGTGTGAGATCATAGAAACCCTAATTATGATAAATGATGAACCTTTAACTAATCCAGGAGCATCAATGAAGGTGTTACTCAAACATGATGATGTTATGAGTTTAATTCACCTTGATGTGAATAGTAAACCCTAATTCAAGGGTGATGACATGTAATGTGAATAGTAAACCCTAATTCAAGGGTGATGACATGTAATGTGAATAGTAAACCCTAATTCAAGGGTAATGGCATGCTTTTGAGCAATAAACTCTATTTGAGTAGAATTAAAGATTTAACTCTTATGACAAGAGTAGGAAGTACATTCCTTATTATTGTATTTCCTTTATCAGATGTATTAACCATGCAGGTTTTGATATGAAGGTAATCATATCCAGGTATGGATGTTGATGTTATATTCATTGAAGGCATGTTGTTAGCCTTATGAATAAGTAATGTAATCTGATGCCTTGCCAGTGGCATCCTATACTGATAATGGGCTGTGAGAGCCATGAATACCATCAAGGTCATGCTTTAGAGATGACTTGTGATGAGGATAATGAGAAATGATGATTGATATGAGTTAGGCCTGTTACATTTAGTATTCTTCTTTTATAGCTGCTATGCTACTGTTATTGTTTGAAGAACAATGTATGCTGTTAAAGAATACTGAATGTACCTAACTAATCAAGTATAATGTAGAGCCCTGATCATAGATCCATCATTGTCAGAAATTAAGTGATGGTGAAACAGGTTTTCCTTAGGGAACTCCTGGAGCACATACTTTTGAGTATGTGGGGTACATGGATGTGTAGAACCTTACATCCTAGTGTAGGGAAGTGATGTAGATGTGGAATCCATCCATCCTTCACTATAGTTCCATACCGTATCAGTGGCAGGTAAACATGAAACCTCCTGATGACGAAGAAAGCACAGATATCCGTATCAGTGGTAGGTAAATATGAAACCTCCTGATGACGAAGAGAGTACAGAACGCCACTGTGACTCTAGAATAGCGAAGGACCAGTTTACCCTGGTGAGCTATAATAGTAGAGGCATGAGATGTCCTACAAGTGATCCTCTTATTGACTGAGGAAGGTGAAGGTCATGAGAATCCGGCTCTCTTAATGACCTATGTATGATACTGATGCGGCTTCTCAGCGATCAGTTGGAGTATGAGTGGTAAGCCTCATCTCCACAGGGCATAATGTTGTTTGTAAAACATAATCAACCATGTAGTGTAACTTGTTAGAGATAACTCCAAGTTAGTTGATTGATGTTACATTGTTATAATGATTGATATCCTCCATATCTCCTAAATTGTAGAGATCTTGTTATAACTATAACTGTTATAGAATGCTTTGAAGGCTTTACTGTTTAGAATAATCTTTGATGTTATAATAAAGCTTCTGGCGAAGAGTTATAACTCTCGCTGGGACAATTATGTATAATTGTCTCACCCCGTAGACTTCAACTTTTTAGGTGGACGTCGGAGACGAAGAAACCAGCCTACAAGTGATCAATCTCAGCAGCAGCACCAGGGGCAGCAGTAATCTCAGGTGGAGATTTGTCCTGCCATGTGGTGTAGTTAGAGTCAGTCCTATGTGTCCTCTGTACTCTCAGGTCTTGGAGTCTTGTGTTATGTGATCTTGAGATTTTGTATCTTGAATGTATATAATTACTCAAGAAGTAATTATCCTGAGATGTAAACAGTTACCTCTCTTTATGAAAGGAGTTTTTATGGATACAAGTTCTTATCTCGAAAAGTTTTAATTTTCCGTGATTTTTGTCTTCCGCTGATTACCGATTCGCTTCCGCTAAGTTTTAATCGTGTTTATGTCATGGTTTGGAGATCAGAGCCCACAATTAGTGGTATCAGAGCTCCAGGTTCAGTTGAGTCTACAGAGGCATAGGACTTAGGATGTCGAGTCTACCTTTAGTACTCCTTCCTTATCTAATAGAATCTTCTGCTCCTCAGGAGAAGAAGATACATAAGAATGTCAGAACATCGCGATGAGCACGTGGCTGAGAGTAGTGCTAGTGCACCTCGAGGCGGTGCAAGAGTTCCGAGAATAGAACAACCTGCACCTAAGTCGCCAAGAGAGCCACCCCAGTTCGACCCAGCTGACATGAGTGATCCAGCTATACAGACGATGTTCGGGCAGTTTATGACTGCCATGACACATATAACCGATAGGATGCCCATTCCTGCACCTAGGGCACCTGTCCAGCCTGAAGTACAAGGTATTGGTAAGACATTCGAACGACTTCGTCGTGTCGGAGCTACCGAGTACTTCGGAACTGCCGACCCTGCAGATGCTGACTTATGGTTGACAGAGTTGGAGAAGGCTTTCAGGATTCTTATGATTCCGGAAGCTGAGAAGGTTAGACATGCTGTCTATCTTCTCAAAGGCAGTGCTGGTCACTGGTGGAACATGGAAGAGCAGAAGAGACCTGGAGTAGAGTTCTCATGGGAAGAGTTTCGTCGGGAATTTATCAATAGATATTTTCCAAAGACCTTCCTAGATGAGAAGATTTCTCAGTTTGAGAAACTAAGGCAGGGTATGATGAACATTAGTGAGTATGAAGCTAAGTTTATGGAGTTGTTGCGGTTCTGTCCGCACATGGCTTCTACGGATGAGGAAAGAATCAGAAGATTTGAAAAGGGTTTGAATTCCGATATGTCAACCCCTGTGTCTGCCTTAGAAAACAGAGAGAGATTCTCTACCTTCGTTGAGTCAGTCCGAAGGATAGAGAGATCTGTTGTTGAGAAAAGACAAACCCATAAAAGATATCCCCAGTTCCAGGGTTCTTCATCTAGGGATTCCAAGAAACCTAGATTCTCTGCACCTAACCCTCCACCACCCAGATCAAGTTTTCAAACTCAATGGACACCAAGTAGAGGTAGAGGACGGAGTCAACCGCTTCAAGGGACGCACAGTTCTGCATCAGTGTCAGTCACTGGACCACCCAGACCACAACAACAGGA
Source organism: Alisma plantago-aquatica (assembly GCA_963693085.1). Lineage (NCBI taxonomy): Eukaryota > Viridiplantae > Streptophyta > Magnoliopsida > Alismatales > Alismataceae > Alisma > Alisma plantago-aquatica. The sequence continues at coordinate 786,628,865 of OY856413.1, forward strand.
GAAGAGTTGCTACAACTGTGGTAAGGTGGGACACTTGATGAAGGATTGCCGTTCTAGGCCTGTCGGTGTGACACAACAACCTCCGAGACAGAATCAACAGGGATCTCAGAATAGACAACATCAAGGAGCAGCTCGAGGACGTGGACAAGCGTCTCAAGCTGGATCATCAGCACCACCTCAACACCAGGCAACCGCGAGGTTCTATGCTATGAACCCACCTGAGGCAGTGGTCAATCCACGGGTAGTGGCAGGTCAGATGAAACTTTTATATTCTGATATGTCTATATCCTGTAATGTATCTGTTCTGATTGATCCGGGTGCTACGCACTCTTTCATCACTCGTGAAGTGATTCGTAACTGCAATGTGACTGTTAGTCATAGAGCAGATAGTTTGTTGTTAGAGACTCCATTGAGTGGGTCTGCCGTTTTGCAGGAGGTATGTTCTCCCTGCATCCTTTTCTTTTCTGACCATCGCATTCAAGTGGACCTTATACCACTTGATATGCAGGGGTTTGATATAATCCTTGGGATGGATACCTTAGAAAGGTATAGAGTTGTCTTGGATTGTGAGTCCAAGTTGGCTGTGTTTGCTGATGAAAGCAACACATGGATCTTTCAAGGTGAAAGAAAGATTCTGCCCACCTGTCTTGTGTCAGCTATGGTTGCTGATAAGCTGTTGAGGCAAGGATGTTATGCATTCTTAGCCCATGTGGTAGATGTTACCAAGGAAAGTTCCAACCCTGCTGAAGTTCCCATAGTCAGGGAATTCGAGGATGTGTTTCCTGAAGAACTTCCTGGTATACCACCACCTCGGGAGATTGACTTTGAAATCAATCTGATTCCAGATACGAAACCCATAGCTCAAACTCCGTATAGAATGGCTCCTGCCGAGATGGCAGAACTCAAGAAACAGCTTCAAGAGCTACTTGAGAGAGGTTTTATCCGACCAAGCACTTCACCTTGGGGTGCTCCGGTCTTGTTTGTTAAAAAGAAAGATGGGTCAATGCGGTTGTGCATCGACTATAGACAACTCAATAAAGTGACAATAAAGAATAGGTATCCTCTGCCGAGGATTGATGATCTCTTTGACCAGTTGCGTGGTGCAACAGTCTTTTCAAAGATAGACTTGAGGTCTGGATATCACCAACTTCGTATTAAGGATAGTGACATATCCAAGTCTGCCTTTAGGACAAGATATGGTCACTATGAGTTCACGGTTATGTCGTTTGGACTAACCAATGCACCAGCTGCATTTATGGAACTCATGAATAGAGTTTTTCGACCTTTCCTTGATCAGTGTGTTGTCGTCTTCATAGATGACATACTGATTTATAGTAAAGATGCTCAGCAGCATGAGCAGCATCTTCGCCAAGCTTTGACCTTGCTAAGAGAACATAAGTTGTATGCTAAGTTTAGCAAGTGTGAGTTCTGGCTGCCGGAGGTATCTTTTCTTGGACATATAATATCTGCCTCGGGAATTCGTGTTGACCCTACAAAGGTAGAATCTGTTCTACAATGGGAACAACCGAAAACACCGACGGAGATTCGAAGTTTCTTGGGGTTAGCTGGCTATTATCGAAGGTTCATTAAGAACTTTAGTTCCATAGCTTTACCCTTGACCAAGTTAACCCGGAAGGATGTTCCTTTTTCTTGGAGTGATAAGTGTCAACAATCTTTCCAGTTACTGAAGGAGAGGTTGACAAGTGCACCTGTATTAGTGCTACCTGAACAAGGAAAAGGTTATATAGTTTTCTGTGACGCTTCCAAGAATGGACTAGGATGTGTGTTGATGCAGGATAAACAAGTGATTTCTTTTGCTTCCCGACAGCTTAAGAAACACGAGGAGAATTATCCAACACACGATCTGGAGTTAGCAGCTGTGGTTCATGCTTTGAAGATCTGGAGACATTATCTCTACGGAGAGACATTCCAGATTTTCACAGACCACAAAAACCTTAAGTATATCTTCTCTCAGCATGAGCTCAACATGAGGCAACGTCGCTGGATGGAGTTAATCAAGGACTACGACTGTACAATTGATTACCATCCAGGTAAGGCCAATGTTGTTGCAGATGCCTTGAGTAGGAAATCAGCAACATCAACCATGAATAGAGCACAACTAAACTCTTTAGTATGCTCTAGAAGAGATATGCTTATCTCTTTAAGGCAAGACAATGTACAGTTGAAGGTATCATTGCTAGCCGGTTTGTTAGCTGAGATGCATATTAAACCTACCCTAAGAGAGCAGATTAAAGAAGCACAGCTAGATGATGCTGCAGTTCAACATATAAGATCTGAGTATGGAAATGAGAAGCAAGATGGGTTTCATGACTCAAAAGATCAAGTAGCTTGTTATAATGGAAAAATGATAGTGCCGGATGTGGACAACTTAAGGAAGTTAGTCCTGGAAGAAGCCCATTCTTCCATGTATGCTATGCATCCAGGGAGCACCAAGATGTATCGGAATTTGAAGGATCTATATTGGTGGCCTGGGATGAAGAAGGACGTTGCAGAGTTTGTTCTGAGGTGCCCTGTGTGTCAGCAAGTTAAAGCTGAACACCAGAAGCCTGCAGGGACAATGCAACCTTTACCCATATCACAGTGGAAGTGGGACCATGTGACCATGGACTTTGTTGTTGGCCTACCCAGGACAAGCAAAGGACATGATTCCATTTGGGTAATTGTTGATAGGTTGACTAAGACATCACATTTATTACCTGTTAAAACAACCTATTCTGCTGAAAGGTTATCAGAGTTATATGTGCAAGAGATAGTGCGTTTGCACGGAGTTCCTGTCACAATAGTTTCGGACAGAGGTCCTCAATTTACAAGTCGTTTTTGGGAACAGTTGCACAGTGCCTTAGGCACTAAGCTGAGGTTTAGTACGGCCTTTCATCCACAGACTGATGGACAGTCAGAAAGGACCATACAAACCTTAGAAGACCTGTTGCGAGCATGTGTTCTCCAGTTCACCGGAAATTGGGATCTACACCTAAGCTTGATAGAGTTTGCCTATAACAATAGCTATCAGCATAGTATTGATATGGCACCTTATGAAGCCTTATATGGTAGACGTTGTAGATCACCCTTGTGTTGGTTTGAGACTGGTGAGCACCAGTTGTTAGGTCCTGACCTGGTGCAGCAAACCACGGAAAAGATTAAAGTAATACAACATAAGATTAAGACTGCTCAAGATAGGCAGAAATCTTATGCTGACAAACGTCGTAGACCTTTAGAGTTCCAGATTGGAGACAAAGTGTATCTTAAGGTCTCACCTTGGAAAGGGGTCCTTCGTTTTGGAAGGAAGGGGAAGTTAGCTCCTAGATATATGGGGCCTTATCCAATCATTGAACGGATTGGAAAGGTAGCATATAAACTAGAGCTGCCCCCAGAGTTACAAAGGTTACATCCTGTGTTTCACATTTCTATGTTGAAGAAATGTCACCCAGACACCGAGTCAGTTCTACAACCTATGGAAGTAGAATTGAATGATGACATATCCTATGAAGAGGGACCAGTGTCAATCCTTGATAAACGAATTAAAAAGTTAAAGAAGAAAGATATAAGTCTTGTGAAAGTCCTCTGGAATCATCGTGGTATTGAAGAAGCCACTTGGGAGTTAGAGGATGAGATGAGAAGGAAGTATCCTACCCTTTTCTCGTAATATGTTTTATCGATTTCGGGGACGAAATCCTTGTAAGGGGTGGATAATTTGTAACATCCCTGACCTGGGTTATGAGCTAACCCTAGGTGTTTTGCCTAAATATGTAATTAAATCTTTGTGATTAACTCTGAGCATGTAATTAAGCTTCTCAGAAATGTATATTTCAGTTTTTGCTCCTTTATATATAAAGTTGTAGCACTGTTTTGTAATACAGGGACCTATGTGCGATTTACCCATTTAGAAGGGTTAACCTGCAATTTGCACATGATGAGGTGTTCCTCTGATGTTGAGACATCATGAGAAACATTTTGGTAAAGTTTGAGGGATTTCCCAAGCTTGAGCACCAAGGTGCAGCTGTGGAAGCAATCCCGGTACTTGAAACCCTAATTTGGGGTAAAATGCAATTTACCCAAATAATGGGAAGCAATTTGTAAAGAATGTTATCTAAAGTATCTTGTTAGACTCTTGCCATCATTTAGAGAAGAAATGATGAGGAATTCACCTCAATTGAGTTATCAAGTTAAGAAATAGGCTCTGTGATTGAATAATCAGGGTATATGTGCAATATCCCTTTAAGTATGAACTTTATTATTAGATTGTCCTTCCTTGCCTTCTTTTCTATAACTTAAGATAAGGTTTGTCCTTAGAATAAAGAGGAAGGGACGAGCAAGTAATGAAGGAAGGACTTAGTTGGAATTAAGGGAAACTTATGAGCTAATGTTGAAAATCCTACCCCAAGTATATAAGCCCTCCTTTCCTTAGTTGCAAGGGAACTTAACCTTCGTTCCCTTACTGTTTCATTTCACCAAAGACGACCAAGGACTGCCTTGGAGCTAAGGAGGACGAACAAGGGGTGCAAGGTAGGTTTAAACCCCTCTTCTTGCCAAATTCCATGGTTAGAATTCGAATTCAAGGTCATCTTCATGGCTAATTCTCGAAACCCTATCTTTCTAGCCGTCTCTTTTCATCCTTCCTTGGCGTTTTCACCTTGGCCAACCTGTGGGAACTCAAGGACGCCATTAGAGCTTGGAGCTTGAAAGCTTGGAGCTCAAGAAACAAGCTTTAGGCGGGTTTTATAACTCTAAACCTATGCTTTACTATGTTCATCTTTATATGCGAGTTAATGATAGCTCCTAGTATTTCCCTACTTTTCCCTGCTATTTTGCAAACAAACCCGTGGGATATCTGTACTGTTCTTGAGCTAGATGATGAAGGCGTGTTTTCCAAGAAAAACCCACCGCTTTTCTTTTCCCTAAACGGTCCTAACAGTTTGCTCTCACGACCTCAAGACCGTGAGAGAGCCTCGCGGTCTCGAGACCGTGAGAGGGCTCGCGGTCTCAAGACCGATTGGCCCTGTTGACCGAGCGTGGACCATATAAGAAACCTGTTCCTAATTATATAGGCTAAATACCCTCAAAATTTGGGAGACTAACTCCAAAGGAATCGGGAGATATGACCTTTTTAAGTCACGACTTTAAATGAATTAATTGCTGATTTTCAAACGGTCTGAAATTGCCTTTTTGGGCAAAAGGTCTCAAGACCGTGAAAGGTCGTTGACTAAGCATTGACCCCATGAGATTACTGTTCAAAATTATGTTAATTAACAACTCACCAAGTTTGATGGTCTAATTCCAAACGGGCTAAGAGTTGAAGGGTGAATACTAGGGCTAACCCTAGATAAAATCAGTACTGAAATTATGGTGACATAATTAGGGTTTTTAGGGTTGATTGACCTAAACGGTCTCAAGACCATGTGGGGTCCACCCACATGACCTCAAGACCGTGAGGACAATCACCCAAGACCATTTGAAGGTCTAGGGTTGAGTAATTTGACCAATTGAACACCCAATTGCAAATAAGTTATCAAGTTAATCAAAATTCGGATTCTGTGACCAATCATGGTTCAACCTCTATCAAATCACCTTAGATTTTGATGAAATCTTGGGCAAACGGTCTCAAGACCATGTGGGGTCCACCCACATGACCTCAAGACCGTTTGGGCCAAGTTTGGGCCCAATTGGAGCTCAATTGAAGGGTTCAACCTTGTGTTGATACACATTGTTGAGTGTTGATGGGTGAACATTGATAGACCTTAATTGAATCGATTTCAATCCTAATTGGTCAACAATTGAGGGTCAATTGAATGACCATTTGGTTAAGCATAACCTTAATTAACTCAATCCATAGGTGGTCAACAGTTATTGGACCTTTTGAAGGCTTCAACATCAGTGACATCATCGTTTGATTTGTTGAACCTTTGTTGAAGGACCTTGTGGTTGAGACCGTGAGGTGGCTCACGACCTCAGGACCGTGAGGGGGCTCACGACCTCAGGACCGTGAGGTGGCTCACGACCTCAGGACCGTGAGGTGGCTCACGACCTCAGGACCGTGAGGTGGCTCACGACCTCAGGACCGTGAGGTGGCTCACGACCTCAGGACCGTGAGGTGGCTCACGACCTCAGGACCGTGAGGTGGCTCACGACCTCAGGACCGTGAAGGGGCTCACGACCTTAGGACCGTGAGGTGGCTCACGACCTCAAGATCGTGAGGTAGCTCACGACCTCAAGATCGTGAGGGGGCTCACGACCTCAAGAACGTGAGGTGACTCACGATCTCAAGCCCATGAGGAGGCTCACGGTCTTGGAACTAGAAAGGGGCTCATGGACTTGAAGGGTCAAAGTGAGCAATCGGTCAACACTTTCAACCGAATTCAATCATGTGATGGTTCAATGTTGCTCAAATCAAACACTAATGATAATCTAAGATAGTAAGGAGTTATTTGATTAAGGTTTTTGACTATGATGATGATGATCAATGGGGTGAATTACCAAGATACCCCTGAAGGGTCAATTGAGTTATACCTTGCTCAATTCAAACCCTAATTACATGAGAATGATGTTTTTAGTCATAATGACTCTATATAACCTGATCTAGTCTAATGTTATCATCAACCATTAGTATGATGAAAGAGAAAGTGCTCTAGAGAGAGAGAAAGTACCCTAGAGAGAGAAAGTAACTCTAATCACTTAATGGTGATGCTTTTGGCTATGTTAGCCTATGATGACTCAACCCAACCTGTTTTAGAGTGATGTTGACATCACCTAACCTTACGATGAGAGAGAAAGTACTTCTAGAGAGAGAAAGTACCTCTAGAGAGAGAGAGTATCTCTTTTAAATGGAAACTCAATTGAAACATCCCCAATACACAGAAATGAGTATAATTAGGGTATGATCCACCTGTGTGAGATCATAGAAACCCTAATTATGATAAATGATGAACCTTTAACTAATCCAGGAGCATCAATGAAGGTGTTACTCAAACATGATGATGTTATGAGTTTAATTCACCTTGATGTGAATAGTAAACCCTAATTCAAGGGTGATGACATGTAATGTGAATAGTAAACCCTAATTCAAGGGTGATGACATGTAATGTGAATAGTAAACCCTAATTCAAGGGTAATGGCATGCTTTTGAGAAATAAACTCTATTTGAGTAGAATTAAAGATTTAACTCTTATGACAAGAGTAGGAAGTACATTCCTTATTATTGTATTTCCTTTATCAGATGTATTAACCATGCAGGTTTTGATATGAAGGTAATCATATCCAGGTATGGATGTTGATGTTATATTCATTGAAGGCATGTTGTTAGCCTTATGAATAAGTAATGTAATCTGATGCCTTGCCAGTGGCATCCTATACTGATAATGGGCTGTGAGAGCCATGAATACCATCAAGGTCATGCTTTAGAGATGACTTGTGATGAGGATAATGAGAAATGATGATTGATATGAGTTAGGCCTGTTACATTTAGTATTCTTCTTTTATAGCTGCTATGCTACTGTTATTGTTTGAAGAACAATGTATGCTGTTAAAGAATACTGAATGTACCTAACTAATCAAGTATAATGTAGAGCCCTGATCATAGATCCATCATTGTCAGAAATTAAGTGATGGTGAAACAGGTTTTCCTTAGGGAACTCCTGGAGCACATACTTTTGAGTATGTGGGGTACATGGATGTGTAGAACCTTACATCCTAGTGTAGGGAAGTGATGTAGATGTGGAATCCATCCATCCTTCACTATAGTTCCATACCGTATCAGTGGCAGGTAAACATGAAACCTCCTGATGACGAAGAAAGCACAGATATCCGTATCAGTGGTAGGTAAATATGAAACCTCCTGATGACGAAGAGAGTACAGAACGCCACTGTGACTCTAGAATAGCGAAGGACCAGTTTACCCTGGTGAGCTATAATAGTAGAGGCATGAGATGTCCTACAAGTGATCCTCTTATTGACTGAGGAAGGTGAAGGTCATGAGAATCCGGCTCTCTTAATGACCTATGTATGATACTGATGCGGCTTCTCAGCGATCAGTTGGAGTATGAGTGGTAAGCCTCATCTCCACAGGGCATAATGTTGTTTGTAAAACATAATCAACCATGTAGTGTAACTTGTTAGAGATAACTCCAAGTTAGTTGATTGATGTTACATTGTTATAATGATTGATATCCTCCATATCTCCTAAATTGTAGAGATCTTGTTATAACTATAACTGTTATAGAATGCTTTGAAGGCTTTACTGTTTAGAATAATCTTTGATGTTATAATAAAGCTTCTGGCGAAGAGTTATAACTCTCGCTGGGACAATTATGTATAATTGTCTCACCCCGTAGACTTCAACTTTTTAGGTGGACGTCGGAGACGAAGAAACCAGCCTACAAGTGATCAATCTCAGCAGCAGCACCAGGGGCAGCAGTAATCTCAGGTGGAGATTTGTCCTGCCATGTGGTGTAGTTAGAGTCAGTCCTATGTGTCCTCTGTACTCTCAGGTCTTGGAGTCTTGTGTTATGTGATCTTGAGATTTTGTATCTTGAATGTATATAATTACTCAAGAAGTAATTATCCTGAGATGTAAACAGTTACCTCTCTTTATGAAAGGAGTTTTTATGGATACAAGTTCTTATCTCGAAAAGTTTTAATTTTCCGTGATTTTTGTCTTCCGCTGATTACCGATTCGCTTCCGCTAAGTTTTAATCGTGTTTATGTCATGGTTTGGAGATCAGAGCCCACATGCCTGGTCCAGAAATGGACCTCTCAATCACTTACGACTTTGACCTCTAGCCGGCCCTCTGGGAGATCCTTGCTAGATTCGACTTCCCTATGTGGTGGATCAAGTGGATGAAGCAGTATGTCTCCACATGCTCCATACCTATCACTGGATACATGACAAGACTCTTCAAAAACACAAGAAGATGCCCTCTCTCGCCCCTGTCGTTCATGATCGTGATGGATCCTTCCAGCTTCAGGAGGGAGAATGGATGAAGACCTTCAATCTTTTCTTGTGTAGGGCCCTAAAGTCTTGTCACACCTCACCTTCACTTATGTCTGCTTATCTTTGCGAAAGGCACCTGCAGGAGCAAGCAAGGCATTAGGAAAATCCTTAAAGAATTCAACAATACCATGGGACTTAAAGTCAATCTAGCTAAGTTAAAGGTTTTCTTTCCGTAATCAACGACAGGTACGAGCATCAGTCTCAGCTACAACATAGGGTTTGGGGTGGGCACCCTACCCTACCACTGCTTGCGATTCCCACTAGCGAGAAAGAACATGAAGGCTAGACACTTTGAACCTTACCTTGACCAGCTCAACGCCATGATTGCAAAATGGCCACTCGACAAAGTCTCCTTCATTGGAAAATGCATTTTCACCCATCCAAAATACAAGGACTCTTCACCTATTGGGCCATATAGGTCCACCTCCCCCCAATCACTTGTGACAGGCTTGAACATGAGGTGGCTGACTTCCTATGGGGTGACCATATCTATCTCATGGACATCGAACGCCTTGATACCCCCCTGGATGAGTGTGGAATGGGACTTAAGAGGATACATAACATCAACCATTGGGCCTCCCTCAAGCGCATGCTACCATTCCACTCCAACTCATGTTCTGTTTGAATCATGTGGCTTTTCCGATGCTATGACACCATCTTCTGTGATTGATCTTTATTGAAGTAGGGCGTCTTCAACGCTTGGAAGACACATGGCACAAACTTGGAAGAAACATGCTTGCCACTTCACCTACTCTAAGGAGGGATATGTCTTGCTTAGGAACACCAACACCAATCTTGGGAGATCATCCGACCCCCTAAACAAGCCTGTCCAGTGGGACACCTCATATGGTAACGCCTGATGGTACCACACTAGAGCAACACAATTTATAAAGACAATCAAGATGCTCTTGCCATAGAAACAAAAGTCAAGGAATGGTACCTAGCCAAGGAGGACTGTCATTGCTTCTTCCCGAGGAGAGAAGACACCAAACACCTTTTTTTTTCCTCTTTCCCCTTTTCTCTTGCTATTTTGGAAGCATGTAATGGGCTTTTGTGGCCTTGTAATCCTGAGGTCCACAAACCTAAAGAAAATCGCAAAAATAATGAAAGAGAGAACTAGAGGGAAAAGTGAATGGAGATTCTTGTTTGTCTCATCTATTCATTCTGAAACTGTTTATTTATTCATGTTCCTCCTGTTGGTATGTATGCCCAGAGAGTCAATCATATGATGATTGTAATGACGTAACTTGTAAATGATTTAATTAATAATAAAGACAACCTTCTAATTTATTCTGTTTTATCCAGTTATGAGATAATGATGTAACATAATAATTGTGTAAATAATGATATTACTCAATGACGTATGCCTTTGGGTTGATGACCTGAACAATGAGATCCTGCAGATGTTAAGAGTATATACATTCTTGTTATGTCTCCAATTGACTGTTATTATGGAAGGCTTATAGACAACAATAACACATAAGACTAGAGTTTATGTTGGTTGATGACATAATCTTATTAAGTCATGTTATGTGATATCAAACCAAACACATAGATATATATTTGAGAACAATGTATTGGACAGACCCACCTTGAGAGTGATGCATGGAAACCATAACATGGTAGTCATAATCATCTCTCATAGTGTTGATGGTGATTGTGGTTCTTAGATCTGAAATCACTACATTCATCACATGTCGTTCGATGTATTTTGACATCATTCACCCTGACATTGAATAAGGGTTGCCATAAAGGTGATGCTCAGGTGCACTGTGATACATGGGGATGGCTGTGAGTGATGTAGATGCGATTTGTCCCTACTACATGAGTATGATATCCTAGCCACTTGATAAGAAAGATTGAGAAATGCATGGCCATGCTCATGTGAGTCAATATGTGATATTGAGCTTACATATATCTCAGACAGTCTACTCTAGTTCAAGGAACATGGATTGAACGTTGAAGAGGATGAAGATTCCATGCCCCGAGTTCAAATCTAGATATCGATGACAAAGGAACTATACAAATATTATAACACCAATCACAGGTTGTATGCTGAAGTTGTTCTCCAACTTTTCAAATTACTTAGATAGAAATTATGTGCTGCTAGATACCACTCATTTCTTGTGATGTCATAAACTAGTTATGGACATTCACTGCCAACGTAACTTGGAACCTATAGAGTCACACACATAAGATACACTTTGAATAGGAGTTTTTTCATGAATATAGTTTAAACTTGATACTAAAGAGTTAGATATTCAATTTAAACAACATTGGTTGAAAGTTGACTGTCTGGACTGTGAACCGACTGGTTTAAGTGTTGAACCAATCAATTCAAGTATCAGGTCAATTGAACCAAGATTGGAAACCAACACCATGAGACTATCAGTTTAGCAACTGAACTGATCAACTCATGTTTGTGAGCTGATCGATTCGGGTTGTGAACCGACCAGTTGGTTGATCAATTCATTGGATCAATGATTAATGCTGATGTCATGTTGTGCATAATCAAATATTAATTGTCAATACAATTGCGATTGGGAAACAAGTTGAAATGTCTGGTTCAAGGTTTGAATCGATCGACTCACATGCCAATAGATCGGTTCACCTGGTGAACCAACCATTTCACCACTTGTAGGATGTAGTAAACTTCTGGCCCCTTCAACTCCCGCTCAGACTGGAAACCCTGACGCTGACCCTCTTATAATTAGAGGGGTACTGGGGGCTTCTCAATCACATCAATTAGCTATGACAATTTTTGTTTTCTCTGGTTGTGATAACTGAGAGAAGCTGAGCAAGTCCTACCCGTCAAAGGGAGGGTAGAAAAGGAGAACAATTGTGGGAGAGAAAGTCAATGCTAGTACGCTGATTAGAAGGGACAACTCCTTTCTGTCCGTTCATCTAGGATGAAGGGAGGTCCTGGTAGTCCGTGTGGACTACTATATAGGCGAGGAGGCCATTGCCTACTGCTTAGAGGATAAAGTCAATTGTTGTTTGTGGTGAACAACTAGGAGACCTACGCCGACATTGTTCAAATGCAACTTGAAAAAAGGCGCACACCATAACGAGGCAATTGTCGTTGGACTTGCTCGAGGACTAAGTATAACTTCATAACTATCTTTCCATTACATAGTTGTGACACGATCTACTATTTAAAGGGGAATGTGACAGTCAAGTTTATTTCCACTGCCCGCTCTCGCCATATTTTCCTATAGTGGTATCAGGCCACATCAATTTACTATGCTTTGAGATTCAATCGATAGGATCAAATTTTAGTTTTGTCTTTTATTTATTACATACGATGTGAATACTTAAAATAATTAATATGCATATTCAATTAAATACCACATGCGATCCCTATATATATATATATATATATATATATATATATATATATATATCTATATATATATGATTTACACACATCGCCCTAAAAGTTGATTTTGATGGTAGATGTGAAGCATGGTTGTGGCCAATAACCCAGATCTTTGTGTATGGTTGTGTGGTTGTTTATTCCTGTTTATATCTCGATTTGTATACCAAACCTCTATCTTGTCTTCCATATGTAAAAGTATTATTCTCTCTCTCCTATGCTCCCCCTCAAATGTAGCTCGAGGTTCCCTATTACTTTGTAATATGTTAAATAACATTCAGATAGTTTTAATTCTTGTTACAATGAAGAAGATTTTCAACATCCGACGAACTGCCCATTTTAGATGATGAACCGATTGACTGGAGGACCGAGGAGGGCAAACAACAGGAGGAGATGAACCGATTGACTGATGGCTCAACCGAAAGTCTGGAGGGGTCCAGAAGATGTTGCACCAGAGATCAGACAATCGTTCTAACGACCAATTGACCGATCAGGAGGCGAGCTGATTTGTTCAAGGGTTGAACCGGTCAATCCAGATTGGTTCAAGCATAGATCTTCATCAACAACATGTTTCTACATGTGATGTGGACTTTAGGGGGTGGTAGTTCCTTGTGGATCCAAGGAATTACAATAGTATGGCCATAACCATCACTTATATTTTATTGCACATATTCTCATTTGTGGAATATGGCATGTATATGATACATACTATAAGTATGTGGTGATTGGACATGTATATGTATTTATAAATACAACTCTTCAATAATATATTAAGTCTTAGATGCTTTCCATTAGAAACATACATGAAAAGTTTGATTGAATAAGAGTGGGCACTCGAAGCATGGTGCACTATCAATCTCATAAAAGTGTGATGGTTGCTATGTTGGCCCGTCAAGAAGGGTGCATTACTATCGTGTTGGCTTTTGGGTCAGGTTTAACTTGGTGATCTAAATGAGATTAAGTACGTAGAAATTAATGGCAAACAAATTGTCGTTGCGATATGTTCTTAGGAAGGACAAACTTAATGAGACAAATTTCCATGATTAATTTTGGACTTTGAGAAGGGTTCTCAATGATGAACATAAGTTCTATGTCCTACATACACCAGTGCCACAAATACTTGCTCCTGATGCGCCTAGGGCTGAGGTGGATGGTTACCGGAAGCATGCTAATGATGTCTTAAACATAAAACACCTTATGCTAAGCTGCATGAGCAGTGTGAAGACATGGGGATTCTTGAGATGGTAACACATCTTAATAATGTGAACCATAATCATAAAAGTAAGAATGGTACAATGTCTCTAAGGCGCTCTTTGAGTGTAATATGGTGTGAGAGATCTAATAGATACCCATGTGCTCAATATGATTGGACATATAGAACATCTAGAAAAACTGGGATTCTCTTTGAGCCAAGAGTTGACCACTAATATTATTATACAATCATTGCCTGAATCATATAGCCATTTTATCAAGTGTTACCACTTGAATAATATGTCTAAACCGCTGTCAGATTTGCTTGGCGTGTCGTTGAATGTTGAAGAATAAAGAAGGCTGAATCCGTGATGATGATCAACAAAATGGTGTCTAAGGATAAAAGCAAGGTCATGAAGAGTTTTGAGGCTAAACATAGATACAAATATTTAAGAATCAAGATAAGGAACAAGAAAAGTACAAGAGGAATATGTCCTTTGTACTTGAAGGGATTCAAGAAGATGAAGCTGGGGATAGAGAAATCCACTTCAGGTATATACGTTATTGAGATAAATTTGTCTACTTCATCATAGGTACTAGATATTGGATATGGATATCACATATGTTTGGATATGTAGGATTTGATAAGATGCAAGCCTTTGAGAAAGGGTGGGGTTGAACTACAACTCACAAATAGAGCAAGAGTTGCTGCCACTGTAGTTGGAACATATAATTTATCTCTGCCCACATGGCTTGTAATACAGTTAATGAACTACTATTATGTACCCGCCATAAATGGAAACATCATTTGTGCATCTTGTATGGACAAGGATGGATACGAATTTCATATCAAGAAAAGTTGATGTTCTATTTCAAAAGATGAGATTTTTTTGGCAATGCCTCAATGTCTTATGGTCTTTATTTGCTGGATCTAAAGACATATGTTTAAAATGTAAATACCAAAAGACTAAAACTCGATAACATAAAGAAGACATATCTTTGGCATTGTCGTCTAGGGAACATAAGTGAGAATTGCATATCTAGACTCCATAAAGATGGTTATCTAGACTCTTTTGATTTTGAATCAATTGAGCCATGTGAATCTTGTTTGTTGGGCAAAATGACAAAGACCCCTTTCACTGAAAACAATGAAAGGGTTAGTGATCTATTAGGACTTATACATATTGATGTATGTGGCCCTTTTAGAACAAATGGTAGAGGTGGTTATCAGTACTTCATTACCTTTACTGATGACTTCAGTAGATATGGTTGTATTTACCTGATGAAACATAAACTAGAAACCCTTGAAAAGTTCAAGTTTTTCATGAATGAAGTACATCACCAACTTGGAAAAAGTATTAAGACACTTTGTTCTGATCGAGGTGAAGAATACTTAAGCCAAGAGTTTGAGGACCTTTTGAGAGACCGTGATATTGTATCACAATGGACTCCACCTGAAACACCTCAGCATAATGGTGTATCAGAAAGAAGGAATCACACATTGATAGATATGGTGCAATCAATGATGAGTTTAACCGAACTTCTGACTACCTTCTGGGTTATGCTCTAGAAACCACTGCATTTACACTAAACCGAGTACCATCTAAATCAGTTGAAAAAACACCATATGAGATATGGTATGGGAAGCATCCTAATGTGTCTTTTATGAAGATTTGGGGTTGTGAAGCTTACGTGAGAAAGTAGTTTTCTGAAAAGCTTAGACCCAAATTAGATAAATGTTATTTTGTTAGATATTCTAAGGAAACTAAAAGATATTACTTTTATTCCCTATCTAACAACAAAGTATTTGTTGCTAGGGATGCTGTGTTCCTAGAAATAGAATTTATTTCCAAAGGAATAAGTGGGAAGAAAATAGAATTCAAAGAAGTTCAAACCAACAAGAAAACATTGAACTGGTAGAGATACATGAGGAACAAGAAGTCTCACAAATTGTTGTGGAATATCAAGTTTCACATGTAGCATAAGGACCTCATAGATCTAGTAGGACACACCTTCATCCTGAAAGATTTAGTTATCTGGTGACTCAAGTAGGTGGTGAGTTGGTCATAGCTGATAAGCCAACAACCTATCTAAAAGCTATTTAAGGGTCAGAATATGAGAAATGGGTTGAGGCCATGAGATCTAAGATGGAATCCATGTAAACTAACAATGTATGGGCCTTGGTGGATCCACCTGAAAGGGGTAAAAACCACATGGTACAAGTGGGTCCTCAAGAAGAAGACTGGCATGGATGATAATGTACAAACTTACAAAGGTCGATTGGTTGTAAAGGGTTTCAGACAAGTTCGAGGTGTTGACTATGACAAAACCTATTCTCTAGTGCCATGGTTAAGTCCATCAAGATCATGCTTGCCATTGCATCTTATCATGACTATGAGAAGCATCCTATATATTAGGAATCAAGATCTATAGAGATAGATCTAGAAGGATTCTTGGACTAAGTTAGAGAACATACATTGACAAAGAGTGGAAGATGTTCAACATGGAGGACTCAAAGAGAGGAAACCTTCCCATGTATCATGGAGTTACTATCTCTAGAGCTCAATGTCCCAATTCTTGTGAAGAAAAGGAACACATGAGTAGGATTCCATATGCATCTGTAGTTGGACCCATCATGTACACAATATTATGTACTCGTCCTGATGTCTCATATGCCTTGAGCATGCAAAATAGATGTCAGTCAGATCTAGGTGATGCTCACTGGATAGCCGTGAAGAACATCCTTAAGTACTTGAGAAGAACTATGGATCAATTCCTTGTCTACGCCAGAGAGGTAGAGTAGGTGGTAAATGTTTATACCGATGGAAGCTTCCAAACTAACAAAGATGATCATTGATCGCAATCAACATTCATATTTTGCCTCAACAACAGAGCTGTGAGCTGGAAGAGTTCCAAGCAAGAAAAGTTGAAAATTCTACAATAGAGGTCGAGTATATTGCTGCATCCAATGTAGCAAAAGAGGCTATTTGGATCAAGAAGTTCATTTTTGAACTTAGGGTGGTTCCAAACATCAACGATGCAATTGAGCTATATTGTGACATACACAGATCTATTGCACAAGCTAAGGAACCCAAATCACATCAACATTCTAAACATATACAAAGCCAGTTCCATCTCATACAAGAGATTATACAATGAGGAGATGTGAATATTTGCAGAGTAACAACTAAAAGCAATATGACTGACCCCTTCATAAAAGCACTTGCACAACAAAAGCATGAAGTTCATGTTATATCACCTAGGATTAAGTTCATGGGTGATTGGTTCTAAGTACAAGTGGGAGTCTATTGGTATGTATGCCCAGAGAGCCAATCGTATGATGATTGTAATGGCATAACTTGTAAATGATTTGATTAATAATAAATGCAATCTTCCAATTTATTCTGTTTTATTCAATTATGAGATAATGATGTAACATAATAAATGTCTATAGATGATACTACTCAATGACATATGTCTTTGGGTTGATGACCAGAACAATGAGATCATACAAATGTCAAGCGTATATACATTCTTGTTATGTCCCTAGTCGGCTGTTATAAGGAAGGCTGACAGACGACAATAACACATAAGACTAGAGTTTGTGTTGGTTGATAACAAAATCTCATTAAGTCATGATATGTGATATCAAACCAAACACACAGATATATGTTAGAGAACAGTCTATCAGACAGACCCACCTTGAGAGTGATGCATGAAAACCACTACATGGTAGTCTGAATCATCTCATAGTGTTGGTGGTGATTGTGGTTCTTAGACCAAATTCACTACACTCATCACATGTCATTTGGTATACTTTGACATCACCCACTATGACCTTGAATAAGGGTTTCCATAAAGGTGATGCTCGGGTGCATTGTGACACATGGGGATGACTGTGAGTGATGTAGATAGGAGTTGTCCCTCCTACAAGAGTATGGTATCTTAATCACTTGATAAGTGAGATTGAAAAATACACGACCATGCTCATGTGAGTCATATGTGATATTGAGATTACCTATATCTCAGGAAGTTTGCTCTAGTTCAATGAACATGGATGAACGTTAAATAGGACAATAATTCCATGCCTCGAGTTTAAATCTAGATATCAGTGACAAATGAACTATACAAATACTGTAACATGAATCATAGATTGTAAGTTGATGTTGTTCTCCAAATTTTTGAATTACTTGGGTAGCAATGACATGTTGCTAGATATCACTCATTGCTTGTGATGTCAAAATTAGTTATGGACATTCACTTCTAACATAACTTGGAACGTATAGGGTCACACACATAGGACAACTTAGTATAGGAGTTTGTTCATGATTATACTTTAAACTTGATAATAAAGAATTAAGTATTCAATTTAAACAACATTGGTTGAAAGTTGACTGACTGGAATGTGAATCAACTGATATAAGTGTTGAACTGATCGATTCAAGTGTTAGGTCAATTGAACCAAGATTGACAATTAGCACCATGAGACGACTAGTTCAACAACTGAATCGATCAGCTCAGGTTTGTGAGCTGACCGGTTCTAGTTGTGCACTGACCGAATGATTGATCAATTCGATTGGATCAAGGATTAGTGGTGACATCATGTTGTGCATTAATCATACATTAGTTTCTAATACAGTTATGATTGGAAACATGTTGAAATGACTAATCCAAGGGTTGAACCAATCAACTCAAATGCTAACTGACCAGTTCACATGTGAACTAACAGGTTCACCACTTGTAGGATGTGAAAATTCATGAAATTTTGTCCACTTTGACTCTTGCTCAGACTGGGAACCCTGACCCTAAACTTTCAATGAATAGAGGGGTAATGGGGGCTTCTCAGATACATCAATTAGCTCTAAAAATTATTATCTTCTTTGGTTGTGGTAACTGAGAGAACCTGAGCAAGTCCTACCCGTCAAAGGGAGGGATAGTAAGGGAGAACAATTTTGGGAGAGAAGTTGGTGCTAGTACACTGACTAGAAGGGTCAACTCCTTCCTGTCCGTTCATCTAGGATGACATGAGTTTTTGGTGTTCCATGTAGACTACTATAGAGGCAAGGAGGCCTTTTCCTTCCACTCGAAGGACAAAGTTGACTGTTGTCCGTGGTGAACAACCAAGAGGCCGATAGAGACATCGTCCACGTACAACTTGAAAAAAGGCACATGCCACAATGAGGGAATGGTCACTGGACTTGCTCCAGGACCATGTATAACCTCTTAACCATATTTGTATTACATAGTTGTTGACACAATATACTATTTAAAGGGGAATATGGCAATCAAATTTTTATTTCTGCTGCCTGCTCTGTCGCCATATTTCCCTACACCTTCCACGCTAGTAGAAAGAAAGTGGGATCTTTCCTTCCAATTCATCCTCTCCACTCCACATACTTCATGCATAAGCAACACAATGAAAGGAAGCACATACAATATATCTTGCCTCCTAACAAGACACAACTTCGTGATCAAAGCCGTCTAAAACGCTGTACATACAAGGAAATGGGGCCCATTGCTCCCAACTCACCCTAGGGACTCCTCATCATAGACTTGGACATTTTACCAGGAATCTCGAAGGGGAAACACAACTCACTGAGTGAAGGACATAGCTCTTTGTACATGTTAGGTCATGTTGACATAATTTGTCTAGTTCATATGGGGAGGGGGAAGGCACCTCCCACACTAATGAAAAATTGTTTGTCAAGTGTCCCTTTGTCACACTTTTTTGATGCTTTCTAGGCCGTACTGACATGTGGCTGAGATTACCCCATTGGTGGTGCACCTTGCACCCCATGGGATTTTTGTAACCACATGGCTACAACCTTTGTTGAATGTAGTTACCCGTCATTCTGATGAACACATCTAAGTGAAAATTTTACCATTTTCAATATTTTATTATGTATGCAACATTAAATTTGAAGTATATCTCCAACATTTTGAAGGTGAACCACGATTGGAACACACTTTTGTCTGTGGTTCTTAGAAAATTTTTGAGGAAGGTGCCACATTTTTGAGATTTTCAAGTTTGGTCAACTCAAAACCCATGGTCAAGAATATGATTTGGCCATGGCTCCTTCTCAAATTTTAGTCAAATCTCCTCCATCTTACCGTAGAAATTTAGCACTAGTGTGTGGTTCAATCTATCAAGTGTTCCTTAATACTCTTGCATCAATCTTGACTTGCATTCCCCTAAATAATCACTTTCAATTTGATATCAATCTTCCCCTTTCCTCCTATCCATAATTCTTGCTTCTCCTCACTCCTCCTTTGTTTTTGACTGTGACAATCTTTGAAGATTGGTTTACATAGATATAAGGGTCCCTTTGTCTCTCCTTTGCCCCCTTTTCTTAATGGATTGCCAACTAACATATTTAACTCTTCTTGTATATATGGTTTGGATCTTATTTTAACCTCATCATTCATTGATTGTCCATAGTCGACCTTCCTTTTTTGACATAGTCCACTCACTTATGAGCTCAAATCTAACCCCTTTCTTACCTTACTTTCATATACACTGATGGGTGTATCATCTTTGGGACGTAGTAAAACATCCTTACATAAATGCTCCCTAATTTTGGTACCTCCTGTGAAACTCTTCATGAATTCAAATGGATCATCATTAGGGGCAATGCCTACTTCCTATTAGATGTTGAGGCTTTTCAATCCAACACCAATTACTTTGGTACTTATACATTGCACATTTCCTTTGGTGTTCTTAACACCAATAATTGTATAGAGGCTAGAATTGAAGTTTTTTTTTATAAAAGATGATCAACCTCATGATGAAATCTCTCTCACCTATGGGGTCATACTTAAAATATCATCATCTTTTCTGATTATGTTCATGTCAGTTCTACCCTTTACCACCTCTATCACACACCCATCAACACCAGTCCACCCAACCCCTAGATGATTTCCAAGTGACCTACCACACTAGCTTCTCTTGTAACTAACATTCAAGCCTTCATCAATTAATTGTCTCAGACATGAAAACACCAAAACTTTCAAAAGAAAAGCTTCTCTTGACATTTTACTCACACTGATTAGAGTATTCTCAACCCCCACCACGGAGTTGAGTGTTTCAACAGTCTCAAAAACAAATACATCAACTAAGTAGCCATCTCCATCAAACCCAACCCCAACACAAAATCCCCATTCAAACAAAAGCCCAATCCTAGAATAGGGAGTATGACAAAAACTCTCAAGGAATACTCCAAACTCACTGCAAGATTCACCAAACTCCTCCTCGACAAGTTGGGGGATGAGGGCAAGAGTGGATAACAACCAACATTCTTCTATCTTTCACATGAAGGAGTCAAACTATAAAAACACTGCTGCAAAACATACCCTTGAGGCTAAGAAAGGTATTCCATTTACCTTCTTTCATCTCTTAACTACCACATTCTACACATGCTTCCTCTCCATCATCCTCTATTTCATCACCCTTGTATGGCTCGGAACCCCTAGAACACTTACTTTGCTGGGACTCAACCAATCACTTTGAGAAGTTTTGTGATAATTTATGTATCACTTTCTCCACATATAACCAATCCCTTCAGTCCTATCAGGATATTAAAAAAATCTCTCTACTAACCTTCATATTATTTTAAGATCCACATCAACCATCCTATAGATAACCTTTATCTATAAATATGCTTTTGTACTAAGACTTCACTATCTTTTACAATGACCATTAGCTCTTGGAACACTAGAGGCCTTGCCTCATGTAAAAATAAGAGATTCATTAGACACATTATTCAGTCTCTTCACCTTGATAACACCATCATCTAAGAAAGAAAATTTTCTCTTCTTGATACTCATCTTATGACCATGGGCGGCTCTAAGATTAATAATGGTTTCAACTTCATGGCAATGGTACAAGTGGGAATATTTTTTGTGGAATAAAAAATAACTATTTTTTTTAATTTTATGTCACAAACATGTTCCTTATTATTCTCTATCACTAGTGTCTCCAATAACATCTCTTGGCCTATATTAGTGTCTATGATGAATTCTCTCACAAAAAAAAATCTTTTCTTCAAGGTATTGGACGAGATGCTAAATAACTTCAAGACACATGCTTGGCTCATTATAGAGATTTCAATGTCTATAGATTCACTCACAAAAAATGACACCTACTATTACTCTCATTATGTCTAAATTCAGGTATTGGATAGATCATGCCTCGCTTATAGATCTCACCGATTGACATAGTGAATTCAGAGGACAATGATAGAGAGAGATGAAATTGGGTCAAATTACACATATTTCTCTATACCCCCTTTGGTTGAACCTTTAACCTACTATAACTTTCTTCTAAAAAATGAGATTCACCTTGGATTAATTTCTTGTACTTTTTTAGCACATATCCTAAACATTTCGAGTTTGAGAAATATTAGACTACATATGACTCCTCAAACTCGTACTTATCTTGGTCTATACTGAACCTCCATGTTCCTCTTCTATTCTCTTCAAGAGATTTGCACAATTTTTGAACTCACAACAACAACCATTATAATATGGAAATCAACTCTAAAATCTTTTAAAAAACACTTTCTGAGTTGAGTTAGGAATGGCTAATGCAATTGTTCCTCTAATAACTCCTCTGACGAGATATGCTCTCCAAATATGAAAATCTTCTCAATAATAATGAAATCTATAGAAACAAATATCTGAGATTCCATGGCTTAAAGAATTTTACCATAATACTTCTTCTGTAGATTAACATTTGATAACTATAGATTCAATTTTATTTCTTACATTAAGGATAATGACTATATCTATATCTTCAGGGATAAGGAGTCTATTATCTTAGATATTATGGAATAATATATATATATATATATATATATATATATATATATATATATATATATATATGGGCCCATCTTTATTGCCCGCGCGGGTAGCTACCCGCCCACCCTTCCGACCACTTTTTTTCAATTTTTTTTCGCAATTGTAGAGGACTATTTTGTCTAGCTCTCCAAAATTTTTTAGCCAAAAATAATATCATTTGCCCCTCCAAAATAAAAAAACCCATCCTTATATATATCTGTTGTATATTTTGTACAAAGTTACTCTTTTATTGGTGTAGTTACTTTCTGTTCACCATAGTTATTTTTTGAAAGCAGAGTTACTTTTTTGGCCAGGAGAGTTACTTTTTTGGCTTCCAGGTAGCGAAAATCCAGTCTACCCGCGCGGGCAATGAATGAACGCCCTCTCTCTCTCTCTCTCTCTCTCTCTCTCTCTCTATATATATATATATATATATATATATATATATATATATATATATATATATATATATATATATATATATATATATATATATGGGCCCATCTTTATTGCCTGCGCGGGTAGCTACCCGCCCACCCTTCCGATCACTTTTTTTCAATTTTTTTTTCGAAATTGTAGAGGACTATTTTGTCTAGCTCTCCAAAACATTTGAGCCAAAAATAATATCATTTGCCCCTCCAAAATCAAAAAACCCATCCTTATATATATCTGCTGTATATTTTGTACAGAGTTACTTTTTTGGCCAGCAGAGATACTTTCTTAGCTAGGAGAGTTACTTTTTTGGCTGCAGGGTAGCGAAAATCCATGCTACCCGCGCGGGCAATGAATGAACACCCTATATATATATATATATATATATATATATATATATATATATATATATATATATATATATACACTCAACCTAACTCTATTAAATACACAAAAAATCCACCTTTTGATTTTTCTCACATTTCCATATCAATATAAATATTGCAAAAACTCTCATACTTCCTTTCATAGAAGGAAATTAAAGATACATGTTACACTCTTAGCTATGAAAATCCTCTAGCCCTGACTGTATCTCCATTTGTACAATTTTTGAACTCATAAAACAACCATTATAATATGGAAATCCATTAATGTCAAACCTTTTAAAAATCCTTGCTGAGATTGAGTTAGGACTAGATAATGCATATTGTTCCTCTAATAACTCCTCTGACGAGACCTTCTATCCAATTATGAAAATCTTCTCTATAACAATGAAATCTATTAGAAACAAATATCTAAGATTCAACGGCTTGAAGAATGTGACCATGGTACTTCTTCCATATACTAACATTTGATAACTATAGATTCAATTTTAATTCTTACATAAGGATAATGACTACATTCAACCTCCCTCTATTAGATACACTTTAAATCCACCTTTTTATTATTTTTCATTTTTCCATGTCAATATGAATATTTCAACAACTCTCATACTTCCTTTCACACAAGGAAATTAAACATACATGTTTCACTCTTAGCTAAAAAAATCCTCTAACCCTGACCGTTTCTCCATTTCCTATTATCACACAATTTGGGATTGTGTCACTCCTAATGGAACATCTCTTTCTAAAAACATTTTCAACAATTAAAACTCCTTAAACATACACACTCTTAATATGACACTTATCACCCTCATTCCTAATATAATAATCAATCTTTAGTTTGTAATTATTGAATTATTATTATTATTATTATTTTCTATTATAAAATCATAGACAAAGTCCTCTATCTCTGACTTGAAAAGCACCATGGCCACTCATTCAACATGCACAAAGAACTTCTATCCAAGGACAAAAAGTACAAGATTGTTTCCTCACAACACACAGAACCATACATTTTTGCATGATAACAACATTTCTAATTATGTTTTAAATGAGACTTTGACAAAGATTTTGATCATGCTAAATGAAACTTTCTTATTAAGTTCCAGGAAGGTTTGGATTTCTTGACGGCGTCTCTAGATTGAAAAATGCATTTTGACTACCAACTTTTCCATAACTCATTGACAACTCCTCCTTTGGTTGCACCTCTCCAGAAATGGTCTCTCCCAAGGTGATTCTCTCTCTCCATTCCTCTTTATCATCATAACACAATACCTTTCATGATTTTCCCAAATGGCATGTAATAACTATGTTTTTGAGGGTTTCACAGACTCTATCTTCTACATTCCAAAATTATTCCAGTTTGGTGAAGAAACTATCATTTTCCTCAAGCCAATATTGATAATGCTATCAACATCAAACATATCCTAAAAAATTTTCAATACTTCACATGTTCAAAAGTCAACTTATTCAAATCCTCCCTTGTATTAGTTAATTATACTAAGATGTAATGGACTATTATAAGTCATATAGTTTACCAAACTTATAATTTTCTCAAAAAAATTGGGTTTCCTCTCTTCCCTCACGACTAGCCAAAAAAATTGGGTTTCCTCTAAGAGACATTATCAACCTTGCTACTTGTATTCACTCTCCTTAATTCTGCTCTCTCATATCTCCCTACATACTTTCTAATCATCATTCCTATATCAAAGAAAGTTTTAAACTTCATTGACTCTATTTGACATATTCTTTTGTGGAATTCTTCAACTTCCAACAAAACTTAAGTTAGTTGCATAAAATACAATTTCCAAACCTAAAGCAAATGATGGCCGATGCATTCACAATCTTAAAATTCATGCTACATGCTTGAAACTAAAACTCATGACTTTGAAAATTTCTAAGAAATCATATGTATGTAGACCTATATCATCGTAAAAAACAATATACATTAATCCCCTTGCACAAAATTGGTAAGTCTAGTTGTTCCCCTATATAGAAAAATCTTTAAAAAGCCTACCAATTTTAATGTGATCATCTTCTTCCTTCAACAAGACTCCATTTGTCTCCATCCTTCTAGTCCTGATAAATGGTTAACATAAAACTCTCTCACAAACTTCTAATCACAAATCAAAATTTTGAGTAACTTGTAGTATATCAACATTTATATGAAAAAATAATTTCTTTATTAAAAAAATACAATATTTGTCCATTCCAGTACTTCCTGCAATCCATCTTTCCAAACATCATCATGGGACTAAACTTCCCATAACCATCTCATATTTTATCCTGGTTTTGGAACCCTTCTCCATCAAGATTTTTTTCCCCTTAAAGGGGTGAATCCTCTCCTTTCAACATAATATTTTGGAAAATCAAAATTCCACCTAGATTTAAATTATTTATTGTCTCTTAGAAAAAAAACATACTCGAATTGGTGATATTCTTGCATAAGAAAATTTCGTGACCCCTTTATCTAACATAGAAATCTGGAGCATATTCGACAACTTTTGGCCAATCGTGACTTCACAAGAGTTCTTTGGTATGAAATAACATTCTCTTTTCCTAGATGCCCACATGGTTTACCAGAACTTTAATATTTTACATGAATTAATCTGATTCTTTTCTTCTTCACCCTTTGTAACACTTGTAACAAAAAAGGAAAAAGATTTTTCATTGACAAACTTCAAGCTTCTCATGATGATATTCAAAAGTAGATTAAGCTTTGGAGCACTTATAGCTAGGTCTCTAGTTTAATTATATAGCTGGAGATGAGACCTTTCATCTAATTGAATTTAAACTAAAAATCTTTACTAATCAGATTGGTTAGGATTATATGAAAGACCCCTCTTTTAAACATGAAAATGATAACATGATCTTATTGCTACTTTTGAGTGATAGCAGAAGATTCACCCATGGTCTTGATTGATGTTTGTCAAGTCAGGTTCATTTTGTGATACACTCTCTTTTTATGGATATCAATTTTGGCATGTTGTATCGTATATAAATTTCTAGACTTCCACCTTTCATTGCTTATTCTAGTTCTCCATACTATGCTACTTTTTTTGTGCTCCTTCTGCATACTTACTTAGTGCTTCTATGAACTGACTTCTTATATGTAATGTTTTATTATTGGCATGTTGTAATTGTTGAATTCATTTCTCGGCTTTAAGATTATTTTACAAGTACCTTAATTATTCTCTACAAGATTCTCTTTCTAACCTCACTTAACTGCTAAAAGTTCACTGTGGTGTTTGGCTCTCTTTTCACCACAATACTAGAACTCTTGGACTATCTTCTTTGAAGTCAGGAAGGGGAACCCTCCTCATTAAGAGAAGAATAAAATTGAATCAAGAAGGGAGGACAAGACTGATTTAGTAATCATGCATTTTTCTTTCTTTTTCTCACAACAAAAATAGTCTTATGCGACAATTAAGAAACACCTCAAACATCAATTTATAACTCACATTCAGCTGGAACCCATAAGAAACCATATCTCTGATGTCGGTTGAATAATCCACCACATATAAGTTTAGAGAAATGGTTTAAGTAAAAGATTCTGTCAAGGTGTTAAATTAATCTATAGATTTTTCTCCTGGTAACAAAATTACAAGTTGTAATAATTGAGAATTTTTGTTATCAACGACACAACATGTTGGATTTTTTACATTAAAATTGTAGAATTTTTAGAACTATTGAAATCAAATTCTCTATCTCCACTAGATGCAACCTACATAGATCAAACTGAAACACCATAAAACACACCACATTGCACTGATACCATAACTCAACAATTATTCATCTGACATTATATTGTACATAGTACCACAAAACATTCAGGCAGTAATTTCATTTTCAAGAAAAGTAATGAATCTGATTCTTATATTACCTTCATTTCACAATGATAAGTTAGATACTACAATTCTTTAGCAACATGAGTTTGTGATGGAGCTTCCACTTACGTGGAATTGCGTGCACCACTAAAAATCCTAAAGATGGTAAGTCTTTAAGTTTAGCCTTGCTTATACTAGATAGAAAACTCCACCCACGTATGCTAAGATACGTGGAAGTCTTATCGTAGTATAGTTAAGGGTCGAATCCACGGGACAACGGTCTTGTTACAAGCAACAAGATAGAAAATGCTAGAATTTCACTTAATCACTCAATAGATGGTATTTAGATCGAAAGTTGGGTTTTGTTATTTAAGCTAAGAACATGTAAAGTAAAGAAAGCAAGTAATTCTAAGGAGTTAAACTATGATAAAAGTCACTAGGATGTGATCGGTTTTTCACCACCACTACACATGGATCAACACATGCAAAGCAAAACATAACCTGCAAAAAGAGTCTAGTCAGTTAGTATCCTTGTAGACTTAGCTTCCTTTCGGAGAGATAACTACGAGAAGTGCGGGAATGTTGCAACGCCAGCCATTCCCAAACAAATGGTCACTTACTTTGCATCATTCCCCTCGCAAAGTGCATTCCTCAACTTACCAAGGTTGCACTTTCATACGTCAACTGATTCCATTTCATAGTATGAAAGTGCAACGTATGATAGTGAGTTTACTCCACTTCTTGAGATACACTCCTAGATACCGAAACAGGTGCATGGTGGATACATGCACCAAGAACCAACATACAAACGAGTTTCGAATCTAATAGTACAAACGTAGACAATTCATACTAAAAGATAAAGGATAACACAAGTTGGAGATCAAGCAACATGCATTCATTAAACGTTTGATGTCGAACTAAAAAGAAGAGATCTCTATATTACAAGTTATGGATTACATTTACATGATATGAAAACATGGGTAGCGGGGCTACTCCCCGCACCCTAGTGAAAGAGACTACTTGCTCATGACTAGGACAAAGAAGGAGGCAAGAAGAGAGAGAGAGAGCGTCATCCCCACAAAGGAGAGAGGAAAGTCAACCCCTTGGAGAGAGAGAAACGATCCACCAGCTTCACGGGTTGCCCGATGATGAGATCTCCCTCTTCCCACCTTCTTTGGTGGAGTGAGAGAAAGCAGCTTTGAGATGGAGTATGGGTCTTAGACCGGAAGCCCCAGGGCAGAGGATGGAAGTAGCAAGAGCTCTGGAACAATTGAGGCAGCCTTTGGACGTCTGAAAAACTTTCCCATGATGGAGGACCCTTGGGGTCTTATTTATAGGCCTTAAGTGAAGTCCAAATGGTTTGGAGACGGTTTGGACCTCAATACCGTTTGGGACCTCAAGACCGTTTGGACCTTGAGACCGTTTGTCTTCATGCGGTCTTGAGACTGTTTGAACTCCATGCGGTCTCGGGACTGGTTGACTTCATGCGGTCTCGAGACCGGTTGGCTTCGTGCGGTCTCGAGACCGTTTGAACTCCATGCGGTCTCAGGACCGTTTGGCTGCATGCGGTCTTGGGACCATTTGACTCCATGCGGTCTCGGGACCGTTTGGCTTCATGCGGTCTCGGGACCGATTGGCTTCATGCGATCTTGGGACCGTTTGGCTTCATGCAGTCTTGGGACCGTTTGAACTCCATGCGGTCTCGGGACCATTTGGCTTCATGCGGTCTTGGGACCGTTTGGCTTTATGCGGTCTTGGGACCGTTTGACTCCATGTGGTCTCGGGACCGGTTGGCTTCATGCAGTCTTGGGACCGTTTGACTCCATGCGGTCTCGAGACCGATTGGCTTCATGCGGTCTTGGGACCGTTTGAATCCATGCGGTCTTGAGGTTTTGTGATTTTTTTGTGCTTTTTCTGCATATATATAAAGGAAAAGTTAGTCTGATAGTACATTTACAAAAAAGGGTAAATTTAGGATTATGTATAGTTTTAACTTAGAAAGAGTATGAAAAACTAAAGAAAAGGACTAAGATAATCGTCCAAAATGGGAGGTTATCACCCCCCCTAACTTAGAGTCTAGCTTGTCCTCAAGTTAGATAGAGCTGAGACATGTAATGGCGAGGCGATTTTATTTAGTTAGGATTTCCATACTCTTGTTTCAATTCTTAACCTGAGTTCCCTTAAGGTCATATCAAGTCTTATTGCTTGCCTTGACTCTTTCAGATTTCGAGAGTTGCATGGGTCTCAGGTTCTTTCTATATCTCGTAGTTCGCATTGGGACCACCTTTATTTTGTGCATGTTGTTGACTCTAATCAGCTTTATACCTCTCTAAAAGACCTACTGGAAGCTAGAGAAGGTATGATGGTTGGCTAAAGGCTTGAGGTGTAGCTCCCCCTTCAAGTGGGGGAGGGGCTGTGTATGCTTTTAGGATCTCACTACCGGGTGCGACACATCTGCCTTTATGAGGGAAGCTGAATGTACCGGCCGTGTGAGTCCTTTATGAGACTTTCATATATTTAGATACCTTAGGGTTTCTCTACCGGGCACGACACATCTGCCTTTGTGAGGGCAGCGGAATGTGCCGGCCGGGTGAAACCTTCATCGGTTCTTTATATAGATCCTTATTCATGGCACAACTCTCATAATTTTATTCGTCTCTCTGGCTTTTATTCGATAACTCACAGGCTTGGGTTTTGGGGTTTTGTTTGGGAATTTATTTTGGGTGGCCAAGCCTCTTTTATTTTGAAGAGAGGAAAGCTATTCTTAGAGTTTTTCAACATGCACTTATTTGGTTTGTGGTCCACTTGCATAACTTCTTGATTTGGAAGTTGCCTGATTCCCCTCTCATCCTTGAGAGCTTGGCTTATTTCTGCCTTGATTTTGACCTGTGGAGAGTCAGATAAAGAATTGAAGCAAAAGCATGAAAATCAATAGTGGAGTGACATTTATTAAATCGCCATTAAATGTTTAAGTGCTATTTACTTTTAGGGACTAACATGATTATAGAGTTAAATGAGGGTGATTCTACTCGAAAAGGGTTAATTAAAAAGAAAGTTAAAAAGGGAAAATGTATAAACAGAGAAAGGAAAAGAAGGAAGAGGGATGTAAAAAAAGACACCTCGCCCTTGTCTAATGTACCCCCCCAACTTATCACTCACTCTGTCCTCAAAGTGTCAAAGTGATAGGTTGAGGAGTAATTAGGACAAGGGCTGCAGGCTAAGGTAAATCTGCATTTGCCCCCGGGGAATGAAGTAGGTTGGATGCGAACTGTCCTTGTAGAGTGTGGTAATCCACGTCAGTCATCTCCTCTACTGGTCTTTGGAGAACGATGATGGTGTACATCCAGTAGAGGACGTGGAAGCCGCATTCGTTCGAATGTCGGATTTGCTGGGGGCATTTGTGGTAGAAGGAAGGGCGGTGGAAATGCTCTTTGTTGTACGCTCTTGTATGCTGACTCAGAAAATCTATTAACTTGTCACTGCACTCCTTTGCCACTACTTCTGTTGGCGTCTTTGGTGTCATGACGTAGTTTCTCTGTCATGCGTTGTACTGGCTATCAGAACTATTATATATTGTGGTTGTTCCTTCTGGGAGATTTGTTGCCAGGAGCATCCAGTGCTCATGATAGAGGAAAGGTAACATGATGAACGTCGGCGTTGTGTGCTGTAGATAGGATATCAACGCATCAGTTGTGTCGAAGTTCTTGAGCTTTAGAAGACCATCTTTCATATATGGGGACGCCATGTATGTTGTTGGGTTGTTTTGGCCAAGTAAAAACTAATAGGCGGCCATTAAACTTACAGAGAGAGACCCTTTGATTTGTAAAGTCTCTCGTAGTGTGTCTGTCATTACAAGAATGTCTCGAGACATGAATACGAGCCCATCTTTGTCGGCTGAGAGCCACGCCATAATGAGACGCAACTCAAGGTCGGAGAGACCTTTGCAAGCATTGCGATCAAAATCAAGAAAGGTTGGTTCGATGGCAGACAGAGGATCAATATTGCTTGTAGCTTGCTTGGTATCGGTGACTGTCATATTGGTCTTTTCGGACTCCTTCAGAGCTTGTCGGAAGGGTAGCCGCTGCGGTCGCTGGATAGCTGAGAAGAGGTAGCGAGGAACGTCATATGGTGCCATAGTTGGGTCCTTGAAGAACCGCCTATCACAGATGAGCTCCATGGCATAACGTCCGCGTAAGGAATGAAAATCTTCAGCAACCAGATCGTTAAATGGGATTTCCTGGTTCAGCGCTTGGATGTGACGTATGGTGCAGAAAGCGCAATCCCCAGATCCCTCGGTGGCTTGGACTTGAGGGTTTATGATATTAAACCAAGGTTGGCTCCAATCTTGGTGAAGAGATGGGCGGGCAGCCCAAATTAATTTAAGCAGCCGGAAGGGTATACACCTTGCTTCTCCTGCTGCTTCACCGACAAAGTTTATTGTGCTGGCTGGTAGCTCGGTGCAACATAAATTATACACCTTGGCATCCCGAGCCTCGGTATCCACGATCATAAAAAGCCAGTGGTCCAAAACTTGGAAAGGCACAGTCAGATAACGTGCCTGATGTGCTAAACCAGCACGCAGCTGCTCGATCGACTTTACTCTTATGTCTTTGTATAAAAGGCCAATAGACAGAGTGGGCGAGGCATTAAATACCGGCTGTTGCCGCTTAGAATTTCTGTATATTTCTATACTATTGACGAGGAGGACGCGAAAGATTGCCATAGGCATCGTGGACCGAGGTCGGAGGATGCTGCGGAAGTCTTCACGTGTCATCTTACGCCTAGTTTTTGTATTATGATAAATTATGTCTTCCCCGCCTTTGCATCGTCCACTATAGTGTTCAGTATAAAAATATCCTGAGCATCTAAAGTGGAGATGGCTGCCATATCCAGGTCATGCATTTTGTGTGGCAGAGGTGGTGGCGGGGGAAGTTCTTGTGAAGGGGGAGAAGCAGGTTGTTCGAAGGCCTGTTCATGGTCTGGTAGATCATCGTCCGAGTCAGAGGCAAAATCGAGGTCTTCATCGGTGTCTAAACTTACTCGTTCTGCCTCGCCCTTGTCATAGGGAGAAGGCGTGGAGAGAGGTGGGGCAGTTGTTTTTGGTGAGCTGGCGCTGGTTCCTAGTATACACTGGTGGAACTCGGCGTAAGCCACGTCTTTAGCAGCTTCCCCGATGGACCCCAGCGCTGAATAATCAAAGAATTGGTCCCCGTATGACATGTTGACATTATCGTTGTGTGGGGACTTGGGGTGATTGTCACTGTCGTGGTGACCTTTGTCGGAACCTCTGTGAGAAGGTTCTGCTGCATTTCTAGGGTCTTCTCCATCATCATGTTTATCACCAGAGGAGGTGTTATCTTTGTTTGAATCAGCATATGAGTCGGAGTCGTCTTCTTCGTCATCATCGCCATCCTTGTCGTCCGCTACCTTGTCTGCTTGTTTTTTACTTGCGGACATTTTGCACCGTCGATGGGTGGCTTGTAACTCATCGAAAGCCACTTGTAGATGCTCGTGTGTTTCGAGCAGTGCATCATGGGATTCTTTGAGGTCGGTATATCTGCCTTCGACGGAGAGGAGACGTGCTGTAATATTTGTAACTTGAGCACGTAGCTGCTGGATTTCATCATTATTGGACTCCTCTTGGCGATGTTGTAGCTGTGTGAGTGTGATGTTGATGGTGTCCAAGCGCGTGCTCAGATCTGCTTGTTGTTGCTGGAGCTCGCGGAGAGTCTCTGGAAGAGGCTGAGTCTGCGTGGAGATCTCATTAAATTGCTTTGCCGTTGCTTGTTGCTGACGCCTCGCTCCAAGGACCAGGTCTGGAAAGGTGTTGTAGTGACTGTTGATGTGCTCAACTTGCTAAGCCACCTCATCTTGTCGTTGCTGGAAGCCTTGGAGGATGGTAGGCAAGGCTCGGTGTTGTTCGTCGATCATGGCCACCTGTTGTGATAAACCCTGCGCACAAGAAAAAATAGAATTTAATATATTAGAAGGATCGGTGAGGAGGTTTCAGACATCGTCAAATTGACGGCCGAATTCCTCACCGATATTTGCAAAAGGGACCCCAAGAGCGGAAGGGTGGGATGGCTGGGGTCTGCGTGGGATGGTGTTAGTGTCTTGCGGAAGAGACACTGATGATGCGTCGAGTTGCGTAGTGACTGTGGATGTAGTCACCAGCGGTGTCGGGGTGGTGGCGGATGTGAAAAGTGGTGGAATTTGTGGTGAAAGCGGTGGCAGAGATAGTGATGGGGTGGAAACTGCAGAGGTGAAAGGGAAGGTGGTAAAGTCGGGCATAGGGGTGGAGAAGGGAAAGCCCGAAGGGAAAAGGGGTGATGAAGAGGATGTGAATGGTTGCATGGATGTGATGGGGAAGAAAGGAGTGGTAGATGTTGGAATGGTGGAAGGTGGAGTGGTGGCAGCGGTTAGCTGCTCGTGTAGACTCTGAATGAAAGAGTTGATTGAGGAGGAGGTTAAGATTTCTTCATGGAGCTTCTCGGCCTCAGAATTTGGCTTAGATGTTGGTGTCCCTGACAGCTGTTGGGCCTGCGACTGCCTTCTAGAAGGTCATTTGATAGGTATTTTTGTTGGTCGAGCTGCCGGGGCTGTGATGCTCAGCTCCGTTTGTCCCGCTGTAGCTTTCTTTTCAGTTGTTTTAACCAAAGCTAGTAGTTGTGAAAGCTCCTCATCAGAGAAGAGGAGCTTTTTGGTGTCGTAATTTGCTAGCTCCGGAAGCGGGATGAGTGTTCTGGATGACTTAACCATAGGGCATAAGACATAGTGTAGTTTCCCATCCTTTTCCTTGATGATGAAGGAGTTCTTTAGAGTTTGTTCATTGGTAAGGATGTCGCCCTTTAGTTGCGTGCAGCGGGGTAGGGGTCTGTCCATCTTGAGGTATTTGATAATAGATGTGACATGCCCTCCCATGCAGATTTCTTTCTCCAGGCTGGAGGTTGATAGTTTCTGGATCAGTTGTCGTCCGATATTGACCGACCTTTCGTTAAGAATAGACTAGAGAACGAAAAGATCTAAAATTATAATGTTTCCCCCCTCTGTCCTGGGGAAGAGTGCACCAGCGAGAATTTTGTGCAGGGTGCGCACAAAGCCAGAGTGTATATTTGACGCTTTGCACGTCTTCGTGTCATAGGTGGGGATCCCGGTTAGAGATTTCTAGAATTTGTGTCTGTTGAACTCTGAGTGTTCGGTCCCCACCTCCATGGCTTTCCGCAACTGGTCCTGGTTGTCAATGAAGATTGTGTTCAACATATTTTCCGTTATGACAACCTTGCTGCCGAAGATTTGGGTGACGAGCTTTCTGTCACCCCCGTCCCGTGACCTATCCATGATGTCGACGAGCTGTTTGGTCAGAAAAGTGAAGAATTCTGTAGTGGGTTCGGAATAGGATACTTCAGGTACTATACACAACCTGGCGAGGTTGGCTTTGTCTAGGACGTCGAAGATACGATCGTATATCCCCATCCTACGCAGTATGCTGGAGCACACATACTTGGTGGGTTTTAGTGTTTTGTCAACGGGGAGGTTGGTTTGGATGAAGAGGTTCTCTGGTGATGGTGTTGTGGTGGTGATGGGAGTGAAGGTGGGGGTGGTAACAGGGATGGTGGTGGTAGTAGCAGGAATGGTGGTGGTAGTAGCAGGAATGGTGGTGGTAGTGGTGGTAGTAGCAGGGATGGTGGTGGTAGGTTTTGCAAAGGGTTGATCCATGGCAGAGGCAGGTCGAACTTGTTTCCTTGCCCGTTTCTTGGAGGGCTGCCTAGATGCAGTCTCCAGGACCTTGCATTTCCCCATTTGTTCTTTAGCAGGGGATTCCTCCTCGGAGTTAGGATTGTACTCTGAGCCTTCATCATCAGAAGAAGAGATCTCAACTTCTTCTTCAGGTGCCTCAGCTAGGCACTTCTCGAGGCGATCAAGCTCACACAGGACGTCCATTATTTTGATATTTGGAGGTGCCTTCCCGGTCCTGTTGAAGTCAACTCTTATCTTCTGGAGCCAAGCTTGTTTTTCCAGCAGTTCCTTTCTTTTCCAGATTTCAGGGTCTTCGAACTCGATGACGTTCTTTGCTGGCGATGCCATAGCTGTAGAATGAGAAATCAAGAGTTAGAATAACATGTTTAGAAAGATTTGATTTTATTAATATTTATGTATTTTTGTATTTTTATGGAAATTAGATGAATGTGCAAGGTCAAACGGTTTCAAGACCGTTTGTTCCCAAATAGTTTCAAGACCGTTTGGTCCCAAACGGTTTCAAGGCCGTTTGGTCCCAAACGGTTTCAAGGCCGTTTGGTCCCAAACGGTTTCAAGGCCGTTTGGTCCCAAACGGTTTCAAGGACCTTTTGGAGAACGAAGCGTTGCGTGGCCATCGGCGAAGGCGAATATGAAGGTAAAATGGCATAGCGACGGAGGATGCGTTGGCGACGATGACGAAAGCGGAGGTGATCATCGGCGATAAGGGCGATGGTGAAAATGATGATAAAAACGATAGTGAATCCGGTGGAGAAAACGGCGATGAAGACAACGATGAAAATGGCGGTGGCTCTTGGTGATGGAGACAGCGGGGAAGACGACGACGGTGGACAGGGCCGTTGGTGAAAATGATGAAGACGATGGTGATGCCGGTGATGGTGGACAGAGCCGATGGTGGACAGAGCTGATGGTGGTGGAAGAGAAGAAGGTCGGACTACCTTTCAGTAGGTGGTAACGGCGGCGGTGAGGAAGCAAAGGACGGTGGACGGAGGTGCGGTTGCTGTGCAGAACCACGAGAACCACGTCGCCGGAGGAGAACTGCACGGGAACAGGGGAAAGCAAGAGCAATAGAACAGCACTGCGCGAGAATTTCAGAAGGCTCGAGAGTCGAAGGAAAGAAAGACGAGGGGGTAGGGTTTATATTTATAGGAAACGGGGGGTTGACCGGACAAAAACCCTAGGTCAAATAGTTTAGCAACCGTTTGGACTCCAAACGGTTTTGAGACCGTTTGGTCCCAAATGGTTTCAGGACCGTTTGGTTCCAAACGGTTTGAAGACCGTTTGGTCCCAAACGGTTTCAGGACCGTTTGGTTCCAAACGGTTTGAAGACCGTTTGGCTCCAAATGGTTTCAGGACCATTTGGTTCTAAATGGTTTGAAGACCGTTTGGCTCCAAACGGTTTCAGGACCGTTTGGTTCCAAACAGTTTCAGGACCGTTTGGGAGGGTTAAGGTCGAACGGATTTTTAAATTTTTATGTTTGTTTTAGTTATATGATTTTTTTTGTATTTTCATAAGATTAACCTAAGGTAAAATAAAAGAACGGGAAATAAAGAAAGAAACTGAAATATTGGGTTGCCTCCCAAGTAGCGCCTGGGTTTTACGTCGCTGGCTCGACGAAGCTGAGGTTGTTATGCTGACGGCGTGGCGTCTTTAATTTCTATGGTTTGTCTTGGTATTTTGTCTTCTGGAGTGTAGTATCTTTTTAAACGGTGACCGTTGACCGTCCTTTCTCCTCCGTTGTTGTCTATAATAATAGCAGCTCTAGTTGGGTAAATATGTTTTATAGTGAAGGGCGCGAACCATTTTGTTCTAAGTTTTCTGGGAAATAACTTGAGCTTGGAGTTGAAAAGGAGTACTTTTTCGCCAACGGCGATATCTTTTCTCTTGAGATGACCATCATGCCACATTTTTGTCTGCTCTTTATAAATTCGGGCACTCTGATAGGCGGTCATACGGAGCTCTTCCAGCTCATGTAGTTGAAGTTGTCTATTTTCTCCCGCACTTTTAAGATCAAAGTTTAGCTGTTTGATGGCCCACCAGGCTTTGTGTTCTAGCTCTACTGGAAGATGACAAGACTTCCCGTACACCAAACGGAACAGGGTGTTCCGATTGGTGTTTTATAAGCTGTTCGATATGCCCAAAGGGCATCAGGAAGTTTGGTGGACCAATCAGAGTGGTTTCTGTTCACTGTTTTTTCAAGAATCGCCTTCAATTGTCTATTTGATACCTCTACATGACCACTAGTCTGTGGGTGGTAGGGCATGGTGACTTTGTGATTGACTCCATATCTTTTCAATAAGGCTTCAAAACTTTGTTCCAAGAAATGGGTCCCGCCATCTGATATAACAGTTCTTGGAACTCCAAATCTTGGGAAAATAATATCTTTGAACAATTTGATAACCGGCTTAGAATCGCTGGACACTGTGGGTACATCTTCGACCCACTTAGAGACGTAGTCCACTACGACCAAGATGTAAGAGAAGCCATAGGATGAGGGGAAAGGGCCCATGTAATCTACCCCCCATACATCAAAAAGCTCAATTTCCTGCCACATGGTGAGTGGCATTTCGTCTCTTTTTGATATATTGCCAGAAAATTGGCATTTGTTACAGGCTTTCACGAAATCGTAAGAATCCTTTGACATGGTGGGCTAGAAGAACCCAAATTGTAAAACTTTTATGGCAGTTTTCTTGGCACTCATATACCCCCCCGTGGGTCCGGAATGGCAATGTTCTAGGACCGGGGTTATTTCTTCTTCTGGCAGGCAACGACGGAAAAGTCCGTCGGCGTCGGCGCAAAGGTGGAACAAGTAGGGTTCATCCCAGTAATAATGTTTTATGTCGTGAAGGAACTTCCTTTTATCCTGGTAGGAAGCAGATGGGTGGATAATCCCTGTGGCTAGATAATTAATGATATCAGCATACCAAGGGAAACCATGAGTGGCCTTCATAAGCTGATCATCAGGAAGAGAATCCCGGATAGGGATTTTATCTTTTTCTTCAACCTCGATCCTGCTGAGGTGATCGGCCACAACATTCTCCACACCACTTTTATCTTTGATCTCCAAATCGAATTCCTGAAGCATTAACACCCAGTGGATGAGCCTGTGTTTGGCATCCTGTTTTTGAATCAGGTATCGGATGGCAGAATGGTCGGTATAGACGATAACTTTAGAGCCAATCAGATAAGAGTGGAATTTTTCAAATGCGTAGATGATAGCCAGAAACTCTTTCTCTGTGGTGGTGTAGTTTTTCTACGCTTCATCTAGCATTTTAGATGCGTAGTAGATAACATAAGGTTTATTATCAATCCGCTGTCCTAGAACGGCCCCTATGGCATAATCACTTGCGTCACACATGATTTCGAAGGGCTGCGACCAATCTGGAGCTCTTAGAATAGGTGCGGAGATTAACACATCCTTAAGGGTAGAGAAACTTTTCATACACTCCTGATTGAATATGAACTCAGCATCTTTGGTCAGGAGTTGGGTCATGGGTTTGGCAATCTTTGAGAAATCTTTGATGAATCTCCTATAGAATCTTGCATGACCCAGGAAAGATCGAACTCCTCTTATGTCTTTTGGAGGTGACAGCTTTGAGATAACATTGATCTTTGCTTTATCAACCTCTATTCCCCTATCACTTACCCTGTGTCTGAGGACGACACCTTCTGTTACCATGAAATGGCATTTCTCCCAATTCAAGATAAGGTTCGTTTCCTCACAGCGTTGCAGAACTTGTCCAAGATTTATTAAATAGTTGTCGAAAGAATCTCCGTACACTGAGAAATCATCCATAAACACTTCCATGACAGATTCTGTTAAACCGAAGAAGATAGCAGACATACATCGTTGGAAAGTGGCGGGTGCGTTACATAACCCGAACGACATTCTTCTAAATGCATATGTCCCAAAAGGACATGTGAAGGTGGTTTTTTCCTGGTCCTCCGGGTGTATGGGTATTTGGTAAAACCAGGAGTAACCGTCAAGGTAACAAAAATATTTTTGGTGAGCTAGGCATTCCATCACTTCATCAAGGAAAGGTAGAGGATAGTGGTCTTTCCTTGTGGATTTGTTCAACTTTCTATAATCAATACACATTTGCCATCCAGTTACAGTCCTGGTAGGCACTAGCTCATTTTTGTCATTGAGCACTACAGTAGTGCCCCCTTTTTTTGGAACAACCTGAACGAGGCTAACCCACTGGGAGTCAGAAATAGGATAGATCATGTCGGCTTTGAGTAATTTAAGGACCTCCAGACAAACTACCTCCTTTAGATTAGGATTCAGTTTTCTTTGATGTTCTCGAGAGGGCTTGAATTTGTCAACCATAGGAAGACTATGCATACACATGGCTGGATTTATGCCCGTTAGGTCAGTTATCTTATATCTAATGACCTTTTTATGCTTCCTCAGCTTGTTCAGAAGCTTTTCTTCTTGATCTCTTGTAAGGGTGGAGCTGATGATGACTGGGCATAGTTTTTCTTCATCTAAGAAAACATGTTTGAGCCATGTAGGTAAAGTCTTCAATTCAGGGGCTTTCGGTGGCTCAGCTGCTTCTATAACAGTAACGGCTTTA
The DNA here is from genome assembly GCA_963693085.1 of Alisma plantago-aquatica. Lineage (NCBI taxonomy): Eukaryota > Viridiplantae > Streptophyta > Magnoliopsida > Alismatales > Alismataceae > Alisma > Alisma plantago-aquatica. Next base: position 786,668,246 of record OY856413.1, read on the forward strand.
AGTTCTTCAAAAGTGGCCTTTGGCGCTTCTTCGGCCTTTTCTAGATGTTGGAGGCACTGTTGAACTAATTCATTCGCGGAGAATTCAACCTCCGGATTGATTAGAACATTTTCAAGTTCATCAACTGGCTCGGAGATTTCCAACTGTGACATTTGTTGAATAGCATCAAGGAGGAAAACCTCCTCTTGGATGCTGGGGCCTTTCATACTATTAAGGACTCGGAATTGAATTGCTTCTTTTCCGAGCCTAAGAATGATGGTACCAGCTTCAACGTCAATCAGCGCTCTGGCAGTAGCGAGGAATGGTCTGCCAAAAATGATTGGATACCTCAGGTCTTCTTTAATATCCATGACAACGAAGTCGCACAGTACGTAAGCATCCTTGCCTATCCTTACCGGGATATCTTCAATGATCCCCAAAGGTGTGGTTATAGTGGAATCAGCTAATTGGATAGTCATTGCTGTAGGTAGCAATTCAGTGAAACCCAGACGTTTGCACATTGAGTAAGGCATAATAGATATGCTGGCCCCAAGGTCAGCTAATCCTTTTTTAGCAGATGCGTTGCCAATGCAACATTGGATTCCGAAGGAACCTAGGTCCTTCTTCTTTTTTGGCATTTTGTTTAAGATGATGTCAGAGGTGGTCTGAGCAAGCTTAACAGTTTCTTGCTCCTCGGTGATGTACTTTCTTGATAATAAGGTCTTGAGGTATTTTGCCCAGGATGGCACCTCGGAAAGAGCATCAAGGAGCGGGATGTCAATGTACAGTTTCTTCATCGCCTCCTTGAACTTTTGAAACCTGGTGTCCATCTTCGTTTCATGCAATCTACCTGGATACGGGATTCTAGGTTTAAATTGTGAGACTTTGGGTTCTGCGGATACTTGTTCTTTATTTTTTGCCATTTGTGCCTTCTGTGGGTTTTTCCATTCCTTGTTGCGGACTTTCACTCGTCATAAGAACCAGTGTGTAATCATTATCAAGATTGATCTTGGTAGTCTCATGAAAAATGCGTCCACAACTGGTGGTGACGACATTCAACTACTCATGTCTGTTTTGTCCGTGCTTAGGATTTGATTCAGGCTGCCCAGCAAACGTACCTGCTGGGGGCTTTAATTGTGCAGCGATCTGAGCAAGCTGAGCTTCAACTACTTTCTGCTGAGCCTGCTGGTTAGCAAGCATAGTTTTCTGCGATTGTAACATCTGCCTGATCAAGGATATTTCATCTTCCGGTTGGGCAGGAGCATTTTTTGGAGGAATTGGTTGCTGTGTTTGTTGAGATTATTGGGGTGGTAACGCCAGCTGAGGTTGCTAAGTATGCAGTTGTGGATGGAGCAGAGGATGAGTGTACTGGTAGTAGGCTGATTGGTTCCTGGGGTAGTTAGCCCTAGGGAAGTTGCTCCTGGAATTCCCTTGACTTTGGTTGAAATTGTTTGGGAATCCAGGTGGTAGGCTACTAGCAGACCCCCCCTGTGTTTGATGCTGAGGATTGGCAGTCCCAGCAGGGTTTCCATACTAAAACCCTGGATGATTCCTTGGCTGATTAGGGTTGTAGTAGACTTGCCCATGGATAGAGTGGATAGAGTTAACTTGTTCCGGTAGTTGCTCTTCCGACTGATCAATGATAGGTTCATATGGTTGTGGTGGTGGATGCAGATCCATCATCACATTATATAGAACACCGCAGGAAAGGGTCGGATGGTCAGAAGCATGACAAGCCTCACAGGATCCTATGGTGGCTTTGACTTGGTGAAGTATAGGGGTTTTCTTCTTATCAATCTCTCCGAGAGAAGTCTCGAGAGCTTGTTGTTTGTGAACTATAGTTTTCAAGGCTTCGGCTATCGCCTTCATCTCTATAGATTCTTCAACTTTGTAAACCTTGAGGACACCTTTACCGGCCGACCGTCCCCAGTTGGACTGGTTTTCAGCTCCGAGTGTAACAATTTTCCAAGCGTCCTCATAATTCTTTCTCATGAAGTTTCCTCCAGACGAGGAATCTAAAAACTGCTTGATATCATCGCTTACTCCCCGATAGAAGGTTTCTATCAATTGATTCTGGGAGATTCCATGATGGGGGCATTTCCGTAAAAGTTCCTTAAACCTTTCCCATGCTTCAGCCAGGGATTCACTGGGTAACTGAGAGAAATGATTGATCTGCCCTCTGATCTCATAAGTCAGTGAGGGGGGAAAGAACTTCTCTAAGAATTTTTCCTCAAGGGGAGCCCAGGTAGTTATTATAGGTTCCCGGTCAAGAGAGTTATACCAACTCAGGGCTCTCCCAGATAGAGTGAAATGAAACAGGTGAAGCATTATAGCATCAAAAGCGACTCCGGCTTGTGGAACTAGGCGGCATAGCGCCTTAAACCTTTTTAGATGATCCATGCAATCATCTCCAGAACCTCCTGAGAAAGAGATGCCTTGCATGATCTGGATCCACTGGGTCTGAATCTCGAAGTTGGGGATATTGATAATCGGAGGTCAGACCGGGTGGTTATCCTCATAGTTCTTCGGGACCGCATAGTCCCTCAGTTGTTTGTTCCTTAACTCCAACTGAGCAGCTTGAGTTGCTGCCTCAGTTTCAGCTCTGATGCGGGCTTGCTCTTCTGCACGAATCTCCGCTTGAATCTGAGCATGAGTTTCAGCGATGAGTTGTGCCCTTTGAGCGGCGATGGCAGCATTTACTCTCTCCATCACCAAAGCATCCTGGCGTTGATCTTCAGCCATTTTCCTGGCCCTTTGGCGATTGAGTCGAATGCGACGGTGAAAGCTTCTCTCTACCTCAGAGTCGTACTCTGGATCAGGGGAGAATCCGGGGTTCTGCACTGGTTGCATACACGATTTCTACCTGAGTAGAGAGAAGAAAACACCTTTTAGATGATGGTAGAGATATAATGAATTTAAGTAGATATGGACTAATGATTAAAAGAAAGTGTAAAACCCTAACCAACTAGAAAGATACTAAATGAAATTAAAACGTTCCGTTGTCCCCGACAACAATGCCAATTTTTGATGGAGCTTCCACTTACGTGGAATTGCGTGCACCACTAAAAATCCTAAAGATGGTAAGTCTTTAAGTTTAGCCTTGCTTATACTAGATAGAAAACTCCACCCATGTATGCTAAGATACGTGGAAGTCTTATCGCAGTATAGTTAAGGGTCGAATCCACGGGACAACGGTCTTGTTGCAAGCAACAAGATAGAAAATGCTAGAATTTCACTTAATCACTCAATAGATGGTATTTAGATCGAAAGTTGGGTTTTGTTATTTAAGCTAAGAACATGTAAAGTAAAGAAAGCAAGTAATTCTAAGGAGTTAAACTATGATAAAAGTCACTAGGATGTGATCGGTTTTTCACCGCCACTACACATGGATCAACACATGCAAAGCAAAACATAACCTGCAAAAAGAGTCTAGTCAGTTAGTATCCTTGTAGACTTAGCTTCCTTTTGGAGAGATAACTACGAGAAGTGCGGGAATGTTGCAACGCCAGCCATTCCCGAACAAATGGTCACTTACTTTGCATCATTCCCCTCGCAAAGTGCGTTCCTCGACTTACCAAGGTTGCACTTTCATATGTCAACTGATTCCATTTCATAGTATGAAAGTGCAACGTATGATAGTGAGTTTACTCCACTTCTTGAGATACACTCCTAGATAGCGAAACAGGTGCATGGTGGATACATGCACCAAGAACCAACATACAAATGAGTTTCGAATCTAATAGTACAAACGTAGACAATTCATACTATAAGATAAAGGATAACACAAGTTGGAGATCAAGCAACATGCATTCATTAAACATTTGATGTCGAACTGAAAAGATGAGATCTCTATATTACAAGTTATGGATTACATTTACATGATATGAAAACATGGGTAGTGGGGCTACTCCCCGCACCCTAGTGAAAGAGACTACTCGCTCATGACTAGGACAAAGAAGGAGGCAAGAAGAGAGAGAGAGAGCGTCATCCCCACAAAGGAGAGAGGAAAGTCAACCCCTTGGAGAGAGAGAAACGATCCACCAACTTCATGGGTTTCTCGATGATGAGATCTCCCTCTTCCCACCTTCTTTGGCGGAGAGAGAGAAAGCAGCTTCGAAATGGAGTATGGGTCTCAGACCGGAAGCCCCAGGGTGGAGGATGGAAGTAGCAAGAGCTCTGGAACGATTGAGGCAGCCTTTGGACGTCTAAAAAACTTCCCCCTGATGGAGGACCCTTGGGGTCTTATTTATAGGCCTTAAGTGAAGTCCAAACGGTTAGGAGACCGTTTGGACCTCAAGACCGTTTGGGACCTCAAGACCGTTTGGACCTTGAGACCGTTTGGCTTCATGCGGTCTTGAGACCGTTTGAACTCCATGCGGTCTCGGGACCGCTTGACTTCATGCGGTCTCGAAACCAGTTGGCTTCGTGCGGTCTCGAGACCGTTTGAACTCCATGCGGTCTCGGGACCGTTTGGCTTCATGCGGTCTTGGGACCGTTTGATTACATGCGGTCTCGGGACCGTTTGGCTTCATGCGGTCTCGGGACCGATTGGCTTCATGCGATCTTGGGACCGTTTGGCTTCATGCGGTCTTGGGACCGTTTGAACTCCATGCGGTCTCGGGACCATTTGGCTTCATGCGGTCTTGGGACCGTTTGGCTTTATGCGGTCTTGGGACCGTTTGACTCCATGCGGTCTCGAGACCGGTTGGCTTCATGCGGTCTTGGGACCGTTTGACTCCATGCGGTCTCGAGACCGATTGGCATCATGCGGTCTTGGGACCGTTTGAATCCATGCGGTCTTGAGGTTTTGTGATTTTTTTGTGCTTTTTCTGCATATATATAAATGAAAAGTTAGTCTGATAGTACATTTACAAAAAAGGGTAAATTTAGGATTATGTATAGTTTTAACTTAGAAAGAGTATGAAAAACCAAAGAAAAGGACTAAGATAATCATCCAAAATGGGAGGTTATCAGTTTGCAATAAAAAATATTAACATATTTGCAAATGATTCTATACCAACAAGTTGACATATATATATTTGAGTAACCACAAACCATCAAACACATTCCTTGAATAATAAAACTTGTTCAAATTTTATACCTTTTTCCATTAGATCCCAAGTTTTACATGTATGACAAAGGATTTAGACTAAGTTTCTCAATGATCATTTAAACTTTAGTTGATTATGGTTTTATAATTAAGAAACTGCAATATATACATGTATTATATCAAATCGATTACAACTTGTTTATTTTGAAGGAAAAATTGAAAGTATATTTATGATTTTAAAAACTTACAATGCTAAAGTGTATATGAGTACCCAAAATATTGAGGATGACTACTAGGACCTAACACATCACTACATTTTGTTGAAGATGGATCACTATCAAGCGGAAATATGTACTTCATCATGTGCATATTGATATATTTTTAAGTAAAAAGATATATTTTGGTAACATAGTTGTGATAGAGTGCTCTTTTGAAGCCTTTAATGTCTAGTAGCATAAGTGAATCTGTGTGCTTGTGTTATATTAAGAGGTCCAAGTGTTTATCGTGACATTACATTTGATGTTCCTAGATATATGTACCCTTTTTCAAGGAATTAATCGATTGATTGATGTATTATGTAAGTTGGACCAAGGTGCAAGATTATCTTTGACCTAGTAGTTATGATATGTATTTGTAAAGCTTCCTTGAGAAAGGAGAGTCCACATATGGGGAATTGTGGAGTCTTAGTATCCCTGGATAGGTCTTTGGAGAAGGAACTAGGACCATAAGATTGCATGATCTAAAGACACTGATAATATCTTTAATCTATGCTTAACTAGAGCAATGACATGAGTGTTTCTCCAGCCACGATCAGCATTCGTGGGGTGAGTGGAGAGCGAGACCACTTGCCTCATCAAGAGATACAGTTCAAGGTCTCACGAGACAACTGCATCATACCTCTAGCCAACCTCTCCATCGGTAGTCACAGGGAGAGGATGAGAGCAGTGATGAGTATTTTGCGTGTCAACACGCAGTCAGGAGTGACTTGCAATATTTGACCACTGATAGGAGACGAAGGTTGAGGAGCGTAAGACTCCTTGCCTTCGTTCTGGCGTGAGGCGGCGCTCAAGCTCACAGAGTCAGGCACGAGGTGAGGCATCCTTGCTGGAGGAGAGCCGTGCGACTGTGGCTCCACGACACAGAGAAGCGAATAGGTCCGTTGATCCATGGGTCTAAAAAAAGTGGGCGACCCAACCTAGTTTAGGGACAAACCACAGTACGAACTCACCACCCATCGCACACCGGACCAGAGTCCCAAGCGGCGGTAGCTGCGTTACGGAATTAGAGAGTCTCGCTGGGGACTCAGGCACGTGGAGGGTGAGAAGGAGGAGCATAGGCGGCCGGTCGTCATTGGAGATCTCCCCATAGTAATGTCTTAGGCGGAAGAAGACCTACTCACCCGAGAGAGAACCAGCATACCAACAACGGCTGATCGTGCCCAAGAGAACGGGCTCTCGCGAATGCCAGATTGCGAGGAGGAGATCATGAAGGAGAAGGAACAGGGGGAAGATAAGCCTAAACTAGTTGAAGCTCGATCCAATAAGACGATAAGTGAACCAACTGAAAACCGGATGGCGCACCCTCACATACACATGGCATAATTCGATTGGCCACTGGAGGTAAAAATCTCACAAATTAGTCAGATTTTCAATAATTCACCATAATTAGCTTGTTTATTTGAAAATTACAAATAAAATACCAAAATCTTTAGAAAAATGAGTAGAACACAATGAAAGCATAATATCAACCTTTTAATGCTATAATATCAGTGATATCATGTAAGATGTATTATTCTTGATTCATGAGTAAAAAATATCAAATGATGATATAAAATTATGGAAAAATGTCAGTAAGTCTATAATCATGTTTATAATGCATATGATGTCAGATATGGTCATGTTGATACACCAAAGCATATAATTTGATTAATATGTATAATTAGGTCTAATAACACTAAAGATGATGCAATTAATACATGCATGTTCAATAAATGATGAGATTTATAGAAAAACCTCATATCTGTAATTGGAAGATAATATATAAATTTGAAATCAGTCATATACACAAAATCCATATTATATGAAGTTGACCCTTAATACATATGATGTAACCATAATATGGTTAATGAATGTGACATAGTGTTCAGTATGTTCACATAATAATGTGACACATTAGTATATCCAGTTGATGAGCTATAATCTCGAACATGACATCAGTAAGATAAATATAAGGCAAGAATACAAGTAATCATGAGAATATCATAATGAGATAAGGTAAACCCTAATGAACACGAATAGGGTTAAGATGATATGTAAGAAGATGAGAACCTGATGATAGTATATGATCTTGTCTTGATCAGGGTTGACAAAGATATAGATGACATGAGGAATATGTGATTAAGAATATCTCTTTGGAAGGTATGCCATTACCTCTTTCTTAGATTATTATACAGTATGCTTGTGTTATATGTGTAGTAGAAATACTTGGCATATGATATTGGATGAAATGATTGTTCTTGTATGATATGTTGCATGTTTTTCCATACTTACGACTATGAACACATCAAACATAATATATCTATTCCATTATATGAAATCACTAAACTCTTTGGTAGTATAGTGCTTGGAAGTGACCTAACTCTTTGGTAGTCAGGCACAGTGTACATATGATCTAACTCTTTGGTAGTCGATCATAAAGGCCTTAATATTGAGCTCCTTGAGAGTCAAGAGAATGCATCAAAACCTTCGGCGGTCAATGCATGTATATATAATGGAAAATGTGCTTAAAATATGTGTTCTCTTTTGTTAATGAACATCTTTGTGCAAGTATATGGTTTTCTTATATTTCTTTATAACTGCCAAGTATTAGTTTTATCTTATTGCTAAGATATGATGAGAGGTATATAAAAGACATGTAGGCATACTCAGTACAATATTCTTGAATATTGTGCTGACATGTACCACATGTAATCTTTTGTTTAGGTTGTGGACATATGCTTTTGAAGACCAGAATAGTTGAGGGTTGTGTGGCGAGCTGATGTACATGTGGACCTGCTGTCTTAAGATCCTGTAGTTTAATGGTAGTACATGTATATGTAGAAGTTTGATGTTCAATATGTAATATCAAATGTTGTAACAATTCATTATGTAATTATATGTTGAATGGTGAACATGTGTTGTATGGTTTTATTATTGTTGATGTGCATGTGCTACTGTTGTTTCCTTCTGACTTCCTCTGATTTTCTTCTTCTTATCCTAATGTGTGATGTTTAAATTGGGATTCTTGTTGAGGTGAGGTTTCAATTTGGATATCACACATCATATTAAGTTTTAGAAAATATGAGGACGTCACAATAGTAGATATACTTACTTCACAACATAACCAAGTGTTTGGTACATGAACAAAATGCCAAGGATGTTTTAAAAAACTCCATAAAAATAAATAGTAGAGGTTCATTCTCTTTCAAGCCATACTCTATAATTGTACTGGAATGAGATTCACTTTGAAACCTAGAGAAAATAAAAAATATTTGGTCTTGGGGTACTTCTTGTAAATGATCCTCATATTTTATCACATACCATACAATCTTTTTACTTTTTTCTAGATGAAAGTAATCCCTACCAATGTCTTCTTTCTCATTGAATTTGTTATCTGAGTCAATATTTCTAAATGATGATCTCTCCACTTTCCAACCATCTACAATGATTAAGACACGTTTATAACCAAAATAATGGAAAAAATTAGTTTGGCTAATAGGCTTAAGAATTGTTGGAATAAAAATATTAGAGCTTGATAATTATCAGAAGGTCCTACTTGAAAGCCATATAAAAACATTTGGGGAGTAGATAGTCCTCTATTGTCTAGAAATTCCTATAGCCATTTTATCATTTTTTTCATAAGAGGCATCACGTCAATGGGCTTCTTAACATCAACACTTTCTTTTGGGCAGTGAAAATGTGTTGAAGACTTAATTGGAGTTCAAACTTTCATAATCCAAATTTCCTTCAAGGTCATATAAAATTACTACATATAGAATAGATTGACACATTGAAATTCAACAATATAGGAATGTCATCCAGTTCAATAAAAATAGTAAATACACTTATTTTATAATATTATGAAAAAATAGGTTATTTTTGACCAAATCAGATTAAATTTCACTATGTTAGGTCAAATTAGTATATTCATCACAAACCTAATTCAAGTTAAGTTAATGGTGGATCCAAAATGCATTTGATGTCCTTCAATCTATTGACTTCCAAATACAAAACAACATACTCTTTATCTCCTATAGTTATTAAATATTTTTGAGATTGTGATTCATTCAAAAAATTCCCTTTGAGTTCATTTTTTGGGCCCATAATGGATTGAATTCCTCATTTAATAAATCGATCTAAACTTGAGGAGAATCTTGAATAGGTGGAAGATCAATTGCCCTATAAAATAAGTGGCATCAATCTTTATCTCATAATTTAACTTTCATCTGTTGTGACCTATAAAATAACATATACAAAATAATGGCATTATTGTATTATCTACCTCAAATGAACAAATGTGATACAAAACTTATACTCATTCACTCAACTAATATCATATTAACCTACATCATCCATATTCATCATTAGTGAAAACAATTTCTTACACAAGAAGATACACCCACGAGAATTATCCACTACAATCACCTACACCACATAACAATAGTAATATACTTATTTAGCAATTCTTCAATTAAACTTGTTACAATTTGTGAGCTACCTTCAAACAATGATCTAATTTTTGTCATACAACTATAGTGATGATACATATTAGAATAAAATAATGTACACCATTCCATACCTCCTCCTTAGTGGATATGACACTATTTGTTGGAAGTTTAAGTCATTTACATAGATAATCACATCTTTTTCTATGCTTATAAAATTTCTAAAAGAACATATATGTGTCTTCTTTTAAACATGATACATACAAGATGTTGACCAAAATTTATGTTTGCTTATTTCTCTTGTTCAGTTGAGTTTGATTATCATTACATCCCTCCATACAATCAACTTGTTTAGGTTATATTGTAGGTTATGCGAAGGTACACCATACATTATGTGTTTTGAATAGCTCCACACACACATACACATTTTAGTTTGATCTGACATGGAGGTTGTGGCCAATTGTGGATGATTGGCGGTCGATGTCTCTATTCTTCCCTATGATCCAGACTTAATACAAGCATATCTATCAATGTGTCTATGGAAGCAAATTAAACCCCAAGCAAAGATATCGATGATCAGCTAGGCCGATGACACTAGACTAGTCAATGGCTCTAGACTTGGGTTCTGAACTTGGTGGCAGCCTTTTGGCTTGTTGACTCCAAAATCCAAAATACTTTGAAGTGATGCCTTTGGGGCCTATATATAGGATTTGACTTGTGTTTTGTCGACCCTGTATTGGTCCATGCAGCGTGAACTCTTTGTCTCTGTGCTGTACATCTCGATTGTTGATGAGCTGATTGATCAACAAGTCTTCATTGATCTTGAGAGTCGTCAACCTTTATGAGGTCAATAGGGTGGGCTTTTGACTTGACGGTCAATATTTGAACCATCAATGTATACATCGATGGAAGCCTATTAATATCATGGTCGATGATTGTTTTCGATGGCTTGAAAATGATGGGACCCCATCGACATGGACGTCAACGAGTAATGCTGTCGGCTAGAGCTCCATGGGTCTATCCACTAATCAAATTTTCTTCTATAAACTTGAAATACGCCGTTCTTTCCAATCAACATGTGGAAGCTTGATGGGTCTGTCCATTGATCTTTGAGAAAAAAGGTTGAAATGTCAACCTAGTAGGCTGATGATTTGTGGGAATCTGTCGATCTTCAAGGACCACTTTTGAGTATCGATGGTTAAGCCATTGATCTTGATGTTTTTGTACTGAATTCCTTGAAATTACAACAAAACTTTACTAAAACCAAGTAATTAGTATTTTGGGGACACAATGAAAGAAATTTGATATCTTAAACACTGAATCAAATTAATTTATTCATGAAAAAGATCATAAAATGTGCATTAAATCAATGTTATCAACTCCCCCAAACTTAAAATTTAGCTAGCCCTGAAGCTAATGGAATCATTTTGTAAATCGAATCAAGTAACTAGATTCTATTGTTGAATGAAAGATAGTTTTCATATTAAACTCTTATCAAAACCATTAACTTATTCATAAAATGATCTAACTCAATAAGAACATCATGTTTCAAAAGATTCCTTCTTTGATTGTTTCTTAATTGTTTTTGCTCATAGGTTCATCTCTGGCATAAATCTCACTTTTTTTAAAGTAAGTTTCACTCTCGTCAGGATGTTGGTAGTGGAAGTAATAGGTAGGAAAATGCTTGTGTGTGTCCCGTCCTTATTCTTGGGTCATTCAAATAAATGGGCAAGTGGTCCCTACATTCCAAACTAATTGGTTTTAGAGTGGTGATTGCACATCCTAAGTACCACCACCCGAGATTACTACATACCTCAATTTGCAACATCCACCAAATAAGGAAAGACCCAAAAAGTTGAAAGCCATTACCTAAAATTCCCAAGGATCTAGATTTAACCAAATAACAAATAATAGTAAGTAATATCCATTAATTAAAATATTGTTTACAAGATGCTCCTTGAAATAGGTACATGAATTTCTTACATAAGAGCTATACATATGAGAAGAAGTATCTATCTAATACTCATTTACTTAGCTTTAATGTGTTCAGATAATTCATCTTGATATCTTCATTTTTAACATGTACCTAAAATAGTGGAAAAAAACATAGATCATCATATCGAAATATATTGTGTATTTGCGATGCATGCAAAAGTGTAAAAGTACATAACAACATATATTCCATCAATTACTTGCAAATAAGAATGGTATTTTATGCACATATTCTAACCCACACTTGATATGCTATCTTGGGTGTGATCAATGTCCCTCCAGGGCTTGTGTGCGTCACCCCTCAATTCATGTCATCCTAGGGTTCAAAATATGTTATCTTTATTTATGTGACACTCATAGTGGGATTATAATCGAATAAAATGTAAATAAACACCCAACAATTTATTTGAAAAACATTCGAGAATCACACAGAAAACTGACAAACTAATGCGGGTAGTCATAAACATAACCACGTACCTCAATGGAAAACCATGTAGATCATGTACTGTATACTTCAAGTATGTTCAAGAAATCCAACCAATAATCCAAGAAATTCAACATTTAATCTACATATATATAAATCCTAAAGTGTCACCATTTGTTATTCAAATTAACCCTACTTGGTTCCTAATCTAGGGCTTAGGGTTTGGATAAAGAGTAATGGTACAACCCTAGTTCCATCACTTATTAAACATTAGGTGAACCCTAATTATTATATCCAACATATCCCTTCATTATGATCACTTAGATTCAATTATGTTCATGATCAACATTGCAAGTTATGACCCTTAGCCCTAATTCTTCATATGCATGGTTATTCACTTTAAATAACCTGGTTATCATCATTATGATCATGGTCATCTTGAATTACTATCATATTCAGCAACATCAAATTACAACAATATTAAAAGCAATTAGGGTAATAAACACTTAAATAATTGATTCTAGGGTTTTTATGCTTTAATCACCACTTATCATGTATGGCACTACTTTTGGAATAGGAAGCATAATTTAGTCTCTATTACATTGTAGTTGTGTTCCACTCATTATATAGATCATTTTGATATATATATTTTGCTACTATTGGACAATCCTAGTATTTAGTACCATTTTTGGAAGGTATATTGAATAGAAGGATAATACCTGGTAGGTAGGTGACATGGTAGGAACCTATTGGCCCACACCACCCTGTGAACCATGCCTAACTGGTTAAGTAGGGACCCACGCCTGGGGTGAGCCTGATCTGACTGATCTAGTCCCAATCAGACCCTTACTCCTCTCCCTCCACCTTCATTCTAGTGCGATGCCCCACCATCCACCTGTGAGGCACAATGCTTCCGCTGTACCATTCCATCAACAAAGCCCCTCACCCAACTTCTTCCTCCACCTTGACTCTACTCATTCCACCTCAATTTCCACCAAGAAAATACCTAGTTCCCCATTGTCTTCCTCCCCCAACACGCACCAACAACAAGGCTTGAAACCTCAACTTGGAGAGTCATGGCATCACTACTTCTCAATGACGCAAGGTAGGAAGAAGTGTAGCTTTCTACTACTTCCCTCTACAACTTCCATTATTGTGGTGGCACAATGACTACCTAGGCACCAAACATTCATTCCCTCATTCTCCTCACGCATGCACAACTCGATCATCATGCAACAGACCATGGAGATCAATGCTCCCAGTTGTTTCCATGGCGTCAGGCTTACAACAAAGGCTTGGGGACTCAACGATAGAGGCAGGAGAATGAGTTCTACCATTCTGTGGATGGAGAAGAAGGAGAGGGTAGGAGAGTTTGGGTGACTAAGTTTCTTCATAGAGATTTATCATGTGATACCAAGGCCATGGCCATATCATGTGGTCTCTCTATATATACATCTGAGGAAAGCCCTAATGGTTATCATGAAGGAAGAAAGAAAGGGAGGAAGAGAGAGAGAGAATGAGCTGACCCTAAAGGAAGTATGAGATTCCTTTCCCATACACATGCAGGTGGGAGACAAATGCATACCACGATCCTCTAGTATGGAAGGTGATTTATTAACCACCGACTTCCACTCTACCTTATCCTCACAAACCTTAACATAAAAGTCACCTAAAATAACAACCACTCCTTCCTATATTGGATTTGGCAACCAAAAGCCATCAAGGAATGCATATAAGTATATGGCACTTTATTTTGATCATGAATTCTAGATTATTCTCTACATCTATCTCTTTGATATATTCCTCTAAAATAATTATCCTTATTTCAAGGAAACTCCCTAATACCTTTCTGAACGTATATTCAATGCATGGGATCAAATGGGATATCTTTCCCATACAAAACTTGCTCCTTTTAAACATTATTAAAAAAAAATACCATTATCTCATGGAATATCCATTTTCTCCCAATTTCTAGAATTCTCCTTTTCCTTATCATATTCAAGTATACCAAAAGTTAGATCAAAATATTCTTGTTTGATGCCTCAAACATTGTGTTGCCAAACTGGCTAGATAATTACTCATTTAATTATCTAAAACATCACACATCTTATTTTTCTTTGAAAACTTTCATATTATCCCATATTCCTATTATTCAAAAATTTATAAAGTCACTGTTATTTATTTATGCACAAAATCTCTTATTTCTTTATCTTCTTCTCTAAGACCTATTTGTAGAGAAAATAGTCTCGCAAGCCTTAATATGGGCCATGGATTACACCCATGCCAAAAAATGATATTATTATAAAATCAATAATAATTCAAGATTTTTTTTATCAAAGCAAGTCTTGTATATTTCAACTTTACTAAAATTTGAGGATATACATTCACCCCTCCTTAAAAGGAATTTCGTCCCCAAAGTTCACACCCAATAAGGTTAAGGTGAATGATTACTCAACTTAGTTTCAAACCTTAGGGTTTGCAACCCTTCTTAGATATCTGTAACATCTTTTATTGATATACAAATTCCTCATGTTATTACCAGGATTGGTACTTGAATTCATTTCAAGGTATATCAACATACTTAGTACATACATGATACCATATATTGATGATTACCTTATCATGAGTCCAATTTCACTTAGTGACTAACTTTTCACCTAGGTTTCCCACCTATTTTCATCTATTTTTACATCAGGGTGAGGTAACACCTCAAATCCTAGATCATGTCATAAACCTCAACTTAGGGTATTCCCTCTCATGTGTCAATTTTAAGCGTAAAATGTGTCTACTGAATCTCTCTCACTCATAATGAGATGAAATAAGCATTTGTCAACATCCCAAAAACAAAGTTCATCTCATTCTAAGAGAAGTGAAATTATATCAACCCACTGCCTTAAGGTTTCACATTTTAGATTGAATAACTCTCAACAATGGCTCCAAACCATAAATACCTTTTTAGTCTCACAATATTATGATATTTCATGAAGTCAAGTGTCTTTATTACTCTTGAGTTGGTGCACAACTCCCTTAAGTTTTCATTATTAAATGAATTCTTGTATCTTTGACATTTACACCTCATATCTCATTAGCCTCAGTCATTTCCTCAAGGTTTATTGGGATACAAGTACCTTTAGAGTGATCTTATCCTTATACATTTAGGGATTTCCTCTCACATTTACCCTTGGGCCCCATGAAATCATGAAGGTGGTCAATCTCCCGACCCATGGGCCTCAGGCAAACATGGCTGGCTAACTCCCAACCCTATGGTTTTATGGATTCAGGCACAATCACCTCCTAATATCATCAGTCTTATGTACCTTTAATCCTCCTTACTTGGCCTTAAGATTGACTTAGGAATTTATCCTCCCTAGGGTTTATATCACACCTTTAAATTTCCAAGCTTTAGGTGACATCCAAGGTTACTTTAATTCTTACAACCGATTTGTGAACTCATCTTTCTAAGGAAGGCCCTAACCTAGGGTGTCTTCTTGACTCTCAAGAGGAGGTTAGGCTCTCTTAGCCACAACCTGACCCACAAGGTTAGGGTTTTGCCTCCCCTACATGTCCTTTTCCCACTCTTGTGTTCATCTACTCCAAGTTGGGACACCAACCCTAAAAGTTGAATTAAGGGTTTCATATTTTCATTTTTATGCAACCTAATTATTCATTTCTTAATATAATTTCTCAACCCTTGTTTGCTAAATCTCTGGGATACCCCCCATGGGGTTTTGTTTCCTGTAGTGGGCCACCTTCCCAATCATGGGCTTGGTTCCATGTCAGCCTTTTCAATCATGGGCTTGACCCTTTGTGACTTTCCCTATCTGGATCTTGGTCATCTACACTTTGGACTCAGGACACCTTACCACTTTGCTAGTCATGGGCTTGGTGCCATGACAACCTAGGATTGACCCTTCTTGACCTTCCCCTCAAGGGCTTGATCTCTTGTGACCTTCCCCTCAAGGGCTTGATCTTTTGTGACCTTCCCCTCAAGGGGCTTGATCATAGTCATCTTAATGACTTTCTTTCCATGTCCAAACTTCCAGAGATAGCATGGGGGGTTTGGAGCATGTTATATTATATAATGGTTTACTATTAAGTTGCTTATGTTTCTTAAAACCATTTACATTAATGTCTTTCTCCACATACACGTAAGCATAGGATACTGGATCACCTAACCTCATTTATATTTTTATTAGTCCTTTTACCCTAATTAGGGATCATATGGGTAGGGTTACTACATCACCACACTACTCCCATTTCCTAGGAGTATGCGGGTTAGGGACTACACCCTGACCCTTAGGGATTCTATGTCTCTTGACCCACTAGGGTTTTCCTAAACCAACC
Source organism: Alisma plantago-aquatica (assembly GCA_963693085.1). Classification (NCBI taxonomy): domain Eukaryota; kingdom Viridiplantae; phylum Streptophyta; class Magnoliopsida; order Alismatales; family Alismataceae; genus Alisma; species Alisma plantago-aquatica. The sequence goes on from OY856413.1 coordinate 786,684,737, forward strand.
TTAGTTCCATCTAGGGTTTACCCTCACAAGAAAAAACCCATAAAACATTTTCTTTACTTTATCATTATTTCCAAATTACATGTACATTAATTGGTGAGGGATGCCTTAATCATACTTCTTCTTAAAAACCCTAACTTGAGGTGAGGAGGGAAGTATACTTTAGGGTTTATTAAGCAAGAGGATGAGAAGTCGATGAAGTTTGATATGAGAAGACTTATAGGAAACATTACTTCAAGCAAACCCTAGGTTTTGGCCAGGAAACTATCACTGTGGCTATGGGAGTCCTTGCAAAAAAACTTAATGGTGCTGAGGAAAATATTGCCAGCCCCCAAAGCCATGACCCCTTCTAGACACCATTACCATCAGGTTACTCTTGAATAAGTTTCCTTATATTTCTACAGATTATTTGAAATTATAAAATATTAAATACTATTCGAAAAATTTAGGGATCTGATACCTAATGTAGTGACCTCACTTTTCAGCATCCCCCAATTCAGGAAAGACTGAAAAAGTTGAGAGCCATTACCTAAAATTCCCAAAGATCTAGATTGAATCAAATAACAAAAATAGTAAATAATTTACATTATTCAAATATTGTTTACAAGATGCTCCTCGAAAGAGTTACATAAAATTACATGAATTTCTTACACAAGAACTTTACATATGAGAAGAAGTATGTATGTAATTCCCCTTTACTTAGGTTTAATACCTTCAGGTAATTTCATATTTATATATTCATTTTTACCATGTACCTAAAACAACATGAAACAAAAGTAGAGATCAACATATCGAAATATACTATGTACGTGGGTTGCATGCAAAAGTGTGCAAGTACATAACAACATATATTCCATCAATTACTTGCAAATAAGAACTGTAAGTTTATTCACATACTCTACCCCACACTTGATATGCTATGTTGGGTGTGATCACTGTCCCTCTAGGGCTCGTGTGCATCACCCCTAAATTCATGTCATCCTAGGGTTCATAATATGTTATCTTTATCAATGTGATACTCAATCAATGTGATACTCATAGTGGCATCATAATTAAACAAAATTTAAATATACAACAACAATTATTTGAACAATATTTGAGAATCACTCAAAAAACACTGACAAACTAATGCAAGTAGTCATAAGCATAAACATGTATATCAATGGCGAACCATGCTGATCAGACAATGTATTTCAAGTATGTTCAAAAAATCCAATCAACAATCCAAGCAATTGAACATTTAATCTGCATGTATATAAATCCTAAAGTGTCTCCATCATGTTATTCAGATTAAACCCTAATTGGTTCTTAATCTATAGTTTTCACTTTGGATAAGGAATAAGGGTACAACCCTACTTCTATCACATATTAAACATTGGGTTACCCTAATTATTATATGTGACATATCCCTTCACTATGATCACTAGATTCAATTATGTTCATTATCAACATTGCAAGTTATGACCTTAAACCCTAATTCTTCATTTGCATGGCTATTCACTTTAGATACCCTATCATCATTACGAGCATGATCATATTCAATTACAATCATATTCAACAACATCATATTACAACAAGAATAAAAGCATTTAGTGTATTAAACACCTCAATCATTGATTCTAGGGTTTTATGCTTTAATCACCACTTATCATGTATATCACTACTTTTGGAATATAAAACATAATTAAGTGTCAATTAAAATTTATTTATGTTTGTCTCATTCTCTCAATCGTTTTGATATATAATTCTACTACTTTTGGACAACCCTAGCAGTTACTACCATTTTTGGATGGTATACTTAATTAAAGGATAATACCTTATAGGTGGGGTGATGTGGCAGACACCTATTGGGCCATGCCACCCCCAGAATCATTCCTAGCTGGTTAATTAAGGAGGGACCCACGTCTGGGTTAAGCCTGAACTGACCGATACATGCCCAACCGGACCCCAAATCCTATCCCTCCACCTTCATTCTCGCGCGACGCCCCACCATCCGCCTATGAGGCACACGCTTCCACTGTGTCGGTCTAGGCCAAAATAGACCCGACTCCTATCCCTCCATCTTTGTTATCGTGTGATGCCCGACCATCCTCCTATGAGGCACACTACTTCTATTTTGCCATTTCGTCGATGGAGCCCCTCACCCAAATTCTTCTTCCTCTTCGAATCTACTCTCACCACCTCAACAACCACCAAGAAAACACCTAGTTCCCAGTCATGTTCCTCCTCCAACACGCACCAACATCAAGGCTTGAAACATCAACTTGGAGAGTCATGGAAACACTACTGCTCAATGATGCAAGTTAGGAAGTAGTGTATCTTTCCTTCGCTTCCCTCGATTTCATTCTACAACCTCCATCAACATGGTGGCACAACAAGAACCTAGGAACCAGACATTCATTCCGTCATTCTCCTCACACATGTATGACTTGTTCTCAGTGATCATCATGTAGTAGACCATGGAGATCAATGCTCCTAGTTGTTTCCATGGCGTCAGGCTTACAACACAGGGTTGGGGACTCCACGATGGAGGCAGAAGAAGGAGTTTTGCCATTCTCTGGATGGAGAAGAAGGAGAGGAAAAAAGAGTTTGGGTGACTAGGTTTATTCACTGAGATTCACCATGATATAGCAAGGCTAGAGCCATCTAATGTGGCATCTAAATATACACATCTAAGGAAAACCCTAATGGTTACCATGAAATAAGAAAGGAAGGGAGGGAGGAAGAGTGAGCTACCCCAAAAGGAAGTATGACTTCCTCTCCCATACACTTGCGACTGGGAGACAAACACCTACCATGACCCACTAGTATGGAAGGTGATTTATTAACCACCGACGTCCACTCTACCTTATCCTCACAAACCTTAACATAAAAGTCACCCAAAAGAACAACCATTCCTTCTTATCTTGGATTCGGCAACCAAAAGCCATCAAGGAATGCATGTAAGTATATGACACTTTATTTTGATCATGAATTCTAGATTATTCTTATACCTCTTTCTCTTTGATGTATTCCTCCAAAATAATTATCCTTATTTCAAGGAAACTCCCTAATACCTTTCTCAATGAATATTCAATGCATGAGATCTAACGGGATATCTTTGCCATAAAAAACTTGTTCCTTTTAAACATTGTGTAAAATAATTCCATTATATCATGGAATATCCTTCTCCCAGTTTCTAGAATTCTCTTCCTTTCCTTATCATATTCAATTATACCAAAAGTTGGATCAAAATATTCTTGTTTGATGCCTCAAATATTGTGCTGCCAAACTACTTAGATAATTACTCGTTTTAATTATCTAAAACATCACACATCTTATTTTCTTTTGAAAACTAGCATATTATCTAATATTCCTATTATTCAACAATTCATAAATTATTTATATTTATTTATGCACAAAATATCTTATTTCATTATCTTGTGCTCCTAGGACCTATTTGCAGAGCAAATAGTCTTATGGGCCTTTATATGGGCCATGGGTTGCACCCATGCCACGAAGATGATATTATTATTTTATCGATAATAATTTAGGAATTTGTTTTTCAAACCAAGTCTTATATATACTAGATTTACTAAAATTTGAGTATATAACAATACCATACCTTTAATGAACACCATTTGAATTGGGGTGTGTATTTTAAGTTTTAGAGTTCAAGAAAAGTGACATATATGTGTTCATGAGCACAACAAACACCATTTTGATATATCTTCAACAATATTGTCACAACTCTATTTTTTTTCACTCCTCACTCTTTTTGGGATTTTGTATGAAAAACAAAATGGAATGAGGAACATGGTAGATCTTTATTCTTATTATTAGAATATTCCTTTGATGGAATATGATTTTTTTATTAACTAAATATTTTTGGCAAGAATTTTTTGTTGATGTTTTGAGGTTAAAGTCAAAATAGAGGAAGGACTAACATTTTGCTAAGAGAAAAACATAAAAGCAACATCAATAAAGAGCAAAATCATCTTGACTATTGATGTCATGTGATTGATTTGAAAAAGGTTCAGTTTGAAAACAAACTAGATTATTTGGATAGGAAGTTGTTTTTTGAGAAATTATCAAAAATATGACAAATTTTTTTATGAAAAACTACTAAAAAGGAAAGAGAATAAAGTTTGATTTGATACTATGGATACATATCTCATGGGATTACACCCCCCGAACTTACAACACACACTATCCTTAGAGTGTAAAAAAGAAGGAAAAAGATGTAAATATGAGAGATTGTCAGCAGTGGTCCACTGTAACCCATTCAAAGTCGAGAAGCATCATGGCATAGTTGTCGAGGAGACAATGATTTTTATCATTACGAGTTTCTTTTATTGTAATGTGTTGTAACACCCGAGCCCACTGCCCGAAGCTCTAGTAGAGTTTTAAGGAATGATGACTGACCCCATAGATCATCACTAGCCCTAACTGCCACTTTGTCCTCACTGACGCGCAAGTCGGGGTCAACTTCTTGATTGGTCACCCATACTAGTACTACTCCAAGATGAGCACACTTAACTATAGAGTTCTTTAGTGATGGGCTCTTGAAAAAGGAGGTGCACCTTGGTGATATGGGTAGTCCAATCATTCCTTATAAGATCATGTTATCTGAGGCCTCAAATCCTAGGATGTTACAATCTCCCCCACTTGGACTCTTGATGTTCTCATCAAGGCTCAACTATATGCCTCATAATATTTCCCCATTTCAGTGCAGACCCAGAATGGCACATGGACTCCCAACTCCCGATCACTGAATACCAGCGTAAGGGTAGCTACGTCAACCATGGACATCCATTTCCAACATGCTTGGACTGTACGACTCAAGACTAGCATGCCACATGTTCATGCGGGCCCCACCTACTAGAGGGGAATTGCTTCTGATACCATTTGTAACACCCGGACCCACTGCTTGAGGCTCTAGTAGAGTTTCAGGGAATGATGACTGGCCCCACAGATCACCACTAGCCTTAACTGCGAACTTTGTCCTCACTGACGCGCAAGCCGAGGTCAACTTCCCGACTGGTCACCCATCCTAGTACTACCCCAAGCTGATCATGCTTAACTATGGAGTTCTTTAGTGATGGGCTCCCGAAAAAGGAGGTGCACCTTGGTGATATGGGTAGTCCAATCATTCCTTTTAAGATCATGTTTCTGAGGCCTCAAATCTTGGGACGTTACATGTATAACACTCCAATGGTGTAGACCTAGTGTAAGATGTAAAAGTCACAATTGTTAGAGAGGCAACATTGTTGTGGACTGTGGTGGAAGAACTTTGGAAGTTTTCATTTCTATGGTTTTGAAGATGCATAACTATTGTGATGCTGACATATTAGAGGGACGAGTGCCTTGGCACAAGTATAAAAAATACGTTCATGCTCACTTTGGAATAGAATAGAATAGAATATCAAGGGTCGTCAATGCTGAAAGCAACATTAGAGAAGTTATAAAACATGACCTCTTTCGATTCATCAAATCAATGCTTAATCATATCAGCTACACATAAAATCTATAGCCTTCTGAAGTGAAAAGGTAAGAGGATGACTCTTGTGCACTGTATCTTGATTTTGTCAACAATGTCATTATAGAGGGAGCGTCCAAACAGTTCTTAAATAGATAATCGACAAGGGAGGGTGTCGCATTGAAGTACACCCACTCCTTATCACCAGGCATGACATCCTCCAGGATAATAGATGCCAAAAATAGTGAATGTTTTTTTTAAACTTTTGTAGAGATGAAAAAAATGTCCCATAAATATTCCCTAAAAAGAGATTTAGACCCATTGTTATAAATTATCTGACTTCTGTCATAGTGATAATCTAAAACATCTTGTAGGACAAAGATGTCCCTAATAGGCATCCTATTTAAACAATTGGAGTTGAGCCCACTCATCTTAGAAGGAAGAAGCAGTGGAAGTGGTAGGGGTGATTCAGGAAAGACTACGTATGGTGGGCTTGGAATGGTTGCTGAAAGGATGGTGGATGGATCACCATTATCTTCGCCATAGGAAGCATGCTCATCATCACAAGGACTGTCAACATCTTCTTGTCAATCCAAATGAGTGGTATATAATCCTACAAATATATCTTCCTCGGGGGTATGGTGACTGTGAATAGACTGAATAGGTCTATCATTACCAAGAAACACCTCATGCAACTTTCATTGAATCATTTTGAAAAATTTTGGAGGTGATCTCTGTGTGAGAGTAAATTCCCTTTTAGATGGGTGAGCATGGATGTCCTCATATGGAATCACATAGGGCTCTGTGAGTGGAAAAGGGATTCCACCCGTAGGAAAAGGTGATTGTTGTAGCTGATTTGTGGAGGCATGAACAGTGGATGAAAGAGGTTTATTCAAGCTATTATTAGAAAAGAGCATCTCAGAAACATGTGATACAGATTCTCTAAAGGACCTAGCTGAATGCTCCATTGAATGGTGGCAGACTTCCTCACTTGTTGTGTTTGGAACATATGAATTGTCGTGAGACGAACGAGATGATGGGGAAGAGCCTGCAATAACAAAATGAGTTTGGAAACCGTGACGGTGTTGGTGATGAAGTGCATGTTGCTCCATTTTGTATTTCCATTCATCTTCTTTAGTCTTCCAATGATTCAATATTTGATGTTGGGCATCCAAGATTCCTTGCAGTAGCTGAGGAAGATGAGCCAAAGCATAAATCTTACACTCGAGGGCAACTACTTATCGAGGAAGGCAGTTCAAATCTCCTAGTTGTTGTTGGAGGCTTGTTTTGGCACATTCTACACATCTTTGTTAGTTTAGGAATAACAAACATGTGTTCAGTGGTTACCCTACAAATTGAGTCAATTTCATGATAAAAAATGCCACCCAACTCTCAGGATATTCCATTTCTAAGGACGATATATAATGGTACTAAAAATGAGGTGGCATGGAAGAAGTAGAAGGTGATGCAACATAGTGGCAACATCGAGGTGGACTATTAGGAACATCATGTACTTCTTGATGAGGTGGAGATGGTGATTTGCTTGTCAGGACAATAAGTGTTGGAATAGTTGTGATGGCGGTGGGGATCTTTGAGGTGGTTTGAGGAGGATCCTATCATGCAGATTGAGCTGGTGACTTTGCATAAGACTTTGGAAGATTCACCAGAACCACTAGAGCAGCAGAAGGACGGGCTTGTCTGTACAGTGATGGTAAAATCTCAAAGTCCTCATCAATCATTGCTTCATGCTCCCTTTCTGCTGGAATTTTTGGTAGAGGCTTTTTGGGAGCTTTGACCACAATAGTTATCGGTCGGACTTGGGAGGATGTTGCAACATGTTGGTGTGATGACACATCAATTGACTCATGAAACTTGCTGATGTGCTATATTATTTCTTCCTTTGTGAATAGCAATGTCTCCATGTCATAGTCTGTGAGTTCAAGTAGAGGAATGTAAATATTAGTCCCCAAGAAGTGATAGTGGCTTTTGTCATCATGGCAGACAATGATGCTAGAAGATGTCAAGTATCAAATGGTGATGAGATTGTCACCATGCATCTCCTTGAAACTTTTGGGAGCAATCAGGTGTCCATAGGCTAGATATATGAGGTTGATCAGACCACCGATGCAATGCTATTACCGTGAAGAGGTAAAAGTAGATATCCACTGTTCAATCAATAGATAACCAATGTTGACAGTTTGTCCTTCCATTATAAGGGACAACATGTAGAGTGCTTCATGATAAATACTGCATGTCTCAATTTTTGTGAATAGGACATTGGCAACTATTTTGTGCATGATTCGTCATAACCTAGAATGCACAACAGAAACCATGGAAGCCCCAGATCTATACTGATGCTTGCATGTTAGTTTAGAACAGTAGGTAGAAGTGTTGAAACTAGAATCCTATTTGTCTAACAGCTCTGTACAAACCTTGGTGGCCTCTTCATTCAAAAAATTGAAAATTTTATTAGAATTAATTTAGTAAGGATATGGTAAACGTTGTTGATGTGGACTTTTAGCTATCGATGTCCACTTGTTGAGTTGTTAGCTCATTTGATGGAGACCTCCTGAATGGAAAACATGAACTCCATAGTCTCTTCTACATATTCCCTTGGATAAGCCAGACATTAGGTGAGCTAGATTGGATTGTGTAAGTAGTGTAGACACCCGCACCTAGATCCCAATTTCTTAAAGGCTGGACTTATAGGAAAAGTGGCTGGGCTTGTAAGTGAGCTGCTTCATTGCTTTAAATGCTTCTAAGTATTCATTATTGTGAGGTCATAAAGTCCCATAGTATGGGACTTCATCTGGAGTGGTTTGAAGGGTGTCAATATCAGACTCAGAAACATACACCCTCTTGGTACCCTTAAAAGTGGGTGTTTCAGGGCACAAGCGCTTCTTGCCTTGCTTGGGTGCAGGGTCAGCAGTGGTTGCTACATTCTCCTTGTAGGACATTGGTACATCATAAAAGTGTCAAATAAAAAATTAGTATAATTGAAGATATAAATGAGGAAGAGGGGATCTTGACCAACACAGTTAATGGGGTCATTGACCTTTGAGAGAAAGGAATCAGTCGATGACCTGAAGGGTCGATAAGAGGATAATTGATAGTGAAGAAAAGAAAAGAAACCATCAATGCTTAGGTTGATAGAGAAAACACATCGACATGGTTTTGAGGAGAAGCGGTCAACATGGTCATCGATGAAGTCTGGTTGACAAGGTGAGGTTACTTGTCGACAAGATTTCTGGATTACAAAGCTGTCGAATAGAATTTAAAGATATCAACCATAAGATCGACATGTGTTCAAAAAGATGGTGAATGGGCATAGAGGAAAAAGGGTAGGGCTTCAATGCAGACAAGATGCAATGAAAAGAATTCATTGCGAGGTCTTATATTTATAGGCAAGGGTTCGATAGGCGGTAAATTTTATGTGGGCCGATGGGTCCAAGATCTGAAGCCATTAAGGAGTATCATCGATGTCGAGGTTGAAAGCTAAAGATCGATGACTTAAGGCCAACAACTCTGTCAAAAACATGTATAGTGTTGAAAACGTCAATGTATCGTGGTCAACAGATCAAACATTGATACTGCTGTCGTTGAAAAACCACCATTGCAGACGTTGATATCTTGTTGGTCGATGGGCGAGAAATTTAATGAGATCGATGCAAGTAGGACAGAATTTAGGTTGATGGATTCCTATGAAGGAATCACCAACTAATCATCATTTAAAAAATAACTGTCCATCAGAGTGACAAAACATTTTACAAGGGAAGTTTATCTAAGAAAACAAAATTGAGGAAGTACAAAAAAAGAAACAAAAATCAGATGCTTGGGTTGCCTCCCAATTAGTGATTTCTTTATAGAAATGTAGCCTGACTCTTGATATGTCTTTATTTGGTCACTGGAGCATCAAAAAATTCCATGCCTGCCTTCTTGGTGAAAACTTCATCTTCATAGTAATGCTTCTGGTGATGTCTATTGATAGAAAAAATCCTAGGTTTCTTGTTGTGAATATCCACCATTCTGAAGGGATAGATGGCGATGACATTAAAGGGGCCATATCAATGAGAGTGTAGCTTTTCAAAAAGAGTTAGAGAGTAGAATTGAATATAAGGACTTTGTCACCCTCAGAAATGTCTTTGTGCTTGATGTGAAAATAGTGCCAAATTTTGGTGCATTCTTTATAAATCTTGGCATTTTTGTAAGTGTGTAGACGTAGTTCTTCCAACTCCTATAGTTGGAGAAAGCATTTCTCCTTTGCAAGATCAACATCCATGTTGAGGGTTTGATCACCCAAAAGGATTTGTGTTCCAACTCCACAGGAAGATGACAAGATTTACCGTGTATTATACGATATGGAGTGGTTCCTATTGGATTTTTATATGCAATTCGATACGCCAAAAGGGAGACATCGAGTTTCCAGGACCAATATTTTCTAGATTTTCCCAAAGTTGTATCAAGACTTTATTTTTTCTCTATTAGAAACTTCAACCTGGCCTGTGGTCTGAGGATGGTATGGAGTAGATATTTTGTGTTTAACACCATATATCTTCGAAAGTGCTTCAAACTATTTTTCCTACAAAATATAAACCTCCATCACTTATTAATGTCCTAGGAATACCAAATCTATGGAAGATGATTTTTGTGAAAAGGCACATTACTATCTTTGAGTCACATGTGGGTGATGGTATAGCTTCCACCCATTTGGGGACATAATCAACTGCCACCAATATGCATTTATTTTGAAAGAGGGTGGGAAAGGTCCCACAAAGTTTATCCCCAAGACATCAAAAATTTCAACTTCAATCCATTCATCTAGAGGCATTTCATTTCTTTTGCTAATGTTCCTAGTTTGTTGACATGCATCACATTGCCTAATACATGTGTCAAAATCCTTGAAAAAGGTTGGCCAATAAAAACCATAATTTAGTATCTTTCTTGTGGTCTTTTTGGCACCCAAATGACCACCATACGGAGCGGCATGACACTTCTCCAATATAGATCGAGCTTCATCGTAGGTGACACTTCTATGATAGATGTTATCCACACACTTACTAAATAGAAATGGGTCATCCCAATAATAAATTTTCAAGTGTAAAAAGAACTTCTTCTGATTATATGTCATATCAAGCGACAACTGTTGGCATGCAAGATAATTATAGAAGTCTGCATGCCATGGTGTTATCTCATCTATTGTGTGGATGATCATAATTGATTTATCGTGATAAGATTAATTAATGGGAAGCAGGTTGTCTTATTCAACACATATATGAAAAAGGTGGTCGGCAACCATGTTCTCAGATCCTTTCTTATCAATTATTTCAAGATCAAACTCATACAACAAGAGGGCCCATCGAAGAAGTCGAGGCTTAATGTCCTTGTTTTGCCTTAAATATTTGATTTCTCCATGCTTGGTGTAGATTGTCATTTATCCTCATAACAAATATGATATGAACTTATCAAAGGAATAGATGATAGCCAATATTTCCTTTTCTATTATAGTGTATTATCTTGAGTCTCATCAAGAGTTTTGCTGGCATAGTATATCACACAATGTTTCTTATCCTTCTTTTTCCCTAGGAATTCTCCAACCACATAGTCACTAGCGTCACACATGGGATTGAAAGGTAGATCCCAGTCTAGAGCCTCCATAATTGGTGCAGAACTTAGATCATATTTCAAAGTATGGAAGGCCTTGAGACATTCTTCATCAAAAATAAAGGGCGTATCTTTCACCAGGAGTCGAGAAGTGGTTTTGCAATTCTTAAAAAATCCTTACTAAAATAGTATTAATATCTTTCATGTCCCAAGAAACTTTAGATAGAGGAGATAAACAAAGGAGGGGAATCTTTGAAATAGCTTCAATTTTACTTTTATTAACTATCATGCTTTCTTTAGCTACTTTGTGCTCAAGAACGATCCCTTCCCAGACCATAAAATGGCATTTCTCCCAGTTGAGAACAAGTTGATTTTCTTCACAACTTTAGAGAATGAGAGATCAATTTATTAAGAAGTCTTCAAATGATGACCCATTAATGGAAAAGTCATCCATAAAGACTTCCATGATCTCCCCAATAAAGTCAGAAAATATGGCTGACATACACCTCTGAGAGGTGGCAGGAGCATTACAGAGACCAAAAGGCATACGCTGGAATGCATACATTCTATAAAGGCACACAAAAGTGGTCTTCTCTTGATCGACTAGATGAATGGGCCACTTGGTAGAAACCAAAATACCCATCAAGATAACAAAAATGTGAGTGATGTGCGAACCTTTCCAGAACCTGGTCAATAAAGGGAAGAGGGAAATGATCTTTGTGGGTTGCAACATTTAGCAATCTATAATCAATGCACATACACAAACCAGTCTGTGCCAATGACCAATTCTTTGCCATCTCCACCCTTCACTTATGTCATCCCTCCTTTCTTGGGCACAACATGTATTGGGAAAACCCAGTTACTTTTGCTAATGGCATATATGATTCCAGCGTAGTACACTTCCTTGCACACTATCTCACGCATATTGTTGTTTAAATTTTTTTGTCCTTACATGTAAGGTTTAGAAGTTTCTTCTAGGTTGATTCGATGCATGAAAATAGTAGGGCTAAGTCCCTTGATATCATCTATACAATATCCAAGGTACTTTCTTCAAATTTTGAGTTTAGTCAAAAGTTGTTGTTGTTGATATGAAGATAGCTAGACATTTATTATCACTGGGTTCCTTCATTCATAATCTAGCAATCCGTATTTCAAACCCTCTAGAAGGGGTTTTAACTATAACGACCCCACCTCCCAGTAACCCCCACTTAAGGGAGACCAAGAGGCCAGAGCCGTTATCCCAATAAATTGGATCAAAGGTTCGATAATTAATCAGTAATAATTAAGAAATTCTACCAACAAACTGAAATTTGGTATAAAATAAAAATTTGCATACCTTTTTAAAACTTTGGAAATCTACTTCTATCCATAGCTTGAGTCTATTCTATCTAATCCTCCTTGCACTTTATTTCTTATTTTTACAATGTGTCACTTTACTATTTTTCCTTTTCAATTTGTACCTAAAACACCGACAAACAAAATGCCAGTCAACATAAATGAATATGCCGGTATGTGGGGACAACCAAAGTTTCACAAATATGTCTAACAATCTAAATATCACAATCAAGTTGATTAACAATCCAATTTAAACTTTCAATGTGACATTCTCCACCGCTTTTGCCCTAACCTCGTCATACCCCCTTTCAGGTTTCTCTTTTGCCATTGACTTAAGGCCACCTTCTCAATCCGAAGCTTGGTGCCTGGGGTCACCCTTCATGGTGCCCTTTAGACATGCAATATCATAGGCCACCTTCTCCATCCTGAGCTTGGTGCCTGGGGTCACCTCTCATGGTGCCCATTGGTCTTCCCTCCTGGGCTTGACCTTTTTGCATCATCCATCAGGGTGGCATGTAGGTGCGAGAATACACACTTATTTTACAATTGTGATAATCATAGTGACTTTATAATTTGTGAGTATGAACATCAAAACTAATAGGTTGCATTCAATGTGATTAACCATCCGGAAAAACCTCAAGAAACTAATGCGATTAACCATAATTAACCACATACCTGATCCAGAGCAACTTGATATCCAAGAAATAATGATAAAGAACAATCAAACAAGCAATCAACAATATCCTGAAATTAATGCATAATACCCAAGTGTTATAGTTTATCCAAAACATTTTCAATATAGACTTGGACTCCACCTTAGGCTTTCTAGGCAAATTTAGGGTTTTAGCCTCCATAATACTTTCATCTCATTTAATGTTCACAAACCCTAATTTCAACATTATAAGCCCAATTAAAGTCTATGATTTCTCTTTTATACCAAAACTACCATCTTTATCCTTTTAAGTTATTTCAAGATCATTAGACTCAATTATCACCTTTAGTTTCTTTTGAATTGACAACTCATATTTCATTACGATCTAATTCATATAGGGATTCCATTTATTACTAATTCCACATCTACCCATTAGAAAACCCTAATAACCAAATTAAGGGTACTTATCCACAATTAGGAACTTTATACTCGAAATAGTTTAGAACCATCATGTCTCAGCTTTATTCATGAATTTGATCAATTAAAGCCATTAAGAATCTTAATTACTAACATTAGGGTTTCAAGGCCCATCAAAGTTTATTCATGCACATGGAACCATAAATTAATCCAATTATGAGTAAAGCTCATCCTTTTAGATCTTAATGTGTCTTTTTATAATCAATAGGTTAATATCAACTTTAAACGTCCATATAACCCTTCCCAAATCATTAATCAATAAAGATTAGGGTTATTCATTACATAAACCATTAAAGATAGAATCTTTACACACTTTTTGAATTTCAAGCATAATTAGGCTTCAATTACATTTTTATTGCATTCCTTACATTTTTTGACCAGTTTTGATATATAATACTCTTTAATCCGAGTTACCAATTATTAGTTACTAATTTCGCAAGCTAAATTACCTTTGGCCAATGGCAAGGAGCCACGTCAGCATTAAATCCCCTTTTTGCCTTTACCACACAGATCCGATCTCTGGGGTTGAGTCTCGTTTTTGCCCCTACTCCATCAATCTTGGGCCGCTCGCACCTAGGGGTAGGGATGTAATCCCCCCCTCATCTTCTACCCCCGTTGGCCGCTCTGTTCGCGAACCAGGCCCCCGACTGGGTCAACTAGAGGGTTGACCTCGAGATGAAACCTATCTCGACTCTCAAAAAGGCCACCACGACCTTCTCCATGCCCATGCAAACTCAATGGTAGTCTTAGCTACGCTTGAGCTGGCCGGAGTCACTGGAGATTAGGAGGGCGACCGTCGACTGATCCAAAGGAACTGGTCGATGAAAGGGGAAACTAGAAGAGGAGTTGGAGGTAGGGTTGAGTTCCTTAAACTGCAACGACTAATCACGAAGGGGTACCCATCCTCACAGAAGGGGGATCATCCCCTTATATAGGACATGGCCATGGAGAATGGCCAACGAGATGAACTGGAATTAGGGGTTTCCCTAAAGCACTTCCAAAGTATGGAAAACTTGGTATGTATGGATGCAATTTTTCTCTCCAGAATCTAATGGAGTGAATCCTAGTTTCGCACATTAACTGTATGGATAGGAAATCGAATCTACAAGTCTCATGTTACTATTATTCTTTCCTTTTCCTACCCGAGGTAGGTGAGAATGCAGCCACCATTGGATCTCAGATCCAACGACTGTCATGCCATGCACCCAAAAGGATATGGAAATAATTGTGACATTTAAATTATTTTCCTTTACCCTTTCCACTTTAAGATATTTTGTAAAAATCATAACTCTTAGGCCAATTATTCAATTAATCCCAAATTTTTAGGGAAACTTAATAATGACTTATTATACCGCTTTGCCAAATTTTGGATCATTATCTAAAAGAAAACGTCCTTTTCTTTAGGTGAAAGATATTACTCAAATAAGCTTATTTCTCACATCTTTTCTCTTTCTTCACTTATTATCTTGCAACTTGGACTCCTTGGAACCCAAGAAATCCTAATATTTCGAAATACTTTTTAGTGGATACTCATTATCCTTCTAGATGCATCTATATCTATAATTTCTCATTATTTTACTATTTCTTTATTAAAATATCTCTTTTTGAGGATTTCTCTTTATATCTCTTTTTATTTTCCTTATTAGAAATTCCTTCTAACATTAGAAACCTTATGGATACGAAAATCCACCAAAGTTGACTCAATCATACCTCTTTCCACTTATTTTCTACATTTTATCATTGCCTCCAATTTCCTTCTTAATAAAGGAATATTTAATTGATCTTTTCTTTTCTTATTGCATTATTTTTGCAACTTTGGACTCCTTGGAACCCAAGGAACCCAAGAGGTACGAAATCCACCTTTGGATAATATTCCTTTGCCTTCTAGAGGTTTCTACATCATTCTTTTCTCCATTTATTTAATAATGGAGTTTCCTTTGTCTTTTCCTTGTTATTGGGCCCAATAGCCAATAAAGCCCAAAAAACAACCAACAAGGTTATTGTAAATGAAATTCATTTATTCAAATCAAATCACACCATTATTTGTTCATTTATATTTATTAAGAGAAAATTGCATTCCTCATCAAAAGAGCCCAAAATTTGGGGTTGTAACATCCTTCCCATCTTATAGGAATTTTGCCCCCAAAATTCCACCAGGCACTCAAACAAACAAGATAAGACTTTCTTATGTCCATCATGGATCCCATGTGGCCTCATCCTTTCCATGGTGCTTCCCAAGAACCTTCATCATCTCATATTCTCCCATCTACGTTCTCTCTCACCTTGGTATATCGTACCCTCATAGGTGACTCAGGACATTTCAGTCTCTCACAAAGCTGAATAGGTTCATGGCTCATCACATGGCTTGGGTACCTCACATAGTGCTCTAGATCAGACTCGTGGAACACATCATTCATCATACTATCCCGAGGGGTAAGGCTAAACCTAACCATCTCCACCAATCTATCTCAAATGGACCCATGTATCGGGGACTCAGCTTTCTCAGCTATAGCTTAGAGGGGTCGAATTTCACATCACATGCTCTCCCATAGTGAACTACATGTCAGTTTGCTTTGCATCAGCTCATGACTCATGTCACCACTGGGCTTTCTCAGCCATCACATGATCAAAGCGACTTCACCTGCACACACTATGGTCCTTTTCTGACCTTTACAAGGTTCCTTCACCATCATCATCTTAATGAAGTGGTGACCGACACAACCTCCCTTACCGAGCTTCTTTACATCCCAATACTGGCTATGGTAGTTATCATCACATATTTCATAGGGCAAGAACTGCCACCCATGTATCACCCTAAATGAGCACACATGTCTCGTCAGATCCTCTAGTCTGGATCATACTAACCATTAGTTAGGGTGATAAGCTGTACTCACATCAAGTTCTTCATGTATCTACTTCCACCTTATGCAAGTGAATCTTTAGGTTATACTCAAGAACTTTTGAACTCACATCATGGTGTAGTCGAACCATCTCTCTCTCATATGTAGTTCAATCGGATCCGTCCCTTGACAATATTCTTTCTTCCTCATGTCATCTGGGTAAGGCAATCTACCATAACCCATATTGCATCTTGACCTTCCTCGGTCCATGGAGACTGACCACAACATCTATAGTGATGAACTCCCATTCCCACTCGGGGACTCTTTATCCTCTATATCAACTCATTGGGTTACCAGTGTTCATCCTTCACCTCCTGACTTGCATGGTGACAAGCCACATGCATCTTTGTACACTTTTTATCTTAGGCATCAAAGTACTGCTACCACTTATTATATTAGTAGTACCATGGTGTATGATGAACTTAAAATCATGATCTCCTGTATGTCGTGATTTCTCAAGATTGATTCCTCAGAAACCCTAAAACACTCTAGTCGGGGTTTCCTCACCTTCTTTTCCAGATAAATGCATCTGAGGTTCTACCACCATCCTTTTATTACATCAAGGCCTAGGCTGGGTAATTAAGCAACCACTAGCTTGATCAACGATCTCATTACATATGAGTGTTAGCCAAACATATCTTCTTTTTCAAACTTAGGCTAACGTAATAGCCTCGTCTAGCCTCTAGCTAAACTAGGCAGCTGCATCTCAACAAGAGCATCCATTACCACCTCAGATCCTTATGTGTAAGGTAATGTTGAAGACATACACCTCCATGTATTCCACTTATTATCTCATCTCAACTCTAAGTCTATCTTCATCAAGAAAACACTGAGCTCATCCTCTTAGTTTTCGAACTCAACCTTGTATAGGTCGCAAATTCCACATAGCTCGTGATAAAAACATCCTCACAAGATGACTACCTTAGTACTCTTGGTGTTTGTACAACATTCACACATCTTACACTCTACAAGGGTACATTATTATCTCCATCCTCATGCATCATAGCAATGTTTCCACTCACATTATCTTTATCCTTGGTGTATGGCATGCGTACTATTCTATCTCTCACTCCCATAACAAGAGGAAATAAGCATCTGGCTACAGTCCAAATACAAAATTCTTCATGTTCCAAGAGTAGAGATGGCACATTCCACATTGCTAGTACACCTTCAAATCCGAGTTGAAACGTGCAACATATGTCTCTACCTCATGAAAATCTCGATATCAAGGTTACTTCCATGGAAAACTGGTCTCGAACCCACTTGGGTCACCACACAATCCTTGGTCATCTCCTCTAGGTCTATAGGGTTTCGACACTTTTGGGGTCATCCCTCTTCCCTTATGCATCCAGAGAGTGCCCTACTCATCTGCCCTTTGGGTCCCATGAGTTCATGAAGGTGATCAATCTCCTAACCCATGGCCCTCAGAAAATGACAACTGTTACCTCCCGACCCTATGGTCATGTGCAACTAGGGAATTAGGCAACTCCTAATTCCATCAGTCTTATCCCTACTGACCCTCAGATAGACTTATGATTCTAATATAGTACATGTCCAACTTAGAACCTTACCCAAGTCTCCATCATCTCTCTCTACATTCATGGGCTGACTTTCATTCTTTCGTAGGGGTCATGGTGACCTACCTACCTTGGTCAGGACCCATACTGGTTACCTCCATGGTAACACAACCATGTGCACTTAAAGACAGTTATCTATGGGTCTACATGTTCATTCTCATACTATGTACTCTCCACTTAGCTTCTTAAGATTCTATGAGACCTCTTAGGGTTTCCTCAATCCAACAAAAGCTGATTCATACTCTACGAAAGGGTCCTCTCCCAGGATGGGAGGAAACTATCTCTTGATAGCAACCAAGGTCACAAACGTCCCTATGTCTAGGGTTTACATCAACATGAGCATGCTTAACCCTAGAAAGCTACTAAGGCACAAGCAGACCACCAACTAAACCATACTTGTTCTCATTCCTCAACATTGGACCAAGATCATACCTTCCCATGTCACCAACTTAGCTGTGAGGGGTTCATCAAACATACCTTAAACTTAAGGGGTTTCCCTTTCCTCTAAACATGATGAGTGCCATGCTCGAATCTATAGAAACTAAAATCTCATCATGAGCATCGGGTACACCACTTCCCCTCTTAGGCCTAGGAATCCTAGGTTCACTTTTAGATGTCCAACTGCATGCTCAACATTCTAACCAAGAACCAAGCATGTACAAGGTACACCATGCTCTTCCTGTCATCCTTCTGCTTGAACAACACTTTAGAGTGGAGTCCTCCTCAAGGACAACCAACTAGGTGTAAGGCCTCACAACTTGTTACTAAACCTCTTCATGGTCTGAGGAACTCTTCTCCCCATCTCAGAAGGTAAACACCTATACCATAGACACATAGGTACCAATAGTCTCATCCTCCCTCTAGGGTTTGGTTCCTCTAAAGGAAACCAAGATACCATCAGCCTCCAGGGATCATGCATGAGGCAACCGCAACCATCCACTTAGGTTGCATCATCGTCAACTCCGCACTTTTCCTCATATCTCTGAGTCTAAGCTTCCAACCTTCTTGCTTGGGTCCTACTCTCTCTCTCTAGAGATAACCCTACAAACAACCTTACTACTAGAGGTCCTCTCCCCATGAAGGATCAAACTCACAGCATACCCCTACATGGGTGAAGCCTATGTTCAAACTTACGTTCGCTCAAGATTATCTAGAGATCCTCATGATTATCTCATAAGCCATCCAACATACTCTCATGGCCAGAGGTTCAACCTACTACCCGCACTACTGATGTACTCTGGGTGCATGCTATGCCCTACTCTCATAAGCCCATAGGATTTTATAGGTTCTTCACTAACCTCATCAATGAAGGAGTTATCCTTCACTCCAACATGCACGACCCTTCCCAGGGTTGGGTCGCCAAAGGCACTAGGTCATCCAACCTCAGATGACTCATATCGTCATGGGAATCCGAAAGCATGTCCACCCACACACCTAGTCTATCAACTCATTGTGTCATCTCTCTCTCTAACCACCACTTAGGGTTAGGGTTAGCATCATCCTCAGAGGATGTGCCATGTCTCTATTTATAATGGAGGTCTCTACCTCCAAGACTAACTTTCTCTACTCATCCTCCTGACAAGGAGGTCTAGCCTCAGGCCTCTCCTAAGGGCATGACAATGTATGTCATACGACCTAAGCATGTATTTATTCTTTAGTTTATGCTTAAACTATTAAGCTTATATCAATGGCATCTTATTTACATGCTTTTCATTAATTTGGTGGAGGATTCCTTAAACCTTATCAACTTTACCCATACCTCAAGAGGGTGAGGAAGAGAGAGAAAACCCTAATCCTTAAAATCCTTAACAACACTTGAGTTGATAAGGGATGAATAAGATGAGAGAGTCCTAAAGGTAGCTTATTTCGAGTCAAATCCTGAGACATTG
Source organism: Alisma plantago-aquatica (assembly GCA_963693085.1). Lineage (NCBI taxonomy): Eukaryota > Viridiplantae > Streptophyta > Magnoliopsida > Alismatales > Alismataceae > Alisma > Alisma plantago-aquatica. Next base: position 786,704,623 of record OY856413.1, read on the forward strand.
GCCAGGTAGTCACACAAATTCGGGAGTCCTCATATTCTGACTAGCGGTGCGGAGGAAAATATTGCCAGCCCCCGGACGTGATCCTTTCTAGACACCTCTGTCTTTTAGAAAATCCTCTAATAAATCCCTTGGGTTCTACAAAGTTTGTAAAATTTAATAATTATTAAAGATTAAATGAGGAACCTATGCTCTGATACCAAATGTAATGACCCCGCCTGCCAGTAACCCCCACTTAAGGGAGACCAATCGGTCAGAGCCATTATCCCAATAAACCGGATCAAATGTTCGACAATTAATCAGTAATAATAAAGAAATTCTACCAACCAAACTGAAATAAGGTATAAAATAAAACTTTGCATACCTTTTAAAAACTTTGGAAATCTACTTCTATCCATAGCTTGAGTCTATTCTATCTAATCCTCCTTGTACTTTATTTCTTATTTTCACAATGTGTCACTTTACTGTTAGTCCTTTTCAATTTGTACCTAAAACGCCGATAAACAAAACATCGGTCAGCATACATGAATATGCCGGTATGCTGGGACAACCAAAGTTTCAAAAATATGGCTAACAATCTAAATATCACAATAAAGTTAATTAACAAACCAATTTACGCTTTCAATGTGACATTCTCCATCGCTTTTGCCCTTACCCTAGCATACCCCCTTTTGGGTTTCTCTTTTTCCATTGACTTAAGGCCACCTTCTCAATCCCGAGCTTGGTGCCTGGGGTCACCCTTCATGGTGCCATTTAGTCATGAAATATCATAGGCCACCTTCTCCATCCTGAGCTTGGTGCTTGGGGTCACCTCTCATTGTGCCCATTGGTCTTCCTTCCCGGGCTTGACCTTTTTGCATCATCCATCAGGGTGACATGTAGGTGCAAGAATACACACTTATTTTACAATTGTGATAATCATAATGACTTTATAATTTGCAAGTATGAACATCCAAACTGATAGGTTGCATTCAATGCAATTAACCATCCGGAAAACCCTCAGGAAACTAATGCGATTAACCATAATTAACCACATACCTGATCCAGATAAACTTGATATCCAAGCAATAATGATAAAGAACAATCAAATAAGCAATCAACAATATCCTGAAATTAATGCATAACACCCAAGTGTTATAGTTTATCCAAAACATTCTCAAGATAGACTTGAACTCCACCTTAGGCTTTCTAGGCCAATTTATGGTTTTAGCCTCCATAATACTTTGATCACATTTAATGTTCACAAACCCTAATTTCAACATTATAAGCCCAATTAAAGTCTATGATTTCCCTTTTATACCAAACTACCATCTTTATCCTTTTAAGTTATTTCAAGATCATTAGACTCAATTATCACCTTTAGAATCTGTCAAATTTACAACTCATATTTCATTACGATCTAATTCATACAGGGATTCCATTTATTACTAATTCCACATTTACCCATTAGAAAACCCTAATCACCAAATTAAGGGTACTTATCCACAATTAGGAACTTTTATACTCGAAATAGTTTAGAACCATCACGTCTCAGCTTTATTCATGAATTTGATCAATTAAAGCCATTAAGAATCTTAATTACTAACATTAGGGTTTCAAGGCCCATCAAAGTTTATTTATGCACATGGAACCCTAAATTAATCCAATTATGAGTAAAGCTCATCCTTTTAGATCTTAATGTGTCTTTTAATAATCAACATGTTAATATCAACGTTAAACGTCCATATAACCCTTCCCAAATCATTAATCAATAAAGACTAGGGTTTTTCATTACATAAACCATTAAAGATAGCATATTTACATACTTTTTGAATTTCAATCATAATTAGGCTTCAATTACATTTTTATTGCATTCCTTGTATTTTTCTGATCAATTTTGATACATAATACTCTTTAATACGAGTTACCAATTATTAGTTACTAGTTTCGCAAGCTAAATTACCTTGGCCAATGGCAAGGAGCCACGTCAGCATTAAATCCCCCTTTTGACTTTACCACGTGGATCCAATCTCTGGGGTCGAGTCTCATTTTTTCCCCTACTCCATCAATCTTGGGCCACTCGCACCTGGGGGTAGGGATGTAATCCCCCCCCCCTTCATCTTCTACCTCCGTTGGCCGCTCTGTTCGCGAACCAGGCCCCGACTGGGTCAACTGGAGGGTTGACCTCGAGATGCAACCTCTCTCGACTCTCGAAAAGGCCACCACAACCTCCTCCATGCCCCTACAAGCTCAATGGTGGTCATAGCTATGCATGAGTTGGCCGGAGTCACTGGAGATTAGGAGGGTGATCGTCGACTGATCCAAAGGAACCAATCGATGAAAGGGGAAATGAGAAGAGGAGTTGGAGGTAGGGTTGACTTCCTTAAACTGCAACGACTAATCACAAAGGGGTACCCAATCTCACAGAAGGGGGATCATCCCCTTATATAGGCCATGGCCATGGAGAATGGCCAGCGAGAAGAACTGGAATAAGGGGTTTCCCTAAAGCACTTCCAAAGTATGGAAAACTTGGTATGTATGGGTGCGGTTTTCTCTCCATAATCTAATGGAGTGAATCCTAGTTTCACACATTAACTGTATGGAGAGGAAATCAAATCTACAACTCTCGTGTTACTGTTCTTCTTTCCTTTTCCTACCCGAGGTAGGTGAGAATGAAGCCACCGTTGGATCTCAGATCCAACGACTGTCATGCCATGCGCCCAAAAGGATATGGAAATAATTGTGACATTTAAATTATATTTCCTTTACCCTTTCCACATTAGGAGATTTTTTAAAAATCTTATCTCTCAGACCGATTATCCAATTAATCCCAGATTTTGAGGGAAACTTATAAATGACTTAATCTACCTCTCTGCAAAAGTTTGGCTCATTATCTAAAATAAAATGTGCCTTTTATTTAGGTGCAATATATTATTCAAATAAGCTTATTTCTCACATATTTCTCTTTCTTCACTTATTATCTTGCAACTTGGACTCCTTGGAACCCATGAAATCCTAATATTTCGAAATCCTTTTTAGTGGATACTCATTATCCTTCTATATGCATCTATATCGATAATTTCTCATTATCTTACTATTTCTTTATTAAAATATCTCTTTTTGAGGATTTCTCATTATCTCTCTTTTTATTTTCCTTATTGGAAATTCCTTCTAACATTAGAAACCTTATGGATACGAAAATCCACCAAAGATGACTCAATCATACCTCTTTCCACTTATTTTCCACATTTTATCATTGCCTCCAATTTCCTTCTTAATAAAGGAATATTTAATTGATCTTTTCTTTTCTTATTACATTATTTTGCAACTTTGGACTCCTTGGAACCCAAGGAACCCAAGAGGCATGAAATCCACCTTTGGATAATATTCCTTTGCCTTCTAGAGGTTTATACATCTTTCTTTTCTCCATTTATTTAATAATGGAGTTTCCTTTGTCTTTTCCTTGTTATTGGGCCCAATAGCCATTAAAGCCCACAAAACAACCAACAAGGCTATTGTAAACAAAATTCATTTATTCAAATCAAATCACACCATTATTTGTTCATTTATCTTTATTAAGATAAAATTGCATTTCTCATCAAAAGAACCCAAAATTTGGGGTTGTAACATTAACTCAAGTATAATCCTTTGTGTGGAAGTGTCCTTTGGTTCTCACTGGAGGGAGACATACTTGGCCGTTTCAATGGAGCCTTGTGTTTGAGCTTCTTCTTCTTCTTCAGTGGCTTGTAAGTAAGCTAGGATTTCTTCAAATTTAGGATCAGTAATCCCTAAATTTGGATTGATCAACTCTCATATTAATGGATCTAGGATCACATTGTGTTCTTGAATTTAATCACATAACTGACTATAGTAGTCAACAAAATAACTTGTCTCCAGAGAAGGGCCTTTCATGTGATCGAACATGTTGAAATCGATGGATTCATTACCAACTCGTATGATGATTAGCCTGTCGAAAACATATGTCAATGCACGAGATGTGGAGAGAAAAGGTCATCCAAAGATGATTGGACACATAGGGTCTTTAACTACATTTATTATGAAAATATCACAAGGTATAAAGAAATTTTTGTTCTGGATAGGGACATCTTCTACCACACCAACTGGCTTTATGAAGGAGTTGTTGACAAACTAAATTCTCATATTCAAGTGAAAAAAGTGTGTTAGATCCAACCTGATGGTCAAGCTCTGTGGCATGAGGCTTATGCTAGCTCCCATATCTTGGTGAAGTATCTCCTATGAGAAAGGGGATGGTGAAAGCTCCAAGATCCTTCCATTTGGTTGGCATGGTGGAATAGAAAAAATGAGACACAATTCTTTCCAGGTGCACCATTTCTATCTCTCCTCTCTTTCTCTTTCTTGTGATAAGATCTTTTAGAATCTTGGCATAAGTGGTCATCTCATCAATGGAATCTAATAATGGAACATCCAAATGTATTTTCTTGATGGTATCTAAGAATTTGGTATATCTCTTCTCAGGTTGAGCATTAATAAAGCGACGGGGAGAAGGTGCATCTGAGGGAATTTTAGATGGTTTGAGGGACAAAACAGGCTTGGATATCTCAGGATTTCGTGATGACAAGAACTTCTCCTTTGCCAATGGTTTTTTTAGTAGGTGGAACTATAGTTTGTAGTACTAATGAAGTGTTTCCAGATCAAAGTGTTGTCATCTTGGCACTTCCATTCTTCAAATTTTGTTCAGTGCTTGAAGGAAACTGCCCATTTGGTCCTCTAATAGATGCTACAATGGAGGCTAGCTATTGTTTGATCATCCTATTATGCTGTTGTAGGTCATTAATTTGATTGTTCACATTACCTAACTGCTCCCGCATGCTTGTCATCAAGTTACTATTGCTCACCATGCATCCCTGTAATATTTTAGTGAGGAAATGTAACTCAATTATGTATTTTTTGTGTTGTTGGAATAAGCTCCCCCTTGGCTATCCATTAAAACCACCTTGTTGTTGTGCAGGTCTATTTTGGTGAAATCTAGGAGGAGTTCTTCCTACGTGTTGTTCCCTACCTGTGGATTGGTGTATCTGAAAAGAGTTTTTGTAGCTAATGAATTGCCATAGGAGAATCCCGAGTGGTCTGGTCTTTTATAGATTACATAAGAAACATTTTGTACGGGAATCATCTGAGTGTCTTATGATTCATGAGTGTAAATGCAATGATCTATTCCATGACCACCCTCACCTCAAGTAACACACTTTACTGTTGCTTCAATAAGATATCTAGAGTTGGATTCCTTCAGGTTCTGGACATTGGTAGCTATTCTATCAAGTTTGTTATTTAAACTTTTGAGTAACTTTGACTATGAAGAAGTGCCCATTGTAGATGTCACGACAACAATATTCCTATTGTAACCCATAGCCTCTTGTAGTGCACCCATATTGTTGATGATCTCCTTAGCAATTTTAGCATCATGCTTCATGAAATCGCTTCCTACCGCTGCACTGAGGGATGTTCTTTTTGAGGAAGTAAGACATTCATAAAATGTGGTTATGATAAAACCTTCATCATGTCCGTGATGTGGGAAATCTCGTAGATATTCCTGATATCTGTCACAATCCTCATACAAGTTCTTAGAGGGTTTTTTCTTAAAACCAGTAATTTTGTGCTTGCATCTAAGGGTCTTCTCAATAGGAAAGAATTTGTTCACAAATGTTTTAGATAATTGTTGCCAAGAGGTGATTCCTTTTTGAGATAAGTACCATACAAGGGATTTGTATCTTAGAGAGAAATGGAAACCTTTATTGTTGCCACAAGAATGTAAGGTATGACGATAGCCTTTCTATTGTCATTTGCACGAGCTGTACCCAAGAAACAGAGGGAAGCACATTTTTTTGGGACATCACTGTCAAGTGGTGGAGCAACCATTAGATCATCGAAAAGGTGCTCTACCTCTCAGAATTCCACAAGAAACTCTAGTGTTGAAAAAGGAAAGATAGTTGACTACCCGAAAAGGGAGATCAAATGAATCAGAGTTCGATTGGAAACATAAATGATGCTGTACAAATAGATAGTTAAATGTAAAAGATGCTAATAAACGTGCTACCAAATTTAAAAGAAATGATTGATGATAAATAGACAACAAGTTCTTAGAGGTTATCCCTTTTCTTGTCCCTGGCAATGGTGCCAAAAGTTAATTGCTCTTTTTGTGGGTCAAAAGTGTAAACATGATTGTCCAATAAAAGATATCAAAATTTAAATTTATACCTGAATATAAGAGACATGTACAACTCAATACAAAGTCTATTGTAGTAGGCAGGGTCGAACACATGGACAAGGAGAATAACATAATAAAAATGCTAGGTCTTAGATTAGTTTAGTCAAACTAAAGAATTGAATTTTTGTGTCGCAATCAAGGAACGAATTAATCTAGTTAAGCAGTAAAGCTAAGTTATGAAAAATCAAAGAAATAAAGATATTTGTGAAACGATATAAGGGAACTTGGATTGGGTTTCACCAATCAGACCAACCACAACCATGTAAAACCTTATCTTCCTATTTATATATATTCTTAACATGTTTTGCAAACAATCATACAAGGTATCCACTCCTTCCTTTTCTCGAGATCCAGGTATATTTTTATCCAAAGGTCTCTCCCACTATGATAACCAAAGAATTGAAAATATCCATATTATTTTTTTTATAGTAACTCCTCACTCTCATGCCTCATTAATAATATATACTCTAGATCCAATTGAAACAATTCTTTCAAATAAATCCATATCAATCTTCCCAAGAAGGTAGCTCAACATGCAACACATTAAAACAAGAGAAGAAAAAAAACTATAAGAAATATGCAATAAATAGAAGAATGAACAATTACATGGTTGGGAGGGCCTGAAAATTACTCCCAACCCAAGTTATGAAATTTATCCTCTCATGGCACAAAAAGTTACATATTACATCTTGAGTAAGTCACGATAAAGGAAAGAGAGATGATGTCGATACAAGAGTATATCAAGTGATTGATCTACTCACCTTTCAGTTTGATCTAACATGGAGGTCGATGGCCCGCTGTCGATGGCTATAGGTCGATGGCTCCATTCTTTCCTATGATCCAGACTTAGTACAAGAATATCTGTCAATTTATTAATGGAAGTGAATTGAACCCCAAGCAAAGCGGCTGATGGCCAGTTAGGTCAATCACACTAGACTGGTCGACGACTCTAATTAACTTGGGTTACAAACTTGGTGGAAACCCTTCAGTTTTTTGACTCCAAAATCCAAGATGCTTTGAAATGATGCCTTGAGGGATTATTTATAGGATTTGACTTGTGCTTGGTCGACCCTAGACTAATCCACATAGCCTGGACTCTTTGTCTCCCTACTGTCGATCTTGAGGGTCGATGAGCTGATTAATTAAAAAGTCTTCATTGTTCTTGAGAGTCATCAACCTTTGTAAGGAAAATAGGGTGGGATTTTGACTTGATGGTCAATATCTAAACCATCGATGTATACATTGATGAAAGTCTTATCGATGTCATGGTTGATGATTGTGTTCGATGGCTTGAAAACGATGGGAACCCATCGACATGGACATCAACAAGTAATGTTGTCGACTAGATCTTGATGGGTCTATCCATCAATCAAATTTTCTTTTGTATACTTGAAATACGTCATTCCTTTTGATCAAAGGGTGGAAGATCGATGGGTTCATACATCGATCTTTGAGGAAAAAAGTTTGAAATGTTGGTCTAGTAGGTTGACGATTAGTAGAAGTCTATCTATCTTCAAGGACCACTTTTGAGTATTGATGGTTAAGCCATCAATCTTGATGTTTTTGTACTGAATTCCTTCAAATCACAACAAAAATTAGTTAAAACCAAGTAATTAGTAATTTGGGGATAAAATGAATGAAATTGGATATCTTAAACATAAAATCAAATGGCTTTATTCTTGACAAAGGCCATAAAATGTGCATGAAAATTGATGTAATCACCAACCCCCTAGTGAACCAACATAGGTAAAAAGATAGATTCACATGACCCTTATCAAAATAAAATATACACATTAGTGCCTCTAGCACACTTAACCACTGCAAGAATAAAAATGAAAAAGACCATTTAAAATCACACCCTTTTCCTTTTACAACCCATCGCCCTCATTTCCTACAATGATCTAAATCCACTAACCTAATCCTAATAGACATTCATTGTTATACATACTCTTTCCATGCCCTTACCATTAAATGCAATGACAATCGATGTACGCATATTGACAAAACTCCTGAACATCCCTCTTATCCTTAGCTTAGATGATACAAGTGAATGTATCCTAAATTTACATGTGGTGTTCTACATACCCTCTCAGAACTCTTGCATGCCTAATACACACCCTAGCTCCACACACATTAGTCATTACAGTCACAATCCACCACTTATCCAACACCCAAAATTTAAAAGTGACTCCTAACTTTCTACTCTACTCTTCCTACCTCTTATCCACTTCTAAAATCCATATATATATATATCCACACATATTCCATATAGCCTTTACATATCCCTACCTAAACCCAAACACATGCATCTCTCCGCACCATTCTCTATTTAACTTGAAGCCCTTGAAACCTATATCTACTATGCCCATAAACATGGTGGATAATAACTATAGCTACTCAGTCATAGACAAACTTATGCATTCCCCAAGCCTCAATTGGAATGACATAGACTTTTTCATCTACCTTGACTTTCTAGTCGTTGGACTCTGTCATGAACACATTTTTAATAGAAAAGCCATTATAGTTAGAGTTGAGTTAGGAGCTGGTCTCCATTTTTTTCAAGTCTTGAAAATCACAAATACTTAAGTTTCTTTCTCTTCAACACCCTCTATTCCCTAGAAAAAAGCTATGATCAACTCATATCTTCTAGACATCCTAAGCTTATCCACTAATATGGAGAATGCAAAGGGCCACTCTTTCTTCTTGAAATCCACAACACACAAAGTGGAAGGCACCATCTTCCATTAGGGCACTGCTTTGATGCCTATATCAATCCAAAGATACTCACATATGAGTTTATTCTATATGGCTTTCCATCCCACCTATGGATGTAGGAAGTTTTCCTAAAGACAGTGCATGCCATGGGTGGTTTCATTATAGACATCGCTAATGATTCCACGTACCCTACCAACTATATACATGCAAAGATGATTGTCTACGTCCTAAAAGATTTTGAATACCCTACAACCTTCAACATCATCGTAGTTGAGAGATCTTACCCTCTCACAATGTTTAATATATATGACCCATACATCCACACTAACTTCGTCTTTAACATACCATTCCACCCACCGTCAATTGATATAAAACTTGATACCCAACAAACACCTTTACACCACCATCAAAATGCCGTATAGACCGTACCATGTTTAAAAAAAATTGATATATCAAAGAAACCTAAACCTAAAAAATCTAACCACCAAATCAGAACCACACACAATCTAACTACCAAAAGATTCCCCCAAAACACCATGGTCCTCCAACCAAAACAAAAACATAAAGTCACTCATCTAGTTCTAAAAGATGATGCCTGGGTGATGGCCTTTGTTTCTTTAATAGAGAAGTCTTTATCACCTTCATGATTTCCTAATAGATCCTCTCCAAAAAAGTACACCCAAGGAAGCAACATACCTACCCAAGATACTCCCTGCTATACATTGACCAACACCACCACAAATTAACATATATCAAGTGGTCAAAAAACATACTTCTGAGCTCAAGATTTTTTTGATCTTCTTTCCATAGCACTTCTGCCAAACTTGGATATGCCTACGGCCAATCAACCTCCTTAGAAGACTTGATAGTTGATTCCATTGTCCTACCACACCTTCACCATGTTTTTCCTCTTCTCCTATCGAGATTAAGTTACCTAACCTTAAGAAGTCAAACCTACTATTGCTGCTCTCTTCTTTCTTATTTAAATCATCATCTAAATCAACAATGATGAATGTTGATCTCTCAATTTTGTGACCAAATATAATAGTTAAGACATGTATAAGTTACACATAATGAAAGAAAAATTAGGTGGGTTCATCATAGGAGCTAGAAATAAGATATCGAATCTGGGAATCATCAGAAGGTCCTCCTAGAAAGCCACCCAAAAGCTTTTAGGAGTAGATGGTTTTCTATTATCTAGGAATTCTAGTAGTTATTTTCTCCTCTATTATATGAGAACTAGCACATCATCAAATCTCTTTGTAATTGGAACTCTCTTTTACGACTATACAATGGATTATATGAACTCATAGAAAGCACAATAACTAGTTAATCATATATTTTATTTGAAATCTAATATGTTGAAGAGTCCATGTTCAATTTTATCATGACAACATCTCATCTGGTGTGGAATATGGGTATATCCTTCCTAGATGAAAAAACACAATGACATAATCATGTCTATACTATTGGACATGTAAATTTTCAAATAAATTATATGAATGAACTTGTTATTGTCCTTTCCAAGAATTCCATAGTCCTGTGTCCATCCATAAAAGTGGGTGCAAATGATAAAAGCTAATGATGTGCTGGTTCTCATAATGGAAATGATAAATGACTATGAGAATTTCTAGATAATGGAGGATAACCTACTCCTCAAAAGCTTTATATGGATTTTGCAGAGGACATTCTAATTCTCAAACTCCAATCATTATTTCTAATTCCTCTACTGAAGGAGAATATTAATAGGTAGATGTAAAATGAAGAGATCATCATTCATTGGTATGGAACATAATGACGAATTCAAGGAGTATGAAGATAACAACATTTGGTATTAATCTTCTCGTAGAAAATTAAAGAAGATTTATGAGTATGGGAGTAAAAGGAAATAATGGGATAAAGGAAGAACATTGTACCAAATTATGTTGTAGTGTTCTAAGTTGCAAAGCTAAAATATGTCCTAATTGACTCCATATGGGAAGAACTAATGATTGAGATAGGATGACTTGAAAGACCATGTTACTCTAATGGATTCATCACAAACTTTAACCAACTATCCAACAATTGGAAAATCCCTAACCGATCTTCATGCGAGATCATAGACTGAAGACTATCAGGTCATTTCTTATAGGTCATGTAAAATATTCAAAACTTATTCTAAGTTTATGCATTCATAAACCAAATTTATTTTATCATCTCATATAAGTATTACATGTAGAACATATTAACAAACTATTGGGATTTCATGTAATTTAATTAAAAATAGTAAATAAATTAAATTTTATCATGTTTTTTGTTTGTCAAAACTCACTTTTTTGTATTTTTTGTAGATCATTATAAAACTTTTTCGACAGATCAACCAAACATAGAATAAGAAAACCTTTTTTTACACCAAGATAGAGGAAAATGAAGTCCTTGTAAACAAAAAAAATTAGAGATCAAATAGAATCACATGGAAGTTTAAAGGACACTGTCTTCGAGGCATAGATAAAAAACTTGAGAGTCTCTCCGATAATCAACATAGAAAAGCAGAAGAAGCAAGCTTCTCATCAGAATAAAAGGATCATACATATAGCTATTCAACTCCAAGATCATCTCATAGGCTAAAAAAGCTTCAGAAGAAGCACCACTCATTAACAACCTCTCAAGACCATAATAGGTCATTAACACATGGCGTATACAGTACCACATGAACTGTCACTCATCTTCAGAGACAAATAGAAATAGACTCAAGAGAATACCATCAGTTAGGATAGAAGATGTTAAGATCTTCCTTTAAAAATCTCCAAATATCAATAGGGCTTTTTGAATGAGTACCATGTACTCTAAAGTTTCTCTCCATCCAATAATAATAGAAGATGAGATGCATAAACACTTTTTCCATCAACAATAGAAATGACCTCTTGCCAACTTCAAGGACCAGTAAAACTAACATTTTGAGAAGAAAAGTAGTTCCAAGACATAAAACAAAAAGAGAAATTGAAGAGTATATGAGAAGTGTCTTCATAACCATTAATGCAAATAAAAAAGTAGATACAAGCTGAATTCCTCTTCTTCTAGTGTAATATGAGGTAGCTAGTTTGTTATGAGTAGCCTTCCAAGAATTTAGGCACACCTTTCTTGGACCTTTATAGCTCCATATCCACTAAAAATGGGGGACACATATACCTCATCCCTAACCTCATTTGACACCGAGATAGATAAATTTTATCTATCCCTTCAAATTGAATGGAGTCTGACTCATGAAACTTGAGATTCAAAGGATATAGAAAATCTTATAAAGCCTAATATTTGTCAAGCTATTTATATTCTAAGAGCTATCTGTAACATACCGAAATATGGGCATTTTGCCTTTTGGTCCTCTTTTTCATCTTTTCCTTTCATTCCTATCTTCTTTGGCCTTTTTGTGTAATTTGTGGAGATTATGATGGTTATTGGATAAATGTTTCCCATATATTCTTGATATAGGGTTGTATGCACAAATACCTCCGTTAGATTTTAGATAATGGGCCTAAAGTGTAAATTGTACACTAAGCAATAAAAAGAATAAGATATTTCGTCCTAAGAACTTTATAGCACTTCCTAGAATAAGAGAAATAAGAGAAAATCCAAAATTTATATAAAGGAGAAGATAAATGCAATAATTAGAAGTAATATGGGATTTAATGGATAAGAGAGGATAATGAGAAATATATTGCACAAAAAATTATAATTGGAAACCCAAGAAGATAACTTGGATATCAATTTCGTTTTCTTGACTTAAAAGTTGCTTAATGGCCAAGTATCATCTAATTTGGATAATAAATAAATATATAATGCCTTTAATACAAGAAAATAGGAAATATGCCAATAAAGTGAAACAAAATACTTAATGCACTCAAAATAGAAAAATAACTCCAAATTCGTATTCTAAACACAAAAATAATCTATTGGGCAAATTTGCATTTAATTTGGCCAATGTTTGATTATTTTATTTTATTCAGGAGAGAAAAAATGATTTAAAGACCAAAAATATTAAATATATCTGATAAAAATTAATTAATCACAAAAACGTGTTCCTAACGTTTATTTTTACTTGTATACCAAGTTTCATATTTTTCGAAGGTTTCTAGATGTCTATAATAAATTAAAAGGATAAATAAGAGGTAAAATGTAAATGAATTAAATAAAATAATAAAAGTCTTCAAAAAAAATAAAATAATGCCAAATTCGTGTTCTACATGTTAAAATGTATCTTTGGATGAATTTTGAATCAATTTGGAAAATATTTTATGAGAAGATAAATTAAGGAGAGAGAAAGTGTACAAAACTTTCAACTCATTATTTAAAATAACAAACGACTTCAACAAATGGAAATAATGATAAATTCGTATCTAAAATACTTAATATGAGTTATGGGTGAAGTTTTGTAATTTTTGGATAATCATAGAGTCATAAATAAATGAGGAAAGAGAAAATGTGTTTTAAACTATTTAACACATTAAAGATTCTCAAAAGGAAAAACTAATTTCATATTTGGATTCTATGCATCAAAATAAGTCATAATATAAAATTCGGTAATTTTTGGATAACGTTTGAGCCTCCAAACGAGGAGAGAGAAAAACATTTAAATGAATATGTCCTTTAATCAATTTTGAATAGGAATAAACTGTTATATCATGTTGATTGATGACCGTTGGATCACGATCTAAGGATCCGTGGATCTTCTTCCTCTTCAAATCATTTTGGGAAACAGGTCCTTTGTTTCCAAAATTTCGAATCCACTTTTCTCAAAATTTACTCAACAAAATTCAATAATTCTTTGCTCTACAAGTTCCTTGCGCAAATACGCACCGAATTATCCCAAAGTTTTCGAAATTTGACGGAGATTTGAGGAACGCCCAACTTGGGCGCCGCCTCCCTCTACCCCCATCTAACCAAACCCTAGTCTAGGTCTCCTTGCCTATATATATACCTACCTCAAGGACCGCCATCTCATTTGAAACTCACCCGTACTTTCAATTTTGAGTTTCGTCGACGTTTTGACCCCTAACGGCGACCGAAGCACCAGATCTTACGGTGCCTATAGCTCTCTAGTCTCTCCACCTTCAGCCAAATAAAGGGTATACCCATGTTCATCTCTTCTCTAGCTTTCATTTCCATATCTAAGTTTTGATTTTGGTTTAGAATCGCAAAAACGCCCAAAATAAAGCTCTTAAGCAGCCGGCCATGGTCGGGGTGCTCGTTGGGGAAGAAGGCCACGCGTCGATTTAAGCTTTTACCCCTGATCTTTCCCTTCTTTCCTCTCTAGCTCACGCACATGGCCGCATCATCTTTTTGCTTGTTCTTTTGCTGCTGCTGCTGTGAGTGCGCATGCCTACGTGGCAAGCTACGGTTGGCTGATACCAAATAAATCATATAAATTCATCCAGTGGTCAGAAATTAAAAATAAGTAGTGTTTTGAAATTATGAGAATGAGATATATCCATTAAAAATATTTTTGTGGTTTGATTCTGATATTTTCGAATATGTGTTTTTAAGGATGAATTTAATTAACTAATAAATATGGAAAATACCCTAAAAAGTTAGTAACTTGAAAATATACAAATATATATGTTATTTTGATCAGAAGAATGTAACTAAGACAGTAGTGAGGTTTTTAGAGTCTAATTCGATTGTTTGTGGAAAATTCGATAGTTTTGAGGTTTTAAGCCTTTAATGAATATACATAGATCTAATACATGGATATAATGATGAAATTAGGGCAAGTGGATCTGATCTTGTATATAGGTTATGAAAAGTGGTTTTATGGCTCTAATGATAAGGTATGTGCTAGGTATGTGCATTTAACCTTTCAGTTGGGAATTATTTGTTCCTTAACCTATGCTTTCCATAATGAGGCTTATTTGCACCTTGTATTCTTTTCTTTTGAATCTATTACTATACTTGCCTCATAATCATTTTGGAATATTATTCTTGGGTCTTGGTACCCCTTTGCCATGTTCTATTTGGATGATGCTATTACTTGCCATTGTTTCTAGCATGTTGATTTTATTAGACTAATTAACTAGTGTAGTGGTACTTGTATGTACAACCACTCATAGTTGGGGAATGTGTTATTTCTCCCCTGGGGAACATGTTACTCTCCCCCTATAAAAAACGTGTGTAGGTGACTGGGAATGTGTTATTCTCCCCTCACCCTTTGGTTGAAGGTCCGGTAGGTGCCTCAACCCTACTTAGTTAAGATAGTCAATATTAATCATACATGCAATCCTTTTGTGATATGTTGTTTATGGCAAACATCTATTGAAAGCTTCTTTTATATATATACGGCCTCATTCTTTTGATTGTCTTCTTCTTATGATGAACCCTAGCCCATTTTACATGTTTTGCTCATCTTGTTACCTTTAGTATAGTTTAGTGACACATACTTTTTTTTCCTTCCCTTTTTTTGGGTGCTTTCCCAACCACCCAGATGTGGAGCAAGGTGATGGATATGGCATGACGATCTTAGCGTGGACATGGACTAGCTGATGGATATGTTGCTTGGAGACAAAAGTGGAGTAGTCTAGTTTCCCTTTACTTAGATCCACTTTTTGTATAAAGAATGTACACCCATATTGGGAGAATTTTTATGTACACTTTATTTAAATTGATATAGTTAAAATTTTATCTTCCACCGCTATCCAAATTGGATTTTGTTTACCATTGTTATTAGTAGAGAGGTTGATTGATTTCACCTCTTTACACTATCGGTAATAATCTTTCTTAGACTATGATCTAGATTCAGACTAGACTTGGTGTAAAAGGACTCATCAAAGAAATCAATAAAATGTTTACCTACAATCTAGGGATCAAGCTAGAGCTCGAAATTCACACCATCTCCAATAATGAAACTAGTATGAGGATTTAATCCATACTTGGAGTTGAGTAGGTTGTTAAACAACTAAGAGAAATTATTTGAGGTCTTAATTGACCAAAAGGAAGCTCTTCTTAGATATTTCTCACTAATCCACCTTACCCACAAGGTATGCTTCTTCTATGCAATATCCCATGCATTAATGATAAGACAAGCCTAGGAAACATCTCTACTTTTTCTTATGCCTAAGCCACCTTCCTTATTTGATAAGACCAATGTTTACCATTTAACAAGATGGAGATTATTTTTGGATTTAGAAGAACCCCAAAGAAAGACCCTACAAATTTTGTCAATATCATATGAAACAAAGCAAGGAAGAGGAAATGATAAGAGCCAATGTAGATATACACTAGAAAGAGTAGACTTAATAAGTTCAAGTCTAGCTTCCATTGAAAGCAACTTTGATTTCTAGGATTCCAACCTTCTCTTAACTTTATACGACAAACCAACATAATAATGTCTAGAGAGTTTGCCTATAAACAATGGAATCCCTAAGTATTTAGATGGAACATAACCTGCTTCGATGTCCAAGGCTTGGATAATACTATCTTTTTCTATGAATTTTCTAATGAAAACATAAATTTTGGAAGTATCAATATGAAGACCAGAAATATTACCAAAATGTTCCAAAACTTTCATGATATGACCAACACTATGAACATCAGCCTTAGAGAAAATCATCAAATCATTGACAATGACTAAGTGAGAGATACACACATCTTTATATGTAGCTAAAGGTGAGATCTCATCGGAATGTACATACATTTTTGTAAGTGCAGATAAACCCTACATAGAAGTGACAAACATATAGGGTGCTATCAGATTACCTTAACGAATTCCATTTGAAAGAGAAAAAGATTCTTAAGGTTCACCAATTGATAAGAATTTGATAGGAGGAAGTATACACTTCTTCAATCCAACATATTCATATAATAGAAAATCCTATGTTATAAAAATAGAGAAAATAGACTTCCAAATCATCGAGTCATAACCTTAGAAATACCAACTTGGATGCACATTTTGTTTTTAGATTTGTTGAAATCACTCAAGATTTCATTTATGAAAAGAAAAACATCCTTAACACATCTACCCTTTAACAAAAGCACACTGGTTTACATCAATCAAAGAGGCGAAAGAAGTTTAAGATGATTTCCCATAATCCTTGAAACAATCTTATATAAGTCATTGAAAAGAGAATTCATATGTTAGTTCTTAATATTAAAAGTATCATCACTTTTAGGAATCAAAGAAAAGAAAGAACAATTTGCCTCTCTAAGAAGTTTACCACCCACAAACAATTCCTTGATAGCTTGACTAATTGATAACCTCCCATTTTGCGATGTTACCTTACTAGTTTTCCTCAGTTTTCCATACTCTTTCTTAGTTAAATTAGATAGAATCTTTAACTTTCTACCTTTTTGTAAATATACCATTAGATTAACTTCTCATTTTCACTTCTTACAGAAAAGCACAAACAAAATTACAAAACTCCCAAACCATCCCAAGACCGAATGGAAGCCAAACGGTCCCAAGACCGAATGAAGACCAAATGGTCCCAAGACCGAATGGAAGCCAAACAGTCCCAAGACCGAATGGAGACCAAGCGGTCCCAAGACCGAATGGAAGACAAACAGTTCCAAGACCAAATGGAGACGAAACGTTCCCAAGACCAAATGGAAGCCAAACAGTCCCAAGACCGAATGGAGACCAAACGGTCCCAAGACCGAATAAAGGTCAAACGGTCCCAAGACCGAATGCAGACCAAATGGTCCCAAGATCGAATGGAGACCAAACGGTCCCAAGACCGAATGGAGACCAAATGGTCCCAAGACTGAATAAAGGTCAAACGGTCCCAAGACCGAATGGCGATCAACCGGTCCCGAGACCATATGAAGATACTCGACCCCAAGATCGAATGAAAGCAAACATTTTCAGACCAAGAGGACTCAAACGGTCTCCAGACCGAGAGAGTCCAAATGGTTTCCAAATCATGTGAAAACCCAAACGGTCTCCAAGACCATTTAGACCAACATACCCCAAATCGTTTAAGGCTCACTCAAAATCCTATAAATAGAACCCAAAGGGGTCCTCACAATTCATCAAGTTTCATACGTCTAAAGGTTGCCTCTATTACTCCAGAGCCATTCCATCTTTCACCCACTGCCCCGAGGCTGCCGGTCTGAGATCCATACTCCATCTCCAAGATACTTTCTCTCTCATCAACAAAGAAGGTGGTTAGAGGAGGATTCATCATCAAGCAAGCTATGAAGTGTGAAGATCATTACTCTCTCTCTCTCCAAGGGGTCAACCTTCCTCCCTCCTTTGTGGAGATGACACTCTCTCTCTCTTCTTGCCCCCTTCTTCATTCTTTCCATGACTGAGTAGTCTCATACACCAGGGTGTGGGGAGTATCCCCGCTACCCATGTTTTCATTTCATGCATTGTAATTCTTGAGTTTGCAATAGAAAAACACTATCTTTCCAGTTCAACATCAACCGTTTAATGAATGCTAGTTGCTTGATAACCAACTTGTGTTATCTATTATCTGTTAGTGCAAATTGTCTATGTTTGTACTTCTAAATTCGAATATCGACTGCTTGTTGGTTCCAGATTGTATGTAGTCACCATACATTTGGTTCAGTATCTAGGAGCGTTTTTCAAGAAGTGGAGTAAACTCACCTCCATCATTGTACTTTCATACTATGAAATGGAATCAATTGACGTATGAAAGTACAACCTTGACGGGTCGAGGAACACACTTAGTGAGGGGAGTGATGCAAGGTAAGTGACCATTCATCTGGGGATGGCTGGCATTGCAACACTTCCACGTTTCTCGTAGTTAGTTATCTGAAAGGAGGCTAAGCCTACAAAGATACTAAATGTCTAGACTCTTTTCTTTGCAAGCCAAGTTATTGTGATGTATGTTTTGATCCATGTGTAGTGGTGGCGAAAGCCGATCACATCCTAGTAGTTTCTTAACATTGTTTACAACCTTAAATTTACTTTCTTGCCTTTACTTTACTTGCACTTAGTTTAAACAAACAAACCAACTCCTTGATCTAAATACCAATTGTTAAGGAGTTAAATGAAATTCTAACATTTTCTATCTTGTTGATCTTAACAAGACCGTTGTCCCATGGATTCGACCCTTAACTATACTATGATAAGACTTCCACATATCCTAGCATACGTGGGTGGAGTTTTTAATCTAGTATAAGCAAGGCTAAACCTAAAAGACTTATTATCTTTAGGGTTTTTAGTGGTGCACACAATTCCACGTAAATGGAAGCTCCATCAAAAATTGGCACTGTTGTCGGGGACAACAAAATGTTTTTCATTTCATTTATCATCTTTCTAGTTGGTTAGGGTTTTACACTTTTTCTTTAAACATTACTCCATATTCTCTTGATTCCATCATATCTCCTGCATCATCTGAAAAGTGTGTTTCTTCCTCTACTTAGGTAGAAGACGTGTATGCAACCATCGCATAATCTCAGATTCTCCCCTGATCCAGAGTATGACTCTGAGGTAGATTCCACCACCGCATTAGATTTAATCATCAAAGAGCCAGACAAATGGCCAAAGATCAATGCCAAGCTGCACTAGTGATGGAAAGGGTCAACGCTGCCATAGCAGCCCAGCGAGCACAACTCATCGCCGACACGTGCACCCAAGTTTAGGCTGAAGTACGGGCTGAAGAGCAAGCCCGCATCCGTGCCGAGAATGAAGCAGCCAAGGTTGCTGCTCAACTGTTGGTAAGAAGCAAGCAACTACGGGACAACACTATTCAAAAGAACTATGAAGACAACCATCCAGTTCAACCACCACTCATCGACACTCCTAATTTTGAGATTAGGACACAATGGATCCAAATAATGCAGGGCATCTCATTCTCTGGAAGTGCCGGAGATGACTGCATGGACCATTTGAAGAGGTTCAAAGCTCTTTGCAGGTTGTACCACAAGTTGGAACAACCATGGCCGCAGTCATGCTTAAACTCTTCAACTTCACCTTGTCTGGAAGAGCACTCAACTGGTACAATTCTTTGGATGGGGAGCCAATCACCACCTGGGCTCCCTTAGAAGAGAAGTTCTTGGAGAAATTCTTCCCCCCTTCACTAACCTACCAAATCAGAGGACAAATTAACCAATTCCTTCAACTATCGGGAGAGTCACTGGATGACTCATGGGAAAGGTTCAAGGAACTCTTGAGGAAATGCCCTCACCGTGGAATCTCGCAAAATCAACATAGGGGAGTAAGCGATGAAATTAAAAAGTTCTTAGATTCCTCATCAGGAGGAAACTTTATGATACAAAACTACGAAGACGCCTGGAGGATCGTCACTCTTAGAGCCGAAAATCAATCCAACTGGGGAAGGATGACCACATGAGGAGTTATAAAGGTTTGTAAAGCTGAAGAATCCATAGAAATGAAAGCCATTGCTGAAGCTTTGAAAACCATAGCCAACAAACAACAAGCTCTTGAAGCATCATTTGGGGAATATGGCAGAAAGAAGAACCCCCAACAAGCTAAAGTAGCTATAGGAACTTGCGAGGCCTGTCATGCATCTGATCATCCCACATTGTCATGTGGTCTCCTATACAATGTAATGATGGATTTACAACCACCTCAATCACACTATGAGCCGATCATTGAACACCCTGAGGATCAGATGCCAGAACAAGTAAATTCCATCCATTCTATACCAGGACAAGCTTATTACAATCCAAATCAACCAAGAAACCATCCTGGGTTTCAATATGGAAATCCTGTGGGAACTGCTAACCCGCAACACCAAACACAAAGTAGATCTTCCAACAGACTACCACCTGGATTTCAAAGCAACTACAACCAAAATCAAGGGAATCTTAGAAATAATTTCCAGAGATCCAACTACCCAAGAAATCCCTCTGCATACTACCAATATACTCATCCTCCTCTGCACCTGTAATTACAACAAACTCAGCTGCAACAACCACAACAACCTCAGTTTCCAGAACCTCAACACCAACCATCTCAAGGGCAACAACAACTCATTCAATTTCAATAAAAGAATACCCCACCACAGCAGACTGATGAACTGTCCTTGATAAGGCAAATGCTGCAATCACAGCAAACCATGCTGGCTAACCAGCAAGACCAACAAAAAGTTGTGGAAACTCAGTTAGCATAGATAGAAGCTCAGCTAAAACCTCCAGTGGGCACTTTCGCTGGACAACCAGAAGAAAATCCAAGGCACGATCAACATAGACCAGAGCAACTAAATGTTGTTACAATGAGGTATGGTCATGCTCTCACTGATGCCATCTCAGTTAATCAAGAAGACAAGGATGTAACTGAAATCATCCCAACAGAAGAATCAAGTCAAGAAGCTGAAGAAAGGAAAGAAAAGGGACAAGGTCCCAAAGAACCAGAGGTTCCACAATACAATCCAAGGATACCCTATCCTGGCAGGCTAAAGGAAACCAAACTAGACTCTAGATTCCAGAAATTCAAAGAGGCAATGAAGAAACTTTATGTTGATATTCCCTTTCTCAATGCCTTATCTGAAATCCCAGCCTGGTCCAAATATTTGAAGACCTTGCTGTCAAAGAAATATATGACAGAGGAGCATGAAACTGTCAAGCTAGCCCAAACCACTTCTGATATCATTTTGAATAAAATACCAAAAAAATAGAAAGACCCTGGCTCCTTTGGCATACAATGCTCTATTGGGAACACTTCTTGTAAAAAGGGTTTGGCCGACTTGGGAGCCAGCATATCAATTATGCCATTTTCCATGTGCAAAAGATTGGGGTTTACCAACTTATTGCCTACAACAATGACCATCTAGCTCGCTGATTCCACCATTACTGCACCCTTGGGAATCATTGAAGATATTCCAGTAAGAATGGGGAGGGACTCTTATGTCCCTTGTGATTGTGTCATTATGGATATAAAAGAAGACCTAAGGTACCTGATAATATTCGGTAGACCCTTCCTTTCCACAACTAGAGCATTAATTGATGTCAAGGCTGGCACAATTACCTTGAGATTGGGTAAAGAAATTGTTCAGTTCAGGGTTTTCAACAGCCTGAAGAGCCCTAATATCCATGAAGAGGTTTTTCTGCTTGAAGCTATTGATAAAATGTCTCAACTCAAGCAAGCAAATCTAGAACCAGCAGAAGCCCTAGAGGACACTCTAATAAATTCGGAAGCTGAATTTTCAACCAACGAGTTAGTTCAGCAAGACTTTTATATTTCCCTTGTGGAAATAAATATTTCATGTTACCTTAATCCTTTAAATCAGTAACTTCACTCCAGTTTGGACTTGTTTAGTTATGTGGATCATTTTGATATGACTTTAATGAATATATTGACCAACAAATCATCGCTTATGTGGATGTATAATGTAAAATGATCAAGAATGAAACTTTAGCCTTATTTCCTATCATATAATCATCAACTCTGAAATCAATAAACTTCATGCCATCTTTTGACATGTTCATCTAAGATCTAATGCCTCTTTTCCATCAAAACTAATGTGACATAAAAACTTACCTTTGTACAATAATTGACCCTAAAGTGTGATGTTTGAGTACATATAGTATTTTATCTTTAATCTTTATGGAAATGTGGATCATTAATGTTCAACATCTAATTTAATCTAAAAATAAGTTCTTGTAATGACTTGTTAGATGAAATGTCATATAGAACACTCATATTCCCTTTTACTACTTGTAGAAAGCATGTGACACCTAATGTTATGGAAATGCATATGTTGAATATTAGACTCTAATCATGCAAATATCATTCTCTAGTGTTACATATGATATTATGACTTTGTAATATGATATTGTTACATGATTTGATATAATTGATTTGATTATGATCTTACATTATTAAAAATTGATGATGATCTAAATATAATTCTTTCTTGATTCCAAAATCAGAGTTTAACATACTCTTATGACTTCTCTAAAGTGAATGTTACATCCAGACATATGGTACCTTTGTGATATTCGTACGAAATTGATTAAATGCATACATGTTGACATGTTTAAACTAATCTCAAATGATGTATAACCTATGTGTAAGGGAACATATGCATTATATGAATCATATTTATATAATCCAAACAATTCTAGTCTGAGACCCTATGTTATATCTTTTTACATCTTAGATCCATCTTAGAGTTGGGCCTTCTCTAGAAATCTTACATGGATTTATGACTTACTTCTCATAAGCTACGCTTTATCTCCTTACCCTAGTATTATATTGCCTAGTATGTGTGTATGGTCTTATGAATTTGGGGTAATTAGTTAGTTGTTTGAGATATGCTTCCTATTCATGTTACACTAATTTTTTTATTATAATATATTGATAAAAGTTCGATATAATCCAAAAATAATTTATATAATACTTATGTACTTGTATAAATTCTTTGGGTAAGGGTATAAGGCATGTTGAAACAAGATTAGCTCATTGACATCATTCTTGAGGTCCCTCATGTAGAAATATGATGATATTAGGCTTCTAGCCTCAAATGCTTCTCATGGACCATTCCCTTGCAAGTTGGTCAAATGCCTAATATTGATGTTGTTAAAATGGAAAAATGAAATCTAAAATATGTTTTGTATAGAAAGATGTCACTTAAACTTTTCTCACTTTGTTCCTTAATCTTGGTTATTGTAATGTTTCTATCTAATAATCTTTATATATTACTCTTAAACTTTGTTTACATTCCCTTTCACCAACATACTAAATGCACATTGATATATCTTTTTTATTAAATTATTAGATGCAAGATAAAAGTTTATTGCTCACATCATCAAGATAACTAATCTATGGTATGAAACACCAATAGGATTTCCTTGAAGTAGAAATGGGTGATTGTTGTTATATCCATAAGGTATCGTGTTATCGTTAGTAGTTATGTTATTGCCTTGTTACATATATTTCTTATGTGAAATTGTGTGCCATTTTAGGGACAAATGCTTGGGTCCTCTTGCATTTGCCTATCTAGCCATTTGGAGTTTGGGTTTGAGTAATAAATGGTTCCATGAAAAATACCTTTTTAATGAGAGGTTGGATTGGTTTGTGGTATATTGTGACTGGTTATATGCATACCATAATTATTGGTTCAAACATTTCCCTAGAGTAAACTATAATCACAACCCTTTATTTCTATATTCTCCAAAGAAAAAGAAATGCATATCTATTTTTAAAACAAGAAATGCATAGAATTGTCATTCTCTTTTCAAAAAGGTTATAACCAGTAATTGGACATATTCTGTGTGATGGAGTGCACTTTTGGATCCATAAATGTCCAATGACATAAGTGAATTCATGCATGTTGAGTTTCTTTGAGAGTTCCAAGCATTTTGGTAAAGTAGAAGTGTTCCTTGATGTTGATGTTATGATTCATACACCTTCATATATGCCTCTTTGGCATATTTAATTGACAATCGAAACAGATGAGTTTTGTCACCAAATGTGAGTAGAATGTAGCTTAAGAGGTGGTAAAGTTATGGTCAAAATATGGTGGCAATTGAAAAATCCTAGATGAAGTTATGTAGGTTTGAATATAGTGAAATAATTTATATTATAAGTGATTAATAGAACTAAGTCTAATAGTTTCCACCTAAGTTAGGCTGTGTCATGCACCACTATCTAAGTGATGGGCTATGTGGCCTCTTCTGCACCCTAGATCCTTAATCCAGTGGATGTGGCCTTGTGGAAGAGGAGCCATGAATCTAGTATTTCTCATACCCTTTCTCAGACCCCTTCTCAGCCACACACGAGTTATCAATGGACAAGATTATCTCTCCTAGATTGTGGTTAGAAGACAATCATGGGTGGCTAGAGGCCATGACATTCCTTGACCATGATCTTCATGAATGTGGGATGTAAAGGGGAAACAAGTGGGAGGTTGGACTTGCCTCGTCGAGACGAGAAGCCTGACCCATCAAATTTTGTTAGTGGGTGAGAGAATAAGGAGAATGAGCCCTCTATTTCTAGTAGCTCTCCACCGCAATGAGAAGGTGATAGCTGGGAGAAGGGAGAAGGGACAGAAGGGGGTTTCGAGGAAGATGAAGAGTGGAAAACACTCCCAACCATTAGATGAAGCTACATATATGCCTATACTACCCTCCCATCGTAGTTACCATGGTCGACAACCTTCATCTTGTCCGGAGATGAAGATAGAGATCATGGCTATGAGTAAGTGTCTCCCATCACTTTTGGGGGATATGGTGAAGTTTGTAGAAGGCTTCTGATGCTTTACGAAGCATTTGATCCAAGTTTGGATGCATAGGATCTTTTCACCTCTTCTGCTCCATTGTAGCTACACTGGCTACGGTGAGTTTGTGGAGGGATACCTCCAAAGTTGAATCCTAAGGGAGGAGTATCCGTCAGCATCTGTAAGATCTATCTTAAGCTATTGGTAGCCCTAGAAGAGGCTGACGAGGAGAGGAGTGTTGTAATGACCCTGCCTCCCGACAACCCCCAATTAAGGGAGACCAAGAGGTCAGAGTTGTTATCTCAATTTCCTAGATCAGAGGTTCGATAAATAATCAATAATAATTATTAGATTCTACCATGACTATACTGAAAGCTGGAGTAAAAATAAAACTTTGCATATCTTTTTTTTTAATCTTGGATATCTAACTTCTATCCACCTCTAGAATCTATTCTAACTAATCCTCCTTGCAATTTATTTATTAATTTTACAACATGCCACCTTACTATTTGTCCTTTTCAATTTGTACCTAAAACACTGACAAACAAAACGGCGGTCAACATAAAAATATATGCCAGTATGTGGGGGAAACAATAATCAGGAAATTATCTGTAACAACATATTGCAAGCAATTATGGTTTAGCAAGCAAACTTTACACTTTAAACATAACTACTCAATCCATACATACCCTAACCTCTACGTTGTCCCTAAAGTGGACATGGATGCTACCTTTCATGTGGTAGATCCCAACTGACCCCCATGATCCTACCTAACAGGTAGATCAATACCTAGGGTCGAAGAGTCGCATTACACTACCCATAGGTAGCCCAATCACTAACTCATGATATTCTAAAGAGTTGCACATCACTACCCATAGGTAGCCCAATCCGTAACTCTTGATATGCTAAAGAGTCGCATGGCACTACCCATAGGTATCCCAATCCCTGACTCATGATAACCTATTGGTCATACCTAACATGTAGACCATGTACTAGGTCATCCTTTTCATCATTAGCAAAGCCACAGAGGAGGACCAGGATCTGAGCTAGTTATGTACAAATTTATGGTGATAGTCATAGTCACTTTATAGTTGCATGAAATAAAAGTCATCCAAGTAGTTATTTTTAGGCAACCGATAAAACATGCGGGAATCGTCGTGAAACTAAAGCGATTTAACCATAAGCATAACCACATACCTGATCTAGAGTAACTTGATGTCCAAGCATTAATATTCAAGACAATCAAACAAGTAATCAACAATATCATGAAATTAATGCATAACATCCAAGTGTCATTATTTTATCCAAAATATTCTCAAGATCGACTTGGATTCCACCTTAGGATTTCTAGGACAACTTTAGGGTTTTATTAGGTTTCTTTATCCAATCTTTATTACCTTTTTAGACTAGTTACCCTAAAAATGTTTCTTATTAACAAAACCCAAATCATCTCAATTATCTTCATTAAGGAGTGTTTAATCCAAACTATGTTCAAGAATCATTGTATTATAGTTGTATACTTGCAAATTTAGAATTATAATCACCAAAACTCATATCTTCCCCAAATTAGGGTTTTTAGTTTATTAAACTATGTATATGATCATGAAAACCCTAAAACCATAATATTAGTCATCCTTTTATTATTTTATCCTTTCTTTCACTCTTAACAGGTTAACATTGATAAAAAAACATAATCAAGATTCATCATGATTGTTTTTATCTCTTTTTAGGGTTTTTCTACCTTTTAATGCATTAAAAAGATGTAAAACCCTATACTTTTTTAATATCATCTAAAATAGGCTCCTATATTAGTTTTATCATGTTCTATGCATTTTTCTGATCAAAAAGCACTACTTACTATATTTTTCAGAAAAGGAATGATTTTTAGTGAATTGAACAAGATTCCACTATTTTCTTGAAATTTTGACTTGGAAAAACCCTGGCCGTTGGATCTCGGGTCGTCATTGACCAGGCTTGATCTGATGCTCCTCCTCACGAGTGCCCACTACTGCTTGCCAAGAACATGGCTGCTCTCAGCCATCGATCTGCACCTTGGTCCACAATGTACCTTGATCGAACGGATGCTGCTCGTCGCCCCTTGCTCAACCCAACAACTGACTTCGCAGTGGCGCCGCGTGGAGAGCTCACTAGAGCAACTCGATTCCTTCGACTCAAAGCACGAGAGAGTGAGGGAGGGTGTTGTTCAGGTTTGTGAGGGCTAGAGGAGTCGAGAGGGATAGTATTTATAGGTGTGGGGGGGTCGAAAGCTAGGGTTCTTAGCCCTTGTCGCTGACTACCTTGTTGGCAGAATTGGGCATTTCTCCTATACGCCACCAAAATGCAAAAAAGTAGGGTAGATTTGGTTCGGAATTCCATCCCAAACCGAACCATGATATTTCCTAGTTCATGCATGTGCTGGTTTGCGAGAGAAATTGGGAGGAAAGTCCTCCAGTTCTGCTGTGTTTTCCTTCTTAGAGTCAAGGTAGGAGAGACACAGTTGGCGTCGGATCTTGATCCGATGGATGGTGTCGTCCCAAGTTATTCCCAATTCAATCGAATAATGTGCGACATTTATGATAATCACTACACTTTATGGAAATTTGTAAAAGCCATAACTCCCAAACCGTGAGTCCAATTAATCCCTAATTTTGAGGGAAACTTAATAATAACTTAATCTACCTATCTGACAAATTTGGTATCTTTATATAAAAGAAAACGTGTATTTTATTTAGGTGCCAGATGTTAATCAATTAGGCTTATTTCTCACATTTTTCTCTTTCTTCACTTATTATCATACAACTTGAAATCCTTGGAACCCAAGAAATCCTAACATTTTGAAATCCTTTTTGAAGGATTCTTATTATCCTTCTAGATGCATCCACATCCTTTATTTCTCATTATCTTACTTATTTTATTAAAAGATTTCTTTTTAAGGATTTCTCTTTAATCTTTTATTTCCTTTTTCTTATTTTCCTATTTCTTCCATTAGAAATCACATATAAATGAAATTTACTCAATTTTCACCATTAATGCCACCTTCTAGAGATTTCTATATAATTCTCATAAATAATTTTCTTAATATTCATTATCTTGAATCTTTTTCTAATATTTGGACTTTTCTTCTTTTCTTCTCTTTTATATCCATTATTGGATTAATCTAATAATAGGAACCATAAAATTCCTATCAAAAGGGAGATTTGTAAATAAATCCCTTATTTGAAGCAAAGCATACAACCTTTTCAATTAAGTCCATATTCATAAAAACATTACATTTCAATTATGAAAACATATGCAAAATTGAGGATGTAACATCCTTCCCCTCTTATAGGAATTTTGTCCTCAAAATTCCATTGAACATATAAACAATGCAAGATAAGACTTTCCCATATCTGTCATTGGCTCCCATGTGGCTTCATCCTCTCCATGGTGCTTCCAAAGAACCTTTATCATCTCATATTCTTTACTCCTGAGCTCTCTCTCTCATCTTTGTATCTCATACCCTTATAGGTGACTCAGGGTAAGTTCGTCTCCCTTGGGAGCTCATGAGATTTATTGCCCAGCCCATTGCTCGGGTACCTCACATATTGCTCTAGATCGGACTTGTGGAACACATCATGCATCATGTTATCCTGAGGGGTAAGACTAAACATAACCATCTCCACCAATCCATCTCAAATGGACCCATGTATCAGAGACTCAGTTTTCTCAGCTATAGCTCAGAGGGTTTAGATTTCATATCACATATTATCCCACAGTGAACTGCATGTTAGTCTACTTTGCATCAGCTCATGACTCATGTCTCTCCTGGGCTCTCTTTCAGTCATCGCACGATCAGAGCGACTTCATCTGCACACACTTTGGTCTTTTTATGACCTTCATGAGGTCCCTTCACCAACATCATCTTAATGAAGTGGTGACCGACACAACCTCCCTTACAGAGCTTCTTACATCCTGATATTGGCTATGGTGGCTATCATCACATCTTACATAGGACATGAATTGTCTCCATGTATCACCGTGAATGACCACACACACTCCCTTTAGACCCTTTAGTCTGGATCATACTAATCATCAGTTAGGGGTGATAAGTTGTACTAGAATTGAGTTCTTCATGTACCTACTTCCACCACATGGAAGTGAATCTTTAGGTCATACTCGTGAACCTTTGAACTCGCATCATGGTGTAGTTGAACAATCTCTCTTACATGTAGTTCAACCGGATCTGTCCCTTGACAGTGTTCTCTATTTCTCTTTAGACTATGTCATCTAGGTAAGGCGATCTACCATAATCCATATTGCACCTTGACCTTCCTCGGTCCAAGGGAGACTTACCACAACATCCATAGTGATGAACTCCCATTCCCCCTCGGGGACTCTTATCCTCTATATCAACTCAATGGGTTATTGGTGTTCGTCCTTCACCCCCTGACATGCATGGCGACAAGCCACATGCAACTCGGTACCCTTCTTAGGCATCCAAAGTACTACTACACTTATTATCTTAGTAGTACCACAGTATATGGTGAACTTAAAATCATGATCTCCTGTATGTCATGATTCCTCATGGTTCATTCCTCAGAAACCCTAAAACACTCTAGTCATGGGTTTCATCACCTTCTTTTCCAGAGAAGTGCATCTGAAGTTCTACAACCATCCTTCTATCACAACAAGCCCTAGGCTGGCTAATCAAGCAACCACTAACTCGATCACCGGATCTCGTTACATCTAAGTGTTAGCCCAACATATCTCCTTTTCCAAACTTAGGGCTAACCTAAAAACCTCATCTAGCCTCTAGCTAAACTAGGTAACTGCATCTCAACTAAAGCATCCATTACCACCTCACATCCTTATGTATTATGTAATGTTGATGGCATACACCTCCATGTATTCCACTTATCATCTCTTCTCAGACTTTAGGTCTATCTTCATCAAGAAAACTCAGAGCTCATCTTCTTAGTTATCAAACTCAAACTTATATAACTCATAAATTCCATACAACTCATGATAAGAACGTCCTTATAAGATGACTACCTTAGTTCTCTCGATGTTTGTAAACCATCCACACATGATACACTCCACAAGGGTACGTTATTATCTCTATCCTCATTCATTATAACAACGTTTCCACTCACATCATCTTTATCCTTGGTGTGTGGCATTGTACTATCCTATATCTCACTCCCATAACAAGAGGAAATAATCATTTGGCTGCAATCCAAATATAGATTTCTTCCCATTCCAAGAGTAGAGATGGTACATCCCACATCACCAGTACACCTTCAAATCTAACTGGAAACGTGCATCACATGTCTCTACATCGTGAACATCTCAATATCAAGTTTACTTCCATGAAAAACTGGTTTTGAACCCACTTGGGTCATCATATCATCCTTGGTCATCTCCTCTACGTCTATAGGGTGCCAGCACTTTTGGGGTCATACCTCTTCCCTAATGGATCCAGAGAGTGCCCTCCTCATCTGCCCTTTGGGTCCCATGAGTTCATGAAGATGATCAATCTCCTAACCCATGGCCCTCAGACAATGATAGTTGTTACCTCCCGACCCTATGGTCATGTGCAACTAGGGAATTAGGCAACTCCTACTCCCATCGGTCTAATCCCTACCTAACCCTACGTTAGAATTAGGATCCTAACATAGTACATATCCAACATGAAACCTTACCCAAGTCTCCATCATCTCTCTTGGCATTTGTGGTCTAACTTACAACCTTTTGTATGGATCATGGCGACCTATCTACCTCAGTCAAGCCCCATACTGGTTACCTCCATGGTAACACATCCACATGCACTTAGATATGGTTATCTATGGGTCTACAGGTTCATTCTTATACTATGTACTCTCCACTTAGCTTCTCAAGATCCTATGAGACCTTTTTAGGTTACCTCAAACCCAACAAAGTTGTACATACCCTATAGAAGGGTCCCTCTCCCAGGATGGGAGGAAACTACATCTTGATAGAAACAAAGGTCACAAATGTCTCTACGTCGTAGGTTTATATCCACATGAGCATGCTTAGCCCTAGCAAGCTACTAAGGCACATAGCTAACTAACATGCCACCTTCTAAACCATACTAGGTCTACATCGTAGGTCATACTTGTTCTCAATCCTCAATATTGGACCAAGATCATACCTTCCCATGTCACCAACTTATATGTGAGGGGTTCATCAAACATACACCTTAATCCAAGGGGTTTCCCTTTCCTCTAAACATGAGGGGTGCCATGCTCAAATCTATGGAAACTCAAACCTCATTGTGAGCTTCAGGTACACCAGGCACTACTACTTCCCCTCTTAGGTCTAGGTTCACGTTACTGATATCCCACTACATACTCTACCTTTTAACCCTGATCCAAGCATGTACAAGGTATGGCATGCACTTCCTATTATCCTTCTACTCGAGCAACACCTCAGAGTTGAGTCCTCCTCAAGGACAACCAGCAAGGTATAAGGCCTCCCAACTTGGTACTAAGCCTCCTCAGGGTCTAAGGAACTCTTCTTCCTATCCCTAGCAGGTAAGCACCTATATCATCTGCACATAGTTACCAACAACCTCATCTTTCTTCTAGGGTTTGGTTCCTCTAAAGGCAACCAAGATACCAAAAGCCTCCAGGGGTCATGCACGAGGCAACCAAAACCATCCACTTAGGTTACAACATACCCAACTTCTCAGGGTTCCTCATATCCCTGAGTCTAAGCTTCCAACCTTCTTATTTGGGTCTTGCTCTCTCTCTCTAGAGCTAACCCTACAAACAACCTTGCCATTGGAGGTTCTCTCTCTAAAAGGGTGGATCAAGCTCACATGCATACACTTACATGGGTGAAACCTATGTTCGCTCGAGATTATTTATGGCTTTTTATGCTTAGCTCATAATCTATCCAACATGCCCTTTTGCACTGGGTTTTGACCTACTGCCATCACTTACTAATGTACTATGGGTGCATATTATGCCATGCTCATATAAGCCCATAGGGTTTCTATAGGTTCTTCACTAACCTCATCAAGGAAGGAGTTATCCTTCACCCTAACATGCACGACCCTTCCTAGGGTTGGGTCGCCAAAGGTACCAGGTCAGCCAACATCACATGGATCACACTATCATTGGGATTCAAAACCAGCAACATGTCAACCCACACACAAGGTCGACCATGACTTCCATCTCATCATGCCATTTCTCTCTCTCTAACCACCACTTAGGGTTAGGGTTAGCATCATCCTTTGAGGATGTGCTAGGTCTCTACCTTTAATGGAGTTATCTTCCTCCCAAGACCAACTCTAGTTCATCCTCATGGCAAGAAAGTCTAACCTCAGGTCTCTCCTGCGGGCATGACATCACATGTCATGTGACCTAAGCATGCAACTATTCTTTAGTTTATGCTTAAACTATTAAGCTTATGTCCATGACATCTTATTTACATGCTTTTTCATTAATTTGGTGGAGGATTCCTTAACCTTATTATACATACCCATACTTCAAGAGGGTGAGGAAGAGAGAGAAAAACCCTAAACCTTATAATCTTAATAGAGTTAGGGACGAGAAGGGATGAAAATAGATGAGAGAGTCCTAAAGGTATCTTATTTTGAGTCAGATCCTAAGACATTGGCCAGGTAGTCACACAGATCTGAGAGTCCTTGTATTCTGACTAGCGATGCAGAGGAAAATATTGCCAACCCCTAGACGTGATCCTTTTCTAGACACCTCTATCTTTCAAAAAATCCTCTAATAACTCCCTCGGTTCTATGTAATTTGTAAAATTTAATAATTACTAAAGATTAAATGAGGAACCAATGCTCTGATACCAAATGTAATGACCCCGCCTCCCGATAACCCCCAATTAAGGGAGACAAAGAGGTCTGAGATGTTATCCAAATTTCCCAGATCAAAGGTTCGACAAATAATCAATATTAATTATTAACTTCTACCATGACTATACTGAAAGCTGGAGTAAAAATAAAACTTTGCATACCTATTTTTTAAATCTTAGATATCTAACTTCTATCCACCTATGGACTCTATTCTAACTAATCCTCCTTGCATTTTATTTCTTAATTTCACAACATGCCACTTTACTATTTGTCCTTTTAAATTTGTACCTAAAACACCAACAAACAAAATGCTGGTCAACATAAATGAATATGCTGGTATGTGGGGGAAATAATAACCAAGCAATTATCTATAACAAAATATTGCAAGAAATTATGGTTAGCAAGCAAACTTTACACTTTAAACATAACTACTAAATCCATACATACCCTAACCTCTGTGTTATCCCTATAGTGGACATCAATGCTACCTCTCATATGGTAGATCCCAACTGACCCCCATGATCCTACCTAACAGGTAGATCAATACCTAGGGTCGAAGAGTTGCATGGCACTACCCATAGGTAGCCCAATCACTAACTCATGATATGCTAAAGAGTCACATGGCACTACCCATAGGTAGCCCAATCCCTAACTCTTGATATGATAAAGAGTCACATGGTACAACCCATAGGTAGCCCAATCCCCGACTCATGATAACCTGATGGTCCTACCTAATAGGTAGACCATATACTAGGTCATCCTTTTCATCATTAGAAAAGTCATAGAGGAGGACCATGATATGAGCTAGTTGTGTACACATATATATGGTGATAGTCATAGTCACTTGATAGTTTCATGAAATAAAAGTCATCCAAGCAGTTATTTTTAGGCAACCGATTAAACATTCGGGAACCGTCGTGAAACTAAAGCGATTTAACCATAAGCGTAACCACATGCATGATCCAGAGTAACTTGATGTCCAAGCATTAATATTCAAGACAATCAAACAAGCAATCAACAATATCCAAAAATTAATGCATAACATCCAAGTGTCATTATTTTATCCAAAATATTCTCAAGATCGACTTGGATTCCACCTTAGGAATTCTAGGCCAACTTTAGGGTTTTATTAGGTTTCTTTATCCAATATTTATTGCCTTTTTAGACTAGTTACCCTAAAAAGGTTTCTCATTCACAAAACCCTAATCATCTCAGTTATCTTCATTAAGGATTCTTTAATCCAAACTATGTTCAAGAATCATTATATTATAGTTGTATACTTGTAAATTTCAAATTATAATCACCAAAACTCATATCTTCCTCAAATTAGGATTTTTAGTTTATTAAACCATGTATATGATCATAAAAACCATAAAACCATCATATTAATCATCCTTTTATGATTTTATCCTTTCTTTCACTCTTAACAGGTAAACATTGATAAAAAACATAATCAAGATTTATCATGATTGTTTTTATCTCTTTCTAGGGGTTTTTTACCTTTTAATGCATTAAAAAGATGTAAAACCCTATACTTTTTTAATAGCATCTAAAATCAGGCTCCAATATTATTTTTATCATGTTCTACGTATGTTTTTGATCAAAAAGCACTACTTACTAGTATTTTTCAGCCAAAGGAATGATTTTTAGTTAATTGAACAAGATTCCACTATTTTCTTGAAATTTCGACTTACTTGGAAAAATCCTGGCTGTTGGATCTCTAGTTGTCGTTGACCAGGTTTGATCTGACTCTCCTCCTCACGCACACCCGCTACTGCTTGCCAAGAACATGGCTTCTCTCAGTCGTCGATCTGTACCTTGGTCCACGATGTACCTCGATCAAACAGATGTTGCTCGTCGCCCCTTGCTCGACCCAACAACTGACTTCGCGGTGACGCCACATGGAGAGCTCATCGGAGCAACTCGATTCCTTTGACTTAGAGCATGCGAGAGTGAGGGAGGGCGTTGTTCGGGTTCGTGAGGGCTAGAGGAGTTGGGAGGGGTAGTATTTATAGGTGTGGGGGGGGGGTTGAAAGCTAGGGTTCCTAGCCATTGTCTCTGACTGCCTTGTTCGCAGAATTGGGAATTTCTCCTATACACCACGAAAGCATGAAAAAGTAGGGTAGATTTGGTTCGGAATTCCATCCCGAACCCAACCATGATATTTCCTAGTTCGCACATGTGCTGGTTTGTGAGAGAAATCGGGAGAAAATTCCTCCAGTTCCGTTGCGTTTTCCTTCTTAGACTCAAGGTAGGAGACGCACAACTGGTGTCAGATCTTGATCTGACGGCTGGCATCATCCCAAGTTATTCCCAATTAAATCGAATAATGTGCGACATTTATGATAATCACTACACTTTATGGAAATTTGTAAAAGCCATAACTCCCAAACCGAGTGTCCAATTAATCCCAAATTTGAGGGAAACTTAATAATGACTTATTCTACCTCTCTACCAAATTTGGGCTCATTATCTAAAAGAAAATGTGCCTTTTATTCAGGTGCAAGATATTACTCAATTAGGCTTATTTCTCACATCTTTTCTCTTTCTTCACTTATTATCTTGCAACTTGGACTCCTTGGAACCCATGAAATCCTAAGATTTTGAAATCCTTTTTGAAGGATTCTTATTATCCTTCTAGATGCATCCACATCCTTTATTTCTCATTATCTTATTTATTTTATTAAAAGATTTCTTTTTAAGGATTTCTCTTTATCTTTTATTTCTTTTTTCCTCTTTTCCTATTTCTTCCATTAGAAATCACATATAAACGAAATTTACTCAATTGTGTCCATTAATGCCACCTTCTAGAGATTTCTATATAATTCTCATAAATACTTTGCTTAATATTCATTATCTTGTATCTTTTTCTAATATTTGGACTTTTCTTCTTTTCTTCTCTTTTATATCCATTATTGGATTAATCTAATAATAGGAACCATGAAATTCCTATCAAAAGGGATATTTGCAAAGAAATCCCTTCTTTGAAGCAAAGCATACAACCTTTTCAATTAAGTCCATATTCATAAAAACATTACATTTCAATTATGAAAACATATGCAAAATTGAGGTTGTAACAAGTGTCGCCTGTTTGTCACCGGAGGTTCTTTCCACGGAGGTAGCCATTTTACATTTGACGGCAACGTGTGGACCCGATGTGTGAGTAAAGAGAAAGAAAGAACGAGCAGCACACCCTCCAGACCAACTATTAAATTCGGAAAATGTAAGTCTAGCCCATGAACCGTCAGTTCAACCAGCAAGTAGGAGAACCCTGCACCTCCCTAGAGCCACATGGCACATCCCGATTGGCTGAAAGGTAAGAATATTTTAGAATTATCCAGTTCTTAGGTAATCTGCATTAATTAGCTTGCTAATCCAAAAAATGCAAATAAGGTACCAAAATGTTTAATAAATAAGTAGAAGAACACAAAACCATAATATCAGCCTTTAGATGTGTAAGGAGGCGAGATCACCCCCTTACTTAAATTTAACAGAAAATACAATACACCCCTCAAATTATTAAAAACATTGTGATGGAAGGATGTATGCATAATAAATCCATTTAAATAAGCATGGACCAAATACAACCAAATGTCAATAGTAGCAGCGGAAGAAAGTAAGATGAGAAAAACTAAACTATTACATAGATTGTTCTAAAAGAAGAAGTAGATAAGAATCTTGGCTATTACAAAGCTCTTATTTCTAGAGTTCATAACATATATTTTTGAGCAAGGTCTTAGCAGCATCAACCTTGCCATGATATCAACTTCACTCCTGCCCTAGGTTTCCTTGTGCTTGATCTAGCCCTTGTCCTGGTTCTGGGTGGTTGGGAAGCACCCAGCAAAAGAAAGATAGAAACGTATGTGTCACAACATGATAATGTACAAGAAGTGTATAATGAATGGAAACATAAAGATTTTCTACACTAAGATTGTTCAAGAGTATGAGGCATATAAAGCAAATAGGATTTCTGCCAAGCATATAAGTCAAATATAGAACAAGCATGATTCATTATGACTAAGCTAAACTAACATAGGGTGAGGCACCTACCAACCTCAACCAGGAGGAGAGGGGAAATAACATCCCAAACCTCAAAAATATATATAAAGTGGCAAGAGGACTAAAACCCCAGTGCCTATGGCAGGGGGACTAAAACCCCAGTGCCCTGTGGGTGACTTGTACTCATGTACACTATATTAGTTAACTAGTCAAATTATCATTATCATGCTTACAATTCACAATGGCAGGGAAGGCAAATAACATTTATTCAAGTGGGGCCCAATGACCCAAACAATTCCAAGAGATAACCATAAAATATGTTCATACAACAAGATGTCATATTGGATATTCAAATGAATAGTTTAAGGGCAACATGTATACATCAAGATCTCAATCACATCAACAAGGCAAAGCAAGGCAAGTGGGGTCCCATGACCCATATTCATCAAGGAATAACAATATAGCAAGACTATGCATCATACACTACTACAGAAAATGCTTTTTACAACAGTTCCTTTTCTCAATTTACAACAGGTGTTAACCGTTGTATTAGATCGCGTGGTCTTATGGGGGGTGCTTTACACAACATGTGATCGCATGTTGTAATAGATGTATTTTATACAACAGTTGAAACATGTTGTCTTTTAAGGAATGGAATGTTGTAATATGGGTATTTTACACAACATGTGGTGCACCTGTTGTAATATATATTATAAAACAGTTGAACGATGTTGTCTTTCGCTAAACACACCCGTTGTAATAGGGGTATTTTTTACAACATGCGGTTCACCCGTTGTAATATATATTATACAACAGTCGAAGCATGTTGTCTTTCACTAAACACACCTGTTGTAATAGGTAGGTCTATTACAACATGCAGTGCACCTGTTGTAATATACATGTTTATACAATAGTTGGAGTATGTTGTCTTTCCATACAGTTAACCGTTGTAATAAGATTGTTTAGACAACATGGTGTGTGTCTGTTGTAATATACACAATTTATACAACATGTTATACATGTTGTAGTTCACTAGAAACACCTGTTGTAATAGGTGTATTTTTTCCTGACAACCCTATTGTAATAGGTGTGGATAACACAACATGTGTTGTTTGTTGTAGAATCATACATTTTACAACATATTATTAACTGTTGTCTTTGATTAGAGTTTGACAGGTCATATATCGAACCAATTGTATTGATCAAATTAACCATATTATTAATAAATTATAATAAATATGCAATTATACTTTATCATTTCACAAACAAACACATAGTTGAACAAAATTTCCATCAAACCTTGAAAGAAACTCGTACTAAATTTAATTAATATTAAATCATCCATACAACGATTCAATAATACAAAGTATAGAGTATCCACTCTAGAATCGAACTGAAAACTAACTTAAAAAGTTTCACACATTGATCTATGGTAAAGAACAAATGTCTCCCCCACATGTCACATAATCTTATGTGTGCTCAAGAACACATGTCGCCCACTCATTTCGGACCTCATTGATTTCCTCTTGGTTGAAGCAACGACCAATATACTTCGAATAATACTGCAATCATATGACAAATATATCAACATATTGTGATTTTTTCAATTTATTTAGAAATTTGAACAAACTAAAAGAATATAATGTTAAGTAGCTTACACATTCAGGAATATTTCTATTTCTCGCATCAAAGATGTCTTTCATATACTTCAACACATAATACCCGCAATCTGTATTGTTCGGCTGCTTTGGACACTATACAAAATACATATTAATTTGTTATCCAAATAATTGTGAGAACTTGTTAGGTAAACAGAATCAAAAATATTCAAATCTTTGTGCAAAAAGAATCAAAAATTCTATTCCTGGAACATTTGCAAAGATTTAAACCCAAGAAGAAGTCAAGCTTACAACAATTCCAACAACGACTGAAAGATGGTAGGTACTGATTTGCCAATATTTTCGATACAAGATTTATCATACAGAAAATATTCAAATATGAAGTCAATTATCAGTTTACCAACAAAAAACATTTTTTTTATCTCTACAATCTAGATAAGTTGTTAATATCATAGTTTTCAGAAAGTGTTCCCCATACGCGATCTCGACCTCAATAAAGACAATAGTTCCCCATCATTTCTTTCATCCAGAAACAGCATCATCACTGGCCATGTCAGGGATGGGGACCTGGAGGCTGCCCAGAAAGTGTTCGAAGCAATGCCCGTCAAGAACGTTGTAACATGGAACTCGCTTCTCGCTGGTTACTCAAGAAATGTCAAATATCTTTCGGAAGCTCTCCAGTTATTCTCTCAGATTCCTCACCCGGATGTGGTATCATTCAACATGATTCTCTCCTGCTTCTTCCTGAACAAAGATGTTGAAGGCGCACGTTCCTTCTTCCACAGGACATGGAACAAGGATTGTGTGTCTTGGAATACCATGGTCTCAGGGTTAGCCAGGAGCGTGTTGTTGTAGGAAGCCCAGTCGTTGTTCCAAAGTATGCCAGTGAAGAATCACGTTTCTTGGAATGTGATTGTCTCCGAGTGTGTAAGGAATGGTGACATGACTTTGGCAGAAGAATATTTCAGTCAAGCTCCAGATAGGAACAATGTGATCTTGCAGACAGCTCTGATCAGTGAGTATATGGGAATCAGGAAAGTAGAGCAGGCTAAAAAGATTTTTCACCAAATGTCTATGAAAAATTTGGTAACGTGGAACGCTATGATTGCTGGTTACATTGAAAACTCACGCTCTGAAGAAGGGCTCAAGCTTTTTCGAACAATAATCAGAGAAGGTGTGTTAAAACCAAATCCTTCAAGTTTTAGTAGTGTTCTTCTAGGTTGCAGCAACCTCTCTGTGTGGGCTTTGGGAAGGCAAGTGCACCAATTGGTTTGTAAGTTGCCGCTGTATGCACATTCAACAGTTGGGACATCGTTGGTGAGCATTGACTGCAAGTGTGGAGGACTGAATGATGCTCGTAGGATATTTGAAGACGAAATGAGGAAAAGAGACACGATTTCTTGGAATGCTATGATATCAGGTTATGCCCAACATGGCTATGGGAATGAAGCTGTTGAAATGTTTGAAGATATGATGCAACAAGGAGAATCTCCTGATTGGATCACCTTCATAGCAATCCTCTCTGCATGCAACCATGCAGGGCTGGTCAAGCTGGGAATCCACTATTTTGAGTCTATGAGAAGTAAGATGGGGTAGAGTGTAATTCAGACCACTATTCTTGCATGGTAGATCTACTCTGCTGTGCTGGATTGCTAAATGCAGCGGCAGACTTGATCATCTCAATGCCCTTCAAACCACATGAAGCTGTCTTTAGTATCCTCTTAGGCGCTTGTAGAGTACACAAGAGACTGGAATTGGCAGAGTTTGCAGCAAGGAATCTACTGGAGCTGAGACCTCAGAGTGCTGGCGCATATGTGCAATTAGCAAACGTCTATGCTGCCATGAACATGTAGGATGATGTCTTAAATACCCGAATGACGATGAAGGAAAGTAAATTGGTCAAGATCCCAGGCTGTAGTTGGATTGAGGTCAGAAGTGTGATTCACAAGTTTAGGTCCGGTGACAAGATTCACCCACAGTTGAGTTCAATACATCAAAAGTTTTGAATGAGCTTGAGAAGTGTATGAGAAAGGTTGGCTATTCACCAGATCTTGACTCTGCACTGCATGATGTTGATGATGAAGTCAAAGCAAAAATGATGTTGTTGCACAGTGAGAAATTTGCAGTTGCTTTTGGGTTGATAAACACACCTCCTGGGGTGACAATTCGGGTGTTTAAGAATCTGTGAGTATGCAGGGACTATCATACTGCTATAAAATACATCTCAAAAGTTGAGGGAAGAGAAATAATAGTCAGGGATAATAATAGGTTCCATCATTTTAGAAGTGGATGTTGTTCTTGCGGTGATTATTGGTAAATGTTGTCAACCATACAATAAATATTTGTTAGTGTTTCTTTTACACTTCCATCACACCCATTATATTTTCTTGACATCACACTCATTATATTTTCTCAGCCATTTTCATATACCCTACTTAATTAGGGCAAGTTAGGTCATATTTAGGCCAAATCGGGTCTAACATAGAGCAAGTCAGGTCAAATTAGTCCAGTTGAGTCTAATTTAGGTAATGTTAGGTGTAGTTTAGGCCAAGATATGATTCCAGTCTGTCTATCAGCAAAGCAACAAAATCAGTACAGACATTGTCAGACTTACTGAACCTGGTAAGTTCTAGCCTGCAAAAACATAGTCATCGAGAGATCTACTTTCCTTTAATATGACTACTGTGTATCTTATAATATTCAACGGTTCAGACATAACAACAAGTTATAGATTAACTCAGACTTCAGGTAGCGGTTTAAATTATTGCATATCCCACTTTAAGCGATTATGCTATGAATATTAAAAAAGGTTGAATATGTGTGTTTTATGTTTCAGAAATAGTCTAAATTGTCACGACTATATATCCATAAACTATATCAAGTTGTCAAATTTTCATGCGCATACTAGAATTCTCCAATCTTTGCATTGGAATTTTCAGAAAATCCTATTTCAGTGAGTAGTGAAATAGTATCCAAATTGGCACGTGGAATCCATGCCTGGACACCGCACCATTGTCAACCATCTTGAATGTTGTAACATTATTAATCCCTATATTGAGCAGTTTTGACTTGTTCATATCATTTTTCAATGTGGTTCCTCTTCTAAAAGTACATAATTAGTCATATCAGAACGTTTATATTCATTTTGGTACGAGACCGTATTTTCAATAGTTTAGAAAGGCAAAGCACGCCAATGATATAGAGAAGAAAAAAAAAATCTACTTAGACAATGCCGACTCTCCGCTGTAAGTCATGTACGCCCGGGGCTTCGCCAACAAGATAGGCACCTCCTCAATGGACCCTGGCGAAACAGCACGTCAAATGGAAACCCCGTGAGGAAATGCCAAAGACGAACCTACCTGACATAGTATGCCAATACCTATCCCAATCAGAGCCTTGGATTGGATGGTATTCAGTGCGACGCCCATCTATGTGGCAATGCGGTCGACCATTTCGAACCCGACATTGTGCCTGGTGCCATGATACTTGTTCCTGGGATTACCCATGCCAACAATGAGCTCATATTTAGGCCAAATTGGGTCTAACATAGAGCAAGTCAGGTCAAATTAGTCCAGTTGAGTCTAATTTAGGTAATGTTAGGTGTAGTTTAGGCCAAGCTATGATTCACAAGTGGGTTGTGAGGTTACTCCATCTGCAGTTATAAAATTGAGAATGTGGGTGAAGGACGTGGGGTGTTGATTGTGATGAGTGGCAAATGTGGAGCTGTAGAAGTGGCATGACCTCGTTTTCCAAACTGACCACGATTGCAAAACGGACCACGATCTGCAACAACTGCAATGCGTGTGTATACTCTTAAAAATAGCTGCAACCATTTTTATCATTTGAAAATTGAAGAAAACCTGTAAAAAATCTGTGAAAAGAGAGAAACGCTCTAGCCAGCCACACCCGAACCCATGACTTCCTACAACAAAAAGTGTTGTGCCAAAGTCTTCTTCAAGGACTAGATCCCCAAATCCTAAGCTAACAACCCTTTTTTATCTACAAAGAGTTGTCAATGTTCCACAGAGCCCCCTTAATAAGTCTCTTTTTGGTTGT
The DNA here is from genome assembly GCA_963693085.1 of Alisma plantago-aquatica. NCBI lineage: Eukaryota > Viridiplantae > Streptophyta > Magnoliopsida > Alismatales > Alismataceae > Alisma > Alisma plantago-aquatica. The sequence goes on from OY856413.1 coordinate 786,747,178, forward strand.
CTTTGGCAAACATTATGATCATAATATCATGCTTTATTAGGCCTCCACACTGAATGTTTTGCAGGGTTTTGAATCATCTAAGATAATGCATCTCCTGGTCTAGGTTTTCTTGATCTACATTTACCAAGTGCATAGCAACCTCCCAGGATATGCCTCTTTTCCAACAGTTGATCTTCTTGGCCCAAGGGTATATCGTTAATTCTCATGGCCACTTCCAAACAGCTATTACACAAACTCACATGTGTTCGTCCTTGGAACAAGATCACCCATTGCCACCTCCTTCTAGTAGGTAACAACCCATTGGCATTCCAAAAGGGCATGTTTAATAGTTTTAGAAACACTAGGACAGAACGAGCAAATCATAATTGACATAGCAGTGTCTATGTGCTAGCCTTGCATAAACTAGGAGGGTTCCAGAGCAAGCCCTTGACATGAAGTGGCTTAGTTTGGGAGAACACAGTGTGAAAGTATGTCCGACCACCAGTAAGTGGAATCCCCCCCATGTGAGTTTATGTAATAGCTGTTTCGAAAGGTGGCACAGATGTGAGTTTATGTTTGTTGCTCCAACAGTTTATGTAAAAGCACCACCTTATGTAATAGTTGTTTCCAACAAACATGAACAAAAGAGGACACCTGGGTTTATGTAATTACATCTGTTTATGCAATTGTGATACCAGAAAAAAACATAAAGAAGTGACAGGACACTTGATAATTTCCTGGTCGTCCTATGAAGTGAAGGAAGAAACACCTAAGAATATCACATACAACAATTAACAATTGCCCTTGGATGCCCTTGATGATATTGACCTGAAGAAGATCTAATCGATATATATAAAAATAAGAGCATTTGTAAAAATAACACCATATCAAATCAAGTAGCAGAATCTGAAGAAACTAGAACAACACTTCTATTGGTGAATCAGAAAGCAGTATTTTTCTGGATCAAAATGGTAAATTACCTTGATGATTTCCCATTTCAAATTCTTCCTATATTGCACATCTCTCTTTTGATAAACTTTATGAGTCCTATTCGAATTCATATCAAGAATTATATGCATTAGTAACTATATATGGAACTTTCAATACATGTATTATGTAATTGAAATTGTTTTATGAAGTACTTACAACTCCATGAGTTTTTCCACGTTCCCACGTAATTTTCCTCGTAACGGATCAAGATAGTGGCACTTACCCCACATATGGTCGAAGACGCAAAGTATCCAATGTCTCCTACGCATACATGAGTATTACATTTTAAGATTAATGTATTTTTAAGCAACATTTAAAGTAAACAAATAACAGACAATCGACAAAATGTATGCGTACCCCACATTATAAGGTATAAAGAACAATTCTAATATTTGTTTCTTCCCTCTAATGAACTGATCTGCTATGTACTGTGCCCGAGTCTCCACTTTATCATTGTATAGCGGATCTATAAAATGTGGACATATAAATCCAAATATATTAAATATATTTCCCGAGGTCACTTTGTTGAACAAATGCCTAAAAAATAAACACATATTTAGTCTTTGTACTTGTATAGAAACACATAATTAGTCTTTGTACTTGTATAGAAACACATAATTAGTCTTTGTACTTGTATAGAAACTTGTATAGAAACACATATTACTCGTATAGAAACTTACTTTATGTACACTGATATGTGTGAGGCTTCTAGTTGGTCTTTATCATGGCATATTTTAACCAATTCCAGTGTGATAATTAGCTCATGTGTGTAACCTACTACATCTTCAGACATCTGAAGAGAGATGTTACGATTCTCATCATCTTCCACATACACCATCAACAGTTTCAGCTTCGTTGGAGGCTTTTTGCATGTTGGCTTGACGGGACTTGAGACTTCATCAAATTTTTTTTCTAGTTTTTGAATTTCCTATTTGTGTGCTTATTGATTTCCTCACTTTTCTTTGAGACAATGAGTCTTGGGATTCCTTGCATATGATTATAAAAATAAAAAATATATTGAAGTATATATTCTATACAAGATAGATATGAAATAAAGGCAACAATCCAACAAAATGCCTAGCCTTGCTGACACATAGTTGCAGTATCAAACATGCACAAATATATTGAAGTTATATTCTATACAAGATAGATATGAAATTGAAATAATATTCTATAAAAGTTACCATAAGAATCACAAGTTATGATTCTAGTGTAAAAACCTGAACGACTGAGAATATTCAGGGTGATGTGCTGGGATACTGAGGCAACAAAATCTAGCTTCCAAACAAACTAAAGCCTATTCCATAGAATCCCAAGCTAAATTCGACCAATGTAACCCTTCAAACTACAATTCTAAACCACTTGAATTAGCCTTTGTTACAAAAGCCAATCTTTGAAATATTTGACATCATGACCAGGGGAGAAGCTACAGTTTTATGGGAAAGCACACCTAAATAATCAACATTTTCTAGCAGCTTACTGTAGGATGCCCTAATCAACTCCATTTATCAAACTAATCAATGACTATGAAACTATATATGAAATATATAGAATAGGCATATATTGATCATTCAGTGATTCATCCATAAATATATATAAAGTGATAGACACAAAATAAATATATTTAATTACACAGATGTGCATACCTGATAGAACGATACATATTGTTACAACCTAATATCTTCTAAAGCTTGTTCTTTATGAGTGTGGGAGTATCCAAAATGTCTAGAATGAAATGGTAAAACTATGTAGTGGGATGAAAGGTCATGCCATTCGAGGGGGAAGATGTTAGAAGTCGTTCATGCTGGAAATCAATCTCTAGCACAATATCAAAACAAAATCGACATCTATACCCCCACGTCCATTGTCCAACTGAAACTTTATGGTCTCTTTTGTGATGGATGGTTGATTAACACTTTGTTATATTGATGGTAGTGACTCCTATCTATGTAGATGTTGTAGGTATTGCCTATTTCTAGGTACCTTATTCAGATGATATACAATGGTCGTTAATGTAGGTCATAAACTCAGTAGATTATAACTGGGCATTCAATCACAGAATTCTAGTAGCCACTATTCAACAAGTTGCTTACCCATTCCGTGAGGACATGCGTGTCTAGAAAGAGGCCTGGGTATTCTATTTTAGCTGCTTTGATAAAAGGGAAATTATACATCATTTTCAAAGGTGGAAATCAACTTGACAAGGATGTTTTATATTCTAAAATGCAGGACACTCTACACAACATTAGTATATGCATGCCTCAAATCACAACCTCTTGAACAAGATGAGTAAAGAGAGGTCAACCATTATGTTGCAGATATAGGATGACCTATGTTGGTGTTGATATATAATTTACTCGTATGAACATGCATACAAAGTTTGATTTTATAATATTAATCTATTTTACCTTTCTCCGTATTCTGCATACAAGTAAAAGCAGAGAAAGAAAAAGAACCAATGAAATGAACTATTTAGAACCCAACTAGACTACCTATAGAATCCTAGACACCTGACTCGACTTGACTATTTCTTTGTGAAAGTATATACCAGAGTTGTTTGACACAATAGACTACCAGTGAAGGGGAAATCAACATGCAAAAAGTACAACCTATCAAGCCTTCATGTTCAGGACACACCAAACCAAGTCTAGACATCACTCTGTGTGTGCATGTGTATTCCGTTTAGTAGTTTCTTTGTCGATGCCATTTAATCTTCATACGATATATATAAGAATTGTATCTCCCCCTAAGGATGAGAGAAGTGCAATGTGTCTATATAGAATCACTTTAATACAATCAAGTAAAGATTAACATGTATACCAAAACTATTTGGTACTAAACAAGTCAATGACAACAATATGCGGTAGCTGCCAACATTATGCCAAAAAATAGAAACAAGTTAACAACAGGGTATAGACTACCCCATAAGAAAAATAATTCACAAATCCTAGATGAGAACAGAGCCCAAATCTACTAAACATCAGAAATTAGAAACTTCATGTAATTAATTCTTTATCACGCTTGGAGAGAGAGAAATGCTAGAATCCATTCTGGTTTTAGCAGAAGTTCAGATACTATTTGGAAAGCTATTCAGGCGGATTTTATTATTGTTTCTGGTTGATTCTGAGGTGGAGGTGTTGGTGTTAGTTGCTTCCTCTGCTGTTCTGAAGATTTTGCTTGATTATATGCCCATTCTTCATGGTTTTTCTGCTGTTTTGATGCTCTGGATCAGCTGCTTGCCTGCTTGGTTCTGTAGGCTTCCCTTCTGAAGTTTGGTGCCTGCAGCTGCTTGGTTCTGATAGTTCTCTCCACGGTTTGTTATGGTTGAGCTGCTGCTGGTTTCTAGGCTCTTTTCAGGCTGCATTGGTAAGCTGGAGAACTGGTTTTCTGGATGGAAATGCGTCGGTTTCAGTTTCTTTTGATCTTGTGAAATGTGGGTTGGTATGTTTGGCTGCCTGGATGGTTATCAGCAGTGTTCCTTGGGCTTGCTACCCTCTCATTGTTGGCTATTAATGCTATGATGGTTGAGGTTGGTGAGTTGTTTGGTTTCGCTTAATGATGGTTGTTTCTTCTGCCCTGTGATGGGTTTGTTGCTCCCCTCTCACAACATGTCTTGGTTGTGATAGTTGAGTTTTTCCGGTTGGATGATGCTGGTTTGATGATCTTTGTTCTCCTGATCCTGGTCCTTTTTCTTTGAAGAGTTGATTGCTGAGGTTTCTATGTCTACTTCTCCCCTCTCATGGTTGGCCTGAACAGTCATGATGGTTGAGTTCTATGGATGAGCCTCAGTCCTATTATGCTTTATGATGTCGTCTTTCTCATGCACCTGCTGTTTTGAATGTTTGATTCTGAAGGTCAGCTTGAAAATTATAGGATGAGGTTTCTGGTCCGTGCTTCCTTGAAAAATTCATTGTAAAGTTATAGTTTTCCCTTTCTTTTTTTCTATCCTCAGTTTTTTTGAAGATGGATAGTTTTGTACAGAAACTAAGAAAAATACAAAAAAAGCAACACGCGTTTTTGACCGACCAAAAAAAAACATGCAGTAGCAAAAGCTTCCAGTAGTAGGTAGCGATGAGCTCAGAGCCCTATCACAATGGGCTAGTAGTGCTAATGTGTTTCTACACACCTGACCACCTAGACACATCCAAAGGTTCTTCCACACAAGACCCAAACTCACAACTTTCCTCCACTTCTGGCATTAAAGTCCAACTTGTGTTATTCCCAAAACTCCAAGCTTGAAGTAGATATTTCCTGCTATTATTAACAAGGAGGGAAACGATCACTTATGTTAGTATTGATCCCAGATGAACCTAAATCCTCATGGTGACCCAAAAACATAAACTATGGACTCCCAGATTCTCAGAATCAACCGCGGACATATAGAGGTATATCCATGAAACTTCTTTGTCTACTTGGTTCCTTTTTCCATCCAATAACCACATCATAATCCCAGTCACAAGAATTAGATATCAAAATAAACACGAGTTGCATAAATTAGTAAGATGTCTGAGGCAGTGTCCCAAAGCTCGTTATTCAAATTGTCAAGTGCCTTAAGTGTGCATTATCTGAAACCTGGAACTTGTTGACCCCTTGCTAATAAAATATGGAAATACTAGAGAATGGACAATTTCTGGAGCTTTAGCAGTGAACCTCCTGTTCTGATGGCTCAGAAAAATCTTGCCGACTATACTTTAAAGTTCAACTATTACTGATCTAAGGTATCTCCTGGTGACGTGATTTTTACGTTTTATTTGCAACAACGATGGTGAAAAATTGTGTGGCACCAAGAGGATATTCTTGTACTAGAATGTAAGGGAATACCTACAGAAGTAAACTTGATTATGGATAAAACACCATGATGCTAGAGGAAGTAGAGAATCAGTGAGGAAGGTGGAAAGGTAGGTTAACATATTACTGATTGGGATGTATGGTTACTGATTTGGATGTATGGTTGAATTTTGGGCCTAGAAGCATGGACACCAATATGATCATGCACACAGAGATAGGACTCAATGACTTTAATAAAATGAGAAACATGGAAAACATAATAAATATTATATGGATGTATACACAATACACATACATTCATTTAGGTAAAGCGGTGGAGCTAGAAAATTACAATATGGGGCTGACTGAGATGAACTCAGTATGAGTTGTAATAGGGGGTTGAGAATTGCAGAGTCAAGTCGTGCAAATATGCCATGTTACATATGACTTGACACTGGGCTAGAACAAAATAAAATTGTAGGCTAACCTCTACATATGTGCTTTTTTTTTGTTCAGGGGACCACGCAAAGGGAAACTTAAACGATTTTTATTTATTATTATTGACTTTTTTAAACAAAATATTCCTAGATGCCATATATGTAGGTCTGGTTATCCTACCTGAGCTCATTGCGCTTTGTCTACAAGAAACATGCATCTCATATATGCGTTTTCATTGTTTTTGTTCTACTTCATGAAATAATGGTCATGTATGCTAGTCAATCTGTCAATGTGTTATTTTATGGGAGCACATGTTAAGAGCCATAATTGTTGACACAATTTGCTAAAAGCATATATCTCTTCAAGTGTCCTAACTAATGGCATCACTTTTACATAAAAATGTTATGTGATCTTATCAAATGGTAATCCATTTTGTAACCCTTGTTATCTTAGTATATAAATCTGAGTTGGCTATGTTCTCTAGATCGATGTATTTTAAAAACTCCAAATTTTGCAATCTAACCATATGAAAAAAAGAATATATGATTAAGCATATGCTACCACAAGGTAAACATGTAAAGTCCATTGTTCTACCATTTTTTATCTTAGAAAACAACTAGATTACCTTAGGCTTGCATGAGTTGTATATTTATTCCCTTTTTTTACAATAATATATAGTGTGGATTAAACATGAGAATGGTTCCCATTTTTCTAGACAAACTAGTGGTTTGATAGGCTCAAGAGGCAGCACTAGTAGTATTATATTTAGATCAGTTCTACGTTTGATAATCATCCATGCAAAATTGCCCAACCTAGATCTTATCTGGACCTAGCTTTATAGCAAAGTGCCAAATATGGGAGGGGACCTGAGTTTATAGTGTTTTACTCAAATTTGAACCTAGATTCTATTATATATATTCAAATAGTAGTTGGATAGATATCATTCATAATAATTTATCAATTTTGAATATACTGCCATTAAATGAAAGTATCACATGATTTAAATTTATAAAATATATATTGATTTGTATATCTTGGAACAAAAGTAGGGGGTGATCACCATGCTATCCTAAACCCCGGTTTGTACTTGGAGGTGGTAAACTATGGATGGTTTTGAGGATTTGAACCTAGGTCACTTCATTGGTGGTCCTTCAACTAAACCCACTGTCCATATTTTTCCGGTTTGCCATTTTGGGTCCTAATTTAAACATGGATTGTTTGAGTTTGCCAACCCATCATTATTTGAGTTTCCATTTGGACACCAACTGATCGGTTTAGAAAAAAAAACTTAGAACTAGCTTTTTTGGGTTAGACCATGCAGGATGCACAATTTCAGATGCAACTTTCACAACCTTATCGTTTTTGTTGCTATAAGCATTAATGAAATTTGGAAAATAAGATAAGAATAGGAGAATTCTTAGCAACGAACTTATTGAACAGAATTGCTCTGTAACCTTGATTGTCTATCATAGTTACCAAGCCACCGCCTATGCATTTCTTAGGTGATCCTCAGTGGGCTAGGCTCTGGAGGAGGCATTCATGTTTGGGTGCCAAGACCCCAGTGGTTTGAGTAGGCACATAGGGCCTTTCAAGGTTACCGAAATAAGTCATTTGGCACTAAATTAGGTCAAATCAAGTGTATATTTTGTCAAACTAGGTCATGCAAGTTCACTTAAAGATTAATTAGTTCAATCTATGCTTGATTCATGTTAATTTGGCTTGATTTGATTAGTGAGGTCTGATTTAGTCAAGTAGAGTAAAATATATCTAATTTAGGTCATGTTTAGTGTCATTATGTGCAGATAATGGAATATTGTGAGTATTGGAACCAATTTAATATACTTCATAAAATGCACCACACAAACATATTTAGTTTAAATTTAGAAATAGTTATATAAATTACCTTGATAATTTCTCATTTCAAATTCTTCCTATATTGCACATCTTTCTTTTGATAAACTTTATGAGTCCTATTCAAATTCATATCAAGAATTATATGCATTAGTAACTATATATGGAACTTTCAATACATGTATTATGTAATTGAAATTGTTTTATGAAGTACTTACAACTCTATGAGTTTTTCCACGTTCCCACGTAATTTTCCTCGTAACGGATCAAGATAGTGGCACTTACTCCACATAGGGTTGAAGACACAAAGTATCCAATGTCCCCTACGCATACATGAGTATTACATTTTAAGATTAATGTATTTTTAAGCAACATTTAAAGTAAACAAATAACAGACAATCGACAAAATGTATGCGTACCCCACATTATAAGGTATAAAGAACAATTCTAATCTTTGTTTCTTCCCTCTAATGAACTGATTTGCTATGTACTGCGCCCGAGTCTCCACTTTATCATTGTATAACGGATCTATAAAATGTGGACACATAAATCCAAATATATTAAATATATTTCTGGATGTCACTTTGTTGAACAAATTCCTACAAAAAAAATACATATTTAGTCTTTGTACTTTTATAGAAACACATAATTAGTCTTTGTACTTGTATAGAAACTTATATAGAAACACATATTACTCGTATAGAAAATAGACCTTGCTTGATTTTATCATGAAGCTATTCAGATACAGAATTTCCTCGAAAGCAATATCCCTGTTGATCTTTCCACCGTTAATACCTTCAAACCTCTGCAAGCAAACGACAGATTTAGCATACTTTTGGAGTTCTACTTTAAATATATTATAACATAGGGACATCAGCGATTTCATTGGTAGTAGATACAAACCTTAAGTTGGATAACGAGCACATTGGGTGCCTGATGAAAGAAGAGTTGTTTTCTGGCGGCAGATAGCTTTTTGCAACTGCAGAAACAAATTGATATGAGAAATTTGTGTCATAAGAAAGGGGAAAAATGAGAATCATGTGAAGATAAATATGCAGGTCGTTACCATACCTTTCACATTTGTATTTATTATCACCATCGAGGACCTCAGCTTGGAAAAAGCGGCGGAGTGCATCCTTCAAAGAATTGCTCTGATAGAGATCAAGACTGATATCCATAATCTCGTTAGTCTTGTTAGACTCCGCCCCACACGAGAGGCACTTGACCTGACTAAGCAGTAAATCTCCAAAAATATCCTTCACGAACGAGCGGCCACTGGGACCCTCACCTCCCCTTCCTAATGCTCGACCATTCATGCCTGAGACCTTAAGGAGCCTGAGGCAAGTATTGTGGCAGGCGTCAATGACGTACCTAAGGAATTCGTGCGCGTCCTCCTGCCGCCCCCACTGGAAGTGATCATCATAGAGGCTGATGCAGTTCCCAATCTTGGACGGCGTGTCGTTGGCTGCTTCGATGTTGAGGGACCGAGCAATCTGCTTCTCCAGAACGCAGAACGGACAATTCTCCCTCTTCCGATTCGCATCTAGCTTTTGGCCTGTAAAACAAGGTAGTGAATTAAGCAACTCATGGCTCAGATCTGAAAAAGAACCAGGAAAGCTGAGGATGAGCGAAAGAGCAGGGTAAGGATCGGCCGTTACAAATGTCAGAGTGCTAGTTGCGGAGGCAGAAATTTGTGAGGGGAGGGGTGTAAGTGAGGCACTGGAGCACGCTGTTGATGTAGCAGGTGTTGCCGAGGTTCCGCAACCCTAGAGGGGGACCGCTCTTCCGTCGATGGAGACTTGGGTGCCAAGTCATCTGCAAGGCCATCAAATGGCCCCTGCTTCACTGCTTCTTGGTCCACCTCCGCCGCCGTCATCCGAGCGCATGGTCCCCCACGTGCACCACTGCCTGCCGGCGTCTCCGCACCCTTGCCACCGCCGCTCCACGCCCCTGTTTCCCCCAACCCCCGCCGCCCAAGGCGCACCAACCACAATAACCGAAGGGTTTACGACTGAAGCCAATGGGCAGGATTTCTACTCGAGCTCTGCGGGCAGTCGTCGTCGATCGGCGCTCTGGGACGGGCGGGGGGCAGTTTGCGGGAGTGAAACGGGGGATTTGGGTTGGGACGGGCGGTTGCGGTGAAATTTTGGGGGAAACGGCGCGCGGAGGAAAAGAGGAAGTGTGGGGAAAATAATGAGAAAAATGAAAGAGTTTGGAACAAATTTACTCGAATAGACGAGTTTGGGAGAGAGAAAGGGTCGAAGACGCTGATCTGAATGGCGTCTTCACCCCTATTGGCTAAAAAAAGCAAATTTGGCCCCACCCAACGGGTAGCTGGGGGCATGGCGCCACGTGGCAGTCTCACGATGAAGATGTCGTTCTGACTGGCGTCTTCATCGTGGGACTGCCACGTGGTGTCGCGCCCCCAGCTACCCGTTGGGCGGGCCGATGTTTTTCTTTTTAATTTTTTTATTATGATATCATGTATATTTTTTTATTATGATATATATTCATATATATGTTAAATTGCTAAATAAATATAATCTAGATTAACTTATATGAAATTAGCAATATATCTAAAATAATAACTGAAGATAATAAAATATTAATAGAATATTATATTTATTAATACATAATATTTATAAATGTACATAAAAGTATTTAAAATTAATGAATATAGTACTAAAATTATATAATAAGTTTAAAATTATAAAAATAAAGAAAATATATAAATGCATTTAATTGTAAACTTAGAAAAAAAAAGAAACTAATATAGCAATAAAAATAAGAAAATACTAAAATAAAAACTAATATGGTAGTATATAAGACACGCTGGTGCACATAAAATACACACAGATATATATATATGTATGTATATATATATATATATATATATATATATATATATATATATATATATATATATATATATATATATATATATATATATATATATATATATATATATAGAGAGAGAGAGAGAGAGAGAGAGAGAGAGAGAGATGTTTTATTTCTATAGTTTTAAACATCACTATATCATTTTAATATTGTATCCATTAATTTTAAATACTTCTATCTGCATTTATAAATATTATGTATTAATGAAATATAAATGCAGATAGAAGTATTTAAAATTAATGGATACAATATCAAAATTATATAGTGATGTTTAAAACTATAGAATTAATATATATATATATATATATATATATATATATATATATATATATATATATATATATATATATATATATATAGGGTATATCTTCGCTACCCGTGCGGGTAACTAAGATTCGCTACCCGTGCATCAATTTTGTAATGGGATTACACATATATGTAATGAGACAACCAAATTTGTAATGAGACAACCGAAATTGTAATACAAAAACTCATCTGTCCTTGATTGAGTATTGGATAGCGGAGAGACAGAGACTCACCGCTTTCATATCCCGAAAGACCACTTTGCGGAACAAAATCCAATTTCCCCTTTTCCGATCCGATTAGAAGGCTATAGGACAAGGGAAGGTCCCTAGACATGAAAGCATAACGAACCTCCCCCTGGAGAATGATCGGAACGAGGGTCAAAGTTCAGCTTTGATCCACCACCGGGTTACTTTGAAAGGGGAATGCTTTGACTGACCTGCCCGAGTCGATATCGGAAAAGCAGGTTCCCTCCTTTTCCTACTAGGATTGGAAATCCTGTATTTTACATATCCATACGATCGAGTCCTTGGGTTTCCGAAATAGTGTAATGTAAAAAGAAGTGCTTCGAATCATTGCTATTTGACTCGGACCTGTTCTAAAAAAGTCGAGAATTTTCCGCAATGGGCGAGGAGCAATGCCGCGTGGAGGTAGACAGGGGTCGTGAACTTCTTTTCTCAGAGAAGAAGCAATGACGTGAGGAAGAAGCATCGGCTAACTCCGTGCCAGCAGCCGCGGCGGGCATTGGCCTACCCTCACGGGGTGTCGCATCTGATCGCCCCTGAGACTGCTAATAGTTGTTGCAGGAGTCATGCCCGCGAGGAGGGCATGATGAGCCCAAGTTACGGCAGCTCCGGATGAAGGGAGAATAGGGGTATTAAGAAAAGGGATTTCCCGAGGATCTAAAACCGCAATCCCTTTTGGGGGCCAAATACCTCCGATCTCTACCGTGGGTGCCAAAGAAGAATGAGAAGAAGCCCGAAAAAGAGCAAAAAGGAACATAACCTCCGATACTATGAACAGAATAGAACCATATCGAGGTTTTGTATTACAATGCTGTTACAGTAATAAATATATATTTATTACTGTAAAAGCGTTGTAATACAAAACGAGTCTTTGTATTACAATTTCGGTCGTCTCATTACAAATGTGGATGTCTTATTACAAATGCATACCTTCCCATTACAAAACTGATGCATGGGTAGTGAATCTTAGTTACCCGCATGGGTAGCGAATATATACCCATATATATATATATATATATATATATATATATATATATATATATATATATATATATATATATATATATAAACACATATATCATACGCGAATAATTGAAAAATTTAGAGAATTATGTGAATATGATGTGTTGTTTAACTATGGTCTTTTACAATATGTAGCTATTACAACAGGTGATATCATGTTGTGTAATTATAGTATATTACAATGGTTTAGTTTACGTTGTGTAATGGAGGCCTATTACAACGATGTTTTATGTGTGGATATTACAACAGGTTACAACATGTTGTGTAATTATAATACATAACATCAGGTTGGAGTCTGTTGTCTCATGTTGGGATGTAACAACGAGTTTTAATATGTTGTATTATGGTGGTCTATTACAACATGTACCAAATACAACATGTAAAGACATGTTGTATAATTAATACATACTACAACGGATGCCTCTGCGTTGTGTAATGATGGTCTATTACAACATATGACTATTACAACGGGTCAAAATATGTTGTGTAAATAACATCTTTTACAACGGTTTTGAATATGTTGTGATACTACAACCTATTACAACACTTTAGCAGTTGTTGTAGTATCCTCCTATACTACAATAGGTTTGGCATGTTGTAAATGACTTGTGTTGTATAAAATATACAATATACAACACAAAAATGGGCTTGTTGTGATAAGTATGCTAACTACAACACAATCATCAGAACTGTTGTCTATCTCCCATTGTAAAAAACATTTTCTGTAGTAGTGATAGTTACAATTTTTCATGTCAAAATAGAAGATGGAGGATATTTTTAAAAGTATGCCTCATATGAGAAAACTAGGTTAAGCATGAAAGAAATCCCAACTGAGGTGTTAGAATGCACATACCTGATCTTGCTTTCTAGATTATCCCTTAACCACTAAGATGTCAGATCCAAACTCACTTTAACCTAGGTTCAACGGTTAATACATGCATTAGGTTAATTAAAGGCACTTTAAGTGTAAAATATCCATATTTATAAACCATGGGTAAAGGCTTTGGATTTTGGTTCTGTAAACAGGTCCATTGTCTTCAACCCCCGACCATTGTCTTCAACCCCCGACCATGCCCAGCCTTGCGGCGGGCTGCTCTCTTGCCCATTTGGGCATTTTCGCGATACTCCATCAAACAAAGCGCAAAGGTACTCGAATCGAAGGTATTTGAACGACGAACTCACCTAGCCGGTCGATTTCGATGCACGAGCCTCCTAGCAGTTGGGAGGAGCTCCGCAAAGTCTGTTACAAAAACTCCACATCGACGGCCAAACGTGCGTCCTCGGATGAAATCGGTGGTTTAGGCGAGTTTCTAAGGGTCCGACGAAGGCGTGTAGGGGGTTCTTTATAGACAAGGTCAGGTATGGAGGCGTTTCGGAGGTGGCCGTGAGAGAGCCCGACCGGCGGCTCTTGTCATTCCGGCTATGGTGTGTCTCATTGGTCGAGTGAGAGCTCAAATGATTCGGGAGATCGCTACGAACCTGTAGGCGAAGAGATCTCGTAAAATGGTCACGAAACGACGGAGAACGGAGCTGAGGAGTCGAGCTCGTTACCCATGTAACGGCTGGAGGTGGAAGACAAGCTCTAGACCATTGGATCGGGGTCGGGGCTCGCCTGAGCCACTGGATCGGAGTCCACAATGGACCCGAGAAGCCCTGTCACGCGTCACAGACATTTAAGCCAAACTTTGGCTTAAATGATGTGCATATGCAAAAGATATTATATCCCACTTTAATTGAAACTTGTTTGATGCATTTGGAAGGTCAAATGAACTCCAAATGACCCCAAATTTTAACCCTAGGTTGCTAATGACGTCTAGATTCATGCTATGCAATTATATTTGCGTTTTACCCAACCTTTGGCCTCCAAATAATTATTTTGATTATTAAATCATATTTTAATATAATGCTAGAGTAAACAATTATGTGTTGCTTTTATAAGCAACCCTTGGTTCCCAAATTCGAGATTTGGAGTCCAAGAGTTCATTATTCACTAATATCATGCATTTGTAAAATTAATTAGCCCATAGTAAGAGTGAGGTGTGAAGGTTGATTTTAATTCACCATTTAATTCACACTTGCTAATTAAATCACTTCTTATCCATTTTAATTAATTATTGAGCTCCCACATTATCCATTAGATAAAAAATTCATGGTTAAATGGTAAATTGCATAATTACCCCATCCATAATAAAATTTGTGGTATTTTGTGCATCTAACCCTCAAATTGGCATAAAAATGTACTTCAATAATCAATTTCTCAAATATTCAATATTAAGGACACAAAAAGGAAGAGAAAGGAATTAACATAAAAAGTGAGGTGGAATATGATAATTTTATTGAACTCAGGACGTTACAACACTCCACCCGTTAGAAAGGATTTCATCCCCAAAATCTCATACAAAAAGAGAAGGGTGAGATCGAAGCATTTCTTCTCTCAGCTCCCAAGTGGTTTCTTCTAACCCATGATACTTCCACAACACCTTCACTAACTCAATCTCTCTATTCTTCAACTGTTTCACCCGAGTGTCTAGTATTTTTACAGGTAGTTCTTCATAGGTTAGGTTTTCATGAATCTCCAAGGGTTCTATTCTGAGTACGTGCGAAGGGTCCTTCACATACTTTCTCAGCACAGACACATGAAATGCATTGTGTATCTTATCATAAGCAGGAGGAAGAGCTAGGCGGTATGCACATTCACCAATCTTAGACAAGATCTCAAAAGGTCCCACATAACGCGGGCTAAGCTTGCCTTTGACTTTGGATCGGGCAATAGAGCGTATTGGCTTGACCTTCAAGAACACATGGTCACCAACAAGGAAGCTCACATCAGACCTATGCTTATCAACATACATCTTCTGCCGGTCTTGAGCAGCTTTCATATGCTTCTTAATCAGCTGAACCTTCTCTATCATCAACTGCATATTGTCAGTCTTCACTAAGGAATGCTCACCCACATCATCCCAATGCAACGGGGAATGACAGGGTCTTCCATACTAAGCTTCATACGGAGGCATTCCTATGCTAGCTTGGTAGTTGTTATTGTATGCAAACTCAGCCAGAGGTAGATATCTATCCCATGCACCTCCCCAGTCCATCACACAAGCACGAAGCAGGTCTTCTAAGATTTGTACAGTTCTTTCAGATTGACCATCAGTCTGGGGGTGATAAGCAGTGCTAAATCGTAGGTCAGTCCCCATTTCTTCTTGTATCTGACTCCATAGGCGAGAGGTGAACTTGGGATCACTGTCAGAAACTATCACTTCCGGTACCCCATGCAGACGAACTATCCACTCCAGATATATTTGTGCCATATCCTCCACTTTGTAGTTGGACTTGAAAGGCAGAAAGTGAGCAGACTTAGTGAGGCGATCAATGACAACCCACACCGCATCATAGCCTTTCCTGGTCTTGGGGAAACCAGTGACAAAGTCCATCGTGATCTTCTCCCATTTCCATTCCGGAATTTCAAGTGGATGGAGGAGACCACCAGGTCGTTGATGTTCTATCTTAACTTGTTGACAAGTCAGACACTTTGACACGAACAGAGCTATATCTGTCTTCATGTTCTTCCACCAGAATCTACGTAGTAGGTCTTTGTACATCTTGGCCGTGCCAGGGTGAATTGTATACTTGGACCCATGAGCTTCACAGAGAATCTTTTGTCGCAGCTCGTCAACATCAGGAACCCACAATCTTTGTCGAAAACGGAGTGCACCATCAACTCCAAATGAGAAATCGGATTGCGGTTTCATGGTTAAGGCTTTCATTCCTTCTAGCTCAGGACTCTCCAACTGAGCAGTGATAATATCGGACATCCAGCTTGGAGTGATCGATAGACTAGCCATGTGAACACATAGCTTATCATCAACATCATCATCTGGAATCTTTTTCAGTTGTGGTCTCCATCCAGAAACATACTCCATGTTCTTCCAAAGGGAACAAGTTATAGCAACACATGTCCCAGACTTCTTCCGACTCAAGGCATCAGCAACAACATTGGCTTTACCGAGATGATAAGTGATGGTAAAATCACAGTCCTTGAGATAGTCCATCCATCTACGTTGTCTCAGGTTCAAGTCTTTTTGTGTCAGGAGGTACTTTAAGCTTTTATGATCAGAGAAGACCTCAAATTGAACCCCATAGATGTAATGTCGCCAGATCTTTAGAGCATGAACAATGGCTGCAAGCTCTAAATCATGCGTAGGCCAGTTTTCTTCATTCGGCTTCAACTATCAAGAGGCGTAGGCAATCACCTTGCCTTCTTGCATCATAACGCATCCCAATCCTTGCTTGGAGGCATCAGTGTAAATGACGTAGGGTTTGCCTTCAACAGGTAGAGCAAGCACAGGAGCAGATGTCAGGCACTGCTTCAGCTTTTGGAAATTGTCCTCGCACTCAGGAGACCAAACAAACTTGACGTCCTTTCGTGTCAACTTTGTCATAGGAAGAGCGAGCTCTGAGAAGTTTTTGATAAACTTCCTGTAGTAACCTGCCAGACTGAGGAAACTATGAATTTCAGACGGATTCTTTGGAGCCTTCCACTTGGTCACAGACTCCACCTTCGCAGGGTCAACAACAATGTGTCCTCTACAAATGACGTGACCCAGAAACATAACTTCTCTAATCCATAACTCACACTTGGAGAATTTAGCATAAAGTTGATTTTCTCACAGTGTATTGAGCGCCAACCTTAAGTGCTCGCGATGTTGCTCTTCCGACTCAGAATATATCAAGACATCATCAATAAAAACCACGACGAACCGATCAAGGTAGGGGCGAAAAACTCGATTCATCAGGTCCATGAAAGCAGCTGGGGCATTAGTCAGACCAAACGGCATGACCAGGAATTCATAATGCCCATATCTGGTTCTGAAAGCTATCTTCGGGATGTCTTCATCCTTCACCCGCATTTGATAATATCCACTCTGCAAGTCCATCTTTGAGAAGATAGTGGCAAACTTGAGTTAGTCGAAGAGATCATCAACTCGAGGCAAAGGATAGCGATTCTTCACCGTATCCTGGTTAAGCATGTGATAATCCATGCACATACACATAGATCCATCCTTCTTCTTTACAAACAAGACAGGGGCTCCCCAAGGAGAAACGCTAGGGCGAATGAACCCCATATCCAGAAGTTCTTGAAGCTGCTTCTTTAACTCAGCAAGTTCAGCAGGTGCTAAGCGATAAGGCGGCTTCGAGATAGGCGAAGTCCCAGGTGCAAGCTCGATGGAGAATTCCACTTCGTGAGTAGGAGGCAACCCAGGTAGCTCTTCCGGAAAGACATCAGGGAAGTCCTTCACCACATCTATATGGTCGAGTGAAGGGGGTGTAGCATCAAGAACTATAGAGGCGAGAAATGCCCTACACCCTTACGAGATAAGCTTTTCGGCTTTGATGGCTGAGATGACGAATTGCCGTTCTTCTCGTTTCCTGCCTTTTACGCAGATCCTACCCTCTACGGGGTGCAACAAGCTAACCTTTGACTCCTCATAAAAGAGGACTGCCTTGTAGCTTTTTAGCCAGTCCATGCCAAGGATAATGTCAAAGACAGACATTTCAAGCAAGATAAAGTCGGATGGAAACATCTTTCCCGATATACATAGGTCCAGGGTTGGAAGCTTGAGATAAGAGGAGCATATTATACCACTAGGGGTTTTGACATCTAGAACATGGTCCATGAATTCAGACTCTATCTCTAGCATAGCAGCAAACTGAGCAGATATAAAGGTATTTGACGAGCCAGAATCAAAAAGTGCTTTGACAGGATACATATTAAGGTGTAGAGTACCTTCAATCACATTATTCCCATCGTCAGCCTCTTCAGCATCAAGAGCAAAGACCCTTCCATTGCGCCTCTCCACAGGCGGACGACGTCCTTGCTGATTAGGGTTGTGGTTGTTGTTATTCTGGTGATTGTTGTTGTGGTTGTTGTTGTTGTTCCTCGGGGGAGCATTTTGTCGTTGTTGCTGCTGCTGGGCGGGAGCCTATCCTCGGTTGAACCTAGGACAGTTTGGCCTAATGTGACTGACTTGGCCACACTCATGACAGATAGGGGCAGGCTGATCATTCCTTCGGTAAGGTGCGTTTCCAGCTGGACATCTCCCAGGAGGATGGAATCGGGAGCAAGTGTTGCACCTATCACGCCCTTGTGGGCCACCATGGTTCTTCCGCTTGTTATTGTTGTTGTTCGAACCAGAAGCGTGAAAGCCAGGGTATGCCTCCATGGCCAAAGCTTTATCTAGCATTTGCTGGAAAGTGAGCGGGAGCTGGGGCACTAGGTGACGCCCTATGATGTAGTTGAAACCCTCAAGGAAGACGGTCGCCCTCCGCTCCTCAGCTAGACCCACAACATAACGTTCTAGCACCAGGAAACGTTGTACATACTCAGAGACTGACATATTCCCTTGCTGCAGACTGTAGAACTCAGCCTCCGTCTTCTTCAGGTAGGTTGTGCAGATGTACTTTGCCCGAAATATCTGGAGGAACTCATCCCATGTCATAGCTATTGTGTCTCGTGTGCGGGTTATCCC
Organism: Alisma plantago-aquatica; assembly: GCA_963693085.1. Classification (NCBI taxonomy): domain Eukaryota; kingdom Viridiplantae; phylum Streptophyta; class Magnoliopsida; order Alismatales; family Alismataceae; genus Alisma; species Alisma plantago-aquatica. The sequence goes on from OY856413.1 coordinate 786,766,202, forward strand.
ATTCCACCAAACCCGTGCTGGGCCATCCAGGACATAAGAGGCAAAGCGGACTTTAAGATGTGGGGGACACGCCATGCCATCAAATGTGCGCTCCAGGGCTACCACCCAATCATCCGCCTTGTTCACCATGTTGTTCTCGGTTTCCCCCTTAAAGTAGGGAGGCTGCATCTTGATGAAGTCATTCAGGGTTGGCTCCTTAGGCTTGTTGGCATGGGCAGCAGCTGCAGTAAGCTGCCCCACCAAGGTCGTGGAGAGTAGCTGTCTCAGCATCGCCAACTCTTGCTCAGGAGTCAGAGATGTCTCAGGAGATTCAGGGTTGGTGTCATCATTGTTTGAGCTTTCACCGAACAAGCTACCCTTCCTGAAAGACAAGTTTTAGGGTAAGATTCCTATGAGTATAAGATAGAAAAAGATAAGGCTACTATTGCCTATAGGCATGCTATTTCGGGCGTTCAGTATCAGATCAGGCCAGTCCGGGTCATATGAGCTCAGGAGTCCTCGTGACCAAGCTAGTAGGGTGGAGGAAAATATTGCCAGCCCCCAAGCTCTGACCCTTTCTAGACACCATCACTTTCAACATCACGCCCTAGTAGCTACCCTACATGCTCTGATACCATGCTGTAAGGAGGCGAGATCACCCCCTTACTTAAATTTAACGGAAAATACAATACATCCCTCAAATTATTAAAAACATTGTGATGGAAGGATGTATGCATAATAAATCCATTTAAATAAGCATGGACCAAATACAACCAAATGCCAATAGTAGCAGCGGAAGAAAGTAAGATGAGAAAAACTAAACTATTACATAGATTGTTCTGAAAGAAGAAGTAGATAAGAATCTTGGCTATTACAAAGCTCTTATTTCTAGAGTTCATAACATATATTTTTGAGCAAGGTCTTAGTAGCATCAACCTTGCCATGATATCAACTTCACTCCTGCCCTGGGTTTCCTTGTGCTTGATCTAGCCCTTGTCTTAGTTCTGGGTGGTTGGGAAACACCCAGCAAAAGAAAGATAGAAACGTATGTGTCACAACATGATAATGTACAAGAAGTGTATAATGAATGGAAACATAAAGATTTTCTACACTAAGATTGTTCAAGAGTATGAGGCTTATAAAGCAAATAGGATTTCTGCCAAGCATATAAGTCAAATATAGAACAAGCATGATTCATTATGACTAAGCTAAACTAACATAGGGTGAGGCACCTACCAACCTCAACCAGGAGGAGAGGGGAAATAACATCCCAAACCTCAAAAATATATATAAAGTGGCAGGGGGACTACAACCCCAGTGCCTATGGCAGGGGGACTAAAACCCCAGTGCCCTGTGGGTGACTTGTACTCATGTACACTATATTAGTTAACTAGTCAAATTATCATTATCATGCTTACAATTCACAATGGCAGGGAAGGCAAATAACATTTATTCAAGTGGGGCCCAATGACCCAAACAATTCCAAGAGATAACCATAAAAGATGTTCATACAACAAGATGTCATATTGGATATTCAAATGAATAGTTTAAGGGAAACATGTATACATCAAGATCTCAATCACATCAACAAGGCAAAGCAAGGCAAGTGGGGTCCCATGACCCATATTCATCAAGGAATAACAATATAGCAAGACTATGCATCATAGTTACAATTTTTCATGTCAAAATAGAAGATGGAGGATATTTTTAAAAGTATGCCTCATATGAGAAAACTAGGTTAAGCATGAAAGAAATCCCAACTGAGGTGTTAGAATGCACATACCTGATCTTGATTTCTAGATTATCCCTTAACCACTAAGATGTCAGATCCAAACTCACTTTAACCTAGGTTCAACGGTTAGTACATGCATTAGGTTAATTAAAGGCACTTTAAGTGTAAAATATCCATATTTATAAACCATGGGTAAAGGCTTTGGATTTTGGTTCTGGAAACAGGTCCAAACGATCCCTAATAATTTTATACTCAAGAAAACATATTTTATTGTCAAAAATGGAGTTAAAACACTATTATTATCAATTTACATCACTTTATACATTTAAATTAGGATTTGAATTTATTATCAGGATTATGATGGAAATCAGGGTACAAAACTTAAAGATTTGGATTCTACAGGTTTTTAGCTTTCCAACGAGTATTTATTTGTAATTTTCCGACAACCGAGCGATTTATTACGATTTAATTAAAATGGACCAATCAGGAAAAAGATTCGTGGATGATAAAAGCATTTTAGCAAAAAGTCTATAGTACCCTCAGAGAGAGAGCAGCCACAGGAGGGCACTCGGGGGCAAAATGGACTTTTGCCCATCGTCTTCAACCCCCGACCACGCCCAGCCTTGCGGCGGGCTGCTCTCTTGCCCATTTGGGCGTTTTCGCGATACTCCATCAAACAAAGCGCAAAGGTACTCGAATCGAAGGTATTTGAACGAAGAACTCACCTAGACGGTCAATTTTGATGCACGAGCCGCCTAGCATCTGGGAGGAGCTCCACAAAGTCTGCTGCAAAAACTCCACATCGACGGCCAAACGTGCGTCCTCGGATGAAATCGGTGGTTTAGGTGAGTTTCTAAGGGTCCGACGAAGGCGTGTAGGGGGTTCTTTATAGACAAGGTCAGGTATGGAGGCGTTTCGGAGGTGGCCGTGAGAGAGCCCGACCGGCGGCTCTTGTCGTTCCGGCTACAGTGTGTCTCACTGGTCGAGTGAGAGCTCAAAGGATTCGGGGGATCGCTACGAACCTGTAGGCGAAGAGATCTCGTAAAATGGTCACGAAACGACGGAGAACGGAGCTGAGGAGTCGAGCTCGTTACCCATGCAATGGCTGGAGGTGGAAGACAAGCTCTAGGCCGTTGGATCGGGGCCGGGGCTTGCCTGAGCCATTGGATCGGAGTCCACGATAGACCCGAGCGGCCATGTCACGCGTGACAGACATTTAAGCCAAACTTTGGCTTAAATGATGTGCATATGCGAAAGATATTATGTCTCACTTTAATTGAAATTTGTTTGATGCATTGGGAAGGTCAAATGAACTCCAAATGACCCCAAATTTTAACCCTAGGTTTCTAATGACGTATAGATTCATGCTATGCAATTATATTTGCGTTTTACCCAATCTTTGGCCTCCAAATAATTATTTTAATTATTAAAGCATATTTTTATATAATGCTAGAGTAAACAATTATGTGTTGCTTTTATAAGCAACCCTTGGTTCCCAAATTCGAGATTTAGAGTCCAAGAGTTCATTATTCAATAATATCATGCATTTGTAAAATTAATTAGCCCATAGTAAGAGTGAGGTGTGAAGGTTGATTTTAATTCACCATTTAATTCACACTTGCTAATTAAATCACTTCTTATCCATTTTAATTAATTATTGAGCTCCCACATTATCCATTAGATAACAAATTCGTGGTTAAATGGTAAATTGCATAATTACCCCATCCATAATTAAATTTGTGGTATTTTGTGCATCTAACCCTCAAATTGGCATAAAATGTACTTCAATAATCAATTTCTCAAATATTCAATATTAAGGACACAAAAAGGAAGAGAAAGGAATTAACATAAAAAGTGAGGTGGAATATGATAATTTTATTGAACTCAGGACGTTACAAGATGCTTAAAACATATTGATACCATGTAAGATGTTATATACTTGTTTCATGGGTAATAAATATCAGACGATGGCCTAAAATTATGATAATATGTCAGTAAATCCATATACATGTTTATAATCCATTTAAGGTCATTGATTATGATGTTGATTCATTAAATCATGTAATTTTCTCCATATGGCTAATTAGGGCGAATAACCCTAATTTATATGCAATAATTACAAGCATGCTCAATAAATCTTGGAATATTCAGTATAAGATCATATAAGTATATGGAACCTCAAATTTAATTATGAGACCATGATGATGCACAAAATTCATGTTATATGAAGATGACCCTTAATACATGGTTTGAAACCCTAATTTAGGTTAATGCATGTAACCTAAGGTTAGTATGTTCGCATAATAATGTGAAATGAAATTATCAATAAATGAACTATAATATGGAATATAACATCAGTAAGATAATTGTAAGACTAGAATACAAGTAAAGATGAGAAGATCTGTAATATTGAACGTAAACCCTGAAATGAATCAAATAGGGTTAATGATGATGAGAATCTGATTATAGGACATGCGGTCTTGTCTTTAATCAGGGTTTGACCAAGAGTGATAGTTGACTTAGGATTATATGGTGATTAGGTTTATCTTTCGTCAAGGTACACCCTTACCTCTTGCTTGGCCTACTACTTAATATGGTTGTATTATGTCTAGTAAAATACTTGGCATATGATATTGGATGAATGATTGTTCTTGTATGATATCTTGGTTGATTTTCCAATACTTATGGATATGAACACATGAAATAGAAGATATCTAATTCATTATATGATAGCACTAAATCTCTTTTGTAGAATAGTGCATTGATCAAAGTACTAAATCTCTTTGTCAAAATAGTACATGTGAGCACTAAATCTCTATGGCAGAATAGTGCATTTATGAAAGTAATAAATCTCTTTGGTAGAATAGTACATATGAGTACTAAATCTCTTTGGTAGAATAGTGCATGTGGTTGATTCATATAATGGAAATACGCCTAAAATATGTGTTCTCTTTTGGTAAGAAATATCTTTGTACAAGTATATGATTTTGTTATATTTCTTTATAACTGCCAAGTATTAGTTTTATCTTATTGTCAAGCTTAGAAATGAGAGGTATATAAAAATACATGTAGGCGTACTTAGTACAATATTCTTGAATATTGTGCTGACGTGTAACACATGTAATATTTTGTTTAGGTTGTGGACATATGTTCTTGAAGAACCAGGATAGTTAAGAGTTGTGTGGCGAGCTGATGTACAGGTGGACCTGTTGCCTTAAGATCCTTTTGTTTAGTGGTAGTACATGTATATGTATAAGCTTATTGTTCAATATGTAATGTCAAATGTTGTACAATTCACTATGTAATTATATGTTGAATGGTGGACATGTTTTGTATGGTTTTACAATTGTTCATGTGCATGTGGTATTGTTGTTTTTTGGTGACTTCCTATGATTTTCTTCTTCTTAGCCTAGTGTGTGAGTCTAAATTGGGATTCTCACCGAGGTGAGGGTTTCAATTTAGACGTCACATGTTAGATTAAGTTTTAGAAAATCTAAGGACATCACAGGTGGTATCAGAGCATGAACAATAGCAAAGCCTGACAATTGCTCATTATGCAACTTGAAACTAAAGAACCTTGAACTTGAAACAACCTTTAGGCTAGTTGTCTCTTAGAGACTAGATCTGACCTAGCCTCTAGGTTAACACCTAGATGTCTGAGAACTAGATTTAGACTAGTGCTTGTCGTATAGCGAGTCCTAAGATGTCATTATTTCCTAATAATGTGGCGGTATGGGATGTTGCATTATTTGGAGATAATGTGCATCAAGGAAGAGAAACCCTAGACATATGGCTCTCATTGTCTAGAGTAGCTACACTATTCTACATTGTGTTCTCACCCTTTCTACTAGTTTTCATGACACTATACTCTCTACTATGTGTGGGACACTCATTTTCTAGATTTGATTTTTTATTCCAATCGGATCATACCTTGAAAGTTTTCTCTGATGCTTGTTTTATCAGAGAAAAACTATATAATATTTTATTATATATGTAAATATTACAAAAATGTGTCCCCATACATGTACGAGTAGGAGGTGTTCATGCAACCTAAGTTAAAGTGAATGACATCAGTCTAGAAGAGAGAGTAGTTCTAGATTAGATGTCTAGAGCCTTGTTGGAATGTGTGATAGATGGAATAGATGAAATATGTTTAGATGTAAGATCTAACCCTTTTATAGATTATATAAGATGAATTTTGATGATTTATGTTTTCCTTTGAGGACCTAAGTTCATATTTGAGAATTTGAGATAAGTTTTGATATGCAGGTATGTTTTTGTAAGGTAAGTTAAACTAAGTTTAGACAAGATGTGAGTCAGCATAAGCCTCAATCTCTTTTACGAAGGATGACCTCTAGTGTTAGCACAAGTTTTAGGGTTAACTCCAAAGAGAGTGAGACCCAGAGGAAGAACGTCAAAGAGCCTAAACTCTAAGATATGAGAATTATGATATATGTGATATGATATGTCCTAAACTAGACTACTCCTAATGAATGAGTTGAGTCAAATTATGCATGATTCCTATAGTTTTGGTGAAACCTTGATTTCCTTGGGAAGACCAAACCCTCGTGACAAAGAGAGGTTGGTTATATGTACATATGTGAATATGAATATGAGAACCTACTATTTGGGTGAGGGAAAGAGAGTCCCAAGACCCTACAGGAGGTAACTGTGTTAGTTCCTGTAAAGCCTCATGCTCGAGTTGGTGGTTCCCCATGTAGGACTCTAGTGGTGTATATATATAGAGAGAGTTTTGGGTAAGCATGTCTCATGGGTAAACACCTATGAAGATAATGGCATAGAATGTTTTGGTTTGTGCTTATGTGGCTAAAACTTGTAAGGCTATCAATAGTGCTAATGAGGTAATTTGAGAAACCTAGACTAAGAGAGGAAAGATAAAGTATATGCATATGAGATACTCATAGAGATTGAGCATGGCACTACCCTCATGATATGGGTTAGGAGAACCTCAGTTGGACCAGATGAAGTTTTGATATATGTTTAACAAACCACTCATATAATTCTGTTTAGCACAACCCTGATATAATATATGTATGTTCGTGATCTGAGATTGAGATATAATATGTGTACATGATATGATGGAAACCTAGAGATGGTTTAATATATATCAATGCATAAATGGTTAACCATAAACATGAATAATGATGGTAATGTGATATTGTTGGTTAATCTTGTGATGAAATCACTAGTAAATGTTGCAATTTATTATGAGCAATGAAATAAGATCATATGAATGAAACATGTTACATGAGGTCTCAATCTTAGTGCTTAATAAAGATGAAAAGTGTAGTTTGATAGTTAGGACAATATAATGATTATGACAACTTGATGTGATCTAGATAGATAAAGTGGGTTAATTATAGTTAACTCCCTCCTAGAAGGCATATCTTAATGATAAACATGTTCTAACAATTAGCTCAATAAAATGTTGATGACACCTTGATATAATGGACTAACTTTAGTTAACTCCTTTAGAATGTGGTAATATGATGCAGGATCCCTAATACATGGGTAAAGATAATTATGCAACCCTAATATATGAGATATGTCATGACATGATTACAACTTCTAAACCCTTGTTTCAATCTTTTATGAAGGGGTGTTTCACCGTATATGTTTTAAAACCTCCTAATAGTGGTATGGATGTGATTATGGATCTTTTCTCCTGGATAAGTTGCAGATAGAGTGGTTTCCTACTTATGGATGAAGAAGTTTTGATTTCTCTTCTTGGAATAAGAGAATGGCCTTATTTCTAGGACAAAATTTCTTTTAAGATGTATATGATGTGAAAGATTGGTTTTTAGCTTAATTTAGAGGACGAAATTTCTTTTAAGGTGTGTAGGATGAGATGGAGTGGACTTTTAGAATCCATAAATGTCCAATGACATAAGTGAAATCATGCATATTGAGTTTCTTTGAGAGTTCCAAGCATTTTGGTAAAGTTGAAGTGTTTCTTGATGTTAATCTTATGATTTATACCCCTTAATATATGGATCTTTGGAGTGTTTAATTGACAAGTCAGATAGATGAGTTTTTTCACTAAATATGAGTAGAATGTATCTTGAGAGGTGGTAAATCTATGGTTAAAATTTGGGGGAAACTGGAGGATCCTAGAGGAAGTTATGTAGGTTTTAATATAGTGAAATAATTTGTATTATAAGTGATTGCTAGACCTAAGTCTACTAGTTTCCACCTAATTTATTCTATGTCACGTGCCCCTTTCTATGTGACGGGTTGTGTGGTCTCTTCTTCACCCAAGATCCTTATTCCAGCAGCTGTGGCCTTGTGGAAGAGGAGCCACAAATCTAGTACTTCTCAGACGCCATCTCAGCCGCACATGAGTTATCAGCAGACAAGATTATCTCTCCTAGATTACGGTTACAAGACAACCGTGGGTGGCTAGAGGCCACAACCTTCCTTGGCCATGATCATCAGGAATGTGGGATGTAAATGGGAAACAAGTGGGAGGTTGGACTTGCCTCATCGAGATGAGAAGCCTGCCCCATCATATTTGGTTAGTGGGCTAGAGAACAAGGAGAACGAGCCCTCCATTTCTAGTGGCTTTCCACTACAATGAGTAGGTGATAGTTGGGAGAAGAGAGAAGTGACAGAAGGGGCTTTCGAGAAAAATGAAGAGTGGAAAAAACTCACAACTATTATACAAAGCTACAACCATGCCTGTACTACCCTCCCATCATAGTTACCATGGTTTACGACCTCCATCTTGTCCGAAGATGAAGACAAAGCTTGGGAGCTATGAGTAAGTGTCTCCCATCGCTTTTATGGGATATGGTGAAGTTTTTTGAAGGTTTCTAATGCTTTACAAAGCATTTGATCCAAGTTTGGATGCGTAGAAGATTTTCCTCTCTTTTTCTATGTCATAGTTGCACTGGTGATGGAGTGTTTGTGGAGGCATACCTCCAAAGTCGAATCCTCAGGGAGTAGTAGTCGTCGACATCTATAAGATCTCGCTAAAGCTATTGGTAGCCCTAAAAGAGGCTGATGAGGGAAGGATCACCACCTATTTATCACCAGAGGTTCTTGTCATGGCGGCGACCATTTTCCAGGATATGGCAATGTGCAGACCCAATGCGCGAGTTAAGAGAAAGAAAGAGCAAGCGGGTCACCCTCCCAACCAACTGTTGAAATGGGAAAATATAAGTCTAGCCCATGAAACTCCAATTCAACCAGCAAGCAGGAGAACCATGCATTTCCATTGAGCCCCGTGGAACATCCCAATTTGTTGAAAGGTAAAAATATTTCAAAAATATTTGGTTCTTAGATAATCTGTAGTAATTAGCCTGCTTATCCAAAAAATGCAAATAAGGTACCAAAATGTTTAGAAAAATGTGTAGAACAACATTGAACCATAATATCAGCCTTTTGATGCTTTAAACATAGTGATATCATGTAAGATGCTATATATATGTTTCATGAATAATAAATATAAAACAATGTCCTAAAATTATGATAATATGCCAGTAAATCCATATCCATGTTTATAATCCATTTAAGGTCATTGATTAGGAAGTTGATGCACAAAATCATGTAGTTTTCTCCATATGGCTAATTAGGGATGATAACCTTAATTTATATGCAATAATTATAAGTATGATCAATAAAACTTGGAATATTCAGTATAAGATCATATAAGTATGTGGAACCTCTGATTTAATTTTGACACCACAATGGTGCACATTATTCATGTTGTATGAAGATGGCCCTTAATACATGGTTTGAAACCCTAATTTAGGTTAATGCATGTAACCTAAGGTTAATATGTTCACATAATAATGTGAAACGTAATTATCAGTAAATGAACTATAATATGGAATATAACATCAGTAAGATAATTCCAAGACAAGAATACAAGTAAAGATGAGAAGATCTATAATACTAAATGTAAACCCTAAAATGAATCAACTAGGATTAATGATGCTGAGAATATGATTATAGTGCATGCCATCTTGTCTTTAATCATGGTTTGACCACGACTGATAGTTGACTTAGGATTATATGGTAATTAAATTTTTCTTTCTCCAATGTACGCCCTTACCTCTTACTTGGCCTACTACTTAATATGGTTGTATTATGTGTAGTAAAATAGTTGGCATATGATATTGGATGAATGATTGTTCTTGTATGGTATCTTGCTTGATTTTCCATACATATGGATATGAACACATGAAACATAAGATATCTAATCCATTATATGGTAGCACTAAATCTCTTTGGTTGAATAGTGCATTGATAAAAGTACTAAATCTCTTTGGTAGAATAGTACATGTGAGCACCAAATCTCTTTGGCAGAATAATGTATTTATGAAAGTACTAAATCTCTTTGGTAGAATAGTACATTGTGGGGGGGGTTGTCATATCTATTTCTTAGTTCTAGTCCAAAGTATGGACAATCTTAGATAGACAGTTGGATTAAAATATGTCAATCTTAATTATTTAATCTACTCACACATGTATCACAACTAAAAATAATAGAAATTATATATAGCCACAACTCTAGATATCCTGGCATTACATTGGATGGTTGATAAACTTTACATATAATGGAAATATGACTAAAATATGTGTTCTCTTTTGGTAAGAAATATCTTTATGCAAGTATATGCTTTGGTTTTTTTTATAACTACCAAGTATTAGTTTTATATTATTGCCAAGATTACTAATGAGAGGTATATAAAAAGACACGTACGCGTACTCAGTACAATATTCTTGAATATTGTGCTGACGTGTACCACATGTAATCTTTTATTTAGATTTTGGACATATGCTCTTGAAGAACCAGGATAGTTGAGAGTTGTGTGGCAAGCTGATGTATAGGTGAACCTGTTGTCTTAAGATCTTTTTGTTTAGTGGCAGTACATGTATATGTAAAGTTTTACTTTTCAATATGTAATATTAAAAGTTGTACAATTCATTGTGTAATTATATGTTGAATGGTGAACATGTGTCATATGGTTTTATTATTGTTCATGTGCACGTGCTACTATTGTTTCTTGGTGACTTCCTCTGATTTTCTTCTTCTTAGCCTATTGTGTGAGTTTAAATTGGGTTTCTTGCTGAGGTGAGGGTTGCAATTTGGACGTCAAACATTAAATTAAGTTTTAGAAAATTTAAGGATGTCACATTCCATTAGTGATTCAATTAATCATCAGTACAACAATTATTAGGTGGGATAAGACCTATCATAGTAAGTAACAAAATTTAAAATAGGATTTTATAAAGGATATTCAACAAATCCAAGAAAAAACAGTCCTCTGGTTATAATTATTAGAAATATGCAATATGTATGTGACTATAAAATTAGCCAAGATCTACTGTTGGATGAAGAAGAGAATTGTTGCCACATAATCTACATTACATGGCTTAAAAATGGTGATGATGGTACATAGTTTAATCATGAATTTTTAAAGTGCTTAAGATAAAGAAATAATATTTCCATGGTAAGAGGTTAACATGGAAATTTGATTACTAACTCTTCATCCATATTTGCTTTGGTATTTAATTATTTCATATATAAATTCATGTCAATTGTTGATGTTGGTAAGATGATACAAAAAATGCATACAGTCTTTGCTCCACTATTATAGATCAATGCATGAAGTTTCAAACGTTGTTGATAGATTAAGAATCCTAATCTCATTAGACAAGATGTGAAAATTTAAAGTGGTGGGTCCAAATAGAGTATATATTGTGACTACGTGTTCACATTATAAAATTTTCAAGTAATTATGCTTCAAATGGTTCACAATGCTATCTTGGGATTGAGTTTTCCAGAGCAGGTATGTGTTGGTGCTCATTCCAAAAGCACAAAATCCAATTTAAGTAAACTTCAATCAATATCACTAAATATAAATTCCTAAAAAAGATATCTAAAATTATTGTATTACAATTCAAACCGTTCATGCCCAAGTGGATCTCCACTGCCATAAGTATGTTTTTCCTGTAAAGGCATATTATAGAAAACATTATTCCGGTTTAAGAATTAATACCTAATATGTGGATACCTGATTCAACTACATACATGACTATAAATTTTTATCATAGGAAGGCTTATATAAAAATTTCTTGGTCATATATATAGGGTATGTTACATATTACTAGAATTACATCTTCTTTTATCACTAATATCATGGACTTGTTAATAGAAGGTAATGATGAATTTCTTATTGAATGGTGAAAAACAACAAAATTTTTAGACATATAGACGGATGAAACAAGGTGTCCCTTTGTCACAAAACCTTATTTCATGTACCTTAATATCTTGAGTCAATTAATTAAGATTAAATTTAGTCAAGGGAAATGGAAAATACATAATTTTAAAAAATAAGGTCTAGTTTTCTCTCATTTATGTTGATATATTTTAATTCTCCAAGGATGATATCAAGCACATTGATATAATCATGTAGTGCTTTAAAAGTGTTGAATATGTTTCTATTCAATTCTTTTATGTGAAGAATCAATTGCATTCTTCTAACTTGTAGTGTTAGTATATATGACAAATTTGATTTGTTCTAGGTTAGGGCTCAAACATATGGATACCTTGGGGAAATACTCAGGCATGTTGTCCATACATGGATGAATTCATAAGCTACACACAAATAAATCCTCAACAAAATTTATAGCAAGGTGAATGGTTGGTCTTCTAGAACCTTATCTTTAGTTGTACACATTTGGTTAGCTAAATCCTCTCTTGGATCAATACCACCTTATACAATGCAAACAAGCATTCTTCCTTTCAACTTATGTAACAAAATTAATAATCAAATTACCATTTCTTTTAGAATGGAGGAAGATCACAATGGTTGTCTTCTTAAATTCTGGGATCATGTGATGATAGTGAAGAAAAAATGTTGACTAAGTATCAACTAGAAACTTGAATGTTCTACTAAATATCAACTAACAACTTGAATGTTCTACTAAATATCAACTAACAACTTGATATTTAGTAAGAGAAAAAATGAATCCTATGACATGATATGATGATATATCCAAATATTCTAATAGGTTTTCAAACATATCAATAATCTCAAATAAGTGAATTTAAAATTGGTTATGGTTCTTAGAAGGACACTTATAGATATCCATCAAAATTATAATCAGGGATAGTCATATACCCTAATTGCATGTATTCTGTTTGAGTCTTATCCTACCATTTGGAGTGTAACATTCAAATTAAAAGCTTATGATTGTAGAGTCCCTAAGAAAACCATACATAATCTTATTGGTATTTAACCTCACCAAGATTATTCTACACCCCAGTTGATATAGGTATTAAAGGTAGTATCTCTTCGTTATGCGACCTACATAAATATTAGGTTGTCCTAGGTACATAGATTGTGGTACATGTGATATAACATTGGAAATACATTCATATAACAAAACACTACATTCTTTTCCATCACATTAGTAGAATTTTTGTATGAAAATGTGAGATACAAACTCAATTGAAATCATTAACATGGGTGATCTTAGGGGGGCATACCTCATATGGTTCTTGAGAACATGTGTCTACCTGATAGAATAAAACTCTTAGTACTATCTCACAATTCATCGATTACTACAAGGATGCATTTTTACTTTCCTTAACATCCAAACATTGAGGAAGTTCAATGATGCACATGATATCCATGGCATGTTTAGGGTTTCAAATATTTGCTAATCCAATTAATAATCTTTAGGGACCGTTTTATGGAAAGTAGTATTATCTTTCTCACTCCATCTTGATTAGGGAGTTTGGATCATATATTCATTTAGAGACAATATAAAAAAAAGGAGCAAGATTGAAGAAGTAACCAATGAAAACATGTAGTAGAAGAACCACTTGTAGTATACATTTGATCTCATGTATTGTTAAATGCTAAAATTCGTTATTACTTGGAAATATGCCTTTAATCAATACCATGCTCACTTGGAGCTACATGTAGGTCTTATGAACTAGCACAGATTCCCCTTTATGCAATACATACTCAAACGATAACCTTAAATAAGTAATCATAATTGTATTATGCAAGCCACCTTTCATGTTAACATGTATAAAATTAGACAATAAAGTACCATTATCTCATGTCTAGATCATGTCTTAAGGAATGCATAATATGTTAGAAAAACAATTATTTCCTTTATTACAATACGAGGATACATAGAGGAGCTCATTTTTCTTTAAATAACTTAGGAATCATTTAAGCATGTAATAAAATTACATTCAATTTTAAATATTCTCAAAATCATATGATATATGGCATATTATGAATATTTCAGGAACAAGAACCATGTAAGAACATCTATATTGATATCCCTAAATCATAATATGAATTATTTTACTCTTACTATATTTAAAATCTACTTAAAATTCCCCACAAAAAATAATAATCCAATTGATCCTATTTCATATGTTTAGAAAAATTAAATATATGGAATCAACCTCATGCATAGACAACATTACATAAAACTCACACACCAACCACATGTCTATGCCTTAATGAAATTTTTTTCCCATAGAATTAACTAGACAATTATTCCTAATCTGGTTCAGCTAAAATTACATGAATTAGAAATAGAAGTAGAAGCACACCTTTCAAAATTCTTCTTATAGGAAAAAATTCTCTAATTATGACTAGTTTAACATATAATTTACCACTTTTAAGTAGGAATTCCATATTTAAATCAATTATTCTACTAATAACCATTGATTGTTTTTTATTGTTGAACTATATTACTTTTATGCCATGTAAAACCTTAGATGCACCATGAAAATCTAAGGTTAGGCATAATCATCTAATTTTGTGCCATTTTCTTTTTACATAAATTCATTCTATCTTATCGAATGGATAACCATTTTGACCTTCTCAAGTATGACAATAACATATATTTTCAGAAAGTGAGAGGATAAAAGCCCATTCGTTGATTGTTCACTTAGTCTATGTAAGAAAATCTATGTGATAGGATAAACTTTTGAAATCCCTAAATAATTAGTGACATAATTGAATTCATGAATGTTGAGTTATTTTGAGAGTTACAAGTGCTTTGGTAAAGTTTGGATGGTGATGGATGTTGATATCATGATTAAGATCCCTAAATTCATGCCTTTTTGGAGTATTTAATTGGATGATCAAATAGTTGAGTTTTGGCACCAAAATCAAATGGATTGTGCCTTGAGGTATGATAAGGTTATGGTTAAATTTTGGTGGCAATTGGAGAATCCTAGAAGAAGTTATTTAGGTTTGAAATGTGTGAAATGATGTGCATTATTGAGGATTTATAGACCTAAGTTAGGTTTAATCAGATGTCATGCGGCCCGAGTAAGTGATGAACCATAGATTGGCTGTGTGGGCTCTTTTCAACCCTTGGATCGAAAGATTAGACATAAGGTAACTCTTCTTGTACCTTTGGGTTATAACTCAGAACGTGGGGAGGATGAGGCAACAATTGCCTCCACCACTTCATGGATCGTGGGCATGAGTGAGATCTTCAACTGGGCAATTGGTTTCAAACTGGGACCAGCTTCCATTTGACCCCTCTTTTTGGAGGAACAACCCTATGAGAAGGGAGTTTGAACTCCCACTCCTCTCCACTTCTTCACTATAACACACAATATGTGCGACGAAGAAGAGAACTTTAGTAGAGAGTATTTTAAAGGAAGAAAATAGAAGATAGATGAAGCCCAAGGTATGAGGAATAGTAAGGGAGAAGATTCTTGGTATTTCTATTGGGTCTCCATGGTTGTTTTGCTAGCAGTCAAGCTCTAGTTTTCTGGAGAACAAGTGGGGGTCTCGCGGAGGTTATAGTAGCTATCCCATGGGGTTTGGGAGTCTCAAAACTGTTGGGTAGGACCCTGTGGCACTCCAAACATGTTCCTAGGGTGCCTCACCATGTAAAGTATTCTTATCCTTTCTCTCCACTGGGTCGGCGACTGCCTTTGATGGTGGCCCATGATAGGGAGCTTTGAAGAAGTAGAGGAGAACCCTAAGCAGTCATGTAGGTCTAGTTGACAACATTAAAGTTGGTGGTGGCATTGGAATCTGATGAGTAACTTCATCATTGCTCTGATTCCACATTGGAGATAACCCTCATGGCGGCACCCTGAGCGGGGTTGAGAACCCATGCAGACGCCTCACGTGGATTGTGGGAAAATAAGCGAGAAAAGGAGGTAGTGGGTGGTCTAACCAAACCAAGAGAACCAAAGCTGAACCAATGAACTAGCTAGACCAGCCATGAACCGAATCAACCAGGAAGCAAGAGCAAGGATCTGTGCCCCAGAAAATGGACATGTGGTGACACCTGATTGGCAAGAAAAAAGGTAAAACCTAGAAAATGCTCACATCTTTGATAATTTGTAGAAAATATCCCACTTATAAGAAAAATACAAACAAGGTACAAAAATTCTCAAAAAATGTGTGAAACAACATGGGACTATAATATCACTCTTTTGAAGCTTAAATGTCAGTAATATCATGTAAGATGTTATATACTTGTTTCATGGATAAAGAAATATGAAACGATGTCCTAAAATTATGATAATATTTCAGTATATCCATATTCATGTTTATAATCTATTTAAAGTCAGTGATTATGATATTGATGCATGAAATCATGTAATTTTCTCCATATGTCTAATTAGGGATAATAACCCTAAATAAAATGCAATAAATACATACATGCTCAATAAGTGATGGAATTTATGGAACACCCCTAATATCTGTAATTGGAAGTTAATATGAAACTTTTATACCAGTTAGATGCATATAATTCATGTTATATGAAGATGAACCTTAATCCATGGGTTGTAACCCTAATTTGAATAATAAATGTAACCTAGGGTTAATCACTGCATATAATTATATGCAACATAACATGCATATGATCTATACCGATCCAGCACATAATTTGGAATATGACATCGGTAATATAAATCTAAGTTGACAAGATGAGTAATGATAAACATACTCTAACGAACTAAGTAAAACCCTAATGAATCAATTAGGGCTAATATGAGATGTAAGATGATGAGAATCTAATGATGGAACATGTGGTCTTGTCTTAATCAGGGGTTGAACAAGGATACAATTGATATCAGGAATGTGTGGTTTAGTATATCTATGATCAAGGTATGCCCTTACCTCTTACTCGTCCTACTATTTAGTATGGTTGTATTATATGTGTAGTAAAATAGTTGGCATATGATATTGGATGAAATGATTATTCTTGTATGATATGTTTTTTTATTTTCCATACTTAATGCTATAAACACATGAAACAAAATATATTTGTTCCATTATATGAAAGAACTAATTCTCTTTGGTAGCATAGTGCTGGAAAGTGATCATTCTCTTTGGTATCAGTTCACGTTGTACAATGATCTAACTCTTTGCTAGTAGATCATAAGGCCTTACATCTCAAACTCTTTGGTAGCTGAGATGATGCATTATCCCCTCAGGTGGAAAATGCATGGTTGATATAATGGAAAATGTGCTTAAAATATGTGTTCTCATTTGTTAATAAACATCCTTGTTCAAGTATATGCCTTTTGCTATATTTTTTTATTACTGCCAAGTATTAGTTTTATCTTATTTCCAAGTCTTAGTAATCATAGGTATATAAAAAGACACATAGGCATTCTTAGTACAATATTCTTAAATATTATGCTAACATGTACCACATGTAATATTTTATTTAGGTTGTGGACACACGATCTTGAAGAGCTTGATAGTTGAGAGTTGTGTGGCGAGCTGATGTACCAGTGGACCTATTGTCTTAAGATCCTATTGTTTAGTGGTAGTACATGATTATGTAAAAGTTTGTTGTTCAATGTGTAATATCAAATGTTGTAACAATTCATGTTGTAATTATATGTTGAATGGTGAACATGTGTTGTATGGTTTTATTATTATTCATGTGCATGTGCTTTTGTTGTTTCCTTCTGACTTCCTCCAATTTTATTCTTCTCATCCTAGTGTGTGGTGCTCAAATTAGGATTCTTGATGAGGTTAGGTTTCAATTTGGATGGCACACATTAGATTAAGTTTTAGAAAATCTAGGGATGTCACAGGTGGTATCAGAGCATGAACAATAGAAAATCATGGCATTTTGTTACACCCACATCCCGCGATTACCACTAATCATGAGATTAGGGCATAAGTTTGAGGATAATACTTAATACAAAGTTCACTCCAAAGTTTTCTTTTCCTTTCAAACTCTTTGTTTTCTCACATTTAATCTCATTAACAAACTTTACAAGAGAATTAACCTTTCATAACTCTAATATGATCTCAACATTAATGATACACATCCATACATTCATTCTATTTCATACACTTCCATGTATGTACAACATGATAACCAAATATATACTCTTTTATTAAAGATACAAAGTTACACATTATCATTTACAACTCTCTCTCAACTCTATACAAAGACCTAGAGTGACAGGGACTGACTGAACTTAACTAATCTCATACATTACTCATGTGGCAGATCTACTCTGATGCAAAGACATCTTCAGTCCATGAGTCATTCCTAAAAATTGTGAGTAGAGGGGCGAGCCTACACGCTTAGTGAATGAGTAATTCAAAGAAACAATCTAAAGCACTGATATAATTACAGATATACTTTTGATCAACTGATATCAATTATAATAGTAGTAATCTTAAAAGAGACTAATCATTCACAAACATAAATATGTCATATCTACAAGAGTGAATCAATATATGAACATGCTTGATTGATCACAAAGGGAACTAATAATTCAAAAACATACAAAGAATAATTGAATAACTGCATACACTTATTTAACATGTCATTCATCTTATTATGCCATGAACCCACATGAGGTGTAGCACAACATGTAAAAGAATCACAACAAGCTACAATATCACTGTACAAGGCTTAGAAGCATGTCGGGGTTCCTAAGCCTATCTCTCAAGTAAGACCTCATCTGCAGTGGGCCTTAGTACGTCTGCCTCTCGATAGCTAATGGGAGCGGCTGGATATCTCAGACTCCATCTCTCACCCTAGGTACTCATGCAGTGAGTCAAAGCCCTCAGCCTTATCTCAGACTCCATCTCTCACCCTAGGTACTCATGCAGTGAGTCAAAGCCCTCAACCTTATTAATCATTCACAAACATAAATATGTCATATCTACAAGAGTGAATCAATATATGAACATGCTTGATTGATTACAAAGGGAACTAATAATTCAAAAACATACAAAGAATAATTGAATAACTACATACACTTATTTAACATGTCATTCATCTTATTATGCCATGAACCCACATGAGGTGTAGCACAACATGTAAAAGAATCACAACAAGCTACAATATCACTGTACAAGGCTTAGAAGCATGCCGGGGTTCCTAAGCCTATCTCTCAAGTAAGACCTCATCTGCAGTGGGCCTTAGTACGTCTGCCTCTCGATAGCTAATGGGAGCGGCTGGATATCTCAGACTCCATCTCTCACCCTAGGTACTCATGCAGTGAGTCAAAGCCCTCAGCCTTATTATGCATCAGTGGACCTACTAATCACTACACCATGTAACACAGGTACCACCTGCATCCCCAATTGGTGTTGGGTACCACACAAATGTAAGGAGTCTGCCCTACTGGTCAAGATCCTTGCACCCTATAGGTGTTCTCTGGCTTACCTCTATTTGGACTACCTCCATTCGGGAAACTATTTCCTCCCCACAGTGCAAACCTTATCCTGTGAGGATTCTACATTGTATATGGATTAAATGTCTAATTCACTCTTTAAATTCACAATTCAATCATCACTTCAACATATCTTAGTTTAGCTATGTAAACTATCCATTTCATAAACCATATGATAACATTTACCACAACTGAACTATTAAGCATAATCACATCTCATACAGAGAAACATTGATATCACAATACTTGATTCACTAAACACCCTATACATAGGATTTCACTTTCCTCATTCACTTATTGCATGACTCACATAAGGACTTAATGTGTCATAAACATTCACTAAAAAAGATTGCTTTCAACAAGTCATATACAATCAACATATGTATGAAATCTTGGAATTGAGATAAATAATGGTTTCTACGCCATTCATTGAGATATCATGAATCAAGAATAATATTGAATATATAAATTCTATGATGTCAAGAAAAGCACTTCAAATGGATTTCACAATATTTATTCATAAATTTCCAACATTCCACTCATCTAGGGCTTCACCCTCTTTATTGAGATATTAAGAAAACACTATTCACATCACATGAAATCCAAGATAGTATCTGACATATATGTATCAATGAGATTTAGATAGACAAATTTCTCTATCTAATTATACAACAATTTTAGTTATATCCAAAAACCCTAAAATCCAGTTTACTCTTATAACCTATGCAATTACTTTGGGAATTATCATTAATATGGATTGTAACCATTTATAATATGATTCTTTTATCTGAAATTCATCAAAATAGAGGAATAATACATTTCATATCATTTTGCAAAAGTTAGATCAAAAAGGCAATTTAGGGTTTGTACTCGCATACTAAGCATTTGAAGATTATTGTTTATCACTAATTTTTGTGCAATATACTATTTAAAGGAAGTTCCCACTCGCCCTAAGGTGTGAAAACACCTTAAAAAGGCATCTCATCTCTAAAAATCTCAAAATCATATCAAAACCCTAGCAAATCACCAGATTCTTCTTCCTTTCAACTCGGAAACCAATTATGAAGAAAGAGTGAGAAAATTGGAAGATTTGATACCATTTCAAATCAAATCAAAGGAGGTACGGAATCTTGACATGTGAGAGAAGATTCACTAGGAAATGCTATGCAAAGAATCTAAACTTACTTGATTTCATCATATCTTGGATAGAGAAATCCTAGAACAACAATTCCACCACTTTCTCCTCTCAAACCCTACCTCTCCCTCTCTCTCTAGGATTTCATTTATCTACAATGAATCATGAATTATGAGATCTCCTAGTGTGTTAGGTTGACCATATAGAGAAATTGAGCTGCTTGGATCAATTGCACATTTACCCCTCACTTTACTTTCTCTTATTTTAGTTTAACTTTCTTTCAGAAATAATGTTATTGTAATTCATTTATTTTAGATCTCAAAAATTCTCCAAAAATTTGGAAAATTTAGTTTGTTGCTTTGAGTTACTAAGAATTAGTTAAAATTTTAGATAATTCTAAGCTACCATTCAATAAATAAAAATATAATAGTGCACTACTATCATGCAATCTGCAAAATAGTGATTGAAGAGAAAATTCTTTAGAACGGCCATGCAAGCTGCCACGACCGTGCTAAGATTGACCCAGAATGGTCGTTCTGCCTACCACAGCCATGGTGCATTGGTTTCATCAAATTTGAATACAAAATTTGGTCAACAATTCAATTCTTTCAAAATGGTCGGTGGCCTAGAATGTATGTGTGACCAACGACCTGAGACAACCATGCTACCCACCACGACCATTGTATCTAAGCCTCCAACTACTAATTTCATTGTCCTTTGCATACCTCTCTCACTCCTCCCCAACATGATCCTATTTGGTGAAAGCCCTAACTTCATCTGACTAGGGTTTATATTTTCTCAAACCCTAATTATACAATGCAACAATATACTTGGGGTTCTCATTAGGTTTAACATATCATAATTGAAATATCATCATTAGTCATGTTTAAGAAATGATCAATCTAATCAAGTATGTAATCATCCACATAAACCCTAACTTATCAATTAAGCTCAGATACAATTATAACAATTCTTCCCCCCTCAAAAATGTTTTTCCCATGAAACATAAATATGTAAGGAAATTACATTCAATGTTTATTTTAAGCTTCTGCAGTCTTACATATCATTATATTCTTGTATTTCATACTTGAAGTAGTTTTCAACATCACGTACTTTATTTTTTTTCTTCTAATCACAACATGTTTAAAATAGTTCTCAATGATAACAAATGAATTATCCATGCCACAATCAATCATAGTATAGAGAGAGAAACAACCATTTCAACATTTTCATACTCTTGAGGTGTTGCCACAAAATTGATAATCTGATCCAACTATCTCAATTCATACAGATCAATATGTAGTATTGTTCTGTATTACCTATGAGTCACAAAAGAGAGTTCACTATGTTATTTTGAATTTTACTATTGTGCTACTCAAATAGCAAAATAGTCATGAGTTGGAAGACTAGATTCAACAACAATTGTACAATACTAAGCTAGGTTATTGATATGAATGACTAAAACTATCAGACACCTTTAATTAGCATATTACTTGCACATGTACAACTGAAATCATATGTAAAACAAATTTACATCCCTTAATATACCTTCAACAAATTACACTTCTAAAAACAAATTCACATATTACTGAAATCCATGGTTTTCTCTTATTTATCTCCTTATTCATTACTACTTCTTGTTACTTATCATTCTCATTTTGATCATATAGAATAAATGTCCCTAAATTATTCATCATTCTTGCTATCACTTCAAGAATTTATTTCATGTTGTACTTCACTCATGTTATATTTCTCCTTTTGTTTAAAACACACTTGTTACATTTTAAATTTATATCTTACTCTTTGCTCTGAATCATTTCCATATTGTTTATCTACCTTTCAAATTAGCTACCTTTAAACCTTGGATTACTATCACTGCTAGTTTACTTCTCATAGTGCAAATCTCATGATTTTGTTTTATAGAGATGCTAGTATTCAAGGTCAAATCACTAGTGACATCCCTTGAACTACTACAACACTAAACATTATAGGGTTTAGTTCTTATTAGTAGCATGACGTAATTATGATGTGACTTTGCTCCCTTAATTTGAAATTCAAACTTTGGATCTCACAAGTTTTACTAAAGTCTTCCTTATCTTATCAATTGAATTTCCTTTCTCTTACTTGACCATTCAGATAGATTACATTCTCAATTTACACTGCTAAGATTTCATCATCATATTGTGTGTCATTATTACATTCACTATATGTCTCTACCATGGTGGTTATGCATCATATATGATTCACTTTCTTATCACTTCATTCCCACATTTCTCTTATTAAGTAATATATGAAAGAGAAGATGATTATGAGACTTAGAATTCTTATCTTCAAACATTCCCTTAATACATTTCTCATATGTAGGTTTAATTTGTTATCAACAAGGATACTTAACTAATTAGCACTTGCTTGAATCTCCTAACCTCTTTCTTTTATAATCTATATTACTCCATCATGTTTCAAACTATTCCTTACTTTACATAATCCTCTTACCATATACTACTCTTCCACCTGTCATCTTTAACTTCTAATTTTCTCTTATGATCATGTTTCTTATTCATGTATATGATCATGTATACCATGTTGCACATATTTCTTTTAATCCTTCTACTAATGTGAAGTTGAAATTCTAAATTCGACAATCTCTCGACTAGTTTCACTTCATGTTTAATACATTACATATCTTTCATTTCAAATCAAACGGCTCATGAATGGGTCAAACATAGTTTCTTTTTCAATGAAATTTTTCCTTCTTGAATATATTCTACCTTTGTATGACTTATTCATTTGTTCAAGTACACTTTTTTTCTTCTTTTAGAAACTATTTTGTTGTTCTATAGAGAATTGGAATCCAAAGGTAGTAAGGATGAATGTATTAAACTTCATAATAAAGGTATACATTACATGCTCTCAATTAAATCATAACCCTCATCCTTAATCAAGCTCATCATTTCTAACATTTCTCTTTGTTTCAACTTAGTTTGTTATCCTAGTCTTGTGATTTACATGTTCATCTAATTCTCTTTACTTTAACTCTTCTAAAGACTCTTTACTTCTATGCACTTATCATATACTTTACTCTTTTCTTCTATTTTCCCTTCGCTTTGGAGTACATAAAAGCATTGTACTCTATTATATGATCCATTCCTCAAGATTGATTCTTACTATCTTGGACCTTACATACTTCTCATATCTTTTCCATATTTCATATTTAGAGTTCATATAATACTAATAATTAAACTTAATCTGAACCTTATGTCGTTTTCCTTTATTCCCAATTAATAGTTTCTAATATGAGGCCCCAAAGTTGGATCTTAGATGTAAGTTCCAACTGATTCTTAGCTATTCTAATCTTTCCAATATGTTTCAACATCTTAGTGTATCTACATTCTCACTATGATGTGGGTATAATTTATCCAAAGTCTACTCTTATTATATTTTCAATAGGATTCTTTAGATCCCAGTAATGCACCCTACTAGCTGGACCAGGCCAAACCTACAGTCCTAAAGCCAAGAGCTACTCAAGAATAACTAACTTCTATATATCTCAAACATATAGAAAGAATATCCACTCAGGTCAAACTCATTTAAACATAACTTCTTGTCTACTTAATACAAAGAATTAAACCATAACTAAATTAATTTCATAGTGCACAACAAACTTAAAGGACCACATATATTTCTAATAACTGAATATTTGAATTCATATGAACAAGAGAATTTCTATTTATCTCAAGTAAAAACAACAATATCAATCAAAAGTTATATCACATTCTATCTTTATGCTCTATTCCTTCACTACTTTCTGGTCTTCTAACCCTAATATTTCTAGGGTTTCTCTCTAGCCCATCCTCCCATGGCATGCATGGCCAGGGCATTCAGAGAAGAATATATAGAGTAGCTTGATACTAGTCAACCTAGGTATCTAGATATCACGCCAGGGTGTCCAAATACCTAGACTTCCTAGAGCTATTCACACTCCACCTCTTAACTGCCACACTTATAACTCTAGCTTTCTATCCTAATGGTCCCTGATGACTCAACCTAAGTTCTGATACGAAGCTATTACACCCACATCCCACGATTACCACTAATCATGATATTAGGGCATAAGTTTGAGGATTATACTTAATACAATGTTCACTCCCAACTCTTTGTTTTCTCTCATTCAATCACATTAACAAACTTTACAAGATAATTATACTTTCATAACTCTAATAAGATCTCAACATTAATGATAAACATCCAGACATTCATTTTGTTTCTCACACTTCCATGTACGTACAACATGATAACCAAATATATACTCTATTATTAAAGAAACAAAGTTACACATTATCATTTACAACTCTCTCTCAACTCTATACAATGACCTAGAGTGAAAAGGACCGACTGAACTTAACTAATATCATACATAACTCATGTAGAAGATCTACTCTAATGCAAAGACATCTTCAGTCCATGAGTCATCCCTAAAAATTGTGAGTATAGGGGTGAGCCTACTCGCTCAGTGAATGAGTACTTCAAAGAAACAGTCTAAAACACTGATATAATTATAGATATAGTTTTGAGCAACGATATCAATTATAACAGCGTAAGCTTAAAAGAGACTAATCATTTGCAAACATAAATATGTCAAGATACTCTAGATATCTACAAGAGTGAATCAATATATGAACATGCTTGATTGATCACAAAGAGAACTCATAATTCAAAAACATACAAAGAGTAATTGAATAAATACACACACTTGTTTAACCTCTCATTCATCTTATTATGCCATGAACCCACATGAGGTGTACCACAACATGTGAAAGAATCACAGCAAGCTACAATCTCACTGTACAAGGCTTAGAAACATGTCCATGTTCCTAAGCCTATCTCTCAAGTAAGACCCCATCAACAGCGGGCCTCGGAACGTCTGCCTCTCGGCGTCTAATGGGAGTGGATGAATATCTCAGAATCCACCTCTCAACCTGGGTACTTCGGCAGTGAGTCAAAGCCCTTAGGCTTATTGTGCATTGGTGGACTTACTGACCACTGATCACTACAACATGTAATATAGGTACCATTAACATCCCCAGTTGGTGTTGGGTACCACACAACTATAAGGAGTCTGCCCTACTGGTCAAGACCCCCGCACCCTACTAGTGTGCTCTGACTTACCCTGATCTGGATTACCTCCAGTCAGGAAACCATTTCCTCCCCATAGCACATGCCTCATCCTATGAGGATTTTACAGTGTTCAGGGCATTAAATGTCTAATTCACTCTTTAAATTCATAATTCAATCATCACATCAACATGTCTTAGTTTAACTTTGTAAACTGTTCATTTCATAAACCATTTGATAACATTTACTACCACTTAATTGTTAAGCATAATCACATCTCATATAGAGAAACATTGATATCACAATAATTGATTCACTGAACACCCTATACTTAGGGTTTCACTTTCCTCATTCACTTATAACTTGACTTGCATAAGGATTTAATGTGTCATAAACATTCACTAAATAAAGATTGCTTTCAACAAGTCATAAACAATCAATATATGTATGATATCTTTGAATTGATCTCAATAGGGGTTTCCATGCCATTCATTGAGATATCATGAATCAAGAATAATATTGAATAGATAAAGTCTATGACATCAAGAAAAGCACTTCAAATGGATTTACAGTATTTATTCATAAATTTCCAACTTCCACTAATCTAGGGCTTCACCCTCTCTGCTGAGATATCAAGCAAACACTATTCACATCACATAAAATCCAAGATAGTATCTGACATATATGTACTACACATTCAAATAAACAATCATTCATAATCAATGAGATTCAGATAGACAAATTTCTCTATCTAATTATACAACAATTTTAGTTATAGCCGAAAACCCTAAAATTCAGTTTACTCTTATAACCTCTGCAATTACTTAGGGAATTCTCATTAAGATGGATTGTATCCATTTATAATATGATTTTATCATCTGAAATTCATCAAAATAGAGGAATAATCCATTTCATATCATTTTTGCAAAAGCTAGATCAAAAAGGCAATTTAGGGTTTGTACTCACATACTAAGCATTTGAAGATCATTGATAATTTAACTCATTTTCATACAATCTACTATTTAAAGGAAGTTCCTACTTACCTAAGGTGTGAAAACACCTTAAAAAGGTAGCCCATCTCTAAAAATCTAGAACTCATATCAAAACCGTAGTAAATCACTGAATTTTTCTTCCTTTCAACTCAGAAACCCTAGAAATGAGGGATTACAAAGAAAGAGTGAGAAAAGGGGAAGATTTGATACCATTTTGAATCAAATTAGAGGAGGGATGGAATCTTGACATGTGAGAGAAGATTCACTAGGAAATGCTATGCAAATAGTCTAAACATACTTGATTTCATAATATCTTGGATAGAGAAACCCTAGATCAGCAATTCCACCACTTTCTCCACTCAAACCCTAACTATCCCTCTCTCTCTAGGATTTTGTTTCTCTGGAATGATCATGAATTATGACAGATCCTAGTGTGTTAGGTTGACCATATAGAGAAATTGAGTTGCTTGGGTCAATTGCACATTTACCCCTCACTTTACTTTCTCTTATTTTAGTTTAACTTTCTATCAAAAAAATGTTACCATAATTCATTTATTTTAGAGATCAAACCTTCTCCAAAAATTTTGAATATTTAGTATGTTGTTTGTAATTGAGTTATGAAGCTTTAGTGAAAAATTTTAGATCATTCTGATCTATCGTTAAATAATTAAATATAAAATAGTGAACTACTATCCAGCAATCTATAGAACAGTTGGTTGAAGAAAAAATTCCCAAGAATGCCCATGCAAGGTACCACGGCCGTGCTAAGATGGACCCAGCATGGACATTCTACGTACCATGGCCATGATGCAATGGTTTCATCTAATTTGAATACAAAAGTTGATCAACAGTTCAATTCTTTCAAAATGGTCGTGTGGCCTAGAATGCTCGTTCCACCAATGACCTAAGACGGTCGTTCTACCCACCACGGTCATTGTATCTAAGCCTCCAACTACTAATTTCATTGTCCTTTCCCTACCTCTCTCACTCCTCTACAACATGATCCTATTTGGTGAAATACCTAATTTCAACCGACTAGGGTTTATATTTTCTCAAACCCTAATTATACAAAGCGACAACATACTTGGGGTTCTCATTTGGTTTAACATATCATAATTGAGATATCATCATTAGTCATGTTTAAGCAATGATCAATCTAATAAAGCATGTAATCATCCACATTAACCCTAACTTACCAATTAAGCTCCGATACGGTCATAACAATTCTTCCCCCTAAAAAAGGTTTCGCCCGCAAAACATAAATATGCAAGAAAAGTACATTCAATGTTTATTTTAAGCTTCCGCAATCTTACATGTCATTATATTCCTTTATTTCATACTTGATTGTAGTTTTCAACATTAAGTGCTTTATTTTTTTCTAATCACAACATGTTTAAAATAGTTCTCAACGATAACAAATGAATTCTCTATGCCACAATTAATCATAGGATAGATAGAGAAACAACCATTTCAATATTTTTATACACTTGAGGTGTTACCTCAACATTGATAATCTGATCCAACAATCTCAATTCATAGGGATCAATATGTATTATTGTTATGTATTACCTCTGAGTCACAAAAGAGAGTTCACCATGTTGTTTTGAATTTTACTATTGTGCTACTCAAATAGCAAAGCAATCATGAGTTGGAAGACTATATTCAACAAAAATTGTATAATACTAAGTTGGATTATTGATATGAATGACTAAAAATATCAGACACCTTTAATTAACATATTTCTTGCACATGTACAACCGAAATCATATGTAAAACAAATTTACATCCCTTAATATACCTTCAACATTACACTTTTAAAAACAACTTCACGTATTATTGAAAGCCATTGTTTTCTCTTATTTCTCTCCTCATTCATTACTACTTACTTCTTGTTACTTATCCTTCTCATTTTGATCATATAGAATAAACATCCCTAAAATTGAAACATACAAGGTAAGAATAGATTATTCATCATTCTTTCTATCACTATAAGAATTTATTTCATATCACACTTCACACATATTGTATTTTCCTTTTATTTAAAACACACTTGTTACATTTCAAATTGATTTCTTACTCTTTGCTCTGAAACATTTCCATATTGTTTATCTACCTTTCAGACTAGCTACTGTTAATCCTTGGATTACTATCAATTCTAGTTTACTTCTCATAGTGCAAATATCATGATCTTATTTTATAGAGATGCTAGTATTCAAGGTCAAATCACTAGTGACATCCCTTAAACTACTACAACTCTAAACATTCTAGGGTTTGGTCCTTATCAATAGCATGGCATTATTGTGATGTGACTTTACTCCCTTAATTTGAAATTCAAGCTTTGGATCTCACAAGTTTGACTAAAGTCTTCCTTATCTTATCAATTGAATTTCCTTTCTCTTACTTGGCCATTTAGATAGATTGCATTCTCAATTTACCCTACTAGGGTTTCAACATCATATTGTGTGTCATTATTACATTCACTAGATGTCTCTACCATGGTGGTTATGCATCATATATGATTCATTTTCTTATCACTTCACGCCCACATTGCTCCCATTAAGTAATATATGAAAGAAAAGATGATTTTGAGACTTAGAATTCTTATCTTCAAACATTCCCTGAATACATTTCTCATATGTAGGTTTAATTGGTTATCAACAAGGATACTTGACTAATTAGAACTTGTCTGAATCTCCTAACCTTTGTCTTTTATAATCTTTATTACTCCATCATGTTTCAATCTCTTCCTTACTTTCCATTATCCTCTTACCATATACTACTCTTCTACCTATCATCATTAACTTCTAATTTTCTCTTATGATCATGTTTCTTATTCATGTATTTGATCATGTTTACCATGTTGCACATATTTCTTTTTATCCTTCTATTAATGTGAAGTTGAAATTCTAAATCAATAGTCTCTCTACTAGTTTCACCTCCTATCTAATACAATACATATCCTTAATTTTAAATCAAACATTTCATGCATGGGTCAAACTTAGTTTCTCTTTCAATTAAGTTTTTCCTTCCTGAATATAGTCTACCTTTGTATGACTTATTCATTTGTTAAGGTACACTTTTGTTCTTATTTTAGAAACTAGTTTGTTGTTCTATAGAGACTTGGAATCCAAAGGTAGTAAGGATGAATGTATTAAACTTCATAATAAAGGTATACATTCCATGCTCTCAATTATATCACAACCCTCATTCCTTAATCAAGCTCATCATTTCCAACATTTCTCTTTGTTTTAACGAAGTTTCTTATCCTAGTCTTATGGTTTACATGTTCATCTAATTCTCTTTACTTTAACTCTTCTAAAGACTCTTTACTTCTATGTACTTATCATATACTTAACTCATTTCTTCTATTTTCCCTTTGCTTTGGAGTACATAAAATCATTTTACTCGATTATATGATCCATTACCCATGATTGATTCTTACTATATTGTCCCTTACATACTTTTCTCAAATCTTTTCCATATTTCATTCTTAGGGTTCATATAATACCAATCATTAAACTTAATCTGAACCTTATGTCATGTTCCTTTTATTCCCAATTAAGGGTTTCTCATATGAGGCCCCAAAGTTCGATCCCAGATATTAGTTCCACTTGATTCTTAGCTATTCTAATCTTTCCCATATGTTTCAACATCTTTGTGTATTTACATTCTCACTATGATGTGTGTCTAATTTATCCAGAGTATACTCTTATTATATTTTCAATAGGAGTCATTAGATCCCAGTAACGTACCCTGCCAGCCGGACCAGGCCGAACTTATAGTCCTGAAGCCAAGAGCTACTCGGGATTAACCGAGTTCTATGTATATCAAACATATAGAAAGAATATCCACTCAGGGAAAACTCATTTAAACATAACTTGTCTACTTAATACAAAGAATGAAACAATAACTAAATTAATTTCATAGTGCACAACAATCTTAAAGGACCACATATATTTCTAATAACTGAATATTTGAATTCATATGAATAAGAGAATTTCTATTCATCTCAAGTAAAAATAGAAATATCAATCAAAAGTTATATAAATTCTATCTTTATGCTCTATTCCTTCACTACTTTTTGGTCTTCTAACCCTAATATTTCTAGGGTTTCTCTCTAGCCCATCCTCCCACTGCATGACTGGCTAGGGCATTCAGAGAAGAATAGATAGAGTAGCTTGATACTGGTCAACCTAGGTATCTAGATATCGGGCTAGGGTATCCAAATACCCAGACTTCCCAGAGCTATTCACACACCACCTCTTAACTACCACACTTATAATTCTAACTTTCTATCCCAATGGTCCCTCACGACTCAACCGAAGCTCTGATACCAAGTTGTTACACCCACATCCCATGAGTACCACTAATCATGAGATTAGGGCATACGTTTGATGATTATACTTAATAAAATGTTCACTCCCAACTTTTCTTTTCCTTTCAAACTCTTTGTTTTCTCACATTCAATCACATTAACAAACTTTACAAGAGAATTAAACATTCATAACTCTAATATGATCTCAAAATTAATGATACACATCCAAACATTCATTCTATCTCTCGCACTTCCATGTATGTACAACATGATAACCAAATATATACTCTATTATTAAATAAATAAAGTTACACATTATCATTTACAACTCTCTCTCAACTCTATACAAGGACCTAGAGTGATAGGGACCGACTGAACTTAACTAATATCATACATAATTCATGTGGCAGATCTACTCTGATGCAAAGTGTTATAACCTCATTTTCCAAAACATGTAATGAGATTTGTGAATCTCCTTTAAAAGATAAATAAGATCAATGTTTGATTTCATGGTTTGATTTGAATGAATTTCGTGTATGATAGCCTTGTAGGCTTTCTTGATGGGCCTTATTGGCCATATAGCCAATTTGAAAGAAAAAGAAAAACAAATGAAAAAGGAATTCAATGGGATAATGAGATATATAAGAAAATGAATAAAGCATGATTAAAAGGCTAAAAGATATTTTTCCCAAAAATAGAATTTCAAGTTATAAAGGTTCCTTGGGGTTCAAGGAACTCAGGATAATTATATAATAGCAAGGGAAATAAAGAATATGAGGAAAATATGAATAAAAGGGTGTTTCCTTGCAACTAAATAAAAGGAACCATTTCATTAAGATAATGATCCCAATTTTTGTAGGATGAAAGAAAAATCATAAAAGAGGTTCCCTTAAAATTTGAGGCAAAAAGGAGTTAAGAGTTGGGAGTTATCGATTTTTCAAGATTATCTTCAAAATAGGATTTCCCTTGAGAATTAGGGAAATCTTTCCCTTTTCGTTTAAGCGCGGTTGATAGTGGCCGTTGGATCTTGATCCAACCAACATGGCTCATCATCTAGAGTCCGCGAGGGACGTAGACTGTAGAACGATCACATGGGACTTTCCCCTCCATTCCCAATCGATCCAGCGCATGTGCGCGCTTGGAAGGAGTCCCAATGACTTCGGAAGGAGGTTGCGAACCTTCCAGACCCTATTTTGATGAGCTATTATCGTGTCTTCGAGAAACGCCCAATTGGGCTATGATCTGAGGCAGCAGCAGGGTTGGGGGAACCCTAGAGAGGCCTCCACACCCTATAAATAGGGTCCCTCTTGGATCCTCACACCTTCACGATTCCGCATGGCTACTCCATTAGCTCCAAAAACCTCTCTTGCAATCAATTGCCCCTACTCTGGCGAGATCCAGCCGCGGCGCCACCACGTGGTTCGAAGAATAAAGGAAGAGGAAGGACAAGCAATAGTCATACGATGGTGGTCCATCATGGACTCACAAGGGGATCCGACGATCCAGGGCCGACGAGCCTAACTTATCCGCGTAGTGGAGTGGTTTAACGTAGAGCGTTTGATCAAGGGTCCACCATGAACCGAGGAGCATCTAACGATCGGCAGAGAGTGGAGGGGCACGCAACTCAGTTAGTGGAGCCAGCCGATGTAGAGCATCATATTGATCAACAGACCAGCGGTGCACCAATCCGACGACCAAGAATTTTTGGTAATTATCTCTCTCTAATCAAAACTACAAGAAATTGCTTTTCCTTGCAAAATTAATAGAGAACGCTAGGAATATACAATGAAGGAACATTATACATGAAAGTTGTATAGAAAAATACGAGGAACATGATAAAAATACTTTAAGAACCTAGTTCTACCTCGTTTTGTAAAAGTGCTTGAATTTGATAGAAAAGTGTATTAAAAAGTAATTAGAAACCCTAATGGTGTATAAAGGATGCATCTTTGTAAGTTAATGGGTTAATTAGAAAGGTAATAACCTATTGATGCTTATGATGAAGTTTTTATCTATTTTGAATACAAAATTGGTTACTTTAGGGTTCCATATGATTTAATGGACCTTGAACCCTAATTGTGGTAATTATGACCCTTAATGATTTTAATTGGTCAAATTCATGTACAAAACTGAGATATGATGGTTCTAATCTATTTAGAGTACAAAAGTCATTAATTCTGGATAAATACCCTAAAATTAGTGATTATGGTTTTCTCTTGAATAAAAGGTAGAATTATGGCAAATCGAGTTCATATGTGTTTAGACCATAATGAACTTTGAATTAATGATAAATGTGTATAATGATCTTGTCATGGATTAGAAGGATAAAAGTAGTAGCTTTGATGTAAAAGAGGCTTAATAAAATTAATTGATGGTTAATGGTGCATTTAAATCTGAGAATAGGGTTATATGTTGTAAGATAACCTTAATGTTGAATAATAGATAAGATAATACGGGTTTATGAGTAATGGAATAAAATTAGGGTTTAAAATAGTAAGAGATGAAGGGAAACCCTAATTTCCAAGGAAACCCTAAAATTAGAATAGAAACCCTAAGGAATAAGAAGGAATTGGATAAGTTTTGATAAAATGTAGTTGGAATGTTTATTTTAGGGTTTCTGTGCAATTGGCTTGATTGATTGGATTTTCTCTCTCTACAAAGTTATTTCTGTATCTGAATCTTCATAATAGGTATGTGGTTACGCTTATGATTATCCCGACTAGTTTTTCGAGGATTTTATCGACGTTTCCCTCATGGATGAAATAAACTGTTGGATGCTTTTATTTCATGCAAATATAGAGTGACTATGATTATCACTATGATTATACATATATAACTGGCTAGATTTGGGTCCACCCCTGTGGCTATGCAAGGGCTAAAAAGGATAACCTAGAGTAAGGTCTAGGCTATCATGAGTTAGAAACTGGGCTACACATGTGTAATTCCATGAGACTCTTAGCTTTCCATGAGTTAAGGAGTGGGCTATCTATGGGTAGTGCCATATGACTCAGCCCTAGAAACTGATTCACCTGTTAGGTGAAATCATGAGGGGTATAATGGGGATCTACCTTAAGGGTGGTAGTGTCCAAGTCCAGTGCAGGGACAACGTAGGGGATAGGTTACACATGGATCGTGCAGTTATATTTAAAACAAAAAAATGTTTGTTAAACTGTAATTGATTGCAATACATTATTACGAATAATTGCATGATTAGTGTTTCCCCCACATACCAGCTTTGGTTGACCAACGTTTTGTTTGTCGGCATTTTAGGTACAAAAGCAAAATGACAAACGGTAAGCCGTCATATTGTGAAATACAAAAATTAAAGTTCAAGGAGGATTAGTTAGACTAGTTCCAGTTCTATGTAGTATTTTAGAAATCCCATTTTTTCAAAGGTACGCAAAATTTTATTTATTATAGCTTTTTAGTATAGTCTAGTAGAATTTAATAATTGTTACCAATTAATTGCTGAACCTTGATCCGGAAAATCGGATAACGACACCGACCTTTTGATCTCCCTTAAATGGGGGTTACTGGAAGGCGGGGTCATTACATTTGGTATCAGAGCCAAGGTTCTCCACTTAATTGTTAATAATTATTAAATTTTACAAACTCTGTAGAACCCAAGGGAGCTATTAGAGGATTTTTTGAAAGACTGAGGTGTCTAGAAAAGGTTCACTTCTGGGGGCTGGCAATATTTTCCTCTCCACTTCTAGTCGGGATACGAGGACTCCCAGATCCGTGTGACTTCCTGGCCAAAGTCTTAGGGTATGATTTGAAATAAGATACCTTTAGGACTCTCTCATCTTGTTCATCCCTTCTCAACTCAAATGTTGTTAAGGACCTTAAGGATTAGGGTTTTCTCTCTTTTCCTCACCCTCTCGAGGTACGGGTAAGGTTGATAAGGTTCAAGGAATCCTCCACCAAATTAATGAAAGGCATGTAAATAAGATGTCATGGACATAAGCTTAATAGATTAAGCGCAAACTAAAGATTAGACACATGCTTAGGTCGTATGACATAAGTTGTCACGATCTCAGGAGAGACCTGAGTCTATACCTTCTTGTCAGGAGGATAAGTAAAGAGAGTTAGTTTTGGAGGTAGATACCTCCATTATAAGTGGAGACCTGGTGCATCCTCTAGATGATGCAAACCCTAACCCTAAGTGTTGGTTCGAGAGATGACTTGATGAGTTAGACATCATGATAAACTAGGTGTGAGGGTGGACATGCTTTTGGATGCCCATATGATCCATGAGAGGTTGGATGATGATTTAGCCCTATTTTAGGGCTTAATCTTGTGTCTTTTTGCTCTTAAATCACATCTATACCGGTTAGATTGCATGTCATTCCCCCTAATATGCTTATTCGTATAAAATGCACTTATGGGCATTATTTGCATGTTTTTTAGGCATTTGGACCACTCTTGATGGAAGAGAGAGAGAAGGGGCGATCCTAGGGTTCCTCTGCACTTGGAGAGGCCCAAAGTGAAGTCCGATGCTCCCTCGACCTACCCCTAGTGGCCAAAGATCAATTGAAGCAAAGAAGTCCAAGAAAAGCCAAAGATCCAAGTTAAAGTACTGATCCAGGACCCAGCACGGCCGTTGTACTACAGAACGGTCATGCTAGGTTACTTAGAAATCAACAGGTTCAACATTCAAGTGAAGTAGAGATCACCATGTCCGTGCCGAGCAGCACGACCGTGCAATGGGTAGACACCACGGCCGTGCTCCGCAAAATGGCTGTGGCACAGCAGAGGAAAACGGCCGTGCAACGGCACCACGACCACCTCCACCAAGCCCACCACGGCCGTGCCGGACACCACGACCATGGCACACCAGCTCCACCACGGCCATGGTGACTACCATGGCCGTTGCCTTTTCAGCCCAAAAATTAACCAAAACCCTATAACTTTGATGGAATAAACCCACGACCGTGCTCCGTCCACCACGGTCGTGTCCTACCCTACCCACCATGACCGTGGTGACCCACCACGACCGTGCTACTCTCAAAACTCACCTAGTTTTCACTGCTTTTCCCATTTTACCCCTAACTTAGCCTAGTGCTTCCCCCACACCTATATATAACTAGGTGGCGGCTGGGGCACGAAGAAAGCTACCTTCTAACCCTTCCTAGCTCCCCAAATCGCCACCCACTCCATTCCACTCCATATCCACCTCAAATCCACTCCATTTCACCATTTCCACCACATAACCCCCCATATCCAAGCCTTCCATCCACTTCCTTTCATCATTCCACATCATTTCATCCTTGAAGGAGGGAGGAGGACGTCCTGTAGCTGCTGGAGAGGAAGATCGCTTCATCTACACCGAGCTCCATGGCTTCTTCTACCTCTTTCTTCTCTCTTTTTGTATTTTCCATTTCTATGAGTAGCTAGGCCCCTGTGGGTGGGCTGTTTGGGGGAAATTATGTTATTTTGATACCATGTTGGGGGAAAATGACATGTAAACGTTGTAATTCCATTTGTTAATGATTATATTCTCTTTTCATCTCATTCTCCATGAAGTGCTTGTTGGTTTGTGTGTGAAATCACCTAGGAATTTAGGCAAATTGCTTATATGTTTGAATTTTGGGATTTGCCCCTAGGTCCAATTCTTGGATCCCTAGGCTGCCTCCCATCTTCCTACATCCTAATCAATATCCCTAAACCTAAGTGAGAGATATAAGTAGCTAGATTAGATGTTTCTAGTGCTATTGGCGTGGAGCCTTCTCAAGGCTAGAATGTGGGGGAATTGGGGTCCAAAACCCTAATCTCACCTCCCCATTACTACCCTCAGCCCCTAATTGACCTAGGAATTCCTAATCTAGAAACCTAGACTTGATTAGACTCTAATTTAAGTGAACCTAATCCCTAACCCAATTGAGCCTCGTAAGGGTAGTAGGGGTGTTAGGGACTAGTTCCCCTATGCACAACCTAGCATATCCATGGCCAGTTAGTACCTTAGGTTAATTCATTAGACTCTAACTTGTTGTTTGGTTTGGATGATCTAAATGGAATCATAATGTTCATATGTCACCCCCAACTTAAGTGATAAGTTCATACCCCTAAACAGCCCACACACCTCTTTACTGCTTAAAACCCTATATTTGTGCTTGCTTAGCTTAATTAGTTCTTTCCTTGCTTAGTTAGCTTCTTGCTTTGCTCTTGTCTTATTCATGCTAGTGTAGCTCTTTAATTTCTCTTTTGATTCTCTCTTGCTTACCATAGTGTAATTTGCCTTTTCATACCTAGCTTAATCCTTTCTTGCTTGTTTAGCTTTAATCTAGTGTAGGGTTAACATAGATTTCATTCCTGCCTTTAACTGCTTTCTTGTTCATCCTTAGTTAACAATCAAATCAACCTTTAAACCCTTAACCCTAGTCTCCGCAGTAGGAACCTAGCCAAACTAACCTAGCTCTAGCGCCCCCTCTTTTCCCTGTCGATCGACCCTGTACTTGCCACCTTCCTATACTACGACACGAACCCGTGCGCTTGCGGGTGTAGTGTTTTAGTGTGAGTAGGTAGTTAGTTTAGGTCTTATAAATTTCCAAAGAAAAAACCCATTACGTGCGTTCTGACCTCGTGGGGCGCATCTAGTCGAGTCAAATCGGCCAGTGTGTTGCATCTCTAGTAGAATCACACCAAGCTTTCTGGCGCCGTTGCCGGGGATTAGAGGCGCTCGGCCTAGCTAGTTAGTTTTGCTTTGACTTTTCCTACTGCCCTCATTATTGCTATTCTTTATTCATCATTCTTTGCATTCTTTGTGTATATTGGTTTACTAACTTGCTCTCTTTTGTTTGGTTGTGCTTTGTGCATGTGACAAGCCATTCAAGGAAGATAAGATGGAAGGCCAAGATGCACAAACCCATCCATTTTCTCCAGTACCCTACCTCCAAGGCTATCCTAAGCCTTACACACTACCACCACCTCCATGGCCACAACCCTCCCACCAATTCACCTTCCAACCTCAATTCATTCTACCACCTCCATCACCACAACCCTCCCACCAATTCACCTTCCAACCTCAACGCCCTCCTCCACCTAAAGTCCAAGGGCCATCAACACCGATGCCATCACCACAACTATCACATGCTCCCCCTACTTCCCATGAGCAAATGGATATGATTGAGACCCCTCTCTTTGGTGCCTATGAAGACCCGTTCCTCAAGAGAGAGAAAACCTATGGCATGAGATTTCTGAGGGTCTTAAGGCTTATTAAGATATATGATGATGATCCCCAAGGAGAGAGAATTGCTGAAAAAGACTTACGAAGCTCGCATGACCCTT
This sequence comes from Alisma plantago-aquatica, assembly GCA_963693085.1. Lineage (NCBI taxonomy): Eukaryota > Viridiplantae > Streptophyta > Magnoliopsida > Alismatales > Alismataceae > Alisma > Alisma plantago-aquatica. The sequence continues at coordinate 786,804,440 of OY856413.1, forward strand.
GGGAGGAAGATCAATCAAGGAAATCATTTGAGAGGATTGCTTATGATGGGGGTGCAAACATTTTGTTTTTGGACCATGGTTGATGGTGAAAGAACAACAAGCCTGGCTAAAGGCATGAAACTTAGCGCTTGTGGGAGGCAACCCACATAGGTTTCGGAAATTTTGACCCAACCTTCACTTTTTGATACAATTGCTTTGTTTTTACATTTTCCAAGAACACACACACACTTGTGTTTAATAGTTTTTGTCTAGTTTTAAGATGTGTAGGTGATAACAGGGTGAAATGAAGGAAATTTGAGTACAATTGAGAGAAGGATTCCAAGAAAAATCACTTTGAGTCAAGTTTTTGAGTGTTTGATGTTCCTCATTTTGAGAGTACTAGCTACAGGGACCACCACGGCCATGGCACATCAATACGACCGTGGTCATTTGCATGAAAAACACACCAAGTCCCTGGATTCAGAAGCAAAATTGAGAAAAGTTGCCAAAGGACTGCACCACGGCCGTGCCAGGCAGCACGACCGTGCAACCTGAAGCTACCACGACCGTGCTGCGCAGAACGGCCATGAAACAAACTAATTTCATCCACTCAAGGTAGATTAGTGGGGGAAGCTACTACGCATATCCTCCACCATAGGGAGGAACACTGCCAGAGCCTTGAGAGAGCCATGATCGTCTACCCTATCATCCTAAACTCTAGAATCATGCTGAGGACAACATGATTCAAAAGTTTGGGGTGGTAGGGCAGGTATGCCCTAGTTTCACTTTGAATTTCACCTGCCACATCTACTTTTGTTTTCTTGTTTTTGCTATCTATCTTAGTCATCTTTACTGCTTTGCATACCTGCATGTCATGTAGTTTACCATCTTGTCATTTTTTGCGTACCTGCATGTCATGTAGTTTACCATCTTGTCATTTTTTGTGTAATTTTCAAAAAAAGTTGCTCTTTTTTCCATGCATTGCATATCATGTAGATTTTTAGTAATTCTTGCATGTTATAGCTAGTATTTGCTTGTTTACTGCTTTAAGTTCAATAATATAGAGTTTAGATGTGATTGAAGGAAACTTGGCACTATTTTGGCCAATTTTGCCCAAATTTGAGATTTCTTGCCTAAAAGTATGTTTTGACCCAATCTCTACTACTTTGAGTAAAAATGATGATCTTTGACAAATGCAAGTGAGTTAACATTATTTGTTGCTAAATGGTATCAATTCTTGACTTTTTACATGTGCATCACCTCTCTTGTGTTTGTGGATGATTTGGCTGAATTGTGAAATTGAGCAAGCTTTGAACACTTAGTGTTTGTGGAATTTCTTGTTTGATATATCAATTTCATTTTGTTCATTTATGTGGTGTGATATCTTGGATGAAGTGTTGGATTAATTCTCATGCAGGATGTCTTATGTGGAAAATCATACCAATGACCCCTCTTTGACCCGACTATTCTTCCACCATCTTCATACCCCTCCTCCTCATAAAAAGATGCCAAAGTGCACATATTAGCCGTGGCCACCTCCAAAAGCTTGGGGTGGCCACATCTCTACCTCCCCACTTTACTCTATCCACCATTTGCCCTATCTACGCCAAGGGCAAGAAAGAAAAGAAAAGAAAAAGAAAAGCAAAAATAAAATAAAAGGATGCTCCTGTTTAAGAGCATTCAAATAAAGAAAAGATGAGTGTGTAAAAACACTCCAAAAATCTTACCGCATCCCTTTCTTCCACTTTCATACCCATTGAGATAAGAAGCATCAAACTTAGCTCATTTTGCCCTTTTCCGTAGCCACGTGGGTCATCTGGTGTGATTTGAGATATAAGATTGAATGCATGAATGTGAAACAACACTCCTAGTCATTCTTGATTAACGCCACCATGAAATGGTTTACCCAAAACTTAATGGAAGAAATATGGATAACTTGTGTATTCTATGCACAATACTTGAAGTTCATATGTTTTGTGCTCTTTTCATGATTGGATTGTGAAAGTAAGAGAGGAGAGAGGTGAAATGCATGTACTTAGTCATCTTTGATCCCGTTCAGCAACAATCGTCTTTTACATTGCATTTGTCATTTCTTTTTGTGAAAGTTTGTAGAGAGATTGAGTTGGAGCATACTTGAGGACAAGTATGTTTTAAGTTTGGGGTGGTGATTCAGCCCTATTTTAGGGCTTAATCTTGTGTCTTTTTTCTCTTCAATCACATCTATACCTGTTAGATTGCATGTCATTCCCCCTAATATGCTTATTCGTATAAACTGCACTTATGGAAATTATTTGCATGTTTTTCAGGCAATTGGATCACGCTTGATGGAAGAGAGAGAGAAGGGGCGATCCTAGGGTTCCTCTACACTTGGAGAGGCCTAAAGTGAAGTACGATGCTCCCTCGACCTACCCCTAGTGGCCAAAGATCAATTGAAGCAAAGAAGTCCAAGAAAAACCAAAGATCTAAGTTAAAGTGCTGATCCAGGACCCAGCACGACCATGGTACTACAAAACGACCGTGCTAGGTTACTTAGAAACCAATAGGTTCAACATTCAAGTGAAGCAGAGATCACCATGACCGTGCAGAGCAGCACAACCATGCAATGGGTAGACACCACGGCCGTGCTCCGCAAAATGGCCGTGGCATAGCAGAGCAAAATGGCCGTGCAGCGGCACCACGACCACCTCCACCAAGCCCACCACGGCCGTGCCAGACACCACGACCGTGGCACACCAGCTCCACCATGGCCGTGGCCTTTTCAGCCTAAAAATTGACCAAAACCCTATAACTTTGATGGAATAAACCCACGACTGTGCTCCGTCCACCACGGCCGTGGCCTACCCTACCCACCACGGCCGTGGTACTCTCAAAACTCACCTAGTTTTCACTGCTTTTCCCATTTTACCCCTAACTTAACCTAGTGCTTCCCCCCACACCTATATATACCTAGGTGGTGGCTGGGGCATGAAGCAAGCTACCTTCTACCCCTTCCTAGCTCCCCAAATCGCCACCCACTCCATATCCACCTCAAATCCACTCCTTTTCACCATTTCCACCACATAACCCCCCATATCTAAGCCTTCCATCCACTTCCTTTCATCATTCCACATCATTTCATCCTTGGAGGAGGGAGGAGGACATCCTGAAGTTGCTAGAGAGGAAGATCGCTTCATCTACACCGAGCTCCATGGCTTCTTCTACCTCTTTCTTCTCCCTTTTTGTATTTTCCATTTCTATGAGTAGCTAGGCCCCTGTGGGTGGGCTGTTTGGGGGAAATTATGTTACTTTGATACCATGTTGGGGGAAAATGACATGTAAACGTTGTAATTCCATTTGTTAATGATTATATTCTCTTTGCATCTCATTCTCCATGAATTGCTTATTGGTTTGTGTGTGAAATCAGCTAGGAATTTAGGCAAATTGCTTATATGTGTGAATTTTGGGATTTGCCCCTAGGTCCAATTCTTGGATCCCTAGGCTGCCTCCCATGTTCCTACATCCTAATCAATATCCCTAAACCTAAGTGAGAGATCTAAGTAGCTAGATTAGATGATTCTAGTGCAATTAGCATGGAGCCTTCTCAAGGCTAGAATGTGGGGGAATTATGGTCCAAAACCCTAATCTCACCTCCCCATTACTACCCTCGGCCCCTAATTGCCCTAGGAATGCCTAATTTAGAAACCTAGACTTGATTAGAATATAATTGAATTGAAATCCCTAACCCAATTGAGCCTCGTAAGGGTAGTAGGGGGTGTTAGGGACTAGTTCCCCTATGCACAACCTAGCATATCCATGGCCAGTTAGTAGCTTAGGTTAATTCATTAGACTCTAACTTGTTGTTTGATTTGGATGATCTAAATGGAATCATAATGTTCATATGTCACCCCTAACTTAAGTGATAAGTTCATACCCCTAAACAGCCCACACACCTCTTTACTGCTTAAAACCCTAGATTTGTGCTTGCTTAGCTTAATTAGTTCTTTCCTTGCTTAGTTAGCTTCTTGCTTTGCTCTTGTCTTGTTCATGCTAGTGTAGCTCTTTAATTGCTCTTTTGCTTTTCTCTTTCTTGCCGTAGTGTAATTTGCCTTTTCATACCTAGCTTAATCTTTTCTTGCTTGTTTAGCTTTAATCTAGTCTAGGGTTAATGTAGATTTCATTCCTGCCTTTAACTACTTTCTTGTTCATCCTTAGATAATAATCAAATCAACCTTTAAACCCTTAACCCTAGTCTCCGCAGTAGGAACCTAGCCAAACTAACCTAGCTCTAGCGCCCCCTCTTTTCCCTGTGGATCGACCTTTTACTTGCCACCTTCCTATACTCCGACACGACCCGTGTGCTTGCGGGTGTAGTGTTTTAGTAGACGTAGATAGCTAGTTTAGGTTTATAAATTTCGAAAGCAAATTCCCATCACGTGTGTTCCGACCTCGTGGGGTGCATCTAGTCGAGTCAAACCGGCTAGTGTGTTGCACCTCGAGCGGAATCACACCAGATGACCTAGTACCTTTGGCAACCCAACCCTAGAGAGGGTCATGCATGTTAGAGCGAAGGATAGCTCCTTCAATGATGAGGTTAGTGAAAAACCTATGGAAACCCCATGAGCTTATATGAGCATGGCATGATATGCACCCAAAGTACGTCAGTAGTGCGGCAGTAGGTTGAAACCCCGACCAGTAAGCATGATGGATAGCTTATGAGATAAGCATAAGGGACTATGGATAACCTTGAGCAGACATAAGTTGAACATAGGATTCATCTAGGTAGGGTCATGCTTTTGAGGTTGATCCTTCTTGAAGATAGGACCTCTAATGGTGAGGTTGATTGCAGCACCCCAAGCAAGGAGGTTGGAAGCCTAGATTCTGAGATATGAGGAACATGGGGAGTTGAGGATGATGCAACCTAAGTGGATGAAAGTGGTTGCCTCATGCTTGATCCCTGGAGGTTGGTGGTACCTTGGTTGCCTTTAGAGAAACCAAAACCTAGAGAGAGGATAAGGCTTCTAGTACCTATGTGCCTATGGTATAGGTGTTTACCTTCTGAGATCGGAAGAAGAGTTCCTTAGACCTAGAGAAGTTTAGTAATAGGCTGTGAGCCCTTGTACCTTGTTGTTTGTCCTTAAGGAGGACTCAACTCTGATGTGTTGCTCGAGTAGAAGAATCATAAGAAGTACATGACATACCTTATACAAGCTTGATTCATGAGCATGTTGTTGGACACCTAAAAAGTGAACTGAGAGTACCTAGTCCTAAGAGGGGAAGCAGTGTATCTAATGCTCATAATGAGAGTTGAGTTCCTATAGATGTGAGCATGGTACTTCCTATGATGAGAGGAAAGGAGAACTCCTTAAGCTTAAAGGATTTTGACGAATCCCTCACAGACAAGTTAATAACATGGGAAGGTATGATCTTGATCCAATGTGGAAGAAGGAGAACAAGTGTGAACTAACATGGTTTAGTAGGTGGTCTGCTTGTTCCTTAGTAGCTTGCTAGGGTTAAACATGCTCATGTGGATGAAAACCCTAGACCCAGGGATGTTTGTGACCTTTGTTATCAAGGTGTAGTTTCCTCCCATCCTGGGAGAGGAACCCTTTTGTAGGGTACATACCAGTTTTGCGAGTTTTAAGGAAACCTTAAGAGGTCTCATAGGATCTTGAGAAGGTAAGTGGAAAGTACATGGTATGAGAATGAACCAGTAGACCCATAGATAACCATCTCTATGTGCATATGGATGTGTTACCATAGAGGTAACCGGTATGGGGCCTAACCAAGGTAGGCATGTCTCCATGACCCCTATGAAAGGATGAAAGTCAGCCCATGAATGCTAAGAGAGAGATGATGAAGGTTCTGTTAAGGTTCTAAGATGGAAATGTACTATAAGAGAATCCTAAGTATATCCTAGGGTCAGGTAGGGATAAGACCGATGGAAGTAGGAGTTTCCTAATTCCCTAGTTGCACATGACCATAGGGTTAGGAGGTAATAACTAGCATTGTCTGAGGGTCATGGGTTAGGAGATTGATCACCTTCATGAACTCATGGGACCCAAAGGGCAGATGAGTAGGGAACTCTCTGGATGCATAAGGGAAGAGGGATGACCCTAAAAGTGCCGACACCCTATAGACCTAGAGGATATGACCAAGGATTGTGAGGTGACCCAAGTAGGTTCAAAACCAGTTTTCCATGGAGGTAACTTTGATATCAAGATGATCGTAATATAGAGGCATAAACGACATGTTTCAACTTAGAATTAAAGGTGCAATGGCAAGGTGGGATGTACCATCTCTACTCTTGGAATAGGAAGAACTCTGTATTTGGACTATAGATAAATGCTTATTTCCTCTTGTTATGGGAGTGAGAGATAGGATAGTACGCATGCCATACACTAAGGATAAAAGATGATGTGAGTTGGAACGTTGCTACGAGGTATGAGGATAAAGATGATAACATACCCTAATGGAGTGAATGATACATGGATGGTTTACCAACACTAAGAGGAATAAGGTAATCATCTTGTGAGGATGTTTTATCATGAGGTATGAGTCATACAAAGTTGAGTTTGAAAAAACAAGAGATTAACTTCTAAGTTTTCTTGATGAATATAGACTCAGAGTTGAGATGAGATGATAAGTGGAATATATGGAGGTGTATGTCTTTAACATTACCTCATACCTAAGTATGTGAAGTGGTAATGGATGCTCTGGTTAAGATATATCTACCTAGATTGGCTAAAGGCTAGAAGAGGTTGATAGGCTAACCCTAAGTTTGGAAAGGATATGTGTTTGGCTAACACTCAGATGTTACAAGGTCGGTTGATCAAGTAAATGGTTGTTTGGTTATCCAGCCTTGGCCTTGATGCAATAAAAGCAAGGTTGTAGAACCTCAGATGCATATCTTTGGAAAATAAGGTGATAAAATTATGTTTAGAGTGGTTTAGGGTTTCTGACATATCAACCTTGAAGGATCATGACATACAAGAGATCGTGGTTTTAATAGCACCATACACCAGGGTACTACTAAGATGATAAGTGGAAGTAGTACAAAGTTGCACGTGGCTTGTCGCCATGCAAGCCAGGAGGTGAAGGGCGAACACCAGTAACCCAGTGTATCGATATAGAGTGTAAAGAGTTCCTGAGTGTGGAAAAGGGAGTTCATCACTATGGTGGTTGTAAGTCTTCCCTAGACCAAGGAAGGTCAAGATGCAATGTGGGTTATGGTAGATTGCCTTACCTAGATGGCATGAGAAAGAAAGATTTCTGTCAAGGGACAGATCTGGTTGAACTACACATGAGAGAGATGGTTCAACTACACCATGATGCGAGTTCAAAATTTCTTGAGTATAACCTAAAGGTTCACTTCCGTGAGATGGAAGTAGAAACATAAAGAACTCTATGTTAGTACAGTTTATCACCTCTAACTAATGGTTAGTATGATCCAGACTAAAGGGTCTGATGAGAGCATGTGTGCTCATTCAAGGTGATATCTAGAGACATTTCTTGTCTTATGAAAGATGTGATGATACCCGCCATAGCCAGCATCGAGTTTTAAAGAAGCTCTGTAAGGGAGGTTGTGTCAGTCACCACTTCAGTAAGGTGATGTTGGTGAAAGGACCACAGTGTGTGTAGATGAAATCTCTTTGATCGTGCAATGGTGGAAAGGATCCTAGAGATGATGGGAGTCATGAGCAGATGCAAAGTAGACTGATATGCAGTTCACTGTGGGAGAATATGTGACATGAAAATCTGACCCCTCTAAGTTATAGCTAAGAGAGTTGAATCCCCGATGCATGGGTTCTTTTGTCATGGTTTGGTGGATAAGGTTAAGTTTGATCTTACCCCTCAGGATAAAGAAATATGTGATGAGTTCCAGGTGTCCAATTTAGAGCACTAGGTGAAGTACCCCGACCATGTGCTGAGTAATGAACCTAGTGAGCCCCAAGGGAGGTTGAAATGGCATGAGTCATCTGTGCAGTTTATAGACGCCAGGATGAAGAACTCACAAATAAGAATATAGAGATGGTAAAGGTTCTTTGGAAGCACCATGGGGAGGATGAGGCCACATGGGAGCTGAAGACAGACACGGAAAAGGCATATCCTAATTTTTTTTGTTTGATTGTTGAATTTTGAGGGCAAAATTCCTATAAGGAGGGGAGGATGTTATAACCTCATTTTCCAAAACATGTAATGATATTTGTCAATCTCCTTTAAAAGATAAATAAGATCAATGTTTGATTTCATGGTTTCATTTGAATTAATTTCGTGTATGATAGCCTTGCATGCTTACTTGATGGGCCTTATTGGCCATTAAGCCCAATTGAAAGAAAAAGAAAAAGAAATGAAAAAGGAATTCAATGGGATAATGGGATATATATAAAGGATGATTATAAGGCTAAAATATATTTTTCCCAAAAATAGAATTTCGAGTTATAAAGGTTCCTTGGGGTTCAAGGAACTCAGGATAATTATATAATAGCAAGGGAAATAAAGAATATTAGGAAAATATGAATAAAAGGGTGTTTTCTTACAACTAAAGAAAAGGAACTGTTTAATTAAGATAATGAACCCAATTTTTGCAGGATGAAATATAAAATCATAAAAGAGGTTCCCTTAAAATTTGAGGCAAAAAGGAGTTAAGAGTTGGGAGTTATCGATTTTTCAAGATTATCTTCAAAATAGGATTTTCCTTGAGAATTTGGGAAATCTTTCCCTTTTCATTTAAGTGCGGTTGATAGTGGCTGTTGGATCTTGATCCAACCAACCCGGCTCATCATCTAGAGTCCCAGAGGGATGCATATTGTAGCACCATCACAAGGGACTTTCCCCTCCATTCCTAATCAATCCAGCACATGTGCGTACTTGGAAGGAGTCCCAATGACTTCGGCAGGAGGTTGCGAACCTTCCAGACCATATTTTGATGAGGTATTATCGTGTCTTCGAGAAATGACCAATTGGTCTGTGATCTGAGGTGGAAAAAGGGTTGGGGGAACCCTAGAGAGGCCTCCACACCCTATAAATAGGGTCCCTCTTGGATCCTCGCACCTTCACGATTCCGCACGCCTACTCCATTAGCTCCAAAACCCTCTCTTACGCTCAATTACCCCTTCTCCGGCGAGCTCCAGTCGCGGCGCCGCCATGTGGTTCAAAGAACAAAGGAAGAGGAAGGACAAGCAAAATTGGTGCGATTGTGGTCCATCGTGGGCTCACAAGGGGATCTGACGATCCAGGGTTGACGCGCCTAACTTATCCACGTAGTGGAGTGGTTTAACACAGAGCATTTGATAAAGGGTCCACCGTGAACCAAGGAGCATCCAACGGCCGGCAGAGAGTGGTGGGGCGCACAACTCAGTTAGTGGAGTTGGCCTTTATGGAGCGTCATATTGATCAGCAGACTAGCGGCGCACCAATCTGATGACCAAGAATTTTTGGTAATTATCTCTCTCTGATCAAAATTACAGGAAATTGCTTTTCCTTGCAAAATTAATAGAGAATGCTAGGAATATCCAATGAAGGAACATTATACATGAAAGTTGTATAGAAAAATACGAGGAACATGATAAAAATACTTTGAGAACCTAGTTCTACCTCGTTTTGTAAAAGTGCTTTAATTTGATAGAAAAGTGTATTAAAAAGTAATTAGAAACCCTAATGGTGTATAAAGGATGCATCTTGGTAAGTTAATGGGTTAATTAGAAAGGTAATAACCTATTGATGCTTATGATGAATTTTTTATCCATTTTGAATACAAAATTGGTTACTTTAGGGTTCCATATGATTTAATGAACCTTGAACCCTAATTGTGGTAATTATGACCCTTAATGATTTTAATTGGTCAAATTCATGTACAAAACTGAGATATGATGGTTCTAATCTATTTAGAGTACAAAAGTCCTTAATTCTAGATAAATACCCTAAAAGTAGTGATTGGGGTATTCTCTTGAATAAAAGGTAGAATTATGGCAAATCGAGTTCATATGTGTTTAGACCACAATGAACTTTGAATTAATGATAAATGCGTATAATGATCTTGTCATGGATTAAAAGGATAAAAGTAGTAGCTTTGATGTAAAAGAGGCTTAATAAATTAATTGATGGTTAATGGTGCCTTTAAATCTGAGAATACGGTTATATGTTGTAAGATAACCTTAATGTTGAAGAATAGATAAGATAATAAGGGTTTATGAGTAATGGTATAAAATTAGGGTTTAAAATAGTAAGAGATGAAGGGAGACCCTAATTTCCAAGGAAACCCTAAAATTGGAATAGAAACCCTAAGGAATAAGAAGGAATCAGATAAGTTTTGATAAAATGTAGTTGGAATGTTTATTTTAGGGTTTCTGTGCAATTTTCTTGATTGATTGGATTTTTTCTCTATACAAAGTTATTTCTGTATCCAAATCTGCATAACAGGTATGTGGTTACGCTTATGATTATCCCGACTAATTTTCCGAGGATTTTATTGACGTTTCCCTCATGGCTGAAATAAACTGTTGGATGCTTTTATTGCATGCAAATATAGAGTGACTATGATTATCACTATGATTATACATATATAACTGGCTAGATTCGGGTTCACCCCTGTGGCTATTCATGGGCTAAAAAGAATAACCTAGAGTAAAGTGTAGGCTGTCATGAGTTAGAAACTGGGCTACACATGTGTAGTGCTGTGAGACTCTTAGCTTGCCATGAGTTAAGGAGTGGGCTATCTATTGGTAGTGCTATGTGTTACGACCCCACCTCCCAATAACCCCCAATTAAGGGAGACCGAGAGGTCAAAGCCGCACCCATGACTTTCGGATCAAAGGTTCGGTAATTAACCAAGAATAATTATCAAATTTTAACATACTATACTAAAAGCTGTAAGAAAATAAATTTTTGCATACCTTTTTGAAAACTTGGATATCTAAACTTCTATCCACTTAAGGATTCTACTCTAACTAGTCCTCCTTGTATTTTACTTCATGTATTTCACAATATGATGATTTACTGTTTGTCCTTTTGGCTTGTACCTAAAACGCGGACAAACAAAATGTTGGTCAGCCGAAGCTGGTATGTGGGGGAAACAATAATCATGTAAATACGTTAACAATGTAATCATCCAATTAATCATTTAACAACCAAGGTTACATTTTAAATATAACTCCACGATCCAAGGGTACCCTATCCTCTGTGTTGTCCCCATTAAACCCCTCATGATCCACCTATAGGTGAACCAGTTTCTAGGGTTGAGTCACATGGAACTACTCATAGGTAGACCACTCCTTAACTCAGGGTACGCTAAAGAGTCTCATGGCACTACACGTAGGTAGCCCAGTTTCTAACTCACGGTAACCTAGACCTTGCTCTAGGATTACCCCTTTTTTAGCCTTTTCAAAGTAACAGAGGTGGACCCAGATCTAGCCAGTTATATATGTATATTTTATAGTGATAACCATAGTCACTTTATAGTTGCATGAAATAAATAAACATCCAACAGTTATTTTCAAGCAACCGATTAAAACTTCGAGAATCGTCGTGAAACTAGAGTGATTATTCATAAGCGTAACCACATACCTTATGCCATTGCAGAACTGTGCAGAACATCATATGTACTTTAGGAATATATCCAAACATCTAAGAAACAAGCATTCAATCTGAAATATACATACTACATATGTGTCACCACGTATTCACATTACATTTCTCAGATCTAGATTTGCTCCTAAAGTAGGGTTTAGAGTTATCTCGTGTTTGGATTAGGCATTATGGTTACAAACCCTAGTTCCATCATATCACAGTTTCTAATATTACAATCTCACTTATGAATATTAGGTTAAACCCTAGTTATCATCTTAAACAAATTAGACTACTTATTACATTTAATTCACATTATCAGCATTAAGATTATCTCAAGATGTTCCCATTAGTTTCAAAACCCTAAAGCAGCATATATAAGATCACTAATATGGAACTATCCATTATTCAACATTATCAGGGTTTTACTCATTGTACATGGCAAGATCAGGTGTTAGCCTAACATGAACGAATCTATTCAATTAAGCATCATATTAAGGCAAATCTAGGTTTTCTTTTACATTAAACACCTCTAAATATGCATTGCATATAATTTTCGAATAGGAAGCTTAATTAGGTTCCACAACCAATTTATTTAGATTTCTCTCATTAATCAGATAAACTTTCATATATTGTATGTTCCCATCTGAGCTGTGAATCCCTAGTTATGATTTTTGCAAGTTTATTATTATTGAGCCAAGTCAGCCCAACGACCATTATTTACTTAATTTATGTGGCCCGGACCACCTCAACCTTGCTCTCTAGCGAGGCTGTGACTTCAAACATAAATGAATTACACTTTTACCCTTACCTGCGTGGACAAGATCCCATCGCGCGTGGGGGCGTTTGGGTCCTTTGAGCCTTGGTCGTCTTCAAGCTCGCGTAGGGGATCCAGCATCGTTCTGGTTCACGCCGCAGCGGCGCTCAACGTCGTCTGCCCAGGCCCTCGCAACCTAGACACTGACTTCCTCCCACACACAACCCCCATCGCCTTCCAGCAGCTCCGACCATCGTGGCTCTAGCGAGGGAGTCATCTTCTTGCTCCCCTCACTGCATTGTAACAGGGTGCCGCCCAGCCAGCCATCAACGTCGGCTCCTCTTCTTTGAACAACAGGAATCCCTAGGCCATGTCTGGACGGTAGCAGATAACCCCGTGGTGAACCCTGGTTGTTGACGGCGTGAGGTAGTTGGCACGATAGAGTCTCACGGAGGTCACCTTCGGGTAGCTATGGAGTTGCAGCCCCAAACAAAGGCAAGGGAAGAAAGTTGTCAGATTCCTTCTGAAGGCCAGAGACCCTCCTGCGGCACCATCTCGTAGGTCCGTGAAAGGGGTTCCTAGGGCGATTGATTTGGCAAGTTTGGGGAACGGGACTCGTTGCCCTGGCTACCGAGACTAGGGCCATCTCCTTCCACGATCTTAACAATTTCCAGGTTGTCTCTCTGTTCCTGGAATCGCAGCTTTGCTTGCTACTACCGCAGGGTCTTGACAGACCGGTTAAGAGAAGACGATAGGGAAGAAAGGTTTTCTTGCTCCGATGAAGGAAGGATGTATGGATGAGGAAAGCATCATGCACATCGTCATAAGGCAAAAGTTCTCGGGTTAGGGGTGTCAAAAGACAAGGGAGAACCCTTATATATATATATTGTTTTACGGAGATCATCTTCTGATCTGGTCCCCTCACGATTAGTCTCTCTTTAACACTTTCTTTATCCCATTATTTTCCTATTCTCTCGTATGGTCTTTAAGGACAAGTTTCCAAAGTTGTATTGGCAAGGTACACATAGCAACAACCTTAATTACATTCCTTTCTCTTATGGCCATGGGTGAGAGAGGAGTTATAGCGTGAGTAATTGATATAGAAAGGTATTTCTATACATACTAAGCATTAACAATATAATCTCTCCTTTTAATTTCAATATTTTCTTATCAAGCACACGATCCAAGTGTTTATTTTCCTTTCTTACATCAAAAACCTATAAAGGAAAGCACAACACATATTGGATAATGGATTCAGGATTATTCCTCTATTTCTCTCCTTAATATATCTTTCTCCTTCAAATTTTAAAGGAAACTCTGGCTTGGCATTATCCACTGTGTATTAAATTTGGAACCAAATTCTAAAGTAAAAGGATATTTCCTTCATAAGCAATTTATCCTTTATTAAAACCAATTTAATTGGTAATTTCTCTTTCCTATGCCGTTATCTTGGTATCTTTCTAATATTTGGACTTTTCTTATTTTCTTCTCTTTTATATCCATCATTGGATTAATATAATAATAGGAATCACAAAATTCCTATCAAAGGAAAATATTTGCAAAGAAACCCATCCTTTGAAGAAAAGCATACAACCTTTTCAATTAAGTCCAAATTCATTACATTTCAATTATGAAAACATGTGCAAAATTGAGGTTGTAAAGCCAATAAAGCCCACAACACAATCATCAAGGCTATTGTAAAAAAAATCCCTTTATTCAAGACAAATTTTATTTGTCCAAATATCATTAATATGAGAAATTACATTTCTCAGCAAATGAACCCAAAAATTGGGGTTGTAACATCCTTCCCCTCTTATAGGAATTTTGTCCTCAAAATTCTATCAAGCAAATAAACAATCAGGATAAGACTTTTCCATGTCCATCATTGGCCCCTATGTGGCTTTACCGTACTCATAGTGCTTCCAAAGAACCTTTATCACCACATATTCTTTTCTCTGAGTTCTTCCATCATGGCGTCTATAAACTGCACAGGTGGACTCAAGCCATTTCAGCCTCCCTTGGGGCTCACTAGGTTCATTGCTCAGCTCATGGTCGGGGTACCTCACATAGTGCTCTAAATTGGACACATGGAACTCATCACACATTACTTTATCCTGAGGGGTAAGATCAAACTTAACCTTCTCCACCAAACCATGCCAAAAGAACCCATGCATCGGGAACTCAACTCTCTTAGCTGTAACTTAGAGCATCGGATTTTCATGTCACATATTATTCCACAGTGAAATGCATGTCAGTCTACTTTGTATCTGCTCACGACTCTCGTCGTCTCTAGGCTCCTTTCAGCTATCGCACGATCAAAGCAACTTCGTCTACACACACTGTGGCCCTTTTCTAACCATCATGTGGTCCTTTCACCAACATCACCTTACTGAAGTGGTGACCGACTCAACCTCTCTTACAGAGCTTCTTTAAATCCCGATACTGGCTATGGTGGTTATCTTCACATCTTTCATAGGACAAAAACTGTCTCTAGCTATCACCCAAATTGAGCACATATGCTCTCATCAGGCCCTTTAGTCTGGATCATACTAACCATAGTTAGGGGTGATAAACTATACTAACATTGAGTTCTTCATGTACCTACTTCCACCTTTTGGAAGGGAACCTTTAGGTCAAACTCAAGAACCTTTGAACTCGCATCATGGGGTAGTTGCATCATCTCTCTCATGGGCAGTTCAACCAAATATGTCCCTGGACAGAACTCTTTATTTCTCATGTCATCTGGGTAATACGATCTACCATAACCCATATTGCATCTCGACCTTCCTTGGTCCTGAGGATACTTACATCATCCGTAGAGATGAACTCCCCTTCCCTTTCGGGGACTCTTTATCCTTTATATCAATGCACTGGGTTACTGGTGCTCATCCGTCACCTCCTATCATGCATGGCAACATACCACGTGCAACCTCATCTTAGGCATTTAAAGTACTACTGTCACTCATTATCTTGGTAGTACCACGGTGTATGGTGATCTTAAAATCATGATCTACTGTATGTCATTATTATTTGAGATCAAAACCTCAAAAACCCTAAACCATTTTATCGGGGTTTCATCACTTTCTTTTCCAAAGAAGTGCACCCGAGGTTCTACCACCATCCTTTCATTGCATCAAGAACTAGACTGGATAACCAAACAACCCTTAACTTGTTCAACATATCTTATTACATTGGAGTATTAGCCAAACATATCCCCTTTCCAAACTTAGGGTTAGCCTAACAACCTCTTCTTAACCAAACTAGGCAGCTATATCTCAACCAGAGAATCCATTACCACTTCACATCCTTAGGTATTAGGTAATGTCGATGACATACACCTCCATGTTCTTCGTTTATCATCTCATCTCAGCTCTAAGTCTTTTTTTTAGAACACTTTTGAGCTCATCTTCTTGGTGATCCACTCAACCTTGTATGACTCATATTTCATGATAAAAACATCCTCATAAGATGACTACCTCATTTCTCTTTAACTTTTGCAAACCATCCATGTATCATTCATTTTACTAGGGTATGTTATCTTCTCTATCCCCATTCCTTGTGGCAACGTTCCAACCTACATCACCTCTTATCCTTGGTGTATGGCATGTGTAATGTCCTATCTCTCACCCCCATAACAAGAGGAAATAAGCATTTGGCTGCAGTCCAAATACAGAGTTCTTCCTGTTCTAAGAGTAGAGATGGTACATCCCACCTTGCCAGTACATCTTTAAATCTAAGTTGCAACGTGCCACATATGTCTCTACATCACATACATCATGATATCAAACTAGTCTTGAACCTACTAAGGTTTATATCCTTGATCATCTCCTCTAGGTCTATAGGGTACCGACTCTTTTTGGGGTCATCCCTCTTCCCTCATGCATCAAGAGAGTGCCCTACTCATCTGCCCTTTGGGTCCCATGAGTTCATGAAGGTGATCAATCTCCTAACCCATGGCCCTCATACAATGATAGCTGTTACCTCCCGACCCTATGGTCATGTGCAACTGGGGAATTAGGCAACTCCTACTTTCATCGGTCTTATCCCTACCTGACCCTAGGATAGACTTAGGATTCTCCATTAGTACATGTTCACTTAGAATCTTACCCAAGTCTTCATCATCTCTCTTTCTGCATTCATGGGCTGGCTTGCATCCTTTCATAGGGATCATGGCAACCTACCTACCTTGGTCAAGTCCCATACTGGTTACCTCCATGGTACCATATTCATATGCAATTAGAGATGGATATCTATGGGTCTACAGGTTCATTCTCATACCATGTACTTTTCACTTAGCTTCTCAAGATCCTATGAGACCTCTTCAGGTTACCTTAAACCAACAAAACTGATATACACCCTACCAAAGGGGTCCCTCTCCCAGGATGGGAGGAAAACTATCTCTTGACAACAAGGTCACAGAAGCTCTTAGGTCTAGGATTTACATCCACACGAGCCTACTTAACCCTAGCAAGCTATGAAGGCACCAACAGATCACCTACTGAACCATGCTAGATCATACTTGTCCTCTTTCCTCAATGCTGGATCAAGATCACACCTTCCTTTATCATCAGCCTAGCTGTGAGGGGTTCATCAAACACACCTTAAACTTAAGGGGCTTCCCTTTTCCTCTATACATGTGGAGTACCATGCTCGCCTCTATAGGAACTCAACTTCTCATCATGGACATTAAGTACACCACTTCCCCTCTTAGGCATAGGAACCCTAGGTTCACTTGTAGGTGTCCAACTGCATGCTCTATCTCTTAACTATGAACCAGGGATGCAAAAGGCATGACATGCACTTCTTGTCATCTTTCATCTCGAGCAACACTTAGGGTTGGGTCCCCCTTAAGGACAACCAACAAGGTACAAGGCCTCATACCCTACTACTAAACCTTTCTAGGTCTAAGGAACTCTTCTTCCTACCTCAGAAGGTAAACACCTATACTGTAGGCACATAGGCACCAGATGCTTCATCTTCTATCTTTAGGGTTTGGTCCCTCCAAGATATCATCAACTTTCAGGGATCGATCATGAGGCAACCACTATCATCCATTGTTCAGGGTTTTAGGCTTCCAACCTTCTTGCTGGGTTTCCAGCTCTCTCTAGAGCTAACCCTACATCCAACCTCACCATTAGAGGTCCTCACTTCATGAAGGATCAACCTCAAAAGCATGCCCTACATGGGTGAAGCCTAGGTTTGAACTTATGTTTGCTCAAGATCATCCATAACCCTTTATGCTCCATCATAATTCCTTATCCAGGGTTTCATCCTACTATCAGCACTATGACGTGCCCTAGATGCCATCTATACCCTACTTGCACAAGCCCATAGGGTTTCTAAAGTCCTTCACTAACATCATCATCTAAGGCACTATCCTTTACCCTAACATGCACGACCCTTCCCAGGGTTGGGTTGCCAAAGGTGCTAGGTCACCCATGGATCATATGACATCCCAAAGGCATGTTCTTTCAAACACCTGGTCCAACTCATCTCTCTCTAACCTTCACTTAGGGTTAGAGTTAGCATCATCCTTAGAGGATGTGCCAGGTCTCTACTTGCAATGGAGATCTCTATCTCCAAGACTAACTTATCCTCCTGACAAGAAAGTCTAGCCTCAGGTCTCTTCTGAGGACATGACAACTTATGTCATATGACCTAAGCATGTATCTATTCTTTAGTATGCGCTTAATCTATTAAGCTTATGTCCATGACATCTTATTTACATGCCTTTCATTAATTTGGTGGAGGATTCCTTAAACCTTATTAACCTTACCCATACCTCAAGAGGGTGAGGAGAAGAAAGAAAACCCTAATCCTTAAGGTCCTTAATAGAATTGGTGATGAGAAGGGATGAATAGGATGAGAAAGTCCTAAAGGTATCTTATTTCAATTCATACCCTAAGACTTTGGCCAGGCAGTCACACAGATCCGGGAGTCCTCGTATTCCGACTAGCGGTGCGGAGGAAAATATTGCCAGCCCCCGGTCGTGATCCTTTTCTAGACACCTCCGTCTTTCGGATAATCCTCTAATAACTCGCTTGGGTTCTATGGAGTTTGTAAAATTTAATAATTATTAATGGTTAACTGAGGAACCTAGGCTCTGATACCAAATGTTATGACCCCACCTCCCGATAACCCCCAATTAAGGGAGACCGAGAGGTCGAAGCCGCACCCATGACTTCCGGATCAAAGGTTCGGAAATTAACCAAGAATAATTATCAAATTTTAACATACTATACTGAAAGCTGTAAGAAAATAAATTTTTGCATACCTTTTTGAAAACTTGGATCTCTAAACTTCTATCCACTTAAGGATTCTACTCTAACTAGTCCTCCTTGTATTTTACTTCATGTATTTCACAATATGACGATTTACTATTTGTCCTTTTGTCTTGTACCTAAAATGCCGACAAACAAAATGTCGGTCAGCCAAAGCTGGTATGTGGGGGAAACAATAATCATGTAAATATGTTAACAATGTAATCATTCAATTAATCATTTAACAACCAAGGTTACATTTTAAATATAACTCCGCGATCCAAGGGTACTGTATCCTCTGTGTTGTCCCCATTATACCCCTCATGATTCACCTAGGTGGATCATGAGAAGTTTAATGGGGACAACATGGAGGATAGGGTACCCTTGGATCGCGGAGTTATATTTAAAACGTAACCTTGGTTGTTAAATGATTAATTGAATGATTACATTGTTAACGTATTTACATGATTATTGTTTCCCCCACATACCAGCTTCGACTCACCGACGTTTTGTTTGTCAGCGTTTTAGGTACAAGCCAAAAGGACAAACAGTAAATCGTCATATTGTGAAATACATGAAGTAAAATACAAGGAGGACTAGTTAGAGTAGAATCCTTAAGTGGATAGAAGTTTAGACATCCAAGTTTTCAAAAAGGTATGCAAAAATTTATTTTCTTACAGCTTTAAGTATAGTATGTTAAAATTTGATAATTATTCTTGGTTAATTGTCGAACCTTTGATCCGGAAGTCATGGGGGCGGCTTCGACCTCTCGGTCTCCCTTAATTGGGGGTTATCGGGAGGTGGGGTCGTAACACTATGTGACTCAACCCTAGAAAATGATTCACCTGTAAGGTGAAATCATGAGGGGTATAATGGGGATCTACCTTAAGGGTGGTAGTGTCCAAGTCCACTGCAGGGACAACGCAGGGGATAGGGTACACATGGATCACACAGTTATATTTAAAATGAAAAATTGTTTGTTAAACTGTAATTGATTGCAATACATTGTTATGAATAATTGCATGATTAGTGTTTCCCCCACATACCAGCTTTGGCTGACCGACGTTTTGTTTGTCAGCGTTTTAGGTACAAAACCAAAATGACAAACAGTAAGTCATCATATTATGAAATACACAAATTAAAGTTCAAGGAGGATTAGTTAGACTAGTTCCAGTTCTGGATAGCATTTTAGAAATCCCAATTTTTCAAAGGTATGCAAAATTTTATTTATTACAACTTTTTAGTATAGTCTAGTAGAATTTAATAATTGTTACCAATTAATTGCTGAACCTTGATCCAGAAAATCAGATAACGGCACCTTATTAACCTTACCCATACCTCAAGAGGGTGAGGAGAAGAAAGAAAACCCTAATCCTTAAGGTCCTTAACAGAATTGGTGATGAGAAGGGATGAATAGGATGAGAAAGTCCTAAAGGTATCTTATTTCAATTCATACCCTAAGACTTTGGCCAGGCAGTCACACAGATCCGGGAGTCCTCGTATTCCGACTAGCGGTGCGGAGGAAAATATTGCCAGCCCCCGGTCGTGATCCTTTTCTAGACACCTCCGTCTTTCGGATAATCCTCTAATAACTCCCTTGGGTTCTATGGAGTTTGTAAAATTTAATAATTATTAATGGTTAACTGAGGAACCTAGGCTCCGATACCAAATGTTATGACCCCACCTCCCGATAACCCCCAATTAAGGGAGACGGAGAGGTCGAAGCCGCACCCATGACTTCCGGATCAAAGGTTCGGCAATTAACCAAGAATAATTATCAAATTTTAACATACTATACTGAAAGCTGTAAGAAAATAAATTTTTGCATACCTTTTTGAAAACTTGGATCTCTAAACTTCTATCCACTTAAGGATTCTACTCTAACTAGTCCTCCTTGTATTTTACTTCATGTATTTCACAATATGACGATTTACTATTTGTCCTTTTGGCTTGTACCTAAAATGCCGACAAACAAAATGTCGGTCAGCCGAAGCTGGTATGTGGGGGAAACAATAATCATGTAAATACGTTAACAATGTAATCATTCAATTAATCATTTAACAACCAAGGTTACGTTTTAAATATAACTCCGCGATCCAAGGGTACCCTATCCTCTGTGTTGTCCCCATTATACCCCTCATGATTCACCTAGGTGGATCATGAGGGGTTTAATGGGGACAACACGGAGGATAGGGTACCCTTTGACCGTGGAGTTATATTTAAAACGTAACCTTGGTTGTTAAATGATTAATTGAATGATTACATTGTTAACATATTTACATGATTATTGTTTCCCCCACATACCAGCTTCGACTCACCGACGTTTTGTTTGTCGGCGTTTTAGGTACAAGCCAAAAGGACAAACAGTAAATCGTCATATTGTGAAATACATGAAGTAAAATACAAGGAGGACTAGTTAGAGTAGAATCCTTAAGTGGATAGAAGTTTAGACATCCAAGTTTTCAAAAAGGTATGCAAAAATTTATTTTCTTACAGCTTTAAGTATAGTATGTTAAAATTTGATAATTATTCTTGGTTAATTGTCGAACCTTTGATCCGGAAGTCATGGGGGCGGCTTCGACCTCTCGGTCTCCCTTAATTGGTGGTTATCGGGAGGTGGGGTCGTAACACTATGTGACTCAACCCTAGAAAATGATTCACCTGTAAGGTGAAATCATGAGGGGTATAATGGGGATCTACCTTAAGGGTGGTAGTGTCCAAGTCCACTGCAGGGACAACACAGGGGATAGGGTACACATGGATCACACAGTTATATTTAAAATGAAAAATTGTTTGTTAAAATGTAATTGATTGCAATACATTGTTATGAATAATTGCATGATTAGTGTTTCCCCCACATACTAGCTTTGGCTGACCGACGTTTTGTTTGTCAGCGTTTTAGGTACAAAACCAAAATGACAAACAGTAAGTCATCATATTATGAAATACACAAATTAAAGTTCAAGGAGGATTAGTTAGACTAGTTCCAGTTCTAGATAGCATTTTAGAAATCCCAATTTTTCAAAGGTATGCAAAATTTTATTTATTACAACTTTTTAGTATAGTCTAGTAGAATTTAATAATTGTTACCAATTAATTGCTGAACCTTGATCCAGAAAATCAGATAACGGCACCGACCTTTCGGTCTCCCTTAATTGGGGGTTACTGGAAGGTGGGGTCATTACATTTAGTATCAGAGCCAAGGTTCTCCACTTAATTATTAATAATTATTAAATTTTACAAACTCTATAGAACCCAAGGGAGTTATTAGAGGATTTTCCGAAAGACTGAGGTGTCTAGAAAAGGATCACTTCTGGGGGCTGGCAATATTTTCCTCCGCACCGCTAGTCAGAATATGAGGACTCCCGGATTCGTGTGACTGCCTGGCTAAAGTCTTAGGGTATGATTCGAAATAAGATACCTTTAGGACTCTCTCATCTTGTTCATCCCTTATCAACTCAAATGTTGTTAAGGACCTTAAGGATTAGGGCTTTCTCTCATTTCCTCACCCTCTCGAGGAATGTGTAAGGTTGATAAGGTTCAAGGAATCCTCCACCAAATTAATGAAAGGCATTTAAATAAGATGTCATGGACATAAGCTTAATAGATTAAACACAAACTAAAGATTAGATACATGGTTAGGTCGTATGACATAAGTTGTCATGATCTCAGGAGAGACCTGAGTCTATACCTTCTTGTCAGGAGGATAAGTAAAGAAAGTTAGTTTTGGAGGTAGAGACCTCCATTATAAGTGGAGACATGGCACATCCTATGGATGATGCAAACCCTAACCCTAAGTGTTGGTTCGAGAGATGACTTGATGAGTTAGACATCATGATAAACCATGTGTGAGGGTGGACATGCTTTTGGATGCCCATATGATCCATGAGAGGTTGGATGACCTAGTACCTTTGGCGACCCAACCCTGGAGAGGGTCGTGCATGTTAGAGCGAAGGATAGCTCCTTCAATGATGAGGTTAGTGAAGAACCTATGGAAACCCCGTGAGCTTATATGAGCATGGCATGGTATGCACCCACAGTACGTCAGTAGTGCGGTAGTAAGTTGAAACCCCGACCAGTAAGCATGATGGATAGCTTATGAGATAAGCATAAGGGGATATGGATAACCTTAAGCGGACATAAGTTGAACATAGGCTTTATCTAGGTAGGGGCATGCTTTTGAGGTTGATCCTTCATGAAGAGAGGACCTCTAATGGTGATGTTGGTTGTAGGACCCCAAGCAAGGAGGTTGGAAGCCTAGATTCTGAGATATGAGTAACATGGGGAGTTGAGGATGATGCAACCTAAGTGGATGAGAGTGGTTGCCTCATGCTTGATCCCTGGAGGCTGTGGTACTTTGGTTTCCTTTAGAGAAACCAAAACCTAGAGAGAGAATAAGGCTTCTAGTACCTATGTGCCTATGGTATAGGTGTTTACCTTCTGAGATAGGAAGAAGAGTTCCTTAGACCTAGAGAAGTTTAGTAACAGGTTGTGAGCCCTTGTACCTTGTTGTTTGTCCTTAAGGAGGACTCAACTCTGATGTGTTTCTCGAGTAGAAGAATCATAAGAAGTACGTGACATACATTATACAAGCTTGATTCGTGAGCATTTTGTTGGACACCCAAAAAGTGAACCGAGAGTACCTAGGCCTAAGAGGGGAAGTGGTGTATCTAATGCTCATAATGAGAGTTGAGTTCCTATATATGCGAGCATGGTACTTCCTATGATGAGAGGAAAGGAGAACCCATTAAGCTTAAAGGATTTTTGTGAATCCATCACGGACAAATTAATAACATGGGAAGGTATGATCTTGATCCAATGTTGAAGAAGGAGAACAAATGTGAACTAGCATGGTTTAGTAAGTGGTCTGCTTGTTCCTTAGTAGCTTGCTAGGGTTAAACATGCTCATGTGGATGAAAACCCTAGACCGAGGGACGTTTGTGACCTTTGTTATCAAGGTGTAGTTTCCTCCCATCCTGGGAGAGGGACCCTTTTGTAGGGTACATACCAGTTTTATGGGTTTTAAGGAAACCTTAAGAGGTCTCATAGGATCTTGAGAAGCTAAGTGGAAAGTACATGGTATGAGAATGAACCGGTAGACCCATAGATAACCATCTCTATGTGCATATGGATGTGTTACCATAGAGGTAACCGGTATGGGGCCTGACCAAGGTAGGCAGGTCTCCATGACCCCTATGAAAGGATGAAAGTCAGCCCATGAATGTCGAGAGAGAGAGAGACAGAGAGATGATGAAGGTTTGGGTAAGGTTCTAAGCTCGAAATGTACTATAAGAGAATCCTAAGTCTATCCTAGGGTCAGGTAGGGATAAGACCGATGGAAGTAGGAGTTTCCTAATTCCCTAGTTGCACATGAACATAGGGTTAGGAGGTAACATCTATCATTGTCTGAGGTCATGGGTTAGGAGATTGATCACCTTCATGAACTCATGGGACCCAAAGGGCATATGAGTAGGGAACTCTCTAGATGCATAAGGGAAGAGGGATGACCCTAAAAGTGTCGGCACCCTATAGACCTAGAGGAGATGACCAAGGATTGTGAGGTGACCGAACTAGGTTCGAAACTGGTTTTCCATGGAGGTAACTTTGATATCAAGATGATTGTAATATAGAGGCATAAACGACACGTTTCAACTTAGATTTAAAGGTGTAATGGCAAGGTGGGATGTACCATCTCTACTCTTAGAACAGGAAGAACTCTGTATTTGGACTGCAGACAAATGCTTATTTCCTCTTGTTATGGGAGTGAGAGATAGGACAGTACGCATGCCATACACTAAGGATAAAAGATGATGTGAGTTGGAACGTTGCTACGAGGTATGAGGATAAAGATGATAACATACCCTAGTGGAGTGAACGATACATGGACGGTTTACCAACACTAAGAGGAATAAGGTAATCATCTTGTGAGGATGTTTTATCATGAGGTATGAGTCATACGAAGTTGAGTTTGAAAAACCAAGAGATTAAGTTCAGAGTTTTCTTGATGAAGATAGACTTGGAGTTGAGATGAGATGATAAGTGGAATACATGGAGGTGTATGTCTTCAACATTACCTAATACCTAAGTATGTGAAGTGGTAATGGATGCTCTGGTTAAGATATATCTGCCTAGATTGGCTAAAGGCTGGAAGAGCTTGATAGGCTAACCCTAAGTTTGGAAAGGATATGTGTTTGGATAACACTCGGATGTAACAAGGTTGGTTGATCAAGTAAATGGTTGTTTGGTTATCCAGCCTTGGCCTTAATGCAATAAAAGGAGGGTTGTAGAACCTCAGATGCATATCTTTGGAAAAGAAGGTGATAAAACCATGTTTAGAGTGGTTTAGGGTTTCTTAGGTATCAACCTTGAAGGATCATGACATACAAGAGATCGTGGTTTTAAGAGCACCATACACCAGGGTACTACTAATATGATAAGTGGCAGTAGTAAAAAGTTGCACGTGGCTTGTCACCATGCAATCCAGGAGGTGAAGGATGAACACTAGTAACCCAGTTTATCGATATAGAGTATAAAGAGTTCCCGAGAGGGGAAAAGGCAGTTCATCACTATGGAGGTTTTAAGTCTTCCCTAGACCATGGAAGGTCAAGATGCAATGTGGGTTATGGTAGATCGCCTTACCTAGATGGCATGAGAAAGAAAGAGTTCTGTCAAGGGACAGATCTGGTTGAACTACACATGAGAGAGATGGTTCAACTACACCATGATGCGAGTTCAAAATTTCTTGAGTATAACCTGAAGGTTCACTTCTGTGAGATGGAAGTAGAAACATAAAGAAGTCTATGTTAGTACAGTTTATCACCTCTAACTAATGGTTAGTATGATATAGAATAAAGGGTTTGATTAGAGCATGTTTGCTCGTTCAAGGTGATATCTAGAGACAGTTCTTGTATTATGAAAGATGTGATGATAACTACCATAGCCAACATCGGGTTTTAAAGAAGCTCTGTAAGGGAGGTTGTGTCAGTCACCACTTCAGTAAGGTGATGTTGGTGAAAGGACCACAATGTGTGTAGATGAAGTCTCTTTGATCGTGCAATGGCAGAAAGGAGCCTACAGATGATGGGAGTCGTTAGCAGATGCAAAGTAGACTGACATGCAGTTCACTGTGGGAAAATATGTGACATGAAAATCTGACCCTTATAAGTTATAGCTAAGAGAGCTGAGTCCCCAATGCATGGGTTCTTTTGTCATGGTTTGGTGGAGAAGGTTAAGTTTGATATTACCCCTCAGGATAAATAAATATATGATGAGTTCCAAGTGTCCAATTTATAGCACTATGTGAGGTACCCCGACAATGTGCTGAGCAATGAACCTAGTGAGCCCCAAGGGAGGCTGAAATGGCCTGAGTCATATGTGCAGTTTATAGACGCCAGGATGAAGAACTGAGAAATAAGAACATAGAGATGGTAAAGGTTCTTTGGAAGCACCATGGGGAGAATGAGATGATGTGGGAGTTGAAGACGGATATGGAAAAAACATATCCTGATTTGTTTGTTTGATTGTTGAATTTTGAGGGCAAAATTCCTATGAGGGGAGGATGTTATAACCTCATTTTTCAAAGCATCTAATGAGATTTGTGAATCTCCTTTAAAAGATAAATACGATCTATGTTTGATTTCATGGTTTTATTTGAATAAATTTCGTGTATGATAGCCTTGCATGCTTTCTTGATGGGCCTTATTGGCCATTAAGCCCAATTGAAAGAAAAAGAAAAAGAAATAAAAAAGGAATTCAATGGGATAATGGGATATATAAGAAAATGAATAAAGGATGATTAAAAGGCTAAAAGATAGTTTCCCCAAAAATATAATTTTGAGTTATAAAGGTTCCTTGGGGTTCAAGGAACTCTGGACAATTATATAATAGCAAGGGAAATAAAGAATACGAGGAAAATATGAATAAAAGGGTGTTTTCTTGCAACTAAAGAAAAGGAACCATTTAATTAAGATAATGATCCCAATTTTTTTAGGATGAAATATAAAATCATAAAATAGGTTCCCTTAAAATTTGAGGCAAAAAGGAATTAAGAGTTGGGAGTTATCGATTTTTCAAGATTATCTTCAAAATAGGATTTTCCTGAGAATTTGGGAAATCTTTTCCTTTTCGTTTAAGCGCGATTGATAGTGGCCGTTGGATATTGATCCAACCAACCCGGCTCATCATCTAGAGTCCCAGAGGGATTTAGACTATAGCATGATCACATGGGACATTCCCAATCGATCCAGCGCATGTGCGCGCTTGGAAGGAGTCCCAATGACTTCGGAAGGAGGTTGTGAACCTTCCAGACCCTATTTTGATGAGCTATTATTGTGTCTTCGAGAAATGCCCAATTGGGATGTGATTTGAGGTGGAAGTAGGGTTGGGGGAACCCTAGAGAGGCCTCCACACCCTCTAAATAGGGTCCCTCTTGGATCCTCACACCTTCACAATTCCGCACGGCTATTCCATTAGCTCCAAAACCCTCTCTTGCGCTCAATTGCCCCTGCTCCGACGAGCTCCAGCCGTGGCACCGCCGCATGGTTCGAAGAACAAAGGAAGAGGAAGGACAAGCATCAGTCATGCGATTGTGGTCCATCGTGGACTCACAAGGGTATTCGACGATCCAGGGCCGACGCGCCTAACGTATCCGCGTAGTGGAGTGGTTTAACGCAGAGCGTTTGATCAAGGGTCCACCGTGGACCAAGGAGCATCCAACGACCGGCAGAGAGCGGTGGGGCACGCAACTCAATTAGTGGAGCTAGCCATTGCGGAGCGTCAGATTGATCAGTGGACCAGCGGCACACCAATACGACGAATAAGAATTTTTGGTAATTATCTCTCTCTGATTAAAATTACAGGAAATTACTTTTCCTTGCAAAATTAATAGAGAACGCCAGGAATATCCAATGAAGGAACATTATACATGAAAGTTGTATAGACAAATATGAGGAACATGATAAAAATACTTTGAGAACCTAGTTCTACCTCGTTTTGCAAAAGTGCTTTAATTTGATAGAAACGTGTATTAAAAAGTAATTAGAAACCCTAATGGTGTATAAAGGATGCATCTTTGTAAGTTAATGGGTTAATTAGAAAGTTAATAACCTGTTGATGCTTATGATGAAGTTTTTATCCATTTTGAATAAAAAAATTGGTTACTTTAGGGTTCCATATGATTTAATGAACCTTGAACCCTAATTGTGGTAATTATGACCTTTAATGATTTTAATTGGTCAAATTCATGTAAAAAACTGAGATATGATGGTTCTAATCTATTTAGAGTACAAAGGTCCTTAATTCTGGATAAATACCCTAAAAGTAGTGATTAGGATTTTCTCTTGAATAAAAGGTAGAATTATGGCAAATTGAGTTCATATGTGTTTAGACCATAATGAACTTTGAATTAATGATAAATGTGTATAATGATCTTGTCATGGATTAAAAGGATAAAAGTAGTATCTTTGATGTAAAAGAGGCTTAATAAAATTAATTGATGGTTAATGGCGCCTTTAAATCTGAGAATAGGGTTATATGTTGTAAGATAATCTTAATGTTGAAGAATAGATAAGATAATAAGGGTTTATGAGTAATTGTATAAAGCTAGGGTTTAAAATAGTAAGAGATGAAGGGAAACCCTAATTTCCAAGGAAAACCTAAAATTGGAATAGAAACCCTAAGGAATAAGAAGGAATTGGATACATTTTGATAAAATGTAGTTGAAATGTTTATTTCAGGGTTTTTGTGCAATTGGCTTGATTGATTGGATTTTCTCCCTCTAAAAAGTTATTTCTGTATCCGAATCTGCATAATAGGTATGTGGTTATGCTTATGATTATCCCAACTAGTTTTTTGAGGATTTTATTGACGTTTCCCTCATGGATAAAATAAACTGTTGGATGCTTTTATTTCATGCAAATATAGAGTGACTATGATTATCACTATGATTATACATATATAACTGGCTAGATTCGGGTCCACCCCTGTAGCTATGCAAGGGCTAAAAAGGATAACCTAGAGTAAAGTATAGGCTGTCATGAGTTAGAAATTGGGCTACACATGTGTAGTGCCATGAGACTCTTAGCTTGCCATGAGTTAAGGAGTGGGCTATCTACGGGTAGTGCCATGTGACTCAGCCCTAGAAACTATTTCACCTGTTAGGTGAAATCATGAGGGGTATAATGGGGATCTACCTTAAAGGTGGTAGTGTCCAAGTCCACTACACGGACAGTGCAGGGATAGGGTACACATGGATCACACAGTTATATTTAAAATGAAAAATTGTTTGTTAAACTGTAATTGATTGCAATACATTATTACAAATAATTGCATGATTAGTGTTTCCCCCACATACCAGCTTTGGCTGACTGACATTTTATTTGTCGGCGTTTTAAGTACAAAACCAAAATGAAAAACAGTAAGTCGTCATATTGTGAAATACACAAATTAAAGTTCAAGGAGGATTAGTTAGACTAGTTCCAGTTCTGGATAACATTTTAGAAATCCCAAATTTTCAAAGGTATGCACAATTTTATTTATTACAGCTTTTCAGTATAGTCTAATAGAATTTAATAATTGTTACCAATTAATTGCTGAACCTTGATCTGGAAAATTAGATAACGGCACCGACCTTTCGGTCTCTCTTAATTGGGGGTTACTGGAAGGCAGGGTCATTTCACAAATACATATTTAGTCCATGAGTCATCCCTAAAAATTGTGAGTAGAGGGGTGAGTCTTCTCGCTCAGTGAATAACTACTTCAAAGAAATACTCTAAAACACTGATATAATTACATATATACTTTTGAGAAACTTATATCAATTATAACAGTGTAAGCTTAAAAGAGACTAATCATTCGCAAACATAAATATGTCAAGATACTCTAGATTCTACAAGAGCGAATCAATATATGAACATGCTTGATTGATCACAAAGAGAACTGATAATTCAAAAACATACAAAAAATAATTGAATAACTGCACACACTTGTTTAACCTCTCATTCATCTTATTATTCCATGAACCCACATGAGGTGTGCTACAACATGTGAAAGAATAACAACAAGCTACGATCTCACTACAAAAGGCTTAGAAGCACGTCTGGGTTCCTAAGCCTATCTCTCGAGTAAGACCCCATTTACAGTGGGCCTCGGCACATCTGCCTCTCGACGTCTAATGGGAGCGGCTGAATATCTTAGACTCCACCTCTCTACCTGGGTACTCAATCGGTGAGTCAAAGACATCAGGCTTATTGTGCATCAGTGGACCTACTGACCACTGATCACTACAACATGTAACACACGTACCACCGACATCCCCGGTTGGTGTAGGGTACCAGAAAACTATAAGGAGTCTGCCCTACTATTCAAGACCCCTGCACCTTACTGATGTGCTCCAACTTACCTCAATCTGGACTACCTCTAGTTGGGAAACTATTTCCTCCCCAAAGTGCAGGCCTCATCCTTTGAGGATTCTACAGTGTTCAGGGAATTAATTGTCTAATTCACTTTTTAAATTCACAATTCAATCATCACGTCAACATATCTTAGTTTAGCTTTGTAAAGTGCTCATTTCATAAACCATCTGATAACATTTAGCACAACTAAACTGTTAAGCATAATCACATATCATATCAAGAAACATTGATATCACAATACTTGATTCATTAAAACCCTATACTTAGGGTTTCACTTTCCTCATTCAGGTATCACATGACTCATATAAGGATTTAATGTGTCATAAACATTCACTGAATAAAGATTGCTTTCAACAAGTCATATACAATCAACATATGTATGAAATCTTAGAATTGAGCTAAGTTAGGGTTTCCATGCCATTAATTGAGATATCATGAATCAAGAACAATATTGAATAGATAAAGTCTATGATGTCAAGAAAAGCACTTCAAATGGATTTCACAATATTTATTCATAAATTTCCAACTTTCCACTCATCTAGGGCTTCACCCTCTTTACTGAGATATCAAGAAAACACTATTCACATGACATGAAATCCAAGATAGTATATCACATATATGTACTACACATTCAAATAAACAATCATTCATAAGTAATGAGATTCAGATAGACAAAATTCTCTATCTAATTATACAACAATTCCAGTTATAGTCGAAACCCTGAAATTGAGTTTACTCTTATAACCTCTGCAATTACTTAGGGAATTCTCATTAAGATGTATTGTATCCATTTATAATATGATTTTATCATCTGAAATTCATCAAAGTAGAGGAATAATCCATTTCATACCATTTTGCAAAAGCTAGATCAAAAAGGAAATTTAGGGTTTGTACTCGCATACTAAGCATTTGATGATTATTGATGATTTAATTCATTTTCGTGCAATCCACTATTGAAAGGAAGTTCCCACTCACCCTAAGGAGAAAAAACACCTTAAAAGTCAGCCTATCTCTAAAAATCTCGAACTCATATCAAACCCTAGCAAATCACCAGATTCTTCTTCCTTTCAACTCAAAAACCCTAACAATGAGGGATTATGAAAAAAGAGTGAGAAAATGGGAAGATTTCATACCATTTGAAATCAACTTAGAGGAGGGATGGAATCTTGATATGTGAGAGAAGATTCACTAAGAAATGCTATGCAAAGAATCTAAACTTACTTGATTTCATCATATCTTGGATAGAGAAATCCTAGATCAGCAATTCCACCACTTTCTCCACTCAAACCCTAACTCTCCCTATCTCTCTAGGATTTCATTTATCTGGAATGAATCACAAATTATGAGAGCTCCTAGTGTGTTAGGTTGACCATATAGAGCAATTAAGCTTCTTGGGTCAATTGCACATTTACCCCTCACTGTACTTTCTCTTATTTTAGTTTAACTTTTTGTTAGAAAAAATGTTACTGTACTTTGTTTATTTCTAAGATCAAACCTTCTCCAAAAATTATGCAAATTTAAAATTGTTTTTTGTAATTGAGTTATAAAGCTTTAGTTAAAGTTTCAAATAATTCTTGCTACAATTAAATAAATAAAAATAGAATAGTGCATTGCTATCCAGCAATCTACAAAACAGTCAGTTGAAGATAAAATTCCCCAGAACGGCCACGCAAGCTGCCACAACCGTGCTAAGATGGACCTAGCATGGTTGTACTTCCTACCACGACCATGGTACATTGGTTTCATCAGATTTGAATACAAAAGTTGGTCAACAATTCAATTCTTTCAAAATGGTCGTGTGTCCTAGGATGCACGTGCCACCAATGACCTAATATGGTCGTGCTACTCACCACGGTCATTGTATCTAAGCCTCCAACTACTAATTTCATTGTCCTTTGCCTACCTCTCTCACTCCTCCCCAACATGAGCCTATTTGGTGAAAGCCCTAATTTCATCCGACTAGGGTTTATATTTTCTCAAACCCTAATTATACAAAGAGACAACATACTTGGGGTTCTCATTAGGTTTAACATATCATAATTTAGATATCATCATTAATCATTTTTAAGAAATGACCAAT
Organism: Alisma plantago-aquatica; assembly: GCA_963693085.1. Lineage (NCBI taxonomy): Eukaryota > Viridiplantae > Streptophyta > Magnoliopsida > Alismatales > Alismataceae > Alisma > Alisma plantago-aquatica. The sequence goes on from OY856413.1 coordinate 786,836,468, forward strand.
CTAATCAAGCATGTAATCATCCACATGAACCTGAACTTACCAATTAAGCCCAGATACGATCATAACACATTTCCTCATTATGCAACTCAAACTAAAGAAAACCTTGAACCTTAATAATCTTTAGGTTTATATTTTTCATCTTATAGAGAATATATCTAACCAATCCTCTAGGTTAGCACCTAGATGTCTGAAAACTAGATTTAGACTAGCTCTTATTGTATAGTAGGTCCTTAGGTGTGATAACCTTAATTTTCACTCTCATTAAATTAATGCACATCTTAAATCCTTCAACACTCTACTATGGGTAACAACCTCCCTCACATCCAATTATATTATTTGGTATCACCTTATACTCAATTGATGAAATGGAAGTGAACACATGTCACACCATGCTTAATTTAATATAGTTGAATGCATAATTTTCCTATTGAAAGTGTATTTTCAAAATTGATTACCCTCAATGTTACAATTGTGGATCCAAACTTTGGATATAAAAACTAGAGGAAATTTGAGAATCAACGGTGAAAATTTTATGTCACTTGGAGTTACAGTTTAAGAGATATGAGCTTAGCGAGGTTGTCAAAGAAACACAATTTTGAGACAACTTAAACACCTCAGCAATTCGTGGCATTTGTTATTGACCAATGAGAACGCTCCATTTTAGAGCAATAGATCCACACTCCTAACCATAAGATTGACTCGTGGTCCACGATAGAACTGAATTCAATGGCCCTCGGTCATATTCTACCTTGTGTCAGGACAAGTACAATAGTTCTACCTACTCCCTTTTTGCTTGGCCAATCCGGCTCCTCTAGGCTCCATTGCTTAAATTGACAATCCCATTTTGTTCCTTTCTCCTATTCCTTCAGTTCCCCTCTCTTTTCCCTCTATTTTGCAAACTCTAACCCCTCCTCCATGGATTTTTCGAACCTCCCAGCTTGAAGCACCTTTGGCGAGCTCTCTCTCCTCCCTCAGCCATCCGCGCATCATGCCCAACACAGAGGTGAGTCTGCGGGATCTTCATTGACTCAGACAGCCAGCTCGTGGACACTATCTTCCTCCCCTTTCCCTAACTTCCATGTATGTTGGTGAGGTGCTTCACTGAGCACCACCACATGAGGTTCAATAGTAGGCTCGAGCTGCCCAGCCACCCGCGGTTGGTGTTGCGGTGCGCAGTGGTCTTTGGAGACCGTGCATCTAAAGTAGTCTGCATGGGGTGGTGAGATGAGTCCCAAAGCCACTCAGGGCTAGGGTAGTAGGCCAAGCGGGTGGCCCAACAACCAAGGACCCAATCTAGGCTAAAAGCACCTCTTCTGATCCTTGGACCTAGATCCAAGGGTCCTCATTTCCTGAACAACGGTAAATCCTTTGAAATATCATATCTTTTTTATGCTTGATCCAAATATGGACATTCAATATGTCATTTTGACCAAAAAAACGTGATCTATTCACTAAAAATACTTTTCGGCACTAGTTTTTCTTGCTACTCTGCTGATTTTTCAAAATACATGCTTTTGAGGTCCTTTTATGATGTTGTATGCTATTGGAATCATTACCATGATATGTTGTGTCCCAAACATTGATGTTAACCTTATATAGTAATTTCAACACCCCCCTACATCAATATTGGAAGTTTACTAGATTTTGTACCCTAAAATGATCTTATGTTGATAAAATGACCTAAAAAAGGGCCTTCATGCCACATGTTGCTTCTTTGATGTCTAAACCTAAGTGAATTTTCTTCTAATTCTCATGTATGACCAAAATCAATAACTTTTGATGCATTTTGAACTAATATTCAAAATTATCCATGCTAGCATCCTAATTTGACTTGGTTATGTGCTTTGAACCATGAAACAAGCATGTTAAAAACACATTGATGTTGAATCTCAAACCTAACTCAGATGTGGGTCTTCTATGTCCAAAATGATTATGTGAACTCCTAATTCAGTAACTTATCAGGATTTGTGCACCCAAATACCTTGTGAATCATGTATGTTCCCTAACGTGATTAAATGCCTACATCTTGACGTGAAATATGACCTAATATGTATGTTGATAATTGAAGCTCTAGTCTCTTGAAAATCTTTCCCTAAAGATCACCCATGCTATATAATGATCTCAAATCAGCATCTTGGTGGTTGTTATGGAAAATGACTCAAGTAGACTTCATCTATACTCCAATGATGGCAATCTTGCATGATATTGACTAGTATGACTATGTTGATGCTTATGCTGACTAAGCTTGCTCAAATCTTAAGATATCCCTATTTAATAATCTAAGATCCCTTATATTGACCCTTAATCTCATTTGTGATGTGTCACCTTACACTCTATATCAATCCAATGTGTATAGGGTAACTTGATGATGAACTTGCATGACTAGTTGAAATGTGGAAACCTATGTTAAAGATATGATATCTAGATCTAGGTGATACATACAACCACCATGATTATGAACAATGAGGCCTAATCTTGCTGATATTAATACAATTACACTCGTTTGTAATGTCAGGATCTCTATGATGACTAAATTTCTAAGATCTAGTCAAGCATGTGACTTATGGTTTTCTAATCAATGGTTAATCATGTACTATGCTCGCAAGGTATGTTTTACTCTTGATCCTACTATGATATTTTCTTACTTGTGTGTATACTCGTATGAATGCTTGTCTACTTAATTATTTGGTTGAGATATTGTTCCTATGATTACTATGTTCATGATTGAGAATTTTATGTTGACAAACTTGAATATAATATACAAGAATCCATTATGCTACCTCACGTGGACATAATGGATAAAGGAACCTAAAACATGCCTTGTAGAAAATGATATTGTTAAGTGTTCCCATTCTATTTCCTCTTCTTGATTATGATCATGTTTCTAGCCAAGTAAGATTTTACTATACTCTTAAACTATTTACTTGCTACTTCATAGCATACTTAATGCTTTAGCATTAATATGTTTTGTTTGTCGAATTTCTAGTTGCTAAATGAAGATTTGTTACACTCAAGACTCTAAGTTCTAATATGAAACATCAATGGGTTATTCTTGATATAGAAATGGGTACTTATCTCTTACCTCCATGTTTAGTATCTCATTATCTCTTTAGGCATGTTGTTATTTCTTTTACATATATATTACATGTGTGAAATTTTGTGCCATTCTATGGACGGGCGCCCCAGTTCAATCGCCTTTGGCTATGTAGCCTGTTAATGTGTTGCTTAGCACTTACAATCATTAAGATGTTTATCCTAGAGTTTAATCCTTTTTCTACTTCCGATTAAGGCTAGTATAGAAAAGGTCGATCCCACAAGAAAACTTATTAAGATTGTTATCTCTAATCCCAATTATTTGAAGAACTTATTTTATTTTTTTGGGTATTTTTTTAGTTTTGGAACAGAAAGTAAAAGTCAAGTTTTCGGGGTTGGTGATTAACACTAAGGAAAGAAATACAAGAATAAAAATGCACTTAACAAGAATATAAATTTGCCCTGTCACAAGGAAAATTAAGATTGTTGTTAGCACAAGAAATACTATTATGAATGAAAAGACAAAGAATTTAAAGAAAGCAAAAGAAAGCGGTATTAAATCAAGAGATGGGAATCGAGGCTTTAGGGGTTTTCACCACCTTAGCCTAGGAAAAAATAAACTAATCCTTTAAAAATGACGGATTCGATGAAGGCAAGTGAATTAATAAAAATCCACTAAAGATGGACTCCATATGAGCTCATTGGTTCTAGTGCTCATGCTTCTTAGTACATCATCCTAAAAGAAGAAGATCCACTGTCGTTTCAAAACTTCATGTGATTGGGTTTGTTGTTCTAAATCTGAACTTCCACAGTCATATCCATCCAGATTAACTTTTGATCAAATCAATTAATTACTTTGATAGATCAATTAGTTATCAAACCTAAAAGCCATCTAGAATCATTTTTTAAGGAAAATTCGATAAAGACATGGCTAAGGGGTTATTCCCCTTGCCTCGATAAAGAACTACTCACTCATGGAAAAGGAGCAAAGAGAGATGGAGGGAGGAAGTGATCTAGCCATCTTCGAGTCTTATGACTACTGATCCTCGATTAGAGACAATGAATATGGCTGCCTCTTCCTACCTTTCTCGATTTCTCAGGATAGGGGATGAGGAGAAAAGAAAATACTAGATCTAAAACACAACAAAATAACAGAATAACATGTAACAAAGATGCAAAGCCACTTTATTCCAGATCTAGAAGAAGAATACAAGGAAAATTGCTTCAGAGCACTAATACAAGAAAACCCGAGATGTCCAAAGGAGGAGGAAGTGCCCCTCATTTTATACGAAAATGAGGGGGGGTATACATTAGGTTTAGGGCAAAAGAAATGGCCGGCGGCGGCTGCTAACTTTCTGGATCTAATCAATAGAGAAAACAATTGCTTGCTTTACATTCTTTCTGTAGTAATTTCCCACAACACCGATTTCGAGCATATTTTTGGGCCATTCAAAAATTTGCAAGCTGTCTGAAAATATACTTTTCCTATATATAATTGAATTATCTTTCCAAAACATACTTGCACAATAAATTCTGTCTTGGGATGTGGGAGTTATACCAATTTTGGTTAAAGGTATATACTGAAACAGACTCTGCGGGAAAACGTAAGGCTACTTTCACTGGTTAATTGTGCAGCTAAATAAATACCAAAATTTCCGAAAAATATATATTTTTTGTAGCCAATAAAATTCTCTTTTCATTGCATACTTTATCTTGAAATTCCGCCTTTAGACGCAAAATATATGGCTATTTTGGTGACGAGTATCTCAGGCATTGCGGGAATATTTGAAAAGCCTCATATCTTCATTTTTTATTTTCTTGATTTAATTACTTAGATAATTCCTGGAAATTAAGAAAAATATCATAATAATTCAAGAAAATTATATCAAGAAGATGAAAGTATTATTTATTTTGAATTATCTAAAATTAACAAAAAAGTCCTAATTAATTATTCTAAATGAAGCAAAAATAAGAGATGAATATGCATTAATCAAAATACCCAAAACTTAAACTTTGCTCGTCTGAAACAACATTAAAATCAAGAAATACTTTCAAGACATACTCTCAATATATCATCCTCACTCTCCTAACAACCGCTTGATTCCTTCCACCAAAATATGGCCAAGCGACCTCGACTTCCTGAATTCACGAAAAGTGACTTTTATATTTCCTACTTCACAAACTTGCATTTATTCAAGACCTGCAATAAAACAGATTTTCATTTTACCTTTGCATTTGGTACTCCAATTTTTGTTAAGTGTTACACAAGAATAGGGCTGATTTTGGATGGTTGGGGTTTTTGTAGTTTTCCCCAAGGTAGAAAATTAGAGTGAAGGAGGTATGGAAGAAGGACAGTCTCTCCTCTATTCTACTCGAGACCTTTTTATTTGGTGGACATGCAGTTACATTGACCGCATTTTTTTCTTTGATTTTTGGTGATACACCCAATTGCGTGGGTATGGAAGAAGCGGAAGAGGGGGAAGGGGTGCCACCCCAAACTTAGCATTTTGGGCACTATTGGATTTTTTCTTTTTGATGAATGGAAATATTTGGAAGTGGTGGAAGAAGAGTAGAAGAGGCTGTTCTTGTGCAACTTTTTTTTCATCTCTTTTTTTAGTACCATGCATTGGTTCAACTATTACCGAATCATGCAAAAAATCAAGAAAATTTATACAAGTTGTACATCATAAGAAAGCATCACTCTTGAATCCTATCAGTCCTCTATGGCTTGCCATCTTTTCCAAGGAGTGATTATTATTTGAGGTCCTAAGTGACAGGAGGATTTCTAGTCATGAAAGTTTCAAAATTTTAGTTGCAAGGCAGTTACATCATTAAGGGGAGTATTTTGAAAAATGATCATATCAAGGCCGACTAGATATGGGCCATTTTGCAACAAAAGAAATAAAAATAAGGCCGACTAGATAATGGCCATGAACAAAGCAACTATATGCAAAACCAAAAAAACAAAGATAGAAATAATGCAAGAATAAAACGATAAGGGGGTGGAATAGAAACATACCACCCACCTCCACCGCAGACTCAGATTTTTTCTCGTCTCGACCAAAATTGAAACCTGAGATGGAGGGAAGAGAAGAGCAAGGATTTCCAGGTGGCCATGGTAACTCAAAAAATGTCCAGCTGAAGGGGATGTGTATGAGGGCTGGGACCTTTATCTGAGGAGCTTCATAGTGTACCCTATGATAGGGTAGTTGTAAAAGCTCAGCGGGGTGCACATATTTGCTTTCACCTCGCATTCCCTCCAATAGGATCCACAAATCTTCCATCAATAGTGAAGGAAGTGTTGAAGATGGATGTGGGGGAGGTTGGTGGGTACCCGACTGGTAACACATGCAGTGCCAGATGTGTAAAGTTAGGCAGAGGATCTGGCTCTGGTTTCCCTCGATCATATTGACCTGCATATAGGAGAATTGGTGGTGATATGAATGGGACAACTAAATTTAAATCAGCATGATAAGTATTTTTGCTCTGCTCAAAATTCATGCAATCAATCTTGAGATATATGGGATTCATGGTTGATATAGCATGTAACTCTAGTTCCTCTATGCAAGGAGTTCCCAAGGATTCATGAGGGATAAAAATGGGGACATATTCCTTGTAGTCAGTGGAAGAGGGTATGTAGACTTCTACTAAGGGTTGTGTCTCTTCTTCTAAATCAGTTGTGCATGGAATGGGAATTGGTTGCGACAGAACATGTGGAATCATTTTGTCAAAGGGGGTTGGATGCTTATTATCCAAAATATACTCAAAATATGGGTATTGGTCTTTGATGTCAATTGGATTGTTGTAAGTGGTGGAAGGAGTAGTTGGATTTTTAGATTGACTCTCCTTCTTCGACTTTTCATATTCAAGTAGTAAAGTCTGTAAAGGAAAGATAGGGATACCCACATCCTCACCGCATGCAAAATATGGCTCCATTTTTTGTGTTATTTCTTCAGGATCCGACATATATGACACAAAAATAGGATCATCATCACCGTCATCGCTAGGAAGAACCATCTTGGGTTGCTCAATATCTATAGGGGGAGTTTGTGATTGATCCTCTAGCAAGGTAGCTAACATGGCTTGACTGGATTCAAGTTTTGCTTATCCTTCTGCTGCCATATTTTCTAGGGTCTTAAGTCTCTCTTCCAGTTCAAGATTAAATTGTGTTTCACCATAGGATTTGTACACCCCAAAATTTTGGCCATCCTCGCCACACTCCCCATAGTTTCCTTGGCCATAGTACCCCTCATATTGTTTTGGGTGGCATTGCTCCTCATAATAATCTCCATAAGATGGTGGATTGTAATTTCCATTGCGTCCATCTTGGTAGGAATATTCAATATTATAAGGTGTCACCAATTCATGAGGAAACATATTTGAACAATCTATATTTTGGGTTTGGGCTTCTAGAAGGGCGGTTAAGAAGGCTTGGCTGGTTTTTAGTTTTGTTTCTCCTTCTACTGCTATCTTCTCTAGGGCCCTAAGTCTCTCTTCTTGTTGAGGATTATATTGGGTTTCATAAACATGTTCATAACCCCCAAGGTTTTGTTGGTTACACCCCACAAAATTTTGTTGATCATATCCCCCATTAGAATATGGATAACAATATTCCCCATAATGGTTCTCAGAAAAATATGGATTCACATTGTACCCACCAGGATGAAAGGGCTCACAATTAAAAGGGGTGCTATCATAAGCATGGGGTACATTCGGGCATGCAAGAGATGCATGGTTGTAAAGACCACAATAATAACATTGTGGGGGATATTGGGATGCCCACTCCATTTGAAAAGGGTTTTTTTTGTACAATTCAAAAAAGAACTAAAGATTTGTACAAGACTGTAAATTAACAAGAAATGCTAAGGGATAATGACACAAGGTCAAAATTTACAAAACTAATTAAAATTACAATTTTTTATAAACTAGCACATTTGCATAAAAAACGGACTACCGGAATGGAAACTCGGCAGAAGGAGAAGTAGCACTTCCGGAATGTTACTCGGAAGGCATAAAAAAAAATAAAAAAAAGTTTTTCAAAAAGTTTTTTTTTGGGGTTCGAGAAAACAATCTGTTGTCCCCGACAACGATGCCAAATTGTTAATGCGTCACTTAGCACTTACAATCACTAAGATGTTTATCCTAGAGTTTAATCCTTTTTCTACTTCCGATTAAGGCTAGTATAGAAATGGTCGATCCCACATGACAACTTATTAAGATTGTTATCTCTAATCTGAATTATTTGAAGAACTTATTTTATTTGTTTTTGATATTTTTTTAGTTTTGGAACAGAAAGTAAAAGTCAAGTTTTGGGGGTTGGTGATTAACACTAAGGAAAGGAATACAAGAATAAAAATTCACTTAACAAGAATATAAATTTGCCCTGTCACAAGGAAAATTAAGATTGTTGTTAGCACAAGAAATACTATTATGAATGAAAAGACAAGGAATTTAAAGAAAGCAAAAGCAAGCGATGATTAAATCAAGAGATGGGAATCAAAGATTCATGGGTTTTCACCACCTTAGCCTAGGCAAAAACAAACTAATCCTTTAAAAATGACGGATTCGATGAAGGCAAGTGAATTAATAAAAATCCACTAAAGATGGACTACACATGAGCCCATTGGTCATGGTGCTCATGCTTCTTAGTACATCATCCTAAAAGAAGAAGATCCACAGTCGTTTCAAAACTTTTATGCGATTGGGTTTGTTGTTCTAAATTTGAACTTCCACGGTCATATCCATCCAGATTAACTTTTGATCAAATTAATTAATTACTTTGATAGATCAATTAGTTATCAAACCTAAAAGCCATCTAGAATCATTTTTTAAGGAAAAATCGATAAAGCCATGGCTAAGGGATTATTCCCCTTGCCTCGATAAAGAACTACTCACTCGTGGAAAAGGAGCAAAGAGAGACGGAGGGAGGAAGTGATCTAGCCATCTTCGAGTCTTACGACTACTGATCCTCGATTAGAGACAATGAAGATGGATGCCTCTTCCTACCTTGCTCGATTGCTTAGGAGAGGGGAGGAGGAGAAAAGAAAATACTAGATCTAAAACACAACGGAATAATATAATAACATGTAACAAAGATGCAAAGCCACTTTATTCCAGATCTAGAAGAAGAATACAATGAAAATTGCTTCAGAGCACTAATACAAGAAAACCTGAGATGCCCAAAGGAGGAGGAAGTGCCCCTTCTTTTATAGGAGAAGGAGGGGGGGTATACATTAAGTTTAGGGCAAAAGAAATGGCCGGCGGCGGCTGCTAACTTTCTGGTCCTAATCAATAGAGAAAACAATTGCTTGCTTTACATTCTTTCTGCAGTAATTTCCTGGAATGCCGATTTTGAGCATATTTTTGGGCCAGTCAAAATTTATCAAGCTGTCGGAAAATATATTTTTCCTATAGATAATTGAATTATCTTTCCAACGCATACTTGCACAATAAATTATGTCTTGGGATGTGGCAGTTATACCAATTTTGGTTAAAGGTATATACTGAAATCAGACTCTGCGGGAAAACGTAAGGCTATTTCACTGGTTAATTGCACAGCCAAATAAACACCAAAATTGCCGCAAAATATGTCTTTTTTATAGCCAATAAAAATTCTATTTTCATTCCATACTTTATCTTGAAATTTCGCCTTTAGACGCAAAAGATATGGCTATTTTGGTGACGAGTATCTCATGCACTGCAGGAATATTTGAAAAGCCTCATATCTTCATCTTTTATTTTCTCGATTTAATTACTTAGATAATTCCTGAAAATTTAGAAAAATATCATAAGAATTCAAGAAAATTATATCAAGAAGATGAAAGTGTTATTTATTTTGAATTAGCTAAAATTAACAAAAAAGTCCTAATTAATTATTCTAAATAAAGCAAAAATAAGAGATGAATATGCATTCATCGTAGCCATTAGTGAGTGTGGACTTGGGGTAATAAATAGTTCCATGACAAATGGTATTAGAGCCATACACATGCCTCTATATGTGTTTAAGGCATAACACATCTTAAGAATCTAGGGACGACTAAAATCCTTTCCTCAGTGTATAGAGATTCTTCTAGCATCTCATCTCTTCTTTAAGGACCACCTAAGCTGCCCAAGTAGATGATGATTAGGTAGTATTCTCATCTCTTAATGTGGTTCTTCTTTCATGACTATTAATCACATGATCTCTTGATTATGGGTATCTTATGCATGGGAAACTAAAATTGATTCGAACTCAGGAAAGTTGATCAAAATGACAATGGCATGATCTGATTTTAAATGAAAGATCTTATTTGATAAATGGAAGTACTCATTAAAGTAATGTGTTCAAGTGTAAATTTCATGCAAACTCAATGTTACCCATTAGATATAAGTGATGATAGACTCAGTACAATGTCAGGGAAATTTGTGAGCAGGATAGGGATTCTGTCCCGAGCAATGGGAGGAGGCCCCAGCAGAGAGAACAATAAGGAGGAAGAGCGCTCTGCCCGACATCACAATGTGAAGACTTAGATACATGAGGCAATTCCCTATTGACTTCCATTCCTCTTTTTCAATCTCAATTTTAATAAACATGAAGGACATGAGTATCACTCTATCCCTATAATGTTATATTCTTATAGTGGCCAATTTGACTTCTCGATTTCTAAAATATACCCTTACCTTGAAGGGAATACAATTGTGACCTCAATAGTGCAAAATCTTGAAGTATGGTTTCCCTAGTATAGTCTTGACGTTTGACTCGTGACCTTGTGAAATATGATTTGATAGTTGATACTTTGCCTATTCAAATATGCTTGATAACTCATGACCAATGTAGACTAGTATGCTAGGTTAGGGTGGTAGTTGACATGTGACTCGCCTAAACTAAGTCACCCCCCATTATGACTACCTCTAAGTTGTCATCTTGTTGATTATTTAGAGCTTGGAAAGGTGACCCATTCCACATGACTTTGTTTACTTGACCTAAGCCCCTAATAGGTTATGTGGCAACACATTCCGCTATCACACAGACAACGAGGTGTTACGCGAAAATGTGCGGAAATCACCATAAACCACGAATTACCAAAAACACGAGTTAATTAAAACCGATTGCGGGAAGCTGATAAACTGAGAAACTATTACATTTAAGTCCACATCCTGCAAGGAAACAGGTTATATAAACATATACAAGCCTTGATACGTGTTCACAACTTAGAGGAACGACTGTCTAACCATCACATGAGTTCATCATCTGTTTACACATACATAAATGCCCACATCCGGCCAGCAGCAAGATGTACAAAACATCAACGATTATACATCGTGAAACAACGTCAAAACACCTCCAAGGACCTGAGAGTATAGGGATGACTCTAAGACTCCATTACAAAACATCCAAAACAGCAGCATATCCATCACTTGCCTTCTATTGCTCTTCTTGTTGCTCGGTCGCAACTCCACGACCACCACCACGTCTAGCTCGACCACCTAAAAAGGGTGTAAACCAGTGGGGTGAGACACACAGTCCCAGTGAGAAACATAACTCCCCGCCGAAACTACAGAACCTCATAAAGATAAAGCAACAACAGCAGATATCTGATAAAGGGTATAACAAGAGCAGTTTATAAAGTAAAGCTATTCATACCGTCAAGCTTACCAGATGTACGGAAGGCATATACTCAAGTATTTCTTTATGGAACATGATTAACAAGATAAGATTTATAAGGTATTCCACATAACATGAGAGACATATAAGTAACTGCAAGATATAACAAGATTAACTACACAAGCAAAGCCTCAACCAATGTTCCGTGTTTTGCCTTAAGGAGTAAATACTATACGGCTGGATTATGTGTTATTATGCCCTGAGGAAGTGAACTGTACCGTTCAAGTCCAACCGACGGCTGCAAAACCCAGAGTCGGTGCCATACAAGGTCAAATGGAAGAGCCAGACTCCACGACCTCCCACCTCGTGGTCATTGCACGAGTACAACACAAGCAGGACCGCATTCTCATGCTAAAGTGGCCTCAGCCACAGGGTCAGCCTACCCTCTGCCTAGCCCACCTCGGTATAGGTATCGGCGCTAGTGAAACTGAGCCACGGGCCTGTTCACCGTGCTCTGAGCCATGAACGCATTCATGCTCCCATATCACATATCCTGAGCCATGGGCCTGTTCACCATGCTCTTCACATACTTGGGCTACGGGCCTGAATCCGCACCCTAGAGTCTACAACCGAAGTTGCACTCTTACCTCCTCACTTTAGGCTAGGAGAAACCTCACATACTCAACAATATGCGCTTCGGGTTAACCCGTAGGAGAACCCGTTTCACCATCACCAGCTCCTGACGATGATGGATCTATGGCCAGGGCAACTACATGATATATTCCAATGTGATTAATTAGTATCTTTTATATGGATTGCAAGATTCAACCAAGTTATATAACATGTAAACTATAACAAGAATAATCAATCATAAAACTTAACATTGCGCTTCTACTGCAATTCACATCATATTGATCCATTACAGGGATCCAACATTACATGTTATCACTTGGCCTCTTGCCAATCATCTAGATCCATCTCAAAGATCATCACATACCATGGGATCTCAATCCCTCATCACATAGTGCCACTGCCTCTCAAGGCTTACATCATCAACATGGGATAGCAATCCCCAAGTACTTTAGCCAAACACATCATACATGTGATCTCATCATCAAGAGTAACTATCAAAGCAATGTTACTCATCATATATACCTCATAGCCCTTTTTCTTGGCTATGCATCATCTTCATGGTTAGTGTACACAATAATCATAGATTTAACAGAATAAGCATGCTATCAATAATGGGTGACATTAATGATTATATACTTTATCCATCGTGCCTCAACTTGTGATCATGAGCATAGGTTACATCATTAAGCAAGGCAGTCTGCATGATTATCATTTGCTCAGCATTATACATAATATTAAGATGATCGCATGCTTATGCAAGGACATGTAAGTTACATAAACAAGCTTTACCATAACAATTATCATTAAGCATATTAAGGATCGCCATTATAAGCCAAACGTGATGCATACACACGGTTTATCATAGATACTTTGTGGCAGGAGCAAGACTCTAACTATAAGTACCCTCTACCCTCACCACAAGTGGTATCGGGCAGGGCACCCTCATCTATAGGTGATATCGGGCAACATCGAAACCAACCCATCCGTGCACTTCAAGGGTAATGGGCAATGCATGTCGTGCACATCTGCAACACTGCATCATGTACAAGGATAATGGCCAAGGGCCTGCCATGCAGCTAGGTGTATCGGGTGACAGGGTGTCGCGCAACGCCCGCCAGAGGTAGGGCTGTCGGCCGACACACATAAAGCCAAGATGACGCCCGTCACGGAACTACTAGCAACGCCTACCCCAGGTGTATACCGAACAAGGCACTCCACAAGGGGTATCGTCCAGAGGGTGTGGCTCAACCAACCAACAGGGGACCTATCGTTCAACCCACCAACCCATGGCCTATCGGCCATCTCAATGCAGGGTGGTAGTGTGACGCTCGTCATAGCCTCAAGATGTGTCATCCAAGGCCAGACCAAGGGAAGAGTATCTGGAAACAACACCACCAACACCCTAACGGCCAAGAAACCACTCGACAAGGTTGTCATCAACCTCAAGCACAAGGGTACCGAAACCCTAAATCATAGGTTCGGCCAACATGGTGCAACTAAGCAAGGAAAATCAAACTAACAACAACATAGCCGATCGTAAACAACAAGAACAAGAATATAGGAGATGGTAATGTAGTTAGGGTTAGGAGTAATGTAACCCGCCTTAAGCAAGCTCCAAGCTCCTAGCTCCACGCACCACCAAGGAAGAAGGAGACTCCAAGGGTATCGTCCACCAAGCTAGCTCCTCCAAGGGTATCAGCCACCAAGCTTGCAAGAAAGGGAGGGTGTCGAGCACTAAGGTAGAGGAGAAACTAAGGAACTAAAGGGATCCTTAGCAAGGGAAAGGAACCACATATATAGAAGGGGATGGAGGACAAACCAAAGCAAAGCAAGGCAAGGTGTCGCCCACCTAGGGACACTTGTCCATGAGCATTGCCATCATGTCTAAAACACATGTCCAAGGTCATTGCCACATGCAAGCATCAAGCACCAAGTGTCCACTAGTGGTGACACAAATGAGGTCAAAGAAGGTCAAAGGCTCTTAGGTGACACACCCTCACCATGGATGACACAACCACCTCCCTGCCCGACACAAGGTCCAACCAAGCCAAAGCAAGGCACTACAAGGCCCAACAAGCTCAACCAAGCCCAAAGGAACTCAAGCAACAAGCCCAAACCTTCTCCTCTACACTTAGAGGAAGCAAGGAGAGGGAGGGACACCTCACAATGTGACAAACTTGCCCACAAACCCTAGACTTGGGTTAATTGCAAGTAGCACCTCCAACTCTCAACAAAGCACAACCAAACCCTAATCACCACTAAAGGTGATTAGCAAACAACCAAGCATCAGGGTTAAGAAAAACAAACAGGGTAAACCCTAAACGGAGGTCAGGGTCCTTACAGGTTATGCCTATGATGATATTGATACTTGATCTAAAAATCTTGATTTAATGATGATCTTGGAATATGATGACATTGAGTATAGCTAGTGGTCAGGACCTAGGCCTAGATAATTCATCAACAATGAATACCATGAAAATAATCTCAATTTAGATTCCATGCAATGTTAAATACTGCTCAAAATTTTCTCGATTGTTGTATATGGATGAATGATCACCCCTACAAGGGTGATTTAATCAATTGGTTTAAGAATTGATATAACCTTGAATGTCACCAAATGTTTGAATAGTTAAGTATATGTAAGCGTGAAAGCATAGATATTGAGTATAATTCTTTTAAACCCAACTATGCCATCTCTAGGGGACATGACAAAAAGACATTGAGGAAGTGGCTGACAGTAGGTGACCAAGCCTAGGAGGGAAGGTCACCAAGAGGCCAAGCCCAGGAGGGAAGGCCAACATGAAGACTAATCATAGGAGAGAAGGTCACCAAGAGCCAAGCCCAAGAGGGAAGACCAACATGAAGACCAAGCTTAGGAGGGAAGGTCACTAAGAGCCAAGCTCAGAAGGGAAGGCCAACATGAAGACCAAGCCTAGGAGGGAAGGTCACCAAGAGGCCAAGCCCAAGAGGGAAGGCCAACATGAAGACCAAGCCCAAGAGGGAAAGTTGCCAAGAGGTCAAGCCCAGGAGGGAAGACCATCGTAAAGGACAAGCCTAGGAGGGAAGGTAACCATGAGCCCAATGTTGGGACATAAAGTAAATAAGGTGAACCCTAAGAGATGGAGGAAAATCTGGGTTAAAGAATTGCACATAAAATAATGTGCTCGAATGTTGTTAAAGAAAGCTCAAGAAACATAGGAATGGCATCTCAAAAAAAAATTCTAGGAAAGGTAGAGCCCAAAGTCACACGTAAGGTCTAAAATAAGAATCTAAATCCTAGCTTCAAAATGTTTCTACTGTGACTTTGATGTCCAAATTTGACTCTCGATATTGAATAACAAAATCTTGACTCTTGATTAATGACCTTGATCCAGATCTTGAGATCACCCTATTTGGATCTTGAGATCACCCTCAATAGATGATTGTTGACTTTCATGTTCCCAGATTGCAAAAAGTTGAAATGATTATTATGTTTACTTGCTCGATTTATGACTTAGGGGTGAGATCCATGTGGACTATTGTGGGACCTTCCGTCGATATTGGACACGTGATCAGATATTGAACATGAAAACACGATGTTGAAATTTGATGTTTGTCTGAAATTTTTGAATTATGAATTTTCAATCATGGATATATAACCCCACCTAGGCCAATGTAGAATTTAGGACCCCAAATGTTGGAAACAAAAGTCACCCTATACTCTTGATTTGAAGAGCTCTATTTGTTTGACCTAAAGATGTGATCTCTCTAAAATTGTGATCTATAGGATAATCTCTCCAAATTTGTGATTTATGTAATGATCTCTCCTAGTTGTTGATCTATGTGACTATTCTTGGACTATGAGGCCCAATTTCTCAATTCAAAAATAGTGATGATGAATATTTATTATTGTGATATGGAATATGAAATCTCAAACTCGATTGATTGACCTAATTATGGGGACAAAATTCCCTTTAAGGTGGAGAGGATATGATAACCTGTATTTTCACTCTCATTAAATTAATGCACATCTTAAATCCTTCAGCACTCTATTATGGGTAAAGACCTCCCTCACACCCAATTATATGATTTGGTATCACCTTATACTCAATTGATGAAATGGAATCAATTAAATGTCACACTATGCTTAATTGAATATATTTGAATGCATAATTTCACTATTGAAAGTGTATTTTTAAAATTGGGTATCAAAGTTACAATTCTGGATCCAAACATTGGATATAAAAACTAGAGGAAATTTTTGAATCAATGATGAAAATTTCATGTCAATCAGAGTTACGATTTAAGAGATATGAGCTTTGCAAGGTGGTCAAAGAAACACAATTTTGAGACAACTTAAACACCTTAGTAATCCGTGGCATTTGCTATCGAACAATGAAAAAGCTCCATTTTAGAGCAATAGATCCACACTCCCAACCATCATATTGACTCGTGGTCCATGATAGACCAAATTCCAATGTCCCTCAACCATCATCTACCTTATGTCAGGACAAGTACAACAGTTCTACCTACTCCCTTTTTGCTTGGCCAATCTGGCTCCTCTAGCCCCCATTGCTTAAATTGATGATCCCATTTTGTTCCTTTCTCCTTTTCCTTTAGTTCCCCTATCCTTTCCCTCTCTCTTGAAAACTCTAACCCCCATGGATTTTTTGAACCTCCCAACTCAGAGCACCTCCGGCAAGCTCTCTCTCCTCCCTCAGCCATCCGCACATCATGCCTAGCACGGAGGTGAGTCTGTGGGACCTTCACTGACTCAGACAGCCAACTCAAGGCTACTTTATTGCTCCCCTTTACCCAACTTTCATCTATGATGGTGAGGTGATTCGTCGAGCACCACCACACAAGGTCCAGCAGCAAGCTCGAGCCGCCCGATCGCCCGCGATTGGTGTGGCGGTACACAACAGTCTCTGGCTAGCGTGCATCTCTAGTAGTCCACGCGGGGAGGTGAGATGCGACTCGAAGCCACTCATGGCTAGGGTAGTAGGCCGAGCTGGTGGCCCAACAACCACAAACCCATGCCAAGCTAGAAGCACCTCTTCTAACTCTTGTATCTGGCTCCAAGGGTCCTCATTTCCTGAACCTAGATAAATCCTTTGAAAAATCATATTGTTTTAATACATAATCCTAATATGGACATTCAATATGTCATTTTGACCAGAAAAATGTGATCTATTCATTAAAAATACTTCCAGTCACTAGTTTTTATTGATACTACACTGATTTTTAAAATGCATGCTTTTGATGTCCTTTTATGATGTTGTATTCTATTAGATGCATTACCTTGATATGTTGTGTCCCAAACTTTGATGTTAACCTTATATCATTAATTTCAACAACCCCTTGCATCAATATTGAAATTTTGCTAGATTTTGTACCTTAAAATTCCTTCATGCCACATGTTGCTTCTTTGATGTCTAAACCTAATTGAATGTTCTTCTAATCTTCATGTATGACCAAAATTAGTAACTTTTGATAAATTTTGAACTAATACTCAAACTTCTCCATGCTAGCATCTGAATTTGACTTGGCTATGTGCTTTGAACCGTGAAACATGCATGTTAAAGACACATTGATGTTGAATCTCAAGCCTAACTCACATGTGGGTCATCTATGTCCAAATAGATTATGTGAACTCCTAATTTAGTAACTTATCAGGATTTGTGCACCCAAATACCTTGTGAATCATGTATGTTCCCTAAGGAGATTAAATGCCTACATCTTGACATGAAATATGACCTAATATGTATGTCAATAACTGAAGCTCTAGTCGCTTCAAAATCTTTCCCTAAATATCAGCCATGCTATATAATGATCTCAAATCAGTATCATGGTGGTTTTTATGACAAGTAACACAACTAGACTTCATCTACACTCCAATGATGGAAATCTTGCATGATATTGACTAGTTTGACTATGTTGATGCTTATGCTGACTAAGCTTGCTCAATTCTTAAGATACCCTATTTAATGATCTAATAACCCTTATATTGACCCTAATCTCAGCTGTGATGTGTCACCTTATGTTCTATATCAATCCAAAATCTATAGGGTAACTTGATAATGAACTCACATGACTAGTTGAAATGTGGAAACCTATGTTGAAGATATGATATCTAGATCTAGGTGATACATCCATCCACCATGATTATGAACAATGAGGCCTAATCTTGCTGATATTAAATCATTTACACTCATTTGTAATGTCATGATCTCTATGATGACTCAATTGCTAAGATCTAGTCAAGCATGCAAATTATGGTTTTATAATCAATGGTCAATCATGTACTATGTTTGCAAGGTATGTTTTCCTCTTGACCCTACTATGATATTGGTTTTCTTGTATGTATGCTCGTATGAATGCTTGGCTACTTACTTACTTGGTTGAGATATTGTTCCTATGATTAGTATGTTCATGATTGAGTATTTTGTGTTGACAAACTTGAATATAATATACAGAAATCCATTATGCTACCTCATGTGGACATAATGGATAAACGGACCTAAAACATGCCTTGTAGAAAATGATATCGTTAAGCATTGTCATTTTATTTCTTCTTCTTGACTATCATCATGTTTCTATCCAAGCAAAATTTTACTGTACTCTTAAACTATATACTTGTAATTTCATAGTGTACTTAATGTTTTAGCATTAATATGTTTTGTTTATCGAATTTGTAGTTCCCAAATGAAGATCTGCTGCACTCAAAACTCTAAGTTCTGAAATGAAACACCAATGGATTATTCTTGATATAGAAATGGGTACTTATCTCTTACTTCCATGTTTAGTATCTTGTTATCTGTTTAGTCCTATTATTATTGCTTTTACATATACATGACCTGTGTGAAATGTTGTGCCGTTATATGGATGGGAGTCCCAGTTCACTCTCCTTTGGCTATATAGCCATTAGTAGTGTGGAATTGGGGAAAAAAGTTTTGTAACATTAGGTTTCATTCTTTCCTTATAATGCAGCGATATGGGACGTTGCATTATTTGGAAACGATGTACATCACGGGAAGAGAAATATTTGGCATATCATGCATCTATGTTTGGGTATCTACATCGGTATACACCCTATTCTCACCCTTTTCACTGGGTGAGAGGGTACTAGACTCTCTACTATGCGTGGGACACTTGTTTTTTGGATTTGGTTTTTTATTCCAATCGGATCAAACCTTGAAAGTTTTCTTTGACGCATGTTTTATTAGAGAAAAACTATATAATACTTTATTATATATGTAAGTATTAAAAAATGTGTCCCCACACATGTACGAGGAGAAGGTGGTCATGCAACCCAAGTGAAAGTGAATGACATAAGTCTAGAAGAGAGTGTAGTTCTATATAAGATTTCTAGAGCCTTGTTGGAACATATGTGATAGGTGGAATAGATGTAATAGGTTTTGATGATATGATGTAAGTCTTATATAGATGATATAAGATAGTTTATGATGACTAATGTTTTTCTTTTAGGACATGAGTTTAGATTTGAGGTTTTGAGATAAGTTTTGAGGATGCAAGTATGTATGAAGGAGGACCTCTAGTGTTGTGAGATAAGATAAGTAAGATAAGGTTGTGAGTCAGCATGAGCCTC